>JAWZYU010000003.1:14177328-17002328 GCA_038380435.1 Ryuthela nishihirai
AACCAGCTTACTATGGTATACATCAGTTCACAGGGAAACCTTGATGTGGGAGTTGTGTTTAATAGATGAGAGTTTGAAATTTTGCTCTTGCATAGAGTCCATTAATGTAGATGAGCAGATCAGGAGTATGTGTCAAATTAAAGGAGATGCTCAGTGGTTGATACTGCTGGAGGTTTTTGCTTTATTAGTTGTAGATGAGTATTGAGAGTTTAGAAATCTTTGCTGTGTTATAAAGGTACATTTTGGTACATGAAAATTCAGATTTGGGGAACGAATCAATATATGGTAGATGTTGGATTGTTGTTACTGCTGGAATTCCCTTGTAAACATCGATGTGTTTAAAGTTCTCTCTCTACATGACAGCTCCTAATAAACACTTGTAAACTTGAAACACTATGTATTCATAGTGTTTCAAGTGAAACTTGGGGGACTGTAATATGTTGATTTTCTTGTAAGACAAGGCAATTAAAATAATTGTTGATACTGGGTAGAATACATTATTAGTTGAAGTATTGTTGACATATTGAACAGTGACAGACAAATATAGTTAATTTGAGAAACACACTTAAAATTCATATTCACCTGAACATTATGTCTTGTTATTGACATCAAGTTTCATATATATATGTGTGTGTATATTTGAATGATTTTGATATTTTATGCAAACAAAAATATAATTTGTTTGAATTATTGCAAAATATTTTTTTTTTCAGAAAGTTACATTCCAATGAGTGTTATTGGATCACTTAATGTGGACATAACATTAACATCAAGACAAAATAAAATACCATTAGATCAAAGATTATCACCAGAAAAGATGACTGATAAATTGGATAGTTACATTCCTATGGCACCAGGAGGAGCTGCAGGAGAAGAACCAGTGCCATTGCAGGATGGATATCTTGATATGACACCAGTTTCTAATTCTTTACCAAAAGTAGCAACACAAAGTTAGTATGATAACAGCTCCATGCCAAAGTAATTTAAGTTTTTGTAGTTAAAATTATTGTTAAATTTCATTTAAGAAATAATAGAACTTGCATATCTTCTGTGATCCTTTACAATGATTATACCATTCATTCTGTAATTCATTTCCTCAGGAATGCTAAATTCTTAGTATTGTGACACTGGTTTAGTGAGATGGCAATTATTCCTCATGAAATTTTATTCTTCCTATTACTGTAATTCAAAAAGCATATTTCTCATGACCAAGGAAATTTATACTCTTATGAAATTTATCATAGCAAAGCTACCTTGGTATTTGTCTGCATAGTGATTTTAATTTTACAAATAACAAGAATGCATATCACCTCTAGTGCATATGGGAATCTCATTTTTAAAGAGAATGAAGTTTTTTGTTTACCTACTTTTTCACTCCTTAAAAGTTTTGATTTGAGCTAATGGATGATGAGGGAAATGCAAATAGTAGTATTTTATTAGTAATTAGGCAACATAAAAAGTATTTGTCTTTATTTCTTAAATTTAAAAAGTTAGTTTTCTCATACCATTCTGAGAAGAGGAGGCAGATTAATGATGTCAGTGGAATATCTCTTGACACACTACCAGTAAACTTTCTACCATACACAGATCACTTGCAGCATTTGTTAAAAGTTTTGTCACTTCCATATGTAGTGATGGTAATGACATAAAGCAACTGAAGTAGTTGAAAAATGTGAATTATATTTCATTAGTACCAATCGAACTAAAAGAGTTTTCCAATTATCTCTTAAAACAAAACAATTGAGTTTCTCACCTATTCTGTGCATAAGGGGTCAATTCATTGCTGCAGATGGAAACTTCATGACTTTTGCATTCCACAACCAAAATTTTTAGCATAAATACATCATTTGTAATATTCATTTAAAAAAATTTTCCCCAATGTTAGAGGGTGCAATTATAGCTTTTTGGATATTTGCATATATACAGAGAACAACAGACAGTCGAAACACATCTGCCCTGAGATGCAGCTACTGCATTTAACCACTGTAGGCCAATTCTAGCAAGGTCCTGTTTGACATTGTCTGATCATTGTATCCTAGGTCTCCACCTTTTCATGAGGCCTTTAAGCATGCTGTTTATAACCCCATTCACCAATCTATAGTTATGCATATGGGCAACATGGCCAAACCAACAGAGCCTCTCTCTGCACAATATGCTGCTGAAAGGAGGTTGATGACTCTTTTGCCTAACCTCATTATTATTTACAAAATTGAACCACCTAATGCCCAAGATATTGCATAAGCATCTAGAATCAAAAGCATCAAATTTCCTGTTATCTTGCTTACAAAGAGTCAGTATTTTCCAAAATAAAATTTAATTTTATTGTCAGATTATTTTTTTTTATTATATTGCAGAAAAAAAAGTCATTAAAATTAATATGTTTGAAAATTTGTTTAATTTTTTATTTTCATAAAATTCAGAATTATATTTAATTTAGTATATAACTATTTTTGTTTATTGGTTATTTGTTTAAAAAATTTCAAAGTTAACTTCTTTATTTGGCTAGCACAGTTGACATAAAGCCTGGTCTTTCCTCAAAGTATGGTGCCAGGAAAAAGTTTTAAGAAAGTGATTGTTTTCTTTCAAGTAAAAATTTATTCCCTCTTATTCAGAAATATTCTTATTTTATTCATATGCATTATAATTATTTTTGTTTATTAGTTTTTTTCTAAATAAATTTTTATTTGCATTACCAGGTGTATTTTTTTACTATGTAACTCTAAAAAGGTTACATTTAAATTAATTCATCATTTTTGTTAAATATTTTATTTAAAAAAAAATTCGAATTAAATACTGATTAATTTGGCAGATTATATGCCATAATTCCTTTCATTAGTTATTGGGCAAAAAAAGTTCTAAAGTTATTTTTTTGGCTGATCACAGTGAGAAAATAGCTTGTTTTGTGGTTACAAACCAGGTTTTCAGGCTGGGCACTGAAAGAGTTAAAGCTTGAAGAAAGGGATAAACCTAGAATGAAGTAGATGGACAGTGTCAAAAAGGGACTTATTAAAATTGGCCTACAGTGGCCAAATTCAATAGCTGTTGGCTCAAAATATTTTTGGAGAATAAATTTTTGTAGCTGGTTACATCTTTATAACTTATTTTTCTTGGAAAGTATGTATGAATGCAAAAATTACTTTAAACAGGCAAATGCAAACCTGCAATTACTTAATAAATTTCTCTGTTTCATCACCTGGAAGGCATGAAATCTATCTTGCAATTTTCTAATAAGATATTGTTTTCTGACCACTGAGTTTCAGCTGCTGAATCATTATAAACAAATGTTTTGAATGGATCTAATTAACAGATGTATCATATGGCTTTTTATATCCCTATGAATTATTAACAAAGAATCCCACTTATAATGCTGGATTAGTATGGTGTGCTATAAAATTACCATCTTTGTAAGTAATTCTTTATGTGTTTTTGATTTATGTAAAAGACATGATATTTATGTTGATCATATCCCTTTATAGTTCTAATAGTGGAACTCGTTATCAGCAGCTGATTGTCAGAGAATCTGATAGATTGGGCATCCATGGGTTGCATCCAATCTTGCTCATGGCATATTTTCTGCTAACTTCAAATTGTTTATCTAAGATAGTTTAACTGATTTTCTTTAGGGTTAGTGTTGGCTCAGCCAGTAGAGCTCCAGGCTCATAATCTGTAGTTCCCAGGTTCAAGTTCCACCTGATCCAGCATTAAGATTTATCTCTGCTAAACTTCCATCCTCCTTGGTCAGAAAGGGGACACTGATGGGTTTGGAAAGGCTGCTGTCTTTCAGATAGGTTATAAAACAATGGCCCTCTGTGCAGGAGAGCCAATACCCTGTGCATGCTAAAGAACACACTGGATGGCCTTGAAGGAAAGCTTCCAACTGTTTCCTATTAGGTTGTTGCAAATGAAATGACTGAATTGTTAGCAAAGCATTTAACAGCTATAACTTTGTTAAATATAACTTAAAATATGCACCAACAGATTCAATACACTTCTGCCACTGAGAAACAACTGCATTTATGCCATTAGTTAAAAAAATCTGAGTTCATGGAAGCAATGAATTCTTCGAAGGCATTTTGAACTGCTGTCTCATTGCTGAATGTTTACCCCACAAAGAATAGTCAAGATGCTTGAAGAAGTGGTAGTCAGTTAGCTATAATAGGTCTGGTGAATACACTGGGTGAGCTACTTAGTTACAATATTGTAACTGATAGTCTCTGAACCATTACTTGTGAGGTCGAGCGTTCATGATAACGCTTGATCTCACAAGTAATGATCCAGAGACTATCAGTTACAGTATTGTAACTAAGTAGCTCACCCAGTGAACCAGACCTTTTTTCCTACTCCATGATGCCATGTCTATTGATCAATACAGGCTGCTTCTTGCATAATTCGTCATGCATTTTTTGGAATTCTGCACAATATTTCCCTGCATTTATTATTTTAACCAGTTTTAGGAATGAATAATGGACAACACTGGCTGCAGACCACCAACTGTTTGTGCAATGTCACCATAACCTTCTTCGGGTGAAGATTAGGCTTGGGCATGTATTTGGGTGCTTCTGCAACATCCAGCCACTTAGCAGAACGTTGGCGATTGTCATATAGAATCCATTTTCTGTCACACATTATACCTCTATGAAAGAAACATATCCCTTTGGTTTCATGTGAGAAAGGGAAGTGCACACTTCAAGTTCATGTACCTTATGAGTGTCCATTAATTCATGCTGAATCCATTTATCTAACTTCTTCACTTTTCCGAAAGCTTCCAGGTGCTGGAAAACTGTTGAATAATGCATGCCTAATTTGCCTGCAATATCTCATACAATTTGACACGTGTCATATTCAATTAAAACCTTCAGTCAGTTATCAATCACTTCAGGGCAACCATATAACTTATTTTGAAGGCTGATGTCTCCCGATTGCAATTTTTCAAACCAATGTCTTGTTGTTTGTTCACTAGCTGTGCCTTCCCCATAAGCTGCATTGATGTTGCGAGTTACCTTTGCAGCATTGTGTCCCAGTTTAAACTCGTATAAAAAAAAACACGGATTTGACTCTGATCCATTGTTTCCTTTAAGCTCTTAGAATCCACTTATCACATAATCTACTGGCAAAATGGCTACTGTGTCATCATAAGCAGATGTTATGATTTAATATAATGTATCACAAGTGCCATCTGGTAACATTTTCAGTCCTCAGAACATCAAAAACTTCATACATCTGTGAAATCGGCCATTTGATATGGAACAACCTAATAACAGTTGTCCAGTGGATCCCCTTCCCCAACCTTGTCTGAGTCCATAGGATCCTTGGGACCCAGCCATTTAGTTTATTGTGTGCAAACAAGTACTGCTCAGAGGTAAAGCAACCCAACCTACTTATTTTCTGTGGCTTTTTTTTTAATGTTCTGATTTTTTTAATGGTTAAAAAAAACTAATTAAAGTGTTAGAGAAAATTTGAATAATATTCAGCCTGAAAAACTAAATGAGCTGAAAAAAGAAATATCAAATATACAAATAAAGAAATTTTTAATGAAACAACTACCTATAACATTGAGATTTTGCACAAAAGGCTGGTTTCATAGAACAAGATTATGTGCTTAAAGAAAACTTACCATGAAAATTTTTTGAAGCACCAGCTTAGTTTTGTGCATTCTGTTTCACAGCATAAATTTTTACTATTGATTAAATTTATATTATATTATATTATGTTTGTAGTTAACAGAAAAACGCTTTGTTAATATAAATAAAAATTAACTTTAGCATGTGAATTTTGTAAATGGCTCAATCTTTGTGTATTGTGCAATGGCAGACAGCTTTGTTAAGCTTGGGAGTTCAAAAATGACAAGGTGATATGTTGTTTTAATGTGATTTAGTAAGAATCACTACTTAACTTACTGAATGATTAAAACTGTAAAATCACCAAAATATTTTTTTTTAGGTGGATGTAATATGGAAGTAGCAGATCTTGAGAATAGTTCTAATAATGTGCAAGATACTAGTGTAGGGTCTGTTCCTTCTGACAGTTCAAGTGCATTTGTTTTGGATAAGGTAAGTTGAATTTATAGTTAAAGCAGTAATTGTTATATTTTATTACCAATAGTGCTCTCTTCTGTTGGGTTTTCAGACAGGTTCCAGAATGCTGCTGCCAGGTCAGCCTCACATCCCTGTCTGGCTATCTACTGCTGCTTTCATACCTCAACTTCAGCAGTGTTTTTTCCATCAAGCTATGGGCATAGTAGCAAAGATTTTCATCAGAACAGGTAAACAACAAACTCTTTCAGATCAAGCCTGTTGGAAAGCTGTGAGTTTTTTTTTCAGTAATCACAAGGAGGAAGTTTTACTTGCTTGTCTCTGCATAGGTCATGGATACTTAACTCTTTTCTACACGCAGATGACAAACCTATGTGCAAATTTTGTGGCACTATATGAACTATCCATCATTTTATTGATTGTCTGTTTTAACTCTGTGCATCATATTTAGTTTTGCTTTCATGACTTTACTTCTAAGCCCCTTAAATTCATACAAATGACTTATCGCTTAAAAAGAAGTCAAACCTGTTTTTGAATTTTTATGTGAATGTTATACTGACAATTTTAATCAACTACAAACTTTTATCTTTTTTTGAATTTTAGACCAGTTCTTCTTGAAACATCCAGTACATTTATTGTAGTTTTTGTCTTTTTATCAGTTTAATTAACATGATTATGCTGTAATTTATTTTACTTCATTGAACATTTAGGGGTAAGCTTCCTTTTGCAGAGCCACAGGCTATCTGTAACTCAGTAGAACAGTAGTACTTCCCCACTATGGGGGAGAAATGGTTGAGCCACAAGGGCTGACCTTGACCCCAAAGGGTCGGTAGATCTCCAGGCAGTCAAGAAACAGGCTGCTATTGAGCAAGCTATGTACTCCATGGTTTACCTATGTGTTGTACTTAATAAACAGTAGAAAACTCACCACTGAGTTTTTATATATTTCATTCTTAGACCATAGGGGTTCTAGCATGTTAAGTAAATTAAGATAATATACCTTATCAGTAACATTAGTTATCACTTTTACCTTCTCAACTTATTACTTATTTCCATAGTTATTATATCTACAAAAATGTTACAGTATTTGGTATTGCATTATCTTTTGCCACTTTGGCATCTACTTTTAACTCATATGCTAGTTTAAAATATACCGAAAGTCCCCCACAGTACAAGAGTTCCACAATGATGGATGGTAACATTTCGAATTGTGACCACAGGTAATGGAGGGTGTCCATTTTTTTGTTTGTACAATGTGGAGTCACGATGGCGATGCTGCTGACACTGGCAGACTGGTGTAGTTAGTCATATCACTTAGACTTGATGAAACACAAGTTATATTGCATCCTTCCTGAATTGTCTTTTTTTTTTTCGCTGGACACTTCTTTGAAGTCCTGTTGTTATCTTTAGGTTACCAATCAAGTGTATTATACTTTGATGTTGCATTGGCTATGACTTATCCTATGTTATACATTCTTCTACAATTCTTTACTGCTTTAATTTGTAGCATGCTCATTTAGCTTGTATTCAGCCATTATATTCCAATATTCCTTTAAAATTTTTCAAACAAGTGAACTTGTACAACATTTAAACAAATTCAACTAAATGCTAAAACTAAGTGGTGACATGTTTCACTTCACATGCTTTGTAGATGTTATTATAAATTAAGAAGGTAAAAGTGGTAACTAATGCCACTGATAAGATATATTACCTTAATTCGCTTAATATGCTAGGATCCTATGGTCTAAGAGTATAATTTTTAAAAACTCACTGGTGAATTTTCTACCATTGCCTAAGTGCAATGCATAGGTAAATGACAGAATACATAGCTGCTCAATAGCAATTAAATTACAGCATAATCATATTAATTAAACTGGTTTGATTTACTGCCGTGTTGAAAATTTTATGGAATATGTCTTTTATGTTTTACATTTATTGATTCTTATTTTTATGCATGGGTACTATGTACCCATTGTTGTTTCCTTTTGTACTAATATTATCGTGTTTTGTCTTTGCTTTTACTCCTTTTGTGTCTTGATTTTTAAATTTAATTGTGGGTTTGATGACTTTTATCATTTTAACCTTGTTTGGCACAATAGTGCTATAATTGCTCTTGCACCATAAAACCCCAAACAACCAACCAATAGGGTTTGTCCCCTCCCATGTTATGGCAGTGGAATTGCCATTGGTGACAAATTCTTGGTTCCATGTGGTTCTGTGGGTACTTGAGCAATTGGTTCCAAATTTGGTATGGTAATCCCACTTAGTTCTAGCTGTTTTGAGTTAAGAGATTGCATTCTTAGCTGCTCTTGGTCAGGAGCAAATCCTCTGAAAGTGTCCAAATTTTCTGGGGGCACTGCCATCCCCTACCTTGTGAATGGAGTAGTACATTATCGATGAAGTAATACATTAAAGGTGAAAAGCTGTGAAGAAGTTATCAATGGGAAAAGTTATCATTGGACATGTTTCATGCCAAACTTCAACACAATACATGTCACCATTTAATATTTAATGAATTGAGTTTACATCAAAGAAAATTATCGCATAGCAATGAAAGTGTAAAAATGTAAATACCAACTGTAGTTGTAATGTTTATCTACAGTGGTGTGGTGTGTATATTTTTAATGAATTGAACAGAATTTCCTCTTTGTTTCTTAACAAATTATAAATAATTCTAAGTAGGATACACAATTTTTTTTAGTAAAAAAGCCATACATAACTAAAAAACACAGAGTTTTAGGGAAAAACACTTACTAGAGTAGTTATTTACTCTAGTAAGTGTTTTTCCCTAAAACTCTGTGTTTTCTACAAGCAGGTAGATGACAAACGGATGGGCAAACCTTAAGCAGCCGTGGGCTGCATAGGTCCAACAGAATGTGCAGCTTTGTCCTCCACACAGATCTATCCTGAGCTATAATTAGGCCACTTCAATTAGAATTGACCTGCAGTAGCCTAATGCATTGCAATCCAATTCTAATTTCTAACAATGTCCTGTTTGGCATTGTCTGCCTACCACATCCTTGGTCTGCTTGTTTCCTGAGACCTTTTGCACATTGTTCATAATTTAATTCACTAATCTGTAGTTATGCTATACAGGCAATATGGCCAAACCAATAGTCTCTCTCTCTGCACATGATGCTGCTCAAGGCAATCTCTTTAGCAATCCCTTTGCCCAACCTCATCATGCTTCAAAAGTTAGACCACTTAATGTCTAAGATACTGTAAGCATCTAGAATCAAAGGCAACAATTTTCCTGTTATATTTCTTATAAAGGATCCAAGTTTCACTACCACAGCAAACTTTAGAAAGGACCAAAGTAAATATATTGCCTAATTTTACTCCTTAGATGTATAATAATTGTGTAATAATTTATTCCTTGCATTTTTGTTCATTTGTAGAATTTAGAACAAAATTTCACTGCTACCAAACTTTTCAACGCAACTCCTAATTGTAGCATAATATAGTGTATAATTAATTTGATTCTGTTTTTCAAATGGTAAAACATTTTGTTATCAAATAAATATAATTAAATCTTTGAAATCTATAACCTGAACCAAAGCAAGATGATCTGAGTACTTATATCTCTACGTATTTCTTCAATTTGAAAAGTATATTTTTTATATATTTTTAGGTATAATTTTCTTTTAATTTCCAATTTATCTGTTAATGATTGAATTTGCTCATCTTTTTAATGCATCTGACTGTGATTTTCTACATAATGAATTGTTTTTAATGTAGAGATATATCTTTTCTCACTTTAAAGGACCATGCATCAAATAAGATTTTACCAAGAATTATATATTTTATATAACTGTATTATACATAACTTCTGGAGCAAAAAAAAAATGTTTTATTCAGAAAGAAACCAGTTTAAATTTCTGTACTCCTATTTTTATTATTTTCTTTCAGCAGTTTTTTAGTAGTTTCATAATCAGAAATGAACAGTATCAGTTATCAAGCACAACTTTAATTTTTTTTAATAAACAAAAGCATCACAACACAGTGCAATAGAACCCATAAATTTCATGTGCAAGTTTTCTCATAGATATGAACAATTACAGAACGTAGCTAGATATCGACAATATCTAGCTATGTTCTGTAAATAACAAGATAAAATCAAAGCAGATAGGTTTAGTCATTGCACCTTGATAAGCAGAAAATTAATCATCTAGTGTTTAGGTATTGCTCTCAATAAACTAATTTCATTTCTGTAGCACTGGACCTAATAATGATTTATATATAAATAAAATCAATGTTTTTTTTTCTTTTTCATAATAGGTAACATCTTTCTTGAAAAATGCAGAGGAGAGCTCACAAGATTATATCAAACCAGTTCGTGCTTACTCTATTGGTAGTCGTCCTCAGGTAACATATTGTAATGCTACACAATAGGCTAGTTTTTTTTTATATGCTGCTTCATTTTATGTAATTACTAGAGTGATTCATAAGTCTGCACATTTTATCATCTACTTGAGAAATGATTATTACAATATAAATAATGAACCTTACTCACCAAAATATAAACCACCATTTTCAATAGTTTGTAGCTCTCTGTGTACAAGTTGTTCAATTCCTCTTCAATACCATGCTTGGGCCTTGGAGGTGAAAAACTCCTGACATCAGTTTTTAACTTGCCGAAATGTTTGAAACCACCTTGAAGAAAATGAGAGTGAAAGAGGTGGTAGTCAGAAGGAGCTAGGTCTGAACTATATGCTGGGTGAGAAGGATGTTCAACTGCCAGTTTTTGAGGTTTTTCTTTGCTTCAAAATGCTGTATGCAGTTTTGCATTGTCTTGTTGGGGGAGTACCTGATGTCTGTTTACAATTCTGGGTAGTGTTTAAACATCACAGAGTGCACATGCTCCAGTTGAGCTGAGTAGAGGTTTGCATTGGCATATCCATTAGGAACCAGTTCAAAGTGCCTGCACTCTCAGAATTCCACCAAACTCACAGCATTACCTATGTTTTGAATTGTTCCCTCTTTGGGCCAGAAAGTGTGAGCTGACCTGGTTTAAGCCACTACTTTTGAATGTTCAGATTATTGAAAAATATCATTTTTCATTGCAAATAATAATATGCTTGATGAAACAGTGGCCATGTGAATTAGTGAGGAGTTTCCAGCAAACTTTCATACAACAATTTGCTTGCTCAATAATCAGTTCATGTGGAAAACTGAACTCCTGGCTACTTACTGATGAGTTGCAGATGCTGCACTATAGTTGCTTGTGAGGCTACAAGTGCTTGTCATTGGATCAGCTTCAACATCATGGTACAGAATGTTGCCATCTACTGATATAGTAATCAGCTCTCCTAATCGTGGCTTACCTTCGAGGCTCATGCCACCACCTTTGAACTTTTTGAACCAAGCTTGAGCAGCAAGAATGGAGACTATTTATTCCCTCAACTTCTACTTCACATATTTCTTGGACAGATTTGGTACCTTGTAATCCTTGTTTCCAGTAATGGCACAAAATTTTGCAAATTTCAGTGATTAACTCACTCCTTGTAGAACATTTCTAACAATGGAAACCAAGTCTCTGATACTTTTAATAGTTATGGACTGGCACAGTGGACTTTATACCTTTTCTTAATACTACATTCAAGTGATATGCAATACAGTGATGTGTCACTGTACACATTTTTCATGGTAAAAAATGCATAGACTTATGAGTTACCCTAGTATTTTCTCTTAAATTTATTAAGTGCTACATTAATTTATTATACTGATTTATGTGCATAGGAAGTAGAGAGGGAAAGATAATTTTATTACATGAAGTTTGCATCCATAAATTTCATAATGCATTTTAGTCCCTCTTTATGCCATGTAATACTTTTTACAAGTGTTATCTTTTTTTATGGTAATCAGCATTAATTGGTATAATAAATTAGCTGATATTTGTTACCAGAATAAAGAAAAAAATTACCAATTACCAAAATAAGTATAGAATAACATAATACCACCTCTGAACCTTCATCTTTTCTTCCATGTAATGCTGCATAACAGAATCACTAATTCCCTTCACACCTTGAGACATTACATAATCTATAGAAGGTATATATCACAGAAGTTAGTGGTCACATATTTCTGATTTTATTGTGTTATATAGTGTGTAATTTCTTAAACCTGTAAAATCATCATTTGTTGACAAATGAAAAGTTGCGATAATGTTTGTTTCCTTCTGTATCCAAAACACTGTCATCTGATCATGTTTGGTGGACATTTCTTATTTTTATTGAATGTGAATACACTATCTGTAATGTCTTGAAGATGCAATGTATGTTGAATTCTAACACATTTAACTTTCTCTTGACTTGCCATTGCAAAACTTTATAGTTTCAAAACTACTGCCACCAAAACAATATACCCAACCCTCAATTTGCAAAATTTTCACCATAATGAACTATTTTATTACTTTAATTTTGATCTGTGAGAAATGTTTGCTATGACAGAAAAATCTCTTCATTAGTGAGCGATTCATTTGTAGATGTTTAGAATTTCTTACTAAATACAAGTGCATCTCTTGATATGCTCTCAGATCATCTTTTATTCTTCAAATATGGTATGTAAAGTTCTCGAGTATTTTTTTTATTTTGCTCTTGTCGTTCAGCACCACCCTTAGTATCATCGCTATACCTCCCAAATGGTTTGTTAGTGATGGTGTGATGCTAAGGCAAAGAAATCTAGAAAGGCTTCGTCTCTAGCAGTGAAATTAGAAGTGTTGAAAGGATTGGAAAAGAAGCAGGGGTTGCCTTGGTCAGTAGCGCTCCAGGCTTGTAATCTGTAGTTCTCAGGTTCGAGTCCCATCTCAGCCAGTGTTGAGATTTAACTCTGCTAAACCTCCACCCTGCCTTCAGTCAGAAAGGGACACTGATGGGCTTGGAAGCTCTACTGCTCATTGAATGGGATGTAAAGCCATGGACCCTGCACAGGAGAGTCATACCCTGTGCACATTAAATATCACAATGGCCTAGCCATTTAACTTGTATGTGTAACCTGAAAAATGCTGCTCTGAGATAAAACAACAAGGAACTGAAAAAAGGTGAAAAGCTGAAAGACGTAAACCTTGCCATGGCACTTGACACCTTCAACAGACTATATTTTTATAGAGAGAGAAAGATTGAAGGCTGAAGCATTTAAATGGAATAAAATTTAATCAATAACAAAAGGCACAAGGGCACTAATGACAGTTTATTCTCTTAATCTTTCTCATCATTCAAAAGAAGATACTTTAAATTATTCAAAGTCATTAAGAAGAAGCCCGAAGAAGATAGCATTCTTTGCCACATGATTTTGACTTTAAAGCAAGCCATGAGCAGTTCAAAAACTGTGCTTGCTTCCATATGACAAAGACTAGTGCCAGTGCATCTGAAGTAAGCAGTTTCCCACAGAAGTTGAAAATCATAGACGAAAGAGGATATTCTCCCAGTAGGTATTCATTGTAGAAGAAACTGGCTTATTCTGAAAGAGAATTCTGTTTTGCACTTTTATTTCCAGAGATGAAACAAAGGTTTCAGGCTTTAGTGTTGAATTTGTGCCAGGTTTTGGTCGATTTCTGAAGGATTATGCTTCTTCATTAGAACTGGTCATTTTTTAGCTTGTTTTCAAAATACAAGCTAATGTCTTGTGTGTCCATCTGTCTGTAGATTTTCAAAGTTTTTGTTTTTAGAGATAAAAATTCTTTTTTGAAATTTTATTCATTTTCCGAATCTCCCAAAAGTTTTAATTATGCCCTATAATGGTGGAAAAAGTTTAAAATTTGCAAAACTTTTAATGACTATTGTAAGTAGTGTATTTTGCTACAAATTGAACTTTTGGTGGTGGATGTGAAAGTCAAGAGCTCTGCACTGACAACAATGATTTTTTCCCCTTTATCCTCAAGGGGTAGGGAACACAACTTTTTTGTTTTAAGAGGTCATTTGAAAATTATTTTTGAGTTGAATAGGTACTAATGAAATATCATAATTCACATTTTTTTAATCCTCCAGGAGGTTTTAATACCCATCATTAGAAGGTGCTAAATGTGCAAAGGGCCAAAACTTTAAACAAATGTTACAAATGATCTATTTATGCTAGAAATTTGGCAGCAGAGTGTGTTAGTCAAGGATTTATGCCAATGTAATGATTTGCCCACAACTTTTTCATTTTCTTAAGGGATAAATGAGAAATTCTTTTATATATTATAAGTACTAATAAAAATATTACCATTTGCATATTTCCCATCATAAATTAGTTTGCCATATCACTGTTAATGGATGCCAAAGTTGGCAGATAGATTTTGTTTTCTTTGAGAATGAGCATCTTATATTTGCCAGAAGCTATTATATGTTTTATTTATACTAAATATTAAAGTTCTGCTTTTAGTTCAGAAATATGTGCTTTTTTCCAGTAACCTTGTTATCATTCAATTTTGATATAAACTTCCAATAATAAATCATAACATTAATTAAAAAGTTATCTTATTGTGTAAATATTTTTAGTAATATGTGTAAAGCATCAAATTTCTAATATTTTTATAGGTGGACCAACTAAGAACCAGAGCTTATTCAGTTGACAGCCAGACAGCAAAGCCTAAATTGAAACAGGTATCTATTGATTCCCATCTAGGAGCACCAAAGAACATAGATAGTTCTTCTGCTAAGTCTTCAAGTGCACCTATGCTAGAAAGCAGTCTTTCCCGTGGTCGCCCATTGGTCCGGAAAGGTGACTATGATGATGATTTAATGGAAATCTACTATAATAAATTAAAACAATCTGAACAGTCAACAAGTACTTCTATTGACCAAGAAAATACTGAATATGTTCGAAGGTGGTCATTTAGTATGGCAAGGCAAAGATCCAATAGCAGATCATCATGTAGTGCATCCCCAATGTCCTCTGTTTTGGAATTAGGTGAAAAATTTGAAAGGCAGACTAGGGAATATTCAAGAGACCACAAAATCACTTCAAGTTCTTTTGAAACTTCCAAAATAGCAAATAAAGAATGCCGAAATTCTAATGAGATAAGTCAGCAGGTACCTGCAATTATCAACAAAGAAAATGATTATATAAGCATGGTATGCACTAATAAAGATGCTTGTATTAATAGTGGCATAGATAAACAATCATTTAACAAACAAAATATCCAAAATCAGTCTGATTTTAAAGGGAACATTCCATTTGGCAAATTTCAGTTTCCAACAAACCTTTGTAGTAGTGCTATAAATAAAGGTGAATATGAAGAAGAATATGTTAAAAAAGCAAGTAAAGAAAATCAATCTAATATAAATATAGAACAGAATACAAACTTCAGTTGTCGCCTGCAAAATGATCAAAGCAATAAATTGTTGCATTTTCCTTGTTCCTCCTATTGTTCTGATGGGAGTAAAATGGTGTCATCGCAGTTAAGTAATCAAAACATTTCTTCAAAGCAAAATAAAAATGTACAAGAAGACTGCAACTATGCTGAAGAGAATAGAGAATCATTTTTAAATTCATCCTATACTTCTAACTCTTCTATTGAGGGTGAAATCAAAAGTGAAGCAGTAATGACTGTTGATGAAATAACTTTATCTTGTAATCCATCAGTGGGTGCAGGAAATGTTGATTTATATAAGGATAAAGAAATTTCTTTTCAAGCTACAAACACTTTATCAGCAGATGACAACATTCATGGTGATTATGTGAACCTTGATCTAAGTCAAACCTATGGACTTTCTCATGCGGGAAGTTCTAATTTAACTGTATGCACTAACCAAACTCAGCCACGATATGATAGTTCAAGTTTAATGGTTACTCCTTCAACATCTCACGAATATATAAATGTGAAAGTAGGTAAATCTCACAGCTCCATTGCAGCTGTTTCAGGTGATTATGCAATTATTCCTACACTTCATTCTTCTTCAAATATTGAAAAAATTATTCCACTGTTCCCAAATAGTTTTAACTCTTTGCAGACTGCAGGAGTTTCTGGTGTTACTGTTCCATCCAATACCTATGGGTCAGCAAACAACAGCATATGTGTATGTCCTCCATCAAGTAGCAGCCAAGGCACATCCACTGCTCCCAAACCTTCTCGTTCTCCTCAGTCATTACCAACTTTCAGAAAACAGATGTCAGCTCCAGCTGCACCTCCCTCTTTACGTCCTGAACTTCCTTCTCCTGGAAGAAAAAGTTCTTGTCCTGTAACTGCTTCTCTGAGTATGGTGAAATCTCCAGCTATCTCCCCTGCTAGTTCTAATAAGTTTGTAGCTTTACCATCCACTGGAGTTCTAACTGGATTGTTAAAAGTTGGTTCATCGAGATCTCCAGATCGTAGTAGTGTATCTAGTATTTCCTCTACTGGTGATGAAATAAGCTCAAGCCACAGTAGCCCTAAGACTTATAGTACTTCTTTGTCTGGAAGTCGAGACAAAAAGAATATGGTTGAAACTCCTTATGAAAATATCTCCATTGGTTCAGGATCAGCATCTAGTTCAAGACCATCTTCAATTAGTAGTGAAAAAGAATTAAACTATGCTTCTCTTGACCTAGCTCCAGCATCTAGTGATGATGTTCCACGTTCACCACGTGCTCTCAAGATGCCAGCATCAGAAACTGATAATGACAGTGCTACTTTGTCTTATGCAGAAATTGATTTTACAAAATCTGAAGGATTAAGGCATACCTCTGGTGCTCTGAGGGAAGGTCGCTTATAGTGAAACATATTAGCTAGTCATTGTTTTCTTAAATACAGTGCAGCTGTCCTATGTATTGTTTTCAGTATAAAAGATTAGTTTATAAAACCAGTTAGTATGATCAAGATTTATATTTAAGCAGTACACAATAGATATTTGAGCAATTTTTTTAATTACTGATGTGATTGAATTTTTTGTTTGTTACATGCTTTAAAGGCAAAATTGAATTAATTGTATTAATAAGTTAGGTAAATTTGAATTAGATAAATAAATAATTCTAATCAAGGCTAGTGTTATAAACTTTTTCTAGAAGGATTGAGATAAAAAGCTATGCCTTTTTATGTTAATAATGGAAAAAAAATTTTTTTAATGAAATATGAATTGTTGCCATCTTTCAAACAGTTTTTAAGTGCAATACTTAAAAACTTTTAGTATTCAAATAGTTATTTCAATTTTTGTGTAAATATTTCAAAGTATTCATTTCTTAAATATATATGGGATGCAAAACAAACTAAAGTGAAATTAAATTTTTAATAAGAAAACCTGAAATTTTATTCCCTCCATAAGTATTGCCTGGAAAGCTAGTGCCCACCCCCACTCTTCTTCCTATATTCCCATATCTGGCTTTAATCCTTTAAAGAAATAATTATGCTTTGTAAGTACTATGTGAATAAATAGTATAGATTTTTCTGAAATATGTTGCATAACTGGTATTTTGGTAATGCACTATATTACCAAAAGTGTTTGGAGACCTCCATGTTATGTGAATGGAAAGGCACATTGCAAACTCCACCACTTTAAAATAAGCTTTTTATGGGAAAATATCTCTGAGGATGAAGGATCCCAATCAGGATTTCTCTAAATCTTGATTTTCAGCAGTATCCATTTAATATTTACAGAATTAGTGAAGTTTGAAACATTTAACAGCAGATACTACTGTTATACTTGTCCTTAACATTTTCCTTCAAAATTAATGAAAACTGAAAGAATTTTTTACAAGTCTTTAAAGTTATTTTTTGTGCTTGAGTTAACTTTTGAGGTAAATTGTTAGGATCAGTGATGTTGTTCTTAAGTGCTCCAACCTTCTTAACTCTTTAAACATCAAATGAATATCATGGAAAGATGAGATTTAGGAAGATTTGAGTAAAACCTTCATTTTTTTTTTATCCAGTGATGTTTTTCTGAAATAGTTTGTTTTTAAACTTTGGGTGCTTTGATGTGGCTTTACATTGAAATAATATGTAAAGGTTCAAACACTTTTGGTAATATTGTGTATAAAATATATCCTATTGATTGTTAGACATATATTTTGAAATTTAAGTTTAAAAACCAATTGAATTCCTTTTTTTTTCATTTTGAAATTATTTTTTTAACTAATGTTTCCAAAATACAGAGTTTAAAAGACTGAATCAATTGATTATAACAAAACACTTTTTTCTATAAAGCTGTCTGTGTAAAGGACCATGCAAATTTTAAAGTTTAAAGGTTCCAATAAGAATATATTAGCTCTCAAGTAAAGTTGCTATAGGTAGTTGGTGCAGACAACTGTTTTTAAGTAATTCCTCTTTTATACTTTCGTGGATTGGATTGTGACTCTATTGATAGCAGTTTGCTTCAGCATTTGATTGATTCTAGCATTGCAAAAATAAATTTCTCTAGGTATTGTACTGAGAGGAAAGGGACTTGTTAAATATGAGAAATATTTTTAGAATTATTCATGGGTTAAATTTGATTAGTATCAGTGCTTTCTGAACCTAATTCACTTTTAATGAAGGGAAAATGATTTCCAGTATTACCAAATAATTGTGTTTTAATTAACTGATTGAAACTACAAATGTTATTCACTATTACTATTGAGTTACTATTGCTGTAACATTTCAAGTGTACCACTGTTGTTTCTAAATGTTTGGTACATTAGGTAAATATAAATGTTAGAAATATTTATGAAATCTGTAAACGTTGTACTTGACTTTTCAGCATGGTGCACTTCACAAAAATTGCATCTTCCTTAAATTCAATCTCTAAGAGCATTTTTCAACATAAGATGTTACAAGATGGAAATAATTTTTATAAGAAGTTCCCTCTTGTATTGAGCTCATTAGCTTGCCAATCAGGTTGTTCAGCATGAAGCCATTTACGTTAGTGATATCACACAGACAGGGTGAGATCTAGGTGAGTTCTCCCCCCCCCCCTCCCAGTGTGGAGAATTTTAATAACTGAAATGGAGGCAAATAGTAGTAAGTTTATACATTGCACACATTCTTCAAGAATAATTTTTTGAAACCACTAGGATAGAGGGGAAAAATATATTGCACTATTTGGTAAGAATAATTAAAAAAAAATTATTCTGAAATGTCATTCTGGCCCTTTTTGATTTGGTCACTCACCTCCCCCCTACTTCACATATATACACAATTTCAGTTTTTTTTTTAGATCTGAACCTGCTGAGTGGCCATTTTTTTTTTGCACCCTTTTGACTTAATGGAGTGTTTTATATATCGGTTTTTACTATCTGAATATATATTTTAGTTACAAAAGTAGGTGAAGTGTATTAAGAGAAATGGAATCATGGCTACTAAGGGGAGTATGTGGTGAGTCATTAGCAAATTGTCCATTTAAATAAGAATGCAATTAAAAAAAAAAAGATTTCTGTGTTGGGTTATAGCTGTATAGTAAGGATAAACTATTTCCAGTTTAGAATAGTTCTGAAAATATTCTAAACTTGAAATGAATATGAAAATTAGTCGTTTTTGGTTAACCCATTGATGTTCAACACTTCAAACGAAATATATCTAGAAAATACTCCCAAATCAAGACAAATATTAAAATTGAAAAAGCAATAATAATAATAATTGCAATTTGAGAAAAAGTTGAATTTTTTTGGGACACTAGGCATAATAAGGTAGGTTAAATTTTTTTCACATAAATTAGTCTAAAAAAATGTTTGCACATATGATGCACTTTAATAAAAAATAGGAAGTAAATGGAATGGAAATGAAAATTATACTGTAGTATAATGTTCCTGCAGATTCTGATGAAACTGATGGACTTTCATTTTCCCACAATAATTTTTTTTCTGAACATTTATCACATAGACTTGTATTACAGTTTCAAGTTTTGGCATGCCTAGCAGTGATAATTTTAATATTTACAGAAATGACAAATGAAAATAATATTTTATAAATATTTATATCTTTTTCTACATATGTAAAAAGGACATATACTTTTAAAATATATTACTAAAATATGACAAACCCAAAAAATTGTGTTTACTATCTTTTGATGAAAAAAATAACATGAAGCTATATGAAAACAGCAATAAAAAATAAGAATATTAGTAAAAGACCACTAATAGATGCCAGAATAATAAGCATACCATCTGTATAATCTAGCTGTGCCTATGAGCATTTTTTCACTGGTGAGACTCTGTGGTCAACAGAAGTGCTACTGTTATGGTATGATGTGTCCTATTCATTATATATTGGTACAATTGCCACTGTTCTCATACTTGAATATCTAAGCAATCAATACATGAATCTGATTTACATCAAAGAAATGAAGTTGCACATTTTGTCTCCACCAAACTGGATATAGACTTTTATTAGGATTTAAATAGAGATATAAGGACCATTCAAATGAAAAGGGGACAAATCTGAAATGTAAATCATTTATTGATCTTTTCAAATTCACCATGTCTGTTTAAACATTTGTCCCAACATGAAATTAGCAACATAATACCCTCATTGAGAGTGACTTCGTTCTTTTCATGGCATTTTTGAGTGGTCCAAAAATGTGAAAAATAGAATAATAATAAATCTACCATAGCTGTTAAGCATTGCTATTATTACCTGGCAGTATGAGAGCAGGCATCATGCAACAAAACAACCTTCCTGATCAAAACTTCTGGGTGCTTCAACTTTATTGCCTGCCTTTAGATGCCCATAGTTTTGCAATATTGTTGTGACTAATGGTGTCACCATGATCCAGAAATTCAACAGAGATCCTGATAGTCAAATTAAAATGTCAGCATACTGCACATTGTTCCAACTTTGGATGCTTGGTGATGAATTTCTTCTATGTATACCCATTTCCTTGTATGAGGGCACAAAGATCACTCAGTTCATTACCCAGATATAGGGGTTATCCACTTTTCATTCTAATAACCTTACACATTGCCACTGTAACTATATACATTCTTACATAGTAAGATATAAAGAAGTACTCCTGTACATCTTATATAGTATGAATTTACACTGTGGTTCATTATAATAAAATTCAGCATACTCCCTACAAACAGTACAGAGGAGAAGATGAATACTTAAAACAACATCTATATAAGAAAACAATATGCTTACTGTCACTTTTGGATTTCTTTGAAGCAAATGATTGAAAAAGTGATATTTGACATGGCAGATTTTTCCTATTATTCTTCAGAATCATTTGAACTGTATCATTTAGAATAGGGGTTCTCAGCGTGGGGTATGCAGTAAAAATTTTTGGGGTACACCATGAGAGCACAAAAGTAGCTAGATCTAGTAACAAAGTCAGAGTTTTATGTTATTCCCATTGTTATACTATAACTATAGTTTTATCTATCTATACAAGGGGTTACATACACATTTCCAGGGGGTATGTGAAGCATAAAAGGTTGAGAACCACTGATTTAGAATATCACTAACTTCACCAATGTGATATTCAAAGGTAATAAAGCATATACCATCTTTCTTTCATTTAGGAATATTCCCTTACCATAACCTTGGCAGTGTGTACTTATGGCTCTTCAGTTCTGCTGCTTTTGCAGTTCTCTTGTGGTTGAACACTTGAAGAGTCAGAACTAAGCACTTCTTAGGATGCAATGAGGTACATAGAAGAGGATATTCCTAAATGCAAAAAAGTGGTATATGGTTTGTTACTTTCAAATATCACAATGATGAAGATAATTGTAATCTGAATGGCATAGCATTACACTGTGAATGCATTAATTAAATCATTTGAACTATCACTATGTGAATAAATAGACAGAATAGGTTCACCCAAAAAACTTAATGTGGTTCATCCAAAGGACCATGCCACTATCAGTAACATCCAAATGTCAATACTCATTAACTAGGCACTGACAAAAAAAATTTAAACGTGCATATAGCTCACCTTTTATGGAAATGGAAAATCTCATTCTGCTAATAATAAGTTTAGAGTATAGTTTATTACCATGCAAAATACATAAAGCCCATTCTTACAGTAAACAACTTTTAGATTAGTATTCCTTAGGCATTTTGTTCCCAGTTAATGTTTTTTTAACATAGCTCACCGTTGATATCAACAAATTCCATGTCTTCTGTTATCCATTGTCTGTATGATTTTCTTTCTCCATAGGGAGTAAGCATTGTTTCTTATAGAATCAAACTATCTGGTTAATGAAAAATTGAAATATAATCTTTTACCATGAAAGAATCTCAAATTTATGTTTTTGCCTCTTAAGTTTTATTAGTATTTGCTGAGAGATAATTTTGGAACAAATGCATATTGTGACTATTTGAGGAAAGTAATTGGAAGAAATTGCTGCCCAAAACCTAGATTTGTTAAGTCACCTAAAATCGAAAAAGAAATAAATATTTTAGTTATATTAAAAATGCTCCAAGTAAATGGTAGAAATGGTGAGTATTAATTTATTACAAAGTTAATCCATGCATAAGATTTAAGAGTTAAAAAGAATTGTTCCTTTTTCTAAGAGAATTTTGCTGAATAGTCTTTGACTAGGCTAAGTTATTAGTAGTATGTGATTGTTTGATATGTGCAGAGTATATATTTAAAACATATACCTTTATTTTAATATATTCTAGATATATGAATCTATATATATATTACAGTATTTTTATAGTTTAAGTTTGTGATATTTCTATTCATAAAAATTGTGATACAAAGTATTTATATATATATTGGTACTTTTATAAAGTATGAGTTTAAGAATTTAGAGCATGCAACCATGGATTGGATAAATTCTCAGTTAAAAGGAGTAAACTTATACTCATTAAACTTGAACTCCACATAACTGAAAATTTCTTAGCCAAAGTTTATATTATCAGGTAGCATTGAAAACAAATTAAAAATTTTGTTATTTTTTGTTGGGGAAATTTCTCTCACCTACAATTTTTGAGAAAGTTGTTTTTTAAACAAACACAAAACATTCATTCACTGCAAACATGAAACAATGGTGTATCCAATGATGGGAATTATCCCCACCACCATTTGGGTGAGGGCCTGAATACAATATATTTTCTAAGTCAGTCAGAATCCCTCTCCCATTAGAACTTTCTGCATGCCACTGAAGACAACTGCAATTTACAACTATGTACTAGTGAGCAATTTTTCAAGGATTCAGCAGAAAGGATTGGAGGTGGACTTCCTTAGTTAGAGGTGTATTTCCTTAGCTATGCTAGCTTATCGATTTACTTTTAACTTTTTAGAAGCACTTCTTTTCAGAACTACATTCTTTAGATTAGGGAAGACAATTAGAAAATATGCAAGATGCTGATCTCCAGAATGTATTCAAGATTTTTCACAAGGGAGTGGAATTTTTGCACAATGTCCACTATCAACAGAAAAAGAAGAAAAATCTACTAAAGAACCCACCACCTTTGCAGAGGCACTAAACGAAGAACACACAAGCAGCAAAAACTAATGAGGCCAAATATAGTGAAATCTTCTTCACTCCTGAACACAATCAGTTATTAGATGTGGAAAAGCTCTGAATGGAAGTGGTTAAATCCAATTCTATGCCTACTTTAAACCTCACAAGAAAAATCAATAAGAAGAAAAAATGAGAAAGAAGATTAAAAAAAATAACAGAGAACAATGAAGAAGGAAAAAAACAGAAAATATCACAGACACATCAGAAGAAGAACGATAAATAATTCTAATATGCAGATTATGAAACGGAAGTTACAGATGAAGAAGGACCAAGTAAAAAACTGATCAAAAAGGACAACAAAAAATACACACAGACAAGAGTTGAGTCAGCAGATAAAATGGATGAACTTATTATAGAAATTTTCAGTTCTGCAGACTATGCACTGAGAACAAAATCATTTAAATACTCAGTTGATATTCTTAGAAAAACCCTGAATGAAAAATATACAGGTGAAAAGGAATTATATTCAAATGTGTTACAAAGTGCTGGATGAACACTTTGAAAAAGGTCCTATCTGCATTTTGGAGAACTTTGTCAAAGAACTTGTAGCATTTGAAATTTCGGAAGCAAAAAAGTTATGTGAAAATCATATGAAACTAATGCCTTCGGGTCACTACATTAAATAAACTGCAATGCTCTCTGTCAGGTCCAAAATTTTTCAGACTTGATCCTCTGGTCTCTCTCTCTCTCTTGACTTATAATAGTTCACTTTTCTGACTTGAACCTATGACTGGTGCATCTTTCCTTAGCTGACAGAATATTCTTATTATTTTATTCCTAACTTAATACCTCATATACTCTGTGTGGAATCCAAACTTTTTTATGGGTTTGTTTGCTCTTTAATACAAGCAAGATATAAATCTGTGGAGGAGCAAAATTGTTACCTGCTGTTAGTGTACCAAAAGTTCATCTGAGTTAAGTGAGATAATGCAATATATATATATACTGCATCATCCCATCTCTACAGCTGTGGTTTGTTGGTATTATTTAGAATTTGGAAAAGGTCAAACATCTTTAAAAGACGAAAGCAGTGACTGTACTCCAAATAACACTTATACCATAATCTTTTTTTTTTTGCAATATATTATATATTATTAGTTTATTTTCTTAAAAAACAGCGAGAGTTACAAATATTTCAAGATCACTTTTGCAATCTATCAAAAAAAATCTATAATTATCAACTAATTTCATAAAAGAAAAAAAAAATCAATGTTGAAAGTGTAATTAAATCAATTTCCAAAATAAATAGAAGTTCTCTTAATATTAATATTTTTTAATACAAGAACTGTTCAATAAGTAACATTTGATGATGCATGACAGAAGAATTAGTATTTAAAGTGAACACGGCCACATGTATTTCAAGTAGTATAAGTATTCTCTCAAGCAGCTGCTTGCCACAGAGGTCTGACAAGAGACTATCAGTTCATACACTGTAGTAGAAGGTTTGTGAGGAAGGCGAGACCTCAGCAGAAAAACGACAGAAACATCCATGCCTTACCCAGGGCTGCAACCCCTTTGTTCAGTAGCCAAGCACACTAACCACTTGGCCACCGGGGGGCATAAAAGAAAGGTGATGTGGTAAGGGACAATATCAGTTGAACATGGCAGCCTGCCTTAAAATGTGGTCTCAGTCTCATGAGTAAGTGGCGCAATAATTAGGTTTCTTTGAGCAGGCATAACCTGTATTGGCTATCCACTCCCAACTGCAAGAGATCTGTGGCAAGACATTATGTATGAAATGTCAGTGCCACACCAAGTGGGGCGGCGGTGGCTCAGTCGGTAGCGCGCCAGGCTCGTAATCTGCAGTTCCCAGGTTCGAGTCCCAGCTGGGTCAGCTTTGAGATTTATCTCCGCAAAAATTCCCCGCCCTGCCCACGGTCAGTAGGGGACACCGATGGGCTTGGAAAGGCCGCCGTCCGTCGGATGGGACGTTAAGCTGTGGCCCCGTGTGCGGGAGAGCCATACCCTGTGCACGTTAAAGAACACGCTGGATGGCCTTGACGGGAGGCTACCATCTGTCTCCTAACAGCTGTTCCAGTGGGTCCCCTCCCCCAACCTTCTCTGAGCCTTCAGGGTCCATGTGACCTGGCCATTTAGCCCATGGTGTGCAAAAAAGTGCCACTCAAAGGTAAAACAACCCAACCCAAAGCCACACCAAGTTCACAAGAGCCTGTGTGACAATGCAAATCCTGGGGTTGTTTTTCTGGGAATGCAGGATCTTGCACTTAGCAGTGTTGACCTGTTTGGATTATTAAAGAAGCACATTAAAGGAAAAACTTCTAATCTGGTGAGAAAGTTACAATCAGGGTTCATTACTGAATGTACATAGTGAACCTTGATTCCTTCATTGCAGAAATCAAACGGTTGGTGTATCACTGGTATAATACTCACTGGGGTACTCGATTATTCTAGCAGTTTTATGGAGGAATAACAGTTGTCTGTCTATTTTTTGTTGTTATGGACATAAATTGGTTTAAAAATATAGGTGTAACCCCCCCCCCCCTAAAATGTTAGTTATTGAACAGCCCTCACGATAGCAAATGCTTAACAGTTCTCTTGACTGCAATATATATGGTTAGTCATAAATCAATTTCTAATTTTAATATTTAATATATGTTGGTGATGGATTTGGGCCATTGGCAGTACCAAGCTGAAGATATACTGAATATATAAGCTTGAAGATATAAATAAAAAAAAAATAATAATAAATACCCCCTCAAGCAGCTGCTTGCCACAGAGGTCTGACAGGAATGAATGTACATAGTGAACCTTGATTCCTTCATTGCAGAAATCAAACGGTTGGTGTACTGTCAAGTTTATCCCCTCAAAAAAGAGAGGGTATTAATTATGGGTAAAGGGGGATTACCATAATTAAAATGGGGGATTACCATAATTAATACCCTTGAGGGGGTATTAATTATGGGTAAATCCAGACAGAAGGGAAGGAGCCTGTCAGTTTATATGCCATAGTAGAAGGTCTGAGAGGATGGCAGGCCCTCAGCAGAAAAACGACACAAACAGCCATGCTTTACCCGGGGCTCGAACTCAGGTCCCTTAGATCAGTAGCCAAGTGCGCTAACCACTCGGCCATCAGAAAATGTTCCAACTTTCTGCTTTATGTAGTTTTCTATACATTACATAATAAAATTTTAAAATGATTCATAATAACCATGTATGATGAATTTTTCTCTTAATTGCTATTTTAATCTTTTTTAGCAAAATCAAAAAAATGCTTCTATTGCCTGGAATTGTTAGATCTTTTTTAACTGTTGCATCATTGTAAGCTAAGAGTGTGTAAAGTATTTATTGGTCAGCTGTGATACTAACCTAATCTATGTAGAAAATAATATTTAAGCCATTTGAGTATTTTTGCTCATTTTAAAGATTACTCTTTTTTTTTAGAAATTGTCATCTAGTCTACTACAATAGTAACAAAAATTTAGATATGGGTAGTTGTAGCCATTTAGTTTGTGTTTAATTTATTGTTTACCCCTAGAAGTATAAAATTTGTTAGTGTTAATTTCTTCCATTAAAACAAAGTATGCAAACTACGTAACGATACTTTATTCTCCTGTATAATTAAAAACATGCAGCATAGAAGTCCAAATATTTTCTCTCATTTAACATATATGGGCCTTAAATCCATTTTTGATTAAAATAATAATAAATTTTTTAATTTTAGTATTTAAACTTTTAAAGTTATACATTTTTGAAAAGTAATAAGAATTTAAAATAACTGAATACCTAAAATTTCACTGTAGCTTTTACATTTGATTTGGACATCTCAACTATGCAAACTCTCAAACTGAATAGCCTGAGAGTTTGTCAGTGATAGATATAGATTCATAAGACATGCATTTTCTTCTAATTGCTACTGTTTTGCCAGGTTTATGATGCTCTAATATTTGGGATATTTTGGAGAGTTCCTTTTATTATGTTTTTTAAATATTTAAGTATATTTTTGCCATCTGTCTTTCAACCCATAAGTAAAACAACTACTGAAAATTTTTAAGGAAATTTTCACACATACAATATTTGATACTATTTCTGTGTTAATCTGAAACAATGAATATACATTATTGAATTCACATAGTATTCATTTTAAAAAAAGCTGAATAGTATTTCATAGTTTTTACTGTTATTGTTTTAATTATTTGCTGCCATTTTGGTAACTAGGGAGGCCACTGGTATGAGAAGTAGCCTCACAGATAATTTAAACCTCAATCCTACAGTACCACTGAGGCAAAACTGCTGGCATTGGCTGATTCAGATGGGAGGGACTTTTGATACTTTGTGACACACTGAATTTGATGATACACATGTATGTCAAGTGGCAGCGAATGTGCTAATAGGAAAAATTGAATATTTATTAAATTGTAAAAATTTATTAAATGTAACATAATTTAACACATGCTATTATAAATATTGAAAAACTTCCATAAACCTGATTTGTTCATGAACCCAAGATAAATACTTTCAAAAGTGCAAAAGTAGTGCCATTAAATTTTCATGTGTTTAAATAGATTCAGTTATGTCAACAAAGCAGTAAGGTTGCCTTCAATGGGATTCCTTGTTTTTTATTATATCTAAACATAGATATTTAATACAGTATTGTGTACATATTTGTCTAAATTTGCACACACAAAAAAAAAGCAGCTATTTGGTCTGTTAACTAAATGAACCATAAACTTCGTACCATAAATTTCTTGAATGAATGAAATAAACCATAAACCCCTATGAATGTTCATAAACTCTAGATGTAATTTGGCAGATGTTTGTATAATTTAAATTTGTATGTGCAATACTCTATTACATAGCTGTATTTTGATATACTGAAGAAGTCTTAATTCTACTGAAGGATCCATTGTTGCTTTACCAACATCACTGAGTATCTCTGTAAAAATATGCACAAGAAAAACTAGTTGACTCGTTTTTTTTTGATTTTCATAAAATCTATGCTTTTGAGCTATATAAGGCACCTAAGACATTTTAGCAGTGAGATAAAAAGCTCAGAAGTAGTATGCAGTTGTACTGATTTCCCAGTTTTCCTTTAATTTTTGTTCTGTATAATATTAATTGTAAAGGTATCATCCATAATATTTAAAAAAATTTGATTTCACTTTAACAGAGCAAAGTGAAAGAGCTGTCAATAAATATTAATTATATTTGTCACACATTCAAATAGACAAGTATTTAGATGTTTTGATGGTCATGATAGCTGCACTGCATGTTTTTCTTTCATTGGAAATGTGAAATAATGCTATGGAATTAATAGTTCCCTTCAAAATTAATTTTTATATATTTTATGTGTGGGAATTTCTAGCAGTGCTTTATTGTTGTTAATTCATATCTTAATATCAGATTTTTCTAACTAATATCATTGCATAACTTTAGTATGAAAATCAAAAGTGCTATATATTCTTGCATATGACTTTTTTATGGTGAAATGTAAAATAAACTACATTGCACACTCTATCATTTTAATAAGCTAGTGTATTTGAAAAACAGTTTTATATTCTTATTGTCTGGGTTTAATTGTCAAGCATGGCATAAATGCATCATTCCTTCTGAAAATTCATTTTCACATGTTTTGTCCATTGTAATTTTACACTTAAAATTCGAAACTACTTTTTTTTAGTGAATAGTGATGTGAAAATTAATATATTTTGCACATTAGTAGAAAAATACAAAAGCACAAGCTGTAAAACTTAAAAAAACCGTAAGAAACCATGGGCAAATGAAACCTAAATGTAAAAAAACTAGCCAATTTGTTTAGTGGATGCTTAAACACTATATAGTAGAAGACATTCTCCAGTTTGCAAGCTTTCATTTGACATACAGCTCATTAAGATAAACCAGCATGAAATTTCCCTCTCTGTTTTTTTTTCTTGCTGGGGGGAGGGGGGCAGAAAGGATAAAGCATTATTTCGAGAAGCATATGATACTCTCCACGTCAGAAGCTTTCATTTGAAATGTAACTTGTTACATTTAGCAGTCATTTATGCATTTCCAATGAAAGGTCATTAAGTCACTATTTCAAATCAGTATCAAATTTTGAGGAAAAACTGCCTTCATGCTGGTAGGGTACAAACCCACAGCCTCTTGATGACATGTCAGCTGTACTACTGAAGTGAGAAGAGCTGCTGATCAAGCTCTCCTCTAATGATATAAATTTTCTTACCTACAGTACACAATTGAAATATCTGCATTACTTGAAGGCAGTATCTACTTCAAAATAGTGTTGTAAGAGTGACTTACTTTTCAACTGAAGAGCATCAAGAAATTTGCTGAGTAGACTTAATTATTAGTATACTTGAGACATAATTATCATCTGTTTCAAGATGATATACAGAAGCAGAGAAGACACTGCTTTTAAGTGATATAGATGTTTTTTAGTTGCTACTTCAAATAAGAAAGTTCGTGTTAAATAGAAAAGTTGTTGGTGAGCTGGTAGTTCAGTGGTTAGAACATCTAACATGTCATCAGAAAATCTTGGGTTGAATCCACCTTCTTAACTCAGTTCTCAACTCTTCTCTTTATGTCTAGTAAAGGTAATTTAATAGGGCTGAGCTTTTGTGAGTAGGAAACTTCATTTTAAATTTTTTGCTCAGAGATATACATTAATTATAGTCAGTTTCAGTGTAAAGTTTCTTTACAGGGAAAATTTTTTTAACAATTCTTTTACATAAAGTAGAATCAGCTGACTTGAGTAGGAAAAGGCTGATTTTAATAGGTTTGATTTTGACAAATAGTGGTCCGAGTAATGTAAAATAGTCAAAAGTTAGTTATAAAATATGCACAAAAAGTGATGAAATAATTATTTCGCATGTCTGCGAAAGATGTTTCATATAATCCCATCTCTTTTGAGCACATCTCTGTCTTAGATTGTACACAACCTAATTTACTTTTGTTCTATCTGTCTTCTCTGTGTCAGGTAATCAATGCATTTTGAATTGCATAAATTCAACATTTGCTTTTATTTAAATAGCACTTGCTTTTAAATGTTTCAACTCTTTCACCTCAAGGTGCTGATACAGGTGCTTATATAAGTACATTGGTAATTTCAGAAGATACTTTTATGATAGTGTATAATATCTGTTGTTTTCCTCATTTTGAGCATACATTACATTTATTCATTACAAAAAGCATTTACGTTTTGTAAGGTTAAATCAGAGATAGTGTAGAGCTGTTTGTTTATTCAAAATATGCAAGAGTAATATTGCACAAATTTTGTCAATATTTTATGAATGTTTATCAAACATGATGTTTTTATTTTTATTGTTAATAATTATTGTGATTTTATAACTATACCAGGTCATAACATATTGGAATTTGTTAAATTACTTCAAATTTTTAGTGGTTCAAGTTGTTTTAGGTCTTATTGTACAAATTTGAAATGGTTGTTGTATATAAAATATCAGATTCTGTCCATTGTTTAAAAACCTACCAAGTAAGCTTGGCTAAATTGTGTACTTAGCAATAGAATAGTTTTATTGTGACAGCTCTCAGTACAAAATGTTTTTCTCGCTGTGTACAATATAGTGTAAATATATTTTCATGAAGTTATCTCATATTTTCATTATAGAGTAATTAAGGAATTTCACAAAAATGCCCTTTGAGAGCAGTGGAAATTCGTTACAGTCATGGCGGAATACAGATTTATTATTAATAACTAGATGCTTTATTTTGAGCTTCGAACCATTGGATACTTACAATACAAGCAAATGCTTCAAAAGTTTTGTATGTACACGTTTTTCAGGCATATGATAATGCATGCCATGTACCTGATATTCGCTCCAAAGAGACAAGATATTGAAATGGTATTTGCCATTCTGTGTCAGTCTGGCACTTACTTACACAACCTTTATAACATTGACTTTGTGTAGCATAACACTGTATTTATGAGTGTTTTTGTAATTTTTCCCAATAATATTAGTCAACTGAAAGTTATGCAGTAAATTTAAGAGTAGCAAGCTTTGATAACTCTATCTTATACCAATGTTTAGGTGCTGGAAAAGTAATGTAATAGTTATTTTATAAATACAGGTAAAAATATGGAAACATGCTTAGAGAGAGATGTATATGTGGAAGGTTCCTATCTTCTTCCCAGTTGTTAGATTTAATAATTTAGGTTTTTAGAATGTTGTAGAAAAATGTTTGTAGAAGACAAGAAACAATTGATAAAGCTGTCTTGAACTGAAATATCTTCTTCCAATAGTATGTGAGGGCTTAGAACTTTCAGTCCATGTTTGTTTGGGAAGAGCCAGGCTGTGAAAATAGTAGAACATTATGAAAGACTTGGATATAAATGGGTGACTAACCAAATTATGTTTTAAACAATTTTTAACAAATTGTATGGTATTAAACACAGCATTAATAACAATGATTTTATTATTACTAATAACACTTCATTGGAAAAACAACCATTTCGGGCAATTCCTTTAATACGACTATTATGGTTGATTATATAATACGAAAGAATGGATGCCCACTTTATACCATAAGTAAAACACTTCTAGAATCGATTTTTTTTTAAGTGTAAAAGATCAATTCACTGTGACTAAACAATTACTTTGAATCCGAGATGCCAACTTCCAGGATTTGTCCAGCTTGCAAAAATTCGTTAATAGTACTCTGAAAATGAAAACCGTACTTGGAAAATAAAATTTTTATTCTCCTTTCGCCATTGTATATTTTTTCGTTTGAAAACTAACAAATGAGATTTGTTATAGTATGTACCCAGAATAATGAATCACTGAAATAGATGGGATAGTTTCAAATTATATGTTATCAGACGATAAGCTAACAGAAGGACACTCTCTGATTGAAAAAGGAAATACAGAAAAGAAGTATTAATACTTATGAACAAGACGGAAATTGCCTTTTTATTGGAAATGCTGAAATAAAGTTTAAACTATAATGCTCATCAATAGCTGAATTCGGTTTGAGTTTTATGATGTATCAGTAACTAAGGACAGTACAGTTGGCTGAAATTAAATTGAGTTCCTGGTGCCTGAGTAAAGCTGTTGTAGATTAGGGTGGAGCGCAAAATTCTTTTGTACAGTTTTCCAATGGCATAAAAAAGTTATTAAAGTTCTGAACAAAAAATTTTTCTCATTCAAAAAACATATTCGGATTCCGTGGAGGCTTTAAATTTTCCACCAATAGTACATCACTTATCTGTATTCGTGATGCAGGTCTTCATTTATGTCAGTTTTAGCGAAAACATCGGAAATTGGGTTTTGTGAGTGTTACAGCAGAAGGGAAAGCAAGAACAGAAATTTGCGGAATGGCAAAAACATTGTTTCCACAGTAAAAGCCTGTATCTTGTGTTAGGAATCAGCTATCCGATTGATGAGAGTTTTCAGTTGAATTCAGCCACCGTCTTCTGATTTTCAGTATATTTTTTTCTCTATCTGGCTTTCGTTAAAAAAAAGTGAAACGACGCAAACAAAAAACAGAAGAGATACAGCATGTATAGCAGGGGTGCAAAAAGTATTTTGGCATCGGGCTGAGTAGAAAAATGTTTGCTGTAAGCCAATGGTTGGGAGGGATGCAATAAAAAGAACAAAAAATGTTTAACGTTGTTTTTACATTTTATTTGTCGTATATATAGGTACAAAATAATAAGGGAAAAAATAAACTTTATATTAACATTTAATTTCAACGGCAAAACTGAAGTTGGTTTGTCGAAGCAGTATGAAGAATTGGACTCAATCCCAGAAATAGCTGTTTCAGTGATGATATTCAAATTTTTGTCTTCCACTTTATTAAAACACCATATTTAGTAGAGCCAGATTAATGAAATTTATATTTCTGAATTTCACGCAGGCCTGATAAAATGAGGCGGGGGGGGGGGGGGGGGGGGAGGCTCAGTCGCTAGCGCGCCAGGCTCATAATCTGTAATTACCAAGTTCTAGTCCGCCTGGGCCAGCATTGCGATTTATCTCCGAAAACCCCCCACCCTGGCTTCGGTCAGTAGGGGACACCGGTGGGTTTGGAAAGACTCGTCCGTCGAATGGGACATTAAGCCGTGTGCGGGAGAGCCATACCCTGTGCACGTTAAAGAACACGCTGGATCAACAGGTGTCTATTTTTCAACAGATAGATAAAACTATAGTAATAGTATAACAATGGGTATAAAACTTTGTTACTAGATATAGCGACTTTTGAGCTCTCACGGCGTACCCCAAAAAATTTTACCGCGTACCCCACGTTGAGAACCCCTAGGCTAATGAGTTCCCTCCAACCTTCTCTGTGCTCTCGGAATCCTTGCGACCTGCCCATTTAGCCCGTTATGTACAAAAAAAAATGCCGCTCAGAGGTAAAATAACCCAAAGCCTAATAAAATTGTTAAATGTGCCAAAGTTTGTACACGCGTGATGTGTAGGACACCGAAAGAGAGTGGTCAAGTTTTGCTTACATATGATTATGTCATGAACCTACGAGTTAGCCAAGATTTGAAGCAGAAGTCACACTCTTATGATTCTGCTGTTTGTTTAAATAGAAAATATAGTCACTGTAAAGATATATAAGCCATGGTGTACTGCGTCGCTTTCCACGTCACGATTGTTTATTACGTTGCTATGTGCTTATGAAAAGAAATATAACATTAAAGAACTATTTACATAATTCTTTAGGGAGGATGTTTGAAAATGATACTGATTTCAAAATGAATTAGCAAAAACAATTATGTATTTGTTTTTAAATTAAAAGCTTGTTTGACATTTCATCGTATAATGAAGAACATCTGTTCTTTTGGTACCTTTGCAGATTTTGAGCAGGGACAAAAAATCTGCATTTATACAATGAAAAATTCAAAGGGTTGAGTTATTTTGGAACACTAATATCATTTTCGAATACCCTTTAGAATTTTGGAAATAGTTTTTTTAAAAGTTATATTTCTTGTCATAGTTATAAAGGTTCATGTGACATGATGCGAAACGACGAGGTACACCACGTCTTTTATAGTTTACAGCGATTATTTTTTCTATTTAACCAACAGCAGCATCATAATAAGAGTGTGACTTCTGCTTCAAATCTTGGTAACTTATAGGTTCATGATATTTTATATGTAGGAAAAACTCGACCAAAACTCTTTTTTTTTGGGGGGGGGGGGGTCAGTCGTTAGCGCGCCAGGCTCGTAATCTGCAGTTCCCAGGTCCGAGCTTTGAGATTTATCTCCACAAAATTCCACGCCCTACCCATGGTCAGTAGGGGACACCGATGGGCTTGGAAAGGCCACTGTCTGTCAGATGGAACGTTAAGCCATGTATCCGTGTGCAGGAGAGCCATACTCTGTGCACGTTAAAGAGTATGCTAGATGCCCTTCTCCCTGCCCCAACTTTCTCAGCCTTCGGGGTCCGTGTGACCTGGCCATTTAGCTCATTGTGTGCAAGAAAAAATGCCGCTCAGAGGTAAAAACTACCCAACCCATCTCTCTTGGTGCCCCAAACCCTATACATATTGTACCTCTTCTGATTTTGGTTGCGTCGTTTTACACATTTTGTAACGGAAGAACCAGATGGAGAAAAAATATACACAAAATAAGAACGCCAGTGGTTAAACTCAACTGAAAACTCGTTTGGATAGCCGATTCCTAACCCAAGATATAGGCTTTCTTTCTCTCAGTGCTACGAATTCTATACACGTTGTGCCTCTTCTGATTTTTGTGTGCGTCGTTTTAAACATTTTGTAAAGGAAGAAGCCAGATAGAGAAAAAATATACTCAAAATCAAAAAGTAAGTGGCTAAACTCAACTAAAAATTGCCATCATTTTGGATAACCGATTCCTAACCCAAGATACAGGTTTAACTGTGGAAAATTTAGTTGTGTGGTTCCAGACATTTCTTTGTTCTTATGCCAAAAATCGTCGTAAAGAAATGAAGAGCTTCATCTGGAATACAAAGTGCAATTGGTGAAAAATTCAAAGGCTCTACGGAATCCGAAGATAATTTTCGAATTCAAAACATATTTGTGCGCTTGTTCAAGACTTGCATTTTCTCGCTATTGGAAAATTAATTAAGAATATATTTTTTTTCGCTCTACCCTCTTGTATATAACTTAAGTTGCTTTTATAGAAGTGACAACAAAATAAATTATTTTCTATGTGTCTTGGAAAATGTTAGGATTTACCATAAGCAGGTAGTAAAAATCATAAACTTGATCTGTCGTGAATGTGCATCTCGCGACATGTTCAAGGCATTACCAATCTTAGAAGCTGCCTTTAGTGCACATGTGAGTGCAATATAGTGAGGAGAGAAAATCAAGATTGAAACTTAGGAGAATTTTAGTCGAAGTTGCAAAGAATATTCAGAAGAAACAAATTAGATACTGTAGACAAGTCAAACGTATGGAGGGAGGAAGAATTTGGAATTATTCTATAATTAACCTTGAAAAAAGAAGAGGAAGACTAGAGAAATCTTCGATAGAGAGAGAAAAAAAATTAAGCAAAATCTAAGAGTTTTAAGGTGCGTGAGCAATTAAGGTGGTTTACTTGTTCATATACGACTACTAAGCAGTGGAGTAACAAACTTCGAATTTGGAGCGGATTGATATTTTTGAGTCTAATGATATTTTTTATGAAGTTCCTTAGTCTCTGATTTTCGGAGACTTCCTTAGGAATTAAATGTTATTCAATGCCTCAAGGCAAGGTTATACCCCTCCTGCACCTTGTGTACACCGCTACTACTAAGGCAAACTCGTTTCGTGCACTATAGCCTTGGATGTTACTGTGTCATAAAACTCCAAATAACCAACTAAACTGAATTGAATTAGCTTTTGCCCTTTGTACTGCTAATGTTTGTGTCTAGAGTTGGCATTATTTTCTTGGATATTCCGACAACTGAAAATTGTATATATATTTGTTTTTAATTAAAAAGCCTAAAATCTTTGCGGTGGGATTGTACGTTTTCATACATGATGATGATGATTATACGTTTTACACAATGGAATTGCAACGTAGTAGTCTGACTGTCAAACATGCACACAGCATATGCAAACATATGTTGTTCATTGTACTACTTGTGTTCCATTTAACTCCAACAAATTGTTTTTGGTTATGAGCCTGTGAGAAATCGGCACAAAATTATTAGTTTCGGAATAGAAATGAAAGCAGACTTGACCAGTCTCAACCCTTCAGGATACTCGCGATTGTTCTTTTTTTTTATAAGAATTTCAGCCAGAGCTCCATTCAGACATTTTACATTTGATAAAATCACATTTTATATTTAGCAAAATTATGGGTGCATTGTTTCGTGAATTGACTCGGAATCATTAGTTATGCCATCACTTTCGCAATTCTTCTTTCCTAAGCATTTATCGTATAATATAGAAATGAATTTAATTTTAAGTATTTTTAATGTCTGATAAGACACATTATCTTTACGGTGACCATTTTTTTTTTGGAGAAAATAAAGGACAAATCAGAAATTCTTTCATAATAAAAAAAAAGCAGGTTGCGTTTATTTGTTTCACTAAACTAAAAAGCTTTATAACATTTATTATAAATATAAGCATATACATAGCATTTCAAACAATCATATTATTACTTCAAAAAATTTAATTTTGATACTTTTCACAGGAATGAATTTGTTTTAATCAGGTTTGTGTTTTAAAAATTCATAAAACTATACATTCATGTCAAAGTTGCATTTGATATAAATGCATGCCTTCAATGTTTCGATTTTTAATTGGGTCCACATATTGTTCACTAATGAAAATGTGCCGGTGAAATGACAGTTTCATGTTTCTATGGGCCGTGTGCTGAGCGCCAATACTCAGTTTACTATTTTAATCCACAAAAAAAGGACAAAATGGCCCATTTTAGAAAAAAAAAATCTGAAGGACAGAGCAGTGAAATAAAGGATGTATGGTCACCGTAATTATCTCACATTTATTGCAATTCTGAAATGTTCTGGACGTAGACGCCCGCAGTAAGGGGCAAAGGGGTCATTTGTCCCCCTCAATACCATTTTATAAAACAATTATTTAAAAGTTTTTCATTATCTCATATTTGATTAAATTAAAGATTCTTTAAAAGTGGATTATTTCTCGACACTCTACACGTGAGTACTATTTTGTAATGCAAACTAAAGTTGACTTCCCTGACTTGGAATACTAGTTTCGCCCCCAAGTGGGAGGAATTTCTGCGGGTGTCTATGGTTTTGGATGTTTTAAAGAAGGCAAAATTCGATTGCACTTTAGACCTGTTCTTTAGGATGTATGAGAAAGGTTTGCTACTTTATTTTCTGTGTACTTTGTTGCCACCGAGAGTTGAACTCTATGTGGCTGTTAAAGTGATCCTGAGGATCCACATGAATGTTTAGATCAAGTAATTGCACCATCATTTTGTTGTGTACAAATTCATTGTTTACGTTCGCGATCTATGTTGTACGAAATTTAGAACTTGTAAAACAATATAGTGGAGTAAAGCATGTGTTGAATAATATATATTGAATAAGATTACATGCTTGTTTACGAAGATGTTACTAAATAACATGATCATGCCTAGAATATTATGCCTCTTCAGATGAGAGAATAATGTGCCAGTAAATATTTTTTGATTAATTATGTATTTGTTTTCTTTTTTGATTTTTGTTTCTGTCGATCCCTTTTCATACAAATGTGGGTCGAAAAATATAGTTATACTTTATTCCAATTGTAGACAAACTTTTCCTAGTGCTAGCCACTTGGAATAAATTGTGAAGATAGATGGGCCAGAAATGGGTGCTGTCAGTTGTGGCAAGAGTTCAGTAATACCAGGCTTGAACTTATTCAATCTTCAACTCCCAACCAACAGCAGTTGTGTTCGACAAAGTCTTCGTTTACTGTTACAGATGACGATTTTGTTGATATAAGGTTGGGTTGTTTTACCTCTGAGTGGTACTTTTTTGCACACAATTGGCTAAATAGCCAGATCACAAGGACCCCGAAGGCTCAGAGAAGGTTGGGAGGAAGGAACCCATTGGGCAGCTATTAGGACACAAATGGTAGCCTTCCGTCAAGGGTATCCAACGTGTTTTTTAACATGCACAGTGTACGGCTCTCCTTCACATGGGCCACGGCTGAATTAACATTTTCACAGCTTTTATAATTTTCGCAGTTACCACATTACCACTATTGATGGGACAGGGGTGGCTCAGTTGGTAGGATGCCAAGCTCGTAATCTGCAGTTCCCAGGTTCGAGTCCAGCTGAACCAGCGTTGACAATTATTTCCACAAAACTTCCTGCCCATGGTTAGTAGGGACACCGATGGGCTTGGAAAGGCTGCCGTCCAACGGATGGGGCATTAAGCCGCGACTCCGTGTACGGGGAGAGAGTCGTGTGCATGTTAAAGAACACTAGATGGCCTTGAACAGGAGGTTACCATCTATCTATCTATCAGTATCAAAATTCTTATGTCTTGCAGCTCATTCAAATGGTGACAGTGCTATGATAAAAAAAATTCTACGCCATTGTTTTCCTGGCATATATTTCTACCGTGATCGTACTAAGACATCTGGCCGATGTAATCCTACGGTCAAAACTATCTTGCTGCAGTTCATGCAACTTATAACAAAATATTAAAGCACATAATAAGAAAAGAGCATTGTGATTCTGCGTGCCTTTCAACCAGCTGGCAGCTAATAGTTATCCGCAAATGGGAGTACCCAGAATTTGCTACGACGCTATTTCCTACAGCTTAGTGTGATTTCTTTGCTGATTTGCACAACCTAAGATGACATAGGCAACATGGGTAGTAACACTTTAATACTTTTTAATGATAAAATCGTAGGGAGTAGGCAGTTTACACTTAATGAATAAAAATAAGTGAGGCATGCACTCCAAAAACAACTCGCATTTAGCATACTACAACGAGGGGAGACCACACATAGAGTTCTTACCAAAAGGCATACTAATAGGCTCTACCGGGGGAGAAAATTTTTTAAATTTACAGAGAAACTTAATGTATAATTATTGAAAGGAATGGCCTGAATTTTTTTTATCGCTAGGTACGAATAGTAACGGATTGTGAATAATCAGTTTCATTTTCTCAACTAGCAATTCCTCTTGCTGCCTGTGGGCCACAACTCATTGTCTCAAAACTTCAGTTCTCTAAGGAATAAGATTTACACGTTTTGATTAATTTTTGGGAAAGTGTTTTATAGTTGTGTAGCATAGGGATATAAAACTAAAAGCACACATTCGCATTTTGCTGCGAAATGTAATAATTTTGATTTTGCATAAAATATCTGGATTCTAGAGATTTAAATTGTTAAAAACGACAGAAATTTTTGAAACAAAGTTATTAATATGAAATCCAATTATAAAATTTCTGTAAGCGAATGCTAGAATGTTCAAACTTTAGTCTAGATGAAATCTTTTTTTTCTTTCGTGCTAATACTTCTGACACTATTTTGGTACATATTTTCCCTTGGAATCGTTATTACATGAGATTGAAATAACGTTTTAAAAGAAAGGCAATCCATTCACGTAACTTTCCAATACTTCACAGATTAGTACACCATAAATTAATATTCGAAAATTTCAGGATAAATCTCGGTCATTTAAGAAAAATTCTCCTTGAAAATTTCCTTTCGAATAGCATCAGAGCTTGAATTTCATATGATAATTATTTGGATAAATATCTAATAAATAAATAAAAAAATAAATACCCCCTAAAGCAGCTGCTTGCCACAGAGGTCTGACAGGAGCCTGTCAGTTTATATGCCATAGTAGAAGGTCTGAGAGGTTGGCAGGACCTCAGCAGAAAAACGACACGTACATCCATGCCTTACCCGGGGCTCGAACAGGTCCCTTAGATCAGTAGCCAAGACTTAGAAAGAAATCAATCTGTGCCTTTGACACCTTTTGATTTCTAGCCCGTCACTCCGACCCTTTAAATGACCTTAAATGTGATACCAGATCTGAAAAAATCTTATTTATACTACCTACATTTGCCCTATTCAGCAATGTTTAGCTCTCCAGCAGCATTATACTGAAATTTGAACTTGAATCACTCAAAAATGACTACATCAGTGGTTCTCAAGGGTATGCTTAAAAACTTTCGAATGATTCTGCAGACAAAAAGAAATTTATAAACCATTGCTATTTTCTGCCATTGATTCTTCATTTAACTTTTCCGTTTAATCAACAATTTCTCCATATCAAATCTTAATGTTAAAACCAAAATTAACACATAACGTGTATGTCGTACGCACTCACCTCAATACACGTCACAACTTGAACAGAATAGTTCTGAGGGGTGGCTCAGTCGGTAGCGCGCCAGGCTCGTAATCTGTAGTTCCCAGGTTCGGGTCCCAGCTGGGTCAGCGTTGAGATTTATCTCCGCAAAATTCTCCGCCCTGCCCACTGTCAGTAGGGGACACCGATGGGCTTGGAAAGGCCGCCGTCCGTCGGATGGGACGTTAAGCCGTGGCCCCGTGTGCGGGAGAGCCATACCCTGTGCACGTTAAAGAACACGCTGGATGGCCTTGACGGGAGGCTACCATCTGTCTCCCAACAGCTGTTCCAGTGGGTCCCCTCCCCCAACCTTCTCTGAACCTTCGGGGTCCTTGTGGCCTGGCCATTTAGCCCATGGTGTGCAAAAAAAGTGCCGCTCAGAGGTAAAACACCCCAACCCAACCCGCAAAATTCTCCGCCCTGCCCACTGTCAGTAGGGGACACCGATGGACTTGGAAAGGCCGCCGTCCGTCGGATGGGACGTTAAGCCGTGGCCCCGTGTGCGGGAGAGCCATACCCTGTGCATGTTAAAGAACACGCTGGATGGCCTTGACGGGAGACTACCATCTGTCTCCCAACAGCTGTTCCAGTGGGTCCCCTCCCCCAACCTTCTCTGAGCCTTCGGGGTCCATGTGACCTGGCCATTTAGCCCATGGTGTGCAAAAAAGTGCCGCTCAGAGGTAAAACAACCCAACCCAGAATAGTTCTGCGTTTACAAATGATTCCGCAGAAATGGATATTATTGAAGGCAGACAGCATGCGCGAGTCTCCCGTAGTATTGCCAACTGAAATATTTAGTGTGCCGTGAGCAAAAAGTTTGAGAACGTTTGGTCTCTCTGTTTTTCGCTCATTAATACATAACATTTCCTAACACGCCCATTAATACATTTTTAATTTGAATCTACCACTTGATATTTTTGAATATTCAACGACAAACGTTTATAAAATTGTGTAATTTCACATTTTAAAACGTAGAATTTCTTATAAGAACTATTTTAAACTTTTCTGCTTCTTCGATATTTCAGTCCTTTATTTCTCGATTCGTATATCGAATTAGCTTCATAGTTTAAACTCATTTCAAGTTCGAACCTGTATTCTTCAGGGTGATCAAAAAGTCTCTGTGCACCTCATGAGGAATACATGTACCATTACAATAAACGTTGAAAGTGTGTCTAGTGCGTCTCGAGACATTTTAGGGACACGTGATCGCGTTAGTGGGAGAGAACGTGTCGCCTGCCTGCGAAGCAGTCAGTGACTTATTGAGACAAGCAATCAGGCACTGTAGACGTGCGTTGTTGAAATGGTGTTATCTGTTGAGGAGCGTACGTTCCTTGTGGAGCATGTGTTTCGATGTGGCGGAGAATACACACAAGATGTTCAACAAAGATTCCAGGCACACTTTCGGGAAACCAAGATGCCCCATCGTAATGCAGTGCGGCAGTTGATTCAGAAATTCCGGGAAACCGGTTCCGTGTGTGACGCCTAGAACTGGTAAGCCATCAATACTGACAGAGAAGAAAGTGCTGGATATCGCAGACCACATGCTCCGAAGTCCGAAAAAGTCCATCAGGAGATTGTCACAGCAGGTTGGTGTTTCACATGGCACGGCCCAAACGGCTATGAAAAAACGCCTAGGCCTGCATCCTTACAAAATCACATCTGTGCATGAATTAAAACCTGCCAAACAGTGGTAAGCGGAATGTGTACTGCAGGTGGATTGTAGACTTTCTTGACTGTGAAGGAGAGGACATTTTGGACGTCACAGACGAGGCGTACTTCCATTTGTCGGGGTACGTAAACAGTCAAAATTCACGCCTCGGGTCCTCACACAATCCCCATGAATTCCACGAGTCACCACTGCATGATCAGAAGATTGGTGTTTGGGTTGGATTTTCGCGTAGGCTCATAGTCGGACCCATTTTTTTCTCTGAGACTGTCAACTCTCAATGATACTGTGGCAATATTCTTTATCCTCTTTGCGCAATTGTCAGAAGATGAAATTAACAGGGCCTGCTTTCAACAGGATGGAACCACTGCCCACACATCGCATATGTCTAAGGCACTCTTGCACGAAGGGTTTGGGGACTGAATCTTTTCGAAAAACAATTGGCCTTAAAGATTCCCGGATCTCTCCCCGCCAGATTCTTATCTCTGGGGTGCGATAAATCACTGTGTATTCGGACAATCCTCGCACAATTTATGATTTGAAGACGGCCATTACAGAATACATTCGGAATGTGGACCGTGCAGTGCTGAACGATGTATTCAAGATCACAGTTCGGCGTGTCACTAAATGTCTGGAGACTTGCGGGACATACTTTCAACATTTATTGTAATTGTACAGGTACTAATCTCATTACTTAATCAGGTGCACAGCGACTTTTTGATCACCCTGTATTATAGATAAATAGCTAATATTTGTTTGGTTGTTTTACCTCCGAACGGCACTTTTTTGCACACCATGGGCACCATGGGCTAAACCAAGGACCCCGAGGGCTCAGAGAAGGTTTGGGAGGAGACCCATTGGAACAGATATATCTATCAGATAGATATATAGAACAGATATATCTATCAGATAGACACCGACGGCTTTGGAAATACCACTGTTTGTCGGATGGTAAGTTAAGCCATGAACCTGTGCAGAAGAGCCATACAATGTACACGTTAAAGAACACGCTGGATGGCGTTCACAGAAGGCTTCCATCTGTCTCCTAACAGCAGCCCAGTGGCTCCCTTCCCTTAACCTTCTTTAAGCCCTTGGGGTCTTCGTGACCTGGCCATTTAGCCAATTATGTACAAAAAAGAGCCCCTCAGAGGTAAAAAGAACAATTCCTCGCAGTGACTGAGTGATTAGCTCGCTTGGGTACTTAATATACTTTAAATGGCTATTGATCAATAGGACCTGGTTTGATCCCAGGGTAAGGTACAGATGCTTATTTGTGTTGACTTTATAAGGAGGTCTCGCCATCCTCTCTGTGTCGCGGGGGTGGCTCAATCGGCAATTCCGGAGTTCGAGTCCCAACTGGGTCAGCGTTGACTTTTTTCTCCGCAATCTATCAGACCTTAGTTAAAGGGTAAAGAATTTCTTGCCATTAATGCAATAAAAAGAAATCGATATTTCATATATATTAAAACAACCTCATTTCACATTTCCATAACAGTTTTTCAAAAACGTTCGTATATTGTAGTATGCTAGTTGATGACTGCTGAAATAAACATTTAAACTCACGGACTTCGGCAGGGAGAAGTCAAGAGGGTCGTTACTTCCCCCTGGAAAAGGGGCGGGTGTAGCTCAGTCGGTAGCGCGCCAGGCTCGTAATCTGTAGTTCCCAGGTTCGAGTCCCAGCTGAGTCAGCGTTGAGATTTATCTCCGCAAAATTCCCCGCCCTGCCCACGGTCAGTAGGGGACACCGATGGGCTTGGAAAGGGCGCCGTCCGTCGGATGGGACGTTAAGCCGTGGCCCCGTGTGCGGGAGAGACATACCCTGTGCACGTTAAAGAACACGTTGGATGGCCTTGACGGGAGGCTACAGCTGTTCCGGTCTCGCAACAGCTGTTCCGGTAGGTCCCCTCTCCCAACCTTCTCTGAACCTTCGGGGTCCATGTGACCTGGCCATTTAGCCCGTTGTATGCAAAAAAAGTGCCACTCAGAGGTAAAACAACCCAACCCCCTGGAAAAGTCGAAAAATATTCTGATGTTGAATATTAGAGGTGTCTCAAAAATTATTGTGTTTTTTTACTTAACGAAATGTAATCTTGAATTTTTACGTTTTCCTTTGTATTTTTATTTCTTAATAAGAAAAACCATTTTTACATATCTTTTTCAATGAAAAGTTTCCCTGTTTTTCATTTCGTTTTCAGCTTCCTTAGCTGTGTTATGGCATAACCCTGCTGTGCTCATTTAATGAACCTCTCGACCTAAATGTTTCTCTCTCTTCTGCCGATGCCCATGGTTAAAGTACAGTCGCTCAAAAAAGTATCCGAACACTATGGTTGATTGCAGAATTCAGAAAAAATATCTGGCAACGATTTTTTTCAGAAATTAGTGATCTGGCAACCTTCGTGTCACGTGATTACAGAATTCAGGAAAAATATCTGGAGCGTGTACAGCAACTGTACACGCTCCAGTTTGCTGTGACCGGTAACTGCACACGCTCAATATTTCCGTGAGTGAGCCCACATGATCTAGTATCAAAATAATATGACCACCTACAGTCGCTCAAAAAAGTATCCGAACACTATGGTTGATTACAGGAGTCAGAAAAAATATCTGGCAGCGATTTTTTTAGAAATTAGTGATCTGGCAACTTTCGTGTCACGTGACACGAAGGTTGCCAGATCACTAATTTCTAAAAAAAAAAAACGTTGCCAGATATTTTTTCTGAATTCTGCAATCAACCATAGTGTTCGGATACTTTTTTGAGCGACTGTACAAAAATTTTATTTTCCTCCTTGTTGGATGTGGAAGTTTTATATTCCTTTTATTTCGATGATGTGGTTTAGTCCCTCTTTTGATGCTTTGGTGCTGTCCTCTTGTAAAGGTTGTCGCCTGTCGTTCTTGGTCTCAGACCATCACTTGGATCAAAGAATTTGTTTTCTTGATAGAATTACCGAAATCGTGCTTTACCGCCAAAAATGAGAACGTTATTCATTTTGCATTTTATCACGGAAGTAAAATTCGCTTTAAATAAGTTTCAACAGACATTGGAAGTCGAAAAACTAGAAAATGAACAATTATTTTTCGACTTTCGTTTTTAGACTTGAAAACTTCCTTCTACGAAGCAGGGAAAAGATTGAGTTTTCGTGACAAAATCACGTGTGCTTAAGTTGCCAGTGGAAAGCAAAAATTATATAAAATTAAAAAAAAATTAAAAAAAATACTTCCTCTATGTGCCCTAAAATAAAAAAAAAAAAGGAAGATATGCCAATGATGAAATCATTGAATTCATGTGTTTCACTTTTTAGGGCGCGTGTTGTAAGAGAAGATGTTGTTTGGGTTATTTTACCTCTGAGCGGTACTTTCTTGCACACCATGGGCTAAATGGCTAGGACACAAGGAGTCCAAAGGCTCAGAGAAGGTTGGGGGAGGGGACCCACTGGAACAGCTGTTAGGAGACAGATGGTAGCCTCCCGTCAAGGCCATCCAGCGTGTTCTTTAACGTTGGGTTGTTTTACCTCTGAGCGGCACTTTTTTGCACACCATGGGCTAAATGGCCAGGTCACATGGACCCCGAAGGCTCAGAGAAGGTTGGGGGAAGGGACCCACTGGAACAGCTGTTGGGAGACAGATGGTAGCCTCCCGTCAAGGCCATCCAGCGTGTTCTTTAACGTGCGCAGGGTATGACTCACCCGCATACGGGGCCACGGCTTAACGTCCCATCCTACGGACGGCGGCCTTTCCAAGCCCATCGGTGTCCCCTACTGACCGTGGCAGGACGGGAAATTTTGCGGAGATAAATCTCAACGCTGACCCAGCTGGGACTCGAACCTGGGAACTGCAGATTACGAACCTGGCACGCTACCGACTGAGCCACCCCCAGTAAAAGAAGTATTTTCTTTTAAATTTATTATATATATTTTATAAAGTAGGTAAAAAAAGGAAAATCGACTAATTAATAGCCAATAGTTTCCTCTTTTCTCCACGACATTTTGTGCTATTTTTCCATAGGGACCATCACTGTCTTTAGATCAAGCCTGGTACTTAGAATGTCTGACAACCTTACCCAGAAAAAAATAAAATTATATGTACTAAAAAAAAAGCAAATAGGGATAGCAGAAAGACAAGTGGTCTTCTGATCATCATCATAGCTTAAGCGTTTAAGAATCAGCAGTAACAAAATTCTCTAAAGAGATTTCAGTGTCTCCCTTTTTCATTTTCGAAGATATCTATAGCTTTTCTTTCAAATGCGTCCTCGGGCATCCTTTTTGCTCTCATTCTTTTAACATCTCTAGCGGATGTTCGTTCCGCATGGTCAAGGACATTTCTAAAGACTTCGGAATTGTAGGAGACAATCTGAGTCCGAGTAGACAGTGTCTGGAATGAGACATACGTTAAGTGCGACTTCCTTTTTCTAAACGTTGGTCTCATTTTTATTTCAATGGACTCTTGTGCGAGAGCGTACGTATTTAGCGAGGGGGAAACTTGAAAGTAAGGAAAGTAGTGGGCAATGGGAGCACGAAACGTTTTTGCACTTGAGCACATTGAAATTCTTTATTTTCCGGTAAAAAAAAATCAGGCAGGAAATGTGTGGGTGGGGGGGAGCCAGTCCCCCTAGTTCCAGAGTTTTTTTTTACGTTATATTTAACGATAAGAAATAGAACTACACTAGGTATGCCAAATACTTTATAATATTTTTGGTCATAATTCCTGGGCTGTTTTAAACAGTTTTTTTATGCATTGCTTAGTGTCGCTATGTCAACTACGGGAGTATCTGGGGTGAGGGTGGCTCAGTCGGTAACGCGCCAGGCTCGTAATCTGCAGTTACCAGGTTCGAGTCCCAGCTGGGTCAGCGTTGAGATTTATCTCCGCAAAATTCCCCGCCCTGCCCACGGTCAGTAGGGGACACCGATGGGCTTGGAAAGGCCGCCGTCCGTCGGATGGGACGTTAAGCCGTGTCTCCGTGTGCGGGAGAGCCATACCCTGTGCACGTTAAAGAACACGCTGGATGGCCTTGACGGGAGGCTACCATCTGTCACCCAACAGCTGTTCCAGTGGGTCCCCTCTCCCAATCCTTCTCTGAGCCTTCGGAGTCCCTGCGACTTGGCCATTTAGCCCTTGGTGTGCAAAAAAGTGCCGCTCAGAGGTAAAACAACAAAACGGGAGTATCTTTTCAACTGGTTCTGGAGAATCCACCTTGTTCTGAGTTGTTGTTGTTTTACTTCTGAGCGGCACTTTTTTGCACACCATGGGCTAAATGGCCAGGTCACATGGACCCCAAAGGCTCAGAGAAGGTTGGGGGAGGGACCCACTGGAACAGCTGTTGGGAGACAGATGGTAGCCTCCCGTCAAGGCCATCCAGCATGTTCTTTAACGTTAGGTTGTTTTACCTCTGAGCGGCACTTTTTTGCACACTATGGGCTAAATGGCCAGGTCACATGGACCCCGAATGCTCAGAGAAGGTTGAGGGAGGGAACCCACTGGAATAGCTGTTGGGAGACAGATGGTAGCCTCCCGTCAAGGCCATCCAGCATGTTCTTTAACGTTGGGTTGTTTTACCTCTGAGCGGCACTTTTTTGCACACTATAGGCTAAATGACCAGGTCACATGCCCCTAAGGCTCAGAGAAGGTTTGGGGAGGGGACCCACTGGAACAGCTGTTGGGAGACAGATGGTAGCCTCCCGTCAAGGCCATCCAGCGTGTTCTTTAACGTGCACAGGGTATGGCTCTCCCACACACGGGTCACGGCTTAACGTCCCATCCGACGGACGGCGGCCTTTCCAAGCCCATCGGTGTCCCCTACTGACCGTGGGCAGGGCGGGGAATTTTGCGGAGATAAATATCAACGCTGACCCAGCTGGGACTCGAACCTGGGAACTACAGATTACGAGCCTGGCGCGCTACCGACTGAGTCACCCCCGCCCTGATCTGATCGATGAACCCCGTTTCGAGGTCGCTGGAGCGCGATGGGCAGGAGCAATCGTTATGGAGGTGATGGAATTAAATGGAAAATTACCGGGCACAATATTCCAAGTGGGTGGGGAATGTTAACGGTCTCAAAAATCATCCGCCAGTCGTGTCAAATGCGGGAGAAAAAAGGATCTGAGAGACGGGGAGAAGCGTTTATCGGCGTAAACACCTCAACTGAGAGAGATACTGATAGCAGTACTCCAAAACCCATTTCAACGAGATCTGTGGGCTGAGAATTCAAAACTGAAATTTGGAAACTGAACCATGATACGAAAGCCTATCATTTCCGAAAGCAACTAGATTCGAAGACACCGATGGGGTATGGCAGTGTCTCGTAAACGTTTTTACTCTGCGGCACACTGAATCTAATTTTTTTTTCCCGCGGCACACCTAAAAAAGAATAAAAGCAAACTCTAAATAATCGTCATTATATTTGCGCTTTGTTGAAGTCATCAGCCTGGTTTTACTTGAAGATTTGCTCTCGTTCTTTAATTCATAACTCGGTGTTTGTTTTAAATATTTGTCCATTCTATGGCTTGAAATAATCGAAAATTAATACCAAAATTTGGAAAAAGCTTGATAAATACTTACAAGATCCCAGTTGATAAAATCTGAAAGATTTTTATTAAAGCACGTCGATAACACAAGTCAAGTCAAAATGAAATCTTTGGAATATCTAGTGTCAATTTGAAAAGCTCTCGCGGCACACAGTTTGCGAGACACTGGTGTATGGGAATGCCGAACCTGATCAGTGGAGGACTTAAACTTATTGTACGGTCAGACGAATTATCTTATACACTGTTTTCAACAGGTGACCGACGTATACTAGGGTAACCTCCAATCCTCTTTTCCCCCAACCTTCCCTGATTTCTTGGAGTCCTTGTGACCTGGCATTATATTGATCCGTCCTCTGCATGGGACAGCGTGTAGCCATGGCTTAGTGTGCAGGGGAGCCATACCCTGTGCACGTTAAAGAACAGTCTGAATGGCCTTGTTGGGAAGCTTCCATCTGTCTCCTAACAGATGTTCAGTGGGTCTCCCTCCCCCAACCTTCTCTGAGCCCTTAGGGTCCTTTTAACCTGGACATTTAATCCACTGTGTGCAAAAAAAAAGTGCCTTTCAGAGGTAAAAACAACTCAACCTTGGCGGGTTCTTTCATTTGTCTCTGTCCTTCCACTATCCAGTTCTGAGCTCCTAGGATCCTTATGACTCGGATGTTTAGTCCATTGTGTGCGCAAAAGTTCCATCTAGACATCAAATAACTCAGCCATTTGAGAAAAGTAAACACGATTTTAAAAGTCTCTGAAATAGTAACTAAATAATAGATATGTGTCGTTGACACGTCTTGCAGAACCGCTATCTCTGTGCTAAGATTTTCCCTCCTTGAGAAAGAGGATACAGATGGAATTTAAAAAGTTGTCGTCTCTAGGGATGGAGCGTCGAAACTTGGTTCTTGTGAAGGAGAGTCATGCTCTGTACATGATGGATGGCCATGACTGGAGGTCTGAGCTCAACTGTCTCCTAAGCTCAACGACGTGTCACTTTCCCCCAACGCAGTCATGGAGACTTGGCCAATTAACCCTTGTATGCCCAAAAATTAAGCTCAATATTGCACAGAGTTGGGTTGGGTTGTTTTACCTCTGAGCGGCACTTTTTTGCACACCATGGGCTAAATGGCCAGGTCACATGGACCCCGCAGGCTCAGAGAAGGAGACCCACTGGAACAGCTGTTGGGAGACAGATGGTAGCCTCCCGTCAAGGCCATCCAGCGTGTTCTTTAACGTGCACAGGGTATGGCTCTCCCGCACACGGGGCCACGGCTTAACGTCCCATCCGATGGACGGCGGCCTTTCCAAGCCCATCGGTGTCCCCTACTGACCGTGGGCAGGGCGGGGAATTTTGCGGAGATAAATCTCAACGCTGACCCAGCTGGGACTCGAACCTGGGAACTACAGATTACGAGCATGGCGCGCTACCGACTGAGCCACCCCCGCCCCGATGGAGCGTCGAAACTTGGTTCTTGTGAAGGAGAGTCATGCTCTGTACATGATGGACGGCCATGACTGGAGGTCTAAGGTCAACGACGGGTCACTTTCCCCCAACGCAGTCACGGAGACTTGGCCAATTAACCCTTGTATGGCCAAAAGTTAAGCTCAATATTGCACAGATACTAGATAAAAAATATGCCCATTCCTTTGCACTTGGAAGATTAATGCAAATTCTCTTCGATAGGGGTGGAGGTTCAAATACCAAGAAACACTTCCCACCAGTCATCCATCTGCAATGGCCAGGTCATCCATCTCTACCAGGAATCTCTACCATCTTTTAAGACACTTCATCCGAACAACATCTCATCTTCCTGTCTTTCTAACCATTTATGTTGTGGAGAACACTCATTGCGGAGAAGATTCTCGAAACTTCGTATATCTGAAGTGGAAGTTTATCTTCATCCTTTTATCTCAACACTTCGTAACATTTACTTCCAACAGATTTCGAAATCACCCGTTCCTGAGGAGTGACCTAGCAATTGAAATTTCATCTCGAGAGGCTGAATAATCAGTGATCTCGTTTCAAGAACAACTTCAGTCATCTTAGTGAATGCCACTTCTTGTCTCTCATTTCTCCTCCTTCAATGCTAATACGCCATGAAGCCAATTCTCTTGAGAGCAGTTGGACCACTTTTCTAAGTAGGTGCTGACAATTCTGAAGAATTTCCCGAAGTCGTTCATGATATATATGTATATATAGAAAGTTTCACACGTCCAACCTTTTTCCTTTTGTTGCCAAGATGATTTTAATCCCCGAAAGTTGTCGTTTTTTCTTTTTGAATCCATGTTCCTTTCATCGCATATGACTTCGAAATATTTATTCATGCTGAAATTGATTTTGTGCAGTGTTCGAAATGTAAATTTAAGTGGAGATACAGTTAGTCATGTCCTAAGAAATTAATTCTCCAGTAATTACATCTTTTCCCTCAAATAAAAAAAAAAAAACCTCCTCAAGCAGCTGTTTGCCACAGAGGTCTGACAGGAGTCTGCCAGTTTATATGCCACAGTAGAAGGTCTGTGAGGATGGCAGGACCTCAGCAGAAAGTCCCAGCTGGGTCAGCGTTGAGATTTATCTCCGCAAAATTTCCCGCCCTGCCCACGGTCAATAGGGGACACCGATGGGCTTGAAAAGGCCGCCGTCCGTCGGATGGGACGTTAAGCCGTGGCCCCGTGTGCGGGAGAGCTATACCCTGTGCACGTTAAAGAACACGCTGGATGGCCTTGACGGGAGGCTACCATCTGTCTCCCAACAGCTGTTCCAGTGGGTCCCCTCCCCAAACCTTCTCTGAGCCTTCGGGGTCCATGTGACCTGGCCATTTAGCCCATGGTGTGCAAAAAAGTGCCGCTCAGAGGTAAAACAACCCAACAACCCTCAGCAGAAAGACAACACGAACATACATGCCTTGCCCGGGGCTTGGAACATACATGCCTTACCCAGATCCCTTAGATCAGTAACCAAGCGCGCTAACCACTCGGCCACAATACTTTTTTTGCGTACAATGGTACTTTGGAACACGGCCAGCTCAGAAGGACCCCTAAGCTCAGAGAATGTTGGGAGAAGGTACAGTCGCTCAAAAAAGTATCCGAACACTATGGTTGATTACAGAATTCAGGAAAAATATCTGGCAACGATTTATTTTAGAAATTAGTGATCTGGCAACCTTCGTGTCACGTGACACGAAGGTTGCCAGATCACTAATTTCTAAAAAAAAAACGCTGCCAGATATTATTTCTGAATTCTGTAATCAACCATGGTGTTCGGATACTTTTTTGAGCGACTGTAGGTGGCCATATTATTTTGATACTAGATCGTGTGGGCCCACTCACGGAAATATTGAGCGTGTGCAGTTACCGTTCACAGCAAACTGGAGCGTGTGCAGTAACTGCACACGCTCCAGTTTGCTGTGAACGGTAACTGGAGCGTGTACAGTTGCTGTACACGCTCCAGATATTTTTCCTGAATTCTGTAATCACGTGACACGAAGGTTGCCAGATCACTAATTTCTAAAAAAATCGTTGCCATATATTTTTTCTGAATTCTGTAATCAACCATAATGTTCGGATACTTTTTTGAGAGACATTACTGGATGGCTGTTAAGAGATAGATGGTAATCTCCGTTCATGGCCATCCGGCATGTTCTTTAAGTGCGTCACCATCCGGCATGTTCTCTCCCGCACACGGCGCCACGGCTTAACGTCCCATTCGACGGACGACAGCCTTTCAAAACCCAGTTTTGCGGAGGTAAAGCTGAACGCTGGCTCAGGTGGGACTCGAACCTGGAAACTACAGATTACGAGCCTGGTGAGCTACAGACTGAGCCACCCCAGATCAGAAAATAAAGATCATCTCGATTTTTAATCAGTATTCGTTCAGTATTTAAAGAGTTATGGAAGCTGGAATATTTAACAATAAATTATCTTGTTTTATAATCAAAATTCTGGAATATATGTTTATCTTATTAAATTGTTTGAAACACTACCTATTATTAAAGTTTTAATCAATTTCTGAAGTAAATTCTTATGATGCATTACTATTGTGAAATATTTCGGCTTCTGTAACTCTTTAAATACTGAACGAATATTGTTGAAAATCGAGATTTAAATAGATTTGATTATGATCTTTAATTTATCATCAGTTACATTTTTCCCTTAAATGCATATTTTAAAAGTTATAGAGCTTCGATGTTAGATTCCCATTCACATAGCAATTGAAGTTCTCTTAATATTTTGGTATCATATTGTTGCAAATTATAAAAATGGATAGGCACTGAGCGTGAGTTTCAATAAGTGTATTTTCAAGCTAATTACAATACAATGCAAATCGTTACAAAAATATGGATGAAGTATCTCATAAACAAATTAACTACTATCATACATAAGTCATTAACACTTTTTCTGCAGAGCATACAAGACCAGTCTGTTCTACTAACCTATTACCTCTATACTGTCTGTCGTATCTCGAATAACATTCACTTCAGGCGTAAATAATCCTTCGTTTTTGATTAGATCACTAGGCGTATCACACTAGCAAAACAAAACGACCGCCCGCGCACACATCACATAAAAGACACTTCTTGTCTTTTACTTATCGACACAGACTCAGATAAACTGCTTCATCTTTTTACAGTACCACGCACTACTGCATTACATTTTTCATTCTTCCGAATCGTTCTCAGTTCCAATTCGTTGGCTAATTAAATCTCTCACGTAGAAGCACACACGAGGGCTCCAGTCACGTTAAGTTATGAAGTCACTGTTGCTCGTTCATCTGTCGTAACAATATTATGTAAATATGTGTTACACAATGGAAAGCCCCGTAAGAAATCAAAATTTCAAAAATCATATTTGTATACAGGTCACTTATTAACAAAATATTTTCTATTCTAGTCATTTCGAACTCAAGTCATACAGGGGCCAAATCATTTACTTCTCAATATATAGTGAACCGAATTTTATTCTAATTTTATTAAGCAAAACATAACTAGTTATATTTTTGTTTTAGTATATTAATGTTGCATGCTTTAAATACCAAAACACGAACTCAAATTTCTTTTGTAATGGCTTCATCTTCGGCTGAACGAGACCATCATCTCCATGCACTCCATCATCTTCGGCTGAACGAGACCATCACCTTCATGCACTCCATCATCTTCGGCTGAACGAGACCATCATCTCCATGCACTCCATCATCTTCATGCACTCCATCATCTTCGGCTGAACGAGACCATCATCTCCATGCACTCCATCATCTTCGGCTGAACGAGACCATCATCTCCATGCACTCCATCATCTTCGGCTGAACGAGACCATCATCTCCATGCACTCCATCATCTTCGGCTGAACGAGACCATCATCTTCATGCACTCCATCATCTTCGGCTGAACGAGACCATCATCTCCATGTACTCCATCATCTTCATGCACTCCATCATCTTCGGCTGAACGAGACCATCATCTCCATGCACTCCATCATCTTCGGCTGAACGAGACCATCATCTCCATGCACTCCATCATCTTCGACTGAACGAGACCATCATCTCCATGCACTCCATCATCTTCATGCACTCCATCATCTTCGGCTGAACGAGACCATCATCTCCATGCACTCCATCATCTTCGGCTGAACGAGACCATCATCTCCATGCACTCCATCATCTTCGGCTGAACGAGACCATCACTCCATGCACTCCATCATCTTCATGCACTCCATCATCTTCGGCTGAACGAGACCATCATCTCTATGCACTCCATCATCTTCCATGCACAGCAAATATAATTCCGACGTTGTACTCTGATAGAACTTGAAATAGTAGACGCTCATGTTAACGCTCATCCTGAACACTTTTAAATTAAGAAGAACTGAAAGAATCATTCAACAATTATTGTTCCTGTTTTAATTAACTTCTAAAGTAAATTCTTATGACAAAAAACTATTTTTTAAGCTTTTCATCTTCAAATAACTTCACTCTTTAAATGTGGGGCGGGGGTGGCTCAGCCGGTAGCGCGCCAGGCTCGTAATCTGTAGTTCCCAGGTTCGAGTCCCAGCTGGGTCAGCGTTGAGATTTATCTCCGCAAAATTCCCCGCCCTGCCCACGGTCAGTAGGGGACACCGATGGGCTTGGAAAGACCGCCGTCCGTCGGATGGGACGTTAAGCCGTGGCCCCGTGTGCGGGAGAGCCATACCCTGTGCACGTTAAAGAACACGCTGGATGGCCTTGACGGGATGCTACCATCTGTCTCCCAACAGCTGTTCCAGTGGGTCCCCAACCTTCTCTGAGCCTTCGGGGTCCATGTGACCTGGCCATTTAGCCCATGGTGTGCAAAAAAGTCCCGCTCAGAGGTAAAACAACCCAACCTTTAAATGTGAAACGAATGTTATTAAGAATTTTAATTTACTGTTAAATATTCAAGGTCTTTGTCCATTGTGTGTAAAATGTGCCGCTCAGAGGTAAAACAACCAAACCCATGTACTAAATGGCCAGTGCAGAAGGGCCTCTAGGCTTAGATAAATGGTAATTTATCTAAGCCATTAGTAAATGGACATACTGGAAGCTGTTAAGAGACAAATGGTAGTCTCTGGTCAAGGCCTTCCAGCTTCTTCTTTAACGCGCACAGGGTATGGCTCTCCCACACACGGGGCCACGGCTTTACGTCCAATCCTGAGGACGGCGGCCTTTCCAAGCCTGTCGGTGTCTCCTAGTGACCAAGAGATTTAGCGAGATTATCATGGCCAAGTGGTTATCACGCTTCACCCAGGTAAGGCATGGATGTTTATGTGTTTTCCTGCTGAGGTGCAGCATCCTCGCATCCTTTGACATATAAACTGACAGGCTCCTGTCAGATCTCTGAGGCAAGTAGCTGCTTGAGGAGGTATTTATTTATTTATTTTATTATTTATTAAGACTATACACATTCTTATAGCACCAGAGAAAAATAACAGTAATTTAACGATCCCAAGTACATTTAAATTTAAATTTAAATAGTGTTTTATGTACATTGGACAGAGGCTACTTAACCGAGCTCTCAGTATATATCAACAAGGTAAAAAAAAAAATGTTTTTCTAATTTGTTTAGAAATCAATTAAAATTGACGACTTGATCTGGGAGGTGGTGAATTCTTTTTTTTAGATTTGTAGTACTTTCATTCAGCAGTTACTAAACGTTTTTAAATTGCATTTTAAATTGCATCGATAAACAAGCCCCTTTCTCAGACTCGTGAATATATTCTTGAAGGATTTCTAAATTTATTTTTTATCTATATCCATTTTTAGCTTCTGTTTTTTACGGACGGTTTGCAACCCTGGCCTCTGTTATCAATCTGACCTCGTCACTCCAATTTTCGCCATAAGCAGACGATTCCGTCTGTCGTGGGGTTCCGTTATCGGCATTTTTGTCGTGAGGAGGCGCTGCCGTGCCAGTGTTTACCGCGCCGAACACGAACGGCGAGGGCAGTGGCATGCAGGGAGGGTTCATCGGCTGCTATTAGCGGTCAGCGACGGATGCGTGCACAGCGGCTATCGTCGCCGACTCTGATAGGCAAGTATCTCCTCCTGACCCCGAGAAACTGGACTCTGACCGCTGGGTCACCGATTGACAGCGATACCGATTCTGTGAACGAGGACTTTTGCATCACTCCTTGGCTACGTGATCGCGAGGAAATCGCAGTCAAGCTGTCGAACATTTTATCATTTATTGTGGCAGACGTTGATGCTGGCTGACAGGTGAGTTTTCCTAATTTTGTCCGGCGGAGTGGAAATACAGTTTCCCAGTGGAGGTGAAGGAGCCGACTGACCAAATGGAAGAGTTCTTGTAAAGGCTTTTTGGCAAAATTGTAAGTCTGCTTTTCATTTTTTATAGAAAAAAAGTTATAGCTATTTTATTGGATGTTTGCAGATGTTGATTTCGATTTTATACTCTTTTAGGGGAATTAAAGATACAAGTTGATATACACAGTCGTATCAGAATAATATGACCGCCTACCATAGTATATGTATGGTAATAAATAAATAAATACCCCCTCAAGCAGCTGCTTGCCACAGAGGTCTGACAGGAGCCTGTCAGTTTATATGCCATAGTAGAAGGTCTGTGAGGATGGCAGGACCTCAGCAGAAAAACAACACGAACATCCATATCTTACCCGGGGCTCGAACCCAGGTCCTTTAGATCTCTAGCCAAGCGTGGCTAACCACTCGGCCAAGGGACGGATGGTCATATTATTCTGATACGACTGTGTTGCTGAAAGTACTGTATTGCCAAAAATACTGGGATACTTTAATTACCTGAATGGAAAGTAATCTTCAACGCTCTCTAAGTTTCAAAATAAGTTTTTTTACCGAAAATGTCACTGGAAATAAACTGATTTTATATGAATGATTTTTTTTTTAAAACGTATTGTGATCTGTTATCATCTAGCTTATCTTGCAAACTGTCATGTCATCCCAGGACTCGAACCCGGACCAAAGCAATTGCAGTGTCTGAAGTGTTTCTAAAGTTAGCAGCCGTCCCGTAGCCGAGTGGTTCGCGCGCTTGGTTTGCTGATCTAAGGGACCTGGGTTCGAGCCCCGGGTAAGACATGGATGTTTGTGTTGTTTTTCTGCTGAGGTCCCGCCATCCTCACAAACCTACAGTACTATCATTATAAACTGATAGGCTCCTGTCTGTGGCAAGCAGCTGCTTGAGGGGGTAGTTATTATTTGCAACGTGATACGACTACACCCTCGAAGCAGTTTATAACGTCGATTGGCTGCTTTAATAAAAAGAATCTGAGTTCGAATCTCTAAGGTTTTCATTTTGATGTATGTTATTTTGCCAAGTCTCGCCTTTCTCACAGATCTTCTCTTTGATTCATTAACAAGGCTGTAGTCGGACTCCGTGACCAAGTGAGCTGTCTAATAAATAATTGAATCCCCCCCCACTACCAAAACTGTTAAAATTTTGATTTTTGTCAATGTTTGTTGAATATTTAAAGAGTTATGGAAGTTTAAGTTTAAACATTTGGCAGCAGCGTTGCTAGTCAACAGAATTTGTCTCAAGACCAAGGTCGATCTGGGGTGGGGGGGAGGGGGGCGCAAGAAAAAAAAATAGACCTTAGTAGCTTCCCTTTCAGAAAGTTTCTAAGTATAATATAGGAAAAATTAAGCATTTTTTTTCTTTTCAGACCTGAGGAGGCCGGGCCTGCTCCGGATTCACTGTTATATGAAACAAAAGATTATTTTACTGAACACTTTGTTATAAGTAAACATTATTTTAGAAGTTCGTTTAAGGATTTTTGTTTTTGTTTCAGTTTTACAAAGAACGCACGAGAAGTGTCTGTTGTTAAGTGTTCGAGATTCAATAACTTTTTTTTAAGTACTAAACGAATATTGGCCGTCCCGTTGCCGAGTGGTTAGCGCGCTTGGCTACTGATCTACGGGACCTGGGTTCGAGCCCCGGGTTAAGGCATGGATGTTCGTGTTGTTTTTCTGCTGAGGTCCTGCCATCCTCTCAGATCTTCTACTCTGGCAAATAAACTGACAGGCTCCTGTCAGACTTCTGTGGCAAGCAGCTGCTTGAGGGGGTATTTATTTATTTTTTTAAACGAATATTGTTGAAAAATCCGGATTCAAGTCAGATTTTCTGTTTATTTCTAAAGAACTTTTTTTTTTCCTGTATAAATCTTATTTTAAAAGTTAGAGGACGTTGAGTGTAATAACAAAGGAAAAAAAATAGCTAAAGTTATCAATATTTTTGATAATGTAGTGTATTACCAGTTAGTTGAAGAAAATGAAAATGATCGTGATTAGTTTCAAATTTCATTGAATATTTAAAGCAAGCTAGTTTATATGTCTATTGTTAAATATTTATCGAGAATTTTAACTTACTCTTCGCCATTTTTCTATTTCTGGAACCGAAAATTAAGGCTTTATATTATTTAAAAAAAACTATACATATATGCATGCCAGCTTAAAAATGAAGCTATAACAGAAAAAAGCAATTATAATATGAAACCTTGTAAAAAATAATCAGATAATAAACGGTGAATATGGCAGTGTTTATCAATAGTCGGGCAGTGATCCAATTTTAAACAGATACTCGAACTTCAAGGATGTACCCAGGAGGGGGGGGGGCGCAACCCCCGAAAATCCGTTCGTCTTAACGAGATCTCAAATTTGTCTACCTGCTTTCAAATCCAAAGAAGTTGTCTTTGTATAATTTTGTTTTAGCCTCATAGTATATGTCTGGCAATAAAAAAAAATTAAAAAAAGCTATAAAATTTTATTCTATGTAGAATATAATTTGAACCTATCCTGTCCGGTAGAATATTTTAGCAATTGGGAAATTCTACTCTTGTCTGATTCTCAAACCTCCCACCCACCTCCCTTTCCGAAACTAAATTCTCGGACATCCCCTCCCCAAAGCTAAATCCCGGACACGCCCGCCCCTCTATAAACTAAATTCTCGGACACCCACACCCTCCTCCTCCCCAAACCAAATTCTCAGACACCCACCCAACCCCTCCTCCTCCCCTCCCCAAACCAAATTCTCGGAGATACACACACACACACCCTCCTCCACTTCCCAAACCAAATTCTCGGACACCCACACCCTCCTCCTCCCCTCCCCAAACCAAATTCTCGAAGACACACACACACACACCCTCCTCCACTTCCCAAACCAAATTCTCGGACACCCCACCCTCCTCCTCCCCTCCCCAAACCAAATTCTCGAAGACACACACACACACACCCTCCTCCACTTCCCAAACCATATTCTCGGACACCCACCCACACCCTCCTCCTCCCCAAACCAAATTCTCGGACACCCACACCCTCCTCCTCCCCTCCCCAAACCAAATTCTCGAAGACACACACACCCTCCTCCACTTCCCAAACCAAATTCTCGGACACCCACCCACACCCTCCTCCTCCCCTCCCCAAACCAAATTCTCGAAGACACACACACCCTCCTCCACTTCCCAAACCAAATTCTCGAAGACACACACACACACACACACCCTCCTCCACTTCCCAAACCATATTCTCGGACACCCACCCACACCCTCCTCCTCCCCAAACCAAATTCTCGGACACCCACCCAACCCCTCCTCCTCCCCTCCCCAAACCAAATTCTCGGAGACACACACACACACCCTCCTCCACTTCTCAAACCAAATTCTCGGACACCCACACCCTCCTCCTCCCCTCCCCAAACCAAATTCTCGAAGACACACACACCCTCCTCCACTTCCCAAACCAAATTCTCGGACACCCACCCACACCCTCCTCCTCCCCAAACCAAATTCTCGGACACCCACCCACACCCTCCTCCTCCCCAAACCAAATTCTCGGACACCCACACCCTCCCCCTCCCCACACCAAATTCTCGGACACACACACCCTCCTCCTCCTCGAAACTAAATCCTTGGTAACCTGTCTGTCGAATTTCGAGAATATATTGTGCTTAAGGATCTGGGTCCCAGATTTTGGTGAGGCATGGATGTGTCGTCTCTCTGCTGAGGTGTCGCCTTCCTCACAGATCTTCTCTGTGGAGCATTAAACTGACAGACCTCGTTGTCAGACCTTTGTGGCAAGCAGCTGCTTAAAGGGATATTTTTTAATTTTTTATCATTGCAATCTAGGATATCATCGTCTTAAAATAGATTTTTTAAATATCATTTGATTGCAAAAGTATATATTTGGTATACATATGTGAATTACTTGGAGACTTCATTGAATCTAGTAAAATTTGACAATAGGAGAGTTGGACTCATAGTAAATACTTATATCACAGCCATACCAATATGATGACTCATTCCGAATGGATTAATGCTAATGCAAGGGGGTGCCCAGATGCCACCCCCCTCCCCCCTTACATCCGTCACTAGCGATACGTGTGGCGACCCACCTAGGGAAAACCCACTGGAAGAGATCATTTCTACAAAATGAAAAAAATGTATTCTTATTTCTACGTACATTTACCTAACCTAAAAGAAACTAAAATAATAAAATGCTAAATACAAATCTCGTTACGTTTTTCTTCTGCACATAGAAATATTTTCCAATAATATAGTCGTGCATGCTAACGATCTGGAAAGCGTTCTTTAATATTCATTTAAAGTTTTGGCGCTTTCCAAAAGAAGTGTTTGACTTTTTCTCTTTTTAGCACCTACTAAGTTCGGACTAATTGCTGATTGAAAAAATTTCAAATAGTAAAATTTTATTAATGCCTATACGATTTAAAAAGTATTTTTCATCTTTCTTAAGACCAAAAAGTTATTAAAATATATATTTTATACGCATTTTTAAAAATATTTTTTTAAGATGGAGGGGTTTGGGTTGTTTTACCTCTGAGCGGCACTTTTTTGCACACCATGGGTTAAATGGCCAGGTCACATGGACCCCGAAGGCTCAGAGAAGGTTGGGGGAGGGGACCCACTGGAACAGCTGTTGGGAGACAGATGGTAGACTCCCGTCAAGGTCATCCAGCGTGTTCTTTAACGTGCACAGGGTATGGCTCTCCCGCACACGGGGCCACGGCTTAACGTCCCATCCGACGGACGGCGGCCTTTCCAAGCCCATCGGTGTCCCCTACTGACCGTGGGCAGAGCGGAGAATTTTGCGGAGATAAATCTCAACGCTGACCCAGCTGGGACTCGAACCTGGGAACTACAGATTACTAGCCTGGCGCGCTACCGTCTGAGCACCCCCGCCCCAAAAGATGGAGGGGGAAAATTTTGATACAGAACAGTGTTCTAACTCGTTCTTGCCCCCACTCCTTTTACTCGGAAAACTCCCCCTCCCCTCCTCCTGGGGCGGGGGTGGCTCAGTCGGTAACGCGCCTGACTAATAATCTGCAGTTCCTAGGTTCGAGTCCCAGCTGGCCAGCGTTCAGATTTTTCTCTGCAAATCTCCCCGCCCTGCCCTCGGTCAATAGGGGACATCGATGGGTTTAGAAAGGGCGCCATTTGTCGGATGAGATGTTAAGCCGTGGCTCCGTGTGCGGGAGAGCTCCGTGTGCGGTGAGGTTAACGTGCACAGGGTATAAACCCTGTGCACGTTAAAGAATACGCTGGATGGCCTTGACGGGAGGCTACCATTTCTCCAGTTGGTTCCATTCCCCAAACATTCTCTGAGCTTTCAGGGTCCTTGTGACCTGGCGATTTAGCCCATGGTGTGCAAAAAAGTGCAGCTCAGAGGTAACACCTCCCCCAACCCCCCCTTTTTTTTTTCAGATCCAGAACCACCCCTGTTTGCAGGACTTTTGTTTTGCAGATTTGCGATTACGGTGATATTCAAGACCGCAACCATCGCGATTGGTGACGACTTAATGCAAGGGTCCGCAACCTTTTTGACAGCAAAGCACCGATTAGTCCAAAGTTTTGACTTGGCGAGCGCACTGAGTTACTTGGCCAGCACGCCAAAGGTTCAGGAACTGATTGGCGCCAAATATTTTCGACCACATCCTTATCCAGATAAAAGTAGTTCGTACAATGGAAGTTGAAATTATTGTAGTTTAATGTTTTTCCAGTGGTTGCCATCGGGATTCTGCAATAGTTTAATTAAAATAGTTATTTTACGTATTTTAAAATATAGTTAATGAAATGTAAACTGCGATGTTTTAATGTAATGTCTTAACGTAAAATCGCATTAATATGTATTACCGTATTTCTTCGATTCTAAGACGCACTTTTTTTCCCATATAAACGTCTCTAAAAACGGGGTGCGTCTTAGAATCGCAGTTTTTTTTTCTTTTTTCAAATTTTCCCGCGCTTTGCACACAGCACCACACGTTTTATTTTTACGCGGAAACCTCGCCTCCAAGTTTGACCGTTATCGCATTCTCCAAATGTGGGTATTTTCCCGTACTTTCCAAATGTGAAGCCACCGTTATTTCATTATAGTGGAGCTCTGTGAGTTTAATTATAGTGAGCTTGGAACCAGTCTGTTGACTGACAACCTTCCGCCGACACCTTCAGGAAAAATTAAGAAAGCGCCGGCATCAAAATTGGCGGAATGGGTATCAACAGCTTGGAAGCTAATCCCAGAAAGAATAGTGCAGCACTCAGTTAAAAAATGTTGCATCACTAACGCTCTCGATGGCTCAGAAGACGATACATTATGGGATAATGAAGATAAAGACGGCTCAGAAGAATCAAACTCTGATATTGATTCAGAAGGAAGTTGTTTGGGTTGGGTTGTTTTACCTCTGAGCGGTACTTTTTTGCGCACCATGGGCTAAATGGCCAGGTCACATAGACCCCGAAGGCTCAGAGAAGGTTGGGGGTGGGGACACACTGGAACAGCTGTTGGGAGACAGATGGTAGGCTCCCGTCAAGGCCATCCAGCGTGTTCTTTAACGTGCACAGGGTATGGCTCTCCCGCACACGGGGCCACGGCTTAACGTCCCATCCGACGGATGGCGGCCTTTCCAAGCCCATCGGTGTCCCCTACTGACCGTGGGCAGGGCGGGGAATTTTTGCGGAGATAAATCTCAACGCTGACCCAGCTGGGACTCGAACCTGGGAACTACAGATTACGAGCCTGGCGCGCTACCAACTGAGCCACCCCCTCCCCCACAGAAGGAAGTGATGCATAACATACCTACTGATAAATAGGTAATATTGTTGTTAGTAAATTGAATTCTATTGTAATAAAAATATTTGTTGGATATATTTTAGAAGTTTTTTTTTTCCCTAGAATAAAAGCTTTTTTTCTGTTGGTGGTACTGAAATTAAGGTGCGTTTTATATAATGGATGGCGTCTTAGAATCGAAGAAATACGATATTAATATAAAATATCGGTTGTTTTTTCATCTGGTTATAAGAAACTGTGTAGTGCGGATCGCCATTCAAGACGTTATTCAGGATGGAAAGGGTTCGATTCCAGACTGAGGTATCGAGCTCCTAAATATACCGTAAAATGTCCTCTCAAGGTTTTGGCGAAAATTTCAAGAAACAGGAAGAGTAGAGTTCAGTTGTGGACCAGGAAAAGGTCATCCAGGGCCACAAACTATTCAGGACGACAGATATCCACTTTTAATAGCAAGACTACAGCTATCCATCTTTAAATGCAAGACGACCGCTACCCTTCTTTAATAGCAAGACGACCGCTACCCTTCTTTAATAGCAAGACGACCGCTCCCCTTCTTTAATAGCAAGGCGACCGCTACCCTTCTTTAATAGCAAGACGACCGCTACCCTTCTTTAATAGCAAGACGACCGCTACCCTTCTTTAATAGCAAGACGACCGCTACCCTTCTTTAATAGCAAGACGACCGCTACCCTTCTTTAATAGCAAGACGACCGCTCCCCTTCTTTAATAGCAAGACGACCGCTACCCTTCTTTAATAGCAAGACTACCGCTACCCTTCTTTAATAGCAAGACGACCGCTACCCTTCTTTAATAGCAAGACGACCGCTCCCCTTCTTTAATAGCAAGACGACCGCTACCCTTCTTTAATAGCAAGACTACCGCTACCCTTCTTTAATAGCAAGACTACCGCTACCCTTCTTTAATAGCAAGACTACCGCTACCCTTCTTTAATAGCAAGACGACCGCTACCCTTCTTTAATAGCAAGACGACCGCTACCCTTCTTTAATAGCAAGACGACCGCTACCCTTCTTTAATAGCAAGACGACCGCTACCCTTCTTTAATAGCAAGACGACCGCTACCCTTCTTTAATAGCAAGACGACCGCTCCCCTTCTTTAATAGCAAGACGACCGCTACCCTTCTTTAATAGCAAGACTACCGCTACCCTTCTTTAATAGCAAGACTACCGCTACCCTTCTTTAATAGCAAGACGACCGCTACCCTTCTTTAATAGCAAGACGACCGCTCCCCTTCTTTAATAGCAAGGCGACCGCTACCCTTCTTTAATAGCAAGACTACCGCTACCCTTCTTTAATAGCAAGACTACCGCTACCCTTCTTTAATAGCAAGACTACCGCTACCCTTCTTTAATAGCAAGACGACCGCTACCCTTCTTTAATAGCAAGGCGACCGCTACCCTTCTTTAATAGCAAGACGACCGCTACCCTTCTTTAATAGCAAGACGACCGCTACCCTTCTTTAATAGCAAGACGACCGCTACCCTTCTTTAATAGCAAGACGACCGCTACCCTTCTTTAATAGCAAGACGACCGCTACCCTTCTTTAATAGCAAGACGACCGCTACCCTTCTTTAATAGCAAGACGACCGCTACCCTTCTTTAATAGCAAGACGACCGCTACCCTTCTTTAATGGCAAGACGACCGCTATCCACTTTTGATAGCAGGACGATCGCTACCTATTTTTAATAGAAAGACGACAGCTATCCACTTTTAATAGCAAGACGACAGCTATCCATCTTTAAATGCAAGACGATCGCTACCCTTCTTTAATAACAAGACGACTGCAATCCACTTTTGATAGCAGGACGACCGCTACCTATCTTTAACAGCAAGATGATCGCTATTCATCTTTAATAGCAAGATGGCCGCTATCCATTTCGAGAGCTATCCATTTTTGACAGGTAGGCTGGGCAAATGTCTCGCGAGCTGTCAGTGCCTATAGGGACAATCAGACCCGAATGTATAAAAATAAATCTACCGGAGGGGGCAGCGAGAAACACAATCAAGCCTGAAAAACTGTAGGCGGAGGGGTTAGAAATACAATCTAGCCGAGAAAAACTTAAGGGGGGGGGGGGGAGACTAGATTTTCAATGCAGTTATAAATCCCCCCCCCCCTTCGTTTTACAGGTCTTAAAAATTTTCTTGTAAAGTGCATGGATGATTATGGGGGGCGTTCAGAAAGTTCTTGACATGCATCTGCAGAACGAGTGTACTTACCTCAACAAAACCTTTACTGTCCTTCTGAGTAGCTCTCTTCAGCGTCTATGCAAAGTTTCTGACGTCTACGCCAATTCTGGAACGCTTGGTGGTACAGTCGCTCAAAAAAGTATCCGAACACTATGGTTGATTACAAAATTCAGAAAAAATATCTGACAACGATTTTTTTTAGAAATTAGTGATCTGGCAACCTTCGTGTCACGTGACACGAAGGTTGCCAGATCACTAATCTCTATATTTTATAGCTTATTACACGCTCCAGATATTTTTCCTGAATTCTGCAATCACGTGACACGAAGGTTGCCAGATCACTAATTTCTAAAAAAAATCGTTGCCAGATATTTTTTCTGAATTCTGCAATCAACCATAGTGTTTGGATACTTTTTTGAGCGACTGTACTCCTGTTGAGGAATACTCAACTCTGAATGAACGTATTTTGTAAGGTCTTGTACCCTTGAAAAAGGCTTCCCAACATATTCCTTTTTAATTTGTGGAAGCAACCAAAGATTGAATGGTGCAAGATCGAATGAATATGCAGGATGGGATAGCTCTTTGATTTTTTCCTGCTCCAGGCAGGCCGTAACTTGCCGGATTTTGTGAGCACTGCTATTGTCATACAGGAGAACCCTTGGCACGCCTGCTGTTGGGAGCTGCTCCTTCATCTCCTTAACAATCTTAACAATTTTTGGCAAAACGATGTTGTTGTAGTGTTGGCCATTTATAGTAATCATTTCAGGTAAGGTGTGCACGACCATTACTCATTGGGGATTGAAAAAAATTTTGTTATCCTTTTCCTTGATCCTTGTCGGAGGATTTAAAGACGCGATTCATCTTCGCAACCCAAACATAGTTGTCGATGTCTCTGGGAGTTGTATAGTAATAATACTATGTCTCATCACCTGTGACGTTGGGGGCGGGGGCGGCTCAGTCGGTAGAGCGCCAGGCTCTTAATCTGTAGTTCCCAGGTTCGAGTCCCAGCTGGGTCAGCGTTGAGATTTATCTCCGCAAAATTCCCCGCCCTGCCCACGGTCAGTAGGGGACACCGATGGGCTTGGAAAGGCCGCCGTCCGTTGGATGGGACGTTAAGCCGTGGTCCCGTGTGCGGGAGAGCCATACCCTGTGCACGTTAAAGAACACGCTGGATGGCCTTGACGGGAGGCTACCATCTGTCTCCCAACAGCTGTTCCAGTGGGTCCCCTCCCCCAACCTTCTCTGAGCCTTCGGGGTCCATGTGACCTGGCCATTTAGCCCATGGTGTGCAAAAAAGTGCCGCTCAGAGGTAAAACAACCCAACCCAACCCGTTTTGGGCCATTAAGTTCAAACATTGCCATCATCTTGCACGCGTAGACTCTGGCCCTTTATTGCTGTTCTGTGGGGCTCTCATTTGGCACAGATCTTTCGAAACTTTAAATGAATACGAATAATTGTTCCCAACATATTCCTTTTTAATATCCTGTTGTGGATTACTCAACTCTGAATGAACGCGAAATGCATTCATTCAGAGTTGAGTAATTCTACAACAGGAGTACTACCAAGCGTTCCAGAATTGGCGTAGACGTCTGAAACTTTGCATAGACTCTGAAAGGGAGTCCTTTGAAGGACAGGAAAAGTTTTGTTGAGGTAAGTCCGCACTGCCAATCGATACACGAATATCTAACCTTGTTACCTGAGCGATGATGTGTGGGTTTTCCTTAACGAGTTCACGAGCGATGGTTCTCTCGTTCACGTTCTCACGATTCTCTCGAAGGTTCCCTCGATCTTCTACACGAGGGAGGGCTTCGAAACTCTGCCGTCCTTTTCTGAATTTGAGCATCCATCCCGTAACAGTGCCGTAAGAACAGACATGATCCTCATATACTTGTGATAAATCGATGATGAATTTTTTTCGCGTTCCTAAGCTCCATCCTTGTGAGAATGTAAAATCTTTCCCCTTCTTTAGTCGCCTCCATAGCAGTTTCTTTGTTTGTTTGTTTTACCTCTGAGCTGCACTTTTTTGCACACAATGGGCTAAATGGCCAGGTCATACGGACCCCGAAGGCTCAGAGAAGGTTGGGGGAGGAGAAACACTGGAACAGCTGTTGGGAGACAGATGGTAGCCTCCCGTCAAGGCCATCCAGCGTGTTCTTTAACGTGCACAGGGTATGGCTCTCTCGCACACGGGACCACGTCTTAACGTCCCATCCGACGGACGGCGGCCTTTCCAAGCCCATCGGTACCCCCTACTGACCGTGGGCAGGGCGGGGAATTTTGCGGAGATAAATCTCAACGCTGACCCAGCTGGGACTCGAACCTGGGAACTGTACTACTGACTGAGCGCGCTACCGACTGAGCCACCCCCGCCCCCTCCATAGCAGAGCAATATCCATAGAGCAGTTTCGCAGACCGAACTTTACTTCTAGCCAGCGAAGAGAGAAATGACAAGAGTTCCTTAGTTTTTAACACGTCATGACAAGTTTAGACAAGCTTTCGAACGAGTCGTAGCTCGTTAACTTCGGTGGAACGAGAGCAAACCTACAGACACGTGTCAAGAACGTTTTCAACGCCATCCGTATAATTAAATTTTAAGTTTTTTGCCTCTGTTACCCTTACTAGCATTCTGAAAGTGACTTCCGTGACTCCCTGGGGCGGGGGTGGTTCAGTCGGTAGCGCGCCAGGCTTGTAATCTGCAGTTCCCAGGTTTGAGTCCCAGCTGGGTCAACGTTGAGAGTTATCTACGCAAAACTCCCAGCCCTGCCCACGGTCAGTAGGGGACACCGATGGATTTGGTAAAGACCGCCGTCCGTCGGATTGTACGTTAAGCCGTGGCCCCGTGTATGGGAGAGCATACCCTGTGCACGTTAAAGAACATGCTGGATGGCCTTGACGGGAGACTACCATCTGTCTCCCAACAGCTGTTCCAGTGGGTCCCCTCCCCCAACCTTCTCTGAGCCTTCGGAATCCATGTGATCTGGCCATTTAGCCCATGGTGTGCAAAAAAGTGACGCTCAGAGGTAAAACAACCCAACCCGTGACACCCTACGAATCTTGACTGGACTTCTATCCTATGATTCCCCTACAGACCTTGAAACTAGACTTCTGTTTATAGACATACGCCGCACCTTCTCTGAACCTCTGGGGTCCTTGTGACCTGGCCGTTTTGTCCTCAACGTTAAAACAACACAAACCCACCATTCTGAGTATCTTTTCACTTAGTCTCCTGATTCGAAAAACAACATACGACGATCATTGTGAGAACGATTTGACCAACAATCTTTAACCTTCCTTTCTCTGCACGGCATGACATTCAGACTTACCCTTTCTTTCCCTGCAACACTTGGAAAATAATCGCCACTTGACCTACACACGTCGGCGTTATGTCACTTCAGCGAAAGGCAACCTTCACCTTGCCCGAGTGCTTCAGAAGGATTCTCATCCTCCACATCCAGGAGATGTAATGAAGATCGTATGCCGCAAGGCTCCTTCTATCATGATAGTACTACTACTTAAGTGAAGCATTATGCTAACTTAATCCGATAGAGATGAAAAGATGCGCACTTCCTCATTGAGGCCATATCGCACGGATTCTTTTCTTTCCCGTGACGACATTCGTCCACATACCATCAAAAACAGATTAAAATGGATGATTACTTTCCAGTATTTTATGTAAATAACACCCCAAAAAAGTTGTTTCCAGCAGACAGATATCAAAATCTCATTCTGATTTAAGGGGCGGGGGTGGCTCAGTCGGTAGCGCGCCAGGCTCGTAATCTGTAGTTCCCAGGTTCGAGTCCCAGATGGGTCAGCGTTGGGATTTATCTCCGCAAAATTTCCCGCCCTGCCCACGGTCAGTAGGAGACACCGAAGGGCTTGGAAAGGCCGCAATCCGTCGGATGGGACGTTAAGCCGTGGCCCCGTGTGCGGGAGAGCCATACCCTGTGCACGTTAAAGAACACACTGGATGGCCTTGACGGGAGGCTACCATCTGTCTCCCAACAGCCATTCCAGTGGGTCCCCTCCCCAAACCTTCTCTGAGCCTTCGGGGTCCATGTGACCTGGCCATCTAGCCCATGGTGTGCAAAAAAGTGCCGCTCAGAGGTAAAACAACCCAACCCATTCTGATTTAAACCCTTCAGACTCAAATTTTTGTTTATAGAAGAAAAAATGTTTCGGTTTAAATGCCCTTTATTAACGACTGAAGAAACAACAATGCACAAGCATAATTGTTTAACATAATTTTACTGAAATTCAGCATCACGGACGTACCCGGGGAAGGGTGCTCAGTCAGTAGCGCGCCAGGCTCGTAATCTGTTGTTCCCACGTTCCAGTCCCGCCTGGGCCAGCGTTGAGAATTATCTCCGCAAAACTCCCCGCCCTGCTGTTGTCAGTGGGGAGTCACTTGATGGGCTTGGAAATGCCGCCTCCATCAGATGGGAGAGTAATGCGTTGCCCATGCGCAGGAGAGCCATGCCCTGTTCGCGTTAAAGAATACGCTGGATGGCCTTGACGGGAGGCTACCATCTGTCTCCCAACAGCTGTCCAGTGGGTCGCCTCGCCCCAACTTTCTCTGAGCCTTCGGGATCCTTGTGACCTGGTCATTTAGCCCATTGTGTTCAATAAAGTGCCGCTCAGAGATAAAACAACCCAAACCAACGTACTCAGATGAAGAGTCTAGGAAATCACCCCCCCCCCCCCCAAAAAAAAAAAAAAAAAAAAATCCTATCATCTTGTACAAACTCTTGAATTTTATTTTAGCCCCATGTTATATGACCTACACTAAAAATAGATTTATAAACAACTATAAAATCTCATTCCATACAGAACATCATTTTAACCTTTCCTCTTCAGTGGGATGATTTAGTAATTGGGAAACCCTACTTAAGGGTGTTAATTTTTAATTTCATACCTTCCCCTCCCCACCCCCTCCCCGAAGCTAAATAAATTATCGGAGCTTCTCCGAAACGGAATTTTCGGACCCTCCAAAACAAAATTCTCGGATCTCCCCCCTTCCCCCGGAAATTAAATTCCTAGGTACGGGTCTATTCAACATGTGCATTATAAAGTCCCAAAAGTTTCAAATTTGTGAAATATAAGAGAAAGCAGTAAAAAAAAAATACCCCCTCAAGCAGCTGCTTGCCACAGAGGTCTGACAGGAGCCTGCCAGTTTATATGCCATAGTAGGAGATCTGAGAGGATGGCAGGACCTCAGCAGAAAAACGACACACACATCCATGCCTAAACCGGGGCTCGAACCCAGGTCCCTTAGATCAGTAGCCAAGCGTGCTAACCACTCGGCCACGGGACGGCTAGAAAGCAGTAGAAATAACATAAAAGAATTACAATTTTTTTGCACTTTCTCATGATAAACACGTCACATAAATGACACCTGTGAAATGCAGCAAAGCAGTTTTTATGGTTCCCTGTGAAATGTACCTTAAAGCTGGCCGCAAACGCCTGTCCATTGATGACTTTTTGCACTACGCATTCATGAGGTAATGTGGGTGCTGTGCCCACAGAGATTTCGGACACTTATGGTCGGTTTAATCTCGACCCACCGAAGCTAGGAACCCGATCTCTGAAACCCACTCACCAAGACGTAAATATGACCACCTGGGAAACCGGGGAGCGAAAAACTTACGTCACTCCAGACGTAAACGTGGGATGTAGATGAATGTCCGCACACCTTTTACGGTAGAGGAGCTGTAAATGAGTGTCCGCACACCCTTTACGGTAGAGGAGCTGTAAATGAGTGTCTGCACACCCTTTACGGTAGAGGAGCTGTAAATGAGTGTCTGCACACCCTTTACGGTAGAGGAGCTGTAAATGAGTGTCCGCACACCCTTTACGGTAGAGGAGCTGTAAATGAGTGTCCGCACACCCTTTACGGTAGAGGAGCTGTAAATGAGTGTCCGCACACCCTTTACGGTAGAGGAGCTGTAAATGAGTGTCCGCTCACCCTTTACGGTAGAGGAGTTGTAAATGAGTGCCCCCTCACCCTTTACGGAAGAGGAGTTATAAATGAGTGTCCGTTCACTCTTTACGATAGAGGAGTTGTCGTAAATGAGTGTCTGCTCACCCTTTACGGTAGAGGAACTGTAAATGAATGTCCGCTCACCCTTTACGATAGAGGAGTTGTCTTAAATGAGTGTTCACTCACCCTTTACGGTAGAGGAGTTGTAAATGAGTATCCGTTCACTCTTGCAATAGAGGAGTTGTCGTAAATGAGTGTCTGCTCACCCTTTACGGTAGAGGAGCTGTAAATGAGTGCCCACTCACCCTTTACGGAAGAGGAGTTATAAATGAGTGTCCGTTCACTCTTTACGATAGAGGAGTTGTCGTAAATGAGTGTCTACTCACCCTTTACGGTAGAGGAACTGTAAATGAATGTCCGCTCACCCTTTACGATAGAAGAGTTGTAAATGAGTGTCTACTCATCCTTTACGGTAGAGGAGTTGTAAATGAGTGTCCGTTCACTCTTTACAATAGAGGAGTTGTCTAGAGGAGTTGTCGTAAATGTGTGTCCACTCACCCTTTAGGATAGAGGAGTTGTAAATGAATGTCCACTCACCCTTTACGGTAGAGGAGTTGTAAATGAGTGTCCACTCATCCTTTACGATAGAGTTGTCGTAAATGAGTGTCCACTCATCCTTTACGGTAGAGGAATTGTGGTAAATGAGTGTCCGTTCACCCTTTATGATAGAGGAGTTATCATAATTTATCCTTTTCTCTTTTGATTTTTTTCGAACTAAGGTTCGTGTGTAAGTCAGTTCGTATGTAAGTTGTTACAGGCATTTCTTTACGGTCCATCTCTGTACTGTACATATAATAGTTTTGTCCGTTTTGCCTCTCTGCCATTCAATAGCTGGAATTAAAACGCCTTTTAAACATTTGAGGTCTTTAATCTGTCGAATTAAGGCCAAGCGACCGACGGACCCGTCAACTGCTCCATTTTGACACCGAAGAAAACGTATCAAGAAGAGCAACAATAATAAATTACTACTTACTGAACTGGGCATTTAAAGAAAGGATTCGTGATTCATTAATAGAAAGGATTCGTGATTCATTAATAGAAATGATTGTGTCTCAAGTCTAGCGTCCGTTTTACGCCGTTTCCTTTTGAATCACCGTGCTTAAAAGTATGCAGGTTTTTTATTTGTTTCCATATCAGAACTCGATTAGTTCCACTTTGTTTCAGACCCGTTGCATACCTGACAGGTCATGCGTGACGAAACATTCCCGTTGCCCACCAGAATATCACTTTTGCCGTTGCTGTGTGCGTTTCGTTTTTTCCTTCCTTCGATACGGCATGTCGCATTCCAGTGTCAACAGCCAACTGCGTTATCTTTGGTACAGAAGTTCCTAACCGGTTACTATTCTTCGACGAGACTAGATTTCGTTTGTTTTTATTGTTATCTTCCTCCTCGAAGTCGTGTATCAGTCTGGCGGCACGTGTCCTCTTCCTCGGTGACTAACCCCGGCAACCGTTCGGATACAAGTGCCGCGCGCGCTGGCGAGAGATAAAAAAAAGGTCATGTGACGTTAAATAAACCAGGCCTTTCAACGATGACGCAATTAACTAGCGGTCATCGGAGTTGTTATTGGCAGACGAAGTCCCTATTTTTCGTCATTTCGCAGGACACGGAACAGCGATGAATGACTCTTCACGTTGTATCTTTGTGAGGCTTGTGATTGGCTGCTTACTGTTCGCTTCGCTCTGTGATTGGTTTGCTGAGCCATCACCGATTCTCGTGAGCCAATAAAATAGTCTTGGAGGGAAAGTTGAAGATAGCACACATAAGCATTTTTATTCACGAGTATTTACAATTCAGTGGCGTATCATGAGTGGAAACTGAGGAGCAAAAGTGAGACTATGAGACTGCGCAGTTGACTCGTCGACAGTTTTCATTGATCACTAGTTGACTTTTCGACTCTTTTCATCTGCCATCGGTTGACTGAAAGTGGCTGAGAGGTCTTTGACCTGTGATCTATGGAAAAACCTTCAGAGCTTGCTAATTAAGGTTAAATGGGGGGGGGGGGGGCTCAGTTGGTTACGTGCCATGCTCGTAATCTGCATTTCCGAAGTTCGAGTCCAAACTGTTTAGAAAGGGGACATCAATACGCTTGGAAAGGCCGCTGTCCATCGGATGGAACGTTAAGCCGTGGCCGTATGCGAAAGAGTCATATTCTGTGCATGTTACAGAACACGTTATATGGCCTTGACGGGAGGCTACCATCTGTCTCCTATCAGCTGTTTAGTGGGACCCCTCCTCTCATCCCGCCCTGCCCACGGTCAGTAGGGACAATCGATGGGCATGTAAAGGCCGCCGTCCGTCGGATGGGACGTTAAACCGTGGCCCCGTGTGCGGAAGAGCCATACCCTGTGCACGCTAAAGAACACACTGGATGGCCTTGACGGGAGGCTACCATCTGTCTCCCAACAGCTCTTCCAGTGAGTCCCCCTCCCCCAACCTTCTCTGAGCTTTTGGGGTCCTTGTGACCTGGCCATATAGCCCATGGTGTGCAAGAAAGTGCCGCTCAGAGGTAACCCAACCCAATTCAAACTTGGAAATTCTACGCGATTCTGATTGTGTTGGATTGTAAGTAACGGTGGGCGTCTGCGAAAAGTTCTTTTGAAGCAGTTCCAATTCCTTCCCCTTTATCATTCGTCGAATCTAGGACCGTAATTATAGACAGCATAAATGATACACAGACTTTTCGTAAGAGAAAAAATATTCTAAAGCGTACAGCCAGATGCAAAAGTATTAATACATTTAGTAAACATTTGTTATCACGTTCCCGAAAAATATGATAGAAAGTTTCAACAGTTAAGCTTTTAATGATTCATTCCATGAGAAAATTTCGAAATCTGCTATTAGTAATCACAGACCAAGATGTATGGGTTCGGTTGCTTTACCTCTGAGCTGCATTTTTTTTGCACACCATGGGCTAAATGGCCCGGTCACATGTACCCCGAAGGCTCAGAGAAGGTTGGGGGAGGGGACCCACTGGAATGGCTGTTGGGAGACATATGGTAGCCTCTCGTCAAGGCCATCCAGCGTGTTCTTTAACGTGCACATGGTCTGAGTCTGCTGTACATGGGGCCACGGTTTAATGGCCCATCCGACGGACGGCGGCCTTTCCAAGGTCATCGGATGGGATGTTAAACCGTGGTCCCATGTCCAGGAGATCCATGTCCTGTGCACGTTAAAGAACACGCTGGATGGCCTTGACGGCAGGCTCCATCTGTCTCCCAACAGCTGTTCCAATGGGTCCCCTCCCCCCAACTTTCTCTGAGCCTACTGATCGTGGACAGGGTGGGGAATTTTGCGGAGATAAATCTCAACGCTGACCCAGCTGGGACTCGAACCTGGGAACTACAGATTAGGAGCCTGGCGCGCTCCCGACTGAGCCCCCCCCCCCCCCCCCGCCCCAAGATGCATGAATTAAGCCTAAATTCCTAGAGGACAGTAGAAATTTAGGGTGCGACAGACACATGAAGATGTCCGTCGTGAGTTGCAGTCCCTAGGCAAAATCCTCAGATGCACCAAATTGTGTAAATTTTTTGGAAATGAGTGATCTTGAATCCCATCACTCAGTCCAGAAGAAGCAGACCTTGAAATCAAGCGAGTCAGTGAAGAAAGAGCAGAACTCATCTATTCTCTCCGGCTGCTGTTGATTGGTTGCCTTCCCTCCTGTCAACAGTTCCAAATCACGGGATCTCGAGAGCACGCCTTAGCCTTCGAAATTTTGACTTGGCCAGTTAACTTTAAAAGCGAAAATAAAAAAAGTCCCATTCGCAACCAACGAAAGGATATTTCCTGTGATCAACTTTCTCACCACTCCGTCTCTCCTCTCCCTTCCCCCCCACCTCGTCCCCTCCCCTCTCAGCACATGCACACACCACACATACACAGTTCCCAGCTTTCCCCCCCCCCCCTCTTCTCCTCCTTTTTTTTTTTTTCAACCCTTTCATCCCCAGTTCGTGAAAATGGGAAGAAACAGCTGAGGATAGAATATAGTTGGGGACATTGACCTACGAGTACAATCAACTCCGGAAACACCACCCCCCTCTCCAGCCTGTCCACTTCCCTCCAAATCTTCTTCCGTAGTGATTCTGAATGCCCTAAAGAAGCGTTTGCGGCAGCGTACGGTTCTGTTTTTTATGCATTCTTCGGAGGAGGCGAATTATAATAACTACTTTCAGGATCGAGCAGCGGTAGACAATCAGGATATTGCATCGGCTGCGAAGTTAAGAAAAGGAAGCAGAAAGTCCATTGGCTGTCTTAATCTCTAACAACTGAGCGATCTGTCGTCCGACGGGTCGAAAAGGAAACCTCAGGAAAAAAAAGAAACGAACAAATTTACTCCGTTTCTGCTATCTCACGTGCCTTAAGACAATCGTAACGTACCGGGGTAAAAGCAGTTATTATCTGCGTTCACCATTCAACAGCGCATTGTGTTCCGCTTACTTCAAAAGATGCCGACATACGCTGATGTGCTCTACTAGTTCGATTTTATAAGAACCGCTGTTTTTTTCATTCTTTTATGATTTTTTTTTTCAATAGAGTTTCCTTCTCTTTTTTTTTTCTTTCAGGAAAAAAAAATGTATATTGTCTCAGTGCTCGTGCGTAGCCCTACCAGTTTACACAAAGGTTAGGATCGCTTTCGACTAGGAATCAGTCTTACGAAGCCGACTTACGAGACCTTGGAGGGAGATTACGTAAACCTCCTCCTCCTTCGGAAAATTCGAACAATCGAAAAAATAATAAACAAATATTTATATTACACAAACTTTGCAACCTTTTATTTTGTTAGCACTACAACGAAAACACATATTGCACTGTTTGGAAAAGAACTTCTTAAAAAAAAATAACCGCGTGAACCACGTTTTATCAGTTCCAATTCAATTCAGTCACTTCCCCCTCCCCAATTCATTCTTCTAAAATAAGTTTTTTTTTTTTGGAAAAATGCAATAGCTGATCAAATATCTCAATATCTCGATTTTCAACAATATTGGTTCTGTATTTAATGAGTTGTGGAAGTTTGAATATTTAGCGATAACAATGCCAGCCACAAAAATTGACTTCAGAAGTTAATTAAAACTTAGTAATAAATATTGTATCAAACTGTTTAATAAAATAAGTTTGCATTTTAGAATTTTGTGTAAAGAATTCTTTCACTATTCTTCAGTTTTGTATAAGTTTCTTAAGACTGGCATTGCTGTTCTTAAATATTCAAACTTCCATAACTCATTAAATACTGAACGAATATTGTTGAAAATCGAGATATTGATTTATTTGATTGAGATCTTTATCTGCAATCACATTTTTCAAGACAAAAAACCTCATTTTAGAAGTTATAGAGCTTCGGCGTTAGCTTCCCGTTAACATAGCATAAATAAAAAATAAATACCCCCTCAAGCAACTGCTTGCCACAGAGGTCTGACAGGAGCCTGTCAGTTTATATGCCATAGTAGAAGATCTGAGAGGATGGCAGGACCTCAGCAGATAAACGACACATACATCCATGCCTTACCCGGGGCTCGAACCCAGGTCCCTTAGATCAGTAGACAAGCGCGCTAACCATAGGTTGTGTCTTAATGTATTTAAACCAGAGTAGATCAGGGTCTCAACTTTTCTCAATTTCCTTAACCTTTCCCCTCCTCTTTTAATCTATTTTTAGATTCGAGTCTCGCCAATTTTCCTAATCCCACCCCCTGATCCCTCATTCATCGATTTCTAAATCAGTGTTTATTCCTTCCTCAATCTTCTAGAACCGTTTGAAATTCGAATTTTGAAAAAAAAAAATTCAGCACGAATGAAGCACTCTTAAGTTGTCAAATTATTTTCGTATCCGTAACTCTTTAAATGCTGAAAGATTATTCAGAATCGAAGTGTAGGTATATTCGATCAATATGTTCAATCACGATTTAATCAACTCTGCATCTGACTTTCTTTTCACATGGACCTGTTCCCAATAAAGTGGCCACTAGTGTACATATGATAATTAGCAAAAAAAAAAACTGATCCCCCGCAAGAAAATTTAGACTCAAGTCATTGGTTCAAGGGGTGAGTGGCCTTGAAGGCGGCTCCCATCTGCTCGTAACATCTGCTCGTGCGTCTGTTTCACCTACTTGAGGTGAGCACAGTTAAAAAAAAATGCAAACTTATTATCTTTATTAAAATTTTCTAAACTTTATAACTTCTTTGAAGCATTTTTTAGGTCCCCTCACAGCTGCGAGCTGACAACCGTTTGTGTAGTAAAAATATAACGAGTAACTGAACCCTCCTAACTCATGATATTGACAACACTTCGACGACGACGAAATGGATTATGACCTTGAGAAATGCGATCAGCAGCTGTTTTTAAGAATTCTGTTGCCGCTACTAGTCGGTTGCAAGTGCTTCATGGACCATGCCACTAGATCAAAGTCTCTCATCCAGATTGGCTATCTTTTGAGGGTTTCGATAACGTGAATGGTTCAAGTTCAACGGTGATGAGAAATTCTCGCCCCATTGATCTGCATCAAGGTTGAGGATTGATTTACAGAAAACATGGCGTCAATTTGATGACTATCAACAGATACTAAAACTCACTTGGAGGCAGGAAGTGGCATTAAAATAGTCATCGGGGTGGGACATAACCATATATATTACAAATACTTTGCAAGAATATTTTTTAAAAAGACCTCTAGAACGAATGAGAAAAAAACTGCACCATTTGCAGAAGAATTTCCGAAAAAAAAATGTACCGAAATGGCGTTCTGCTCTCCATTCCGTTTCTCTTCTTCATCTACGCCAGGCTCGTAATCTGTAGTTCCCAGGTTCGAATCCCAGGTGGGTCAGCATTGAGATTTATAAATAAAAATAAAAAATAAATACCCATTCAAGCAGCTGCTTGCCACAGAGGTCTGACAGGAGCTGTCAGTTTATATGCCACAGTAGGAGATCTGAGAGGATGGCAGGACCTCAGCAGAAAAACGACACACACATCCATGCCTAAATCCGGGGCTCGAACCCAGGTCCCTTAGATCAGTAGCCAAGCGTGCTAACCACTCGGCCACGGGACGGCTTCATTGAGATTTATCTCCGCAAAATTCCCCGCCCTGCCCACGGTCAGTAGGGGACACCGATGGGCTTCGAAAGGCCGACGTCCGTTGGATGGGACGTTAAGCCGTGGTACCGTGTGTGGAGAGCCATACCCTGTGCACGTTAAAGAACACGCTGGATGGCCTTGACGGGAGGCTACCATCTGTCTGCAACAGCTGTTCCGGTAGGTCCCCTCTCCCAACCTTCTCTGAACCTTCGGGGTCCATGTGACCTGGCCATTTAGCCCGTTGTGTGCAAAAAAGTGCCGCTCAGAGGTGAAACAACCCAACCCTTCTTCATCTAAATATAGATATTTTTAATTTCTTCTAGATCCCATTTTGGTGACAGCCATGTCACCAAAATAATCGAAAGAGTGGAAGTTTCATTTTGCAGTTATTCATTAAAAACCAATAACATGTAGGGATGATGGGTTGGGTTGGGTTGTTTTACCTCTGAGCGGCACTTTTTTGCACACCATGGGCTAAATGGCCAGGTCACATGAACCCCGAAGGCTCAGAGAAAGTTGGGGGAGGGGACCCACTGGAACAGCTGTTGGGAGACAGATGATAGCCTCCCGTCAAGGCCATCCAGCGTGTTCTTTAACGTGCACAGGGTATGGCTCTCCCGCACACGGAGCCACGGCTTAACGTCCCATCCGACGGACGGCGGCCTTTCCAAGCCCATCGTTGTCCCCTACTGACCGTGGGCAGGGCGGGGAATTTTGCGGAAATAAATCTCAACGCTGACCCAGCTGGGACTCAAACCTGGGAACTACAGATTACGAGACTGGCGCGCTACCGACTGAGCCACCCCCGCCCTGTAGGGATGATGTAGGTCATCGGAATTTCTGTATTTTTCGAATAGATCCCTGGACGAGACCGGAACTCACAGATTCCTTTACACCAACTGAAAAGTTGCAAATTCGATCCGATTTAGAAGGTAATATACTCCTCATCACAGAGTTTGTTTAGTTGTGGGCTAAATGACCAGGTCACAAGGACCCCGAGGGCTCAGAGAAGGCTAAGAGAAGAGGACCCACTGGACAGCTGTTAGGAGACAGATGGTAGCTTCCCGTCAAGGCCATCCAGCGTGTTCTCTAATGTGCTCAGGGTATGGCTGTTCTGTACAATGGGGCCACGGTTTAACATCACATCCGATGATAGGCGGCCTTCTCAAGTCCACGGGGTCCTCTTTCTGACCGAAGGAAGGGTTGGGTTGTTTTACCTCTGAGCGGCACTTTTTTGCACACCATGGGCTAAATGGTCAGGTCACATGGACCCCGAAGGCTCGGAGAAGGTTGGGGAAAGGGCCCACTGGAACAGCTGTTGGGAGACAGATGGTAGCCTCCCGTCAAGGCCATCCAGCGTGTTCTTTAACGTGCACAGGGTATGTTCTCTCACGCACACGGGGCCACGGCTTAACGTCCTATCCGACAGACGGCGGTCTTTCCAAGCCCATCGGTGTCCCCTACTGACCGTGGGCAGGACGGGGAATTTTGCGGAGATAAATCTCAACGCTGACCCAGCTGGGACTCGAACCTGGGAACTACAGATTACGAGTCTGGCGCGCTACCGACTGAGCCACCCCCGCCCCCGAAGGCAGGGTGAAGATTAGCGAAGATAAATCTCAACATAGGTGAGATTTCGTCGTAGGCTCTTCCAATAAAAGGTGAGCGATGGGTGAGCATCAGAGCTCCGTTCGCAACGATGAATACTTTCTATTAGATTAGGAACCAGGCTTATCCCAGTCGCTAGCGCGCCAGTCATGTAATTTGCAGTTCCTAGGTTCGATCCCCAACTGTGGTATCATTATTAAAAAATTTCTCAGTTAACCCCGCTCTGCTCTTCGATGAGAGGGGCGGGGGTGGCTCAGTCGGTAGCTCGCCACTGCTGGACGGCCATGACGGGAGGCTACCATCTCTCCCAACAGCTATTCCTGTGGTCCCCTCCCCAGCCTTCTCTGAGTCTTCGGGGGTTCTTGCAACCTGGCCATTTAGCCCATTGTGTGCAAAAAAGTTCCACTCAGTGGTAAATAACCCAACTCTTCGATGAAATTTGAATTTGAAACAAAAAATATACATATAAATTTTTTTTTTTTAAACAATGCTTCATTTTCTTTGGTATTTACACATACAGATTTTTATCATAGCAAGCTCTGAGAGCTTCACTGTAAGAACAAAGGCTACATGCTTCTTAAAAATAGCACACACAATAAACACTCCAAGTCCGAAAAAACACTCCAAGTCTCATCACCCACATGCGGAGTGTTGGGAATGGCGCTCTCCTCGGCCACTTGTCTAGAACGGCGCACGAGAGACAAGGAGAACTAGATAGGAGAAAGGACATATAAAGGGCAAACACGCGGGATTATGGCTTTCTTGGCCACGGAGCACGGCTTAACATCCCATGAGCCAATGGGGTCTTTTCCGAACTCATCCGTGTTCCCATGACTTTCTTGGCCACGGAACACGGCTTAACATCCCATGAGCCAATGGGGTCTTTTCCGAACTCATCGGTGTTTCCATGGCTTTCTTGGCCACGGAGCACGGCTTAACATCCCATGAGCCAATGGGGTCTTTTCCGAACTCATCCGTGTTCCCATGACTTTCTTGGCCACGGAACACGGCTTAACATCCCATGAGCCAATGGGGTCTTTTCCGAACTCATCGGTGGTCCCATGGCTTTCTTGGCCACGGAGCACGGCTTAACATCCCATGAGTCAATGGGGTCTTTTCCGAACTCATCGGTGTTCACTTTTTCACCGATGGCGAGCGGTGATTAGTGGAGAAAGATATCTGAGGAGGCACAATGGGGACTCGAACCTGGTAACAAGGTCAAAGAAAGGGCAAACACACGCAGGATTATGGCTTTCTTGGCCACGGAGCACGGCTTAACATCCCATGAGCCAATGGGGTCTTTTCCGAACTCATCGGTGTTCCCATGACTTTCTTGGCCACGGAGCACGGCTTAACATCCCATGAGCCAATGGGGTCTTTTCCGAACTCATCGGTGTTCCCATGGCTCTCTTGGCCACGGAGCACGGCTTAACATCCCATGAGCCAATGGGGTCTTTTCCGAACTCATCGGTGTTCCCATGGCTTTCTTCGCCACGGAGCACGGCTTAACATCCCATGAGCCAATGGCTTCTTTTCCGAACTCATCGGTGTTCCCATGGCTCTCTTGGCCACGGAGCACGGCTTAACATCCCATGAGCCAATGGGGTCTTTTCCGAACTCATCGGTGTTCCCATGGGTTTCTTGGCCACGGAGCACGGCTTAACATCCCATGAGCCAATGGGGTCTTTTCCGAACTCATCGGTGTTCCCATGGCTTTCTTGGACACGGAGCACGGCTTAACATCCCATGAGCCAATGGTGTCTTTTCCGAACTCATCGGTGTTCCCATGGCTTTCTTGGACACGGAGCACGGCTTAACATCCCATGAGCCAATGGTGTCTTTTCCGAACTCATCGGTGTTCCCATGGCTCTCTTGGCCACGGAGCACGGCTTAACATCCCATGAGCCAATGGGGTCTTTTCCGAACTCATCGGTGTTCCCATGTCTTTCTTGGCCACGGAGCACGGCTTAAAATCCCATGAGCCAATGGGGTCTTTTCCGAACTCATCGGTGTTCCCATGGCTTTCTTGGACACGGAGCACGGCTTAACATCCCATGAGCCAATGCTGTCTTTTCCGAACTCATCGGTGTTCCCATGGCTCTCTTGGCCACGGAGCACGGCTTAACATCCCATGAGCCAATGGGGTCTTTTCCGAACTCATCGGTGTTCCCATGACTTTCTTGGCCACGGAGCACGGCTTAACATCCCATGAGCCAATGGGGTCTTTTCCGAACTCATCGGTGTTCCCATGGCTTTCTTGGCCACGGAGCACGGCTTAACATCCCATGAGCCAATGGGGTCTTTTCCGAACTCATCGGTGTTCCCATGGCTCTCTTGGCCACGGAGCACGGCTTAACATCCCATGAACCAATGGGGTCTTTTCCGAACTCATCGGTGTTCCCATGACTTTCTTGGCCACGCAGCACGGCTTAACATCCCATGAGCCAATGGGGTCTTTTCCGAACTCATCGGTGTTCCCATGGCTTTCTTGGCCACGGAGCACGGCTTAACATCCCATGAAGCAATGGGGTCTTTTCCGAACTCATCGGTGTTCCCATGACTTTCTTGGCCACGGAACACGGCTTAACATCCCATGAGCCAATGGTGTCTTTTCCGAACTCATCGGTGTTCCCTTTTTCAACTGCAAAAAAGTGCCGCTCAGAGATAAAACAACCCAACCATTTTTCACCAATGGCGAGCGGTGATTAGTGGAGAAAGATATCTGAGGAGGCACAATGGGGACTCGAACCTGGTAACAAGGTCAAAGAAAGGGCAAACACACGCAGGATTATGGCTTTCTTGGCCACGGAGCACGGCTTAACATCCCATGAGCCAATGGGGTCTTTTCCGAAGTCATCGGTGTTCCCATGGCTTTCTTGGCCACGGAGCACGGCTTAACATCCCATGAGCCAATGGGGTCTTTTCCGAACTCGTCGGTGTTCCCATGGCTTTCTTGGTCACGGAACACGGCTTAACATCCCATGAGCCAATGGGGTCTTTTCCGAACTCATCGGTGGTCCCATGGCTTTCTTGGCCACGGAGCACGGCTTAACATCCCATGAGCCAATGGGGTCTTTTCCGAACTCGTCGGTGTTCCCATGGCTTTCTTGGCCACGGAACACGGCTTAACATCCCATGAGCCAATGGGGTCTTTTCCGAACTCATCGGTGGTCCCATGGCTTTCTTGGCCACGGAGCACGGCTTAACATCCCATGAGTCAATGAGGTCTTTTCCGAACTCATCGGTGTTCCCTTTTTCACCGGTGGCGAGCGGTGATTAGTGGAGAAAGATATCTGAGTAGGCACAATGGGGACTCGAACCTGGTAACAAGGGGTTACGAGCTTAGCACGTGAGGGGGGAGGGTAACTGAGCTAACCCTCCCTGCTTCACCAACCTCACCATCCACCCTTTTAAAGCAAACGGAATATTAGATTTCTGAATCAGACCCATTCAACCCATGGTTTTTGAAATAAACCATCACTATTCAGAATCTGGGTCAATTCTTTAATTTTTTGTAACATTTTTAGGTACATAACTAAAATTTTTATTTTTGAAGGATTTTTTGGTACATAACTAAAATGATTTAGCCAATTCATAATGCTCAAAAAAATTTAAAATTATACTTTTATTTTTTAATCAAGGTAGGTTCTTGATTACTTTGAAATATTTTTTTCCAAATCATTACTCATTACAAATGTATGTTTTCAGTTTGAGGTGATTTTTCTGGTGGCTCTTCGCTAAGTTTCGGTTGGCCATCCCAGTTCTATACATAAAGAAGTTATGTACTAATAGAAACGAAGCAAAAATTCCAGTGTTACGGGAGATCAAGTTAACAAACGCGAAAGGCCAAATTGTATCAGAGACTTCTTTGCCTATCGGTTATCTAGCAAAGGAATCAGAACTAAGAGAAGTCTCTTCTATCAGGAGACTGGGATTGACTCAGTCGGTAGCGGGCAAGGCCTGGAAGTTTTGTCTTTCTGTTGAGGTATCGCCTTCCTCACAAATCTCATGTACTAATAGAAACGAAGCAAAAATTCCAGTGTTACGGGAGATCAAGTTAACAAACGCGAAAGGCCAAATTGTATCAGAGACTTCTTTGCCTATCGGTTATCTAGCAAAGGAATCAGAACTAAGAGAAGTCTCTTCTATCAGGAGACTGGGATTGACTCAGTCGGTAGCGGGCAAGGCCTGGAAGTTTTGTCTTTCTGTTGAGGTATCGCCTTCCTCACAAATCTCATGTACTAATAGAAACGAAGCAAAAATTCCAGTGTTACGGGAGATCAAGTTAACAAACGCGAAAGGCCAAATTGTATCAGAGACTTCTTTGCCTATCGGTTATCTAGCAAAGGAATCAGAACTAAGAGAAGTCTCTTCTATCAGGAGACTGGGATTGACTCAGTCGGTAGCGGGCAAGGCCTGGAAGTTTTGTCTTTCTGTTGAGGTGTCGCCTTCCTCAGAAATCTCATGTACTAATAGAAACGAAGCAAAAATTCCAGTGTTACGGGAGATCAAGTTAACAAACGCGAAAGGCCAAATTGTATCAGAGACTTCTTTTCCTATCGGTTATCTAGCAAAGGAATCAGAACTAAGAGAAGTCTCTTCTATCAGGAGACTGGGATTGACTCAGTCGGTAGCGGGAAAGGCCTGGAAGTTTTGTCTTTCTGTTGAGGTGTCGCCTTCCTCACAAATCTCATGTACTAATAGAAACGAAGCAAAAATTCCAGTGTTACGGGAGATCAAGTTAACAAACGCGAAAGGCCAAATTGTATCAGAGACTTCTTTTCCTATCGGTTATCTAGCAAAGGAATCAGAACTAAGAGAAGTCTCTTCTATCAGGAGACTGGGATTGACTCAGTCGGTAGCGGGAAAGGCCTGGAAGTTTTGTCTTTCTCTTGAGGTGTCGCCTTCCTCACAAATCTCAGGAACGGGGTAGCTCAGTCGGTAGCGCGCCAGGCTCGTAATCTGTAGTTCCCAGGTTCGAGTCCCAGCTGGGTCAGCGTTGAGATTTATCTCCGCAAAATTCCCCGCCCTGCCCACGGTCAGTAGGGGACACCGATGGGCTTGGAAAGGCCGCCGTCCGTCGGATGGGACGTTAAGCGGTGGCCCCGTGTGCGGGAGAGCCATACCCTGTGCACGTTAAAGAACACGCTGGATGGCCTTGACGGGAGGCTACCATCTGTCTCCCAACAGCTGTTCCAGTGGGTCCCCTCCCCCAACCTTCTCTGAGCCTTCGGGGTCCATGTGACCTGGCCATTTAGCCCATGGTGTGCAAAAAAGTGCCGCTCAAAGGTAAAACAACCCAACCCACAAATCTCATCTACGGCATATTTATACTGACACGCTTCTCTCATATCTCTGTAGGAAGCTGCTGCTTAAGGATTAATTATTTTAACCACCCCGCCTTCGGTGAGCAAAGGGACACCTATGACCTGGAAAGATCCATCGGATGCGACGTTACATCGAGGTCCCTTGTGCAAGGGTTGGGTTGTTTTACCTCTGAGCGGCACTTTTTTGCACACCATGGGCTAAATGGCCAGGTCACAAGGACCCCGAAGGCCCAGAGAAGGTTGGGGGAGGGGACCCACTGGAACAGCTGTTGGAAGACAGATGGTAGCCTCCCGTCAAGGCCATCCAGCGTGTTCTTTAACGTGCACAGGGTATGTCTCTCCCGCACACGGGGCCACGGCTTAACGTCCCATCCGACGGACGGCGGCCTTTCCAAGCTTTCGGGGTCCCCTACTGACCGTGGGCAGGGCGGGGAATTTTGCGGAGATAAATCTCAACGCTGACCCAGCTGGATATTCCTGTAGCAACGTCCTTACTTATTGTGTCACAATCAGTAAGCAAATCACAACACTTATGTCCTACGCATGAGAAAATGTTAAATTGTTTCTTGTAGCGTGGCATGATAATAAAATCACGAAAAGAGTTACCTGGAAGCACGAGGCATAGAAGCTGAAAGCGTCACCGTGTCACTTGCACGTAACTCTTGGGCGTGTGCCAAGCTTTGATCACGTATCTCACGTGGAACTTCCCCGAAGTATGTACAGATGAAGACCAGAGAGGGCTTTCCTCAGTTCCGCAAAACGCTTCAGAAATATATACTTTTCACAGAAAACGGGGTGACGCCATCAGCAATAATGGATGGCCAATTTGATTACGGGGCTTAAACGAAGGGTTTAATATATATAGCACAACGGTTTTTAAGAAGTGAAAAAAAAATTAATTCCTGTGAATTTTTTTTTTTTCGTTCATTTTGCAGAATGATAAGTTGATTAAATTATTTTTAGTGGAACGCTTCACATAACTCCGATTGTTTACGAATTTCATCTAGTCGTACTTGAGATAACAATGAATCCACTGCAGTGTAATCGATACATTCTCAAGAATTCGTGAAACGCGGCACGGAGCATGTGCAACTTTTAGGAATACGAGACCACGCTTCATGCGCCACATGATGCATCACAACTGCGTATATCCTATCGTTAAGTTTACACATTTCAACTACGAGGCAAAACTAGAATCATCTGATTTGCTTTAATGCGCAGAGTAATAATAGAAGGTGTAAATATTTCCAATTATTTTTCAGCCTTCCCCCCCCCCCCCAAAAAAAAAAAAAACAAATCGAAGCCCCTACAGCATTCATGAAATTTTTGTTTTAATATTATTCTTGATGTTACAGTAGCATATGCGGAAGTGAGCGAGCGCATGTGAGCAAAAGGATCAAAAGGATCCCCTCCCTTTCCATAACCAAAAGGTGTAGTTTTATGGTTTTGCTTAAAGATTACGAACAGAAAACACAACCATTTTTCTTTTTTGCCTATCTTCTTATTGCTTTTGAATTTGACATTTGTCGTTCGGTCGGTTTGGGGGCAGGGGTGGCTCAGTCGGTAGCGCGCCAGACTCCTAATCTGCAGTTCCCAGGTTCGAGTCCCAGCTGGGTCAGCCTTGAGATTTATCTCCGCAAAACTCCCCGCCCTGCCCACGGTCAGTAGGGGACATTGATGGGCTTGGAAAGGACGCCGTCCGTCGGGTGGGACGTTAAGCCGTGGCTCTGTATGCGGGAGAGCTATACCCTGTGCACGTTAAAGAACACACTGGATGGCCTTGACGGGAGGCTACCATCTGTCTCTCAACAGCTGTTCCAGTAGGTCCCCTCCCCCAATCTTCTCTGTGCCTTCGGGGTCCATGTGACCTGGCCATTTAGCCCATGGTGTGCAAAAAAGTGCCGCTCAGAGGTAAAACAACCCAACGTTAAAGAACACGCTGGATGGCCTTGACGGGAGGCTACCATCTGTCTCTCAACAGCTGTTCCAGTGAGTCCCCTCCCCCAATCTTCTCTGTGCCTTCGGGGTCCATGTGACCTGGCCATTTAGCCCATGGTGTGCAAAAAAGTGCCGCTCAGAGGCAAAACAACCAACAAACCAATCGGTTGGTTTGTGGATTTCACAAAACATTGTTCCACCATATCTTTCAAACGCGATGGAGAAACTTAATGATTTATGTGTTAAATGAAAGCTTGTAACGCTGGGAATGTGAAATAAAATATTGTCCCCATGCTTTCTTCCCCCCTAAAAAATAGTGGAACGATCATTTTCAAATTTTCGCCCTATCTGCTGAACGCGAGTGCGGAGAGTAAAAAGATATGTGTCGAATGAGAGATTGCGACGCTGGAAGTGTCGTAAGCTATAAAAACTTTCTTCCCCCCTAAAAAACGGGAAATGTGAAAGTCGTTCTATCTCCCGAAACGAGGGCCTACAGTTATGAGTTAGGTACCGAAGGAAAGCTAGTATAATGACGGTCGCAAACAATTTCGTATTTGAGCTCCACCCCCTGATAAAATTAGAGGGGGGCGAATTTTCGCGGGGTTCTACTTTAACGAGTCGACGCTTGTGACGTGTCCAATGTCATGGGCTACCTCAAACATGACTCCAAAAGAGGTGGGATAATTGTGCTCGATGTTTATGAAAGTAAATCAAATGAAAGCTTTTAAAGGTAGGTGTTTTTAGCGACAACAAAAAAATATAAATTAAAAATTTTAAAAAATACCTGTCTTCCTATAGGGTCCTAAAAAGTGGAAAATAAACCTAAAGCCTATCGATGGTGCAATCAGTCACTAAGTTCCTATTCACTTCAAAGGAAAATAAGGCGCCGATTTACCTACTCAACAAGATTGCGGCGTCCTATCTTCTTTTGAAGTGAATACGAACTCAGTGACCGATTGCAACATCAATATACTTTAGGTTTATTTTCTACTTTTTAGGGATCTGTAGGAAAACAGGTTTTTTTTAAATTTTTTAATTTATATAGTTTTTTTTGGTTATATCAGTTTCTCCTGAACACTTCATTTTGAAGGACTGCTTCCAATTCTGCTACAACTTCACTGTTAACATACGTATTAGTTCCTTAATTTTGACAACTTTAGTTACCGTTATCTTCATGCTCATAAAAGTTTATCTATGAGTGTGAGCAATGGTGTTTTCTTCTGGGGAGGGAGAAAATTGGGGGGTGCAGAACCTAAGAATTCTTTCTTGAATTACCCTCAACTCATAACTGCATAACTATGAGACAAATGCGCAATTTGTGGTAAAATACTTTTAATGCAATTCAAATATTGTTATAAAATGAAAAAAAAAAAAAATCCTGGAAGGATTGTTTGGGTTGTTTTACCTCTGAGTGGCACTTTTTTGCACACCATGGGCTAAATGGCCAGGTCACATGGACCCCGAAGGCTCAGAGAAGGTTGGGGGAGGGGCCCACTGGAACAGCTGTTGGGAGACAGATGGTCCCGTCAAGGCCATCCAGCGTGTTCTTTAACGTGCACAGGGTATGGCTCTCCCGCACACGGGGCCACGGCTTAACGTCCCATCCGACGGACGGCAGCCTTTCCAAGCCCATCGGTGTCCCCTACTGACCGTGGGCAAGGCGGGGAATTTTGCGGAGATAAATCTCAACGCTGACCCAGCTTGGACTCGAACCTGGGAACTACAGATTACGAGCCTGGCGCGCTACCGACTGAGCCACCCCCGCCCCTCCTGGAAGGATTAATGCCATTTTATTGAAACACAGGAAGCTGTTATCATACACTGAGATGTGCGATTGATTACATTATCAAAAAAAATGTGGAAAACTACCACTTTACCTACCGGGTAAAGTGGTATAATTAGTATGATGTTGAACTTCCCTGCACAGCAATGCATTCGTGCACACCACAGGAAGGCTATCGTATAGCTCTGTAATGTCCTCCTGAGGGATAGAACGCCAAATAGCGCGAAGTCGCTGCTCCATTTCTGTGACAGTGGCTGGCGCATCTCAGTGTTAATGGAGCTGTCGGCCCATCATGTCCCAGACGTGTTCAATAGGTGAAAGGTCCGGCGAGCGTGCTGGCCATGATATTACTTGAACGTTTTGCTCGTGTAGATACTGCAGACTAATGCGGTTTGTGTGAGGAAGGGCATTATCTTGCTGGTAAAAGGTTCCGTGCTGCTGAACAAATGGGTCACTGGATGCAAAATGTTGGTAACATATCGTTGGGCAGTTAGAGATCCCCTTATGATGACCAGTTCTGGCCGCTATATCCGACTAATTGCACCCCACACCAAGTGCTGGAGCTGTGTGACGATGTCACAAGCACTGTGTGGCATTCCTTTCCCCTGGATGATGGCCAACACGTTGTCTACCGTCGTGCTGACCAAAACAAAAATGAAATTAGTCACTAAACACCACGGTACTCCACCTCGTTCCTATTCTGTCTTTAGGTGACACCACTGAAGACATGCTTGCATGTGGGCAGATGTGAGGGGCAAACACAGTGCCAGACGATAGGCGCGCAATGAAAACTGTAAAAGCCTGTTGTTTACCGTCCGCCTGGTAGGTATTCGACGTGTACCTATTGCCAATCCCTTTGCAGTTGCGAATCTGTCACGCAATGCCCGTCCTGTCGCTCCGTGGTCATACGTCGTATTCCTGATCCTTGTCAGTGTGTGCTGGATCCTTCTTGAACTCACTAAAGCCATTGGTGTACGATGGTGCTGGGATTGTAGCCAATAAAGATGGCCACATCTCTGTACGACAAACCGATTTCTCCAAGACGGATGACTCTTCCATGCTCAAAGTCTGTTAACTGTTGGAATGGCTGTTGACGTCTGCATAAGGGCATCTTTAGCGGTTTAGAACAATTTCCACAACGTTTCGTCCCGTGGCCGAGTGGTTAGCATGCTTGGCTACTGATCTAAGGGACCTGGGTTCAAGCCCCGGGTAAGGCATGGTTGTGTGTGTCGTTTTTCTGCTGAGGTCCTGCCATCCTCTCAGATCTCCTACTGTGGTATATAAACTGACAGGCTCCTGTCAGACCTCTGTGGCAAGCAGCTGCTTGAGGGGGTATTTTTTTTTTGTCAACCAGGGAGCTTTCGTTTACTTTGTCTGTGTTTGACTGCTCCGCATCTGTGACGTCAGCTCGCGTCTGTCCAATCGTTTCGTTCGTCCTGCAAACCTAATCATTTCCAATACTATCGCCTCCCTAAATCTCTTCACATTTGCATAACTTCCTTGCAAGTGTTGCATATTTTATTTCTATAGTGTACATGATCTGCTCCCCTCCCCACCCCCCGAGATCGGGGCCCTGTTTGTTATACTGAACTGCATTGAAAATCATGCTACGGCAGTTGCATACTACAAAATAATCATTATGAAAAAAAAAATTACTGTATATTAAAGTTTACTTTTTAAAAAAGATTGGTAATTTTTTTTTTTACTGTCTGTTCCAACAAGCATCTCTCTGTGTATTTTTAAATGCTTTCGTAGGTCTGCAAAACTCTGTCCGGATTAGCTTTCCGTGTCATTACGAAACGGCGAAGACTTCGCGCCATATTGGTTGTTAATAACGACACTAAACTAATTAACGAATTTAATTAAAACAATAATAATAATAACGAGCAACATAACAAGAACTTAAATTTAACGAATGATAAGGGGAAGGAATTGGAACTGCTTCAAAAGAACTTTTCGCAGACGCCCACCGTTACTTACAATGCAACACAATCAGAATCGCGTAGAATTTCCAAGTTTGAATTGGGTTGGGTTGTTTTACCTCTGAGCGGCACTTTCTTGCACACCATGGGCTATATGGCCAGGTCACAAGGACCCCAGAAGCTCAGAGAAGGTTGGGGAAGGGGACTCACTGGAAGAGCTGTTGGGAGACAGATGGTAACCTCCCGTCAAGGCCATCCAGTGTGTTCTTATAACGTGCTCTCTCCCGCACACGGCTTAACGTCCCATCCGACGGACGGCGGCCTTTCCAAGCCCATCAGTGTCTCCTACTGACCGTGGGAAGGGCAGGGAGTTTTACGGAGATAAATCTCAACGCTGACCCAGCTGGGACTCGAACCTGGGAACTGCAGATTACGAGCCTGGCGCGCTACCGACTGAGCCACCCCCGCCCCCATCCAAGTTTGAAAATCCCTTTTTATGTTAGGATAATGTGGCAGCGTCACCTTTAATAGACACGTAGAGCGCATTCATGCCATGCGATAAGATTGGCAAAGAATATGTGCCAGGGCGATATGCAATAGCACGTGATTCATAGCGCTGTGATTGGTTAGATATTTCACAGTATTTAAATTATTGCAGCGTCACCAGATGCTAGAATGTATATTGTACATATGGTTTGAAGATTTTCTTTTTAAAAATTTTGTTTTACTGCCATAATTTTTTGTATCGGGATATTTTTTGCATTTCGTTATACTGGTATTTGTTAAAATAAACAATTTTTGCTTAGAGATATATATGATAAGTTGGCCGAGTTCGGAAAAAAAATTTCGTTATACTGAATATTTCGTTTTTCTGGCGTTCGTTATACTGACATTTCACTGTGCTTGTCACTTTAAGGTTTATCGATGGGCTTGGAAAGGCCGCCGTACGTCGGGTGAGACGTTAAGCCGTGGCTCTGTGTGTTATGGAGAGTCATTGTGCGCGTTAAAAAACACTCTGGATGGCTTTGACGTAATTCCTGTCTAGTGGGTCCCTTCTCTCCAACCTTATCTGAGCCCTCGGGGTCCTTGTGACCTAAACATTTCGTTGAGATTTATCTCCGCAAAAATTCTCGGCCCTCCCCACGGTCACTAGGGGACACCGATGGGCTTGGAAAGTCCCCGTCCGTCGGATGGGACGTTAAGCCGTGGCTCCGTGTGCTGGAGAGAGCCATACCCTGTGCACGTTAAAGAACATGCTGGATGGCCTTGAGGGGAGGCTACCATCTGTTTCCTAACAGCTGTTCCAGTGGGTCCCCTCTCCCAACCTTCTCTGATCCTTCGGGGGGCAGGGGTGGCTCAGTCGGTAGTGCGCCAGGCTCGTAATCTGTAGTTCCCAGGTTCGAGTCCCAGCTGGGTCAGCGTTGAGATTTATCTCCGCAAAAATTCCCCGCCCTGCCCACGGTCACTAGGGGACACCGATGGGCTTGAAAAGGCCACCGTCCGTCGGATGGGACGTTAAGCCTTGGCCCCGTGTGCGGGAGAGCCATACCCTGTGCACGTTAAAGAACACGCTAGATGGCCTTGACGGGAGGCTACCATCTGTCTCCCAACAGCTGTTCCAGTGGGTCCCCTCCCCCAACCTTCTCTGAGCCTTCGGGGTCCATGTGACCTGGCCATTTAGCCCATGGTGTGCAAAAAAGTGCCGCTCAGAGGTAAAACAACCCAACCCAACCTAGACATTTATTAAACTGTGCGCAAAAATGTGCCTCTCAGTGGTAAAACAACTCCAATCACAATAATTGAAAAACTAAGTCCGAGTGTTGCTATGGAGACGGGAAACGCAACTAGTCTAAATAAATTAATGTTAATCTAATGCCTTTATCCGAATAACATTTCCTCAAACTTCTCTTGGCCACGGTACTGCTGCAGATTTAATGACTGAAATCGGTTCTTCGTGAGACGCGAATGTTGCATCAAGTGCAAAAAATAAGATATCCGACGATTTGAAAATTCTTTGTCCACAGTTATTCTTATGGAGTGTTAAAAACCTTTTTGTTTTTTCGATATTTATGAGTTCTGCGAAAACTTCTTTATCTTCAAAATATATTTCTTCGAAATAAGGGGGCGGGGGTGGCTCAGTCGGTAGTGCGCCAGGCTCGTAATCTGTAGTTCCCAGGTTCGAGTCCCAGCTGGGTCAGCGTTGAGATTTATCTCCGCAAAATTCCCCGCCCTGCCCACGGTCAGTAGGGGACACCGATGGGATTGAAAAGGCCGCCGTCCTTCGGATGGGACGTTAAGCCGTGGCCCCGTGTGCGGGAGAGCCATACCCTGTGCACGTTAAAGAACACGCTGGATGGCCTTGACGGGAGGCTACCATCTGTCTCCCAACAGCTGTTCCAGAGGGTCCCCTCCCCCAACCTATTTCCTATGAATTCGATTAATGTCATTTAATGATATCTAGTTGTTTGCTTTGAAAGAGTTCCGAAAGATTATGTGTCGAGGTTAATATTTTATTTCTAGTAAAAACTGCTGAGGGAAAATTAACATCTACTATAGGAACAGAGGTCTCTAACCTACATTTTAAGGGTCGCATGCGGCCCAAGTGATTTCGTAAGATATTTAGCTATTTCAAGAAAATGGGAATTCCGTGAGTATCTGATTAGTATGTATAATTTTATGTTGAATATCATAAATATCAAGTTTCACATTTTGAAGACTATTTTTATTTTCATTTATTGCATATTTCTTTCAATTGTGATCAGACTCGCAAAGGTTGGCAGTTTACCCTCAAGTTCCTCTCTATCAGACTCGCAAAGCTAGCACTTTATCGTCAGGTTCCTCTCTGTCAGACTCGCAAGGCTAGCACTTTATCGTCAGGTTCCTCTCTGTCAGACTCGCAAGGCTAGCACTTTATCGTCAGGTTCCTCTCTGTCAGACTCGCAAGGCTAGCACTTTATCGTCAGGTTCCTCTCTGTCAGACTCGCAAGGCTAGCACTTTATCGTCAGGTTCCTCTCTGTCAGACTCGCAAGGCGAGCACTTTATCGTCAGGTTCCTCTCTGTCAGACTCGCAAGGCGAGCACTTTATCGTCAGGTTCCTCTCTGTCAGACTCGCAAGGCTAGCACTTTATCGTCAGGTTCCTCTCTGTCAGACTCGCAAGGCTAGCACTTTATCGTCAGGTTCCTCTCTGTCAGACTCGCAAGGCTAGCACTTTAACGTCAGGTTCCTCTCTGTCAGACTCGCAAGGCTAGCACTTTAACGTCAGGTTCCTCTCTGTCAGACTCGCAAGGCGAGCACTTTATCGTCAGGTTCCTCTCTGTCAGACTCGCAAGGCGAGCACTTTATCGTCAGGTTCCTCTCTGTCAGACTCGCAAGGCTAGCACTTTATCGTCAGGTTCCTCTCTGTCAGACTCGCAAGGCTAGCACTTTATCATCAGGTTCCTCTCTGTCAGACTCGCAAGGCGAGCACTTTATCGTCAGGTTCCTCTCTGTCAGACTCGCAAGGCGAGCACTTTATCGTCAGGTTCCTCTCTGTCAGACTCGCAAGGCTAGCACTTTATCGTCAGGTTCCTCTCTGTCAGACTCGCAAGGCTAGCACTTTATCGTCAGGTTCCTCTCTGTCAGACTCGCAAGGCTAGCACTTTATCGTCAGGTTCCTCTCTGTCAGACTCGCAAGGCTAGCACTTTATCGTCAGGTTCCTCTCTGTCAGTCTCGAAAGGCTAGCACTTTATCGTCAGGTTCCTCTCTGTCAGACTCGCAAGACTAGCACTTTATCGTCAGGTTGCTCTCTATCAGACTCGCAAGGCTAGCAGTCGAAACTGGCACAAAAATGTGTACTTACCCCTCAAACGGCTTCAGTGTTGACCAAGATGTGCATCTGCCATACGTCTTCTTCTTTGTGCATTGGAGAGGTTTTTGACACACTTTGTAAGCCGTGTGATGTAACACAGCTATCATCGATAAGCAGGGATGTGGTTGAGAAAATATGCAACCTGATGCCATGATGATATACTGTGTCCCGAAATGTCTTTTGGCGGACGATGCAGGCTACCATTATTTTGTCTGAGACATAACTGGTATCTTCCTTTGTACCTCCAGACTCTGCACTACTCCCGAAAAGGCAGTATGGACCATACCGTGTTTTTGTGAAAGCAGTAATGAATTTGTTTTTGCTTTCTACCTGCTTGAAGACTAGTGCCCGTGTTAGCATAGACAAAAAGGGAGATTAGTGCCCGTGTTAGCATAAACAAAAAAGGGAGATTAGTACTCGTGTTAGTATAGGCAAAAAAGGGAGATTAGTATTCGTGTTAGCATAGACAAAAAAGGGAGATTAGTGCCCGTGTTAGCATAGACAAAAAAGAGAGATTAGTACTCGTGTTAGCATAGACAAAAAAGGGAGATTAGTGCCCGTGTTAGCATAGACAAAAAAGGGAGATTAGTGCCCGTGTTAGTATAGGCAAAAAAGGGAGATTAGTACTCGTGTTAGCATAGACAAAAAAGGGAGATTAGTACTCGTGTTAGCATAGGCAAAAAAGGGAGATTAGTACTCGTGTTAGCATAGACAAAAAAGGGAGATTAGTACTCGTGTTAGCATAGGCAAAAAAGGGAGATTAGTGCCCGTGTTAGCATAGACAAAAAAGGGAGATTAGTGCCCGTGTTAGCATAGACAAAAAAGGGAGATTAGTACTCGTGTTAGCATAGACAAAAAAGGGAGATTAGTACTCGTGTTAGCATAGACAAAAAAGGGAGATTAGTACTCGTGTTAGCATAGACAAAAAAGGGAGATTAGTGCCCGTGTTAGCATAGACAAAAAGGGAGACTAGTACTCGTGTTAGCATAGACAAAAAAGGGAGATTAGTACTCGTGTTAGCATAGACAAAAAAGGGAGATTAGTGCCCGTGTTAGCATAGACAAAAAAGGGAGATTAGTGCCCGTGTTAGCATAGACAAAAAAGGGAGATTAGTACTCGTGTTAGCATAGACAAAAAAGGGAGATTAGTGCCCGTGTTAGCATAGACAAAAAGGGAGATTAGTACTCGTGTTAGTATAGGCAAAAAAGGGAGATTAGTACTCGTGTTAGCATAGGCAAAAAAGGGAGATTAGTACTCGTGTTAGCATAGGCAAAAAAGGGAGATTAGTACTCGTGTTAGCATAGGCAAAAAAGGGAGATTAGTACTCGTGTTAGCATAGACAAAAAAGGGAGATTAGTACTCGTGTTAGCATAGACAAAAAAGGGAGATTAGTGCCCGTGTTAGCATAGACAAAAAAGGGAGATTAGTGCCCGTGTTAGCATAGACAAAAAAGGGAGATTAGTACTCGTGTTAGCATAGACAAAAAAGGGAGATTAGTGCCCGTGTTAGCATAGACAAAAAAGGGAGATTAGTTCCCGTGTTAGCATAGACAAAAAAGGGAGATTAGTACTCGTGTTAGCATAGACAAAAAAGGGAGATTAGTACTCGTGTTAGCATAGACAAAAAAGGGAGATTAGTGCCCGTGTTAGCATAGACAAAAAAGGCAGATTAGTACTCGTGTTAGCATAGACAAAAAAGGGAGATTAGTGCCCGTGTTAGCATAGACAAAAAAGGGAGATTAGTACTCGTGTTAGCATAGGCAAAAAAGGGAGATTAGTACTCGTGTTAGCATAGGCAAAAAGGGAGATTAGTACTCGTGTTAGCATAGACAAAAAAGGGAGATTAGTACTCGTGTTAGCATAGACAAAAAAGGGAGATTAGTGCCCGTGTTAGCATAGACAAAAAAGGGAGATTAGTGCCCGTGTTAGCATAGACAAAAAAGGGAGATTAGTACTCGTGTTAGCATAGACAAAAAAGGGAGATTAGTGCCCGTGTTAGCATAGACAAAAAGGGAGATTAGTACTCGTGTTAGTATAGGCAAAAAAGGGAGATTAGTACTCGTGTTAGCATAGGCAAAAAAGGGAGATTAGTACTCGTGTTAGCATAGGCAAAAAAGGGAGATTAGTACTCGTGTTAGCATAGACAAAAAAGGGAGATTAGTACTCGTGTTAGCATAGACAAAAAAGGGAGATTAGTGCCCGTGTTAGCATAGACAAAAAAGGGAGATTAGTACTCGTGTTAGCATAGACAAAAAAGGGAGATTAGTGCCCGTGTTAGCATAGACAAAAAAGGGAGATTAGTACTCGTGTTAGCATAGACAAAAAAGGGAGATTAGTGCCCGTGTTAGCATAGGCAAAAAAGGGAGATTAGTACTCGTGTTAGCATAGACAAAAAAGGGAGATTAGTGCCCGTGTTGGCATAGACAAAAAAGGGAGATTAGTACTCGTGTTAGCATAGAGAAAAAAGGGAGATTAGTACTCGTGTTGGCATAGACAAAAAAGGGAGATTAGTACTCGTGTTAGCATAGACAAAAAAGGGAGATTAGTACTCGTGTTAGCATAGACAAAAAAGGGAGATTAGTACTCGTGTTAGCATAGACAAAAAAGGGAGATTAGTGCCCGTGTTGGCATAGACAAAAAAGGGAGATTAGTACTCGTGTTAGCATAGACAAAAAAGGGAGATTAGTACTCGTGTTGGCATAGACAAAAAAGGGAGATTAGTACTCGTGTTAGCATAGACAAAAAAGGGAGATTAGTACTCGTGTTAGCATAGACAAAAAAAGGGAGATTAGTACTCGTGTTAGCATAGACAAAAAAGGGATATTAGTACTCGTGTTAGCATAGACAAAAAAGGGAGATTAGTACTCGTGTTAGCATAGACAAAAAAGGGAGATTAGTACTCGTGTTAGCATAGACAAAAAAGGGAGATTAGTGACCGTGTTAGCATAGACAAAAAAGGGAGATTAGTACTCGTGTTAGCATAGACAAAAAAGGGAGATTAGTGCCCGTGTTAGCATAGACAAAAAAGGGAGATTAGTACTCGTGTTAGCATAGACAAAAAAGGGAGATTAGTGCCCGTGTTAGCATAGACAAATGGGAGATTAGTACTCGTGTTAGCATAGACAAAAAAGGGAGATTAGTACTCGTGTTAGCATAGACAAAAAAGGGAGATTAGTACTCGTGTTAGCATAGACAAAAAAGGGAGATTAGTTCCCGTGTTAGCATAGACAAAAAAGGGAGATTAGTACTCGTGTTAGCATAGACAAAAAAGGGAGATTAGTGCCCGTGTTAGCATAGACAAAAAAGGGAGATTAGTACTCGTGTTAGCATAGACAAAAAAGGGAGATTAGTGCCCGTGTTAGCATAGACAAAAAAAGGGAGATTAGTACTCGTGTTAGCATAGACAAAAAAGGGAGATTAGTACTCGTGTTAGCATAGACAAAAAAGGGAGATTAGTACTCGTGTTAGCATAGACAAAAAAGGGAGATTAGTACTCGTGTTAGCATAGACAAAAAAGGGAGATTAGTACTCGTGTTAGCATAGACAAAAAAGGGAGATTAGTGCCCGTGTTGGCATAGACAAAAAAGGGAGATTAGTACTCGTGTTAGCATAGACAAAAAAGGGAGATTAGTACTCGTGTTGGCATAGACAAAAAAGGGAGATTAGTACTCGTGTTAGCATAGACAAAAAAGGGAGATTAGTTCCCGTGTTAGCATAGACAAAAAAGGGAGATTAGTACTCGTGTTAGCATAGACAAAAAAGGGAGATTAGTACTCGTGTTAGCATAGACAAAAAAGGGAGATTAGTGCCCGTGTTAGCATAGACAAAAAAGGCAGATTAGTACTCGTGTTAGCATAGACAAAAAAGGGAGATTAGTGCCCGTGTTAGCATAGACAAAAAAGGGAGATTAGTACTCGTGTTAGCATAGGCAAAAAAGGGAGATTAGTACTCGTGTTAGCATAGACAAAAAAGGGAGATTAGTGCCCGTGTTAGCATAGACAAAAAAGGGAGATTAGTACTCGTGTTAGCATAGACAAAAAAGGGAGATTAGTGCCCGTGTTAGCATAGACAAATGGGAGATTAGTACTCGTGTTAGCATAGACAAAAAAGGGAGATTAGTACTCGTGTTAGCATAGACAAAAAAGGGAGATTAGTACTCGTGTTAGCATAGACAAAAAAGGGAGATTAGTTCCCGTGTTAGCATAGACAAAAAAGGGAGATTAGTACTCGTGTTAGCATAGACAAAAAAGGGAGATTAGTGCCCGTGTTAGCATAGACAAAAAAGGGAGATTAGTGCCCGTGTTAGCATAGACAAAAAAGGGAGATTAGTGCCCGTGTTAGCATAGACAAAAAAGGGAGATTAGTACTCGTGTTAGCATAGACAAAAAAGGGAGATTAGTGCCCGTGTTAGCATAGACAAATAAAGGGAGATTAGTACTCGTGTTAGCATAGACAAAAAAGGGAGATTAGTACTCGTGTTAGCATAGACAAAAAAGGGAGATTAGTACTCGTGTTAGCATAGACAAAAAAGGGAGATTAGTACTCGTGTTAGCATAGACAAAAAAGGGAGATTAGTACTCGTGTTAGCATAGACAAAAAAGGGAGATTAGTGCCCGTGTTGGCATAGACAAAAAAGGGAGATTAGTACTCGTGTTAGCATAGACAAAAAAGGGAGATTAGTACTCGTGTTGGCATAGACAAAAAAGGGAGATTAGTACTCGTGTTAGCATAGACAAAAAAGGGAGATTAGTACTCGTGTTAGCATAGACAAAAAAGGGAGATTAGTACTCGTGTTAGCATTGACAAAAAAGGGAGATTAGTACTCGTGTTAGCATAGACAAAAAAGGGAGATTAGTGCCCGTGTTGGCATAGACAAAAAAGGGAGATTAGTACTCGTGTTAGCATAGACAAAAAAGGGAGATTAGTACTCGTGTTGGCATAGACAAAAAAGGGAGATTAGTACTCGTGTTAGCATAGACAAAAAAGGGAGATTAGTACTCGTGTTAGCATAGACAAAAAAAGGGAGATTAGTACTCGTGTTAGCATAGACAAAAAAGGGATATTAGTACTCGTGTTAGCATAGACAAAAAAGGGAGATTAGTACTCGTGTTAGCATAGACAAAAAAGGGAGATTAGTACTCGTGTTAGCATAGACAAAAAAGGGAGATTAGTGACCGTGTTAGCATAGACAAAAAAGGGAGATTAGTACTCGTGTTAGCATAGACAAAAAAGGGAGATTAGTGCCCGTGTTAGCATAGACAAAAAAGGGAGATTAGTACTCGTGTTAGCATAGACAAAAAAGGGAGATTAGTGCCCGTGTTAGCATAGACAAATGGGAGATTAGTACTCGTGTTAGCATAGACAAAAAAGGGAGATTAGTACTCGTGTTAGCATAGACAAAAAAGGGAGATTAGTACTCGTGTTAGCATAGACAAAAAAGGGAGATTAGTTCCCGTGTTAGCATAGACAAAAAAGGGAGATTAGTACTCGTGTTAGCATAGACAAAAAAGGGAGATTAGTGCCCGTGTTAGCATAGACAAAAAAGGGAGATTAGTGCCCGTGTTAGCATAGACAAAAAAGGGAGATTAGTGCCCGTGTTAGCATAGACAAAAAAGGGAGATTAGTACTCGTGTTAGCATAGACAAAAAAGGGAGATTAGTGCCCGTGTTAGCATAGACAAAAAAAGGGAGATTAGTACTCGTGTTAGCATAGACAAAAAAGGGAGATTAGTACTCGTGTTGGCATAGACAAAAAAGGGAGATTAGTACTCGTGTTGGCATAGACAAAAAAGGGAGATTAGTACTCGTGTTAGCATAGACAAAAAAGGGAGATTAGTACTCGTGTTAGCATAGACAAAAAAGAGAGATTAGTACTCGTGTTAGCATAGACAAAAAAGGGAGATTAGTGCCCGTGTTAGCATAGACAAAAAGGGAGACTAGACTCGTGTTAGCACAGACAAAAAAGACTCTTTAGGATAGACAAAATAAGTCTCTGACCGAAGGGCTGAGAGAAGGTTGGAAACTGCGACTCGACAATTAATGCGATAGTGGCAGAATCAGGAGTAAGAGGGAGACACTGGTATCACATGCCAATGCGAGTAGGAGACCGATGGACCCCTCTCGTTAAGGTCATTCAGCGTGTTCATTAACATACAGAGGCAATGGCTCGCCTGCATACGAGGCCACGGCTTTAGGTCTCATCCAACGGAAGATGATCTTCCCAAAGCCTATCGGTCTTACCGATAGCAAAGTCTCAACGCTAGACAGTTGGGACTCTAGCCTTTGCATATTACGAGCCTGGATCGATACTCTCACTAAGGCAACCCTCTTCCTCACATAAGTACAGTCGCTCAAAAAAATATCCGAACACTATGGTTGATTACAGAATTCATAAAAAATATCTGGCAACGATTTTTTTAGAAATTAGTGATTTGGGAACCTTCGTGTCACGTGATTACAGAATTCAGGAAAAATATCTGGCAACGATTTTTTTGGAAATTAGTGATCTGGCAACCCTTCGTGTCACGTGATTACAGAATTCAGGAAAAATACCTGGAGCGTGTACAGCAACTGTACACGCTCAATATTTCCGTGAGTGAGCCCACACGATCCAGGTCTTTGTGAGCTCACACGATCCAATGTGCTGTGAACATTAACCGCAACCGCTCCAGTTTGCTGTGAACGGTAACTGCACACGCTCAATATTTCCGTGAGTGAGCCCACACGATCCAGGTCTTTGTGAGCTCACACAATCCAATGTGCTGTGAACATTAACCGCAACCGCTCCAGTTTGCTGTGAACGGTAACTGCACACGCTCAATATTTCTATGAGTGAGCCCACACGATCCAGGTCTTTGTGAGCTCACACGATCCAATGTGCTGTGAACATTAACCGCAACCGCTCCAGTTTGCTGTGAACGGTAACTGCACACGCTCCATATTCATTGCATTATATATTCATACGCATTATATATATAAAAAAATATCCGAACACTATGGTTGATTAAAGAATTCAGAAAAAATATCTGGCAACGATTTGTTTTAGAAATTAGTGATTTGGCAACCTTCGTGTCACGTGACACGAAGGTTGCCAGATCACTAATCCAGTTCTAAGCTCTGCCCGTAATGTTACTAACTTTAGAGTGACATTTCGGAGCTGGAGAAACAAATTTAGAGGAGCAAACTTGAATGATGAAGATGACATGATCTCAGCCTAACCTTACCCGATCAGGCAACTGATGCAAAAAGAAAACCATGACTTTATCCAATCCTGAACGCTGAACCAAGCCCGAGATGGTAGATCGTCTTCCGGACCCTGAAATTCATAAAATGTAACAAGTGTGGCGAATATCGTAGTCAAGTTACTTTCTGCTTGTACCGTGTCAATCCCATCTCCAATCCCTCCGTTTGTCGTCATTTATCCGTGGATGACATCTATGACCTGGTCTTGTCTGTGACCTTTCATCCGAACTGTATTGATAGTATGTACTCCGTCAGATCCTCGTGACGTGGTGGTTACTTGGGAAGAGAGATTTATTTTCCGTGTTACAGCTTTCGGTCTCCGATTTCGAACCCCATTACCTTTCACCCCTCTCCCGCCCGCATTCGCCTTCCCTTCAGCTTCCCTGAAACGAGCATTCGGTCTCCTTCTTCTCCCTGACTTCCCCCCCTCTCTCTCTCTCCTCTCCCCTCACCTCTTTTCTTCATCCCTCCGCGAAGTCAGTAAGGTCATTTATTGCCATCGGAAATGGGTGGAGAGCCGCACGATTTATGAGTGGTGAATTAGCGTCAGGTAGCCCCTCGCGCAGAAAAGATTTTTATTTATGGTAATACAGTTTCTCTAGCGACCAATCGCAGTCGAGGGAGTGGTCCCTCGCTCACGTGATACTAGTGTCTCCCTCTTCCTCCTATTGCGGCGACTGTCGCATTGACTGTCGAGTCGCAGTTCGCTTATCTCCCCGGATGGGACATACCGTAGGTCAGGGAACCACTACCCGCGATTGTCCTTCCAGTGAAAGGGTTCAGCCGAAGGTCGTGACCTTGGAGAAACTCCCCGCCAAACCCCGACCGTTTTGCTTGTCCCGAGAGGGAGGCCAGACTCGGCCTCCCCATGTCAACTTTCGCCAATCCGTTCGCGCTTTCTTCGTTGCCATAGGGAACAGCGGCATTTTTCTTCGTCAATAATCGGTCCGTGGGCCTACGTGGGGTTCACTTTTGTTGTGCGCTCGTGGCTTTTTATGGGCCAGTACAGAGAAACTATTTGGCGCCGTTGAATCTCCCCGAAGGGTGGCCCGACTGCACGAGGAATGCAGCAAAAGAGAGTGAGAGAGAAATCGGTGATGGTGACGGAATCCGTTCAAAAACAGCGGATGACTTTTCGGTGTTGCGGACAATCGCAAAAAAAGGAATACCTGGAGTGTGCCGTCATTTATATACTTCAAAAGGAGAAAAAAAATTGTTTACAGTCTCTGCCTGAAACAGTTTTACTCAAAAGTGCGGTAAATCATTATTCCATATTGTTGAGTGAAACGTTGGAAAAAATTCTCAATGCAGGAATTTCGTATATATTCTTCCGCATACACAGTAAATTACCCTTCAAACAGTTGCTTGCAATATACGCCTAAAAAAAGAGTACAATACGCCGTAAGAGACCTGTGAGGAGGTGAGAGACCTCAGTAGGATAGTAACAGAAGAAAGGAAACCTCCCTCTTATTATCCGGGTCCCTGTGATCAGTAACCGAGCATGTTAATAACTCAGCCAAGGGAATGTTAGCGCAGCTCGGATATTTTGGAAGAGTCTTTTTTTTTCTTTGAAAGATTTTGTTAATGCAAATCGATGAATTAATAATTTCCTTAAAGAGATGGTGGTGTGTGTGTCGGGGGAGGGGAATATGCACCCACTCTTTATACTCGACTGACTGTAGGTATTAATAGTTAGTTTATACGAAATTGAAAATGAATAAGAAACGCTTTCCTCATTAGATTGGTGACGTGGGTAGATCCAATCCCAGAATGTAGATTTATCTCTGCAAAAAACCCTGCCCAAGGTCAGTAGGGGACACCGATGGGCTTGGCAAGGCCGCCGTCCTTCGGATGGGACGTAAAGCCGTAGACCCCTTTGCGGACGAGCCATACTTTGTGCACGTTAAAGAACACGCTTGATGGCCTTGATGGGAAGCTACCATCTGTCTCCTAACAGCTGTCCAATAGGTTCTCTCCACCAACCTTCTCTGAGCCATCGGGTTCCTTGTGACCTGGCCATTTAGTCTCATCATCATCATCATCATCCTCAAGCAGCCATGGGCTACGGAGGTCCAACCAGACCGCGCAGTTTAATTCTCCAAGCATATCTGTCCTGAGCTACATCTGCTGCATCCGGCCACTGTACACCAATTCTAACAAGGTCCTGTTTGACATTGTCTGCCCACCGCATCCTAGGTCTCCCCCTCCTTCTGAGACCTCTAGGCACACTGTTCATAACCCTATTCGCCAATCTATAATTATCCATACGGGCAACATGGCCAAACCAGCGGAGTCTCTCTCTGCACAATATGCTGCTTAAAGGAGGTTGCAGACTCCTTTGCCTAACCTCATCATTAGTTACAAAGTTAAACCACCTAATACCCAAGATACTGCGTAAGCATCTAGAATCAAAAGCATCTAGTTTCCTGTTATCTTGCTTACACAGCGTCCAAGTTTCACTACCATAACTAACCCTAGAAAGAACCAAACTATTATACAGTCTAATTTTAGTCTTTAGGTGTATACGCCTATTTCTCCACACTCTCCATAGATTCTTAAAAGTCCCGGCAGCAATCCCTATTCGTCTGTTAATCTCATGCCGCACATCACCATTATCTGTTACCTAGCTCCCAAGATAATTAAACTGTGACACCTGCTCAAGACTGCAACCATTCAGATTAACTGAATCACAACCTGCCTGACCAATTTTCATCACTTTAGTTTTCTCTCTGTTTATAACCAAACCTACTGTACTACCAGTCTCATCAACAGCTCGAATGAAAGAGTTCATCTCATCGACATCATTTGCCAAAAGGGCTAAATCATCAGCATAATCTAAATCAGAAATTTTCGTATCTCCAGCCCATTTAAGGCCAAAAGCTTTCCCTTGAAGTGAATTTCGCATAACATAATCAATAACCAAGCTAAAGAGAAAAGGAGACAAAATGCACCCTTGTCGAACACCAGAAGTAATGCTAAACCAATTGCTACAAGACTTACCAACTCTCACACATGACTCAGTGTTATTATAGAGAGCTTTCATTATGTTAACTAACTTGTCTGGTATACCATATGATTTCACAATCAACCACAAATTATGACGATCAACAGAGTCGAAAGCCTTTTTGAAATCAACAAAGCTAGCAACCAAAGGTTTCTGAAACTCTAAAATTTCTCAAGAATCTGCCTAAGTGAAAATATCTGATCTACACATCCCCTACCACTTCTGAATCCACATTGCTCATCATGCAATTGACTGTCAACCAGATTCTTAATTCTATTAAGCACAATCATGGAAAGAACTTTCCCTGGAACAGAGAGTAGGCTGATACCCCTATAGTTATCACAAGAACTGCGATCACCTTTTTTGAAAATAAGGATTAATAATAGTTCTGGTAAAATCTTTAGGAACCATGCCTTTATTATAAAAGATATTCAAAATTTCAGTCATCCAAGTGGTAACCGAAACATCTCCAGCTCTAAGCATTTCGGTAGTAATTTCATCTACCCTTGGGGATTTATGAAGTTTAAGTTTAGAAACAGCCAAAATAACTTCAGATTGTGTTATAGGGCCAACATTAAAGCCAACAATGCATCTATCATCATTGCAAACAATGGGAGTAGAACTAACCACATTGTTTAGAACATCACTGAAATGCTCAGCCCACCTAGCCATGACAGAATCCTCACCTTCTATAACCTTGCCTTGTTTATCCTTCAATCCCTGTATACCTGTTCGTTTTCTACCACACAAAACATTAACTATCCGGTACAGCTCTCTGCTGTTGTGCTGTCTAACTGCTTCCTCAGCTTTGTCAGCAAGGCCATCAAGCCAAAGATTCTTATCAGTAGCTAACTGATCCTTTACACGTTTATTAAGTTCTTTGTAATGCTTTCTATTAGGACTAGTAGGGTACTGATTAAGGACATTCCTGCAGTCTATTGTGTGCAAAAAAGTGCCGCTCAGAGGTAAAAAGACCCAACAACTGCTCCAGGAAATGCAAAGATGACGTTAAAAGGTCAAAAATGAAATCATTAAAAAAAAAACTGAATAGGAGATGCGAAAGCCACTGATGGCAACGCCTGTGCGCGCCAAATTGATTCATTTTGTAATATCAGTATCGCCTTTTGCAAATCTTTTCGTTGTTTTCCTTCAGAACTGAAATCGAGGGTGGCGTTCGGATTTCTAAAGGCTTCCTTAAGGTGTCTTCCTTAAGAAGGTAGGGGCGGGGGTGGCTCAGTCGGTAGCGCGCCAGGCTCGTAATCTGTAGTTCCCAGGTTCGAGTCCCAGCTGGGTCAGCGTTGAGATTTATCTCCGCAAAATTCCCCGCCCTGCCCACGGTCAGTAGGGGACACCGATGGGCTTGGAAAGGCCGCCGTCCGTCGGATGGGACGTTAAGCCGTGGCCCCGTGTGCGGGAGAGCCATACCCTGTGCACGTTAAAGAATACGCTGGATGGCCTTGACGGGAGGCTACCATCTGTCTCCCAACAGCTGTTCCAGTGGGTCCCCTCCCCCAACCTTCTCTGAGCCTTCGGGGTCCATGTGACCTGGCCATTTAGTCCATGGTGTGCAAAAAAGTGCCGCTCAGAGGTAAAACAACCTAACCCTTAAGAAGGTAAAGTAGTGGTTGAAAAATCGATAATGATCAGTGGAATTAGTTGACCACTAGGGAGTTATTCAGAAAATTCATGGACCATCGTTTTCCTTCTACGCCTAGGTTGGGTTGGGTTGTTTCACCTCTGAGCGGCACTTTTTTGCACACCGTGGGCTGAATGGCCATGTCACATGGACCCCGAACGCTCAGAGAAGGTTGGGGAAGGGAACCCACTGGAACAGCTGTTGGGAGACAGATGGTAGTCTCTCGTCAAGGCCATCCAGCGTGTTCTTTAACGTGCATAGGGTATGGCTCTCCCGCACACGGAGCCAGGCTTAACGTCCCATCCGACGGACGGCGGCCTTTCCAAGCCCATCGGTGTCTCCTACTGACCGTGGGCAGGGCGGGGAATTTTGCGGAGATAAATCTCAACGCTGACCCAGCTGGGACACGAACCTGGGAACTACAGATTACGAGCCTGGCGCGCTACCGACTGAGTCACCCCCGCCCCCCTACGCCTAGGATTTTTTCTACTGTTTTAGACGTATTTTTTAGCTTTGAGCTTGTAATAGAAAGGTATTGGCGCATTTTCATTCAGTGTTAATGAAATGGTGAATTCGATATAGGCTTTTTATAGAAAACATTGAAATTTAGATCGTAAATCTTGTTTATCCAGAAAACAAAAAACGGAAAAAGCTAACTATTTTAAGATTTATGGAATTGCATCATTTGATATCAGGGTTGAGAATCAATAGATTTTGTCATAATTTGATTTAGATGTAAATAATAACTTTTGTTGTGGCCGTCCCGTGGCCGAGTGGTTAGCACGCTTGTCTACTGATCTAAGGGACCTGGGTTCGAGCCCCGGGTAAGGCATGGATGTATGTGTCGTTTATCTGCTGAGGTCCTGCCATCCTCTCAGATCTTCTACTATGGCATATAAACTGACAGGCTCCTGTCAGACCTCTGTGGCAAGCAGCTGCTTGAGGGGGTATTTATTTTATTTTTTTAATAACTTTTGTAACAAACTGTTTAATGAGCACAGTTTTAAAATCGTCTGTTACGAGTTCGGCCAACTCATACAGATGAATGGGTTCTGCCAACTTCGCTGAAAAATTTCTTCTTATTAGGGCAATATTAAATGGTTCAGGTTCCTTAAACGAATAAATGTTGAGATCGAGATTCAGATAGATTTTTATTTAGATGTTTGATATTAAATTTTTTCGTAAAAGAGCTCATTTTAGAAGTGATAGAGATCTATACTTGAAGATGATACTCACATAATTCGTACTCTAAATAATTTGTCCGGTGGAGGGAGGCCAAAAAGTACTTCAGGAACGGCCAAATATTTCTAGCTATAGGCAAAAAAAAAAAATCTATGTTTTTAAGATAGAAATATTTATATCGAGCCGTTCATTTACGAGTGCAAGTGCGGCAATCATGCATTTCATCATAAGTTAGCACGCTTGGCTACTGATCTAAGGGACCTGGGTTCGAGCCCCGTTTAAGGCATGGATGTGTGTGTCGTTTTTCTGCTGAGGTCCTGCCATCCTCTCAGATATACTGTGGCATATAAACTGACAGGCTCCTGTCAGACCTCTGTGGCAAGCAGCTGCTTGAGGGGGGGATTTATTTTTATTTTATTTATGTGCAAAAACGAAATGAAAATGATGTTTTTAAATAACTTGTGTACTAATCTAATGATCTTAGATGCTCTTTTTGGGGGCGGGGGTGGCTCAGTCGGTAGCGCGCCAGGCTCGTAATCTGTAGTTCCCAGGTTCGAGTCCCAGCTGGATCAGCGTTGAGATTTAGCTCCGCAAAACTCCCCGCCCTGCCCACGGTCAGTAGGGGACACCGATGGGCTTGGAAAGGCCGCCGTCCGTCGGATGGGACGTTAAGCCGTGGCCCCGTGTGCGGGAGAGCCATACCCTGTGCACGTTAAAGAACACGCTGGATGGCCTTGACTGGAGGCTACCATCTGTCTCCCAACAGCTGTTCCAGTGGGTCCCCTCCCCCAACCTTCTCTGAGCCTTCGGGGTCCATGTGACCTGGCCATTTAGCCCATGGTGTGCAAAAAAGTGCCGCTCAGAGGTAAAACAACCCAACCCAAATGCTCTTTTTGGGTTAAGAAGAGTAATGCAAATATTTAATGTATGTAAATAAATAAAATATACCCACTTTCAAGCAGCTGCTTGCCACAGAGGTCTAACAGTAAACGTTATTTAATAAACTAAGGATGATGAGCGTCAAAATAAAAAATTTATTTCAATTTTTCTAGCTCCTTGAAGGGATATTACCATTATTGCGCATTTTTCATTTCAGAAAACAGAACCTTTAATTCAGGGACTGTCCCCGGAAAACAGGGACGTATGGCCAGGCTAATGTAGAGAGCAGGACAAAAACTTGTTTCAAAAAAAAAAATGCAGATGTTATATAAAAAGGAAAAAAAAAAATTACAAAAAAGAAAGTTATCAATACAACGATCAATTCAGCTTTCTTTCAACCTCGTGCGTGCATTCTGTAAGTGCACAAAAAAAGAAGTGCCAGAACTTCATCTTCTGCCAGATTGTAAAGTATAATAATTTCAGTCTGATACCGCCTCGTGGCGTGTGACGTCAGTGGCAGTAGGTCCGCTGACTGGCCAGATCTCTTTCGTCTGCCTTCAATTCACAGGTGTACATTGACCTTGATGATTCTGGCGAGCGCGAGATTCAAAGGCTGACCTGCCAGCCATCTCGTGATAAATCTTCTTCTGCAGCTCACTGAGAAGTCCGAAGAAGTACGACCGCTCGTTCAAAGGCTAGCTGATACAATGTTAGTACCTCTACTAGCTTACTTATTAGGTGTGCCTTGGGCTTCATGGACGACGCTATGACTCGCTCAAGGACTCATTCACGTGGAAGAAGGTGAAGCGCTTTTTTTCTAACTTCAAAGTTGGGTTGGGTTGTTTTACCTCTGAGCGGCACTTTTTTGCACACCATGGGCTAAATGACCAGGTCATATGGACCCCGAAGGCTCAGAGAAGGTTGGGGGAGGGGACCCACTGGAACAGCTGTTGGGAGACAGATGGTAGCCTCCCGTCAAGGCCATCCAGCGTGTTCTTTAACGTGCACAGGGTATGGCTCTCCCGCACACGGGGCCACGGCTTAACGTCCCATCCGACGGACGGCGGCCTTTACAAGCCCATCGGTGTCCCCTACTGACCGTGGGCAGGGCGGGGAAATTTTGCGGAGATAAATCTCAACGCTGACCCAGCTGGGACTCGAACCTGGGAGCTACAGATTACGAGCCTGGCGCGCTACCGACTGAGCCACCCCCGACCCCGCAACGGCGGACTTCGACCGTCTGAAGCCCTAAGCTACAGAAAATTTAAGATGTGGCCGAGTGGTTAGCACGCTTGGCTACTGATCTAAGGGACCTGGGTTCGAGCCCCGGGTAAGGCATGAATGCATGTGTCGTTTTTCTGCTGAGATCCTGCCATCCTCACAGACCTTCTACTATGGTATATAAACTGACAGGCTCCTGTCAGACCTCTGTGGCAAGCAGCTGCTTGAGGGGGTATTTTTTTATTTTTGAGCTACAATAAGTTTAAGAGGCCCCAAAAATTCGCAAGTCTAAATATATGAATGCACAGATTACCTGTTGACATAGAATTCAATCTGGCAATGACTGGAAAGAGTAGGTTCGAGTCCCACTCATCGGTGAAACTAAAGTTTGTCGAAATCTATATTGTATTTATTTTTTCTGATTGAAGGGAATATTAAATACGAAATTGATGTGATGAGATCATTATACTAACATTGGTATACACTAATGGCTGTGCAAAGCAGGGGCGGGGGTGGCTCAGTCGGTAGCGCGCCAGGCTCGTAATCTGTAGTTCCCAGGTTCGAGTCCCAGCTGGGTCAGCGTTGAGATATATCTCCGCAAAATTCCCCGCCCTGCCCACGGTCAGTAGGAGACACCGATGGGCTTGGAAAGGCCGCCGTCCGTCGGATGGGACGTTAAGCCGTGGCCCCGTGTGCGGGAGAGACATACCATGTGCACGTTTAAGAACACGCTGGATGGCCTTGACGGGAGGCTACCATCTGTCTCCCAACAGCTATTCCAGTGGGTCTCCTCCCCCAACCTTCTCTGAGCCTTCGGGGTCCTTGTGACCTGACCATTTAGCTCATGGTGTGCAATTAAGTGCCGCTCAGAGTTAAAACAACCCAACACAACCCAACCTGTGCAAAGCTGAGATGAACAGTGTTTGCATAATAGATTAATTTAAATTAATTCCTGACACAGTAAACTTAATTTTTGAGCCGCTCATAATCGCGAGGTATTAAGCTGAAGCGTAGTTAGCTTATGTGTAAGTCCGACTCGGAGCACTTTTTTGCACGCAATGGATTAAATAGTCAGGTCACAAGGACCCCGAATGTTGGAGGGGGAACCCACTAGACAGCTATTGGGAGACAGATGGCAATCTCCCATCAAGGCCATCACATTTTCTTTAATGTGCACAGGATATGGCTCCTCGCACACGGGACCACGGTTTTACGTCCCATCTGGAGGATGGTATCCTTTCCAAGCCCACCGGTTTCCCCTATTGACCGAGCGCAGGGCGAGGAGTGTTTCGGAGATAATTCTCAACGCTCTCCCAGCTGGGACTCGAACCTGGGAACTGCAGATTACGAGCCTGGAGCGCTACCGACTGAGCCACCCCCGCTACATCGAACCCGAATATCTGTGTGCTATTTCCAGCACAGAGGCTTCGGGACCGTGATCATCTCTAGAAATTGGAAAAAAAAGATTATGTTGGTTGTTTAATGGTTTTGAATTTCAAGGAGACGGTGAGGTTCAGTGACGGATATTAATAGTCATGCCATCCGTAATTTGAATGATAGATTTTGTGAGTAGCAAGGGTTCTCGAAAATGGAAACAGCAGTCGGGAAAGTGCGGACTATGTAGACCAGTGTCTCGCAAACTGTGTGGCGCGAGAGATTTTCAAATTGACATTAGATATTCCAAAGATTTCATTTTGACTTGACTTGTGTTATCGACGTGCTTTAATATCGAAGTGCTATCGACGTGCTTTAATAAAAATCTTTCAGATTTTATCAACTGGGATATTACAAGTATTTATCAAGCTTTTTCCAAATTTTGGTATTAATTTTTGATTATTTCAAGCCATAGAATTGACAAATATTTAAAACAAACACCGAGTTATGATTAATTATATTTATTATTATATTTATTTTAAATAAAATGCATTTAACGAAACTTCAATTTTCCTCTTTTTTTACGTAACCATCAAAAAATCTTTTTTAGGTGTGCCGCGGAAAAAAAATTAGATTCAATGTGCCGCGGAAAAAAAATTAGATTCAATGTGCCGCGGGAAAAAAATTAGATTCAATGTGCCGCGGAAAAAAAATTAGATTCAGTGTGCCGCGGAAAAAAAATTAGATTCAATGTGCCGCGGAAAAAAAATTAGATTCAATGTGCCGCGGAAAAAAAATTAGATTCAATGTGCCGCGAAAAAAAAATTAGATTCAATGTGCCGCGGAAAAAAAATTAGATTCAGTGTGCCGCGGAAAAAAAATTAGATTCAATGTGCCGCGAAAAAAAAATTAGATTCAATGTGCCGCGGAAAAAAAATTAGATTCAGTGTGCCGCAGAGCAAAAAAGTTTGCGAGACACTGATGTAGACTTTCTCCTTTCTGCGGCAGATGAGAATGAGAATGAGATGTTTTTCAGAAGCAAGCCGTATTTAGGAAAAAAGAAAAATCATCGTTATGGGAGGGGGGGGGGGGTGAAGTGGTTGGACTGTAACGGAACAGACCAGAACGACGTTCGGAGATATTTTCTAAATGAATTATCTCGGCAAAATTATGCGTAAATATGTCATTAGTAGTTTTAATTTCCCTTCCGGTTATTAAAATTCTCCGAAGGATGAGGTACATCCGGTCCTATTGAAGAGAGATACTTTTCGACAGCGGAAGGGCACAATCTGAGTGAAATCTTCCTGCATTACTTGTCTCCCTTTGCCGACTTCGAAAGCGCACGTTGCAGGGCCGGACTTTGATCTACGGAGGTCCTAAACTAAGTTTAAAAGGTCCTAAAAATTCGGAAGCCGAAATATACATTTATTACTCTAATTGAAGAGAAGATTAAAAAATAAGTATGAAACTGATGTGGTGAAAATATTACACTGGAATTGGTGTACAGTCGCTCAAAAAAGTATCCGAACACTATGGTTGATTACAGAATTTAGGAAAAATATCTGACAACGATTTTTTTAGAAATTAGTGATCTGGCAACCTTCGTGTCACGTGACACGAAGGTTGCCAGATCACTAATTTCTAAAAAAAAAATCGTTGCCAGATCACTAATTTCTGGAAGAAAAAAAAAACGTTGCCAGATCACTAATTTCTAAAAAAAATCGTTGCCAGATCACTAATTTCTAAAAAAAAAATCGTTGCCAGATATTTTTTCTGAATTATGTAATCAACCATAGTGTTCGGATACTTTTTTGAGCTACTGTAGGTGGTCATATTATTTTGATACTAGATCGTGTGGGCTCACTCACGGAAATATTGAGCGTGTGCAGTTACCGTTCACAGCAAACTGGAGCGGTTGCGGTTAATGTTCACAGCACATTGGATCGTGCGAGCTCACAAAGACCTGGATCGTGTGGGCTCACTCACGGAAATATTGAGCGTGTGCAGTTACCGTTCACAGCAAACAGTTGCTGTACACGCTCCAGATATTTTTCCTGAATTCTGTGATCACGTGACACGAAAGTTGCCAGATCACTAATTTCTAAAAAAATCGTTGCCAGATATTTTTTCTGAATTCTGTAATCAACCATAGTGTTCGGATACTTTTTTTGAGCGACTGTACAGCAACTGTACACGCTCCAGTTACCGTTCACAGCAAGCTGGAGCGTGTACACTTGCTGCACACGCTCCAGTTTGCTGTGACCGGTAACTGCACACGCTCAATATTTCCGTGAGTGAGCCCACACGATCTAGTATCAAAATAATATGACCACCTACAGTCGCTCAAAAAAGTATCCGAACACTATGGTTGATTACAGAAGTCAGAAAAAATGTTATACAACCACAAACGTTTTTGTTATGCAACCACAAACACGATCTCGAACTGACACAGTTAACTGAGACGGGCATCCCCCTGTCTCTCCAGTCTGTAACTCAGAAAGATGAACACAATGGGAGGAGGAGGATGGCTCACGATGACGTTTGAGGGCCACGTGATCGTCGAAGTGACGATGACCGCTAAAGGCCACGCGAGACAAAGGCGTCTGCGAGAGATGAAGAGCTGGATGGCCCCGATGCATGACGGGAAAGGGGCAAAGAAAGGGGCAGTTTGACCAGTTCGGTAACATGCGAACAGGAGAGGCCCACCTTTAGGGGGGAGGAAGTCAGGTGGAGTAGAGGTCAAAGTTCAGCAGACCCAATTCCAGTTCGGTATGTCATGCATTAAACACTCCAGTGTTAGAAAATAAAGATTGTAAGCGCGGTTCGTCAAACAGAACACACCTATAGGAAATAGACATGTAAACAGAAACAAGTTTTGGTTTCTTAAATATATAAACAATTTTCTTATGATACAAAGTTTTATTTAAAGTATAAACGAAACTGCAAACTGCTGCACATAGATGACTCCAGAATAGGTAAAAGATCATCTCAGTGGGGTTGGAAAATTAAAATATGGAAAATGATTTTATCTGTGTGCAAAATTTAATAATCAACCTGCGTCTCCTTTCCTCATTTCGATAGAGCTAACTTGAATTGTCCCATAAGTCCTTATACATAGGCAAAATAATAATATCCAAAATAAAATCTTTCATCAAATCTTTCACAAAAATTGACAGGCTCCTGTCAGATCTCTGTATCAAGCAGCTGCTTGAGGGGATAGTTATTTACTAAGAGAAAGCTGTAAACCGAAATTAATACTTCTTTTTTTCACTACATCTTATCATTTAGGAGGATTTCTTGCTCACACAGAGGGGCGGGGGTGGCTCAGTCGGTAGCGCGTCAGGCTCGTAATCTGTAGTTCCCAGGTTCGAGTCCCAGCTTGGTCAGCGTTGAGATTTATCTCCGCAAAATTCCCCGCCCTGCCCACGGTCAGTAGGGGACACCGATGGGCTTGGAAAGGCCGCCGTTCGTCGGATGGGACGTAAAGCCGTGGCCCCGTGTGCGGGAGAGCCAAACCCTGTGCACGTTAAATAACACGCTGGATAGCCTTGACGGGAGGCTACCATCTGTCTCCCAACAGCTGTTCCAGTGGGTCCCCTCCCCCAACCTTCTCTGAGCCTTTGGGGTCCTTGTGACTTGGCCATTTAGCCCATGGTATGCAAAAAAGTGCCGCTCAGAGGTAAAACAACCCAACCCAATCCATAAGTCCTTATACATAGGCAAAATAATAATATCCAAAATAAAATCTTTCATCAAATCTTTCACAAAAACTGACAGGCTCCTGTCAGATCTCTGTATCAAGCAGCTGCTTGAGGGGATAGTTATTTACTAAGAGAAAGCTGTATACCGAAATTAATACTTCTTTTTTTCACTACCTCTTATCATTTAGGAGGATTTCTGCTCACACAGACGAATTCTCTGAAATATACACTGTCTGGCCAAATGATTATGAACACATACCTTATACTTCATCGTATGCATTGTGGTAGAGTTCCCAAATTTCAATGTTTTCAATTCTCTGCTGATGATTCTCATTGAAATGAGTTTTCAAGTAATGCTATCGGTCATCTCTCTCGGCTGATCAACTGTAGCAGCTCTGTTTTAGAGTACAGTTCGTGCCAACAAATCACTGTTCCTGTCTGTCAGAGCTTTTCTTCCTCGCGCATTTGCCACGATTGCCATACCCTGTGCACATTAAAGGACATGCTGTATAAGCCCTTGACAGAAGGCTACCATCTTTCTAAACGAATTATCTCCTAACAGCTGCCCAGTGGGTCCTATTCTTCCAGGGGCGGTGGTGGTGGCTCAGTCGGTAGCGCGCCAGGCTCGTAATCTGCAGTTCCCAGGTTCGAGTCCCAGCTGGTTCAGCTTTGAGATTTATCTCCGCAAAACTCCCCGCCCTGCCCACGGTCAGTAGGGGACACCGATGGGCTTGGAAAGGCCGCCGTCCGTCGGATGGGACGTTAAGACGTGGCGCTGTGTGCGGGAGAGCCATGCCCTGTGCACGTTAAAGAACAGGCTGGATGGCCTTGACGGGAGGCTACCATCTGTCTCTCAACAGCTATTCCAGTGTGTCCCCTTCCCCAACCTTCTCTGAGCCTTCGGGGTCCTTGTGACCTGACCATTTAGCTCATGGTGTGCAAAAAAGTGCCGCTCAGAGGTAAAACAACCCAAACCATTCTTCCAACTTTTTGTGAGCCTTATATTGTAGCCCATTATGTTCAAAAAAGTGTCACCCTGAGGTAAAACAACTTAATCCAATTTGCTACAATATTAATACACTTGGGATATTGTGCCCCATTGATTTTCTGTTGTTGAGTTCCATCACTATCTTTACCGCAGCCCATCGCGGCAGCCACATGCTTTCCACGGCAGCCATATGCTTTCCACCATGCCTTGACGGCTTTTATAGGATTTCGCAGTAACACGTTAGTTAGAAATTTTTTATACATCGGCATGTTTCGTGGTTTACGATGCAGCGTTCATAATAATTTGTCTAGGCAGTGCATTAAAGCAGAAAAAGCATAAATTTTGAAGTTAAAAATGTGTTGCCAATCCATATAAAATTAATTATCTTATTTTTTTTTACCCTAGAGGCCCTGTATAGGTAGAGGTTGGCCATTTCAAAATTGGACGCCATGTTTTGTCGTCTATCGTATTGTTTAGTGTGCATAACTTAATGGTTGGGTTGGGTTGTTTTACCTCTGAGCGGCACTTTTTTGCACACCATGGGCTAAATAGCCAGGTCACATGGACCCCGAAGGCTCAGAGAAGGTTGGGGGAGGGGACCCACTGGAACAGCTGCTTGGAAACAGATGGTAGCCTCCAGTCAAGGCCATCCAGCGTGTTCTTTAACGTGCACAGGGTATGGCTCTCCCGCACACGGGGCCACAGCTTAACGTCACATCCGACGGACGGCGGCTTTTCCAAGCCCATCGGTTCCCCTACTGACCGTGGGCAGGGCGGGGAATTTTGCGGAGATAAATCTCAACGCTGACCCAGCTGGGACTCGAACCTGGGAACTGCAGATTACGAGCCTGGCGCGCTACCGACTGAGCCACCCTCGCCCCGAACTTAATGGTATTGCACGGTATTTACGGATTCCGGAAAAGGGTATGGTAAGATTTGATACAGAGATCAGTGTTCATGATTGGAAGCAGTTTAGAAAACGGCTAAAAAGGAAAAGAAAATTTTAGGGCTTTTTATTTAAAAAAAAAAAAGATATAATTCGCTTTGTTGTCTGTCCTTCTGTAGACATCGAACTTTTTTATTTATACAGAAAAATAAAAAATTATTTTTGTGTCAGATAGGTATTAATGATATATTACGATTTGCATTTTTCGAATCTGACCAAAGTTATAAATGCGCACTCTAACGGTGGAAAATTTTTTAAGATTCCAAAATATCACACGAACATAACCAAACGATGTAGTTATGTTAGAAGTTTGAAATTTTGGTGTTAAAATGTGAAGGTTACGAATTTACCATTGGCAACAATCACTTGACCCTTTAGACCCAGGGGGAGGTTAATGCAGCTTTTTTTTTTGTTTCAACAGAAACTATGTTTTTCGAGATAAATTAAAAATTCTTTTTGGGTTGGACAGGTATTGATGAAATATTACAATGTGCATTTTGTGAATTCCCCAAAAGCTATAATTGCGCCCTCTAACGGTGGAAAAAATCTAAAAATCCCAAAATTTAAAACGAATATTGCAAACGATGTAGTTATGCCAAAAATTTAAAATTTTGGTCGTGGAATGTGACAGTCTTGAAAATCCTATTGACGAAAATGAGGTGACCTTAAGTCCAAAGTAGGTAAGAAACGGAACGGTTTTGTTTTAAGAGATAATGGAAATCTCTCTTTTAGTTTGTTACTAATGAATTGTGATTCGCATTTTCAAATGTAGCTTTAATTTATATCATTAGAGATCACTAAATATCCAAACTTCAAAACTTTTAATGAATGTTTCGAGTGATTTGTTTATGGTAGAAATTTCGGCGTTCAGAGTTCATTCCACTGACAGCAATTACCTGCCCACTGTTTTCAGAGGAGCGAGAGAAATGCAACTTTTTAAATTTAAAAACTAAAACGACAAATACTTTTTATGCTTCATAATTACTAATAAAATACTGCTATGTGCATTTCCCCCATCATACATTAAAAAAATAAATAACTAACCCCTCAAGCAGCTGCTTGGACAGAGGTTTGACAGGAGCCTGCCAGATTATACGTCATAGTAGAAGGTCCATGAGAATGGCGGGACCTCAGCAGAAAAACAACACGAACATCCATAATTAAAACTTTTAAGGAGGAAAAAAGTTGGCAAAGGAAGAACTTCATTCTCTTTGAAAATGAGATTCCCATATGTGCCAGAGGCGATATGCGTTCTTCTAGTTATTTTACACTTTCAGTATCCTCTGACAGTGGAAATTCGAACTACTCTATAATTGAGAAAATAAACTATTTATATTTTATTAGTACCTGTAATGTGCAAAAAAGGTTTTTTTATTTATCTCTTAAAGCAGAAAAGTTGCATTTTACCAACGGGAGAAATCATCAACTATTAGGGTAAACTACTTGAATATTACACTCTATGACCAAAAATTTAAGTTTCTAGCAAAAATAGATCGTTTGCAATATTAATTTAAAGATTTGGTATTTTCCAGCTTTTTTCTGCCGCTAGAGGTCGCCTTTCGAGTTTTTATATATCAGCTTTAGCACTCTCTAACATTGGAAATTCCACTGATGGGGATTCGAAAAGCGTAAATATTAATATTTTTTTGGAAGAAAATTTCGCCGACATACAGGATTCGAACTCCCATCTCTCCAGAAATATGTCAGAGTATTTAACCTGTTGAACTAACGCCGGCTTTTTTTCACAAAAAACATTTATTGATTTATAGACGTTTGAACGTCTATAGGTAACGCTGAGATTATCAAATATTGTTTAAATTATTTATATTTTGTTAGTGCCTGTAAAACAAATATATATATATATTGTTTCGTTTATCTGTTAAAAAAAAGTTTCATTTTCGCACACCCTTTTGGCTAAGACGGCAAAGCCTTGTTGCCATTGTAAACCTTCTGACCATAAAACTCTACTATCAAAATTTCAGATTTCCAGTGTAAATAGTTTGTAATATTGGTTTGAAATTTTAACATTTTCCATTTTTTTCCATCGCTAGAGGGCGCTATTAAAGCCATTGAAAATTTTCAAAATTGCGAATCGCAATATTTGTTCGACACCTATTCAAACCAAAAAGAATTTTTCATTTAGCTCTATAAGTAAAAATAATATTGTCTATAGACGGGCAGACAGGTGGAAAGACAAATAGATGGACAGACAACAGTTAACAGAGAGACGGACAGACAGACGAACAAATATTGGTATAGGCAGACGACAAAGTGAAAACATTTACTCGTTTTTCAAACGAACCTTAAAAGAAATTATTTGTTGGTTTTCAGTTACCTCATTTCACTTTTGCAGCCGATTGCCGTCTTCTGATGGAGTTTCTCCGGAAAAAAAATATTCATTAATTTATTTGTTTGAAGTTTGTGCACCCAATGCAGCACAATGAGGCATTCATAATATATGACAGATTTCATAGACAAAAAAAGAGGTAGAAATATATAAACTATAACAACTGAGAAGTTTTAACTTGGTACATACACTAACTCATAGGCTTTCGTCTCAAGGTACGACAAAACATGGCGCCTATAAACCATGTGACTCAATCAACCAATGGCAGTGAATCACCGAGATGGCCAGCCTCTAATGGACCTGATGATAAGAGGGCGGAGGCCCTCTTTACAAAGAGATCCAGAACTATGGATGGATGTGCAAGAAGAAGAAGGCCAGCCTCTAATGGACCTGATGAGAAGAGGGCTGAGGCTCCCTTTACAAATAGGTCCAGACTAGATGAGAAATGTTTAAGAAGAAGGCCAGCCTCTAACTATACAGGACCTCTATTTTACCCTGAACAAAATCCTTTGGTTGTTCCTATTTTGATCTTTCTGACCCAAAAAATCTCTTATATATCATTATTAGATGACCAGTGGTTTTCAAATTATTTCCAGTCCTATAATATTCTTGAGAAATGTTTAGAGTTTCAGAAACCTTTGGTTACGAGCTTTGTTGATTTCAAAAAGGCTTTTGACTCTGTTGATCGTCATAATTTGTGGTGTCTACTCCCATTGTTTGCAATGATGATAGATGCATTGGTGGCTTTAATGTTGGCCCTATAACACAATCTGAAGTTATTTTGGCTGTTTCTAAACTTAAACTTCATAAATCCCCAGGGGTAGATGAAATTACTACGGAAATGCTTAGAGCTGGAGATGTTTCGGTTACCACTTGGATGACTGAAATTTTGAATATCTTTTATGATAAAGGCATGGTTCCTAAAGATTTTACCAGAACTATTATTAATTCTTATTTTCAAAAAAGGTGATCGCAGTTCTTGTGAGTACTATAGGGGTATCAGCCTACTCTCTGTTCCAGGTAAAGTTATTTCCATGATTGTGCTTAATAGAATTAAGAATCTGATTGACAGTCAATTGCGTGATGAGTAATGTGGATTCAGAAGTGGTAGGGGATGTGTGGATCAGATATTTTCACTTAGGCAGATTCTTGAGAAATGTTTAGAGTTTCAGAAACCTTTGGTTGCTAGCTTTGTTGATTTCAAAAAGGCTTTCGACTCTGTTGATCGACATAATTTGTGGTTGATTGTGAGATCATATGGTATACCAGACAAGTTAGTTAACATAATGAAAGCTCTGTATAATAACACTGAGTCGTGTGTGAGAGCTGTTAAGGCTTGCAGCAATTGGTTTAGCATTGCTAGTGGAGTAGGATGCATTTTGTCTCCTTTTCTCTTTAGTTTGGTTATTGATTATGTTATACAAAATTCTTTGCAAGGAAAAGATTTTGACCTTAAATGGTCTAGAGCAGGCATGTCAAAAATACGGCCCGCAACCTCAATTAATAATACTCGAATTTCATGAATTGTTTTTCTATACGTTGAATACATAGGTACAGATTACAGAAAAGAAGCTGAAAAGATGTCGAGTATCTGGATCTTCGAAATAATGCTCTGTTTTTTAGCCGTTATGACTTAATGCCATTTTAATTTTGATGTATACTTTAAATTTAAATAAAAGATTTTTTTTATATAAAATTAGTGTTTAATTGAATCCCGGCCCGTTGATATACTTTGAAAGAAAATTTGGCACTTTACAAGATTGAGTTTGACACCCCTGGTCTAGAGATTTCAAAATTTCTGATATAGATTATGCAGATGATTTGACCTTGTTGCTTAATGATGTTGATGAGATGAATTCTTTCATTAGAGCTGTTGATGAGACTGGTAGTAGAGTAGGTTTGGTTATAAACAGAAAGAAAACTAAAGTGATGAAAATTGGTCAGTCAGGCTGTGATTCAGTTAATCTGAATGGTTGCAGTCTTGAGCAGATGTCACAGTTTAATTACCTTGGGAACTATGTAACATATAATGGTGATGTGCGCATGAGATTAACAGACGAATAGGGATTGCTGCCGGGACTTTTAAGTGTGGAGAAATAGGCGTATACACCTAAAGACTAAAATTAGACTGTATAATAGTTTGGTTCTTTCTAGGGTTAGTTATGGTAGTGAAACTTGGACACTTTGTAAACAGGATAACAGGAAAGTAGATGCTTTTGATTCTAGATGCTTACGCAGTATCTTGGGCATTAGGTGGTTCAACTTTATAACTGATGATGAGGTTAGGCAAAGGAGTCGGCAACCTCCTTTAAGCAGCATATTTTGCAGAGAGACTCCATTGGTTTTACCATATTGCCTGTATGCATAATTATAGATTAGCTAATAGGGTTATGAACAGTGTGCCTAAAGGCTTCAGAAAGAGGGGGAGACCTAGGATGCGGTGGGCAGACAATATTAAACAGGACCTTATTAGAATTGGTGTGCAGTGGCCAGATGCAGCAGATGTAGCTCAGGACAGACTTGCTTGGAGAACTAAATTGCACGGTCTGGTTGGACCTCCTTAGTTCATGGCTGCTTGAGGATGATGAATTATATTGTTGAATTTTGCAGAAAAGTAACCCTCCCTCTCACCTGGGGTATCTTATATTTAAGTTAAAAACGGGTGGAGTGAAAAATGTAGCTATTGTCGAACAACTAAACTGCAATGCGACTGAGCAGTTGAAGCAATGATAGTTCCCGCAGGTCATTGGTTGTTTGGAAATTTCTCTTTAACGAGTTATGAACTCTGGAATATTTAACAAAAAACAGCCTCGTTTCGTAAAAACCGTTCGAAAGTGATGAAATATTTTGAAAAGTTTCTGACAGGTTTGACTTTACGTCCAATCAGCTTCATAAAATGATAATTAATCTTTTTTTTTTAATATTGCTTCGGTCTCCGTTATTAACTGGGTTTGTTCCATTTCAACATTTTCAACAACTATTTTCCAATGAATGCAACTGACCCTTTGGCGTCGCTACTGAAATTGAACAAATAAAGTGTGCTTGTGTGTGTCTTTCCTTTTTTTCTAATAATCTTGCCAAATTGGTTTACTTCTAAATGTGATTGGTCTCAGGGCCGTGCCGTGCTATGATGCAGAGAGGCGGCCGCATCAGGCGGCACCGTAAGGGGGCGGCATAAGCAGCGAAATCAAAATACATTTTGAATCATTTAATAATTAAAAATCTTTACGCAACGCTTTTCTATATTGGTCTATGTTATTCCGATATTGATGTATACGATTTATGATTTATCGTACGCCTCTGCCTCAGCGCTTTCGGCACCCTTTGATCTCGGTTTCTGGTGCAAGTGCATTGTTGGTGAGCGCTCGCCGAAAGACTTTTGATCTGACAGCGCGAAGTTATTATTTTTGTTTGTAATATACCGCGCGGCCGCTCCTAAAAGCTGAGGCGGCAATTATCACAAAAGACAATTGCGCTTGTTACGTGTTGATAGTTCTGCTTTGAGCTTACAATTATTGACAATATTTGATTTTAATGTTAGTTTGTCATGAGAAGTGGCAATTGGCTGTGCTGTATTTAAATCAGTAAATCAGATATATAATATATCTGTATCAGTATAATATTTGTGCATTTATACTAATTCAGTTTTTGTGTTTAAAAAGTAGATCAGGTAAGAGAATTATTGTTTTTTACAGCAATGTAGTTACTTATTATCACTGAAAATGATTATGTTATGACAATAGGGACTTGAATTAAAAAGTAGCATTTGCATGGACTGGGTATATCTCAGGTGCGAAACGTGGGCCTCTGTGTGATAGATAGAAAGTTATTTAGGTAATATTGGGCTACTTTTGCCTTCTGTGTGTGGTAGAGAGAGAGAGTTGCTTAGGAAATATTTGCATTTGCCTACGTTTGCGTTCGTTATTTATTGCTGTATTTTTACCAAATTCATATACGTTGAAGTGGAGACAATACAATAACAAGTTAAAGAAAGGCATTTGTCAAAACGGCTGCTAGCGGTCAATTTGACAGATATTCGTTATCTATTTATTATGTTCTGTTACTTACAAATCTTACTAGCTTTGCAACTCATTTCTATCGTTATTTTATCTACCCTATTTTAATAGCATGATAAGCATCATCATATTTAATCATTTTCAATGATCCCCCCCCCCCGGTTGCATTTTTGCGAAGGACTGTGAATTTTTATTTAATATTTTTATTACAGTATGGAACAGAAAAGGAAAAAATTGTCTGTAAGTCAATATAAAAAGAAACGCTTAAAGAAAGAGGAACAAGGAAGAAAGCTAAGCTACTTTATGAAGGAATTCTTAGTACAAAAGTCCTGTTTAGATGAGTCGTCCACATCCACATCAACAGCGACTGCTTTGGATTTGGCAAATAAAAACTCAGTGCCGCCCCAATCACTTCCAGAAGTTGTTGAAGAGAGCCAAAAAATAACACCATCAGAAGTTCATCAAGAGCCGGGTAGCAGTAGATATTAAACGAAATTCCTTCTGCTCCTGCATTATGGAATGCTTTCTGCATGTCATCTGAAACTCGTCAAATACTGGTTGAGAGGGGTCCACATCAAATTAAAGAATTCGAGTTTCCCATTAATAAAGGAAGGCGTAGATTTTTGCCCTCGCATTATTTGAAAGTGTTGAGCAATAGTGAAGTCGTTGAGAGAAGTTGGTTGATTTACTCTGTTACAAATGATGCCGTTTTTTGCTTTTGTTGTATATTATTTGATAATTCGTCTGCTATTAATGACTGGCCCAAAAAAGGTTATTCTGACTGGGGAAATCTTATAAGAGCCCTCACAATGCACGAAAAGTCTGTAAATCACAGAAATGCTTTTAGAGCATGGAAAGAATTGGACATTCGATTAAAGTAGAAAAAAACTATTGACGCTGAATATCAACGAATTATGGATATGGAAATTCAGCATTGGAGAGGAGTTCTAAAAAGAATTATGTCAATAATTATACTATTGGCCTCACAATGCTTAGCTTTTCGTGGAACAACTGAACATTTGTTTCAGCCTAATAACGGAAACTTCCTAAAGTTGGTAGAATTGCTTTCTGAGTTTGATCCAGTTATGGAAGAACATATCAGGAGAGTTCAACGCGAGTCTGATAAATGGTCTGTGACTTATCTAAGCAATAATATACAAGATGAATTGATGAATTTGATGGGAAATGTAATTTTAAGCAAAATTGTCGAAATAACAAAAATCGCTAAATATTTTGCGATAATCGCCGATTGTACCCCAGACGTAAGTCATATTGAACAGCTCTCATTAACAATAAGAGTTGTCGCTTTAAACTCCATTCAAAATAAATATGAAATTGAAGAATTCTTTATTGCTAGTGATTCAACCTGAGAGGGTTTGGCAGAACTTATTCTGACACATTTGGAAAAGTTAGGTTTTGAGTTAAAGTGGCTTAGAGGACAAGGCTATGACAACGGAGCTAATATGAAAGGAGTAAGAAAGGGTGTACAAAATAGAATATTTGAAAAATATCCAAGGGCGTTTTATGTGCCCTGCGCATGTCATTCTTTAAACGTAGTTGTTAATGATGCAGCGTCTTCTTCTACAGAAACAACAACTTTTTTTTTCCATTGTACAAGAACTTTACACTTTTTTTTTCTGGTTCTACAAAGCGTTGGGAAGTGCTAAAAAAATATGTTTCACAATTAACTCTAAAACCATTGAGTGTTACTAGGTGGTCAAACACAGTAGATGCGTTAAAACCTTTACGATTTCAACTTTGCGAAATCTATGATGCATTATTCCAAATAATAGAAGACATCAACAGAGATGCAGAAACTAAAGTTAAAGCAAGATGATTAGCAAAAAATATTAAAAATTACAAGTTTATTAATTAATATCCCCCAAGCAGCTGCTTGCCACAGAGGTCTGACAGGAGCCTATCAGTTTATATGCCACAGTAGAAGGTCTGAGAGGATGGCAGGACCTCAGCAGAAAAACGACACGAACAGCCATGCCTTACCCGGGGCTCGAACCCAGATCCCTTAGATCAGTAGCCAAGCGCGCTAACCACTCGGCCATATGGTATTATTCTTTGGTATGATATTTTATTTGAAGCTATTGCAATCTGTAACTATAAATTTGTCAGATTGTGTAAGGATGTTATCAGAAACCATACAAAAAGTGAAAAGTTATAGACAATCTGGATATGATCAGATGAAAATTACTGCTAATGAGATTGCAGAGAATCTTGAATGCAGTGCAGAATTTCCTGCCGAAACTGAAGTTAGAGCCAGAAGGAAAAAGCGTCAATTTGACTGTGAAGAAGCTGTCGATCAACCCTTAGCAGAGGAGAATAAATTAAAAAAAAAACTTTTTCAATTATATTCTGGACATTACCCTTAATTCTCTGAATGAACGATTCACGCTTCTGGAAACCCATAGCAAAAATTTTCAGTTTTTATATGACATTTTAAAACTCAAGAATATAGATGACAAAACGTTAGAAAATTATTGTACCAGTCTCCAGTCAATACTTTCGGTCGAAAATGAATCAGATATAAATGCAAATGATTTTCAAGAAGAATTACGTGATGTATCCCGAATGCTACCATATTCTATGAAACCTTTGGATGTTTTAAATTATTTGTGCCAAAATAACTTAATTGCTTTGTATCCGAATACTGTTGTAGCTCTGAGAATTTTATTAACACTCCCTGTCTCTGTAACTAGGGGGAAAGAAGTTTTTCCAAATTAAAATTAATAAAACACTACTTAAGAAGTTCAATAAGCCAAACAAAACTTAGAAATCTGTCATTAATTTCTGTTGAATCTACATTGGCTGCCACTCTAGACTACACATCCCTAATTAACGAATTTGCTAAAGTTAAAGTTAGAAGGGTAAAACTGTAGTAGATTGTTGTAGTTGATATCATTCTTTTAAAGTAGTTTATATTTTCAAATTAAAAAGAGTATTCGTACATTTTGTGCAGTTTTTTTTTTAAATCACAATCGAAGGTTATTTTAAAGAAAAAACATTTAAGGGGCGGCACTTCGAAGACTTGCATCATAATGAAAAAATCTACCGCACGGCCCTGATTGGTCTACTGATGATGTCTTCGTTTTTCCTTAAGTTTTTACTCTCAATACAAGTTACAAATTCCGTCACAGACAGTTCACTAAAAAGGTGTGGCATTATTATAAAATTACGTTGTAAAATTGTGTTCAAAAATGTAATATGGACGTCTGTTTTTTATGTGTTTTCTACATGTAGAGCAGGGATCTTGAACAGTGCGGTAACATGAATTTTGTGTCAGGTTACCGGAATGGATATGCTTTGAAACTTACCGATGTGAAATTAAATGCCACTTCCGCCATTTTCGTAAGTTGCATTGTTTTACCTCTGAGCGGCATTTTTTTGTACAACATGGGCTAAATGGCCAGGTCACAAGGACCCCGATGGCTAAGAGAAAGTTGGGGAAAGGGATCTGTTGAACAGATTCTAGGACATAGCTCATCAGTGTTCCCTACTGACCGTGGGCAGGGCGGGGAGTTTTGCGGAGATAAATCTCAACGCTGGTCCAGCTGGACTCGAACCCGGGAACTAGCAGATTACGAGCGTGGCGCGCTACGGACTGAGCCACCCTCCGTCTCTCATTTTCGTAAGACTTCTTACTTCAACGTAATTATTCATAACCCGTTAAACAACTTTTTTTATATCAACTTTTTAATCTCAGATATTGCTTCTTTTTTTTCATTTTAGAATATATTATATTTTTTTTCTTCGGGGGGGGGGGGTGTATCCCTCCCCTCTATATGTCCCACTTCTTTCGAATATCACGTGATAATAACATCTATCATTTATCATTGCATTCCATACATATATGTAAAAGGGAGCCAAACTAAAATTTGTACCTCATGTGATGATAATATCTTAAATGATGATTCTTATCAACCATCTCCGCAAAATTTCCCGCCCTGCCCACGGTCAGTAGGGGACACCGATGGGCTTTGAAAGGCCGCCGTCCGTCGGATGGGACGTTAAGCCGTGGCCCCGTGTGTGGGAGAGCCATACCCTGTGCACGTTAAAGAACACGCTGGATGGCCTTGACGGGAGACACCATCTGTCTCCCAACAGCTGTTCCAGTGTGTCCCCTCCCCCAACCTTCTCTGAGCCTTCGGGGTCCATGTGACCTGGCCATTTAGCCCATGGTGCGCAAAAAAGTGTCGCTCAGAGGTAAAACAACCCAACCTTATCAACCATGCACTTGATTTACAGTTAAGACACATCTTTGAAAGAACGATATTTCTGAGATTTCTTGATTAAAACGTTTGTGATGAAATCGAAAAAAGAATATAAAATTGCTTTGTTGCATCCGAAGTAAATTAAACTGCAGTTTGTTTATCAAGCTGGCTTTGAATTATTTATCTCTGTAAGATTGATTCTTCATTCTTAACGTATCAATTGTGTTATACGGAAAACTATCTTACATGTAAAATGGTAATTTTTTTTAGATTTAAGGGAAACTTTCTTTTTTTTTACAGTATGCAGTATCGTCGATTGGGCGAGCCACTCCCTCGCTGTCTTCGAGCTGAGCGTGCCAGCCACTGCCCGCCACATGAACACCCCTTCGCGTGCTCCTCTGTCGCCCCTCTCTCGGAGCAGTGTAGGGGACCCCAAGAAAGGAGTGAATTCCGCGCCACTGTCTGAAGAAACCAACTGCTGCTCCCTGGAAGACATTCCAGGACCCAGACCTTCCCTGCCCTTGCTAGGCACAGGATGGCAGTACTTTCCTTGGTGTAGGTATCCATCTTTTCATCCTCTTCTTCTTTCTCCTCATCAGGATCATTAACGAAAACTGTTTCTTTTGGTGGTTGTGTTTACACAGTCGTATCAGAATAATATGACCATCAACCATACATATATTATGGTAGGTGGTCATATTATTCTGATACGACTGTGTATTTTCTGTTATGGAAAATCGATAGAAAATTGGAAGATATCTGATCAAAGTTTGAGTTGCTATATTTGTAGCGTAAGTAAGATCATTTCTTTTTTTTGTAGAGGTGTGTATGGGGATGGGGTGGTGGTGGATGCTCCTGACTTTTGGGATGGCTTCTGTTATCGTATAACGTATAAGTATCATTTTCATATATTACGTATTATTTTTGTAATATACAGTATATTATGTATAATTTTCATATTTCATATAAAGTTGGAGCCGTCCCATGGCCGAGTGGTTAGCGCGCTTGGCTACTGATCTAAGGGACCTGGGTTCGAGCGCCGGGTAAGGCATGGATGTATGTGTCGTTTTTTCTGCTGAGGGCCTGCCATCCTCTCAGACCTTCTACTATGGCATATAAACTGACAGTCTGCTGTCAGACCTCTGTGGCAAGCAGCTGCTTGAGGGGGTATTTATTATTATCATTTTATATAAAGTTGGCGAGTGGTTAACGTGCTTCACCTACTAACCACTCCTGTTAAAAGAGACCTGGGTTCGAATGTGCAAGGATGTGTTTTGCCTTTCTGCTGAGGTCTCGCCTTCCTCAAGGATTTTCTCTTTGTTATATCGACAAGACCTCCTGAAGAAGCAGCTGCTTGAGTAACATATTTTTTTTGTTAGAAATAACACCGGATAAGGCATGGTTGTTCGTGTTATTTTTCTGTTGAGGTCTTGCCATCTTCTCAGACCTTCTGCTGTGGCATATAAACTGACGGGCTCCTGTCAGACCTCTATGGCAAGCAGCTGCTTGAGGGGGTATTTATTTATTTATTTATTTTTTTTTTATTAAATATAAGTTCGGGTTAAAATTTCCCAGCTCAATTATAGAAAAAAAAGTGACACAAACGTGAAACAAATGTATGCAAAAATTAACACCATTATGCCATTTTTTTAAATCTTTTTATTTTGAATTATGGATTTTAAAATAAGTAAGCTTATTTGGAAACAAAATTAAAATATCAGTGTTATTAAGAACTGAAATTGCTGGAAGTAATTCTTACAAACTGAAAAATTCTTAAATGAAATTATAAAGCTTAGGACGATTCATTAATGAGAGAGAATAACTGAAAAAAAAAATCTAAATATTGCTTTTTATTTGTCAAACACTGATTAATACACTGAAATCGAAAGAAATTACATATTTTACATTTTATTTGTTTTCTTTTTTTCGCTTAACAATTAGGATCAAAATTGGAACAACCGACACGAACTCTCCCGGAAGCTCCGTAAGAGGTCGGCTCGGTCGGTAGCACGCCAGTATCGTAATCTGCAGTTTCCAGGTTCTAGTCCCCGCCAACGCGATAAACCTCCACCATGCCGTCGGTACAGTAGGGGACACGATGGACTCAGAAAGGCCACCGACCGTCGAATGAGGCGTAAAGCCGTAACCCGCGTGCAGGAGAGCCATACCCTATGCACTTAAAGAACATATGGAAAGCCTTGATCGTAAGCTACCATCTGTCTTATAACTTCTGTCCAATGGGCTCCCCTCTACCAACCTTCTGAGCCCTTGGGTCCTTATGACCTGGCCCTTTAGCCCATTCTATGCAAAAAAAAAATGCCATTCATATACAAAATAATCCACCTCACCCCTAACAATAGCACTACAAAATTGCAGAGAACCGAAATTGATGGTACGATTGTTTCATCATATATCCTATATATAAGTTGTTAGCTTTGCGGATCTGATCGTTAATGAAAAATATGAAACGTCAGAGAAATAAATATTTCATTTGCAAAGTCTCCTGATTCTTATAGTCATTATCACCCACGGTATATACGTATCTCCATGGAGGTTCGAGTCCCAGCTGGGTCAGCGTTGAGATTTATCTCCGCAAAATTCCCCGCCCTGCCCACGGTCAGTAGGGGACACCGATGGGCTTGGAAAAGCCGCCGTCCGTCGGATGGGACGTTAAGCCGTGACCCCGTGTGCGGGAGAGCCATAACCTGTGCACGTTAAAGAACACGCAGGATGGCCTTGACGGGAAGCTACCATCTGTCTCCCAACAGTTGTTCCAGTGGGTCCCCTCCCCCAACCTTCTCTGAGCCTTCGGGGTCCATGTGACCTGGCCATTTAGGGAGCGCGGGTGGCTCAGTCGGTAGCGCGCCAGGCTCGTAATCTGTAGTTCCCAGGTTCGAGTCCCAGCTGGGTCAGTGTTGAGATTTATCTCCGCAAAATTCCCCGCCCTGCCCACGGTCAGTAGGGGACACCGATGGGCTTGGAAAGAACGCCGTCCGTCGGATTGGACGTTAAGCCGTGGCCCCGTGTGCGGGAGAGCATACCCTGTGCACGTTAAAAACACGCTGGATGGCCTTGACGGGAGGCTACCATCTGTCTCCCAACAGCTGTTCCAGTGGGTCCCCTCCCCCAACCTTCTCTGGGCCTTCGGGGTCCATGTGACCTGGCCATTTAGCCCATGGTGTGCAAAAAAGTGCCGCTCAGAGCACTTTTCAATCCAATCCAATCCTGGCCATTTAGCCCATGGTGTGCAAAAAAGTGCCGCTCAGAGGTAAAACAATCCAATCCTGGCCATTTAGCCCATGGTGTGCAAAAAAGTGCCGCTCAGAGGTAAAACAATCCAATCCTGGCCATTTAGCCCATGGTGTGCAAAAAAGTGCCGCTCAGAGGTAAAACAACCCAACGTATCTCCATGGATATACATATGTATATCCAGATCCGTCGATTCTTGATTAACCAGCTCCCCCTTTTATGTCTCCTTCCTCACAAGTGACCTTTATCTGTCCTGAAAGCTTACCAGTTTTTAACTGGGACAAATACGAGTGTTCTAAATATGTAATACAGCCTAAAGTTAATTCTTAGCTGTGTTCATTGCCACTCTTCATAATTAAAAACTTTTCCAGTTCTGTCTGACTTCAGTTGGCATCTCACATTGCAGTAGTGCGATAAGTAACACAACGTGAGAGATTTGTCGTATTAATTTTATTTAGAGGAAATGGAGAACACAATTAATGCTCCATTTAGCCACGAGAATGTGAGCTGCTTCACTGGCGAGTCCACTAACAGCACGGGGCGGGGGTGGCTCAGTTGGTAGCGCGCCAGGCTCGTAATCTGTAATTCCCCAGGCTCGTAATCTGTAATTCCCAGGTTCGAGTCCCAGCTGGGTCAGCTTTGAGATTTATCTCCGCAAAATTCCCCGCCCTGCCCACGGTCAGTAGGGGACACCGATGGGCTTGGAAAGGTCGCCGTCAGTCGGATGGGACGTTAAGCCGTGGTCCCGTGTGCGGGAGAGCCATACCCTGTGCACGTTTAAGAACACGCTGAATGGCCTTGACGGGAGGCTACCATCTGTCTCCCAACAGCTGTTCCAGTGGGTCCCCTCCCCCAACCTTCTATGAGCCTTAGGGGTCTATGTGACCTGGCCATTTAGCCCATGGTGTGCAAAAAAGTGCCGCTCAGAGGTAAAACAACCCAACTCACTAACAGCACAGTCTTGTTGGATACTGTAAGGACAAAGTTTACTCATCTGCTAAGGAGTGACCGATAATTCCATTTGTTTTACCTCTGAGAAGCATTTTTTGCACACAGTGGGTTAAATGTCTTAAGTCTCAAGGACCCCAAGGGCTCAGAGAAGGTTGGGGCAAGGGGACATACTGGACAGCTGCTAGGAAAGAGATGATAGCCTCCCGTCAAGGCCATCCATTCATGAATCGAGATTTCGTAGATTGGGATGCAGCAATGTAAAAGTCAAGGGAGAGTATTGTTTTAGAAAAATCCCGTTATTCATGGGAGAAGGAGAAACTGAGGGATTATTAGCGGTCGTCTATCACACATTTTCTGTCATGTCCTGAGGACGGGGTTCGACTCTGTATTGCAACAGGAGCAGGCTGATAAAGGTTGGGTTATTTTACCTCTAAGCGGCACTTTTTTTTGCATGCAATGGGCTAAATGGCCAGATCACAAGGACTGCGAGGGCTTAGTGAAGGTTGGAGGAGGGGATCCACTGAACAGTTTCTAGGATACAAGTGGAAACCTGCTCTCAGGGCCAACTAGTGTATTCTCAGCTTGGGTTGGGTTGTTTTACCTCTGAGCGGCACTTTTTTGCACACCATGGGCTAAATGGCCAGGTCACAAGGACCCCGAAGGCTCAGAGAAGGTTGGGGGAGGGGACCCACTGGAACAGCTGTTGGGAGACAGATAGTAGCCTCCCGTCAAGGCCATCCAGCGTGTTCTTTAACGTGCACAGGGTATGGCTCTCCCGCACACGGGACCACGGCTTAACGTCCCATCCGACGGACGGCGGCATTTCCAAGCCCATCGGTGTCCCCTACTGACCTTGGGCAGGGCGGGGAATTTTGCGGAGAATTCTTAGCTTGTAGAGGGCTCTCCTGCATACAGAGTCAGAGTTTTGCGTCCCATCCGACGGATGCCCTTTTCTCACAGAGAGTGGGGAGGGGGGGACGAACCAAAAAAACGAACACAAAAAAATAAATTTACGAACCGAAAAAATAAACACCACACACACACAAAAACATCACGGTTAAATTTGAACAGCAGTAAAAAAATCCCATGATAAAAGTACTAAATTCTGCTACTTTTTTTTTTATTTTTTTAAGGTGCGAAAGAAATTATTTCTGAGAAACCTTTTTTTTTCCATCCACCCCTCATTTTTTTCCGTCAGCACCACAATCTTTAATCTCGACTTCCGATAGTGAAACTTGTTTATTGTAGTCGGTGTGAAAGGTCAGTGCCCCGACACGGACCAAGAAACATCTCCGTGGACAGGAGACTCGGAGGATCAAGAATCAGGAATGTTTCATGTCCCGTAGGCGAAAAGGCGAGGTCAACCGAGGGTGAAAGTCGGAGGCCCATCGGCTGGCCCCCGCGGTGGGGAGGAGAGGTTAATGAGAAAAGGAAAGCCTCTGGAAGCGAATTGACTGGCATCTCCGAAAAGAATAGATTTTGTTTAGCGCCCTCTACAGAACAATACTGCAAGCAAAAAAAAAAAATGTTTTGTGACCATCTAATAATTCTGAGCTTAATATTCCACTAAAAACCGATAGTTAACAATTCAGCAAACGTTTTATATTTTATGAGTTGGACGGGGGTTATGAATGACCTCTGAACGCCACTTTTTTTGTGAACACAATTGTCTAAATGGCCAGGTCACAAAGACCCCAAGGGCTCAGAGAAGGAGATTTAATGGACAGTTATTAGGAGGAGGTGGATTTCCCCCCCCCCCCTAAATTCAAGACCAACTACTGTGTTCTTTAATGTGCGCAGGGTATAGCTCCCCTGTTTAGAGGATACTGTAGCGCGCCAGTCTCGTAATCTGCAGAGTCCCAACTGTGGCATCGTTTAGATTTATCTCTGGTAAAACCCCCTCCCTGCCCTATGGGGAGGAAGGGAACACCGATGGGCTAGAAAAGGCCGTCGTCCGTTGGATGGGACGTTAAGATATGGCTCCGTGTGCATGACAACCATACCCTGTGAACGTTAAAGAACACGCTGGATGGACTTGATGAGAGACTTCCATCTGTCTCCTAACAGTTATTCATTGGATCCCTTTACCCCAACCTTTTCTGAGAACTTGGGATCCTTGTGACCTGGCCATTTGGCCCATTGTGTGCAAAAAAAAAAGTGTTGCTCAGCGGTAAAAATACAACTATCACGCACACGGGTCCACGGTTTAATACACCATTAGAGGAATAACTGCCTTTCCATGACCATGGGTTACGCTGTAATAAATAAATAAAAATAAATACCCCCTCAAGCAGCTGCTTGCCACAGAGGTCTGACAGGAGCCTTTCAGTTTATATGCCATAGTAGAAGGTCTGAGAGGATGGCAGGACCTCAGCAGAAAAACGACACAAACAGCCATGCCTTACCCGGGTCCCGTAGATCACAAGCCAAGCGTGCTAACCACTCGGCCACGGGACGGCATGGTTACGCTGTATGAACTTAATATTTACCTTACATTGAAAGGATATAAATAGGTATGTTACCAATGGCAAAATACCAACAAAATACTAACCTCATAAATGTATTTGGACAAGTGGTGTAGTCAGGCACAACAATCCCTCTTTTTTAAACAATCAAGTTGCTCCCTGCGTCGATTCACAAATGACTAAATAATTTAATCGGATAATATATTGAAACATTAATCTATAACCTTTTGTAAGACCAAAAATGAAATTCTGTTTAACATGATAGTTATATTATTTGTCAAGCTAAATTATCCTTTAAATAACTCGCGCTATTAACTCTTAAAGTAACTAGGTTACTTAAAACTTAGTTTAGTTAACTTAGTTAACTCTTAAACATTAAATTATTTCCCCAGTGCGAGCTCTATTCTTCCTCGAGGATATTAGATTCCAGTTATTGCTAAATCAAGTTATGGTTTGGGTTGTTTTACCTCTGAACGGCACTTTTTTGCACACCATGGGCTAAATGGCCAGGTCACATGGACCCCGAAGGTTCAGAGAAGGTTGGGGGAGGGGACCCACTGGAACAGCTGTTGGGAGACAGATGGTAGTCCCCCGTCAAGGCCATCCAGCGTGTTCTTTAACGTGCACAGGGTATGTATCTCCCGCACACGGGGCCACGGCTTAACGTCCCATCCGACGGATGGCGGCCTTTCCAAACCCGTCAAGGCCATCCAGCGTGTTCATTAACGTGCACAGGATATGGCTCTCCTACACACGGACCACGGCTTAACGTCCCATCCGACGGACGGCGGCCTTTCCAAGCCCATCGGTGTCCCCTACTGACCGTGGGCAGGGAGGGGAATTTTGCGGAGATTAATCTCAACGCTGACCCAACTGGGACTCGAACCTGGGAACTACAGATTACGAGCCTGGCGCGCTACCGACTGAGCCACCCCCCAGCCCCAACCATTTAGGAATTCTTACTCCCCCCACCTCCTTTTTTTTTTTTTCGGGAGGGGGGGAAGGAGGAACCATACATTGTTTCAAATTATGTTAAGATTCGATTTACAACTTTTTTTTATCGTTATCATTTAGGAAAATGTTTTTGTATGGGGGAGGTAGGGATAGAAATGTTGGGATGGTTTGCTTTAAGTTATATAAGAGTTAAGGGACATTAATCCGTGACTCCATGGCTCAGACCGAAGGCTCAGAGAAGGCTTTGTATACCGAATTTCATTGTAACAAGATCTTACAGTTTACGACAAATTCTTTCAAACAAATAAACACTCTCTACGTAGGAGATTGTAGTAAAGGATGCCCTTCAATAAGTATGTTAATGTGGTTTTAATAGCTTTTAAGACAAATTCTTAAGACTGCCTATTTCTGTTGTTAAATATTCCAGCTTATAAAATTCTTCAAATGCTGAAGGAATATTACTGAAATTAAAGAATTTGCCATTCTTGATTAAGAACTTTAATTTAGCATCGTCTCATTCCCATAAAAGTCTAGTTTTTGCCTTTTTTTTTTTGCAGCTGTTCCTCTGTGGACCATAGTAATTTCAAAGTTACAATATCTGATGTTATATTTTTTCTTCTAGCAAAAAAAAAATATAAAAATTTAAAATATCTTGTAATAATGAGTAAAAAAAATGCGCCATAGAGGGTTGGGTTGTTTCACCTCCGAGTGTTTTTTTTTTTCCACACACTGGGCTAAATGTACAGTTCACAAAGACCCCGAAGGCTCAGAGAAGGTTAAATAAAAATAAATAAATACCCCCTCAAGCAGCTGCTTGCTACAGAGGTCTGACAGGAGCCTGTCAGTTTATATGCCAGAGTAAAGGTCTGAGAGGATGGCAGGACCTCAGCAGAAAAACAACACATACACCCATACCTTACCCGGGGCTCGAACCCAGGTCCCTTAGATCAGTAGCCAAGCGCGCTAACCACTCGGCCATGGGACGGCTTACGAGGGTCGAAAATCGATAAATATAAATAAATAAATACCCCCTCAAGCAGCTGCTTGCCACAGAGGTCTGACAGGAGCCTGTCAGTTTATATGCCATAGTAGGAGATCTGAGAGGATGGCAGGACCTCAGCAGAAAAACGACACACACATCCATGCCTAATCCGGGGCTCGAACCCAGGTCCCTTAGATCAGTAGCCAAGCGTGCTAACCACTCGGCCAAGCTGTACGGAAACAGATGGTAACTTCCCGTCAAGGCCATCCAGCGTGTTCTTTAACGTGAACAGGGTATGGCTCTCCAGCACTAGGAGCCACAGCTTAACGTCCCATCCAACGGACGGCGGCCTTTCCAAGCCCATCGGTGTCCCCTACTGACTGTGGGCAGGGCGGGGAGTTTTGCGGAGATAAATCTCAACGCTGGACCAGATGGGACTCGAGCCTGGGACTGACTGAGTTACACCCTCTCTGCCATGGAGGGTTAAAAATATTCTAAAATTTTCCCTTTCCATTGGCATCACATAGGAATTCTGTAACGATATGTTAGGGCTCTGACCACTGCGCCCCCTGTATTGTGCAGTGGTATCCAGTTGGCTTATGGTGACACTGCAACTGCTGGATCCGGGTTGTTAGGCACGGTCGTTTCTTCTCTCATAACCTGCAGATAAGTTGCCAGCTCTGCGGTCTGATCGTAAATAGAAAAAATAAAATGTTCGTGTAATAAATGCCCCTCCCCAAAATCATTCCCATTTTTCCTCTTTCATTTCAGATTCGGTTGTTTTGGGTTGGAACCCCAAAACAACTGGAACAAGCTGTTGAGAGACAATGGTAGCCTCCCGTCAAGGCCATCCAGCGTGTTCTTTAACGTGCACAGGGTATGGCTCTCCCGCACACGGGGACACGGCTTAACGTCCCATCCGACGGACGGCGGCCTTTCCAAGCCCATCGGTGTCCCCTACTGACCGTGGGCAGGGCGGGGAATTTTGCGGAGATAAATCTCGACGCTGACCAGCTGGGACTCGAACCTGGGAATTCAGTTTCAGTAATACCTAATAAAGCCGTCCCGTGGCCGAGTGGTTAGCACGCTTGGCTACTGATCTAAGGGACCTGGGTTCGAGCCCCGGAATTAGGCATGGATGTGTGTGTCGTTTTTCTGCTGAGGTCTTGCCATCCTCTCAGATCTCCTACTGTGGCATATAAACTGACAGGCTCCTGTCAGACCTCTGTGGCAAGCAGCTGCTTGAGGGGGTATTTATATATTTATTTTTTTATACCTAATATCTCATTTGTTACCCTACGATCAGTTTGTATGTAAAACTGAGATTCTTTCTGCGAAGGGAATTCTGATGTGTGTGTGTGACTCAAAAGTAACCTTTACTGCGATTTCGAGACGGAAAGTCATTAGCAGTTTAGACATAATTGCTTTTTGCACAATGGATAGAACTGATTGGATGGCTTGCCTAATTTATCAGAACTTGCTTTCTCGGCCGACTTCTCGAGAGAATGAATTTTTTTTTTCCTTCATGTGATATGCGACCCACCATTCAAGGACAGCATAAAAATATTTGAGAGATCGTTTTATACATTGGGGGAGGCCGCGTTTGGGAGAACTTGCCACTGCAAGGACGACGATTATGATGATCGAGCTTGTCATCTGGAAATGTGATGGTCGCCTCTTTTCGGGGGGAGAGTAGACTATCGTATAGACAAGCTCTTTTTCTCTCTCATTATTTCCTGCTGAAGAGTTATTAACTTCGAATGGCACTACACATTAAAAAAAGAGGTGCAGAATGTTCTCACTCAAGACATAGAAGTATAGGAGCTTTATCACTGCTCGTTTCCCAATGTAAACCTTAAACAAGGGCTGTTAAAACAAGTGATGGAAATGAACGAGATGACAACGGGATCACTGGCGAATCTGACAAATAATATTCCCGAATGATCTTCAATTATTCTTGTAAAGAAAACGCTCATCCCTTCCTTGAGAACTTCTAGTGGGAAACGTGAGGATTGGAATACTAGAAATTGGACCTCTAGTAAAAAAGGTGAGGACTGGAATGCTAGAAACATGGATTTCTAGTGGAAACGTGAGGACTGGAATAGATGAAACTGGACTTCTAGCGGAAAACATGAGGACTAGAACAGTAGAAGCTGGACCTCTAGTGGAAAACATGAGGACTAGAACAGTAGAAGCTGGACCTCTAGTGGAAAACATGAGGACTGGAATAGTAGAAGCTGGACCTCTAGTGGAAAACATGAGTACTGGAATAGCAGAAATTGGACCTTTGATTGAAAATGTGAGGACTGGAATAGTAGAAGCTGGACTTCTAGTGGGAAGTGTGAGAACTGGAAGAGTAGAAACTGAACCTTTAGTGAAAAACGTGAGGACTGGAATAGTAGAAGCTGGACTTGTAGTGGGAAACCTAACTGGAATACTACAAGGGTCACTCAAAAAGTCATGCCCCCCATTTTTTTTTTCCAGATCACTATTTATTCCACAGCATTTTTGCTTGTACGGAGTACGGATACACCTTCTCGTTTATTGTTATCATAAGTCAGTTGGCCAATCAGATCAAACACAGAGTCAGCCAGACACAACAGTCAGCATAGAAAGACGCTAACTTCGAGAAGGTGAACATCATCAATATGGTAGACAGACGCATAACTGTTAAAGAACTATCACTCCAGCTGGACATTGCGGAAGTCAATTATATGCATAATATTGAACGAGTTGGGATATTTGAATATCTGCGCCAGGTGCCTTCCTTGCTATGGCTGCGAAACAGTGATTGCAGAATGCTCAACAACCACGATATTTACCGTGAAGGCATACAGACTTTTGATCTTTGCAAGGCTGTTCAGCGTGAAGGATATTTTGCAGAAAAATGAGATTATGTTCCTAGATGATGTATTTTACTCTGTATGCTTGAGGAGGCATTTATTATTTTTTTATTTAAAAGTAAGACTGCTGTGGAATTAATATTGATCTGTGAAAAAAGTGTGAGGTATTACTCTTTGAGAGACCTACATGGAAACTGGATGTCTAGTCGAAAACGAGAAGACTGGAATGCTAGAAACTTGACCTCTAATAGAAAATATTACGACTGGACCTCTCATAGAAAACTTTCTATGCTCTCTAGAAACTAGACCTCTCATGGAAAACTAGAGGGTTGGGTTGGGTTGTTTTACCTCTGAGCGGCACTTTTTTGCACACCATGGGCTAAATGGCCAGGTCACATGGACCCCGAAGGCTCAGAGAAGGTTGGGGGAGGGGACCCACTGGAACAGCTGTTGGGAGACAGATGGTAGCCTCCCGTCAAGGCCATCCAGCGTCTTCTTTAACGTGCACAGGGTATGGCTCTCCCGCACACGGGGCCACGGCTTAACGTCCCATCCGACGGACGGCGGCATTTCCAAGCCCATCGGTGTCCCCTACTGACCGTGGGCAGGGCGGGAATTTTTCCAAGCCCATCGGTATCCCCTACTGACCGTGGGCAGGGCGGGGAATTTTTCCAAGCCCATCGGTGTCCCCTACTGACCGTGGGCAGGGCGGGGAATTTTTCCAAGCCCATCGGTGTCCCCTACTGACCGTGGGCAGGGCGGGGAATTTTGCGGAGATAAATCTCAACGCTGACCCAGCTGGGACTCGAACAGGAAAACTAGAGTATTGGGCCTTTGGGTGGAAATCATGAGCAGGGACGCCTGAAGCCTGTAAGCAAGGTAAGATGTATCAAGGCTCTTTCTTTATGAAGGTGCCTTTGAAAACGCAACTCCTGTGAAATGTTTGAAAAGGTGCACTAAAAATGGACTTCGCACTGGGGTGCAAGCGCAAACGTACCTTGCTTGAGCCAGCCCTGATCATGAGGATTGGAATTCTAGAAAATAATTCCTTAGTGGAAATTCAGAGGACTCTAATACTAGAAATGGGGCTAGAAAGAAACCGAGATCAGAAATACTAGAAACTGGACCTCTAATGGAAAACATGAGAACTGGGATACAGTTACAAATACATTTATATTTCACCAGATGGGTTGCACAAGAATATGATCAGTTATATATTAATTAAGAGCAAATGGACTAGTTCTGTTAAAAAATACCAGATCAAATAAGGGAGCTGAAATTGTGTCTGACCATAGAATAAGGGAGCTGAAATTGTGTCTGACCTTGTTAAAAGTAACCTTCCAAAGCCGACTTGTCTACCCTTTACCTTGGGCGGGGGTGGCTCAGTCGGTAGCGCGCCAGGCTCGTAATCTGTAGTTCCCAGGTTCGAGTCCCAGCTGGGTCAGCGTTGAGATTTATCTCCGCAAAATTCCCCGCTCTGCCCACGGTCAGTAGGGGACACCGATGGGCTTGGAAAGGCCGCCGTCCGTCGTATGGGACGTTAAGCCGTGGCCCAGTGTGCGGGAGAGCCATACCCTGTGCACGTTAAAGAACACGCTGGATGGCCTTGACGGGAGGCTACCATCTGTCTCCCAACAGCTGTTCCAGTGGATCCCCTCCCCCAACCTTCTCTTAGCCTTCGGGGTCCATGTGACCTGGCCATTTAGCCCATGGTGTGCAAAAAAGTGCCGCTCAGAGGTAAAACAACCCAACCTACCCTTTACCACCAAGGACAGAACGGAGATTAGCGGAGAAAAGTTCTAAACGCAGGTCCAGTTGGGACTCGGACCTGGGAATACAGATTTCGAACCTGATTCTTGCATCTCTGTTTCACCTTTTGTCTTAACAGAAATCAGTCTCCTTACTGAGAGACTGACTCGAGTATAAACCATTATCCATTCCTCAATCCTTCACAGTTTTTCTTCTCGACTTGGTTTTACCCCTTCAAGCAGCTGCTTGCCACAGAGGTCTGACAGGAGCCTGTCAGTTTATATGCCACAGTAGGAGATCTGAGAGTATGGCAGGACCTCAGCAGAAAAACGACACAAACAGCCATGCCTTACCCGGGGCTCGAACCCAGGTCCCTTAGATCAGTAGCCAAGCGCACTAACCACTCGGCCATAGTGTTCGGATACTTTTTTTTGACACGAAGGTTGCCAGATCGCTAATTTCTAAACCTAGATCGTGTGGGCTCACTCACAGAAATATTGATCGTGTGCAGTTACCGTTCACAGCAAATTGGAGCGTGTGCAGTAACTGCACACGCTCCAGATATTTTTTCTGAATTCTGTAATCAACCATAAGTAAAATAAATACCCCCTCAAGCAGCTGCTTGCCACAGAGGTCTGACAGGAGCCTGTCAGTTTATATGCCATAGTAGAAGGTCTGTGAGGATGTCAGGATCTCAGCAGAAAAACGACACAAACAGCCATGCCTTACCCGGGGCTCGAACCCAGGTCCCTTAGATCAGTAGCCAAGCGCACTAACCACTCGGCCATAGTGTTCGGATACTTTTTTTTGACACGAAGGTTGCCAGATCGCTAATTTCTAAACCTGGATCGTGTGGGCCCACTCACAGAAATATTGATCGTGTGCAGTTACCGTTCACAGCAAACTGGAGCGTGTGCAGTAACTGCACACGCTCCAGTTTGCTGTGAACGGTAACTGGAGCGTGTACAGTTGCTGTACACGCTCCAGATATTTTTCCTGAATTCTGTAATCAACCATAAGTAAAATAAATACCCCCTCAAGCAGCTGCTTGCCACAGAGGTCTGACAAGAGCCTGTCAGTTTATATGCCAGAGTAGAAGGTTTGTGAGGATGGCAGGCCCTCAGCAGAAAACAACACGAACATCCATGCCTTACCCGGGGCTCGAACTCAAGTCCCTTAGATCAGTAGCTAAGCGCGCTAACCACTCGGCCATGGGACGGCTAACTTGGTTACCATTGCCATATAGCATCACCAGTTCTGGAAATAAAGCGACACCCAGCAAAAGAACGAACCAAAAAGATTGTCTTCTTGTGCAGTCTGACAAATTAGCCATTAAGTTATCTCAGCTGATAAAGAAGAGCCATGGAGCCTGTTTAACAAGTCAACTTTTCGCGCCAAATCCGAGACGAAAGGCCAGCTAGACGCTCGCCTTCCCGTCATTTCGTCTCTGTAATGGCAGAATAAATTTCTTCATCTTGACGTTTATGTCTTCCGCCAGCGAATTAAAACAGATAAGAAAAAAAAGAAGAGGGAGTGTAATGTTAAGTAACGTGCTGATGCTCTGTGAAGTGATGCAGATGGTCAGATGAGATGATGCGATGAGTTGGAAGAGGAAAGAGCGATCAATGTAGTCTTGCGATAAGAGGAATTAGAATTTAACCTTAAAGAACTTATTAAAAAATATGCAAAATAGGTGGAAGATGTGCACGATTTACCATTCAAGACACGAAATACAGGGGCGGGAGTGGCTCAGTCGGTAGCGCGCCAGGCTCGTAATTTGTAGTTCCCAGGTTCGAGTCCCAGCTGGGTCAGCGTTGAGATTTATCTCCGCAAAATTTCACCGCCCTGCCCACGGTCAGTAGGGGACACCGATGGGCTTGGAAAGGTCGCCGTCCGTCGGATGAGACGTTAAGCCGTGGCCCCGTGTGCGGGAGAGCCATACCCTGTGCACGTTAAAGAACACGCTGGATGGTCTTGACGGGGGCTACCATCTGTCTCCCAACAGCTCTTCCAGTGGGTCCCTTCTCCCAACCTTCTCTGAGCCTTCGGGGTCCTTGTGGCCTGGCCATTTAGCCCATGGTGTGCAAAAAAGTGCCGCTCAGAGGTAAAACAATCCAATCCTTTCCTAATTTTTCTTTCTCCATTACTGCATCGGGTCTGGTTTTACAAGTGTTTGCTTACTCGACTTTTGCCCTTAAGTACAGAAGGATTAGGCTAAAGGGAATTATTCCACCATTGAATTTCTTTACTACTCAAAGGTTACAAATAATAATAAATACCCCCTCAAGCAGCTGCTTGCCACAGAGGTCTGACAAGAGCCTGTCAGTTTATATGCCATAGTAGAAGGTCTGAGAGGATGGCAGGACCTCAGCAGAAAAACGACACATACATCCATGCCTTACCCGGGGCTCGAACCCAGGTCCCGTAGATCAGTAGCCAAGCGCGCTAACCACTCGGCCACGGGACGGCTCAAAGGTTACAGGTCTAGGTAAAAAATTCCCCAGTATTCAAGGATACACAGTGGATGACTAGTAAGAGAAGCTCGCATTAACTTCTATTAAAAAATAGGGAGCATTATATTAACAGGCTCCTGTGGCAAATAGTTGCCTGAGGGAGTATATTTTATTTATATGAAATAATTGGAGGATATCCCAAAAATTACGACCAATCTACGTCCCATCCTCAATCCTGAAAACAGACACTAGTTAGCCTAACTTCTGTAGCTGCGAAGTGTGTGTGCTCAGCATCAGTGAAAATGTTCTGAAGTCAAATTCAAAGCAAGGCATCAATGTGTACCTTCCTTCCACAAAAATCTCTCCATTTTCTAGAATTTGCACCAACATTTTTCAATTTTACCAATACAATTCTTTAATTTTTACCTAGTACTGGCAAATTTCTTTTCAACTGCAGTTGTCCATTCGTTAATTTTTATCATTATTTCATAAAAAAAATTATTTGTTATTTTTACAGTTTAGCATCTCTTCTTCTTTTTACTATGTAAATTAAACCCAAATTTAAATAACATAGGTGAAGGTTCAAAAATGTTATTCTATGTTCTCTATACGCACAACAATAAATTTTCGTTGGGGGTGGGGGCGGGGGTGGCTCAGTTGGTAGCGCGCCAGGCTCGTAATCTGAAGTTCCCAGGTTCGAGTCCCAGCTGGGTGAGCGTTGAGATTTATCTCCGCAAAAATTCCCCGCCCTGCCAACGGTCAGTAGGGGACACCGATGGGCTTGGAAAGGCCGCCGTCCGTCGGATGGGACGTTAAGCCGTGGTTCCGTGTGCGGGAGAGCCATACCCTGTGCACGTTAAAGAACACGCTGGATGGCCTTGACGGGAGGCTACCATCTGTCTCCCAACAGCTCTTCCAGTGGGTCCCTTCTCCCAACCTTCTCTGAGCCTTCGGGGTCCATGTGACCTGGTCATTTAGCCCATGGTGTGCAAAAAAGTGCCGCTCAGAGGTAAAACAACCCAACAACAACATTTTCGTTGAATCTATACCATATATATGATAATGACATTTCTGTGAATACTGGTTAGCATAAATTGGGAAAGTCAAAGACTCTGAAAGTTCTGTTTCTAGTTATGAACTATTTTTAAAGGCAATCACTTACTAACATCGGCCAGACATCTAACAGCCATTTATCCAGTTTCTTTTTTCCTTTTTTGTCTCCTATTATATCTAAAAATGAATTGAAGGCAAATACACCAAAGTGTTATTTATGTTGCAGTTTCAAGCATTAAGCTAAATATTCGTTCGGTTTATTTACAATTTCTGTGTCCCATTTCTCAGGTCGCTACAACCTGTTCAAGCTTCACGAAGCGAGCGTGGACAAGTTCCTCCGCTACGGCCCCGTGGTGCGAGAAGAGTTCCAGTGGCGCCGTCCCGTGGTGCATCTGTACAACCCGGAGGACTTCGAAACCGTGTTCCGACACCAGGGCCGCTATCCGCTGAGACCCATCAGCGAATTTGTCAAGCATTACAGGCTCAGCAATCCCCACAAATATGACACTCCAGGGCTAGCGAACTCGTGAGTATAGAACATTCTGTGCAAATGCAAAAATTTAAAATATGAATTTATTTTCAAGCAACCGCCTTTAACAGTGATACAATGTAAATAGCAACTACGAGACTGTGCAGTTAAACTTAGTTTCAGTGTCACAATCACAGTGCTGGCGCGTTCAGCGCGTTCCCCGGAACCCGGCCCACAAAAGGCTCATCGTAGAAAACGACGCCATTTTCCTATCTTTAACATAGCAGCAGAAGACAATGTATCCTCGTTCCTTTAGCTGCACGTCCCATCACCAGAGCGCATGTCAGTTATTTTCCAAGCCCAATAGTAAATCCAATCGCAGAATCCGCTAATCGATGATTTATTCAATGGAATTCTATTCTTTCTTTCAATAGATTTATACTATTCTTTCAATAGAACGCAAAATAGGTCAATTTTGCTGACGTAATTAAAGATTTTGCAGCGAAAAAAATTATGTAATATTTATAATATACTCGGTGTTACTATAAGCTGTATGTAGATATGTACCGCACTTTGTACTTATAATAGATAATTTATTATTATAAAATTTAGAAGTACATGTAAATGCGTTTTTTTTTGGCCCCGCACAATTTTGGAACCCTGCCCCGCAAAAGTACACACCGGCCCTGCATAGTCACTATTGATGCCTTTCAAGCTAAGCCTTGCTTGCCGTAAAATCACCATCATCAGTATCATCACCGTAATCATCAATCAGTATCATCACCGTAAAGACCTGTGAGGAATGCGAAACTTCAGTAGGAAAACAGCAATGCTTAAATACGGGATTCGAAGATCCTTTTATTCTGCAAAGAAACATTCTACAACCGACCGTTACCTGTTTACTTATTCTACAATTTTTTTCAAACAGGGCTCTGTAAGATTTTGATTGTAGGAGGGAGTCGAAATAAAATACAGGAATCGATTTTAACAAGATGAAGCCACAACGAAACTCCTTACAGTCCGACCTTTATCCGTTTTAAATAAAACGAATTATTTCTTACAATTTATCTTTTATAAAAATTAATCTAGACAGGACCTCCGTAAGATCTTCCATAGCAAAATAACAGATTTTTCGGTTTTTAGAGGGAAGGCAAACTTGTCTTCTTCAGTATTAAGAATTTTTTAAAACCGTTCTTGTTAAATTAAGTGAATTCGTCAGTATCTGTGGGGCGGGGGTGGCTCAGTCGGTAGCGCGCCAGGCTCGTAATCTGTACTTCCCACGTTCGAGTCCCAGCTGGGTCAGCGTTGAGATTTATCTCCGCAAAAATTCCCCGCCCTGCCCACGGTCAGTAGGGGATACCGATGGGCTTGGAAAAATTCCCCGCCCTGCCCACGGTCAGTAGGGGACACCGATGGGCTTGGAAAGGCCGCCGTCCGTCGGATGGGACGTTAAGCCGTGGCCCCATGTGCGGGAGAGCCATACCCTGTGCACGTTAAAGAACACGCTGGATGGTCTTGACGGGAGGCTACCATCTGTTTCCCAACAGCTGTTCCAGTGGATCCCCTCCCCCAACCTTCTCTGAGCCTTCGGGGTCCATGTGACCTGGCCATTTAGCCCATGGTGTGCAAAAAAGTGCCTCTCAGAGGTAAAACAACCCAACCCGTCAGTATCTGTGATGAGTTGTCGAAATCGATTCTTCATTGAGTTGTCAGTCGATAATAAATTGATTGTATACGTAACGTTTAAACAGAAACTATTCTTTTTTTTTGTTTCTTTAATATTAATTTTGCCGAATTCTGAACATTTATGAAACAAATAAAGTTTTTTTTTTATTAAATGGCGTTTCCTTCGTTTTTTTTTTTTCTCGTCCAAATTACTTTTCAATGATCTAGCCACTAAACGGCACTTTTAATCCTAGTCTGTAAAGAGATAATTTTAGGGGAGGAATTCTTTTAAAGTAAGGGCTTGTTTTTTAAACCCTTAGCAATTATCAACCTCAGACAAATTTAAAATTATACATCGTAAATATTATAGAACAGTTGAAACAAACGTAATTTCTTATATAAGCATCCAATTTTTCTTGTATCCCTCGCAGTAGGGCCCCTAGTTACCACTAGGGAGAGGTTTCCAAAAGTGAGGTTTAGGGAATGGTTTTAGGGGTTCTATTTTCTTATACTAGGTTAGCGCGCTTGGTTACTGATCTAAGGGACCTGGGTTCGAGCCCCGGATAAGGCATGGATGTTTGTGTTGTTTTTCTGCTGAGGTCCTGCCATCCTCTCAGACCTTCTACTCTGGCATATAAACTGACAGGCACTTGTCAGACCTCTGTGGCAAGCAGCTGCTTGAGGGGGTGTTTATATTTAGCCGTCCCGTGGCCGAGTGGTTAGCGCGCTTGGCTACTGATCTACGGGACCTGGGTTCGAGCCCTGGATAAGGCATGGATGTTCGTGTTGTTTTCTGCTGAGGTCCTGCCATCCTCTCAGATCTTCTACTGTGGCATATAAACTGACAGGCCCTTGTCAGACCTCTGTGGCAATCAGCTGCTTGAGGGGGTATTTATTTATTTATATTATAAGCATTTATATTATAAGCCACGAGCTATTGCCCAACTTTATGCTAATATCAATAAACAGTTACATCTGCACCATTAACAAACTTCACTTTTGAGCTTTAATATGATGACAATAATGTAAACCATTATCAGTATAAAAGCAAATGGTATTCAGTACGTATTATTTATTTGGGGGATCCTCCGAACCTTTTGAATTACTTATGGGGAAGAGTTATGACTCCTAATAGGTGACTTAGAGGGCGATTGGAAACTATGGAAACCACTATTCTACACATTGAAGAGAAAAAAAATCATCTCCCTATATTTCGTTACTAGTAGAATTGCACGGCGTTGCTCAGGCCTTGTCGTATAGTAAATAACTCAAAGTAGAAAGTGTGCGCAGGTGTATTCTGAATGGGTATTCGCCGATAGTCATTTACATCCACGGTGACCTCACTAGTGGTGGAAGTTTTCGGCTTCCTGTAATTCAGCAGCTACTTGACTGATCAGCCCCAAATTTTGTGTGGCAGTCCAACTTGTATCTTTGTGCTTAGGATTTATAGATTGAGCTCTTAGCTTCAGTGAGTCGGGATTAAACCCACAATAAGTGTCCGAAATCTCTGAAGGCGTTGAGAGCTAAGGAGCGTTGAGAGTTATGGGTTGGGTTGTTTTACCTCTGAGCGGCACTTTTTTGCACACCATGGGCTAAATGGCCAGGTCACATGGACCCCGAAGGCTCAGAGAAGGTTGGGGGAGGGGACCCACTGGAACAGCTGTTGGGAGACAGATGGTAGCCTCCCGTCAAGGCCATCCAGCGTGTTCTTTAACGTGCACAGGGTATGGCTCTCCCGCACACGGGGCCACGGCTTAACGTCCCATCCGACGGACGGCGGCCTTTCCAAGCCCATCGGTGTCCCCTACTGACCGTGGGCAAGGCGGGGAATTTTGCGGAGATAAATCTCAACGCTGACCCAGCTGGGACTCGAACCTGGGAAGTACAGATTACGAGCCTGGCGCGCTACCGACTGAGCCACCCCCGCCCCTGAGAGTTATGGAGTAGGTACATTATCAGTGGAGAGAGTTATCAATGGACAAATGTTTGACGGCCAATTTTGAAGGGAGGGCCTAAATTTTATGGGGTTGAAGCCCTTATAGTGCACTAAGTTACAATGAGATGAAAGTATACGAAATTTGGTGGTCCTAGTTCTCACCGTTTAGGTGGAGTTTTGGAACAAACAGACCAACTTTCTAAAATGCATTATAGATTTTTCTGTATTGCATTAACAGAACAATTATTTTACTTCTATTATTTATCGTTTCAGCGAGGGTGAAGAATGGCAGCGTCTGAGGATGGCACTCTCGCCGGTGCTTATGAAATTGAAGTCGATGCAAGGGATGCTGGGAGGACAAAACGCCATCTGTGACGACCTGGTGACGTTGATTCGTTCTTTGCGTGACCCCGACACCTTCATCATTTCCGATCTGCAGGACGTCATCTATCGTCTGGCTCTAGAGTGTATGTGTGTGTATGTATGAGTCCTCTGTCCCGATGTATTTATATGTCCAAACTAGTGTGTTGTTTATTTATTGTTAACATATAGGGTTGCCAAATGCTGTTTGCAAATTAATGAAAATTTTATATTTTTTGTTTTTCGCTGTAGTACAATTTTTTTTTTTGTGGAATAAGAGTTACGAGTCTGACCGACTTAATTTCAGCTTTTGCTGTTTCGGGGGGGGGGGGGGGTGCTAAAAAAAACTTAATCCCAAATAATAGTGCATTTCATATCTCTATCATTGCGAATTATAACCATCGTAGAATAATATACATTCTTAGGTTGGGTTACCTCTGAGAGCCACTTTTTTGCACACCATGGGCTAAATGGCCAGGTCACATGGACCCCGAAGGCTCAGAGAAGGTTGGGGGCCCACTGGAACAGCTGTTGGGAGACAGATGGTAGCCTCCCGTCAAGGCCATCCAGCGTGTTCTTTAACGTGCACAGGGTATGTCTCTCCCGCACACGGGGCCACGGCTTAACGTCCCATCCGACGGACGGCGGACTTTCCAAGCCCATCGGTGTCCCCTACTGACCGTGGGCAGGGCGGGGAATTTTGCGGAAATAAATCTCAACGCTGACCCAGCTGGGACTCGAACCTGGGAACTACAGATTACGAGCCTGGCGCGCTACCGACTGAGCCACCCCCGCCCCTACATTCTTAGAAAACTGTCAGCATCCCAAATGATTTCCGCTTCTTTTAACCCTTAACATCCCAGTAAGGTTTTGCAATATGAACGAAGAATCGTTTTGACTCCTAATCCTGATGTTCCGATGTTCGAGTCTGAACAGTTTATCGTTGAGAATTATCTCTGTTATCCGGAGTAAAACTAAAGCATAAAATGTCGGGCTTTTTGAGAAGAGAACAATTCTCCCGGGAGAGACTGGTCATAGAGGTCTGACAGAAGCCTATCAATATGAGTACAATACAGAGATCTAAGAGAAGACAGACATTTGGGGACACCAAGTTGGGTTAGGTTGTTTCACCTCTGAGCGGCACTTTTTTGCACACCATGGGCTAAATGTCCAGGTCACATGGACCCCGAAGGCTCAGAGAAGGTTGGGGGAGGGGACCCACTGGAACAGCAGTTGGGAGACAGATGGTAGCCTCCCGTCAAGGCCATCCAGCGTGTTCTTTAACGTGCACAGGGTATGGCTCTCCCGCACACGGGCCACGGCTTAACATCCCATCCGACGGACGGCGGACTTTCCAAGCCCATCGGTGCCTGAAACCAAGGAATAGATTTTAGAGTTATATATACCAAATGAAAGCATACAGTAATAAGGTAGTCAAAAATTCGCCCTTCTTTAAAACAAAGGAATGACAGACTTGTTTTTGTGACAACGTTCTCTGTAAAGATTAAGAAGTTATCACTGAAAAAGAAATTAATTTTATATATCATTATATACGAGCTTTAAAAAGTTTTAACCATTGACAATTTTAATCACTTACTCAATCAATCACAAAATCACGTTTTCAGAACAAGTAGTTATTTTTAAATTGCACACTTTCACGAATACATGTGTACTATTTATTTTTAGAAGAAATTCTTACATGGACATAGTATATGCCAATCAGCAGTATAAAATTAACTAGTACATTTATCATTCCATTTATTGTATATCTTTTAGCCATTTACATGATGAGCTTAGACTCCAGACTTGGATGCCTTGATCCTGAGCTCCAGGATGACTCTGATGCTTATACAATGATTTCCGCTGTTAAGCTCATGTTTGAAGCATATCAAGAACTCTATTATGGTTTGCCTTTATGGAAAGTGTATCAAACTAGCTCGTATCGCAAACTTGATCAAGCAGAGAGTGCTATTTATGAGTAAGTATTTAATTTTCTATCCTTTAGCAACCATTTCTACCGTTTCCTAATCTGATGCATCTAATTTCCCTATTATTGCTGTAGCGATTTTTTTTTTTTATTTCCTCTCAACAGATTGCGTTTATTGGCAATTTACTACCTCGATTGGTGGATGTCGATTCATTTTATAAGGCTGGCAAAGAAAGCTGGTGACTGTTGAACTATGTTTACAATTCAATATTTTGTTTATGTTGTACAGCAACTGGACCAAAAACGTTCTTAGAACCGAGCATCGATGTTATAGTTGTCTTTGTTAGCCGTGATCGCTATAACTTATGTCATAAAAATTATAACTTATGTCTCCAACAGAGGCTGCAGAACTATTTTTAAACGAATTCGGAAGTTCGAATTAATATTTAAGAGACTGTATGAGGTATTACTTCGGTTATTCCAAATGTTAACTTAATACTCAAATATACATATACAGTGTGAAAGACAGCTGAAAGTAGGGTCGGCTCTAGGAGTCGCCAGGCACAATCCCTTTGGAAAATTTAATCGGAGTAGGAGTATAAAATTAGAAAAAAAAAACCACTAAAATAGATTAAACAACGTCGTTCTGGCTAAATCCCCTTAAAATTTTTGTAGATTCTTTTCTGGCTGCATTGTCCCTGTGGCAGAGTGGTTAGTGTGCGTGACTACTGATCAAAGGACCTGGGTTGGAGCCCCATTTCCTATTACTGAGCCACGCGCTATTGTCAAATGATACTTTAATGTCAATAAATAAACTGTTAATAAGACTTTTTTATTTCTGTGTTGTCTTTCTGTTGAGGTTTCGCCTTCCTCACAGATATTCTCTATGGCGTATTATACTGATGGGCTTCTGCCAGACTTGTGACAAGTGGCTGCTTGAGGAGTAATTCATTTTTTATTTTTCTTGGCTGGAAGTAAATTGCGAAAAACCAAATAAATTCTGATAATAAGCAAACTGATGATATTGTAAAGTACAAAATGCTCTTTCATTTCAGACGGCTTTCTTTAAAGTTTCTTCATGGTTTGATTTCAGATCAGCTAGCAAGTACATTCAACAAGCTATCGAAAGACTTCGCAGTGACAGCTGTCTTGAAGACGAACAACCTAGCGTTCTTCAGACACTACTACGGACAAAAGGACTTACAGATAAAGAGATCCTGGTCACAGTGATAGACTTTATATCTGGGGGAATCTTCACAGTAAGTGTTTACAGCAATCTCTTAATGACTTTATAACATTGCATTTTATTACACAACTTGAAGTTGTTGACAATATTTTTTAATATCCAAAAAAAAATTGCATCCCTGAGGTTAAGATTTCAATCTATGGTAAAGTACAAAATACACTATCAAAACCTTTTGGAGCGAAATCTTTCAGTTTGGCGAGAACCTGTAGTAGATCTTAATGGCCATGCACATGAATTTCATACTGGGTGTTTGAGGATTCTGCATGCCCCAAGTCCCTGTGAGCTGACTATTTATTACCATGTGCAGCAAAAGTAATGCTAGTTAGAGCAGGATATGCAACCTCCATCTTGCCGATTGAATAGATGACTATTATTTTCTCGCATACAGAACAGACATTTAGTTGAAATGAACAGACCTTTTGTTTATTCATGCAGAGAAACTGGAAAAGCTTTTGAATTCAAACAGCAAGTTATAGATATAAATAGCTATGCTTGTGGCTCACTATAATATAAAAAACGTTATTTTAGAAACCATTATATATAAACGATGCGAGTTGTTAGTTTCAAAGCTTTTATAATGCGTAATCAGCACTGTGCATTAATGTTTTGTCCTGAGGAGTTTGCTCTGAGGCACGATGGGGGTGTCTTTAATGATCTTTAACGAAGAGCTGCCATCAGCCATTATAAAATTATTAACTTTGATATACCCAAAATGCTGTATTTCTGGGGTGGGGATCCCCTGGTGGATCCACCACTGCCTGCGAGTTGCTTCTATTATTGAAAGTAGTCTCTCCCCCACACACCCTCCCAGAGAAAAAGTTGAACGCCCCTGACTGGAACAAGAGGAGGTTCCACGATGCTCTACTCTCAATACACCCCTACCAAAGAAACACACGAAATTTACACTTTAATATTCGAAAGTTTATCGTCACTTGCAAGATCGAGATTTTTTGTGCTTTTATTCTCCTAGGCAACCTGAAGCACTCGGTATACCGTTTATCACATTACACTGTTCCATGCGTTAATTAAATAATCCAGCTGAAGTGTTGAAAAACAACAGCAACAACTACATTTTCCCAGTTGTGGTTAATCTCTAAAACAGCTTATTTTGCCTATTCAAAAAATGCTAGCTGCAATTCTGCCTGAAATATATATTGTAAATATTCATAATACACATGTATTTTCTCTTCATAGGTAACAAACTCCTTATGTTTTCTGCTATATCACCTTGCCAAAAATCCAGACGTCCAAGAAACATTACGTCAAGAACTGCAACAAATTGCACCAGATGGTGACATCACCAGTGACAGACTAACTCATCTGAGTTACCTTAAAGCCTGTGTTAAGGAAACATTCAGGTATGTGGTAATAGCTAATTATGCTGAAACTTAGAGTCAGTGGTGTGCACCAAATGTTTGACAACTAGCTCGTTCTAAGAAAACATGCGTGTATAAAATAAAGAAATATTGTATTTTATTACGAATCTCTTTTTATTGGAAGTACATAGAAAATACAATAAGGTCACAATATAATTATATTTAATGCAAATTCCATATAGCGTGTGGATTAATAGCTATATCTTTGTTTTTTGACGAATCCTGATTTCTATTTGCCACTGGCTCGACGATCTTCAAAAATTTTAACAACTGACTTGTGAACGCTGGTTTCGGCACACTACTGCACAGAGTAATCATACTTTCAAAGAAAAATACCGAACGTGATACTTTTCTGAACATATTGTGCTGGAGCACATATTCATGCCAATATATGCCGTGCACATTAAAGAATATAGTGGATGGTCTTGATGAGAGGCTTTCATCTCTCTCCCAACAGCTGTCCAGTGAGTCCCCTTACCATCTCTGAGACCTTGTGACTTGGCCATTTAACTACGAGCAAAGGTTTCACTCAGAGGTAAAACAACCCAACTTTTCTTTTCCCCAAAACAGAATCATTCATTACATTCAGCATTTGTTATTAATGTGTGCCATGTTAGAAGCCAAAGAATGCTTCTAACATGGGGAGTATCAGAGGTTACCTCAAATTATGGGTTGGGTTGTGTTGTTTTACCTCTGAGCGGCACTTTTTTGCACACCATGGGCTAAATGGCCAGGTCACATGGACCCCGAAGGCTCCGAGAAGGTTGGGGGAGGGGACCCACTGGAACAGATGTTGGGAGACAGATGGTAGTCTCCCGTCAAGGCCATCCAGCGTGTTCTTTAATGTGCACAGAGTATGGCTCTCACGCACACGGGGCCACGGCTTAATGTCCCATCCGACGGACGGCGGCCTTTCCAAGCCCATCGGTGTCCCCTACTGACCGTGGGCAGGGCGGGGAATTTTTGCGGAGATAAATCTCAACGCTGACCCAGCTGGGACTCGAACCTGGGAACTACAGATTACGAGCCTGGCGCGTTACCGACTGAACCACCCCCGCCCCTACCTCAAATTATGCCCCCCCCCCTCTGTCCCCAAAAAGGAAACAGGGAAAGTTCATGAGGGTTGATCACAAAGAGCTGTTTATCAAATGAAAGCTTGCGACATAAGGAGTGTTATTATTTCATTTTTAGAAAGTTTGAACTAATCGAATAAAGGGCAGAGAAACAGAGGACTTCATAGATGTTAAGTGAGTGGTGTATGTGCTACTCACCTACCAATTTGTATTTGTTTCATTCCACAGGAGTAAGTACACCAAGAAAGAGGGGAGGTGTATACTCTTCCAAGCAAGTCCAGATTTGCATTTTGGTGATTACAAACATCCTCCTCGTGTGTAATGTACCAGGGAGATTCATATCATCATACCACTAACAAGATCATGAAGGTAATCTTTGGTAGGGTAGTGTTATTATTTGGACACATCTTTTTGGGTGCTTTTATCGATCTCTATAATTTTCTTGGTGGCACCACAATTGCAGTGATGCTTAAAGATACTGGAGCCATACATGGTCTTTTATGTGAATGCAATAGATTTTTTTTTACACACATAGTCTTTCAAAACTCTCTGTACAAATTTCAATGGGAGATACGGAACACCAAACCTTTTTCGTCTATTAATGCATGTCCGCTGACATAACCCTTTGGTGCTAGAGGGCACTGTTTGGGAAGCGCTGTTGGTACAACCTCGAAGCAGCTCTTCCGTTTCCATTGGCAGCCTTATACACCAGATGCATGTCGGCCACCTCAGCAGTCATGAAACACTCTATGTTACATGCAATGTGTCTGATTTATGAATGCCTACAGCAAACACAAGTTCGTTCTCTGTTCCCATTTCGCCCCTCTAGCCAATTGCAGCGCCACCTGCGACACTCGACACCCCTTACCAGTCTGCACTGCTTGGAAATGCTATAGGGAGATATGTCGCATCCCTCCTGTTCTCTTTCAGTACTCTCTAGGTTCTCAGAAATGTCTGTTAAAGCAGTGTTGATTACTAAGTTCAGTACTCTTGGGTAATCTCATTAATGGCAAGAAGCTTTGTTGTGAGACATGTATTGCCATCAAGGGTAATCACTTTTTGTAGATTTTTAAACCTATTGTGAACGTAATATTTGCCACTACTGGTGTTTGGACTTTATAAGGCAAAGTTCTAGATTTCGTTCACACTTTGGGTTACATTTAAACGTTTAGCTCTATCTGGATTTAGTGACCTGATTACACTATGGAGAGTTCCAAGTAGATGTATTCTTGTGAATTTAAGTTGTTTTCAATCTTTTTGCTGAGATATTGATATATTTGTGAGATATTTTTAAATTTTACAAAGAAATTAAGCATTAAATAATGGTAAACATTCAAAATTAATCAATTATAAAACAACACAAATATTCAAGGCATATAACTAAAATTGAAATATTAATGTAAAGTGTCACAGTCAGTTGAGGAGGCCCTGGATCTCACGTTTACTGAGAAGGAATGAGGGTCCTCAAAATTTTTATGAGGGAAGGCTTCAAAAATGAGGCCTCAAGAAAATGTGCAGCATTTCTGCCCAGTGAAAATCAGTTGTGTGGTAAGTAATGGCCAGGTCAGAAGGACCCCAAGCTTAGGGCAAGAGTATCAAATGGTTAATCTGCAGACATCAGGATCATCCAGCATGTTCTTTAACATTTATAGAATATTGCTCTCCTCTACATGGAACACAATTTAATATTCCATCCAAATGACAATACATGAAAGCCCCCGAGTATGTCATCACCTTTCTCATTGAGGACAGGGTATGAATAAGTTCAGAAAATCTTAATACTAGAGGCTGGAATTTGAATCTGGAAACTTCAAATTACAACATACTTGAATTTCTTTAATTTACCATCTTTGGAGCATCGGTAGTCATGGACTATCGAAATTTCTGGCCATGAGAGGTATAATAGTCGTATGTAAAGTACTGACTGCTACATATGTAGGAAAAGCACAGCAATGCAACATGAGTTATTATGCTTAATATGTAAATTTCTACATAAAATATTTAATTGAAAAAGGCATTTTTTAGGCATCTAAAATACAGACATGAAATAAAATCTGTTAAACACTAAATTGTTTTATTATTTGTACATGCTAAGCCGTCCCATGGCCGAGTGGTTAGCATGCTTAGCTACTGATCTAAGGGACCTGGTTTCGAGCTCCGGGTAAGGCATGGATGTACGTGTTTTCTGCTGAGGTTCTGCCATTCTCTCAGACCTTCTACTATGGCATACAAACTTGACAGGCTCCTGTCAGACCTCTGTAGCAAGCAGCTTCTTGAGGGGGTATTTATTTTTAAATTGGTTTGTTTTATCTCAAAGTGTGCTAAATGGTCAGATCACAAGGATCCCAAAGGCTTGTAGCTGTGTTGAGGATCGATTGAACAGCTGTTAGGTGACATGTAATTGAGGACATCCACAAGTTTTTTTCAACATGGACTGGGTATGGTTCTCTTGCACACAAGGATACAACTTAATGCCCAAACACAAACGTGACTCTGTGAGATAGAAGAGTTCAGAGTGCTACAGAGCCAAAACAGCCATTTCAAGCAACAGTCATCTCGCATGTCGGCGAAACGTTTCTCCACAAAAATATTTATTGAAATATAATTATTCACATTTTTTTCTACAACAGTCAGTTTCGAGAATTTCCATGCCCCAAAAACTATAAGAATTTCCAAACCAAGGAAAGTCATGCTAAGTGGTCAGGAATTAAGTCAAACCTAAAGGACTTGTGGAGTTTGAAACTAAGTCAGGAACAAAGAACTCAAAAAGAATTAAAAGTCACATTAAAAAAAAGATAATTTTATATTTTGCTAGTGGACCTTTTTCTATATTATTCCTGCAATGATTAGAATAAATCAGTTATGCATTTCCTTTATTCTGAATAACAGGTTAACACCAACAGTGCCTTGTATTGCTAGAATATTACCTGATGACATTAAGGTGTCTGGATACCATGTGCCAGCTGGGGTAAGTCTTCCTTATAATATTTGTTACATCATTCTTTGGAATGATTAGTTACATTCATAATACATTGAGACTTTAGGAGTCTATTATTCCAAATTCTGTAGCCTGAAAGCTTGCAATCAAATTGCAGTAAACAACCACAAGCTGTAAATTACTGTTGCTAAAAAATGTGTTGTTGCAGTCACATCATTTCCATTCCAGCCACTTTATTAATATCTCCTGTCTCCTAATTCCGATATCTCCATTATGGGAACCTTCTTCATATGCAGCACTCATGCATATTAGATAACTTCATCATTACCCCACTTACTGTTATTCAGTCATGTCACAATACCATGCCATAGGGCATTGTATTTGCTGACCACTATTTTGAATATGTATACTTTTATTTATTATCCTTTAATTTTAAGTGCCAGTGAAGGCAGTATAAAGTATCTGCTTTTCATGATCGATATTTAAGTGTTAACTGTTTAAACAAGTCATTTTTGTACACCAATTAATTAAAAATAGAGGTTCATTTGATCAGGATGATGATTTATTTTTTCATTTGGATATGAAGGCATTTTTCTCATTTTAACACTTCCTATATTACGAGCAATTCATAAAGTTAGGATTTCATATAGTTTTGTATATGTCAATGTATGCAGCAGTTTGAATATTATGAACTAACAGTGAAATATATATTATAAAAACAAGTAAAAATTCAGTTTTGGGGTATAATGAATTTTATAATATATATTTTAATAAAAAAAAATGAAGTAAATATCCCCTCAAGCAGCTGTTTGCCACAGAGGTCTGACAGGAACTTGTCAGTTTATATGCAATAATATAAGATCTGTGAGGATGGTAGGATCTCAGCAGAAAGACAACACAAACATCCATACCTTACCCGGAGCTCAAACCCAAGTCTCTTTGCTCAGTAGCCAAGCACGTTAACCACTTGACCACTGGATAGCTACATTTATATTGTGAAAAATAAAGATTGATTTATTGTTTTTATTGTCTTCAAAATTTATTCATTAATGTACAATGTACTTAGCAGTTCTCTACATCAAAACTATAATAACTGAAATGTTTGCTGCTTTTTCGTTTACTGACTAGAGCATAAAAGTTTAATCCCAGAAGCAGCAACTGTCAAATTTTTGACAGCTAAGGCAGTTCTTAAAGTGCAATTGTCAATTTATGCAATGCATATTTTTCACCACAAAGAAGCAGGGCAAATTTAAGCAAGGTATGTTTGTGCTTGCACCCCGATGTGGTCTGTTTTTAGCACCCCTTTTCAGACATTTTACAGGAGTTGCATTGTCAAAGGTGTCTCTTTAGAGAAAGTGTCCCAATGTGGTGCTTACCAGCTTGAGCTGGAAGTTTTGTCATCATCTAAAACAAATAGCACCATTTTATCTGACATTTTAGAATATTTATATTACCACCCCTAGGCTTAAAATACAAAGTATAAAACTGTAAAAAAAATAATAAATACCCCCTCAAGCAGCTGCTTGCCACAGAGGTTTGACAGGAGCCTGTCGGTTTATATGCCATAGTAGGTCTGTGAGGATGGCAGGACCTCAGCAGAAAAACACAAATATCCATGCCTTACCTGAGGCTCGAAACCAGGTCCCCCGTAGATCAATAGCCAAGCACACTAACCACTCAGCCTCGGGACAGCCTAAGAATCTATAGCTAATAAATATATATACATTGATTCACATATGCATACTTATACACACTCTGTATGTTCTGTCCACAACGTTTTCCAGTTTCTTCATTTAGCCTTTCAGTATTGGTACCAATAAGAAACAATAGTTTTTAGAGATAATGTCAGGCAAAGCATGATCAATTCAGGTATATGGTTTAAAATAAAATGTTATATAATGTTTTCTAAAATGTCTTGTTACAGTTATGAAGGCTAACTAATTTAATCTGTTTTACATGTTCCTTTTAATAAATTCTTTTAGCTCAGAATTTTCATTTATAGTATTTTCTCAAAGATGCTGCTTTCTTTCATATTTCACATAAAGTGTTTATAGTTGAAAATGAAATGATAGAAGTTGTAGAAATTTTTAATATGATTCACAAATTATATCTACCCAGTTTTAATGTAATATATAACTTTATCTCATTAGACTCCGTTATTCTGTAATTTTATGGTAACCTGCAAGCAACCCCACCAGTTTCCTGATCCAGAAGCATTTCATCCAGAGAGGTGGCTTTGTGAATCCTCTAAAACATCTATTAATCCCTATTCTATGCTACCATTTGGTTTTGGCAGTCGTATGTGTGTGGGAAGAAAGTTCTCTGAGCTGGAGATGTACACTACAGCAGCTAAGGTAAGTTTGAAACAATGTAAAACATACAATACACATTAAAGTACTATTTCACCTATCCAAAGGTTCAAAGCATCATTTTAATTACTAAAGATTTTATTTTTATTACCTTTTTTATCATTTATAAGTATATAATCAAATTATACAGGGTTGGGTTGTTTACCTCTGAGCAGTATATTTGCACACACAATGGACTAAATGATCAAGTCACAAGAACTCAGAGAATGTTGGAGAAGGAGATCCACTAGACCACTGTTAGGAGACAAGTGGAAGTCTCCTATCAAGGCCATCCAGCATGTTCTTTAACATGCATAGGGTATGACTCTCCTGCACATGGGGCTATAGCTTAATGTTGCATTCGACAGATGGTGGCCTTTCCAAGCCCATCAGTATCTCCTTTCTCACCAAGGCCAGAACAGGAGTTAGTGGAATATTGTTGTTGAATCCTCGGTGGAGATAAATCTCAACACAAGCACAAGTTGGAACTTAAACCTGGGAATATCAGATTATGAGTTTGGTACACTACTTGCTGAGCCAACCAACCCCTGCCCCAATTATGCAGGGTAGCTGAAAAATGGTGCACAATCATTACATAGAATGATGACTTGTAAGACTAAGTCAAATATAAGTTATAGCATTGCTCTAAGAACCCACATTGTAGAGAAAGCAATATTTGTGCTGTATCAACGGGTGTCAATTTGTGTAGGGAGTATTATTAATTATGTCCCCAGCATCAGGAAGTAGAAAGTTTTGGTGCATTGATTATCATTGATCTGACAGCAGATTGATGATAATCATTGCACCTTTGATAAACAGTGTGTGTGTTGGGGGGGGGGGGAGTTAAAACTCAAACACAAACTAATGGCATCACATGGGAAATGCAGCCTTCAATGCCTAATTTTAACTTCCTCTCCCCTGCTCACCAAAGGTTGTAATCTTTCTACTGTCCAGATCAGACTGGAGGTGGCTCAGTTTGTAGCTCATCAGGCTCATAATCTTCAGTTCCCAGGTTCTAGTCCCACCTGGGTCACAGTTCGAATTTATCTCCACAAAACTCCAAGCCCTGCCCTCAATCAATAGGGGATACCAATAGGCTTGGAAAGGCCCCCATCCATCTGATGGGATGCTAAGCCATGGCCCTGTTGTGCAGGAGAGCCATACCCTGTGCACATTAAAGAATACACTTGGTGGTCTTAATGGGAGGCTACCATCTGTCTTCTAACAGCTGTCTGGTGGGTCACCTTCACCCAACTTTCTCTGAGCCCTTGTGGTCCTTGTAACCTGGCCATTTAGCCCATTGTGTGCAAAAAAAGTGTTGCTCAGAGGTAAAATAACCCAACTGTGATAATCACTAGTACCAAAACTTCCCTCAACCTAATGGTACCATTATTAATGTTCTGTATTGCAAGTAAATACCAGTTATGATATCACAAATATTGTTGACTGTTTTTTCTCTATATCATAGATTCACATAGTGATACTGAAAAGTACTGACTGTATGTCCAACTTAAGTCTGCATATCCCACATAATTCTATGTCATAATTATGTACTATTTATTGACCACTATGTATATTTTGTGTATATTTTGTATTTTATCTATATTTTTGTCTTGTGACTTGATCATTTAGTCCATTGTGTGTGCCATATTTATTACACATACGTTGAATTAGTAAGTTTTAAATAAATATGCAAGTAATTACAAAAATGGATAAAAACAAAGCATTGGGGAAATGCTATTTCAAACAGATGTAAAATTAATGAAATAAATAAATAAATTGGAAAATGCTACACTTTATGTTCATATGTGAATAAATTTCAGTTTAGTTCAGTGGGTTGGGGGTGGGGGGGGGGGCTGTAATTTTGATATATATGATATCCTAATTTAATGAACTGAAGTAATATTCTGTACAAATCCAAAGGATGAATAATTGTGTTAAACAGATAAAATTCAAACAAAATTTCACTTATATCAATGAAAGTGTCTTCATTCTATCATCACTGAACTATTAATCTCATCAACATTCGAAAAACCAGCATTGTCATTTTGCCAATTGGCCTTTCTCTTTCAACACTATCTTAGACAAGGAAATAATATGGGTGCTTATTTTACTATGTAAATGGTGAATACACTCTAAAGTATATAAATACTTGTTTTTATCTGTTTAGTTACATCGTGCTTCATAAGTTATTAATACAATGTTGTTTGCCATTTTCAAAGATATAATATATGACATAGATGCAACTTATTTGTCAACAAAATTGCTTTTATGCCATAAAAATATTTGATGCCACTTTAAGTATATACTATGCACTAATTTATTGCTAAATACTGTTGTCCATTTTGCAAGTAGATTTGTGCACTTTATTATAAAGTAGTGATTTTTAAATGATTACTTCATTAAATAAAGCTTACATTACTTATACACTGTGTCACACATTAAAAACTCAAAAATTTCAAGTGAGAGGATAGCTGTAAAATTGTAGATTGGATATTTTAAATTAGTTTTCTATGTTATGTGAAAAATTAGCACATGTAGAAAATTAAGTTATCGCTGTTTTATATAATACAAAAAGTAAAGCAGTTAGTATATAACCAATGGCTAGAAAACTCAAGTCCCATCCAAGTCATCACAAAACATTCTATTGCCTTAAAAATCACCCTATATATATTATATATAATAGAAAAAAAATGTAAAAAAAAAGTTGTAATGTTTTAATTTGGAACTGGCATTTCAGTAGTTCACTTGAGAAGATAAATCCTTTACAGGATATCTACTTGTAAGTTATTAAAAATTAATTTATCATAGGTAATGTAAAAATGGTGTTACTGGATTGATAAGATCTTTCTTAAACAGCCTTTGAAGTGCCCTTCTGATCTTAGATTGATGCTAGCAGCTGTGCATCTAGTGAAACCTATATGAAATTCGCTTCATGATCTGAAGAACATAGATAATTTAGCAGTTCCCCATAGCTCAGAATGATAGATCAGCTGGCATTTAACCAGGTCATGGGTTGTTTTTTTTTATTATCATGTCACTCTTCTTCAAACTTCATCACAACAAACACATTGACTGAATAGTTTGGGACATTGTGATTCTGGCCTCCTCCAAAGAGCACAATATACCAAACTAAGATTTATAAAACATCAACTCCAGGTGAAGGCACCCAGATAGTGCTGAAAAGCTTCTGACTTTAAAAGACTACGAAATAGGGCATTTTCGTTTAGTTACTGCAAATAATGACAACATTGAAGTTCATTTTACTCCACTTTTTAATATCATAAGCATTATTTTAAGTTTTAGTTTATAGATTTCAACAATTTTCTGCTTGTAAGAGTAAATATGTATTTTACCATTACAAAACAACAAAGGCTAAAACAAAAATATAACTACAGAAAATATTTATTTTGATATATAAGTTTTTTTTACTAAACTGAACATTTTAAGTGTCTTTTTATTCATTTACAATAATTTTACTTATGACTTAGGTTGCATTTAAATTTTATTCTTTTCTTGCCCATAGTTAGTACATAATTTCATACTGGAGAGCACAGGCCAAGAACTGGAGTTGAAGCAGGCCTTCATAATTGTCCCATCAAATCCAATCTCCTTGATTGTAAAAGACCTCTAAAGAAAAGAAGTGATGCTATTAACAAGGATACCTCAATGGATATGTTCACTCAGTCACAGTGCTAAGAAAAAGTTGTGATTTACATTTTCAAAATAATTCAAACTTTATTAAATAATTACTGTATCTATCTGAATACAAAGGGCCCACATTTTTTTTACATTAAAAATCATTTGATCACGAATAAAAAATATTGTGGGAATAGTAAAATATCAGTCAGAAAAAAAATTAACAAAAATATGACATTTACATATAACAAAATATTACAAAAGCTTAAACCTTAATTATATAAGTTGTTTAAGTTAAATGTGCTTATCATCATGCAACTCTTTTCTTCAATTTTAGAATCTTTGTTGACAATTCTTTCTTGCTTATTGTCAACATCTCACAAAAAGTCAATGCATTATGTTGTAGTTCTTGAATTCTTTTATAATGGACTCTTCAGATATATATGTTATGCCAGGACTTTGCTAATTAATGAATTGATGGTTTTTCTTAGCTTCACATTTGATGCAAGCAGACAATTTAGTAACCATTAAAATATTTTTCAAATCAACCTTAAAAGGTTTATTCATCATTACACCTAAGAATTGCAATTGATATATCACAAAATCTGCATTGAACTACAATAATTATTTAACTTCTGACACAAGATATTCTTTAAATTCATTTAAGAACTGAATAATGCTTTGCTTTCCAATGGTATAACTGGGACTAAATTTTGAGTCATTTAAATTTTTTAATGGGTGATACAAATCATATTATATATCAGCATCAACAAATAAAGATTTCATTGAGGAGGGGGGGGGGTAATCTACTTTCAAGCAATGACTGATCTATGAACAATAAAATAATGAAAGGAATTATAAATATGCACTATGTTGAAAAAAGTGGCTGGACACTTCTATGTTATGTGAATGGAAAGTCTCTTTCAAAGCTCCCTAACATTGAAAATATAAACCTTTTACACAAAGACTGTTTTTGGTGATAAATTTTAGATGTCACTCAAATCTCTCTAAATATATATCCCACAATGATCGTTTAATATTTAAAGAATGAATGGAATCTGTAGCATTTATTTTCAACTTTTGACACTTGGGAAAAAAATACTTCAATAGATAAAACAAAACACAATTCTTGTAGAAATTTGTTCACTAACACAGATTAAATATCTGAAGTTTCTATGACGATTTTTTAAGATTTCATCAATTTGGAGGCAATGTGACAGTGTCTTCTGCTGTTAAATGGCTCCGCTTCAATGACTCTTTAAATATTGATCGATGACTGTTGAAAATTGACACTGTCACATTACCCCCAAATTGATGAAATCTTAAAAAATTGCCATACAAACTTCAGATATTTATGTTAGTGAACAAAATTGTTACAAGAGTTATGTTTCATCTATTGAAGTATTTTTTCACAAGTATCAAAAGTTGAAGATAAATGCTTCAGTTTCCATTCATTCTTTAAATATTAAACGGATATTGTGAGAAATATAATTAGAGAGATTTGAGTGACATCTACAATTTATCGCCAATAACAGTTTTTGTGTAAAAGGTTTATTTTCAATGTTAGGGAGCCTTGAAAGTGGCTTTCCATTCACATAACATGGGAGTGTCCAGACACTTTTTTTTTTTAACATAGTGTATATCCAATTTAATAGTGTAATAGATGGTTCATTTTCTATATTTTAAGACAACTCTCTGTTAATGTGTGTTTTTACTATTATTGAAAGGCACCTCTTTTACTTGGCTGAATAAAGCATGCTGAATACTTCTTATTCATACAAAAAAACTGAAGAAAGCCAACTGATGTATCAATATAAGTCTTTGTGAACTGTTAGAGATAAGCACACTGACTTTACAAGAATCTACATTCTATGGTGAATGATTTCATGAAGAAATGTAGTATATTTTCTGTTGTTGTTTCATACTTAAATATAAGCAGTGCTAGATTTATATATATGCCAGTGAGACCATGGCCTCAGGGTCACCATCTTTTAGAGAGTGGCAGTGATAATGGACTATCTTTCAAAATATATTATTTGAAACAAACTGATGCAACTGGAATAGTAAATTTGCCTCTGAATATAAGGTGGGCTTGATTATAAGGATTGACTGGATTTATGATCAGAGTTGTACAAAAAAAATTGCTATATACTAGAGCAAATATAGTATTAACAAAAATAGTAAATATAGCAATATACACTGCACATACATACAAAATCCTCATGCAGCTATGGGCTATGGAGGTCCAACCAGACTGTGTAATTTTCCTCTCCAGATATGTCTGTTCTGAGCTATTGCTGCTACATTTGGCCACTTTAGGCCAATTCTAGCAAGGCCCTGTTTGACATTGTCTGCCCAATGCTACCTAGGTCTTCCCCTTTTTCTGAAACCCTTAGGCACACTGTTCATAATCCTGTTTGCTAAACTGCAGCTGGGCATATGGGCAACATGGCCAAACTAATGCATTCTCTTCCTGCACAATATGCTGCTCAAAGGAGGTTGATGACTCCTTTTACCTCATCATACTTACAAAGTCAAACCACCTAATGCCCAAGACACTGCATAAGCATCTAGAATCAAAGGCATCAACTTTCTTGTTATCCTGCTTACAAAGGGTCCATATTTTGCTACCATAACTAACCTCAGAAAGAACCAAACTATTATACAGCCTAATTTTAGTCTTAAGATGTACACACCTATTTTTCCACACTCTTCATAGATTCTTAAAAGTCCCATTGACAATTCCTATTCTTCTATTTATCTCATGCCGCACATCACTAGTATCTGTTACATAGCTCCCAAGATAATTAAACTGAGACACTTGCTCAAGAGTGCAGCCATTCAAAGCAACTGAATCATCATCTGCCTGACCAATTTTCATCACTTTAGTTTTTCTCTGTTTATCACCAAACCTACTCTACTACCATTCTCATGAATAGCCCCAATGAAAGAATTCATCTCATCAACATCATTAGCCAAAAGGGTCAAATCATCTGCATAATCTAAATCAGAAAGTTTGAAATCTCTAGACCATTTAAGGCCAAAATCTTTCCCTTGCAATGAATTCCACATAACATAATCAATAACCAAACGAAACAGAAAAGGACACAAAATGAACCCTTGTCTAACTCCACTAGCAGTGCTAAACCAATCGCTGAAAGACATACCAACTCTCGCACATGACTCAGTGTTTTTATAGAGAGCTTTCATTACACTAACTAACTTATCAGATATTCCATATGATCTAACAGTCAACCACAAATTATGTCGATCAACAGAGTCAAAAGCTAGCAACCATGGGTTTCTGAAACTCTAAACATTTCTCAAGAATCTGGCTAAGTAAAAATATTTGATCAGTACATCCCCTACCATTTCTAAATCCACACTGTTCATCACACAGTTGTCCATCAACCAAATTCTTAATTCTATTAAGTATAATTATACAAAGAACTTTACCTGGAACAGAAAGTAAACTAATTCCCCTATAATTATCACAAGAACTGCAATCACCCTTTTTAAAAATTGGAACAATAATATCTCTAGTAAAATCCTTAGGAACAACACCTTTATCATAAAAAATATTCAAAATTTCAGTCAGCCATGCCACAACACAAATGTTCCCAGCTCTAAGCATTTCAGTGTGATTTTATCCACCCCTGGGGACTATCCTTATTACAAACAATGGGAGTAGAAATAATCACATTATTTAGAACTCTGAAATTCTCAGCCCACCTAGCCATCACATTGCACACAGAATTAAAATTGCTTTAATTACTAAATCTGTACTATAACTAATGTGAGAACCCATAATTTCAAGTGCAGCTTTTGGATGAGGAGAAAGGATACATTCTAATATTCCAAAAGAAATTAGCAATACAGTTGAAAGTAGTAAATTATACATTTTGCTTCTAAAATTTCCTTTGCTAAAAGTTTATGTCAGTTGTATGGTAAATGCACCAAATTGAGCAATCAGATACAGCAATATTTTAAATGTATTTCTGAATGAATAATTACTGCAGTAGAAATGAATAGTTTTTCTGTATTCAGCTTTATATAAACTACAAAAATTATAGAGTTACATTAAAAATTTACCAAAATTTATAGAAAAGGATTAAAACATGGTATTTCAAAAATGCTATTTACAATGGCTAAACAATACTGTATTCTAAAAATGTTATCATTCAAATATATAGTATTCTAATACTATTTTGTTAAAAGTGTTTACAAAGTAATCTGAATTTATGTTTACTTTTGTAAAAACTTTTATAATATTTTTTAAGGACCAATGAATTTGAGTATTATATTATACTGTGGAAAACATTAAATAGAGGTAGCTATAACAGTTGAATCATTTACCTGAGGCTATAATAAAAACTACTAATATAAGGTGATGTTATAAAGTTTCACTGCATTTTGTTTTATAACATTTGCAATGTTTAAAATTTAATTCACTATTAGGATTCAAATGAAATTTTTCCTTTCTTTACTATAGTGCTTTGTGTTTTGAAATATATTTATTCTGTATTAGTTTTTATTTTGTTGTCAGTAGTGAGGATTATGCATATTATCATCCAGTCATTCACATGATAAATAAATTCCATCCTATATATACCTCATATGTGCACTGCCATTAATGTTATCAGTACCTGATTATAGCACACTAGTTTGTACAAAATGGGAGTCATTACAGCTTAGTACAAAACAGCATTTAGTGTTTTCTGCTGCTGTTTCCTTAGTGGTTACTGCATTATGCAAGACTTCAAAAGCAATGTGCACTAGCATATTATTCATATTGAAAATTATTACCTGCATCTGAATTTGTATTGGAGAAAAAGTTATTAATCATAAATCCAAGGGATAAGAGAGAAAATGTCAACTTTGAAATAAATGGAAGTAAATTTACAATCATGACTTAATATTTATATCATCAGGAGAACATTGAAACACTAAAATAACTAATACTTTGAATTAACCAATATTGAAAAAAAATGGGGATTTTGGGATAGTGAAATATTACAAGATTCAGAGTGGTTAGAAAATGCCAGCAATATGAATTATTTGTATAAGTAAATTATTCAACATCAAAGTCTGATCAAAAATGAAACTGACATTTCCATTTAACAGCAAGATATAATCTTAATTTTCGATTTTTTTTCTTAACTTAAAAGATAGTAATATGTATTGATCTATGTGGTATAAAAAAATGAAATAAATTAAAATACTGAGTAACAGACTAAGTGAATTTAAATAATATGCCCTAAAATTGGTTACCTATAAGGTCTAACTGATGTCATTTTAACATTTGTGCTGATTCAGTAAAGGCCTATGCTGTATATTAGCTTGATATTAACTCCTCGTTAACCTCGATACAGGTTGCAAGACTGAAATTTCATTAATAAACTATCTAACAGCATACTTTTAACTGTTGACTGCATTTGCTATTCAAATGTTTAGTTTTTTTCACCCAGTGTTTTCCATATTAAATAGATGCAACATACAGTACAATGTTCTCAAAAAGCTTTAAGCTATAATTTATGTCAAAAATGATATTAAAGCACATTTTCATAATCAAAGAAAAAATAAAATCTACCTTCACTAGGTAAATTTTAATTATAGATTTAAAAAACACATCTCTGATGAAAAAATGACTTTACAATAGTTGCAGTAATAACTGATTCATACAACAGCAGTTATTTGGCAATATTAACAAGTAATGACTCCCGTTGTTGACAGAGAGCTGTAAATTCTATTTAATTATATCTTAATATCAAAAAAATTGTATTTAATATTGTCATTAGAAAGATCTATGTATTTTTTAAATATTGCACAGAAATATTTTTCCTTTATCTAAATAAACAAGAAAGTTGTACTATTATGTGTATTTTTCTTATTGTTAGTATTATTACAATAAAAATAAACTGTTATTTGTATTTTATATAAAAAAAATTGATATATGAAAAACAGAATAAATGTTATTTAGTGTCCTTAGAGTTACTGTTTTGAATATTAAAATGTAAGCCAACAGATATGATCTGCTGTATTGTGATGCACCAAAATTATTTTATTTTGCTGATTTTAATCTAAACACATTATAATAAATTGTATATTAATTCATATTTATTTTACGTAAAGTCTGAATGAGTTGTAGTGTTTAATTTTTTTAACTAAATGAAGTTCTAGGTGAACTTTAAAAGTTATGAATATAAAGGCTTAAATGTATTTTAAAGTCCAAGCTTTCCAATAAAAATGCATTACTGAATATACAATAATAAATTTAAGATTACCAAAAGTGAATGCTTTCATCACAAATAAATTTTTATTTTTATATAGTGAATTATATCTAATATTTTACAATACTCACTAAATGAGTGAACAAATTAAATATTTAATAACACAAGTGAAACTAATAAATTAAGGTGAGAGTTTTCCATATTTGATATGGTGACAAAATTTCCCTCTCACAGACAAGATATCACTATGGATCCAGAGTAGTTAGAACATACAGTTCAAGTTTTATTAATTTACATGTAAATTTACTCTGCTATTGAACTGATTTATGGACTATGACTTTCATTTACTCATATATTATGGCAACTAAAGATTAATGAATAGTACAAAAGACAGTAGAGCAGTTGAATATTAATAGATTATAGAAAAAATTCTTTTTCATGCTTGCTATTAATCAAAGAATTTTATTAATTATTCTGCATAGCTCATTTTTCGTTTTTACAGCTCTGAAATTTCATTAAAAAGATAAGTAATCACAGTGCATTTAATTAATAAAAGTATATATATTTGTTGGCATTATGTTTTATTATTGCTAAAAATCACAACTTATAGTTTTTTAAATTTAACTATTTACAATACAGTCAGCTCCCAGTTATTCAAATATATTATTTTAATTACCAATAACAATTTGTTAAATGCAGTTTCCTTTCCTTAGCTCACTCTATGTTAAACACTTAATAATGTGCATCTTCCACTTGGTATGAGATTTCATCCTCCCTACCACCACACCCTTATTTCACCCAAAATGCTCTTCCCAGTGCCAAACTGCGCTTCCCAGTCCAAGTTTATAAAGACACTTTATATAGATAGCAGTTGTTTGTATCATCACTTGGACAACACAATATTGCTCTGCTTTGTGACAATAGCGTTTCCAGCATTGAACATTTTTCAATACTGTTTGCTGTTTACTATAATTAGGAGAAAGCAACATTCAAAAAGAAATCAATACTTTTTAATATGTGTGTCATGATGTAAACTCATTAAAAATTTATTTTTGTGTTCATTTCTGATATGTGGTATAATCATTTCTAAATGTAATAAAATGCATTCCACAAACTTTTTTCATCAGATTTATACTCTATAGTGTTCTGCACTATCAAAACTATCATTCTTCTCTATTATCACAGAAAATCGAAAATTTTTAATTCTTCGATTTCTCCATTTTAAAATAAAAAAAATATAAAATGGTGAATTTTTGTACTTCATTTGGGCTCTATTATTACAGAAGTTGGAGGTACTGAAAACTTTGATGAACTAAGTTAAAATTGTTAAAGGAAATCGTGTACGAGAAACAAAACCAACAATCTTCAACCTATATAAAACTCAAAAGTGGCATTCTCTATAAAACCAATCAGAAAATAGTGCATAAGTAATGTGACCCTAAGATAGTTATTTTTATTTAACAGGCATGTTTGTGTCATGCTAGAACCCAGAATGTCCACAGGATTTTGGTCAAAAAGTTGCGAGCAAATGTAACATAAACTAGAAAGTTTAGTTACCTTTGGTGAATATGGAATGCTTGTTTTCAAAGACAAACCATGCATTTTTCAAAAACGTTTCCTCTAACAGTGGGAATTTAAACTAATAGAAGATTCAAAAAATGCCAATTGTGATATCTTAATGGCTTATCCAATCCAAAAAGAATTCTTCATTTATATATGAAACAAAAAAAAAGTTGAATGTCTACATAGACAAAAAAGTGGGCAATAAAATGAAAACAAAAGCTAAAAAACATATATGCATACTTATTTTAATATCACACATTGTCTTCATTTGACATATTTAAAGTTCAATACATTGGCTTCATGACTGAAGCTTACAGCTTAGTGGAGAGTTCCACAGCAAAGAATGTTTCTATTGCTTTTTTCTGCCCATTAAAGTTAGATGATAAGATATATATATAGATAAGATATATATATATATGATAGATATAAGATATATATATGATAGACATAAGATATATATAGATAAATTTTTCAACCAATTAAAGTTAGATGGTTTTTTTTCTGCCCTAATTTTTATTTTGTGGGAGGCATTTCATTTTCCAGACATTCTTACTTTTTTTTTTGCAATTAGGTTTATACTGGTGTTTCTTCAATGTCCATCTCATAAGAAACTGATTTTGTTAGCTGTTACTTTAAGTTTAAAAAAAAATTCCTGAATCTGAAAGCAAATAAGAAAGTTCTGTTTCGAACAGAAACAATATTTCTTATACATACTTAGAGAGACCTTTTTGCTCAGAAATTAATTAAAATAACTTGACATTCTCAATGTCATTATTGCTCAATGACAGAGAACTTTGTTAGTTTAACAATACTTTTTAAATTTGTAATATAAGTATCTCCCCAACTTAAAATACCACACTGAATAACTGACTGCACCCATGAAAAATAAAGTATTTTACACATATTATCAATAATATTTTTCAAACAATAAAATTTCTTTAATGTTAATATTAGTTTATCAGTAAGATGTTTTATGTGGGATTCCCTTTTTTAAATTATGATCAAGTAAAACACCAGATATCAAAAACTACAAACTTTCTTAATTTCAAAACACAGAGAGATTTTTTTTATCTTGACATTTTAGTTAGGTATCTGTAGTAGCAACAAAATTTTAATTTTTTAAACAGAACAGGATGTATTTAGTTTTGGATAATTTTTTATATAGTTATTCTCATAGTTATATCCATTTTGCAATTTTTAGAACTTCTGAATTCACCAAAAATATTAGCATTAATGGTCAAAATCTAATCAGCATAGGCATTAATGCAGCAACTTAGATTTTTATTACAAAAATCACTAATATGTAAAAAACAATATTGGGCTTTAAACAGATCCTTGAGGAACATCATTTTTAACTGTTATAGGATCACTAATTACATTATGTAATTTTATAACTCATTTGTTGCAATAAGATATTGTGATGTATTAAATCCTTTTTCTAGATCTAAAAATAAACACAGAAAGTGTTAATTCACTCTTATATACAGAATGGAAAGCTTTCTGAATATCAAGACCTGTTTTGTAACTATTTCAAAATCAGCAAAAAGAGAGATTGCCCCCCTTTGATCCTATCTGATTCATTTAATAGTTGTAATTCCTTCCTTGTGCACATCATGCATGATGGCAGTTGACAGTGTTCCAAGGGACACCCACTTAAAGCAAGTAACACATCATTCAGTGTTGAAAACATTTTAGCTTTTTTTAAAGATTTAAATTCCCAATAATTCCCAAATAGTTGGCCACCTGTGCCAAATTTGGCTCATGGATTTACACTGTGCTGTGTTAAAAAAAAAAGTCACTATCTCTGATAGGGCTTAGTTAAAGTTTAAAACCACTTTTCTGAAAGGAAAAGGAGAGGGAAGGGCAGCAAGGGAGCCATGCTTTAAAAAATATTTTTGAGGGGGCCATGCATTCTAAAAGGGAGGGAGGCATCCCCCTTTCACCAAGCCTACTAGTATATATATACTGCTTACATTTGCATTATTTACTTCACATATTTTAGTATTTATTAGCAAAATGATTGTTGTTTAATTTTCAGCAATCATGTTGCTACAGATGATTTTTCCTACAGAATTCTTTCAGCTGTTTATCACTTATCCATCCATTTACATATGGCTCTTTGGCTATAATTTATTTTTATTCCTTTTTCATTTTAAGTGATATTAAACATTAATTATGTTAAGGAAGATATCACTCTGAATTTAACATCGATCAATTTTAGAGGAAAATTGTCTTGAGCCACATGGGATACGAACTTACAACCTCCTGCTAACATGTCAGGTGCTCTGGACCATTGTCAGGTGCTACCAGCCACCGATAAAGATCTCCTCTAATTGATGCTATGAACTTTCTACCAACAGTACACTATTCTCCATGTCTCATGAAAGCATTGTCCCAGCTGCTCAGACTCAAGAAACAATTACAAGAATGTCATGAAGACGGCAAGAATATTCTGAATATACAATTGTTTAGGTTGAAGATATTTTTTTCGGCGTATTTAATCATATATTAAGAAAGATATCACTCTGAATTTAACGTCAAACAATTTTAGAGGAAAAATTATCTTGAGGTAGGTGGGGTATGAACTTACGACCTCCTGATAACATGTCAGGTGAGTTCTTCTTTCAGAGTGATATCTATACTTAATATATGTATTATATATGTATCATATATCCTTAATATATGTATTATACAATATCTTCAATATAAACAATTGTATACTCAGAATATACTTGTCATTTTCATGACATACTTGCCATTGTTTCTTGATGCTGAGAGCAGCTGGGGCAATGCCTTCATGTGTTCTATGGAGAATTGTGTACTGTTGGTAGAAAGTTCATAGCATCAATTAGAGAAGATCTTGTTTGGTGACTGATAGCTCAGTGGTTCAGAGCACCTGACATGTTATCACGAGATCATAGGTTTGAATTCCACCTGATTCAAGACAACTTTTCCTCTAAAGCTGAAAAATTCAGAGTGATATCTTCCTTAATATATGAATAAAGATGTTTTTTTCGACATATTTAATCTAAACATTAATAATACTTTTGAATATGAAAGACAGCAATATAACAATATAATTAAATTCCCATATCGAACTTTTTCTGAGCGATTATTGCCAATACTTTAATGTAGTGAGATCAAATAACAAACTAGATTTATATTAACTATCTAATATCCATGTAAATGCTATGTAATCATTGTTTTTAAAAATAAAGTAAACAAACAACTTACATAAAATTATCCTTATTGGCACTATAGAAGATTAAAACATCACGTTTCTTTGTGATCTTCAGAAGTTGATATTGTTTTAATTGGTTGACCATAAAGACACCATCTATATAAATCTCTCAACTGTTGAGGATTACTTGCTGGAAATGAAAAATATATCGTATATATATATATTGGGGGACAAAAAGATAAAAACTGTGCATTTAAAAAATTCAAAATTGTTGGATTGTTTTTCAATGAGGCACTTTCTTTTTAATGCAATGAAAGGGTATTCACTTTGCAGGTGTTAGGGATATGAGAGCCATCCATCAAATCACCCAGCATGAGTCATCAAATGAATCATCTCACACCCAAAAAATTAACCTAATGAAAAATTAATACGAAAAATATATGAGTTCAAAAACACTTAAATTGCAAGACTTACAGTCAATGGGCAGCTGAGCAAGTAAAGATGCAGTTTCAGGTTGTTCTTCCATCACTTCTATGAGACTGTAGATTTCAAATGAAGGTAACCTGATGTCATGGTATAAATAGACACGATCACTGAAGGTTGCATATACCAAAACAGGAACATTCTGTTCTGAAGATAAAGAATAGTTGCCTGAAACAAGAAAAAAATTACTAATACTTTTGCTGTTTAAGTACATGTGAGTGAATATTCTCAAGAGTTGTCAAAAATATCAACAGGCTTGCATCATACTTATTTATAAAAAAAAAATACCCCCTCCAGCAGCTGCTTACCACAGAGGTCTGATAGGAGCCTGTCAGTTTATATGCCATAGCAGAAGGTCTGAGAGGATGGCAGGACCTCAGCAGAAAAACGATACATACATCCATGCCTTACCCATGACTCAAACCCAGGTCCTTAGATCAGTAGCCAAGCAAGCTAACCACTTGGCCATGGGATAGTTCTTGTTTATAAATGTTTATTATTGAAGGAAATCACTTGCAGGATTTCTAGCATATAGATGTTTTTCCTATAGAATGATTTCAGCTCATGGGTTTTTGAATTCATGTAGTCATCAACAAATTATTGAATTATTATTGAATGTAGTCATTTATCAACAAAATAATTCTTTTTATTTAATTTTCAACAGTCATGTTGCTATGGATGATTTTTCTATAGAATTCTTTCAACTGTTTAGTTCACAATAGCAGTTGCAAGAATTCTAGGAATACATCCATAAACAATATAGTAAAAAGTGTCACATAAAATTATAGAAATTGAAAGATAAATCAATAGACCACAAATTTATTTGATAAACAGTTAAATCAACTACTTATACATATCAACTTTTGTTTCTATCTGTTATGTGAACTTTTCAAAGTGTCATAATTTTTTATTAACATTTTACTGGTTTTTCTAACTGTACATAGGCATCGATCATCACAGGTAACTTCTGACATCTTCTGTGGGCACAAAACTGATATACACTAAATTTATCTTTTTGCCCGCTAAAAAAACAGGTCACTCTACCAGCTATCATCCAGAATAAATCATTCATTACCATTACCAATAAATATATCATAAATTAAAATGGAGCATGCACTATTTACTACTCTTTGTCTTGATAAATATTCCAGAGCAATAATAATATTCAGATTGGCAGTATGAAGTAATGTCATTCATTCAATATTTTAGAACAGTCTTCAATAAACACATGAGCAAAGTTCATGAAGCATCTGTTGAAGAATGTTTAATCATTTACACATTTTTATTTCTTCCACTAATGTCAAAGAAAATATAGCTCCTTCTTTTCACAGAACACCAACATTAAATACAGATGCTGATTACATATTAATACAGGTACTGAATACTACTGGATTGTCTGGAACAAAGATGATTTGAATAATCAAAAATCAAGATAATTACATAAAATTATAAAATTGTATATAAAGAAGGTACATGCATCTTAAATATCTTTTTTAAAATACAAATCACAATGCATTAATCAACAAAAATGCATAACATGAAATTTAGCTACTCCTTTTGCTACTCATTCAGAGGAAGAAAACATATCACATCTTGGATAGAATGGTATTTGCAATCATCTTAAAGGTTAATCCATCAAAACAAAGAATACGGTTTCAAATTAATATAGAGGAGAACTAGGGGCATGAGTGGATAATAAATATGCAGAAGAAATGAGAACTGCATATTTGGAGTCAATACTCAGTATGCAAAGGAGGCAAGATAGCCAAATATTTCTTTCAATACGAAAATACTATGCAGAAGATGAGTTAAAAAGGATAGGCCCCAAAAGCTATGATGATAAGATATGGGACCCTATAGTTTATAAATTCATCCAGATATTAGCACTTTACTGTATATGGAAAACACTTATGTGGTGTTTGATTATATAAATTAAACATTTTATATAATCAAACACCACATAAGTGTTTTTTTAAAAGAAGTTTTCATACAAAAACAGTATAAAATGTTTCCAACAATTAAACTCTGTGAGTGAATTTGCCATTTAAAATATTTTCATTTTAGTTTTATATAAGAAAAAACATATCAAATCTCTATTTGCATTGAATCACAAAATATTTCATAGCTGTCAGACTGATACAGCTTCTCCACATATATATTATTGCCCTTCAAAAAACTTTCTTTCGACCACTTAATTTGGCTCCTCTTACAGAATTGACAATTTCCATTTGTATTAATGTGTAAAAATAATTATAATATTAATCTAAGAATAATAATCTAGACACATTTCTTAGTTAATCAGACAATTAAGAATTTATTGTAAAATATCAGGGTAGTTATTTAAATATTTTTTTTTATTTGCAACATATAGGATAGAGATATAGGATAGAGGATAGATAACATATAGGATAGAGTGTCCTAGAAACTATTAGGTGCCCTTCTAAGATGCATAATATTACTAATTGATAAATATAATGTGGTACACAATATGCTTGAAAAGCTGAATCAGTGCCCAATATATAATTAATAAAATACTTTAAAATTCTATTCATAATAATGTCAAAATTATATTCTAATGCTTTTAGCACAAATATTATGGCAAATGATATAAATAAATAAAATTCTGAAATGAAATCTATACTTTCATTTTATAAGAAACTAAAGCAGTCCTGCTTACAAGCTATCAAAATGTACTGGAGAATAGTAAACACACTATTACTGATCAAAAGTACGTATACATAAGAATTATTGACTACAAGTGCAGAATGAGGCTAAAGTAGTATCCTCATACTGCTTGTATATCTTCTATATGACCTGAATGACCTTAAATTCCCCAGATAAAGCTATATACAAATTTTATGATTAGATTTATTGTTTGATATTTTTTGAGCCCTTGAAATTAGGCTGAGATAAATGATATTTTCATTAGTTTTAATTACAGCTGGTGTTACTATATGCATAACTCTACATTCTTACAGTTGAACTGATATGTTAAATTCTACACAATATTTACCAAATAAATATATAATTGGCTTACAAGGGTTGTTCTAAAAGTAAATTTACAGAGTGAATAACTGGTGCATTTTGGGCATTAACAATAATATTGGTAAAACAACATTCAATTAGATCAGTGTGGTTGGGTTGTTTTATTTCTAAGCAGCACTTTTTTGCACACAATGGGCTAATAATATACTAGTCACAATATATTATTAGCCCATTTAAATTCTACACAATATTCACCAAATAAGTATGCAAGTCATGAGGACCCTAAGGGCTCAGAGAAGGTTGAGGAAGGGGATCCAAAGGAGAGCTCTTAGGAGACAGATGGAAGCCATCAAGGCCATTCAGTGTGTTCTTTAACATGCACAGGGTATGGTTCTCCTATATATGGGACCATAGCTTAAGATACCATCTAACAGACAGTGGCCTTTCCAAGCTTATTGGTGTCCCCCCTTTTCCCACTGAGGGCAGAATGAAGGTTAGTGGAGAAAATCTTCAATGCAACACCATTATATCAATAATTTGGCAAATACCATTATGTCAATGTTAGAAATATGATTTGGCACACCCTTGGTTTAAAATGTCTGCTTTCCTAGACATATGAATACCAGAGGAAGTGTGTGCTACAATTCGATATTTCAGTAAAAAAATGTTTCTAACAGAAATTTATCACCAACTTGTTGAAGTTTATGGAGAAAATGTATTGAGTTCACAAAGTATAACAAAGTGATGTTTAGAGTTTTGAGAGGGAAGGCAGAATACCAGTGATAATAAAGTGGAAGACTGGAAAGTCCAATAACAAGTGAAAATATTGAGGCCATAAAAAATTCCTCAACTAAAAGAAAATTTTCACCTTTGAGTTAGAACCATATTTACCATTGTTCGTGATATTAGGCTTAGCAATGACTGATTATCAATTAAGGGCACTATGTTTTCACTTCAGTGGCATCAAGAAACTAGTTTCACACTACAACAAATGTTTGAATCTTATATGAGATTATGTAGAAAAGCAAACAGCTGTAGTTCAAATACTTGTAAAAATTGTCCTATAATAAAATAAATTTCTTAAAACACTCATAAGCTTACTTTTTGAACACCTGCATAGGCATACAACCTCATATTTGTATGCGTATGTAAGGGGTGTAGTGGTGGTGGTGTTATTGGAATAGGGGTCTGCTCTTCACTGAAACCTCATGAACACTAGAAAAATTTGCCCGCTGACAGTTTTCTTACAGCATGGTAGGTGCCTCTCTCTAGAAATATAGGTAATCTCTATTTTATGCTAAAATGCATTCTTAGACCTCCATCTTCAAGCAAGGATGTCTTTATGTGGGAATGATATTCCCAGAAAAATACATGTAATAAAAAGTGCACTCTGTAAAATTTTGACATAAATATATGCAAATTAATCATGTCCTTATAGCCTTTATTTTAAAAACATACTTTATATTTCAAAAATAATACCGAAAATGAGGGAAAATATTTTTACTGAATTTTAAGAACCATTAACCAGGGACACATAAAGCAGAAACTATCTATATGCAAAAATTTCCTCTCCCCCACAAATTCAGCAGTGTATGTTCATGTTATGCATACAAAACACTTCATTAACCCTTTACTACCACTGTCATATGGTAAATGATGGCAGAGAGTGCACTTGCATGTGATAAAAAATAAAAATAAATTCCCCCTCAAGCAGCTGCTTGCCATAGAGCTCTGATAGGAGCCTGCCAGTTTTAATACACCATAGAGAAGATGGTGTATTAAAACTGTTGTATTTCTGCTGAGGCAAAACCTCAGCAGAAATACAACACAAACATCCATGCCTTGGGATCAAACCCAGGTCCTTTGATCAGTAGCCAAGACCGCCAACTACTCAAATCACCAGGACAGCCTTGCATGTGATAGAGTCATATATTTTTAACTCTGTAAAGCTGTCATTTCAGACCACTACATTACCAATTTAAACTATGTGATAGGCATATGACTATACACTCTTGCCATATATAGGCTTGTTTATTAATACTTCAGAACTTGTAACTATATACATTATTTCCAAAGATTTTGTTCTTAACCTAACATTCAAAGAGCTAATAAAAGTGATTTGTTTTTAAATATGAAAGTTACCTGAATATGCTAACAATCAATGATGTAATAAATATGATCTATCACTAAATGCTACCTTACCTGCAGTAAAAGTACATACAGGTTCCTCAAACTGGAAACGTACAGACTGACGCTGCTGATTCACCATATAAGTTTGTCCATCCCAAGCACAAGCTATTACCTCTTCCTGACCATCTCCCTAAAAGGTGACAGAGATTATTGAGATAATTTACTGCAGATTATTATTAAAGTTTAAAATGTGTAACATTTAAGTTAATAAATTGTTTACTTCAAAGAAATTAATAATTTCTTGTTAAATAAATTAGCATTAATGATTCTTGTAGGAAAAGACCATAATATTAAATATAATTTAATGTCTCTAATTTTACTGTAAATTCAATAATTTTAGTGTGGATTTGCTTTTTTAAAACCAATTCTACTTGTCTTAAACATTTGAGTACACATGAACAATTAATTAATAAACTGGCATCCTTGTGAACTAAGTGTACTCAAATGTTTTAGACAAGCAGAATTTGTTTTAAAAAACAAATCCACATTGGAACTGGAGAATTTACAGTGAAATTGTAGATACCAAATTATATTTAATTGATATAACAATGTGTTTTAAGATCCTTAAATACTATAATACATATTTCAAACATAAATTTTCAAAACAATTAAATGAATTATAAAAACACTAGCTGTATCCAAAACTTATGCCAATTTAGGAGATACCCCTACACAGTTTTATACTACACTGCTGCAATTTTGAAAATACCAAGCAGTAATTTTAATGAACTGTTACAGTGATTGTCACATTATTTGAAACATGTTCCTAAGGAAACTTCAAGCATCATGACATACACACCTAATAATCTTATCTATATATATATCACAACTTTAATTCACTTGCACATTTCAGTACCACATTTTTCTGTGAGCCCATGAAGGTTACTTTTCTTACTGATGGCAGAATAGGGGTTAGTGGACAAAATTCTCAATGTAGGCATGGTGGAACTTAAACCTGAGAACATCAGGTTGAAAGTTATGTATGCTGTAATACATTAAGGGTGGAGATTTTATAACCCCCATGAGGGCTTGAATAACATACATTTCCTAAGGCAGTACATAAAAATCAGGGACTCAAACACATCAACACTCTTACGGCTTCTATTAAAAAAAATAACTACATTAATAAATATTGGTGATTCCAGGTGTCATATTCTAATATGATGATGATATACAAGATTGTAGATGAATAACAAGCAAATATCATTTTTTAGTTGTAGAGAATTTTTTATCTTTCTGAAACCTTTAAGCACATTGTTCACATCTCTAGTCACTAATAACATGGCAACAAATTTTCATAAAAGTCATGCCTCTTGAGATAAAAATAGCGATTTCTTAAAGATTTCAAGGTGCTGAACACGAATATAACAATGAAAATGCAAAATTGGCTATGATTTCTGAGAAATTTGCAATAGTTTCTTATATAATAGAGTAATACGTACATATGACATGTGTCAGTAAAACTCTGCTTCTACTCCCGACATCAATTTGCCAACTCTGCTTCTACTCCTGACATCGCTTTGCCCGTTGCTTGTACAGCTGCTCAGGATCATCTCTGGCGAGTGTCCAACAGTAGTCAGCCAACATTGAAGTGGCCCAGTTTCCCTGGTATCGTTTCTCCATCGTTGCAATATCCTGGTGAAAACATTCACTGTGCCCATCACTACCCATGCTGCAGTTGTTGGGGAAGAAATCTAAGTGGGAATGGAGAAAGGGGATCTTTAAGGACATATTGCAGCCAAGTTTGTGATACAGAGACATATCCTGTTTCTTGTAGTTGTCAGTCCTTACATTCCCAAGGAATTTAGTTGACACCAGACAAAACGCATCTCAAGCCTTTTTCTTGTCGCCCTGAAACAGTTGTTGAACATCTGGTCTCTGAACAGCTCACAGATCTGAGGAGCCACAAAAATTCCCTCTTTAATTTTCGCTTTGCTGAATCGAGGGAATTTGCCAGCCAAGTACTTGAAAGCTGATGCAGTCTGGTCCATGGCTTTTACGAAATTTTTCATCACACCGAGTTTGATGTGTAGAGATGGTAACAGAATTTTGTGCAATTCTGCCAGTGCTGGATTCCACACTCTTCTCTCTGACCTTCAGATCATTCAAAGGCCAGTTTCTCTTCACATAGTGCAAAGTCTGTTTGGCTATCCCATTCACATAAGAAATAGCAGTACTTCATATATCCCAGCTGCAGACCCATCAACAGAGCCACTACCTTCAAGTCACAACAGAGATGCAAACCATACTTGTATTGAAGACAGTCCAACAGCTGTTTTAGGTTGTTGGTTTCTTTCATGTAGACAATGAATCTCTTATTGCGATCTTATGCAACCACGGCAATTCCCGGTTCCGCTTGTACAGCACTACCTGGTTATGAAGAGCCGTGCTTATCTAGAGCCGGGGGCAAGGAATATGCCCTATAGGCGCACCTCAACCCCAGCCTCACATGGCAGCAGTCCTATAGAAGGAAAGCTGACCACCGGAAGAAACCATGCTTTAATCTATTCCCCGGTTAGCCATGAACAAGGATATATAGATCCAAGTTCGATCGGCGTCCGGGGTGGAGACTCTTAGTAAGACCCAGACTTTTGTGAGGGCTCTGGCTTACTAGGAATCAATCCATTCTGCCGAGCCCTCGAACAGCTCCACTGAGCTCCTGATAGGTGAGGTCTGCAACGCCGTCACCATCCGACCGGCAATCAAGCCGGCCAGCAGCGTCTTCAACCTCGGTTGGCTTCAGCAATGCTCCAGCCGGGGACCACTCCAACCGGCAAAACCTTAGCAATGCTCCAGCTGTTGCCCACTACAGCCGGCAAAGCGTTTGGCATGCTCCAGCTGGGGATCATCCGACCGGCAAAGCCTCAGCCGGGTTGCTGGGCCCTAGGCCCCCCCACCACGACAAGGTGGTCCCCTATCGGGGGGGTTTCATGTAGACAGCATGTCTGACTGGAATGGATGGAAGCTGATTTCCATTATGCAGCACACTGCCTTGCCTCAATTTCAAGGAGTCTATGAATAGTCGCCATTCTTCAGGGTCATGTTTGATTCTGAGGGTATTCATCAGGCCATCTACATCGGAGCAGAACACAAGGTCATCTTCCTTTCTGAAGTAAGGCACAAACTGCTCATGACGAGTTCCAAATGAAGTCACTTGGACATTTTCCTTGAGAAGATTCCATTGTTTAAGTCTTGATCCAAGTAACTCTGCTTTGGCCTTGGACAGCTCCAGATTGTGAATGAGATCATTCATTTCTTCTTCGGTGAGAATGTGTGGTGCAGATGATGCACTGTGGCAGACGTATGGATCATCATTAGATACCGAAGGCTGTGGAGAACCCAACATTGGTTCACCTCCCTCATCATCATCTGAATCGATGAAAAATTCTTTTGGAGGTTCAGGCACTGTGTGGAACTGGTCAGAGAGCAGATTGTATATTCGGGTACGCTATTGTCCACTTCTTTTTCTTTGTGATGCCTCCAGAAACAGGTAGAACCATGCAGAGGTAGCAGTCATTTGTGTGATTGCTTGGCTCTCCAAACCATAGGAACAGCAAATGGCATCACAACTTTTTCACCTTTCAGCCACTTTGGAAGTTTTCTTGCACAAATACTGCAGCATATGTGTGGAGCCCAGGCCTTGTCCTGGTCCCTGATCTTGCATCCAAAATAAAACTCATACGCTGTTTTCGCTATTGGAGTGGTGGCCCTTTTCTGGCTTACAAACATCACTTCCCTGCAAATGTAACAAAACAAATCTGCACTATTAACACAGTTATGAGGCATCACTACTGTTGGATTAAAACTGCAAGGATTACTTGTGTTTTACTTATTTCTCAGGGGTAAATGGGAGTCACTCAAAAGACTTGCTCACCCTACGAGATGTCGCTTACAACTAACAATTGCATTATCTTTTGTCTGCGATGTCATGACTCAACTACATTGCAATACCTCCAGGGGTTGTATGTATGGCGGGCTGATGCAATACAACGCAATATGTTGCAATCTGGAGTTTAAAATACAGCGTTGTGAAATGGTTACCTGTGTACTCAATGTGGACAGTTGTTTATACATGACCATCTCTGTCTCTCCTAAACAAGAGCCAATCGACAAATTTTATTGTGTTTCATGTTCAGCACCTTGAAAATAGTCAAGATTGGTTAGTTTCATTTCAAAGTCTTTTTATGTGTTGCCCAGTGTAAGTAGCTTTGAATATAGAGAACATGGCCAAACATATGTAGTCATTCTCTACATATGGTGCTACTTAAAGGTGGTATGAAAACTCTTTAATCTTATCATTACTTACATAAATTGCATTTATTTTATCAAAGCTGAGCATTTTATAAAAAAAGTTCTATTCAACAATCATCTGCAATGTTAAACCTGTTTCTTCAAATTCTTGTCACCATATGTGTCTATCTAATATCACCATTATTATTTGTCTTCACCATTTTTTAAACAGTGCCTTCTATTTGTTCAGCATTCAACTTAGTGGCACCTGGAATCATAAATGCTTGGAAACATATGTATCAATGCTTCAAAAATTATTTTCAGTTAACAACAAGATAAATTTCTAATAAATACTTACAATAAGATCCAGTTTTGTTAATGAAAACAACTGATGATCTACTTGCAAAGACCATAAAATGTCATCGCCATCAACAAGCATCAGAGTGCCTGCAAAGTCAAAGAAATCATTTTACATCGAAACCTATATACACATCCAATCTATCTATATATGCACTCAATACTTATTCTGACATGACATTTAATGTAAACAAAGAATTAGAATATGAGTAATGAGTAATGTCAAAAAAAGGACATTCTTGACCAAATATATAATCAATACTGATTCTACTAATGTGTAAAAATCAGAATAATTATTAATATTAATTAATTAATATAAACTAATATGTAAAAGAAAGCTTTTGGTAGGTTTCTTTTTATAAATAGAAAATTAGAAATATGAAATTTATTTCAATTTCTATGCAATATCTAATTTAAGAAATTATCTTTATAAGATATTAAAGATTAAAAATAAAATTTCCTGGGAGTGAATATACCTTTCCCTATTGGGGGGATTTATTGCCTCTCCTCCCATTTGCCACTGATTCTAGTTATCATGCTACCTTATCAATTATGAAAATTTTTGTTAAGGTTCATTTAATATCATCACCTATAACAAGAGCTGGGAAACTTTATTGTGTCAAGAACCATAACACCAAAAATAAAAACACTTAAACCTGAGGGCTTGTAATTAGTATATTTTATTGTGAAAAATTAAACCATAACATATTTTAGAATTAAAAAAATACATATAATCAAGTGTATACAATAAAACTGTATTGAAAAAAAATGATATAAAAATTCCATCATTCATTAATGTCACTCTTGGAGCTACTGGTTCACAAACCCTGATCTAAAATCATGAAATTTACATTAATCTTTATTGTCAAATAAATAGATGTCAAAGAAAATTTTATGATTAAGTAAAGAAAGGTAACCATCTTTAGATAATATAAAAATATTTACTAAAGAAAAAAAATTAAATAAACATAATAAAAAAAAATCTGGCTGACATGAAATTTTATATGTTGTGATTATGATAATCAAATTCAATGAATTCATGAATAATATTCCACCAGTAAATCCAAGTCAGTTTACCAAATTAAAAGTATATTCATTATTAGTAAAATAGTGACAATCATTTACTTCATTCTCCATTTTATTTTCCCTGCTTCTTTAAAAGCTTCTCAAATTAGAAATCTATAATCTGTGGTTGTTTGAAGATACAAAATAATTAGGGCTACCAAGTTCCAAATGATCACCTAGGTGTATCGATAGAATATGAATGCATTTTGTATAACTCATTTTAATATTTTTTTTTATTATTATTTATATTTGGTAACATTAAATGTTTCATCCAATAAAAAAAACTTACCATCCAAAGTAGCAATAGCTATAAGAGATGATGTTGGATTTCCTTTTTTCATGCCATGAATTCCACCAATAATTTCTGATGATATGTTTGGGTTTCTCATTCGAGTTGAAGCAAGAGGATGATGCTTTGGAGTTAACTTAGATAACAATGTACTGCAACAATAAATATTCCCAATGTATATTCAATGTGACAATGGCTTTTTTAATTATCTACTAAATATAAAATTTTGTTTGGAAAATATTTGAAATATTTAAAGTCAATAATGAGTAACAAAGGCATTTCAAGTTTCTTTACATATTTCACTTACAAGTCAGGTTTAACATCCTTTGGACAGGCCACAGTATATCTCACAGAGTTTGAAACTCATATAGGACAGAAGTTCCACATCCTCTTCATATAGAACAGAAGTTCCACATGGGGGACAAAGGATTGAACCACAAGGGCTGGACCTTGGCTCCAGAGGTTTGTGTACATCCCCAGGCTGACAGGAAGAATTTATTTTCATCCACTATAATAACACTGGTCAAGTCAGTAATTGGCCCATCTACTTAAATGGTGTCAAAAACAAATTTTAAATTTTGAGATTGTTATTGGACTAAAAAATTTTTGAAACCCTATAATCCAAACAGCAGGTAGAGAAAATTTGCAGATGTAGAATGGTTGAAGGGGAGAACCCAATGTTGAAAGGAAATCTAAATCTTGCAAGTAATTCCATTTTCAAAATGCCTCCCCCAACTCCTAGCTGGACCAGACTGCAATAGAGCAAGGTAACCTAATTGATAGTTTGCATGCCATTCTTTTGCAAAATGAACATTCGTTACAGAGATTCTAGTAGATCTGGAACTATAAACAGTGGAATTTGGATTCTCTTGATCCTGTCAAAGGTAGAATGAAACATTGGTAGAATATTTCCTTTTTCGTCGATGACAAGAAATGCCCACTGATTGCTATGAATGAGAAATAACTAGAGCTCTCAGCATGTAAAAGAAAAGCATTGCACAATATATAATTGAACCTTTGATAAACACCAACGAAGAAAAACAGTGTTTTTTACCAATTCCAAAAAACACTATGTTAAAAAAAGATTACTGCTCTCTAGTTAAAATAAAATATTTTTATTATAATTCTACTGGTTTATTACAAGACTTCCCTCACATTGTCAATAGCCATTCATTCATTATGTACTGTTTATTTGAGATTATGTTCTGATTTTGATGGCACAGGCTAGAGTTGTTACTAATAAACTAGTCAGTTTCAGTGACAGAATCTCTTTCTGTTTAATGAGAAGACTAGAATTCACTTTTTCTTATGCAAGAATACCTTTTTTTAAGGAAAACCCTGAGATTATACTACTTTGATGCCTTTTTTCCTTCTTCTATTTTAGAATGGAAGTATTTACAAAGGTTAAAATAATCACCCAACACATGCAAATTAGTTCATTAAACACAGCTAACACTTTTTCAGAATTTTTATTGGGTTAAAGATATTAACTACACAAGGAATATACCAAAATGTAGTCATTTACTTTTCTTCTAACAAAAGTAAATTTGATAAGCTAGACTTCTAGCTTTTTAATAAAAGAGTTCATGCAAATACAACTATTTTGTGGCATTTCTTTCTTATTTCTCTATTTTTAGTTTTGCCATTTTCTTCATCTTTTTGATATTGATAATATTCACATGGTTTAGATGTGATGTTTTGGGTATGGTCAGAATGAATTCTGGATCGCATTACATACCGCACACTGTGTGATCAATACATTTCACTGTAAAATAGAAAGCAGTGATTTAAATCTAACCTGTCATCTTCTTCATTTTCCAGTTCTGAGGACTCTAAAATTGGACACTGGAAGTTGATATATGTTCCTCCAGGTTGTGCCACCAAAATATAGGGATTTCCCTCAGATGATGGATTTAAAGATATTGATCCAATCTACAGAGAATGAGATCAAATATGGAAAAGATGAAAATGAACTAGCAAAATACAGCATTAGTATATATATATGCACTACAAACAATACACAAAAATTTTCATTAAAAATATTAATGCAAATATAGTTTTATTTAAAACTTTAATCATATAATGTAGTTAAAGCTGCATATTTTATTTTTTACAGCAACTGTTTGTTATTTTTTTAAGAGAGTTAAGAATATGAGTCATTAGATATTTACCTGATTTGCAAATTCCCACTTATGCAAACCAACTAATTTGCCTTTTACCTGAGATGGTCCCTACAAATAGAAACAATAAGAATTTACTTGTCACCAATAAAAGCACTGCAAAATTAAAGGGCAAATATTGAACTTTTTAAAAATATAAAAAAAAAAGCATTTTCCTATGGTGTTTCTATTATGTTTTCCTACTGTTCAGTGATTGTATTTCCCAGTTAATTACCTTAGCCTACTAATAAACATTCTGGTGATTATATTTAATTTTTTAACTAAAGCTTTCCTGAATATTTAACATTGCTACCAAAAACCTTAACTAGCAGTAACTAGTTAAAATTCTCTTTAATGCTGTCTCCTAAAAGAACTATGTTTTAAAAACTGTAACATGATTAGATACATTCAGAGAAGCCAATTCAAGGACCTCAATTAGAAAACCACTGCCTTAGTCAGTTTGACACCCTGCTCCATAGTTACTGTTAATAGTATCTGATAAGATGTCCTAAAAATTAAGAGTGTTTAACATGTAATCAAAAGGTTGAGATCATAACCACATACCCCTTTGAAAAACAAAAGGAACTCAATTAGAAAGTAACTGTCTTCATTGACTTTCAGTGATTGTATTTTACAGTTAATTACCATTTTGCCATTTTGCCATCCTTTGCCATTTAGCCCACTGTGTGGAAAAAATGCTGCTCAGAGGTAAAATAACCAATTGAAAATTAACATTCTGCTAATCTTGCATATTATAATACATTTCAAGAGAACCACAAATGGTTCTTACTTTCCACTTGTATGCTATTACTAGCATAAGTACTTCAAAATTTATATTCCTGATGAATAATACTAAAGCTATTACATAATTTCTGTACACTCCAGAACCTATCTACTTCATTAAGGAATTCATAGCAAAAGTGAAAGAAATAATTATTAGAAAGTGCTTCTAAGTGTGCATTCACAAGTGTGAGTGTTCCCCACCTTGAAATTGTATGTGAAATCTCAATTTGAACAGTTGCAGTATTACTTCGGTGACTGTACTTTACAGTTTAATTACCTTTATCTACTAAGAAAACATTCTGATTTGAGTTTTCCCAAGCCCATTGGTGTCCCCTATCTGGCAATTACATTTCATTTTTTTTAAATAAAGCTTTCCTGAACATCTGATGCAAACCCTTCACTAGTAGTAACTAGTTAACAGATGGAAACCTGTCATCAAGCACATCCAGCATGTTCTTTCATATGTACAGAGTATGGTGCTCTTGCACATGAGACCATGGATTAATGTCCTATTTGATGGACAATTACCTTTCCAAGCCCATTGGTGTCCCCTTTCTTGCCAAGGAATTTTTTTCAAAAACATCCAACATGTACAGAGCATAAAAAAATGATGATTCAAATATATATATATATACATTTAATTTGTTTATCAAAATTAATTATTTTTATTAATAAGTTTCATTAGAAATCACATTTTTTCTCTTCTAAGAACTTCTAAGAACAAAAGGTTGAGATCATAACCACAACCCCATTGAAAACTAATATTCTGCTAATCTTCCATATCATAATACATTTCAACAGAACCACAAATAATTCTAACAATCTTACTTTCCATTTGTATGCTATTAGTGTATTAATAATTACTGATTCTTATGTACAATAGTTTTTAATAGTGTCCTAATAAAATTACTTATAATCAAATAAAAACACATTATAGTTTTCTGAATCAAACTGATAAAATATAATGAACAATACTTTTCACGTGCATAATTGTGAAAGAGAAACTTACTTCATCAATATTTACCCATCGGTAGGTTCTCAACACTAGATCTGTTAAGCCCAAAACTAATTCTACAGAACCATCACCATCTGTAAAATTTAAATTCTGTTCAGTTATGTGCTGGATCAAAAATTGTATTAAAATGAAACACTTAGAAACCCTAACAATAAATATTTTTACAGTTTGATAATACCTTAACAACCAAAAACCAAAACCTCAAGGACAATATTCAATAAAATATTACCTCTTGATAAAATCAGGACATATTAGAATATAGAAAACTTTGCAAAAATATTGATCTATATAATTATGGTTACTTAAAAATTTTGTAAGTATGGATGCCATTTAAACAATTTTCCCAAAATATAGCCTAATAACATCTTTCATAGAGGCTATTATGGGCTCCTGTTAGACCTCTGGAGCAAGCAGCTGCTAGAGGGGAAATTGTCTTTTAATTATTTTTCATATCATAAATAGTTTGTGTTTAGATCTTTAAGTGTATATATTTCTCTTCAAAATAGATAATATATATTAGCAAATTTCATACTGAAGTTCAGTGGATACTTAAAGGGGAATTTAAACTTAGAGTTTTATCAGAGATAGAGACTTGAATGTTTAATGCAATAAAGGATGGGAGAACCCATGTACGAAATTTGGGATTATGTAGTCCAATATCTAAGAAATTATGAGGGGAAGTCCAAATCGGTTAAAAAAGAAAAAAAGACAAAACTCTTCAATACTGAGAATGTGCCTCTAGAAAATGGTAAGTCACAGGCATTATACATAAAGCACACACCTCACAATGCATACTCAAAATGGCTTACCACTATTATTCATATAATATCAACTAAAATTATAATTATGTTGCAAATACAAATAATGTCACACAATATCTCAAAATCCACATCAGGTCAATTACCAATTACAAAAATTTTTTTATCACAGATTGCAGTTTTCTAATCAGAATAGTATACAGTAGATCCATTTAAAATCACTAATTGATTCCATAATAATGTGTCATGTAGCAAAATATGATTATACATTTTTAATCATTCCCTAGAATTAACTGAAACATTGAAAGGTACTTTATTTAAAAAATCATCAAAAATTAATTAATGCAAAGATACTTTAATAAAAACTTTTAACCGTTATATTCTAAATGCTGCAACAATAAACTCTGTAATACAGTTAAAATATAAATCATATGAGAATTTAAAAAAACTTTAAAAGTTCCATATGTGTTTATTCAAACCATTCCTTTGTACACAGGTAGGCAGCACTGGCATCCCTCTGTCCACAGGTTTGAGCAGCATTCTGTGGGCACATAACCTTTCACAGTTCATTCAACTTTGCACTCTCTAACTGGTGGTAAATGTGCATTGAGTTTTATTCTTGGATTAGTATTACTATCAATCGCTAAAACCCAAATATCAGCATCATTGATGCCTTCATCAAAATGTCAGCCTTCACCAGGGCTGGATCTAGAATGAACGGGGGGGGGGGGGTATTGTCAAGGGGAGCCATGGCCTCCCTCTTTTCAGAATGGTAGTAAGGGTAATAGAGACAAAATTTATTAAACTTATTTATATTTCATGCATTTTTCAAGAAATTTTTTGAAAGACAAATAAAATGGAGGAGGAAATGTTTTACTGCATTGAAAATCCCGTCTTTTACCCTCCTTTTAAATTTTTTTGGTTCGATTATGTTTCTTGCTCCCCTCCCATCAATTTTTTTTTCCAGATCCAGGCCTGGTCAGCACTCTATTTTTCTCCCCAGTTTACAATTTGGTTAAAAATCACTGCAAAATAATTCTAACTTGGTCTACTTGTAATTTAAATCCTTCAATTTTAATTAAATGTTTTTAGATGTTCAGTATATTTTCACTGAAATGCATCTTACCTACATCAGCAAGTAATACAACCTTAGTATTAGCAGGTAGACGTTGTGTGTGAAATGGTTGCAAATTCTTCTTTTCATCTTCCTGGAAAACATTATCATTTTAAATTTAGTTATCCGGTAATTAAACAACAAAGTTTATTACAGTTTTTATATAAAACAAACTATATATAATTTATACAAAATAAAAATATGATTATGGTTAGTTTTTTTATTCAAATAATGGACATAATAAGCAGTTACCTCCCTAATATTTTTATTATTTGCAAAAAAAAAAAATGAAAAGACAACTATCTTCATGAATGAATATTTAGATAAGTGTTTGAGAGGGGAAAAAATTCATCTCATCTATCTAAAATTATTAGCATTTATCATCATCATGAAAAGCATTTGTGGGGGGGGGGGATCATTACTGCCATTGCTTAGCAATGGCCATGCATTATCACAGATAATATTGATATTCAGTAGACAAATATATATGGCCATATTCAGTAGACAAATATATATTTTGAATTTGTTAACTATTTTTTTTAACATTATTTAAACAAATTACTGTAGCTTCAAAATATTGATTGTATATGCCATACATTTTTTTTTGCAGTAAAAGGCATATAACATACTAAGAATGATTTAAAGCTTTCCTTCCTAAAATATAAAACAATTTCATGATACTGAAGCTCACTTCAATTCTTAAATTATTGTCTTCTGATATGGTTGTCAAATATATAATGCGTACTGCCCAACATTGCCATGTTCATTTGTGGTGGTGCTTCTTCAGTTTTTAGCCAAACTACTATTTGAACTAGTTACACAAATGTGCAATTTGCAGTCTCATATAAAAACAGGAAATAATTTATCATAATATGCTACATTAGAATTAAAGTGAATTGAAATATAAAAGATATAGATATTTATAAAATGACTTACTGAAGAAAAATCACTTCTTATATTAAAAATATGGCACCATCCTTCTCCACTTATGCAAATCATGCTGTTCTATAGAGGAAACAAAAAAATACAAAGTGATCACCAATTTCAAGGGTATATTTTATTCTTCTTAATATTATTTTGTATCATCACCTGGAAATTCTAACAATTAAACTCTAAACAAATTAAATTCTAAACAAACTGCAACAATAAACTATTTAGTAATCACAACCTAGAACATCAGAATAATTCACCATTAATCATCAAGGAATGCATACATGTGTACTAATGACACCTTACTTTGACATGTTAACAAAGCACCAGCAATTACAGAGTTATAATAAATTATTTCTTTTTTAAAATACCTATCTAAGTAGAAAATAAACCTAATGCATGCAACCCAAATACTTAACTGTCCAGTTCTGAATTTCTCCTTGACACCTTGTGTTATATTAAAAATTCAAGGATATATAATCTATAGATGTCCCATGGCCGTGTAGTTAGCATACTTCACTACTAATCTAAGTGAGCATACTTCACTACTAATCTAAGTGACCTGGGTTTGAGCCCTGGGTAAGGCATGGATGTTTGTGTTGTTTTTCTACTGAGGTCCTGCCATCCTCACAGACCTTCTACTATGGCATATAAACTAAAAGGCTCCTTTCAGACCTCTGTGGCAAGCAGCTGCTTGAGGGGGTATTTATTTATTATTATTATATAACCTATAATTCTGTAATATTCAACCTGTGTTCAAGTTTTATATTTCCATTTCACTGATATTGAGGGGAGGGTTGCGGGAACCATTGCAGATCAGCAGAAAATTCATTGCATTAAAAAGTCCAGTTAATAGAACTTGATTTTGAAATCGAATCACTTTTTTTTCCTATTCTCTTTAGTTTGCATTGTGGAAGTGTAGTTTCCTCCTGTCAAATTTAATGGGCTTTTTACTAGTACTTGAATGACTTAACCCTTACCATGCCATGGCCTATAAAATCAGGTTTGAAATAACTTTTTTATTTATATAAATATGTGAAAAATAAACATTTAGAGCTCCTAAAAAGAGCTAACTTTTTCAATTTATTCCCCAACTTGATGTTTCAGAAAATAAAAAGCCCATTCTCTTGCTCAAACTGCTGTTAACACAGTCCAAATTGTGCTATTACTGTAGCTGCTGTTCTATATTTAGGACATTCTCCCACTGGCTGGCTAAGAGCTCCAGGAGTTAACTGAATTATTTTGTAAACATCTGTATTCACAATAAAATGAAATCAAGTGCCAAGGGAACATTTTTTTATTGGAGGTTTTCAGTGATTTGCATGAAAATACTAGTAATTTTGTGATTAATATTAATGCTAATGATTATTATGTTAAAAACATGCAATTAAAATTTTAACAAATCATACAAATTAGGTTACTGTGTTGAAGCATTGTCTAATTGCAATATTTGTATCCTAGTTCCACTTCATTATTTCACAAAGATTTTGTTTTGGTGTTTTACTAGGAGTGATTGTTTCTCTGTACAATAATGGACTAAAGGGAAAATCACAATGCCTCTAATACTCAAAACAAGATAAAAAAAAAAAAAACTACTGGATAGATTTTAGGAGCAGATGGAGCATCTCTGCAAAATTCTGTAATATGTTTTTCACATGGTTTACACAGGTACACATAAATTCCCGACTTAATGTTTCATCTAAAAGATATCATTTCTACATTTACCATATCTCCCTTCTTATGAAAAAAAAAAAGATATGTGCAAATGGAGAAAATTTTGAAGTTTTCAGAGGTACTTGCTGCTGTGAGTCTTAAGTTAGAAGCCTGGCATTACTGACTGGGTTAGCTTGAGCCTTTTTTCTTATCAAAAAGTTTTATTTGACCAGTGTGTACTTGTACAAGTAAGTACCTCAAAAGCTACTATTCCCATTCAATATTTTGCTCATAAAAGAAGAGTATGTAGTTACAAAACATGTGTAAATTTTTTTAAATAAATAATATAAGAATATGAATACTTCTTACTTTGCCTTCATTTAAAACATCACCAACAACAATAGCTGTTATCTGTAATAATAATGGAAAAACAGTTTAATAATTATAAAACATTGATAAACATTTATATTCTATGATATTAGAATTCATTAATAGTTAAAATTTCTGAAATAATTTTGTGGAAAAAATGAGTTTTGCAGATGAGTGGGATTCAAACCCATCAGCAAAACTCATTTTTCTACAAAACTATTTCTTGAATTTTATGTCAACAGGTAATCTGTGAATTTATTATTGGTTAAAATTTACATTACACATTGTGAAAATGGTCAGTTCTATCTCATGTGTTCTTCCACCATTTTATCTTAGACTACTTCCTTAGATCACCGAGGCTGAGCTTTTATAAGGTAATCTATAGAAGTGATTATATCAGTTGCATTGAACACCATATAAAAGCATACCAAAATCATACTTAAGATTTATGTTGATTATTTTCGTTTATAAATACATTGAGAAAACAATATAAATTCCAGCTTAAGTAAAAAAAAATTGTTTTTTTTTTTTTGGTTTATTTTGGTGCGACATACCAGGGCTAAGTTTCGGATTTTTTCTGAGAGAATAAAAGAGCAATTTGTTTACTTTAAAAATTGTGGTAAATTTTTGAGTGATTTGTAGTCTTCTTTCTTTAACACAAAAAAAAAAGACTCCATTTTAAATATTTTACCTCAAAGCCAAACTCGGTTATTAAATAAAACATAAAATATGACATAAAAAATAATAAATACCCCCTCAAGCAGCTGCTTGCCACAGAGGTCTGACAGGAGCCTGTCAGTTTATATGCCATAGTAGAAGGATCTGAGAGGATGGCAGGGCCTCAGCAGAAAAATGACACATGACATAAAACAATAAATATTTTGTGGAAAAAATTTTCGCCAACATAAGGGACTTGAACTCACATCTCTCTAGAAACGTACCAGAGTATTCTTCATTGAACTAATACTGACTCATCTTTTTTCCACTAATTTTTAAGACTATAAACTCTTTACCGAGGATTGAAATTAAACATACAAAATAATTAAAAATATCTAATAAGCATAAATTAAGTCTCTACTGAAGCACTCACGTAATGAAGGAATATAAAAAATTTATATGGTTGAAAAAACTATGCAGAAGAGACAAAAAATTATATATTAATTATGATTAATGCTAATTACATGTAATAGCAAAATATTGGATTCTTATGTGGTTTGATCTACAATATTTGAAGATCAATCCTGTATGGTAGCTATTATCTATAAAAAATAACTCAGTAATCTGAAATGACCTTACCATTCCAAGGTCATGTGCTTCAGCCCATGGATGACACTGCTGCCCTTTGAATATGGCAAGATCTCCTCGGAGGTTACCTACAACCAGTTCATTGTTCTGTAACAAATTTTAACCAATGAACTATGAATTAGAATTTTTATTAACTAATTATTTAAAACACTTATAAATAGCCATTTATTGAGGCTACTTAGGATCAAGAATTTACAACCATGAGAAGTAGAGATTGTCAAAATTTATTTTACAATTTGTGTTGAGTGAAAATAAGGATTCAGGTACACAGAAGTTGTATGTAAGATCGTAAAGCTTTTGTACCAATTCCATAATAACTGCTCCCTTTTTAATTCTAGACAATTGCCTCAGCATATTCAAAGAAGATAAACTCATTTTAGCCGTTTGTTTTCATGATACACACACATATATGTATATATATACTATATACATAATAAAAAGAAGGGAAGTTAATCTGCATGGATGATTTAAATCACACTATATAACGAAAGTCCTTTTATCAGAAACTTAAACATTTTTTAAATTACAGAATATATTTTTGCTAACTGGAAATATGAAAATTATTACTTTCACAAATAAGGGGGCACTAGGGATTACTTACAATGGTGACTTTTTTTTTTAACTACCTCTTCACAATGCAATCTCTAATTGTAACCTTTTTCAAAAAGTAATTAACTTCCAATTTTTAATTAGCAGAAATATCTTCCTTGAATATATGCAGTGGATGACTAGCAGAAAAATATCCTGCAATGCATTCTGTATTAGCAAACATTCACACGTTGCACTAAAGTTATGTGACATATACAAATTGGCACCATGTTTATATTGATAAATTGGAGAAATGAGAATATTTTTGTATCCATCTAAAGCATGCAGTCTCCACCCCGGGAGCCGAGTCAACTTGGATCTATATATTCATTTTTGTGGCTAACCGGGGAAAAGATTAAATTTAGGTTTGACCAATGGATGAACCTTCCTTCTATAGGATTGTTCACCATAGGTAGCTGTGTCCTTGTGGCACTGTCTTGCCCTGGCATAGGTAGTGGTGTTCATGGGATTCTCCCCATAGATGGTGTGCAGCGATATGCTGCAGTACATCTGGGACTTGCCTTTATTTAATGCTAATGTTCACATCAGTCAGGCGTTATGGACACTGTTTCAACTTGGATCCTCAATATCCTTGTCTGGAGTGACCCAGGATGCAGAGCAGATTCAGGTTTTGCCAAAGGCAGGACTTTACTTTTATAGTACTGTTCAGCCGTGATGATGGGTAGTGGTATAACGCAGCATTCTCCTGTTAGATATAGTGCAGTCTCTGAATTACGGAGCATCTGGGGTTTGTCATTAATCATACTACCTGTTCACATCAGTCAGAAATATGTTAATGTGCAATTTATCACAGAATGCATTTTTTTTCTTTCAGTATCTAAACTGAGTATTTCAATTCAAACTGAATCATTTGAGAAATCTTCATTTGTCATTATTTCTCCCACCACAAATTTTAAAAAGAAGAGGAAATGTTAATTTTGTTGCTACAACAATGCAGAGAACAGTGTAACTTAAAAATCCTAATTATAGTAATCAACAGCTATCACATGGAAGGAAGCAATAATGAAACAGCCAGATGAACAGTTCAAGCATTAGACTTTTACTGAATACATATTTTAGTAATGATAATATAACCCCATATTTGAAATTGAATGTTGAGTGATATTTTTGATATTTAGCATTTATTTCATGTGGATATATGAACTTTTGCATCTTTGATAATAATGACTTAAAATTATAAATCATGCACCTGCATCAATAATGGACAACTGTTGTTCATGGTATGTTATGAATAATGTGTGTTGGACACTTTATTCATAATATACCATAAACATGAGGAAGTAATTACTGCTGTAAACAATAATTTTTAAAGTTTAAAGACAAAAAAATTACCTGATCATTATCTACATCCCCAAGAGTGATTGCATCTTTTGAAATATTGCCTTTGAATTGAAATTCTAAATGAGCAACGAATGATACAGCTCTCATATTTCTAAAAAAATATTACTATTAAAAGTTTGGCTTTCGCCCAATTTCTGTCAAGCTATCGAAATTTACAATTTAACTATTTCGATAAAGGACCTTTAACATAATTCACTCATTATCTTCCAGGGTAAACAGTCATTCTTTTCTGTGCAATTACTATCTTACTTTTCTATTCAAATACTACACAAATATAACAATTAATACAGCGATTGTCTTTATGGAAAAAAATAAAAAATGTAGTAAAAATTCTAGCGCTTTAATGTATGGCAGAAATGTTTAATTACAAAAATTACACAGCGATTTATATGCATCGTCTCTTTCAAAGTGCTTTAGTCTAATCCTCACATGTTACAGTACTTGTTTACATCATTGCAGTATTTACTGGTATTTACATACCGAGTAAAGTACGTTTGCTTCCTTCTTTTCAGATGTTTGAAACCATCGTAGCTAAAGGCCCTGTATAGGTAGAGGTTGGCCATCTCAAAATTGGACTCCATGTTTTGTCGTGTCTCGAATTGTTTAGCGTGCATAGCTGAATTGTATTGCACGGTACTTACGGATTTTTTAGGGTAATATTTGATACAGATTTCAGTGTTCATGATTGGAAGCACTTTAGAAAACGGTTAAAAAAGAAAAGTAAATTTGAGGGCTTTTTTTTTGGTTGAAAAAAACAGATATAATTTTGCTTTGTTGTCTGTCTGTCTGTAGACATCGAACTTTTTTGTTTACACAGATAAATAAAAAATTCTTTTTGTGTTAGATAGGTATTACTGATATATTACAATTTACATTTTTCGAATCTTCAAAAGTTATAACTGCGCCCTCTAACGGTGGAAAAGTTTGAAAAATCCAAAATATCAAACGAATATTCCAAACGATGTAGTTAGAAGTTTGAAATTTTGGTGTTGAAATGTAAAGGTTACGAAGTTACCATTGGCAACAATCACTTGACCCCTTAGACCGGGGGGGGGGGGGGGAAGGTGAATGTAACTATTTTTTTTTTGTTTTAACAGAAAAGTGTTTTTAGAGATATATTAAAAAATTTTTTTGTGTTGGACAGGTATTGATGAAATATTACAATTTGCATTTTGCGAATTTACCAAAAGCTATAATTAGGCCCTCTAACGGTGAAAAAAAACTCGAAAAATCCCAAAATTTAAAACGAATATTGCAAATGATGTAGGTATGCTAAAAATTTGAAATTTTGATCGTGGAATGTGACAGTCTTGAAAATTCCATTGACAACAATGAGTTGACCCTAAGCTCAAGGTAGGTAAGAAACGGAACGGTTTTGTTTTAAGAGATAATTGGAAATCTCTTTTTTAGTTGGTTACTAATGAAATGTAATTCGCATTTTCAAAGATAGTTTTAATTTATATCATTAGAGATCACTAAATATCGAAACTGCAAAACTTTTAACAAATGCTTCCAGTGATCTGTTTATGGTAGAAATTCCACTGATAGCAATGATCTGCTCACTATTTTCAGAGGAGCGAGAGAAAAAGCAACTTTTTAAATTTTAGAACTAAAAGACAAATACCTTTTAAGTTTTATAATTACTAATAAAATACTATGTGCATTTCCCCCATCATACATTAAAAAAATGAATAACCCCTCAAGCAGCTGCTTGTACAGAGGTCTGACAGGAGTCTGTCAGTCTATACAACCATAGTAGAAGGTCCTTGTGGATGGTGGGACCTCAGCAGAAAAAAAACACAAACATCCATAATTAAAACTTTTAAGGATTAAAAGTAGGCAAAGGAAGAACTTCATTCTCTTTGAAAATGAGATTCCCATAAGCGCCAGAGGCGATATGCGTTATTCTATGTAGTTATTTTACACTTTCAGTACCCTCTGACAGTGGAAATTTGAACTACTCTATAATTGAGAAAAAAACTATTAATGTTTTATTAGTACCTGTAATGTGCAAAATAAGTTTTTCATTTATCTCTTCAAGCAGAAAAGTTGCATTTTGCCAAAGGGACAAATGATTACTACTAAGGTAAACCACTTGATCATTACACTCTATGACCAAAAATTTAAGTTTTTTGCAAAAATAGATCGTTTGCGATATTTATTTAAAAATTTGGTATTTCCAGCTTTTTTCCGCCGCTAGAGGTCGCCTTTCGTGTTTTTATTTACCGCCTTTAGCACTCTCTAACGCTGGAAACTCCAACTGATGGGATTCGAAAAATGTAAATATTAATATTTTTGTGGAAAAAAATTTCGCCGACATAGGGATTGGAACCCACATCTCTCCAGAAACATGCCAGAGTATTCTAACCTGTTGAACAAATGCCGGCGTTTTTCACAAGAAAACATATATTGATTTATAGACGTTTAAACGTCTACAGGTAACGCTGAGATTATCAAATATTGTTTAAATCATTAATAACGCTAAATAGCGTGATGTGACTTCATTATTTATTTCCATCTTACTCAGAGTACTAAAAAAGAAATAGTTGCCACCCGAGATCACAGATGATGCCAAAGGTGGCGCCCAAAATTCACCGGAAGAGTAAAGTTATTATTAGTGGAAAAAAGATTGAGACAGCATTAGTTCAACAGATTAGAATACTCTGGCATGTTTATAAAGAGATTACGGGTTCGAATCCCGTATGTCGGCGAATTTTTTTTCACAAAAACATTTATTTATTTATAGATGTTTAAACGTCTACAGGTAACGCTGAGATGATCAAATGTTGTTTAAATCATTAATATTTTGTTAGGGCCTGTAAAACAAAAAAAAAAAGCATATAGTTTTGTTTACCTCTTTAAAAAAAGTTTCATTTTTTTTAAGAAAAGCTTTTTTAAAAAGCCTTTTTAAAAAGCCCTTTTAATTAAGAAAGCATAGCCTTGTCATTGTAACTTTCTGACCATAACACTGCAATTTTCAGATTTCTAGTGTATATAGTTTATTTGCAATATTCTTTTAAAATTTTAGTATTTTCCATCATTTTCCACCGCTATATGGCTTTATTAAAGCTATTGAAAAATTTTGAAATTGCGAATCGCAGTATTTGTTCGACACCTATCCAAAAAGAATTTTTCACTTAACTCTAAAAGTAAAAAAATTGATTGTCTATAGACGGACAGACAGGTGGAAAGACAGATGGACAGACAACAGCTAACAGAGAGGCAGACAGACAGATGAACAAATACTGGCATAGGCAGACGACAAAGTGAAAATAGAGCTCGTTTTACAAATGAATCTTAAAAGAAATTATTTGTTGGTTTTCAGTTAGTTCATTTTACTTTTGCAGCCGTTAGCCGTCTTCTGATGGAGTTTCTCGGAAAAAAATATTCATTAATTTATTTCTTTAAGTGAAATTTTTACACCCAAAAAATGCAGCGCAGTGAGACATTCATAAAATATGACAGCTTTTACAGACAAAAAAAGTGGTAGAAATGTAAAAAACTATAACAACTGAGAAGTTTTAAATAGGTACATACCCTAACTCATAGGCTTTCGTCTCACGGTACAACAAAACATGGCACCCGTAAACCACGTGACTCAATCAACCAATGACAGTGAATCACCGAGATGGCCAGCCTCTATCCGCACCCACTGCCCTTTATGCGTATGGACCTGATGATAAGGGGGCCGAGGCCCCCTTTACAAATAGGTCCAGCTTAGAAAGAAGGATGTATAAGAAGAAGAAGGCCAGCCTCTAACTATACAGTTGGACCAGATGATAAAGGGGCCAAGGTCCCTTCTACAAAATGGTCCAGTTTTTAAAGAAGGATGTTAGACTCTAACTATACAGGACCTCTAATCGTAGGTAGAGAGGCATTATATAGGTAAGAGGTTGGCCATCTCAAAATTGGACGCCATGTTTTGTCGTTGCTCGGATTGTTTGGCGTACAGAATTGCACGGATACTTATGGATTCCGGAAAAGGGTAGTGTAATATTTGATACAGATTTCAGTGCTCACGATTGGAAGCACTTTACAAAACGGTTAAGAAAAAAATGTAAATTTTAGGGCTTCTTTTTTTAAAAAAGAGAGATAATAACAATGCTTTGTTGTCTGTCCGTCTGAAGACAATAAACTTTTTGTTTATACAGAAAAGTAAAAAATTCTTTTTGTGTTGGATAAGTATTAATGAAATATTGCGATTTGCACTTTTCAAATCTTTTAAAAGTTATAACTGCGCCCTCTAACGGTGGAAAAAGTAGAAAATTCCAAAATATCAGACGAACATAACCAAACGATGTAATTATGTTAGAAATTTGAAATTTTGGTGTTGAAATGCAAAAATTACGAAAGAATGCAATTTTTTTTGTTTTAACAGAAAAAAAAAAATTAAAAATTCTTTTTACATCGGACAGGTATTGATGAAATATTACAATTTGCATTTTCCGAATCTCCCAAAAACCATAATTGCGCCCTCTAACGGTGAAAAAAAATCGAAAAATCCTGAAATTTAAAATGAATATTGCAAACGATGTAGTTATGTCAGAAATATGAAATTTTGGTCGTGGAATGTGACAGCCTTGAAGATTCCATTGACAACAATGTGTTGACCCCTACGCCCAAAGGTAGGTATGAAGCACAATGGTTTTAAGAGATAATTGGAAATCTCTTTTTCAGTTGGTACTAATGAAATATAATTCGCATTTTCGAAGCTGGTTTTAATTTATATCATTAGAGATCACTAAATATCCAAACAGCAAAACTTTTAACGGATGTTAAAAGTTTTGCTCTTTGGATATTTAGTGATCTCGGCTGTAGATTCTGTTGTGGTTATATAATTACTAATAATATGCTACTCTGTGCATTTTTCCCCATCATACACTTAAAAAATAAAATAAATAACCCTCAAGCAGCTCTTGTCACAGAGGTCTGACAGGAGCCTGTCAGTTTATAAGCCACAGTAGAAGGTCCATAAGGATGGCGGGACCTCAGCAGAAAAACAATATAAACATCCATAATTAAAACTTTTAAGGGATGAAAAAGTAGGCAAAGGAAGAACTTCATCTCTTTGAAAACGAGATTCCCATTTGCGCCAGAAGCGATATGCGTTCTTTTAGTTATTTTACACTTTCTGTCTCCTTTGACAGTGGAAATTCGAACTACTGTATAATTGATAAAATAAATTATTAATATTTTATTAGTACCTGTAAAACACAAAAAATGTCTTTCATTTATCTTTTAAAGCAGAAAAGTTGTATTTTACCAATGGGACAGTTCATTACTATTAGTGTAAACCACTTAACCATTACACTCTATGACCCAAAATTTAAGTTTCCAGCAAAAATAGATCGTTTGCAATATTCATTTAAAGATTTTGAATTTTCCAGGTTTTTTCCGCCGCTAGAGGTCGCATTTCGAGTTTTTATTTACCGCCTTTAGCCTCTTTAACACTGGAAATTCCAACTGATGGGGATTCGAAAAATGTAAATATTAATATTTTTGTGGAAAAAAATTTCGCCGACATACGGGATTGGAACTCGCATCTCTCTGGATAGGAAGAAATAATCATACCACTGTCAAAATTGAAAACTATACATACTTCACAGAGTCACAGCAGCTGTCAAATCCAACTAAGAAGTCGAAGTCATAATGCAGGATCGGACAGAATTGTAAAGTTTTTATGTTTCTGTGAATTGTGTATTGAATCAGTTTTTCGCATATGTTGGTTTTTAATGATATATTTTAATCTAACCATTAAAATACCACATCAACAGTTTGAAAACTTTACAATTCTCTTTAAATTGCTACTCATTTGACAAACGTATTCTTCGTATTTTTTTTTTATCTCATTTTCAAAGAAAACAAAACAATTGTTTCACTTTGTGGTCTGTCTGTCCATCCGTTCGTGCACATCGAAATTTTTTTTACAGAGAAAAATTCTTTTTGTATATAATGATTTTTTGTATTAATGAATTATTGCGATTTGCACTTTCCGAATCTCCCAAAAGCTATAATTACGCCCTCTAGCAGTGAAAATTTTTAAAATTCCAAAATTTCAAAATATTGCAAGCGATGTATTTATGACAGAAATTTGAAATTTTGATTGTTAACATTAAGCCTTAGATCCCAGGGGTGGGAAACACATCTGTTTTTTCGTTTTAGCAGGAAATTGCTTGTATTTAGAGAGATAAATGACAACTTTTTTGGGAGGAGGGGGATTAAATAAGAATTGATAAATATTATGATTAGCATTTTCGGAATCTTTCGAACACTATAATTCCGCTTTCTAACGGTGAAAAAAGATGAAAATTCCAAAATTCAAACGAATGTTAATACTTTTAAATTTTGGTGGTGGACTCTGAACGTCATGACGTTTCCATTGGAAACAATGGAAGTGATAATTAGAAAATTTTTTAGTTCGATTGATACTAATGAAATATTATAATATTCATATTTTAAATACTTAGATAACTTTAATATATGTATATTGTTACAGATCGCTAAATATAGAAATGGCAGAACTGTTAATGATAGATAGATAGATAGATAGATAGATAAAATGTGATGGGAAGATTAGAAACCCTTCAACTTTGGACTTCCAGATATGCCAAACAAAGAATAGGACATGTAAATCACAATGTAGGAAAGTAAAAATAAAATTTTTCTGAATTTAAAAAAAAATTCTCACTTGTGCAGAGTAATAACCAATAATAATATTAGGATCAAAAATATAAGAATTAGCTATATGGTAATACTACTTAAGCTGACGTCATAAATTTGGCTCCCTGGTTTTCTGTTATAGGAGGTGTTGCCCAAACACATCTATTCATGGAATGGATCTGGCTATTGTAGACCAATTCTAACAAGGTCCTGTTTGACATCGTCTGCCCACCATATTATAGGTCTCCCACTCTTTCTGAAACTTTTAGGCACACTGTTCACAACCCTATTCATTACGCAGGTTTTAAATAAACATATACATTTTCGAGAAAAAAAAATAAATTAGATAAACAAAAACAACTCAGTTAATAACTTAAGAGTGATAAACTAGTAACTAATTTTCATTATTATTAGGCTTATTGATGGAAACAAACTTTTTCAAACTCGGATCTTCATGTTTTAGCATGTTTCAAGAAAAGCTCAAGTAGTCCTAACTAGCGTAGCTTGCCTAACTAATAACCTAATCGTAGATGTGCATCACTGGCTCTGGCGGTTTTAGCCAAGAAGAATCTATAATTTCAGTTTAGTTTCGATTTCAAATTTTCGGAAGCAGAGGATATCCCATTCTGACTTTAGCTCTTCGTCCATAAGCGAATTTCCCCTTTGGCCTTTGCTTCGTGGCCGAGTGGTTAGCGCGCTTGGCTACTGATCTAAGGGACCTGGGTTCGAGTCCCGGGTAAGGCATGGATGTTTGTGTTGTCTTTTTGCTGAGGTCCTGTCATCCTCACAGACCTTCTACTATGGCATATAAACTGACAGGCTCCTGTCAGACCTCTGTGGCAAGCAACTGCTTGAGGGGGTATTTATTTATTTTATTTTATTAGCAATGATTAAATATTACAATAATGAACACATGTATAAGTTAAATTAAGTGAATACTGATAGAAAGCAAAACATGGGCCAAATATTTTTCTTTTACAAAACGTTGAAAACTGAAATTCAATATTAACTCTTTAAAACAAAAATAACGATGAAATATATATGTATTTTAATCGTTATTTCGATTTTATGTGTCTCGAAGCATACACTGAGTGGCCACTTTATTGGGTACATCTACCTAATACTGAGTAGTTCCCCTTTTGCTTTATCGGGGCATGGACTCGACGAAGTGTTGAAAGCGTTCCCCAGGTACATTGGTGTATTTTGACTCCACTGCTCCCAATATGAGTTGCAAAATGGCTGTTGGTGGATCTCTACTCTGAATCTCTACTCTTCCTGAATTGTCTGAATCTCTATCTGAGATCTCTACTTTTGCTGATCTTGTTCCATCTCGTTCTGCAGGTTCTTGTTTGAATTGAGATCTGGTGACTAGGAAGGCCACTGGGGTAAGCTGAAGTCACTGTCATGTTCCTAGAATCATGGATGACCCTAGCCTTGTGATCATGGAGCATTATCCTGCTGAAAGAACCCGTTTGCAAATTTATGCACTGCCTTCCATGAAGGGATGCATCTGATCATCAATGACGTTCAGATATTCTGTGCTATTCAAACATTGCTCCACTTTTATCAAGAGACAATGTGGGCAACAAACACACTCACCACACCATTCTACCTTTCCACCACCAGCCTGCAATATTAGACCCATGCATTCATGAGTTTTTCATCATATCCTTGTCCTGTCATCAGTAAAAAAAAAGAAGGAATCGGGATTCACCAGACCAGGAGACATTTCCCAATTCTCCAGTGTCCGTTGTCCCATGTCCACTGCAACCTCAGTTTCTTGTTTTTTGCTGACAGGAGGATCTCCGCAAAATTCCCCACCCTGCCCACGGTCAGTAGGGGGCACCGATGGGGTCCGTCGGATGGGACGTTAAGCCGTGGCCCCGTGTGCGGGAGAGCCATACCCTGTGCACGTTAAAGAACACGCTGCATGGCCTTGACGGGTGGCTGTCATCTGTCTCCCAACAGCTGTTCCAGTGGGTCCCTCCCCCAATCTTCTCTGAGCCTTCGGGGTCCATGTGACCTGGCCATTTAGCCCATGGTGTGCAAAAAAGTGCCGCTCAGAGGTAAAACAACCCAACCACTATTACTATTGTACCCAGCTGTTATTTGACTCTGACTCTGTACTTCTTGCACTTCTGTGACTCTGCGCATGTCATGTCGATCTCCACCGGCCTCTTTCATCAAAGAGCTGTTTCCAGTCACACTTCTGCATTGTCTGGATTTTTTTCGTGTTGGATCAATCTCGATGCAATCGAGACACCAAGAAAAGTGAATTGAATGTATCATGGGTGAAAACCCAGCAGGGTTGCTGTTTCCGAGATGCTCGTACCAACGCATCTGGTGGCTGGGTTGTTTTACCTCTGAGCGGCACTTTTTTGCACACCATGGGCTAAATGGCCAGGTCACATGGACCCCGAAGGCTCAGAGAAGGTTGGGGGAGGGGACCCACTGGAACAGCTGTTGGGAGGCAGATGGTAGCCTCCCGTCAAGGCCATCCAGCGTGTTCTTTAACGTGCACAGGGTATGTCTCTCTAGCACACGGGGCCACGGCTTAACGTCCCATCCGACGGACGGCGGCCTTTCCAAGCCCATCGGTGTCCTCTACTGACCGTGGGCAGGGAGGGAAATTTTGCGGAGATAAATCTCAACGCTGACCCAGCTGGGACTCAAACCTGGGAACTACAGATTACGAGCCTGGCGCGCTACCGACTGAACCACCCCCGCCCCCATCTGATGACACGTACTATGTCACAAGCAAAGTCGCTTAAATCTTTCATCTTGCCCATTCTCACACTGAACTGCACACGCACACAGAATCCTTAAGGTGCTATTTAAAGCACATGCTATTTAAAACAGATAGACCTGCCTATCTGCTTTAAACAGCATGTAGTATGAGCATACGATGCTAGGGGTGGCGCTACCGCACTGGGAGGGATCTGCAAATTTGCGAACAAACCAATTTGCAGTAAAATTGACTCGAGTAAGTGTGATCTTTTTTTCAACAGATGATTTTCAACTGTTTTTTAAAATGAAAGTAAATTTAGCTAAATTAATCATTAATATCAAAGATGAGATTTGGAGAAAAGGGCGGCAGATATCCAAGTTCACTTCGGACGGCAAAAGAGTTAGCGCCTGCCCTTCATGATGATATCACTGATGGAAGAGTCTATTTCATGGAAAGGGCAGGTGTGCCAAGTAAAATGGCCATTTAGTATATATATAAATCAATAAATAAATGCAAACTCTGGATATAGCCTAACATAACCTTATATATATGTTGGGTAAAGTTGTTTCCCCTATGTATGAATCTCCAAATTTTGTGGGGCGGGGTGGCTCAGTCGGTAGCGCGCCAGGCTCGTAATCTGTAGTTCCCAGGTTCGAGTCCCAGCTGGATCAGCGTTGAGATTTATCTCCGTTAAATTCCCCGCCCTGCCCACGGTCAGTAGGGGACACCGATGGGCTTGGAAAGGCCGCCGTCCGTCGGATGGGACGTTAAGCCGTGGCCCCGTGTGCGGGAGAGCCATCCCCTGTGCACGTTAAAGAACATGCTGGATGGCCTTGACGGGGGGCTACCATCTGTCTCCCAACAGCTATTCCAGTGGGTCCCCTCCCCCAACCTTCTCTGAGCCTTCGGGGTCCATGTGACCTGGCCATTTAGCCCTTGGTGTGGAAAAAAGTGCCGCTCAGAGGTAAAACAACCCAACTCCAAATTTTGCTTCCATGCTTTTTTATGAATCCTGGATTAAAAGTAAACGTGATCTATACATGTGGTGGATAATTCTTCCTTAGCCGTCCCGTGGCCGAGTGACTAGCACGCTTGGCTAGCGACCTGGGTTCGAACCCCGGGTAAAGGCATGAATGTTCGTGTCGTTTTTCTGCTGAGGTCCTGCCATCCTCTCAGACCCTCTACTATGGCATATAAACTGACAGGCTCCTGTCAGACCTCTGTGGCAAGCAGCTGCTTGAGGGGGTATTTATTTTTTATTTTATTTTTAACCAAGGAGAAAGTGGGTGAACAAAGTAAAAGAAATGGCGAAGGTAGAAAAAATATGCGCAATATACTTTATTTTCTATTTTTAAAATATGCAACTATTTGCAACAGAATGAGTGGTATAATCATACTTGCGAATAAACCTGAAATCTATCAAGAATAACCTTACCAATTCCTTAAACAAACTAAATATAACTCTACACCAAATATCTTCCTTCTAGGATTCCAGTCATCAAATACTCCAAAACTGCGGCTAAGTGTACTGATTTATCAGAACCAATTTTTTTCAGACATTGATCACCACGCTTCAGACGATGAATTCTTCTCTTCCTTTATTAATTTGCTAACACGATCCACACCAATAAACTTATTTATCTTCCCACACATACACCACAAAAAACGTTTCTTCTTTAGACTGAGACAAACTACTTCTTCCTTCACATTAATTCTTCCTAATGACAACTCTCTAATTACCCATACGGGCAACATGGCCATACCAACGGATAATCTCTTATTCTTTATTTTTTCCCAAGTTCGTTTGTAGTGGTTAGTGATGTAATTCTCACGCTGAAGTTCACGCGAGCATCAAAACGGAACATCACATTACGGTTTCATTATTACTCCTTCATCTGTCGTAACAATATATTCAATGACTAATCGCACAGAATGGTGATGTGCGTGACCAACACAGAAACCAATTCTCTGTTGGTCAGAATGGTGAGCAGACAGAACCATTCTTCAACAGACTACCGGCTGAGGTCAGTCGGTGGTCTGAAGTTCCCAGGTTTGCGTTCCACATGTGATTTATGATTTATCTCTGCTTTCGGTCAGAAAGGGGAGACAGATGGGCTTGGAAAGGTCGCCGTCCATCGAACGGGATGTAAAGCAGTGGCTCTGTGTGCAGGTGCTCTGTGTGCCTTGAGTCCGCTGGATGGCCTTGACGAGAGGATTCCATCTTGTCTTCTAAAAGCTGTCCGGTGGATCCTCTTCCCTCAACCTTCTCTGAGTATTGGAGACCTTGTAACTTTGCCATTTAGCCCATTGTGTGCAAAAATGAGTCGTCAGATTTAACTGCCCACTGTGTGCAAAAATGAGTCGTCAGATTTAACTGCTCACTGTGTGCAAAAAAAAAACACCTAATTTATTCACAGAATTAAAAATGTAACGAGTAGCCGACTTACCTATATGTAGGATGCATCAACTTGAACCACCATTTGCATTAATTATACACATTTAATTTCATATCAATAGATGTTTACGCAGTATCTTGAGCATTGGTGGTTCAACTTTTTAAATAATGATGAGGTTAGGCAAAGGAGTTTGCAACCTTCTTTAAGCAGCATATTGTGCAGAGAGAGACTCCGTTGGTTTGGCCACGTTGCCCGTATGGATAATTATAGATTGGCGAATAGGGTTATTGAACAGTGTGCCTAAAGGCCTCAGAAAGAGGGGAGACGAAGGATGCGGTGGGCAGACAATGTCAAACAGGACCTTGTTAGAATTGGTGTGCAGTGGCCAGATGCAGCTCAGGACAGATATGCTTGGAGAACTAAATTGTGCGGTCTAGTTGGACCTCCATAGCCCATGGCTGCTTGAGGATGATGATGATGAATCTACCAATATAAGTATTTGCATTTATTATAACCTTATTAATTATAATAAATAATAAATAAATACCCCCTCAAGCAGCTGCTTGCCACAGAGGTCTGACAGGAGCCTGTCAGTTTATATGCCATAGTAGAAGATCTGAGAGGATGGCAGGACCTCAGCAGAAAAACGACACAAACATCCATGCCTTACCCGGGGCTCGAACCCAGGTCCCGTAGATCAGTAGCCAAGCGCGCTAACCACTCGGCCACGGGACGGCTCTTACTAATTAATTAGCCTTTTCAAATATTGCAGGGAACACTGTACAGGAGATTTTTCTGTGGCACTCTTTTGTAGTACAGTGAACACACCGTTACAGGCAAATTGATTTCTGAGCGTAAAATAAATAATAAAATAAATACCCCCTCAAGCAGCTGCTTGCCACAGAGGTCTGACAGGAGCCTGTCAGTTTATATGCCTCAGTAGAAGGTCTGAGAGGATGGCAGGACCTCAGCAGAAAAACGACACACATCCATGCCTAATCTGGGGCTCGAACCCAGGTCCTTTAGATCAGTAGCCAAGCGTGCTAACCACTCGGCCACGGGACGGCTTCTGAGCATAATATAGTATTAAATATGAAAACGATGTAAACTGCAAAAGGTGAGTTTGGCATCGCAGAATGGTGGAGAATCACGTTTTAAAATTATGTAACACTACAATATTTTTTAAGGGGGTAGTGAAGTCTTAAAGTAAGTGCTAGATCAGGGTATTTTCATGATCAGAGCAAGAATGCGAAAAATATTTTGAATATAGATCAGGCGTGTCCAACCCGCGGGCCTGGACAGCTAGTAATGCGGCCCACAAAACCGTAAAGTTTACGTGTTTACGATGTTACGATAAGCTTTTCAACGTTTACGTGTTTACGATAGGCTTTCAACATGATTATGTGATTTTCAGCGAGTTTTTGATATCCCACTAGTTTTAAGTTGAACTTTTTTTATTTTATAATAGGAAAAATAAGAAAATAAATGAAGTTTTATTATTCATATACCTTAACTATATTATATATTTTATATGCGGCCCAAAACAGTTCATCTTCACTCAGTGTGGCCCAGGAAAGTCAAAAGGTTGGACACGCCTGATATAGATACCATAGAATATACACCGAAGAGCCAAAACATTATGACTAGCGCGTCTTTATGCAAATCGAAGCAACTGCAGGTAAACGACGGCGCATGTGAAGGTCATGAAACGGTATAATACCTGATACTGAGCTCTGTTAATCAGTGTTATTCTTGTTTTTCACATCGTAAAGGTAGCGACTTAAGTGAGTTCGACCAAAGCCAAATTGTAACGTCACAAAACACAGTACATCGAACTCTGCTGAAAATGGGGCTGCGTAGCTGTAGGCTGCTCCAGGTGCCAATGCTAACCTTGGTTCACAAGCGAAAGCGCCTGCAGTGGGCATGCAAGCATCAAAACTGAACCTTGAATGATTGGAAGAAGGTCGTCTGGTCTGATGAATCTCGTTTCCTGTTGCACCATGTGGACGGCCGGGTACGTGTGCGTCGTTTACCTGGGGAAATGTTGGCACCAGGATGCACCGTGGGACGAAAATAAGCCGGTGGAGGAAGTGTAATGCTTTGGGCAATGTTCTGCTGGGAAATCCTGGGTCCAGTCATTCATGTGCAGGAAACTATGACGTCTACCCTCTACCTAAACATCATTGCAGACCATGTACATCCTTTCATGGCAACAGGGGGCGGGGGTGGCTCAGTCGGTAGAGCGCCAGGCTCGTAATCTGTAGTTCCCAGGTTCGAGTCCCAGCTGGGTCAGCGTTGAGATTTATCTCCGTTAAATTCCCTGCCCTGCCCACGGTCAGTAGGGGACACCGATGGGCTTGGAAAGAACGCCGTCCGTCGGATGGGACGTTAAGCCGTGGCCCCGTGTGCAGGAGAGCCATACCCTGTGCACGTTAAAGAACACGCTGGATGGTCTTGACGGGAGGCTACCATCTGTCTCCCAACAGCTGTTCAAGTGGGTCCCCTCCCCCAACCTTCTCTGAGCCTTCGGGGTCCATGTGACCTGGCCATTTAGCCCATGGTGTGCAAAAAAGTGCCGCTCAGAGGTAAAACAACCCAACCCATGGCAACGGTATAACCCCTCTAGCAGTGCCATCTTTCATCAGGATAATGCGCCATGCCACACTGCCCGGATTGTTCGAGAATGGTTCGCAGAACATGAGGAAGACTTCCAGATATTGCCCTGGCCTCCAAATTCCCCAGACATCAATCCAATCGAGCATCTGTGATTTGTGTTAAGGAGAGTTAAAGGATCTGCTGGTAACGTGTTGCTGGTAACCTTTAGAAATCTTGTAGTGTCCATGCCTCGCCGGTTAAAAGCTGTTTTGGCGGCACGTGGAGGACCAACATCATAATAGACAGGTGGTCATAATGTTTGGCTCTTCGGTGCAGATAGTATAACACATAATTAGCTGTCCCGTAGCCGAGTGGTTAGCGCACTTGGCTACTGAGTTCGAGCCCCGGGTAAGGCATGGATGTATGTGTAGTTTTTTTTTTTTTTTTTTTTTTTGCTGAGGCCTCGCCTTCAAGCAGCTGCTGAAGGAGTATTTATTTTATTATTTTAATGCATAAGTGGAACCTCGAGGGGAAAGGAAGACAGGGAAAACATTCGAGGTCTGCAAAATTCCATTCATGGAATACCTGACATGTCAGAACGCCTCCCTCCCAAAAAAAAATTAATAAATACACCCTCAAGCAGCTGCTTGCCACAGAGGTCTGACAGGATGGGTTGTTTTACCTCTGAGCGGCACTTTTTTTGCTCACCATGAGCTAAATGGCCAGGTCACATGGACCCCGAAGGCTCAGAGAAGGTGGTTGGGGGAGGGGACCCACTGGAACAGCTGTTGGGAGACAGATGGTAGCCTCCCGTCAAGGCCATCCAGCGTGTTCTTTAACGTGCACAGGGTATGGCTCTCCCGCACACGGGGCCACGGCTTAACGTCCCATCCGACGAACGGCGACCTTTCCAAGCCCATCGATGTCCCCTACTGACCGTGGGCAGGGCTGGGAATTTTTGAGGAGCTAAATCTCAACACTGACCCAGCTGGGACTCGAACCTGGGAACTACAGATTACGAGCCTGGCGCGCTACCGACTGAGCCACCACCGCCCCAGGTCTGACAGGAGCCTATCAGTTATATGCCAAAGTAGAAAGTCTGAGAGGATGGCAGGACTACATATGCAAAATACAGTTTTGCAGTATTTTTAATTACATTAAACAGAGGTAGCGAGGATGATTTAATCGGTAGCGCGCCAGGCTCATAATCTGCAGTACCCAGGTTCGAGTCCGAGCTAGGCCAGCATTTAAATTTATCTCCTCAAAACTCCCCACCCTGCCCACGGTCAGTAGAGAACAGTGATGGGCTTGGAAAGGCCGCCGTCCTTCGGATGGGACTTTAACCCGTGGTTCCGTGTGCGGGAGAGAGTCATATCCGTGCACGTTACACGCTGGATGGCCTTGGCAGGAGGCTTACATCTCTTCTCATAAAAGCTGACCGATAAATCTCCTTCCTCGACTTTCTCTGAGCCCTTGGGTGTTTCTAATCTGCAGTTTAGTCCATTGTGTGCAGGGGCGGGGGTGGCTCAGTCGGCAGCGCGCCAGGCTCGTAATCTGTACTTCCCAGGTTCGAGTCCCAGCTGGGTCAGCGTTGAGATTTATCTCCGCAAAACTTCCTGTCCTTCCCACAGTCACTAGGGGAACACAGTCACAGTCACTTTCCACAGTCACTTGGAAATGCCGCCGTCTGTCGGATGGGACGTTAAGCCGTGGACCCGTGTGCGGGAGAAAGTGCACGTTAAAGAACACGCTGGATGGCTTTGACGGGAAGCTACCATCTGTCTCCCAACAGCTGTTCCAGTGGGTCCCCTTCCCCAACCTTCTCTGAGCCTTCGGGGTCCATGTGACCTGGCCATTAGCCCATTGTGTGCAAAAAAAAAAGTGCCGCTCAGAGGTAAAACAACCCAACCATTCGCTATATTAATGTGTACAGCACATTGAATCGTGTGAGCTCACAAAAACCTGGATCGTGTGGGCCCACTCACAGAAATATTGAGCGTGTGCAGTTACCGTTCACAGCAAACTGGAGCGTGTGCAGTAACTGCACACGCTCCAGTTTGCTGTGAACGGTAACTGGAGCGTGTACAGTTGCTGTACACGCTCCAGATATTTTTTCTGATGGGTGGCCTTGACGGGAGGCTACCATCTGTCTCCCAAAAGCTGTTCCAGTGGATCCCCTCGCCCAACCTTCTCTGAGCCTTCGGGGTCCATGTGACCTGGCCATTTAGCCCATGGTGTGCAAAAAAGTGCCGCTCAGAGGTAAAACAACCCAACCCATTGTGTGCAAAAAAATGCAGCTCAGAGATAAAATAACCCAACAACCCTTCTGCTGAGGCCGCACTTTCCTTACAAATAATCTCTATAGCTTATTCATTTATCTCTGTGTCAACCTGTGTGTTATCCTGTGTGTGTTATCCTGAAGCATCTGCTTCAGGGGTAATGCATTTTCGTACAAAAAAAGAAAGCTTTCATCTACTTATATTAGTTCCAATTCTAATATATTCCACGTGATGCTCTCTTTAAAACAATTCTTTAGCCCGAAGGGCGGGGGTGGCTCAGTCGGTAGCGCGCCAGGCTCGTAATCTGTAGTTCCCAGGTTCGAGTCCCAGCTGGGTCAGCGTTGAGATTTATCTCCGCAAAATTCCCCGCCCTGCCCACGATCAATAGGGGACACCGATGGGCTTGGAAAGGCCGCCCTCAGTCGAATTGGACGCTAAGTTCGTGGCTCCGTTTGCGGGTTGGGTTGTTTTACCTCTGAGCGGCAATTTTTTACACACCATGGGCTAAATGGCCAGGTCACATGGACCCCGAAGGCTCAGAGAAGGTTGGGGGAGGAGACCCACTGGAACAGCTGTTGGGAGACAGATGGTAGCCTCCGGTCAAGGCCATCCAGCGTATTCTTTAATGTGCACAGGGTATGGCTCTCCCGCACACGGGGCCACGGCTTAACGTCCCATCCGACGGACGGCGGCCTTTCCAAGCCCATCGGTGTCCCCTACTGACCGTGGGCAGGGCGGGGAATTTTGCGGAGATAAATGCCGCAGCTGGGACTCGAACCTGGGAACTAACAGATTACGAGCCTGGCGCGCTACCGACTGAGCCACCCCGCCCCTCCGTGTGCGGGAGAGCCATAACCTATGCACGTTAAAGCACACGCTGGGTGGCCTTGAAGGGGAGGCTACCATCTGTCTCCCAACAGCTGTTCCAGTGGGTCCCCTTCCCAACCTTCTTTGAGCCTTCGGGGTCTATGTGACCTGGCTATTTAGCCCACGGTGTGTAAAAAAGTGCCGCTCAGAGGTAAAACAACCCAACCCTTTAGCCCGAAAGTTTCCTTTTCCAGTCAAAAGATGGCGCTGACCGCAACCGCCCTTGAAAAGCAGGCGTGACGTCACAGGCAACAACATTTCGAATAGAGCGAGAGAGAAGCGGATCGGAGAGTCGTCGGCGTCCCTGACAACACTTGCAGCGTCTCTTGCGGGAAGTGGTGCTTTCGAAGTGATTCAACATTTGAGGTTACTTTTTTTGTTGTGCGACGAGTGCTTGTAAGTATTCTTTACCTGACATTTTTTTTCTGCTAGCAATTCGATTTTGCATTTGCGTTCTCATTGGCAATGCACACACACACGGTTGAAGCTTTAGTAACATCTGAGTTGCACATCGCATAGGCCGGCGAGGATTTGGTTGGCCTGGGCATCCAACAGACACGCACGGGAGATCCCTTTGTGTTGTTGTGGCAGCAACTCGCCACCCATTATCTGCCGATGGCAAAGGATGATGCGCCGGCGGTGAGTTGCATTTGCTCATCGCAGGAAGAAGATGCGCTGCGGTGGCCATTTTGGACCCGAAAACGCACACAATCTTTGAAATTTTAAAGCGATATTGATCTGTAAAAGGTATGCAATGATTTAAGTGTTTAGCTTGACCTGAAAGTAACAGAAACGAGAGTCGCGTGGGCGTTAAACAGGTGGGGAAGAAATGTTGCAACTCCCGAAAGATTGATTTTAATCCGAAGATTGATTTAAAGCTTTTCTTCAATCCTCACGAGATTAGTTTACCGTTGAACACTTCCTGTAACAGGAGGCAGTTGGATGAAATTATTATTTATTTAATTATAATGTCCACAAAAGATCTAGATCTAATTATAGTGGACACTTACAATAAATAAAAATAATAAATACCCCCTCAAGCAGCTGCTTGCCACAGAGGTCTGACAGGAGCCTGTCAGTTTATATGCCACAGTAGAAGATCTGAGAGGATGGCAGGACCTTAGCAGAAAAACGACACACACACATCCATGCCTTACCCGAGGCTCGAGTTGGGTTGGGTTGTTTTACCTCTGAGCGGCACTTTTTTGCACACCATGGGCTAAATGGCCAGGTCACATGGACCCAGAAGGCTCAGAGAAGGTTGGGGGGAGGGGACCCACTGGAACAGCTGTTGGGAGACAGATGGCAGCCTACCGTCAAGGCCATCCAGTGTGTTCTTTAATGTGCTCAGCGTATGGCTCTCCCGCACACGGGGCCACGGCTTAACGTCCCATCAGACGGACGGCGGTCTTTCCAACCCATCGGTGTCCCCGACTGACCGTGGGCAGGGCGGGGATCCCGGGGCTCGAACCCAGGTCACAATACATATACATAAAGTCAAACATTATATATAAAAGAATGTTTAAAAAACAGAACACAACCGTATCCTGCTAATACGCATATGTAAAATTAAAAAAAAAATACAAGAAAATAATTAATCCATTAACAAAGATGAAGATCCCAATCTAAATTCTTTTATACTCATACTAAACACAGCAATATCATGCGAGTATGTATTATATAAATGAGAAAATCTGATAGTAACATAATTTTTCAATGCATTATTTTTGTACGTTAAAATTAATTGGCTGAATCAGTTTAATACAGTTAATATAACTATTCAATACTTTATAGAAAAACGTGAACTTTATATAACAACGTATGACGTCAGCATATGTGGTCCTATAATCCAGACATTTTTTATATATTTCTTTCTATTATGATTTGTGGTGTATTTTTATACTAATTTTTATTCTAATATTTATTCATAAATATATCTTATTTAGAAGGAATATGATTCGTATTTATTAGCAATTATAATGTTAATAAATGCAAGTAATTTTGTTTTTAAATAAAGTATATTTATAAGTCAATTGCCGTAAAGATTGGTATAAAAATACACCAGTAATAATAATAGAATTAAATATATAAGCAAAGTTTGGATTATATCAGTGGTTCTCAACCTTTTATGCTTCACGTACGAAATGTGTATGTAACTGGCCTACCCCTTGTATAGATAAAACTATAGTTATAGTATAACAATGGGAATAAAATAAAACATATATAACACATTAAATTTTGTATTCATAAATTACATATATCTATAAACGCAAAAATGACATTTTTGCACAGCAGTGTTGCCAACTTAGCGACTTTGTTACTAGATCTAGCGACTTTTGAGCTCTCACGGCGTATTCCAAAAAATTTTACCGCGTACCTCCAAGGGGTACGTGTACCTCACGTTGAGAACCCCTGGATTAGAGGACTACCTAAGCTGACGTCATGATTTGGTCCACTGGTCTTCTCTTATAGGAGGTGTTGGCTGAACTGATGAGTAGATAATGTTTTTTCTCTGTGTACGACAAATAGGAGAAAATGTCAAATATTTCAATGATATATAGGTGGATGTAGGGAGCAGGGGCATAGGGATAGGGGGGAAGCTCCCCCCTCAAAAGGAACTCGGAGTTGGCAAAATTCGAAGCGACTTCCTCAAATCTAGGCGAGTTGTGAAAATTTGTAATCTTTTTTTTGCAAAATTAAGGGGAGTTGTCAAAATCTAGGCAACTTGGGAAATCTAGGGCAGTTTGGAAAATGGAGAGACGGCAAAATTTAGAGCAGTTGGCAAAATTCGAAGCCACTTAGTAAAATACAGGTGAGTTGGCAAAATCGGGACAACTTGGCAAAATCTTGGGCAGTTGGGAAAATTCGGAGTGACTTGGTAAAATCTTGGGGAGTTGGCAAAATTCAGGTGAGATGTAAAAATTTGGATTTTTTTCTGTAAAATTATGGCGAGTTGGCAAAATTCGGAGTGACTTGGCAAAATCGTGGAGAGTTGACAAAATTCAGATGAGATGTAAAAATTGCAATCTTTTTTCTGTAAAATTATGGTGTGTTGGCAAAATTGAGCCAACTTTGCAATATCTAGGAGAGTTGACAAATCTTGGGGGAGTTGGCAAAATTCCGAGGTACTTTGCAAAAATCAGGTGTGATGTAAAATTGGAATTTTTTTTTCTCTAAAATTGTGGCGAGATGGCAAAATCTAGGGCAGTTGGCAAAATTGGAAGCCACTTGTTAAAATACAGGGGAGTTGTGAAAATTGTGCCTTTCTTGAGCAATTAAGGAGAGTTGATAAAATTCGAAATGACTTGGCAAATTCAGGAAGATGTAAAAATTGCGATTTTTTCTGTAAATTTATGCCGAGTTGACAAAATTCGAATCCACTTGGTGAAATATAGGCGAGGTGTGATAATTGGGATTGGGTTTGTGAAATTAAGTAGAGTTAACAAAATAGAGAAAACTTGGCAAAATATTGGGGAGTTTGATAATTTTGAAGTGACTTGGCAAATTTAGGAGAGATGTAAAGATTGCGATTGACTTTTTGAAATTAAGGAGAGTTGGCCAATTCAAGGGAAAATGAACACTGAATTAACACTGAAACATTTAGAGTAGATGTAAATATTGTTCAAACAAAACGAACAAGACGTATATATAATCGCAGTAATTATCCCATCTCGTCTGAGTGAATTGGATGGCAAAACGCGAGAGTTGTGAAATATTGCGTGACCCCCCCCCCCCCCAGCCCTCCGGAGTCAAAATATAAACATTCCCGTGGCCGAGTGGTTAGCACGCTTGGCTACTGATCTAAGGGACCTGGGTTCGAGCCCCGGATTAGGCATGGATGTGTGTGTCGTTTTTCTGCTGAGGTCCTGCCATCCTCTCAGATCTCCTACTGTGGCATATAAACTGACAGGCTCCTGTCAGACCTCTGTGGCAAGCAGCTGCTTGAGGGGGTATTTATTTATTTATTTATTTATTTGGTCAGTTGGCAACATTTGAGTTGTAATTCCGAGTTGTAAATTTTTCGATTTGTGCCCCCCCCCCACACACACACCAATCATAGTCCTTCGTTACGCCCTTGGTAGAGAGTAGTGTCCAGAATAAAGAATAAAAATATGTTTATCAGACTTCAACTACAGAAAAGTAGTTTCTTGTTGGAAATACTAAATCTTAGAAATGAGAAATTCTCCAGAACTTCTGCTCCACTTCCACCCATTGCATGCGGGGCGGGGGTGGCTCAGTCGGTAGCGCGCCAGGCTCGTAATCTGTAGTTCCCAGGTTCGAGTCCCAGCTGGGTCAGCGTTGAGATTTATCTCCGCAAAATTCCCCGCCCTGCCCACGGTCAGTAGGGGACACCGATGGGCTTGGAAAGGCCACCGTCCGTCGGATGGGACGTTAAGCCGTGACCCCGTGTGCGGGAGAGCCATACCCTGTGCACGTTAAAGAACACGCTGGATGGCCTTGACGGGAGGCTACCATCTGTCTTCCAACAGCTGTTCCAGTGGGTCCCCTCCCCCAACCTTCTCTGAGCCTTCGAGGTCCATGTGACCTGGTCATTTAGCCCATGGTGTGCAAAAAGTGCCGCTCAGAGGTAAAACAACCCAACCCACCCATTGCAATAGGCGATAATTTCTTTTATGTATGCTAAGGGACCTGGGTTCGAGCCCCGGGTAAGGCATGGATGTATGTGTGGTTTTTCTGCTGAGGTCCTGCCATCCTCTCAGACCTTCTACTGTGGCATATAAACTGACAGGCTCCTGTCAGACCTCTGTGGCAAGCAGCTGCTTGAGGGGTATTTATTTATTTTATTTTTATGATACCTAAGATTCAATTCAGCTTTCAATTGAGTGGCACGATAAACCCAGAATCAACGGATAATGTTATTTATTAAAAAATGATAATAAACATCTGTGCCATAATTCCAGCTAATTGAAGATCCAATTTCAGTTCCGTTATTTGCAATGTTGTTCCTCACAGACCATTTAACGTTGCCGAGTAAGAAAGGATGGTTAAGTGAATTTATCATTACACTTGATCCTTTGGAACAATTTCGTTTTGAAATTACAGAATTCGAAGAGTGTTTTTTTGTGTGGATGAAAACACGGTTATTAAAGCAGAAGGAAACCTACATCTCCGGGGAATTTTAGTAATAGGAGCCGATGAGGAAAGGAATGGGAAGCATACTAGGTTGGGTTGTTTTATCTCTGAGCGGCACTCTTTTGCACACCATGGGCTAAAGGTCCAGGTCACATGGAACCCGAAGGCTCAGAGAGAGAACCCGAAGGTTGAGGGAGGGGACCCACTGGAATAGCTGTTGGGAGACAGATGGTTGCCTCCCGTCAAGACCATCCAGCGTGTTCTTTAACGTGCACAAGGTATGCTCCCACACATGGGGGCCACGGCTTAACTTCCCATCCGACGGACGGCGGCCTTTCCAAGCCTATTGGTGTCCCCTACTGACCGTGGGCAGGGCGGGGAATTTTGCGGAGGTTTTACCTCTGAGCGGCACTTTTTTGTACACTATGGGTTAAATGGCCAGGTCACAAGGACCCCGAAGGCTCAGAGAAGGTTGAGGGAGGGGACCCACTGGAATAGCTGTTGGGAGACAGATGGTTGCCTCCCGTCAAGGCCATCCAGCGTGTTCTTTAACGTGCACAGGGTATGACTGTCCCGCACACGGAGACACGGCTTAACGTCCCATCCGAATGACGGCGGCCTTTTCAAGCCCATCGGTGTCCCCTACTGACCGTGGACACGGCGGGTAATTTTGCGGAGATAGGAAGCATACTGTATAGACACAGAGCAACCACTTTTTGAAGTACAGCTTCATGCTACATAAATAATAACTTGATATAAAACTCAGTAAATTCTTAAGCTTTTTATGACAAAATGTAACTGAAGATAATTTAAAGATATCAATCAAATCTATTTCAATCACGTTTTTCAACCAATATTCGTTCGTATTTAGAGTTAGGGAAATTGGAATATTTAACAGCACCAGTTTAAATGAATTGTTTTAAATAACTAGTTTAAAAAAAGTTAATAAAAACAACCTAAAACGAAAACAATCTGTATACTAAACATTGCTAACTTTTGTAAGAGTATTTCTAACAGTTCGAGTAATGATGTTAATTGTTAATTTTAACCAATTTAAATTTTTGCTTTTGCAGAAGGAAAATAACTTGCTAAATGTTTAATCAATAAATATTTTGCGGAAAAAATTTTCGCCAACATACGGGATCTGAACCCGCATCTCACCAGAAACATACCAGAGTATTCTTCCAATTGAACTAACGCCAGCTGTGTCTTTTTTTCCGCTAACATTATAAATAATAATTCAACGCTAATAAATCAACGTCAAAATAGCAGCAGGTAACGCTGTTATTATCATCTATGTTTAAATGTTTAATCTTCCATAACTGTTTAAATGCCGATTGCGTATTGTTGGGGGGTGGGGATGGCTCAGTCAGTAGCGCACCAGGCTCGTAATCTGTAGTTCCCAGGTTCGAGTCCCAGCTGGGTCAGCGTTGAGATTTATGTCGCAATAGATTATATATATTGCGACATTATTATTATGAGATATTATTATGAGATTTATATCCGCAAAATTCCCCGCCCTGCCCACGGTCAGTAGGAGACACAGATGGGCTTGGAAAAGTCACCGTCCGTCGGATGGGACGTTAAGCCGTGGCCCCGTGTGCGGGAGAGCCATACCCTGTGCACGTTAAAGAACACGCTGGATGGCCTTGACGGGAGGCTACCATCTGTCTCCCAACAGCTCTTCCAGTGGGTCCCCTCCCCCAACCTTCTCTGAGCCTTCGGGGTCCATGTGACCTGGCCATTTAGCCCATGGTGTGCAAAAAAGTGCCGCTCAGAGGTAAAACAACCCAACGTATTGTTGGAAATCGAGACTGAAATGGATTTAAATTTGTTCACCTTTAAATTATCTTCCGCCACATTTTTCATGAACAGATTATTTAAGAAGTTTAGAAAAGAGAAAAAAAGAGAAATTTATTACAGTGTTTCGTGAAAAATAATAAAAAGAAAAACTGGACGCCATTTTACCCCCCCCCCCTTCCCCCTCTCATCTCCCTTCCGCAGTTACTAGTAGAAATCGAGTCTGACCTTGTGACGCTTAGGTCATGCACCCCTTCTCTAAAGCTTGATAAGGTTCCGTGAGAGACTCAGTGAAGCAATCAGAATTCGAAGATTGATTTTACTTCAGTGAAATTTCCCCACCTGCGACAGAAACCATTACATTTTCTTAGAATCATTTTGTTGCATTTGGAAATATAATAAGAATAAAAAAAAAATACCCCCTCAAGCAGCTGCTTGCCACAGAGGTCTGACAGGAGCCTGTCAGTTTATATGCCAAAGTAGAAGGTCTGTGAGGATGGCAGGACCTCAGCAGAAAAACAACACGAACATCCATGCCTTACCCGGGGCTCGAACCCAGGTCCCTTAGATCAGTAGCCAAGCGCGCTCCACTCGGCCACGGGACGGCACCTGGAAATATATCTTACCGACAAAAAAACAGAGATAGTGTTTAATGTTTTAATTAATTTCACTTAAAAAAAATTAAGTTTCGTCATCTGAACCGAGTGGCTAGCTAGCATGATCAAAAGGACCGCCTTTGTTCTTCCCGAAAGTTGGGGGCGGGGGTGGCTCAGTCGGTAGTAATCTGCAGTTCCCAAGTTCGAGTCCCAGCTGGGTCAGCGTTGAGATCTATCTCCGCAAAATTCCCCGCCCTGCCCACGGTCAGTAGGGGACACCGATGGGCTTGGAAAGGCCGCCGTCCGTCGGATGGGACGTTATGCCGTGGCCCCGGGTGCGGGAGAGCCATATCCTGTGCACGTTAAAGGACACACTGGATGCCCTTGACGGGAGGCTACCATCTGTCTCCCAACAGCTGTTCCAGTGGGTCCCCTCTCCCAATCCTTCTCTGAGCCTTCGGGGTCAGTGTGACCTAGCCATTTAGCCCATGGTGTGCAAAAAAGTGCCGCTCAGAGGTAAAACAACCCAACTTCCCGAAAGTGCCTTCTGAATTGCAGATCGATGTTGCCGATGGTTGTAATTATTCCGGTAGCATACGAAAGAGAAGAAATTGATATGGTTCGAATCCAGACCCCGATGAAATTCGCTTGCAGCACTGACTATTGCAAATGTGGCATTCCTACTGATAGGAATATCGATACTGATATTTGGGGGGAAAAATGTATGTGTTGGACCAGAACGAACCTAAATGCCGTTCTTGCATGTATATGCATACTAGAAGGTATCACGCCAAATAGTGTAATATAACTATTTTACATCCGTTCTGCAGATCTTTCTGCAAAAAAATCAAAAAATATTCTTCCAAGATATGTGGAGTTCTTATATTTGCTATTTATTTTTCGCCAAAAGCTATTTCTGGTGAGTGGGGGGGGGGGGGGGGGAATTAACAGACAAATAGGGCACTGGCTGTGAAATCGATACAATTAAAACGATTTCATTATTTCAAGTGGATTTCAATTTCTGTTGTACAAGAAACTGCAATAAAAATAATGCTCTTGTACGAAAGCTGTAAGTGAAACATACTGAATAGTTTTTTTAAGAAATTATTTTATACATTCGTGTGTCAAGGCCCAATAGTGGAGCACTGCATTGCATTCTCCTGATTGAACTCACGTGCTTTAACTACTAGGCCACGGATCTCAATTTTTTTTGACATTCTGACACCTTAAAACTGTAACAAATTTATGCGACCCCCTTTGAATTGTAACAAATTTATGCGACCCCATTTGAATTTTAACAAATTTATGCGACCCCCTTAGAACTGTAAAAAAAAAAATTTATGCGACCCCATTTGAATTGCAAAAAATTTATGCGACCCCCTTAGAATTGTAACAAATTTATGCGACCTCCTTAGAATTGTAACAAATTTATGCGACCCCCTTAGAATTGTAACAAATTTATGCGACCCCCATAGAATTGTAACAAATATATGCGACCCCTTAGAACTGTAATAAATTTATGCTACTTCTTAGAATTGCAATAATTTTATGCCACCTTTTAGAATCGTAGATAAAATTATGCTATCCCTTTCCTCTTACCTACAATCCGAGACCAACGTATTTGCAAAAAACAGTTTACTAAACCAAACTAACAAATATAAAACTATCAGAGCTTTAAGACCCCGTTCCAAGCTGTTGGCGACCCGCAGTTTGAGACCCAATGCCACTAGGCCATGTGTTTAGAATATAACGGAAACAATCGCTGTGTAAGGAATCCTGTACTTTGTATGTTTATCAATAATCGAAGGAAAATGTGCATGTGTGTCTGATGCGGAGAGTCGACCATTCTTCGAGTAATTTGATTCCCCCCGCCCATCAAAACTTTTTCGTTCTTCCACCAGCACGTCACGAAAAAAAATCTTATAAAGAGTCATTAAGAACATTTTAAATATTTTGATGAAATAAAATACTTTCAGTTTAAACAGAGATTAAAAAAACTACCGTACCTCAGAAAATGACTGAGCATGAAGTCCGAAAGGTACGCACGAACCATGGGATAATTGGCCAGGTCACATGGACCCCGAAGGCTCAGAGAAGGTTGGGGGAGGAGACCCACTGTCATAGCTGTTGGGAAACAGATGGTAGCCTCCCGTCAAGGCCATCCAGCGTGTTCTTTAACATGCACAGGGTATGGCTCTCCCGCACACGGGGCCACGGCTTAATGTCCCATCCGACGGACGGCGGTTTTTCCAAGCCCATCGGTGTCCTCTACTGACCGTGGGCAGGGCGGGGAATTTTGCTTGCGGAGATAAATCAACGCCACCCAACTGGGATTCGAACCTGGGAACTACAGATTGCCAGTCTGGCGCGCTACCGACTGAGCCACCCCCGCTCCCACTTACCCAAGGAATGAGGGTTATAACCCTCTCCGCTTTGAGGATTTCAATATCCTAAATTTTTTAAGACACCCTCAAAAAATACTCAAGTACAAATGAGTCTCCAATATGTCAACCTACCCCTCCATCCCCATTGGAAGTTTCTGGGTACACCACTAGTGGCAACAATCTTTTCAACGATCTTTCTTCCGCACCAGAGTTACAGCTATAGTCGCAAACTTCCTTTTAGATTAATTTCCTTATAAGAAACGATTGCAGCTGAATTCCTATTTTTATTATTGGAACATGTAGCGCTCATTCGCTATAGAATCCCATCGGCCTGGCTTTACGGCCATCCATCGGATGGGACGTACCCCATGGTTCAGGATCGCTATATAACTGAAGACTTTTTTTTTTCTTTTTTTTTTTGCAAAAATCAACTGCACGAGAGTAAAGCTCTCACTGTGTGCAGGATAACTCTGTTGCTCTCTGAGAGCTCATTAACAATTCCCTGTGTAACCTTGGGGCGGGGGTGGCTCAGTCGGTAGCGCACCAGGCTCGTAATCTGCAGTTCCCAGGTTCGAGTCCCAGCTGGGTCAGCGTTGAGATTTATCTCCGCAAAATTCCCCGCCCTGCCCACGGTCAGTAGGGGACACCGATGGGCTTGGAAAGGCCGCCGTCCGTCGGATGGGACGTTAAGCCGTGGTCCCGTGTGCGGGAGACCTATACCCTGTGCACGTTAAAGAACACGCTGGATGGCCTTGACGGGAGGCTACCATCTGTCTTCCAACAGCTGTTCCAGTGGGTCCCCTCCCCTAACCTTCTCTGAGCCTTTCGGGGTCCAGTGACCTGGCCATTTAGCCCATGGTATGCAAAAAAGTGCCGCTAAGAAGTAAAACAACCCAACCCAACCCTGTGTAACCTTGAACGTGAGAATACCATCTATCTCCTAACGAGAGTCCAGTGTTCTCCAACCTCCACTGAGCCCTAGGGGTCTTTGTGACCTAGCCATTCATCCCATTGTGTGCAAAAAAGTGCCGTAGGTAAAACAACAGAATCTTGGCTTTAAGGAAGAAGAATTCTTACTTCCTCCCTGATGACTAGTTCAGAAAATAAGAACTTCAAGCTCTTATGTTCTATTTTTATATAACCTGGGATGCGTTTACATTCCACTTCCTTATTGTTCATAACAAGGAATTATTCTTTCTCCCACACGAAAAACATTTCTGACGCTTCAGAATTTTCTTGTTTTCATTTTCTGTGTTGCTGATGTTTCGTTAGCAATTTTCTTGCATGTTTGACTCCTTCGTACGACTGTTCTATTCGCGACCTTATTAAATCATATCTCTACCAGAGCGTAACTTGGCAGTTAAATCATACTTTCGATCTGTCAAAAACAGGGATGTGATGTGCTTGACTTGGTAAGCCTATGCAATTTAAAAACAACACCATAAAGGGCGTACAAAAACTGGTGAATTCTATAGAAAGAAGTTCGGCCATGCTCACTGTAGATGAACAGCATAATTGGCATCACTGAGTCATTCTGTGAAAAGAAATCAAAGAAGAGGAATTAAATGGAATATGAAAAATAGTGTACGGCAATGATTTTGATGTTTTTTTTTTATTATCAAGGGTTAAAAAAGAACTAAATATTCATTGACGAGTGTTATTATTATTGTTAGTTATGGGAAGCATCACGGGTTTCTCCCTGCCCTGTCCACGGTCAGTAGAGGACGCCGATGGGCTTGGAAAGGCCGCCGTCCGACGGATGGTACTTTAAGCCGTGGCCCCGTATGCGAGAGAGCCATCCTTGCACGTTAAAGAACACGCTGGATGGCCTTGACGGGAGGCCACCATCTGTCTCCCAACAGCTGTTCCAGTGGGTCCCCTCTCCCAACCTTCTCGAACCTTCGGGGGCCATGTGACCTGGCCATTTAGCCCATGGTGTGCAAAAAAGTGCCGCTCAGAGGTAAAACAACCCAATCCCCTAAATAAAAAGCGGTCTTCACAGGCACTTGCAGTGGAAAATATCTGCATCTCCCTCTGCAAACTGGGAGCCAGACCTTTGGGTTGTTTTACCTCTGAGCTGCACTTTTGTTGCAAACAATGGACTAAATGGCCAGGTCATAAATACCCCAAGAGCTCAAAGAAGGTTAGGGGGACCACTGGACACCTGCTAGGAGGCAAATAGTAGCTTCCCATCAAGGCCATCCAGCACGTTCTTTAACGTACACAGAACTCTCCTGAACAGGAGGAAGCCAAGGCTTAACATCCCATCTGTGTCTATTTGCATGGGGTCTTCTGAAACAGTCCAACCATCAGTTGGAATGTTACGTCATGGTTCCATGTCCAGGAGAGATAGGCTCTTTATGATAAGGAATACGCTCGATAGTCTTGATGGAAGTTTGCTTCTAGGTACTCTGAGTCCTTATGACTGTCCATTTAGAACAATTTTGTGCAAAAAGTTTTGCTAAGAAGGAAAACAACAAACCATTCTAAAACTGCTAAATATTCTCTTACCATTACTACCTAACAGTCAGGGGGAGGAGTGCAAGGGAGGGGCCATGGACCCCCTCTTTCAGAATGCTAGTAAGGGAAAAAAAGAGACAAAATTTATTAAACTTATATTTATTTTAAGCATCTTGCAAGAAATTTTTTAAAAACCTGTAAAACGGAGGGAGGGGGGAATGTTATTTCTCCCCCCCCCCTCCATTTTTCTAGCTCGACTGTATTTCTTGCTCCCCCTCCGATTTTTTTTCTAGATCCGGGCTTTCTCACAGTACTATCTATGCGCATATCTGATGATCAGAAGAATGGATTTATGAACTTCTAACCACTTATTTGATACACCGAAAACCATCAGATATCATGGCATCCAGTTACTAACCATTCATGATGTAGTATTATTAATATTTTTCTTTCTTTAGACAACGAAAAGGCCCATGGATATTCAGATCTGTCATATGACAGTGACAAATATTGACAGATTTGTGATACGATAAGCCGTCCCATGGCCGAGTGGTTAGCTCACTTGGCTACTGATCTAAGGGACCTGGGTTCGAGCCCTGGGTAAGGGATGGCTGTTTGTGTCGTTTTTCTGCTGAGGGCCTGCCATCCTCACAGACCTTCTACTATGGCATATAAACTGACAGGCTCCTGTCAGACCTCTGTGGCAAGCAGCTGCTTGAGGGGGTATTTATTTATTTTTAATTAGTGACAGATCTGAATAGAAAAGTACGGCTTTATGGCATATCTGCAGACTGATTTCAGTGTCTGTGGGCCTGTTCGACAAGCTGAGTGATAGTGAAGTTTTTGGAGATTTTTTGGCAGTGCAGAAAAAAGGTCTGAAGCGACAGATTTGTGCTTGTATGGGTCTATTGGACAACATTGGACTATAAATCAAGGTCAACCGATCAAGACAGATGTTTTCGCAATATTTGCTCAGTTGGGTTCGGTTGCTTTACCTCTGAGCGGGGGGCGGGGGTGGCTCAGTCGGTAGCGCGCCAGGCTCGTAATCTGTAGTTCCCCGGTTCGAGTCCCAGCTGGGTCAGCGTTGAGATTTATCTCCGCAAAATTCCCCGCCCTGCCCACGGTCAGTAGGGGACACTGATGGGCTTGGAAAGGCCGCCGTCCGTCGGATGGGACGTTAAGCCGTGGCCCCGTGTGCAGGAGACACATACCCTGTGCACGTTAAAGAACACGCTGCATGGCCTTGACAGGAGGCTACCATGTGTCTCCCAACAGCTGTTCCAGTGGGTCCCCTCCCCCAACCTTCTCTGAGCCTTTGGGGTCCATGTGACCTGGCCATTTAGCCCATGGTGTGCAAAAAAGTGCCGCTCAGTAGTAAAACAACCCAACCTCTGAGCGGCCTTTTTTTCACACCATGGGCTAAATGGCCAGATCACAAAGACCCCAAAAGCTCAGAGAAGGTTGGGGGAGGGGACCCACTGGAACAGCTGTTGGGTGACAGATGGTAGCCTTCCATCAAGGCCATCCAGTGTGTTCTTTAACGCGCACATGGTATGGCTCTCCCGCACACGGCGACACGACTTAACGTCCCATCCGACGGACGGCGGTCTTTCCAAGCCCATCGGTGTCCCCTACTGACCGTGGGCAGGCCCGGGGAGTTTTGCGGAGACAAATCTCAACGCTGACCCAGCTGGAACTCGAAACTGGGAACTACAGATTACGAGCCTGGCGCGCTACCGACTGAAATATATATATATTTTAGTATAATGAAGCATATAGAGCATTTTTCCTTTTTTAGAAAGTAAAGTGGCTTTCTGATAAAATATGCCCAAAACATTTCGCAACAAACCGTTAACACTGCTCGAATGTTAAGTAACTTTGTCATAACAAGACTGTAATTAGCAAATCCTGCGTCTCTGACAAACACGATCTGAACGCGTGTGAACAACTTCAAAACTGTCTGCTGACAGGTCGTACGACATATTTGAATGTGTGTGGGTCGCTTAAGACCTTTACCTTCAAAACAGTAAGGTACTCTGTCACGCAGGAATTGTTATGAAACCGGTTCCCCAAGTTTTGCCTACGATTGGTATCTTAACAAGCAAAATGAAGAAATGTTAATTCATAAAGAGTCTGCAAGATTTCCAAAGATATCAGAAGAGAGGACAAGGAACCTTTTCACAAACCTCGTTCACATTCTGTTTGCCTTCAACCAATTTACACTTGGGTTGGGTTGTTTTACCTCTGAGCGGCACGTTAAAGAACACGCTGGATGGCCTTGACGGGAGGCTACCATCTGTCTCCCAACAGCTGTTCCAGTGGGTCCCCTCCCCCAACCTTCTCTGAGCCTTCGGGGTCCATGTGACCTGGCCATTTAGCCCATGGTGTGCAAAAAAGTGCCGCTCAGAGGTAAAACCAACCAACCCGCACACGGGGCCACGGCTTAACGCCCCATCAGACGGACGGCGGCCTTTCCAAGCCCATCGGTGTCCTCTACTGACCGTGGGCAGGGCGGGGAATTTTGCGGAGATAAATCTCAACGCTGACCCAGCTGGGGCTCGAACCTGGGAACTACAGATTACGAGCCAAGCGCGCTACCGACTGAGCCACCCCCGCTCCCAATTTACAGTAAGAGAGAATAAATTTTATTAACTATACGCCCCTATCCGCTTCAGCATTGGCCTAGCAGTTTGTTTGGCTTCAGAGCGAAACAATTGAATGAACGATTTTATTGTCATTATCGTATAGAGCAGTGGTTCTCAACCTTTTATGCTTCACGTACCCCCTGGAAATGTGTATGTAACTGGTGTACCCCTTATATAGATAAAACTATAGTTATAGTATAATGCCAACTTAACGACTTTGTAACTAAATCTAGCGACCTTTGAGCTATCACGGTGTACCCCAAATGATTTTACCGCGTACCCCCACGTTGAGAACTCCTGGTATAGATAATGCACACGTACCCAGCCGTCAACATGGTGTAACAGGAAACGAGATTCATCGGACCAGACGACCTTTTTCCAATTACTCAAGGTCCAGTTTTGTTGCTCGCCAGATGTAGGCCATTTAGCCATTGTAGACACTTTCGACGATGAACCGAGGTTAGCATGGGCACTTGGAGCGGCCTGCGACTACCCAGCCCCATTTTCAGCAGGGTTCGATGTACTTTGTGTTGTGACATATTACTCCCATCACCAGCATTCAAATTACGGGCGAGTTGCGCCACAGTATCCCTTCTGTTGGCTTGTACCATACAGGATAGCCTTCGCTCACTTCTAGCATCCGATGAACCGTGGTTCATCGGATACTAGATGCACATCTTACCGGCGGTTCGTGGTTTTTCCCTCCTTGGATCACTTTTGAAGGTAATCACGGCTGACCGTGTGCACCCCACATGCCTTGCCGTCTTGGAAATGCTCTGACCCAGTCGTCTGGCCATTACAATTTGACCTTTGTCAAACTAAGTCCGCTGCCTTTCCCATCTGAAGAACAAGAATAACACTTATTACAGAGCTCAGTATCAGGTGTTATTTATACAATTTCATGACTTTCGCACGCGCCGTCGTTTACCTGCAGTTGCTTCGATTTGCATAAAGACGCACAGGTCATAATGTTTTGGCTCTTCGGTGTATATTTTACGTTAATTTATTATTAAAGATTGCGTTTTATCGTCCAGTTCATTCTAAAAAAAAAACACTTAAATTTTTGGGATTGCTAATTTCTGTAGTAGAAAGAAAATTAGGGGCAAAGAATTAAAATATTTTCGATAGATATATTTACATCTAAAAAGGAATAAAATATATATATGATTTAAAAGATTTTAGGTAGTTAAAAAAATTGTAACAAGGGAGTAAATAATAATGTATCTTGAATTATAAATAAAAACTGCCCCGCAGAGTGTTCCTACATTTTAAAATGTGTTTGCCCAAAATGATAAAATACAAAACTGATTTAATTGGTATACGATAGCTGCACAAGCCTCAAAAGCATACGGAAAGTTTCAGGGCAGCAGCAGAATTTACTAAGAAACGGTAACTAAGATGTGGCATTAACCCTTAAAGGTTAATGCCGCATCTTGCCTCTACTGATATTGAGACTTTTCGCTTGTAGTAGTTAGCGCGCTTGGCTACTGATCTAAGGGACCTGGGTTCGAGCCCCGGGTAAGGCATGAATGTATGTGTCGTTTTTCTGCTGAGGCCCTGCCATCATCACAGACCTTCTACTATGGCATATAAACTGACAGGCTCCTCTGTCAGACATCTTGGAGCGGGGGTGGCTCAGTCGGTAGCGCACCAGGCTCGTAATCTGTAGTTCCCAGGTTCGAGTCCCAGCTGGGTCAGCGTTGAGATTTATCTCCGCAAACCTCCCCCTTACAACCCCTTTCCAAGCTCATCGACCACTTTCCAAGCTCAATCGGTGTCCCCTACTGCCCACGGTCAGTAGGGACACCGATGAGCTTGGAAAGGCCGCCGTCCGTCGGATGGGACGTTAAGCCGTGGCCCCGTGTGCGGGAGAGCCATACCCTGTGCACTTTAAAGAACACGCTGGATGGCCTTGACGGGAGGCTGCCATCTGTCTCCCAACAACTTGTTCAGTGGGTCCCCCTCACCCAACCTTCTCTGAGCCTTCGGGGTCCATGTGACCTGGCCATTTAGCAGATGGTGTGCAAAAAAAGTGCCGCTCAGAGGTAAAACAACCTAACGTTAAAGAACACGCTGGATGGCCTTGACGGGAGGCTACAATCTCGTCTCCCAACAGCTGTTCCAGTGGGTCCCCTCCCCCAACCTTCTCTGAGCCTTCGGGGTCCAATGTGACCTGGCCATTTAGCCCATGGTGTGCAAAAAAGTGCCGCTCAGAGGTAAAACAACCCAACTGTCAGACCTCTGTGGCAAGCAGCTGCTTGAGGGGGTATTTATTTTTCATTTATATTATGAGTGGAAACAATATTATTGATGAACATTCTTCACAAGAAGAAATATCATTCGTTTTTATGAATGTAGATTAAGGGACTTGACATACCCAACAGCAAAAATGCGATCTACACTTTTATGGTGTTAATTTTGAAGCACGATAAAATTAACAAATTTGTTATACAACTCAACTCGACTTTTCACGACATCGGTTGTGCCCTCTAGTATCGTGCGGACGAATTTACACGACGAAGCGGGATCTTCAGTTAATGCACGGTACCAGTAGTGGCCGAGTGTTGGCGTGCATGGCTACTGATCAATGTAAGAACTGAGTTCAAGCCCCGGTAAGGTTATGATGCTTATCTGTGGTGTCTTTATGATGAGGTCTCGGCCTTCTCACAGATCTCAATGGCGTATAAACTGACAGGCTGTTATCAGACTTCTTAGACAACCTGCTGCTTAAGGGTAATTATTTAGACTGAGGCTCATGTTTGGAAACCAGACTATTTACTGTCTAGAGTGTTAAATTAACACATTGTAGACGGTTAAACTTTGGCGAAAGGCTTGGGTTGGGTTGTTTTACCTCTGAGCGGCACTTTTTTTGCACACCATGGGCTAAATGGCCAGGTCACATGGACCCCGAAGGCTCAGAGAAGGTTGGGAGAGGGTTGGTTGTTTTACCTCTGAGCCGCACTTTTTTTGCACACCATGGGCTAAATGGCCAGGTCACATGGACCCCGAAGGCCTCAGAGAAGGTTGGGAGAGGGGTTGGGTTGTTTTACCTCTGAGCCGCACTTTTTTTGCACACCATGGGCTAAATGGCCAGGTCACATGGACCCCGAAAGCTCAGAGAAGGTTGGGAGAGGGGACCCACTGGAACAGCTGTTGGGAGACAGATGGTAGCCTTCTGTCAAGGCCATCCAGCGTATTCTTTAACGTGCACAGGGTATGGGCTCTCCCGCACACGGGGGCCACGGCTTAACGTCTCATCCGACGGACGGCGACTTTTCCAAGCCCATCGGTGTCCCCTACTGACCGTGGGCAGGGCGGGGAATTTTGCGGAGATAAATCTCAACGCTGACCCAGCTGGGACTCGAACCTGGGAACTACAGATTACGAGCCTGGCGCGCTACCGACTGAGCCACCCCCGCCCATTGGCGAAAGGCAGACATTACAGTTTCGGCCGTCAGATTTCCATTGTTTAAGAAGGCAAATGTTTTATTTCGGCCGCAAGCGTGATGATTACGGAAATATGTGGATTCACGTAGTCGGTCCGAAATGTGTTGAGAGGATTGTAACTAGAAAGTCAAATTAACCGTGAAAAAATCTGGGACGCTCATTTTTTTAAAAGAAATTTGATTTTGATTTCTCTCCTCGGAGGAGAAGGCAAGTTGTAGCCGCGAATGCAAGGCTCTTAATCATTGAATCTTACTGCCTCAATATTAAAAATCTAACTTAAAAAACTGTTTACAATATTAATTTAGTGTTTTGCCAATTTCGGAATTTAACAACCTTTAAAGATTGAAACTGAAACTTATAGAAATTTATTAAATACTAACTGCAAAATTTCATTAGTACCTATCGAACCAAAACCGCGTTTTTTTTTTTAATTTATCTCTTCAAACAAAAAAGTTACATACACCTATCCCTCGATTTACACGGTACTCAGTTCACACAATTTTCGCTTTGCACGGTCAAAAAATGCAACCAGTTTCGATTTACACGGTACTGACTGAGACGTACATAGAAAGAAAATCTCAGTCAGTACCGTGTAAATCGAAACTGGTTGCATTTTTTGACCGTTCAAAGCCAAAATTGTGTGAACTGATTACCGTGTAAATAGAGGGATAGGTGTATTTAAGTAATACATATTTAAGTAATCCATCCTGCAAATATCCGTGATCTGGGTGCATTTAAAGCCATATGACACTGTCACTCTAACAACTAAGCCTCTCTTAATACCTGGGCGGGGGTGGCTCAGTCGGTAGCGCGCCAGGCTCGTAATCTGTAGTTCCCAGGTTCGAGTCCCAGCTGGGTCAGCGTTGAGATTTATCTCCGCAAAATTTCCCGCCCTGCCCACGGTCAGTAGGGGACACCGATGGGCTTGGAAAGGCCGCCGTCCGTCGGATGGGACGTTTAAGTCGTGGCCCCGTGTGCGGGAGAGCCATACCCTGTGCACATTAAAGAATACGCTGGGTGACCTTGACGGGAGGCTACCATCTGTCTCCCAACAGCTGTTCCAGTGGGTCCCCTCCCCCAACCTTCTCTGAACCTTCGGGGTCCATGTGACCTGGCCATTTAGCCCATTTTTTGTGCAAAAAAGTGCCGCTCAGAGGTAAAACAACCCAACCCTCTCTTAATACCATAATAATATACACATTTTCTTTAAAATTCCAATTTTTCCTTTCAGTAGCAAGATGCAACTGCCGAGTCCTTCTCACTCGGAATATAGAGATGAGAGAGATACTCTGGTATACAGGAAATGGACGTGTGACATTTCTGTAAGTCTATCCTTTGAACGCGTGCCTCGTTAGTTGCGGCAACAGCTGTCCGAAGCAGCAGCGGTTATTTCAGGCTACTGGGGCGCTTTCATGACTTCGGGGCAAACACTGATGTCAACGCTGCACGGACATCGTCGGTGAGAATAGAGCAGAACCATTCATGGTCGCCATCTGTTGTGGTTGGGATTCTGGTAAAGCGGTGTAGAGTGACAACAGACATGTGCAACAATGGGTGTTTCGCTGAAGGTGTAGAGCAACTAAGAGACTAGGTACTTTATGGGGTAGTCTTGCAGGAAACGTGTGTGTTGGGGGGGGGGGGGGGGAGACTCTTGCGGCCAAAGTCATTAATGGATGCAATATTTGCACTGATTCACATTGTTTCTTTGGGGTGATGTAATGAACAGAGTTGAAAATAAGATTATTCATCGGACTGGAGATACGAAAATTTCTGATTTAGATTATATTGCTGATTTAGCCCTTTTGGCAAATGATGTTGATGAGATGAACTCTTTCATTCAAGCTGTTGATGAGATTGGTAGTAGAGTAGGTTTGGTTATAAACAGAGAGAAAACTAAAGTGATGAAAATTGGTCAGGCAGGTTGTGATTCAGTTAATCTGAATGGTTGCAGTCTTGAGCAGGTGTCACAGTTTAATTATCTTGGGAGCTATGTAACAGATAATGGTGATGTGCGGCATGAGATTAACAGACGAATAGGGATTGCTGCCGGGACTTTTAAAAATCTATGGAGATGTGGAGAAATAGGTGTATACACTTAAGACTAAAATTAGATTGTATAATAGTTTGGTTCTTTCTAGGGTTAGTTATGTTAGTGAAACTTGGACACTGTGTAAATGTGATAACAGGAAACTAGATGCTTACGTAGTACCTTGGGCATTAGGTGGTTTAACTTTGTAACTAATGATGAGGTTAGGCAAAGGAGTTTGCAACCTCCTTTAAGCAGCACATTGTGCAGAGAGAGACTCCGTTGGTTTGGCCATGTTGGCCGTATGCATAATTATAGATCGGCGAATAGGGTTATGAAGAGTGCGCCTAAAGGCTTCAGAAGGGGAGACCTAGGATGCGGTGGGCAGACAATGTCAAACAGGACCTTGTTAGAATTGGTGTGCAGTGGCCAGATGCAGTAGATGTAGCTCAGGATAGACTTGCTTGGAGAACTAAATTGCACGGTCTGGTTGGACCTCCGTAGCCCATGGCTGCTTGAGGATGATGAGTTTGTCAGAAAGGGGGAAACCTTTCCTGCTGAAGTGTTACAAAAGAAGGAGGAAATTTTGTTGTTGAAGTTATCGACAAAAGCAGGAACGTTTGCTGCTGAAATAGTTAACAAGGGGGGAGGGAATTTTTGTTGCTGAATCATCAACAGAAGGAGTTGCTGCTGAAGTCGTCAGTGAATGTAAATATTCATATAATGATTCACCTTGTTTTGTTGGAGGTTTTGAAAGAGTGGAAAACGAGAATATTCTTTGGTTTTAGCAGTTAGTGAGCAAACTTAAGAATTCATTCGGTTAAAAACTACCTACTTCAACTTGGGGAATATTCTATCCACTGATGCAAATATCATTGTAAAAATGTTAATGGATATTAAAAAAAAATAAATACCCCCTCAAGCAGCTGCTTGCCACAGAGGTCTGAGGTATATATGCCACAGTAGTTATATATGCCTGTCAGTTTATATGCCACAGTAGGAGATCTGAGAGGATGGCAGGACCTCAGCAGAAAACAACACGAACATCCATGCCTTACCCGGGGCTCGAACAATTTTAAAAAAAGATATACGATACTGTACTTCTTTACACATTCTTCAAACGAAGTTACGTATTGTAGCCAATAAAAATAATAGAACTAAAGCTTTTTTTTTTTTGTTAGAATAAGGCTTAATGATGAGGGTTGGTGAAAGGATTGACGTAAATATGGGTGTGATGAGAGGAATCATTACTGTCGCCTTCATCTGACAATTTAAATGCCTCCAATTTAAAAGCGATTATTGAAACTTGGACATGGATAATCGTTATCGAAACGTACTAACATAATAGTTGAATAATTATATAATATTTATTAGCTAACACTTGACCAGGGCCGGATCTGGGGAGTAAGCCCCCCCCCCCCCCCCGCCCAGCCCCAGATTCGGCTCTGGTCAAGCGTTACTCTCACTTTGAGAATGCTGGTAAGGGCAACAGAAACAAAAATTATTAAACCTACAAATTTTTCATCATTTTCAAGAATTTTTTAAAGATCTGCAAAATGGAGAGGAAATGTTATACTATAATGGAAATGCAGTCTCCTGCCCCCCCCTCCCCGATTTTTAAATTTTTTTTCTAGATCCGGGCCTGCACTTGGCAACAATATTTAGCAACGATGCAACAATGTAAACGTCAAGGTTACTTTGCTCATAAACGATTTTTTTTTATTCCTTACTATACTTTTCATGGCCGTTTAAGCCTCTTTTCTCCCATCTGGCAACTTCCTGCGTCGAAATTACGAGTTCGTGAGACAATTAACGAGCTTCGAATCTAAAAACCTGCTTGTGTCAGAGGCAACTTCACTTCCCTAATCGCTTCGCACCTGGAAGCTACTGTGGGGCACGTGCCCGCCCCTTCTGTCCGTCAACGGCTCGGCCATTAGCGGCCTTTGGCGGGCTATCGCTCTTGCTCGAGCGCATGACTCATGTTTGCCATTAGGGATCAGCCACAAACTGTAAGAACTGACTGGGGGATTGTGATTCAATGGGAAATCATCAAACCGCGTAATTGAAAATGGAGAGTTTCAGAAGGATTACATTTGTTATTTGGGGTCGATTTTAGTGGTTAAATAACGTGTTATTACTCTGATAAAAGGTTTCGTATTCATGTAATCATTCCTGTCACTAGTGGGTTGGGTTGTTTTACCTCTGAGCGGCACTTTTTTGCACACCATGGGCTAAATGGCCAGGTCACATGGACCCCGAAAGCTCAGAAGGCTGGGGGAGGGGGACCCACTGGAACAGCTGTTGGGAGACAGATGGTAGCCTCCCGTCAAGGCCATCCAGTGTGTTCTTTAACGTGCACAGGGTATGGTTCTCCCGCACACGGAGCCACGGCTTAACGTCCCATCCGACGGACGGCGGCCTTTCCAAGCCCATCGGTGTCCCCTACTGACCGTGGGCAGGGCGGGGAATTTTTGCGGAGATAAATCTCAACGCTGACCCAGCTGGGACTCGAACCTGGGAACTACAGATTACGAGCCTGGCGCGCTACCGACTGAGCCACCCCGCTCCACAAAATTTGGAGATTCATACATAGGGGAAACAACTTTATCCAACATATATATAAGGTTATGTTAGGCTATATCCAGAGTTTGTCACTAGTCAGAGTCACTAGTGTGTAGTCATAATCGGCGAAATGAAAAGGATTGTGAATTCAGCGTTATTTATCATGAGTTACAGACTGACTATAGACCAACTACAGTCGCTCAAAAAAGTATCCGAACACCATGGTTGATTACAGAATTCAGAAAAAATATCTGGCAACTTTTTTTTAGAAATTAGTGATCTGGCAACCTTCGTGTCACGTGATTACAGAATTCAGGAAAAATATCTGGAGCGTGTACAGCAACTGTACACGCCCCAGTTACCGTTCACAGCAAACTGGAGCGTGTGCAGTTACTAAACACGCTCAAGTTTGCTGGGAACGGTAACTGCACACGCTCAATATTTCCGTGAGTGAGCCCACACGATCTAGTATCAAAATAACATGACCACCTACAGTCGCTCAAAAAAATATCCGAACACTATGGTTGATTACAGAATTCAGAAAAAATATCTGGCAAAGATTTTTTTTAGAAATTAGTGATCTGGCAACCTTCGTGTCACGTGACACGAAGGTTGCCAGATCACTAATTTCTAAAAAAAAATCGTCGCCAGTGAATTCTGTAATCAACCATAGTGTTCGGATATTTTTTGAGCTACTGTACCTGGTGACCTCGCCCAAAATTATCAGTTTTATATAACATAATTAAATGTTTCGAAGCCTTTATGATAATATTAGTCTTCGATTTCGAAATAAAGTTAAGAAATTGGAAAATATTTACAGAAGGAGAAGTCTAATAGTCACAAAATTTTTTACAGAATATTTGCAGAAAATTTTGGAAATATTTACAGAAGAAGACGTGTAATAGACACAAAGAGAATTCCTTCAACTGTTATAAATTTTTATATTCAGGAAATGTATTTATACTACTCGTAGTAAAAGTTAAAGGAGGTTTCCCGATTAAAATGCATACTTGTTTCTAACATTAATAAACAAATGATCTTAAATGTTTTTTTTCCCAAACTAAATATTGAGATTTCCAGTCAATTTCTTTGCACTGCTTTTGTTTGGCAAGAATTTTTTTTAAAACCAAGTAATATGTAATTCCATTGGTTCACTCGGATGAGCATGCGCAATGAACCACCATCATTCTTCTACAGATTAACATGAAAATGGAAAAAGCCAGGTGTCGCTCTCGATTTTGTGACGTTTCAAACAACTCATCGGCAAACCCTTAATGAGTTTTTCAAAATCTTCCTCCAACAGGTTCAGGACTAGCTCAAAGACTGTTTTGGAATCGGCTTTTATGCATTGTTGAGTACGATAAATGCAAACCAACTGAAGGATAACTTCTTTTAATACACCATTCATAGAAGAATTTAGAATCTGTGTTTTGGTACCGGTCTGAGGCGTTACAAAAAAAATAGGTGTTTCCTTTGCTGACATCTGCAGGTACTCGTGCAAAAAAAGTTATTAGCATTAGAATTTTGAAATGGTTCTCTTATTGATATATGGGCTGATCGACATAGCGTCGGCAAAAAAGAAATCAGTGTTTCAAGTTAGAAATATTTAAGTCGAGCCTTCCCGTGGCCGAGTGGTTAGCACGCTTGGCTATTGATCTAATGGGACCGGGTTCGAGCCCCGGGTAAGGCATGGATGTGTGTGTCGTTTTTCTGCTGAGGTCCTGCCATCCTCACAGATCTTCTACTATGGCATATAAATTGACAGGCTCCTGTCAGACCTCTGTGGCAAGCAGCTGCTTGAGGGGGTATTTATTTTATTTATTTTTTTCATTATTGAACACATCATCATCATCATCCTCCTCAAGCAGCCATCGGCTACGGAGGTCCAACCAGACCGTGCAATTTAGTTCTCCAAGCAAGTCTATCCTGAGCTACATCTACTACATCTGGCCACTGCACACCAATTCTAACAAGGTCCTGTTTGACATTGTCTGCCCACTGCATCCTAAGTCTCTCCCTCTTTCTGAGGCCTTTAGGCACACTGTTCATAACCCTATTCATATAAACCCACTGAACACAGTAACACGAAAACAGCAATCATGCGTGTATCATACCATAAGCAACTAAAGATTCTCGAAAACCAAAGACAAAACGGGAAACTTTTTATTGATAAATACATGCAAATAACGTTTTTATATAATATTAATAAATGATATACTTTCAAAAACAAAACAAAAAAAAAAACTTAAAAAAATATATTTCGTTAAGGGAAAAAATGAAATTGATTTTTGGTATACAGTGTATTATTCGCCATAAATTTAATTTTGTCGATCAATTTTTTTCATGAGAGGGGGGGGGGGGCAGGTTTACTCTTCTCCCACCATCTCTGCCTAAGCCAATGCTCATTGAGAATCTTTATCAGAGGAGCAGTCATAACTGATAAAATATTTAAGCTAGTTGAAATTAAATTTTAAATGCCTATAAATATTATGCCTAAAATTGTAATCTATTTATAAATACATGTTTTTATTGAGTTCGATGAGAACTACAAACAGGGCATTAGAAATATTTAAGTAGACATTTCCCCAGGAAATCTGATTGTTAGCATTCATTAATTACTACTAACACTTTGGAACAAAGTTTATAAGAGTAGCATTCTGATCTGGAATTGTAAATCTTAGGAAAAAAATAGTGCAATTACCAGGTTTATTGCCAAAATCAGAAGTTTACCTTTGACGCATAATGGAAGGTTATAACGGCCGAATTCCTAAACCTTACATTAAAAAGAGTGAAAGATTTTCGTCCGAAGTTGGAAAATTCCATCTTTAGTCAGTTTTTATCAGCGTTTGAACATATAAAGAGAGATATGCGATAGTAGTTCTCAGCCTTCTTGGTGCTCTATGTTACAAATTCTCGAATAAAAATCTAAATTGGAAAGCAAAAAACTACTACAAACTTCGTAATCGAACAGATTCAATAACAATTTATTTGTACACCATATACTGCTTTTTCTGCTGTAGCTTGAGAACCTAATGTAACCGACTGTTTTTCTTAGTTTATGAAAATCCTCCCACAGAATGAGGCATACAACTTATTCCGACATTATCGTAGTCCAGTTTGTATGTCGTCAGGAAAAGCCTTATCCTATAGACACATAGCCCGAAACAACAGCAGGGTTTCAGACAGCGGTCATGGGCCCTGGACGCCATTGTTATCCTCACATATTCTGCAGACAGACGTCACGGGTGCGCGCGCTTGCACGTCACGATGTGTGCACGCAGTCACGCACGTCGTCCCTTCTGGTTGGTTGGTCCTGTCTGCGTCACCATGGTATAGGTTAGAGAGAAAAATTTGTTTTATTTTTTAACGAACTTCTACTAAGTTTTAAACTAAAATTTCGTTAAATATTGAAATCAGTTAACCAAAGGGTTGATGGAACTCACTCAGGTAGAGGACAGGATGAATGAATGCAAAAAAAACCCCCAGAAAGTTTGGAGTTACCGCCATGTTTTCAAGGTCTGAAACAGATAAAATCGCTGTTCCAACTTCTTTCCCTCCAGTACTTCCACTTTTGTCTCATACCCTTTCATTTCTTCTTCGGTGATATTAGTTCTGCTAGCTCAACTCGATCGCGATGAAAACTACATATTGCTTTACTGATTATTGTCCAGAATTTTCGAAAATAAAGCCACGATACTTATTTTTAATTCTTTCCCTTATTACTGGAGTATTTTGGATGAGATGTTACCCATTTGCAGAAAAAGAAAAACCTAATATGTTTTTGCAGTGAAGTTCGCAATTATTCTTTGAGGAGTTAAGAAGAAAACAATACTACCATAAATTTGAAACTGAAATTCTTGTCTGAATGATTTTGTAAAGAAAACTGCTGAATAGAAGTTTTAAAGCATCCGGCTTTATAAATAAATGAATTGTACAGGTATGAGGATTTGTAACCACACTAAAAATTTCGGTAAGCATTCGAGAACGACTACATAAAAAGCTTCGTGGTTGTTTTGACTTATAAATATTGTTACGACAGATGAACGAGCAACAGTGACTTCATGACTTAACGTGACTCAAACCCTCGTGTGTGCTTCTACGTGAGATTCAATTTAGCCAACGAATTGGAACTTAGAACGATTCGGAAGAATGAAAATATAGCAGTGCAGTGTGTTAAAAAGTTGTGAGATCTGAAAGGACGTTCAGATGGTCTGATTCAGTGCGCGTTAAGTGAAAATAATTAGTATATTTATTAGTGTGTGCGCGGGTGTTTGTTTTCTGTTGTTAGTAACAAAAGTTTAGTGAACCAGCACAGGACGAGAATTTGTTTACGTCTGACGGTATTCAAGTGACATGGTAAACAAAGTGAAGAGGTAGTATTTTAGTACAACAGACAGAGCTGGGGTTGTATGCTCTATGCAAAAAGGTTAATGACATATATGATAGTAGTTAATTTGTTTATAAAATACTTCATCCATATTTTTTTGTAACAATTTGCATTGTATTGTAATTGGTTTGAAAATATAGTTATTAGTACTCACGCTCAGTGCTTATCCATTTTTAAAATTTGCAACAATATTTACTGATTCAAAAACCTTATAATCAAATGAAATGAAGCCATTTATTGCTTATATTTCTTTGGTATTAAGAACTGTAACTATTTGTTTTTGAGGAATCGCAATCGTATAAAAGCATTATAATAATAATGGTTTCTTTTAATAACTTACAGGTGTATGCTTTTCCTAGTGATTAAAATCATCCAAAAATAATATAATTTTTTTTTTTTTGGTCATTTTCATTAAAGATTTTGTTTTAAGTATCACACATTCTGATTTTGAGCCCTGCGCTTTTATTTTTGCCTTTTCTACAGGGAGGGAACACGAATATACTTCAGAGTTTGTATTTAATTTAATCTCAATTCTTGTTTGCTGTTGGTTCAGCTTTTCAGCACGAATAATCGACAGATTGCTGAATGTCATAATCACCTTTTCTTACCAACGAATCGTTCTTTAATTTAAATCACATATGTGATTTTAAGTAAAATAAGCTAAGAGGTAAGTTATCGATAAAGCAAAACGATAGGTTACAGTAGGTTCGCATCTAGGATATTTATTAGTGTTTCAAAATTATATCCCCCAAAAACCAAACATTAAATGTTTAAATACATAAAAATAACTTTTCTAAATGGGCCCTACTGAAATGAGGTGTTTCTTATATGCCGTAAAGTACGGTAAATAGTTAAATATAGTACGGTAATAGGGGAAGCAGCTGAAGCCAGGACAGTTCCCCCGCCCTTGGGTGTGCCCTTGAGTTAAAGAACATATTTACGGTATATTTCTACTATATATTACGTGCAAACCTTTGTGTGTTTCTGTTGGTTTCTAATTTGCCTTCACTATTCATTTTGAAAACTTGATTCATATCGTACTTTACAAACGCCTTCCATTGTGCCCTGATTGGATTTTTTAAGTCTTCAGTTCGATTTATGATGTTGAAGACGATTTTAAACGACCCTGTTGCAGTCTTATCATAAAAAGCCCTCAGACCTTGAAGCTGTCACACTTGAATGATAGGCCACTAGTGGTTTTTCAATTACTTTGGGAAGTACTGGCCGAATTAAGAGAACGTGTCATTTATTTTCTCTGTGGGTTGTCAACGTTTCAGTTGACAATGATATCTTTGAAGTTGGATTAAATAAAAGATGTGACTTCGTTTATTGTCTACGAGACAATTTGAGTTACCTGGCTGATTTCGGCATTCGAAACCCATGCGCTGACGAACTGAAAAGTAAAGCAAATGCTTAATGAGGTCTTGTGCATTAACCATCTTCGTATTCGTTTTAAAACCAGTTCTTAAATTTCCAAGTGCTGAGTCATCTTTATAATAACAAATAAGTGGAATTCATCTGTCATGCACGAAACCTGGCAGATGCCAATTAAACAGGATGTCACTCTTTACAGCCTAGGAATATATTAATATATTGCCGTGCAAATATTAGAGAATTTCTGTGTTATGTCTACGGGAATCTGGCTTTGATGTTCTAATAATTTCTAAAATATGCATTTAAGAGAAAAACGATTTTGAACAACATTTTTTTCAGTATTTCAAAGCGTTATTGAAGTTGGAATATTTCGGAACAATAATGCGTATAAGAATTTACATCAAAAATAAATAAAACTTTCAATAATTAGTATTATTTCAAACCATTTAATAAAATATATATTTTTAGAACTTTGTGTAATGATTATTTCAGTATTTTTATAAAACAAAATAATTTATTTTTAAATATCCAAGCTTCCATAACTCTCTAAATACTGACCGAATATTGTTGAAAATCGAGAATTAAATAGATTTAATTATGATCGTTATATTCAGTCACTTTTCCCCCCCATTAAATGCATATTTTTGAAATTGTAGAGTTTCGAACTCAGGTTCCCATTTAAATTACATGGAAATTATCTCATATTTTGACAGGGTAATGTATTACAATGAAATAAAATAACAATCGTTTAAAATAAAAGTTTTGTTTAACGAATGGAATATTAAACCTGGGTTCGAGTTCAGATATTTTTCTCTCTCGTATCTCCTCACCACCAATAGAAATAGGTGAGTCCATTCTCGCAAACAGATGATAATACAGTACTGTGCAAATTAGTTGGGACAAGCGAAGGAATGCTAAGTCCCTTCCGCTGCAGAGTCTACACTGCTGCAAGTCTAAACTTATTCGTAACCTTCTGCTGCAAGTCTAAACTTGCGCATGCAGCTTCCGGGCCACAGATGCTTCACCCCATTGAAGGAATGATGGACAGCAAAAAGTACATAGGCGTTCTGGAGGCGAAAATGGTCCCAACACTGCAGAAGCTGTTTCCTAACGGCGATGGGGTATTTCAACAGGATCTGGCTCCATGCCACAATTCTAAGCTTGCTAAGAGCTTCTTTACCCAGCAACATTTGAAGGTATTGGAGTGGCCAGGAAATTCACCTGATCTAAACCCCATTGAAAATTTATGGGCTATTATTAAAGCGCGCCTATCTAAGATGGACTGCACGACGAAAACCAAAATGATAGAAAGTGTCATAAAAGTTCAAAGAAAGTGTCATAATCGACCCTGAAACTTAATGTGAAGGAGATGTGTGGAAAGTTAGTGGCACCAATTTTTGAGAAGGTGAAAGAAGTAATTAAAGCTAAGGGGGTCACATTCACTATTAACTACACTATTAAACAAATAATTATTTTAGTTGTGTCTTTGTTACTGCATTTTCCTATTGTCCCAACTAATTTGCACAGTACTGTAGTAAATATAACGAGGGAGTGAGGGGGAGGGGGCGTATAAGTGAATAAATTGAACAGAAAGGGGCCAGAACATCTTTACGGTATATATTAGTTTCATTTCTGATAAAAAAAAAATTCTCCCGAAATACAGCAACATAAATTTTTACCTCTTCCTTTTCGGTTATTAAAAAACTTCAGGAAAAACTCTGCTTCTTTGCCCTCATCTTAAATCCGACATTAGGACGATCAGAGTGTTGGACAGGGAAGGGGTGCCTCAAGCTCATAATCTGTAGTTCCAGGTTCGAGTCCCACTTGTACCAGCGTTGAGATTTATCTCCGCAAAACTCCCCGCCCTGCCCTTGGTCAGTAGGGGACATTGATGGGCAATCAAAGGTAGAACGTTTCTTCTTACAAAGCAATGAAACCTATGTTTCAGTGTAACATGTCTCATAATCATTTGATCTTTTACTATTCTACATACAACTGTTGTCATAATTGAACTTTAAAGGAAAGAGGGAGCATTAACTAAAAATAAGCGTCAGCTTACTATGCTCTCCTTTTTGTTTTGGGGCGGGGGTGGCTCAGTCGGTAGCGCGCCAGGCTCGTAATCTGTAGTTCCCAGGTTCGAGTCCCAGCTGGGTCAGCGTTGAGATTTATCTCCGCAAAATTTCCCGCCCTGACCACGGTCAGTAGGGGACACCAATGGGCTTGGAAAGGCCTCCGTCCATCGGATGGGATGTTAAGCCGTGGCTCCGTGTGCGGGAGAGTCATACCCTGTGCACGTTAAAGAACACGCTTGATGGCTTTGACGGGAGGCTACCATCTGTCTCCCAACATCTGTTCCAGTGGGTCCCCTCCCCCAACCTTCTCTGAGCCTTCGGGGTCCATGTGACCTGGCCATTTAGCCCATAGTGTGCAAAAAAGTGCCGCTCAGAGGTAAAACAACCCAACCCTTTTTGTTTCGCCTCTCCTATTAATCACTAATATTTAATATGATTGTTATTTCCCTTTTCTGATGCAATTGATATTTCTCAGCTGTTTCACCTCGATTTTTCTCGTATGTATTAATTGTTATTAGATAATTATGCTATGTAAATGTTTATTGTACTGACTGGCGGAATAAAATAAAGATTATATTATATAATATCCAGTCTTTTATTTCAGTCAATAATAATCTTTATTTTCTATAATATAATAATTATTATATTATAGAAAATAAAGATTATTATAAGACCGCCATCCGTCGAATGGGAAGTTAAGCCATGGCTCCGTGTGCAGGAGAGTCATACCCTTTGCACGCTAAAGAACACGCTGGATAGCCTGGATGGGAGGCTACCATCTGTCTCCTAACAGTTGTCCCTTCCATCAACTATCTCTGAGCTCTTTGGGGTCCTTGTGACGATGGCCATTTAGCTCATTTTGTGATGATGAAATCTGTTTCAATCTCGATTTTCAACAATATTTGTTCGGAATTTAGAGTTATGGAAATTGGAATATTAACAGCAGCAATGCCAGTTAAAATAACTGGTTAGAAAAGTTAATAAAAAAAAAATAAGTTTAAACGATAGCAATAAACTTTATTAACAGGTCTAAGAGTATTTTTAGTAGTTTGCGTAAGAATTATTCAAAACTGGCGAAATTCATATATCTCTTTGCAGAACGAGGTAACTTGCTAAATGTTTCAGCTTCCATATAAATTTTTAAATGCTGAAAACATATGACTAGAAATCCAGGAGTGGCTCAGTCGATAGCGCGCCAAGCTCGTAATCTGCAGTTCCCAGGTTCGAGTCCCAGCTGGGTCAGCGTTGGGATTTATCTCCGCAAAATTCCCCGCCCTGTCCACGGTCAGTAGGGGACGCCGATGGACTTGGAAAAGCCGCCTTCCGTCGGATGGGACGTTAAGCAGTGGCCCCGTGTGCGGGAGAGAGACATACTCTGTGCACGTTATATGAACACACTGGATGGCCTTGACGGGAGGCTACCATCTGTCTCCCAACAGCTGTTCCAGTGGGTTCCCTCCCCCAACCTTCTCTGAGCCTTCGGGGTCCTTGTGACCTGGCCATTTAGCCCATGGTGTGCAAAAAAGTGCCGCTCACGGGTCAAACAACCGACTTGGAATAGATTTCATTGAGATCTTTAAATTATCATCAGTCACATTTTTTTTTCATAAAAAGTTTATATAAGAAGTTACTGAATTCTGTATCTCAGCTACTATTGACTTAAAAAAAAACATTTTCTGACATTGTGCCGAAAAATCATATTAATATGTCGGTTAATATTCGAATATCAGATAATCAAAGGTCGGATAAACAAGAGTCTAATCATCGTATTATTAAGGAATGAAAAGTCATTAAAGAGAAGATCCTTTATACATTCAACTAGAAAAAAAGCGCCTTCATGTAGTAAAAAAAAGAACTTTATCAGAAAGAAAACTAAATGATCCATAATACAAGAAGCAAAATCTAAAGCTGAAAATAGCACTAAGAATCATTGATAACAAAGGAAGAGAGAAAAAGAAATAGAAGCAACCAGCAGATTGTGATATAGTCAAAAAAAATCCGCCAAATCACAGACCATGGTTGAACTTCCGAGAAGCAGAGAAGCAAGCAATGCAAGTTGGTGTTTTAGCTATTTGACATTCATGACAGCACAAGTTACGGGCAATTTGATAAGAAACTGGTGTGAAACCGGGCATCTTGCACTTGTGCCTGGGGCGTTTGTGGGTGGGCCGGGCCATTTCTCTCATAATGGTCCGGCCATGAGTGCACTAGGGTAGGGGAAAGGAAGAAAGAAAGAGAGAAGGTTAGAGAAGAGCGAAAGCCGGTGGAAGTCAGGTTTTGTCGTGACGGGCAGGCTCGCGTGGGGAAGGAGAAAATGGCGGGTGGAGCAGCGAAGCCACTCGCTCAGGTCCCTCACCTCATCTGTTGAAGGAGAGTGCAATGTGACGGCGGCGGGAAGGAGGGAAGAAGAGGAGGAGGGGATGACTGGGGCTGCTCTCGGGGTGGATTAGGATGAGTCACGCGCCCCAGGGCTACGTATCCTGGAGTGGAGCAAGAAGAGAAGGGACTCGCAGAAGCAAGCCTTACGAAAATATCGCGTTCCCGTCGTGCTCCACATACGGCACGTGTGCAGCTGACGCGCTTTGCAATTACTTTCCTCCCTGCTAGCCATCCCCCTCTTCTTCCTCCCTTCTCGTTGTCATGGAAACGCCTCTCCAGTGCGCGGTGCACAAGAGAAGATGAACGTTAGAATGTCAGGCATTTTTGGGCCAGACTGGAGAATACTGCTGATTTTTTTTTCTTTCCATTCTCCCTCAAAAGATTAGAATGTTGCTTTAACAATGCAGAGGTAGCAGAATGAGAAATAGGGGAAAAGTTTCCTGTTATAAAAGCGTTGCATTTTCTCTCCCCCCCCCCCTCCCCAACCCCCCACGTTCCAGGTTTTCAATGATTTACGGAAGTAGTGAGACGTTCGTCGCTCGTTGTGTTCGAAATTGAAGATCTGGAGTTTTTCAGGAGGAGCAGAAGCGAGAATTGGAACAGAGAGCAGGAGCTGTCTTTTTTTGGAATGGAAAACGAAATCGTAAGTCGCGTACGATGCGAGAAACGACAAATAAATGCACAAACGAAAACATTCCCATTCAGCAGATCAGATTCTCCCTTCTCTTTGCTTCAAGGAACGAGAAAATTTCTTTCTTGTCATTCAAGAATTCACTGAGTTCGAATTCCCTTTCATAATAAATAAAAAAAAATAAATACCCCCTCAAGCAGCTGCTTGCCACAGAGGTCTGACAGGAGCCTGTCAATTTATATGCCATAGAAGATCTGAGAGGATGGCAGGACCTCAGCAGAATAAACGACACATACATCCTTGCCTTACCCGGGGCTCGAACCCCGGTCCCGTAGATCAGTAGCCAAGCGTGCTAACCACTCGACCACGGGACGGCGAATAAATACCCCCTCAAGCAGCTGTGGCAAGCAGCTGCTTGCCACAGAGGTCTGACAGGAGCCTGTCAGTTTATATGCCATAGTAGAAGGTCTGAGAGGATGGCAGGACCTCAGCAGAATAAACGACACATACATCCATGCCTTACCCGGGTCTCGAACCTCGGTCCCGTAGATCAGTAGCCAAGCGTGCTAACCACTCGACCACGTGACGGCGAATAAATACCCCCTCAAGCAGCTGCTTGCCACAGAGGTCTGACAGGAGCCTGTCAGTTTATATGCCATAGTAGAAGGATCTGAGAGGATGGCAGGACCTCAGCAGAAAAACGACACACATTCATGCCTTAACCCGGGGCTCGAACCCAGGTCCCTTGGATCAGTAGCCAAGCGCGCTAACCACTCGGCTTACTCGCTTCGGTTTTTATTGAGCAGTGCATGGCCGAGTGATTAGCGCACTTGGCTGCTGATCTAAGGGACCTGGGTTCGAGTCCCACATAAGGCTTGGATGTTTATGTTGTTTTTCTGTTGAGGTCTCGCCATCCTCTCAGAGCTTCTACATGGCATATAAACTGATAGGCTCCTCTCAGACCTCTGTGGCAAGCAGCTGCTTGAGGGGGTATTTCATATTAATTTTTATTTCATATGAAAACATATTTGTCGAAAGAATTTGGACACTTCCCTTGCCATGTAAAGTAAAACACATTCAAAGCTCTCTGACTTTGAAAATAAGATTAAAAGGGAAACTAAAGTTAATTTGAAGATCTCGTTCAAATCTCTTTAAACCTCTTTTTTTCAACATTATCAGTCAATTATTGAACGATTTATGAAAGATGGAACATATTTACATACCTAAATATCTCTCTTCAAAAATGGCTTTTGGAAATTAGACCAATTTCCAAAAGCAAAAGATTTGTTAAAGCATTTGTTATCAATTTTTTTCTTGTTTTCATTAACTTCTGTGGTAAACTGTTATGACTTGAAACAGTGATGTTCAGCTTTAACGATTTCTTAAATGTTAAATGAATCTTTTGAAAATCAAGATTTGTATCAAGATCGTCAATTTACCTCGAGGGATATTTTTCTCTTAAAAGTTATTTTCGAAGTTAGTAGCTTCTTGAAATGGGCTTTCCATTCACATGACACGAAAGTGTTCCAGTAATATTTTGTAAATATAATGTAGAGTACAGATTTATTACTAAATTTGTTGTATAATTTTTTTCTGATAATGAACAAAAAAAGTTAACTAATAACACACTAAAAATCATTAGGGAACATCCACGTATTATGGGGGTGGGGGTGGCTCGTCGGTAGCGCGCCAGGCTCGTAATCTGTAGTTCCCAGGTTCGAGTCCTAGCTGGGTCAGCGTTGAGATTTATCTCCGCAAAATTCCCCGCCCTGCCCACGGTCAGTAGGGGACAACGATGGGCTTGGAAAGGCCGTCGTCCGTCGGATGGGACGTTAAGCCGTGGCCCCGTGTGCGGGAGAGCCATACCCTGTGCACGTTAAAAGAACACGCTGGATGGCCTTGACGGGAGGCTACCATCTGTCTTCCAACAGCTGTTCCAGTGGGTCTCCTCCCCCAACCTTCTCTGAGCCTTCGGGGTCCATGTGACCTGGCCATTCCAAGCTTCTCTGAACCTTTGGGGTCCATGTGACATGGCCATTTTGCCCATGGTGTGCAAAAAAGTGCCGCTCAGAGGTAAAACAACCTAACCCACGTATTATGCCAACAGAGAGTCTCTTTCGAAGTTTCGTAATTGAAAAAAAAAAAAAATTGTATGGAAAAGTGTCAAAGAAAATGGGGTAAAGTCTCAATTATTAAAAATCAATAAAAAATTAAAATCAAGTTGCAACACTTTTTCTTCATTTTAAAAAATGTATTCAATAAGTATTTTAAAGTTATGGATTCTGTAGCTTTAAATAACGTTTTAGCAACCCTAGAAAATGTTCTTAAAAGTTGATGGAAACTGATCACCTACTTTAGAAAACGGTTTGATAAGACAATTATTATTTATGCTTTAATAAACTTTTTACGTAAACTCTTATGATAGTTAACGCTGGTGATAACTGTTACAGCTCCGTTGTATGCAATAACAACTCTTGCTCAAAGTGAAGATTTTGCGAAGTTTCATTGAGATGAGAAGTTCATTTTTTAAAGATTTGGAGCTTTGAAAATGGCTTTCGATTGGAAAAACACTTGGTTGTTACCAAACGTTTTATGTGCATATCCTAAATTCTTTCTAATACACCGAAGAGCCAACACATTATGATCGGCGCGTCTTTATGCAAATCGAAGCAACTGCAGGTAAACGATGGCGCGTGTAAAGGTCATGAAACGGTATAAATAACACCTGATACTGAGCTCTCTTAATCAGTGTTATTCTTGTTCTTCAGATGGGAGAGACAGCGGAGTAACGAGTTTGACAAAGGTCAAATTGTAATGGCCAGACGACTGGGTCAGAGCATTTTCGAGACGGCAAGGTTTGTGGGGTGCTCACGGTCAGCCATGGTTACCTTTACAAAGTGGTCCGAGGAGGAAAAAACCACAAACCGCAGGGAAGATGTGGCCTGACCATGGCTCATCGATGTTAGAGGTGAGCGAAGGTAATCCCGTATGGTACGAGCCAACAGACGGGATACTGTGGCGCAACTCACTCGTAATTTGAATGCTGGTGACGGGGTAGTTACAACAAACAGTACATCTGACCCTGCTGAAAATGGGGCTGCGTAGTCGCAGGCTGCTTCGAGTACTTATGCTAACCTTGGTTCATCGTCGAAAGCACTCACAATGGGCACGCGAGCATCAAAACCTGGACCTTGAATGATTGGAAGAAAGTCGTCTGGTCCGATGAATCTCGTTTCCTGTTGCACTATGTGGACGGCTAGGTATGTGTGATATTTTAGGCGTCGTTTACCTGGGGAAGTGTTGGCACCAGGATGTACCATGGGACGAAAACAAGCCGGTGGAGGAAGTGTAATGCTTTGGGCAATGTTCTGCTGGGAAACCCTGGGTCCAGTCATTCATGTGCAGGAAACTATGAGTCTACCACCTACTTAAACATCATTGTGCACAAAGGTACATCTTTCATGGCACTGGTATACTCCCCTAGTAGTGCCTTCTTTCAGCAGGATAATGCGTTATAGCACACTGCCCGGATTGCTCGAATGGTTCGCGGAAAATGAAGACTTCCAGGTATTGCCCTGGCTCCCAAATTCCCCAGACATTAATCCCATCGAGCATCTGTGGTTTGTGTTGGTACAGCATATCCAACACCGTAACCTGCAAGAGTTAAAGAATCTGCTGATAACGTGTTGGTACCAGATACCTTTAGAAATCTTGTAGCATCCATGTATCGCCGGGTAAGAGCTGTTTTGGTTGCACGTGGAGGACCCTATCATATTAGGCAGGTGGTCATAATGTTTTGGCTCTTCGGTGTATATGCTGTAGTTGTAAGTTTACAGAATGAAATATTTAAAAGCAAATTGTGTTCTTTGCGCAGAAGTCTTCAAATATAATATGAAATGTTCAGTAAATATTTATATACATTAAATGCGGTAAGATTGCAAATTTCGATGCATTATTTATGAATCCGATTATAGATTGTTTCTAAATAAGAATCCATCATATTATACATACGAAGCAGTGAATGGCAAGTGAGCAGTATGAGATATAATAAAAATAAAATAAATACCCCCTCAAGCAGCTGCTTGCCACAGAGGTCTGACAGGAGCCTGTCAGTTTATATGCCACAGTAGGAGATCTGAGAGGATGGCAAGACCTCAGCAGAAAAACGACACACACATCCATGCCTAATCCGGGGCTCGAACCCAGGTCCCTTAGATCAGTAGCCAAGCGTGCTAACCACTCGGCCACACAACCAGTTTTTATTCTGACGGTCATTGTTAGAACCAGGAAATTAGGCACGGCGAACAAACATTGCTTTGATCGGGTCTTCTAAAATCTAGGTCAGAAGTCTTGAGGCCGAACTGCGAAGCTAAAATTTCCGAAAAGTACTATTTTCAATTGCAAACATTAAATTTATATTTCTGTAACTTCAAGATTAAATGTATCTAAAATAAGATTTTGAAAACTTGAAAAACACAATTCGAAAAAACGAAATTTAAAAGTACATTTAAAACACGTATTGGAAATACAATGATCTCATTGTCTGCATAAGTCTGGAGACCACTCCCCAATTTATGCGGTGATTACATTTATTGTAAGCAGTTTTTGAATTCAACAAATAAGGAAATTCGAGGGAAAAAATATTTTCGTTTTAAGCTTCGAAAGTTTTTATTCCGTCACATATAGACAGACTTCTAGCTTCAAATGCCGACTGTTGATCTATATTTAAATAGCGTAAAGTCGCTCAAAAAAGTATCCGAACACTATGGTGGATTACATAATTCAGAAAAAATATCTGGCAACGATTTTTTTAGAAATTAGTGTTCTGGCAACCTTCGTGTCACGTGACACGTGACAACCTTCGTGTCACGTGACACGAAGGTTGCCAGAACACTAATTTCTAAAAAAATCGTTGCCAGATATTTTTTCTGAATTATGTAATCCACCATAGTGTTCGAATACTTTTTTGAGCTACTGTACCATAAATAAGCAAATAATGAAATAAATCAATAAAATCGTCAAAAAGTTGCTTAGCACGGAGGCTTGAGAGGAGTATGTCAGTATAATATAATAAAGAAAAGTAAAACAAATTACAGCTCAAGCAGCTGATTGCCACAGAGATCTGCTGACAAGAGTGTGCCAGTTTAATACGTCAAATAAGGAAGGCAGAATGAAATGTTCATACTTTATCAGGGACTCGAACCCTGGAATATATATCGTAGAGAAAATCGGTGAGGAAGGAGAGACTTCAGCAAAAAGACATACAGCAAGAAAGTAAGCATTCATGCCTTATCGAGGACTCGAACCCAGATCACTTTACGCAGCAGACAAGCGCGCTAACCATTTGGTCGATATAACAGTTATTTTTTTTGGTTGATTCATGATTGATTGAACTGAGAAAGGCAATTTGCCACAATCAGATCTATTGAAGTAGTTAGACCTAAACCACATAAGCGAAGTTTTTGCATGGGGCTTTGTTAACACTCACAAATGTTTCAGCTGAAAATGGAAATTGTAAAGAATTTGATTATTGTATTGTCCTTGATGATTTTTTGTCCCCTTACTCTGATAGCAAATAAATACAGTATATTCATTCACTGGTTTCTTAAACTGAATTACGTTTTATAATTAACTCATCGAGCAGTGGTCTTTAAAAAGGAATTAAATGGAGTTAGTGCAACAAAACTGTCAATGTCAAACTACCGTAGACAAATCCACATCGAAATAGTCGCCATTTTGGTGGCAGATAGCTAGCTTTTGCATGTAATTCCCGTGTTATTGAATCAATTTAAAAGCTTTAAAGTGTCGTTTAAGTGAAGGACATATTATGGTGGATAATTTTTTCTTATTAAATTATATATTTAATTAAAATTAAGAATCTTAATCACAGTTGCATTTAAAGCAAACTTTTGTTTTCTTTGCATGTAAAAACTCCTTTGTAAAAATCGTTCTCGGAATGGCCCCATCTACGACTTTCTGCTTGAAGTGACATCACTTTATTCTTTCGCATAAACTAAGCCTCTACATCTATCCAAAGGGATCCAAGTATGGTAAAGAATCGAGGGAATTTGCATAAAATGAGATCGATGACATCGAATGCACTGACATCAAGATCAGCTACAATCGTCACGACCGCACAATATGACAAATGATTATTTTTCTGTATCTCTGTAGAGTGGGGACCATGAGACTGGTTGAGCAAGTTTGTGCAACTGCAATCTGAATATTTGTCAGTCGCATAAAAATGATACTATTGTAGAGATATGGTTGTCATACAGGGGGAAAACAATCCTGTTGTGAATGACCTTGGTTTGAATCACGGTTACTCCACGAATAAGCAGCTTAGTTCCCACTCGAAGAAAACTTTTTGGGTTTAGCTGCAGTTGGACAAAGCCTTTGAAGAGTAGCGGGACATAATTTCGGCCGCAGCTATTGTATTTTTCTTTTAACAAGAGTATAATGCTTTAGTGTGGTTAGGGATTATTTGACTAAGTGTTGTCTTGAGTCTTTTCTTTTTGTAGGTCAGGCGCGTTTCTGTCTAAACCCAAAATAAAAACAACACTTTACTATGAAATCAATTTTATTGTTCGGTTATTTTAATAGAATTTTTTTATTGCTCTACATTGATAAAATTGGAATAATTTTCTCCCAGAATGCTTCCGGATGTGGATGGCTCAGTTGGTAACGCACCAGGTTCGTAATTTGCAGTTCCCTGGTTCGAATCCCAGCTGGACCAGCGTTGAGATTTATCTACGCAAAACTCTCCGCCCTACCCTCTGTCAGTAGGGGACACTGACGGGTTTGGAAAGGCCGCCGTCGGTCATAGGAGACGTTAAGCCGTGGCCCCGTGTGCGGAAGAGCCATACCCTGTGCACGTTAAAGAACACGCTGGATGGCCTTGACGGGAGGCTGCCATCTGTCTCCTAACAGCTGTCTAGTGGGTCGCATTTCCCCCAACCTTCTCTGAGCCCTCGGAGTCATTGTGACCTGGTCATTTAGCCCATTGTGTGTAAAAAAAAAAGTGCCGCTCAGAGGTTAAAACAACCCAACCCAGAATGCTTCGGCCAAAACACCGGCAGAAGTTTGCTGACGAAAGGCCAACCTCTCCTCTTCAGAAGAGAGAATATCTTCTTCGAAAGGCACGAACGGCAAACATCACGAGATGGCGTGGCTGAACTTTAGTTGCTGTGCATTGCCAGTTTTGTACGTTCTCACGGAAAATAAACAAGAAGTTGCTACGACTATATGTATGTCAGAGAAATGTCAAGTTCGAAGTTCTATAACGTTTGAAATAAGCTTTCCTATGGAAAAATGTGAGTGGAGGTAGAGATTTCAATCACATCTATTCAAAGCTCGATATTTCAAAAATCTTGCATAGGATTCTAAGATGGAAATGTGAATACTTAACACAACAAATGCCAGACCAAAGAAAAATAAAATTGATGGAAATTGAATTATATAAGTAAACTTTTAAAATATACCTATTTTATTAAATGGTTTGAAATAATACATATTATTCAAATTTTAATTAACTTCAAAGGTATATTCTTAAAATTAACTTTGGTATTAAGTATTTAGACTTTCGTAACTCCTTAAATATTGAGCAAATATTGTTGAAAACCGAGATTTAATGAGTTTTTTAACGAAATTTTTATCTTCAGTCACATTTTCCCATGAAAAGCTCTTTTAAGTGATTATGGAAGTTAGCTTTTCCCATAACAGGGAATCATATCTTAACGTTTAGACACCAGAGGGCAGTACACAGCTCTCAGTTCTGTGTGTGCCGACAGTGGCCGAGTGGTTACCTCCCTTGGCTACTGATCAAAGGAACCTCGGATTTCATCCCTGATAAGGAATGAATGTTTTCTCATTTTTTGCTGAGGTGTCGCCTTCCTTGCAGATCTTCTGTATGGCGTCTTATATTGACAGGTTCCTGTCAGACCTCTGTGACAAGCAACTGCCCGAGTGGAAATTTATTTTTTCGTATAAAGATAGAACAGAAGCAAGTCACGTTGAATTAAGGAGACCAACTGGGCAACTCTTAAAGCAAGGACTTTTCTTGCAAAGGTAATCCTGAGTTTGTTTAGTGTGCTCAAAGAATAATAGCGTAGCACTCCGGACGACGGAGTTGGGTTGTTTTACCTCTGAGCGGCACTTTTTTGCACACCATGGGCTAAAAGGCCAGGTCACATGGACTCCGAAGACTCGGAGAAGGTTGGGGGAGGGGACCCACTGGAACAGCTGTTGGGAGACAGATGGTAGCCTCCCGTCAAGGCCATCCAGTGTGTTCTTTAACGTTGGGTTGTTTTACCTCTGAGCGGCACTTTTTTGCACACCATGGGATAAATGGCCAGGTCTCATGTACCCCGAAGGCTCAGAGAAGGTTGAGGGAGGGGACCCACTGGAACATCTGTTGGGAGACAGATGGTAGCCTCCCGTCAAGGGTATGGCTCTCCCGCACACAGGGCCACTGCTTAAAGTCCCATCCGACGGACGGCGGCCTTTCCAAGCCCATCGGTGTCCCCTACTGACCGTGGGCAGGGCGGGGAATTTTGCGGAGATAAATCTCAACGCTGACCCAGCTGGGACTCGAACCTGGAACTACAGATTACGAGGACGACGGAGAAGTGACCCTTCCTAGTCACTGTGAAGAAAATAAAAATTTCTGTGACAAAATCGTCTTGGGAGTGTGAAATTCAGATTATGAATAGGTATAATAGCTATCAAAGTATCCACGCTTTCAAATTACAGAGAAGAATAATATGAGTAGCAAGTTTGATAACCATTTAGATAAAGTCGCATGCTGTGTGTGAGTAGTTAGTTGTTTAACAAAGAATCGTTTAGCCAGCTGCTAGATTCGGTGCAAGGATTTGTCCCCAAGTAAACAATTGCTTGCGACGGTGAACTGTGGCGCATGCGTTCTGCCTGTTCTGCACGTGTCTGGCGGCCTTATACTGGATGCAACGGATGGATGATTCAGATGGTTCCCAAGGGAACAACTAGTTGGTCCTCTTTCCAAGCGATCCAAATCCTAGCTCACATTTTCTGGCTAAGTAGTCATTTCGTAAAAATAAAACACCCTTGTTGCACATTTATTCTGAAATTTATTTTTAAATCTCCATATCTTTATGAATCATGGAATCAGACAAGTTATTTCTGCCATGTTTAGCATTCTTTCGTATGATATTGTATTTCAGCTCTTAACATGTTATTATGTTGTTTACATCTCAATGTGGAAAAGCGTGTTTTGGAGAGAGATTTTTTTAATGGAGACATGAAGGAAAATGATGCAGAAAAGAAGAAACAGTTTAGAAAATATAAGTAAAGATTTGTCGATATCCTGAAAAATATATAAAAAATTTGTTTTTTATTTGTTACATTCCAAAATATTTTTTTTTTTTTTTTGGAATTTATGAGATGGTGGCTATTGCCCTTCCCCTAATCTCAATATCTTTTAATGTGTCAGTCATAAATGCTCAAGTATGCCATAGAAGTATAGGGCGGGGGTGGCTCAGTCGGTAGCGCGCCAGGCTCGTAATCTGTAGTTCCCAGGTTCGAGTCCCAGCTGGGTCAGCGTTGAGATTTATCTCCGCAAAATTTCCCCGCCCTGCCCACGGTCAGTAGGGGACACCGATGGGCTTGAAAAGGCCGCCGTCCGTCGGATGGGACGTTAAGCCGTGGCTCCGTATGTGGGAGAGACATACCCTGTGCACATTAAAGAACACGCTGGATGGCCTTGACGGGAGGCTACCATCTGTCTCCCAACAGCTGTTCCAGTGGGTCCCCTTCCCCAACCTTCTCTGAGCCTTCGGGGTCCATGTGACCTGGCCATTTAGCCCATGGTGTGCAAAAAAAGTGCCGCTCAGAGGTAAAACAACCCAACTCAAAGCCATAAAAATAAATTTGAAATCAAAACATTAATTATTGATTCGCGCTTAAAGAATATATTTTGCATAAATTTTAAGCTAATCATTAAACAATTAATGAATTTCCGATGTTCTTGCAGTGGAAGTATTATAAAACTTTCCGGTTTTTCCATTCATTTATTAAAAATATACTTTAAATTGTAATATAAGTAAGAATTTTGCATCTTTTTCGTAAAATGTAGGAGGTGATTTATCATTTTTTCACAGGTGGGAGTTGACTTAGTCAGTAGCGTGCCAAGCTCATAATCTGTAGTTTTCATGTTCGAGTCTCGCTTGAAATAGCGTTGAGATTTATCTCCGCTAAACCGCAACCTGCCTCCGGTCAGAAAGGGGACACCGATGGACTCGGAGAGGCTGCCCGCCATCGGATGAGAAGTTAGCCCGTGTACAAGAGAGCCATACTCTGTGCACGGAACTAAATTTTTGGGGCCGCAGTAGCTCAGTTTGTAGCACGCAAGACTCATAATCTGCAGCTCTCAAGTTTGAATCACGGCATTGAGATTTATCTCCGCAAAATTCCCCCTCCTGCCCTCGGTCAGAAGGGCATACTGATGGGTTTGGATGGAACGCTGTCCGGATGGGACGTTAAGCTGTGGCCCCGTGTGTGGAAGAGACATAACCTATACATATTAAAGGACATGCTGGATGGCTTTGATGGGAGGCTACCTTCTGTGTCCGAAGAGCAGTTCAGTGGGACCACTCCCCCAACCTACTCTGAACCCTCCAGGTCTTTGTGACCTGTCCATTTAGGGCGGGGGTGGCTCAGTCGGTAGCGCGCCAGGATCGTAATCTGTAGTTCCCAGGTTCGAGTCCCAGCTGGGTCAGCGTTGAGATTTATCTCCGCAAAATTCCCCGCCCTGCCCACGGTCAGTAGGGGACACCGATGGGCTTGGAAAGGCCGCCGTCCGTCGGATGGGACGTTAAGCCGTGGCCCCGTGTGCGGGAGAGCCATACCCTGTGCACGTTAAAGAACACGCTGGATGGCCTTGACGGGAGGCTACCATCTGTCTCCCAACAGCTGTTCCAGTGGGTCCCCTCCCCCAACCTTCTCTGAGCCTTCGGGGTCCATGTGACCTGGCCATTTAGCCCATGGTGTGCAAAAAAGTGCCGCTCAGAGGTAAAACAACCCAACCCAACCCTGTCCATTTAGCCCATTGTGTGCCAAAAAGTGCCACTCAGCGATAAAACAACCCAACTCTGTGCACTCTAAAGAATGGCTGTATGTTCTTGACGTGGGGCTACTATGTCACCCAACAACTGTCCAAGGAATCCTCTTCCCCAACTTTCTCTAAGCCCTTGGGTCCCTTGTGACCTCGTAATCTGTAGTTCCCAGGTTCGAGTCCCAGCTGGGTCAGCGTTGATATTTATCTCCGCAAAAATTCCCCGCGCTGCCCACAGTCAGTAGGGGACACCGATGGGCTTGGAAAGGCCGCCGTCCGTCGGATGGGACGTTAAGCCGTGTCCCCGTGTGTGGGAGAGCCATACCCTGTGCACGTTAAAGAACACGCTGGATGGCCTTGACGGGAGGCTACCATCTGTCTCCCAACAGCTGTTCCAGTGGGTTCCCTCCCCCAACCTTCTTTGAGCCTTCGGGGTCCATGTGGCCTGGCCATTTAGCCCATTGTGTGCAAAAAAGTGCCGCTCAGAGGTAATACAACCCAACCCAACCCTTGTGACCTGGCTATTTAGTCCATTGTGTGGAAAATGACGTGCCTTTCATAGATAAAACCACAAAGATTAGTACTGCTCTTTCACACTTTATCTCCACATACAGACGTAGATACCACGAGATCACGACGTTAACTCAGATTTGTGTGTGCAGAGTTGGATGAGAACGGTCTGTGCAAACCATCCAGCAACTTGTTTAAGAATCTGTCAGGATCAGATACTTTGTATATGGACAAAGATGTCTGTATGTGAGAGTAAAGACTCCAGACTTATTCGACAAACAAATACAGAAAGTGTTATCGAGAAAGATCTGAAATTATTAAATAAATAATGGATTGAGAAAAAAAAAATAAAAAAGATGCGGAGGTCAATTAATTCCTGAGAAAAACTGAAATCTGAATACTGTGTAGGCTTTAGCAGAGTTCCAATTTTTTAGTGCAGAGTAATGCAGCACGAACGAAATCTGAATAAATGTCTGTGCTTGTGTTTAATTAGGTTGGTTTACTTTTCCTCTGAGCAGCCCTTTTGTACACGAATGGTCTAAATGGCCAGGTCACACATACCCCAAGGGTTCAGAGCTGGTGCTGGTAGGAACCGTAAACATCTAGATGGTTGCTATGAGACAGATGGAAGTTTCCCGTTTAGGTCATTGAGTGTGTTCTTCAATGTTCACAGGGTATGGCTTTCCTACACTTGTAACCAATTGATGGTTCCAAGTGTACGAATGGAAAAGGATCCACCCCATCCGATGGATGACGGCCTTTCAAAACCCATCGGCTAGCGAATAAAATTTCAATGTAGGTACAGTGGGAACACATGTCGCTGTGCTACTCATACCTTGAGGGGGTATTTATTTATTTTATTATTGGGAATCATACGTTCTTAATAGTGTTCGTATTATTTGCTTTTATGGCATTTATGGAACCAAGATGAGACGTAATTCGACATTTCCCTAGTCATTTAAACCCCTCAAAAAAAAAAAAACATTTATCTCTGCAAAATTTCCCGCCCTGCCCACGGTCAGTAGGGGACACCGATGGGCTTGGAAAGGCCGCCGTCCGTCATATGGGACGTTAAGCCGTGGCCCCGTGTGTGGGAGAGCCATACCCTGTGCATGTTAAAGAACACGCTGGATGGCCTTGACGGGAGGCTACCATCTGTCTCCCAACAGCTGTTCCAGTGGGTCCCCTCCCCCAATCTTCTCTGAGCCTTTGGGGTCCATGTGACCTGGCCATTTAGCCCATGGTGTGCAAAAAGGTGCTGCTCAGAGGTAAAACAACCCAACCCAACCCTCAAAAAACAACCGGGAATTATCTGAGGCGTCCCTGCAATCTGCTCAACTAAACTCGATCATCAGCCAGAAAGGCTGCGGCTGTGAGTCAGGGGGGGGGGGCTCAGTCAGTAGCGCGCCAGGCTCGTAATCTGTAGTGCCCAGGTTCGAGTCCCAGCAGGGTCAGCGTTGAGATTTATCTCCGCAAAATTTCCCGCCCTGCCCACGGTCAGTAGGGGACACCGATGGGCTTGGAAAGGCCGCCGTCCGTCGGATGGGACGTCAAGCCGTGGCCCCGTGTGCGGGAGAGCCATACCCTGTGCACGTTAAAGAACACGCTGGATGGCCTTGACGGGAGGCTACCATCTGTCTCCCAACAGCTGTTCCAGTGGGTCCCCTCCCCCAACCTTCTCTGAGCCTTCGGGGTCCATGTGACCTGGCCATTTAGCCCATGGTGTGCAAAAAAGTGCCGCTCAGAGGTAAAACAACCCAACCCAACCCGCCCTGCCCACGGTCAGTAGGGGACACCTATGGGCTTGGAAAGGCCGCCGTCCGTCGGATGGGACGTTAAGCCGTGGCCCCGTGTGCGGGAGAGCCATACCCTGTGCACGTTAAAGAACACGCTGGATGGCCTTGACGGGAGGCTACCATCTGTCTCCCAACAGCTGTTCCAGTGGGTCCCCTCCCCCCAACCTTCTCTGAGCCTTCGGGGTCCATGTGACCTGGCCATTTAGCCCATGGTGTGCAAAAAAAGTGCTGCACAGAGGTAAAACAACCCAACCCTCAAAAAACAACCGGGAATTATCTGAGGCGTCCCTGCGGTCTGCTCAACTAAACTCAATCATCAGCCAGAAAGGCTGCGGCTGTGAGTCAGACTGCGACAAATCGCGCAGTGCCAAAGACAATGAATGAAAAAGGACAAGAGAACGAATAACAGCAGCAAATCTTGGATCTATTGTCTACGCTCTGTAAGCACGAGGTAGGGCATCCACCCCTGTCTTCTCCGGAGAGAGTGCGGGAGGGGGGATTCTGGTAGGGAGGATGAGGGCAGCGAATAAGCAGGTGAGAAAACAGAAGAGGGAAATGGGAAGATTGACCGTAAACAGAAAATGCTACGTTTCGTGAGTCGTTTATTACCAACTTGTCGATTATTTATTTATCCGAGTGGCAATTGGAGCATTATTAGGGAAAAATCGAGGTAAAAAGGATGGCAGACTGTACATGAGGAACAAAATAGTGAAGGAAAATTTGTCATTGAAATGCCCCTTAAGTCATTCTTACTAGGACAGAACAATAATAATTATTTGAAAGAGAGGATAGAGGTTTAATATAGAATGCAAACAAGGAAAAAGTCAAGAATGTCACTATGTGGATGGGCTTTAATTTTTATGATAAATGCACCAAGGAAAAGTTAAAAATGAAAGGAAAAGAGGAAAGGATATTCATTGGACGCTGTTAGGCAACAGATGATAGAGTTGCAAAGGTTGGGGCTTTGACAGGGAATTAATGGAGAAAATCAATGCGCGTGTGGTGGAAGCTTGAAACATAAGGAGTCTAGCACGCTACCGACTGGGCCAATCACCCCCCCCCCCCACACACACACACCAAACACCCACTATAAAAAAAATAAAAAATACCCCCTTAAGCAGTTGCTTACCACAGAGGTCTGACAGGAGCCTGTCAGTTTATATGCCACAGTAGAAGGTCTGTGAGGATGGCAGGACCTCAGCAGAAAAACGACACATATATCCATGCCTTACCCGGGACTCGAACCCAGGTCCCTTAGATCAGTAGCTAAGCGCGCTAACCACTCGGCCATGGGACGGCTCACCCACTATACCTTTCTTTACATTGCTGAAAAATGCGAAAAGTTTAACTCTGTGATTTCTTTGGAGACTGGAGTTACATTGCCCAACCAATTCTCATTAAAAAAAATTAAAAAAAAAATTGCAAGACCGATCGAATAAAAAAAAAATTAATATACGATATATACTTTGGAAGTTAATTGATTTGATGCTAAAGTGAAATTCTTATTTATTACGATACATAACGTGGACGCTTTTTAATTGCCAATCATATACCTTTTATAAGACGTATACAGGGTGGAGTCTTTTTTCATATGGGGCGGGGGTGGCTCAGTCGATAGCGCGCCAGGCTCGTAATCTGTAGTTCCCAGGTTCGAGCCCCAGCTGGCGTTGAGATTATCTCCACAAAATTCCCCGCCCTGTCCACGGTCAGTAGGGGACACCGATGGGCTTGGAAAGGCCGCCGTCCGTCGGATGGGACGTTAAGACGTGGCCCCGTATGCGGGAAAGCCATACTCTGTGCACGTTAAAGAACACGCTGGATGGCCTTGACAGGAGGCTACCATCTGCCTCCCAACAGCTGTTCCAGTGGGTTCCCTCCCCCAACCTACTCTGAGCCTTCGGGGTCCTTGTGACCTGGCCATTTAGCCCATGGTGTGCAAAAAAGTGCCGCTCAGAGGTAAAACAACCCAACCCATTGGACGCTGTTAGGCAACAGATGATAGAGTTGCAAAGGTTGGGGCTTTGACAGGGAATTAACGGAGAAGATCAATGCGCGTGTGGTGGAAGCTTGAAACATAAGGAGTCTAGCACGCTACCGACTGGGCCAATCGTCCCCCCCCCCCCCCCCCGCACACCCCACACCCACCTATACCCTTCTTTATATTGCTCAAAAATGCGAAAAGGTTGACTCTGCGATTCCTTTGATGGAGACTGGAGTTACATTGCCCAACCAATTCTCATTAAAAAACAAAAAATTGCAAGACAGATCGAATAAAAAAAAAATTAATACACGATATATACTTTGGAAGTTAATTGATTTGATGCTAAAGTGAAATTCTTATTTATTACGATACATAACGTGGACGCTTTTTAATTGCCAATCATATACATTTTATAGAATGTATACAGGGTGGAGTCTTTTTTCATATGGGGCGGGGTGGCTCAGTCGGTAGCGCGCCAGGTTCATAATCTGTAGTTCCCAGGTTCGAGTCCCAGCTGGGTCAGCGTTGAGATTTATCTCCACAAAATTCCCCGCCCTGCCCACGGTCAGTAGGGGACACCGATGGGCTTGGAAAGGCCGCCGTCCGTCGGATGGGGCGTTAAGCCGTGGCCCCGTGTGCGGAAGAGCCATACCCTGTGCACGTTAAAGAACATGCTGGATAGCCTTGACGGGAGGCTACCATCTGTCTCCCAACAGCTGTTCCAGTGGGTCCCCTCTCCCAACCTTCTCTGAGCCTTCGGGGTCCTTGTGACCTGGCCATTTAGCCCATGGTGGGCAAAAAAGCGCCGCTCAGAGGTAAAACAACCCAACGTTAAAGAACACGCTGGATGGCCTTGACGGGAGGCTACCATCTGTTTCCCAACAGCTGTTCCAGTGGGTTCCCTCCCCCAACCTTCTCTGAGCCTTCGGGGTCCTTGTGACCTGGCCATTTAGCCCATGGTGTGCAAAAAAATCTTGTTTCATATGGAGAACTGAATATATTTGATTATGATCTTTAGTCACATTCTCCCATTTAAAGACAATTATTTCAATAGGAAACTAATTAGAGCTTCGAAATCAGTTTCTTGGTGAATAGAAATTCTCTAATTTTTCTTTAGGGCAGTGTATAACTCCCCCTGGCGGCAGTATCGTTAACATGCTTGTCTCCTTATCAAAAGGATCAGTTCCAGTGCTTGATAATGTTGGATATTTTTTCCTGATGTTGTCTTTCTGCTGAGGGCTCGTCTTCCTCACAGACATTCTCTGCGGTCTATTATACTTTCTCCTGTCCTACCTCTGTAGCAAGCAGCTGGTTGAGGGATTAAAAAAAAATACCCCCTCAAGCAGCTGCTTGCCACAGAGATCTGATAAGAGCCTGCCAGTTTATATGCCATAGTGGAAGGTCTGTGAGGATGGTGGGATCTCAGCAGAAAAACAACACGAACATCCATGCCTTATCAGGGGCTCGAACCTAGGTCCCTTAGATCAGGTCAGTAGGGGACACCGATGAACTTGGAAAGTCCACCGTCCGTCGGATGGGACGTTAAGCCGTTTCCCCGTGTGTGGGAAAGCCATACCCTGCTCCTGTTAAAGAACACGCTGGATGGCCTTGACGGGAAGCTACCATCTGTCTCACAACAGCTGTTCCAGTGGGTCCCCTCTCCCAACCTTCTCTGAGTCTTGGGGGTCCTTGCGACCTGGCCATTTAGTCCATTGTGTGCAAAAAAGTGCCGCTCAGAGGTAAAACAACCCAACCCTTAGATTAGTAGCCAAGAGCGCTAACGACGTGGCCAGAGCACTACAACTATACCAAAAAAAAAAACACTGAAATCGGAGAAGTCAAAATTCATAGCTGTATTGGTTTGATATGTATTATTCTCTACACTACCTATTATAATCTATTTGATTTAGTAGAGATGAGAAATATTTGTAATGCGAGAAATGTTGAGAGTGTCCTAATTTGTAGTTCAAAGTTTCACCTTATGATTGCATTCGTAAATAGATGAATTGTAGATCTTTTATCAGAAAAATATTCCAACGTCTTGAATCTCAAAGGCATCATTTCGTCTGTATTTGGATCATTTAACCAGCCTTGAAAAAAAAACACCTCGGATCATTAACAAATTAACTAAATCTCTTCCTTACTTTGAAGGTTGGGTGGACGGACGTATATATCGTAGCAGATGTGGCGAGGAGCAAAACAAATTTCTCATCAAGAAAAACAGATAGTGTCTTCAACTACTATGTCAAAGCCATAGTCCTGAGCCAGGTCTGGAAGATGTAAACCATCCGCTAATGCCCAACTATGACATCTCCATCCCATCCTGGGCCTCTCACTTTCAGCGCGAGGACGTTCCTTTCAGATTTATGTTGCTCCCTGGCAACCCCACACGACTAAGCAGACGTCGTGATGCCAGATGTTCCCAGCTTCCCTCTTCTTCTCCTAGCTCCATCATTTTTCTCGACCACGAAGACGATCAGTTCCCATTCAGCTCACTTTTGCTCCGCCCGGATGCTTTTCGTTCCTTTCCATCATCCACGTGACAAAATGGCACATGTCGAGTGATTCCTCAGTTTCCTGCCGATCATTTTGCACTCTTCTTTCAACTCTGCATTGGCCGAGGTGGGCCACACGGTTAGTGAATCGGTTTCAGTGCTGGAAGTTCGACACGTTACAGGAACAGAATTCGAAGTGTGAATGACACAATTTAATAAAGGAATAATGCAGTCATCACTTGATAAATAGGGGCGGGGGTGGCTCAGTCGGTAGCGCACCAAGCTCGTAATCTGTAGTTCCCAGGTTCGAGTCCCAGCTGGGTCAGCGTTGAGATTTATCTCCGCAGAATTTCCTGCCCTGCCCACGGTCAGTAGGGGACACCGATGGGCTTGGAAATGCCGCCGTCCGTCGGATGGGACGTTAAGCCGTGGCCCCGTGTGCGGGAGAGCCATACCCTGTGCACGTTAAAGAACACGCTGGATGGCCTTGACGGGAGGCTACCGTCTGTCTCCCAACAGCTGTTCCAGTGGGTCCCCCCCCCAACTTCTCTGAGTCTTCGGGGTCCATGTGACCTGGCCATTTAGCCCATGGTGTGCAAAAAAGTGCCGCTCAGAGGTAAAACAACCCAACCCAACCCGAAGATATAAGTAATATGAAAATGTTATTTCTGTATTATTATTTTTTTTCTGTCTGATGACAAATAGCAAATATTATATTTCTTACAATTCTTCTAAAACATCATTACGCAATTTATTGATGGCCCCTCATCACGGTTCTAGAAGCTTAGTTCAATTATTTTTAAAATGATTTAATAATTGAAGCATTTATTTATTTTTAATTCGTATATCACGTGATAGGAGGGTTGAGGTGGGAGGCATGGCCCAGAACCGAACGTGGCCGAGACATCCGTAATCCATTCTGGTCGTTCGTTCATTATCAGTTCGCTTTAGAACATTATAATGGAATGAATCGTTCACATAGAGATGAAATGCGATCGTAACGCGCAAGAATGGCATAATAATCCATAAATTCCCCATAAATGACCATATAATTCCCAATCTTTTATCGTACAGCAATTTATATAAATATACTGTAATAATTAAAAATTTTTTTGACGAAACTTACAAACTAAAAATTCAACATAACAAAAATACAAGACTTCAAAACCAAGGTTATTTACAAATTGCCAAATTTTCGAAATAATTACGGGAAACATACCTCCGAATATCAATTACCATTTATATTTAATGCTATTCCAAAAGAATTACTAAATATAGATTCTTTTAGAAGACTTAAAATGGAATTAAAAAATTATTTGGTATTTTCTAGTTAGCTAATTTTTATGTGTTGTGTTTTGTGGATTTATTTGATGTACACCATTTTTGTGGCTGAATGACCTATGTTTAATATAATTTATTCATTTTCCTGCAGATAAGCTATTTAGCTTTGCGGGTCAAATGGTAAATGTATTTGTATTCTTACTCTTATGAATAAAAATTATATTCTTTAAAAAATAAAAAAAAAAAATGGCTACGTCCAATTCTAATCCCTAGTTCTAAATTTGGTACGGCAAACAAATCTTTTGGTCAAGTCGAACAAATATGTCGGGTTATTAAACCACATCCATCAATCTTGTTTTTCCATCACTCGGAAGACTTTTAAGATTATAAAACAAAGCTTAATCATGCTAGGATATGTTCTAACCTTGGCAGTGATCAGATTCTTGAAACTACCGACGCCAAGGCCACCTCCGAGGCTGAAAAGAGATCCGATTAAATTGCTATTCAAAGCGTTTCGTGCTTATTTGAAAGAGAAACTTGCATCTTTTTGGATGCACAATAGATCGTATGTCACCAACCGAAGTAGATTAAGGTTGCTGTCACTTGTGTCAATAGCCCAGAATAATTTTAATCTGACAATATCTCTATGAAAGGTCACAAGATAGGTTAAGATGCTTTTATATCGTCACGACAGTAATTGAACTGTCGAGCAACACTTTTGTTTGGTATTAGCGAATGTTTTATTCCTTTCATTCATGTCTACTTCTGTCGGAGGCCAATGAAACAACACAGATGACGTCACCTACTGTATATGTTCAGCGTTGCTAAAAACAATGATTGGCTGAGTTTGTTTTCAAGATATATTAATTTTTAATTTAGAATCCTTTAAATAAAAATGGGAGCGCTTTACCTGAGGGTATATTAATATTTAATTTATAATCCTTTAAATTCAAGATATATTAATTTTTAATTTATAATCGTTTAAATAAAAATAGGAGCGCGTTACCTGAGGTTTTTTTTTTCACATAATTCTAAATGAGTTCCACATTATTGATGAATATATTAATATAATATCTAATCTACAGCATTGATGAATATATTATAGCATTGGACACATACAAAATGAATGTATAAATATGTAGTGGTTAACGTGCTTAGCTCTGATCAAAGGGACCTGGGTTCGAGCCCCCAGTAAGGCATCGATGTTTGTGTAGTTTTTCTGCTGATTTCCCGCCATTATTACAGACCTTATACTTTGGCGTATAAACTGGCAGGCTCCTATCAGACCTCTGTGGCAAGTGGTTGCTCGAGGGGGTATTTTTTTTATTGTAAATAAATTTAGTAATATAAGAAAATGAAATATCTGTTACGGCTGTAAAAAACACTTCCACAGTACATTGTCAGAAAATAGAAGTCTAATTCAATCCTATCAATAACAAAAATTTCACTTTACATTTTTCATTGCAAAGAGCAAAGATAAAATATACAACGAGAAAATTCACTTACACATCAGCGGTAACTACAGCGAGGTCTGGACCACCCCAAAAAGTGGGGCGGGGTGGCTCAGTCGGTAGCGCGCCAGGCTCTTAATCTGTAGTTCCCAGATTCGAGTCCCAGCTCGGTCAGCGTTGAGATTTATCTCCGCAAAACTCCCCGCCCTGCCCACGGTCAGTAGGGGACACCGATGGGCTTGGAAAGGCCGCCGTCCGTCGGATGGGACGTTAAGCCGTGTCTCCCTGTGCCGGAGAGCCATACCCTGTGCACGTTAAAGAACACGCTGGATGGCCTTGACGGCAGGCTACCATCTGTCTCCTAACAGCTGTTCCGGTGGGTCCCTTCCCCCAACCTTCTCTGAGCATTTATGGTCCTTGTGACCTGGTCATTTAGCCCATGGTGTGCAAAAAAAGTGTCGCTCAGAGGTAAAACAACCCAACGTTAAAGAACACGCTGGATGGCCTTGACGGGAGGCTACCATCTGTTTCCCAACAGCTGTTCCAGTGGGTCCCCTCCCCCAACCTTCTCTGAGCCTTCGGGGTCCATGTGACCTGGCCATTTAGCCCATGGTGTGCAAAAAAGTGCCGCTCAGAGGTAAAACAACCCACAACTCAACCCCTCCCCCAACCTTCTCTGAGCATTCGGGGTCCTTGTGACCTGGCCATTTAGCCCATGATGTGCAAAAAAGTGCCACTCAGAGGTAAAAGAACCCAACCCCACAAAGTGAGAGCAACTCTAGTTACGCCACTTGCTTGGATGGCCCATTTGATAGGTTTGACCTGTGGCTACAGAAGGCTGCAGTCCTCGGTGAGAAATTCCATTGACAATGAAAGTTTGCTTTCGGGTGCATAAGGTGCTCAGCCATGTTCCATGTGCAGGAGTCATTCTTCGAGCACATCATTGGAACAAGATGGTAAGTCAACATTTGCTTCATCTTGATCTTTGGGATTCTTGCAAACTTCTTCATTGTAAGTTGGATCGTTTATCCTCTGAGTGGCGCACTTTTTTTTGCAAACAATACACTAAATGGCCATGTGACAAGGACACCAAAGGCTCAGAAAAGGCCGGGGGAAAGGGGACCCACTGGACAACAGTTAGGAAGCAGATGGTATCTTCCCGTCAAGGCGGGGCGGGGGTGGCTCAGTCGGTAGCGCCAGGCTCGTAATCTATAGTTCCCAGGTTCGAGTCCCAGCTGGGTCAGCGTTGAGATTTATATCCGCAAAATTCCCCGCCCTGCCCACGGTCAGTAGGGGACACCGATGGGCTTGGAAAGGCCGCCGTCCGTCGGATGGGACGTTAAGCCGTGGCCCCGTGTGCGGGAGAGCCATACCCTGTGCACGTTAAAAAACACGCTGGATGGCCTTGACGGGAGGCTACCATCTGTCTCCCAACAGCTGTTCCAGTGGGTCCCCTCCCCCAACCTTCTCTGAGCCTTCGGGGTCCATGTGACCTGCCCATTTAGCCCATGGTGTGCAAAAAAGTGCCGCTCAGAGGTAAAACAACCCAACCTTCCCGTCAAGGTCATCCAGTGGATTCTTTGGCATGTACAGGATATGACTTTCCTGCACACATGACCACGGCTTTACGTCCAATCCGACGACCATTCCAAGCCCATCGGTGTCCAATTTCTCATCGAGGGGAGAGTGTGGGTTAGCGGAGATAAATCTGAACGTTGGCCTAGTTAGGACTTGAACCTGGGAACTGCAGATTATGAGGTCTGGCTCGCTATCGATTGAGCAACTCCACCTCCCCCCCCCATCCCTCTTGTGGATTCTCCATGTTTAAAAACAAAATGTATCTCCTGATGTAAATCAAATTAAAATGTTAATTGATGATACAGCCTTTTGTGTTATACATTGCCCATAGTACGTACATCATCTTCGTGAGTAATAAAGAAAACTGCTGCTAGGATGATAAACACCAAATCTCGGATGTACACAGCTGGCTGCATTCCCCATTTCTGTTTAGTCTGGTTGACACGACCCCTTTCACTCCCTCCCCCAACAACCCACAGATGCCTCCCCTTCCATTCTCCAGACTGCCCCTCACAGAATACTTCGGGGGGAAATGAATTGAGAGGACTACGCAGGAACCCATTTGGGGAGGCTTCATCACCCGTGCACGCTTTGTTCCCCTTCGCCACCCCTCTCCCACGCCATCCCATAAAAGGTCAAAGGTTACGTGACTTCCTCGAACGAAACGTGCAGGATGTGAATCTCCGAACGTCTTTCGACGGATTTGAATGATCAACATTTATCAACGCGAAATGGATTAACCTCGTAAAGGGAGACACGTTTGTCAAACAGATTTTTCGCAAATAGCAGCTCTATGATGACAGGTTTAGAAAAATAACGCATATTTCTGACCACAAACGTCTCAATTAATATCAGAGGAATACAACGCGATTGAATTCAAATACTAGGAAGACCAAAATTTATTTTCTTCAATAAACACTATATTGTACAGTCGCTCAAAAAAATATCCGAACACTATGGTTGATTACAGAATTCATAAAAAATCTGGCAACCTTCGTATCACGTGACACGAAGGTTGCCAGATCACTAATTTCTAAAAAAAATCGTTGCCAGATATTTTTTCTGAATTCTGTAATCAACGGATACTTTTTAATATATATAATACGTATGAATATATAATGCAATGAATATGGAGCGTGTGCAGTTACCGTTCAGAGCAAACTGGAGCGGTTGCGGTTAATGTTCACAGCACATTGGATCGTGTGAGCTCACAAAGACCTAGATCGTGTGGGCTCACTCACGGAAATATTGAGCGTGTGCAGTTACCGTTCACAGCAAACTGGAGCGTGTGCAGTAACTGCACACGCTCCAGTTTGCTGTGAACGGTAACTGGAGCGAGTACAGTTGCTGTACACGCTCCAGATATTTTTCCTGAATTCTGCAATCACGTGACACGAAGGTTGCCAGATCACTAATTTCTAAAAAAATCGCTGCCAGATATTTTTTCTGAATTCTGTAATCAACTGAATTCAGAAAAGAAAATGAATTCAAAAAATATCCGAACACAGAAGAAAATTCAAGAAATTTTCTTCTGTGTTCGGATATTTTTTGAGCGATTGTACATTGCCACACCAAAATATTAGAGAATTTATATCTTACTTATTTATTTTTTATTTAATATAAAAATACTTTTATTTAATATAAAAATACTTTTATAAACAAATCAGTACATATCAAGATACATAAACAAATTAGTACAGAAAATGAAAACAACGTACTATATTTTTGAAAGAACATATACAACACACTTACATAAAAGCAGATAATTGAAAATAAAATCAAGAACAAATAACATCATACAGTATGATTTAAAATTTTTTAAAGACATTGTAAGCAAATCGAAGATATTGTTGTACGAATTAAAAAGGTTGAAAAACCTAACCACGGAAAAATTTATCAATGCGTTTGAATTATGGAATGGAATTCTAAAAAATGAATTTCTTGTGGTATGCTTCGTTAACGCAAAGCTCATTGAAAACAGCAGTTCGGTGCAAAAAATTTTTTAAAAATTTTTATAAAAAATATTAGACACAAATCTTTTCTTCTGTTACTTACTGCATATTTGTAAGTCGTTCAGCAGGAATATCACGAAGATAAATTCCGGTGTCCGTGTGGGTTGGGTTGTTTTACCTCTGAGCGGCACTTTTTTGCACACCATGGGCTAAATGGCCAGGTCACATGGACCCCGAAGTCTCAGAGAAGGTTGGGGGAGGGGACCCACTGGAACAGCTGTTTGGAGACAGATGGTAGCCTCCCGTCAAGGCCATCCAGCGTGTTCTTTAACGTGCACAGGGTATGGCTCTCCCGCACACGGGGCCACGGCTTAACGTCCCATCCGACGGACGGCGGCCTTTCCAAGCCCATCGGTGTCCCCTACTGACCGTGGGCAAGGCGGGGAATTTTGCGGAGATAAATCTCAACGCTGACCCAGCTGGGACTCGAACCTGGGAACTACAGATTACGAGCCTGGCGCGCTACCGACTGAGCCACCCCTGCCCCGTGTCCGTGTGGTAAAGAAATCCTAGTAATTTACTTTTAACTTTTTCAACATTATGAATATTATGATAATTTGGGGGGCGGGGTGGGGGCTCAGTCGGTAGCGCGCCAGGCTCGTAATCTGTAGTTCCCAGGTTCGAATCCCAGCTGGGTCAGCGTTGAGATTTATCACCGCAAAATTCCCCGCCCTGCCCACGATCAGTAGGGGACACCGATGGGCTTGGAAAGACCGCCGTCCGTCGGATGGGCGCTACGCCGTGGCCCGTGTGCGAGAGAGAGCCATACCCTGTGCACGTTAAAGAAAACGCTGGATGGCCTTGACGAGAGGCTACCATCTGTCTCCCAACAGCTGTTCCAGTTGGTCCCCTCCCTCAACCTTCTCTGAGCCTTCGGGGTTCTTGTGACCTGGCCATTTAGTCTATGGTGTGCAAAAAAGTGCCGCTCATAGGTAAAACAACCCAATCCACAATAATTAGGTATTGAAATCGAAAAACAAAAGTATAACCCCTTGCAATAAGCTATGTGCAGATTACTTCTTGTCATCTGTCACGTGACAAACGAGTCTGCGATATCGGCACGCTTCGGCTCCCGGCGTTACTACAGCGAAGCTTCATGTACTCTATTTATGGTCTAAGGTTAACTTATTATTATAATAGATATTTCATATTACGTCACTGTAAAGTCAGGTTCAAAATCTTTGACTTTACAAATAAACCTTTTACGCAAAATGTCACTGGACATATTATTGAAGAATATAGTCAAATCTAAGTTTCGATTTTCAGCAATATTCATTTATCATCATAATAATATTTAAGAGGGTGTCCGGACGAACGAACGCACGACTGATTGAACGAGTGAGAGGCATGCAAGTTTCATCGATAAAAAAATAAATACCCCCTCAAGCAGCTGCTTGCCACAAAGGACTGACAGGAGCCTGTCAGTTTATATGCCATAGTAGAAGATCCGAGAGGATGGCAGGACCTCAGCAGAAAACGACACAAACAGCCATGCCTTACCCGGGACTCGAACCCAGGTCCCTTAGATCAGTAGCCAAGCGTGCTAACCACTCGGCCAGGGGACGGCTTGCCACAGAGGTCTGACAGGAGCCTGTCAGTTTATATGCCAAAGTAGAAGATCCGAGAGGATGGCAGGACCTCAGCAGAAAAACGGACACAAACAGCCAAGCCTAACCCGGGGCTCAGAACCCAGGTCCCTTAGATCAGTAGCCAAGCGTGCTAACCACTAGGCCAGGGGACGGCAGTTTCATCGATGGTGTGAGAAAATAAAAAAAATAACTGGCTGCAGTGCTATTTAACATCTTGTGAGGCACACGTGAATAGAGCACAATCAGAAGGGCTAATTTTTTTAAAAGTAAAATATATTACACATTTGATGAAAGCCAATTTTTTAATTCCACCTTAGGCAAATAGGAGACGTTTCGTAAACCAAATCATAATGTATATCAATCAACGCAATGGTAATATTACAACTCGAGCGATAATCTCTGTGATGACAGATAAACGATTATTGCTGTTTGTAAAACACGAAAAGGAGAAAAAAAATGCATGAAAATAATTTGCAAATAATTGAGGTAAAAAAAAAATTCTTGGAAAAGAATTTAGGGCGACCAAGTGACTGGATTGAAATAAAACGCATCAGAACCTGCCGTAGACAGTTCTCCAACGAAAGACGGCAAAGTTTAACTTAAAAAAATTTTAAAGTTCAGAAAGGATTAGTTTAAATCTATAATTTTTACATTTGATTAGAGCTACTTAATTGAAATGTCGTTTTTCTGCTGAGGTCCTGCCATCCTCTCAGATCTTCTACTGTGGCATATAAACTGACAGGCTCCTGTCAGACCTCTGTGGCAAGCAGCTGCTTGAGAGGGTATTTATTTATTTTACTTATGGTTGATTACAGAATTCAGAAAAAATATCTGGAGCGTGTACAGCAACTGTACACGTTCCAGTTACCGTTCACAACAAACTGGAGCGTGTGCAGTTACTGCACACGCTCCAGTTTGCTGTGAATGATAATGCACACGATCAATATTTCTGTGAGTGGTCCCACACGATCTAGGTTTAGAAATTAGCGATCTGGCAACCTTCGTGTCAAAAAAAAGTATCTGAACACTATGGCCGAGTGGTTAGTGCGCTTGGCTACTGATCTAAGAGACCTGGGTTCGAGCCCCAGGTAAGGCATGGCTGTTTGTGTCATTTTTCTGCTGAAGTCCTGCCATCCTCACAGACTTTCTACTATGGCATATAAACTGACATGCTCCTGTCAGTCCTTTGTGGCAAGCAGCTGCTTGAGGGGGTATTTTTTTTTAATGAAATAAATATATATATCTTAGGGGCTCAGACTCCAAGGGATCAGAGAAAGTTGGAGGAAGGGTACTGACTCACTGTATATTTGTTAAGACACCGATGGACGTCTCCCGTCAAGACCATCCAGCTTGTTCTTTAACGTGCACAGCGTATGTCTCTTCTGCACACCTGTATATTTTTATGTTCATTAATCAGATTTTTTTGTTTTTGAGACGTTATATAAGAGTCTATTATTATCTTTAAAACTTTAGTTTTCCTTGGCAACACAAAAGCAAAAGTCACGACTTTTAATGATTGGAATTAATGAAGCACAGCCTTTCTGGCATGTATTCATTATTAATCAAAAAAAAAGTGTGCAATTTTACTTCGTTTTTTCTGTTTAACTTTTAGCTAATATTGATTTTTTATTTTCTTACTCTACTCCCCGATTGCCTGCATACTTCCTGGTATGTTAGAGACCTAGACAGTAAAGTCCTTTACTTTCCCTTTAAAAAAAATGGTATAACAACTAGCAACTTTACTTCCCATTAGCAGTCTTTTAGGAATGAACCAAGCTTGCACGAGAAAATAATGCATTCATTAACGTCTCATGTCGTCGATTGAGAAACTGGCAACAAGGAAACTGCTGAGATGACAGGATAAAAACATGGCGATTGTTGGCAGTTATATTGCAACATTAATACCTCTGAAATCTTGGCACACGTGTAGAATCCCATTAAATAGTCTACACTGTTGCATACGCAAATAATACGTCTGAACTTTGCTGAGAGAGAGCTATTTTATGGAGCCGACACGAAAAGGCGCCGTTCTGGTTGGCTGAACCACAGAACGCATTCAAGGCGAAGCAAAGCTGTCGTGGTCAATGGCGTTTCTAAAGGTAGCGAAGAGGTTTCGTTGCTACCATTTGATACAAACATGCAATCGCTAACTCCCGTAATAGGTAGAAAAGCTACGATAAAATGGAAGCAACGTTATGGATTAAATATTCAAACTGGTTAAATAGAGAGTAGTTACTGGACAATGGTATTAAACATCTTGAACCTTACTAAAATTTTAAAAATGGCAAAATGATGAACGATTACATACAGTGCTGCCATCTCTAGATAGAATATAAAGTTATTTTTATATTTCATTTTTTTCCTTTTCGTTTAGAGAATGGCATTGTGACGCGATGGATAGAACAATTCCCACTGCTGCAGTCAGCAAGCTATTTAGTGAGACAAAAAAAATTATCAAAAATTAATCTTTTGGATCTTTTTATATTCATATCCTTCAATTGAATTTAGGAAACTAAATTAGATAAATATTAGATAAAATATTTAATAACCTCGAGCGTCAGGTACCAGTGGCGCACTCAGAGGTGGGAGGTTTGCTCCAACGAAGAAAAGCGTGGGTAAAGTTGAAGAAATTTGAACGACGTTTTGCCCACCCTTTACATGGCCACCGTAATGTTGTTAAGTATGGGCATTAACGCACTAAGTCTAAGTAGTTAAACGTTTTTTTTTTTAAATTACGTTAAGTTTTCGTTCTTAGGATAAAATCCAATCAGTCATGTTAGTTGAATCTTTAATAGCCTATAAAAATATTGTATTTAATAAAAAAAGAAAAGAAAAAATATCGTTAATCAGTTAAAAGATCGCGTTATTTCTAGACCTTTTTAAAAGTAAATATTTTGTTTGATACTACAATTTAATGAAAATAGAAACTCCTTTGTTTATTAAGGCATGTAAACACAATACTAAGAAAAGGCGCTTGCTACATGATTGCTTATACTTTACATACTGGTGGTCATGTAAAGGGTGGGCGTTAATGATATTACTTTAACTTCAGACTGGGGACGCTGTAACAACGGTTGCTCACTCTGTATTCTATCTCGTTGGTTTGCTCTAAGCCACCTAGCGTTCTGCCATGAGAGCTTAATGGCATATATTTTATAAGGCAGTCCTCGAAAATCAGAGACTCAAGTACGTTACATGAGACTCAAATATGCCAACCCCCTACCCACAACGGGGCGGGGGTGGCTCAGTCGGTAGCGCGCCAGGCTCGTAATCTGTAGTTCCCAGGTTCGAGTCCCAGCTGGGTCAGCGTTGAGATTTATCTCCGCAAAATTCCCTGCCCTGCCCACGGTCAGTAGGGGACACCGATGGGCTTGGAAAGGCCTCCGTCCGTCGGATGGGACGTTAAGCCGTGGTCCCGTGTAGGGAGAGCCATACCCTGTGCACGTTAAAGAATACACTGGATGGCCTTGACGGGAGGCCAGTGGGTCCCCCTCGTGCAAAATAAGTGCCGCTCAGAGGTAAAACAACCCAACCTCTTCTCACAACCATTATGAGTTTCTGGGTATGCTACTGCTGGGTACTTTTAATCAGTGGTCGGAGTAAATAAGGTACCTAATAGCAATTAATCAGTGGTGGAATAAATAAGGCACTAGGGAAGAAGATTCGGGGAGACTCGAATTATTCGGAGGGGGGGGGGACTCATTCTATAAACATTTTTACAACCTTCAAGTGAAAAAAAAATGTATGCAGTTGGTGAAATAAATTGAATTTAAGAAATTCATAAATTGGAAGTTTATGTGTATTACATTAACTTGCACGTACTGAAAGATTCAAAATAAATATCTTGTAATATATTTAAGAAAAATCCCATTATATTTGGTATTAACCTAAGTAAAAACATGAGATGTGTACGTAAGTAGTAAATGATTGAGAACTATTTTACCAAATAAAATGTTGAGGGGAAAAATAGAGTTTTGATGTTTTGAGGTTCCTTGAATGTCGAGGGCCTAAGCGAGCGAGTACCTATTGGGTAATCGGCTACGGTGTATTATAAGGTCCTCAACCGCCATGTTGTACTTTTTCCCAGAAAAACCTGTAACGTTGAGTTGCAATATGATATCCATCTGCATGTTCCAATGTTTATTACTAATATATGCTGTTTAGAATAGTTCTTTCTAATGAAATTATTTGTTTTCGGGGCTTTTAAGTTGAATCTTTAACGATAAATGTTATTAAGGAAATTTACTTTTGATATTTTTAGAGGCTTTTTTTAAGTGAGAAACGAGGTTTCATTGTTTAGTGATAAGCGTTGTTAATGAAATCTTGTTTTGATGAGATTCTCAGTAATTTTTTTAACTGCAGAAACACGATTTTCTTTTATGTAGCATAGCATATGTCTTATATATATCCTCAATGCGCATCTCAAGGTACTGCTAATAACTTGCACAAAAGCAGATTGATATTATTTCGGTCATTGTCATGGAAATACTGAAAGCGAGTAAAATTCGTGTGAAAAAGGAATAATAACATCCAGAGCAAAGGGATTGTTTATTTCCCAAGTCTATAACTTTTAGAAAAGACCTTTTCGGAACTGAAAAGATGAACGTGTCTTCCAAAGATCAATTTAAGTGGGGATTTTCCGTTGGAAAACTGAACTGCCGTTCTCTTGTGAATTTGGGACAATCATCCTTTCGTGCTGAAATCTCATTTGCGGGATATTCCCTATTTATAGCAGTTGGAAATTATAGGCAGATATTATCGAACATAAAAGTTTCTCTAAAGTCTCCAAGTAAATGGAGGTTGACATCATAACATGGAAACGTCCCAGGTCCAAGAACTTTTGTTATAGTGTAAAATAAAGGGCTTCAAATTTTCCGACACAATTCAACCGTTATATTTCATTTCCCCCTTCTTTATTATTAACGAGAACCTTGGCTCCTCTACGATGTGAAGCGACATCGATATCATTGATTCAAAGTGCATTAAAATGATGAAGTTATCACGATAGCATTCGTCTATAAAAATAATAATCTTCGAAACGAAGTACTAGGGTAAACACCGTTCCTCTTTCGTTTTTTCATTCATAAGCAGCTGCTTGAGGACATATTTTTATTCGATATGTAGAAATTCTACAGAATCATCTTACAGCTTGTATTTTATCGTCCCTCCAACATCCATTTCCCCACTGACATAAACAAATCTCTTCGTAAGAATCCATTTATTTCATAAATTAAAAATATCGGATCAGGGTCGGTTTTACGCCTCATGCCTCCTAGGAACCAAAAATGGTAGTGCGCACTTAGCTGCGGTTGTTCCATTTTCAATAAAAAGAAATTCTAATTTTTTTTTTCTAAAATTTTTTTAACCTTTAGAACCACGAGGAGAGTAAATAATTTATTTGCACTGCTAATGCAAGAATATAAGTATTATTTGCTACTTTATAAGTGTATAAACATCTGTCACATCATATTAAAAAGCAACCATCAATTTTATTCCATATAGAACATCATTTTAACCTTTCCTGTCCGACGGAATATTTTAGTAATTGTGAAACCCTACTAATTCTCAGATCCCTCCTTCTCCGAAACTAAATTCTTGGTACGTACCCGGTATACGATGATTTTTCATTTTTTTCGACAAATCTTTCAAGTCTCGTACATAATACGGTCATATATGTGATATTAAGCGAAAAGGAATTTTGGTGCCCCCCCCCTTTTTTAATTTTTTAGTCATAAAAGATATGAAATAAGAAAATAAATTTTTTATTTTTATTTCTTTTTCTTTAATAAACTACGTAATTACATACATAAGTGATAGATATTTATCACTTATAAAGTAGCAAATAATACTTAATTTATTTGCATCTGCTAATGCAAGAATATATTTACTCTCCTCGTGGTTCTGAAGGTTGGAAAAATTTTAGAATTTCTTTTTATTGAAAATGGAGCAACCGCAGCTAAGTGCGCACTACCATTTTTTGTGCCTAGGAGGCATGAAACATAAAACTGACCCTGGTCCGATATTTTGAATTTGTGAAGTAAATGGATTCTTACGAAGAGATTTGGGTATTTTTCGGTTAATGGTCGTAATTGTGCGCCAACATGTTCCAATGTTTATGACTGATATATGCTGTTTAGAATAATTCTTTCTAATGAGATTATTTGTTTTCGGGGCTTTTCTTAAGTTTGTTCTTGAAATTTACTTTTGATATTTATTTTAGGGGCTTTTTTTTTTAAGTGCGAAAGGAGGTTTCATTGTTTGGCGATAAGCGTTGTTAATGAAATCTAGTCTTGATGAGAATATTAATTTTTGGGGCTTTGGTTTAAGTGCAGAATGAAGGTTTATTCTTTAGCGATAACAGTTGTTAAAGAATTTCATCAAATTTAAATTTTATTAACTTTCGGGGTTTTTTTAAGTGCGAAACGAGGGTTCATTTTGTAGCGATAAGAGTCTTCCTACTGTAGTTAACCGAAAAGTACCGAGATTTGTTTATGTCAGTGGGGAAATTGATGTTGGAGTGACGATAAAATACAAGCTGTGAGATGATTTTGTAGAATTTCTACATATTAAATAAAAATATCTCCTCAAGCAGCTGGTAGGGGCGGGGGTGGCTCAGTCGGTAGCGCGCCAGGCTCGTAATCTGTAGTTCCCAGGTTCGAGTCCCAGCTGGGTCAGGGTTGAGATTTATCTCCGCAAAATTCCCCGCCCTGCCCACGGTCAGTAGGGGACACCGATGGGCTTGGAAAGGTCGCCGTCCGTTGGATGGGACGTTAAGCCATGGCCCCGTGTGCGGGAGAGCCATACCCTGTGCACGTTAAAGAACACGCTGGATGGCCTTGACGGGAGGCTACCATCTGTCTCCCAACAGCTGTTCCAGTGGGTCCCCTCCCCCAACCTTCTCTGAGCCTTCGGGGTCCATGTGACCTGGCCATTTAGCCCATGGTGTGCAAAAAAGTGCCGCTCAGAGGTAAAACAACACAACCCTCAAGCAGCTGCTTATGAATGAAAAAACGAAAGAGAAGCGGTGATTATCCTAGTACTTCGTTTCGAAGCTTGTTATTTTTATAAATGAATGCTATCGTGATAACTTCATTTTGATGCACGTTGAAACAATGATATCGATATCGTCTCATATCGTAGTGGAGCCAAAGTTCTCATTAATAATAAAGACTGATCATTTATAACTCGTGCAGAATACGTGATCTAAACAGCTATTGCTGACTACAATGGATTTTTCATGAACGACAAATAGCCATTGTTCATCTTTTTAATAATTCAAAACAAATATGACACTGATTTATACGAAGTAGGCGTAATGCTTTTTAATCTTAATACCTCTTCTGTAGCTGTCCCAGGCTGCAACTACTACGTACAGGGTATGGAAGGATGACTCGTTTTCTTTTATATCTTCGCTCCCAATTTGTTGCGTCCCTTTGGTTCATGAGGAAGCAGATAAAAAACCATGGAGGCAGCTCGTTGTTGCCATTCCAGTTTTCCATTAACACGAATCGGTTTTCGTTTTTATTCGTGTGTCTGTTCGAGTTGCACAGTGGTATTTGTATATAAATGGTTTGCGGAAGCAACCCTACCATTCGCCGTGCAAGTGCTGATTACATTGTTTTCTTTTTTACTGGTACTTTTATACGGACAATAAGGTTATAGACTGTTGGCCTGATGGGGTAAAAAGAACACTTCGTGTTTTGTCACGCGTATTTGTTGAGCAGTAACCTTCTATACTCATTGACGCTGCAAACGGAAATGCGCATAGTTTCACTTACTGAATTCGTCCGTGTTCACTTTTAAGTTATTTGCACGTAGCACTTTGAGAAATAAATAGACCTTAAAACATTAATAAAAAGTAGAACATTAATTAAATTTAAAAATAGAACTTTAGATTATAAAATGCTTTATTCGTCTTAAATTTTGAATATTTACTGTAGGCAACATCATTGCTGGAAATGTAATTTTTGAGCTGGGGTACGGCAAAATACATCGATTCTATGATCCTCCTCCCAAAAAAAAAGCGATTTACCTAAAATAACACGAAGTAGCAGTCCAAAGCAGAGGGTAATGTGCCTGTTTTTTTCTCCTCGTTTAGTTTTTATCAACAGCAAGTTTTTTCGTGTTCAGAACTAGTGAATACTGTCCCATCCCGTTTCCACCACTAGACAACATTAAAACTTTTATTGTTCCAATTATTATGTGTGAGCCGACATCATTTAGTAAAGCATCAGGTTTTTACAGAATACTCCAATATTTTGGGATTTACGTATGCCTTCTGTTATGCTAAAAGGAGTGGGAAGCTGGCTGTAAAATTGAAAAAAAAAATATACATTTATTTTTCCTTCATGATGGAAATCCTTTAAGGTAATTTTTTATGTCTGTATTTTTTTTTCTTATCTCAACATATATTTTAACATTTAACAGTTAAAGGCAGTTTATTTATTACCATGATATCAGACAAGAGTGCCAAAAATGGCACTCAAATGTTCTCATACTGCACAATATCAGCAAATGAAAAATGATACATCAGGCACGTGGCCAGAGTTCCTACCCCCCCCCCACACACAAATCAACTCATTTATTATATGTATTATATGCAATTATAAACTTACCATAAATAAAAATATTTCCTTTATATTTCATTTTTTTTACCACCATTTATTTTCATTTTTCCCTCCTCTCCCAAAAAATATTTTCTGGCTACATGCAGGTGGTGAATGTTACTAATAGATCTTATTTGTTCATTACTTTTTTTTACATTTAAACTTCATTTCCAGAATATTGCACCATTGGAATAATAGCAGTGAGTTATCATCTTTACTTATAACATTTCTTTTCCCTGTGAAATCCACATCAATATCTGGCATGGAATATTGGCATCAGTTCAGCTGGCTCCAATAAATTGGGACTTTCCAACCTTAATCATGCATAGATCAGTGTGAGGTTTGTATTGAGCCTGTAGTTTACCAGTTTGTTTATTGGTACTAGTAATCCATGCTGATGTAAACTAGCCTTAAAGATCATGTCTATATTTTAAAGGACAGTTCTTTATTTCAGGGTGTTGTCCAATATAAAAAAAAATTCAGAAAGATGTTTTTGCCTATATTTTTTTATTGTCCTTTAACCTTTATTGTACCAGAGCTTTTCTCTCTAAAAATGCAGCTCAATTTTAAGTCTTATTATGAAACAGCTAATGAATGAAATAGTTACACTGTATACTAAGAGAAAGAGTGTTTAATTCTGAATGAAAAGTATAAAAATTAAAAGATAAAAAAAATATACTGTAGGTAAGCATAAGAAACACATTGCAAGTTCATTTGTAGTGATTTTTGAAAACCAGTTCATCAGACCCAATTCATCAGACAGAACTGAATGAATCATAACCTATATTACTGATACCAAATAAAAATCATTCTGCCTTGCCACTAATTTGATAAATTTTTGCTATTATTGTTGATGTGATTTTGGAATTAATAACACATAACTATAATTATAATTTGGAAATATAATTGTAATAGTGTGAACCTTTGACAAATTAAAAGTTATATTATTGATTTTAATGTTTTTGAAAAAAATTTCCAATCAAAATCAATGTATGCATAACATTAATTTTTGTTTAGAGCATATTTGTATATTTACCACTTTTTGAGGATGCCTTTGCATGACAAAGAATAAAATTAATAGTATGGCAAAAATTGATAAAAAAAATAGTATTAGAAAAAAATGCCAAAAAATATATTTTTCAACAAGTGTTGTATAATTTCCTTGAAGAAAAGTGGTCATCATACTCATGCCAATTATAATTTATAGTTATGTTACATTCCTGTTCAAAGCTACATAATAATTTGCAAAATAAGTTGTATGAAAATATATAAACAGAACAAAATTAGTGATCCAACTAAGATATTTGGACATTCAGAAAATTTGTAATTTAAAGAGTTGTGGAAACTAGAATATCAAAAAGTATCTCAAGAACTGATCAACTTCAGGAACTGAAATATTAGTACACAAATGTACAAAACGAATGTAATGTAACAGTGGGTTGGGTTGGGTTGTTTTACCTCTGAGCGGCACTTTTTTGCACACCATGGGCTAAATGGCCAGGTCACATGGACCCCGAAGGCTCAGAGAAGGTTGGGGGAGGGAACCCACTGGAACAGCTGTTGGGAGACAGATGGTAGCCTCCCGTCAAGGCCATCCAGTGTGTTCTTTAACGTGCACAGGGTATGGCTCTCCCGCACACGGGACCACGGCTTAACCTCCCATCCGATGGACAGCGGCCTTTCCAAGCCCATCGGTGTCCCCTACTGACCGTGGGCAGGGCGGGGAATTAATGTAACAGTTATGAGTTAATAAAGCTAAAGGCAGTGATGGGCTGAAGCTAGCTTGCATAAGCACTGTAAAATTTAAAAAAAATTAAAATATATAAATTTCTCATTTTTAAACAATGTTTTGAACTATTTTGGTATTCAGTACTAAAATATTTTTAAATAGTGTTACCCCATTTTTGCCTACAAAAATAATTCATTGCTAATTTTTTATACATTTATTATGTATTTATTTATTAATATTACAAAACCTAAACTAAATACTGGATATATTACTGAAATACATCTTTTGTTTTAAGTGAATCATTTCTTAAATGTGTCTCAAATTATCACTGGCTGAAAGACATTATTGCCATCCATGCAATTAAATTGATTACAGTGATCATGCTGCATTTTAAACCTTACTGGGTAGCAAACTTCCATTGAGCCTGAAGTGAACTTCATAAACAGTATCAATAAATGTGTGGTTAGGTTATTTCTTTTTTTTTTTCAAGATTGGTATTGTAAATATTCTGCTTCTATAACTAAAAAAATGCAAATTTTTTTTCATTGACGAAGAAATTAAGAAAAAATATCTTTTCTTTGTTCCCTCCATTGGCATATCAATCGAATATGAAATTATTTAGCTTTAAAGTTAGGTTTATGTTGGTATAACATAGAAGGACTCTTTTTCATGTCATGCTTTAGTATACAGAATTTGATTTTTATACATTTATTAAAGGTTAAACTATGAATGGTCAAATAGATCTGACTCTTATGCAATGTATCGGACTAAAATAAGAATTGTTAAAATTTAAACAAAATAGTTTTAATGCTTTTTTTTTTCTTTTTTTCAGACTGATTCATTGCACAAAATGACAGCAGAATTAGAGGAACAGGAGGCACAGAGTGATAAGATTGTAGAGGAGAAGATACCTGAAGATGAAAAGATTCAATCAGATGAAAGCCCACAGAATGGAGGTGGTAATGAACTGAAAGAGCAGGAAGAAGTTGAGACACAGCCTTCTGGCGGTCAGGAGGAAGTAGTTGTTGCTGCTGTAGCTCCAAGGAGGAGAATCCCACGTTTCTTGCAAAGGTAACTTTAGATCGCTTAGTCATTGACAAGAAAAAAGTTCAAGAATGGCAATCCTAGATATTAATGTAATAGCAGAAAATTAAAGAAAATTGTGGTGCCAGTAAATTTAATTTTCTGTTCTTAATTTAAAACATTTAATTACTCCTAAGTAACTTCTTATCCTTTTCCATTCCTATATATAACTTCCTATATACAGTGGAACATCAATTATCTAATTTTTGGTTTAACTTACCAGTGAAATAGTTTTCTATTTTCTTGGTCAGCACGAATAGTTTTCTGTTTCATTAGAAAGTATTATCTATACTGAATTTCATATCAAATGAAGTTACAAAACAACAAGCCATGTCTTCTTTCTTCATATCAAGTCACCAATAATATACTGGCAATTTAATCATGCTTCTTTGATTCCATTGTTTTCATATCTTTGCAGGAGTTACAACTTAACCTGTATTTTTTTATTTCATTTTTGATGGAAGAGACTTTAACTCTGTTCAACTGTCCTGTGGTTGAGTGGTTAGTTCATTTGGCTACTGATCAAAGGGACCTGGATTCGAGCCACGGGTAAGGCATGGATGTATGTGTCATTTTTCTACTGAGATCACACCATCCTCACAGACCTTATACTATGGTGTATAAACTGATACCCTCCTGCCAAACCTCTGTGGCAAGCAGCTGCTTGAGGGGGGATTTATATTTTATACACCTGTCAAATGCAAGTTTCATAATATTGTTAATACAGACATTTAGGGCTGGCTTCTTTTAAATGATTCACATATTAATATAGGTTTTCTCATCATGTCACAAAGATTTACTCTACAGATGTTTGATCACTTGTAAGGCTGCCATCTTTTTCCTAATGAAAACCAACCACAGCTTTTGTCCCAGGACAATGAGGCATCATCCAATCATTCATTTTTTTAAAATATGTTTCAAAACTAAGCACTGAACTTTATATGATTCATAGATTTGATTTCTTATATTACAGTATTTTCATGCTCTTTAATTTTTTTCCCACATGTGTACTGGGTATTTATTGATAATATTCCTAAATTTGTATTATTTTCATTATTTAAATGTTCTTTACATGATTTAAAGATTATATGATGGAGCTCTCCTTTCATGCAGATAATTGAGGTTTCACTGTATCTATATTTGTTATTGTAATTAATTGTTTTTTTCTTCTACATTCTTTTTACCTCATTTTTAGCTCATTTTAAAAAATGATTTATTGTTTTCACTTTTTCACCTCTCTGTTTATAGATAGACATTCAACTTTTTCAATATTAGAGATGAATGAAAATTTAATTAAGATACCTGAAAGTTCTCTACCATTGAGCAATAAAATTTTAAAGTATATCCTTCAAACCATTTGCATAATAAAAAGTCATTTGAATAAATAAAAAAAAATGTTTTATAAATACTAATAAAATATTCTAATGAACATTTGCTTATGAGTTATTGCAATGAATTTCTCACTAAAAATGTTAAATTTTCATAATAGGGTACAAAAATAATCTCTAATTGGGGACACCAGGTTTTTTTTTTTTCAGAACCAAGAGATAATACAATGTTTCGGATGTGACAGTTTTCTTCATATCCTAATTTAGCAGAAAAATAACTGTAAGATGCTCAAATGGCATGTAATCAATAGATCATGGGATAGTATCTTACTCAACAACTAAATTTTTCTGCTTACTTTTTAAAACAATATCATATTGAAACTATGATAGTGAATGACCTCAACCTAAATGGCTTAAAAAATTTTTTCTTATTCATTTTAGCATAAGAAAAGATATCCTGTAAATTGGGAATAAAGTTACCTTGTAGATAAGACTTTTTGATGAACTGCCCCTGGTAAGATTAAGAAATAAATATTATAAATAGTGAAATATATTTGACGTATTCCATATCCATTAATAAATCAGCACTTTAGTGTCGATTCAAATTTTAGAGGAAAAATTGTCTTGAGCCGGGTGGGATATGAACCCATGACCTCCTGATAACATGTCAGGTGCTCTGGACCGCTGAGCTACCGGCCGCCGATCAAGATCTCTAATTAGTGCTATGAACATTTCTTTTATGTCTCATATAGATGCTATTTGGGCAATCTAACCACAAGGGGCTTTTTATTTGCCAATAGATGGAAGCATTTGATTGCGCAATGTAGTTGATATTTAGTTATAAGTAGTGATGTGCAGCAGTCAACACTTATGTGATAAAAGGTAAATCTTTGACTTGTCTTTAGGATGAAATTTATAATTGTCAGAGTAAGGAAGGCTGTTTAATAAGTAGAGATGAAGCAATGAGTTATTTATCTACTGTTGAAACCAGGGTTGGTTGTGTAGAATGTTTCTGTATATACTAATGATATGTTCTGTGTATGCTAATGATAAATAATGAAATAAACTTGACGTATTCCATATCCACTAATAAATAAGCACTTTAGCATCGATTCAAATTTTAGAGGAAAAATTGTCTTGAGTCAGGTGAGATACCAATCTATGACCTCCTGATAACATGTCCTTCTGATGTTATCAGGAGGTCATGGGTTCGTATCCCACCCGGCTCAAGATAATTTTTCCTCTAAAAGTTGAATCAATGCTAAAGTGCTGATTTATTAGTGGATAAGATCTAGAAGCATGAAGTAGTGGATATTGACTTATTTCATGACCTTTTATTTTGAAAATAGATAAATAATCACAATAAAACTTTATTTGTAATGTAAATAAAATAGAATCTTTTTATTTAAACATATGTCAAATTAGGTTACTTTACATAATCATGATTTCAAATCTACTTTTGATTTTTCATCAGATGTTTTTAATTATATTTCCCTATGTGCTTCAATTTAACCAAAAAGGTCCATATTTGGCTCATGAACCATCAATTTTTATAGCCTTGCTCTGTAATATTAAATAAATCTATATATATATATGATTTGATAAATTTGCATTTAGCATTTCATGTAAGAAGAAGCTTTGCTAAGTTAATAAAAAAAATAATGAAGTGTAATAATATAAAATAGTGACTTATTTTCCAACACTTCAGCTTTAGCCTATTTTAGACATTCTTGTAGATGTGTACCTTATTAATAATGAGTAAAACTGATTACCTATATCATATACTCCCACTTAGAATAGAAAAATAAGATAATTTCATTCAGGGCCGTGCGGTAGATTTTTTCATTATGATGCAAGTCTTCGAAATGCCGCCCCTTAAATGTTTTTTCTTTAAAATAACCTTCGATTGTGATTTAAAAAAAAAACTGCACAAAATGTACGAATACTCTTTTTAATTTGAAAATATAAACTACTTTAAAAGAATGATATCAACTACAACAATCTACTACAATTTTACCCTTCTAACTTTAACAAATTCGTTAATTAGAGATATGTAGTCTAGAGTGGCAACCAATGTAGATTCAATAGAAATTAATGACAGATTTCTAAGTTTTGTTTGGCTTATTGAACTTCTTAAGTAGTGTTTTATTAATTTTAATTTGGAAAAACTTCTTTCCCCCTAGCTACAGAGACAGGGAGTGTTAATAAAATTCTCAGAGCTACAACAGTATTCGGATACAAAGCAATTAAGTTATTTTGGCACAAATAATTTAAAACATCCAAAGGTTTCATAGAATATGGTAGCATTCGGGATACATCACGTAATTCTTCTTGAAGATCATTTGCATTTATATCTGATTCATTTTCGACCGGAAGTATTGACTGGAGACTGCTACAATAATTTTCTAGCGTTTTGTCATCTATATCCTTGAGTTTTAAAATGTCATATAAAAACTGAAAATTTTTGCTATGGGTTTCCAGAAGCGTGAATCGTTCATTCAGAGAATTAAGGGTAATGTCCAGAATATAATTGAAAAAGTTTTTTTTTTAATTTATTCTCCTCTGCTAAGGGTTGATCGACAGCTTCTTCATAGTCAAATTGACGCTTTTTCCTTCTGGCTCTAACTTCAGTTTCGGCAGGAAATTCTGCACTGCATTCAAGATTCTCTGCAATCTCATTAGCAGCAATTTTCATCTGATCATATCCAGATTGTCTATAACTTTTCACTTTTTGTATGGTTTCTGATAACATCCTTACACAATCTGACAAATTTATAGTTACAGATTGCAATAGCTTCAAATAAAATATACCAAAGAATTACACCGCATATGGTCGAGTGGTTAGCGCGCTTGGCTACTGATCTAAGGGATCTGGGTTCGAGCCCCGGGTAAGGCATGGCTGTTCGTGTCGTTTTTCTGCTGAGGTCCTGCCATCCTCTCAGACTACTATGGCATATAAACTGACAGGGTCTGACAGGTCAGACCTCTGTGGCAAGCAGCTGCTTGAGGGGATATTAATTAATAAACTTGTAATTTTTAATATTTTTTGCTAATCATCTTGCTTTAACTTTAGTTTCTGCATCTCTGTTGATGTCTTCTATTATTTGGAATAATGCATCATAGATTTCGCAAAGTTGAAATCGTAAAGGTTTAACGCATCTACTGTGCTTGACCACTTAGTAGCACTCAATGGTTTTAGAGTTAATTGTGAAACTTTTTTTAGCACTTCCCAACGCTTTGTAGAACCAGAAAAAAAAAGTGTAAAGTTCTTGTACAATGGAAAAAAAAGTTGTTTCTGTAGAAGAAGACGCTGCATCATTAACAACTACGTTTAAAGAATGACATGCGCAGGGCACATAAAACGCCCTTGGATATTTTTCAAATATTCTTGTACACCCTTTCTTACTCCTTTCATATTAGCTCCGTTGTCATAGCCTTGTCCTCTAAGCCACTTTAACTCAAAACCTAACTTTTCCAAATGTGTCAGAATAAGTTCTGCCAATCCCTCTCAGGTTGAATCACTAGCTTCAAAAAAACCAATAAAGAATTCTTCAATTTCATATTTATTTTGGATGGAGTTTAAAGCGACAACTCTTATTGTTAATGAGAGCTGTTCAATATGACTTACGTCTGGGGTACAATCGGCGATTATTAGCGCAAAATATTTAGCGATTTTTGTTATTTCGACAATTTTGCTTAAAATTACATTTCCCATCAAATTCATCTTGTATATTATTGCTTAGATAAGTCACAGACCATTTATCAGACTCGCGTTGAACTCTTCCGATATGTTCTTCCATAACTGGATCAAACTCGGAAAGCAATTCTACCAACTTTAGGAAATTTCCGTTATTAGGCTGAAACAAATGTTCAGTTATTCCACGAAATGCTAAGCATTGTGAGGCCAATAGTCTAATTATTCACATAATTCTTTTTAGAACTCCTCTCCAATGCTGAATTTCCATATCCATAATTCGTTGATATTCAGCGTCAATAGTTATTTTCTGCTTTAATCGAATGTCCAATTCTTTCCATGCTCTAAAAGCATTTCTGTGATTTACAGAGTTTTCGTGCATTGTGAGGGCTCTTATAAGATTTCCCCAGTCAGAATAACCTTTTTTGGGCCAGTCATTAATAGCAGACGAATTATCAAATAATATACAACAAAAGCAAAAAACGGCATCATTTGTAACAGAGTAAATCAACCAACTTCTCTCAACGACTTCACTATTGCTCAACACTTTCAAATAATGCGAGGGCAAAAATCTACGCCTTCCTTTATTAATAGGAAACTCGAATTCTTTAATTTGATGTGGACCCCTCTCAACCAGTATTTGAGGAGTTTCAGATGACATGCAGAAAGCATTCCATAATGCAGGAGCAGAAGGAATTTCGTTTAATATCTGCTGGCTGCCACTGCTACTTTTTCCCGGCTCTTGATGAACTTCTGATGGTGTTATTTTTTGGCTCTCTTCAACAACTTCTGGAAGTGATTGGGGCGGCACTGAGTTTTTATTTGCCAAATCCAAAGCAGTAGCTGTTGATGTGGATGTGGACGATTCATCTAAACAGGACTTTTGTACTAAGAATTCCTTCATAACGTAGCTTAGCTTTCTTCCTTGTTCCTCTTTCTTTAAGCGTTTCTTTTTATATTGACTTACAGACAATTTTTTCGTTTTCTGTTCCATACTGTAATAAAAATATTAAATAAAAATTCACAGTCCTTCACAAAAATGCAACCGGGTTGGGGGGGTCATTGAAAATGATTAAATATGATGATGCTTATCATGCTATTAAAATAGGGTAGATAAAATAACGATAGAAATGAGTTGCAAAGCTAGTAAGATTTGTAAGTAACAGAACATAATAAATAGATAACGAATATCTGTCAAATTGACGGCTAGCAGCCGTTTTGACAAATACCTTTCTTTAACTTGTTATTGTATTGTCTCCACTTCAACGTATATGAATTTGGTAAAAATACAGCAATAAATAACGAACGCAAAAGTAGGCAAATGCAAATATTTCCTAAGCAACTCTCTCTCTCTATCACACACAGAAGGCAAAAGTAGCCCAATATTACCTAAATAACTTTCTATCTATCACACAGAGGCCCACGTTTCGCACCTGAGATATACCCAGTCCATGCAAATGCTACTTTTTAATTCAAGTCCCTATTGTCATAACATAATAATTTTCAGTGATAATAAGTAACTACATTGCTGTAAAAAACAATAATTCTCTTACCTGATCTACTTTTTAAACACAAAAACTGAATTAGTATAAATGCACAAATATTATACTGATACAGATAAATATCTGATTTACTGATTTAAATGCAGCACAGCCACTTGCCACTTCTCATGACAAACTAACATTAAAATCAAATATTGTCAATAATTGTAAGCTCAAAGCAGAACTATCAACACGTAACACATGCAATTGTCTTTTGTGATAATTGCCGCCTCAGCTTTTAGGAGCGGCCGCGCGGTATATTACAAACAAAAATAATAACTTCGCGCTGTCAGATCAAAAGTCTTTCGGCGAGCGCTCACCAACAATGCACTTGCACCAGAAACCGAGTTCAAAGGGTACCGAAAGCGCTGAGGCAGAGGCGTACGATAAATCATAAATCGTATACATCAATATCGGAATAACATAGACCAATATAGAAAAGCGTTGCGTAAAGATTTTTAATTATTAAATGGTTCAAAATGTATTTTGATTTCGCTGCTTATGCCGCCCCCTTACGGTGCCGCCTGATGCGGCCGCCTCTCTGCATCATAGCACGGCACGGCCCTGATTTCATTATAGAAAAAATGAGCATACTTGAAGTGTGTATTAAACAAAAGAAGAAAATATTTAATACATTACTCCTTAGACTACTACCATGTGATATTTATTTTCCATTGCCTCTGAATCTATAGAAACATTTAACTTTCTTTGTTAATATGTATTCAGTAGCTTTCATTGAATGAAAAAGTTTTTAGCAAACTTGAATAGAAAGCGAATTTTCTTCTTCTGTTTTAGGTTGGTTCAGAGAGGTAGACATCAAAACTCTGGTAAACAAGATACAGAAGCTGGAACAGAACTTTTGGCCAAAGATGGAAAAGTTGAAATTAAAGAGGAAGATGGTAAACATGAAAAGAATGACAGTGGTACTGATGTCACTGTTGCAATTACTGATGATCATGATGTCACAGGTGATGCAGGTGATGTTTCAAGAGGTAAAGGAAAAGGGCAAGGTGATGCCTCAGGAGGACAATCTTATTGGAGAAGAGTGGCAATTGGTCTGGCAGTGATTATCCTAGTTTTGGTTGTAATTTCTGTGATTAGCATTATGACCAGTCCAGGAAGCAGCCAAAGAGGGCCCATGGTTGCCCCTCTGGTCATTACTGACTGTGGTCCCTTGAAGGGATTCATAGAAAATAATGTTTACATTTTTCGAGGCATTCCATATGCTCTACCTCCTGTAGGAGAACGAAGATGGAAACCACCAATGACAGCATCAAACCTTAATGAATGTTGGACTGGTACATATGAAGCATATAATGCAAGTGCATATTGTTTCCAGAAACTTACTTCTGGACTAAACTTGGAAATGAGTGAAGATTGTCTCTATCTTGATGTTATTACGCCAAGTCTCTCTGCTTTAGCATTACGACCCGTAGTAGTGTATATTCCTGGTGATTTACCTCTTCAAGGCTATAGTTCAGCTGATATAGAATGGAGGCCAAGTCCTGCTCTTGTTGATGAAAAGGATGTAATATTCATCACGATAAATTATCGTACAAATGTATTTGGTTTCCTTGCTGTTGATATTTTAACAAATAGTGTACGCCCACCAACTTCTGGAAATTATGGGTTAATGGATATGCTAGCAGCACTTAAGTGGGTGCAAAGAAATATTAGAAGCTTTGGAGGAGATCCAGAAAAGGTATTTTTCACCTTGTATACATTAATTGTGTTTTGCTATTTAAATATGCAATATATATATATATATTTAATACTAAAAAATCCATTGTGAATATCATATAAATATCATCTTAAGTACAATGTAAAAATCCACTGTAAGTGTATGAGTCACACTGGTAAGTAATCTTGATTTCAAAATCACTGTTGAATCCAGACTGAGCTCAGTGAAATTTGATTTCCAAATTCCAATATAAATTTCTCATTATGTGCTGCTAGAAATTCAGCTGCACGTGTAAGTACAACATAGCATTTACACCAATCCATGTATTTAATCAAATACATTTTGCTCTTTGGCTTATTCAAAGTAGGAATTTCTGGTTAATTGCATTAGCTATAAAGCTAACTTTATTTGTAGTCCTATTGCCTAAAATTTGTTTATGTAATTGTAGATACTCTAAATGTTCCACTTTTTGAGTATCTGTTATTAAATAAGCAGAAATTCAGGGCAAATATATTCATATTTTTAAATGTATACAGAGAGTCGTCAAGACCAGGCTCTCCACTAAATTTGGTTCCTTGAGATAATGGTTCATGCTCTTTTCTTCACAACAGCATTAACCATTAGCAATATTAACCAATGTAGTTGATATTTAGTTATAAGCAGTGATGTGCAGCAGTCAACACTTATGTGATAAAAGGTAAATCTTTGACTTGTCTTTAGGATGAAATTTATAATTGTCAGAGTAAGGAAGGCTGTTTAATAAGTAGAGATGAAACAATGAGTTATTTATCTACTGTTGAAACCAGGGTTGGTTGTGTAGAATGTTTCTGCATATATTTATGCAGTCACCTAAAGATAGTTACTTAAAAAAAAATTAAGGCATCTCTAAGGTTGAAAAAAATAATTTTAACTGTCCTTTGGATATGAGTTAATTGATAATGCACATAGAATCCAAATTCTACGATCTGTTTTCCATCATACTATTAAAAATGTTCTAATCCCATTACAGACATCCAATAATTCTGGGTTGGGTTGGGTTGTTTTACCTCTGAGCGGCACTTTTTTGCACACCAAGGGCTAAATGGCCAGGTCACATGAACCCCGAAGGCTCAGAGAAGGTTGGGGGAGGGGACCCACTGGAACAGCTGTTGGGAGACAGATGGTAGCCTCCCGTCAAGGCCATCCAGCGTGTTCTTTAACGTGCACAGGGTATGTCTCTCCCGCACACGGGGCCACGGCTTAACGTCCCATCCGATGGATGGCGACCTTTCCAAGCCCATCGGTGTCCCCTACTGACCGTGGGCAGGGCGGGGAATTTTGCGGAGATAAATCTCAACGCTGACCCAGCTGGGACTTGAACCTGGGAATTACAGATTACGAGCCTGGCGTGCTACCGACTGAGTCACCCCCGCCCCCAATAATTCTGGACTTGCTTCACTGAACCATTGATAACCATCTTGCCATTGATGAGGCTCTTGCAGTGGAAGAAAAAATTTCCAAATAGAATCCCTACCTGAAACAAATTGAAGCACATATGCACAAACAAATTTACTACCTTTACAAATCTCAACAGTGCTGAAAACTGAGTGTTGGTCAGCTTATCTGATGATGTCATCTTCATGCTTCAGCAATGGAATAACAGTCTTATTTTAAGAAACTCCACTCATTAAGAAAACTCCCCTGTGATATCAATTTACTATTGATTACTTATCATGCCATTTGCTCTACACAAGTGTGCCAACTAAACCAACAAACTTTGAATTTACATCATGAAGGATTTCTACTTTTATTAACTCAGAGGGTCTGACTGAATTTTTTTCAATATTTAATAAAATATTTTGCAATCAATTACTTAGATTAGTACCAAATATATTAAAGAACATATGTTTATTTTTTGTTTATCTTTTAGTTCATTCAAGTTAATATAATACATATTAAAATTTTATTTATGAATTCCTTTAATTCAATTTATGTAGCCAATTTGCTAGCTACATACATTATTTCTATTCAAAAGTTTAAAATGGTTTGTAGTTTGAGTATCCCTCCTCCTGTACAGGCCTGGATCTAGAAAAAATCGAGAGGGGGGGGGGGGGCAAGAAACAATCATACATACAAAATCTTCATGCAGTCATGGGCTACGGAGATCCAACCAGACTGTGTAATTTTCCTCTCCAGACGTGTCTGTTCTGAGCTACTGCTGTTGCATTTGGCCATTCTAGGCCAATTCTAGGAAGGTCCTGTTTGACATTATCAGCCCATCATTTCCTAGGTCTCCTCCTTTTTCTGAAAGCCTTAGGCACACTGTTCATAATTCTGTTTGCTAATCTACAGCTATGCATACAGGCAACATGGCCAAACCAACTTAGTCTCTCTCTGCACAATATGCTGCTCAAAGGAGGTTGATAACTCCTTCTAACCTCATCATACTTACAAAGTCAAACACCTAATATGCCCAAGATACTGCATAAGCATCTAGAATCAAAGGCATCAAGTTTCTTGTTGTCCTGCTTATAAAGGGTCCATATTTTGCTACCATAACTAACCTTAGACAGAACTAAGACTTAACTTTAGAAAGAACTATTATACAGCCTAATTTTAGTCTTTAGGTTACACACCTATTTTTCCACACTCTCCATAGATTCTTAAAAGTCCCAGTGGAAATTCCTATTCTTCTATTTATCTCGTGCCGCACATCACAGATCTGTTACATAGCTCTCAAGATAATTAAACTGAGACACTTGCTCAAGAGTGCAGCCATTCAAAGCAACTGAAGCACTATCTGCCTGAGCAATTTTCATCACTTTAGTTTTTTCTCTGTTTTTCACCAAATCTACTCTACTACCATTCTCATGAATAACGCTAACGAAAGAATTCATCTCATAAATATCATTAGCCAACAGGACCAAATCATCTGTATAATCTAAATCAGAAATTTTGAAATTTCTTAGACCATTCAAGGCCAAAATCTTTCTCTTGCAAAGAATTTCACATAATATAATCAGTAACCAAACAAAACAGAAAAGGTGACAAAATGCACCCTTGTCTAACTCCACTAACAATGCTAAGCCAATCACTGAAAGACGTACCAACTCTCACACACAGTGTTGTTATAGAGTTTTCATTACACTAACTAACTCATCAGGTATTCCATATGACCTAACAATCAACCACAAATTATGTTGATCAACAGAGTCAAAAGCCTTTTTGAAATCTATAAAGCTAGCAATCACAGGTTTCTGAAACTTTAAACATTTCTCAAGAATCTGGCTAAGTGAAAATATTTGATCATTACATTTCCTACCATTTCTGAATCTGCACTGTTCATCACACAGTTGTCCATCAACCAAATTCTTAATTCTATTAAGGATAATTATGCAAAGAACTTTACCTGGAACAGAAAATAAAATAATTCCCCTATAATTATCACAAGAACTGTGATCACCTGTTTAAAAAATTGGGACAATAATATCTCTAGTAAAATCCTTAGGAACAACACCTTTATCATAAAAAATATTCAGAATTTCAGTCAGCCATGTGACAACATAAATGTTCCCAGCTCTAAGCATTTCAGTGATGATTTCATCCACCCCTGGGGATTTATGCAGTTTTAATTTAGAGATAGCCAAAATGACTTCGGAATGTGATATAGGGCCATCATTAAAGCCAGTAATGCATCTATCCTTATTATAAACAATGGGAGTAGAAATAATCACATTATTTAGAACTTCTGTGAAATGCTCAGCCCACTGAGCCATCACAGAATCCCCACCTTCAACCACCTTTCCATGTTTATTCCTTAATCCCTGTGTACCAGTCTGTTTTTTCCCACATAAAACATTAAAAATCTGGTACAATCCCCTGCTATTGTGCTGTCTAACTGCTTTCCCAGCTTTGTCAGCCAAGCTATCAAGCCAAAGATTCTTATCAGCTGTTAACTGATCCTTTACCCATTAGCTTGTTGTAATTCCTTCTGTTAGGACAGCTGCTTGCCACAGAGGTCTGACAGGAGCGTGTTGTCAGTTTATATGCCATTGTAGCAGAACTGTAAGAAAGACTGGACCTCAACAGAAAAACACCAACATCATTGTCTTACCTGGTGCTATAACCCAGGCTCCTTTGAGCAGTAGCTAAGCACACTAACTATACAGCCATGAGATGTGTAGCTAATGCAGTCCTCTTCATTTAATCTTTCACTTAAATTAGAACGTGGAGTGCATACTTTACTCTTCAGATCAGTTCTGCCTACAATCTGTTGGTGGAGTGAGAATCTGGATTTATCCATATTCCATTCAGCTGTGGAGCCTTTGTCTCATTTTACACCAATACTGAAACAGCTTATAATTGTCATGAAATGAAAGGCACACATACTAAAAGTCATTGTGCACAAAGACTTTATTCATAAAGTCATGTAGTGATTATGGAAATTATCTTTTTATGGTTGCCATAAAGTCAGATTATTATTCTGAAAAAGTTGAAGCCCTGATGAATAAACTAGCTTTTATGTAATGATTTTTTGTGAATCAGATTGAACAACAATGTTTCATTGTTTGACTGAAGTTAATTGTAATTTTCATATGCCTCATTTGCATGTGTAGACATACTATATATAAATAAAATTCCACAGCTTTAACTGACCTGTTATTAACAAAATCACCTTTCTTTTGTATCAGTTAACCTTTGTTTTTGATTTCAATATTTTGGTTTTGGGCATTGATTTTGATGATTTGCTGAAAAGATAGGTGTATATAATCTTCCCCATTTTGCATATATTTATTTCAATAAGTTTTGAATTTTAAAAGTATAGGATGATAATACCAAACATAATTTTGTTAAATATTTAGTATTTTATATTGCAGGTTACAGTTTTAGCTAATGGAGGAGGAGCAACAGCTGGTTTGGCTCTTTTATCATCTAAAAAGGGACATGCACTCTTTAGTCAAATGTGGCTTACTGGTCCATCAGCTCACTTCAGTAATGAGACATTGGAAAAAATTGGAACAGATAATTCAGTTTTTCTGAGGTAAGAATCCTAGTTTTCTGCAACATTAATAAGTCTCATTTACCTTTAAAGTTTTAATCACAGAAAATAAAAATTTGATTTTTTTTATGTGGTAATGTGGTGAAAAATGTACTATTGAAAGAATAGTTAATGAGTTAGTGGAAGAATTGAATTTGAATCTGGTGGGCCATTTAGCCCATTGTGTGGCACTTTTGTGCACACAATGGGCTAAATGGCCAGGTCACAAAGATCCCAAAGGCTCAAAGAAGACTGGGGGAGGGGACCCACTGGAACAGCTGTTGGGAGATATGATAGCCTCTCGTCAAGGCCATCCAGCATGTTCTTTAATGCACATGGGTATGGCTCTCCTGCACACAGGACCACAGCTTAACATCCCTTCAGACAGATGATGGCCTTTCCAAGCCAATGGATGTCTCCTACTGATTGTGGGCAGAGTGGCTGATTGAGAGTCTGGAGATGATGTGGTCACTGGGCTGCCATCCATGAGCGTCGTACAGCTCTTCAGCCTAGTGTCATGAATTTAGGCATTAACAATTTCAACAACCATTCACTGCTTGTACACATAGTGTATACAATGACAGCACGATGATATGTTGATGAGGTGTTGCAGCCCATTTTGTTGCCATATCTCTGTTGTATTCCTGATGCTTAGTTTCAACATAACACCTGCCTGCACATTACCAACAAGCAGACATGCCTACAAGGTGTCCAGGTGCAGCGTGATTGTCAGACTTATCCCCAATAGAGAATGTGTGGAACATCATTGGCAGACGACTTCTCACTTCTGCATGACCCCCTCACAGTGTCGATGAATTATGAACACAGGTCAATGATGCACGGTTTTGCAATATCTCAGTATGCCATCCAAGAATTTTTTCACTCGATGCCACACTGTGTTGCCGAATGTATAGCCCAGCATGGTAGTTCTACGATCTACTGACTCAGACCACATTATACTGTCTCCTCACCCATCACATTCATGTAATCCCTCAGAAATTAAATCACTTCTTTCACACCTACTTGTCTACATGTGTGGTAAGTTTCGTCTCATTTTATGCTTTCCTTCATGGTGTAACATTTTCTATGTTGAGCAATGTATTTGATGCTTTTGAGATTCTATATATTATTAGGAACTTTGCATAGTTTGTAATTTTCAAATTGTTATAAAAGATTCAATGAAAAAGTTCATATTATAATTAATTTCACAGTGAAGACATTTAAATTCCATGATCCACAACTAATATTGTCATACTATCATTTTGTGAATTTAAAATGTGTGCTTTATAACAGTGAAAATTGCTTATCACTGTGGTTCATAGTTTTCTTGCTGGAGGGCATAGCATCTAAGCATTATCGACAGTTTTCTATGTATTGCAACTATAAGTAGAACTTCAAAAAATACATTATGTGCCAAACCATGCCGAGAGATGAATGGTTTACTCTACACTTTAGTTGTTGAGTGTATAATAATGTTGTTTCATCTAGGCTTGCTGGAAAAGCATTGGCAATTAATTACACTCATTGCTTTAAGAAATAATTTTGAAACTGGCAATTTATAACTGCCTTAACCCCTTTTGAAACTGTGTACTTTATAGAACAAGAGTTTAATATAATCAGTATCTAATCTACTACTATCTTTACATAAGCAGGTGTAGCTTTTGACTTATTGTAATTAATCTATAAAAGTTAATGAAAAGTATAAATTCCCTTACAATGTCCAAATTCATAATTAAAAATAATTAGAAAATATATTTATAGTGTTATATTTATAGTTATACCTTGTCACATATACAAAATGGCTCAGTTTGTTTTGCTATTAAATAAATTATCAGTTTTGTTATATTATCTGCTGTTAACAAAATTGCGTCGTTTGATTTTACTAATGTTCGAATATGCATGAATAGGGGTAGAGGCAGCAGATTATCTACCTCTAGAAGCTCTAGAAGTGATTAAAAATAAAGCTATGAACATGAATATAAGAGAAGAAGCATAATTTTATGTCATTTGACAAAAGACATCCTGGTGTGGGAAAATTATCATTGTATATATTTCAGAAGTATAATGCCCTTCATAGTGAACAGTGTATTGTTGCTCATGCTAACATTTAAGTTTCTGTAACATCAAGAGACATGTCATTGGGTTTTATGTATACATATAAAAGCTGTGGATTATTATGAAAGTTTATTTATGACTGATTTCATATTCAGTCAATATAAGTATATAGTTTATTTTGCTATCATGATATATTTTATTAAAAGGAAACATTAATAATTATCTAGAAGAAAGCGAATAAGTTAATATTTTCATATATTTTAACAAGTACTTAAATCTGAGACTTCTCTAGAAAAAGTTGCCTTTCTGCTGAGATATAACTTTCCATGCCAATAATTTCTGTGCTGTATTAAACTGACAGGCTACTTTGTGGTAAATGGACTGTCAGAGGAATAATTTATTTTGTTATTATAATATTAAGCAAATTTTAATATTTGTAGTTGTATTTCTAAACACATTTAATGTGTACAGTTATACAGTAAATAAACAAGTGTGAAGGGTTCACAAAGTCAACAAGATGTTAGTTAGAGATCTAAGGTTCAAGTCTGAAAGATGAAGCCCGAATTTTTCACAGTAATATATTGCATGATTTACAGTTTTTAAATTATTTCCAGCTATTACAATGCTGGAAATAATTATTAAAATTTATAATATGTATATAATAAAAAAATAACTACCTCAAGCAGCTGCTTGCCAGAGAGGTCTGACAGGAGCCTGTCAGTTTATATGCCACAGTCGAAGATCTGAGAGGATGGCAGGACCTCATGTATATACAATTATAAAATTGTAATAACTAATAAATAACTTTAAATTTGCTTTTTAAAATTCATATTTGAAAGTCAATTACCTTTATAACTTACTAAATTATTTTGTTTAATATTTAAATTTTTTTAATCCCCTATTTCTTACATTTTCGGTCTGTAGAAAATGTAAGGAAATTCATATTTTATTTCAGTTACAGTACATTATACAATTTTTAAATTTTAGATATTTTTTATGGTGAAAAAAAATTTTTTTTTGCTCTTTTGCATCTGTAAACTTCTTTGGGCAAAAAACAATATTGAAATTAAGAAAAAATTAAAAACAATATAAAAAACATTACATATATATATATACAGGAATAGTAAATACCAGAAATAGTACATACTAACAACAAAAGTGCAAAATCTAAATATCATTTAAAGAGTTGTTCATTGTTTTTTACTATATACTATGCTTTTTTGTCACTTTTCAATTGGTATCACTGAAGGCCTAATACTATATTACCTATATCTAATGATGTATATATATAGATAGATATGTGTAACTATTAGTTGAGAAAGCTATATTAATATCTTTGCTCAGTTTCACAGTTAATTTAACTTTATAATTGGATGGATATGCTGTTTCAGAAAGCTAGGTTGTGAAAGTGAAATTCTAGAGTGCTTGTATAATAAAACCTCTGAAGAGATCTTAGATGCAACACCTAATTTCTGGGCTTTGGATTTATCAACTGATCTTCCTAGTATAGATGAAGAGCCATCTCCTGTAATGGCTGTTATTGATGGTAAGTATAATATACCCATATATAGCATAATGATAACTTTGTCTTAGCTAGTATTTTTGTGCAAATTATAGAGAAAAGTGTTCCCATATATCATATAACAGGTATTTTTTTTTTATCATTTTAGATGTTAGATTTACTTACACCAATATATACTGATAATTAATTCCTTGACAAAAGGTATATCTTTAGTCATGGGGGTTCCCCAACCATAATTGTGAAAGGGTCTTGGTCCAGCCAGTTGTGAGAAACTCACCTTAAATCCTACAATGACTGAGGAAATAAATGTGACATCTTCCTTAAATCTCTCAAATAAACCTCATATAAACTTACTGAAATAAATTCTCTATAAAATCCTCCATAAATCTCTTCTTATATGCTTATAAATTTCTTCCAAATCTCTGGCTAATCATCTCAAAGGGCCTCTATGGGCCAGATAAATCTTCAACATCATCATCATCAGCGAGGCCACATGGTTAAATTGATGAAATGGAAGAAAGCCAACTGAAGACCATAAACATACTAATGTTATTCCAGTCACATGCTTGTGATTGTCCTCTTCCTATAAGGTGTTCTTCTTAATGCCATCTTGATTTGTGATGCCATCTAGGCACAGAGTAGGGAATCAATACCTGAATTCAACTCATTAATTTTTATATAATAGCATAATTAATTCTCACTTTATGAAAGAAATCTTTTCCATCAGCCAAATCAGACATGGGCAGCTCCACTCAGAGAATAGAACACATAATGCTGAGATGAGGCTTCCCACGGATGGGATCGAACTTGGGACCCCAAGGAAAGTTGGCAAGCACTGCTGAGAGGTGATGACTTAATCTGCAATGCTAAGAGGGTTATAAAATTCATATTTTCAACAAGAATGCATATGTACTTAATCATAATGATGCCCTTTGGGGCATCATTATGATTATGCATATGCATTCTTGTTGAAATGGATGGACCGTTACACAGTTATCCCATAGGTACCACTATTATTTGCTTGTGTTATTTGTATTATTTGCCACTATATTAGAATTTTGAGTTGCAAGGTGAATAGGTATTTGAATTTTTGGATAAAAAAGGGTGGTGGAGGGGGCTACATTCTTAAGTATTTTTGCATTTATCTTTATTTTCATTGATGATTACTTATATTGTTTCAAAAGAAATTTTAATAGATTTTGAATTGTATATTAAATATTACTAATTTCCTCCTTCTTTAGGTAATGTGTTATATGATACACCATTTAATATGTGGAATCAAGGTGATATCAATCAAGTTCCTGTAGTGATAGGTAAGTTGTATCGACCCATTTTTTATACAGTGGAATGTCAGTTTTGTGTTGGTTATACCCAAAAATTTAAGGGAATATTATTATTAAAATTTGCAGCATTAAATTTACATTTAATCAGGAAAACATTATACAGTATTGTCATGATGTATTGGAAATAAAATTTCAATAAATTATCTGGAAGAAAATACGAATTAATTTGCTCACATATTTTAACAAATACTTAAATTTGGAACTCCTGATGCAAGTTGGCTTTCTACTTAGTTCTGCATTTCTCACAAGCTTCTCCATAGTTAAATTGATAAGCTCCATCTCAAGTAATATATTTCATTATATCAAGTAACGCAGCATTTGTAATTTTTGTTGATTTGTAGTAAATGTATGATCTCTGGTAAATGTCTCAAATCTTTTGTATTGATTTATTTCAATTGTACATAAATAATTTTTAATCTCAGATTGTAAATCATATTAATGCAGGTTACACTTACCAACCTTAGTGCTAAACTAATTTCCTGGAGTGTGGAACTCAAAATCAGTTTCAATAAACATTCATGCTTCAATGTTGCTAAATGTCTTGACACAGGGGTCAATTGACATAGGGACAAATGACTTGACATGTCTCCCAGTGGAACATCTATGGGATGCCCCAGGGAGACATATTGCCATCCTTCAAATGGGGCGGGGGTGGCTCAGTCGGTAGCACACCAGGCTCGTAATCTGTAGTTCCCAGGTTCGAGTCCCAGCTGGGTCAGGGTTGAGATTTATTTCCGCAAAATTCCCCGCCCTGCCCACGGTCAGTAGGGGACACCGATGGGCTTGGAAAGGTCGCCGTCCGTTGGATGGGACGTTAAGCCGTGGCCCCGTGTGCGGGAGAGCCATACCCTGTGCACGTTAAAGAACATGCTGGATGGCCTTGACGGGAGGCTACCATCTGTCTCCCAACAGCTATTCCAGTGGGTCCCCTCACCCAACCTTCTCTGAGCCTTCGGGGTCCATGTGACCTGGCCATTTAGCCCATGGTGTGCAAAAAAGTGCCGCTCAGAGGTAAAACAACCCAACCCAACCCATCCTTCAGACCTTTAAGGGCCTTAGGACTGTTCTTATAGCTCACTAAACTTTATTGCCCTCCCATTTTCTGGATTATATTATTTGGGCATGGATCAATATTATGAGGTCTGCATTATAACTAGAGGGAGATTGTTGGCTATACTTCCTGTTGCTTATGCATTTTGTTTTCAAAACTGCGACTCCTTTTTCCATGCACATTCCTTTATTTGGTGCTTTAATATATATATAGAAAGATTATTTTGGCCCAAATTTTCACAACTTATCACATCACCTTTGTATCTTCCTGTGAAATTAATTGACTTTCACATATCAACAATTTTAAATGGGTGTGTGTGTGTGTGGTGGGAGGGTATAAAATAGATTTCTTCAAGTTGTGCACATTTTATTGATCTGAGATTTATGTGTTTTATCTAATTATTAGATTTTATATATATTATGTATGTTGGAGCCGTCCCGTGGCTGAGTGGTTAGCATGCTTGGCTACTGATCTAAGGGACCTGGGTTCGAGCCCTGGATTTAAGCATGGATGTGTGTCGTTTTTCTGCTGAGGTCCTGCCATCCTCTCAGATCTCTTACTGTGGAATATAAACTGACAGGCTCCTGTCAGACCTCTGTGGCAAGCAGCTGCTTGAGGGGGTATTTATTTATTTTTATTTTATGTATGTTTTATTGATTTTGACAAAAAAGGTAGAATGCACTTACCCAAAAGTATTTAATTTTTAAGAAAATTGAACCACTCCTGTCAAATGTTTGTCTTCTGAAAAAAGGTGCAATCAACATTGAACTACATTAATGAATAGATATAATAATATAGCCATATGTGGTGCAATCTTCATAAATTGCTAACTGGCTTCTGCTTTGCATTTTTAGTAACCTACATTTTATCAAAATTAATAATTTTATTCAATTGTAATTTGCATATGCTTGATATAATCATTTATATATACTACATAAAATTTCAAAACTTGAGAAAAATTATGATAAAAGAATAAGCATTTCATCATTTTTTTTTGAAACATGTTTTTGTTTTTATTTTTATTTTTTTACTAAGTTTTCAGAAACATTTTTTTTTTCATTTATAGGTGCTACAGCTCAAGAATCAGGGTCTTCTAGAATACTTCCTGACTTGGACTCATGGAATTGGACAGATTTCCATGATTATGTTACTGAAAAACTTGGGACCATTAACTCTAATATGACTGAATCAGCTCTTCAGTTCTATATTAAGAATTCATCAACTCCTCATGAACAGTTTCATACTATGGTAGGTTAAACAAAGTAATTTGCACTATAACAAATTATTGGGCATAATTTACATTTGCTACAAATGATAAACTTATATAAGTTATAAAGCACTAATGTTCTCTTGGTTTGGTTGTTTTACCATGAACAATACAGTTTTGCTGAGTACTAAAACATGGTGAAAACATATAGTTGATAACCTATATAATACAGTGGTTTCCATAAATTAAGGAAATTATGTCAATGGGAAGCTAATGTCAAAGCTCTATAACTTCTAAAATAAGTTTTTTTTTCGTTTTGAAAAATATGATTGCAGATAAAGATCTTAATCAAATAAATCAATATCTCGATTTTCAACAATATTCGTTCAGTATTTAATGGGTTATGGAAGTTTGAATATTTAACGATAACAATGCCAGCCACAAAAATTGACTTCAGAAGTTAATTAAAACTTAGTAATAAGGATTGTATCAAAATGCTTAATAAAATAAGTTTCTATTTTAGAACTTTGTGTAAAGAATTCTTCCATTATTCTTCAGTTTTGTATAAATTTCTTAAGATGCATTGCTGTTGTTAAATATTCAAACTTCCATAACTCATTAAATACTGAAAGAATATTGTTGAAAATCGAGATATTGATATATTGGATTGAGATCTTTATCTTCTATTATATTTTTCAAAACAAAAGAACTTATTTTAAAAGTTATAGAGCTTTGATGTTAGCTTCCCATTGACTTAACATGGGATATTCCTTAATTTATGGAAACCATTGTAAATAAAGCATAATAATTAAACTGTATTTTGATTACTGAAAAACTAAAGGCCAACAATTTCATCTAGTTTTTAAATCTGTTATTGAGATATGCATAAATCAGTATAAATTTAAATTATTTTTACTTGAATTACACATTTTAAACTAATTAACTTAACTAATTAACTTTAATGTGTAACTTGAATTACACATTTTAAAAGTTTAATGAAAGTGTCAATGCATACACACAGTATCATATGTTTTTCTGCAGAACAGTGGGACTCAGGTTTTGAAACTGGGATAAGATATGGATGTTTGTTTTTCTGCTGAGGTCTCAATACCTTCAACAGATCCTCTCCATTGCATATTATAATGTTCTATCAATCATCCATGGCAATTAAACTTCCTGAGGAGAATTTATTTTATAACGTATTTTACACTCTTACTTCATTTTCTTTGTCTACTGTAGTAATAATGCACAAAGAGATTCTGTTGTAAGCAGTGGTGATGCAAGTATGGCAGATCTGAGATTATGCAGTTGATGCATTGACAATTTTCAGAGATCCTTGATTGATTGAGCTGTCATTTACTTCTTAATCCACGTGCCATCTATGAAATCACTGGTTGATTGACAATAATTGATAGCTCAATCAACCAATGACCTGTGAGAGCTGTTAATACACCAACTATTCAGCTCATTGTCTTAAGTGCTGACAAAGTTGTCATACATCCTTTGCCATTGATTGGATTTTGGGTTGGATTGTTTTACCTCTGAGGGGCACTTTTTTGTACACAATGGCTAAATGGCCAGGATCAAGGACTCTGAGAACTCAGGGAAGATTTGGGGAAGGGGACCAACTGGACAACTATTAGGAGACAGATGGTAGTCTTTTGTCAAGATCATTCATTAACATGCACAGGGTATGGCTCTCCTACACATGGGATCTCCCATCCAACAATGCTAGCCTTTCCAAACCCATTGGTGTCCCCCTACTGACCAAGAGCATGGTGGGGTTTTTGCATATATAACTCAATGCTAGTCTAGGTGGAACTTGTAACTGCAGAAATACAGGGTGTTTTAAAAAGGATGCAACCCTAAATATAAGAGAGTAGAACTTAGTGCATGTGCATTTTGTGCCATAATATTAGTCAGTTGGCATTACTGTACTCAAGGTTAACAGCCTTTAGTAGTTGAAATGACCTTGTCATGCACTAGTCTCACTCAAGCATTCATTCCTTTGTGTTATGTCAGCTATTTCGTTTTCCAAAAACGAATGTGTATTTATTGTTGAGACTTACTGTGCATACAAATCTTACAAATGTGTGAGAGAGGAGTTTGAGTTGAAGTTTCCTCAATCTGCAATTCCCAACAAGTTGACAATATCTCATTTGATTGATAGATTTCGTGACACTGGGTCTGTAAAGGATAGAAAGGGCCCAGGCTGGCCATCACTGTTAACTGCCGAAGTTCTTGATGATGTGTCTCAGCGTTTAATCCCTCATCCAGAAAATCTCTTAGAAAGTTATCTTCACATGTTGGACTGTCACCAGCTACTGTTTTTAGGGTTACAAAGAAGTTAATATTTCATGCCTACTACATTGGTGTCGATCATGAACTGAAAGAACCATACCATGAAAAACGTTTGCGGTAATATTGTTGGTTTTGTTCTTTTGTTGATGAAAATGGAATTGAGGTGTTGGACCGTGTTTATTTCAGTGACAAGGCTTGGTTTCACTTGGATGGGTATGTGAACAGACAAAACAGTTGAAAATGGAGCAGTGAAAATCCTCACACTTTTCACAAACGACCATTATACGCACGAAAAATTGGTGTTTGGTGTGCAATTTCCCGTCATTGTGTAATAGGGCCTTTATTTTTTGGCTCAGCTGTAACTGGTCAAGTTTATCGTGACCTCATTCAATAGTTTATTGCACTATTGGATGTGAATGAACGAGAGTGTTGGTTTCAACAAGATGGCGCTACCTCTCATACTGCAAATGACACAATGGTCATGTTGCAGGAATTTTTTGGTGATCATTTGATTTCAAAAAATTTGAGGCCCCCAAGAACCCCAGATTTTTTCCTTTGGGAATATCTCAAATGTGTAGTGTTTCAAAACAATCCTCATTTCAAAACAATCCACACTTTGAAGACTTGAAGGCTAACATTGAAAAAGAGATTTTCAACATAAGGGAACAAACATTACGAAAGGTGGCTGCAAATGTCATGAAATGGGTATGAACCTGCATCCAGGTTGCAGGAAATCATTTTCAGCATCTGTTGTAAAGCTAATTTGCATCTTTTGAAAATTTGATCTTGTCTAATTTGCATCTTTTGAAATTTGTGTTTTTTTATCAAGTTTAAATAGAAAAATACAATAGAGGATTGCATCCTTTTTGAAACACCCTGTACAAGCTTGTTGTTCAATGAACTGAGCCATCCCTCTCCCCTCACTGATTGGAAGAAACCTATTTAAATGATTGCATAGTAAAAATTAAAAGAACTATAAATAAGTATTATATTTAAAAATAGGTATCAACTAGGCAAATTTATTGGTTTTATGTACAGAATAGGAATTTTTGGAGGGGTTTAATATTTTTGCTGCCAGTCCTTGAGGACTGGGGAGATTTTTCAAAATTTTCAAACCCTGATTCAATATTCATTGAGCACTCAGTGCCTGATGAATGATGATATTGTGAGTTCCCACTTTAATTACAACTAACCCAAGAACTTCAACAAACAAATTAATAAACTCTATAATAATAATATTGCAATAAAATATACAATAATGCTTGTTAGACTGCTGGTTGTGATCAATAAGGTTGGTTCATTTTATTAGTCCTATTTCTTAAAAAAGAAATAGGACTAATAAATTAAAAATGCCTATAATCAATAATGAAAAGTAGAAATTACAATGTGTTACTAGAATATACAACAGATTAGATGATTAATCACTCATTGTGAACCAAGGACTGAATCTGCACACTCTGCATTGAGTCTAATTATAGAAAAAGTCTGGCAGGTCCACAGAAACTACAAAGAGCATTGAACAGTATAAAACATACTTTCTTTTCTCTGTTGACATCAGTGCTACTGTAGCTCATATATATACATCAAGCTTTAGAATGACATTTCATTATGATGGCATCACTTATACTGTTAACCAGATTTACATAAGTGCCAATCAACCAGGGGCGGGGTTGGCTCAGTTGGTAGCGCGCCAGGCTCGTAATCTGTAGTTCCCAGGTTCGAGTCCCAGCTGGGTCAGCATTGAGATTTATCTCTGCAAAATTCCCCGCCCTGCCCACGGTCAGTAGATGACACCGATGGGCTTGGAAAGGCCGCCGTCCGTCGGATGGGACGTTAAGCCGTGGCCCCGTGTACGGGAGAGCCATACCCTGTGCATGTTAAAGAGCACACTGGATGGCCTTGACGGGAGGCTACGATCTGTCTCCCAACAGCTGTTCCAGTGGGTCCCCTCCCCCAACCATCTCTGAGCCTTCGGGGTCCATGTGACCTGGCTATTTAGCCCAATGTGTGCAAAAAAGTGCCGCTCAGAGGTAAAACAACCCAACACAACAACCCAATCAACCATGCATTGATGTCAATAAGATAAGAATTGAGGAAACTTGAATCCAACCTCAGTACAAGTTGAATTTGACTGACATTTGGAAAGGAGAGCAACAGTCTTATGAATATTAGTTAAAAATTAAACTTATGAGTAAATTAATAAGTGTAATATAAATAAAATTACTATTAATGAAGAAATAAGGATATAAACCTAGCAGTTGCATTTTTGCCATTAGAGCAGCTGAATGGTTAGTGTGTTGGCTATATACCAAAGAGACTTGGATTTGAGCTCCAGTTATTCCCACATAGATATGTTTATATGTAAAATTATTCTTTTTTCTGCTGCGGAATTATCTTACACTATTTTCATATGATAATTTACATTTAGGCTTCCACAGCAAATGGCTGCTTCATGAAAGATTTTTTATTATAATCATCATTGAGTTTGTCATAGTTGGCAAATTAGAGCTAAGGCATAAATAACATGTATTCAGACAATAGTATTTTGGTGATTGAATATAGATAATAAGACTGTGAAAGGCAGAACACAAATTGTTCTTCCATCCATATAGTTATTCCAGACCAAGTACATTCTGTTGCAAAAAAGTTTTTTTTTTGTCCAAAAGATAACATTTGAAAAGAAATAAGTTTCTGAAAGAAAACTTAATCCTTTATTGCCTCCAGTAAATCTAGGTGTAAGTTTATAGCATAAGATTTTTAAAGACGAGCATCTTTTGCTAATAGAATGATTATTATAAGAAACAGTCTGTTTGAACCAGCTATACATTAAGTGGTGCATCAGGGAATTTCCTGTTTTTTACTTCAAGAGCATATTTATCAAACATAGCATTGTGGCAACAATCAGAGCTTTATGCTTTGAATGTTACTAGAAAGGCACCTAAGTCAAAAATTTTACATGAGGTAAAATGAAAATTGTGCAAATAAGCCTCTATATCCAGAAATGCCTCTTCTATTAGACTAGGCAATAAATTTTAGGGGGCAGAATATTTTTAAATAATGGATAATATTCTGAGATGGAAAATTATTGCTGGTATATTATGAAACAAAATTTAATTGTCCTACAGAGATTGTATTGAATGAGGTAATATTTTGAATAAAATTATGAAGGAAATTCCAGTCTGTTTTGAAATCCTCTGATCAGAATGCAGAATCTAAGTAGAATTATCTGGTAAGGTGGTGACACACTGAATGAAAATTTCTCTGCAAGTGGCCCAAAAGTTTATACAAAACCTTTTATTATGATTAAAAAAACAGACAAAATTAATATAAAATATATGCAGTTTATACATATATATATATAATAAATAGTTAAAAGGTTTCTTTTATCATTGATCAAACAATAACCATTGAACAGATGGAGGCAGTAAATCATTGTTTGCCTAGGGCAGTATGAACCCTTAAAGGAGCTTGTGTATATGTATATCATCGCTGATTTGTCATTTGTTTAGAACTGATTGCCAATATGGAATATGAGTAAACAAATATAAAACTAGATGAAAATATATCAGCAGCAGATTTAATACTTTCGATGAAGCTGGATGATGAGTGTGCTAGAGCTGTCTTAAATTTATATCTTACAAATTGTTATGGGCATGTGATTTTTCAAACGCATTTAACCTCATTAACAGTTTTTAACATGGAGAGAGAGTAAATAGTGTTTTAAAATATATGTAGTGTGTATGAATTGTAAAATTTTTGATAAAAGTTGCATGTCATTTATGTTACTGGGTGTAACGGTTTTAAAAAAATGTTTTTCCTTAGGTGTCTGATATCAGAGTGATATGCCCTCTTGAAAATCTGATAGAAGTACTTGATGGAGTCTTAGAGAAGGATGTGTACTGGTATGTAGTGGACTACAAACCCAGTTCTGCAATTCAATTTTCTAATGATACAGCTTCTGTTCGCATGTCTGTTCATGGCCTAGATATTGCAGCAATTTTTGGTATACTTGATCATTATATTACACCCATAACCTCAGCAGATGAAAGGTTTCAAAATAGTATGCAAGAATTGTTTTTTAGTTTTGTGCGCAAAGGAACACCAGAAATAGCACAAGAATACCTTATGGCTACAAATTTCATTAATCTTATTGGAGATCAAGTGCGCAGCAAAATGACACCATATGAGAACTGTCAGGTCTGGAGAAATGCTGAACTTTATCCAAAATATGCCAAGATGAACTAATTTCTATAATGAAATAGCATCACTCCAAGAACAGCTTTTTCCTTCTTATCCATCTTATCTAGTATTAAGATGTGAATGGACAAGTTGAATTTCTGATGTGATTTGGTAGACAAATCATCAGACACTGGTTGTGTTTTATGATAAGCTGGAATGTTTTGAATGAATTTTGAAATGTAAAAAGGAGAAATCTTTTTTATTTACTAAACAATCACATGTGAACGTTTTTGCAATATTTCATTTTTCGTAGGATTTCCAGCAAACCTGACATATATCGTTTAAAAAACAAAATATTTATAAAAATTCTAAAGGATTTAACTGCTAAGAAAAGGATCAGTATTATTAAATGTATTTAACTCAGGGATATAAAAATTTAACAAAACATTGCTTAAATATTGCATAATTTAAAACAAAATATGCCATTTCTATTTGTTTCATTGCATTTAAAATGTTACGATTTTTCATGATGGCCGAATTGGGTATTGCTTTTAAGCATTGTAAAATGAAGGTGCTTTTTTAGAAGAAGGTGCTTCCAGCTTTAAATACATTTTAGTTGAGATCCTGGATTTAACTGATTAGCTGAAAAAAATTTTTGATTTGCCTAAATGAAAATGCAACAGAAATAGAACGGTTGAAAAATATTAAATTATTTCATTTATAAGTATTTTGTGATTCCATACAAGTTTGGTTGTTTGTGAGCTTTAGAACTTCAGGGATATGTTATTTTTAAACATCTCCATCATTATAATGGCATTCAAAACACCGTTTTAGAAAGAAGTAAAGATCCATTAATATATTGAAGCTGTAATATATTTCAATGAAATGTTGCTCATGTAAATTTCTAATATTTCTTTCCATTTTGGTAAAGCAGTATTAAGTGTAATTACCTTTAAATATATAATCTTAGAGATATTTTTATGTAATGTCATGGAAGTCTATTCTTTCAAATATTCGTCGTGTTTTTAAGCAAATTTTTATCCAATTATTACTGATAAGCTTTATAGAGGAAATATACAACCAATAGTGTAAGAGTCCAGTTTCAAATGCCAGGAAAGTTTCATTTAAATTCCAGATTGAATCAGAAAAATGGAAATTTGTTTTATGTCAGAATTTTTTTTTAAACATAAGCTATTGCTCAGTTGTGTGAGTTCACAATCTTTTATTATTTATTACACTTTGTTCTGAAATAACTGTTATAATAATTAAAATGTTAGACTATGATCTTTATGGTGAATTCGGTCACTGGATCCTGTCAGACTTTCTTTACAAGTGGCTGCCTTAGAAAAGGTTTCATTTTGTATTCATGGGAAAAAAGTATGGTCATTTTAATAAACAAGTAATTTTACTGGATTAATTTTAAACAGTTAATAGAAAATGCATATGAGTGTGTCCACCTAAAAATTTTGCATTCAACCAAATGATGAAGTTAAAACATAGGACAAAGTGAATGTAAGTGCAGCTGTAAAAATTTAGAAAAATCTCCAAATATTCTTTGGTCTGATAAAATTGCCTTTAATATGTTGACTGCTGTATGAATCATATATGATTCACACTTAATTTGCTCCTGAGACTGCATGAATCGTCCGTGCTTTACATACAAATTTCTAGTTCAGGGCTTGTGAATCAGTTGCGCTTCACACTAGAATGCATTGCTTATGTGTAATACAGGAGTGTGGGCTGAGGAACAAATCCCTGGTGTTAGCTCAGCAAAATTTCAACTAAAGTGTATTGTAGGGGTCAATAAAACAGTCTCACATTTTGTACTTACTTTATTGAATTTTGGTGCTAAATAAAATAAGAAAATACTGTTTATTTACTAAACAAAACAGTGTATTCTGAAAATACAATCTCAAACAAAAGGAAACATTGTAAAACTACAAACAGAAATCTAGCATGTATTGTTATTTTATTTCACATATGTAAAGAATACTCGAATAATAAAATTTATAAAGTGCATTCGTGCACAACAGTAAAACAAAGAACACAATAATATTTGTCGCATTGGACACATTTCCAGCGAGTCTGTTTGCTTTGGAAGCTGCATATTTTCTATTATTTCCATGTATCACACAGCCTATGGATAAAAAAAAGCGTGCTCAGGCTGCGTGAAGCACACGTGATTCACACTTTCAAAGTTTGTTTTTAAGCAAAATATTTATCAAAATTATATAAACTGATATTGTATAGCAATTTAAGACCGATTTTAGTTGATTTAACAAAAAAAGACGGCCCGAGAACTCGAAAAAATTTTAACATTTTGGTAGTCAGCGTGTTAAACTAAACTGAGTCATGATGGCTTATTTACAGATGAAAACTTCCATATCAGTTGTAATTTTCGTGCAATGTTTTCTTTTTTGGACCTTTGAAATTTTAAATTTAAAATCTTTAATTGCAATAAACTGTTTCATGTCCCTGTTACTGTCTTCTAATGTAAATTACACAATTCTTCAAATTAAAATATTAAATTGTTTCCCTACTGATAATTTTAGGATATGTAAATTAATAGAAACTGGACAGGATACTGTTTCATTATTTTTTAAACATCGTTAATGTAGCAGTTTCCATCTTTTTTATTCAAAGCAACTACTGGTTTCTAAAACTGGCAATTTTATGATTGTATTAAAAGATGCGGCCGTCCCGTGGCCGAGTGGTTAGCACGCTTGGTTACTGATCTAAGGGACCTGGGTTCGAGCCCCGGATTTAGGCATGGATGTGTGTGTCGTTTTTCTGCTGAGGTCCTGCCATCCTCTCAGATCTTCTACTATGGCATATAAACTGACAGGCTCCTGTCAGACCTCTGTGGCAAGCAGCTGCTTGACGGGGTATTTATTTTATTTTATTTTATATTAAAAGATAAAAATTATGTATTTCTGTTTTTAATTCGACACATTTTTATCCATTTTGCTTGAAAGACAGAAAAATGAGCAGTAGTAAACAGTATTATTAGAATATTATTTTTTATTTGTTACTATACTCTATAAAGAGTGAATGCTCTTGACCAATAGGCTTCATTCGGTTTTGTTAATGAGACCACAATACATCTTTAAAGCTGGGATCATTTTATGTAAACATTAAACATTTTGAAATCAAATTATATTAAGTAATATAGATCTGATTTATATTTATTATGATATTCATTCTAGAATACTTACGAAATAAGCTGAATAAAGATTTTAGGAGTTCATGATCTTTAACAGAAATTAAATTTGTAATTTATGTTTTAAGCAAAATATTTATCAAAATTATATAAACTGATATTGTTACATTATTTGAGTGGATTATTTAGAATTATATTCGCCTATGGAACTGAAGTTTTAGGCATCTAATCTTCAAAAGAAATGCTCAATCTATCTACCCTGATATATCAATGTTTTTTATCACTTTGAAGAGACGTAGTATGTTTAGCATTCTTCAGTTTCTGAGGGAAGATGTTTTAATTTTACAGGTTTTAAAACATTTCTGCGATTTTTCATCTTATCAAGTGTTAAAACATAAATGTGATTGGGCTAAAAGCAAAATAGTTTGTCTGGGCAGCTAAGTCAAACAAGAATGAATGTCTAAGTTTTCTATAGCTTCAATTACCTTTAATCTGATAATATTTTAAAGTTGCACTATCATATTACAATACATTGGATCACGCCAGTGCATTTTCTATAAAAAGTCAAAGTAATAAGTGAATAGATATAGTTATGCATCCTGATTTTAACAAAAAATTTTATGCAAAGTAGCTCTTTTTAAAAGTAAATAGTTTGAAGTATTGGGACCAAGAAAAGCCCAATTTTTACATACTCTTGTATTAGTTTTGTCCATCCATTTATAATAATACATTTACACCTTTTTCTAATTATCAAGGATGCATAATTCTTGCAAAATTTACATGTAATTTTTGCTTACACTATATATATATACCAGGGCACAAAATAATGTTACATACCAGGGCACAAAGTAATTGTTTTGAGGGGAGTTTACATCAAACTGCACTATATATATATATCCTTTTCCACTCTGAGAAGTGTTATATCAATCGTGTTTCTCTTTCAAATGCTAGTGTTGTTCTGAGTAGAATTTTTATATTTGTATATGAATAAACTGATTAGAAATAATATATCTAGAAATAAACAGCTGGGGATTATTTAGAATTATATTCGCCTATGGAACTGAAGTTTTAGGCATCTAATCTTCAAAAAAAAAAAATGCTCAATCTACCCTGATATATCAATGTTTTTTATCACTTTGAAGAGACGTAGTATGTTTAGCATAGTAAAAACAAATTTTTCAACATTTGAATTCTTGCTGTTTTTTGAAATATCCTAGTGACAGTTGTCTTGTAGCAAAGAATGCTGTAACTGTGTTGAATCATAAGTAAAACGAAATGAAGCTAGTTATGGATATACTATTTTTATTTACGATTTAGATATTTCAGTTTTAACAGAAATCTGAAATGTTAGAGTACAAATATTTAGAGATCCGAATTATAAGACTGAGAAAAATATTTGCTAGCAGCTAAGACTATATTTTTTCGTAGGGATCAAGTGGAAAAATTACTTTTTTTTTTGTCTTTTTTTAAGAATTTATATCATGTTAGTGTTAAGAGTACTTAGAGACCAAAAAGCTAATCAGTTTCTAACATTTTGAGATTTTGTAAGAATGTATTTTTTTTTTCATTTTTGAATGAGTGTGTACATGATTTTATAGGTATCTACTAAAACGTTTTGTAACAGAAATTTTAATGTTTTTTTTTCCTGACTTTGTGTACAACCAAATGAAATGTGAAAATAAAACCAAAGTTTTGTAATACTTTTAGTTTTGTGCTTTATTCATTATATCATATGGAATTAATCATTAAACGTTCGCAATTTTTTCATTTAAGACTAAAAGTTGAATAGTTTTGTTAAAAAAAAATACTGTGTAATGTTCCTCCCGCACATTATAGTCGGGGGTACAGTGCACAATATCCAATCTGTAACTCAATAAAAAAAAAAACTAGTTTTTTAGGAGTCAAAAACATAGGTTTCTCCAGATAAGGGGGTTGGGATGGCTTAGTCGGTAGCGCGTCAGGCTTGTAATCTGCAGTTCGCAGGTTAAAGTCCCAGCTGGGTGAGCGTTGCAAAAGTCCAGCTGGGTGATCTCTGCAAAACTCCCTGCCTTCGGTCAGTAGGGGACACTGCTGGGCTTGGAAAGACCACTGTCCATTGGATGCCCCCCGGAGTGGGACCTCCTTGACGAGGGGGGGGGGGCTTCGGTGCCTCTGAGAAGTTGGGCTCGGGCCGCTGGCTCTCTGGGGTTCCGAAGTCTGGGGGCCCCCGGTGGAGGGGGCTTGTTGAGGGCTGGCGGACTTGTTTTGGAGTGGGCCGGTCCTGTCGGCTTATTGACGTCCCCAGCCAAGCTGGGGGTTGCAGCCCCGGTTGAGGGGCCGTAATGAAGGCCACGACAGGGCCTGGGGAACCCTGTCTGCTGTGGTCGTGCATCGGGGAGTTACGCGGATTGAGTTGTGCACCTCTTTGCACACTGGTTCGCGAGCTCTTCGTTGCGGTCTCAGTGATATCGAGGTGGACAGAGGTTCACTGGGTTGCTTCGACCCGTTCACAATGGAGAGGTAGAAGTTGGAGGCTCGCGGCCTGGGTTGGCCAGCAGACTTATCGATGGAACAGCCAAACTAAGAGTCCCACGGAATGATATTTGGACTCTATGGCTTTTGCAGTGGAGGAACTTGGGTTCCTCTGCGAAGTGGGGTCCGGGTGCTGCAGTGATGCGAGCCCCGGTAGGCTAACGGCTTTGTCGGGGTTGTGGATGGTCGCCGGCTGGGTTTTCTCTGGTTTACTGGCCAGGTGTCCCCGAAGCGGCCTCTGCCGCCTCTGCACAGTTAAGGCCGAGACGGCGAGCGGGCTGTGGTTGCCTGGCTCAATGGAGAGGACGAAGTTGAAGGTCATGCTGAAAGGCTTGGTCACCCGATTAGGTGTGGCCTATCGATGGAAGTACCTAGGAGCCTCTGCTGCAGAGGACTCAAAAAGTTAGGACTTCTTTATTTTCCTGGCTCAAAATTCAAAAGATAAGATCATTTATTTTATATGTTGGCAAGTTTCTGGACAAAATGCAGTGAATGTTGGGCAATTTCCTAGGCAGCACTCAAAATTCTTAAAAGATCCCACTCTCACTGCACCTCAATGATTATATCTTCAAGCAGGCTAATAAAACCCAAGCAGTGCTTTTCTCTTCACAAAGGTCTTCTCCCGCTGTAGGCAGGCAAATGTTAAGGCAAGTTTAAATTGATAGGAGCCTTTTTAGTTCATAGTGGTTTCTGTGACAACTCCCTTAAGGTGATATGCAGTCAGTACTGCGGTGCACCGGGATTGTCGATATATTTGTTATCCATTGGATGGTACATTATCCAATGGATGGTCCACTATAAACGGGGAATGGCTCTCCACACAGAGCCGTGGCTGTGTGGAGAGCCATTCCCCGTGCACGTTAAAGAACATGCTGGATGGCCTTGATGAGAGGTTACCATCTGTCTCCTAACAGCTGTCCAGTGGGTCTCCACCCCCGGAACCTTCTCTGAGCCCTTGTGACTGCTCAGAGGTAATCAAAAATCCTCCAGACACTTGTGACCAAAAATAATTCCTCCAAATCCTGCAGTTTGCCCATTATTTGTGTTGATTTTTAGTTAACACTTTTCCCAAGCTTCACTACAAAGTATCACGGTGTACACAAGTCCCATTTCACAGTGTTGGGTTGTTTTACCTCTGAGCAATACTTGTTTTTAGCACACAGATAAAGGACCAGATCACAAGGATATCAATGGCTCAAAAGGAAAACTGTTCCACTGGACAGCTATTGGGAGACGGATGAAAGTCGTGAATGTTAAAGAAATTTAGAGCATTCTTTAACATGCTTTGTGTATGACTCTTGCACTTGGGGCTATGACGTAATAGCCCATTTGATGAACAACAGCTTTTCTAACCCACAGTTTCCCCTTTCACACTAAGGGCAGACGAGAGTTTGAGAAAATTCTAAACTCGGATACAGTTGGACTCAAACTTGGGAATATCAGATTACAAGCCTGGAGTACTACCGACTGAGCCAAAAACTCTCCTTCAGCTCGCACAGTTCATTCTTGAGCATAGGTTGGGTGATCATAATGGCCACTGAGTGTATTATTTCGTAGCTGAAAAAAAAAATGTTCCCTCCAATATTTTACAAATCAAGCAAGGGCACAATAGACAAATGATGCATAATCTTTATGAATTGCTTCGTCATAATGACACTGAATGGTTAAAAAAAGGATTTACCAAGAGAGTATGCTGTTAAACGTGTTTTTAAATTTGAAAATAACCTGTTTTTGCAATTTCAAGCATTTAAACAACGATTACCTCAACAACTTGATCTCAAACGTAGTGATCATCCGTTACTGATCTACACCACACCGACATCTCCAACAGAAAGGAACCAATCAATGAAAGGAACAAGAAGGGCAGTACAAAAGATGTCATCATCAAAGGTAAATCCCCGTAGTTAATTTTTATTAAAATACGTTTCCAACAGTAAGGTTATTTAAAAATTTCGAACAATTTTCATACAATTAGACAGAAAATGCAAAATATTCTTCCAGTTTTTTTTCTGTTGTAGCTCAGAAGTATGAATTTCTTTAATAAGCAGCTGAACATAAGGAAAAGGTTTGCGATCAAATATGTCTGAACTCTTTTTGCTTCGTTGCAGCCATACTTTTCTGAGAACTGTAAGGGAAATTACTTGAATAGCATTAATGATATTATCTTTAAAGATTTCAGTGGTCTGACGATGATTATTGAAGTCCTTCAAGAATCACCATAAATACAAAACACAAGTAGTCAAATCAGGTGATTTAGGAGACCAGTACCTTAAGACAGTGGTTCTCAACCTTTTATGCTTCACGTACCCCCTGGAAATGAGTATGTAACTGGCGTACCCCTTGTATAGATAGATAAAACTATAGTTATAGTATAACAATGGGAATAAGATAAAACATATATATCAGTGGTTCTCAACCTTTTATGCTTCACGTACCCCCTGGAAATGTGTATGTAACTGGCGTACCCCTTGTATAGATAGATAAAACTATAGTTATAGTATAACAATGGGAATAAAATAAAACATATATATCAGTGGTTCTCAAACTTTTATGCTTCACGTACCCCCTGGAAATGTGTATGTAAGTGGCGTACCCCTTGTATAGATAGATAAAACTATAGTTATAGTATAACAATGGGAATAAAATAAAACACGCATATATATATAATATATATCTAGCGACTTTTGAGCTCTCACGGCGTATCCCAAAAATTTTACCGCGTATCCCATGTTGAGAACCCCTACCTTAAGAGATCAATCTGTCATTAAAATATTCCCACAAATGGTTTTGTTCCCTGTTTTCTGTGTGAGTAGTTGCTCTATCTTGATGAAAATAATCTAGCAACAGCTCTTTATTCAGCTACTGAATAAATTCTTCAAGAATAAGGCTGATGTAGCATTGTCAATTGACAGTTTCTTTGAAAAAAATTAGCACAAAAATGCACCTCTCAAAACCACATCAAACACCAATTTTTTGATCATGTAAAAGTTGGGTTGTTTTACCTCTAAGAAGCACTTTTTGGCACACAATTGGCTAAATGGCCAGGTGACAAGAATCCTAAAGGCTTAGAGAAGGTTGAGAGAAGGGGACCCACTGGATAGCTGCTAGAAGACATGGTAAGCTCCCACGAGGCCATCCAGTCAAATTACCATAATATGTCCAGGGTATGGCTTTATATCCTGACGGTAGCGCTCTTTCGAAACCCGTTGATGTCTTTCTAACCGAGAGTCCGAGGGCAGGGTGGGGGTTTAGGAGATGAATCTCAACCCTGGAACAGGTGGGACTCGAACCTGGGAACTACCAACTGAGCCATATCCACCCTACATATAAGGGAATTTCACGAATTGAATCTGGTTTCTCGCATGACCGATTTATGAAGAAATATTTGAATGTTGGGTTGGGTTGTTTTACCTCTGAGCGGCACATTTTTGCACACCATGGGCTAAATGGCCAGGTCACATGGACCCCGATGGCTCAGAGAAGGTTGGGGGAGGGGACCTACTGGAACAGCTGTTGGGAGACAGATGATAGCCTCCCGTCAAGGTCATCCAGCGTGTTCTTTAACGTGCACAGGGTATGGCTCTCCCCCGCACGCGGGGCCACGGCTTAACGTCCCATCCGACGGACGGCGGCCTTTCCAAGCTCATCGGTGTCCCCTACTGACCGTGGGCAGGGCGGGGAATTTTGCGGAGATAAATCTCAACGCTGACCCAGCTGGGACTCGAACCTGGGAACTACAGATTACGAGCCTGGCGCGCTACCGACTGAGCCACCCCGCCCCCAGACAGGAAAGAATAACTAATAAATTATGTTTATTTTGTAAGCTTTCAAAGGTAGGAAATGGTGTGCCTTTCTGCATCGCACAGCTGGATGACGAGCAGATTTTTTTTGGGCTGCGACTAATTCGTTCTGAAATTACCCCCAACTTTTCTTCTGTTATAGTTCCTTTGTTATAATTATGTTTTGGAGACTTTACCGTCCCAGACTCACGAAATCAGCTCACTATTCGAAAAACCATCGACTTACTGGATATTGCCAGTTTCGTGTCCTAAAATATTAAACAACCAGTGATTTAGCAGATTTCTGTTGGCTTTTTTATAACAACAGTTTACCCTACAAAAGACATACATTTACAATTGTATTTGCTAATACATATCATATAAGTTTATAAGATCTTGAAATAAAACACTTCCCCCAGCCGTCTTTGAGGTTTCAAGACCCTTGTGACCTGACCATTTAGACAATTTTGTGAAAAAGAAGCACTACTCAGAGATAAAACAATCCATAAGAGTGGAATAGTAGTCAACGACACTTGAAAGAGCTATCTATATCATGAAATTTATTGCAGATGATGCGTAATTGAATGGGATTTACTGAACTCATTTCAGTATCTTATCAAACTAAACAATGATTTAGGTGTTTTACCTCTGAACAGCACTTTTTTTGCACACAATGGGCAGGTCACAAGGATCCCGAATGCTCAGAGAAGGTTGGGGATCCACTGGAGCAGCTATTGGGATACAGATGGTAGCCTCCCGTCAAGACTATCCAGCGTGTTCTTTAAAGTGCGCAGGGTATGGCTCTCCCGCACACGGTGCCACGGCTTAATGTCCCATCCGACGGACGGCGGCCTTTCCAAGCCAAAAGATGTCCCCTACTGACCGTGGGCAAGGCGGGAAGTTCGCGGAGATAAATTTCAATGCTGATCCAGCTGGGACTCGAACCTGGGAATTGCGGATTACGAGCCTGGCTCGCTACCGACTGAGCCACCCCCGTTTTTACCACAATGAGGTAAATTGTAAGACTTACAAATCTTTAAGTAATAAAACATTACTCTAGTGATTCTAGAGCTTTTACAATTCAAGTTCTGGAATATGCGGCTGTTAAACCTTCAGAATTCAATAAGAAACTAATTGCAAAAGCACACCAGTTTTCGTAGTGCAGTAAAGAAATCAGTGCACCAAGTAGCATTACGCTCTGCCTTTGAACCAACTCCCACATTGCTCTAGCATGTGGCTGAACTGCACATTTATGGCTTGCATCTTTCTCTCCTGAATTTTCTTTCTATAAACCAAGAGACAGCCTTTAAAACTGAGAGATACTGGCGAACCGGTTTGCTGTCTAATGCGCCAATATTCAGAGAGCGTCATTTCATTATTTTTATAAAAAATTTAATTATTTTGATAACATTTTGCCTCATTGTTGTTTAAATTTTTATAACTTACTGAGAATAACAGCTAATAAAATAACGTAAACTCTTAAATGCCTTTATCAATCTTTTTAAGAGTTCTATTCTGAGTCATTGCCAGGGCTACTAAAATAATTCTATTCCGTTGAATCTGATTTGTCCTTTGACATGGGGTGGGGGTGGCTCAGTCGGTATCGCGCCAGGCTCGTAATCTGTAGTTCCCAGGTTCGAGTCCCAGCTGGGTCAGCGTTGAGATTTATCTCCGCAAAATTCCCCGCCCTGCCCACGGTCAGTAGGGGACACCGATGTGCCTGGAAAGGCCACTGTCCGTCGGATGGTACGTTAAGCCGTGGCCCCGTGTGCGGGAGAGCCATACCTTGTGCACGCTAAAGAACACGCTGGATGGCCTTGACGGGAGACTACCATCTGTGTCCCAACAGCTGTTCCAGTGGGTCCCCTCCCCAACCTTCTCTGAGCCTTCAGGGTCCATGTGACCTGGCCATTTAGCCCAGGGTGTGCAAAAAAGTGCCGCTCAGAGGTAAAACAACCCAATCCTTTGATATGTATCGTAATAAATGGATGGGTCTCTTAAATGAATCGCCGTTAGGAGACAGATGGAAGTCTCCCGTCATGGCCATTCCACGTTCCTTGCTCAGATATAATTATTCTTCACATGAGTCATGATTAACTTTACATCTGACTGACGGCAGCCTTTCTAAACCCATTGATGCTCTTTTTCTTACAGAAAGCAAGGCAACAGTTAGCTGTAGATGTGAACTCACTCACCGTATAGTTGGATTGGGTTGATTTTCCTCTGAGCGACACTTTTTTGCACACAATGGGCTAAATGATCAGGTCACAAGGACCTCGAGGGCACAGAGAAGGTTGGGGGAAAGGTACCATTGGGAAGCTGTTAGGAGACAGAAGGTAGCCTCCCATCAAAGCACGTTAAAGAACACGCTGGATGGCCTTGACGAGTGGATGCCACCTGTCTCCCAACAGAGAGCAAGGTAGCAGTTAGCTGAAGACATGTGAACTCACTCACCGTAGAGTGAGTTGGGTATTATATCAAACTAAACAATTACGTGACGGACGGAGGCCTTTCCAAGCCCATTGGCTGTTCCAGTGGGTCCCATCCCCCAACCTTCTCTGAGCCTTTGGGGTCCATGTGACCTGGCCATTTAGCCCATGGTGTGCAAAAAGTGCAGCTCAGAGGTGAAACAACCCAATCCAACCTCCCGTCAAAGCTATCTAGCATGTTATTTAAAGTGTACAGAGTATAGCTCTCTACACAAGAAGACACGAATTTACATCCCATGGACGGACGGACGGAGGTCTTTCCAAGTCCATTGGTCTCTTTTTCTTACTGAGAGCAGGGCAGTGATTAGCTGAAGAAATATAAACTCAGTGAAGACTCGAACCTGGTACGTAAGGTTACGAGTCTGGAGTATTACCGATTGAGTTAACCCTCGCTCCAGTATGAATCTATTTCCCCTAAGTGTCAAATACTCTTTACCAGTTGTAGGAGGGGGGGAGTCAGTTTGTAGCGCGCCAGGTAATCTGCAGTTCCCAGGTTCGAGCCCCGCCTGGGCAGGCTTTGAGATTTATATCCACAAAACTTCTCGCCCTCAGTCAGTAGGGGACATCGATGGGCTTGGAAAGGCCACTGTCCTTTGGATGGGACATTATAGCCGTGGCCCCGTGTACAGGAGAGCCATACCCTGAGTGTGTTAAAAATCACACTGGATGGCTTTAACGGGAGGCTACCATCTGTTTCTCAACAGCTTCCCAGTGGGTCCTTTCCCCTAACACTCTTTGAACCTTCGGGGTCCTTGTGACCTGGCCATCTAGCCCATTGTGTGCAAAAAAAGTGCCACTCAGAGGCAAAACAACCCAAAACAATCCTGTTATAGGGCAGTTATAGTAGTTGAGAAGTTATCAGAGTACTTTAAAAAAACACTACTTTTTCGCCTGGGAACTGGGCCAGCATTTGGTTCAGGTGTAAACAACCGAATCAGTACTATGATGGTACTATGATGCATTTAACACCTGAAAAGCTAGCTGCAGAAACAATTGCTCATAGATCATGCTTTTACTTCTGTCTTTTCTTCGTCACAGGACCATTGCTAATGATGCAACTGATCCAAATTTCACTTATCGTGTTGCTTGCAAAATGGGAACACACTTAAAGGTCGAGTAAAACGTCCTTAAGATCATTTAAAGATATCAAAGGTTACAAATGAAGATCAACCTCTGACAGCTCTTGACTTCTGAATGTAACAAAGACCATACCAGAAATGTTTTGTTGCTCTAACGGTCACAGCTGCACCTTCTTTTTTACACCACAATGGACTCAACCAGCATCATGCATTTTAATAACGTGTTAGACGATTAAGTACCCTTGTTTCTTCGACAATGATCCGCAATTAAGAGCGGATCGCGAGCTCGATTCAAGTAAAGAGATCTAGACAGTGAAGCTGTATAAAGATAGCGATTATGATGAATTGATAAGGTTTGTTTTTATTCATCGCATCCTTTTTCCGATCACGAAATGGAAAGAAGGTAGCTTTATAAATAGAAAGAGATAAAATCGTCTGCCACGGATAAGAACGAAGCCTGTGCACGAAGTGCAAAGTTTGAAAAATAAGAATGGCAACAAAAAATGACCGCATTTGAAATAGCCAACGATTGTCGCTGTCAATTAATTAGTGTAGAGGTCATCGAATAGACGACGTTAGTAAAGCAAGCCCATAATTACAGTTAAGGCTCATTAAGTCCGCTTTTAAATCCGAATTTGATTTGAATACAGGCTGTATTTATAGTTTATGGAAACGAAAGATGTTCATCAACATTCTGTTTGTGTAAGGCATAATTTCGTAAGTAAAATTACGTACTTAGTTCTACGACCAACATACAAATTACATGTCAGTACATGACAAACGTACAAATTAAGCATGGAATATATGATTATTAAAAGGTTTTTTATGTTTCGTGTTCACGAAATATAAGGAACCTTTTAATAATATATTCCGTGCTTAATTTGATATTAAATAAGAAATAGAAAGCAAAAAATAAAATAAAATCAATGTTGATACTTACCTAAACAAAACACAAGATTTGGGCTGGGTTGTTTTACCTCTGAGCAGCACATTTTTGCACACAATGGGCTAAATGTCCAGGTCACATGGACCCCGAAGGCTCAGAGAAGGTTGGGGGATGGGATCCACTGAAACAGCTGTTGGGAAACAGATGGTAGCCTCCCTTCAAGGCCATCCAGCGTGTTCTTTAACGTGGGCATGGTATGGCTCTACCACACACGGAGCCACGGCTTAACGTCCCATGCGACGTATGGCAGCCTTTTCTAGCCCATCGGTGTCCTTTGCTGACCTTGGGTAGGGCGGGGAGTTTCGCGGAGTTAAATATCAACGCTGGGACTCGAACCTGGGAATTGCAGATTATGAGCCTGGAGTGCTACCTATTGAGTTCCCCCCAGCCCTCTAACAGAAGAACATTTAAATTAATATTTAAAATAAAGTTTCGAAATAAAAATTCTAAACAACTTTATTTTCACATTTTTAAGTTTCTCATACGTTGTTGGATTAATGCCCAGATAAGCTTTAAATGTAAAAAAAAACTACACACCCATTTTGAAAAATAATTTTTAACATATGGCGTAATTGACAATAAATAAAATGGGAGAAGCCCTTGGATTTTTTTAGCCTAAAGTGCCGAAAACCTTGAATCTGGCAAATTTACAGCAGAAAATAGAGCTCAGCTCTCCATAGTCCAAGGAAGGGCGGGGGTGGCTCAGTCGGTAGCGCGCCAAGCTCGTAATCTGTAGTTCCCAGGATCGAGTCCCAGTTGGGTCAGCGTTGAAATTTATCTCCGCAAAATTCCCCCCCCCCCTGCCCACGGTCAGTAGGGGACACCGATGGGCTTGGAAAGGCCGCCGTCCGTCGGAGGGGACGTTAAGCCGTGGCCCCGTGTGTGGGAGAGCCATACCCTGTGCACGTTAAAGAACACGCTGGATGGCCTTGACGGGAGGCTACCATCTGTCTCCCAACAGCTGTTCCAATGGGTCCCCTCCTCCAACCTTCTCTGAGCCTTCGGGGTCCATGTGACCTGGCCATTTAGCCCATGGTGTGCAAAAAAGTGTCGCTCAGAGGTAAAAGAACCCAAAACAACCCAACCCATAGTCCAAGGACGGTTCGATTGCTATTTAAACTCTGCGTAACTACAAGATGTTTAACCGCTATTTACGCCGTTGATGTACGATGATGTCAATTAGGTACAGAGGGAAAATTACCTTGAGCTGGGTGAGATCTGAACACACGAAATCCTGATAAATATCAGGTGATCTTGTGCGTGCAGATACTCAATTTGACGTCATCATACTTCAAATGCGTAATAGTGGCCTTTGCCTTGCAATTGTCCAATGCTGTGAATTAAAAATGTTCCTGCCTAACTATATTGTTTGAACTTTCTGTTTTTTTTTCAAAATATCACTCAATTAGGTTGTTATACATTGAGTGGCATTTACTTTTTGGCACGGAGTGGGCAGTAACGGAAGATAGGCAGAAAAGAATTGAAATTGTACATACATATATAGTACACACTGTATATTGCCATAAAACGTGTGCTGGGGTAGGTCTGAGTCCAGAGGGCGTTACGAGCGATTCATTTGCATCTCATGCGTGGCGAAAATAGTACAAAAACTCGTGACCTTGTTCATTGCACATGATGACAATCACGATATTGAGTTTCGCTGTCTGCATGGAGGTTCGTCGTGGACTGCCCAAGTGACGTAAGAAGTTTGATGAGTCCCGTGGCCGAGTGGTTAGCGTGCTTGGCTACTGATCTAAGGGACCTGGGTTCGAGCACCGGGTCAAGGCATGGATGTTTCTGTCGTTTTTCTGCTGAGGTCTTGCTATCCTCTCAGACCTTCTACTATGGCATATAAACTGACAGGCTCCTGTCAGACCTCTGTGGCAAGCAGCTGCTTGAGGGGGTAGTCTTTTTTTTTGAGTTGGGTTGTTTTACCTCTGAGCGGCACTTTTTTGCACACCATGGCTAAATGGCCAGGTCACATGGACCCCGAAGGCTCAGAGAAGGTTAGGGGAGGGGACCCACTGGAACAGCTGTTTGGAGACAGATGGTAGCCTCCCGTCAAGGCCATCCAGCGTGTTCTTTAACGTGCACAAGGTATGGCTCTCCCCCGCACACGGGCCACGGCTTAACGTCCCATCCGACGGACGGCGGCCTTTCAAGCCCATCGGTGTCCCCTACTGACCGTGGCAGGGCGGGGAATTTTGCGGAGATAAATCTCAACGGTGACCCAGCTGGGACTCGAACCTAGGAACTACAGATTACGAGCCTGGCGCGCTACCGACTGAGCCCCCCCCCCCCCCCCCCCTTTTTTTTTTTTTTGAGTCAAGCTACATCCTTGACAGGCCATGATTGACAGGTCGATTCCAACCGCTGCAGTAGCAGAGATCTACTGGCGATGATGGAACAGATTCCGGGACGTGCAAGAGAAATCTCTTGATTTGCTCATGATGTCATCTTGACCTACCTATATCGACTGTACGAAAAGTGTTCCCAAATGCCTTGGAAATTTTCCTGCACAGATTTCAGCGAGTACAAGCTAAGAAGACGTCTGATAGAGAGAGAGGTATCCACTTCGCGTTTAGTTCTTATCACTTCTGCACGTGGAAGGGCAGTGGCTCAGTAACATCCATTGGACAGATGAGACCCACTTCACTCGGCGGTAGTGGTTAACCTACGCATTTGCAGCATTTGGGTGGAAGCAAACCCACACGGAATTGTCCAGACACTCCTAAACGAAGCTAAGGTAACCCGTCTGCTGTGGGCTCAATCGTTACGGCTCCATGCTGACTTTGTGCTGGGCTTATTTTGATTGGAAGTCATCACAGTTCCGTCCGCTCACAGGACATGCACTGTGGCAGAATAACAGTTTATAGACTTTTAATTATAGTCCTCACCCGAAATTTTCTTTGTAATTAAATTTTTTTGTAAAATAAGACGTTTGAGGTTGTTTGGAATGTCGAATTGCAGAAACCTCTATGAATCGTTTTCTGGGAGCAGTGACTTCTGGGTGCAGCATGAATTTTTTCACCCGAAATTTTCTTTCCCGGAATTTTCTAGATGTGAAATTCCCGTAATTTCACCCGAAATTTTTTTTGTAATTAATTTTTTTTGTAAAATAAGACGTTTGAGATTGTTTGGATTGTCGAATTGCAGAAACCCTTCCCTTCAAAAAGAAAAAGATTTCAGGAAGGAAAAAGATAAAAAATAAATAAAATAAAAAACCCCTCAAGCAGCTGCTTGCCACAGAGGTCTGACAGGAGCCTGTCAGTTTATATGCCATAGTAGAAGGTCTGAGAGGATCTGAAATCTTTTTCTAGCTATGGGCTTGTTTAGGATCTTTAATAATGAATAAAATTGAAGATTCTTCCCTACGTCCTCCCCCTGGTCTTGCCTCTTCTCTGACTCCATTTTCATGCTGCACCCAGAAGTCACTGCTCCCAGAAAACGATTCACAGAGGTTTCTGCAATTCGACATTCCAAACAACCTCAAACGTCTTATTTGCAGCAAGGGGCGGTTTCACGTAGCAAGCTACTGCTCATTTCCTCGACCTAGTAACCCTGAAACACCACAGTTAAAATCTCGAGATAACGCTATCAAAAACACATTTTCACAACACGAAAATAACATCAACAACCAAAATAACCGTTTATAGTGTTACGTAAAAGTTCTCTGCTTTTCATAATCGGTGTCATCAGATTTAGAGAAAAAAATCCAAGAAATCGAACGGAGGAGAGAGTTAAAACACACTGGCAACATTCTTTTAGGAAAAACGTCCACGTGTCGTAAACTGTAGAAGCGCGGGAAAAAATACACGTTTCTTTGGTTCGCGCGGTTCTCCAGTGTTTACTCCCGACCTAGTGACCGTGAAGAAGTGGACGTGACAGGCCTTGGGGCTGTGGCGCCACCTACAGGAGGAAGGAAACTTCCTGGTGCTCCCTCAGATGACAAGAGGCGGTGATGGGAGTTGGAGTATCGTGCAGCGGTGGGAGCTTGCGCTTCCCCGGCAAGAGGAATAAGCAGTGGTTTAGGTAAGTTCAGTTTGTAAAAAATGGTTTAATGTGTTTTTTTATATCAGGTTTCAGGCTAATAGGTGTGTGTGTGTGGTGAGGGGCTGACATGATTGAGTCTCTGATTTTCGGGACTGCCTTAAAAATTTTGGTCGATTGGGTTTGACTTCTCAATAAAGAGGGGGGTGCACTTTTTTTTTGCATGCAATAGCTGAATGACCAGGTCACAAGGACCCCGAGGGCACAGAAAAGGTTGGGGGAAGGGGACCCACTGGACAGCTGTTGGGAGTCTCCCGTCAAGGCCACCCAGCGTGTTCTTTAACGTGCATGGGGAATGATTCCTGCACACGGGGCCACGGTTAACGTACCATCCAACGGACGTCGGTCTTTCCAAACCCATCGGTGTTCCTTGCTGACCGTGACTTGCTGGAAGGGGAGGTTTTTGGAGATAAATCCGAATGCCCCAGAGGGGAGGGGGAGACTGGATTTCAAATGCAGTATAACGTTTTCCCCTCTGTTTTACAGGTCTTTAAAATACCTTGAAAAATGCATGAAATATAAATGTTTAATTATTTTTTTGTCTCTATTATCCTTATTAGCATTCTTTAAAAGATCGAGGGGAGGCGAATGGCCCTTCTCCTTAGATCCGGCTCTTATCTACTCTAAACCTCACCCTGCTCTCAGCGAAAAAATGAGACACAAATGCGTTTTACAAGCCCATCGGTGGGGCGGGGGTGGCTCAGTCGGTAACGCACCTGGCTTGTAATCTGCAGTTCCCAGGTTCGAGTCCTAGCTGGGGCAGCGTTGAGACTTATCTCCGTGAAACTTCCCGCCCTGCCCACGATCAGTAGGGGACAGCGATGGGCTTGAAAAGACTGCCGCTGTCGGATGGGACGTTAAGCCATGGCTCCGTGTGTGTCCATACCCTGTGCACGTTAAAGAACACGCTGGATGGCCTTGACGGGAGGCAACCATCTGTCTCCCAACAGCTGGTCCAGTGGATCCCTCCAATTTCTCTGAGCCTTCGGGGTCCTTGTGACCTGGCCATTTAGCCCATGGTGTGAAAAAAAAGTGCTGCTCAGAGGTAAAACAACCCATCCCAAGAAGCCCATCGAATAGCCCTGTGCAAGTTAAAGAACTCACTTGACGATCTTGATGGAAGGCTACCATATGCCTATGCTAACAGCTGTCCAGTGGACCCGCTTCCCCAACTTTCTCTTAGCCCTTGGGGTCTTTGCGACCTGGCCATTTAATCCATTGTACGAGAAAAAAGCAAACAAAAACATTATGCGCTCAGAGGTAAAGCAATCCAAGCAGTATTCACCCCCCTACCCCTAGTAGTATTTTACAGTAGCGTAGGTTGTGTTCCAACTAAGCAACTTAGACTGCGCAGTTGACGCTTTAACAGTTCTCACAGGACTATTGTTTTTTGAAAGGGCAGAGGTTTTTTCGTAATTTTTATCTCGTTTTCAAAGCAAACGAGAGAGTAGTTTCGCTTTGTCGTCTGTCTGTCAGTCTCTAGACATCGAATTTTTTGTTTACTGATATAAATTAAAAATTCCTTTTGTGTTGGATAGGTATTGACGACATATTACGATATGCACTTTCCGAAAATCTCTAAAGCTATATTCACGCCCTCTAGCGGTGGAAAATTTTGAAAATTCAAAAATTTCAAACGAATTATTTATGCTAGCCGTTCCATGGCCGAGTGGTTAGCGCGCTTGGCTAACCACTCGGCCATCTAAGGGACCTGGGTTCGAGCCCCGGGTTAAGGCATGGATGTGTGTCGTTTTTCTGCTGAGGTCCTGCCATCCTCACAGACCTTCTACTATGGCATATAAACTGACAGGCCCCTGTCAGACCTCTGTGGCAAGCAGCTGCTTGAGGGGTATTTATTTTTTATTATTTTAGAAAATTGAAATTTTGGAAGTTTATAAAGAGAGATTCCACTGACAGCAATAGTCTACCCACTTTTCTGGAGAGAGACTTTTTAAACTTGAGAATTAAAAGACGAATACTTTTATGTTGTATAATTAATTACTAAGGAAATATTATTTGCATTTTTCCCATCATCCGCTAGCTCAAATTAAAACTTTTAAGGAATGAAACAGTAGGTAAAGGAAAAACTTCATTCTCTTTGAAAGCGAGATTCTCATATGCGCCAGAGGCGATGTGGGTTCGAGATTTTTGCGTACTAGAGCTAACAGAAAACAAATAATACTCATACACAAAATTGTGTTATTTCGTAATATTCTCTCGTTTACTTTTCTGGAAATAATCTTTGTTTTGATTTTCCATATTTCAGACTCTTTATGAAACAGAACATGGTCAATGACCTCTTAAACACTTGTCAATCAACCGATGATCAAGAAGTTCATCATCTGTACAGCTCCCGGATTCTCCCCACCCTCCGTCATTGGGGTTCACGTAGGAATTAAAATCGAGGAACAGTGGTGTAAACAGAAATTTCCAATATAGAACGGGGGGGGGGGGAGGATTGTTGGAATCTCATTTGATGTACTTGAAAACAAAGGGGAAAAATGTAATACTGCAATGAAACTCCAGTCCCCCGCCCAGCTTTTTTTTTTTTAGGTACGGGCCTGGTGCTAATCAGTAAGGCGGTGGTTGGCTTCAGATAGTAGTAGACAGTACATACCCAGTTCCAGCCCCCATTGTAATTCAAATTCAACATTTTTTTCCTGGGGAGCAGTGGATCATTCGGTTATGGCGCCAGGCTCGTAATCTGCAGTTACCAGGTTCGTGTCCCAGCGTTGAGATTTATCTACGCAAAACCCCTCGCCCTGTCCCCGGTACCAAAGGTTTTCGAAAGGCCGCCGTCCATCGTATGGGATGTTAAGCCATGGTTCCGTATGCGGAAGAATCTTACCCCGCGCATGTTACAGAACACGCTGAATGGCCTTGACTGAAGGTTATTGTCTCCTAACAACTGTCCAGTGGGTCTCCTCCCAACCTTCTCTGAGTCTTTGGGGTCCTTGTGATCTGGTCATTTAGCCCATTGTATGCAAAAAAGTGCCGCTCAGAGGTAAAACAGCCCAACCCTTCCAAAGGCTTCCGTCCGTCTGATAGAACGTTAAACCTTGGCCTCTTTGTGCGGGATATTTAACATATCCAATGGAATGTTAAAGAACACGTTGGATGACGGGAGGCTATCATCGATCTTGTAACAGCTGTCCTGTGGGTACCATCCCCCAACTTTCTCTGATCCCACGGGGTCTTTGTGACCTGACCATTTAATCCACTCTGAGCAAAAAAGTGCCGCTCAGAAGTAAAATAACAAAACTCAACATTTTTTTCACTAATCCTTCTTCCCTCGGTTAAAAAAAAGGGGACATCGATGGATTCGGAAATACTGATGACCTTTTAATGGTAATGCCGTGGCCCCGTGTTCAGAGAGGCATACCCTGTGCACGTTAAAAAGGGAATATTCAGTGAGTTCCTACGTTAAGTCTTGGAGATCCTTTTGACCTGGCCGTTTAATGTGTGTTCGACAGTGCCTCTAAATCCTATTCGGATAAAAACATTAGCGAACGATGCTTACTTTCACTGCCCACTAGGAATAGCCGGAGCGGAAAGCCATTAACGCTCTGTTCAAGTCGCCAAATAGAGAGGCAAGCCAAACGATTCCATATCTGCCGTTCTGTTGCCAGTGGAAAAGCGATTATGTGTGGCAAAGTCAATAGAGGAAAAGCAAACGTTGCTAGAGAAATGCGTTGTCAGTGAACCTCGCTGGAGTTTCACGTTCGCAGGCAGGGCTTACTCAAAGCGCCATTCTCATCAGAACGAGTTGGTTCAGGAATAAAAGCACTCCGTTCCGAATCACTTATTTCCGATGCACTGTGTTTAACTTGCGAAGGCCTGAGGAAGAATCAGGAACCGATGATGGCTGAAGTCTGGAAAGAGAACGAAAAATGCACATCGTGAAAAGTTAGGGAATGTCACAGGTTATGTCAATTGAAAACCATTTCGTAAATGAGTTCTTTTATTTCCAGGGACATTTTGCTATTTAAAAAAAATATCAAAACTTGCGATAGGGAAAAAAACTCTATATTAAATTAGTAAATGAACATATTAGAAAAAAAAAAACAAGTTACTTGCTAAAGGTTGTTTTACTTCTGAGCAAGTAGCGTATTTGGAATATATGTTTTGGGGGGAGAATTTTGTTTTTTCAAAAGATTAAAACATAGGTAATCAATATCTAAATATTAAAAAAGAAACTAATAAGTGAATAAAAACCAGTGGCATATCTTGCACCAATGCGTAAATAGTTGCTAAATGTTTCAAAAGCATAAAAATGCAAAATAATGTAACCCCCAAACTTCGCCCTTAAATATGGCACTCTGTGACGTCACTTTTTTTTGGTACACAATGAGGTAAATGACCAGGTCTCAAGGACCCTAGGGAAGGGGGATGGCTCAGTCGGTAGCGCGCCAGGCTCGTAATCTGTAGTTCCCAGATTCGAGTTCCAGCTGGGTCAGCGTTGAGATTTATCTCCGCAAAACTCCTCGCCCTGCCCACGATCAGTAGGGGACACCGATGGTCTTGGAAAGCACGGGACATGGCACACGGGGCCATGGCTTACGGGCACACGGGGTCATGGCTTACGGGCACACGGAGCCATGGCTTAGCGTCCCATCCGCCGTCCGTCGGATGGGACGCTAAGCCATGGCCCCGTGTGCAGGAGAGCCATACCCTGTGCACGTTAAAGAACACACCTTGACGGGAGGCTACCATCTGTCTCCCAACAGCTGTTCCAGTGGATTCCCTCCCTCAACCTTCTGTGAGCCTTCGGGGTCCATGTGACCTGGCCATTTAGCCCATGGTGTGCAAAAAAGTGCCGCTCAGAGGTGAAACAACCCAACAACTCAAGGACCCTAAAGCTCAGAGAAGGTTGGAGGAGGGAGCCCACTGGAACAGCTATTGGGAGACAGATGATAACCTGCCGTCAAGGCTATCGAGCGTGTTCCTTAACGTGAAGAGGGTATGGCTCTGCCGTCCACGGGTCACGGCTTAATATCCCAAGGACGGTGGCCTTTCCAAGTCCATCGGTATCCCGTACTAGTTATCTCGTTTTCAAAAGAGAAAAAGATTGTTTCTACTTTGTGGTCGGTCTGTTGACATTCAACTTTCTTTTTATTTTTAGAGGCAATTTTTTTTTGGTTTCGATAGATATTCATGAAATGTTATTATTCGCACTTTCCAATCTCCAAAAAGTTTAAATTGCGTCCTCTAACGGTGCAAAAAGTTAAAAATTTTAATGAATATTTTGCAAAAGATGTATTTATGCCAGAAATTTTGGTGGTGGAATGTGATTGGTCATGAGATTTGCATTACAAAAAATATGAAATCCCACAGGTGTTTTTATCATGTTTTAACAGATAATTAAAAATTTCTCTTTAGTTTTATAGGTACTAATGAAATATTATGATTTCCATTTTCTCAAATCCGTAGTAGTTTTAATTTTCATCGTTAGAGGGCACTAAATATGGAAGATGAAAAAAATTTAACCAATATTGCAAGTGATCTGTTTATGGCCGAATTTTTAAATTTCGGTTGATGGCGTCGAAAGATATTCCACTGACGGCAGGCACGTGCCCAGGATTTAGTTTCTCGGGGAGCGCGGGTGGGAGGGAGCGAGAATAAGACGAGTAGTTTTTCAGTTTTTTTAAAAATACTCTAATGGACAGGAAAGGTTAAAATAATAATCTATATGCGATTAAATTTTATAGTTCATTTTTTTAATTTATTTTTTAGTGTCGGGCATATAATATGGGGTTAAAATAAAATTATACAAAGACAACTGTTTTGGATTTCAAAACAGGTAGACAAGTTCGAGATTTCGTATAAGACAAGATTTCAGAGGGGGGAAGGGGGCATGCACTTAAGTATATATGTTTTAAGATACGTGGGAGAAAATTTATCCCCTACCCTGGCTCGAAAATTTGAGACCCATCTCATCTCTAATTTGTAACATTGTGCCAAAAATTGTCCCGATTATAAACCCTGGCCGCGGGGCACCGCAATAACGGGACCCGAGGAACACCAACAGGGCGACTTCTTCTTGATCGACCATGAGAATGCTAGCGTTGAGATTTATCTCCGAAAAAACTCTCCGCCCTGCCCACGGTGAAAAGGGGACACCGACGGACTTGGAAAGGCTGCCGTCTTTGGGATGTTAAGCCGTGGTCTATGGACGGCAGAGCCATACCCTGGTGCACTTTAAGGAACACGATCGATGACTTTGACAGATGACCAACAGCTGTTCCAGTAAGTCTCCTGTATCAACCTTCTCTGAGTCTTCGGGGTCCTTGTGACCTGAACATTTAGTCCTGGGGCGGGGGTGGCTCAGTCGGTAGCGCACCAAGCTTGTAATCTGCAGTTCCCAGGTTCGAGTCCCGCCTGGGTCACCGCTGAGATTTATTTCCGCAAAACTCCCCGATTTCCCCACGGTCAGGAGGGAACACCAATGGGCTTGGAAAGGCCGCCGTCCGTCGGATGGGACGTTAAGCCATGGTGGGTCCGTGTGCGGGAGAACCATACCCTGTGCACGTTAAAGAACACGCTGGATGGCCTTGACGGGAGGCTACCATCTGTCTCCCAACAGTTGTTCCAGTGCATCCTCTCCCCCAACCTTCTCTGAGCCTTCGGGGGTCTTTGCGACTTGGCGATTTAGCCCATGGTGTACAAAAAAGTGCCTCTCAGAGGTAAAACAAAACAACCGTGGGAATGATTCACCCGGCATGTAATAAAAACGAAAATGAATAAAATGTAAATGTTTCCTCTGAAGAACCTTGATATTTCATTTTTTGGAAATCCTTTTATTTACATCTTCTTTTCCTTAAAAACGAGTCACATTTTATAGTTTATAAAATTTCCAGAATTTTCTTCTGAGAATTTCTTTATAACAAACATAATACAGAACATAAGAAAAAAAACCATCTTCATTGTTACAGAGAAATGTTTTCGCCGTCATTTTGAAAAACAATGCACATACACGAAAATTGATGCTCAAACAATGCCCATGCGGACACTTAGTGGAGTTCGGATCGCCCAACCGGAACCTGACAACAGTGGGCAGTGTTTATCTGACGTCATAAAGCCAAGGTAACGAATGCTAAGAAAAAAGCTAAGCAAGGTCTCCCAATTTCCACACCCGATGCTTTCACTAAGAATCGAGTCGTCGTACTCATAAATACTTTGAGGCTAATAATTCACCCTATGGAGACAACTAGTCACGCGAAGCTGGCTAACCTCTGTAGCGCCTGAAGGTCAGATTATTCCAGAATTTACGAGAACATATCGCACAGCTTTTAGGAGAGAAAATAACAGGTGTTTTGTACTACACCCACAAGAGACAGGTGCGATGCCTGTTGTTTTAAAGTCACGAATTCTTTGCGAGGAGGAACAGCTTGTTAGTTATACATTAATCTTTCTACTTTTTTTTATCTTTGCTTTTTGGAAAAGGAACATCTTTTGAAGAGGAAAAGCTTTGAGGCAATGATTAGATTAACTAATGGTGAGATCAGGGAAAACTTGACCTTGTTCATGGCATTTCGTGGAATGGTAATTTCTTAAATTATGGCTATATATAAAACAAAGATTTTTTTTTCAGGGATGGGGGAAAGGGGTGGCCAAGACCGGTTTTTGAAATTATCTTAAGGTACTGTGTTGGCAATAACAGATGAAGGTTGTTCGAAATAATTATAAGTGCTTCATAGGTATTTCTCACGTGAGGATCTCTGCTTAGAATTTAACGGCAGTACCCAAATTTCAGCCCCACTTGGATTGAGCTATTCGCCGCCGCCACCTACACACCCCTCGGCGAGAAACATATCCTAGGTTGGAAAGGCCACCATCCATTGAGTAGGACGATTAGCTGCAGGGCCGGATTAGAGGGGGGGGGGGGTAAGCTCCCCTTTTTTTGCAACTAATACCTAGCATTATTTTCAATAAAATTAATATTTTTGAATTTGTAAAAAAATTTAAATTTGTGACAGCAATATTATACTCAGCCATCCCGTGGCCGAGTGGTTAACGCGCTTGGCTACTGATCTAAGGGACCTGGGTTCGAGCCCCGGGTAAGGCATGAATGTATGTGTCGTGTTTCTGCTGAGGTCCTGCCATCTTCTCAGATCTTCTACTTTGGCATATAAACTGACAGGCTCCTGTCAGACCTCTGTGGCAAGCAGCTTCTTGAGGGGGTATTTATTTTTTTAATTAATATTGTACTCGAATAAAGGTGGCATAAGTTCGGTACTTTTATTTATTCATTTGTTTTATTTTTGATAAACAATAAGGGTCGACATTTAGTAGAGCATACTATTAAAACGAAGGGAGGAGGGGGGAGGAACCGTATATGCACAATTTAGCCCCATAGTTTCTAAAAATATCGGGACGGCAGAGATTTCTCGTCCGTTTCGATTCAATCTAATCCCAAAAATAAATTGAATCCCCCAAAATCGTGAACTGCCCAAGATTACTTCATCCGACCCTGTTAAGCTCTGGTTGGTTCCTTCACGTGCACATTAAGGAACACACTGGATGTACCGTAACTGTCCAGTGGATCTCCATCCTAGGATAGAAGGAAAAGACTTGGTCATTTAGCCCATTGTGGGCACAAAAAGGCCGGTCAGAGGTGAAACAATCCAAATCCTCGTTTGGGTTGCAACCTCCTAATAAAAAGAAAATCGTGGGTACTCAAAAGACCGCCAATGGATTCGGAAATCAATGGATTCGGAATTGAGGTTAGTTTTTGCCTTCCTATGAGAACTATGAAAAAACAAATATAAAGAAAAATAAATATTTTTCGTTATTATTAGGGGTCACTAACGTACTATGCAGAGCGAGGAAGTGTTATTCGGTTATATTCCTTTTTTGAGAATTTGAATTATATTTTCTTGTTTTTTTGTGTCCACAGCAATTCATTGGTTTTACCAAACATTGAAGCCATTTTCTGCGTTGCTAAGTATCCTGATTATACTGGGTATAGAGGAAATATATTCTAAGGTTGTTCCCGAAAATCAGACAAAAGCCAAAAAACTACAATTACCATTAATACTCCAATGTGTGAAATCTCCCTTCTACCCAACTGTAAATTTCCATGCACGCCATTGTTAGTGACATTTAGGTGATCCTGTCGGAAAAGTAATTTTTCCTATTCGTTCTGCTTGTAAGGGCATAAAAAACTCAATGAGTTCAAATTTCATAGTTTTGTTTATTATAGTTTATAATTCTAAGAATTCAAAAATCGTTTAGCAATGCATTGCTACGTAAAGTTTTAGTTGCAATGTGCCAGAGAAAATTTTTCACCCTGGGCTCAATGATTACTGAAATGGTTGGGCCCGTGCTGGCTTGAGCTCAAAAATTCGAGCTTGAACTTGTCATTAGATCTTTAGTTACCTATCCAACTAAAAGAATTTTTCGCATATCTTTTTTTAAAGTATAACCCCTCTGGAGTATGGGGTGGTAGTGGGTACGTTGTTATGATTCTTCAACTAAATTACTGTTTTCATTGTGTTTGAACTGAGGTGTTTGACCCTTGAAATATGTTTGGTAAACAAACGCCAATTGCATTGATAGAAATAAAACCAAAATAATTTCTTAGATTTTTCTTTTTTTTTTCGGACCGCATTAGAAATCTGCATTTAATTTTCCTCTACGATTTGGCTTAAGTCATAACTTTATATATATGTAAAGAAATAAATATCACGAGCTTTAAAAGCAAAAATAAGCTTTGGAGGAATTTTAATGTAAAATAGCATAACCTAGTAAATGAACCGTAACCGCAGTGATCGTAAACGACAGCTTTCACTCGCTAAAGTGCGAAAGAATGTTGAGTGAGAAAATTTAGCTTTAGGCTTAATCGATAGGCAACATTGATTCTAAAGAATGTAGGAATCTAAATCAGGGCTGCAGCGCTGGTGATGCGAAGCACGGGTTTATGTTGGAAGTAAAGGTTTCCTACAGCTTGATTTCTATCCGCTGACCTAACGTCAATCGACCGATAAGTAGCAACTGTATTTTTGAAATTTTTGTTCAAAAGACGATATAATTTCCTTCACTAACATTTGTAAGCCAACAAACGTCAGTTCTGATTTGTTCTCGAATGGTAGTTTTCATCTTCAAGCCAGAATTCGATTTTCTGTGTTTCTCAAGCGTGCAGTTTTTTTTTTGCTTCAGTGACTTTCAACATTCGATGTGGTAGACGAAAGTGTTTAGTTAATAGTCTTTCGAATTGCTACCCTTCTGACTTGCAGTATCGGCGCAAATAAACAGGTTATGCAAAGCTGCATCGTTAAGCCTAACGACAACGAAAAGCACATTGGCAAAAATTTTTGAATTGTAGGGTGTTAAATCCAACACGAATGGGGAACCAAACTCATTGAGATAGGAATTGAAGGCTACATTTACATTGTTCTGTTCACCCAATGTAAGAATCCAATTTGATGCTTATTTTTGCAGCTATTTCTACCGCCTTTTTTTTTTACAAAAATACTACCGTTTATTCAATGGATGGATTGGATTGTTTTACCTCTGAGCGGCACTTTTTTGCACACAATGGGCGAAATGGCCAGGCCACAAGGACCCCGAAGACTCAGAGGTTGGGGGAGGGGACCCACTGGACCCACAGCTGTTTGGAACAGCTGTTGGGAGACAGATGGTAGCCTCCCGTCAAGGCTATCCAGCGTGTTCTTTAACGACGGCTTAACGTCCCATCCGACGGACGGCGGCCTTTAATCAAGCCCATCGGTGTCCCCTACTGACCGTGGGCAGGGCGGGGAAATTTTGCGGAGATAAATCTCAACGCTGACCCAGCTGGGACTCGAACCTGGGAACTAAAGATTACGAGCCTGGCGCGCTACCGACTGAGCCACCCCCGCCCCTTTAATGGATGCATTAAAAATACAGTAGTTCACAAAAGTATTAGGCCACCTTACATTTCTTATAATTTTGCATATTTAAAAGTACTAAATGTAGTAAAAACCAAAAAAAACATGACTTTTTAAGTAAGTGATTTGACCGGTTTTTGGGTCAAACTGGAACCAATTTTGTCCCACTCTGTTTGAAGATGAGTTTTCAATTGATTTTTATGGCAATTTTATTTAGTGATCTTTTCAGCTCTCCCCATAAATGTTCTATAGGGTTCAAATCTGGCGACTGAGGTGGGATTTTAAAACGTTTTGGTACATTATATAACAACCACAGTTAATGTCCGTCCGTTAATCCTAATTTATCGGCACTTTTTCAAAATTTTATTTAAAATATCAATATATACATATTGATTCATAGTACTATCAATAAATTCAAGTGTACCTACCCCAGCAGCCGACATGCATCCCCAGACCATTATTGAACCTTCTCCGTATTTGATAGTAGTGCAGTGATTACGTTAATCGAACTGTGATTTGGGCTTTCGCCACACAATTTTCCTCTTGCTCGTGTTGAATATCACGAACTTTTTAATTCGTCACTAAAAAAATCACAGTGTTCCAGAAAACCTGATCCTTATTAACAAATTTTTTTGCGAAATTCAGTCTTCCTATTTGCCTCACTGACCAGTGCTTCTTTCTGGCAACTCGTCCATAATATCCATTATTTCGTAGTGTTCGCAAACTGTTTCATTGCTTAAATTCTTTCCAGAAAATGATTTAACTTTCGAACATATTTTCTTTTCCGGTTCGACAGGATTTACTTTGGCACATCTCGCAAGTGTTCTCTCTTCACGATGATTTAGAATGTTTGGTCTTCCAGTTCGGCGTCTGTTCATTCAGTCTCTTTGCTGATATCTTTTTTTAATACGCTTGGCACTGTTGAGCGTGGAATTCCATTCACTTTAGAAATATCTCTTTCAGACAAATTCTTCTCTTTCACCTAAACTAAGCTCTGGCCCTTCTAAAACTCGAGGTAATGAATGTTCTAGAATCTAGACTTGAGGTTCCTATAAATACTGAATGTTTCGTGTAAACACCATGTGACTTCAAGTTTGCGTATTGGCAGCACGTGATTTTTACATTGTGTTGGGTTGTTTTATCTCTGAGTGGCAATTTTTTGCACACCATGGGCTAAATGGCCAGGTCACATGGACCCCAAAGGCTCAGAGAAGGTTAGGGGAGGGGACCCACTGGAACAGCTGTTGGGAGACAGATGGTAGCCTCCCGTCAAGGCCATCCAGCGTGTTCTTTAACGTGCACAGGGTATGGCTCTCCCACACACGGTGCCACGGCTTAACGTCCCATCCGACGGACGGCGGCCTTTTCAAGCCCATCGGTGTCCCCTACTGACCGTGGGCAGGGTGGGGAATTTTGCGGAGATAAATCTCAACGCTGACCCAGCTGGGACTCGAACCTGGGAACTACAGATTACGAGCCTGGCGCGCTACCAACTGAGCCACCCCCGCCCCTGATTATTACGTAAATCCAGTATTTTGCACATTGTATTACACGGCTGCCGAATAATTTTGTGTGGCTAATTTAGTACTTTTTGTTTTTTAAATTCATTATGTTCTAGTATTTTGTGTTTATTTGTTTTTCATATTTATATAAAACATCAGAGCACAAACATAAAATGCCATATAACAATTTTTTTGGTTTTGGCTACATTTAGTATTTTTAAGTATACAAAATTATGAGAAATGTAAGGTGTCCGAATACTTTTGTGACCCACTGTAGGTGCACAATTTTTCTTTCTTGATACGTGCGCATTGTAATAAATTAATTTCGTTTATGCATACCAGACAGCAAGAATTTTTTTACACATGCATTTTAGACAGTAAGACAAAAACATATTAGGGGCGGGGGTGGCTCAGTCGGTAGCGCGCCAGGCTCGTAATCTGTAGTTCCCAGGTTCGAGTCCCAGCTGGGTCAGCGTTGAGATTTATCTCCGCTAAACTCCCCGTCCTGCCCATGGTCAGTAGGGGACACCGATAGGCTTGGAAAGGTCGCCGTCCGTCGGATGGGACGTTAAGCCGTGGTCCCGTGTGCGGGAGAGCCATACCCTGTGCACGTTAAAGAACACGCTGGATGGCCTTGACGGGAGGCTACCATCTGTCTCCCAACAGCTGTTCCAGTGGGTCCCCTCCCCCAACCTTCTCTGAGCCTTCGGGGTCCATGTGACCTGGTCATTTAGCCCATGGTGTGCAAAAAAGTGCCGCTCAGAGATAAAACAACCCAACATTAAAGAACACACTGGATGGCCTTGACGGGAGGCTACCATCTGTCTCCCAACAGCTGTTCCAGTGGGTCCCCTCCCCCAACCTTCTCTGAGCCTTCGGGGTCCATGTGACCTGGCCATTTAGCCCATGGTGTGCAAAAAAGTGCCGCTCAGAGGTAAAACAACCCAACGTTAAAGAACACTCTGGATGGCCTTGACGGGAGGCTACCATCTGTCTCCCAACAGCTGTTCCAGTGGGTCCCCTCCCCCAACCTTCTCTGAGCCTTCGGGGAGGTAAAACAACCCGAACAACAAAAAAATAGAGTTCTGAAGTCTAGTAATATTTTTAATTGGGTTCATGTAGGACTTTGCCAAATTGGATATCTCTACATTTCATCGCAACACTTTTTTAAGCATGATTAAAACAAAAGAATGGAGAAATAAATACCAAAATACTTTTCCCGATCTAAAATCCAGTGATAGGTTGTACTGTTTCCTTCTGCTTCAATGCGGTTGAAATTGAGATTTACTTTTCTCAGATGTGGTATTTTAATTCCGTTAAGCTCAATAACAACATGTTGTGGATTTGAAACGTTCAGTCAACTCTGGTCCGGGTCATTCCAGGCAGCGTTACCCCGGACCGTTACTAGGACACGGCAGTACGCGCGACAGTAGCCAGCCATGTCTCTACTCACCCCGCAGCGAACCCGGTTTCTGTAGTCGTCAAGGATGTTCGAAAAGATGCTCAAAGTTCTTGCATTTCGGAAGGTCGAGGTCCCACACTGAGATGAGTGATTTTAAATTGTTGGGTTGTTCTCTGACTTCGGGCTAGAGTTGGGCTTAGTTTTTCTTTAAGTCACGCTGAACCAAAAGTCTTAACCCCTCCCCCCCCCCCCCCTTCACAACACACACATCAATTTGAATTCTTTCGATTATGGTCTCTGACCTGTTTTGAATGTCAAGAATGAAGTAGTTTGTCTTCCTCTTTCCTTCTGCATCTAAGGGCAATGGTTTTATTTTGTTTTGGATCTTGAAGAACCAATAGTGATATCTTCCATTTTAGTTCTTCTTATGCCAGTCTGGCGTTGGGTTGCGTTGTTTTACCTCTGAGCGGCACTTTTTTGCACACCATGGGCTAAATGACCAGGTCTCATGGACCCCGAAGGCTCAGAGAAGGTGGGGGGAGGGGACCCACTGGAACAGCTGTTGGGAGACAGATGGTAGCCTTCCGTCAAGGCCATCCAGCGTGTTCTTTAACGTGCACAGGGTATGGTTCTCCCGCACACGGGGCCACGGTTTAACGTCCCATCCGACGGATGGCGGCCTTTCCAAGCCCATCGGTGTCCCCTACTGACCGTGGGCAGGGCGGGAAATTTTGCGGAGATAAATCTCAACGCTGACCCAGCTGGGACTCGAACCTGGGAACTACAGATTACGAGCCTGGCGCGCTACCGACTGAGCCACTCCCGTCCCCCAGTCTGGCGTAATTTAAAACTTACGACTTGCTATTAACCATCGTATTACGAAAAAACAAACATTAAAATGATAGAATTGCTGCAACGAATTCGTCTCAATGTTCAGTAAGAAAGGATTAAAAGTTTGATCATCAGACGGCATGATATGGATGAGAGTATTTTAATCAGCATTTCTGTGAAGTCCCTTTTCAGACATTTTACAGGCGCCGCGTTGTCCAAGACTCCCCTATAAAGAAGGGCAGGTTCAGATCTTCTGGAGGGATGCTCAGTCAGTAGAGCACTAGGCTCGTAATCAGTAGTTTTCAGGTTCTACTCCTAGATGGGCTAGCGTTGAGATTTATCTCCGCAAAATTCTTCTCCGTCCTGCTGTCGGTCAGTAGGGAATACCGATGGGCTTGGAGAGACCGGCATTCGTCGGATGGGACCTTAAGCCGTGGTTTCGCGTGAGGGAGACCCTGTGCACGTTAAACACGCCGGATGGTCTTGATGGGAGGGGGCGGGGTTGCTCAGTCGGTAGCGCGCCAGGCTCGTAATCTGTAGTTCCCAGGTTCGAGTCCCAGCTGGGTCAGCGTTGAGATTTATCTCCTCAAAATTCCCCGCCCTGCCCACGGTCAGTAGGGGACACCGATGGGCTTGGAAAGGCCGTCGGATGGGACGTTAAGCCGTGGCCCCGTGTGCGGGAGAGACATACCCTGTGCACGTTAAAGAACACGCTGGATGGCCTTGACGGGAGGCTACCATCTGTCTCCCAACGGCTGTTCCAGTGGGTCCCCTCCCCCCACCTTCTCTGAACCTTCGGGGTCCATGTGACCTGGCCATTTAGCCCATGGTGTGCAAAAAAGTGCCGCTCAGAGGTTGGGTTGGGTTGTTTTACCTCTGAGCGGCACTTTTTTGCACACCATGATCCGCTCAGAGGTAAAACAACCCAACCCGGATATGCAAGTTGTGAAGTAAAACATGTCACAAATGCTACCAAAAAAACTTACGATTAAATAAGAAGTAAACTTTATCTATTGTGATATTTTGGCAAAGACCAAAACCTGAGGAAGTTATTTGAAATTAGAAAAAAAAACTATCAAAAAGAATTTATTGCATTCATTTAACTTATTTAATACCTTTTACTACGCAGCAGAATTGTTAGTATTGAGTGCTTTACTTATTGAATGTACTTTATAAGGGGAAGTTGCATCGTTTTTATTCTCATATGCTACCAGCTGTGTCAGAAGGAAAGTCAACTGGTTTGGATGACATTGGCTTTGACCCTTTCGTACTTTCACGTTTTGTCTGTGTTGAAAGAGAAGCGGCAGTTGTTGTTACGGTCTTGGTTTCCTTTTTTCTGGCTGCGTCGTTTCTATGATGCCGCATTGCTCTGTTGTCAGAAATCATTTCGTGGTCATCGATCCCCAATAGTGAACGAGGAGGAAATGATTTCGCCTTGAAGGGGATTTTTTATTTTCATGCTCAACTACGCAAGAATTGTTCAGATTGATTCTTCTTCAAAAAAAAAAAACTTTTAGAAAAGTTGTTTCTCGAACATGTTATTGTTATCAGAAGGGAAATTCCCTAAAATTCATGGCAAGAATTTGGTTTTGAATTATGTGATCGGGTTGTTGTGGGTTGTTTTACCTTTGAGCAGCATTTTTTCTTTTGCACATAATGGGCTAAATGGCCAGGTCACAAGGATCCTGAAAGCTCAGATAAGTTTGGGGAGGGGACCCACTGGAACAGCTGTTGGGAGGCAGATGGTAGCCTCTCGTCAAGTCCATCCAGCGTGTTCTTTAATGTGCACAGGGTATGGTTCTCCCGCACACGGGGCCACGGCGGCCTTTCCAAGCCCACCGGTGTCCTCTACTGACCTTGGGGGCGGGGGTGGCTCAATCGGTAGCGCGCCAGGCTCGTAATCTGTAGTTCCCAGGTTCGAGTCCCAGCTGGGTCAGCGTTGAGATTTATCTTCGCAAAATTTCCCCCCCCTGCCCACGGTCAGTAGGGGACACCGATGGGCTTGAAAAGACCGCCGTCCGTCGGATGGGACGTTAAGCCGTGGCCCCGTGTGCGGGAGAGCCATACCCTGTGCACGTTAAAGAACACTCTGGATGGCCTTGACAGGAGGCTACCATCTGTCTCCCAACAGCTGTTCCAGTGGGTTCCCTCCTCTAACCTTCTCTGAGCCTTCGGGGTCCTTGTGGCCTGGCCATTTAGCCCATGGTGTGCAAAAAAGTGCCGCTCAGAGGTAAAACAATCCAATCTACTGACCGTGGGTAGGACGGGGAGTTTTGCGGAAATAAATCAACGCTGACCCAGCTGGGACTCGAACCTGGGAACTGCAGATGGCGAGCCTGGCGCATTATTGACTGAACCACTCCCGCCCCTAGTGATAGGCAGTTGTTCATACAATACGCCACTCTCTTCAATATTGGATAATGCAATTTGGTTGGGTTGTTTTACCCTTGGAGCTTTTTTTGCACACAGTGGACTTAAATGGCCTGGTCACAAGGGCTCAGAGAAGTTTGGAGAAAAGAATCTGTTACTAGACTGATGGAAACCTCCCTACAGGGTAATCCAGCGTGTTCTCTAACTTGCACAGGTTATGGCTTTCCCTCACATAGGACCATGGTTTTCAGATTCATGCGATGGACACCAAGCCCACCATTGGTGCCCCCTTTTCCACCGAGGGTAAGGGGAGCATTTAGCGAGGGTTTGTAGGGTTTGGATTAAAGATATTCCTATAGTTTTTTTTTCTTTCAAAAATAAGTTCAAGTGCATAGACAGGCGTTTTCTTGGTCTGTCTGGGCTAGGTTCTTTTTTTACCGACCGTGTGGGACAGTGTGTGCAGAAGGGTGCTTTACCTTCTCAGGATGTCTTTATCTGGGTGGCAGATAAACTCAAGTGTACTATGATATGTACACTTTATTTACAGAATATCTACAGTTCGATATATACAACAAACTAGTTACTGCCCGCCCGTGCTCACACAACCACAATATCCAGGAAATATCCACAAGATATCTAAGATGACTAATGGATGTCCATTTGTCATCTCAGATATCTTATGGATATTTTCTGGATATTTTGGTTGTGTGGGTACAGTCACTCGCTGTATTAGCAGCAGGTTGCAAGGAGCCTCAGCGGTCCCACCACTAGATTTCAGAACAAAATGGCTAAATCAAGCCTTAGACGATCCGTCTGAGATGCGGAAGGTAATGTAGTCGGCATGCAACTCTTGGGTTGTTTTCCTCTGAGCGGCACTTTTCTTGCACAATGGGCTAAATAGCCAGGTCATAAGGATCTCAAGGGCTCAGAGAGGTTGGGAGGAGGAGGAGGAGGAGGAGACCCGCAGGAGATGTTGGGTGACAGAGGCAAACCTCTCAAGGCTGTTGAAAGAGAAGCGGCGAGTTGTTACGGTGTTGATTTCCTTTTTTCTGGCTACATCCTTTCTATCGTGCCGCATTGCTATGAGCGTGCTCTTTAACATGCACATGGTATAGCTCTCCCGCACATGGGCTACGGCTTAACGTTCCATCTGATGGTGGCCTTTCCAAGCCCATCGTTGTCCCCTGCTGCCTGTGGGAAGGGTGGGAATTTTCCGGAGACAAATCTCAACGCTGGCAGAGTCAGGATTCGAACCTAGGAACTACAGATTACGAACCTGGCGCAGTACTGACTGAGCTGCCCCGCAGGCAACTTAATTCCAAAACTGTCCCCTCCAGTTCGAAAGAACCTCCAGATGTAGTCACGTGATGTTTTTTTCTGGGACATTTCGGTATCTGGCCAATGGGAAATGGACACGATTCCCTGTGCCACATCGATTCTTGTTCCCATGTAAGGTGGTGCTGGGGCTTCATCCAAACGCTCATGTTGCAATTCTTCATCCAGCCCCCAAACTGGATCTACTTCTGGAGCTCTGTTGCTTGCTATGCAGAAAGAGTCCTGCTACCGAAATGGCGATCCTGACTCTCTATCTTTCTACCCTAAGCCGTGGCCCCGTGTGCGGAAGAGCCATACCCTGTGCACGTTAAAGAACACGCTGGATGGCCTTGACGGGATTCTACCATCTGTCTCCCAACAGCTGTTCCAGTGGGTCCCCTCCCCCAACCTTCTCTGAGCCTTCGAGGTCCATGTGACCTGGCCATTTAGCCCATGGTGTGCAAAAAAGTGCCGCTCAGAGGTAAAACTACCCAACCCTTTCTACCCTAGCTGAGAGAGCCCCTACAGAGCGCCTTACCACTCAAATAATTTTGCCTCCTGTATCTTTTTACCCAAAAGAGTTTTTGTTGAACCCCCATTGTTAGTTTCAAGAAAAGCCTGTTTCATTCTTCCTCAACTTCAATAGTAAGGTTTGAGGAAGAATGAACCCAAAACGGTTTCATTCTTCCTCAACTTCAATAGTAAGCCTATCACGATTGTCATAAAGACTATGTAGTCTATCATTGTCTGAATCTTTCAGAGTTTCGGTGTTAAAGGTAACACACTTCTCATATATGACCTGGTATTCCTAACAGAACTAGCCCATTTCCTGTTAATATATAATCAATCATATTCAGCCCATCTAGTGAACTTTTGTGTACTTACTAATGCCGCGGTGTTTGTAACAAGTGTTAATGGTTTAACTAAAATTACTTACCTGCAGGAGACGTTGCATTGCCATTGCAGCTGCCAATACCAAAGGGACCTACCATATCTTCCCGGGGTAGGGGTGCTCAATCGGTAGCGCGCCAGGCTCGTAATATGCAGTTCCCAGGTTCGAGTCCCTGCTGGTCAGCGTTGAAATTGATCTCCGCTAAATTCCCCGCCCTTCCCACGGTCAGTAGGGGACCCAGATGGGTTTGGAAAGGCCGCCGTCCGTCGGATGGGACGTTAAACCGTGGTGCCCTGTGCGCGAGAGCCATACTCTGCGCACGTTAAAGAACACGCTGGATGGTCTTGAAGGGAGTCTACCATCTGTCTCCCAACAGCTGTTCCAGTGGGTCCCCTCCCCCAACCTTCTCTGAGCCTTCGGGATACATTTAACCTGGCCATTTAGCCCATGGTGTGCAAAAAAGTGCCGCTCAGAGGTAAAACAACCCAACCCAATCCGAATTGCTGTTTGCACCCCTCTTGCTGTTTTCATCATCGATATTTTTAGTCTATCTCACGTGTTACAATTTTCTTTCCTCGTTACAAGTACTTAACATCCCCTGTTGAGAATTCATACTTTCATTCTAATTCTCTTTAATTTCATTTGATGTATGGAGCACCAACAGGAGTTGGGTTGTTTTACCTCTGAGCGGCACTTTTTTGCACACCATGGGCTAAATGGCCAGGTCACCTGGACCCCGAAGGCTCAGCGAATGTTGGGGGAGGGGACCCACTGGAATAGCTGTTGGGAGACAGATGGTAGCCTCCCGTCAAGACCATCCAGCGTGTTCTTTAACGTGCACAGGGTATGGCTATCCCGCACACGGGGCCACAACTTAACATCCCATCCGACGGACGGCGGCCTTTCCAAGCCCATCGGTCTGCCCTACTGACCGTGGGCAGGGCGGGGAGTTTTGCGGAGATAAATCTCAACGCTGACCCAGCTGGGACTCGAACCTGGGAACTACAGATTACGAGCCTGACGCGCTATCGACTGAGCCATCCCCGCCCCCACCAACAGGAGACTCGCCCCATCGGATCAACAAAGGAAAGATCATTCTGTACTTTCTGATATCGTTAAATATCAGATTCAAATAATGTCTTTTAGGTATATAGAAGAAAGAAAATGTTTATTAAAATGAAACTTCAAAACTAATATGATGTTTGAATATTTCTCAGTTACACGAGGAAGTTAGCTGATAAATAGTGGTTTTCTTATAAAGGGATATAGTGTTGGTGGTGGTATACAGAGGTATCATGGTGGTTTTCTTATAAAGGGACATAGTGTTGGTGGTGGTATACAGAGGTATCATGGTGGTTTTCTTATAAAGAGATATAGTGTTGGTGGTGGTATATAGAGGTATCATGGTGGTTTTCTTATAAAGGGACATAGTGTTGGTGGTGGTATACAGAGGTATCATGGTGGTTTTCTTATAAAGGGATATAGTGTTGGTGGTGGTATACAGAGGTATCATGGTGGTTTTCTTATAAAGGGATATAGTGTTGGTGGTGGTATACAGAGGTATCATGGTGGTTTTTTTTATAAAGGGACATAGTGTTGGTGGTGGTATACAGAGGTATCATGGTGGTTTTCTTATAAAGGGACATAGTGTTGGTGGTGGTATACAGAGGTATCATGGTGGTTTTCTTATAAAGGGACATAGTGTTGGTGGTGGTATACAGAGGTATCATGGTGGTTTTCTTATAAAGGGATATAGTTTTGGTGGTGGTATACAGAGGTATCATGGTGGTGGGTAGTTTAGAATGGTACAGTAGCGGTGGTTTAGAGTGGCAAGATAGTGGTAGTTTTAGTGTGGTTCAATAGTGGTGATGGGTTCAAAGGGTGCATTGGTGTTGGTTTAGAGAAGGTACAATATTTGACTTTTTTGTGAAGTTTTATACGTTCACTGAATATAACTCAACTGGTTTATTTTTGCTATTAGGTGCATCTTATATAAGGAAAAGAAAGCTTCAGCTCTACCACTAAGGTACTATGGACTATTAATAAGTATTTTTAGATATAATGATGAATAGGGCTAAGTAAAAACATTTTTAGATATCTGTATATGAATGTGTATATATTTAGAGACTTTGATAAAACTTAGCTCTTACGATGGAAGACAAGAAACTGCCGTCAAATCGCCAACAGCCACCATTCTTTCTTCAATAGCTTGGATGAGTCAATGGGTTGGGTTGTTTTACCTCTGAGCGGCACTTTTTTGCACTCAATGGGCTAAATGGCCAGGTCACATGGACCCCGAAGGCTCAGAGAAGGTTGGGAGAGGGGACCCACTGGAACAGCTGTTGGGAGACAGATGGTAGCCTCCCGTCAAGGCCATCCAGCGTGTTCTTTAACGTGCACAGGGTATGGTTCTCCCGCACACGGGGCCACGGTTTAACGTCCCATCCGACGGACGGCGGCTTTTCCAAGCCCATCGGTGTCCCCTACTGACCGTGGGCAGGGCGGGAAATTTTGCGGAGATAAATCTCAACGCTGACCCAGCTGGGACTCGAACCTGGGAACTACAGAATACGCTCAGAGGTTGGGTTGGGTTGTTTTACCTCTGAGCGGCACTTTTTTGCACACCATGGGCTAAATGGCCAGGTCACATGGACCCCGAAGGCTCAGAGAAGGTTGGGGGAGGGGACCCACTGGAACAGCTGTTGGGAGACAGATGGTAGCCTCCCGTCAAGGCCATCCAGCGTGTTCTTTAACGTGCACAGGGTATGGCTCTCCCGCACACGGGACGCTCAGAGGTAAAACCGCTCAGAGGTAAAACAACACAACCCTGTGTCTAAGGAGAGTCATATTATGCGTACGTTAAAGAACACGCTGGAGGCGCTCATGATTTGCTGTTTTACCTCTGAGTGGCCCTCTATTTTTGCACACTACTAAATTGCAATGCCACAAGGATTCCAGAGGTTAGAGTGAAGTAAGAGACCCACTGGACAGTTGTAAGGAGTCAGATGGAAACCTCTCATCAAGACCATACAATGTGTTCTTTAACGTGTAAGGGTATGGCTATCCTATACACGTAACCACAGCTTAATAACCCATTTTATGGATGGCAGTCTCTTTATCCAAGCCCAATCGATGCCCCATTTCTCTCTGAGGGTAAATGGAGATAAATCATATTGCTGGCACAGTTGGGTCTTGAACCTGGGAACTGCATATTACGAGCATGGTGCAATACCGAATGCTCTTAGAGGCATCTTTCATCCCCAACATTGTCCAACGGATTCTCTTTCAACACCCAAATCCTAGCCTTAGGGGGGGGACTCAGTCGGTAGCGCGCTACGCTCGTAATCTGCAGTTCCCAGGTTCGAATCCCAGCTGCGTCAGCGTTGAGATTTATCTCCGCAGAATTCCCCGCCTTGCCCACAGTCAGTAGGGGGACACCGATGGGCTTGGAAAGGCCACCGCCCGTCGGATGGGACGTTAAGCCGTGGTCCCGTGTGCTGGAGAGCCATACCCTGTGCACGTTAAAGAACACGCTGGATGGCCTTGACGGGAGGCTACCATCTGTTTCCTAACAGCTGTTCCAATGTCTCTCAGCCAGCCTTCTCTGAGCCTTCGGGGTCCATGTGACCTGGCCATTTAGCATGGTGTGCAAAAAAAGTGTCGCTTAGAGGTAAAACTACCCAACCAGCAACTCAGAGCCTTTGGGGCCCTTATCACGGGGCGGGGGTGGCTCAGTCGGTAGCGCGCCAGGCTCGTAATCTGTAGTTCCCAGGTTCGAGTCCCAGCTGGGTCAGCGTTGAGATTTATTCCGCAAAATTCCCCGCCCTGCCCACGGTCAGTAGGGGACACCGATGGGTTTGGAAAGGCCGCCTCCGTCGGATGGGACGTTAAGCCGTGGCTTTGTGTGCGGGAGAGCCATACCCTGTGCACGTTAAAGAACACGCTGGATGGCCTTGACGGGAGGCTACCATCTGTCTCCCAACAGCTGTTTCAGTGGGTCCCCTCCCCCAACCTTCTCTGAGCCTTCGGGGTCCATGTGACCTGGCCATTTAGCCCATGGTGTGCAAAAAAGTGTCGCTCAGAGGTAAAACAACCCAAAGCCCTTATCACTCTTTCTTGATATTTTTTAATGATATTCTCACACACTCTAGTTTATTCGAAGTACTTTTTAAAACGTTCGCTTAAAAAAAAGCTTCCTCTTTTCATAGAAGAAAGAGTCAGAACCATTCTCTTTATTTTCGTGATGCTTTCACGCAGCAGAACCTCCAGTGACCGGAAGTATATAGAAAAGAAAGATGGATCCATATTTTCGAGGGGAGAAAGACAATGTTAAAGATGCGTTGGAGAAATCATTGAGTGGAGTGTAATTATAAACTGTAAAAGTAGGAAATACATTTTAATAAAGCCTAATTATATATAAAAAAAATTACGCAAATAATCAAGTGAAGAGCTTGTCAAAAATAGTTAATATCATCTTAACACTCATTTTACAAAAGTTTTAATTGTATTAAGAACCTACTAGAAAATAGCACAATAAAATGTATTATTATATTCACACAATCAGATATTCCCATTTCAAAAAAACCCCAATTTCACTGTGTGTAGATATGCGCATAAACATTTCTTCTAGGATGAAAATTTAAAAAAATATTTTAAGGTACAATACCCGGAGGAGAAGTGTGTGGGCTACATTACTAGAGTATTTAAAATCCTACTAAAAATCCTAAAATAAAGAACTTTACTGACGAATCTGATTTTTTATTTAAGAAGTTTAAAACTCCGTGTGCGGGAGAGCCATACCCTGTGCACGTTAAAGAACACGCTGGATGGCCTTGACGGTAGGCTATCATCTGTCTCCCAACAGCTGTTCCAGTGGGTCCCCTCCCCCAACCTTCTCTGAGCCTTCGGGGTCCATGTGACCTGGCCATTTAGCCCATGGTGTGCAAAAAAGTGCCGCTCAGAGGTAAAACAACCCAAAGCCTATTACAGTGGAAGGTAAGATTAATTTAAGGCAATTGCTGCACAATAGGGACACAATATCGCGCATGATAGATGGTGGCGTAAAGGTATGCGATATTCTACTCGTCTCTGAAAACAGCTCCATGGAAAAATCAACCCTAATATGGTTTTAGTTGTTTTTTTTTACATAGGAAAATTATGTAGCCAGTGAACAGTGGTTATAGCTGCCATGGTTCCAATGGTTCAACTGAATCACGGCTGAGATCTAAATAGGGCGCATGTTCGACACATTTTTTGTTTTAAAAGTACAGTTGCTCAAAAAAAAAATATCCGAACACTATGAGTACAGAAGTCAGAAAAAATATCTGGCAACGATTTTTTTTTAGAAATTAGTGATCTGGCAACCTTCGTATCACGTGACACGAAGGTTGCCAGATCACTAATTTCTAAAAAAAATTGTTGCCAGATATTTTTTCTGAATTCTGCAATCAACCCTAGTGTTCGGATATTTTTTTGAGCGACTGTAGGTGGTCATATTATTTTGATACTAGATCGTGTGAGCTCACTCACGGAAATGGTGAGCGTGTGCAGTTACCGTTCACAGCAAACTGGAGCGTGTGCAGTAACTGCACACGCTCCAGTTTGCTGTGAACGGTAACTGGAGCGTGTACAGTTGCTGTACACGCTCCATACTTTTTCCTGAAACGCTCCAGAATTTTTCCTGAATTCTGTAATCACGTGACACGAAGGTTTCCAGATCACTCATTTCTAAAAAAAATCGTTGCCAGATATTTTTTCTGAATTCTGTAATCAACCATAGTGTTCGGATATTTTTTCGAGCGACTGTACAATTAAATTAACAAAGCAAGGTATTTTTATTTCGTTACCCCTAAAAAAATCCACACCAGGACACCTTCTACTCCACTGCCAATTAACATTTTCGTAAAGCTTCCTTTTCGTATGCCCGTATTATAAATCCTTTTGCAATCGGAGTGTAATTCTTTGTTTTGTGATTTTGATTCTCCTGCAGGATAGACCCAGTGGTATTAAACAAAGCTGAAGTCAACGCCATTCTCGGAACAGACGGCCAGAGACCTGGAACCTATCTCCTCTATGAAGACATCGAGAAGGAAAAGATTTGCCTGGCATTTAGGTGATTAGAGAGTGATTATATTTCGTATGTAATAGTGAAGCATCCTCATGTAAATGGAGATTCAAAGTCGAGGCTTCTTAACTGGTTCAATAAATTTTTATGGAGACCTATGGCTGCAGATAATTATTAGGTGTAGATTAAATTATCTAAATTTCAGTTTTGAACAATATCCGTTCAGTACTTAAACAGTTATAGAAGTTTGAATATTGAATAAAGAGATGTAGCGCCAGGCTCGTAATCTGCAGTTCACAGGTTCGAATCCCAGCTGTGTCGGCGTTGAGACTTATCTCCGCAAAACTCCCCGCCCTGCCCACGGTCAGTAGGGGACACCGATGGTCTTGGAAAGGCCGCCGTCCGTAGGGTGGGACGTTAAGCCATGGCCCGTGTGCGGGAGAGCCATACCCTGTGCACGTTAAAGAACACGCTGGATGGCCTTGACGAGAGGCTACCATCATCTGTCTCCCAACAGCTGTTCCAGTGGGTCCCCTCCCCCAACCTTCTCTGAGCCTTCGGGGTCCATGTGACCTGTCCATTTAGCCCATGATGCACAAAAAAGTGCCGCTCAGAGGTAAAACAACTCAACCCAAGTAGGGGACACCGATGGGCTTAGAAAGACCGCCGTCCGTCGGATGGTTAAGCCGTGGTCTTCGTGTGCGGGAGAGACATACCCTGTGCACGTTAAAGAACACTCTGGATGGCCTTGACGGGAGTCTACCATCTGTCTCCCAACAGCTCTTCCAATGGGTCCCCTCCCTCAATGTTCTCTGAGCCTTTGGGGTCCTTGTGACCTGGCCATTTAGTCCATGGTGTGCAAAATAAGTGCCGCTCAGAGATAAACCAACTTAAAAAAGGTATTATTTCAAACAATTTAATGAAATAAATGTATGTTTTAGAATTTTGTGCAAATAGGTGTTTCAATAATTGTCAGAGTTGTACAAGTTTCATTTATTGCTGTTAAGTATTCGAGCTTCTCTAGCGCTATTGAATTCCCAATATTTAGATGGATTTAAATGAGGTCTAAAGTTATCTTGCCTTATTTTTCTATAAAAAAAAGTTACTTTAGAAATTACGGATCTTCGAATTTGACTCTCCATTGACTTAATATGGAAAGGTTTCCGTTTTTCTGTTCAGTATCTATATTAAAATGGGGGCGGGGGTGGCTCAGTCGTTAGCGCGCCAGGCTCGTAATCTGTAGTTCCCAGGTTCGAGTCCCTGCTGGGTCAGCGTTGAGATTTATCTCCGCAAAATTTCCCACCCTGCCCACGGTCAGTAGGGGACACCGATGGGCTTGGATCAGGCCGCCGTCCGTCGGATGGGACGTTAAGCCGTGGCCCCGTGTGCGGGAGAGACATACCCTGTGCATGTTAAAGAACACGCTGGATGGCCTTGACGGGAGGCTACCATCTGTCTCCCAACAGCCGTTCCAGTGGGTTCCCTCCCCCAACCTTCTCTGAGCCTTCGGGGTCCATGTGACCTGGCCATTTAGCCCATGGTGTGCAAAAAAGTGCCGCTCAGAGGTAAAACAATCCAACGTTAAAGAACACGCTGGATGGCTTTGACGGGAGGCTACCATCTGTCTCCCAACAGCTATTCCAGTGGGTCCCCTCCCCCAACCTTCTCTGAGCCTTCGGGGTCCATGTGACCTGGCCATTTAGCCCATGGTGTGCAAAAAATTGCCACTCAGAGGTAAAACAACCCAACCCAATCTATATTAAATTTCGTTTGTAATAGAGATTTGTAGAGTGGTCAGGAGAACTGTGAGAGCTAAAGATTTGGCTTTTTGATCGAATAAATCGGAAGTTAGCTAAACTGCAGTTTATTGATTTAAATTTGATTGAAATGTTTCTTAGAATTTTAAGAAGTTCCAAATTATATTGCCGCGAATCTAAATAGATATCGTAATTCAAGATATCAAATTATTGGATATGTAGAAAGAGTAAAAGTTAGCCCTGATCACGCTTGTAGGATTATTTTACCTCTGAGCGGCCACTCTTTTGCGCACAATGAGCTAAATGGCCAGGTCACAAGGACCCCGAAGGCTCAGAGAAGGTTGGGAGAGGTGACCCACTGGAACAGCTGTTGGGAGAAAGATGATGGTACCCTCTCGTCAAGACCATCCAGCGTGTTCTTTAACGTGCACAGGGTATGGCTCTCCCGCACACGGGACCACGGATTAACGTCCCACCCTACGAACGGCGGCCTTTCCAAGCCCATCGGTGTCCCCTACTGACCGTGGGCAGGGCGGGGAGTTTTGCGGAGATAAATCTCAACGTTGACCCAGCTGGGACTCGAACCTAGGAACTACAGATCACGAGCCTGGAGCGCTACCGACTGAGGCGCCCCCTACAGCGAGTTTAAAATGATTTGGAAGCAAATATAAAGGGGGGGGAAGTGTTTTTGTATAAGCTATTTTTTTTAATATATGAGAAAATATTTTGAGCGAATTTGTGAATTATAATTTTCTTGTTTCATTCATATTTTCCTTTTTCTTGCAGAACAAATGAAGGCGACGTGGCTCATTACTCGATCGTTAAACTGAACGACCTCTTCTACTTCAATGACTTCCCCTTTCCCTACTTGGAGTCCATCGTCCTTTATTACAAGAAATATAAATTCAAAGACACCAAACTCACGCACCAGGTAAGAATGGTTCTGAAAGTTTTCACGTCTTCGAGCGATATTTGGGGCGGGGGTGGCTCTCAGTCGGTAGCGCGCCAGGCTCGTAATCTGTAGTTCCCAGGTTCGAGTCCCACCTGGGTCAGCGTTGAGATTTATCTCCGCAAAAATTCCCCGCCCTGCCCACGGTCAGTAGGGGACACCGATGGGCTTGGAAAGGCCGCTGTCCGTCGGATGGGACGTTAAGCCGTGGCCCCGTGTGCGGGAGAGCCATACCCTGTGCATGTTAAAGAACACGCTGGATGGCCTTGACGGGAGGCTACCATCTGTCTCCCAACAGCTGTTCCAGTGGGTCCCCTCCCCCAACCTTCTCTGAGCCTTCGGGGTCCATGTGACCTGGCCATTTAGCCCATGGTGTTTAAAAAAGTGCCGCTCAGAGGTAAAACAACCCAACCTGTAGTAGTCACCATGCTTCTCTGGTTCGTTTCCTGTTTAAATCATGGTAGTTTTATTTCTGACGTAATTGTCCTTTTGCTGAGGTCTCGACTTAGACATCGCGCAAAACTTTCCCACGATCAGTAAGGGACATCGATGAGCTTGAAAAGACCATCATCCGTGAGATGGGACGTTAAGCCGTGGCTCCGTGTGCTGGCGAGCCATGCCTTATGTACGTTAGAGAACACGCTGGATGACTTTGATGGGAGGCTACTATCAGTCTCCTAAGAGTTGTTTCAGTGGGTCCCCCACTCCTCGGCCTTTGGGGTTCTTGTGACCCGGCCATCCAACCCATTGTGTACAAAAAAGTGCCACTCACAGGTAAAATAACTCAATCCTTGTTCTCGTAGATCCAAATTTGACCACCATTTGTCTATGAAGAACATGTTAGAGGGCAAATTTGGAATTTTTCTCGAGATGTATTACCTCGAGAAAGGGGGCGGGGGTGGCTCAGTCGGTAGCGCGCCAAGCTCGAAATCTGTAGTTCCCAGGTTCGAGTCCCAGCTGGGTCAGCGTTGAGATTTATCTCCGCAAAAATTCCCCCGCCCTGCCCACGGTCAGTAGGGGACACCGAAGGGCTTGGAAAGGCCTCCGTCCGTCGGATGGGACGTTAAGCCGTGGCCCCGTGTGCGGGAGAGCCATACCCTGTGCACGTTAAAGAACACGCTGGGTGGCCTTGACGGGAGGCTACCATCTGTCTCCCAACAGCTGTTCCAGTGGGTACCCTCCCCCAACCTTCTCTGAGCCTTCGGGGTCCATGTGACCTGGCCATTTAGCCCATGATGTGCAAAAAAGTGCCGCTCAGAGGTAAAACAACCCAAATCCGAAATGTTCGATTTCAGTTGTATCCTTTCTCTAAGTGAAGTAATACTAAGTTCTCTTATTTGTGCAAGTGAGATTAAAATTTCTCCATTTTCGATTCTCTTCACAGGCGGTGCTAAGCCCCTACATCCGCTCCCAGCGTTCCACGCGGATTTCCGGTTACTTAAAACTGGATACGATTCGAGATGCAGACAGAGACTCCCACGTCTGATGAGAGAGAGAGATCATGTGATGTGGAACGGATGGCGAGAGGATGGAAGGATGCTGAGAAGAATCCCTCCCTGCTCCGAGGCGCTGGAGGAGCGCAACGCACAACTTCGCGAAGAGCGAAGAGATCCAGATTGACGAAGACACAATCGTCGATTCAACACGTGGAAAGTTCACTTTATAAAATCGTTCAAAACGGATGAGAACTTTGCTGTTTTTTCCGTTAATTGTTTTATTTACTCAATTTCGTTTTGGAGTTTGTTTTTATTTATTAATTTACAGTGTTAGGAACAAAATCCGGAAGATTTGAGTTACGCTGAAAATTCTTTTAGCGGAATAAAACTTAAATGCATCAAGTAGAATGCTTTGAATCTCGAGGTTAGATCTTCGACCAACTGATTAGGCATTTCATCTGAGGGAGGAAAATTTTGATGTGGCAAAAAAAAAATATTAAATACTACCTACCGTGGCCGAGTGGTTAGCGCGCTTGTCTACTGATCTACGGGACCTAGGTTCGCGCCCCGGGTAAGGCATGGATGTTAGTGTTGTTTTCTGCTGTGGTCCTGTCATCCTCTCAGATTTTCTACTGTGGCTCTACAGGCTCCTGTCAGACCTCTGTGGCAAGCAGCTGCTTGAGGGGGTATTTATTTATTTATTTATTTTTCATTACACCCAGCAAAATAAAAATGTTTGCTATGTGTAGTGATATTCTCCCCCCCCCCCCCCCCCCCCCCCCGGTGGTTTCCCGTAAATTTCTCAGTTCGTGGAACTTGAAATGTACTCGTAAATAATTATTTACGGTAAAAAGTCGAACTCGGAAGTCAATCAGCAAGGATGACTGATGATCGCTTGCACTCTTAAAAGGCATTCGAAGCTCTAAACAGGAGTCTATCATAGGTAAGGAATACGAAATTTTTACGGGGGGGGGGGACGCACAGAGGAAATCCTATACAAAATTTGAAACCGATGGTCAAGTAGGTGCGGTTTTAATTAAATTATAATTGGTTAAAATTCGGCGGAGTTTCTTATTTTTATCAATTTATACTTTTTGGGAAATTTTTAATATTTCAATACATTAGAAATAAATCATATTAACTGGGTGATTTTGGGGGCGGGGTGGCTCAGTCGGTAGCGCGCCAGGCTCGTAATCTGTAGTTCCCAGGTTCGAGTCCCAGCTGAGTCAGCGTTGAGATTTATTTCCGCAAAATTCCTCGCCCTGCCCACGGTCAGTAGGGGACACCGATGGGCTTGGAAAGGCCGCCGTCCGCCGGATTGGACGTTTAGCCGTGGCCCCGTGTGCGGGAGAGTCATACCCTGTGCACTTTAAAGAACACGCTGGATGGCCTTGACGGGAGGCTACCATCTATCTCCCAACAGCTGTTCCAGTGGGTCCCCTCCCCCAACCTTCTCTGAGCCTTCGGGGTTCATGTGACCTGGCCATTTAGCCCATGGTGTGCAAAAAAGTGCCGCTCAGAGGTAAAGCAACCCAACTGTTAAAGTAGGAAAAAAAAATTCTGAAAATGAAACCTTTCACGATTTTTCAGTTAAAACCGAGCATCCCCATATTCGCCAGAGGCGATATTTTATCCTTCTAGTTATTTAAATAATAGTAAACCTAATTTATAGTTACCTAAAATGTCAAATACTTTTTTTCGATCAGATATAGTTTGGAGAGTTTACCTAACCGCGAGGTGGACTCCTGGAACGATCTCATATAGATGATTTTCAGTTCATTAAGGTTTTCGAGTTTGGGTGAAAGAGGTTTCTCTCCTGAATAGAAAGATGCGTTGGAATGCTAATTTTAATGATGAACGTGCACAGGATTCTGTAAATATATGTCGACATTTATTTAATCTGTGACTATATTTAGATGTGAAGATGCCAAATACTTTGAAAAAATTCTCATACCTAAGTGTTTGAATGTTCTATTCCAGTGTTTCCCAACCTCGTTGTGTGACACCAACTCTAATCCAGGGTATTGGATTTTTTTCCTGTTCACGAATGCCTTTTGTATCGGATCTTCAATTTCCCCATCCCTTGAAGGAGAATAAATGGCCATATTATTGTTTAGGTGAAAGAATGTTGCCATTATTAGTAGAAAATAAAACATCGTCAACAATTTGTGGAATTTTTTTTCTTTCATATTCCTGGATTTGGGTTGTTTTTACCCCTTAGCAGCACGTTCTTGAACACAATGGGCTAAATGGGGAGGTCACGCGGGCCCCGAAGGTTGAGGGAGGAGATCCACTGTACAGTTGTTAGGAATTGACGGGTAGCCTCCCGTCAAGGCCATGCAGCGTATGAGGCTGGGTGGCTCAGTCGCTAGCGCGCTACGGTCGTAATCTGTAGTTCCGAGGTTCGAGTCCCAGCTGGGTCAACGTTGAGATTTATCTCCGTAAAATTTCCCGCCCTTTCCACGGTCAGTAGGGGACACCGATGGGCTTGGAAAGGCCGCCGTCCGTCGGATGGGACGTTAAGCCGTGGCCCCGTGTGCGGGAGAGCCATACCTTGTGCACGTTCAAGAACACGCTGGATGGCCTTAACGGGAGGCTACCATCTGTCTCCCAACAGCCGTTCCAGTGGGTCACCTCCCCCAACCTTCTCTGATCCTTCGGGGTGACCTGGCCATTTAGCCCATGGTGTGCAAAAAAGTGCCGCTCAGAGGTAAAACAACCCAACCCTAGACTGATTGACAGGCTATTAGCCAATCAGACTGTCGAGAACCGACTGCGCAGTCTCGCCGTCTCCCTTACCGCCATTACACCAGTGAGAATGTTACAGGGAAACATGACATAAAATTATAATGGCTGCCATTTTCTAAAGTATTTGAACGAAATTTATATTTTCAGCATTTTTGTAAATAAAAGGTAATTGCAAAAAAACTTGTACTAGTTTTTACATTTATTTCTTACTGTATTTAACAATGGCATTGTAAATAAACATTTTTGTTATATTTTGAAATAAAATTTTGAATCGAACCATCTTGTGTTTCCTTCGAAAACGTTTTTCAGATTGTACTTTGGTATATTACACGAATGTCATGGCCATTGTCTCTTCTTCTTATGTGGTAGGCAACATTAAACATTTGTTATTTATATCAAGGTTCGTGGTTGTTCAATCCGATTCCAGTGTGGACTCAATATTTTCACCAACGTGATGGAGCCTTACATAGAGATGTTTGTCCTAAAACATCTTGCCTAATGAACCTGGGGCGGGGGTGGCTCAGTCGGTAGCGTGCCAGGCTCGTAATCTTAGTTCCCAGGTTCGAGTCCCAGCTGGGTCAGAGTTGCGATTTATGTCAGCAAAATTCCACGGTCAGTAGGGCACACCGATGGGCTTGGAAAGGTCGCCGTCCATCTGATGGGACGTTAAGCCGTGATCCTATGTGTGAGAGAGCCATACCATGTGCACGTTAAAGAACACCTGGATGGCCTTGACGGGAGGTTAACATCTGTCTTCCAACAGATGTTCCAGTGGGTCCCTAATCTTCTCTGAGCCTTCGGGGTCCTTGTGACCTGGCCATTTAGCCCATTGTGTGCAAAAAAAGTGCCGCTCAGAGGTAAAACAATTCAAAGTCTAATGAACCAGTCTGTAAAAAATAAAAAAAATGAAAAACTTAATGAGAGTTATCAATTCCTTACTATCAGAGCTATCATCCTATTGCTAGATAGATCTCTGAAAGTTGACTAGTTTTCGTTCCTTAGTATTAGTTTTTGTAGTTCTACAGTTGCCAAATTGAATCACTCTTAGTCATGTAGAATAAAGAATATGATGGATCACACAGACCTTTGGTGCTTGTGGTCACACAGACTATTATTAAATTGGGCTGAAAGAGAGCGGGGATGGCTCGGTCGGTAGCGCGCCAGGCTCGTAATCTGTAATTACCAGTTTCGGGTGCCAGCTGAGTCTGGGGCTAGATTTCTCTCCCCGAGTTGGGTTGTTTTACCTCTGAGCGGCACTTTTTCTGCACACCATGGGCTAAATGGCCAGGTCACATGGACCCCGAAGGCTCAGAGAAGGTTGCGGGAGGGGACCCACTGGAACAGCTGTTGGGAGACAGATGGTAGCCTCCCGTCAAGGCCATCCAGTGTGTTCTTTAACGTGCACAGGGTATGGCTCTCCCCCGCACGCGGGGCCACGGCTTAACATCCCATCCGACGGACGGCGGCCTTTCCAAGCCCATCGGTGTCCCCTACTGACCGTGGGCAGGGCGGGGAATTTGGCGGAGATAAATCGCAACGCTGACGCAGCTGGAACTCGAACGTGGGAACTACAGATTACGAGCCTGGCGCGCTACCGACTGAGCCACCCCCGCCCCTTCTCTCCCCGAATTCCCCGTCCTGTCCACAGTAGGGCACACCAATGGTCATGAAAAATCTTCCGTCCGTCGGATGAGACGCTAAGCCTCAACACTTTGACGTCCGGTACGAGTCTCAATCTCATCACTGAACCCATTGGCTGAACCCTTCTGACGCCACTACTTGACCTGCAGGTATTCGTTGGCAAAGTGACAGCACCACTTGTGTGCTGACAAATCTTCATCAGTCCAAAGCTGCGGACAAGAGCAGGTGGGATCCTCATCACCGCTTGCCGAGCAAACTTCAGCCGCTTCCCTCCTACCTGAGAGAGAGGGGCGGGGGTGGCTCAGGCGGTAGCGCGTCAGCCTCGTAATCTGTAGTTCCCAGGTTCGAGTTCCAGCTGGGTCAGCGTTGAGATTTATCTCCGCAAAATTCCCTGCCCACGGTCAGTAGGGGACACCGATGGGCTTGGAAAGGCCGCCGTCCGTCGGATGGGACGTTAAGCCGTGGCCCCGTGTGCGGGAGACATACCCTGTGCACGTTAAAGAACACGCTGGATGGCCTTGACGGGAGGCTACCATCTGTCTCCCAACAGCTGTTCCAGTGGGTCCCCTCCGCCAACTTTCTCTGAGCCTTCGGAGTCCATGTGACTGGCCATTTAGCCCATGGTGTGCAAAAAAGTGCTGCTCAGAGGTAAAAAAACCCAATCCAGCACCACCCATGTGCTGACATAAATCTTCATCAGTCCAAAGCTGCGGAGAAGAGCAGGTGGGATCCTCATCACCGTATGCCGAGCAAGCTTCAGCCGCTTCCCTCCTATCTGAGAGAGACTAGAAGTGGCTCTCAGTTTCAGACATTTCTGATAAGTATTCCGCACCAGGTGAAATGCCATAAAAAATGACTCTCCCAACAAACCACGGAGGCTGTGCGAACTTCCGTGTATTGAACAGAATTGGTTACAAAGACATATTGAACACAAGTAAAAAAATTACACAAATAGCATCTGTGTACACTAACAATAGGAGGAAAAATTAACAACGAGAAAGGAATATACGTTATGTGAATAATTAACTTATTAATGAAACCGAGGAGCATTCTCAGAGGGATAACCATGAATTATTCGGAATTCCTTCTTCCTTGAGGCGGGAAGTGACTGGTTGAGAGAGCTCCATCCATCGTAATCTGCAGTTCAGACTGGTTTCGATTTAGCTCTTGGTTTTCCCTCCGTGAGAAAGGGAACACCGACGGACTTTGGGAGGCCACCGTCCTCCGAATGGGGTGTTAAACCGTGGACTGTGAACCTGACTGATGAACAGTGAAACCTTGACTGGAGGCTCCCAGTGGGTTCCCTTCCCCCAACATTTTCTGAGCCCTTGGGGTCCTTGTGACTTGTCCATTTAGACCAAACTGTGCAGCTCAGAAGTTTAGCCCAACCTCCGGGCTATTAGGTTCCTTGGTTGGGTTGTTTTACCTCTGAGTGGCACTTTTCTGCACACCATGGGCCAAATAGTCAGGTAACATGGACCCCGAAGGTTCAGAGAAGGTTAGGGGAGGGGACCCACTGGAACAGCTGTTGGGAGACAGATGGTAGCCTCCCGTCAAGGCCATCCAGCGTGATCCTTAACCTGCACAACGTATGGCTCTCCTGCACAGGGGGCCACGGCTTTACGTCCCATCCGACGGACGGCGGACTTTTAAAGCCCATCGGTGTCCCATACTGACGGTGTGCAGGGTGTGGATTTTTGTGGAGATAAATCTCAACGCCGACCCAGCTTGGACTCGAACCTGGGAACTGCAGATTACGAGCCTGGCGCGCTACCGACTGAGCCACCCGCTCCCTTAGGGTCCTTGTAACCTGTTCTGCAAAACAAAGTATCTCTCAGAGAGTAACACAACTTTTGATGCATTATAGAGCAGCAAACTATCCAAAATTCACTCTAGATGTATCCCATCGAGTTATTAACAACCTATTCAATTCTGGGGTGGGGGTGGCTCAGTCGGTAGCGCGCCAGGCTCGTAATCTGTAGTTCCCAGGTTCGAGTCCCAGCTGGGTCAACGTTGAGATTTATCTCCGCAAAATTCCCCGCGGTCAGTAGGGGACACCGATGGGCTTGGAAAGGCCGCCGTCCGTCGGATGGGACTTTCAGCCGTGGCCCCGTGTGCGAGAGAGCTATACCCTGTGGACGTTAAAGAACACTCTCGATGGCCTTGACGGGAGGCTACTATCTGTCTCCCAACAGATGTTCCAGTGGGTCCCCTCCCCCAACCTTCTCTGAGCTTTCGTGGTCCATGTGACCTGGCCATTTAGCCCATGGTGTGCAAAAAAGTGCCGCTCAGAGGTAAAACAACCCAACAACTCTTCAATTGTAATCTTAATGTTAACATATAACAAGGTAAATTTAGGGAATTCAATTTTTAACACTGCGCGGGGTTATTTTAACTCTCGGCGAAACATTTTTCAACATAATGGGGCTAAATGGTAGGGTCACAGAGACGACGAAGGCTCAGAGAGGATTTGAGGGCAGGGAACTCACTCGAGAGCTGTTAGGGGACAGTAGTCTCCGTTTAAAATACAATACCACTAGGAGGTTTTTTGTGTTATATTTTGGGATCAAATCGCAAAATATAACACAAAGAAACGACCGTTCCCTGCATGTCATTTCAATATCTCAGCTTTTTTTGCATGTATTCAGTTGAAAGTGGGTGTTCCATGTCAATTAGGGGTACCAAATGCAAAAATAAATAGGTCCGCAACGCAACGGAACGCCGTTCCTCTCTATGGTTTTCTTGCAATATCTCAGCTATTTTTGAATGTATCTAGTTGAAAGTGGGTGTTCGATGTCAATTAGGGGTACCAAATACAAAAATAAATAGGTCCGCAACGCAACGGAACGCCGTTCCTCTGTATGGTATTTTTGCAATATCTCAGCTATTTTTGCGTGTATCCAGTTGAAAGTGGGGGTGCGATGTCAATTAGGGGTACTAAATATAAATGTAAATCGGTCCGGAACGCAACGGAACGCCGTTCCTCTGTATGGTTTTCTTGCAATATCTCAGCCATTTTTGCATGTATCCAGTTGAAAGTCGGTGTTCGATGTCAATTAGGGAAACCAAGTACAAAAATAAATCGGTCCGGAACGCAACGGAACGCCGTTCCTCTGTATGGTTTTCTTGCAATATCTCAGCTATTTTTGAATGTATCCGGTTGAAAGTGGGTGTTCGATGTCAATTAGGGGTACCAAATGCAAAAATAAATAGGTCCGCAACGCAACGGAACGCCGTTCCTCTCTATGGTTTTCTTGCAATATCTCAGCTATTTTTGAATGTATCCAGTTGAAAGTGGGTGTTCGATGTCAATTAGGGGTACCAAATACAAAAATAAATCGGTCCGGAACGCAACGGAACGCCGTTCCTCTGTATGGTATTTTTGCAATATCTCAGCTATTTTTGCGTGTATCCAGTTGAAAGTGGGGGTGCGATGTCAATTAGGGGTACCAAATATAAATGTAAATCGGTCCGGAACGCAACGGAACGCCGTTCCTCTGTATGGTTTTCTTGCAATATCTCAGCCATTTTTGCATGTATCCAGTTGAAAGTCGGTGTTCGATGTCAATTAGGGAAACCAAGTACAAAAATAAATCGGTCCGGAACGCAACGGAACGCCGTTCCTCTGTATGGTTTTCTTGCAATATCCCAGCTATTTTTGAATGTATCCAGTTGAAAGTGGGTGTTCGATGTCAATTAGGGGTACCAAATACAAAAATAAATCGGTCCGGAACCCAACGGAACGCCGTTCCTCTGTATGGTTTTCTTGCAATATCTCAGCTATTTTTGCATGCATCCAGTTGAAAGCGGGTGTTCGATGTCAATTAGGGGTACCAAATACAAAAATAAATCGGTCCGGAGCGCAACGGAACGCCGTTCCTCTGTATGATTTTTTTGCAATATCTCAGCTATTTTTGCATGTATGCAGTTGAAAGTGGGGGTGCGATGTTAATTAAGGGTACCAAATAAAAAAATAAATCGGTCCGGAACTCAACGGAACGCCGTTCCTCTGTATGGTTCTCTTGCAATATCTCAGCTATTTTTGAATGTATCCAGTTGAAAGTGGGTGTTCGATGTCAATTAGGGGTACCAAATACAAAAATAAATCGCTCAGGAACGCAACGGAACGCCGTTCCTCTGTATGGTTTCTTGCAATATCTCAGCTATTTTTGAATGTATCCAGTTGAAAGTGGGTGTTCAATGTCAATTACAGGTACCAAATACAAAAATAAATCGGTCCGGAACGCAACGGAACGCCGGATTGATTTATTTTTCCGGATCGATTTATTTTTGAATTTCGTACTCCTAATTGACATCGAACACCCAGTTTCAACTGGATACATGCAAAAATAGCTGAGATATCGCAAGAAAACCATACAGAGGAACGGCGTTCCGTTGCATTCCGGACCGATTTATTTTTGTATTTGGTACCCCTAATTGACATCGAACACCCACTTTCAACTGGATTAATGCAAAAATAGCTGAGATATTGCAAGAAAACCATACAGAGGAACGGCGTTCCGTTGTGTTCCAGATCGATTTATTTTTGTATTTGGTACTCCTAATTGACGTCGAACATCCAGTTTCAACTGGATACATGCAAAAATAGCTGAGATATCGCAAGAAAACCATACAGAGGAACTGCGTTCCGTTGCGTTCCGGACCGATTTATTTTTGTATTTGGTACCTCTAATTTATATCGAACACCGATTTTCAACTGGATACATGCAAAAATAGCTGAGATATTGGGAAAAAAACCATATAGAGGAACGGCGTTCCGGACCGTTTTTTTTTTTTTGTATTTGGTACCCCTAATTGATATCGAACACTCACTTTCAACTGGATACACGCAAAAATAGCTGAGATATTGCAAGAAAACCATACAGAGGAACGGCTTTCCGTTGCGTTCCGGACTGATTTATTTTTGTATTTGGTACCCCTAATTGACATCGAAAACCCACTTTCAACTGGATACACGCAAAAATAGCTGAGATATTGCAAAAAAATCATACAAAGGAACGGCGTCCGTTGCGTTCCGGACTGATGTATTTTTGTATTTTTTACCCTTAATTGACATCGAACACCCACTTTCAACTGGATACATTCAAAAATAGCTGAGATATTGCAAGAAAACCATACAGAGGAACGGCTTTCCGTTGCGTTCCGGACCGATTTATTTTTGTATTTGGTACGCCTAATTGACATCGAACACCCACTTTCAACTGGATACATTCAAAAATGGCTGAGATATTGCAAGAAAACCATACAGAGGAACGGCGTTCCGTTGCGTTCCTGAGCGATTTATTTTTGTATTTGGTACCCCTAATTGACATCGAACACCCACTTTCAACTGGATACAAGCAAAAATAGCTGAGATATTGCAAGAAAACCATACAGAGGAACGGCGTTCCGTTGCGTTCCGGACCGTTTTATTTTTGTATTTGGTACCCCTAATGGACATCGAACACCCACTTTAAACTGGATACATGGAAAAATAGCTGAGATATTTCAAGAAAACCATACAGAGGAACGGCGTTCCGTTGTGTTCCAGATCGATTTATTTTTGTATTTGGTACTCCTAATTGACATCGAACACCCAGTTTCAACTGGATACATGCAAAAATAGCTGAGATATCGCAAGAAAACCATACAGAGGAACGGCGTTTCGTTGCGTTCCGGACCGATTTATTTTTGTATTTGGTACCCCTAACTGACATCGAACACCCACTTTCAACTGGATACATGCAAAAATAGCTGAGATATTGCAAGAAAACCATACAGAGGAACACCGTTCCGTTGCGTTCCGGACCGATTTATTTTTGTATTTGGTATCCCTAATTGACATTGAGCACCCAGTTTCAACTGGATACATGCAAAAATAGCTGAAATATTGCAAGAAAACCATACATAGGAACGGCGTTCCGGACCGATTTATTTTTGTATTTGGTACACCTAATTGACATCGAACACCCACTTTCAACTGGATACACGCAAAAATAGCTGAGATATTGCAAGAAAACCATACAGAGGAACGGCGTTCCGTTGCGTTCCGGATCGATTTATTTTTGTATTTGGTACCCCTAACTGACATCGAACACCCACTTTCAACTGGATACATGCAAAAATAGCTGAGATATCGCAAGAAAACCATACAGAGGAACGGCGTTCCGTTGCGTTCCGGACCGATTTATTTTTGTATTTGGTATCCCTAATTGACATCGAGCACCCACTTTCAACTGGATACATTCAAAAATAGCTGAGATATTGCAAGAAAACCATACCGAGGAACGGCGTTCCGTTGCGTTCCGGACCGATTTATTTTTGTATTTGGTACCCCTAATTGACATCGAACACCCACTTTCAACTGGATACATGCAAAAATAGCTGAGATATTGCAAGAAAACCATACAGAGGAACGGCGTTCCGTTGCGTTCCGGACCGATTTATTTTTGTATTTGGTATCCCTAATTGACATCGAGCACCCACTTTCAACTGGATACATGCAAAAATAGCTGAGATATTTCAAGAAAACCACGCAGAGGAACGACGTTCCGTTGCGTTCCCGAACGATTTATTTTTGTATTTGGTACCCCTAATTGACATCGAGCACCCACTTTTAACTGGAAACAAGCAAAAATGGCTGAGATATTGCGAGAAAACCATACAGAGGAACGGTATTCCGTTGCGTTCCGGACCGATTTTTTTTTTATTTGGTACCCCTAAATGACATCGAACCCCCACTTTCAGCTGGATACATGCAAAAATGGCTGACATATTGCAAGAAAACCATACAGAGGAACGTCGTTCCGTTGCGTTCCGGACCGTTGCGTTCGTCTGTATGGTTTCTTGCAATATCTCAGCCATTTTTGCTTGCATCCAGTTGAAAGTGGGTGCTCGATGTCAATTACGGGTACGAAATACAAAAATAAATCTGCCCGGAACGCAACGGAACGCCGTTCCTCTCTATGGTTTTCTTGCAATATCTCAGCCATTTTTGCATGTATCCAGTTGAAAGTGGGTGTTCGATGTCAATTTGGGGTACCAAATACAAAAATAAATCTGCCCGGAACGCAACGGAACGCCGTTCCTCTGTATGGTTTTCTTGCAATATCTCAGCCATTTTTGAATGTATTCAGTTGAAAGTGGGTGTTCGATGTGAATTAGGGGTACCAAATACAAAAATAAATCGGTCCGGAACGCAACGGAACGCCGTTCCTCTGTATGGTTTTCTTGCAATATCTCTGCTATTTTTGCTTTATGCAATTGAAAGTGGGTGTTCGATGCCAATTAGGGGTATGAAATGGAAAACAAAAACTTTCGGAACCCAATGTAATGCCGTTCCACTTAATCGCATTTTATGTTTTATATTGCCCCGGATCTCGCGGGGGGTGGGGGTTCAAGGTGGTCATGTTTCTTTCGTATCAGTGAACTAGTAAGGGTAACTGAGGCAAAATTTGATTAATGTTATTTGTATTTGATGTATTTTTCAAGGAAATTTTTAAGAGCTTCAAAATGGAGGGGAAATATATATAATGAATTTCAAAACCTGTTTTTTTTTTGCATTTTTTCCGACTCGATTGCGTTTCTTATCCTCCCCTCGTTTTTTTTTTTCTAGATCCGGTAAGGTTTTACATACTATTTATTACTTTAATTTTGAAATTTTTTGAAACGAAACTTTTACGAAACATTTGGAATTTTCTATTTTCATGAATGTAAACGTAAAAAAAAATCATTTTACTAGAAAATTCGAATCATAGTACATATAATTGCGGCCTACTTCTCTTTGTGGCTAGGGGCTTTCGAAGAGAAAATCCAAACTCTATAGAAAATATATTTTTTTAATATAAAATAAACAATAGTTACAATTAAAACTATAATGCAAAATAATATTTTTTACAATTAAAAAAATATTTGCGGCGTGTAGGTGGGGAGGACCTGGAATTTCCTTTTGGCCGTCATCGTATTTAGTGTTGCGCCGGATCTGAGCCAGATTGGATTGGATTGTTTTACCTCTGAGCGGCACTTTTTTGCACACCATGGGCTAAATGGCCGGGTCACATGGACCCCGAAGGCTCAGAGAAGGGTGGGGGAGGGGACCCACTGGAACAGCTGTTGGGAGACAGATGGTAGCCTCCCGTCAAAGCCATCCAGCGTGTTCTTTAACATGCACAGGGTATGGCTCTCCCGCACACGGGGCCACGGCTTAACGTCCCATCCGACGGACGGCGGCCTTTCCAAGCCTATCGGTGTCCCCTACTGACCGTGGGCAGGGCGGAGAATTTTGCGGAGATAAATCTCAACGCTGACCCAGCTGGGACTCGAACCTGGGAACTACAGATTACGAGCCTGGCGCGCTACCGACTGAGCCACCCCCGCCCCTAAGATCTGCTCCTGTAATACCACTCTCCTGAGGATCCATAACAGAACCGATAGTTATCGTTCCCCACTCAATGTTTGCTTTTCCACGATCAAACATTTTTTGACAGCGTTTGTTTTGGAGGAAGATCTCAAACAACAACATTAAAACAGTATTGCAGGTATTTACAGCTTTTATTTGGAGATTACAAAAGATAAACTTTATAACAATTGCAACAACATGTTGCATTTTTTACACTCTTCATTCGCTAACTTTATTTTTTTGTACACCATCTTTAACTGCGAAATGGTCAGGTGACAAAAATGCAAAAAGCGTAAGAAGGATCACAGCCTTAAAGAAATAGTATTCGTCTTCAAATATATACAATTGAGGAATTTCTGTTTACCTCGTGTTTACACCGTTCCTTACAAGCATCAAAAAGCGAACAAAACTATTGTTGAAAAACATTACGTTTATTTGGCGCCAAAGTTTTTTAACTGCTTACCAGAGTACATCAAAGGAATAAAAAATGATAACTTTTTCTATAAGGAATTAAGAAAATGGATTTTTAATGTGGTAAATATTGAGACAATGTTTTAGAAATAAAAGAGATTTAAATGTAATAAAATTTCATTTGATGCTGAGTTGCCCTTAAGGTGCTCAATTCTATGTGTATATTGTATTATGTATTATATTTATTATGAATTCTATTTCTAGTGCTCAATCTAATTACTCACCGGAAGTGACCCCGTAGAAACCCCAAAAAACCCCGGAAACGCCCTAATCACCCCCCAGGGTCCAGAGTTTCCGAAGTATCATGAGACTTCCCAAAACGCCTCAAGACACCCGGGAGTGACCCCAAAAGAAACCGGAAGTGACGCAACGAGACCCCAAAAGTAAAAAAGGCCCGACCCCGAAACGCCACTAGAATCCCCCAAAAACCCTACCCCTGAACTAACGCACAGTTCAATATAGATTTTTATATTTTTTTTTCTGTTTTTCTACCCAGTAAATTTTTTTTATTTTTTATTTTTTTTTATTTCATTTATTCTTAATGATAATTTTGAAACTTATAAATTAGTTAAATATTTACTTAGATTTTTTGATCAAGCTAGCAAAGTGTGAGGAAATGTGAAACTGAATCCTGTTGCCTTTTCATTTGTATTACAACATAACTGTTGAATTTCTTCCACAAGCGAGTTTTTACTCTCGTGGAAGACTCAACATTTTTTCTCAGACTTGTACTGAAAAATGTAGGTAAAATTATAAAACACTAATGAAATATAATATTAAAATTTTCCATATGTATGATATGAATAAATATATGATTTTTATTGTACAAACTATGTATAAAGAAGAATATATATTAGAAAATGTAATACTTTAAAATTGTGTATCTGAGAAATACAACATTATATATATTTCATTATAACTTCAGTTCTAAGGTAAAAAACATGTAAATGTAAAGTACTGCATTCTCTGAGAATAAGGGGCGTTGGTAGCTCAGTCGGTAGCGCGCCAGGCTCGTAATCTGTAGTTCCCAGGTTCGAGTCCCAGCTGGGTCAGCGTTGAGATTTATCTCCGCAAAATTCCCTGCCCTGCCCACGGTCAGTAGGGGACACCGATGGGCTTGGAAAGGCCGCCGCCCGTCGGATGGGACATTAAGCCGTGGCCTTTGTACGGGAGAGCCATACCCTGTGCACGTTAAAGAACACGCTGGATGGCCTTGTCTCCCAACAGCTTGTTCCAGTGGGTCCCCTCCCCCAACCTTCTCTGAGCATCCGGGGTCCATGTGACCTGGCCATTTAGCCCATGGTGTGCAAAAAAGTGCCGCTCAGAGGTAAAACAACCCAACTCTGTCAGTAGGAGCAGGACCGGCGCTAGATATTTTGCCGCCAGGAGTGAATTTGTCTACATGCGGCCCCTTTGTCCAAGTCTGATTTGAGATAATAATGATTAATTTAGCTAAATTTAATGTCATTTTTAAAACCAACTGATAATTTTTTTTAAAAAATAGGTCGTAGTTACTTCGGTCAATCTTACTGCAGCTATGGTTATTAGTTTGTCTGAAAATTTGTCCCTCCCCCTAAAGAAAAAAACATAGATGGAAAAATATGGCACTTTTTTTTGCACACCATGGGCTAAATGGGCAGGTACCAAGGGCCCCGAAGGCTCAGAGAAGGTTGGGGGAGGGGACCCACTGGAACAGCTGTTGGGAGACAGATGGTAGCTTCCCGTCAAGGTCATCCAGCGTGTTCTTTAACGTGCACAGGGTATGGCTCTCCAGTACAAGGGGTCGCGGCTTTACGTCCCATCCGACGGATGACGACCTTTCCGAGCCCATCGGTGTCTCCTGACCGAGGGCAGGGTGGGGAATTTTACGGAGATAAATCTCAGTGCTGATGGCCCAGCTGCGACTCGAACCTGGGAACTAGCAGATTAGGAGCCTGGCGCGCTACCGACTGTAGTGTTTTTTAATACTAAGGATGTCAACGATATGGAAAGCCATAAGATATTATTTTGGTCTGAGACAAGGAGTTTAAGATTTTCTTAATGATGTAAGTTTCTCCAATGTGGGGAGAAAAGTCTTTAAATACTCGAACGAAAAATACACCCATCTTCTTTAGCCCTTAGGGGTCCACCATTGGGTGGTTTACTTTACTTACTTGTTTTTACACTGATGCCGATTAGGCATATGTTCAGATGGAGGAGGTTATGGGTACCATTGTACAGTCGCTCAAAAAAGTATCCGAACACTATGGTTGATTACAGAATTCAGAAAAAATAACTGGCAACGATTTTTTTAGAAATTAGTTTTTTAGAAATTAGTTAGAAATTAGAATTAGTTTTAGAAATAATTTAGAAGCAACTTCGTGTCACGTGACACGAAGGTTGTCAGATGACTAATTTCTAAAAATAAATTGTTGCCAGATATTTTTTCTGAATTCTGTAATCAACTATAGTGTTCGGATACTTTTTTGAGCGACTGTAGGTGATCATATTATTTTGATACTAGATCGTGGGGGCTCACTCACGGAAATATTGAGCGTGTGCAGTTACCGTTCACAGCAAACTGGAGCGTGACTGTACCTGGTACTCCATATATGAATTATCGATCTACGATCGACTACACCCGTCTGCTTCATAATTCCTAAATACAATGTTTTTAAACAATCATATTATTAAAAAAAAAATGTACAAGTGATCACCTAAAATAGCTCTGTCTGTCGTTGCTGCTGAAAACATTTGAAAAAATGTAATAAACATCTTCCGTGGAAAAAAAACAATTTTTGCGAACGATGATACAAAATTCTCAAAACATACTTTTGAACTTCGCACCTTAAACTTTGAAAATTTAATAACACGCGTTTTTTGGAGTTCATATAACCCAAAGGGGCGGATTTTTCGGAACCTGTAGTAAACGTTAATGAACATATTTTCCAGGGGTTTCGATGCAAAAGCTCAGTAAATGTAATGAAAAAGTATGTCCACAATAATCATACATTAAAACGCAATGCTCACTCAATCTAATTATCAGAAGATATGTTTTCTCAGAAATATTTCGCCAAAAACTTGCTGGTGTTCTCAAGTTTATTTTTAAAATGTCAGTACATTAAACAGACTTCTTGAAGTATTTATCATCATTCCTAGTGTTGCTTTTTCTTAATAAAAAGGCATATTTTAGTGTCTTTAATAGTTCCGGAAATTTAATAGTTTCGTCGAAACTAAGATGGAATTCGGCAGATCTGAAATTCTATTCAACTCGTAACAATGCATAGATGACACGAATCACTGAAGTGGCTTATTCTAAAACGCCTCAATAGATGGCGCCACAGGACAGCGTACGAGCGAAACCGTGAAAAAGTTATTGCTATTTAAAGAACATTTAGATAACGTAACATAATTCGTAACATTTTGATACTGATAAAGCAAGCAGCATTAAAAAAGGTAATTTAAATTGCAATTTAGTTTGAACAGTACGGTTATCTAAAACGATAGATATATTTATTCTCAGAATATGCAGTAACATTACCTTTACATGTTTTTACCTTAGAACTGAAATTACAATGAAATATATACAATCTTATATATCTTAGATACACAATTTTAAAGCATTATATTTTTTAATATATATTATTCTTTAAACATAGTTTCTCTAATAAAAAATCATATTTTCATTCATACTAATATATATAAAATCTTAATATTATATTTCATTAGTGTTTTATAATTTTACCTACATTTTTCAGTAAAAAGGACCTAAGCCTAAACCAGACTAAGACCTAAGCTAAGTCTGAGAAAAAACGTTGAGTCTTCCACGAGAGTAAAAACTCTCTGTGAAAGAAATTTAATAGTTATGTTATAATGAAAATGAAAAGGCAACATGCTTCCGTTTTAACATTTTCTCAGATTTTGCTAGCAGGAACATAAAAATCAAAGTAAATATTCACCAGTTTATAAGTTCGAAAAATACCAATAAGAATAAATGAAAAAAAACTTTACTGGGTAGAAACCAGAAAAAAATATAAAATTCTATATTGAAATTGTTCGTTAATAAATGGTTCAGTTGAACACTTTAATAGCAACTTTTTCGTCTAATGAAATGCTTTGATTTGGCGATTTCCACAAAATTACCGAACATATTGCTGACATCTTGATTGGCGCAGTGCTTGTGAGATCAATATGAATTTCTCAGCAGATTGGATCGGATCACCCAAATATTACAAGAAGTCTCCTGAAATGGCATGTTTTCAGGAATATAATATTTTGACAGAGAGAGAAGAATTTACAGTTTATATAATAAAAGAATCATTTTTGCGCTTCATATTACGAAACGAACACTTTTTTTTTACCTGATTCATCTTAAACGGAATTAAACATAGCTTTATAAATTTAATTAACAAAAAAATTTGACGTTATTAATGTTTTATGAAGGATATTCACAATTAACATAAATGCAGCTATTCACATAAATTTCAAACTACGGTAGCTTAAAAATTGAAATTTTCCTGATTTTATCTCCTATTTCGATTCCGTATTAAATCTGCTGCTAAATTAATGCCATTTAAAGATTTTTAAATCCATTTTTTTCAATTCGATTTCTCTCGTAACGTTTTATCTAGTTAAATTGGTAAAAAAGGAAACGCACTTGTAGGAACAAAAGTAAAATTTCTTACAATGGCTAAACTATTGGAGTAGAAAAAAAAACTCTTTGAAATAAAAAAGTAAACTTTCTAAGAATGGATAAAGTAAAGTGCTGGAGCAAAAATAAACTCTCTTTGGGAGGTAAGCTTTCTTAGAATGGATAAAGTAAACTGTTGGAGCAAAAATAAACTCTCTTTGGGAGGTGAACTTTCTTAGAGTGGATAAAGTAAACTGCTGGAGCAAAAATAAACTCTCTTCGGGAGGTAAGCTTTCTTAGAGTGGATAAAGTAAACTGCTGGAGCAAACATAAACTCTCTTCGGGAGGTAAGCTTTCTTAGAGTGGATAAAGTAAACTGCTGGAGCAAAAATAAACTCTCTTCGGGAGGTAAGCTTTCTTAGAATGGATAAAGGAAACTGCTGGAGCAAAAGTAAACTCTCTTCGGGAGGTAAGCTTTCTTAGAATGGATAAAGTAAACTGCTGGAGCAAAAGTAAACTCTCTTCGGGAGGTAAGCTTTCTTAGAATGGATAAAGTGAACTGCTGGAGCAAAAGTAAACTCTCTTCGGGAGGTAAGCTTTCTTAGAATGGATAAAGTAAACTGCTGGAGCAAAAATAAACTCTCTTCGGGAGGTAAGCTTTCTTAGAATGGATAAAGTAAACTGCTGGAGCAAAAATAAACTCTCTTCGGGAGGTAAGCTTTCTTAGAATGGACAAAGTAAACTGCTGGAGCAAAAATAAACTCTCTTCGGGAGGTAAGCTTTCTTAGAATGGACAAAGTAAACTGCTGGAGCAAAAATAAACTCTCTTCGGGAGGTAAGCTTTCTTAGAATGGACAAAGTAAACTGCTGGAGCAAAAATAAACTCTCTTCGGGAGGTAAGCTTTCTTAGAATGGATAAAGTAAACTGCTGGAGCAAAAGTAAACTCTCTTCGGGAGGTAAGCTTTCTTAGAATGGATAAAGTAAACTGCTGGAGCAAAAATAAACTCTCTTCGGGAGGTAAGCTTTCTTAGAATGGATAAAGTAAACTGCTGGAGCAAAAATAAACTCTCTTCGGGAGGTAAGCTTTCTTAGAATGGACAAAGTAAACTGCTGGAGCAAGAATAAACTCTCTTCGGGAGGTAAGCTTTCTTAGAATGGACAAAGTAAACTGCTGGAGCAAAAATAAACTCTCTTCGGGAGGTAAGCTTTCTTAGAATGGACAAAGTAAACTGCTGGAGCAAAAATAAACTCTCTTCGGGAGGTAAGCTTTCTTAGAATGGATAAAGTAAACTGCTGGAGCAAAAATAAACTCTCTTCGGCAGGTAAGCTTTCTTAGAATGGATAAAGTAAACTGCTGGAGAAAAAATAAACTCTCTTCGGGAGGTAAGCTTTCTTAGAATGGATAAAGTAAACTGCTGGAGCAAAAATAAACTCTCTTCGGGAGGTAAGCTTTCTTAGAATGGACAAAGTAAACTGCTGGAGCAAAAATAAACTCTCTTCGGGAGGTAAGCTTTCTTAGAATGGACAAAGTAAACTGCTGGAGCAAAAATAAACTCTCTTCGGGAGGTAAGCTTTCTTAGAATGGACAAAGTAAACTGCTGGAGCGAAAATAAACTCTCTTCGGGAGGTAAGCTTTTTTAGAATGGGCAAAGTAAACTGCTGGAGCGAAAATGAACTCTCTTCGGGAGGTAAGCTTTCTTAGAATGGACAAAGTAAACTGCTGGAGTGAAAATGAACTCTCTTCGGGAGGTAAGCTTTCTTAGAATGGACAAAGTAAACTGCTGGAGAAAAATGAACTCTCTTCGGGAGGTAAACTTTCTTAGAATGGACAAAGTAAACTGCTGGAGCAAAAATGAACTCTCTTCGGGAGGTAAACTTTCTTAGAATGGACAAAGTAAGCTGCTGGAGCAAAAATGAACTCTCTTCGGGAGGTAAGCTTTCTTAGAATGGATAAAGTAAACTGCTGCAGCAAAAATGAACTCTCTTCGGGAGGTAAGCTTTCTTAGAATGGATAAAGTAAACTGCTGGAGCAAAAATGAACTCTCTTCGGGAGGTAAGCTTTCTTAGAATGGACAAAGTAAACTGCTGGAGCAAAAATAAACTCTCTTCGGGAGGTAAAGCTTTCTTAGAATGGATAAAGTAAACTGCTGGAGCAAAAATAAACTCTCTTCGGGAGGTAAGCTTTCTTAGAATGGACAAAGTAAACTGCTGGAGCAAAAATAAACTCTCTTCGCGAGGTAAGCTTTTTAGAATGGACAAAGTAAACTTCTGGAGCAAAAATAAACTCTCTTCGGGAGGTAAGCTTTCTTAGAATGGATAAAGTAAACTGCTGGAGCAAAAATAAACTCTCTGCGGGAGGTAAGCTTTCTTAGAATGGACAAAGTAAACTGCTGGAGCGAAAATAAACTCTCTTCGGGAGGTAAACTTTCTTAGAATGGACAAAGTAAACTGCTGGAGCAAAAATAAACTCTCTTCGGGAGGTAAACTTTCTTAGAATGGACAAAGTAAACTGCTGGAGCAAAAATAAACTCTCTTCGGGAGGTAAGCTTTCTTAGAATGGACAAAGTAAACTGCTGGAGCAAAAATAAACTCTCTTCGGGAGGTAAACTTTCTTAGAATGGACAAAGTAAACTGCTGGAGCAAAAATAAACTCTCTTCGGGAGGTAAACTTTCTTAGAATGGACAAAGTAAACTGCTGGAGCAAAAATAAACTCTCTTCGGGAGGTAAACTTTCTTAGAATGGACAAAGTAAACTGCTGGAGCAAAAATAAACTCTCTTCGGGAGGTAAACTTTCTTAAAATGGACAAAGTAAACTGCTGGAGCAAAAATAAACTCTCTTCGGGAGGTAAACTTTCTTAGAGTGGACAAAGTAAACTGCTGGAGCAAAAATAAACTCTCTTCGGGAGGTAAGCTTTCTTAGAATGGATAAAGTAATCTGCTGGAACAAAAATAAACTCTCTTCGGGAGGTAAACTTTCTTAGAATGGCTAAAGAGAAGCAAGAAAAAAAATTAGAGAAGCAAGAATAAACTCTCTTTAAGACAATAAACGTTCTTGGAGCGACAAAAGATAACTGTTGAAGGAATAAAATAAACTTTTGAAATGACCAAATAAAACTCTCTTGGAAGTGGGTAATCTACGTTCATATAATGGTGAAAGTAAACTTTCTTCAAGCTGCAAAAGTACAGTGGCTCATAAAAGTATCCGAACACTATGGTTGATTACAGAATTCAGAAAAAAATATCTGGCAACGATTTTTATTAGAAATTAGCGATCTGGCAACCTTCGTGTCACGTGACACTCCAATGGAACTAAAACAATGCAAACTATATATTGGATTTAGTAAAATTAAATTTTTTCTATCGGACAAAGTAAACTCTCTTGGAATTGATGGATGCATTGCCGCATCTCTTTCTGAAAGGAAAAATGTGGCGCATTGCCATTCTAAACGAGTTTACTTTTGCCTCTTCGAAAGCTTCCGTATCGTCGTTGAGCTATACTCGGAAGTAAACATTAAATAATAAGACAAAGGCGACACATTTATTTTCGAGGGATTACTTCGTTTCGTTTCTTTAATATCAGCAGAAAAGGCGTAAAATTGCTGTTGGGTGTCAATCTACCAAAGGGCTAAAGATTATTATTAAAAAATGGACTATTCTTGTATTTCATGAATGCATGGCCGAGTGGTTAGCGCGGTCGGCTACTGATCTAAGGGTTCTGGGTTCGAGCCCCGGGTAAGGCATGAATGTATGTATCGCTTTTCTGTTGAGGTCCTGCCATCCTCTCGGATCTTTTACTTTGGCATATAAACTGACAGGATCCTGTCAGACCTCTGTGGCAAGCAACTGCTTGAAGGGGTATTTATTTTTAGCCGTCCCGTGGCCGAGTGGTTAGCGCGCTTGGCTACTGATCTACGGGACCTGGGTTCGAGCCCCGGGTAAGGCATGGCTGTTTGTGTCGTTTTTCTGCTGAGGTCCTGCCATCCTCTCAGACCTTCTACTGTGGCATATAAACTGACAGGCTCCTGTCAGACCTCTGTGGCAAGCAGTTGCTTGAGGGGGTATTTATTTATTATTTATTGTAAATTTACAACCTTAGAATTAAATTTACAATTCTCATTTAATATTACAATAGATGTTTGATCATTCTTAAATATAAAATAATTAGAAATAGTAACATAACCAGATTTTGTCAACAAGTATCAGTGATTACTGTATTCATTAAATTATTAGAATTTACCATTGAGTTTGTATTTTATTGATGACAATTTGAGCTAATATTCTCCGTGTTTTAGATTGCATTAAGGGACAAATGATTCAAGTGAAAGCCTCAGTTGAGCGACCTGCCATTTCCCTTTTCCAGAGAGAGATAGAGATCATCGTAGTTCTCTTTTTGCATAATAACTGAGACCACGGCTAAAGATGATTCGATGCAGAACGGCAATTCACTTGGCTTGATTTCAAGGACGGAGACTTGCGAAATCTCTACTAAAAAAAAAATCAAACCCACCTCTAACTTTTGCGTAATGGAATCTATTTTATCATCCGGAAAGAGATACAGTCGCTCAAAAAAAATATCCGAACATTCTGATTGATTACAGAATTCAGGGAAAAATATCTGGCAACGATTTTTTTTTAGAAATTAGTGATCTGGCAACCTTCGTGTCACATGATACGAAGGTTGCCAGATCAATAATTTCTAAAAAAAAAATAATAATAATCGCTGCCAGATATTTCTTCTGAATTCTGTAATCAACCAGAGTGTTCGGATACTTTTTTGAGCGACTGTACATATTTCAACTTTATCTTTACTTCACTGCTGCAATCATCTTATTTTCTTATTCGGACGGAAGATTATCAAATCATTCACATGATGATTCTCTTTACGTAATTAAATTGATAAATCATCTATCCAATGCATCATCATCATCGTCATATTATTGGTTGAATCACACAAATGATAACACACATTCAGTAAATAAAATGCGTAAATCTATAATATTCTGAAGCAATTATTTGCTTCAAAGCCAATAATCATGACAGTTACGAAAAAAATAAATAAATCTGTTTCCTTGCAAACGATAGAAGCTCGATTTCTTCCAGCGACGACTTCAGAATCGAAAACTCTGCTGCTTATAATAACAAGTCATTTGCTGTTGTTATTTTTCTGTCCGAAACGTGAGGTATGGGAATGAGGTCGTCAAGTTGCCAAACCTGAGAATATTCCGAAAGCAGAAGTAACACTTTGCTTACTTCATCATTCTAGATATGTATACGTAGAATTATTTTTCCTGGACGGAATGATTGTTAAAGGCATCATCATCATCACTTCTTTTGGACGGATGAAAATATTTATCCATCAGAATTTGAAAAAAAGTCAAAAAAAAGAAGGAAAGAATATTGGATATTAATGTTTATCACATACTTTGCATTTTGCATTGGTTTCTATAATCCTTCATCGTACAGTAGGAATCCTCATCTTCTTCTTCTTCGTTTCTTTTTTGGTGCTGTAAGGATCGTCATCCCCAGGATTCTTGCTCAGTTTGCAGTCAATGAGAAAGGATGCGAGCAAAGGCAGCCTCCATTTCCCTTTCTCTTTGGGCTTGGGCATTCCGAAAACCAACAACTTGTAGTAGCCTATTTTTGGTGGTGTGATGGTCAGGGTGGTGCGAGGGGTGCCGTCTTCCCTCTGGACGATCCCCCGGTTATCCAACTCCTTCCCCGTCGTGTCAAACACCTGCTGTGTGATCAGCATCAGCTCGTTCACTTCCATCACCAGTTTCCTCTTCCCACCCCAGGTGACGATGACCGGCCCGGGCTGATTGACGAGTTTCATCTTGAAGTCGAAGAAGCTTTGCGTCGGACCCCAGGGGACGTCATTCATGGGGTAAGGAGGAACGTATCGCTTCGCCCTGACGCAGTCCAAGAGGAAAATGGCGACGTTCCTGAGCGTGGTGTCTTCGTACATCTGCCACTCCGGCCTCGCATACACCTTGAAGTAGTAGCGGCCTTCGTTCGGCGGAGAGACGGCGAAGGAGCCTAGCAACCGGTCCTCCTTAAGTTGGCAGAACACGTAGTTGTTGAGCGTGCCGTTCTCTAGATCGTCGGCGGAGTACAGTTTGTATTTGTAGCGCATGGGCTTGTGAGAAGCGATCTTCAACTCGGTCTGGACCCGAAAGATCACGGGATTCTGGGGCCGGGATCGGATGCGAAGGTTGTATTCGAAGAAGAAAGGGGTCACCTTCGGTAAGGCGTTGAACTCATCCAGTTTGATTGGCTTGTCGAGAAGCTGCCATCTGAAAGAATGAAAGAGAGATGATGAATGAATGAGTTATTATTATCCTGTGAGGTTGGCGAGCGGGAAACATCATTTTTGGACAAAAGTTCGCTTAATATTTTCTTCTCTCCAATGCATAAAATAAAAAAATAAATAGTAATAAATCTATTCTCAAGTACCTTCTTGACAGCGGTGGGAGTGGCTCAGTCGGTAGCGCGCCAACCTCGTAATCTGTAGTTCCCAGGTTCGAGTCCCAGCTGGATCAGCGTTGAGATTTATCTCCGCAAAATTCCCCGCCTGCCCACGGTCAGTAGGAGACACCGATGGGCTTGGAAAGGCCGCCGTCCGTCGGATGGGACGTTAAGCTGTGGCTCCGTGTGCGGGAGAGCCATATCCTGTGCACGTTAAAGAACACGCTGGATGGCCTTGACGGGAGGCTACCATCTGTCTCCCAGCAGCTGTTCCAGTGGGTCCCCTCCCCCAATCTTCTCTGAGCCTTCGGGGTCCATGTGACCTGGCCATTTAGCCCATGGTGTGCAAAAAAGTGCCGTTCAGAGGTAAAACAACCCAACCCAACAACACAGAAGAGCCAAACGTTATGTCCAGCGCTTCGTTATGAAAATCGAAGTAACTACGCGCGTGCGAAGGTCATGAAACGGTATAAATAACACCTGATACTGAGTTTTGTTAATCAGTGTTATTCTTGTTCTTCAGATGGGAAAGGCAGCGGAGCTAAGTTAGTTAAACAAAGACCGAATTGTAATGGCCAGACGACTGGGTCAGAGCATTTTCGAGATGGCAAGGCTTGTGGGGTGCTCACGGTCAGTCAGGGTTAGTTCCTTCAAAAAGTGGTCCAATGAAAAACTACGAACCGCCGGCAAGGTGTGGGCCGACCGCTGCTCATCGATGCTAGAGGTTGGGTTGGGTTGTTTTACCTCTGAGCGGCACTTTTTTGCACACCATGGGCTAAATGGCCAGGTCACATGGACCCCGAAGGTTCAGAGAAGGTTGGGGGAGGGGACCCACTGGAACAGCTGTTGGGAGACAGATGGTAGCCACCCGTCAAGTCCATCCAGCGTGTTCTTTAACGTGCACAGGGTATGGCTCTCCCGCACACGGGACCACAGCTTAACTGGAGGGCCTTGGCCGCCATCCGATGGACGGCGGCCTTTCCAAGCCCATCGGTGTCCCCTACTGACCATGGGCAGGGCGGGGAATTTTGCGGAGATAAATCTCAACGCTGACCCAGCTGGGACTCAAACCTGGGAACTACAGATTACGAGCCTGGCGCGCTACCGACTGAGCCACCCCCACCCCTTGAATGATTGAAAGAAGGTCGTCTGGTCCGATGAATCTCGTTTCCTGTTGCACTATGTGGACGGCTAGGCACGTGTGATATTTTAGGCGTCGTTTACCTGGGGAAGTTCTCCGCAAAATTCCCCGCCCTGCCCACGGTCAGTAGGGGACACCGATGGGCTTGGAAAGGCCGCCGTCCGTCGGATGGGACGTTAAGCCGTGGCCCCGTGTGCGGGACAGCCATACCCTGTGCACGTTAAAGAACACGCTGGATGGCCTTGACGGGAGGCTACCATCTGTCTCCCAACAGCTGTTCCAGTGGGTCCCCTCCCCCAACCTTCTCTGAGCCATTGGGGTCCATGTGACCTGGCCATTTAGCCCATGGTGTGCAAAAAAGTGCCGCTCAGAGGTAAAACAACCCAACCCAACCCTGGGGAAGTGTTGGCACCAGGATGTACCATGGGACGAAAACAAGCCAGTGGAGGAAGTGTAACGCTTTGGGCAATGTTCTGCTGGGAAACCTGGGTCCAGTCATTCATGTGCAGGAAACTATGAGTCTACCACCTACCTAAACAGCATTGCAGATCAAATACATCCTTTCATGGCAACGGTATTCCCCTCTAGTAGTGACTTCTTTCAGCAGGATAATGCGCCATGCCACACTGCCTGGATTGGTCGAGAATACTTCGCAGAACATGAGGAAAACTTCCAGGTATTGCCCTGGCCACCAAATTCCCCAGACATCAATCCAATAGAGCATCTGTGGTTTGTGGGGCGGGGGTGGCTCAGTCGGTAGCGCGCCAGGTTCGTAATCTGTAGTTCCCAGGTTCGAGTCCCAGCTGGGTCAGCGTTGAGATTTATCTCCGCAAAATTCCCTGTCCTGCCCACGGTTAGTAGGGGACACAGATGGGCTTGGAAAGGCCGCCGTCCGTCGGATGGGACGTTAAGCCGTGGTCCCGTGTGCGGGAGGGCCATACCCTGTGCACGTTAAAGAACACGCTGGATGGCCTTGACGGGAGGCTACCATCTGTCTCCCAACAGCTGTTCCACTGGGTCCCCTCCCCCAACCTTCTCTGAGCCTTCGGGGTCCATGTGACCTGGCCATTTAGTCCATGATGTGCAAAAAAGTGCCGCTCAGAGGTAAAACATCCCAACCCAAATCTGTGGTTTGTGTTGGAACGGCAATCCGATCTACGGTGGCTCAACACGTAACTTAAAAGAGTTAAAGGATCTGCTAGTAGCATATTAATACCAGATATCACAAGACACCTTTAGAAATCTTGTAGCGTCCATGCCTCCCGGGTAAGAGCTGTTTTGGTGGGACGAGGAGGACCAACATCATATTAGGCAGGTGGTCATAATATTTTGACTCATCGGTATATATCATAATCATACTACAAATGGGAATGCCCGAAAACGAAATGAAAAAAATGAACCTGAAACATCTGTAGACATTGTCTGCAGGAAAGGGGGAGGAGAGCGGTCGGGGGCATTCGTAGCCATGGGCATCGGCAGGGAAGGGGGAGGAGAGCGGTCGGGGGGCATTCGTAGCCATGGGCAACGACAGGGAAGGGGGAGGAGAGCGGTCGGGGGGCATTCGTAGCCATGGGCATCGGCAGGGAAGGGGGAGGAGAGCGGTCGGGGGCATTCGTAGCCATGGGCATCGGCAGGGAAGGGGAAGGAGAGCGGTAAGGGGTATTTGTAGCCATGGGCATCGGCAGGGAAGGGGGAGGAGAGCGGTCGGGGGCATTCGTAGCCATGAGTATCGGCAGGGAAGGGGAGGAGAGCGGTAAGGCGCATTCGCAGCCATGGGTATCGGCAGGGAAGGGGGAGGAGAGCGGTCGGGGGCATTCGTAGCCATGGCCATCGGCAGGGAAGGGGGAGGAGAGCGGTCGGGGGGCATTTGTAGCCATGGGCATTGACAAGGAAGGGGGGATCTACACCCCCCCCCTCTTCTGTCGACGCCCATGGCTGTGTTATCACAATTTTTGGATTAAACTTTTTGCAGTCTGTAGAAAGTACGAAATGCTTACCTGGAGTAGTTACTTTCCATTTCGCTATACGGGAAATGCGTCCAGATAAGTACTTCCGGGTCCGTAAGAAAGAAGTGCTCATTCAACTTCCGCTGAAACTTTCCTGTGTGATCCGTGTAACCTGAATAATGGAAAGAGAGGATAAGTGGGGATAAAGTCTTCATGAACTCTTTCAATAAAACCATTTTGCATTATTTATAAAGCCTAAAATATCAGTGACTCTTGTAAACGCCTACTACAAAAGAAGTAGGTCACTTTTTTGTTAGCGACTTAATACACTAGTCTACGGCGATTAAATGTTTTCTTACGGATTGAAGGGGGTCGGCTGAGTGTATAGGAAGGGGCTGGGGGTGGAGAGGTTGTTAATTTCTGAGATCTGGCACATTTTTATTAACATCGTTTCGATTTTTGTTAAAGTTTAAAATAAGTAGCATCGATAAATTTATGCAATCATAAAAATCTATAATTTTTTTTTTTCAATATAAAACCTACGAATAATTTTGTTCGGGGGGGGGGGATTTTGTTCTTTCCCACACATGGAGTCATGGCTTAACGCCATATCCGACGGACGGCGGCCTTTCCAAGCCCATCGGTGTCCCGTAATGGGGAATTTCACTGCGGGCAATATAGCGGAGAGGAATTCAAAGAGGGTTGAGGAATGGGAGCCACTGCTCAGTTGCTAGGAGACAGGCTCCGCGTCCCATCCGACGCATGGCGGCCTATCACAGTCCATCTGTGGCCTTTTTCTCACTGAGGGAACTGTCGGGATTCAGAGAAGATAAATCTGAATGCTGACATCATAAGGACTCGAACCTGGGAACTGAAGGTAACTAGCATGAGCCAACTCCCGCCCCTGCTCACAGTTAAAACAAGCCATCGATCATCTCGTGAACCTGAAGGCTACATTTGACCGGAGGGGGGGGGGGACAAAAATTGGCATTTCAAAGGTAAAAAAAAAACTAATTTTGGCAAGAGAAAACACATCTTCTATTTTTTATTATATTAAATTAGTGTTTTTTTGTGTGTGTTTTATCGCCAGACACAAATAATAATTAAATAAAAAAAAAATAAATACCCCTCAAGCAGCTGCTTGCCACAGAGATCTGACAGGAGCCTGTCAGTTTATATGCCAAAGTAGAAGATTAGCGCCCTCGAAAAAAAATTTATTTTTTTTGGGGGGGGGGGGGAGAGAATTTGAAGTTAAATAAAATTTGAAATTAAAATTTAAAATTAAAATCAAACTCAAATAACTTTGTTTGATTTCGAATTGAGTTGGGTTCTTTTACCTCTGAGCGATACTTTTTTTGCACACTATGCGCTAAATGGCCAGGTCACAAGGACCCCGAAGGCTCAGAGAAGATTGGGGATGGGACTCACTGGAACAGCTGTTCGAAGACAGATGGTAACCTCCCGTGAAAGTCAACCAACGTGTTGTTTAACGTGCACAGGTATGGCTCTCCCGCACACGGGGCCATGACTTAACGTCCCATCCGACGGACGGCGGCCTTTCCATGCCTACTGGTGCCCCCTATTGACCTTGAGCAAGATGGAGTTTTAAGGAGATAAATCACAATGCTGACCCAGTTGGGTCTCGAATCTGGGAATACAGATTACGAGCCTGGCGCGCTACCGACTGAGCCCCCCTCGCCCCTTTGATTTCGAGAAGTAACAAGCCAAAAAAAAATGTAAATTCCTCGAGAATGAAGGAAAGGACCTCTGACCTGTTCCCCAAGTTGCATCAACCAGCCTCCATGATCCGAAGATGAAGACGGCATTCCAAGCGTGGGTGATGTCTTCTCCGGGATGAAACTGATGTCCCGGTCGGTAGTCGTAACCTTTGGCAAAGCCATGCACTCGCTTCACTCGAATGTTCGCCAACCTGAAGCACAAACAGACACTTTTAGTACATTATTGAAAAAAAAAATTCAAATTTACTCTTTCACATGCGTATAAAAAAAATAAAGTATTCGCATACACTGCCTGGACAAATTATTATGACCGCTGCATCGTGCATCATGCCAATGTACGCAAAATGTCTTACTGACATTAAAATTCTGCATCACTACGAAGTCCTATGAAAGCCATCAAGTAATTGTGAAATTAGTGATCTGGCAACCTTGGTGTCACGTGACACGAACGTTGCCAGATCACTAATTTCTAAAAAAAAAAAAAAAAATTGCCAGATATTTTTTTCTGAATTCTGTAGTCAACCATAGTGTTTGGATACTTTTTTGAGCGACTGTAGGTGGTCATATTATTTTGATACTAGATCGTGTGGGCTCACTCACGGAAATATTGAGCGTGTGCAGTTACCGTTCACAGCAAACTGGAGCGTGTGCAGTAACTGCAAACGCTCCAGTTTGCTGTGAACGGTAACTGGAGCGTGTACAGTTGCTGTACACGCTCCAGATATTTTTCCTGAATTCTGTAATCACGTGACACGAAGGTTGCCAGATCACTAATTTCTAAAAAAAACTCGTTGCCAGATATACTTTCTGAATTCTGTAATCAACCATAGTATTCGGATATTTTTTGAGCGACTGTAGGTGTTCATATTAATCTGGCCAGACAGTAAATTCAAACTAATGTAGAAAAAGTTAAAGTTAATCACACAAAAATCAGTCACTTACCATTTATTGGGCTTGCCATAAGCTAAATAAATTAATTTCAAAACATTAATTCGTCAAATAAATATATATTTGAAAAAAAAAATCTGAATGAACTCTCTTACAAAAATTTTAAACAATTGCGTTAGGCAGTACAATCTTTCCTAAAAGTGCATTCTAAAATTTTGAAAATATTCAGTTTACGAGATAATTCAACAATAGCATCCGAAATATACAAATTTGGAGTTAATTGATTCCGCTTCTGACGAAAACAATTGCTGGATTCAAAATACCCCGAGAACAGGTTTCACCTTTAACTAGCGAACATTAAAAATTGGTGACCACTAATTGGTTGGGTTGTTTTACCTCTGAGCGGCACTTTTTTTTTTGCACACCATGGGCTAAATGGCCAGGTCACATGGACCCCGAAGGCTCAGAGAAGGTTGGGGGAGGGGACCCACTGGAACAGCTGTTGGGAGACAGATGGTAGCCTCCCGTCAAGGCCATCCAGCGTGTTCTTTAACGTTGGGTTGTTTTACCTCTGAGCGGCACTTTTTTGCACACCATGGGCTAAATGGCTAGGTCACATGGACCCCGAAGGCTCAGAGAAGGTTGGGGGAGGGAACCCACTGAAACTGCACAATCCGTGTGCAGTAAAGAACATGCTGGATGGCCTTGACGGGAGGCTACCATCTGTCTCCTAACTGCTATCCAGTAGACCCTCCTCCCCTAACCTTCGGGATTCTTGTGACCTGGCCATTGATTATATATTAATTAACAGCAAATGGGCTAGTTCTGTTAGGAATATCAGGGCATATAGGGGAGCTGAAATTGGATCTCACCATTCATCATCCTCAAGCAGCCATGGGCTACGGAGGTCCAACCAGACCACGCAGTTTAATTCTCCAAGCATATCTGTCCTGAGCTACATCTGCTGCATCCGGCCACTGCACACCAATTCTAACAAGGTCCTGTTTGACATTGTCTGCCCACCGCATCCTAGGTCTCCCCCTCCTTCTGAGGCCTCTAGGCACACTGTTCATAACCCTATTCGCCAATCTATAATTATCCATACGGGCAACATGGCCAAACCAGCGGAGTCTCTCTCTGCACAATATGCTGCTTAAAGGAGGTTGCAGACTCCTTTGCCTAACCTCATCATTAGTTACAAAGTTAAACCACCTAATACCCAAGATACTGCGTAAGCATCTAGAATCAAAAGCATCTAGTTTCCTGTTATCTTGCTTACACAGCGTCCAAGTTTCACTACCATAACTAACCCTGGAAAGAACCAAACTATTATACAGTCTAATTTTAGTCTTTAGGTGTATACGCCTATTTCTCCACAATCTCCATAGATTCTTAAAAGTCCCGGCAGCAATCCCTATTCGTCTGTTAATCTCATGCCGCACATCACCATTATCTGTTACATAGCTCCCAAGATAATTAAACTGTGACACCTGCTCAAGACTGCAAATATTCAGATTAACTGAATCACAACCTGCCTGACCAATTTTCATCACTTTAGTTTTCTCTCTGTTTATAACCAAACCTACTCTACTACCAGTCTCATCAACAGCTCGAATGAAAGAGTTCATCTCATCAACATCATTTGCCAAAAGGGCTAAATCATCAGCATAATCTAAATCAGAAATTTTCGTATCTCCAGACCATTTAAGGCCAAAATCTTTCCCTAGAAGTGAATTTCGCATAACATAATCAACAACCAAACTAAAGAGAAAAGGAGACAAAATGCACCCTTGTCGAACACCAGAAGTAATGCTAAACCAATTGCTACAAGACTTACCAACTCTCACACATGACTCAGTGTTATTATAGAGAGCTTTCATTATGTTAACTAACTTGTCTGGTATACCATATGATCTCACAATCAACCACAAATTATGACGATCAACAGAGTCGAAAGCCTTTTTGAAATCAACAAAGCTAGCAACCAAAGGTTTCTGAAACTCTAAACATTTCTCAAGAATCTGCCTAAGTGAAAATATCTCATCCACACATCCCCTACCACTTCTGAATCCACATTGCTCATCACGCAATTGCCTGTCAACCAGATTCTTAATTTTATTAAGCACAATCATGGAAAGAACTTTACCTGGAACAGAGAGTAGGCTGATACCCCTATAGTTATCACAAGAACTGCGATCACCTTTTTTGAAAATAGGGATAATAATAGCTCTGGTAAAATCTTTAGGAACCATGCCTTTATCATAAAAGTTATTCAAAATTTCAGTCATCCAAGTGGTAACCAAAACATTCCCAGCTCTGAGCATTTCTGTAGTAATTTCATCTACCCCTGGGGATTTATGAAGTTTCAGTTTAGAGATAGCCAAACTAACTTCAGATTGTGTTATAGGGCCAACATTAAAGCTGCCAATGCATCTATCATCATTACAAACAATGGGAGTAGAACTAACCACATTGTTTAGAACATCACTGAAATGCTCAGCCCACCTAGCCATGAGAGAATCCTAACCTTCTATAACCTTACCTTGTTTATCCTTCAATCCCTGTATGCCTGTCCGTTTTCTACCACATAAGACATTAACTATCTGGTACAGCTCTCTGCTGTTGTGCTGCCTAACTGCTTCCTCAGCTTTGTCAGCCAAGCTATCAAGCCAAAGATTTTTATCAGTAGCTAACTGATCCTTTACACGTTTATTAAGCTCTCTGTAATCTTTTCTATTAGGACTAGTAGGGTACTGATTAAGGACATTCCTGCAATTCCTTCTTTCTGAAATAAGCTCAATTGCCTTGTCACTTAAATAATTCTGCCTCCTCTGCTCCTTTTTTCCTAAAAGAGTACTGTTAGTTTCCAAAAAAGCCTGTTTAAAATGGCCCCATTTTTCCTCAACTTCAGTATTAAGCAAACCATGACCGTCATAATGACTAAGTAACCTATCATGGTAAGCTTTAGCTATAACTGGGTCATTCAGAGCTTCAGTATTAAAGGTAAATTTTTTAACTCTAGCACAACACTTTTTAAGTTTAAGTTGCAAGACACTTTTAACAAGGTAATGGTCAGATCCAATTTCAGCTCCCCTATATGCCCTGGTATTTCTAACAGAACTAGCCCATTTGCTGTTAATTAATATATAATCAATCATATTCCTATGCAGCCCATCAGGTGAAACCCATGTGTATTTATGTATGTCGCGGTGTTTGTAATATGTGTTAGTTATTCTGAAACCATTGAGTTTACTTACCTGTAGGAGACGTTGTCCATTGCCATTGCAGCTACCAATACCAAAAGGACCTATTACTCCTCCCCAAAGGTCAGAGTCGGTACCAACTTTGGCATTGAAGTCACCAAGAACAAGGGTAATATCTCCTTTCTTGACAGAATTCAAAATGTCCTGAAGTTGTCCGTAAAACCTATCCTTCTCATCCTCATCAGCATCCTCAGTGGGGGCATAACAGCAGATAACATTCAAGTTTTTAATGCTTGTCTGAAATTTTGCTGTAAGAAACCTTTCATTAATGCACTCATATCCTAGAAGAGTATCACTAGCATGTCTGCTGAGCAACAGACCCACGCCTTGGTGATGCTTTCCATCCTCCCTCCCTGTAAAGAGAAATTTAAAGTTATTTTTAAGTATCTCACCTTTACCTGTCCATCTGGTCTCTTGCAAGCCTAGAATATCTAGGTTATAGCGCTGGAATTCCTGCATGAGGACATCAAGAGAATAATCTCTATGTAATGTCCTCACGTTCCACGTTCCTGCAGAAAGAAAATGATTAGTAGGATTTTTAAAGAAATTAGGTTTATTGAGATTGGTAGGGCCAACAATATCAAACAGCCCCCTGATCGCAGGCATGGGGCAAAGACCTGTTCCTCCTCCGCTAAAGGCTGAAGTCACCGATGCTGGTAGGAACTTCAGGCACCACCTTTTCAAGTGGACTTTTTCAAGATGTCTTGCAAATTAAACTTAAAAAGTGTTGTGCTAAATTTAAAAAATTTACCTTTAATACTGAAGCTCTTAAAGACCCAGTTATAGTTAAAGCTTACCATGATAGGTTATTTTCATGGTAAAAAAAAAAAGGTCGCCGTCCGACGGATGGTACTTTAAGCCGTGGCCCCGTGTGCGGGAGAGCCATACCCTGTGCACGTTAAAGAACTCGCTGGATGGCCTTGACGGGAGGCTACCATCTGTCTCCCAACAGCTGTTCCAGTGGGTCCCCTCCCCCAACCTTCTCTGTGCCTACGGGGTCCATGTGACCTGGCCATTTAGCCCATGGTGTGCAAAAAAGTGACGCTCAGAGGTAAAACAACCCAACCTACCTTCCATGGGAAGATTGACTGGCACTTTTCCTTTTATGAGTTATCCTCAATTCTCATGGACAGTTTATAGGTAACTCTAATATATACATCTAGTATACATTATCTGTTATTTTACCAACATTTTAAATCGAAATACTCTATAGAAGAGGTTCTCAACGTGGGGAACGCGGTTAATTTTTTGGGGCTCGCCGTCACTAGATTTAGTAACAAAGTCGCTCAGTTGGCATTGTTATACTATAACTATAGTTTTATCTATCTATACAAGAGATACGCCAGTTACATGCAGATTTCCAGGGGGTACGTGAAGCATAAAAGATTGAGAACCACTGCTCTATAATAACAATGTTTTTGAACACTATTATGGTGTAGCTCCATCTGCAAAAAAAGCTGATTCTACAATGACTGGATTTAACGTCACAATAGCGGATAAATTAATTGGCAGCGGTCAGATCACCTGACATGTCTCGTCAGGAGGTCGTGGGTTCAGATGCCGCCCGGCTCAAGAAAAATTTTCTCTATGCCCGCATTGACCTACAACATACTAGTGTCCAAAAAACAGTGCTGTTATGAAGTTTTGTGATTTAAAATGCTACTAAACTAAGAGATAATTATTACTCATAAATTTATAATCGGAATGGAGTAAAAAAAATAGCAAACGATTACACATAATTTGTACAAAGTTTTTTAAACTATCACTAGAACAGAGAGGGAAAAAATGCCTATTTATATATATATATATATATACACCGAAGAGCCAAAACATTATGACCAACTCCTAACATGATGTTGGTCTTCCATGTGCCACCAAAAAGCTTTTACCCGGCGAGACATGGAAGCTACACCTCTCTTCTGTTGCGACCTTATGCAACCACGGCAATTCCTGATTCCGCTTGTACAGCACTACCAGTTTCGAAAAGCCATGCTTATCTAGAGCCGGGGGCAAGGAATACGCCCTATAGGCGCACCTCAACCCCAGCCTCACATGGCAGCAGTCCTATAGAAGGAAAGCTGACCACCGGAAGAAACCTTACTTTAATCTATTCCCCGGTTAGCCATGAACAAGGATATATAGATCCAAGTTCGCTCGGCGTCCGGAGTGGAGACTCTTAGTAAGGCCCAGACTTTGAGGACTCGACCTACTGGGGCACAAATCTTTTCAGAAGAGTCCTCGAACAGCTCACCCAGAGCTCCTGATTGGTAAAGTCTCAGACGCTGTCACCAACCAACCGGCTAGGGAACCGGTCGGCAGCATCGTCGACCTCGGTTGGCTTTGGCAATGCTCCAGCCGGGGACCAATCCGGCCGGCAAAGCCTTCAGCCGGTTTGCTGGGCTCTAGGCCCCCCCCCCCCCCCCCACCACGCCAAGGTAGTCCCCTATTGGGGGGGGGGACATGGGAGCTATAAGATTTCTAAAGGTGTCTTGTGGTATCTGGTACCAATATGTTACCAGCAGATCCTTTAATTCTTGTAAGTTACGTGGTTGAGCCGCCGCAGATCGGATGTGCTGTTCCAACACAAACCACAGATGCTCGATTGGATTGATGTCTGGGAAATGTAGAGGTCAGGGCAATATCTGGAAGTCTTCCTCGTGTTCTGCGAACAATTCTCGAACGATCCGGGCAGTGTGGCATGGCGCATTACCCTGCTACTAGAAACTCTAGAAGGCACTACTAGAAGGGTATACCGTTGCCATGTAAGGATGTACCTGGTAGGCAATGGTGTTTAGGTAGATGGTAGATGTCACGGTTTCCTGCACCTGAATGACTGGGCCCAGGGCATTACACTTCTTCCACCGGCTTATTTTTGTCCCACGGTGCATCCTGGTGCCAACACTTCTCCAGGTAAACGATGCACACGAACCCGGCCGTCCACAAGGTGCAAAAGGAAACGAGATTCATCAGACCAGGCGACCCTCTTCCAATCATTCAAGGTCCAGTTTTGATACTTGCTTGCCCATTGTAGGTGCTTTCGACGGTGAACCGAGGTTAGCATGGGCATTTGGAGTGGCCTGCGGCTACGCAGCCCCATTTTCAGCAGGGTTCGATGTCTGTCTGTTGTGACACATTACTCCCGTCAGCAGCATTCAAATTACGGGCGAGTTGCGCCACATTATCCCTTCTGTTGACTCGTGCCATACTGGATTGCCTTCGTTCACTTCTAGCATCGATGAGCCGTGGTCGAGCCACACTTTGCCGGTGGTTTGTGGTTTTTCCCTCAGTAGGATCACTTTTTGAAGGTACTAACCACGGCTGACCGCGTGCACCCCACATGCCTTGCAGTCTCGAAAATGCTCTGACCCAGTCGTTTGGCCATTACAATTCAGCCTTTCTCAAACTCATTGAAGTCCGCCGCCCGTCCCATCTGAAGAACAAGAATAACACTGATTAACAGAGCTCAATATCAGGTGTTCAATATCACAGTGTATATCACAGCATATAATGTGTCACAACAGACAGAACATCGAACCCTGCTGAAAATGGGGCTGCGTAGCCGCAGGCCACTCCAAATGCCCATGCTAACCTCGGTTCACCGTCGAAAGCGCCTACCATGGGCAAGCAAGTATCAAAACTGGACCTAGAACGATTGGAAGAAGATCGTCTGGTCTGATGAACTCGTTTCCTTTTGCACCTTGTGGACGGTCGGGTTCGTGTGCGTGATATTGAGCTCTGTATATACTGTGATAAACGGTTTATTTGTGATATAAACCGTTTATTTATACCGTTTCATGACCTTCGCACACGCGTCTTTTACCAGTAGTTGCTTCGATTTGCATGAAGACGCGCTGGTCATAATGTTTTGGCTCTTCGGTGTATACAGGTAAATATTACAGTGGAGGAGCCAAATGCTAAACTGAAGTGGAAAAGACAAGAACGCCTTTTCGAGTAATTTTTTTCCGCCGAAACTTTTTGTTAAATAACGCGTTTAGAGAATAGGTGAAAAAGAAAATAAAAAATGCATTACGAAGCGTCTTTTTATTCTTGCTCTGTTCAATTAAATATCAGATATCTACATCAGGGGGGGGGGGGGGCTCAGTCGGTAGCGCGCCAGGCTCGTAATCTGTATAGCCCTGGTTCGAGTCCCAGCTGGGTCATCGTTGAGATTTATCTCCGTAAAAATCCCCGCCCTGTCCACGGTCAGTAGGGGACACCGATGGGTTTGGAAAGGCCGCGGTCCGTAGGGTGGGACGTTAAGCCGTGGCCCCGTGTGCGGGAGAGCCATACCCTGTGCACGTTAAAGAACACGCTGGATGGCCTTGACGAGAGGCTACCATCTGTCTCCCAACAGCTGTTCCAGTGGGTCCCCTCCCCCAACCTTCTCTGAGCCTTCGGGGTCCATGTGACCATGGCCATTTAGCCCATGGTGTGCATAAAAGTGCCGCTCAGAGGTAAAACAACCCAACTCTACATCAGGACATATCATGTAATACTCAAAGCGACTCACCAAATATTTTATTACCAGCCATCACCGTTTAAAAATAGGTTTCCGTTCGTTAGATGCTAATCAAATATTACTACTTGTATTTTGTCGAAGTTTCGATTGATTTGAATATTTCCATCATTAGCGGATGACAAATTAGAAAAAATAGGAAAGCCGGATTCTCTATGAAAACGAGTTTCATATTTTTCTAAGAGGTTGGGCTTTCTAATTTCGTCTTAGTAAAAGGTATTCTAAAAGACATCTAGCCTGTGGCGCCATCTTTTTACGAAGTTCTGCACTTCAGGCTTTTATTTCTGTAAAATTGAATCCACGGAAAGACCATGGATAAGCGACAAGTCAACTTCTTTCGAGTCCTCAGAGCCCATACGTGTAGATCCACTTGACTAGGTTGGTTGGGTTGGGTTGTTTTACCTCTGAGCGGCACTTTTTTGCACACCATGGGCTAAATGGCCAGGTCACATGGATCCCGAAGGCTCAGAGAAGGTTGGGGGAGGGGACCCACTGGAACAGCTGTTGGGAGACAGATGGTAGCCTCCCGTCAAGGCCACTCAGCGTGTTCTTTAACGTTGGGTTGTTTTACCTCTGAGTGGCACTTTTTTGCATACCATGGGCTAAATGGCCAGGTCACATGGACCCCGAAGGCTCAGAGAAGGTTGGGGGAGGGGACCTACTGGAACAGCTGTTGGGAGACAGATGGTAGCCTCCCGTCAAGGCCATACAGCGTGTTCTTTAACGTGCACAGGGTATGGCTCTCCCGCACACGCGGCCACGGCTTAACGTCCCATACGATGGACGGCGGCCTTTCCAAGCCTATCGGTGTCCCCTACTGACCGTGGGCAGGGCGGGGAATTTTGCGGAGATAAATCTCAACGCTGACCCAGCTGGGACGCGAACCTGGGAACTACAGATTACGAGCCTGGCGCGCTACCGACTGAGCCACCCCCGCCCCCATCCACTTGACTAGAGAGAATCGATCAGGTATCCTCAATTAATGAATGCTTTCCTTCCTAAATTTCAAAGTTTTCGATTCTCTTCCCATACTTCTCCTTGAAATGGGTTTTAAAGTATTGCCAGAGGTCACCTCTCTCAGCTGAAGAACTGCAGCAGCTCTGTTTGGATGTACAGTCGCTCAAAAAAATATCCAAACACTATGGTTTGATTACAGAATTCAGAAAAAATATCTGGCAACGATTTTTTTTAGATATCAGTGATCTGACAATCACATGACACGAGGGTTGCCAGATCACTAATTTCTAAAAAAATATATCGTTGCCAGATATTTTTTCTGAATTCTGTAATCAACACGTGTTCGGATGCTTTTTTTGAGCGACTGTACTTCTAAATAGCATAATAATAAATTATTTATTATAAATAAAAAGTGCGGTACATATCTACTTACAACTTATAGGAACACCGAGTATATTATAAATGTTACATAATTTTTCGCCGCAAAATCTTTAATCACGTTATCAAAATTGACCGATTTCGCTATTTCGGTCAATTCTGACCGAAATTTCATTTTTTACGATGAGCTTTACGTGGACCGCGGGGCCGGGTTCCGGGGAACGCGCTGCACCCGCCTACGCCGGCCCTGTCAGTAGGGGACACCGATGTGTTTTGAAAGGCCGCCGTCTGTCTGATGGGACGTTAGAGAACACCCTGGATGGCCTTGACGGGAGGCTACCATCTGCCTCCCCACTGTGGGTCTCCTCCCACTAACCTTCTCTTATCCCCAAGGGTCCTTGTGCCTGGACAATTTAGCCCATTGCCTGCAAAAAAAGTGCCGTTCAGAAGTAACCCCAAAAAATTTCGGCTGAAATTAAACCGTGAGTACAGCGCATAATAAACATAAAAAAAAATTTAAGAATCGTAAAATTTCGATCTATAGTGATCATCACTGACGAAATTCTTTTACTAAATCTTCTGAATAACAGCGCAAATAGTAGAGATTTTCTCAACTTACTCAGTGCACTTTAAAGAACACGCTGGATGGCCTTGCCGGGAGACTCCCATCTGTCTCCCAACAGCTTTTCCAGTGGGTAATCTCCCCCAACCTTCTCTGAGCCTTCGGAGTCCATGTGACCTGGCCATTTAGCTCATGGTGTGCAAAAAAGTGCTGCTCAGAGGTAAAACAACCCAACATAACTCAACTTACCCTTTCATTAAAAAAAAATCTTCTCCCCTTTCTATTTCTTTTAGGTACCCGTGTGCGGAAGAGCCATACCCTGTGCACGTTAAAGAACACGCTGGATGGCCTTGACGGGAAGCTACCATCTGTCTCCCAACAGCTGTTCCAGTAGGTCCCCTCCCCCAACCTTCTCTGAGCCTTCGGGGTCCTTGTGACCTGGACATTTAGCCCATGGAGTGCAAAAAAAGTGCCGCTCAGGGGTAAAACAACCCAACGTTAAAGAACACGCTGGATGGCGTTGACGGGAGGCTGCCATCTGTCTCCCAACAGTTTTTCCAGTGGGTCCCCTCCCCCAACCTTCTCTGAGCCTTCGGAGTCCATGTGACCTGGCCATTTAGCTCATGGTGTGCAAAAAAGTGCTGCTCAGAGGTAAAACAACCCAACCCAACTCAACTTACCCTTTCATTAAAAAAAAAATCTTCTCCCCTTTCTATTTCTTTTAGGTACCCGTGTGCGGGAGAGCCATACCCTGTGCACGTTAAAGAACACGCTGGATGGCCTTGACGGGAGGCTACCATCTGTCTCCCAACAGCTGTTCCAGTGGGTCCCCTCCCCCAACCTTCTCTGAGCCTTCGGGGTCCTTGTGACCTGGTCATTTAGCCCATGGAGTGCAAAAAAAGTGCCGCTCAGAGGTAAAACAACCCAACGTTAAAGAACACGCTGGATGACCTTGACGGGAGGCTACCATCTGTCTCCCAACAGGTTTTCCAGTGGGTCCCCTCCCCCAACCTTCTCTGAGCCTTCGGAGTCCATGTGACCTGGCCATTTAGCCCATGGTGTGCAAAAAAGTGCTGCTCAGAGGTAAAACAACCCAACTCAACTTACCCTTTCATTAAAAAAAAAAATCTTCTCCCCTTTCTATTTCTTTTAGGTACCCGTGTGCGGAAGAGCCATACCCTGTGCACGTTAAAGAACACGCTGGATGGCCTTGACGGGAAGCTACCATCTGTCTCCCAACAGCTGTTCCAGTAGGTCCCCTCCCCCAACCTTCTCTGAGCCTTCGGGGTCCTTGTGACCTGGACATTTAGCCCATGGAGTGCAAAAAAAGTGCCGCTCAGGGGTAAAACAACCCAACGTTAAAGAACACGCTGGATGGCGTTGACGGGAGGCTGCCATCTGTCTCCCAACAGTTTTTCCAGTGGGTCCCCTCCCCCAACCTTCTCTGAGCCTTCGGAGTCCATGTGACCTGGCCATTTAGCTCATGGTGTGCAAAAAAGTGCTGCTCAGAGGTAAAACAACCCAACCCAACTCAACTTACCCTTTCATTAAAAAAAAAATCTTCTCCCCTTTCTATTTCTTTTAGGTACCCGTGTGCGGGAGAGCCATACCCTGTGCACGTTAAAGAACACGCTGGATGGCCTTGACGGGAGGCTACCATCTGTCTCCCAACAGCTGTTCCAGTGGGTCCCCTCCCCCAACCTTCTCTGAGCCTTCGGGGTCCTTGTGACCTGGTCATTTAGCCCATGGAGTGCAAAAAAAGTGCCGCTCAGAGGTAAAACAACCCAACGTTAAAGAACACGCTGGATGACCTTGACGGGAGGCTACCATCTGTCTCCCAACAGGTTTTCCAGTGGGTCCCCTCCCCCAACCTTCTCTGAGCCTTCGGAGTCCATGTGACCTGGCCATTTAGCCCATGGTGTGCAAAAAAGTGCTGCTCAGAGGTAAAACAACCCAACTCAACTTACCCTTTCATTAAAAAAAAAAATCTTCTCCCCTTTCTATTTCTTTTAGGTACCCGTGTGCGGAAGAGCCATACCCTGTGAGCCATACAACTGGAGAGTGTGCAGTAACTGCACACGCTCCAGTTTGCTGTGAACGGTAACTGGAGCGTGTACAGTTGCTGTACACGCTCCAGATATTTTTTCTGATGGGTGGCCTTGACGGGAGGCTACCATCTGTCTCCCAATAGCTGTTCCAGTGGGTCCCCTCCCCCAACCTTCTCTGAGCCTTCGGGGTCCATGTGACCTGGACCTTTAGCCCGTGATTGAATTGTGGTGTGCAAAAAAGTGCCGATCAGAGGTAAAACAACCCAACCCTATTTCTTTTAGGTGTGTCAGTCTCGATAGCGAGTATTTTTAGCCCCCTCTCGCGGTGATAGACGACACGACTTCGTCATTTATTTCCCCCCTTCCTTCCCCCCCATCCATGTCGCGTTCTCTTTCCATGTCCGCTATTGAAGTGTTTAAGACCGCAGCTGACTACGGGCGTGACTTGTCCGGAAGTCAGTTATCTTTTTGTGAAAAAAATATCGCTCAACCGGAACGTGTGAAACACGACGAAGGTGTGCCAGTTAGCAGACGATATCTTCAGCTCGCTTCCATCGTCATTTGTCATCGTCAGTCATCTGTATCGATATTTGGAGTTAGATATCTTTTTACTCTTTGGATCTGGCAAGAGAAAATTAATAGCTTTTAAGTTTTCGAATCACAGTTGTTAAGTGTGTGAGAAAAAAATAGATAAATTGCCAATGAGTTGGGTTGTTTTATTTCTGAGCGGCACTTTTTTGTACACAATGGGCTAAATGGCTAGGTCACATAGACCCCAAAGGCTCAGAGAAGGTTGAGGGAGGGGACCCACTGGAACAGCTGTTAGGAGACAGATGGTAGCCTCCCGTCAAGGCCACCCATCAGAAAAAAATATCTGGAGCGTGTACAGTTGCTGTACACGCTCCAGTTACCGTTCATAGCAAACTGGAGCGTGTGCAGTTACTGCACACGCTCAATATTTCTGTGAGTGGGCCCACACGATACAGGTTTTTGTGAGCTCACACGATTCAGTGTGCTGTACACATTAAAATAGCGAATGGTTGGGTTGTTTTACCTCTGAGCGGCACTTTTTTGCACACAATGGGCTAAATGGCCAGGTCACCTAGACCCCAAAGTCTCAGAGAAGGTTGAGAGAGGGGACCCACTGGAACAGTTGTTAGGAGACAGATGGTAGCCTCCCGTCAAGGCCATCAAGTGTGATCTTTAACGTGCACAGGGTAAGGCTCTCCCACACACGCAGGGGCGGGGGTGGCTCAGTCGGTAGCGCGCCAGGCTCGTAATCTGCACTTCCCAGGTTCGAGTCCCAGCTGGTTCAGCATTGAGATTTACCTCCGCAAAATTCTCCGCCATGCCCACGGTAAATAGGGGACATCGATGGGTTTGAAAAGGCCGTCGTCCGTCGGATGGGACGTTAAGCCGTGGCCAAGTGTGCGGGAGAACCATAAACTGTGCACGTTAAGGAACAGATTGTAATGGCTACCATCTCTCTTTCAACAGCTGTTCCAGTGAGTCCCCTCACCTAACCTTCTCTGAGCCTTCGGGGTCCATGTGACCTGGTCATTTAGCCAATTGTGTGCAAAAAAGTGCCGCACAGAGGTGAAACAACCCAACCCACACACGGAACAATTGCTTAACGTCCCATCCGACGGACGGCGGCCTTTCCAAGCCCATCGGGATTGCCAATAAAGGTTTTCTAACGGAAAGGAACACGGATTTCAAAATTCCTCGCTGAAAGGGTGCTTTTTTTTCTTCTTTATGTTTGCTAAAACATTAAAAGAACTTAATTCCAGTTCTGGGGAAAATAAGGAGTAGGGTGGCTTAGTCGGTATCGAGCCTGCCTCGTAATCTGCAATTCCTCGATTCCAGATCCAGCACTGCCAGCGTTGTGATTTGTCTTCACTAAGCCTCCACGTTTTCCTCGATGAGAAAATGCACACCGATGGGCTTGGAAAGGCCGCCGTCCATCGGATGAGGCGTTAAGCCGTGGTTCTCGTATAGAAAGCATATTCTTTGTGCATGTTACAGAACAGACTGGATGGACTTGAAGGGTGGTTTCCATCTGCCCTCTAATAGCTGTCAAGTGGATTCCCATCCTCCCCACAAGTGGCTCAGTCAGTAGTGTGCCAGGTTCGTAATCTGCACTTCCCAGGTTCGAGTCCCAGCTGGGTCAGCATTGAGATTTATTTCCGCAAAACTCCCCGCCCTGACCACGGGAGGATAGGGACACCGATGGGCTTGGAATGTCCATTCCTTGGATGGCGACTTGCCCACAGTCAGTAGGGGACACCGATGGACTTGGAAAGGCCGCCGTCCGTCGGGTGGGACGTTAAGCCGTGGCTCCGTGTATAGGAGAACTATACCCTGTGCACGTTAAGAGCATGCTGGATGGCCTTGACGGGAAGCTACCATCTGTCTGCCATCAGCCGTCCAGTGGGTTTCCCCCAACGTGCTGTGATCCCTTTCAGCTATTGTCCTTACAAAAATGATGAAATTTAATTACTATATCAATCTTTAGAGGACCCACCTATTAAACAATTTCCTTTAAAAAAAAATCTCACCGTTTTCAGTTCATTTTGAGTTAAAATACAACGAGCCAGTGTTTTCGAGCGTCTGGTCTGTCTTTCGCTCTGTAGACATTCGACTCATTTAAGAACTAAAGAATATTTTTCGGTTAGATAATCACTTGTATGATATTACGATTCGAATTTCTGAATCTCGCAAACACTTTCAATTTCCAGCACTCTAAAATTGAAAAATGGCAGACTTTAAACGCACATTACAGAGACTAGACTATCTATATGTTACCGCTAAAGTGCAGAAATCAGTTATTCTACAGATTATCTAGGTATTATGCAGATTAACTAGGGTGATCCGTTAACGTGCCGAAAATTGTTTCATTTCTCAAATTATCTAGGTAATCTACAAATTACCTGGATAATCTGCACATTACCTACTAGGCACTCGTTAAAGTGAAAATAAAATATGGCGTATCGGCTATTATCGGAATTGGTAATAGCCGGTACATTGTACTTTTTCGTTTTTTAACTATCCTATTATTCAGATAACGTATCTAGCTCTACAGTACACCACCTGCCCCATTATAAAAAACGCCCCAAATGAGCGAAGGCCAAGTGAGAACGAATCTGTCAAGTGATGGAATCTCTTGAGTCTCAATCTCCGGGTCACGTGACTCAGTGTTCCGAATTATCATGAAACGCCCCGGATGAGCGGAGGCCAAGTGAGAACGAATCCGTCAAGTGGTGAATCTCTCAAGTATGAATCTTTAGGTCACGTGACTATAATTTGGACAGTAGAAAGGGTCCTTGGTGCTTGCTTGTATAATAGGAGCTAAATTTATCTGCTTTAAAAAAATCACGACACAAATTCACGCGCTAACAGGCAGAAACGAATTTGAAAACAGAATTAGCTATGCTACGCACTAGCAACCGACGCAAATTATGAGAAATAAAAACAACCGGCGACGACAAGACACTGGCGAAACGAAACTAAAAGTGGAGGGAGAGGGGGGAAGGAGTAGGGAAAGGAAATGAGAGAAACAAACTTTTGAACTTTAACGATACGGAAGCCGTTAATGTGCACATTACCTAGGTAAAATGCGGAAAACTCTTGATTCCGCACGTTAACGGAGCAAATCAGTTAATCTGCAGATTAGCTAGGTAATGTGCACATTAACGGCTTTCGAGCTTTAGCGGTAACGTATATAATACATCTAGAAATTTCAGTTAGATTGTAGAATGTTGTGCTTAGGGTTTTACATTGACAATGTCCTTTACCCCAGAGAGAGAGTTAAAAATGCAATTTTTTTGTTTTGTTTCAAGAAGAAAATGGAAAAACGGTTTTTCGGTTGTCTCTACGTCATAGCAAAATATTAGGATTCATATTTTTCGAATCTGCCATTAATTTGAACTTTCACATTAGGTGGCGCTAAAGTCAAAAAATAACGAACCGTTTCCTTATTGAAAACGAACATTCTATATTCGCCACTGGCGACTGGATTTTCTATTTACTGCCAGTGTACAGTCGCTCAAAAAAATATCCGAACACTATGGTTGATTACAGAATTCAGAAAAAATATCTGGCAACGATTTTTTTTTAGAAATGAGTGATCTGGCAACCTTCGTGTCACGTGACACGAAGGTTGCCAGATCACTCATTTCTAAAAAAAATCGTTGCCAGATATTTTTTTTCTGAATTCTGTAATCAACCATAGTGTTCGGATACTTTTTTTAATGTATATAATGCGTATGAATATATAACGCAATGAATATGGAGTGTGTGCAGTTACCGTTCACAGCAAACTGGAGCGGTTGCGGTTAATGTTCACAGCACATTGGATCGTGTGAGCTCACAAAAACCTGGATCGTGTGGGCCCACTCACAGAAATATTGAGCGTGTGCAGTTACTGCTCACAGCAAACTGGTTCACAGGAACGGACACAGCAAACTGGAGCGTGTGCGGTAACTGCACAAGCTCCAGTTTGCTGTGTTACTCCACACGCTCCAGTTTGCTGTGAACGGTAACTGGAGCGTGTACAGTTGCTGTACACGCTCCAGATATTTTTTCTGAATTCTGTAATCACGTGACACGAAGGGTTGCCAGATCACTAATTTCTAAAAAAAAATCGTTGCCAGATATATTTTCTGAATTCTGTAATCAACCATAGTGTTCGAATATCTTTTTGAGCGACTGTACTGGTTGAACGAACATCAAAATTATGACGCCAATTAATTGCATAATAAACACCCACCTGCACATTTCTCCGAATAGTTTGCAGTAATCTTTGCAGACTCCTTCTCCTCTTTGCAGGACCTCGTCAGCGCTGAGTTTGACGTCCATGTATTTCCAGTCATATCTAAATAAATGTTAAAAGTGTATTTCTTGGTTGTATCAGTATGAAGCAAATGGTCTGAAAGTTAATTTAATCAATATTTAAAATGTTACCATTCTTAAATTGATCACGAATATATGCAGCGGAGGTCCCAATTATCCGTGGTAAATTGGGACGGGGAAAATCTCTGCTTAAAGCATGTGCAATTTTTTTTTAAATAACAACTTCAATTAGGAAATTAAAAAAAAATACCCCCTCAAGCAGCTGCTTGCCTCAGAGGTCTGACAGGAGCTTGTCAGTTTAATGCATGATAGTAAAAGGTTTGAAAGGATGGCAAGACCTCAGCAGATAAACGACACATACATCCATGCCTTACCCAGGGCTCGAGCCCAGGTATCTTAGATCAATGGGGGCGGGGGTGGCTCAGTCGGTAGCGCGTCAGGCTCGTAATCTATAGTTCCCAGGTTCGAGTCTCAGCTGGGTCAGCGTTGAGATTTATCTCCGCAAAATTCCCCGCCCTGCCCGCGGTCAGTAGGGGATACCGATGGGCTTGGAAAGGCCGCCGTCCGTCGGATGGGACGTTAAGCCGAGGCCGCGTGTGCGGGAGAGCCATACCCTGTGCATGCTAAAGATACCACTGTATGGGCTTGACGGGAGGCTACCATCTGTCTCCCAACAGCTGTTCCAGTAGGTCCCCTCCCCCAACCTTCTCTGAGCCTTCGGGGTCCATGTGACCTGGCCATTTAGCCCATGGTGTGCAAAAAAGTGCCGCTCAGAGGTAAAACAACCCAACGTTAAAGAACACGCTGGGTGGCCTTGACGCGAGGCTACCATCTGTCTCCCAACAGCTATTCCAGTGGGTCCAACAGCTATTCCAGTGGCCCCGTGTGCGGGAGAGCCATACCCTGTGCACGTGAAAGAACACGCTGGATGGCCTTGACGGGAGGCTACCATCTGTCTCCCAACAGCTATTCCAGTGGGTCCCCTCCCCCAACCTTCTCTGAGCCTTTGGGGTCCATGTGACCTGGCCATTTAGCCCATTGTGTGCAAAAAAGTGCCGCTCAGAGGTAAAACAACCCAACCCAACCTTAGATCAGTAGCCAAGCGTGCTAACCACTCGGCCACGCTATTCAATAATTTTTTTTGAGATCTAACCGTAACCGCAAAATGGTTCTGTTTCTGGCACTGGATGTTTGTGTATTTTTGTTTTTTCTGCTGCACTGTGTATTTGAAAATAACACTTCAGTTGAACATAATTTCGTGTATTAATTTTAATCTTCATTTCATGTTTATTTTTGTGTCATTTTATTCCGACGGAAATATCAGCTTAAATTAATATAATGAATGATCCGTTTTTGTTTAATTTACGGAAACAATTGTAAAGAACTCTACTTGTAGCTATTCACATGAAGGAACTGCCTCTTCGGGGCACTACATCAAGTGACCGTGGATGTTGGTGTTGTTTTTATGCTGAGGATTTGGGTTGGGTTGGGTTGTTTTACCTCTGAGCGGCACTTTTTTGCACACCATGGGCTAAATGGCCAGGTCACAAATACCCCGAAGGCTCAGACAAGGTTGGGGGAGGGGACCCACTGGAACAGCTGTTGGGAGACAGATGGTAGCCTCCCGTCAAGGCCACCCAGCGCGTTCTTTAACGTGCACAGGGTATGGCTCTCCCGCACACGGAGCCACGGCTTAACGTCCCATCCGACGGACGGCGGCCTTTCCAAGCCCATCGGTGTCCCCTACTGACCGTGGGCAGGGCGGGGAATTTTGCGGAGATAAATCTCAACGCTGACCCAGCTGGGACTCGAACCTGGGAACTACAGATTACGAACTTGGCGCGCTACCGACGAGTATACAGTTGCTGTACACGCTCCAGATATTTTTCCTGAATTCTGTAATCACGTGACACGAAGGGTTGCCAGATCACTAATTTCCAAAAAAATCGTTGCCATATATTTTTTCTGAATTCTTTAATCAACCATAGTGTTCGGATACTTTTTTGAGCGACTGTACGTGGAGCTAGAGGAACGAGGATACGTTGTGTCGGCTGCTGTGTTAAAGATAGGAAAATGGCGTCGTTTTTTACGATGAGCTTTTCGTGAACCGCGGGGCCGGTGCCGGGGAACGCGCTGAATTCTCCTCGCGCCGAGCCTGGTTGTTGAGATCAAGATATCACGTTCAATTATGAATTATTTTAAAGAACTGAAATAATAGTACTTCACTTCTAATGTTTTAAACAGACCCGGATGTAGAAAAATGTAAAATGGAGGGGGGGGATTGAAGGGATGAAAATTGTGAGTCGGATTGAACCGGTTCGCCGTTTAGTGATCTATAGAACAAATGTCTTGAAAAATCTGCGGAAATGTATTTTTAATAATTTTTTCTCCCTTTTTCCTGTTATTAACATTCTCAAAGGTGTCCCATGGCTCCACCCCTCTCGCCTAGTGGATCCGGCCCTAATTAAATGACGTCAGTGATCGAATGAAAGTTTAGTTGCAGCATCAGAGAGTGAAATGCAATCGAAATAATGCTGAATCGATGCCCGCAACGTTGTAACAGGTGAATAGAGTTGTTTTGCATCTAAGGTATATTTTTGTGCACGCAATGTTCCAAATGGCCATTGACGTCACCCCAAAGACGGGGAGAAGGATGGGGAAGGGAACAGCACTTAAGAAATAAATGCCAACCAGCCGTCAAGGCCTCTCTCATGAAGGCATGCTATTTAGCGTGCAGAAGGCACGCTAAATCCTGTTAAAGAGGGCGGGGGTGGCTCAGTCGGTAGCAACGCCAGGCTCGTAATCTGCAGTTCCCAGGTTCGAGTCCCAGCTGGGTCAGCGTTGAGATTTATCTCCGCAAAACTCCCCGCCCTGCCCACGGTCAGTAGGTGACACCGATGGGCTTGGAAAGTTCGCCGTCCGTCTTATGGGACGTTAAGCCGTGGCTCCGTGTGCGGGAGAGCCATACCCTGTGCACGTTAAAGAACACGCTGGATGGCCTTGACGGGAGGCTACCATCTGTCTCCCAACAGCTGTTCCAGTGGGTCCCCTCCCCCAACCTTCTCTGAGCCTTCGGAGCCCATGTGACCTGGCCATTTAGCCCATGGTGTGCAAAAAAGTGCCGCTCAGAGGTAAAACAACCCAACCCAACCCTGCTCAAGTTAAAGGACATGCTGGATGGCCTTGACGGGAGGCTACCATCTGTCTCCCAACAGCTGTTCCAGTGGGTACCCTCCCCCAACCTTCTCTGATCCTTCTGGGTTCTTGTGACCTGGCCATTTTGCCCATGATGTGCAAAAAAGTGCCGCTCAGAGGTAAAACAACCCCATCCTGTTCACGGGGCCACGTCTTAACGTCTCATTTGAGGGACAGCGAGATTTCTAAGCTCATCACTGTCCCTTTTCTCGCAAAGAGGAAAAAATCTCAACTTGGGAACAGTGGAGAATCTTTACCTGAAAATGCATTTCAGCAATCCTTAATTTCTTTAATCGCCATTAGGAAGTATGTTTGTCAATAAAAATACAGGCGAAGACAGGGAAAGTTGGGGGGGGGGGGGGGGGGGGGGTAGGAGTAGGGGGGGGTTAAATTTTTTATTATTTACATTGCATTACGTATTAAACAATCTGCAGATGATATACAATCTGTGTGAAAGCCAAAATGTTTCGAAAAAAAAAATCGTCAGATTAGGAGTCAGCGAAAAACCCTTCAGAAGTTGCTATAAATAAACTCGAGTCACTCAAATTACGAAAAATGAAAAAGTGAATAACTACTACTTACGTAATGTTGTTGGCAATCCACCGGAAGAAGGCCCGCACTTTGAAAAGCTCGTTTTTGGCATTGGCGATCAAATAATTAACCAAATTTCGTAGCGACGACCTTGTCGAGTCTGGAGCCTAAGTATTAAAAGGTTTCAAATTAGCAGGTGAATTTTTTTTTTCCTTTATGAAGACAATGAAATGCTGAAAAATGATCTGTTATGCAAAAATAGTTTATATTCAATAAAAGTTCAGTTTAAATTAAAACTAAATGATAGAAGTAGTCCTTTGCATACCACTAGATTTTTTCTGAGTGTTAGACATATATTTTTTTTAAATATATGTTTTTACCTAAGCAGCCATTTTCTCGCAATACAACATTTGTACAGTCGCTCAAAAAAGTATCCGAACACTACGGTTGATTACAGAATTCAGAAAAAATATCTGGCAACGATTTTTTTAGAAATTAGTGATCTGGCAACCTTCGTGTCACGTGACACGAAGGTTGCCAGATCACTAATTTCTAAAAAAATCGTTGCCAGATATTTTTCCTCAAGTCTGTAATCAACCGTAGTGTTCGGATATTTTTTTAAGCGACTGTAGGTGATCATATTATTTTGATACTAGATCGTGTGGGCTCACTCACGGAAATATTGAGCGTGTGCAGTTACCGTTCACAGCAAACTGGAGCGTGTGCAGTAACTGCACACGCTCCAGTTTGCTGTGAACGGTAACTGGAGCGTGTACAGTTGCTGTACACGCTCCAGATATTTTTCCTGAATTCTGTAATAACGTGACACGAAGGTTGCCAGATCACTAATTCCTAAAAAAATCGTTACCAGATATTTTTTCTGAATTCTGTAATCAACCATAGTGTTCGGATACTTTTTTGAGCGACTGTACGAAGCACAATTGGAGGCTCTGTAACTGGTTCAATAAATATTTATGGAGACACGTGACTGCAGATAATTATAAGATATCGATTAAACTGTCTAAATTTCGATTTTGAGCAATATCCGTTCAATACTTAAAGATTTATAGAAGTTTGAATATTGAATATAGAGACGTCAGTTATAATCCCTCCCCACATCGGAGGCTAATTTCATCACGTTCTTACAACACCTTGAACCTTAAACCTCAGAAGCCAATTAAAACTTAAAAAATTATTTCAAACCATTTAGTAAAATAAACGTATGCTTTAAAATTTTATGAAATCTTTAAAAATTTTATGAAATTTTATAAAATTTTATGAAAATCTATCTAAATTTCGATTTCCAACAATAATTGTTGCGTATTTAAGAGGGTCGGGGGTATCTCAGTCGGTAGCGAGCCTGGCTCGTAATCTGTAGTTCCCAGGTTCGAGTCCCAGCTGGCTCAGCGTTGATATTTATCTCCGCAAAATTCCCCGCCCTGCCTACTATCAGTAGGGGACACCGATGGGCCTGGAAAGGTCGCAGTCCGTAGGATGGGATGTTAAGCCGTGGCCCCGTGTGCGGGAGAGCCATACCCTGTGCACGTTAAAGAACACGCTGGATGGCCTTGACGGGAGACTACCATCTGTCTCCCAACAGCTGTTTCAGTGGGTCCCCTCCCCCAACCTTCTCTGAGTCTTCGGGGTCCATGTGACCTGGCCATTTAGCCCATGGTGTGCAAAAAAGTGCCGCTCAGAGGTAAAACAACCCAACAACCCAAACAACCTTTTAACTGTCAATCTGAACAAACTGATTTAAAAAAAAGTATGGAATATACTGATTAAAGATAAAGCCACGAAAAGTAAATGCTCAACTAGGATAGGTCCTAAACCTGATCCCTGAGGTACTCCTTTTCTTGCCAGTAATGTATCACCTTTTAACTGTCAATCTGAACAAACTGATTTAAAAAAAAAGTATGGAATATACTGATTAAAGATAAAGCCACGAAATGTAAATGCTCACCTCTATAGCGTGTTTGTCAATCTCCTCGAACACGAGCATGTCGGGGATCATCTCTAGTTTCTTGCAAGGCGGAGGTCTGGCGGCGTATTCCGGAGATTCATCCGTAATCGGATCGTTGTCAGTCTGCACTCCGATTTCCCTACACACTTTATCGTCGCGTTCGTCGTGCCTGAGGCTGTCTTCCACGTCGAGGAGAAGTTTCGCTATGCTGTCCTGGATCGCCTCTTTGGACTTCTTGTCGTTCCTCAGTTGCAGAGGATGACCGAGTTCTTTTTCCAGGTGAGCAAACGGAGACATGAGCTCGCTGACGTACAACACCCCCGCAGATTCGCTGTCTGCCGAGTTCGCCGCCATCGCCCTGATGACCGGTTCAGTCTGGGATTCGATATCGATGGTCGAGAGCATTTTGGAGACTGTGGAGGCCACGGTTCGGGAATTTCTGATCGCTATTTGCTCCTTGGGAAAGATGGAAGATTCGGAATATCCTGAAGCGTCCAGTGCTGCCTGATGCTCCGAGGTCAATGTTAGAGAAGCATTCAAGAAAGTCTGAGTACTGATATCTGACTTCTTATTGAAGGTTTGTACTCCAACATTCACCAAGTGGAAATCGATGCGATCTGCACTTTTGCTAGAGGACTCTTCGGTTGCCTTCGCTGCCACGTGAACCTCTTCTCTGATCTGGATGTTCTTCAGCAACTCCAGAAAGGCAGCCTCGGGAGTCTGGGTTTCGACGCTCTCCAGGCGACGCACGACAAGATGGCGCTGTCCAGGATTCTCCCAGACAGATTCTGAACAGAGTGAGGAGTCTGTCTGGGTGACATTGTCGATCACCCTGGGATCTGTCTCCGTCTGCACTCCAGTGTGCACTGCCGGAGGAAAGTTCCTCTCCCGCAGCAGGATGGGTTTCAGTTGACCATTGGTGCCGGCCCACGCTATAGGTAGAACCATTGCTTTACTGATTGGGGTGATTACTCTTAGTCTGCGGCTCGAACCGCACCCCATGGAGGTCACCTGCAAGAGGAGAAAAATGTGTGTAAAATAAATGCTGTTGCTTATGTACAATTAACTGCAATATTTTGAGAAACGACACATGCAATTAATAATGGTGTCTCGTGCGTAGAAACTTTGAGACTGCGCAGTTGATGCTGGGTTGGGTTGTTTTACCTCTGACCGGCACTTTTTTGCACACCATGGGCTAAATGGCCAGGTCACATAGACCCCGAAGGCTCAGAGAAGGTTGGGGGAGGGGACCCACTGTAACAGCTGTTGGGAGGCAGATGGTAGCCTCCCGTCAAGGCCATCCAGCGTGTTCTTTAACGTGCACAGGGTATGGCTCTCCCGCACACGGGGCCACGGCTTAACATCCCATCCTACGGACTGCGGCCTTTCCAAGCCCATCGGTGTCCCCTACTGATAGTAGGCAGGGCGGGGAATTTTGCGGAGATAAATATCAACGCTGACCCAGCTGGGACTCGAACCTGGGAACTACAGATTACGAGCCAGGCTCGCTACCGGCTGAGCCACCCCCGAACCTCTTAAATACCCAACAATTATTGTTGGAAATCGAGATTTAGATAGATTTCAATGAGATTTGAATTTACCTAGTTCCAATTCGTATAAAAAAGCATATTGTACAAACCCAGAAACTCATAATGGTTGTGAGAAGGGGTTGGGTTGTTTTACCTCTGAGCGGCACTTATTTTGCACGAGGGGGACCCACTGGCTTCCCGTCAAGGCCATCCAGCGTGTTCTTTAACGTGCACAGCTTATGGCTCTCCCGCACACGGGGCCACGGCTTAACGTCCCATCCGATGGACGGCTGCCTTTTCAAGCACATCGGTGTCCCCCTACTGACTGAGGGCAGGGCGGGAAATTTTACGGAGATAAATATCAACGCTGACCCAGCTGGGACTCGAACCTGGGAACTGCATATTACGAGTATGGCGCGCTACCGGTCGAGCCACCCAATCGCCAGCTCAGAGGTAAAACCGACTGAGGTACAGTCGCTCAAAAAATCTCCGAACACTATGGTCATATTATTTTGATACTAGATCGTTTGGGCTCACTCACGGAAATATTGAGCGTGTGCAGTTACCGTTCACAACAAATTGGAGCGTGTGCAGTAACTGCACACGCTCCAGTTTGCTGTGAACGGTAACTGGAGCATGTACAGTTGCTGTACAAGCTCCAGATATTTTTCCTGAATTCTGTAATCACGTGACACGAAGGTTGCCAGATCACTAATTTCTAAAAAAATTGTTGCCAGATATTTTTTCAGAATTTTGTAATCAACCATAGTGTTTGGATATTGTTTTTGAGCGACTGTACCGACCGAGCCCCCCCCCCCACGTCATGGCTTACAGATGGAACCCCTACGAGGAACGTAGAAGGAACTTTATTTGTTGGTTCAATGTGGGTTAAGTCACATGTAGAGCCCACATTGAAAATATCAAAATCGTATCTAAAATTTTGAGTTGCCATTCACATTAATAATCTTCTGTATTGCTGTAATATTTCAAATTTCCAAAGATTACGAGTAGCCGTGTTTAAAAATATAAATAAGAAACTAAGGAAATCAAGAAATTTTTGAGGTTTTTTTATTTCAATGAAATAGTATTTTCCTATTTTTTATCAAAGGTGGGAGATTAGATTTCAAAAATTACTAGCGACCTAAGACACCTTTCTCAAAGTTTGGTCCGATTCCCGTATTGGTCTTTAGAAAATATGCAAGTAATTGCATGATCCTTTTCCCAGTTGGGTCAGCGCTGACACTTATCCGCAAAACTCCCCGCCATGCCCACGTCAGTAGGGGACACCGATAGGCTTGGAAAGGCCGCCGTCCGTCGGTTGGGACGTTAAGCCGTGTCTCTGAGTACAGAAGAGCCATACGCTGTGCACGTTAAAAACACGCTGGATGGCCTTTGACGGAAGGCTACCATCTGTCTCCCAACAGCTGTTCCAGTGGGTTTCTTCCCCCAACCTTCTCTGAGCCTTCGGGGTACTTGTGACCTGGCCATTTTGCCCATGATGTGCAAAAAATGCCGCTCAGAGGTAAAACAACCCAACCATTCGCTGTTTTAATGTGTACAGCACATTGAATCGTATGAGCTCACAAAAACCTGGATCGTGTGGGCTCACTCACAGAAATATTGAGCGTGTGCAGTTACCGTTCACAGCAAACTGGAGCGTGTGCAGTAACTGCACACGCTCCAGTTTGCTGTGAACGGTAACTGGAGCGTGTACAGTTGCTGTACACGCTCCAGATATTTTTTCTGATGGGTGGCCTTGAGGGGAGGCTACCATCTGTCTCCCAACAAGCTGTTCTAGTGGGTCCCGTCCCCCAACCTTCTCTGAGCCTTCGGGATCCTTGTAACCTGCCAATCAGCCCATGGTGTGCAAAAAAAGTGCCGCTCAGAGGTAAAACAACCCAACCCAACGTATGATCCTTTTATTATTGCGCAACGTTCATGAATGTGGCAAGACTGAATTGCCATCGCACATTTCGTATTTGCAACTTTTATTCTTATGTTTTTATTTAAAAGCATCAAGTTCAACGCTGGCCCACTGGGACTCGAATATGGGAACCCTGATTATGATATTAAAATTTCTTTATTTTTGACATCTTTTCATAAGGTTAATTAATGTAAGAGTAAATATTTATTCGCTTTTTTAATTAGTTTCTTATGTTTATAATTTTGGGATGCAAAAAATGGCGCTTTAAAAAAAAGTCCTCAAAAAGTAAAAAAAAAAAAGGAATATGAAGTTTGAGAACTTTGTCTAAAAATTTAATGAATTTGCATTTTATTCTATTTCGTATAAAGTGGGTTGGGTTGTTTTACCTCTGAGCAGCAGTCTTTTCGCGCACAATGGGCTAAATGGCCAGGTCACAAGGATCCCGAGGGCTCAGAGAAGGTTGGGGACCCACTGTAACAGCTGTTGGAAGACAGATGGTAGCCTCCCGTCAAGGCCATCGAGGGTGTTCTTTAGTGTGCACAGGGTATGGCTCTCCCGCACACGGGGCCACGGCTTAACGTCCCATCTGATGGACAGGGACTTTTCCAAGCCCATCGGTGTCCCCTACTGATCGTGGGCAGGGCGGGGAGTTTTGCGGAGATAAGTCTCAACGCTGACCCAGCTGGGACTCGACTCTGGGAACTGCAGATTACGAGCCTGGAGCTCTACCGGCTGAGCCACCTTCGCCCCTCGGATAAAGTAAGACTTATTGAAGCTGTGAAAACTTTATTTTAGGAGAAAGAAATCAGAAGTATTTGATTCACACAACGTAAAGCGGTGTGATGCAAAGGTTTCAAGAAAACACCGTTATATCGAGAAATATTTATGCATTGAGTTCGGCGCATGATTACACGATTTGGCCACAGTTCTGTAACCCTTATTCTTGAAGACTAAGGGGGCGGGGGTGGCTCAGTCGGTAGCGCGCCAGGCTCGTAATCTGTAGTTCCCAGGTTCGAGTCCCAGTTGGGTCAGCGTTGAGATTTATCTCCGCAAAATTCCCCGCCCTCCCCACGGTCAGTAGGGGACACCGATGGGCTTGGAAAGGCCGCCGTCCGTCGGATGGGACGTTAAGCCGTGGCCCCGTGTGCGGGAGAGCCATACCCTGTGCACGTTAAAGAACACGCTGGATGGCCTTGACGGGAGGCTACCATCTGTCTCCCAACAGCTGTTCCAGTGGGTCCCCTCCCCCAACCTTCTCTGAGGCCTTCGGGGTCCGTGTGACCTGGCCATTTAGCCCATTGTGTGCAAAAAAGTGCCGCTCAGAGGTAAAACAATCCAATCCAATCTTGAAGACTAAGACGATTGGCAAAATCTTTGGTTATTTAAAGAGAGAGGGCTTAATGAGATTGCAAAAGAGTTACAACACGAAGCTGACGTCATAGACATAATTATGCCAAGGATCCAAGTTATTTATAAGTACTCACTCCCTCTCACTTCATTAGCGGCCACGGTTTGCCACAAAGAGTCCTTGAAATGATAGCAAATTTTGCTCGCTCTGCGTGATGTGATTTCTTTTTTTTTTGGTCACCCGAGCATGGGAATGTTTCCGGGAGAGGAGATAATACGTCAGAGATGACAAGAAGTCGAAGAGGACACTTATAAGCAAAATATTGAATGCCTGTCTACTCGAGGAAGGGCGGGGGTGGCTCAGTCGGTAGCGCGCCAGGCTCGTAATCTGTAGTTCCCAGGTTCGAGTCCCAGCTGGGCCAACGTTGAGATTTATCTCCGCAAAAATTCCCCGCCCTACCCACGGTCAGTAGGGGACACCGATGGGCTTGGAAAGGCCGCAATCCGTCGGATGGGACGTTAAGCCGTGGCCCCGTGTGCGGGAGAGCCATACCCTGTGCACGTTAAAGAATACGCTGGGTGACCTTGACGGGAGGCTACCATCTGTCTCCTAACAGCTGTTCCAGTGGGTCCCCTCCCCCAACATTCTCTGAGCCTTCGGGGTCCATGTGACCTGGCCATTTAGCCCATGGTGTGCAAAAAAGTGCCGCTCAGAGGTAAAGCAACCCAACCCTACTTGAAGAATGCGATGCGAATGGCGAGATACCTGTAATCATTGAATGGTTCTGTGCTTATAAGGGTAGAAAGTGGTTCGGCCAACTGAGACGATGCAAGAGTGACCATGTAAATGCTTCTTTTATAATTCAGGGAGAAAATGGTAACGGAATCGGTGACGTCAGAGGTGGATTGGATTGTTTTACCCCAGAGCTAGGGTCGGGGGGGGCGGGGGCGGGGGGGGCCTCAGTCGGTAGCGCGCCGGGCTCGTAATCTGCAGCTCCCAGGTTCGAGTCCCAGCTGGGCCAGCGTTGAGATTTATCTCCGCAAAACTCCCCGCCCTGCCCTTGGTCAGTAGGGGACAGCGATGAGCTTGGAAAATCCGCCGTCTGTCGGATGGGACGTTAAGCCGTGGCGACGTGTGTTTGGAAGCTTGGAGGAAGTTCGCCCTGTACACGTTAAAGTACACGCTTGATGGGAGGATACCATTTGCCTCCCACTAGCTGTCCAGTGGGTCCCTTCGCACAACCTTCTCTGAGTTTTAGGGATCCTTGTGATCTGGCTATTTATCTCGTTGTCTGCGAAAAAGTGCCTCTCAGAAGTGAAAGAACCTAACTTCTGAGTGGAACTTTTTCCACACCGTGGCGCTGAATGACCGGTCAAAAGGACTCCCAAGGCTCAAAAATGGTTGGGAAAACGGGGACCCACTGGGCAGCTGTTTGGAGACATGGTAGCATCCCATCAAGGCCATCCAGTGTGTTCTTTAATGTGCACAGGGTATGACTCTCCCGCACACGGGGCCACGGCTTAACGTCCCATCTGATGGACAGGGACTTTTCCAAGCCCATCGGTGTCCCCTACTGACCGTGGGCAGAGCGGAGAGTTTTGGGAGATAACCTTAATATTTTCATTTATTCATCATCATCGTCATCTCCCAAAACACAGATGTAGAGAGATTTTATACATTTGACCCGCAAAGCTAATAGCTTATCTGCAGGAAATATTGATGAACATTAGTTTTCATACATAAGTGAATATATTAAAAAAGAAAACAAAAGTCATATAGATACAGGTTTTCTCAGGAATACAGGGCCACCCCTCCCCGAACAAGGGATTCTTGTCCAAGGAGAAGATCTTGTCCGGGACCAAGGATCTTGTCCAAGGAGAAGATCTTGTCCGGGACCAAGGATCTTGTCCAAGGAGAATGTCTTGTCCGGGACCAAGGATCTTGTCCAAGGAGAAGGTCTTGTCCGGGACCAAGGATCTTGTCCAAGGAGAAGGTCTTGTCCGGGACCAAGGATCTTGTCCAAAGAGAAGGTCTTGTCCGGGACCAAGGATCTTGTCCAAAGAGAAGGTCTTGTCCGGGACCAATGATCTTGTCCAAGGAGAAAGTCTTGTCCGGGACCAAGGATCTTGTCCAAGGAGAAGGTCTTGTCCGGGACCAAGGATCTTGTCCAAAGAGAAGGTCTTGTCCGGGACCAAGGATCTTGTCCAAAGAGAAGGTCTTGTCCGGGACCAATGATCTTGTCCAAGGAGAAAGTCTTGTCCGGGACCAAGGATCTTGTCCGAGGAGAAGGTCTTGTCCGGGACCAAGGATCTTGTCCAAGGAGAAGATCTTGTCCGAGACCAAGGATCTTGTTCCAGGGATATCTGGTAAAGTGGCTCTAATTATTTTGGAACTTTTTATCTCGTTTTCAAAGAAAACGAGATAATAGTTTCGCTTTTTCGTCTGACTGTCTGTCGGTCTACAGACATCGAACTTTTTTGTTTATAGCTATAAAATAAAAATTCTTTTTGCGTTGGATAGGTATTAAGGAAATATTACGATATGCACTCTCCGAATCTCTCTAAAGCTATAATTACGTCCTCTAGCGGTGGAAAAAGTTGGAAATTTAAAAATTTCAAACGAATATTGCAAACGATATATTTATGCTAGAAATTTTTAATTTTGGTGGTAGAATGTGGAGGTCACGATATTTCCATTGGAAACAATCAATTGACCTCCTAGATCGAGGGGGGGGGGTGAACATAATTTTTTATTTTAGCAAATAATTGTTTGTATTTAGAGATAAATGAAAAAATCCTTTTTTAGGGTTAGATAGAATTGTAAAATATTGTGATTCGCAGTTTCGAAATCTTTCGAACACTATAATTGCGCCCTCTAACGGTGAAAATGATTACAAATTCCAAAAATTTCAAACGAATATTGTAACGATGTATTATTAATGATAGAAATATGAAATTTTGTAGTGGAATGTGAAATTCATGAAGTTTCAATTGGAAACTATGAAAATGATACTTAGAAAGCTATTTTTTTAATTAATTGGTACTAATGAAATATTATAATTCTTATTTTTCAAATATTTAGTAGTTTTAATATATGAAACTGTAGCGTGACCAAGTGGTTAGCGTGCTTAACTACTGACCTAAGGGATCTGGGTTCGAGTCCCGGGTAAGGCATGGACGTTTGTGTTGTTTTTCTGCCGAGGTCCCCGCCATCCTCTCAGACCTTCCACTATGGCGTATGAAACTGACAAGCTCCTGTCAGACCTCTGTGGCAAGCAGCTGCTTGAGGAGTAGAGCTGTAATCGAGTTTTACAAATAATATGTATTGAATAGAAATTTGAAAAAGTAGTGGTAGTTTTTAAGAGAAATTCCACTGACAGCAATACTCTACCCACTTTTCTGAGAAAGGTTTGGGAAGTGCAACTTTTTCGATTTGAGATTTAAAAGTCGAATACTTTTATGTTGTATAATTGCTAATAAAATACTATTTAAATTTTCCCCATCGTCGGCTAACTCAAATTAAAACTTTTAAGGAATGAAATAGGAGTAAAGGAACAACTTCTTTACCTCTGAAAATGAGATTCTCATATGCGTCAGAGGCGATATGCGTCCTTCTAGTTTTTATTTTTTTTTTAATTTTAGTCCATTGTGTTAAAAAAAACCACTCTAAGAGAAAAATAACCAACTGATCTATATTAGTGGTATACGATTATTTCTCCTCCATTCCAAGTATTAGAATTTCACAGGGGCATGATAATACCCTCATCCTCCCTTTCCCCGGTGGGCGGGGGTGGCTCAGTCGGTAGCGCGCCAGGCTCGTAATCTGTAGTTCCCAGGTTTGAGTCCCAGCTGGGTCAGCGTTGAGATTTATCTCCGCAAAATTTCCCACCCTGCCCACGGTCAGTAGGGGACACCGATGGGCTTGGATAGGCCGCCGTCAGTCGGATGGGACGTTAAACCGTGGCCCCGTGTGCGGGAGAGCCATACCCTGTGCATGTTAAAGAACACGCTGGATGGCCTTGACGGGAGACTACCATCTGTTTTCTAACAGCTGTTCCAGTGGGTCCCGTCCCCCAACCTTCTCTGAGCCTTCGGGGTCCATGTGACCTGGCCATTTAGCCCATGGTGTGCAAAAAAGTGCCGCTCAGAGGTAAAACAACCCAACCCTTTCCCCATCCTCTGCTGATCTTGCTTTACGCATCTAGTTATTTATTATTCACCGTCACTTTTTTAACATTTAATGTTTTTTTGGACGCTATAGTAAATCCCATTGTCAAAAGTTTGAAAATATGCTTGCATTCCATAGATCACATTAAACTAGAATACTACTCGATGGAAAGCAATTATAGTTCAAACCAAATACAAAATTAAAGTGGTACAAAAAAAAGTTGTTTATTTTTCTCAGTCGTTCGCAGCGCGTGCTCGAAAGCCCAGACGACCTCGGTGTCTGCTTCGTGCGTCTGCAACCGAACATGTCGTTTGAGAGAAAGTCGATATCGAAATGGGAGATAAAATATCGAGAATCAATAATCAGTTTTTCCTCCAGCGATCAACACCTCCCTTTGGCACCTTGGAAACTTCTCCAACCCCCATTTCGGTAACAATGGACTTCCCCACCCTCACTTGCTCCTCGTGTTTGTGTAGGCTCACTTCCCATTTATTTTCGTATTTGCCTCGAAAGCAGGAACTGGCTGCTCACCAAAGAGAATGCCGAAGAATGTCCCGTCCCACTCACTCGTTTGCATTCCAGAATGAAAGCAACCTCTGTTCCAAGATAATTTGATATTACCGGTAAAAGGTTTACGCCAGAGATTCTTGTGGAGACGAGTCCCAGACGAAAGCAAATCTACCTCTAAACTAATTCCCGACCTGTTCATATTGATTCTGTAGCGAAATTTTATTCATGCACTTATTGAAGAATTATTATTAGAGCATATTGATATTAACATTAATATTTGTCTTACTCAACGAAGAGGATGGGGGTTTTCACTCAGACGGCACTACACGCCAGGTTTCTTATTTAATATCACCAAGTTTGAGTCCCAACTGTGCGGGGCGTGGTGGCTCAGTCGGAAGCGCGCCAGACTCATAATCTGCAGTTCCCAAGTTCGGGTCAGCGTTAAGATTTATCCCGCAAAATTCTCCGTTCTGCCCACGGTCAGTAGAGGACACTGATGGGCTTGGAAAGGCCGCCGTCCGTCGGATGGGACTTAAGCCATGGTCCGCAAGCGCGAGAACTATACCTTGTTCATGTTAAAGAACACGCTGGATGGCCTTGACGAGATTCTGTCTCCCAACAGATCAAATACAGCAAGAAACAAGTAGTTCCAGTGGGTCCCCTCTCCCAACCTTCTCTGAGCCTGCGGGATCCTTATGACCTGGCCATTTAGCCCATGGTGTGAGAAAAGTGCCGGTCAGAGAAGTAAAGCCAACCACGCCCCTTTACTCTTTCTAACCCTCCTCCTTCTTCGTGGTATAAAGCTAGTTTAAATAGAAAAAAAATTTAGCGTGAATACTAATTTACGAGTATTTTTCATCCATAAATTTCTAGCATTGATATAAAAAAGATGCATATTTATGTTGAAGAAAATAATACAAAAATAATACTGAGAAAAATAAACAACTATTCGATATTCTACTTTATATATTTTTACTGAAAAATTCAATACCCCCCCCTCCCCCCCAAAGAAAAAAAAATGTGCGCATTGGGAACCACTGATTTGTCCCATTACGTGCAAAAAGCCCCGTTCAGAGAAAAAACAATCCAACCGTAATTTTATTCAAATAATATTAATTATCCCTCAAGCAGCCGTTAGCCACAGAGGTCTGACAACAAATTGTCAATTGAATATTCTCTAGACTAGGAGTTCTCAACGTGGGGTACGCGGTAAAATTTTTTGGGGTACGCCGTGAGAGCTCAAAAGTCGCTAGATCTAGTAACAGAGTAAAAAAAAAACATTGTTATACTGTAACTATAGTTTTATCTATCTATTGAAGGGGTGCACCAGTTACATTCAGGGGCGGGGGTGGCTCAGTCGGTAGCGCGCCAGACTCGTAATCTGTAGTTTCCAGGTTCGAGTCCCAGCTGAGTCAGCGTTGAGATTTATCTCCGCATAATTCCCCGCCCTGCCCACGGTCAGTAGGGGACACCGATGGGCTTGGAAAGGCCATCGTCCGTCGGATGGGACGTTAAGCCGTGGCGCTGTGTGCGGGAGAACCATACCCTGTGCATGTTAAAGAACACGCTGGATGGCCTTGACGGGAGGCTACCATCTGTCTCCCAACAGTTGTTCCAGTGGGTCCCCTCCCTCAACCTTCTCTGAGCCTTCGGGGTCCATGTGACCTGGCCATTTAGCCCATGGTGTGCAAAAAAGTGCCGCTCAGAGGTAAAACAACCCAATCCAGTTACATTCACATTTCCAGCGGTTACGTGAAGCATAAAAGGTTGAGAACCACTGCTCTAGAGGTAGAAGGTCTTTGAGGAAGGCGACAAAAGGAATATCAATGGTATATATTAAAATAAATTATGAATGCAAAATATTAAATCGAACTAACTGAATTTTTAACACTGGTGTTTAAAGTTTTTGCATGCAGTGGGTTAAATGGAAAAACTCTCGGGACCTTCGAGGTCACAAGAACCCTGAGGGATCAGAGAAAATTAGGAGAAGAGAGCCAGTTGCTAGGAGACAGATGTTAACCTCCCGTCAAGGCCATCCAACGTGTTCTTCAACGATAATAACGCTGCTTATTGAGATTTCACAGAGAAAAATTTACAGCAAAAAATGAATCTTTTTTCTAAGCTCTCGTCTAATTATTTGTGTGAACAAGCTTCGCAAATTGGTGAAGAGCAAATAGAAAAAAAAAACTGTTTTCTTTAAGAGCGGAGGAAAAATTCTGTACTTAAAAAAAAAAACATAAATTTCTAATGAGTTAGAAAAAAAAACTATATTTTTAAGGATTCGAGAAAAGATCTTAATTGAAAAACAAAAACAAAAATTTTTTTTTAAATGAGTACTACGAACAGACAAAATAATTTAAGTGAGCACCTAAAAACGTTTAGCCAAAAAAAACCGGGAAAAAATGAGACAAATTCGTCATACTGATCATTTATTTCATGAGCAGCGGATTGCACGAGCCCGATCAAGAAGGATTGGATTGGATTGTTTTACCTCTGAGCGGCACTTTTTTGCACACCATGGCCTAAATGGCCAGGTCACATGGACCCCGAAGGCTCAGAGAAGGATTGGGGGAGGGGACCCACTGGAACAGCTGTTGGGAGACAGATGGTAGCCTCCCGTCAAGGCCATCCAGCGTGTTCTTTAACGTGCACAGGGTATGGCTCTCCCGCACACGGGGCCACTGCTTAACGTCCCATCCGACGGACGACGGCCTTTCCAAGCTCATCGGTGTCCCCTACTGACCGTGGGCAGGGCGGGGAATTGGCCAGGTTACAAGGACCCCGAAGGCTCAGAGAAGGTTGGGGGAGGGGACCCACTGGAACAGCTGTTGGGAGACAGATGGTAGCCTCCCGTCAAGGCCATCCAGCGTGTTCTTTAACGTGCACAGGGTATGGCTCTCCCGCACACGGGGCCACTGCTTAACGTCCCATCCGACAGACGGCGGCCTTTCCAAGCTCATCGGTGTCCCCTACTGACCGTGGGCAGGGCGGGGAATTGGCCAGGTTACAAGGACCCCGAAGGCTCAGAGAAGGTTGGGGGAGGGGACCCACTGGAACAGCTGTTGGGAGACAGATGGTAGCCTCCCGTCAAGGCCATCCAGCGTGTTCTTTAACGTGCACAGGGTATGGCTCTCCCGCACACGGGGCCACTGCTTAACGTCCCATCCGACAGACGGCGGCCTTTCCAAGCTCATCGGTGTCCCCTACTGACCGTGGGCAGGGCGGGGAATTGGCCAGGTTACAAGGACCCCGAAGGCTCAGAGAAGGTTGGGGGAGGGGACCCACTGGAACAGCTGTTGGGAGACAGATGGTAGCCTCCCGTCAAGGCCATCCAGCGTGTTCTTTAACGTGCACAGGGTATGGCTCTCCCGCACACGGGGCCACTGCTTAACGTCCCATCCGACAGACGGCGGCCTTTCCAAGCTCATCGGTGTCCCCTACTGACCGTGGGCAGGGCGGGGAATTGGCCAGGTTACAAGGACCCCGAAGGCTCAGAGAAGGTTGGGGGAGGGGACCCACTGGAACAGCTGTTGGGAGACAGATGGTAGCCTCCCGTCAAAGCCATCCAGCGTGTTCTTTAACGTGCACAGGGTATGGCTCTCCCGCACACGGGGCCACTGCTTAACGTCCCATCCGACAGACGGCGGCCTTTCCAAGCTCATCGGTGTCCCCTACTGACCGTGGGCAGGGCGGGGAATTGGCCAGGTTACAAGGACCCCGAAGGCTCAGAGAAGGTTGGGGGAGGGGACCCACTGGAACAGCTGTTGGGAGACAGATGGTAGCCTCCCGTCAAGGCCATCCAGCGTGTTCTTTAACGTGCACAGGGTATGGCTCTCCCGCACACGGGGCCACTGCTTAACGTCCCATCCGACAGACGGCGGCCTTTCCAAGCTCATCGGTGTCCCCTACTGACCGTGGGCAGGGCGGGGAATTGGCCAGGTTACAAGGACCTCGAAGGCTCAGAGAAGGTTGGGGGAGGGGACCCACTGGAACAGCTGTTGGGAGACAGATGGTAGCCTCCCGTCAAGGCCATCCAGCGTGTTCTTTAACGTGCACAGGGTATGGCTTTCCCGCACATGGGGCCACGGCTTAACGTCCCATTAGACGGACGGCGGCCTTTCCAAGCCCATCGGTGTCCCCTACTGACCGTGGGCAGGGCGGGGAATTTTTGCGGAGATAAATCTCAACGCTGACCCAGCTGGGACTCGAACCTGGGAACTACAGATTACGAGCCTGGCGCGCTACCGACTGAGCCACCCCCGCCCCATCTATTGAAGGTGTACACCAGTTACATTCACATTTCTAGTGGTTACGTGAAGCATAGAAGGTTGAGAACCACTGCTCTAGAGGTAGAAGGTCTTTGAGGAAGGCGACAAAAGGAATATCAATGGTATATATTAAAATTAATTATGAATGCAAAATATTAAATTCGAACTAACTGAATTTTTAACACTGGTGTTTAAAGTTTTTGCATGCAGTGGGTTAAATGGAAAAACTCTCGGGGCCCTCGAGGTCACAAGAACCCTGAGGGATCAGAGAAAATTAGGAGAAGAGAGCCAGTTGCTAGGAGACAGATGTTAACTTCCCGTCAAGGCCATCCAACGTGTTCTTCAACGATAATAACGCTGCTTATTGAGATTTCACAGAGAAAAATTTACAGCAAAAAATGAATCTTTTTTCTAAGCTCTCGTCTAATTATTTGTGTGAACAAGCTTCGCAAATTAGTGAAGAGCAAATAGAAAAAAAAACTGTTTTCTTTAAGAGCGGAGGAAAAATTCTGTACTTAAAAAAAAAAACATAAATTTCTAATGAGTTAGAAAAAAAAACTATATTTTTTAAGGATTCGAGAAAAGATCTTAATTGAAAAACAAAAACAAAAATTTTTTTTTAAAATGAGTACTACGAACAGACAAAATAATTTAAGTGAGCACCTAAAAACGTTTAGCCAAAAAAACCGGGAAAAAAATGAGACAAATTCGTCATACTGATGATTTATTTCATGAGCAGCGGATTGCACGAGCCCGATCAAGAAGGATTGGATTGGATTGTTTTACCTCTGAGCGGCACTTTTTTGCACACCATGGGCTAAATGGCCAGGTCACATGGACCCCGAAGGCTCAGAGAAGGTTGGGGGAGGGGACCCATTGGAACAGCTGTTGGGAGACAGATGGTAGCCTCCCGTCAAGGCCATCCAGCGTGTTCTTTAACGTGCACAGGGTATGGCTCTCCCGCACATGGGGCCACGGCTTAACGTCCCATCCGACGGACGACGGCCTTTCCAAGCTCATCGGTGTCCCCTACTGACCGTGGGCAGGGCGGGGAATTGGCCAGGTTACAAGGACCCCGAAGGCTCAGAGAAGGTTGGGGGAGGGGACCCACTGGAACAGCTGTTGGGAGACAGATGGTAGCCTCCCGTCAAGGCCATCCAGCGTGTTCTTTAACGTGCACAGGGTATGGCTCTCCCGCACACGGGGCCACTGCTTAACGTCCCATCCGACAGACGGCGGCCTTTCCAAGCTCATCGGTGTCCCCTACTGACCGTGGGCAGGGCGGGGAATTGGCCAGGTTACAAGGACCCCGAAGGCTCAGAGAAGGTTGGGGGAGGGGACCCACTGGAACAGCTGTTGGGAGACAGATGGTAGCCTCCCGTCAAGGCCATCCAGCGTGTTCTTTAACGTGCACAGGGTATGGCTCTCCCGCACACGGGGCCACTGCTTAACGTCCCATCCGACAGACGGCGGCCTTTCCAAGCTCATCGGTGTCCCCTACTGACCGTGGGCAGGGCGGGGAATTGGCCAGGTTACAAGGACCCCGAAGGCTCAGAGAAGGTTGGGGGAGGGGACCCACTGGAACAGCTGTTGGGAGACAGATGGTAGCCTCCCGTCAAGGCCATCCAGCGTGTTCTTTAACGTGCACAGGGTATGGCTCTCCCGCACACGGGGCCACTGCTTAACGTCCCATCCGACAGACGGCGGCCTTTCCAAGCTCATCGGTGTCCCCTACTGACCGTGGGCAGGGCGGGGAATTGGCCAGGTTACAAGGACCCCGAAGGCTCAGAGAAGGTTGGGGGAGGGGACCCACTGGAACAGCTGTTGGGAGACAGATGGTAGCCTCCCGTCAAGGCCATCCAGCGTGTTCTTTAACGTGCACAGGGTATGGCTCTCCCGCACACGGGGCCACTGCTTAATGTCCCATCCGACAGACGGCGGCCTTTCCAAGCTCATCGGTGTCCCCTACTGACCGTGGGCAGGGCGGGGAATTGGCCAGGTTACAAGGACCTCGAAGGCTCAGAGAAGGTTGGGGGAGGGGACCCACTGGAACAGCTGTTGGGAGACAGATGGTAGCCTCCCGTCAAGGCCATCCAGCGTGTTCTTTAACGTGCACAGGGTATGGCTTTCCCGCACATGGGGCCACGGCTTAACGTCCCATTAGACGGACGGCGGCCTTTCCAAGCCCATCGGTGTCCCCTACTGACCGTGGGCAGGGCGGGGAATTTTTGCGGAGATAAATCTCAACGCTGACCCAGCTGGGACTCGAACCTGGGAACTACAGATTACGAGCCTGGCGCGCTACCGACTGAGCCACCCCCGCCCCATCTATTGAAGGTGTACACCAGTTACATTCACATTTCTAGTGGTTACGTGAAGCATAGAAGGTTGAGAACCACTGCTCTAGAGGTAGAAGGTCTTTGAGGAAGGCGACAAAAGGAATATCAATGGTATATATTAAAATTAATTATGAATGCAAAATATTAAATCGAACTAACTGAATTTTTAACACTGGTGTTTAAAGTTTTTGCATGCAGTGGGTTAAATGGAAAAACTCTCGGGGCCCTCGAGGTCACAAGAACCCTGAGGGATCAGAGAAAATTAGGAGAAGAGAGCCAGTTGCTAGGAGACAGATGTTAACTTCCCGTCAAGGCCATCCAACGTGTTCTTCAACGATAATAACGCTGCTTATTGAGATTTCACAGAGAAAAATTTACAGCAAAAAATGAATCTTTTTTCTAAGCTCTCGTCTAATTATTTGTGTGAACAAGCTTCGCAAATTAGTGAAGAGCAAATAGAAAAAAAAACTGTTTTCTTTAAGAGCGGAGGAAAAATTCTGTACTTAAAAAAAAAAACATAAATTTCTAATGAGTTAGAAAAAAAAACTATATTTTTTAAGGATTCGAGAAAAGATCTTAATTGAAAAACAAAAACAAAAATTTTTTTTTAAAATGAGTACTACGAACAGACAAAATAATTTAAGTGAGCACCTAAAAACGTTTAGCCAAAAAAACCGGGAAAAAATGAGACAGATTCGTCATACTGATGATTTATTTCATGAGCAGCGGATTGCACGAGCCCGATCAAGAAGGATTGGATTGGATTGTTTTACCTCTGAGCGGCACTTTTTTGCACACCATGGGCTAAATGGCCAGGTCACATGGACCCCGAAGGCTCAGAGAAGGATTGGGGGAGGGGACCCACTGGAACAGCTGTTGGGAGACAGATGGTAGCCTCCCGTCAAGGCCATCCAGCGTGTTCTTTAACGTGCACAGGGTATGGCTCTCCCGCACACGGAGCCACGGCTTAACGTCCCATCCGACAGACGGCGGCCTTTCCAAGCTCATCGGTGTCCCCTACTGACCGTGGGCAGGGCGGGGAATTGGCCAGGTTACAAGGACCCCGAAAGCTCAGAGAAGGTTAGGGGAGGGGACCCACTGGAACAGCTGTTGGGAGACAGATGGTAGCCTCCCGTCAAGGCCATCAAAGCGTGTTCTTTAACGTGCACAGGGTATGGCTCTCCCGCACACAGTGCCACGGCTTAACGTCCCATCCGACAGACGGCGGCCTTTCCAAGCTCATCGGTGTCCCCTACTGACCGTGGGCAGGGCGGGGAATTGGACAGGTTACAAGGACCCCGAAGGCTCAGAGAAGGTTGGGGGAGGGGATCCACTGGAACAGCTGTTGGGAGACAGATGGTAGTCTCCCGTCAAGGCCATCCAGCGTGTTCTTTAACGTGCACAGGGTATGGCTCTCCCGCATACGGGGCCACGGCTTAACGTCCCATCCGACAGACGGCGGCCTTTCCAAGCTCATCGGTGTCCCCTACTGACCGTGGGCAGGGCGGGGAATTGGCCAGGTTACAAGGACCCCGAAGGCTCAGAGAAGGTTGGGGGAGGGGACCCACTGGAACAGCTGTTGGGAGACAGATGGTAGCCTCCCGTCAAGGCCATCCAGCGTGTTCTTTAACGTGCACAGGGTATGGCTCTCCCGCACACGGGGCCACTGCTTAACGTCCCATCCGACAGACGGCGGCCTTTCCAAGCTCATCGGTGTCCCCTACTGACCGTGGGCAGGGCGGGGAATTGGCCAGGTTACAAGGACCCCGAAGGCTCAGAGAAGGTTGGGGGAGGGGACCCACTGGAACAGCTGTTGGGAGACAGATGGTAGCCTCCCGTCAAGGCCATCCAGCGTGTTCTTTAACGTGCACAGGGTATGGCTCTCCCGCACACGGGGCCACTGCTTAACGTCCCATCCGACAGACGGCGGCCTTTCCAAGCTCATCGGTGTCCCCTACTGACCGTGGGCAGGGCGGGGAATTGGACAGGTTACAAGGACCCCGAAGGCTCAGAGAAGGTTGGGGGAGGGGACCCGCTGGAACAGCTGTTGGGAGACAGATGGTAGCCTCCCGTCAAGGCCATCCAGCGTGTTCTTTAACGTGCACAGGGTATGGCTCTCCCGCACACGGGGCCACAGCTTAACGTCCCATCCGACGGACGACGGCCTTTCCAAGCTCATCGGTGTCCCCTACTGACCGTGGGCAGGGCGGGGAGTTATGCGGAGATAAATCTCAACGCTGACCCAGCTGGGGATCAAGAAGGAAAATGCGTATTACTAAAACAACAGCGTTCGAGTGGTTTTGTTTTTCGGAGGACAAATTTAACGCGACAAACTCAACCACCCACTAAAGACACTCATCAGAAACGAACGCGAAGTTAACTGTGGGTGTGGGTTGTGTGCACAAAAAGCAGGCGGTGGGCCAAAACCTTGCTTTCATTTGTGTGGTCTCTGAGAGACATCTTGGCAAGGAGAAATGTTAAAATTATCAAGCACAGTTAAGATAATGATACTGCCTGTATAGTGTAATGTTGCTACCTGGGAATCTCAAAACACTCTGCCAAAATTATTTATACAGAGTTTATATTCTAGTTTTCAGTCTGTTTAATATGCAACGCTGCTTCGAAAAAAAAAATGCGTGGGGTGGTTTTTTTTTTTTAAATTATGCGATTCATTGGATCTTTGTAGCATGAATTTGTTTGAAGCTTATGCGTCTGTTAAGTGGTCACCCACTTTTTACCTTACAGGAGTAAAGTAATTCTGTTCTACATCTTTGTATAATTATAGTTTTATCTTGTTCAATGTGGGGGGGGGGGGGAGGGCTCAGTCGGTAACGTAATCCGATATTCACAGGTTCGAGTTCCTATTGTGTCAGCGTTGAAATATTATTTCCGCTAATCCCCGTTCTACCTTGTCAGAAAGGGATGAACTATGGCCTTGGAAAGGCCGCCGTCCGTCCGATGAGACGTTAAGCCGTGGCACCGTATGCAGGACATCTATAGCTCGATTGTTGTTTTACCTCTGAGCGGTCCTTTTTTCACAAAATGGGCTAAATGACCAGGTCACAAGGACCCCGATTGTTTAGAGAAGATCGGGTAGGGGACCCACTGGAACAGCTGTTAGGAGACTGATGGTAGCCTTCCGTTTAGGGATCCAGCGTGTTCTTTAACGTACACAGGGTATGGCTCTCCAGCACATGGAGCACGGCTTAACGTCCCCTACGACGGACGGCGGCCTTTTCAAGCCCATCGGTGTCTCCTACTGACCGAGGTCAGGGCCGGAATAAATGTCAACGCTGGCTCAGCTGGGACTCGAACGTGGGAATTGCAGATTACGAGCCTGACGCGCTACGGATCGAACCCCCCGCCCCCAGAGAACTACACCCTGTGCACATTAAAGAACACACTGGATAGCCTTGTCTCTAGATTACCATCTGTATATCTGCTAACAGCTGTCCAATAGGTCCCTTTTCTCCCCAACTTCCTCTGAGCGGCACTTTTTTGCACATCATGGGCTAAATGGCCAGGTCACAATGACCCCGAAGGCTCAGAGAAGGTTGGGTGAGGGGACCCACTGGAACAGCTGTTGGGAGACAGATGGTAGCTCCCCGTCAAGGCCATTCATCATGTTTTTTAACGTGCACAGGGTATAGCTCTCTCAAGCACACAGAAGCACGGTTTAATGTCCCATTCAACGGACGGCGACCTTTCCAAGCTCATCGGCGTCCCCTATTGACCGTGTGTAGGGCAGGGAGTTACTTAATATGTTGAACATTTGAAGTCCTGGTGACCAGGGGCGGGGTGGCTCAGTCGGTAGCGCGCCAGACTCGTAATCTGCAGTTCCCAGGTTCGAGTCCCAGCTGGGTCAGCGTTGAGACTTATCTCCGCAAAACTCCCTGCCCACGATCAGTAGGGGACACCGATGGACTTGGAAAGGTCACCGTCCGTCGGATGGGACGTTAAGCCGTGGCCCCGTGTGCGCAAGAGTCATACGCTGTGCACGTTAAAGAACACGCTGGATGGCCTTGACGGGAGGCTACCATCTGTCTCCCAACAGCTGTTCCAGTGGGTCCCCTCCCCCAACCTTCTCTGAGCCTTCGGGGTACTTGTGACCTGGCCATTTTGCCCATGGTGTGCAAAAAAAGTGCCGCTCAGAGGTAAAACAACCCAACCATTCGCTATTTTAATGTGTACAGCACATTGAATCGTGTGAGCTCACAAAAACCTGGATCGTGTGGGCTCACTCACGGAAATATTGAGCGTGTGCAGTTACCGTTCACAGCAAACTGGAGCGGTTGCAGTAACTGCACACGTTCCAGTTTGCTGTGAACGGTAACTGGAGCGTGTACAGTTGCTGTACACGCTCCAGATATTTTTTCTGATGGGTGGCCTTGACGGGAGGCTATCATCTGTCTCCCAACAGCTATTCCAGTGGGTCCCCTCCCCCAACCTTCTCTGAGCCTTTGGGGTCCTTGTAACCTGGCCAATGAGCTCATGGTCGTGCAAAAAAAAGTGCCGCTCAGAGGTAACTAAGCAATTTATTTATTAGAAAGTCCCTATAGTTGACGTCACCAATCTTTAGTGGTCAAGTGCAGAGTGGTTTATTAATGTCCGTCTGTGCTGATGTCTCTGGCAGTTATCCAAGAAAGCATTTATCAAAATAAATCTTTCTCTCTTACAACAAGTATCTGCTGCTAAATATGATAGCGATCAATATCGGGGTTGATAAAAAAAATGACCCTTCGAATGAGTTTGTGAGCAAACGTAAAATATGGGGCAGTTTTATTGTCTGGACAGTTTAAGTGTAAGATAGATAAATGTTTAGTACCTGACGTGTCTATTCACGCCCCCTTAACGGCGGTTGCTAAGCAGCAAAGTTGGAAATTCTGTTATTTCATTGCCCTTTTGTCCAAAAGCCCTATTACAGCCAATGTACAGTCGCTCAAAAAAATATCCGAACACTATGGTTGATTACAGAATTCAGAAAAAATATCTTAGAAATGAATCTTAGAAATGAGTGATCTGGCAACCGTCGTGTCACGTGACACGAAGGTTTTAAAACTAATTTCTAAAAAAAAGTCGTCGCCAGATATTTTTTCTGAATTCTGTAATCAACCATAGTGTTCGGATACTTTTTTGAGCGACTGTAGGTGGTCATATTATTTTGATACTAGATCGTGTGGGCTCACTCACGGAAATATTGAGCGTGTGCAGTTACCGTTCACAGCAAACTGGAGCGTGTGCAGTAACTGCACACGCTCCAGTTTGCTGTGAACGGTAACTGGAGCGTGTACAGTTGCTGTACACGTTCCAGATATTTTTCCTGAATTCTGTAATCACGTGACACGAAGGTTGCCAGATCACTAATTTCTAAAAAAAAATCGTCGCCAGATATTTTTTCTGAATTCTGTAATCAACCATAGTGTTCGGATATTTTTTTGAGCGACTGTACATGATTCATTTTTTGAAATATGTCTCTTAAGGACTTTACGAAACATATCGCTATTTATCACACGCGCTTTTTAAAGGTGACAGGAGGTGAAATTAGACGTCCACGATATTTGGATGAATGCCATTAATTTCCAAGTAAAGAAAACCCAAAATTCTGAGAAGAAAAATGAAAAGAAATAATATGGAAACGAAAAAAAAAAGTGGAGAAAAATTAGAAAACGGAAAGACGAAAAAATAAAAGTAACTGCTACTAACTATGCTAAAATTAGGGTTTAAACGTCGACACCACTAGGTCACTTGAGGAGCCGGAATCGCGTGAAGTTATGCGCATGGCAATCGTTCACAATGTCAGGAATACGACCACAAAGAAAGCAGTTTGAGCGTTATAAACGTTTCCAGACTTTGACGCGTCTTAAATTGACGCTCTAAAACTTGACTTAATAACTTTTTTTGAAAATTAACTTTGACGCTCTAAAAAAAAACCATCAGCAATAATGCAGGAGAAGTGCAGTGATTGTCTACGCTTCAATCTGATGTCATGGACACCTCCGTTCTTCGTAGAGGTTTTAATACCCCCACCACCGTTTAGAAGTGTTCAAGACGCTAAATGGCTAAAAGCGCTTTCCCTGTGTCCGTGCCGTAAAGGCCTCCGACGCTGAGAGCCTTTTACGAGTAAAATGCGCGAGTCATTATGTTAATCTGAATGTTTCGTGCGACTTAAGCTTTGGGCTGGCCCGTGCGCTTGAGCAGGAAATCGTTGAGAACGACCAATGGCCTTCGACGACAAGAGACGTGAAAGGTCAGATTCAGAGAGTCCTGGCTCTTGCAGCTTTTGGAGACGGTTAAAACGTTATTGTTATTAATATTATTTAATACAAGGCATATTCATAGCCTTGGAGTCTTTATTCAACTCACGAAAAGGGAAGCGAGACCTAATACTTAATGCGCATGCGTCTGCTTGGTGACCTGAAAAAGGAGGGGGTAAAAACATTTTCGAGGGATGAGGTAGGAGCAGGGGCGGAGCCATGTGGGGATAGGGGGGGGGGGGGAGACTCACCTCCAAGGTAACTCGGAGTTGGCAAAATTCGAAGCGACTTCGTAAAATCTAGGCGAGTTGAGAAAATTTGTAACTTTTTTTGGAAAATTAAGAGGAGTTGTCAAAATTGAGGCAACTTGGCAAATCTAAGGCAGTGTGGAAAATGGAGAGACGGCAAAATTTAGAGCAGTTGGAAAAATTCGAAGCCACTTAGTAAAAACAGGTGAGTTGGCAAAATCGGGACAACTTGGCAAAATATTGGGGAGTTGGAAAAATTCGGAGTGGCTTGGTAAAATCTTGGGAAGTTGGCAAAATCGGGACAACTTGGTAAAATCTTGGAGAGTTGCTAAAATTCGGAGTGACTTGGTAAAATCTTGGAGAGTTGGCAAAATCGGGACAACTTGGTAAAATCTTGGAGAGTTGGCAAAATCGGGACAACTTGGTAAAATCTTGGAGAGTTGGCAAAATCGGGACAACTTGGTAAAATCTTGGAGAGTTGCTAAAATTCGGAGTGACTTGGTAAAATCTTGGGGAATTGGCAAAATTGTGGGTAGTTGGCAAAATTCAGGTGAGATGTAAATGTAAAAATTAGGATTTTTTTCTGTAAAATTATGGCGAGTTGGCAAAATCTAGGAGAGTTGGCAAAACTTAGGGATGTGACAAAATGGATAGATAGAGAGATAATTTTTATTTCAGATAATGTTTTATAGTATACAAAAACTTTTGAGGTCTCACAAGAGCAGGCTCTTTCGTGAGATCTCAATATAGAAACAATTTCAAGTGAAAATATCAGTCGTCACATTGAATAATACACAAAAGAAGTTGACAAAAAGAAGTTGACAAAATTCAGGTGAGATGTAAAAATTGCAATCTTTTTTCTGTAAAATTATGTCGTGTTGGCAAAATTGTGGCAACTTCGCAATATCTAGGAGAGTTGGAAAATCTTGGGGGAGTTGGCAAAATTCAGAGTGGCTTTACAAAAATCAAGTGTGACGAAAAATTGTGATTTTTTTTTCTGTAAAATTGTGGCGAGATGGCAAAAACTAGGGCAGTTGGCAAAATTCGAATCTACTTGGTAAAATGCGGGCGATTTGTGAAAATTGGGATTGATTTTGTGAAATTAAGGAGAGTTGGAAAAACCAAGAAATGTTGGCAAAATCTAGGGGAGTTGGCAAAATTGGAAGCCACTTGGTAAAATACAGGGGAGTTGTGAAAATTGTGCCTTTCTTGTGCAATTAAGGAGAGTTGATAAAATTCGAAGTGACTTGGCAAATTCAGGGAAGATGTAAAAATTGCGGTTTTTTTCTGTAAAATTACGGCGAGTTGGGAAAATCTAGAGTAGTTGACAAAATTCGAATCCACTTGGTAAAATATAGGCGAGTTGTGAAAATTGAGATTTGTTTTGTGAAATTAAGGAGTGTTGGACAAATTGAGGAAACTTAACAGAATGTAGGGAAGTTGGCAAAATTCGAATCCACTTGAAAAATACGAGCGAGTTGTGATAATTGGGATTGGGTTTGTGAAATTCAGGATAGTTGACTAAAATCGTGAATACTTGCCAAAATCTTGTGGAGTTTGAAAAGTTTGGAGTGATTTGGAAAATTTAGGAGAGATGTAAAGATCGGGTTTTGAAATTAAGGAGAGCTGACCAAATCAAGGGATAATTCTCGTTTGCTACAATTCGGACGAGATATAAACCCATGGCCGAGTGGTCCTGCCATCCTCTCAGATCTTCTACTTCGGCATATAAACCGACAGGCTACTGTCTGACCTCTGTGACAAGCAGCTGCTTGAGGGGGTATTTATTCATTTTTTATTATAAATATTTGAATTACTTCTGTGAAATTATGGCTAGTTGGCAAAATTTGAAGTTAAATGACAAATTGGCAAAATTGGAAGTCAAATGGCAAAAAAATGTAGGAGAGTTGTTAAAATTGCCAACCCCCAGCGAAAATCTAAGTTAGTTTGCTCAATTGGGGTTGGAAAATTTTTGATTTATCCTCCCCCCCCGCCAAGATATGCAATTTGTATTGCAATTATGGCTAGTTGTATGCAATTATGGAATTCTGACAATTGGTTATGACGCATGATAAGAATACCAGATTTGTATGCAATTATGGCTAGTTGGCAAAATTTGAAGTTAAATGACAAATTGGCAAAATTGGAAGTCAAATGGCAAAAAAATGTAGGAGAGTTGTTAAAATTGCCAACCCCCAGCGAAAATCTAAGTTAGTTTGCTCAATTGGGGTTGGAAAATTTTTGATTTATCCTCCCCCCCCCCGTCAAGATATGCAATTTGTATTGCAATTATGGCTAGTTGTATGCAATTATGGAATTCTGACAATTGGTTATGACGCATGATAAGAATACCAGATTTGTATGCAATTATGGCTAGTTGGCAAAATTTGAAGTTAAATGACAAATTGGCAAAATTGGAAGTCAAATGGCAAAAAAATGTAGGAGAGTTGTTAAAATTGCCAACCCCCAGCGAAAATCTAAGTTAGTTTGCTCAGTTGGCATTGGAAAATTTTTGATTTATCCTCCCCCCCCCCAACTATAATCCTTCACTACGCCCCTGGGTACGAGGTCAAAACTGATTTTTAGTATTATTATTTTTTATTTGTAATATTTAAATAGAAAGTAGGGTTGTTGGGTTGTTTTGCTTCTGAGCGGCATTTTTTTGCACACCATGGGTCTCACCCGAAATCTCAGAGAAGGTTGGGGGAGGGCACCTACTGGAACAGCTGTTGGGAGAGACTTGTTTCAAAACTTGAAAACTGTGGAATTAGAGGGACAGTTCTTATGTGGTTCAAAATTACCTAACTAATAGGACTATTATAACCAAAATTGGAAATGCATCAAGTAACGAAAGAAAATTAAATGTTGGAGTTCCACAAGGATCTATACTTGGACCCTTGTTGTTCCTCTTGTATATTAATGATATGACTAATTTAAATTTAAAAAGTAAATTATTTCTTTATGCTGATGATACTGTTATTTTAAACAATAATCGCGACGTGGACGCGGCTATAAGAGAATTACAGGATGACTATAATTGCTTAGTGAGATGGCTGAATATTAATATAATAATTATAAATAACGATAAAACTGAATGGATGATCTTCCACTCACCAGGTACTTTGAAAACATCAAACCACGTAATTAAGAGTTCGGTTGGGTTGTTTTACTTCTGAGCGGCACTTTTTTGCACACCATGGGCTAAATGGCCAGGTCACATGGACCCCGAAGCCTCAGAGAAGGTTGGAGGAGGGGACCCACTGGAACAGCTGTTGGGAGACAGATGGTAGCCTCCCGTCAAGGCCATCCAGTGTGTTCTTTAACGTACACAGGGTAAGGCTCTCCCGCACATGGGGCCACGGCTTAACGTCCCATCCGACGGACGGCGGCCTTTCCAAGCCCATCGGTATCCCCTACTGACCGTGGGCAGGGTGGGGAATTTTTGCGGAGATAAATCTCAACGCTGACTCAGCTGGGACTCGAACCTGGGAACTGCAGATTACGAGCCTGGCGCGCTACCGACTGAGCCCAACCCCCCCGCCCCCCACGTAATTAAGATCTACAATACAAATTGCATATATAAATCCGAACTTATTAAAATATTTGTGATTGCCATAGCATTGAATTGGTGGATAATTTTAAATACCTGGGTTTATATTTGGATTTAACCTTTCGATGGAACACTCACATCTTGAAGCTATGTGAAAGTCTCAGATATCGCGCCGCTAAAATTTACAAATTGTAATTCATAGTCGATACCGATGTTTGCCTTATAGTCTACAAGGCAAATTGTGAATCTTTAATTAGGTATGGAATTACAATATATGGAACAACTGGCATCACTAACCTAAAAAAAATTGAAAAATTGCAATCATCTATAGCAAAAAATATAATTCCATATAAGCTTAGAGATAATTTTTCAAATGCAAGTGAAAGATTTTCATTCCTAAATATTCTATCAGTCCAAAATCTCTTTAGATATGGCATTATTCTGGACAACTTTTTCAACACATAAATTCTGACACATATAAAGTACAAATTACACATGATAAGAATACCAGACTTCAGACCAATAATTATTTTCAAATCCCGAATTTTGTTAATAATTACGGTAAAAATCTTAAAGAGTACGGGGGCGGGGGTGGCTTAGTCGGTAGCGCGCCAGGCTCGTAATCTGTAGTTCCCAGGTTCGAGTCCCAGCTGGGTCAGCGTTGAGATTTAACTCCGCAAAATTCCCTGCCCACGGTCAGTAGGGGACACCGATGGGCTTGGAAAGGCCGCCGTCCGTCGAATGGGACGTTAAGCCGTGGCCCGTGTGCAGGAGAGCCATACCCTGTGCACGTTAAAGAACACGATGGATGGCCTTGACGGGAGGCTACCATCTGTCTCCCAACAGCTGTTCCAGTGGGTCCCCTCCCCCAACCTTCTCTGAGCCTTCGGGGTCCATGTGACCTGGTCATTTAGCCCATGGTGTGCAAAAAAAGTGCCGCTCAGAGGTAAAACAACCCAACTTAAAGAGTATATAGTGCCGGAGATTTTTAACCAGTTACCAAGAGAAATCTAACTAATCTTAGATCTAACTAATTTTACTGAGATTAAGTTAAAGGTTAAAAACTATTTAAAGAATGTCTGTTCATCTACATTCCTGAGAAAACCTTTATCTATATGACTTTTGTTTTCTTTTTTACCATATTCACTTATGTATGAAAACTAATGCTCATCAATATTTCCTGCAGATAAGCTATTAGCTTTGCGGGTCAAATGTAGAAAATCTCTCTACATCTGTGTTTTGGGAGATGATGATGAATAAATATTAATTATTATTAAAAAAGATGGCAGTCTCCCGTCAAGGCCATCAAGCGTGTTCTTTAACGTGCACAGGATATGGCTCTCCTGCACATGGGGCCGACGGACGGCGGCCTTTCCAAACCCATTGGTGTCCCCTACTGACCGTGGGCAGGGCGGGGAGGTTTGCGGAGATAAATCTCAACGCTGACCCAGCTGGGACTCGAATCTGGGAACTACAGATTACGAGCCTGGCGCGCTACCGACTGAGCCACCCCCGTTCCTTGTAGAAGGGAACCCACTGGTCAGCAATTTGGAGATAGATAGTAGCCTTCCGTCAAGGCCATCCGGCGTATTCTACGTGCACAGGGCATGGTTCTAACGTGCACAGGGCATGGCTCTCCTGCACACGGGGCCACGGCTTCACGTTTCATTTGAACTGACCTAGGGTAGGGCTGGCAGTTTTGTGGAAATAAATCTTAAAGCTGGGCCAGCTGGGATTCGAACCTGGGAACTGCAGATTACGAGCCTGGCGCGCTTCCTAATGAATCCCCCCCCCCCCCGCCTCCCTGGAAATAGCAAACATTCAAGAATTGCATCAAATAACGCGTAAACTGATTCAATTAAAAAAAAACTTATTACACTTGAAAGCAAAGCTTTAAAATTGCTCCCTACCACAGCATCCAATCTGCAACCTTTCGATTTTAACGCCGGCGCAATAACCAATGGGCAACCTCCATTCAACCCATAAAAGAGACAAAAATAACCTCTTCCTCCATTAAGCATCTTGGAAGATAAATTTCTAAGGATTCTTGTCAAAACGAGACGACGCAAAACGCGAAAACTCTGAACTCTTCATTGCAATAACTGACACGAGTCATAAAATAAAATACTCTCACTTGTAACTCTTAAAGAAGAGCACTCTCGATAGGTAGGTGAGGGAGGGGGGGAGGGGGGGTTGGTGTTCAGTTCTACCCGGGCACACGTGATATAATCAGAACTCCTAATCCTCAGAACGCATCGCTATAATTGTCGCCTTTCAGCAGAGTCGAATTCAATAATTCAAGACTGCCCGTTGAACGGAGATTGTTCCTAGAAGTATCCACGGGAAGCAGAGTCGTAATGTTGTTCACGTTCCCCGGTGAAAACTTCTCTCCCTGGGAAATGACTCAAGGACGTCATCGACCTATTGGTAATCGTCTATTATTCGTGTGTGTACGAGAGGGACGAAGATTCTTTACCGTTCCACGTGGATGTCGTTTAACTGAGCTCCAAAACAGCTAAAAGATTGGGTTATTTCAGTTCTGAATGGCACTTTTTCTGCACAGGTTAAATGGCTAGATCACAAAGAGTCCGAAGGCTCGGAGAAGGTTAGGGAAGAAGACCCATTGGGTAGTTATTAGGAGAGAGATGGAAGTATCCTTTGAAGGGCAACCAGTATGTTCTTTAACATGCACAGGGTATGTCTCTCTTCCACATGGGGCCATGGTTTTATGTTCCGTCTGACGGATGGCTGTTTTTCCAAGCCCATCGGTTAGGGAAGAGGACCCATTGGATAGTTATTAGGAGAGAGATGGAAGTATCCTTTGAAGGGCAACCAGTGTGTCCTTTAACATGCACAGGGTATGTCTCTCTTCCACACGGGGCCATGGTTTTATGTTCCGTCTGACGGATGGCTGTTTTTCCAAGCCCATCGGTTAGGGAAGAGGACCCATTGGATAGTTATTAGGAGAGAGATGGAAGTATCCTTTGAAGGGAAACCAGTGTGTCCTTTAACATGCACAGGGTATGTCTCTCTTCCACACGGGGCCATGGTTTTATGTTCCGTCTGACGGATGGCTGTTTTTCCAAGCCCATCGGTTAGGGAAGAGGACCCATTGGATAGTTATTAGGAGAGAGATGGAAGTATCCTTTGAAGGGAAACCAGTGTGTCCTTTAACATGCACAGGGTATGTCTCTCTTCCACACGGGGCCATGGTTTTATGTTCCGTCTGACGGATGGCTGTTTTTCCAAGCCCATCGTTAGGGAAGAGGACCCATTGGATAGTTATTAGGAGAGAGATGGAAGTATCCTTTGAAGGGCAACCAGTGTGTCCTTTAACATGCACAGGGTATGTCTCTCTTCCACACGGGGCCATGGTTTTATGTTCCGTCTGACGGATGGCTGTTTTTCCAAGCCCATCGGTTAGGGAAGAGGACCCATTGGATAGTTATTAGGAGAGAGATGGAAGTATCCTTTGAAGGACAACCAGTGTGTCCTTTAACATGCACAGGGTATGTCTCTCTTCCACACGGAACCATGGTTTTACGTCCTGTCCGACGGATGGCTGTTTTTCCAAGCCCATCGGTTAGGGAAGAGGACTATTGGATAGTTATTAGGAGAGAGATGGAAGTATCCTTTGAAGGACAACCAGTGTGTCCTTTAACATGCACAGGGTATGTCTCTCTTCCACACGGGACCATGGTTTTACGTCCTGTCCGACGGATGGCTGTTTTTCCAAGCCCATCGGTTAGGGAAGAGGACCCATTGGGTAGTTATTAGGAGAGAGATGGAAGTATCCTTTGAAGGACAACCAGTGTGTCCTTTAACATGCACAGGGTATGTCTCTCTTCCACACGGGACCATGGTTTTACGTCCTGTCCGACGGATGGCTGTTTTTCCAAGCCCATCGGTTAGGGAAGAGGACCCATTGGGTAGTTATTAGGAGAGAGATGAAAGTATCCTTTGAAGGACAACCAATGTGTCCTTTAACATGCGCAGGGTATGTCTCTCTTCCACACGGGGCCATGGTTTTACGTCCCATCCGACGGATGGCTGCTTTTCCAAGCCCATCGGTGTTCCCTTCTTCATCGTGGGCAGGCACCTACCCAGGATTTTAGTTTCGCGGGAGGGAGGTCCGAGAATTTTGTTTTCAGGGGTCCGAGAATTCAGTTTCGGGGAGGCTCCGGGAATTTAGCTTCGGGGGGGGGGGGGGTCGTCTGAATATAAGACTTTAGGGTTTCCCAATTACTAAAATATTCCACCGAACAGGAAAGGTTAAAATGATATTCTATATTTTCCTCGGAGCGGCACTTTTTTACATACAATGGGCTAAATTTCCAGGTCACAAGGACCCTGAGGGCTCAGAGAAGGTTGGGGGAGGGGACCAATGGAACAACTTTTGGGAGACAGATAGTAGCCTCTCGTCAAGGCCATCCAGCGTGTTCTTTAACGTGCACAGGGTATGGCTCTCCCGCACACGGGGCCACGGCTTAACGTCCCATCCGACGGACGGCGGCCTTTCCAAGCCCATCGGTGTCCCCTACTGACCGTGGGCAGGGCGGGGAATTTTGCGGAGATAAATCTCAACGCTGACCCAGAACCTGGGACTCGAACCTGGGAACTACAGATTACGAGCCTGGCGCGCTACCGACTGAGCCACCCCCTGCGATCGAGGAACGAGCTTCTTTTTGAACAGAAAAATTTCTCCGAGAGAATTACGAATTCTCTATCGAACGTGAAGGAAATTGTCTAGTTTAAATCAGAATTTTAACTTGACACTTTCGGCGCTTTTCGGAGAGAATTTCTGGCATGGTTCTTCCTCTCTCTCTCTGTTCCCAAGGATTGATGCAACAGGTGCAAAATTATATTTTTTTTGGGGGGGGAGGCAGGAAAGGGGATGGTGGAAAACGATTTTCTTTGAGTCGTGGTTGTTACATCATTTCAGAATTTCATCTTTATGCATTTTATGTTTCTGCACTTTTCACGAGCATTTTCCTTAGTACTTTCACGTTGCCATGGTTACAATTCGGTTTTGAAAGGAAAAAGAAAAGTCGTAGATAGAGGACAGAATGAAAAATGTTTTTTTCAGGGTGGTAGAGAATGCTTCAATTTTTTGATGCAAAATTTTGAAAATAATTCGCAAAGTAAAAGAAATGACGATTAAATAATCGACAGAGTGATTAGGCAGCTAGAGACTGTTCCAGCAAGGTTGGGTTGTTTTACCTCTGAGCGGCACTTTTTTGTACACCATGGGCTAAATGGCCAGGTCAAATATACAGTCGCTCAAAAAAGTATCCGAACACTATGGCTGATTAAAAAAATCAGAAAAAATATGTGGCGACGATTTTTTTAGAAATTTGTGATCTGGCAACTTTCGTGTCACGTGACACGAAGGTTGCCAGACCACTAATTTCTAAAAAAATCGTTGCCAGATATTTTTTCTGATTTTTCTAATCAGCCATAGTGTTCGGATACTTTTTTGAGCGACTGTACCCCGAAGGCTCAGAGAAGGTTGGGGGAGGGGACTCACTGGAACAGCTGTTGGGAGACAGATGGTAGCCTTCCGTCAAGGCCACCCATCAGAAAAAATATCTGGAGCGTGTACAGCAACTGTACACGCTCCAGTTACCGTTCACAGCAAACTGGAGCGTGTGCAGTTACTGCACACGCTCCAGTTTGCTGTGAACGGTAACTGCACACGCTCAATATTTCTGTGAGTGGGCCCACACGATCCAGGTTTTTGTGAGCTCACACGATTCAATGTGCTGTACACATTAAAATAGCGAATGGTTGGGTTGTTTTACCTCTGAGCGGCACTTTTTTTGCACTCCATGGGCTAAATGACCAGGTCACAAGGACCCCGAAGGCTCAGAGAAGGTTGGGGGAGGGGACCCACTGGAACAGCTGTTGAGAAACACATGTTAGCCTCCCGTCAAGGCCATCCAGCGTGTTCTTTAACGTGCACAGTGTATAGCTCTCCCGCACACGGAGCCACGGCTTTAACGTCTCATCCGACGGACGGCGGCCTTTCTAAGCCATCGGTGTCCCCTACTGACCGTGGGAAGAGCGGGGAAGTTTTCGGAGATAAGTCTCAACGCTGACCCAGCTGTGACTCGAACGTGGGAACTACAGATTACGAGCCTGGCGTGCTACCGACCGAGCCACCCCCGCCCCTAAGCTCTAACTGAAGCAGTGGTAGGCAGTGACTTCTGTCTTAGTTAGACGTGTCCCTGTATGATAAGGCCTGTAAAAGCTAGGAGTAGCTTCTAGGATTCTTCTCTGTCCTAAGTGTTGTAAATAAAGGCAAAATAAATGATTTTGATGTTTACTCTTACGGCCAAAGTTCTGTCAGGCCGAGATTAGTTAATGAAGTTGGAAAACAATATAAATATAAAGATAAGTCCTGTCGTGGGCCGGTGGTATGTCCAACGATTAACCGCACGAGAGTTGTATAGGGACAACACAGTATATTCACACTTATATACAATCACGTGCTGGGGATGCGCTCGACTCCGTAGGCCTTTCCTGCTGCAAACAATTATGCAATGAGGTGGAGAACCGCACTTTGCAGATTCTCGCTTTACCGACCTCGAACTCGGCGAAAGGATATCCAACCTTTGCCTACAACGTGGCAAAGGTTGAACTAAGAACTCACTTCAGTTCTACAGAGGGGCGGGGGTGGCTCAGTCGGTAGCGCGCCAGACTCGTAATCTGTAGTTCCCAGGTTCGAGTCCCAGCTGGGTCAGCTTTGAGATTTATCTCCGCAAAATTCCCCGCCCTGCCCACGGTCAGTAGGGGACACCGATGGGCTTGGAAAGGCTGCCGTCCGTCGGATGGGACGTTAAGCTGTGGCCCCGTGTGCGGGAGAGCCATACCCTGTGCACGTTAAAGAACACGCTGGATGGCCTTGACGGGAGGCTACCATCTGTCTTCCAACAGCTATTCCAGTGAGTTCCCCTCCCTCAACCTTCTCTGAGTCTTCGGAGTCCTTATGAACTGCCCATTGTGTGCAAAAAAGTGCCGCTCAGAGGTAAAACAACCCAACTCTTCAGAAACCTCACTTAAAACCAGAGTTTAGTCTTGCGAAAAGATTTCTTTCTCTCTCTGAAGAGAAAAATAACGAAAATCAAAACAACTGAAAATTTTCGGATATAAATTTTACTCTTTTAATTTCCCCAATATTCGTGAAAATTTGGAAAAAAAAAAAAACCGAATCCTGGTGTCATTAATCAATGAAAAAATAATTTTAGTAACATTTTCTTTTGTCTTTCGTTACCAGACGAAGTGGGTCGCCATTTACATTGAACAAAGTTGATGCCATTCAAAAAAGATGAAACTTTAGTAGGTCGCGAGCAGTGCAAAGACCCGACGACAGATTCTCTTGCTCCAGAAACGTTTTAATATCGACACGAAATTTAGGGCGAAATTAAAGAAAAGTTCGTATCCTTGTCCTATTTTATTACTCATCGAATAGAAGAACCGAATTGAGGGCAATTATCCACGATCACTGGATGTAGACTTTGGTTTCCCTTTCCTTTAATAACACCAAGAGTCATTAATCGCTGTACGTATGATCGCGAATGTAGACTTCACGAGTCAGTAGAGCAATCAATCTTCTTGGGATTTCAGTAGCTGTGAAATACATTTTTAACTACACCCCTCTACAAGGGGGCGGGGGTGGCTCAGTCGATAGCGCGCCAGGCTCGTAATCTGTAGTTCCCAGGTTCGAGTCCCAGCTGGGTCAGCGTTGAGATTTATCTCCGCAAAATTCCCCGCCCTGCCCACGGTCAGTAGGGGACACCGATAGGCTTGGAAAGGCCGCCGTCCGTCGGATGGGACGTTAATCCGTGGTCCCGTGTGCGGGAGAGCCATACCCTGTGGACGTTAAAGAACACTCTCGATGGCCTTGACGGGAGGCTACCATCTGTCTCCCAACAGCTGTTCCAGTGGGTCCCCTCCCCCAACCTTCTCTGAGCTTTCGGGGTCCATGTGACCTGGCCATTTAGCCCATGGTGTGCAAAAAAGTGCCGCTCAGAGGTAAAACAACCCAACCCCTCTACATAAATTATAATCAAATCTATTTAAATCTTGATCGATTTGAAAAATTCGACAGCAGCTGCGGTAACTTGCAAACGCTCCAGTCTTTTGTGAGGCTAACTCTGATTTTGGTTGTTATGATTTTAAGGATGGGGTTGTTTTACCTCTGAGCGGCATGGGCTAAATGGCCAGGTCACAAGGACCCCGAAGGCTTAGAGAAGGTTTGGGGAAGGGACCCACTGGAACAGCTGTTGGGAGACAGATGGTAGCCTCCCGTCAAGGCACCCATAAGAAAAAATATCTGGAGCGTGTACAGCAACTGTACACGCTCCAGTTGCCGTTCACAGCAAACTGGAGCGTGTGCAGTTACCGTTCACAGCTCCAGTTTGCTGTGAACGGTAACTGCACACGCTCGATATTTCCGTGAGTGGGCACATACGATCTAGGTTTTTGTGAGCTCATACGATTCAATGTGCTGTACACATTAAAATAGCGAATAGTTGGGTTGTTTTACCTCTGAGCGGCACTTTTTTGCACACAATGGGCTAAATGGCCAGGTCTCATGGACCCTGAATGCTCAGAGAAGGTTGGGGGGAGGGGACCCACTGGAACAGCTCTTGGGAGATAGATGGTAGCCTCTCGTCAAGGCCATCCAGCGTGTTTCTTAACCTGCACAAGGTATGGCTCTCCAGCACAGGGGCCACGGCTTAACGTCCCATCCGACGGACGGCGGCCTTTCCAAGCCCATCGGTGTCCCCTACTGACCGTGGGCAGGGCGGGGAGTTTTGAGGAGATAAACCTCAACGCTGGTCCAGTTGGGACTCGAACCTGGGAACTGCAGATTACGAGCCTACCATAATGAGCCCCCCTCGCCCCCTGTGGGCAGGAGAACCATACCTTGTGCACAAAAGACAATACGCTGGATGTCCTTGATGGGAGGCTCCCAGTGACGTAGCGAAGGACTATGCATTTTACCATTAGATTTCCAATTTCGCCAACTATCCATAATTTCACAGAAGTAATTCCAATATTTATATCTCGTCCGAATTGTAGCAAACGAGAATTATCCCTTGATTTGGTCAGCTCTCCTTAATTTCAAAACCCGATTTTTACATCTCTCCTAAATTTGCCAAATCACTCCAAACTTTTCAAACTCCCCAAGATTTTGGCAAGTATTCACGATTTTAGTCAACTATCCTGAATTTCACAAACCCAATCCCAATTATCACAACTCGCCCGTATTTTTCAAGTGGATTCGAATTTTGCCAACTTCCCTATATTTTGTTAAGTTTCCTCAATTTGTCCAACACTCCTTAATTTCACAAAACAAATCTCAATTTTCACAACTCGCCTATATTTTATCAAGTGGATTCGAATTTTGCCAACTGCTCTAGATTTTGCCAACTCGCCATAATTTTACGGAAAAAAATCAAAATGTTCACATCTCACCTGAATTTTAACAACTCCCCACGATTTTGCCAAGTCACTCCGAATTTTGCCAACTCCCCAATATTTTGCCAAGTTGTCCCGATTTTACTAACTCACCTGTATTTTACTAAGTGACTTCGAATTTTGCCAACTGCTCTAAATTTTGCCGTCTCTAAATTTTCCAAACTGCCGTAGATTTGCCAAGTTGCCTAGATTTTGATAAATCCTCTTAATCCCCCTCCCGATAGGAGACCACGTTGACGTGGTGGGGGGCTTAATGGTGCCTCTGTGAAGTAGGGTCACGACCCGTTGTTTCCTCATTTACACGATGATCCCATCGTGCAAACGCAGGACTTGTGAGGGCCTGCAGACTAGTTTGAGTGGGGCCAGTCTAGTGGGCTTATTCGCTTGCTCAGGGAAGCTTTAAATTACAGCCCCGATGGAGGGGCTGTGGCTGAGAGTTCTGCGGACTGTTGGGGGGCACCGGTCCATTGCCCTCATCGGTGCAGCCTCAGTGAAGCTGGAGTACAGATTGCTTCTGAGAGGAAGCGGGTGCGTGGCACTGATGGAGAGGACGAAGTTGAAGACTTGCGACTGGAAAAGATACACGGTTGACAGGCTTATCGATGGAAAAGCCAAACTAAGAGTCTCCACCCCGGGTGCCGAGTCAATTTGGTTCTATATACCATTTTGTGGCTAACCGGGGAACAAATTAAATTTAGGTTTTGACCGAGGGATGAACCTTCCTTCTATAGGATTGTTCGCCATAGGTAGCCGTGGATGAGCTGTGTCCTTGTGGCACTGTCTTGCCCCGGCGTAGGTGGGGCAAAGCTTTGGGTTGGGTTGTTTTACCTCTGAGCGGCACTTTTTTGCACACCATGGGCTAAATGGCCAGGTCACATGGACCCCGAAGGCTCAGAGAAGGTTGGGGGAGGGGACCCACTGGAACAGCTGTTGGGAGACAGATGGTAGCCTCCCGTCAAAGCCATCCAGCGTGTTCTTTAACGTGCACAGGGTATGGCTCTCCCGCACACGGGTTGGGTTGTTTTACCTCTGAGCGGCACTTTTTTGCACACCATGGGCTAAATGGCCAGGTCACATGGACCCCGAAGGCTCAGAGAAGGTTGGGGGAGGGGACCCACTGGAACAGCTGTTGGGAGACAGATGGTAGCCTCCCGTCAAGGCCATCCAGCGTGTTCTTTAACGTGCACAGGGTATGGCTCTCTCGCACACGGGGTCACGGCTTAACGTCCCATCCGACGGACGGCGGACTTTCCAAGCCCATCGGTGTCCCCTACTGACCGTGGACAGGGCGGGGAATTTTGCGGAGATAAATCTCAACGCTGACCCAGCTGGGACTCGAACCTGGGAACTACAGATTGCGAGCCTGGCGCGCTACCGACTGAGCCACCCCGCCCCTAGGTGTTCAAGGCATTCTCCTTATAGATATAGTGCAGCCATATGTTGCGGAGCATCTGGGACTTGCCTTTACTTAATGTTAATGTTAACTCCTCTTAATTTTCCAAAAAAAAAAATACAAATTTTCACAACTCGTCTAAATTTTACGAAGTCTCTTTGAATTTTGCCAACTCCGAGATGCTTTCGAGGGGAGCCTCCCTACCCCCCCCCCCATGGCTACGCCCCTGGAGGCTTCATCTATCTTCTAACAGCTGTTAAGTAGGACCCCTTCCCCCATCCATCTCTGAATCCTTGGGGGTCCTTGTGATCTGGCCGTTTAGCTCATTGTGTACAAAAAAAAAGGTGACTTATCCCATTTTGTAGGACAAAAATTCCGCTTTTTCTTTTATGTTTCTTTATTATATTTATATTTGAAAATTAATTTTTCGTTGCTCACTGTCATGTTTGGTATGATAGAAGAAACCCACCCACCCCTCCGAAGCCGTATCTACAGAATCCATTCCGTGTACAGTAGCTCAAAAAAGTATCCGAACGCTATGGTTGATTACAGAATTCGGAATAAATATTTGGCCAGGATTTTTTTTAGAAATAAGTTATCTGGCAACCTTCGTGTCACGTGATAACAGAATTCAGGAAAAATATCTGGAGCTTGTACAGCAACTGTACACGCTCCAGTTGCCGTTCACAGCAAACTGGAGCGTGTGCAGTTACTGCAACCGCTCCAGTTTGCTGTGAACGGTAACTGCACACGCTCAATATTTCCGTGAGTGAGCCCACACGATCCAGGTCTTTGTGAGCTCACACGATCCAATGTGCTGTGAACATTAACCGCAACCGCTCCAGTTTGCTGTGAACGGTAACTGCACACGCTCAATATTTCCGTGAGTGAGCCCACACGATCCAGGTCTTTGTGAGCTCACACGATCCAATGTGCTGCGAACATTAACCGCAACCGCTCCAGTTTGCTGTGAACGGTAACTGCATGCGCTCAATATTTCCGTGAGTGAGCCCACACGATCCAGGTCTTTGTGAGCTCACACGATCCAATGTGCTGTGAACATTAACCGCAACCGCTCCAGTTTGCTGTGAACGGTAACTGCACACGCTCAATATTTCCGTGAGTGAGCCCACACGATCCAGGTCTTTGTGAGCTCACACGATCCAATGTGCTGTGAACATTAACTGCAACCGCTCCAGTTTGCTGTGAACGGTAACTGCACACGCTCAATATTTCCGTGAGTGAGCCCACACGATCCAGGTCTTTGTGAGCTCACACGATCCAATGTGCTGCGAACATTAACCGCAACCGCTCCAGTTTGCTGTGAACGGTAACTGCACACGCTCAATATTTCCGTGAGTGAGCCCACACGATCCAGGTTTTTGTGAGCTCACACGATGCAATGTGCTGTGAACATTAACCGCAACCGCTCCAGTTTGCTGTGAACGGTAACTGCACACGCTCAATATTTCCGTGAGTGAGCCCACACGATCCAGGTTTTTGTGAGCTCACACGATGCAATGTGCTGTGAACATTAACCGCAACCGCTCCAGTTTGCTGTGAACGGTAACTGCACACGCTCAATATTTCCGTGAGTGAGCCCACACGATCTAGTATCAAAATAATATGACCACCTACAGTCGCTTAAAAAAATATCCGAACACTATGGTTGATTACAGAATTCAGAAAAAATATCTGGGAACGACTTTCTTTATTGACTAATCAATTGCGCAAAAATCCAATTGAATTTTTTTCAACTATTTGCTCGTATGTGATCGATTGATTGATTAATGATATTCAGCCCATTGACTTTGAAAATTTCTTACTGCCACAGATTTTCAATCGCGAAATGTAGTTGTCTAATGTTATTACACAGAAAATGATATCTGCTTTTAACTGCAAACTAGTCTCTCAGATGGGGCGGAGGTGGCTCAGTCGGTAGCGCGCCAGACTCGTAATCTGTAGTTCCCAGGTTCGAGTCCCAGCTGGGTCAGCGTTGAGATTTATCTCCGCAAAATTCTCCGCCCTGCCCACGGTCAGTAGGGGACACCGATGGACTTGAAAAGGCCGCCGTCCGTCGGATGGGACATTAAGCCGTGGCTCCGTGTGCGGGAGAGCCGTACCCTGTGCACGTTAAAGAACACGCTGGATGGCGTAGGGGCGGGGGGTGGCTCAGTCGGTAGCGCGCCAGATGGGAGGCTACCATCTGTCTCACAACAGCTATTCCAGTGGGTCCCCTCACCCGACTTCCTCTGAGCCTTTGGGGTCCATGTGACCTGGCCATTTAGCCCGTGGTGTGCAAAAAAGTACCGCTCAGAGGAAAAACAACCCAAAACAACAGAATTTGGAAACGTCTGAGGACACAATTTTGTCGCGCATTTATGTTTTCCTTTGTTGCTTTACGAAACCTCCTCCATCTGTCGGCCATTATGCTCATCATTTGCTTGCTACACGCAGTTGTAATTGGCGAGACGATGTCGCGTGCACCAAGGATGCGATGTTTCTCATTGGTCAATTCCGTTTGCTAGCGAAAGGGGCGAAATATGACGTTGAAGAGTTTCCCAATTATATCGATAAAGGACTTCTGAAAATGGCGCCATGAACTCCAATATTCATTCTGCATCGAAATTGAACGATATTGAAGGTGAACGCTTTGTGTAAACGAAAACTGCATTTTGGGAAGACAGGGTTTACAGAGTTCCTTTTTTTTTATTATTGGGCAAAATTTGCAAACATTTATAGGCGTGTTATATATAGTTGAGCACATAAGTAAAGATTTGCAAAAAAGAAAAACCTTCTGGAGTAACGTTAGGTTGTGTTGTTTTACCTCTGAGCAGCACGTTTTTTTTCACTCCTTGGGTTAAATGAACAGGTCACAAGGACCCCGATGGCTCAGAAAAGAGACCCACTGGAACAGCTATTGGAAAACAGATGGTAGCCTCCCGTCAAGGCCATCCAGCGTGTTCTTTAACGTGAACAAGTATGGCTCTCCCGCACACGCGGACACGGCTTAACGTACCATCCGACGGGTTGGGTTGTTTTACCTCTGAGCGGCACTTTTTTGCACACCATGGACTAAATGGCCAGGTCACATGGACCCCGAAGGCTCAGAGAAGGTTGGGGGAGGGGACCCACTGGAATAGCTGTTGGGAGACAGATGGTAGCCTCCCGTCAAGGCCATCCAGCGTGTTCTTTAACGTGCACAGGGTATGGCTCTCCCACACACGGGGCCGCGGCTTAACGTCCCATCCGACGGACGGCGGCCTATTCCAAGCCTATCGGTGTCCCCTACTGACCGTGGCGGTAGGGGACACCGATAGGCGTAATCACAGGGCGGTGAATTTGCTGAGATAAATTTCAACGCTGACCCAGCTGGGACTCGAACCTGGGAACTGCAGATTACGAGCCTGGCGCGCTACCGACTGAGCCACCCCCGCCCCACCATCCGACGGACGGCGACCTTTCCAAGCCCATCGGTGTCCCCTACTGACCGTGGGAAGGGAGTTGTGCGGAGATAAATCTCAACGCTGACCCAGCTGGGACTCGAACCTGGGAACTGCAGATTACGAGCCTGGCGCTCTACCGACTGAGCCACCCCCGCCCCTGGAGTAACGTTAGTAAAGGGTAAGTGACAGCACTAAATTTTTAATTATGGCGCTCCTTTAAGCAACGAAAGTAATCTGTTTCGATATTTTCAACTTGTCTGCTTTAAGAACTGGAAAAGTAGAAAAGCAAAGACAGACCTAGTGCTCTCAGATACTATCCCTATACATGCAGCTGACCCAGCTGGGACTCGAACCTGGGATCGAACCTGAGGGCGCAGGTGGCTCAGTTGGTAGCGCACCAAACGCATAATCTATAGTTCCCAGGTTCGAATCCCCCTCTCCCTCGGGCTACCATTGAGATTTGTCTCCGCAGAATTCCCCTTCCTGCCCTCGGTCAGTAGGGGACACCGATGAACTTGGAAAGGCCGCTGTCCGTCGGATGCGCCTTGCGGGAGAACCATACTCTGTGCACGTTCAAGAACACGCTGGATGGTCTTGACGGGAGGCTACCATCTGTCTCCCAACATCTGTGGTCCTCTCTCCCCAACCTTCTCTGAGCTTTTGGGGTCCTTGTGACCTGGCCATTTAGCCTATTGTGTGCGAAAAAAAGTGCCATTCAGACGTAAGACAACCCAAAACCGAACAGTCGCTTAAAAAAGTATCCGAACGCTATGGTTGATTACAGAATTCAGGAAAAATATCTGGCAACGATTTTTTTTTAGAAATAAGCTATCTGGCAACCTTCGTGTCAGGTTGCCAGATAGCTTATTTCTAAAAAAAATCGTTGCCAGATATTTTTCCTGAATTCTGTAATCAACCATAGCGTTCGGATACTTTTTTGAGCGACTGTACACGGAATTGATTCTGTAGATACGGGTTCGGAAGGGGGGGTGGGGTTCTTCTATCATCCAAACATGACAGTGCAGCAACGAAATATTAATTTTTAAATATAAATAACAAGAAATAAATACCCTCTCAAGCAGCTGCTTGCCACGGAGGTGTGACAGGAGCCTGTCAGTTTATATGCCACAGTAGAAGATCTGAGAGGATGGTAGGACCTCAGCAGAAAGACCGCACAAACATCCATGACTTAACCCGGGGCTCGAACCCAGGTCCCATTGATCACTAACCAAGCATGCTAAGCACTCGACCAAGGGACGGTTTTTAAATATAGAGATATACCGATTACAATTCGGAATGAAACTAATTTTATGCATCTCAGATCTCTCACTGCTAATTATCTAATGAGCATTACTAATGCTGATAGCCTGTTTTCGGTACTAAAGTAAAAAAAAAAATTAATCGTTTTCATAAATTTTGTATTGTTTTTGCATATTGTTTTTATGTAAAGTTGAGTGTCAATGTTGCCAAAATTATGTATTTAAATAATTTGTAAGTTAATCTACATGAGCTTAGATGCTCTTCGGTTAATAAGAGTATTACAAATAGTGCTGTTTGTAACCTTATTATTATAATAAACTGATGATGATGATTTTATTAAATTTTTATTTTTCAAAAGACTGATATTGAATTTAAAATATTCATAAATTTCATTATTATTATTTTAACTATTTAATTAAAATATAGTCGTAATCAATAAATTATTTAATTTTCTGTGATGTTACAAAATAGATTTCAATTGAATTTTAGAAGAATTTTATCGTTTGGTTTTTTATGCGCATTTTTCTCTTTCCCTCCTTTTGGTCAGCGGCTGTCCAGGTCTCGTGTGGGGCGGGGGTTGCTCAGTCGGTAGCGCGCCAGGCTCGTAATCTGTAGAGCCCAGATTCGAGTCCCAGCTGAGCCAGCATTGAGATTTATCTCCGCAAAATTCCACGCCCTGCCCATGGTCAGTAGGGAACACCGATGGGCTTGGAAAGGCCGCCGTCCGTCGGATGGGACGTTAAGCCGTGGCCCCGTGTGCGGGAGAGAGAGAGACATACCCTGTGCACGTTAAAGAACATCCTGGATGGCCTTGACGAGAGGCTACCATCTGTCTCCCAACAGCCCCTCCCCCAACCTTCTCTGAGCCTTCGGGGTCCATGTGACCTGACCATTTTAGCCCATGGTGTGTAAAAAAGTGCCGCTCAGAGGTTAAACAACAACAACCTCTTTCTGGCTCAGCTCAGCTTGCACCTCCTTTACAGTTTTTCCTAGATCCCAACTGGGGTTGTCAGCTGCGGCAGATGAAATTTTGCCTATGATCGTGCTGGCGAGCACCAATAAAGATGCATCGGCGAGCACTTGAACAGTTCCTCCGTGCGTACAGTGGTATTCGCTAGCGACGATTTGCTGCCACGGCCGGCTTTAGAGATTTCAATCCATGAATTACATATGTCGTTAATAAGGCTGATTCATACAGGCAACATACGTTAACGCCGTGGAGGCTTTCCTGGCAACCTTTGCTTCGAAAGATATTTTAACTCGCATTTTAATGACATAAGATGGTGTGGAGATTTGGGTTGGGTTGTTTAACCTCTGAGCGGCACTTTTTTACACACCATGGGCTAGATGGCCAGGTCACAAAGACCCCGAAGGCTCAGAGAAGGTTGGGGGAGGGGACCCACTGGAACAGCTGTTGGGAGACAGATGGTAGCCTCCCGTCAAGGCCATCCAGCGTGTTCTTTAACGTGCACAGGGTATGGCTCTCCCGCACACGGTGCCACGGCTTAACGTCCCATCCGACGGACGGCGGCCTTTCCAAGCCCATCGGTGTCCCCTACTGACCGTGGGCAGGGCGGGGAATTTTGCGGAGATAAATCTCAACGCTGACCCAGCTGGGACTCGAACCTGGGAACTACAGATTACGAGCCTGGCGCGCTACCATATGAGCCACCCCCGCCCCATGGTGTGGGAACCCAACCCGAAGGCACTCAAGGAAATATTAAAATTCGTAAAGTGTAAGCATAGAAACGCATACAACTACAACTACAACAACAAAAAGGAAAAAAAACTGTTGGGTTGTTTTACCTCTGAGCGGCACTTTTTTGCACACAATAGGCTAAATGGCCAGGTCACAAGGACCCCGAAGGCTCAGAGAAGGTTGGGTGATGGGACCCAGTGGAACAACTGTTGGGAGACAGATGGTAGCCTCCCGTCAAGGCCATCCAGTGTGTTCTTTAACGAGCCAGGGTATGGCTCTCCCGCACACGGGGCCACAGCTTAACGTCCCATCCGACGGACGGCGGCCTTTCTAAGCCCATCGGTGTCCCGACCATGGGTAGGACGGGGAGACAAAAAAAAAACTGTAAAATAAACAAGATTAAAAAAACTTTGCTTATAAATGAAACCAAAATTTAACATAAAAAAATAATATCATGAAATCTCTTGGAACTCGTTGCTTGACTAAATTAACGCCATGACTCTCAATTTAAAGAGGAGTTCAGGATTGACTACTTGGCTCTTTTTCTCTGAGTACGCATTATTTGTTTAGGCAATGCGTTTCATAGCACTCTCGGGTGGTCAAAGTTTTGACCCTTCTATAAAGCCATGGATTACCTTAGGGGCATTATATTGAGGCGGCGGGGCGGGGGTGGCTCAGTCGGTAGCGCGCCAGGCTCGTAATCTGTAGTTCCCAGGTTCGAGTCCCAGCTGGGTCAGCGTTGAGATTTATCTCCGCAAAATTCCACGCCCTGCCCACGGTCAGTAGGGGACACCGATGGGCTTGGAAAGGCCGCCGTCCGTCGGATGGGACGTTAAGCCGTGGCCCCGTGTGCGGGAGAGCCATACCCTGTGCACGTTAAAGAAAACGCTGGATGGCCTTGACGGAAGGCTACCATCTGTCTCCCAACAGGTGTCCAGTGGGTCCCCTCCCCCAACCTTCTCTGAGCCTTCGGGGTCAATGTGACCTGGCCATTTAGCCCATGGTATGCAAAAAAGTGCCGCTCAGAGGTAAAACAACAACCCAAAATATTCAGACGGCACTCTCTCTTATGATGTCGTAGGTTGTGCCCCCTTCACATAAATAGTAAATTATTTGATAGTAAATTCCTATTAGGTTAGGGGCTGGGGTAGCTCAGTCGGTAGCACGCCAGGATCGTAATTTGCAGTTCCCAGGTTCGAGTCCCAGTTGGACCAGCGTTGAGATTTATCTCCGTAAAAATTCTCTGCTTTGCCTATGGTCAGTAGGGGACACTGATGGACTTGGAAAAACCGCCGTCCGTCGGATGGAACGTTAATCCGTGTCTCTGTGTGCGGGAGAGCCATATCCTATGCACGTTAGAGGACACGCTGGATGACCTTGACGGAAGTCTACCATCTGTCTCCCAACAGCTGTTACAGTGGGTCCCGTCCCCCAATCTTCTTTGAGCCCTTCGGGGTTCTTGTGACCTGGCCATTTAGTCATTGGTTTGCAAAAAAAAATAAGTGCCGCTACTTTACATTTTTTTTCGTTTACAGCCATCCACTTTGTTCAACATTCAGAATTGCGGCTTTCCTTTGCACACGGAGCCACGTCTTAAATTCCTCTCCGAGTGACGGCGGCTTTCCTAAACTCACTGTTGTCCCCTTTTACACGAACAGCAGAGATGGAATTAAGAGAAAAAATCTCGACGCAGAGGACATGCGAACATGAGAACAACCTGTTGCGAGCTTTAAACGCTTCCGGTCACTTCAACACTCAGTTCTTATTCTCAATCAGAACAGAGTAAGAAAATTATGCGACGTTCACTGCGTCCCGGGGCGGGGGTGGCTCAGTCGGTAGCGCGCCAGGCTCGTAATCTGTAGTTCCCAGGTTCGAGTTCCAGCTGGGTCAGCGTTGAGATTTATCTCCGCAAAAATTCCCCGCCCTGCCCACGGTCAGTAGGGGACACCGATGGGCTTGGAAAGGCCGCCGTCCGTCGGATGGGACGTTAAGACGTGGCACCGTGTGCGGGAGAGCCATACCCTGTGCACGTTAAAGAACACGCTGGATGGCCTTGACGGGAGGCTGCAATCTGTCTCCCAACAGCTGTTCCAGTGGGTCTCCTCCCCCAACCTTCTCTGAGCCTTCGGGGTCCATGTGACCTGGCCATTTAGCCCATGGTGTGCAAAAAAGTGCCGCTCAGAGGTAAAACAACCCAACGTTAAAGAATACGCTGGATGGCCTTGACGGGAGGCTACCATCTGTCTCCCAACAACTGTTCCAGTGGGTCCCCTCCCCCGACCTTCTCTGAGCCTTCGGGATACATGTGACCTGGCCATTTAGCCCATGGTGTGCAAAAGAAGTGCCGCTCAGAGGTAAAACAACCCAAAACAACTGCGTCCCGAGACATTCTACTGTGGTTACTGTTGGTTTCTGAAAGCCTTCTTTTCAACAAAACATCTCGTTTTCTGCTCATGCTCTATCGAACGACTTCTATTTCAACAAAGAACCTTGTTTTCGGCTAGAGTTATTTACCCGCTTCTGAAGCCATGACTTTTTTACTCGAAAGCAGGAAGAACTCAATTGAACTATCTCCCCTCAAACGCAACAATTGTTATTACAACAATTACTTTCAACATTCGCAAATCTTAAGTTTTGGGAAATTTCAAGAAATTCAAACCGGTCCCCACCAGTTTTGGTTGACTCACAGTAGACAAACCACAGTAGAAGGTCTGTGAGGGCATCTAATTCTTATTTTCCTGCAGCGAGAGAGTGAATTTCACAAATCATGTCCACTGTGAGCCACGAGTCACCGGTGACTCGTGATGAAATAGTTTGAATTCCGTTTGTGAGAAGCAGTTATCAGCTCCAAAGCTTTACGACATTACCTCACACAAAGAGATGATTCGTCATTCCCCAAGACGAAGCACCCGTGACTCGTTCAGCAGAAAAGGCTTCATTGTTAAACAAGTAAAACTTGTTTGGATTCTCGTTTTTTTCTCTTGGCCATTTAGATAATTTAGTGATCAAAAGGATCACTTAGCGGCAAAATATTCCAATCAATATTAAACTTTATATATAAATAAAAAGGAGCACGTGCTTAGTATCATTTTTCACACATTTTAATTCTTTGCGTAGACTAAAACCGACACAAAATTGGACATTATTCTTTCATATAGTTCACCTTTTCTAACGAAAAGAATTCGCATTTTAATTTAAAAATTGTTATCCAACGTTTTCAGACATTTGTGACAAGTATGGAATTTTTGAGTTTTCAAGGATCCAAATGTCTAGTCAAGGGGGTAAAAATGTCTTTTTACCCCCTTGCATAGGCATTCGAATAATAGTCTTTTATCGGTAAATTTTGTTAATGAGAATAACTTGCATAAATGTTTTTTTTTTTCGACTTTTAAATACATAATTAAAAAACTGCATATAACAATATAAAAATCTGTTTCGATTAAATAAAATATAAAATAAATACCCCCCTCAAATAGCTGCTTGTCTCAGAGGTCTGACAGGAGCCTGTCAGTTTATAAGCCACAGTAGAAGGTCTGTGAGGATGGCAGGACCTCAGCAGAAAAACAACACGAACATAATACTTGTCATTTCTGGAAAAAAGTCGCTAAAATAATCAGGTAACTATGATAGTTAGTGGAATGCAAGATGAAGCTCAGTAATTAATTAATTAACAGGTTGGTAGCCATTGATGTTGATTGGCGATGTCAGTTAAATGATTTTCTCATGAGAAAAATCTGTTTCCTGCAAAACTCAAACTGTCCCACTTTAAGAAATAGAAAACCATTTTTATGGAAAGTTTTAAAACTTACTCTTCTCCAGGGTTGGAAGCGACCCAATCAGGGATAAAGATGAAAATCCCCACTTGCATCCTGCGAAATGCGATCGACCAGAAATCGAAAACTGAGTGTCAAACGAAAAAAGTAGAAATTCAGAAAACGTAAAGAGTCTCTCTACCACCTCACTGGTTGTCATATGACATTCACAATCTCCAAAACACGAGAAGTACAAACGCTCTCCATGAATCGCCCTTTTTTTCTTCCCGAAGAACCACACTTCTCATGCCGTTCCTCTGATCCCAACTCTACAGGTAAGCCACTCTTCCATAGCTTCTGTCGAAACGCACGCTTCTTCCCATTACCATGTTTGTCGAATGTTGTGTGTTGGGCCTGTCGCCTTGGCAACGGAGTTTGCGCACTAGCGACGAGATCAATAAGCACCGCATACCTCTGTTATGTTGGCTATTCCGATGCGCCAATTCCCCATGGCCACAATTGCTTGAAATTCTGTTGACCACGCTACGTGAAGCGTTCAGCTATTGTCAACAGTTTGGATGGTAGCAAAAAACTAGGGAATGTGTTCCGTGAGCGATTTCTTTTTATGACGCTGAAAAATCGGGGATTTTTTTTTGTATCGTTAATTTGGAACATGCTCGATGTGTTTATAATTATTTATCGCCTTTAAAAAAAATTGGACCGAGACAGTATTTGCAATTAATTAATACAAGTTTTTTTTTGTCGCTTCGAAGAAATGTAAAATTTTTTTTTTATGTTTTGCAGAATTCAATTGGGTTGTTTTACCTCTGAGCGGCACTTTTTTGCACACCATGGGATAAATGGCCAGGTCACATGGACCCCGAAGGCTCAGAGAAGGTTGGGGGAGGTGACCCACTGGAACAGCTGTTGGGAGACAGATGGTAGCCACCCGTCAAGGCCATCCAGCGTGTTCTTTAACGTGCACAGGGTATGGCTCACACGCACACGGGGCCACGGCTTAACGTCCCATCCGTCGGACGGCGGCCTTTCCAAGCCCATCGGTGTCCCCTACTGACCGTGGGCAGGGCGGGGAATTTTGCGGAGATAAATCTCTGCAAACTGAGCTGACCCAGCTGGGACTCGAACTTTGGAACTAACAGATTACGAGCCTGGCGCGCAAGCGACTGAGCCACCCCCATCAGTGATGTGCACCAGTGGTGTAATAAGAGTGGCAACTTAGGGGAAACTATGAGACTCAGCAGCTGATAATTCGACAGTTCTTATAGATTCACTAATAGCTCATTCAACCCGGGAGGAAAAAGGAAACTGGATGACTAACGTATGTTAGTCATCCAGTTTCCTTTTTCGAATCCAGTTTCGTTTTTTTAGTCCTGTGCCCAATATGGGCAGCTTCTGTTCAAAGAGAAAGAAGTTAGTTATTTCTTTGTTTCCTTTCATTTTTTTCCTTCCTTCTCCGCCTTAAACGCAGCAAAAAACTGTAGGGGGGACAGCGACGGACTTGGAAAGGCCGCCGTCCATCGGATGGAACATTAAGCCGTGGCCCCAGTATTAGAGAGCCCTACTCTTAGCACGTTAAAAAGGAAACGCTGGATGGCCTTGACGGGAAGAAATTTCCCTCCAGATGAATCACCCACTAACAATGGAAGAAGAAATTTTTCTCCAGATGAATCAACCACGAGCAATGGAAGAAGAAATTTCCCTCCAGATGAATCACCCACTAGCAATGGAAGAAGAAATTTCCCTCCAGATGAATCACAAACGAGCAATGGAGGAAGAAATTTATCTCCAGATGAATCATCCACGAGCAATGGAGGAAGAAATTTTCCTCCGGATGAATCACCCACTAGCAAAAGAAGAAGAAATTTCCCTCCAGATGAATCACCCACTAGCAACGGAGGAAGAAATTTCCCTCCAGATGAATCACCCACGAGCAATGGAGGAAGAAATTTCCCTCCAGATGAATCACCCACGAGAAATGGAGGAAAAAATTTCCCTCCAGATGAATCACCCACTAGCAATGGAAGAAGAAATTTCCCTCCAGATGAATCAACATGAGCAATGGAGGAAGAAATTTCCCTCCAGATGAATCAACCACGAGCAATGGAGGAAGAAATTTCCTTCCAGATGACTCACCCACGGGCAATGGAGGAAGAAATTTCCCTCCAGATGAATCAACCACGAGCAATGGAGGAAGAAATTTTCCTTCAAATGAATCAACCACGAGCAATGGAGGAAGAAATTTCCCTCCAGATGAATCACCCACTAGCAATGAAAGAAGAAACTTCCCTCCAGATGAATCAACCACGAGCAATGGAGGAAGAATTTCCCTCCAGATGAATCACCCACGAGCAATGGAGGAAAAAATTTCCCTCCAGATGAATTACCCACTAGCAATGGAAGAAGAAATTTCCCTCCAGATGAATCACCCACGAGCAATGGAGGAAAAAAGTTCCCTCCAGATGAATCACCCACTAGCAATGGAGGAAGAAATTTTATTCCAGATGACTCACCCACGGGCAATGGAGGAAGAAATTTCCCTCCAGATGAATCAACCACGAGCAATGGAGGAAGAAATTTTCCTTCAGATGAATCAACCACGAGCAATGGAGGAACAAATTTCCCTCCAGATGAATCACCCTCTAGCAATGGAGGAAGAAACTTCTCTCCAGATGAATCAACCACGAGCAATGGAGGAAGAAATTTCCCTCCAGATGAATCACCCATGAGCAATGGAGGAAGAAATTTCCCTCCGGATGAATCACCCACGAGCAACGGAGGAAGAAATTTCCCTCCGGATGAATCACCCACTAGCAACGGAGGAAGAAATTTCCCTCCAGATGAATCAACCATGAGCAATGGAAGAAGAAATTTTTCTCCAGATGAATCAACCACGAGCAATGGAGGAAGAAATTTCCCTCCAGATGAATCACCCACTAGCAATGGAAGAAGAAATTTCCCTCCAGATGAATCACCCACGAACAATGGAGGAAGAAATTTATCTCCAGATGAATCATCCACGAGCAATGGAGGAAGAAATTTTCCTCCGGATGAATCACACACTAGCAAAAGAAGAAGAAATTTCCCTCCAGATGAATCACCCACTAGCAACGGAGGAAGAAATTTCCCTCCAGATGAATCACCCACGAGCAATGGAGGAAGAAATTTCCCTCCAGATGAATCACCCACGAGAAATGGAGGAAAAAATTTCCCTCCAGATGAATCACCCACTAGCAATGGAAGAAGAAATTTCCCTACAGATGAATCAACATGAGCAATGGAGGAAGAAATTTCCCTCCAGATGAATCAACCACGAGCAATGGAGGAAGAAATTTCCTTCCAGATGACTCACCCACGGGCAATGGAGGAAGAAATTTCCCTCCAGATGAATCAACCACGAGCAATGGAGGAAGAAATTTTCCTTCAAATGAATCAACCACGAGCAATGGAGGAAGAAATTTCCCTCCAGATGAATCACCCACTAGCAATGAAAGAAGAAACTTCCCTCCAGATGAATCAACCACGAGCAATGGAGGAAGAATTTCCCTCCAGATGAATCACCCACGAGCAATGGAGGAAAAAATTTCCCTCCAGATGAATTACCCACTAGCAATGGAAGAAGAAATTTCCCTCCAGATGAATCACCCACGAGCAATGGAGGAAAAAAGTTCCCTCCAGATGAATCACCCACTAGTAATGGAGGAAGAAATTTCCTTCCAGATGACTCACCCACGGGCAATGGAGGAAGAAATTTCCCTCCAGATGAATCAACCACGAGCAATGGAGGAAGAAATTTTCCTTCAGATGAATCAACCACGAGCAATGGAGGAACAAATTTCCCTCCAGATGAATCACCCTCTAGCAATGGAGGAAGAAACTTCTCTCCAGATGAATCAACCACGAGCAATGGAGGAAGAAATTTCCCTCCAGATGAATCACCCATGAGCAATGGAGGAAGAAATTTCCCTCCAGATGAATCACCCACGAGCAACGGAGGAAGAAATTTCCCTCCGGATGAATCACCCACTAGCAACGGAGGAAGAAATTTCCCTCCAGATGAATCAACCATGAGCAATGGATGAAGAAATTTCCCTCCAGATGAATCAACCACGAGCAATGGAGGAAGAAATTTCCTTCCAGATGACTCACTCACGGGCAATGGAGGAAGAAATTTCCCTCCAGATGAATCAACCACGAGAAATGGAGGAAAAAATTTCCCTCCAGATGAATCACCCACTAGCAATGGAAGAAGAAATTTCCCTCCAGATGAATCAACATGAGCAATGGAGGAAGAAATTTCCCTCCAGATGAATCACCCACGAGCAATAGAGGAAGAAATTTCCCTCCAGATGAATCACCCACGAGGAATGGAGGAAGAAATTTCCCTCCAGATGAATCGACCACGAGCAATGGAGGAAGAAATTTCCCTCCGGATGAATCAAGCACTAGCAGTGGAAGAAGAAATTTCCCTCCTGATGAATCAACCACGAGCAATCGAGGAAGAAATTTTCCTCCGAATGAATTACCCACTAGCAATGGAAGAAGAAATTTCCCTCCAGATGAATCAACCACGAGCAATGGAGGAAGAAATTTCCCTCCAGATGAATCACCCACTAGCAATGTAAGAAGAAATTTCCCTCCAGATGAATCAACCAAGAGCAATGGAGGAAGAAATTTCCTTCCAGATGAATCACCCACGAGCAATGGAGGAAGAAATTTCCCTCTAGATGAATCAACCACGAGCAATGGAGGAAGAAATTTTCCTTCAGATGAATCAACCACGAGCAATGGAGGAAGAAATTTCCCTCCAGATGAATCACCCACTAGCAATGAAAGAAGAAACTTCTCTCCAGATGAATCAACCACGAGCAATGGAGGAAGAAATTTAACTCCAGATGAATCACCCACGAGCAATGGAGGAAGAAATTTCCCTCCAGATGAATCACCCACTAGCAATGGAGGAAGAAATTTCCCTCCAGATGATTCGACCACGAGCAATGGAGGAAGAAATTTCCCTCCGGATGAATCAAGCACTAGCAATGGAAGAAGAAATTTCCCTCCTGATGAATCAACCACGAGCAATCGAGGAAGAAATTTTCCTCCGAATGAATTACCCACTAGCAATGGAAGAAGAAATTTCCCTCCAGATGAATCAACCACGAGCAATGGAGGAAGAAATTTCCCTCCAGATGAATCACCCACTAGCAATGTAAGGAGAAATTTCCCTCCAGATGAATCAACCAAGAGCAATGGAGGAAGAAATTTCCTTCCAGATGAATCACCCACGAGCAATGGAGGAAGAAATTTCCCTCCAGGTGAATCAACCACGAGCAATGGAGGAAGAAATTTCCCTCCGGATGAATCAACCACGAGCAATGGAGGAAGAAATTTTCCTTCAGATGAATCGCCCACGAGCAATGGAGGAAGAAATTTCCCTCCGGATGAATCAACCACGAGCAATGGAGGAAGAAATTTTCCTTCAGATGAATCAACCACGAGCAATGGAGGGAGAAATATGCCTCTGGATGAATCAACCACGAGCAATGGAGGAAGAAAATTTCCTTCAGATGAATCAACCACGAGCAACGGAGGAAGAAATCTTCCTTCAGGTGAATCAACCACGAGCAACGGAAGAAGAAATTTCCCTCCATATGAATGAACCACGAGCAACGGAGGAGGAAATTTCCCTCCAGATGAATGAACCACGAGCAATGGAGGAAGAAATTTCCCTCCGGATGAATCAACCACGAGCTCCAAATGTTTCATTTCTGCCGTTTAGTAGTATTAACCACTTCAAGCTCAGTGCATTGAAAGATCTGAGCAAAACAATGCGCATAGTTCCTGTATATTTTTAACAAAATCTAACAGCGTAATCATATAAAAGAGCGTTTGTAATCATCATTGGCACTGAGGAATGCTAATGATGACTCGTTTACCAATGCCAGTGATGACTCAAGAGTTTGCCAATGCTAGTGTCACTTCATGTTTTGGTAACGCTGATGATGATTTCAGATGTTTTTTTATTAATGCTGACGATGACTTCAGATTCTGAGTAACTAGTTGGTTCGCAATCTGATGCTCCTAGGATCGAGTCCTCACTCGAATTAGGAACATCCCGATCTGGAAAAAAATATTGGGTGTGGACAAAGAACTCAATTGAGCAGGAAGAAAGTAAAAGTGGAGGGTGTGGTCAAGGGTGGGCAGGGAGGGTGTGGTCAAGGGTGGTCAAGGGTGGGTAGGGAGGGTGTGGTCAAGAGACAGGATTTCCATTGTAGTATAATATTTTCTCCTCCATTTTAGAAATCTTTAAAAAACGTTTTGAAAAATGCATGAAAAATTCATGTTTAAATTTTTTTTTTCCTGTAGTATCCTTCCAGTATTCTGAGGGGGAGGGGACCGCGTGTCCCTTTTATTCCCCTAGGTTCGACTCTGATCAGACCCATAGTGTGCTTACATTAAGATATCCACGAGTTTGAAAAAGCATTCTTCTTTCTGATGGGATATTAACCCTTCCAGTGTCCAGAACGTATATATCCGTTTTTAGTACAATAAAAGTAAACGATTTTTAAAAAAATTAAAATTGCCATTTTAAAATTTTTTAATAGATATCTTATAAAAATATGTAATTTAAGCTTGATAAATAATATTTCCTTTTTTTATTTGATGTATATTTTATTAAAATATGTCATAAATAATTTGTTAAACCATCTGTTTGCCATTTCTTAGAAGTTATATAAGGTATTGCCAATTTGTTTGTTAACATTACTTTGTGCTGAAGCAATCCCCTAATTTAAGTTCAGAAGTTTGATTTGAACTATTATCAACAAATTAAAGTTTTTAAACTTAGACTTAAAGTTTTTAAAATCTCCTGATAATTAACAAAGAACTGCTACTTTTAAAAAATGGACGATTTTGGAAGTAATTATGAAATGTGTACCTTTTTTTTTGGTATATCACTGTAAAAATTGTTATTAAAATTAATATGTTAGTACAGAGTACAAATTGTTTACTGCAATAAAATTCAGAATTAAATTCATTTTAATTTGGTATGTAACATGAGCTATTTCTGTTGATTAGTTATGTATTAAAAAAATTCTAAATGTGACTTGTTTATTGGACTGCAACAAGCCTGGACTTTTTCTCAAAGTATAGTATGGAGAAAAATATTTCAAAATAGAAGAAATGTTTATTTAAACAACAAAATTTTTTTTGTTATTTAGAAATAACTAGCCTTTCTATTCATGTGCATTATAATCATTTCTGTCTATTAGCTTTTTTTTTTTTAATTTTTGTTTGTGTTACCAGATGCATTTTTTTACTACATGACTCTAAAAAAGTCCTATTAAAATTAAATATATAGTCTTTTTTGTTAAATATTTTATTTTAAGAAAATCCAGAATTAAATGTTGATTAATTTGGCATATAACATGCCATAATTCCTTTCACAAATTATTTGGCAAAAAAGTTCTAAAGTTAAATTTGGCCTCTGGATGCAAACCAGTTTTTCCGGCTGGACACTGGAAGGGTTAAGCCGTGGTCCATGTGCAGTACAGCAATGCACTGGACAGTCTAGATGGGAGGTATCCATAAGCTGTCAACCAACAGCTATCTAGTGGATTACCTTCCCCTACTGAGCGTTCAGCCTTTGGGCTTTTTGTGACCCGGCCATTTTTAGTTCCCTGTATTTCCGCAAAATTCCCCACCCTGTCCACGCTCAGTAGGGGACACCGATGGGCTTGGAAAGGCAGCCGTCCATCGGATGGACATTAAGCTGTGGCTCCGTGTGCGGGAGAGCCGTACCCTAAGCACGTTAGAGAACACGCTGGATGGCCTTGATGGGAGGCTACCATCTGTCTCCCAACAGCTGTACCAGTGGGTCCCCAACCTTCTCTGAGCCTTCGGGGTCCATGTGACTTGGCCATTTAGCCAATGGTGTGCAAAAAAAATGCCGCTCAGAGGTAAAACAACCCAACTTCCCTGTATGCACAAAAGTGCGGTTCAGAAGTAAAACAACCCCCTCCCCCCAGCAAAGAAAAATGTAACAAACAACAGAATATTCTTTAAATTTTAAATATTCTTTTAAATTTTAAATGTGCAAAATGAACAGTTTTTTTTCTTCTCTAAATGTTTCCTACAACATTGGAATTTTTAAATTTTTTCCGGACTGTCCATTATCGAGGTGTGTATTGGGTTATTTTCCTTTGAGAGTAAATTTGTTTGTCCAAAAGGGGCCAATGGCAGAGTCACGAGAAGCCGTAGGGCTCAGACTTGGGGGGGGGGGGGAATAGATCAAATCGACCGCTGTAGGAGACAGAGGGAAAACTGTGAGGACCATCCAGCATAATCTTTAATCCTAAAAGCATTATATGCTAAGGATAGATCTTGAGAACTACCTTAGAAGTCCTCGGATAGTTCTTAAGAACTCCCTCGACTGTTGAAATTCACCCATAAGGGCATTTAGGGCTGAGGGAGTTCTTAAGATCATTAGGTGAAAGAATGATCTCCCTTCCTAAAGAGGACGGGGTGACTCAGTCGGTAGCGCGCCAGGCTCGTAATCTGCAGTTCTCAGGTTCGAGTCCCATCTGAATCAGCGTTGAGATTTATCTCCGTGCAAAACTCCCCGCCCAGCCCACGGTCAGTAGGGGACACCGATGGGCTTGGAAAGGCCGTCGTCCGTCGGATGAGATGTTAAGCAGCGTCTCCTTGTGCGGGAGAGCCATACCCTGTGCACATTAAAGAAAACGCTAGATGGCCTTGACGAGAGGCTACCATCTCTCTCAATAGCTATTCCACTAAGTCCCAGGTCTTTCTGACCTGGCCATCCATTGTGTACAAAAAAAAGCGCCGCTCAGAGGTAAAACAATCCAACCTTTCTTAAGGAGAGACATCGCAGAAAACATTTTTTCGGCAGCTGCCGCTTCTAAGGTTAATGTTCAGAGGGCATGGGTGGGGCGGGGGTGGCTCAGTCGGTAGCGCCAGGCTCGTAATCTGTAGTTCCCAGGTTCGAGTCCCAGCTGGGTCAGCGTTGAGATTTATCTCCGCAAAATTCTCCGCCCTGCCCACGGTCAGTATGGGACACCGATGGGCTTGGAAAGGCCGCCGTCCGTCGGATGGGACGTTAAGCCGTGGCCCCGTGTGCGGGAGAGCCATACCTTGTGCACGTTAAAGAACACGCTGGATGGCCTAGACGGGGGCTCCCCCAACAGCTGTTCCAGTGGGTCCCCTCCCCCAACCTTCTCTGAGCCTTCGGGGTCCATGTGACCTGGCCATTTAGCCCATGGTGTGCAAAAATGTGCCGCTCAGAGGTAAAACAACCCAACCCAACAACAACACAGGGCATGGCTCTTCCCCATAAACCTTACTGCTGAAAGCCCTGTTTGGCTTTCCAATCCCATCGGTTCCCCTTTCTTACAGAGAACAAAGTGACCGTTGCAGGGGAAATTTCTAGGAAGACCAGCGCTAGCGAGCTATCCGACTTAACCCCAGCCCTTGAAGCAAATTCCGTGGGGCTGTATAATCGCGAACAAATGAGCGGTCGTAAGACTAACAAGCCTTTCTCGGAACCATAGAAACGGCAGAGAACAATCTCCAATATTTTATTTTTCCACATTTTAAAATTCCTTGCACCTGGGGCGGGGGTGGCTCAGTCGGTAGCGCGCCAGGCTCATAATCTGTAGTTCCCAGGTTCGAGTCCCAGCTGGGTCAGCGTTGAGATTTATCTCCGCAAAATTCCCCGCCCTGCCCACGGTCAGTAGGGGACACCGATGGGCTTGGAAAGGCCGCCGTCCGTCGGATGGGACGTTAAGCCGTGGCCCCGTGTGCGGGAGAGCCATACCCTGTGCACGTTAAAGAACAAGCTCGATAGCCATGAAGGGAGGCTACCATCTGTCTTCCAACAACTGTTCCAGTTGGTTCCCTCCCCCAACCTTCTCTGAGCCTTCGGGGTCCTTGTGGCCTGGCCATTTAGCCCATGGTGTGCAAAAAAGTGCCGCTCAGAGGTAAAACAACCCAACCCAACCTCGCACCATTGCTGCAGTTTGTCCTTAAACTGAGAACCCAATTAAAAGACCTCTTTCTCTACTTTTCAGTTGCCAAGCGTTCTGCTAAAATCCGTGACATTTAGGTATACCCTACTTTCCATCGTGCATTTATGGAAGACAAGGTAGGGGATAGAGGGGTGAGAGAGAGAGAGGGGGGGGAACAGAGAACCTCATTATCCGTAGCCAAAGAGGCCGAGATTATGTTTCGCCGAATGTCCTCGAGGATCATGGACCCTACTGATTAATTCATCTCTCCGTGCCAGAAACTTCAGCTGCCGCACGGAAATGAACGAAGGACACGAATGCTGCACTCCTCTTGCAGTCATCGCACGAGCTGAAGTTCGCGCGACGGATCCTGTCGGCTTTTTTTTTTCTTTTGATCACAAGAAGATCAAAAGAGGTGGCTGGTGAAATGGATTTTTTTATTGAAGGGAAGTGACAGAGAGTTTATGCTTATGTTTGTAAATTTTTCCAAATTATCTCGATGATGTTACTAATGCTAGTGATGACTTCAGATTTTATCAACGTTAGTGATGATTTCAGATTTTATCAACGTTAGTGATGATTTCAGATTTTATCAACGTTAGTGATGATTTCAGATTTTATCAACGTTAGTGATGATTTCAGATTTCATCAACGTTAGTGATGATTTCAGATTTCATCAACGTTAGTGATGACTTCAGATTTTATCAACGTTAGTGATGATTTCAGATTTTATCAACGTTAGTGATGATTGCAGATTTTATCAATATTGGTGATGACTTCAGATTTTATCAACGCTATTGATGATATCAGATATCATCAATGTTAGTGATGACTTCAGATTTTACTGCCTCTGCTGATGATAATTTCAGATGTCATGACATTGTAATGATGATATATTTTTTCTTCTTTTAGAAATGACGCAAATGCTGACGTGTCATCACCTCGCATCTTCAACAGCACGATGATGCACAGCCCGATTGTTTTACCTTAGAGTACCATTTTTGGGCACCTAATGATTGGGTTGGGTTGTTTTACCTCTGAGCGGCACTTTTTTGCACACCATGGGCCAGGTCACATGGACCCAGAAGGCTCAGAGAAGGTTGGGGGAGGGGACCCACTGGAACAGCTGCTGGGAGACAGATGGTAGCCTCCTGTCAAGGCCATCCAGCGTGTTCTTTAACGTGCACAGGGTATGGCTCTCCCGCACACGGGGCCACGGCTTAACGTCCCATCCGACGGACGGCGGCCTTTCCAAGCCCATCGGTGTCCCCTACTGATCGTGGGCAGGGCGGGGAATTTTGCGGAGATAAATCTCAACGCTGACCCAGCTGGGACTCGAACCTGGGAACTACAGATTACGAGCCTGGCGCGCTACCGACTGAGCCACCCCCGCCCCACCTAATGGTTAAATGGCAGCCAAGTCACAAGGACCTCAAGGATTCAAAGATGGATAGAGGAAGAGGACCAACTAGAAAGCTCTAAGGAGGCAGATGGTAGCCTCCTGTCAAGGCCATCCAGCGTGTTCTTTAACGTGCACAGGGTATGGCTCTCCCGCACACGGGGCCACGGCTTAACGTCCCATCCGACGGACGGCGACCTTTCCAAGCCCATCGGTGTCCCCTACTGACCGTGGGTAGGGCGGGGAATTTTGCGGAGATAAATCTCAACGCTGACCCAGCTGGGACTCGAACCTGGGAACTACAGATTACGAGCCTGGCGCGCTACCGACTGAGCCACCCCCGCCCCACCTAATGGTTAAATGGCAGCCAAGTCACAAGGACCTCAAGGATTCAAAGATGGATAGAGGAAGAGGACCCACTAGAAAGCTCTTTAGGAGGCAGATGGTAGCCTCCTGTCGAGGCCATCCAACGTCTTATTTAACGTGCGCAGGGTATGACTCTCCTACACACGAGGTCACGGCTTAACGTCTCATCTGACAGACCGTGCCTTTCGAAACCTTGCTAACCAAGGACAGAGAGTAAGGATGAGCCGAGATAAATCTCAACTGAATCACAGTTCAGACTCGAACCCAGGAACATCAGAAAATGAACTTGGCTATCGACTGAGTCAGGGACGGATCTAGTGGTGGTGGTGGTGGGGGAAGTCAAGGGGATATAACCCCTTCCCTACCTTCAGAAAGCTAGTAAGAGTAATGGAGGCAACAATTTATCAAACTTATTTATATTTAATGCATCTTTAAAGACCTGTAAAACGGGAGGAAAATGTTATACTGCATTGGAAATCCAGCATCTTGCCCCCCACCCCACCCCTCTCTATATTTTTTAGATCATTTATGTTTCTCGCCTTCACCCCCCTCCACTTTTTTTCTAAATTCTGACCTGGATTGAGCCAATGAACGAAAGTGGTGACATATTTGTTTCAGCAGATATAAATAAAAAAAATAAATATCCCTTCAAACAGCTGTTTGCCACAGAAGTCTGACAGGACTCACAGTAACTGATAGACCACAGAGGTCTGTCAGTTTAATGCGCCATAGAGAAGGTTTCTGAGGAAGGAGAGACCTCAGCAGAAAGACAGCACAAACATCCATGCCATACCCGGGGATCGAAACCAAGTCCCTTGGGTCAGTAGCCAAGCACACTAACCACATTATACATTAAAAATAGAAGCTAATGATAAATCACGAGTTTTTAGCGTAATAATAAATAAAAAAATAAATACCTCCTCAAGCAGCTGCTTGCCACAGAGGTCTGACAGGAGCCTGTCAGTTTATATGTCATAGTAGAAGGTCTGAGAGGATGGCAGGACATCAGTAGAGAAACGACACAAACAGCAATGCCTTACCCGGGGCTCGAACCCAGGTCCCTTAGATCAGTAGCCAAGCGCGCTAACCACTTGGCCATGGGATACATTATGAAAATAAGTTGGTTTTGTTTTGAAGGAGTGGTTAGCATTTGGCGGTTAAGATAAATAAAAGTATGAATATCCTTTATATGGCGATTAACATTAGGTACGTTCAGCTGTTAAGATGAGGCGCTGAAGATCCCATCTCCCCTCCCCGGTTCCAACTGCTAGTTAAGTGCAGTTGATTCTCCAATGAAATATGGTAAATGGTACCCTAAAAACAAGCGGGGCTAGGGGTGGCTCAGTCGGTAGCGCACCAGGCTCATAATCTGTAGTTCCCAGGTTCGTGGATCAGCGTTGATATTTATCTCCGCAAGACTCTCCACCCTGCCTACGGTCAGTAGGGACACCGATGGGCTTGGAAAGGCCCCCCTCCGTCGAATGGGACGTTAAACCGTGGTCCAGTATCCGGGAGGGCCCATAGCCTTTCACGTTAAAGAACACGCTGGATGGCCTTGACGGGAGGCTACCATTTCTATCCTAACAGTTGCCCATTAGGTCCCCTCCCCCAACCTTCTCCGAGCCTTCAGGGTCCTTGTGACCTGGCCATTTAGCCCATTGTGTGCAAAACAGTGCCGCTCAGAGGTAAAACAACACAACCTTAAAAAAAAGTTCTCCCTAAAGACTACCCTTAAAAATTAATTTTGGTTACGTCGCTAAAATCAAGATTCTCGAGGCAGAAACTTTTCTACAATTGTTGAGATCAAAACAAAAAAAATAGGAATGCCCGTATATCCCACGACGAGCGTTGATTAAAAATGAAGCCCAGTCCAGCTCTCCCCCATCCTCCCAGTCTTGTTGAGGCTGTCTGCACGCTATTATTTTCCATTCTCTTCCTAAAAAAAATTCTCCTTTAACCTTTAATAGTTTGTTAAACTTCGTCTTACTTAACCACAAGTGGTGATAATATGCTCCTGCCTGTTTCTTGCTTTTTGAATCTATTCAAAATCCCGTGTAATTAAAACTCCTCGAGACTGAAAAAAGGGGCTAACCCATCAGAATCACGAGAATTGTTCAGTCGGATGCCGAGATTAATGCGATAGCATAGCACCTGTCTCGTTCTCAGCATGACAGGAATTCTGTGCGCAAGCTGTGCTAACATTATGTACTTTGGCGCACTGCCCTCTTAAGAGAGACAAAAGGGCAGCAAATTTTGAGGCGCGCGTGATGCAGAAAAGGTCTGCTGGAAAACGAATCTTGTATCGTTGCTATGGTAATCGTTCGTCGCCCTTTGACAATGCGGAAGAAAGTTCTTGTAATTTGAAGAAAGTTATTTTGATTTTTGTTCCGCATAAGATGGAACAGTTAGGTTTAATGTTCGTAACCAGTTTTCTGGAAAGCTTCCTGGGAATACATACGTTTAAAAATAAGCAGTATTTTTTTTTTGTTCTGAGATGTACAACAACTCAATTGACAGCCACTGACATAATTGAAAGATCAATTGACAAATTTCCCCCCCCCCCCTCTCTCACACCCTTTGGTTTGGTCAATATCCTTATAACGATAGGGCGGGGCTGGCTCAGTCGGTAGCGCGCCAGGCTCGTAATCTGCAGTTCCCAGGTTCGAGTGCCAGCTGGGTCAGCGTTGACTTATCTCCCGCAAAATTCCCCGCCCGATGGGCTTAGAAAGTCCGCCGTCCGTAGGATGGAACGTTAAGCCATGGTACCGTGTGCGGGAGAGCCATACCCTGTGCACGTTAAAGAACACGCTGGATGGCCTTGACGGGAGGCTACCATCTGTCTCCCAACAGCTGTTCCAGTGAGTCCCCTCCCCCAACCTTCACTGAGCCTTCGGGGTCCTTGTGACCTGGCCATTTAGCCCATGGTGTGCAAAAAATTGCCGCTCAGTGGTAAAACAACCCAACCCTTATAACGATATGTCTATTTAAATTTATTTTTTAAGATATTTATTTAATGATAGTATATTAAAAAATAATTTCCCTGATGTGTTTTAGAGAATGATTATTGTAGCTCAGATTCAGCAACGAAAGTCCAAAAAAAGAAAATAAGGCAATTTTCAGAATAATACCATTGTTTATTGGAAACAGTAAAACAGTCACAAACATGACAATCACCCTGCAGAAATGACATACACTAGCTCTTCTATATACCACGATGTTTTTTTCAAATGCAAAGAAACTTAAGCTTTCTACATTTAAAAGGTAAACTAAAATAACGCATCACGTAATAATCGTGTTTTGTTTTGAAAACCAATCAGCATAATTAACTAATAACGAATACTTATCCTATGAATCAAAATACACTGACACTTTGCAAGTATATATAATACATTTGGAATTCGAAAAAACTCCACTTTCGGATTGTCCTTTATTTTTTGCTGTGAGAAATTATAGCTGACTTTCTATAGATAGATTAATTTTTTTTACTAATTTGACAACCAAAATATATATTTCATTTGATGATAAAAGTTTTAGCTTTTCCCTTCAATGGTAAATTTCGACTCTAGAAGACTTTATAGCCAGTGTTTTCAGATTAGTTAACAGTAAACCAATTAATCACACAGATACACCAAATGACACAACACAACACGCTAATCAGTCATTTGTGGCTTTATCATGTGTTTAAATACAACTCTGAATGCAATACATTAATTAGCAATCTATTAAGATTCAAGTCGATCAGTTCGGCTCTTTTCCTGTGGAAGATGCATACACTTTTATTTCTGACTTCCAGTCCTTGGCTACTGGCAGTTGTTACTGCAAAGGAACCGAAAGTTCAGAAAGCAGGAGATGAAATGACCGAAATGTCCTCTAGTGGAATGGCTGCCAAGCGAGATACAGACCGAATGTACTGTTGCCAGATGCCAAAGGAAGAGTTGATTGTAAATAAACCGCTGGAGTGCTTTTGCATCGTTACTGGTACAACTAGAAGAATTAGTAATGAGATTTAAGATTCTGCGTTGAACATTGTATGAAGGTTAAATAAATAGTTCTGGTTCGTATTTTTTTTTATTCTGTAGTTCTTGAACGGAAAGAGCAGATCACTCAAGTGTCCTATACAGTGAATTTGCTGGATGGTTTAGCCATAAGTTGGGTCCAGACTTGGCTTGTTTCTGGAAAAGAAATATTGTTAAATTAGAAAGATTTAAAATCAGTTAATCTTAAAGTTATTTATTGTTTGAATTTTAGAGTGAAATTAAGGATGCATAAATGCCATTATCAATTAGTAATTTCATAAACAAAAAAGACATTGAAAAATTTCGTAGTGCTTGAAATGTCGATTCAGATGAATGCTGGAAATCAGTTGGAGAATTTCAAGATTGCCAGTTGTCTGTAAAAAGTATTTAGATGTCCGTAAAATTACTGAGAAACGTTCAGGTTAACGTCAGGTTTAAATTGATCTTCTATATTCTCATTTTTAAAAGTATTTAAACTTTAAACTCTTGTTTCAATGCATGCCTTCACCCTATTTTTTCCCATTACGTCTGGTCTTCATAGAGCAAAGTTACATGTATATTTAAAAAAATGTACAACATTGGTTTGCTGCTATCACCAATAAACAGACGTGAAAGGATAATTATTTTCTCGTAAGAGATGTAATAAAGCAAAAAACAGACGAAATCGGTACATACATCATGACGTCACTTTAAAAATCCACAATTTCCCAACGAATTAGCAAACTTGCCCCGCACTTTTCAGATAGAGTGAATTATGCTCTACTGCGTAAGTGTACCTCATGGAAGTCAGGCAAGCATCTCAGGGTTCCTCCTCACACTTTAGGATGTGCTTGTTTTCGTAGTGAATATATCTAATTTTGTTCTCATAAGCAATGTTTTTGGATCTAACAACTTTGAAAACTCAATTCCTACGACATGCGTGTATAGGTTAGGCCGGATTGAAATGTAATTAGGAATAGGAAGGTAAACATGGCCGAAAAGAGGAAGGGGGATTTTTATCTTAAAATAGTTCGGTCCTAACAGCAAAACAACAATTTTTTTTTAATCCTCTCAAGGAGGATAATGATTTTTTTTTAGAAATTAGTGATCTGGCAACCTTCGTGCACACGAAGGTTGCCAGATCACTAATTTCTAAAAAAAGACAAATCATTGTTTTCTTGTAAAACTTTAACGATTCCACTCTGCCATCTAAATTTCAAATTTCGCCATAAATAAAACTGTTTTAAAATATTATTTTAAAGTTTTGCAAATAAAACTTTAAAATAATATTGTAAATAGTTTGACTTTTTCTAACTTTAGCATCCTCTAAACAGCGAAAATTAACACTTTCAGTGGTTATGACGAGTACACGATTGTCATGACTGTCAATGCTTAACAGTGGGGGGCGGGGGTGGCTCAGCCGGTAGCGCGCCAGGCTCGTAATCTGTAGTTCCCAGGTTCGAGTCCCAGCTGGGTCAGCGTTGAGATTTATCTCCGCAAAATTCCCCGCCCTGCCCACGGTAGTAGGGGACACCGATGGGCTTGGAAAGGCCGCCGTCCGTCGGATGGGACGTTAAACCGTGGCTCCGTGTGCGGGAGAGCCATACCCTGTGCACTTTAAAGAACATGCTGGATGCCCTTGACGGGAGGCTACAATCTGTCTCCCAACAGCTGTTCCAGTGGGTCCCCTCCCACAACCTTCTCTGAGCCTTCGGGGTCCATGTGACCTGGCCATTTAGCCCATGGTGTGCAAAAAGAGTGCCGCTCAGAGGAAAAACAATCCAACCCAAAGCTTACAATGGAAATGAGGAGCTACATCGGCACGAGTTCTTTTTGTTATCCACTGAAGTGCGTTTAGCTACTTCTATGTAAAAGAAGAATTGTATACTATTTATAAAGCTTCCGATGGCAGCACCTATCCCTTTCAAGGGGCATTCTGTTTCCACGTGCCCAGTTCACGGAGTTAAGAATAGAACGGTGTCGTATGCTATGTTAAGTATGCTCAAGACTTACAGCCAGTTTTCTTACACACCCCATTGGTGTAATAAAAAGTCATTGCAGTTATGGGTTTATATGAGTTTTTTTTTTTCCAATAACTTCTCAGGGGTTCTCAACGTGGGGTACGCGGTAAAATGTTTTGGGGTACGCCGTGAGAGCTCAAAAGTCGCTAGATCTAGTAATAAAGTAAAAATAACCATTGTTATACTATGACTATAGTTTTATCTATCTATACAAGGGATACGCCAGTTACATACACATTTCCAGGGTGTACGTGAAGCATAAAAGGTTGAGAACCACTGATATATATGTTTTATTTTATTCCCATTGTTATACTATAACTATAGTTTTATCTATCTATACAAAGGGTACGCTAGTTACATTCACATTTCCAGGGGGTACGTGAAGCATAAAAGGTTGAGAACCACTGATCTAGATCATCTTGATATTTGACACATTGATCCTTTACATAAAAGTATACATAAAAGTAAGCATCATGTTGAAAGAGAAAATAGATCCGCTTATTAGAAATAAACTGCTAGCGGCAATCATCTGAGTAGAACGCAAATTCATATTATAATTCATTTCTATCTATCGTACAAATCGCTCTGTTTGGATCATTTCATCCGCTTACAGTACGGGGATATCTCATCAAATACCCCACTTAGGAAGAGAGGGTTGGGTTGTTTACCTCTGAGCGGCACTTCTTTGCACACCATGGGCTAAATGGCCAGGTCACATGGACCCCGAAAGGCTCAGAGACGGTTGGGGGAGGGGACCCACTGGAACAGCTGTTGGGAGACAGATGGTAGCCTCCCGTCAAGGCCATCCAGCGTGTTCTTTAACGTGCACAGGGTATGGCTCTCCCGCACACGGGGCCACGGCTTAACGTCCCATCCGACGGACGGCGGCCTTTCCAAGCCCATCGGTGTCCCCTACTGACCGTGGGCAGGGCGGAGAATTTGCGGAGATAAATCTCAACGCTGACCCAGCTGGGACTCGAACCTGGGATATACAGATTACGAGTCTGGCGCGCTACCGACTGAGCCACCTCCGCCCCCTACGTGTGCGGGAGAGCCATACACTGTTCACGTTAAAAAACACGCTGGATGGCCTTTACGGGAGGCTACCATCTGTCTCCCAATAGCTGTTGCAGTGGATCCCTTCCCCCAACCTTCTGAGCCTTCGGGGTCCTTGTGACCTGGCCATTTAGCCCATGATGTGCAAAAAAGTGCTGCTCAGAGGTAAAACAACCCAACCCAGCTGGGTCAGCGTTGCGATTTATCTCCACGAAGTTCCCCGCCCTGCACACCGTCAGTAAGGAATATCGATGGGCTTGGAAAGACCCCCCGTCGGATGGGACGTTAAGCCATTAATACTTGCAGCAAATATTCGAGATTACGGAATCTTTATTTCTATTCTTTAATTGGAAATAATTGAAAAGAGACAGAAAATTTGCATGTGAGTTTTGCGATGGCAACATAGAATCTTCCAACGCAGCACATTTTTTTAAGGGTTTGGGTTGGGTTGTTTTACGTCTGAGCGGCACTTTTTTGCACACCATGGGCTAAATGGCCAGGTCACATGGACCCCAAAGGCTCAGAGAAGGTTGGGGGAGGGGACCCACTGGAACGGCTGTTGGGAGACAGATGGTAGCCTCCCGTCAAGGCCATCCAGCGTGTTCTTTAACGTGCACAGGGTATGGCTCTCCACACACGGAGCCACGGCTTAACGTCCCATCCGACGGACGGCGGCCTTTCCAAGCCCATCGGTGTCCCCTACTGACAGTGGGCAGGGCGGGGAAATTTTGCGGAGATAAATCTCAACGCTGACCCAGCTGGGACTCGAACCTGGGAACTACAGATTACGAGCCTGGCGCGCTACCGACTGAGCCACCCCCCGCCCCTATCTTCTTGTCATTCAATCTTCTATCATTATATCTTGTAAATGTCTGCAGCTATAGAAATTAATAGCATTTGTATTGTAATATCTGTACTCCGTTAGTAATGTTACTCAGGTTCAACAAATACTTACGGTTTTCTTTCCTTGTAATATCTTTTGAAACGTGGCGTGCACATAATGCAGCTTCTTAACTTTGCACCAAAACGAATCATTCTTTTAGTCGACCAATACCACTTCTTGAAACATACGAGTGAGACCAGCGAGCCAGTATAGTATGATCAACTGCTGTGTTTACAGCGCTCCCATTTAGAAGCCGAACTCATTTAACGTGTATACTTGGTATGGTTGTTGGTTTGTTTATGGAAGAGGTGTGTTCACTTGATTTCGAACGATTGCTTCGAATATTTTAAAAGTGATATAAACTTTCTGTGTTAAAGCATAAATAAACGAATAAATCTTAAAGGAGACTCAGTTGTGATTAATATATTATGTACTATATGATATAATCAGAACAAATAAATGGTGACTAATTTTGAAATATAAAGATGTCAGTAAACAACGGAGAATTTCTAATAATTTAAATCATTAAAAAGGTTTACTTTAAAATTTACAAAAGTGCTCAAAATATATGGTGCACATTTTATATCATTCACATTTTTAATGATGGGTTTTTTTTTGCACGTTCCAAACTGATAAAGGAGTTAGAATACAAAGTGTGTTCCAATTACAAGAAAAACATTTTTTTTTTCGTTTTTAGAGCAAAATAAAATCAGTCGTCTTTAGTCGAACTTTTTAATATCCTATAAAAATATTTTATCTAATAAAAATGTTTATCGATTGAATAAATTTAAATGTGTGCTTGACTCTTCTTATTCGCAAATATTAATTTTTTTTTAAAAAAAGGAAGGTGTTCCCCTATTTAAAGGACCGAGATAACCTAGAAATTCTATGAGGCTTGTTCTGGTTTCTCATACAACATACAAACCCGTTGGATTTGTACAGTCGCTCAAAAAATTATCCGAACACTATGGTTGAATACAGAATTCAGAAAAAAATATCTGGCAACGATAAATTTTAGAAATTAGTGATCTGGCAACCTTCGTGTCACGTGATTACAGAATTCAAGAAAAATATCTGGAGCGTGTACAGCAACTGTACACGCTCCAGTTACCGTTCACAGCAAACTGGAGCGTGTGCAGTAACTTCACACGCTCCAGTTTGCTGTGAACGGTAACTGCACACGCTCAACATTTCCGTGAGTAAGCCCACACGATCTAATATCAAAATAATATGACCACCTACAGTCGCTCAAAAAAGTATCCGAACACTATGGTTGATTGCAGAATTCAGAAAAAAGTATCTGGAAACTATTTTTTTTTCGGAATTAGTGATCTGACAACCTTCGTGTCACGTGACACGAAGTTGCCAGATCACTAATTTCTAAAAAAAAAAATCGCTGCCAGATATTTTTTCTGAATTCTGTAATCAACTATAGTGTTCGGATACTTTTTTGAGCGACTGTAGTCAGATATGCTAATCACTAGACCAGGTATGCACTCTGATTAGTGAAATTTCTACATTATTTTGAAGAACTGAATAATTATTTAGTCTGCTTCATATTGAATGAAAACTAAAGCTCTGTTATTTATTAAGGTATATAAACTCAATGCTAAGCAATGGGTGCTTATCAAGCTTTTGCTCTACGACATGGTCATTCGTCCCATCATTTCCTATGCTTCCCCTATTTGGGCGAACACCACAGCAACCAATATACACAAGATTCAGGTCTTGCAGAACACGATTTTGAGATGTGCGGTCGATGCTCCTTGGTTTGTAACGAACAAACAAATCCACAAAGATCTGGGCATCGACCATATTTACACTTATGTTAAGTTTCTATCACGTGGTTTCTTTGACAATGTTCAAAGCAATCCACATGGGATTGTATCCTGCTTATCGACTACAATCATGAATGGGTTGGGTTGGGTTGTTTTACCTCTGAGCGGCACTTTTTTGCACACCATGGGCTAAATGGCCAGGTCACATGGACCCCGAAGGCTCAGAGAAGGTTGGGGGAGGGGACCCACTGGAACAGCTGTTGGGAGACAGATGATAGCCTCCCGTCAAGGCCATCCAGCGTGTTCTTTAACGTGCACAGGGTATGGCTCTCCCGCACACGGGCCACGGCTTAACGTCCCATCCGACGGACGGCGGCCTTTCCAAGCCCATCGGTGTCCCCTACTGACCGTGGGCAGGGCGGGGAATTTTGTGGAGATAAATCTCAACGCTGACCCAGCTGGGACTCGAACCTGGGAACTACAGATTACGAGCCTGGCGCGCTACCGACTGAGCCACCCCCCGCCCCTATCTTCTTGTCATTCAATCTTCTATCATTATATCTTGTAAATGTCTGCAGCTATAGAAATTAATAGCATTTGTATTGTAATATCTGTACTCCGTTAGTAATGTTACTCAGGTTCAACAAATACTTACGGTTTTCTTTCCTTGTAATATCTTTTGAAACGTGGCGTGCACATAATGCAGCTTCTTAACTTTGCACCAAAACGAATCATTCTTTTAGTCGACCAATACCACTTCTTGAAACATACGAGTGAGACCAGCGAGCCAGTATAGTATGATCAACTGCTGTGTTTACAGCGCTCCCATTTAGAAGCCGAACTCATTTAACGTGTATACTTGGTATGGTTGTTGGTTTGTTTATGGAAGAGGTGTGTTCACTTGATTTCGAACGATTGCTTCGAATATTTTAAAAGTGATATAAACTTTCTGTGTTAAAGCATAAATAAACGAATAAATCTTAAAGGAGACTCAGTTGTGATTAATATATTATGTACTATATGATATAATCAGAACAAATAAATGGTGACTAATTTTGAAATATAAAGATGTCAGTAAACAACGGAGAATTTCTAATAATTTAAATCATTAAAAAGGTTTACTTTAAAATTTACAAAAGTGCTCAAAATATATGGTGCACATTTTATATCATTCACATTTTTAATGATGGGTTTTTTTTTGCACGTTCCAAACTGATAAAGGAGTTAGAATACAAAGTGTGTTCCAATTACAAGAAAAACATTTTTTTTTTCGTTTTTAGAGCAAAATAAAATCAGTCGTCTTTAGTCGAACTTTTTAATATCCTATAAAAATATTTTATCTAATAAAAATGTTTATCGATTGAATAAATTTAAATGTGTGCTTGACTCTTCTTATTCGCAAATATTAATTTTTTTTTAAAAAAAGGAAGGTGTTCCCCTATTTAAAGGACCGAGATAACCTAGAAATTCTATGAGGCTTGTTCTGGTTTCTCATACAACATACAAACCCGTTGGATTTGTACAGTCGCTCAAAAAATTATCCGAACACTATGGTTGAATACAGAATTCAGAAAAAAATATCTGGCAACGATAAATTTTAGAAATTAGTGATCTGGCAACCTTCGTGTCACGTGATTACAGAATTCAAGAAAAATATCTGGAGCGTGTACAGCAACTGTACACGCTCCAGTTACCGTTCACAGCAAACTGGAGCGTGTGCAGTAACTTCACACGCTCCAGTTTGCTGTGAACGGTAACTGCACACGCTCAACATTTCCGTGAGTAAGCCCACACGATCTAATATCAAAATAATATGACCACCTACAGTCGCTCAAAAAAGTATCCGAACACTATGGTTGATTGCAGAATTCAGAAAAAAGTATCTGGAAACTATTTTTTTTTCGGAATTAGTGATCTGACAACCTTCGTGTCACGTGACACGAAGTTGCCAGATCACTAATTTCTAAAAAAAAAAATCGCTGCCAGATATTTTTTCTGAATTCTGTAATCAACTATAGTGTTCGGATACTTTTTTGAGCGACTGTAGTCAGATATGCTAATCACTAGACCAGGTATGCACTCTGATTAGTGAAATTTCTACATTATTTTGAAGAACTGAATAATTATTTAGTCTGCTTCATATTGAATGAAAACTAAAGCTCTGTTATTTATTAAGGTATATAAACTCAATGCTAAGCAATGGGTGCTTATCAAGCTTTTGCTCTACGACATGGTCATTCGTCCCATCATTTCCTATGCTTCCCCTATTTGGGCGAACACCACAGCAACCAATATACACAAGATTCAGGTCTTGCAGAACACGATTTTGAGATGTGCGGTCGATGCTCCTTGGTTTGTAACGAACAAACAAATCCACAAAGATCTGGGCATCGACCATATTTACACTTATGTTAAGTTTCTATCACGTGGTTTCTTTGACAATGTTCAAAGCAATCCACATGGGATTGTATCCTGCTTATCGACTACAATCATGAATGGGTTGGGTTGGGTTGTTTTACCTCTGAGCGGCACTTTTTTGCACACCATGGGCTAAATGGCCAGGTCACATGGACCCCGAAGGCTCAGAGAAGGTTGGGGGAGGGGACCCACTGGAACAGCTGTTGGGAGACAGATGATAGCCTCCCGTCAAGGCCATCCAGCGTGTTCTTTAACGTGCACAGGGTATGGCTCTCCCGCACACGGGCCACGGCTTAACGTCCCATCCGACGGACGGCGGCCTTTCCAAGCCCATCGGTGTCCCCTACTGACCGTGGGCAGGGCGGGGAATTTTGTGGAGATAAATCTCAACGCTGACCCAGCTGGGACTCGAACCTGGGAACTACAGATTACGAGCCTGGCGCGCTACCGACTGAGCCACCCCCGCCCCACAATCATGAATGAAGTCATGAATAGTTACAAGAGGCCTAAGATGATGGCTTTCAGCAAAGATAGTCGTCCATTTTAGGTCTCTTGTGCATCCTTACTGTTGATCTTTATTGTCCTTCGGGACCCACCATTGGTGGTTCATTTTACAAAGTTGTGTTTACACTGATGCCAACCAGGCACAAATTCAGATGGAAGAGGTTATGATTACCCATGTACCTGGTACTCTATGAAATCAATGACCAATCTACGATCTACGATGGGTGCTTACTGAGTTATTGCCGACACTTTACAGGACTGCTATCTTGTAAAGTGTGGGCAAAATGATAAAATCTCTTCAATGCTGGAAAACGGTTCATCGCACTCTTACTCCTTAGGTGAGATAAAATACAGCGATTCAAAGATATATTAAGAGAGACTTACGCCATGGAGCATTCTGTGTTTCCGAATTGCTCGCCCTTGTCCATGCTCAGGCATCCTGCACCACCACCGAATCCGTATCCTTTGGGACCGAATTTCCTGCCATAGCACTGTTTGCAATAGAGCTCACCTCCGTGTTCTGTTGCATTGGTACTGTCTAGCCTCTTATGGCAAAGACCTGGAAGGAATAAAGCAGAGTCTTTAGTTTAATTTTTGCTGCATTGACCCATAGAAAAAACACAAACAGATCCCTCTAAGGGAAATCAGTACAATATTCAGCTCATAACTACTGCAGATGTACAGTGGCTCAAAAAAGTATTCGAACACTAGGGTTGATTACAGAATTGAGGAAAAATATCTGGCAACGAATTTTTTTGGAAATTAGTGATCTGGCCACCTTAGTCACGTGACACGAAGGTGGCCAGATCACTAATTTCTAAAAAAATCGTTGCCAGATATTTTTTCTCAATTCTGTAATCAACCCTAGTGTTCGGATACTTTTTTGAGCGATTGTACTTATAAACGAATGAACATACAGTATGTAGCATTTAACAAAATTTCCAACAGCGCAGAGTGAGCTAGTTGGGTTGTTTTACCTCTGAGCGGCACTTTTTTGCACACCATGGGCTAAATGGCTAGGTCACATGGACCCCGACGGCTCAGAGAAGGTTGGGGGAGGGGACCCACTGGAACAGCTGTTGGGAGACAGATGGTAGCCTCCCGTCAAGGCCATCTAGCGTGTTCTTTAACGTGCACAGGGTATGGCTCTCCCGCACACGGCGCCACGGCTTAACGTCCCATCCGACGGACGGCGGCCTTTCCAAGCCCATCGGTGTCCCCTACTGACCGTGGGCAGGGCGGGGAATTTTGAGGAGATAAATCTCAACGCCGACCCAGCTGGGACTCGAACTTGGGAACTACAGATTACGAGCCTGGCGCGCTACCCACTGAGCCATCCCCGCCCCAGTGAGTTAGTAGTTGATGTTTTAGTGCACACAAGGATACTAGAGGTTCATAGTTGGGTAGAGGACCACGGTCAGCTTTTAGGGGAGAGACGCGAACCTCTCATCAAAGGCCATCCAGCGTGTTCTTTAGCGTGCACAGGGTGTGGCTCTCCTGCACACGGAGCCACGGCTTAAGGTCCATCCGACGGATGACAGCCTTTCGGAGTACAGTCGCTCAAATAAATATCCGAACACTATGGTCGATTACAGAATTCAGAAAAAATATCTGGCAGCGATTTTTTTAGAAATTAGTGATCTGGCAACTTTCGTGTCATGTGACACGAAAGTTGCCAGATCACTAGTGACACGAAAGTTGCCAGATCACTAATTTCTAAAAAAATCGCTGCCAGATATTTTTTCTGAATTCTGTAATCAACCATAGTGTTCGGATATTTTTTTGAGCGACTGTACATCAATGTCTCTTTTCTGACCGAGAGAGTGTGGGAGTTTATCGGAGATAAATCTCAATGCAGACAGAATTTGGATTCGAATCTGGGATGTGAACGTTCCGATCTTTCGCTCGCTACGAATTGAGTCAACCTCCGCCCCACGTAGGTCATAGGTCAATGGCATTTCTGACCTCTGTAAAACGGTGAGCTTTGAGAACTGTCGAAACGTCAACTGCGCAGTCGCAAAGTCTCCGCATTCATCTGCAGTTGTAATTCAAACTATGCCACAGTAATAAAGCTATAGCAAGAAATATAACGAGAGCAATTGGAGAAATGTCTGCAGCCATAGCCATAAAAGCCGTCCCATGGGGGCGGGGGGGGGGGGCTCAGTCGGTAGCGCGCCAGGCTCATAATCTGTAGTTCCCAGGTTCGAGTCCCAGAAGGGTCAGCGTTGAGATTTATCTCCGCAAAATTCCCTGCCCTGCCCACGGTCAGTAGGGGACAACGATGGGCTTGAAAAGGCCGCCGTCCGTCGGATGGGACGCTAAGCCGTGACCCCGTGTGCGGGAGAGCCATACCCTGTGCACGTTAAAGATCACGCTGATGGCCTTGACGGGAGACTACCATCTGTCTCCCAACAGCTGTTCCAGTGGGTTCCCTCCCCCAACCTTCTCTGAGCCTACGGGGTCCTGTGGCCTGGCCATTTAGCTCATGGTGTGCAAAAAAGTGCAGCTCAGAGGTAAAACAATCCAATCCGTCCCATGGCAGAGTGGTTAGCGCGCTTGGCTACTGATCTAAGGGACCTAGGTTCGAGCCCCGGGTAAGGCATGGCTGTTTGTGTCGTTTTTTCTGCTGAGGTCCTGCCGTCCTCTCAGACCTTCTACTATGGCATATAAACTGACAAGCTCCTGTCAGACCTCTGTGGCAAGCAGCTGCTTGAGGGGGTATTTATTTATTTTATTATTATAGCCATAAAATACCTATTTCCGAGGGAGAGGTAAGGGTGGGTTGTTTACTTCTGAGCAGCACGTTTTCGCACACAATGACCAGGTCACAAGAATCTCGAGGGCTGAGAAGTTTGGGGGAAGGGGATCCTCTGCATAGTTGCTAGGAGACAGACGGTAGTCTCCCGTCAAGGTCATTCAGCGTGCTCTTTAAAGTGCACATGGTAAGACTCTCCTGCGCACAGTGGGGAGCTTTTGGGAACGGAAGAAAATATTTAAATGTAAGTAGGCCCTGATCTGGAAAAGAAATAGAGAGGGGGGGGGGGACAAGAGAGTGGATTTCTAACCCCCCCGTTTACAGGTCTTGCAAAATTGCTTTAAATATGCATGAAATGTAAATAAGTTTAATAATTTTTTTTTCCTCTGTTACCCTTACTACCATTCTGACAGGCTGGGGGGCATGACCCCCTTTGCCTCCCCTAAATCCGACCCTGACTGTAGGTACGTATTTACTTCTGCTAAAGTTCATAATTATTTGCAGGGGCGGAGATGGCAGAGTCGGTAGCGCGCCATGCTCGTAGTCTGCAGTTTCCAAGTTCGAATCCCTCCTGGACCAGTGTTGAGATTTATCTCCGCAAAACCTCCCTTCGGTCAGTGGGGGATACCGATGGGCTTGGAAAGGCCGCCGTCCCTCGGAAAGGACGTAAAGCCGTGGCTACATGTGCGGAAGAGACATACCCTGTGCACGTTAAAGAATACGCTGGATGGCCTTGACGGGCGGTTGTCATCTATCTCCTAATAGCTGTTCAATGGGGTCCTTCTCCCAACCTTCTCTGAGCCCTCGGTACCCTTGCCACCTGACCACTGTCATCTATCTCCTAATAGCTGTTCAATGGGGTCCTTCTCCAAACCTTCTCTGAGCCCTCGGTACCCTTGCCACCTGACCACTGTCATCTATCTCCTAATAGCTGTTCAATGGGGTCCTTCTCCCAACCTTCTCTGCGCCCTCGGTACCTTTGCCACCTGACCATTGTCATCTATCTCCTAATAGCTGTTCAATGGGGTCCTTCTCCCAACCTTCTCTGAGCCCTCGGTACCCTTGCCACCTGACCATTGAGGCCACTGTGTACAAAAAAGTGCCGCTCAGAGGTAAAATAACCTAACAAAGTCCGTCCGTCGGATGGGACGTTAAGCCGTGGCCCCGTGTGCGGGAGAGCCATACCATGTGCACGTTAAAGAACACGCTGGATGGGAGTCTACCATCTGTCTCCCAACAGCTGTTACAGTGGGTCTCCTCCCCCAACCTTCTCTGAGCCTTCGGGGTCCTTGTGACCTAGCCATTTAGCCCATTGTGTGCAAAAAAGTGCCGCTCAGAGGTAAAACAACCCAACCTAACAAAATAATGTCCTTTTCAATTCTTAGAATGAATTAAAAACTAATTGCAACTATTTATAATTCACGAGTGATTCTAAGAACTCTCACTTCTGGCCAATCAAAAATCAACTTTTAAAGGATATGGATTGTGACGATGCACAATAAATTATCAATCATATTGGAACACTTACATGCGAATGGCAAATCACATATGTATAAGGCTTCTTTAAAATGAAGCTTTTTCTGGAGAAACAATCCACAAGAAAGAAACTTTAGATCTCAATGAAATTTATCGAGATATTGACCTCAAGCGGCGTTCGTTTAATATTTACAGAGTTACACTGCTCGACATTGAAAGTGCCCCACCCAGAAGGACATGACGTACAAACATGCAAATGAAAGGGTGGGCGTGCGCAGTTGAGATATGCAAATGATGATAATCCGGAGCCAATGACGTGTGTGGCTCAAGAGATGAAAGGTGAAAGAAGGAACAAGGATGGCATTGTGTTTCTGCAGGTGGAAGTCGTGCGAACGGTTGAGATTAGGTGGTTCCGCTTGGAAATGGGGCGGGGGTGGCTCAGTCGGTAGCGCGCCAGGCTCGTAATCTGTAGTTCCCAGGTTCGAGTCCCAGCTGGGTCAGCGTTGAGATTTATCTCCGCAAAATTCCCCGCCCTGCCCACGGTCAGTAGGGGACACCGATGGGCTTGGAAAGGCCGCCGTCCGTCGGATGGGGCGTTAAGCCGTGGCCCCGTGTGCGGGAGAGCCATACCCTGTGCACGTTAAAGAACACGCTGGATGACCTTGACGGGAGGCTACCATCTGTCTCCCAACAGCTGTTCCAGTGGGTCCCCTACCCCAACCTTCTCTGAGCCTTCGGGGTCCATGTGACCTGGCCATTTAGCCCATGGTGTGCAAAAATGTGCCGCTCAGAGGTAAAACAACCCAACGTTAAAGAACACGCTGGATGGCCTTGACGGGAGGCTACCATCTGTCTCCCAACAGCTGTTCCAGTGGGTCTCCTCCCCAACCTTCTCTGAGCCTTCGGGGTCCATGTGACCTGGCCATTTAGCCCATGGTGTGCAAAAAAGTGCCGCTCAGAGGTAAAACAACCCAACCCGCTTGGAAATTGTTCAGCGAAGGCCGAAAATGTCTGGTACAGTTTATTGCTATTTGTTTGCCATTTGGATGCTTTTGAGAAAGGAAGAATTATAGGCCTGTGTGAAGCTGGATGGACTACACGTCGTGTCGCTGCCCATGTTCATCGGGATGCACGAACTGTTGGACGTTGTTGGCAACAGTGATGAAATGAATGTTCTAGTGTGCGTCGCAGAGGGATTGGTGTAGTCCGACAGACGTCAGCACGGATTGATAGGCGCATTGTTCGACATGCTTGTTCGTCATCACAGAACACTGCAGGCAATATTCGATGGGTTCTGTCAACAGCCATGGACGTCCCCATAACGACCCAAACGGTAAACCGAAGGTTGCATGAGGCACACCTGCGCTATAGGCAACCGTTACGTTGACTGCAAACCATCGCAGCACTCGTCTGGTTTAGTGCTTAAGTCATGCGAACTGAGGTCACGAACGGAACACTGTTGTGTTTAGTGATGAGTTCCATTTCTGTCTGGGTGTTGATGATCGACGTGTCCGTGTATGGCAATAACCTGGCGAGAGGACGGATCCAGCTTTTGTTCACGACTGGCACATCGCCTGTCAGTTATAATGGTATGGGGTGTTATTGGATATGACAGCAGGTAACATCTTGTCCACATCACGGGAAACTGACAACTGCACAATACGTTAGCGAGGTTCTGCAGCCCATTTTGTTACATTTCCTGGGAGTCCTGCAGCAGCCCATTTTGTTACAGTTCCTGGGAGTCATGCAGCAGCCCATTTTGTTACAGTTCCTGGGACTCATGCAGCAGCCCATTTTGTTACAGTTCCTGGGAGTCATGCAGCAGCCATTTTCCAGCATGATAACGCCCATGTACACACTGCTAGGGCCTCCAGACAATGTTCGCAAAAATTTTCAAGTATAACAGACAAATGTTCAAATGATCGTGGCCAGCATGATCTCTAGATTTATCCCCAATAAAAAATATGTGGGACCACATTGGACGACGTGTGCAACCCTCTCACTGGCCGGAGTGGAATTTCGATGACTTATGGGAGCAAGTAAACGCTGCTTGGTGTTCAATTCCACAGGACCATATCTGTCGACTGTATGACTCCATGTCACGCCGTATTGCTGCCTGTATTGCCTTTTACGGCAGTGCAATCACTTACTGAGGCAGTCACATTCTGCGGAATTATCTCGTCTTCTAACCGCTGTAAGAGGCTGCAAATTAAATCATGGTATGCCAATATGTATCGCATGGAATGTGCTACATTTCATCCTTATCCCCTCACTCCTTCTGGGTGGGGCAATTTCAATGTCGTGCAGTGTATTTATTAAAACTGAAATATATGACAACTCTTACGATCGTTGTAAACACCGTTTCGAAATTGACAGAAACTAAAAAAATCATTACATAAAAGTCTAAAATCACATTTCAAAAAACAGGAAGGATGGAAGATAACCTAAAAAACCTCTATCAGGATTCAAAATTGTTTCTCATACAACACCCATTACTGTAGTAGTAGTAATAGTAATGAGGCACGCTAACCATTAGACCAGCTAGGGCTTTATTTAAATAAAGAATTTGTTATAACTTAAATTCTTAGGACTAGCAAAACTGCTATTAAATGTTTTAGCTTCCGAAAATCTTTAAATATTAAACAAATATTGCTCAAACACGAGATTTGGGGGATTTTTTTAAAGTTTCAACTTATATCCTGTGACATTTTACTACAAAAAAACTTATTTCATAGTTAGTGAGCTTTGAACATACTTTCCATGCACATAACATGGTCGTGTCCCAATACTTTCATAATTTAGCATAACCGACTCATTCCCAGAGCAAAAAAGCGAGGAAGAAAAACATTTAAATATTAAGATGAATAATTTATTATTAAATTTTACTGTATATTGAATGTAATAAATTATGTGCTATATATAATATTGATTTATTATATTAACTGTCACAGTATTTGGAAACTGCATTGTTTTACAATAAACTCTCCACATCCATTTTGATTACATTTTTTCTGTCTTCGAGTTTCTGAAAGTATAAAATTCGATAAATATGTATAGATAAAGAAAATACAAGAGAGCAATACCGCTCCATGTGCCTAGGGGCACGTGATTTGTATGTCCGGCACTCGGCGCCTCCTTACATATGGCATAGCAGGTTGGGTTGTTTTACCTCTGAGCGGCACTTTTTTGCACACCATGGGCTAAATGGCCAGGTCACATGGACCCCGAAGGCTCAGAGAAGGTTGGGGGAGGGAACCCACTGGAACAGCTGTTAGGAGACAGATGGTAGCCTCCCGTCAAGGCCACCCAGCGTGTTCTTTAACGTGCACAGGGTATGGCTCTCCCGCACACGGGGCCACGGCTTAACGTCCCATCCGACGGACGGCGGCCTTTCCAAGCCCATCGGTGTCCCTTACTGACCGTGCGGCAGGGCGGGGAATTTTCCGGAGATAAATCTCAACGCTGACCCATCTGGGACTCGAACCTGGGAACTACAGATTACGAGCCTGGCGCGCTACCGACTGAGCCACCCCCGCCCTATGGCATAGCAGAGATTAAATGAACAAGCAAGTATGTTTGCGAACCAATTTCAAAAGTGCCCAAAAAACTGGAGAAACGTTGTCCTATTAATGATTCAGTGGAATACTTTACAGAAAAATGAAACATCTAGTCCGCAGATGAGATCTGGTCATCCTAACTTAACGATCAGTGTTCTGATTCAAAACTAATGATAAAACGTTAACGTCGTTCTGCCATTGTCACTGTTAAAACAGTGATAGTTAAAATTGCGTTCGTAAACTAAATTGGCGATTTTAATCTTTTACTATAAAAGGGTAACTAGAATACATTTTAGGCATAAACCATTCATATTTTTAGCTTCAAAATGCAGTAAGACCTAACATCGTTAAGGTCGGCTAAGTCTAACATGGTCGCCTTTGTATTGTCGATCTATAAAGAAATGCAAGTTTTTAAATGCTTTTCTTTCAAATCTGTCCAAAATATTACAAAGGGAATACTTTTTTTCTGAATTTACTCATTCTGGTTGGGTTGGGTTGTTTTACCTCTGAGCGGCACTTTTTTGCACACCATGGGCTAAATGGCCAGGTCACATGGACCCCGAAGGCTCAGAGAAGGTTGGGGGAGGGGACCCACTGGAACAGCTGTTGGAAGACAGATGGTAGCCTCCCGTCAAGGCCACCCAGCGTGTTCTTTAACGTGCACAGGGTATGGCTCTCCCGCATACGGGGCCACGACTTGAGTTCCATCCGACGGACGGCTGCCTTTCCAAGCCCATCGGTGTCCCCTACTGACCGTGGGCAGGGCGTGGAATTTTTGCGGAGATATCTAACATGGTCGCCTTTGTATTGTCGGTCTATAAAGAAATGCAAGTTTTTAAATGCTTTTCTTTCAAAATCTGTCCAAAATATTACAATGGGAATACTTTTTTTCTGAATTTACTCATTCTGGTGTTTCAGTTGTTACATGTTAAATTTTAAAGTATTGAAGACAAATTAAAAATGAGATAACACTTATCAGTTCAACAGAAAGAATATGCAGCATATTAATAATATTTGTATAAGTATTTGAAAACGATATTTAAAAGAGAACTATTTATTCAACAGGCGGCAAAACTTACCGCATTTGAAGCATGTTTTGTGCCACTTCTGGCCGGCTGCCAACATCTCCTCAGCGGCATAGACGGACTTGCCACACTTGGGGCACTTTGCCTGCTCCACGGGTTTGAAAGGCATGATGACTGTTGTTTACCTGTGGATGGAAAAAGAACAGATGAAAGAGTGGGTGTGTGGGGTTGACTCACCACTTGCAAAAGCAGCCAGGTTTATTTTTGTATTCTATAACTGGGGTCTATCAGAACAGATTTCTGGCCAGAAGACGTTCCCTTTAATACCTACAAAATGACTTCGGCGACCTGGTTTATTCCTCCAGTGAATGAGGTATTGTTCTTTTGGTGTGAAGTTTGACTAATATTAAAAAAAAGAAGGTTAAAGAATTTTTTTTTTCAAATAGTGATTCATCTTCTTAATAATATTGTGGGGCGGGGGTGGCTCAGTCGGTAGCGCGCCAGGCTCGTAATCTGTAGTTCCCAGGTTCGCGTCCCAGCTGAGTCAGCGTTGAGATTTATCTCCGCAAAATTTCCCGCCCTGCCTACGGTCAGTAGGGGACACCGATGGCCTTGGAAAGGCCGCCGTCCATCGGATGGGACGTTAAGCCGTGGCCCCGTGTGCGGGAGAGCCATACCCTGTGCACGTTAAAGAACACGCTGGGTGACCTTGACGGGGGGCTACCATCTGTCTCCTAACAGCTGTTCCAGTGGGTCCGCTCCCCCAACCTTCTCTGAGCCTTCGGGGTCCACGTGACCTGGCCATTTAGCCCATGGTGTGCAAAAAAGTGCCGCTCAGAGGTAAAACAACCCAACCTAATAATATTGTATTTATCTTATTATTGTTATAACCAAGCCATTTAATTTAATTAATTAACGAGAGAGAGTCACCATTGGTGGCGCTGTAGTAGCAGATCTGTAGCAACAAACCATAATATCTTGAGAACTAGAAATGTGCCGAATGTTCGAATAAGCTAAATATAAAGGCTTATTAGCAACATAGCGAGAATTTTTCAGTCAGCAGCAAATTGTAATTAGAGATTGTGTGAAATTTAATCGTGTAATTTAATGGTAAATTATAGTGTTAAGGGTGGCGATTCGAATTCTGTTTACAAGTCATATTTCTGTAGTATTTTGAGGTTGTTTCTTTGACTGATATTCATAAGAATAAATTATACTTTATCTTGCGATTTCCAAAACTAAGAAGCTTATATGCGAAAACATGAATAATTCTGTTTCAAAAAATATATCTTTAATCATTGGGGCATGGAATAATGCCTTTTGCTGGTGAAAAACTAAAATTGGATGATTTTTTTGTTTGATGCTGTTTTTTGCAATATTTCTGAAAATTATGATATCGGCAAATTGTGATATTCAGTGGAAAAGTATTCATATACAAATTGAACTTATTGTAATATAAACTAATATATAATATAGTCCTAAAAACTTAATCATCAGACTGGTGATTCTCTGTGTTACACCCACCAATATTCGTAATATTCAGGTCTTACAGAACAAGATTTTGAGAACTGCGGTCGATGTCCCCTGGTTTGTCACTAACAGACAACTCCATAAAGACCTGGGCATCGACCATATATACAAGGTGTCTCAAAAATATAGGTACAAACTTTTAGGAGAGGTAGATAACACCTAAGGGAATGAGAATTGCATAGGAACCCATAACCGGAAACGTCACCGTAAGTCAATAGGCGGCGCTGTTCATCAGTACGCTAGAGGGGAAATTTCGGAATTCCTCATTGAGCGGTAGTCGGCTTACGAGCACGCAAAGGTATTCGAACAGGGAGCTGGCAGACATGCACTTAGTGTATGGAATAGCTGAGGGCAACGGACGAGCAACTCAACGAATGTATCAAGAACGCTTCCCACACAGACATGTACCGGGCCACCGTTTGTTTGCGCGTGCGCATCAAAATTTGTGCGATTATGGGTCATTAAGAGCTGTAACATTATGAAATGTATCATCTAGTACGCCATTTGTAATAATTATGTCCAATAAATGTTTTCCCATTAATCACTGTCTTGTGTCCTTTCAGATCTTGTACCTCTGCTACCACTTTCCCATGACGTTTCCGGTTATGGGTTCCTATGCAATTCTCATTCCTTTAGATGTTATCTACCTCCCATAAAAGTTTGCACCTATATTTTTGAGACACCCTGTATATACACATATAAAACGCACCTCAAAAAGTTTTTTTGAGGCTGTAAGCAATAATCCCAATGAGATTATTTCTTGTCTGATTCTTTACGATCATACTGTTTTGAACAAGTACAAGAGACCTTAAACGGTAGCGTTCTCTGAGGAGACCTACACGTTTTAGATTTCTGCTACATTTTAACTGCTACTTTTAGCTTTTCCTATGCTTGCCCTTAGGGACCCACCTAAGGGTGGTTTACTTATATATTTTGTTCTTACTCATGCCAAATAGGCATATCTTTATGATGGAGATGGTTAGGGGTAAAATTATTACCCGGTACATCGAATATGATTATACGATCTAAGATCTAAATCGTAAAACTAGATGAAAGCATCCAAAACTAAAAAGAAAAACTTGAGAAATAGCACATATTACACTATGCTGATGATCTTCGATTTGTCAACTGCATAAATAAATTCGAATAATCCGCAAGCAGCCTTTTCGAAGTCGAGAAATGGTTTAGAAATGTTGCGGTATGGCTTTGTCGTTTAGTGAGGAGATTGTAAGCAAAATAATTATTCGGGCTTTCACAGTTGAATAAAATATCTGTCACTCTGTTTGCCTGAGACTGTCTTGGGTACTGAAGTTTTGAAACGAAATCGTTGTCAGAGAGTATATTGAGCAAAATATGGAAAAGCGTTTGGCGAAAATAATGCTTTCACGCAGTATTTAGTTAACAACATAAATAAATACCCTCTCAAGCAGCTGCTTGCCAGAGGTCTGACAGGAGCTGTCAGTTTATATGCCATAGTAGAGGGTCTGTGAGGATGGCAGGACCTCAGCAGAAAGCACAAACATCAATGTCTCGAACCCAGGTCTCTTTGATCAGTTGGGTTGTTTTACCTCTGAGCGGCACTTTTTTGCACACCATGGGCTAAATGGCCAGGTCACATGGACCCCGAAGGCTCAGAGAAGGTTGGGGGAGGGGACCCACTGGAACAGCTGTTGGGAGACAGATGGTAGCCCCCCGTCAAGGCCATCCAGCGTGTTCTTTAACGTGCACAGGGTATGGCTCTCCCGCACACGGGGCCACGGCTTAGCGTCCCATCCGACGGACGGCGGCCTTTCCAAGCCCATCGGTGTTCCCTACTGACCGTGGGCAGGGCGGGGAATTTTGCGGAGATAAATCTCAACGCTGACCTAGCTGGGACTCGAACCTGGGAACTACAGATTACGAGCCTGGCGCGCTACCGACTGAGCCACCCCCGCCCCTCTCTTTGATCAGTAGCTAAGTACGCTAACCACTCGGCCACGTGACGGCACTCCATATAACATGAGGCTAAAATAAAACTACACAAAGACACCCGTTTCGGAATTCAAAGGTTCATAGAAGATGGTGGGATTTCGAGGGGGGAGGGATCTTGATCTCCAAGTGCATCCTTGAGTGAAGTAAAGCAAATTGTTAAGATTTCTGCCAATTAACTACGCCAGATAGTAAAACTTAAATAGACAAATTTTAACAAGAAATCTTATAATTCGCATATTTTAATTCGCATTTGACATAACGTCTAAGATATCAAATTTCCAAATAGCAGGATTGGTAGAGGTAATTCGATCCTTTGCACCGTCCCCTCCCCCCAAAAAATGGTCCCAATTGGACATTGGGTTGGGTTGTTTTACCTCTGAGCGGCACTTTTTTTGCACACCATGGGCTAAATGGCCAGGTCACAAGGACCCCGAAGGCTCAGAGAAGATTGGTGGAGGGGACCCACTGGAACAGCTGTTGGGAGACAGATGGTAGCCTCCCGTCAAAGTCATTCAGTATGTTCTTTAACGTGCACAGGGTATGGCTCTCCCGCATATGGGGCCACGGCTTAACGTCCCATCCGACGGACGGCGGCCTTTCCAAGCCCATCGGTGTCCCCTACTGACCGTGGGCAGGGCGGGGAATTTTGCGGAGATAAATCTCAACGCTGACCCCTATTGGACATCACCGAGCTGTTTTTTTTAAGGGATACGTTGAAAGCGTCGTTCATTCTAAACAATAATTCGTAACTTATTGCCTTGCAAATATAATTTTCGTACTCCTTTGATTTGCATTATGGAATACTAAAAAAAAAAATATTTTCCATTTGTTTATTTCTGTACTATATATCTTTGTCGACATAACCATCCTGTAAAATGATTTCTCTCCATTAGCAATTATTTATTTGCGAAAATGATTTATTTCATTTCTCCCCTGTTAACAACACAAATCGAAGGATTTCGGTGGAAATGCGACGACAATGGAAGAATTTGCACGTATCGTGGACAATAAAATTTAAGAATCATTGAAACAGACGGAAATAACAATTGTAAAAATATTAGCCATCGGGTCTTCCGAATTTTTTTACTCAACTGTTGGCAAGAGACGCAAAATACTATAATTCGCAATTTTTAGAATATGTTCTCATTTGAAATACTCTACGTGTGTTTTTACGACTTTGAAATTTATATCTTATTTTTTACTTAATTATATTTAAAATATACAATTTTTTTTTTTTTCAGTTTCATAAGACTTTCGTTAAAACGGTGTAAGAGCAAATATATTTATTAGAAGGTTAAGTAATGATTATTGAAATTTTCCTTAAATTTGAAGAAATGTTTTTCGAAGAAGCGACTGTGTTTTTAAATCTAGGGGGGGGGGGGGGGGGGGGGGCGGAGAGAACAATTGCCCCCATTCCAATGAGTTTCGTTTTTGAGGAGGCTTTTTGCAAAACAAGTTCCTAGGATCGCCGCTGTTTTAAATCTACAAGCTCCATGATTATTTAAATACTGAACGAATATATTGCGGAATATACCGAAATTTGATTTAGATCTGTGATTGAGGTTTTTTAAATATCATCAGCTACATTATCTCGTGAATATATATATTTTTGAATTTCGATAATTTTTTTAAATTTGAATTCAGATACAAAGGTTAATCCTGTTATGCTGATGGTTATGTGCGCATACATATATAAATTCAGAACTTTTCACTCATTTGATATTTAAATTTCCACTAAATTCATCTTTCCCGATCAAAACAGGTTTCAGCTGTAAACATTACTTAGAAAAATTAACTCTTTATTAATATCTTATAATAATGAATTTTTAAGTTGCATATGGTTAGCGATAATAAAAAATTTAATTATTAGATTTTTTTCTGGAGTGATATAATTTTTCAACACGTGTTTGTCTACGAGATGGCGCCACAAGGCAGAAACTTGCACACACTAACTTCGTCCTATGAAATTTAAAAAAAGGAAGGGAGTGGTTCTCTATTTTTGTCGAGTCAGAACTTTTTTAAGATTTCTTTAGAATTAATTGTAAATGACAATAAGATAGTGACATACTCAATTACCAATAAAAAATGAATTATTTTTTCCTTTTAATATTAAAATAATTTTTACTTTCTTCAGTAAAATTTTTACAGATATATATAATATTTAAATATCCCCTTTAAATACCTATATCATACATATACAAAGGGCCGGACTTGCGCATAAGCTAACTAAGCTACAGCTTAGGGCCTCACGATATAAGGGACCTCAAAAAGAATATATTACAAGTTCTATTGTGTAGAAATTGTAAATTTGTGTTAGTAGTTATAAACAGATTTAGAAATTATAAAATAAATATTTCATGACACCAGTTACACGTTTATTTTTTTAAGTAGAATAGTCAGAATAATATATAAATTAGACTTTCGAATTTTTGGTGCCTCTTAAACCTTGACATCGCTTAGGTCCTGAAAGAAGGTCAAAATCCTGTCAGAAAAGTCTCAACTTTCAAGAAATTAGTGAGAATAGTGTTTTAGTTTGAGAATTAGTGAGTGTTTTTTTAGAAATTAGTGATCTGGCGATCTTCGTGTCGCCAGATCACTAATTTCTAAAAAAATCGTTGCCAGATATTTTTTCTGAATTCTGTAATCAACCATAGCGTTCGGATATATATTTGAGCGACTGTATCTTAATGCATCGAATCTCTGTTGTTTATCTTATGTGGTTACGGTTTATTAAACCAGCGTAAGAAAGCCACACTCAGTGGAAGTATCCCTATTCTTTTCATTGCTATTCTAGCGAGGATTGGGAGAGGGGGGTGCCTCAATTTTCGTGAAGTAGAAACATTGCAGGAATAGGTCAGTTGTTGACGAAATCGCTGCTTCAGTATACCTCTGGTTTAAAATATGAAAAATAAGTGAGGAAAAAAAAATATATTTAACGAGACTAAGTGTTGCTCTTAAGCAAAACATCTTCAAATATTTTTACACGACTGAAAAGTCAGTCGAATATGAATTTACAAATCAAAAACAGCGTTATATTTCTATCTATTCCTACTCCATGTATGTCTAATATCTTATAAAATCTTCATTAATTAAATTTTATTATGCTTCTAGAAATAGTATTTTCGGAATAAAAAAAAGGAAATAATACATACATATATATCTGATCCGATATCTAAAAATACGCACTATTTATTGGGATTTTGTTCCTGTTATTTTTTCTGGTTTTTGCACGTGTCCTGCAAATTTATAGCCTTCTCCACGGTTGCGGTTATTCTACTCGGTGTTCATCAGCTGCATCCTGCCCTTATCATCTTCGCAGCATCCTCCACCTCCGCCACATCCATATCCATATTAGGGAATGGAAAAGTGTCTATAATTAGCTCGGGTGCAGAATCTCTGCGCGAGCTGTAGAGGGCGGAGGGAGGAGCGACACAGCGGGGGGAAGGAGCTATCGTGACCCGACGCTTCGAGATGGAGGAGGACCTCTCCGAGGAGAAGACTAGGATGAGCCATGCGTGGGCTGACTTCGGTATCCTTGGCAACAGTCAGGGACGTTGGAGGGTGGCCCGGGACGCGGAACCAACTCAGAAATGCGGCCAAAAATATTTCCATTTGTCCCCGACGTATCCTTCCTCTCTCTTCCTTGAAGCAGACAGAAAACTCCTTGTCTGAAAGAAAGTTAACACTTGATGGGGAAATCACTAAGCAGTGACGAAACATCCATGGGAGCGAGGGAAGAAATCACAAGCATTTAACATTCCGATAATCAAACAAATACATTCTTCGTGATTTAAAATGTACGTTTTTTGGCATAAAATCGAAGAGTGTTTGACTGTTGCACTCTCTTTTTTTCCAATGTGATAAATGGCAAGTTTACAAGGTTTCATTCGCCTTGGAATTGAGTATAGGAAAGGGAATTCGCTGAACAACTCTTAGAAGATGGTGTAAAACATCTTCCAAGGCCATCGTGAGTTTTATTTGATGACCATAGTCTGACTCTCCTGCACACAGAACCATGACTTAACGCAACATCCATTTGGTTCGAGTCCTAGCTGGGTCAGCGTTGAGATTTATCTCAGCAAAATTCCCCGCCCTGCCCACGGTCAGTAGGAGACACCGATGGACTTGGAAAGGCCGCCGTCCGTCGGATGGGACGTTAAACCGTGGCCCCGTATGCGGGAGAGCCATAAAGAATATACTGAATGGCTTTGACGGGAGGCTAACATCTGTCTCTCAACAGCTGTTCCAGTGGGTCCCCTTCCCCAACCTTCTCTGAGCCTCCGGGGTCCTTGTGACCTGGCAATTTAGCCCGTAATGTGCAAAAAAAAAGTGTCGCTCAGAGGTAAAACCCAATTGCTATAACTGTCCTTAGTTACGTTTTCTCTCCACATTTTAAACGCTTTCTTTATAACATTTTTAAGCAATAGTATTTAAATCTATTAATTTACACCACTTATTTGTAAGTAAAATAAGACAAAGAAAAACCAAAGCATAAAATATTACACGTCGCCTTAAAACGTATTTCGATATCAGAGTGTATGGCGATCGTTCACCCCCTGCTGGCAGAAACCTGACAACTTGCTTTAATTTGTCTAGCCGGATGTGGCCAAGCGATTAGGTAGTCGGGACTCCTGCCAAAAAGTGATACCATGAATGTTTTTTTGGCTGTAATTATTTTCATTGGCTTTTAGTGCTACTGTTTCTCTTCTTGGTGAAAGTCTAGCGTGCTGCAAAGACAGATTAGTATATTTTCACTTTCTGAATGGATCAGAAAAATGCTAGAATTTCTAACAGGATAATTACAGGTTTCATTTTCAGTGTTTTTGAGAGAACATATAACAGTAACTGAGAATTCCGTTTTACTGATGGAAATGATAAGCAATAGCAGACATATTTAAAGAAGGGCAAGTTGCCCATTTTGTATATACTTGAATTACGTAAGTCAGGTTGGGTTGTTGGGTTGGGTTGTTTTACCTCTGAGCAGCACTTTTTTGCACACCATGGGCTAAATGACCAGTCACATGGACCCCGAAGAAGGCTCAGAAGAAGGTTGGGGGAGGGGACCCACTGGAACAGCTGTTGGGAGACAGATGGTAGCCTCCCGTCAAGGCCATCCAGCGTGTTCTTTAACGTGCACAGGGTATGGCTCTCCCGCACACGTGGGCCACGGCTTAACGTCCCATCCGACGGACGGCGGCCTTTCCAAGCCCATCGGTGTCCCCTACTGACCGTGGGCAGGGAGGGGAGTTATGCGGAGATAAATCTCAACGCTGACCCAGCTGGGACTCGAACCTGGGAACTACAGATTACGAGCCTGGCGCGCTACCGACTGAGCCACCCCCGCCCCCACGTAAGTCAGGAAACTCAATGGGCTTATTTTTATAAAGTTTTCTGCATTGAGATGGTGCGCTTGACTTGTGTTTCTGCTGTAATGTACATGCATAAGTTTGTGCAGAAAGAAGGGAAGGCAACGGTCATAACTTACTATGATCGTTGCCTTCCCTTTTTTTAGTAGTTAAATTACAGGAGGTATTCCTAAGATTTCGAGGTCTCTTTCGATATTAGTTATCATTAAGGACTGTTCCCATTAGTTTATGAAATTCTCGTGGGAAAAACGTTTATTAATAGAGTGAACAAATTTCGTTTGGTTATGGTCGTCGGCTATTAATGCAATCCTTGTCAATACTTCGCACAGATATAAAAACTGGTTCGATATTATAAAAAACAGTTCGATATTGATAAAATATATAAGTAGGTATATTAATTCACATTATTTGCATCAGTAAAATGGAACCAGTGATTTCTATAATACATTTTCTATCAATAAAATGGAAAAAGTGTAGGAATGTATATTTTATAAAGCCATGCGTAAAGTTGATGGCCGTTAACAAAATGTAACAGCAGGAAGTTAAGCTAAGTTTCCACAATTTAAAAAATGCAAAAGCGCTCCGGTGTGTTAAATTGTAGGAAAATGGTTTTCAGAAAATTTGAAAACTTACTATTGAGGGTTTTATCCCCCCCCCCCCCCCCAGGAAAAAGGTTTCTCATGATTGTTTTAAACCAGTGGTGTCAAAGTCGTATGTGATCTGCCAGTGCATTAGGCAGCCCGCGGTCGCTTTTCTTTATTTTACAGTTTTGTAAATGATGCAATTCTACAACTTTCTCAGTGAAGTATTGTCTTTACGAGTCGAGTAATGCCTTCAGTGTCTTCTACATGTTAAAATGTTTCTTACTACGACCAGCAGTCTCAAAAATATCTCTTCTGAAGCCCCTCGACAGGTAAAAAGTTTATGCACCACTGTTTTAGAAGAAAACTATCTGTGCCCAGTGATAGTTTAAGCCATGGTCTAGGTCGCACCATTTTGACGGCGCCATTTTCATACATTTCATTCAGCATTTTATTTTTAATTCATCCTAGTCGCAGGTTATTATAAAAATTACATTGACCACAACCGCCGTTAATTGTTCGTATGGAGAGCTCACGAGTCAGCCAGACCAGATCAAGGATACATTGCATAATTATAATAATTAGGCTTATTTCCTTTATAAAAATCAATGAAACTAGTTATTTTTTATGCTATTTTTGCATTTCACGATGTATAAATACAGTTCTTATTTTGATTTAACTGTTTCTTCTTACCAAGGTACTTCGCAATGTTTTTCTCACTGCATGATAGGAGGATTTGGGCTGTTTTACCTCTGTGCGGCACTTTTTGCACACCATGGGATAAATGGCCAGGTCACAAGGACCCCGAAGGCTCAGAGAAGGTTGGGGGAGGGGACCCACTGAAACAGCTGTTGGGAGACAGATGATTAGCCTCCCGTCAAGGCCATCTAGCGTGTTCTTTAACGTTGGGTTGTTTTACCTCTGAGCGGCACTATTTTTGCACACCATGGGATAAATGGCCAGGTCACAAGGACCCCGAAGGCTCAGAGAAGGTTGGGGAAGGGGACCCACTGGAACAGCTGTTAGGAGACAGATGGTTGCCTCCCGTCAAGGCCATCCAGCGTCTTCTTTAAAGTGCACAGGGTATGGTTCTCCCGCACACGGGGCTACGGTTTAACGTCCCATCCGACAGTCGGCGGCCTTTCCAAGCCTATCGGTTTCCCTACTGGGCAGGGCGGGGGTTTTGCGGAGATAAATCTCAACGCTGACCCAGCTGGGACTCGAACCTGGGAACTGCAGATTACGAGCCTGGCGCGCTACCGACTGAGCCACCCCCGCCCCTAGTTTGATGCTGAATGTAAACAAACATGTCTTCATTTATTGGCTGAAGATCATATCAGTACTGGCCCCGAATAATTTAATAATAATAATTAAGTGTGTAAGAGTGTTTCTGAAATATAGTTTTGAATAAAAAGATGTTTAAAAATATTCAATGTCAACAGTATTTTGATTCCACATGACAATAGAATAATGTTAAGGTGATTTTAAACCAGTATATATATATATACACTAATCCTTCGCAAACCACGGGTGGGGTTAGTTTAATGTGAGGTTAGCGAGGGTTAGAACCCAGTGGCGACTCATGAGATTTGTCAGTGAGAGAGGGAATGAAATATTACCACCAATATAAAATACTAATTTATTGTAAAGGCGCTATTATTAAAAATTGCTTCAATATTTTTATAGTGAAATAATAGTCCTAAAATTTCAATAATATTTTGTAACTGAGCATAATAAGAATAACGTACGTCTCGTTTGAAATGCAGTTTTCGCGTGTAAATTACAACCGCAAAGACGCTGCATCGAACTTTGCTTATAAGCAAAAGTTAAAATAACTTATTTATATTTGTACAGTCGCTCAAAAAAATATCCGAACACTATGGTTGATTACAGAATTCAGAAAAATTATCTGGCAACGATTTTTTTTAGAAATGAGTGATCTGGCAACTTTCGTGTCACGTGACACGAAAGTTGCCAGATCACTCATTTCTAAAAAAGATCGTTGCCAGATATTTTTTCTGAATTCTGTAATCAACCATAGTGTTCGGATACTCTTTTGAGCGACTGTAGGTGGTCATATTATTTTGATACTAGATCGTGTGAGCTCACTCACGGAAATATTGAGCGTTGCAGTTACCGTTCACAGCAAACTGGAGCGTGTGCAGTAACTGCACGGTAACTGGAGCGTGTACAGTTGCTGTAAACGCTCCAGATATTTTTCCTGAATTCTGTAATCACGTGACACGAAGGGTTGCCAGATCACTAATTTCTAAAAAAATCGTTGCCAAATATTTTTTCTGAATTCTGTAATCAACCATAATGTTCGGATATTTTTTTTAAGCGACTGTACATACAGTCGCTTAAAAAATATATGATTTTAAACAGTATGCCTGTAAAACATATAATTATGAACAGTATGCCTGTAGCCTTTAGGCATACTGTTCATAATCCTATTCGCTAATCTATAGTTATGCATAAAGGAAATATGGCCAAACCAACGGAGTCTCTGCATAATATGCTGCTCAGAGGAGGTTGCCGACACTTTTGCCTAACCTCATCATTAGTTACAAAGTTGAACCACCTAATGCCCAAGATACTGCGAAAGCATTTAGAATCAAAAGCATCTAGTTTCCCGTTATCTTGTTTACAAAGTGTCCAAGTTTCACTACCATAACTAACCCTAGAAAGAACCAAACTATTATACAGTCTAATTTTAGTCTTTAGGTGTATACGCCTATTTCTCCACACTCTCCATAGATTCTTAAAAGTCCCGGCAGCAATCCCTATTCGTCTGTTAATCTCATGCCGCACATCACCAGTATCTGTTACATAGCTCCCAAGGTAATTAAACTGTGACACCTGCTCAAGACTGCAACCATTCAGATTAACTGAATCACAGCCTGCCTGACCGAATTTTCATCACTTTAGTTTTCTCTCTGTTTATAACCAAACCTACTCTACTACCAGTCTCATCAACAGCTCGAATGAACGAGTTCATCTCATCGACATCATTTCCCAAAAAGGCCAAATCACCAGCATAATAAGGTAACAGTTGATTATTGTCAGTAGCATTTATTGCATTATTATCGACTTGTGAATTATTGAATTACTAATATTGAATTTCTGCATTGCAGTTTGGAGGTCACTATATAAAGACTTGGTCGACCTCACAATTCCCAATTTTTGCTTTCTTTCCATATTAAAAAACACTTTTTCGGGTGATATTCCGACACGATCTCATAAAAAAACAATCTGTCATTTCCATTTCTACGCACGTTTGCCATTTTGGATTGATGATGTAGTTTGTTGCCTGATTCTGGTCCGTTCCATTTAGGTAAGTGAAAAAGTGCATCATTTTCTTCAACTGCTGATGAAAGTAAAGAACACGAGGAGCAATAAACTCCTCCAGAGTGACACACAAATACCATGGGAGGTAATCCTCACAGCACTCTAAATATACCAAATGTTTATCCACTTAAGTCCTATTCAAGTATGGGCCTTGAATATTTTAAAGTGCTCTTCTCAACTTCTTTAACCTATCTGGATAGCTGTCAGAAAAAAGGATTCTTCTATTCTTAGGTTCGCGAATCCCTATTATTGGCAACATCTTCATAAAATCACTACTACTTTAAGTACAGCCTTTATATCATTGTTCCAGGGATATAAATAACAAGAAATGACGTCACTGCTTAAGAACACATTCTTTTTTCCACTCATCTTCTTGTTACTTTTCTCTCGTCAGCCGGTTTGTGTGTTTGTCAAAACAGTTATTCCACTATATCCTTCGAACGCGATGGTCAAACTTAATGATTTATGCGCCAAATCAAAGCTTATGACGCGGGAAGTCGCTATTTTAATGTGTACAGCACATTGAATCGTGTGAGCTCACAAAAACCTGGATCGTGTGGGCCCACTCACAGAAATATTGAGCGTGTGCAGTTACCGTTCACAGCAAACTGAAGCGTGTGCAGTTACCGTTCACAGCAAACTGAAGCGTGTGCAGTTACTGCACACGCTCCAGTTTGCTGTGAACGGTAACTGGAGCGTGTACAGTTGCTGTACACGCTCCAGATATTTTTTCTGATGGGTGGCCTTGACGGGAGGCTACCATCTGTCTCCCAACAGCTGTTCCATTGGGTCCCCTCCCCCAACCTTCTCTGAGTCTTTGGGGTCCATGTGACCTGGCCATTTAGCCCATGGTGTGCAAAAAACAGGTAAAACAACCCAACCCGGCATCTCATCTTCCTTTGAAGTGAATACGAACTCAGTGACTGATTGCACCATCGATAGGCTTCAGGTTTATTTTCTACTTTTTAGGCCGCATATGGAAAGATAGGTTTTATTTTTTAATTTATTAGCCCAAGATCTTTCAGTTTTTTTTTTCATGTTGCAATATCTTGTTAGCCGTCCCATGGCCGAGTGGTTAGCGCGCTTGGCTACTGATCTAAGGGACCTGGGTTCGAGTCCCGGGTAAGGCATGGATGTATGTGTCGTTTTTCTGCTGAGGTCCTGCCATCCTCTCAGAACTTCTACTTTGGCATATAAACTGACAGGCTCCTGTCAGACCTCTGTGGCAAGCAGCTGCTTGAGGGGGTATTTATTTTATTTTTTATTAATATCTTGTTAAATTAAAGGTACATTTAAAGAAAAATGCTTAAAAAGTTACATATTATATAAACTGAAATATCTAAGATGATTAATTCCACATTTTGTGCTGTATTACTTTTTTGTGTTGGAAATTTACTTCTATAAATAATAATCTTTTTTTTTTGTAGAATATTTTAAAATAATTACTTTTTAGCTTATAGTCTAGAAAAAACTTTTAAAGGTTTTACACGATATTTTGAGCATTATTTACAATACTTTGAAACCTGATTCCTCAACAACTTGCCTTCGAAGTTTCTGCCGTAAGCCTCTTTGCTGGGGGCGGGGGGTGGCTCAGTCGGTAGCGCGCCAGGCTCGTAATCTGTAGTTCCCAGGTTCGAGTCCCAGCTGCGTCAGCGTTGAGATTTATCTCCGCAAAATTCCCCGTCCTGCCCACGGTCAGTAGGGGACACCGATGGGCTTGGAAAGGCCGCCGTCCTTCGGATGGGACGTTAAGCCGTGGCCCCGTGTGCGGGAGAGCCATACCCTGTGCACGTTAAAGAACACGCTGGATGGCCTTGACGGGAGGCTACCATCTGTCTCCCAACAGCTGTTCCAGTGGGTCCCCTCCCCCAACCTTCTCTGAGCCTTCGGGGTCCATGTGACCTGGCCATTTAGCCCATGGTGTGCAAAAAAAGTGCCGCTCAGAGGTAAAATAACAACAAAAAAAAGCCTCTCTCCATCATACTTTGAAAAATACACTCGAACTTTGCGAAATTTCGATGGCGTACTCAGGAGTGTGTGTGTCGGGGGGGGGGGGGAGTCGCGCATATTTTAGTCTCTGATTTTCGGGGATTACATTAGGAAATATGTTATTAAATCTTTCCCTGGGGGATGGAATTAATCCCGTCCCATTATATTACCTCGCATTCTTATTGAACAACCCATTTGTATAGGTTGGGCGGGGGTGGCTCAGTCGGTAGCACGCCAGGCTCGTAATCTGCAATTCCCAGGTTCGAGTCCCAGCTGAGCCAGCATTGACATTTATCTCCTCAAAACTCACCGCCCTGCCCATGGTCAGTAGGGGACACCGATGGACTTGGAAAGGCCGCCGTCCGTCGGATGGGACGTTAAGCCGTGGCCCCCTGTGCTGGAAAGCCATACGCTGTGCACGTTAAAGAACACGCTGGATGGCCTTGACGGAAGGCTACCATCTGTCTCCCAACAGCTGTTCCAGTGGGTCCCCTCTCCCAACTTTCTCTGAGGCTTCGGGGCCCACGTGACCTGACCATTTAGCCCATGGTGTGCAAAAAAGTGCCGCTCAGAGGTAAAACAACCCAACCCAACACATCAAGTTAAAATAGCTGGCAAGTTGCCAACCAAATATCTCAGCCATCCAGTTGAAAGAAAGGCCTGACAAGAAACAATTAGTGATCTGGCAACCTTCGTGCCAGATCACTAATTTCTAAAAAGAAAAAAAGAAAAAAAATCGTATCCAGATATTTTTTCTGAATTCTGTAAACAACCATATTGTTCGGATACTTTTTTGAGCGACTGTACACTGGCATATTTGTGATCCCAAATATGTTTCCAACAAAATCAGTTATGCGATTACTAACAATTGAAGAGCATATTGATTGGAATTTTAAATACCAGAATTGTTCCGTAGAGCATTTGACACACCTGAGGTTTTGGTTGATTGATATGAATTATTTTTTAATCAACCAATGATCTCATAGCTAAAATACTCACTTTATCGCGCGCTTCGACACTGTGGGGAAAAAAAATTAAAAGTGATGTCTTGATACGGAACAGTGACATTTTTTGAACGATTTCTCTAAATGTCGAAAACGCCTGCTATTTAAAAAAAATCTATTATTTTCACTTTCTTTTCTGTCCAGCCGTTTGTAGATATTCAACTTTTTGCTTTAAGAGATAAAAAAAAATTCTTTTTGAGTTGAACGGATAGTAATAAAATATTACTAATCGCATCTTCTGAATATTCCATTAGTTTGAATTTCCTCCGTTAGAAGGCGCTAAATTTGGAAAAAAATTACAAACCTTCATTCTCTTTAAAAGTCAATCATTCTCTACTCATCAGAGCGTTTCTACTTTAATTGTTTGCAATGGAATGTTAGAGTTTGTTTCTAATAAAGTTGAGTTTTGAGTGTTGTTGTTTTATCTCTGAGCGGAACTTTTTTGCACACCATTGGCTAAATGGCCAGGTCACATGGACCCCGAAGGCTCAGAGAAGGTTGGAGGAGGGGACCCACTGGAACAGCTGTTGGGAGACAGATGGTAGCCTCCCGTCAAGGCCATCCAGAGTATTCTTTAACGTGCACAGGGTATGGCTCTCCCGCATACGGGGCCACGGCTTAACGTCCCATCCGACGGACGGCGGCCTTTCCAAGCCCATCGGTGTCCCCTGCTGACCGTGGGCAGGACGGGGAGTTTTGCGGAGATAAATCTCAACGCTGACGCAGCTGGGACTCGAACCTGGGAACTACAGATTACGAGCCTGGCGCGCTACCGACTGTGTTTTGAGTGAAAATTGAGAGTCCGGAACGTTACCATACAGAGCTCGGCTAAGGGAAAGCATTCCTCTTGAACCCATAACTCAGTTCTGGTCGAAGGTTCTTCTGAATGCGAAATGGCCTTGTGGTCGCGAAGGACACAGTGACGTCATTAATCACGTGGCATTCCTTCGCTGCCGATCATTGCTGCATTGGCGAAAAATGTTTCAGCATCGCCACTGATGGAGGATACGCTCGGCAAATGGAAAAAAGACAAATGTAAATGTAGAGAAAGAATTCTTTAAAATTTTCTAGAAAGAATTGGCAGAAAAAAATAAATGCATTTCATTTTTTAAAAGAAGTATATAAAAAGTAACCAACACGTTAGAACTTTGTGAACTGTGCCGTGTAGGCTTAATTTTATGTATTCCACCCCCCTCCCCCCCTTTTCTTTTAACACTTGTAAGTTTTTCGTATTCCCTTCCGCCGAGCTAACAGACCCTAAATAAAGAAATAATAAAAAATCTTGACCTCTTTAATAAAATTGCGTAGCCCTGATATAAGACAACGTCTTGAAACTGTTTACACCGAACACCAGTATATAAAGTTAATGGAAAGTCCAAGTATCAACGTTCGAGTACAGTCGCTCAAAAAAATATCCGAACACAATAGTTGATTACAGAATTCAGAAAAAATATCTGGCAACGATTTCTTTTAGAAATTAGTAATCTGACAACCTTCGTGTCACGTGATTACAGAATTCAGGAAAAATATCGGGAGCGTGTACAGCAACTGTACACGCTCCAGTTACCGTTCACAGCAAACTGGAGCGTGTGCAGTTACTGCACACGCTCCAGTTTGCTGTGAACGGTAACTGCACACGCTCAATATTTCCTTGAGTGAGCCCACACGATCTAGTATCAAAATAATATGACCACCTACAGTCGCTCAAAAGAGTATCCGAACACTATGGTTGATTACAGAATTCAGAAAAAATATTTCGCAACGATTTTTTTTAGAAATTAGTGATCTGACAACCTTCGTGTCACGTGACACGAAGGTTGCCAGATCACTCATTTCTAAAAGCAGTCTACCTAATCCAAGCCTATAACGAAGCTAACGTCTTCCTCATCCAAATCGTTGTCAGATATTTTTTCCGAATTCTGTAATCAACCATAGTGTTCGGATACTTTTTAATATATATAATGCGTATGAATATATAATGCAATGAATATGGAGCGTGTGCAGTTACCGTTCACAGCAAACTGGAGCGGTTGCGGTTAATGTTCACAGCACATTGGATCGTGTGAGCTCACAAAGACCTGGATCGTGTGGGCTCACTCACGGAAATATTGAGCGTGTGCAGTTACCGTTCACATCAAACTGGAGCGTGTGCAGTAACTGCACACGCTCCAGTTTGTTGTGAACGGTAAATGGAGCGTGTACAGTTGCTGTACACGCTCCAGATATTTTTCCTGAATTCTGTAATCACGTGACACGAAGGGTTGCCAGATCACTAATTTCTAAAAAAAAAATCGTTGTCAGATATTTTTTCTGAATTCTGTAATCAACCATAGTGTTCGGATTTTTTTGAGCGACTGTACCATAATAATAATAAATATAAATACCCCCTCAAGCAGCTGCTTGCCACAGAGGTCTGACAGGAGCCTGTCAGTTTATATGCCACAGTAGAAGATCTGAGAGGATGGCAGGACCTCAGCAGAAAACAACACGAACATCCATGCCTTACCCGGGGCTCGAACCCAGGTCCCGTAGATCAGTAGCCAAGCGCGATAACCACTCGGCCACGGGACCATACCTTTTCCAAATTCCCTTATTCTCTTATTGAATAAAATTCTCAAAAGTTATGCCATTTCAGCTCATAACTTCATGAGTTCCATGTCTACAGGACTTATCCTGTGATTTTTTTACTTCTGGTTCACAAAAGTTATTTTCACGAACCTGTTGAGCTGAAAATGAACTTATTCAATGTGCCGATGAATTTATGCTATCGATACTGTCCCCAAGTAAGTGGGGAATTGCTTCAAACTTCCGACTTAAGGTATTTTAAGACAATTCCGACTTAAGGTATTTTAACCCATCCATCAGATTATTTCAGTTTTCCACACTATTGTATTATTTCTCATTATTCATTAAGCTCAGTGGCTGTCTCAAAAGGGGGCGGGGTGGGGATAGTAGGAGTGGTCGACACTCCCCTCCCCCTAAAGGCTAAAAGAAGGAGTCAGAAAGAACTATTGCGCCGTTCCCAGGAGTTCTGTTTTGACAGTTTTTGACTTCCCCCCCCCCCCTAATAAAAAGTGGTTTCTTGGATCACTGATTAAGCTGTTATATTAAGTGCTATCAGCCTGTTACCTATTATACTGCTAATATCCCCCTTATCTAAGCCTATCCTGCAACTAATATCTTCCTCATCCTGCAACTAATATCCCCCTTATCTAAGCCTATCCTGCAACTAATATCTTCCTCATCCAAGCCTGTAACAAAGTTAACATCTTCCCAATCCAAGTCTATAACGAAGCTAACATTTTCCTCATCCAAGCCTATAACGAGGCTAATATCTTCCTCATCCAAGTCTATAACGAAACTAGCATCTTCCTGATCCAAGTCTATAACGAAGCTAACATCTTCCTCATCCAAGCCTATAACATAGCTAACATCTTCACCATCCAAGCCTATAACGACGCTGACATCATCCTCATCCAAGCCTATAACGAAGCTGACATCTTCCTCATCCAAGCCTATAACGAAGCTGACATCTTCCTCATCCAAGCCTATAACGAAGCTAACATCTTCCTCATCCAAGCCTATAACGAAGCTGACATCTTCCTCATCCAAACCTATAACGAAGCTAACATCTTCCTCATCCAAGTCTATAAAATAGCTAATATCTTCCTCATCCAAGCCTATAATGAAGCTAACATCTTCCTCATCTAAGTCATTTATATAACTCAACTAGAAAGTCCGCTTCCCTGGAGAATGGGTGGGGGGGGGGGACCTGGCTCAATCGGTAGCGCGCCAGGCTCGTAATCTGAAGTTCCCAGGTTCGAGTCCCAGCTGGGTCAGCGTTGAGATTTATTTCTGCAAAACTCTCAGCCCTGCCCACGGTCAGTAGGGGACACCGATGGGCTTGGAAAGGCCGCCGTTCATCGGATGGGACGTTAAGCCGTGGACCCGTGTGCGGGAGAGCCATAGCCCTGTGCACGTTATAAGAACACGCTGGATGGCCTTGACGGAAGGCTACCATTTCTCCCAACAGCTGTTCCAGTGGGTCCCATCCCCTAACCTTCTCTGAACTTTCAGGATCCTTGTTACCTAGCCATTTAGCCCATTGTGTGCAAAAAATGTGCCGCTCAGAGGTAAAACAATCCAACCTCTGGAAAATATGGAATGCTTATTTTGAAAGGCAAGTTTTATCATTTTTAAACTTTAGCAGTGTAAATTCAAACTGAGGATGGGAGATTTGGAAAATCGGAATAATAATATTTTAATAAGTGCGTAAGAAACCCCAGAAGAATTTAATTGTATACGAACTAAAAAAAAATGGCATCAACCCGTCACCTTATGGTTGATTGCTTATATAACGTACGCTTGAAATTCGCAGCTACTATATCATCAGGGGAACGAAACTCTCAGAAGTGTGCGGGTCAAATGAATCGATGTCATTGTTTGCTTTTGGTACCAATTCATCTAGACTAAGGCCAATGAGGCTAAATTCATCCAGGCTATGTGGACTGTGGGTCAGATTATTCCTTGCACCAATGTAATCGTGCATTTTTTGGTTACTTGGCTACTGATCTACGGGACCTGGGTTCGAGCCCCGGGTAAGGCATGGATGTTCGTGTTGTTTTCTGCTGCCATCCTCTCAGATCTTCTACTGTGGCATATAAACTGACAGGCTCCTGTCAGACCTCTGTGGCAAGCAGCTGCTTGAGGGGGTATTTATTTTTTTTATTTTTTACAACAAAACACACGAAACATTTCTATTACTAAACGTTCAGTATATTACTGAACAGTATTAAGTCAATAAATACTTAAATATTGCAATATTGTGATGTATATTGTTTGTGCCAGAATTTTATCACAAAATTTCAGATTGTTTACTCCCTCCTCTGAAAAAAAAGGCAGTAAACACCGTCCCTTTCTTCGAAAAACAACAACATCATCGTCCTCATCCTCAAGCAGCCATGGGCTACGAAGGTCCAACCAGACCGTGCAATTTAGTTCTCCAAGCAAGTCTATCCTGAGCTACATCTATTGCATCTGGCCACTGCACACCAATTGTAACAAGGTCCTGTTTGACATTGTCTGCCCACCGCATCCTAGGTCTCCCCTTCTTTCTGAGGCCTTTAGGCGCACTGTTCATAACCCTATTCGCCAATCTATAATTATTCATACGGGCAACATGGCCAAACCAACGGAGTCTCTCTCTGCACAATATGCTGCTTAAAGGAGGTTGCAAACTCCTTTGCCTAACCTCATCATTAGTTACAAAGTTGAACCACCTAATGCCCAAGATACTGCGAAAGCATTTAGAATCAAAAGCATCTAGTTTCCTGTTATCATGTTGAAATTCACAGCTACTATATCATCAGTAAAAAGAAGAAGTCACCATGAAATAACCTGAAGTATCGATTAGGATTTTGTTTTTCGTTTAGAACAAAAATCCCCACCAAAAAAAAAGGCATATGGAATATACATATGTATAAAATATGGCAGAAACTCTCGCTGCCGATAAGCATAAAAAAGGTGCTTAACATTATTTTAGCAAGTTTTAAAAAAAGTTCTTCTAACCAGGCCTGTTTCTGGAACAACGCCAGGTCTATGATAAAATATTCGCCACCGTCTTTCCTTTATTATCTAAAGCAAAAACTTTTCTACCAAAGGCAACCCTAGCTATTCTTGACGACCAACTGCAAAGAAGTCTCCAGATTGGGCACTTCGAATATTTCAACGTCTTAGTTTTGAGCCAGTTGATGTTCCAGAAGATCCATTGATCTAAAATTAAAATAAATTACTCTTCAAGTAGCTGCTTGCCACAGAGGTCTGACAGGAACCTGTCAGTTTAACAATCCATAGACAAGGTCTGTTTGGCAAGCGAGACCTCAGCAGAAGGACAAATACAGAAACGTTCGTGCCTTATCGATGAATCGATACGCGAAGCACTCGACCACCGGGATAGTAATATCAAAAGATTAGAAAGATTTTTTTAAAAAGAATCAAAATTCATTTGATTAACGAACATATTTCGTGTAAAGGGAGATAAGTCTTCCCAAAATAAAATGATCGAGGTATAAAATATTGATTAAAAATGAAAAATAAAATATTTGCTCTAAGCAACTGTTTGATAGAGAGGTCCGAAAGGAGTCTGTCAATATAATACGCCATAGAGGATGATCTGTGCACGCTCGTAACCTGTAGTTCCCAGGTTCGAGTCCCAGCTGGGTCAGCGTTGAGATTTATCTCCGCAAAATTCCCCGCCCTGCCCACGGTCAGTAGGGGACACCGATGGACTTGGAAAAGCCGCCGTCCGTCGAATGGGACCCTCAAATAAAAATCCTTTTTCGTAATCGTTTATAATTAAAACAGCATTCCAAACTTCGAGAAATAACATAAAGGCTAAAACGTAGTTCGCAATCTGTGAATATCTATTTCAATCAGTAATATCACCATTTAATGGTTGATTACAGACACTATGTAAAGTACCTGATAATAAACGATTTAGGATTTGAAATATTTTAAAATTTTAGAATTATGCACGATTTAAAATCAGAGTGCGAAATTTATCTGCCTTCCTCAAAATCAAATCCTTCAACTTAAATACCAAAACGAAATAAAACCTGCAGCAGATTTGCATAAAATCTGCGTATCATTCATCTACAAACCAGCATTTCCGATTCTACTAACAAAATCTCAAATAAACTTTAAAAGTATTTAGCAAAACACGAAACGCATAAAAATCCGACGTTGAAACAAAACGCAAAACCCGGACTCACCTGTATTTGTTAGGAAGCTGGTATGGAGTGGACGGCGTCCTCGGCTGTTGTCTGCAAGCACTGTCAGTTACACAGAGACACAAGATCGTCAACCACCAGGGAATGGCAACAGGCTGGGCGGCTGGGTTTTCTATCGTTCTGCACACGGCCCTCCTTCACTGCTCCACTAAAAGGCGGTCTCAGCAACGACATATAGGGCATGGGTGAGGGACGAGTGGTTACCTCACGCACTCCCGCATGGCGTAGCTGTGAGATCACCTGCCTCGTGTCAGATTACTCCCGCCCTCCCCCACTCCTAACGGTTCATCCCCCCCCCCCCCCATCACTCCACTTCCCCAAACTCTCTCTCCAGCATCTTTTCTCCCACGCACCAGAGACGCAACCGGAGGCTGTGGGAATGTGTGCATTTGTCTTTAAGCGTTGTCGGTCAAGGTCTTCGGATAACATGCGGTTTTCATGGGTCGTATCAACTGCCTTCTTTTTGCCCCTCTAGTAAATATTGAGCTGTGACGTAATGAGTGATGTCATACGTCATCACAGGTTGTTTTAATTTTCGTGTGAGTGCCTCCCCCTCGCAACTTGCTCTGACGAAGGATCAGATGTGTTTTGATAGAGTTTCTTGATAATGGCTTCGTAGTAAGAGCTGTAATGTTTTTGCTTTTGGGCCGGGAGTTGCAGTTTCAAATTATGTAAACCTTTCACGGTTGCGGTTATCTTTAAAATAATTCAATATTGAAGGAAATTTTGTTTGAATTGCGTGCTACACAAAAATCCAAACGTATAAGATCTGAGATCTAAACGTAAAGTTGGTGGAGAAGGCAGAGGCTTAACAATCATTAATTGCATGCCACTTACAGAAAAAGGAAGTTAATTCCTATAAAAGAGGGGGCGGGGGTGGCTCAGTCGGTAGCGCGCCAGACTCGTAATCTGTAGTTACCAGGTTCGAGTCCCAGCTGGGTCAACGTTGAGATTTATCTCCGCAAAATTCCCCGCCCTGCCCACGGTCAGTAGGGGACACCGATGGGCTTGGAAAGGCCGCCGTCCGTCGGATGGGACGTTAAGCCGTGGCTCCGTGTGTGAGAGAGCCATACCCTATGCACGTTAAAGAACACGCTGGATGGCCTTGACGGAGGCTACCATCTGTCTCCCAACAGCTGTTCCAGTGGGTTCCCTCCCTCAACCTTCTCTGAGCCTTCGGGGTCCATGTGACCTGGCCATTTAGCCCATGGTGTGCAAAAAAGTGCCGCTCAGAGGTAAAACAATCCAACCCAGAAGCTTAACAATCATCAATTAATTCAATTAATTAAATAAAATTCAATTAATTAAATCAATTAAATCAATCAATTCCTATAAAAGATGTATCTCTTACTGTTATAAAATGTGTAAGGTTTGACAGCAGTTTGTCAGTATAATTAACCATTAAAGAGATTTATGAGGAAGGAGAGACCTCAGTAGAAAAATAACACAGATCAAAGAGAAAATATCCATGTTGAATACAGGGGATCTCCAAAATTTTATATCTTACTGAAGCAAATTTACAGGTCAAAATGAAGCGCTAAGATGCAATCCTACCACAAGAGAAGGGACATAACTGCTAGAATGTCCCTTCTCTTGTGGTAATAAGTGGGTAGGAAGTTTGGTCCAGCCTAAAAAGTTTGGTCCCCCCCCAAAATAAATCAAGTCTTAATAAATGAGGGGCGGGGGTGGCTCAGTTGGGAGCGCGCCAGGCTCGTAATCTGTAGTTCCCATGTTTGAGTTCCAGCTGGGTCAGCGTTGAGATTTATCTCCGCAAAACTCCCCGCCCTGCCCACTATCAGTAGGGGACACCGATGGGCTTGGAAAGACTGCCGTCCGTCGGATGGGGCGTTATAAGCCGTAGCCCGTATGCGGGAGAGCCATACCCTGTGCACGTTAAAGAACACGCTGGATGACCTTGATGAGAGGCTACCATCTGTCTACCAAAGCTGTTCCAGTGGGTCCCCTCCCCCAACCTTCTCTGAGCATCGGGGTCCTTGTGACCTGTCCATTTAGCTCATGGTGTGCAAAAAAGTGCGGCTTAGAGGTAAAACAACACAACCCACTCCTCGAAATTGCAGGTTAGCTAATAGAAGTATGAGCAATGTTTCTCAAGGTTAAAGAAAAAAAAAGTGAAATATAATGAGCTGGTTGGACAATATAAAAGATAAATTAATTAAAACTGTTTTACAGTGACCAAATATAGCAATTCTTGCTCAGGACGTAAGTGTTTGTGGAACTAACTTCTTACATTCTAGCTGGACGTACGTAACCAATGGCTGTTAAGAATTATGTATGTCAGTATGTCATTGCAATGAGCTTCTCCTGTATTCCGATAATCCGGTTCTAATGAGTAATATCTTATTAGAAAGTTTTCGAACTGCAGCAGCCGTCCCATGGCCGAGTGGTTAGCGCGCTTGGCTACTGATCTAAGGGACCTGGGTTCGAGCCCCGGGTAAGGCATGCATGAATGTATCGTTTTTCTGCTGAGGTCCTGCCATCCTCTCAGACCTTCTACTGTGGCATATAAACTGACAGGCTCCTGTCAGACCTCTGTGGCAAGCAGCTGCTTGAGGGGGTATTTATTTTTTTTTAAAGGCGAAACAGAAAAAAAAATTATTAAAAAAAAGAGTAAACGTCGTGAACGTGTAAAATGATTCATTGGACTTCACGAATGCCGCGAAATATCACTGCAAACTGTCTTCTCTGTCTGGCTTCCATGTTATGGAAGTATGCTGCAATAATCGTGTCGGCTGATAGTCAAAATTTAATAAAAAATAACTTCGAAAAAACTTTCTGAAATGAAGATCTCCTTGTCATGAACACTTATCAGAGACCTCAGCGAAAGGCAATATACATCAAGAAGAAAATATTCTTGCTCTATCAAAGACTCGAACCCAAGCCCCTTTGTTTCACGGCCAAAAACGTTAAACAATTCGCCACTAGTATGGCGGAAAAAAAATTATCAATGCGATGTCATGTATTGGGAAAAAGGGATATGGCAACACGTAAAACGGAGAATATTGTCGGCGAACCAGAGATTTTTATGAGATTTTAAGCTCATGTACACACTTAATGACATGAAATTTCAGATCATCACTGATGATTCCATTAACCTAAAGATTTCGCTGAAACCTCTTCTGCAATTGTTATCACAGATTATTGGATGGTTTTACCTCTGAATGGCACTTTCTTTTTCATACAATGGGCTAAGTGGCCAGGTCACAAAGACTTCACGGGCTTAGAAAGGCTGCCGGAATGTGACCCACTGGACCACAGTTAGGACACAGATGGATCCCATCAAAGACATCCACAGTGTTCTTTAACGTGCTCAGGGTATATCTCTTTCATATAGGAGACCATGGCATAACATCCCATCCGACGGACGGCAATCCTTTATAAGGCCATTGACGTCTACTTTCTCCCCGAAGGCACGGTGAGGGGTTAATGGAAATAAATGAATGCTGTTATAGTTGAGAATCGAACCTAGGGACTGCAGTTTACGAGCTTGCCATGCTCCCGACTGAGCCAATCCTAACCCTTATTCCAGATAAGGACAGTACTATTAAATTGAAACTGTCTAATGCTGTCCCAAGACATAGAGTGAATTGATGGCTATACGTAAAAGAAACTATTAATTGGATTAATTCTTCAAATTACTTTCCTGCCAGGAGCGGGGGTGGCTCAGTCGGTAGCGCGCCAGGCTCGTAATCTGCAGTTCCCAAGTTCGAGTCCTAGCTGGGTCAGCGTTGAGATTTATCTCCGCAATACTCCCCGTCCTGCCACGGTCAGTAGGGGACACCGATGGGCTTGGAAAGGCCGCCGTCCGTCGGATGGAACGTTAAGCCGTGTGTTGAAGAGCCATCCCCTGTGCACATTTTTTGATTTTTATTCTTACTTATTATCTATGTCTAATAAATGATAGATAGATAGATAATTTTTTCTTCAGATAATTTTTCACAGTATACAAAAACTTTTGAGGTCTCAAAAGAGTAGGCGTTCGTCAGATCACCATACAGAAACAATTTCAATTGAAAACATCAGTCGTCACATTGAATATAATACACAAAAAACGAAAACAACTGAAAACAAAAAATTTCTAGTAATCCAGAGGTGTTAAAGAACACGCTGGATGGCCTTGACGGGAGGCTACCATCTGTCTCCCAACAGCTGTTCCAGTGGGTTCCCTCCCCCAACCTTCTCTGAGCCTTCAGGGTCCTTGTGACCTGGTCATTTAGCCCATGGAGTGCAAAAAAAGTGCTGCTCAGAGGTAAAACAACCCAACCATTCGCTATTTTAATGTGTACAGCACATTGAATCGTGTGAGCTCACAAAAACCTGGATCGTGTGGGCCCACTCACAGAAATGTTGAGCGTGTGCAGTTACCGTTCACAGCAAACTGGAGCGTGTGCAGTAACTGCACACGCTCCAGTTTACTGTGAATCAAGTACCACTTATATTTAATGCTATTCCAAAAGAATTACTAAATATAGATTCTTTTAGAAGACTTAAAATGGAATTAAAAAATTATTTGGTATTTTCCAGTTAGCTGATTTTTATGTGTTGTGTTTTGTTGATTTATTTGATGTACACCATTTTTGTGGCTGAATGACCTATGTTTAATATAATTTATTCATTTTCCTGCAGATAAGCTATTTAGCTTTGCGGGTCAAAATGTAAATGTATTTGTATTCTTTAGTCAGTTGAATAAAAATTATATTCTAAAAAAAAACGGCAACTGGAGCGTGTACAGTTGCTGTACACTCTCCAGATATTTTTTCTGATGGGTGGCCTTGACGGGAGGCTACCATCTGTCTCCTAACAGCTGTCCAGTGGGTCGCCCTCCCCCAACCTACTTCTCTGATCCTTCGGGGTCCTTGTGACCAAACCATTTAGCCCATTATGGAAAAAAAGTGCCGCTCAGAGGTAAAACAACTCAAAAGACACAGCCATTTCGTCTCCATCACCGTTTGCAGAACTCAGCTAATAAAGGAATACAGCGGTTGAGCGCGTTGTTGTTGTTGTGTTGTTTTACCTCTGAGCGGCACTTTTTTTGCACACCATGGGCTAAATGGCCAGGTCACATGGACCCCGAAGCCTCAGAGAAGGTTGGGGGAGGGGACCCCACTGGAATAGCTGTTGGGAGACAGATGGTAGCCTCCCGTCAAGGCCATCCAGCGTGTTCTTTAACGTGCACAGGGTATGACTCTCCGCACATGGGGCCACGGCTTAACGTCCCATCCGACGGACGGCGGCCTTTCCAAGCCCATCGGTGTCCCCTACTGACCGTGGACAGGGCGGGGAATTTTGCGGAGATAAATCTCAACGCTGACCCAGCTGGGACTCGAACCTGGGAACTACAGATTACGGAGCCTGGCGCGCTACCGACTGAGCCACCCCCGCCCCCGGTTGAGCGCGATTTCACATCTCCATTTTCGCATTTCTAATAGAAAACAGAATCAAGCATCGATGCCTATAAGAATCCAAAACGCAACAGAAAAACAGAATCCATCCTTGCTCCCTATACGCGTCCGTGAGCGACGTGGTCGCACCAAGGTGGGTTTAAGGCCTAGACGAGCAGCAAGTTGGCGAAGTCACCGTATAAGGCGCTGCACGCCGTTCGTCGCACACTTGCTGCTCTGTCGTGATGGCGAGAAGGAAGTGGCAACTGTCAGACGTCACTTCTGGCTGCTCTATTGACCCACAAAATGAGCAGGCGCCAGCGACCTTGGTGCAGTCGTTTCCATTACTGCAAAACGTCCACTTTTGGATGCGTTACTCATACGTTGCCTTACGCATGAGTTCACTTCTCTCATATCATCGGCATAATACCATTTGCCTATTATGAACGCATTCGCTTCGCGTCGAGACTTTCCGTTGGGAACGTTTTTAAGAAAGTGAGTGGCTCTTTTTTAAGGAACCATTAATTCATTTCGTTTACGTTAACAGAAACATTTGCAACTTTACAGCTCGTTTTCGAAAAGCGAGCCTTGGTTTCACTTTATATCATCTGTCCGCGAACATTCAACCTTTTTTTTAAAGAGATAAGTGGAAAATTCTTTTCTGAGTTGACTAGATACTAAAAATAAAGTATTATGATCCATATTTTCCGAATCTATCATGAGTACCTATCTAACTAAAAAGTTGGAAAAATGCAAATTATTCGTATTTTACCAGCTCGTAATCTGTAGTTCCCAGGTTCGATTCCCAGCTGGGTCAGCGTTGAGATTTATCCCGCAAAATTCCCCGCCCTTCCCACTTTCAGTAAGGGACACCGATGGGCTTGGAAAGGCCACCGTTCTTCGGATGGGACGTTAAGCTGTGGCTCCGTGTATGGGAGAGCCATATCCTGTGCACGTTTAAGAACACACTGGATGGCCTTGACGGGAGGCTACCATCTGTCTCCCAACAGCTGTTCCAGTGGGTACCCTCACCCAACCTTCTCTGAGTTGGGTTGTTTTACCTCTGAGCGGCACTTTTTTGCACACCATGGGCTAAATGGCCAGGTCACATGGACCCCGAAAGCTCAGAGAAGGTTGGGGGAGGGGACACACTGGAACAGCTGTTGGGAGACAGATGGTAGTCTCCCGTCAAGGCCATCCAGCATGTTCTTTAACGTGCACAGGGTATGGCTCTCCCGCACACGGGGCCACGGCTTAACGTCCCATGCGACGGACGGCGGCCTTTCCAAGCCCATAGATGTCCCCTACTGACCGCGGGCAGGGCGGGGAGTTTTGCGGAGATAAATCTCAACGCTGACCCAGCTGGCACACGAACCTGGGAATTACAGATTACGAGCCTGGCGCGCTACCGACTGAGCCACCCCGCCACGCCTTCTCTGAGCCTTCGGGGTCCATGTGACCTGGTCATTTAGCCCATTGTGTGCAAAAGATGGATGGCATTGACGGGAGGCTACCATCTGTCTCCCAACAGCTGTTCCAGTGGGTCCCCTCCGCCAACCTTCTCTGAGTTGGGTTGTTTTACTTCTGAGCGGCACTTTTTTGCACCCCATGGGCTAAATGGCTAGGTCACATGGACCCCGAAAGCTCAGAGAAGGTTGGGGGAGGGGACACACTGGAACAGCTGTTGGGAGACATATGGTAGTCTCCCGTCAAGGCCATCCAGCGTGTTCTTTAACGTGCACAGGGTATGGCTCTCCCGCACACGGGGCCACGGCTTAACTTCCCATGCGACGGACGGCGGCCTTTCCAAGCCCATAGATGTCCCCTAATGACCGCGGGCAGGGCGGGGAGTTTTGCGGAGATAAATCTCAACGCTGACCCAGCTGGCACACGAACCTGGGAATTACAGATTACGAGCCTGGCGCGCTGCCGACTGAGCCACCCCCGCCCCGCCTTCTCTGAGCCTTCGGGGTCCATGTGACCTGGCCATTTAGCCCATGGTGTGCAAAAAGTGCCGCTCAGAGGTAAAACAACCCAAATTAGTATTTTAAATGAGGACCGGATACAGGGAAGGATGGGAGAGTAATGGGGTCATGGCATCCCCTCTGAGAATCTTACTAACGGATCGGATGCGACAAAAAATATTAAACATATTGTTACGACAGATGAACGTGTTGCAGTGAGTTTATGATAAACGTGACATGAACGCTCGTGTATGCTTCTGCGGGAGATTTATTTTAGCCAACGAGTTGGAACATAGAACCGATCTAAAAAAATAGAAATATACAGTCGCTCAAAAAAGTATCCGAACACTATGGTTGATTACAGAATTCAGAAAAAAATATCTGGCAACGGTTTTTTTTAGAAATGAGTATTCTTTCGTGTCACGTGACACGAAAGTTGCCAGATCACTAATTTCTAAAAAAAAAACCGTCGCCAGATATTTTTTCTGAATTCTGCAATCAACCATAGTGTTCGGATACTTTTTTGAGCGATTGTACACATAGTATGTCTTTCTAGCATAAAGACCATGGCTTTAATGCCCCATCTGATGGAAGGCATCCTTCTCAAAACCATCGGTCTCCCCTTTCCCACGAAAATTGGAAAGCAGACAAAATCTCACCTCAGGAATAAGAGGGACTTTATTTTGTTCTGCGCATCATTCACCATCGACTGGTTCAACCTCCCTCCCTATGAAATAACTGAACTAATGAATATTAAAGAAACAATATATAAATTATATTTCCAATTATTAATTAAATTATATTTCAGCCGCTATCTGGTGTTCCTTCGATCCGTCGATAAATAGACTATTTGGTTAAAGTTTCAGAATATAATAAAATATCTGAAATAATTCTTTCTCCTCTTAGATGCACACTATACATGAAGATTGATATACATTGTATTGATATGAGTAAAGACTATTGCACCAAATAAAAAAGTTGCGTGTATGTTTATTTACAGAAAGTGTAGGTGTATTTTTAACTGAAAATACAAACAAAAAGTTTAAAACAGTGTTTCGTGCACTACTATGCCAAACATCCAATCGAATGTTGCCAAAACTTTAAATAACCTCGCTTCCTGTTGCTAACTTCGAGAAGAGCAACATGGCTGCCTTTGCATTGAGTCGGGGAAGCCCTTCAGATACCAGAAAGTTATTTGTCTATCGTCTGTGACGTAGTTTCACTTCATCCATTTGTACAGGCGTAGTAGCAATCCCATCCGCAGTTCAGTTACTCATATTTGCAGATGAGTCTGAATTCATCATACAGATAGGCATATTTGCAGTTCATTATATAAATAGGCACATTTCAGTTTATCATGTGGTAGACAAAATTTCAGTTCATCGTATAGATAGATGTAATTTCAGAGCATCATATGAATAGGTAAAATTTCAATTCAAATTATATAAAAAAAAATAAATACCCCCTCAAGCAGCTGCTTGCCACAGAGGTCTGACAGGAGCCTTTCAGTTTATATGCCATAGTAGAAGGTCTGAGAAGATGGCAGAACCTCAGCAGAAAAACGACACATACATCCATGCCTTCACCCGGGGCTCGAACCCAGGTCCCGTAGATCAGTAGCCAAGCGCACTAACCACTCGGCCATTGGACGGCTGATAGACGTAATTTCAGAGCATCATATGGGTAGGAAAATTTCAGTTCTTCATATAGATAGATGTAATTTCTGAGCATCATATGGATAGGCAAAATTTCAGTTCTTCATATAGATAGATGCAATTTCAGAGCATCATATGGATAGGCAAAATTTCAGTTCTTCGTATAGATAGATGCAATTTCAGAGCATCATATGGATAGGCAAAATTTTAGTTCTTCATATAGATAGATGCAATTTCAGAGCATCATATGGATAGGCAAAATTTCAGTTCTTCGTATAGAAAGATGCAATTTCAGAGCATCATATGGATAGGCAAAATTTCAGTTCTTCGTATAGATAGATGCAATTTCAGAGCATCATATGGATAGGCAAAATTTCAGTTCTTCATATAGATAGGCAAAATTTCAGTTCTTCATATAGATAGATGCAATTTCAGAGCATCATATGGATAGGCAAAATTTCAGTTCTTCGTATAGATAGATGCAATTTCAGAGCATCATATGGATAGGCAAAATTTCAGTTCTTCGTATAGATAGATGCAATTTCAGAGCATCATATGGATAGGCAAAATTTTAGTTCTTCGTATAGATAGATGCAATTTCAGAGCATCATATGGATAGGCAAAATTTTAGTTCTTCGTATAGATAGATGCAATTTCAGAGCATCATATGGATAGGCAAAATTTCAGTTCTTCGTATAGATAGATGCAATTTCAGAGCATCATATGGATAGGCAAAATTTCAGTTCTTCGTATAGATAGATGCAATTTCAGAGCATCATATGGATAGGCAAAATTTCAGTTCTTCGTATAGATAGATGCAATTTCAGAGCATCATATGGATAGGCAAAATTTCAGTTCTTCGTATAGATAGATGCAATTTCAGAGCATCATATGGATAGGAAAAATTTCAGTTCTTCGTATAGATAGATGCAATTTCAGAGCATCATATGGATAGGCAAAATTTTAGTTCTTCGTATAGATAGATGCAATTTCAGAGCATCATATGGATAGGCAAAATTTCAGTCCTTCGTATAGATAGATGCAATTTCAGAGCATCATATGGATAGGCAAAATTTCAGTTCTTCGTATAGATAGATGCAATTTCAGAGCATCATATGGATAGGCAAAATTTCAGTTCTTCATATAGATAGATGCAATTTCAAGCATCATATGGATAGGCAAAATTTCAGTCCTTCATATAGATAGATGCAATTTCAGAGCATCATATGGATAGGCAAAATTTCAGTTCTTCATATAGATAGATGCAATTTCAGAGCATCATATGGATAGGCAAAATTTCAGTTCTTCGTATAGATAGATGCAATTTCAGAGCATCATATGGATAGGCAAAATTTTAGTTCTTCATATAGATAGATGCAATTTCAGAGCATCATATGGATAGGCAAAATTTTAGTTCTTCGTATAGATCAATGTTTCCCAAAGTGGGCGATACCGCCTCCTGGGGGGCGCTGGAACGATCCAGGGGGTCGGTAGTAGCCTCGGGTGCAATTGGGGGGAGGTGAAAGCATAAAAAAAGAAGGGAAGATAAGAAATTTTTGAAAACCCGTTCGTACATGTTTTATCTATTGTGTAACATAGAGTTAAAGTCGAATGTTACTATGGTTGATTTTAATAAATAATCTTATAATTTCAAGCTTCAAGGTGTCTTATTTACAACAACATCTTTCTTTACTATGTCGTAGAACGTAGGTAGAAATATAGATCCATAAAAGAACGCAAATTTGTCACTGCATCTTCATGTTTGTTCGCTTAAAGAAGGTAGATTTCCAGGGGGGCGCTGAGTAATTTTTTTTCTGAAAAGGGGGCGGAGGACAAATAAGTTTGGAAACCTCTGGTATAGATAGATGCAATTTCAGAGCATCATATGGATAGGCAAATTTCGGTTCATCATTTAGATAGACATAATTTCAGAGCATTTCGCTGATTCGTCTTTGCTGTCGGTGAGACAATGACGAGTTTTAAAAGTCCCCCATCAGTCGGATGGGATGCTAAACCTCACTCTCATGTACAGGAGAGCAATTTCCTCTGCACGTTAAAGAACACGCTGGATGGCCTTGAAGAGAAGCATTCATCTCTATCCTATCAACTAGACAATGAATCCCTTACTAAGCTCTGAGACCTTGGGGCTTTTGTGACCTGCCATTTAGCCCATTGTTTGTATGCACAAAGTGCCACTCAAAGGTCGCTTTAAAAGACAACAATTCGACTTTTAATTTTTATTCCTGCCTTTCACTTTCAAAAAAGGAAAACTTTTTAAACAGCAAAAGATGCTGTTACCATTGGAGTTAGGAATGAACAAAATTTTCTCTCTCTCTTCCCTTTCTTTCTATTCTGTCAGACATCATCATGGAGGGCAATCTTTCTGCACGCATTCATTGAGTTGGGTTGTTTTACCTCTGAGCGGCACTTTTTTTGCGCACAATGGGCTAAATGGCCAGGTCACAAGGACTCCGAAGGATCAGAGAAGATTGCGGGAGGAGACCCACTGGAACAGCTATCTATAATTAATTGGAGAGACAGATGGTAGCCTCCCGTAAAACCATCCAGCGCGTTCTTTAATGTACATAGGGTATGGCTCTCTCCCGCATACGGAGTCACAGCTTAACGTCCCATCCGACGGACGGCGGCCTTTTCCACTGCATCGGTGTCCTCTACTGACCGTGGGAAGGGCTGGGAGCTTTGCCGAGTAAAATCTCAAAGTGACCCAGCTAGAACTACAGATTACGAGCCTGGCGGGCTGCACACGATACCCACTCTCTCATCAGGCATTCTCTGAATATAAACCTAAATTGAATATAAGTCCTACAAGAGATTAAGTGTTCTCTCACTTTTTTTTTAATTGCACGAAACCTTTGATGATCATAGGTCACGTTATTGGGAAAGACCGCAATCCGAAAATCTCCTACATGCAAACATACATATTTCTTCACCAGCCTTAGGGTACAGTCGCTCAAAAAAGTATCCGAACGCTATGGTTGATTACACCTTCGTGTCACATGACACGAAGGTTGCCAGATCACTAATTTCTAAAAAAAAAATCGTTGCCAGATATTTTTTCTGAATTCTGTGGAGCGTGTGCAGTAACTGCACACGCTCCAGTTTTCTGTGAACGGTAACTGGAGCGTGTACAGTTGCTAAGTTAGTCTTCAGGAAAATCTTTAAAGGTCCCAGCAGCAATGCCTACACGACCTGGAGCATTAACTTTGGACATTTATCAATTTTTAAACCAAACTGTTATTTAAGCTGTCTCCCATTCTTCGCAAGATCTTCCCTATAACATATTATCCTGATACGCTACTGCCAGACCTCTAGGTCAAGCAGCTTCTCAATGTTGCATTTTATCTCTGTAAAATTGATGAATAGGCTTTTGATGTTTGTATTTATTCCTTTTTCATTATTTTCCTTTTTAAATATTTCATGTAGGAAAATCGATGTTTGAATCTATAAAACAGCAATAAATATTTTTTTTCTTTTTTCCTTTATTTAATCCGCTAAGATGTTGGATTGGGTTGTTGGGTTGTTTTACCTCTGAGCTGCACTGTTTTGCACACCATGGGCTAAATGGCCAGCTCACATGGACCCCGAAGACTCAGAGAAGGTTGGAGGAGGGGACCCAATGGAACAGCTGTTGGGAGCCAAATGGTAGCCTCCCATTAAGGCCATCTACCGTGTTCTTTAATGTGCATAGGGTATGGCTGTCCCGTGAACGGGGCCACGGCTTAACGTCCCATCCGACGGACGGCGGTCTTCCAAGCCCATCGGTGTCCCCTACTGACCGTTGCAGGACGGGGAGTATTGTGGAGATAAGTCTCAACGCTGACCCAACTGGGACTCGAACCTGGAAACTGCAGATTACGAGCCTGGTGCTCTACCGACTGAATCCCCCCCCCCTAAAATGTATAAGGTGGAAATTGTGCCTATTTTGCTCATTGTACCAAACGAATTAATTTTCTTTTCCTCCATCAATTTTTTTCCCAAAACTTTCTAACCCTGTTCTATAGAATTCCAATGTATATTTTATACATGTGATTCATAAAACATATTATCTATAATTAGAACAAAATTTGCCTTTTTTTTATGAATGAAGGATTATTGGTTCCATTTTTATTAAATTCACAAGAATTTCATCTACATAAATTATATTTCCTTTTATAAAGCCTAATTTTATTATTTTGCATATTCTCTTCCTTTTCCCCATATTTTCGATAGATTTGAAAGTTCTAGCGACAATTCCAATTTCGCTGCTTTCCCCAAATAATATTACCTAATATCTGTCCCACAGTTCTCTGAAATAATTAAACAGAAATTTTTCCTAAGCACAACCATTCGAAAAACCAGCCATCACCTATGAGAATCATTTAGTAGCTGCAAGGGATCTGGGTTCGAGCCCGGGTAAGGCATGGATGTTTGTGTCGTTTTTCTGCTGAGGTCCTGCCATCCTCTCAGACCTTCTACTATGGCATATAAACTGACAGGCTCCTGTCAGACCTCTGTGGCAAGCAGCTGCTTGAGGAAGTTTTTTTTATGCTCGATTCGTGGACTTTCTCTGCACTTTAACTCTCAGTCAGTAGCTGTTATATTCGATTCGTGGACTTTCTCTGCACTTTAACTCTCAGTCAGTAGCTGTTATATTCGATTCGTAGACTTTCTCTGCACTTTAACTCTCAGTCAGTAGCTGTTATATTCGATTCGTGGACTTTCTCTGCACTTTAACTCTCAGTCAGTAGCTGTTATATTCGATTCGTAGACTTTCTCTGCACTTTAACTCTCAGTCAGTAGCTGTTATATTCGATTCGTGGACTTTCTCTGCACTTTAACTCTCAGTCAGTAGCTGTTATATTCGATTCGTAGACTTTCTCTGCACTTTAACTCTCAGTCAGTAGCTGTTATATTCGATTCGTGGACTTTCTCTGCACTTTAACTCTCAGTCAGTAGCTGTTATATTCGATTCGTAGACTTTCTCTGCACTTTAACTCTCAGTCAGTAGCTGTTATATTCGATTCGTGGACTTTCTCTGCACTTTAACTCTCAGTCAGTAGCTGTTATATTCGATTCGTAGACTTTCTCTGCACTTTAACTCTCAGTCAGTAGCTGTTATATTCGATTCGTGGACTTTCTCTGCACTTTAACTCTCAGTCAGTAGCTGTTATATTCGATTCGTAGACTTTCTCTGCACTTTAACTCTCAGTCAGTAGCTGTTATATTCGATTCGTAGACTTTCTCTGCACTTTAACTCTCAGTCAGTAGCTGTTATATTCGATTCGTAGACTTTCTCTGCACTTTAACTCTCAGTCAGTAGCTGTTATATTCGATTCGTGGACTTTCTCTGCACTTTAACTCTCAGTCAGTAGCTGTTATATTCGATTCGTGGACTTTCTCTGCACTTTAACTCTCAGTCAGTAGCTGTTATATTCGATTCGTAGACTTTCTCTGCACTTTAACTCTCAGTCAGTAGCTGTTATATTCGATTCGTGGACTTTCTCTGCACTTTAACTCTCAGTCAGTAGCTGTTATATTCGATTCGTAGACTTTCTCTGCACTTTAACTCTCAGTCAGTAGCTGTTATATTCGATTCGTGGACTTTCTCTGCACTTTAACTCTCAGTCAGTAGCTGTTATATTCGATTCGTAGACTTTCTCTGCACTTTAACTCTCAGTCAGTAGCTGTTATATTCGATTCGTGGACTTTCTCTGCACTTTAACTCTCAGTCAGTAGCTGTTATATTCGATTCGTAGACTTTCTCTGCACTTTAACTCTCAGTCAGTAGCTGTTATATTCGATTCGTGGACTTTCTCTGCACTTTAACTCTCAGTCAGTAGCTGTTATATTCGATTCGTAGACTTTCTCTGCACTTTAACTCTCAGTCAGTAGCTGTTATATTCGATTCGTGGACTTTCTCTGCACTTTAACTCTCAGTCAGTAGCTGTTATATTCGATTCGTAGACTTTCTCTGCACTTTAACTCTCAGTCAGTAGCTGTTATATTCGATTCGTGGACTTTCTCTGCACTTTAACTCTCAGTCAGTAGCTGTTATATTCGATTCGTGGACTTTCCTTGTACCTTAGGTCAATGCCTAAATTAAAATGTTTTCATATCTGGCCCCGCTACTTTTCTTCGTCCCACGTCAAACTTTAATTCCAATAAATTCAGAGTACTTCGTAGGATAATTCTAAAGATGTTATTTATTATAAGTAGTGGCAAGCAACTGCTTGAGGAAACGTTTATTTATTTCTTAAACATGATTTATAATACTTTAAAAAAAGGTTTAATGCCAAAAAAAATTTAAACGCGCGACACGAAATAGTTGAGCTCTTCCATATTGTTTGAAATGTGTGATTAATATAACTTCCGTATACAGCGGATAAATATAGTTAAAGGCTTTTTTTCCCCTTCGTTTATAGAGACACCTTTTGCATCCCACAAATAGCACTTCCATCTCCTAAGAAGAAAAGATCTGTTCTTCTTCCTCCTCCTCCTACATCCAGTGAATCGCAGCTTCCAATAGGGCTAGCCGCTGTCTGCCTCAACCTCTTCCAAAGATACCAAATGGCTCCGAAATATTTTCACCGCTGAGTGAAAAGGATGGTCTGTGCATCTGGCGTGGTATGTGACAGCCGCAAACGCACATTGGCGGTTGCCTAGCAACACTGGTGATGCTGCGGGGGCAGCAAGTGCGACTGCGTTTCCGCTGTTGACGTTCTCAGGGAGGTGAAGAAGTTTCCCTGCCAGGAAGGAAACCGATATCGGGCTTCGGCAAAAGTGCCCTTGCTCAACAATGGTAGATATGAACACTTTGGAACTTTTTGAGCCTTCTGAATCTCGGATCCCGTTTCCAACTCATTTGGACGCCGGCCTTGTTCTAATGCCTTCCCTTCCAAAATGTGAAATTTCGTCGAAGGTTTATTCGTGGCGGTGACGTCATCTTCAGGTCGTTATTTTAACCTCCAAGAGCCATTTTTCATCTCTGTCTGTTCTTCCCTCACCTCCTATCCCGCCATCTTTTTCCCTTTCTTTTTCGTTCCCTTATTGTTTTTTTTCCTCGGTTCCACCCTCTCTTCTAATCTCCTTTGGTGTATTTTGGGCTCCTGCGGGTTTTGTGCGCACCAAGGAAGAGCACGGGCTCCAATGACGTGTTTGTCTCTGGGGCTATAAATAATCTTTGGGCAAAAATGAAAAGTTTCTGCGAAGGACTTTGCTTCAGCCAGCTTTGGAGTTTCTAGGTCACGTGTGCGGGCGGGAAAGGCTTGTGGATGGGTATTAAGAAATCGCTTTCCCTCTTAGAAACCGAAATCCATCTTGGAAGACTTTCAAGAAGATGAAAGAGATGAAATCTCCGTAAAGAACGGCTACTCAATTACATTTTCAAGTAGGGATACATTTTCTTAATGGCGGAATATCTGGGCACTTTCTGGATCAGAAGTAGGAACGAGACAGCCCTACACAACGAAGGGGAAATGGAAACCTACACGATTAAGTGAAAGCCAAAATTGTACACAAATACGTGAACACATTAAAAACCTACATAATTTGTTGAAAAGAAAGATGACTTATATAATTAGGTGAAGATAAGGCACCACCCTAACACACACACAGAATTTAACGAAAATGTGTTATCCCATGAAGACAAAGATCCTTCACAATTAGATGAAGATAAATCCCATCAATTAGGTGAAAAAACAATAACCTACATAATTAAGTGAAGAAACCTCATTTACACGACGAGGTAAAAAAAGAAACTCCTGTACAATAAAATAAAAATAAAAACGTCTACAAAACTAACTAAAAATAAAAAAACTGCACAATAAAATGAAAATAAAAAGTCTACAAAACTAACTAAAAATAAAAAAACTGCACAATAAAATGAAAATAAAAACGTCTACAAAATTAATTAAAAATAAAAAACTACACAATAAAATAAAAATAAAAACGTCTATAAAATTAGATAAAAATGAAAAAAACTGCACAATAAAATGAAAATAAAAACGTCTACAAAATTAATTAGAAATAAAAAAAAAACTGCACAATAAAATAAAAATAAAAACGTCTACAAAATTAACTAAAAATAAAAAACTGCACAATAAAATGAAAATAAAAACGTCTGTAAAATTAGCTAAAAATGAAATAAACTGCACAATAAAATGAAAATAAAAACGTCTACAGAATTAACTAAAAATGAAAAACTGCACAATAAAATGAAAATAAAAACCTCTATAAAATTAGCTAAAAATGAAAAAAACTGCAAAATAAAATGAAAATAAAAACGTCTACAGAATTAACTAAAAATGAAAAACTGCACAATAAAATGAAAATAAAAACCTCTATAAAATTAGCTAAAAATGAAAAAAACTGCACAATAAAATAAAAATAAAAACGTCTACAGAATTAACTAAAAATGAAAAACTGCACAATAAAATGAAAATAAAAACCTCTATAAAATTAACTAAAAATAAAAAACTGCACAATAAAATGAAAATAAAAACGTCTATAAAATTAGCTAAAAATGAAATAAACTGCACAATAAAATGAAAATAAAAACGTCTACAGAATTAACTAAAAATGAAAAACTGCACAATAAAATGAAAATAAAAACCTCTATAAAATTAGCTAAAAATGGAAAAAAACTGCACAATAAAATGAAAATAAAAACGTCTACAGAATTAACTAAAAATGAAAAACTGCACAATAAAATGAAAATAAAAACCTCTATAAAATTAGCTAAAAATGAAAAAAAAACTGCACAATAAAATGAAAATAAAAACGTCTACAGAATTAACTAAAAATGAAAAACTGCACAATAAAATGAAAATAAAAACGTCTACAGAATTAACTAAAATGAAAAACTGCACAATAAAATGAAAATAAAAACGTCTATAAAATTAGCTAAAAATGAAAAAAACTGCACAATAAAATGAAAATAAAAACGTCTACAGAATTAACTAAAAATGAAAAACTGCACCATTAAATAAAAAAACTCTCTTTGCACAATTAGATGAAGACAAAAAAAACCCTACACAATTATGTGAAAATTGGAAACCACACAACTGAAAGAAAATAGAAACCTACTCAACTAAGTGAAGCTAAACCAAATGAAAGCAAAAACCCTTACACAATGAGACTTGAACGCGAAAAACTCCTCTAAAAATGAAGACAAGAAATTCCTACAAGATTGCATTCGTAAAGAATGTTCGTATCTTTTTTTGGCATTTTAGATTTTTATTTCTTTTGCGAAAGCAAATGAGTTTTTTGTTTTTCTTTGCATTTTTCCTACTTTATTTTTTTTATCAATGCAGTGTCGATAATCGCAAAAGTGGTTATAAACAATGCTCCTCGATCACCAAGTCGCAATGAGGCATGCGCACTGTAAGCTATCCAAGTCATCAATAACGTAGGGGCGGGGGTGGCTCAGTCGGTAGCGCGCCAGGCTCGTAATCTGTAGTTCCCAGGTTCGAGTCCCAGCTGGGTCAACGTTGAGATTTATCTCCGCAATAATTCCCCGCCCTGCCCACGGTCAGTAGGGGACACCGATGGGCTTGGAAAGACCGCCGTCCGTCGGATGGGACGTTAAGCCGTGGCTCCGTGTGCGGGAGAGCCATACCCAGTGCACGTTAAAGAACACGCTGGATGGCCTTGGAGGGGGGCTAATATCTGTCTCCCAACAGCTATTCCAGTGGGTCCCCTCCCCCAACCTTCTCTGAGCCTTCGGGGTCCATGTGACCTGGCCATTTAGCCCATGGTATGCAAAAAAGTGCCGCTCAGAGGTAAAACAACCCAACGTTAAAGAACATGCTGCATGGCCTTGACGGGAGGCTACCATCTGTCTCCCAACAGCTGTTCTAGTGGGTCCCCTCCCCCAACCTTCTCTGAGCCTTCGGGGTCCATGTGACCTGGCCATTTAGCCCATGGTATGCAAAAAAGTGCCGCTCAGAGGTAAAACAACCCAACGTTAAAGAACATGCTGCATGGCCTTGACGGGAGGGCTACCATCTGTCTCCCAACAGCTGTTCTAGTGGGTCCCCTCCCCCAACCTTCTCTGAGCCTTCGGGGTCCATGTGACCTGGCCATTTAGCCCATGGTGTGCAAAAAAGTGCCGCTCGGAGGTAAAACAACCCAACCCATCAATAACGTACAGTTCTGGCAAAACTTCTTACCACCACTTGAACTGCAATTTTGAATTGAAGTGACGGTTAATACTTTTGTATGCAGTAAACAACACAAATGTTTTTTTATATTAACAGATGCAGATTTCAATGACCAATGCCTCCGTTTTTATGCAGTTTTAACAACATTGTCTATTCCAAAGACGATCCAGATTAAAAAACGGGGTAAACCAATGCCAATTGTCACTTGAATTCTATCAGGTAACTACAAAAGTTTTTTTTTCCTTTTTTGGCACTCGTAAAAAAAAAGAGCACAATTCGCATTAAAAACAATTTTATTCAGCGAAGTAGTTTCCATTTAGATATCGGGTGAATAGGACGGATGACAACCTCTCCCAAGACAAGACCGCTTTGAACATTAAAAATCTAACCTGTAGCTTTGTTGGGTTGGGTTGTTTTACCTCTGAGCGGCACTTTTTTGCACACCATAGGCTAAATGGCCAGGTCACATGGACCCCGAAGGCTCAGAGAAGGTTGGGGGAGGGGACCCACTGTAAGAGCTGTTGGGCGACAGATGGTAGCCTCCCGTCAAGGCCATCCAGCGTGTTCTTTAACGTGCACAGGGTATGGCTCTCCCGCACACGGGGTTGTGTTGTGTTGTGTTGTTTTACCTCTGAGCGGCACTTTTTTGCACACCATGGGCTAAATGGAAAGGTCACATGGACCCCGAAGGCTCAGAGAAGGTTGGGGGAGGGGACCCACTGGAACAGCTGTTGGGAGACAGATGGTAGCCTCCCGTCAAGGCCATCCAGCGTGTTCTTTAACGTGCACAGGGTATGGCTCTCCCGCACACGGGGTTGTGTTGTGTTGTTTTACCTCTGAGCGGCACTTTTTTGCACACCATGGGCTAAATGGCCAGGTCACATGGACCCCGAAGGCTCAGAGAAGGTTGGGGGAGGGGACCTACTGGAACAGCTGTTGGGAGACAGATGGTAGCCTCCCGTCAAGGCCATCCAGCGTGTTCTTTAACGTGCACAGGGTATGGCTCTCCCACACACGGGGCCACGGCTTAACGTCCCATCCGACGGACGGCGGCCTTTCCAAGATCATCGGTGTCCCCTACTGACCGTGGGCAGGTCGGGGAATTTTGCGGAAATAAATCTCAACGCTGACCCAGCTGGGACTCGAACCTGGGAATTACAGATTACAAGCCTGGCGCGCTACCGACTGAGCCAACCCCACCCCCTGTAGCTTTGTATAATGTCATAACAACTGTATATAAACAGCTTAAAACAAATCCAAATTTCAAAATGTTAACTATATTTTGGAATATGCAGAAACTCAAAATAGAAGAGTAAATCAGTAGCAATATGATATAGGATAAACTACATAAGGAGAGCACAAATCCGTTCATTAAATGCAAGTTCTTTTACACAATGTGAAATCCTAAACTAAATATTGGAAAACTTTTACTAAATGCAGAAGAAGATGAAATTATTGGTGTGCATAATTTCGTTGGATATATGCGTATTTACATCTGTACAAGACGTACAGTCGCTCAAAAAAATATCCGAACACTACGGTTGATTACAGAATTCAGAAAAAATATCTGGCAAGGATTTTTTTTTTTTACAAATTAGTGATCTGGCATCCTTCGTGTCACGTGAATGTGACGTTTTACCTCTGATCTGACACTTTTTTTAGCACACAATGGGCTAAATGGTCAGTTCACAATGACTCCGAGGACTCAGAGAAAGTTAGGGGAGGGGACCCATTGGGCAGCTGTTAGGAATCAGAGAGTAACCTCCCGTCAAGGATTAACGTGCACAGGGTATGCATAACGTGCATAGTGTCTTCGTAACATGCACAGGGTATGGCTCTCCCGCACACGGTGCAACGGCTTAACATCCCATCCGACGGCCAGCGGCCTTTCCAAGCCCATCGGTCCCCTACTGGACAAGGGCAGGGCGAGGAGTTTTTTTTTTATTTTTTTTTTATTATAATAATAAGGTTACAAACAACAGATATTTGTAATACTCTTATTAACCCAAGAGCATCTAAGCTCATGTAGGTTAATTTACAAATTATTTAAATGCATAATTTTGGCAACACTGACACTCAACTTTACATAAAGAAAAAAAATATATATATACAAAAACAACACAGAAGTTATAAAAACGAATTATTTTTTTTTACTTTAACACTGAAAACAGGCTGTCTGCATTTGTAATGGTCATTAGATAATTAGCAGTGAGAGATCTGAAATGCATAAAATTAGTTTCATTTCGAATTATAATCGGTAAAGAATTAAAAATTTTAGCGGCCAAATAATCAAAGTGTTTGTGCATAATTTCTTTATTTGCAAGTGGTAACAGAAACCTTTTCCCATTATCTCGCATAGAATAATTTGCATAATGCAGCACTGCATTATTGTTTTTAAAGAAGTAATTTAATGTTCTATAAACAAATAAATGTCTCAGTGGAAATACACCTGGAATGGTATACTTACAAAAAATGGTAACAGTTTTATATTTATTTGGTAAAATTTGGAATATAAATTTATTTTGCATTAAGATTAGACTCCTTAATGATGAAATGTATGTTCCTCCCCAACTTGTAATACCATACTGTATAGCAGACTGGACCCAAGATTTGTATAACATTATTAACATTTTATTACTGAGGATTTTTTTTAAATAATAAAATTTATATAACATCTGTCTAAGTGTGTTTGTAAGTTTTCCAATATGCATTTTCCAAATTAGGGAGCTATCAATATAAACGCCTAGGTAGAGTAGACTTTGAACCTGATCAATTTCTTCACAGCAACAAGCTGAGTAATTATTGCATGAAAATGTATGCAATTTTAATTTAATCAAATTTGGATTGTATGATTTCTTTTTTAGGTTAAATAGAATATACTTAGTCGTTTTCGTATTTAAATGTAATCCATTTAAATCCAACCATTTCATCACACATTTTAGATCAGTGTTCATGTTATATAGGAGATTTTCCAGAGAATCAGCACATAAAGTTAATGATGTGTCATCTGCAAAAGTGTTTATATAGCTATTTATTTTTAATTTACATAGATCATTTATGAATATCAGAAACAAGGTTGGTCCCAGGACTGAACCTTGTGGTACGCCACACGAAATATGTTTTGGGTTACTAAGTGTATTAAAAAGACTAACACATTGCGTTCTGTGCTGTAAGTAGTCTTTAAACCATTTTAATACAACACCACGAATGCCAATATTTTCTAGTTTGCTAATTAAAATTTCGTGATCAACGGTGTCAAAAGCTTTCTCCAAGTCCATAAATACGGACAGTGTAAATTGATTATTGTCTATGGAATGAAACACCTTTGACGTATAATTCAACAATGCATTTTCTGTACCTCTACCCTTCCTAAACCCAAATTGGTTTTCAGAGAGAAAATTAAAACTGTCTAAAAAATTTATCAGTCTATTATTAACTAATTTTTCTAATATTTTTGAAAATACTGGGAGAAGAGATATCGGTCGATAATTCTTAAAATCATTTTTATTTCCCTTTTTGTAAACTGGAATTACAATAGCTTTCTTCATTAAATCTGGAAAAGTGCCAGTTTCGAAGGATAAATTACAAATGTGAACCAATGGTTGAATCAAGTTAAAAGAACATTTTTTAACAGCAATAATGGAAATATTGTCATACCCAGCAGATCTTTTATTTTTAAATACTTTTATAATGTCAGTCAATTCATTTCTACAAGTTGGAGCTAAAAACATGGATTTGACATTTTTACTGATATGGCTATTTTGATTTCTTACAATCCTATTCTTTGACAGATTTACTGCTATATTTACAAAGTGTTCATTAAATTGGTTTGCCAATAACTTAGCATTTTCAGTTGAATTAGAACCACTTTCTAATTCTGGATATTTATTTTCTACCTTCTTCTGATTTATTATCTCTCTTATCAATTTCCACTGCTTTGATATATTTCCATCACAATTTTGAAATTGAGTTGCAAGGAAACAGTTTTTTGCATCTCGTATTTTATAATTTATTTGATTTCTAAAGTTTTTAAAGCTACTTTCGTAAGTTTCATTTAAAGGGTATTTTTTGTGTTTTTTATATAGCTTATCTCTTTCTTTTAATAAGTTCAGAATTTCGGAAGTAATCCATGGCTTTGCTGATTGTGATTTATTTTGAATTTTTCTTTCTCTAGTTGAATCTTTAATTATGAGATTAAATGTGGATAAAAATTTATTATAAGCTTCATTGGCATCATTAAGAGTTAATACCTCGTCCCAGGAACATTCACTTAAAAGCCTATTCAATAAAGTATAGTCTATGTAGTGATAAAGAATAGACTCTGTATAATTATCACACTGAATATTCATATTATTGTTAAAATTAACTGTTAAGGCAATGGGATAATGATCAGTCACTGCTAATTTAACAATACTACTCTTGAATGAACTTTCGATTTTGCTTTTAACAAAAATGTGATCTAAACAAGTATAAGATATCATACTTTCTCTGGTCGGTGAATTTATGAAACTTTGAAAGCCATTTGATGACAACAAATTTAGATATTCATTTGTGTAGTGATCATTTCCTAGTATATCTATATTTAAATCACCAATTACAACAACTTCGCTTTTATTATCAAATGATAAGAGTAGTTCCTGAAATTCTACTAGGAAGGTGGTAAGTGGGATACAAAGAGATCTATAGATACATACGAAGTATTGCTGATAATTTTCCAGATAAATAGCAATATATTCAGCTGAACTTATATCATTAAATGCAATTTGCTTGACTATTAAGGAACTTTTAACGTAGCAAAGTATCCCACCAGATTTATTGTAATCTCTACAACAATGGAACATATGATAACCATCTATTTGATACAAATTTAACTCATGTGGTTTGATCCATATTTCAGAAAGTATTAAAATATCCGTCTTACTATTTAAATATTCAAGAATAGCTTCTAGCTGTTCAAATTTATTTCTTAAACTTCGGATGTTAAAATGTAAAATTTTTAAACTTGAAAAATTTCCAGAATTAAAGAAAGACAGTAATTCTTTAATGTCGTTACAGATCACAGAACATGGCGGGTTCAACAGAACTAAAAGGTGAAATATTTTCAGCAGCCATCTTGTTCATTTAACATATTTAGGTCATTGTCATCTCTGATCCGCCAAATTTTGGATCTTTCACTTTTACGGATGAAAACTTTTCCATTTTTCACCCAAACGAATTTATATCTATTTTTTAATTTAAATTGCTTAGCATTATACAATAAATTTTTAGTACTAGGAATTAGATGTTCATTTAAAAATAATTTTAACTCCTTAAAATCAGGATTAATGTCAGTACTTTTTAGAGGGAATTTAGATTTTTTGTTGCATTCTAGCCAATTGTCTCTTATTTCTTTCGTTTTTAGTTTCACAATAATGGGTTTAATTTTGTCTCTGTTAATTGCAGGAACTCGATGAGCCACCTGAATATCATCATTACTCACCTTTACTTGAATTTTGCTAGCAATTTTCTTAACAATGGCCAGAACATTCTCGCCTGGAATTTCTGGAACATCTAAAATCTCTAAGTTCTGGTTTCGCGAATATTGCTGCAATTCATGTAAATCATTTCTCAGTTCTTTCAGTTCTGCTTCTTGCTTTGCAGTTCGACACTGCAACTCAAGGTTAAGCTCTTTCAGGTCCGAAACTTCTTGAGTAAGTCCCTGCATTACTGTTAAAAAGTCATCTATTTTGCCTGATGAAAATTCTGTTGAAGATCGAAGAAAAAGATCGAAGATTTTCCGAAGATAAATCTCAACGCTAGCCCAACTGGGACGCGAACCTGGGAACTATAGATTATGAGCCTGGCGCGCTACCGACTGAGCCCCTCCCTGCTTCCCAAATTAAAGCACGAGTACGTTCCTCGGGATTTGATGAAGCGTTTGGTTCGGTCAGTGCAAAGAAAACGTGATGTTATGATGCGTTTCAAAGGATGACCTAAGAAGTACAGTCTCTCAAAAAATATCCGAACGCAATGGTTGTTCAACCATTGCGTTCGGATATTTTTTTGAGCGACTGTACAGAATTGTCTTCAACTCATAAAATCAATTTCTTTGCTTTGGAATTAGAAATTCATGCTTTCCTTTCTGCTGTCAAAATTCATTTTCATTGTAAACATGCACATTTTGGATAGTGTTTTTTAAACTAATTAAAATATTTTAAATCTGTAAACAGTACTGAATTTGGTATAAAGTACTACATCCACTGATATATAATAACACTTATTTGTTTTCTGCACATATATCTTTTAGCTGTTATTTTAATTTCGAATTTTAAATTTCGCACGAGAGGTGCGGAACCTTTTTCAGAGCTTGTATATTTTAAATGTAATCAAAGTTGTATAATAGAGCCCCACCCTCTTCAGAGGGAGTGGGGGGGGGGGGCTGCTGTAATGCATTCACAGACGTATTAAGAAATTCTGTCGGTCTTTCTACTACAGACAATAAAAGAAATAAATAAAAATACCGACTTTCCAATTACTGTGCACTAAATCGTCTCGTTCAAAGAGTACTATATAGTACTGTAAGAGCGATTTTAAATTAATACAGTACAGTTTCACCTATTTCATTCGGCATATATTTTTCTTAAAGATTGAAATTGTTTTTCTTAAATGTTTTGGTTGCAGTTATTTCTGATAATCACTGGCCTGTCTCAAGGGACGATACCCAGATGGATGACGTATCCCCACCCACTGAACCCCGTCGTCTTATACGAAATTCGAACTTGTCTACCTGTTTTGAAATAAAAAAAGTATTTTGTATAATCTTTTTGTAGCCCCGTATTATATGACCGACACTAAAAATAGATTTAAAAGAACAAACTATCAAATTTTATTCCATATAGAACATCATTTTAGTCTTTTTTTATCCAGTGGAATACTTTAGTGATTAGAACACCCTACTCAAATCTTTTTCTCTGCCCCCCACCCCCAACCCCCGAAACTAAATCCTGGGAACGTGCCTGATCTATCGTACTGTACATTCAGCAAACGCCTCTTCCTTACACTTCGCAGAAAATTTGTTAAACATCGCTAAAACTGATTCGCCTATTGCTACCATTCTTTCGATTCCATTCGTGCTTCCATTCAACAGGTTCGAGTCCCAGCTGGGTCAGCGTTGAGATTTATCTCCGCAAAATGCCCTGCCCACGGTCAGTAGGGGACACCGATGGGCTTGGAAAAGCCGCCGTCCGTCGGATGGGACGTTAAGCCGTGGCGCCGTATGCGGGAGAGCCATACCCTGTGCACATTAAAGAACACGCTGGATGGCCTTGACGGGAGGCTACCATCTGTCTCCCAACAGCTGTTCCAGTGGGTCCCCTCCCCCAACCTTCTCTGAGCCTTCGGGATCCATGTGACCTGGCCATTTAGCCCATGGTGTGCAAAAAAGTGCCGCTCAGAGGTAAAACAACCCAACAAATCCATTCAACGGAAAAGGGAACACCAATGGTCTTGGAAAGGAAGGGCAATAGGTCTCTCATCTGGTGAATCTTGGGAGGATTTGGGTTGTTTTACCTCTGAGCAGCACTTTTTTTTGCACACCATGTTCTAAATGGCCAGGTCACAAGGACCCAGAAGGCTCAGAGAAATTGGGGGATGGGGACCCACTGGAAATAGTTCTTAGGAGACAGATGGTAGCCTCCCGTCAAGGCCATCCAGTGTGTTCTTCAACGTGTACAGGATATGGCTCTCTCGCACAGGGACCACGGCTTAACGTCCCATCCGACGGACGGCGGCCTTTCCAAGCCCATCGGTGTCCCCTACTGACCGTGGGCAGAGCGGGGAATTTTTGCGGAGATAAATCTCAACGCTGACCCGGCTGGGACTCGAACCTGGGAATTGCAGATTACGAGCCTTGCGCGCTACCGACTGAGCCATCCCCGCCCCAAGAGGGAGGACGTAGTATGAAGGGCAACTGGACACCTTTCAACTGCGGGCATGCAAATTGAAGCCCGTCAGCACAACCGGAGAAAAGATTTTTTAACCCACTGAGCGACTGAATGAATGAAGGTGTGTTTGGGAAGAGCAGCATGTAATTTTTTAGGACATGCATTAAATACAGTCTACTTTACTATTTGCACATTGAATACATTTTACAATATAACAATGAAATCTAGTCGAAATAATAGCCATGTGCTTAACTTCCGGTGCAGAAAAAATACTCCTTCGTTAAACTAAAGCGCATATACTATTGTTATTTCATTGTAGGAAAACACCCTGTTTGCATTTGGAAAGGTTCTTCAAAAAACACAAATATTTTCAATAACTGCAAATAATGAGTGTCATGGAAACAAAACAGTAAGACTAGAATGGTTAAATATATTTTATTATTTGTTTAAATACACGTGTAAAATAAATAAGCACTTTACAGTTCTCTGAGTTTAGTCCACCTTTTTTTAGTTGTCAGTATTTACCATCAGGATGAGTCGCATGTATTACGACTAACGCTTACATTGCATTTAAAATCCTTAATTGCAATCTCATTCACAAATTGTCCTATGTATAGAAATTTTTTCATCTTCAATACATAAGAAGAAGAATCCTGGAAGCTACTTCTAGTTTGTACAAGTCTGATGCAAGGGCCATGCGCTGCTAAGACCGAATTCACTACCAGTGGCGGCTCGTAGCTAAAATTAGTGGGGGGGGGGGGGGCTGCTCCAGAAAATTTTTAGCCTTTGTTTTAAAATTGTGTAAAAGGAAACAAACATGTATAAAAAGAAAATTTATTCAGAAACTTGATAAAATCCTAAAAGAACAAAATCAAACATTTTTTACTGACTTTAACCTAAATTGTTACAGTTCAAGCTTAATCTATTCATTTAAAAATGAAATCCATTCTTCTTGTTTTAATTTGCGCGAAAAAAAAATGAATCAAATAGAATAGCTGGAAGCAGGATAATAATCTAATTCTACACTTTATCACATTCAAGAATATGGTACACGGTTTTTAAGCACAACACACGCGGAGTAAAAAAAAACTACCTTCAACCAGCACGCCAGGGTCGGCACTGCGGGAACGACAGTGCTCTCCCTTGCAGCCTCGCGTGTAGCTTCCTATGTGCGCATGCGCACAACAGTCAAACACCTCGCCGCTAGTACTGTGAAGCGCACAGTTCCATACAAAGATTTTTGGATCTTTTTCATAAACTGGGGGATGACATTAAGCTTAAGGATTATATATTGTACAAGTGTAAAGAAAGAATTAAAGAAAAAAGGACTCATTATATTAAATGTTATCGATAATATCAAGTTGAAATTGGGGGTGCTGCACTTCCACAGTACCTATACGCGAGCCGCCATTGCTGCTAACCACTGCATCAGTTATAGCTAACACACAAAGTTTGACCTGTTGGAATAGCAGCTAATTGTCTACCCATATTTCCAAATCAAATTTTATACTAAGACCTTTTGAACTGACTTCATATGTTTTCCTTTTATTAGTGGATATATCATCTAGTAAGTTTTGAATAAGATATTAAAGGCACTTATGTAATTGCAAAATCGGAATTAGATTACTTAACTTTATTGTTAGCGAATATCTGACAGAAAATAATATGACTATGCTTATATTCGTAAATTGCAGCAATTCGTTGAAAAAGGAATCAAAATAAGATGACTAACTAAATGATGAGGGCGGGGGTGGCTCAGTCGGTAGCGCGCCAGGCTCGTAATCTGTAGTTCCCAGGTTCGAGTCCTAGCTGGGTCAGCGTTGAGAGTTGAGATTTATCTCCGCAATAATTCCCCGCCCTGCCCACGGTCAGTAGGGGACACCGATGGGCTTGGAAAGGCCGCCGTCCGTCGGATGGGACGTTAAGCCGTGGCACCGTGTGCGGGAGAGCCATACCCTGTGCACGTTAAAGAACATGCTGGATGGCCTTGGCGGGGGGCTACCATCTGTCTCCCAACAGTTATTCCAGTGGGTTCCCTCCCAGCAACCTTCTCTGAGCCTTCGGGTTCCATGTGACCTGGCCATTTAGCCCATGGTGCGCAAAAAAGTGCCACTCAGAGGTAAAACAACCCAACCCTAAATGATGACTAATCGAAATAATGATGATCCAACAGAAACTTATTGAAGAGTCACTAGGAAAAATAATTCTGTACCTAAAACGAAGCATTCATTTCTAATGATTAATGAACTGGAAAAAAACTATATTTTTAAGAAATTAATATATATATATATCTTTATTTAAAAATATACATTTTTAATGAGTGCACGAATTGGCAAAATGTTTTTAGTTCTGCAATTAAAAAATGGTTGGTCAAAAAAATTGGGAGAAATAGCCAGATTCAGTATATTGATAAATTGTTTTACAAGCGTCAAATTCTTTTGCAATGAGCTGTGGCTTGAACAGACCTAATCTAGAGGGGGTGGCTCAGTCGGTAGCGCGCCAGGCTCGTAATCTGTAGTTCCCAGGTTCGAGTCCTGGAAAGACCGCCGTCCGTCGGATGGTACGTCTCGGAACGGTCGTTCTCTCGTTGAGATTTATCTCTGCAAAATTTCCCGCCCTGCCTACGGTCAGTAGGGGACACCGATGGGCTTGGAAAGGCCGCCGTCCGTCGGATGGGACGTTAAGCCGTGGCACCGTGTGCGGGAGAGCCATACCCTGTGCACGTTAAAGAACATGCTGGATGGCCTTGACGGGAGGCTACCATCTGTCTCCCAACAGCTGTTCCAGTGGGTCCCCTCCCCCAACCTTCTCTGAGCCTTCGGGGTCCTTGTGGCCTGGCCATTTAGCCCATGGTGTGCAAAAAAGTGCCGCTCAGAGGTAAAACAACCCAACCCTAATCTAGAGATACTCGGTGATATATCTCAGATAAAAAATGGTTCATTTATGTTAATATTTTAAAACTAAAGATAGGATGTATTGAGCAGAGTTTACTTCTGTTAAAAAAATGAATCTTTGGTGGAAATTGAGGAAATCGGAGGTTTCGTAGCAGAATCCGAATTGTCAGCTATTGGTGAAATAATTTTACTGGTCAATTCATATCCATGAAAATCGTTATGTATAAACTAAATACCCGTACTGAATCAGTGAGCTTGGTTATTTTTCGCAACAAATACTTGGACATCTAGGCTTAAGCAGACGTGTTGGTGAAAAAATCGGTAGCCTAGGCATGGAAATTGATATACAAAAAGATATAGAAATCATTTTTAAGACTTTTACATAAACTGCTTCTGCAATTACTGAACTTGATCAGATTTAAATTTTTAGTCCCAGGTACAGTCGCTCAAAAAAATATCCGAACACTATGGTTGATTACAGAATTCAGAAAAAAAATCTGGCAACGATTGTTTTTTAGAAATTGGTGATCTGGCAACCTTCGTGTCACGTGATTACAGAATTCAGGAAAAATATCTGGAGCGTGTACAGCAACTGTACACGCTCCAGTTACCGTTCACAGTAAACTGGAGCGTGTGCAGTCACACGCTCCAGTTTGCTGTGAACGGTAACTGCACGCGCTCAATATTTCCTTGAGTGAGCCCACACGATCTAGTATCAAAATAATATGACCACCTACAGTCGCTGAAAAAAGTATCCGAACACTATGGTTGATTACAGAATTCAGAAAAAATATCTGGCAACGATTTTTTTTAGAAATTAGTGATCTGGCAACCTTTGTGTCACGTGACACGAAGTTTGCCAGATCACCAATTTCTAAAAAAATCGTTGCCAGATTTTTTTTCTGAATTCTGAAATCAACCATAGTGTTCGGATACTTTTTTGAGCGACTGTACAATGTAAGAAGTTTCGAAAAATATACAAATAGGTTTAATAATTATTTACAGAAAAAAAAAACTCACACAATCATTTTTTTTCAACATCGACACTAACGTTAAAATCTCAGTGATTACTGAAACAGATATTTGTCGACGTGCCTATTATTAACAAATCTGAAATGCTTCTGCAAGAGATAATTATCCAGTAACTGGTGAACCACAATATCGTTTATATTGGTCAGAAGAGAGGCTCACTCATTGTAACTTTGAAAGAGTTTTCAGAATCACTAGAGACGCGATTATAATTGCCAGCGTAGGATGACTCCTGGTGTTGCTATTGCAGAGACTTCCGTAGCAAAAGCACATGTACACTGGGCGATCATCGATGATGGTCTGGGAACATCTCTCGACAGCATCGATGGGAGGCCGATGAACACACATCCTTTCGGTGGCGGTGTCGAAATCTGAAGAAAGAAGGTTAACATTAACATTAAGAGCAGAAACACTTGGCTTAACATGAACCCTAAGCATTACATTAAAAACCTTTTCAGCAAAACGATTAATAATCTGTAGTCAAGTAAGCAGTGTAAGAAAAACACGTGTTTTATTACAGTTCTGTGTATAAACATAAAAGAAACTCTACTTAATAATGGATGGATAGAGTAAAAGCATGATTTTGAAATTCACAACAGTGTTTTTTTTTTTTTTTTTTATGGGGCGGGGGTGGCTCAGTCGGTAGCGCGCCAGGCTCGTAATCTGTAGTTCCCAGGTTCGAGTCCCAGCTGGGTCAGCGTTGAGATTTATCTCCGCGCCAGGCTCGTAATCTGTAGTTCCCAGGTTCGAGTCCCAGCTGGGTCAGCGTTGAGATTTATCTCCGCGCCAGGCTCGTAATCTGTAGTTCCCAGGTTCGAGTCCCAGCTGGGTAAGCGTTGAGATTTATCTCCGCGCCAGGCTCGTAATCTGTAGTTCCCAGGTTCGAGTCCCAGCTGGGTCAGCGTTGAGATTTATCTCCGCGCCAGGCTCGTAATCTGTAGTTCCCAGGTTCGAGTCCGCAGTCCGTCGGATGGGACGTTAAGCTGTGGCCCTGTGTGTGGGAGAGCCATACCCTGTACACGTTAAAGAACACGCTGGATGGCCTTGACGGGAGGCTACCATCTGTCTCCTAACAGCTTGTTCCAGTGGGTCCCCTCCCCCAACCTTTTCTGAGCCTTCGGGGTCCATGTGACCTGGCCATTTAGCCCATGGTGTGCTCAAAAAAGGGCCGCTCAGAGGTAAAACAACCCAACCTTGCTTATTTCATAATAATAATGTCATTTTTATATAGAAATTTGAAATTCAGAATGTGCTATTTTTTTCCTACTATATTTATATAATTTTTTTTACCAAATTAGTAATTGTGATTTTAGTGTTATTATATAGGTGCAGTATTCTCTTTTGTATATTATATACTTCGCAGTTACGTAATATTTGCAGTTAAGGTTTTTTCCCTGGCGTAAAAATACCTAGCTCAGACATTGCGCGAGATTTTTTTTTTTAAAGAATATAATTTTTATTCATAAGACTAAAGAATACAAATGCATTTACATTTTGACCCGCAAAGCTAAATAGCTTATCTGCAGGAAAATGAATAAATTATATTAAACATAGGTCATTCAGCCACAAAAATGGTGTACATCAAATAAATCCACAAAACACAACACATAAAAATCAGCTAAATAGAAAATACCAAATAATTGTTTAATTCCATTTTAAGTCTTCTAAAAGAATCTATATTTAGTAATTCTTTTGGAATAGCATTAAATATAAGTGGTTCTTGATATTCGGAGGTTTGTTTCCCGTAATTATTTCGAAAATTTGGCAATTTGTAATAACCTTGGTTTTGAAGTCTTGTATTTTTATTATGATCAATTTTCAGTTTGTAAGTTTCGTCAAAAAATTTTTTAATTATTACATTATATTTATATAAATTGCTGTAGGATAAAAGATTTAAAAATTTTAATCTATCGGTAGAAGTTTTATAAATGTTTTGCAAATGAAACGGAATAATATTTTTAGCTATTATAGACTGCAGTTTTTCTATTTTATTTATGTTAGTTAAGTTAGTTGTTCCATGCACAATTATTCCATAATTTAAAATAGATTCGCATGTTGCTTTATAAAATAGTACACACGTTTCCATATTTAATACGTATTTCAATTTTTGAATTTTTATCGCCGATATTCTCAAGCTTTCACATATGTAGGATATATGGGCATTCCACCTAAAATATTCATCTAAAATGATTCCTAAGTAATTTATTTTATTTACTTGCTCAACAAGTGGGCAACTGCATAATGATTCATAATTCGAAGCATCCTTTTTTCTGCAATTTATTTCATGAGTTTTGATAAAGAGGTTTTGATGAACATGAAATCCTGATGAATGAATAATCATCAGTTTTGTTTTTTTCTCATTTAAATAGATTTTATTATGATTTAACCATCTAATAATATTATTGTAATCTGTTTGAACCTCTGAAATGCTATCATTTAAATATTTCTGACTGTTTATCAAAACAAGTCGTCAGCACATAGATAAATAGCACTATTTAATTTTGTATTGAACAAATCATTTATGTATACTAGGAAAAATAAAGGACCTAAAATTGAATCCACTCCGCTCCCCTAATATTGCGGACAACTAAAAATAATTTCTTGCCTTGATATCAGTTTTTTTTGCAAAATTGTATTTTCATAGAGTAATGTATACCTGGGTTCGAGTCCCGGGTAAGGCATGGATGTTCGTATTTTTTTTCTGCTGAGGTCCCGCCATCCTCACAGATCTTCTACTGTGGCGTATAAACTGACAGGCTCCTGTCAGACCACTGTGGCAAGCAGCTGCTTGAGGGGGTAATGTATACCTGGGTTCGAGTCCCGGGTAAGGCATGGATGTTCGTGTTGTTTTCTGCTGAGGTGCCGCCATCCTCACAGATCTTCTACTGTGGCGTATAAACTGACAGGCTCCTGTCAGACCACTATGGCAAGCAGCTGCTTGAGGGGGTAATGTATACCTGGGTTCGAGTCCCGGGTAAGGCATGGATGTTCGTGTTGTTTTTTCTGCTGAGGTCCCGCCATCCTCACAGATCTTCTACTGTGGCGTATAAACTGACAGGCTCCTGTCAGACCACTGTGGCAAGCAGCTGCTTGAGGGGGTAATGTATACCTGGGTTCGAGTCCCGGGTAAGGCATGGATGTTCGTGTTGTTTTTTCTGCTGAGGTCCCGCCATCCTCACAGATCTTCCACTGTGGCGTATAAACTGACAGGCTCCTGTCAGACCACTGTGGCAAGCAGCTGCTTGAGGGGGTAATGTATACCTGGGTTCGAGTCCCGGGTAAGACATGGATGTTCGTGTTGTTTTTTCTGCTGAGGTCCCGCCATCCTCACAGATCTTCCACTGTGGCGTATAAACTGACAGGCTCCTGTCAGACCACTGTGGCAAGCAGCTGCTTGAGGGGGTAATGTATACCTGGGTTCGAGTCCCGGGTAAGGCATGGATGTTCGTGTTGTTTTTTCTGCTGAGGTCCCGCCATCCTCACAGATCTTCCACTGTGGCGTATAAACTGACAGGCTCCTGTCAGACCACTGTGGCAAGCAGCTGCTTGAGGGGGTAATGTATACCTGGGTTCGAGTCCCGGGTAAGGCATGGATGTTCGTGTTGTTTTTTCTGCTGAGGTCCCGCCATCCTCACAGATCTTCCACTGTGGCGTATAAACTGACAGGCTCCTGTCAGACCACTGTGGCAAGCAGCTGCTTGAGGGGGTAATGTATACCTGGGTTCGAGTCCCGGGTAAGGCATGGATGTTCGTGTTGTTTTTTCTGCTGAGGTCCCGCCATCCTCACAGATCTTCCACTGTGGCGTATAAACTGACAGGCTCCTGTCAGACCACTGTGGCAAGCAGCTGCTTGAGGGGGTAATGTATACCTGGGTTCGAGTCCCGGGTAAGGCATGGATGTTTGTGTTGTTTTTTCTGCTGAGGTGCCGCCATCCTCACAGATCTTCTACTGTGGCGTATAAACTGACAGGCTCCTGTCAGACCACTGTGGCAAGCAGCTGCTTGAGGGGGTAATGTATACCTGGGTTCGAGTCCCAGGTAAGGCATGGATGTTCGTGTTGTTTTTTCTGCTGAGGTCCCGCCATCCTCACAGATCTTCTACTGTGGCGTATAAACTGACAGGTTCCTGTCAGACCACTGTGGCAAGCAGCTGCTTGAGGGGGTAATGTATACCTGGGTTCGAGTCCCGGGTAAGGCATGGATGTTTGTGTTGTTTTTTCTGCTGAGGTGCCGCCATCCTCACAGATCTTCTACTGTGGCGTATAAACTGACAGGCTCCTGTCAGACCACTGTGGCAAGCAGCTGCTTGAGGGGGTAATGTATACCTGGGTTCGAGTCCCGGGTAAGGCATGGATGTTCGTGTTGTTTTTTCTGCTGAGGTCCCGCCATCCTCACAGATCTTCCACTGTGGCGTATAAACTGACAGGCTCCTGTCAGACCACTGTGGCAAGCAGCTGCTTGAGGGGGTAATGTATACACAAATGAATCTTCTGTCTTCTATTCGCTCGGAGATTGGCGTTTCGATGAAATTTTGGGTCAATATTTCCATTCTTTTTATTGTTAAAAAATATTTCTTTAAAAGAAAACTTTTTCTTTGTGCGTTTTTTTACGAATAAAATATATATTTTTATTAACGATAAGTTGTAACGATAACGATATCTTAACGATAAGGGAAGTATTAATACCGATCATTACATGTTTTTTCTGCCGAAAGATGGCGCCACACGATTGCAAAAAAAAAAAAACCAAAACCGAAATTGCCTAAATAACGAGCAAAAAAATGCGGAGCAGGAAAGTAAATCAAAAGTAAAATAATCTATTAATTGAATAAGAAGATGTAAAATAGTTAGCAACATGCGCATATTCAGAGGGGCGTGTTTGCGGAGGGAGGGTAGGCTCTTAAAAAATATATACCCTCTGAAGCTGCTTCTTGTGTGACAGGAACTTTGGCAGATTAATTCGCCATAGGCTATGTCCACACTTGTGGGCTTTCGTCTTCAACTTCCAGGCTCGTAATCTGTAGTCCCAGGTTCGAGTCCCAGCTGGGTCAGCGTTGAGATTTATCTCCGCAAAATTCCCCGCCCTGCCCACGGTCAGTAGGGGACACCGATGGGCTTGGAATGGCCGCTGTCCGTCGGATGGGACGTTAAGCCGTGGCCCCGTGTGTGGGAGAGCCATACTCTGTGCATGTTAAAGAACACGCTGGATGGCCTTGACGGGAGGCTACCATCTGTCTCCCAACAGCTGTTCCAGTGGGTCCCCTCCCCCAACCTTCTCTGTGCCTTCGGGGTCCATGTGACCTGGCCATTTAGTCCATGGTGTGCAAAAAAGTGCCGCTCAGAGGTAAAACAACCCACTGCTGGTGGAAGTGCGTGCGCTACTGAATGCGTCACTGAAAACGGCCCGTTCAACTGATTTGGGGCATGCCTTTGCGCATGCGTCACGTGCTCTAGACGCATGCGCCGCGGCGCATTCCTCCTAGCGCACGTAAAACGCACAAGTGTGGACATAGCCATAGTAGAAGATCTGTGAGGATGGCGACCTCAGCAGAAAGAACACACAAACATCCACGCCTTACCCGGGGCTCGAACCCAGGTACCTTTAATCAATAGCCAAAGCACGCTTTAGGGTTGTTTCAAAAAAATTAAAACCGAATTTGAGTTTTTATTGAAACAGAAAAAAAGATGCCAAAGCAGGTCAATTTGTCAGGTAATATAGAAATTTAGGATTTCCTGCTTCTTATGTTTTATCTGGAATCACGAAAGAATGAACATGAAATATGACACTTCGTTACCCTATTTGAAATGAATGAAATAAGTCAATGCTAAGATATTTTCTAAATATTTTGAAACTTTGGTACGTTTTATATGGATGGTCTGAGGTACAGTCGCTCAAAAAAGTATCCGAACACTATTGCTGATTACAGAATTCAGAAAAAATATCTGGCAACGATTTTTTTAGGAATTAGTGATCTGGCAACCTTCGTGTCACGTGATTACAGAATTCAGGAAAAATATCTGGAGCGTGTACAGCAACTGTACACGCTCCAGTTACCGTTCACAGCAAACTGGAGCGTGTGCAGTTACTGCATACGCTCCAGTTTGCTGTGAACGGTAACTGCACACGCTCAATATTTCCGTGAGTGAGCCCACACGATCTAGTATCAAAATAATATGACCACCTACAGTCGCTCAAAAAAGTATCCGAACAGTATGGTTGATTACAGAATTCAGAAAAAATATCTGGCAACGATTTTTTTTTTGGAAATTAGTGATCTGGCAACCTTCGTGTCACGTGACACGAAGGTTGCCAGATCACTAATTTCTAAAAAACGTCTTTGCCAGATATTTTTTCTGAATTCTGTAATCAGCAATAGTGTTCGAATACTTTTTTGAGCGACTGTACATATCACAATTTGTTTTTTACTTTTCATACTTTTGGAAGTTTCTTTCCTACCATTTTCATAATATGCAACTTTTCGAATACTTTTCTTCTCGAAATATTTACGTACGTCCTCAAAGGGATCATCCATAAATATCGTAATACTGGAATAAGTGGTCATTAAGCCTGGCCATCAAAAGGGTTGGGTTGGGTTGTTTTACCTCTGATCGGCACTTTTTTGCACACCATGGCCTAAATGGCCAGGTCACATGGACCCCGAAGGCTCAGAGAAGGTTAGGGGAGGGGACCCACTGGAACAGCTGTTGGGAGACAGATGGTAACCTCCCGTCAAGGCCATCCAGCGTGTTCTTTAACGTGCACAGGGTATGGCTCTCCCGCACACGGGGCCACGGCTTAACGTCCCATTCGACGGACGGCGACCTTTCCAAGCCCATCGGTGTCCCCTACTGACCTTGGGCAGGGCGGGAAATTTTGAGGAGATAAATCTCAACGCTGACCCAGCGGGACTCGAACCTGGAACTACAGATTACGAGCCTGGCCATCAAAAGGGTTACTAGTGGTTGGGCTTTGTTGCGTTACGTAAGGTAAAGGAAATAGCGTAACGTTTAAAGGTTCATTTCTGAAATTATTAATTTTTGCCGATTACTAATAGAGAGAAAATATAGGGGAAATAGAGTAAATACATATAATGGGAACATGTTGAAAAATGTGTTGTTTTTTTTAAAATAAATAATAAAAAAAAAATTTACCTCTCAAGCAGCTGCTTGCCACAGAGGTCTGACAGGAGCCTATCAGTTTATATGCCAGAGTAGAAGTCTGTGAGAATGGCAGGATCTACAGCAGAAAAACGACACATACATCCATGCTTTACCTGGAGCTCGAACACAGAGTCCCTTAGATCAGTGGGGCTCGAACTCAGGTCCCTTAGATCAGTGGAGCTCGAACCCAGGTCCCTTAAGATCAGTGGGGCTAGAACCCAGGTCCCTTAAGATCAGTGGGGCTCGAACCCAGGTCCCTTAAGATCAGTGGGGCTAGAACTCAGGTCCCTTAGATCAGTGGAGCTCGAACCCAGGTCCCTTAAGATCAGTGGGGCTAGAACCCAGTCCCTTAAGAACAGTGGGGCTCGAACCCAGGTCCCTTAAGATCAGTGGGGCTCGAACCCAGGTCCCTTAAGATCAGTGGGGCTCGAACCCAGGTCCCTTAAGATCAGTGGGGCTCGAACCCAGGTCCCTTAAGATCAGTGGGGCTCGAACCCAGGTCCCTTAAGATCAGTGGGGCTCGAACCCAGGTCCCTTAAGATCAGTGGGGCTCGAACCCAGGTCCCTTAAGATCAGTGGGGCTCGAACCCAGATCCCTTAAGATCAGTGGGGCTCGAACCCAGGTCCCTTAAGATCAGTGGGGCTCGAACCCAGATCCCTTAAGATCAGTGGGGCTAGAACTCAGGTCCCTTAAGATCAGTGGCCAAGCGCACTACCACTCGGCCATGGGACGGATCTTTTTAAAATAATGTATGGAAAAAAACATTCAGTGAACACTTGATTATCCGGATTGATTGTAGACGTAGATAGTTTAGATAATCGAAAATCAGGATAGCAGTTTTCAAATATAACAAGTATATGTAAATAAAATTTTTATTGTGTATTAAAGAAAGCATTACAATAAAGGCATATAGGTAATTAAATTTTGGGTACTTAAACAAAAGAAGGAAAAAATTACATACAAAAAAATAAAAAATAATAATAGCATGGTGAGCCATTTTTTTAAACGTGACATGAAGTCGGGAAAATCGGATTTCTGTCGTCTTGTATTGCCGTTCCCAGAAACTGTTTTTACAGATCACAGTTCTCAGAAAAATTCACAGTTCCCAGAAATTTCACAGTTCTCATAAAATTTACCTAAACTGCGTTCTGGTCCGTTCCCCTCCGATCACTTCCCCTCCTCCTTTCCTACATTTATTGTTCTGTAGGTCAGTGTTTCGCAATTTAATTTCTCCACGGAACCCACTTCCCACTTGAAATATTTTTGCGGTACTCTTAATAAAATTTTTATATATGAAGTTAAAAAACTACACTACAAATAAGTATTAAAAATAATTATTAACAAAAAAAAATAACCACACAATTAGTAATAACAAGGATAATTAGTAGGACTATTAGAATTATCTGCATATTATTTAATTTCACATATTTATAAACCAAAATTCCATTCCATGGATACGTAAAATGAATAAAAACATTTTAATTGGAATTTGCTTTCATACTGTTAATGGCGTTTTCTTGCGAAACGCTTATTTTCATTTCATAGAACCCCATTTGGGAAATATTGATAGAATTCTAGTAGTAGCCATGGCTCTCAATGAAACATTTTCTCTAAGATTAAATTATTTTAGCAGATTAAAATTAAATTCGAATTTTATTTCTGAATTTTTTTCGCACACGAGATATATGCTTTTAATTTTACCTCACTTTGTTCTGCATTTATTTCACTCCACTTGTTATTAATTGCAACAAATAGTACCACTGCACTTATTTCTACTTAGTGCCAACAGATGGCAGCACAATTTGTGAAACGAGTTTCACAATGGAGATGTGGAACTAAGTTATAAACAGCAGTTACCTTTATAGCATTCTTAATTTCATCATATATGAAACAAATGTAAATGCCCAGCACTCCAAATAATCCAAATATAATCTAAATGATATCATTTATTACCAATAAATTCAATTTATAAAATTATTAAAATCGTTGGGGTTTTACTGTAAAAAGAATACTGCAATTTCCTCATTTGGATGCTGTAAAAGAAACAACTGCATCTCTCCCCAGCCGGACACTGTAAAAGGATATTTTTCCCACACGATGTTTGTAAAAAGGATACTACATTTCCTCTATCTAGAAGCTGTAAAAGATCATTGTCTTTCTCACAAGTGGATGCTGTAAAAGAGATCCTGCATTTCGCTTAACTGGAAGCTGAAATAGGGACACCCCATAAGATGCTCTAAAGGAGTTACATTTCTTTCAACCGGATGTTGTAAAGCAGGCGTGTCCAACCTTTTGACTTCCCTGGGCCACATTGAATGAAGATGAATTGTTTTGGGCCACACATAAAATATATAATATAGTTAATGTATATGAATCCTCGTCCATCTTCTTCATCATTAAATCCATACCGCCCATCTTCAATTCAGCATGATTAACAGCCGTTAGTATGTAAGATCTCCCTATCCCATTAGGAAGTGGGGGGGGGGGAGAAAAAAATCATTACGAAGGACGTCCGTCTTATTCCTCATTAAATCGACATATTCGGCCTCAGTCTCCGTATTCGTCACGGACAATAGAGTGTCGATTTCCTCCTGTCCCTTGGGAGAAGGGGGGGGGGAAATAAAATCAGAGAGAGAGACAGTATCGATAAAGCTATTCATGTCGTAAACACGTAAATTATATGATTTTGTGGGCAGCAGGCTGGACACGCCTGTTGTAAAGAGATGCTGCATTTCCCCCACTTCGATGCTGAAAAAGGTTGGGTTGTTTTACCTGTGAGCGGCACTTTTTTGCACACCATGGGCAAAATGGCCAGGTCACATGGACCCCGAAGGCTCAGAGAAGGTTGGGGGAGGGGACCCACTGGAACAGCTGTTGGGAGACAGATGGTAGCCTCCCGTCATGGCCATCCAGCGTGTTCTTTAACGTGCACAGGGTATGGCTCTCCCACACACGTGGCCACGGCTTAACGTCCCATCCGAAGAACGGTGGCCTTTCCGAGCCCATCGGTGTTCCCTACTGACCGTGGGAAGGAGCGGGGAATTTTTGCGGAGATAAATCTCAACGCTGACCCAGCTGGGACTCGAACCTGGAAACTACAGATTACGAGCCTGGCGTGCTACCGACTGAGCTACCCCCCTACTTGAATACTGCAAAACAGATGCTTCATTCTTCATTTTGCCCACCTGAATTATTGTCAAATGGACTTTCGCTCCGCTACATTTTGCTCCGGATACTGGATGCTTTGAAATGTATAGTGCATTCCACCACCTCTGTATATTCTAAAATGATATTTATTTTTGTCTTCTCATCTTTGAAATCTTAAAGGGCATTTTTTTCCTTACCCCAAAAAATCTTTTAGCTGAAGCTCATGAATATTGTTATGAATTTAACAGATAGAAACTTGAGCGCGAGTTCACAAATGATATTTGACAATTATAATTCTAAGTGGATGTAATTTATTTCAAAACTATGAATGAAAACATTTATATAAACTCAACTAACGTAAATCTATATAAGTATGAAAATAAACCTTCAGAAGAACATAGCACTATATAACTATTCCTACAAAGAGTTGTTTCTCAACAAATTCTTACAATCTCTACTCAAAGCATAAAATAAGGATTTGACTCTGAACGTAGCGACTAAAATGAGACTTTGAACGTAGCAAGGTTTCCGTTTCTGGGTCTTGAACAATGCTGACTTGGTTGTTGCATATATCGATATATCGATAGACAAATAACCAAGTCTGCATTGTCGAACATCCATAAACATAGTGAGATTCCCGTTTCTGGGTGTTGGGAGATACAGACTTCGTTCTTGGCGTTTCCACATAGTGAGATTCCCGTTTCTGGGTGTTGGGAGATACAAACTTCGTTCTTGGCGTTTTCACATAGTGAGATTCCCGTTTCTGGGTGTTGGGAGATACAGACTTCGTTCTTGGCGTTTCCACATAGTGAGATTCCCGTTTCTGGGTGTTGGGAGATACAGACTTCGTTCTTGGCGTTTTCACATAGTGAGATTTCCGTTTCTGGGTGTTGGGAGATACAGACTTCGTTGGCGTTTCCACATAGTGAGATTCCCGTTTCTGGGTGTTGGGAGATACAGACTTCGTTCTTAGCGTTTCCACATAGTGAGATTCCCGTTTCTGGGTGTTGGGAGATACAGACTTCGTTGGCGTTTCCACATAGTGAGATTCCCGTTTCTGGGTGTTGGGAGATACAGACTTCGTTGGCGTTTCCACATAGTGAGATTCCCGTTTCTGGGTGTTGGGAGATACAGACTTCGTTCTTAGCGTTTCCACATAGTGAGATTCCCGTTTCTGGGTGTTGGGAGATACAGACTTCTTTCTTCGCGTTTCCACATAGTGAGATTCTCGTTTCTGGGTGTAGGGGGAGACAGACTTCGTTCTTCACGTTTTCACATAGTGAGATTCCCGTTTCTGGGTATAGAGAGAGACAGACTTCGTTCTTGGCATTTCCACATAGTGAGATCCCTGCTTCTGGATGCTGGGAGATACAGACTTTGAACGTAGCAAGGTTTATGGATGTTGGACAATGCAGACTTAGTTATTTGTCTATCGATATAGCGTGTCTGGGTGTAGTGGATGTCATAATCTATATTTAGAGGAAATCCTCTCAAGGCACAGTTGGTTATTTCACTGTGTGTTGTGGCTCGGTCTCAGTTTCTGGGTGTTTGAGAAGACAGAGTTGGTTCTCTTTCAACGTAACGAGTTCTCCATTTCTGGGTGTTAGACAAGGCACACTTGGGCACTTTCTCTTTCGATTGCAGTGTGTGCTCACTCCAGCACTCGTCAAGCAAAATTCAAAAAATCTGAAGATTACCGTCACAGATTTATATGCATACAGACTTTAATGAAGTTTCGAAATATCCAAAAAAAAGAACTAGAATGACCATATATGTAAACTTTTTAAAATAAATTACACATCAATAAATCTCAATTCAACGATACTATTTCTTCTATAATAATTGACAATTTTCCAAAAAATTCTAAAATCATAAAAAATAATAATTTGAAATCTATGAAATAAATAAAAGATGAGAAACATGATGTCTGGAAATATTAATCTGCTGCTGGCCGACAGCTTACATTATCGATAATTTACTAATTCATTATTGACTTCATAATGAAAGGAATCGATGGATTTCTGCTTTACCTTCATTCTGGCCCTCGATGATTTTGCCACACCATCCGGATGCACATGGCTCCACATCAATTGCTCTCACCGCATCCGCAGTCGTCGCATTGTGGAAGAAATCATCTTTGCAGTCGCCCAATTCGCCACGAGATCTGCACTTGTAACAATATCGGATCTTGCCTGAAACACATCTCAAAGGAGTCAATTACGTTCTTAATTACATTATTCAATAATAAATAATAATAACAGCAACTCAATAGCAATATTTACGATGAAACAACCAGCAGGGCATTTACATACTTTACTATTTGCTATTATTATTTACTAGCTGAAAGGTAACCGGTGCTAACTGGGTGTCACTTTTAATATGTATATTCTTATTTTCTCTGCATTAAAGGTAAATTTTGTAAGAACCCCCCCTCCCCTCAACACTTTAGCACAGATTTTCAACAAGAAGAAATTTGCCCGGATCGTTGTTGACGTCAGCGAGCACTCCTCGTAGACCGTGTCTTAGTTTCTATGTAAGCTATCTAGATTTTATTTCTGTTACCACAGATTTTGCCGCCCTAAGGCTCCCGTGATATTCGTTCATACGGTCCAAATTTCCTGCACAGCGTCCCCCGTCTGCCCCTGCGATTGGTTTAAAAACCAGGTTTCCACTTGGCCCGTGACTTCGTTTCCACACAAATTGTGTCAGCTGGTGTATCACTTTTAATCTGCATATTCTGTTGTTTCCTGCACTAATGTTGGTTTTGTGAGTCTCCCCCCCCCCCCGACATTTTATCACAGTTTGAACACGAAGAATTTTTCCGGTGTTGCAAAGGTCATTGCTGACTCGGCGCGTGCTTCCAGATCCAACGATCTCAGTGCAAACGATCGAGAAATTTATTTCGTCAGATTTTAGCATTCTGTTGTCCCCGACGTACTTCACCGAAAGGTTCCAAATTTCGTAGGCGGGTTCCGCCTTCCTGATCCCATGTTGGGCTAGAAAATAAAGTCCCTAGCTGCAATGGAATGCTTCAATAATGCCTTTAGAAATGTGGGGAATCTGGCAATGGCAGCAGATTTAAATGCTATTTTAACTCTTTAAGTTCACAGTTAAGGAGCAGTAAATGGCAACAATAGATTTGCCAGCGATTCCGTTCCCCGTAGGGGTAGCATGGTAAATGTTTTTACTTCTAGAAAGCCCCCCTTTTGGACTTTCGACTTGAAACATGGCACTGCAATCCGGACCACAACCAGAGACATTCTCTGAAAATTTGAAGTCTATGCGTTGATTTCCCGATGAGTTATCGCTGCCGCAGACACCTTTTATTATATAGATGACGTTAGTTTCAACCATGGAGGTAGGAAGACAGGGAGGTGCCCTATCGCTTGAAAACCGTAACCGAGCGTCGCCATATTGTCCTACTTGTAATCTTGCTATCACTGTGTTAAAGAACAACAGATTGCATTGAAAAAAAGGATTTGGGTAACGCGTTTGATTACAGTAATGATCTTGCGAAAAAGATCAAAAGAATAACATTTCATAGGTGAGAAGTAATGCTAAAGTTTTGCTTTGTAAATTGAAAACCTTTTCGTCATTTCAAATAATTTATGACAGTAGTGTAGTTAGGCCTAGCGGAAGGCGGTAGGAAGGGTTGCGAAATTTTCTCGGTGTTTTTAATGTAAACTGATGAAATAAAGTGTGCTTATAAATTCATAGAAAGAGAAAAAAAATCAACAAACAGGGGAAAATGCGATACTGATATCATTCTTCATTTCCTATGTTTTTGAAGTACCTTACCGAAACGCTAGAGAATTTCCTGTTATTCCAATGAGAATCTAATTTCGAAGCTCTAATTTCGAAACTCTGTAATTCCTAAAATATGCATTTAATGGAAAAATTTGACTAGAGATAAATTAAAAATCGTAATTAAATCTATTTAAATCTCGATTTTAAACAATATTCGTTAAGTATTTAAAGAGTTATGGACGCTAGAATATTCCATGATAAATTATGTTCAATGTCGATGGGAATCTAACTGTGAAGTGCTATAACTATTAAAATATGCATTTTATGGAAAAATACGACAAGAAGGTAAATTAAAGATCATAATCAAATCTATTTAAATCTCCATTTTGAACGATATTCATGCAATTTAATGGAAGAATATGACTGAAGATAAATAAAAGATCATAATCAAAACTATTTAAATTTCTATTTTAAACAATATTCAGTAATTAAGCCTATATTAAAGTCTGGATATTTCACAACAAAATTCCTGCTTTTTATTCCAAAGAGATTGTTTTTGTTAATATTTACATTTTTTCTTGTGTAAGAGATTTGACTTATATCACAGTTTACTCTGAACATTAGAAACTTGATTAAATAATGATAGAACTTTGAAATATTATGCAGGGGAGAGGAATTCAGTCCCTTTTTTCTGAAAAAGATGGTGTAGCTTTCATTTGATATGCAATTTGTTATTATTAACTTTAAGTGTGAATAAACAACTGTGTTTAAAAACGTAAACAAACGAAAAACTAAAGCGGAAAAAAGTATTTTTTTATTTATATGTTAAATATCTCTTGACCTTCCAAGAAAAAAAATCGATTTAGCAATATTCGTCGAAATAATTCCTTTTTTGTACATGAAACAATTGCGATTTTATTGAGCAGTATTCGTATAAAACATTCGGATACTTTACAATTGACGTGCAGTGTGCGGCTTTCTGAGTAGCAACAACATGGCTACCGCCGTTCTGCGCGGCTACACTAGCAACCTATGTTAAGATATAGTAAGGGCGCCTCCCCCTCTTCCTCCCTCCATGGTTCTGCGCGGCTACACTAGCGAATTATGTTAAGATATAGTAAGGGCGCCTCCCCCTCTTCCTACCTCCATGGTTCTGCGCGGCTACACTAGCGACCTATGTTAAGATATAGTAAGGGCGCCTCCCCCTCTTCCTACCTCCATGGTTCTGCGCGGCTACACTAGCGACCTATGTTGAGATATAGTAAGGGCGCCTCCCCCTCTTCCTACCTCCATGGTTCTGTGCGGCTACACTAGCGACCTATGTTGAGATATAGTAAGGGTGCCTCCCCCTCTTCCTACCTCCATGGTTCTGCGCGGCTACACTAGCGACCTATGTTGAGATATAGTAAGGGTGCCTCCCCCTCTTCCTACCTCCATGGTTCTGCGCGGCTACACTAGCGACCTATGTTGAGATATAGTAAGGGTGCCTCCCCCTCTTCCTACCTCCATGGTTCTGCGCGGCTACACTAGCGACCTATGTTAAGATATAGTAAGGGCGCCTCCCCCTCTTCCTACCTCCATGGTTCTGCGCGGCTACACTAGCGACCTATGTTAAGATATAGTAAGGGCGCCTCCCCCTCTTCCTACCTCCATGGTTCTGCGCGGCTACACTAGCGACCTATGTTGAGATATAGTAAGGGCGCCTCCCCCTCTTCCTACCTCCATGGTTCTGTGCGGCTACACTAGCGACCTATGTTGAGATATAGTAAGGGTGCCTCCCCCTCTTCCTACCTCCATGGTTCTGCGCGGCTACACTAGCGACCTATGTTGAGATATAGTAAGGGTGCCTCCCCCTCTTCCTACCTCCATGGTTCTGCGCGGCTACACTAGCGACCTATGTTGAGATATAGTAAGGGTGCCTCCCCCTCTTCCTACCTCCATGGTTCTGCGCGGCTACACTAGCGACCTATGTTAAGATATAGTAAGGGTGCCTCCCCCTCTTCCTACCTCCATGGTTCTGCGCGGCTACACTAGCGACCTATGTTAAGATATAGTAAGGGTGCCTCCCCCTCTTCCTACCCCCATGGTTCTGCACGGCTACACTAGCGACCTATGTTAAGATATAGTAAGGGCGCCCCCCCTCTTCCTACCTCCATGGTTCTGCGCGGCTACACTAGCGACCTACGTTAAAATATAGAGGGCGACCCCCCCCCCTCTTCCTACCTCCGTGGTTCTGCGCGGCTACACTAGCGACCTAAGTTAAGATACAGTAAGTGCGCCTCTCCCTCTTCCTACCTCCGTGGTTTCAACAGAACTTCTTCAAAGCATAGATGTCTTCAAACAATTAGTGTCGTTACATCGCGTTAATGGTTTATGGCAAAAATTAGTTTTTTCCAGAAGAAAAACAATCAATTTAAAATCTAATACTGCATGAACTAAGAAATAGAAATAGTTCATTTTCTAACAATAAAATAAGGATATCTATATAATAAAAGAAGACGTCTGTATGTATCTCTGTGGTTGCCATAACTCAGCAGGATATCATAGTAGAAGCTTCAAATTTTCACAGAATGTTTCGAGTTTTGCTCCGGGTTGCAGTGCAGAATTTCAAGTCAAGAGTCCAAAAGGGGGGCTTGCTAGAAGCAAAAATATTTACCGTGTTATTCCTATCGGAAACGATAATCGCTGTCAAATTTACTGTTGCCATTTACTTCTCCCTAACTGTGAATATAAGTCATAATAACATCTAAATCTGCTGCCGTTGCCAGATACATTTCCAAAGATATTATTTTAAGGCGTCCCATTGCAGCTAGGGACCTGATTTTTTTTAATGCAGGTCACGCAGGGCGAGGTCAGACAGGAGGAATGCGCTTACCAAATTCGAGACCTCTCTGTCGAGTACATCGGGAATTACAGACTACCAAAATCTGCGAAAATAATATTCTTAATAGTTTGCGACGATGCCACGTTCTATGAGAGCGCGAGCTGAGTCAACAATGACCTTTGCAACACCGGAAATTCTACGACTTGAAACTACTAAAATATCGGGGGTGGGATTCTCACAAAACTAACCTTTAGTGCAGTAAAATGCAGAATGTGCAGATTAAAGATGAGACCCGAGCTGTGACAATTTGTGTAGCAACGAAGCCACGGGCCAAGTTGGAACCTGATTTTTAAACCAATAACCGAGGCACACGGGGCAAGCCTTGTAGGAAATTTGGAATCACGGGACCACGGAGCAGCTAAATATGTCGTAACGGAAATGAAAATCGCGATAGTTTAGATAAAAACTATATCACAGGCTACGAGAGAGCGTGCTGACGTCACCAATGTCCCAAGCAAACACCGGGAAATTTTCTTCCTGTTGAAATAGCGCTGAAGTGTTAAAGGGGCTTGGGATCTTACCTTTAGTACTGGAGCGGGGATGGCTCAGTCGGTAGCGCGCCAGGCTCGTGATCTGTAGTTCCCAGGTTCGAGTCAGCGTTGAGATTTATCTCCGCAAAATTTCCCGCCCTGCCCACGGTCAGTAGGGGACACCGCTGGCCTTGGAAAGTCCGTCGGATGGGACGTTAAGCCGTGGCCCCGTGTGCGGGAGAGCCATACCCTGTGCACGTTAAAGAACACGCTAGCATGGCCTTGACGGGACGCTACCATCTGTCTCCCAACAGCTGTTCCAGTGGGTCCCCTCCCCCAATCCTTCTCTGAGCCTTCGGGGTCCATGTGACCTGGCCATTTATCCCATGGAGTGCAAAAAATGTTCCGCTCAGAGATAAAACAGTCATTAATAAACTATTAGACTGATTTACTCTCAAACATACATCGGACTTCACGGATTTGCAAAATCTCGGCGGTTATTAAGTAGGCAACATACTGTACGTGGATGCTGATAAAGTTTTACGGATGTGGATGAGACCTTGCTGATGCGGATAGGACTTTTACTGTTCGCACAGGGCTCTGGCAATAATAAATATAGGTCATCTATCTCTCATCTCTATTTGCTGCAGATAAGCTATTAGTTTTGCGGGTAAAATGAAAAGAATCTCTCTATGTCTGTATTTTGAGAGATGATGATGACGAGTATATCTACTACTACTATTAAAAAAAAAGGAGTGCAACGTACAGTCGCTCAAAAAAGTATCCGAACACTATGGTTGATTAGAGAATCCAGAAAAAAAATCTGGCAACGATTTTTTTAGAAATTAGTGATCTGGCAATCACGTGACACGAAGGTTGCCAGATCCCTAATTTCAAAAAAAATCGTTGCCAGATATTTTTTCTGAATTCTCTAATCAACCATAGTGTTCGGATACTTTTTTGAGCGACTGTACCATGCTACTGAACTTTTTGCCCCTGGGGCATGAATTATCCCCAATTTTAAACATCCACATCTATCACTTAGTAAATTTTTCGATGTTAGTCTCAACGGGAATGTGTGCAATCCCTCTTATGGAATGTGTGCAATCCCTCATCTGATACATTTCTGTTGAAACCAACGCGAGAAATTCATTAATTGAATGAACTGGAATACTCGTGACATACATTGTCATCTTTTCGGGATGCTGTTTGTAAACAGCAAAGACAAACGTTCAAGAGACACAGAGAGATGTATTTGCAGGTAGGAAGGTTTCATCATCAGACAGAGGAAATCTCGATCTCTGCCGGTAGGTCAATGGCCAGAGCACCTGATGGTGATCATGGGATCCCATCGTACTTGGCTCAAGGCATTTCTTCATTCGAAATTCGACATCGATGTGAAATTAATTGCATACATCCACGTCTATTTTCCTGTTTCCGACGGAAAGCGTTGATTTGCCGATGAAAACCTCTCCGTCGGTCAGTAGAGATCATCGATGGGGTTGGAAAAGCGCTGTGCGTCGGATGGGACGTGAAGCTGCGGCAACTTATATGGGAGAGATCTCTATCCTGTGCACGTTAAAGAACACGCTGGATGATGCTCTTCACGGGAGCATACCATCTATCTCCTAACAGTTGTTACAGTTGTCCCAACCTTCTCTGATCCTTCGGGGTGTTTGTGACCTGTCATTTAGCTCATTGTGTGCTAAAAAATCCCAGAGGTTGTTTTACCTCTGAGAGGTACTTTTTTTTACCTCTGAGCAAACTCAAAGCCAAAAATACAAAGCGCCGGAACGCAAGGGAAGGCCGTTGTTCTGGGTTGTGTTTTTGCAATATCTTGGCTATTTTTGCAATGTATCCAGTAATTGAAAGTTGGTGATCGCTATCGATTAAGGATGTCAAATTCAAAATAAAAGGTGCCGGAACGGAACGCCGTTCCTCTTTATAGTATTTTTGCAACATTCGACTATTCTTGCATGTATGAAATTGAAATCGACGTCAATTAAGGGTATCAAATCCAAAAATAAAACGTGCCGGAACGCAACGATGAAGCGCCGTTCTTCTTTATAGAATTTTTGCCATATCTCAACCATTTTTGCATGTAACAAGTTGAAAGTTGGTAATCGACGTCAATTAAGGGTATCAAATTCAAAAATAAAACGTGCCGGAACGCAACGGAACGCCGTTCCTCTTTATAGCATTTTTGCCATATCTCGACTATTTTTGCATGTATCAAGTTGAAAGTTGGTGATCGATGCCAATTAAGAGTATCAAATTCAAAAATAAAACGTACCGGAACGCAACGGAACGCCGTTCCTCTTTATAGTATTTTTTTCCATATCTCGACTACTTTTGCATGTATCAAGTTGAAAGTTAGTAATCGACGTCAATTAAGGGTATCAAATTCAAAAATAAAACGTGCCGGAACGCAACGGAACGCCGTTCCTATTTATAGAATTTTTGCCATATTTCAACTATTTTTGCATGTAACAAGTTGAAAGTTGGTGATCGATGTAATTAAGGGTATCAAATTAAAAATAAAACGTACCGGAACGCAACGGAACGCCGTTCCCCTTTATAGAATTTTTGCCATATCTCAACCATTTTTGCATGTAACAAGTTGATAGTTGGTAATCGACGACAATTAAGGGTATCAAATTCAAAAATAAAACGTGCCGGAACGCCGTTCCTCTTTATAGAATTTTTGCCATATCTCGGCTATTTTTACATGTATCAAGTTGAAAGCTGGTAATCGATGTCGATTAAGGGTATCAAATTCAAAAATAAAACGTGCCGGAACGCAACGGAATGCCGTTCCTCTTTATAGTGTTTTTGCCATATCTCGGCTATTTTTGCATGTAACAAGTTGAAAGTTGGTGATCGACGTCAATTAAGAGTATTAAATTCAAAAATAAAACGTGCCGGAACGCAACGGAACGCCGTTCTCCTTTATAGTATTTTTGATATATTTCAACTATTTTTTGCATGTATCAAGTTGAAAGTTGGTAATCGATGTCAATTAAGAGTATCAAATTCAAAAATGAAAGTGCCGGAACGCAACGGAACACTGTTCCTCTTTATAGAATTTTTGCCATATCTCGGCTATTTTTACATGTATCAAGTTGAAAGTTGGTAATCGATGTCGATTAAGGGTATCAAATTCAAAAATAAAACGTGCCGGAACGCAACGGAACGCCGTTCTCCTTTATAGTATTTTTGCCATATCTCGACTATTTTTGCATGTATCAAGTTGAAAGTTGGTAATCGACGTCAATTAAGGGTATTAAATTCAAAAATAAAACGTGCCGGAACGCAACGGAACGCCGTTCTTCTTTATAGTGTTTTTGCCATATCTCGACTATTTTTGAATGTATCAAGTTGAAAGTTGTTAATCGACGTCAATTAAGGGTATCAAATCCAAAAATAAAACGTGCCGGAACGCAACGGAACACCGTTCCTCTTTATAGAATTTTTGCCATATCTCAACTATTTTTGCATGTAACAAGTTGAAAGTTGGTAATCGACGACAATTAAAGGTATCAAATTCAAAAATAAAACGTTCCGGAACGCAACGGAACGCCGTTCCTCTTTATAGCATTTTTGCCATATTTCGACTATTTTTGCATGTATCAAGTTGAAAGTTGGTGATCGATGTCAATTAAGCGTATGAAATTCAAAAGTAAAACGTGCCGGAACGCAACGGAACGCCGTTCGCCTTTATAGCATTTTTGTCATATCTCGACTATATTTGCATGTATTAAGTTGAAAGTTGGTAATCGATGTCAATTAAGGGTATCAAATTCAAAAATAAAACGTGCCGGAACGCAACGGAACGCCGTTCCTCTTTATAGCATTTTTGCCATATCTCGACTATTTTTGCATGTATGAAGTTGAAAGTTGGTGATCGATGCCAATTAAGAGTATCAAATTCAAAAATAAAACGTACCGGAACGCAACGGAACGCCGTTCCTCTTTATAGTATTTTTTTCCATATCTCGACTACTTTTGCATGTATCAAGTTGAAAGTTGGTAATCGACGTCAATTAAGGGTGTCAAATTCAAAAAGAAAACGTGCCAGAACGTAACGGAACGCCGTTCCTATTTATAGAATTTTTGCCATATTTCAACTATTTTTGCATGTAACAAGTTGAAAGTTGGTGATCGATGTAATCAAGGGTATCAAATTAAAAATAAAACGTACCGGAACGCAACGGAACGCCGTTCCTTTTTATAGAATTTTTGCAATATCTCGACTATTTTTGCATATATGAAGTTGAAAGTTGATGATCGATGTCAATTAAGCGTATCAAATTCAAAAGTAAAACGTGCCAGAACGCAACGGAACGCCGTTCCTCTTTATAGTATTTTTGCAATATCTCTACTATTTTTGCATGTATACTGTTCAAAATTGGTGATCGATGTCAATTAATGGTATGAAATTCAAAACTAAAACGTGCCGGAACGCAACGGAAAGCTGTTCCTCTTTATAGAATTTTTGCAATGTCTCGGCTATTTTTGCATATATGAAGTTGAAAGTTGATGATCGATGTCAATTAAGGTATCAAATCCAAAAATAAAATGTGTCGGAACGCCGTTCCTCTTTATAGTATTTTTTCAACATCTCGACTATTTTTGCATGTATCCAGTTCAAATTTGGTGATCGATGTCAATTAAGCGTATCAAATCCAAAAATAAAACGTGCCGGAACGCAACGGAACACCGTTCCTCTTTATAGAATTTTTGCCATATCTCGGCTATTTTTACATGTATCAAGTTGAAAGTTGGTAATCGATGTCGATTAAGGGTATCAAATTCAAAAATAAAAAGTATCGGAACGCAACGGAACGCCGTTCTTCTTCATAGTATTTTTGCCATATCTCGACTATTTTTGCATGTATCAAGTAGAAAGTTGGTAATCGACGTCAATTAATGGTATCAAATTCAAAAATAAAACGTGCCGGAACGCAACGGAACGCCGTTCTCCTTTATAGTATTTTTGCCATTTCCCGACTATTTTTGCAGGGTATTAAATTCAATAATAAAACGTGCCGGAACGCAACGGAACGCCGTTCCTCTTTATAGTATTTTTGCCATATCTCGGCTATTTTTGCATATATCAAGTTGAAAGTTGGTAATCGATGTCAATTAAGGGTATCAAATTCAAAAATAAAACGTGCCGGAACGCCGTTTCTTTTTATAGTATTTTTGCCATATCTCGACTATTTTTGCATGTATCAAGTTGAAAGTTGGAATCGATGTCAATTAATAATATCAAATTCAAAATAAAACGTTCCGGAACGCAACGGAACGCCGTTCCTCTTTATAGTATTTTTGCAATATCTCGGCTATTTTTGCATGTATATAGTTCAAAGCTAGTGTTCGATGTCAATTAAGGGTATCAAAGCCAAAAATAATGCGTGTCGGAACACAACAGAACGCCGTTCCTCTGTATGGTTTTCTTGCAATATCTCAGCTATTTTTGCATGCATCCAGTTCAAAGTTGGTGTTTATTCAGGTCAATTAGCGGTATCAAATCCAAAAACATATCGTGCCAAAAATATTATTTATCTCTTCTAACGTCACCCAGCCCTCGATCAGTAGGGGACACCGATGATATTGGGAAGGACGGTGTCCCTCGGATCGGATGTTTAACTGTGACCTCATGTGCGGCAGAGATTCATACTTTGTGAACTTTAAAGAACACACTGCATCGCTTTGACGCGAGGCTTCCCGAACCTTCAGTGAGCCCTTGTGGTCCTTGTAACCTGGCCGTTTAGCCCATTGTGTGTAAAAAAGTGCCGCTCATAGCTAAACGAACAACCAACCAGAGTTAAAGTTGGGTTATTTACTTCTGAGCGTTATTTTTTTGCATGCAAGATGATCATGTCAAAATTTTTCACGAGCTCTAAGCGTTCTAGTAGAAGGTGTCCCACTGAACATCTGTTACAAGACAGAGGAAAGACAGGGGGTCTTTCATCTGTCTTGTTTGTCCCCTGTCTTTGCCATCCGGCGTGTTCTCTAATGTGCACAAGGTCTCTCTCTCTCTCCTATACACGGACACGACAAAAGATTTGAAGAAACTCTGGTCTTTTTCAAGGCCACCAGTGTTTTTTTTATTACCGGGGGTTCAGCTAGAGGAACCTTGGAAAAATCTCATTGCAGGTACAGTCGGTCAAAAAAGCATCCGAACACTGTGGGTGATTACAGAATTCATAAAAAATATCTGGTAACGATTTTTTTTTGAAATTAGTGATCTGGCAACATTCGTGTCACGTGACACGAAGGTTGCCAGATCACTAATTTCTAAAAAAATCGTTGCCAGATATTTTTTCTGAATTCTGTAATCAACCATAGTGTTCGGATATTTTTTAATATATATAATGCGCATGAATATATAATGCAATGAATATGGAGCGTGTGCAGTTACCGTTCACAGCAAACTGGAGCGGTTGCGGTTAATGTTCACAGCAGATTGGATCGTGTGAGCTCACAAAGACCTGGATCGTGTGGGCTCACTCACGGAAATATTGAGCGTGTGCAGTTACCGTTCAGAGCAAACTGGAGCGTGTACAGTTGCTGTACACGCTCCAGATATTTTTCCTGAATTCTGTAATCACGTGACAAGAGGGTTGCCAGACACTAATTTCTAAAAAAAATCGTTGCCAGATATTTTTTCTGAATTCTGTTATCACCCACAGTGTTTGGATACTTTTTTGACCGACTGTACAATCGGTAATCGAACCTGGGAATGTCAGGTTTAGAACCTAGTGCGATACCAACCGAAACAATTTTCCGGGTGTCAACCCCTTCACAAAATAAAAAGCCTTCTCCCACTCCATACTTAAAATGAGATTTGTCTTTCATCAAAATGGTTGATGCATATACTACATGTTGTAATAATTATTTACACTTAAAAAAAAATCAGGTGGTGCCCCATAGATAAGCCTAACAAATAATTTAGGTTTTCTGCAATCTATAGCTCACCAGGCTTGTAACTTGATGTTTTCAGATTCGAATCACCACTGTACCTAAATTGATGTTTTCTCTGCTAAACACTTCTCTGGAGTAACTGAGGGCTTGGAAAAGTCGGCCGTCCATCAGATGGGATGTTAATTCGTCGACCTGGAGATCAGGAAAGCCATTACATAGTGCACACGAAAGAACACGCTGTTGGACTTGGCAGGAGGCTTCTATCTAACTTCTAATAGCTGTCCAATTGTTTCTTTCCCCTGAGCAGCTATGATCTCTTGGAGTCCTTGTGAGCTGATCATAACGATTGTATGCACAAAAGCGCAGCTCAGAGGAAAAAGGGGACGGGGTGGCTCAGTCGGTAGCGCGCCAGTCTCGTAATCTGTAGTTCCCAGGTTCAAGTCCCAGCTGGGTCAGCGTTGAGATTTATCTCCGCAAAATTCCCCGCCCTGCCCACGGTCAGTAGGGGACACCGATGGGCTTAGAAAGGCCGCGGTCCGTCGGATGGGACGTTAAGCCGTGGCCCCGTGTGCAGGAGAGTCATACCCTCTGCACGTTAAAGAACACGCTGGATGGCCTTGACGGGAGGCTACCATCTGTCTCCCAACAGCTGTTCCAGTGGGTCCCCTCCCCCAACCTTCTCTGAGCCTTCGGGGTCCATGTGACCTGGCCATTTAGCCCATGGTGTGCAAAAAAGTGCCGCTCAGAGGTAAAACAACCCAACCCAATCCAGAGGAAAAAGAACCTAATCCAGACATTTGAATCTTATTTACACTGACATGCTTCTCTTAAAGGACTTAGAAAGGCAACCGACCATATGAAGTGTTAAACAGTGGCTCTTATGCACTTTAAGGAACACGCTGGATGGCCTTGACGGAATGGTTCCATCTGTCTCCTAATAGCTGTCCTGCGGGTCCCCTTCCCCAACCTTCTATGAGTCCTTGGGATCTGGCCATTTAGCTCATTATGTGCACAAAAGGGCCTCTCAGAGGTGAAACAACCCAATCCTCTTTTAATCCCCTTCTTCCACGGGGACAGGAAATGCGAGAAAAGTTATTACGTTTAATTTTAATTCTTTATTTTAAATCGTAGAAATAAAAATGTAGTAATGCTTTTAGAACTTATGCTTTTGCGTGGGACCTCTCAATTCAATTTAACCTATTTACACCTGGTAAAAAAAGGCCACGAGGAAATAAGTTTCGAGGCATCTTGTTAGTCACACAGCACCAAATCAAACTCTGCAATTGAAAAGTGTAAAAAAGTTTAGAGGCTCACTCACCTTGAGACAAGGCCAACAGGTGCACACTCAATAGCACGGACACCGTTAACTTGCGGCTTGTCGCCATTTCTGCTGACGTCACACGACTGCACAGTCACAGCAGCAGCTAAGCAGGGAAGAACCACTGCTGAGCAGTCACGAAACTGTAGCCACACGGTTTCAAAATCCTCTGGAAGAAAAACTTTCACACTCCTATGAAGAGTTTACGAAAGAGCAGATGAAGATATCCAGCGATTATTCCTCTGAATAGATCTTCAGTTGGTTTCAACATCCTTGGAAGTCCCTGAAAAGGATCATCGAAGCCGCGTATCCTTTCCTATCTGCGGAATGAAGGGGTCTGAAAAAGGAGGTCGACTTCGACTCGAAACCGGTTTTGGCACACTTCTCGAAGTCTCACCACGTGCTGCTTAGTGGGAACCGACCCAGTTTAGTGACCGCTTGCTTGTTGTCGATGTAGAGGTTCCGTTATTATGCTCTTGAGACCTTGACGATGAGGGTACAGTCGCTCAAAAAAGTATCCGAACATTTTGGTTGATTACAGAATTCAGAAGAAATATCTGGCAACGATTTTTTTTTAGAAATTAGTGATCTGGCAACCTTCGTGTCACGTGATTACAGAATTCAGGAAAAATATCTGGAGCGTGTACAGCAACTGTACACGCTCCAGTTACCGTTCACAGCAAACTGGAGCGTGTGCAGTTACTGCACACGCTCCAGTTTGCTGTGAACGGTACTGCACACGCTCAATATTTCCGTGAGTGAGGCCACACGATCCAGGTCTTTGTGAGCTCTCACGATCCAATGTGCTCTGAACATTAACCACAACCGCTCCAGTTTGCTGTGAACGGTAACTGCACACGCTCAATATTTCCGTGAGTGAACCCACACGATCCAAATCTTTGTGAGCTCACACGATCCAATGTGCTGTGAACATTAACCGCAACCGCTCCAGTTTGCTGTGAACGGTAACTGCACACGCTCCATATTCATTGCATTATATATTCATACGCATTATATATTAAAAAAATCCGAACACTATGGTTGATTACAGAATTCAGAAAAAAATATCTGGCAACGATTTTTTTTAGAAATTAGTGATCTGGAAACCTTAGTGTCACGTGACACGAAGGTTGCCAGATCACTAATTTAAAAAAAATCGTTGCCAGATATTTTTTCTGAATTCTGTAATCAACCATAGCGTTCGGATACTTTTTTTTGAGCGACTGTACTCGTCGAAAGAGACTTCATTCACATACGATAGACGAATTCTTTTTATTGATTTTGCTGGAATGAAATTGTGATTGGGGGAGGAGGAAAAAGTCGTCATTCAAGCACGATGGGGGCAAACATTTTATCTAGCTTGGCCTTCCAAACGATTGGAAGCTATTTAACCTTTAAAAGAAATCAACTTCGAATTCCACAAGGTTAAAGATTTCTGATTAAAAACCAAACAATAATCAAAACATATTTTCAACTGCATGTATGCCAGAGTCTAGCGCAACAAACTAAGAGACCCTCAGTGCATAGAGGCTTTTCATTCCTCGCGAAAGCTACCTATTGGCTAAGGGACTCGGCTTGAAATGGAAGAAAGTGTCGATCGAATGGTGAGCGGAGGGTTTGGGTGAGGAACGTGGGGAGAGAAGAGGGGGGGTTGCTCCTGACGACCCTCGTGAGAAATCGTGATCAGTTTCTGGTCGACCTAGGACTTTGTTACCTCCACCGAGTGAGTACACAGCAGAGGCAGTGTACTAGGAATCGGCCAATTTCAACAAGTGGAGTTGTTTGTAACTGGAGTTATATCAACTAGTGTTTTTATATGGCGGGTGAACCCTTCTGATGTTTTTAGAATGAACCCAGTTAAATAAAAATAAATACCCCCTCAAGCAGCTGCTTGCCACAGAGGTCTGACAGGAGCCTGTCAGTTTTTAAGCCGTAGTAGAGGGTCTGAGAGGATGGCAGGACCTCAGCAGAGAAACGACACACACATCCATGCCTTACCCGGGGCTTCGAACCCATGTCCCTTAGATCAGCCTTAGATTAGCGCGCTTGGCTAACCACTCGGCCACGGGACGGCCTGAACCCAGTTAACGATATTAATTGGTTTAACTCGGTGCATAAATCTCTCAGACCTTCTACTGTGACGTATAAACTGACCGGCTCCTGTCAGACCTCTGTGACAAGCAGCTACTTGAATGTTTTTTTATTATTATTTTGTGCAGTTTTAAGGATAACTGGATATTAGATAATGGCAATGGTAGACTAATCCTATGTGAGGAAAAATGTGGTCACTGAAGGTGGGATGGGGTAAATTAATAGCAATATCCTCCCCCCCCCCCACACACACTTAATTATATTTATTTTCTGATATAGAGGGTGATGCTTATTTAGAAACAAAATATTGGGCTATCCCAAGAAATTGTGATAAGACTTTCTATGAAATTCAGAATCTAGTTGCACCAATGATACTAGACACCACTGAAAACATCTCAGTCACAATTAAAAGAGCAAAAAATAAATTTCCCTTCAAGCAGCTGCTTGCCACAGATGTCTGACAGGAGCCTGTCAGTTTAATTTGCCCTACAGAAGATCCGTGAGGAAGGCGGGACCTCAACAGAAACACAACACAAGCATCCATGCCTTACCGGGGCTCGAACCCAGATCCCTTAGGTCAGTAGTCAAGCGCGCTAACCACTCGGGCACTCGGACGGCCAAAAAGATACCATAACGCAAAAATATTTCTTAAAGCAGATGGGAGTACTAATTCCCTTTAAACCCTTATAAAATAAATACCCCCTCAAGCAGCTGCTTGCCACAGAGGTCTGACAGGAGCCTGTCAGTTTATATGCCATAGTAGGAGATGTGAGAGGATGGCAGGACCTCAGCAGAAAAACGACACACACATCCATGCCTAATCCGGGGCTCGAACCCAGGTCCCTTAGATCAGTAGCCAAGCGTGCTAACCACTCGGCCACGGGACGGCTCTTAAACCCTTAGGAGGCTAATAAGATCACACCTGGAATCGAGTGGGGCTGGGGTGGCTCAGTCGGTAGCGCGCCAGGCTCGTAATCTGTAGTTCCCAGGTTCGAGTCCCAGCTTGGTCAGCGTCGAGATTTATCTCCGCAAAATTCCCCGCCCTGCCCACGGTCACTGGGGGACACCGATGGGCTTGGAAAGGCCGCCGTCCGTCGGATGGGTCGTTAAGCCGTGGCCCCGTGTGCGGGAGAGCCATACCGTGTGCACATTAAAGAACACGCTGGATGGCCATGACGGGAGGCTACCATCTGTCTCCCAACAGCTGTTCCAGTGGGTCCCCTCCCCCAACCTTCTCTGAGCCTTCGGGGTCCATATGACCTGGCCATTTAGCCCATGGTGTGCAAAAAAGTGCCGCTCAGAGGTAAAACAACCCAACCCTGGAATCGAGTCTATGCGTTAGTGTGGGTACATAGATAAAGTTTCTCAGTTTCATACATTTCTACCATTCTTTTAGCCTACAAAAGCTTCCATATTTTATCAATGCCTCACTACGCTTCATTTGGAGGAACAATTCTACTCAGAAATAAATTAATGAAGATTTTTCCAAGAAATTCCGTCCGAAGACAGCAATGGACTAGAAAAGTGAAACGAGCTAACTGAAAACCAACAAATAACTTCTTCTTAGTTAGCTTGCAAAACGGGCTGATATTTTCACTTTGTCGTCTGCGTATGCAATGTTGGTTCGGGGCGGGGGTGGCTCAGTCGGTAGCGCGCCATGCTCGTAATCTGTAGTTCCCAGGTTCGAGTCCCAGCTGGGTCGGCGTTGAGATTTATCTCCGCAAAATTTCCCCGCCCTGCCCACGGTCAGTAGGGGACACCGATGGGCTTGAAAAGGCCGCCTCCGTCGGATGGGACGTTAAGCCGTGGCCCCGTGTGCGGGAGAGCCATACCCTGTGCACGTTAAAGAACACGCTGGATGGCCTTGACGGGAGGCTACCATCTGTCTCCCAACAGCTATTCCAGTGGGTCCCCTCACCCAACCTTCTCTGAGCCTTCGGGGTCCTTGTGGCCTGGCCATTTAGCCCATGGTGTGCAAAAAAGTGCCGCTCAGAGGTAAAACAATCCAATGCAATGTTGGTTCGTTTGTCTGTTTGTTCATCTGTTAAATGTTGTCCTGTTTGTCTGTCCCTCTGTTCTTCTACAGAAAATCAACTTTTTGACTTTTAGAGGTAAATGAAAAACTCCTTTTGCATTGCATAAGTACTGACAAAATATTAGGATTAACAATTTTGAAATCTCCCAATAGCTTTAATAGAGCCCTCTAGCGGTGGAAAAATTGAAAATGCTAAAATTTCAAACGAATATTGCAAACGATCTATTTAAACTGGAATTCTGAAATTTTGGTAGTAGAGATTTATGGTCAGAAGGTTTACTGTGACTACAAGGCTTTGCCCTCTTACCCCCAAGGGATTGGGAAAATAATTAAATGATTTTTTTTTATTTTAAGAGATAAACGAAAAGTTATTTTTTTTGCAGGCACTAGCAAAATATTAATATTTATCGAATCACCCATGTGTTGAAATTTCCATTGTTAGAGAGTGCTAAAAGTAGTTATAGAAACTCAGAAATCACCCTCTAGCGACGAAAAATGCTGGAAAATACCAAATATTTAAATGAATTTTCAAACGATTTAGTATATATGTTAGAAATTTAAAATTTTGGAGGTTGAGTGTAACAGTCGTGGTTACACTGTGGATTTGCCCCCTTATACCAAAGGGGTGTTGGTAAAATGCAACTTTTCTGTTTTAAGAAATATATGAAAAATATATTTTGTGTTCTAAGGAGCAAATATAAGATTAATAGTTTATTTTCCCAATCAGCATTAGTTCGAATTTCCACTGTTAGAGGGCACTTAATGCGTAAAATAACTAGAAAAACGCATATCACCTGTGGTGCATATAGAAATCTTGTTTTCAAAGAGAATGAAGTTTTTCATTTACCTAGTTTTAAAATCTTTAAAAGTTTTAATTCCAGCTAATGGATGATGAGGGAGGGGAATGCACACAGTAGTATTTTATTAATAATGATGCAACATAAAAGTATTTACTTTTTAGTTCTTAAATTTAAGAAATTGCTTTTCTCACACCTCTAAGAAAAAAAAAGGCAGATCATTGCTGTTAGTAGAATGTCCTTCACATTCTACAGAAAAAGCTTCAAATTTCTACCATAAACAGCTCACATGAACAATTCATTAAAAGATTTGCCGTTTGCATATTTAGTGATGTCTAACTATATAAAATGAAATTACCTTTGAAAATGAGAAATGTAATACATCATTAGTACCAACTAAAAATGTTTTCCAATTATCTCTTAAAACCATTGCATTTCCTACCTACCATGGGCATAAGGTCAACTCACTGTTGTCAATGGAATCTTCAGGACTAAAAAAATTCAAAAATTCAAATTTCTAGCATAACTTTCAAGTTTGCAATATTTGTTTAAATTTTGGAATTTTTCGACTTTTTTCCACTGTTAGAATTAGCGATTATAGCTTTTAGGAGATTCGGAAAGTGAAAATCGTAATATTTAATCAATGCCTATCCAACACGAAAAGAATTTTTAATTTATCTGTATAAACAAAAAAAAGTTTGATGTCAGAGAATGACAGAAGACAAAACAAAGCGAAATTATTGGCTTTTTTTTTTTAAAATGCCATAAAATTTTATTTTCGCTTTTAGTCGTTTTCTCAAATTTATCAGTGCATCACAATTGTTAGCACTGAATTCTCTATCAAAAATTATCTACTCTTTTCCGGAATCTATAAGTATTCGTGCAATACCATTCAACTTTGCACGCTAAACAATTCGACCGACGACAAAACATGGCGTCCAATTTTGAGATGGCCAACCTCTACCTATAGAGGGCCTGTAGTCACTGCCAAATCTATTGTTGCCATTCACTGTTCCTTAACTGTGAACGTAAGGATCATAACAACGTTTAAATCTGCAGCCGTTGCCAGATCCCCCACATTCTCAAGGCATTATTATTTTAAGGCGTCCCATTGCAGATAGGAACCTGATTTTTGCACTCAACACGAAGTCACACAGGGGGCGGGGGGGGGGGACCCACATACAAATTTTGGGACCATAAGGTCGAGTGTCACGGAAACTACAGGGTGCCAAAATCTGTCAGAAATATAAATCTCGATAGTTTGCGACAGAGCCACTCAAGCCTACGATTTTCCCGGTAGCACTCCGGGCAGTCCGCCCTGCTGATTACTATTAAGTAATTAAACGCAGACGAATTTCATAAACAAACACAAAACAGACTTCATTAAAAAAAATTAGCTGTAGTTTTCACAACAGATTTGAGTGAATCATTATTAATTCCTTCATCCTCAAAGCAACTTTTCCAATTTCTGGGTCAGACGTTTACATTTACCTTCAGAACCCGACCAAGGGCGAATGGCAACATAATGTGCTCCTCAGACCTTGAAGATCAAAGCAGCTGCTCTCTCTACCAGCATGCATTGCGGTAATGAATGTTTTTGTCAAGGTTAGCAACGCCAAAGACCTGATAGAAACGCCTCAAGGATTAAGCTTTAGCAATCTTTTCGCATTCGAATTTATTAAATAACGCAATCTCAGCAAAACTTTGCTATTGATATTTTGAAAGCCCGGAATCGAGGAAAGATTTAGGGACTTAATGTGTGAGTGGAGGAGGGGGACACTGACGTCACTTTTTTTGCACACAATACTCTAAATGACCAAATAACAAGGATGTCAAGGGTTCAGAATTTGGTAGAGAAAAGTACCTCCTCGTGAAGGCCATCTAGTGCTTTCTTTCAAATCTTAATGTGCACAGGTTATGGGTCTTCTGTACACGGATCATGACTTAACGTTGGGTTGGGTTGTTTTACCTCTGAGCGGCACTTTTTTCACACCATGGGCTAAATGGCAAGGCCACAAGGACCCCGAAGGCTCAGAGAAGGTTGGGGGAGGGGACCCACTGGAACAGCTGTTGGGAGACAGATGGTACCCTCCCGTTAAGGTCATCCAGCGTGTTCTTTAACGCGCACAGGGTATGGCTCTCGCGCACACGGAGCCACGGCTTAATGTCCCATCCGACGGATGACGACCTTTACCAAACCCAGCGGTGTCCCCAACTGACCGTGGGCAGGGCAGGGAATTTTGCGGAGATAAATCTCAACGCTGACCCAGCTGGGACTCGAACCTGGGAACTACAGATTACGAGGAAGGAAGGTTAGTAGAAGGAGCTGTTAGGAAACTGACTGAAGCGTCTTCTCAAGGACATCCAGCGTGTTCTTTGCACACAGAATCACGGCTTAACGTCCTCTTCGACCAAAGACGGCATTTCAATACTCGGTGGCTACTTTCTGAACGAGGACAGAACGAAGGTTAGTGGAGGGATATCTCAATGCAAGCATAATTGTAACTCCAAACTGGGAGGGGGCGGGGGTGGCTCAGTCGGTAGCGCGCCAGGCTCGTAATCTGTAGTTCCCAGGTTCGAGTCCCAGCTGGGTCAGCGTTGAGATTTAACTTCGCAAAATTCCCCGCCCTGCCCACGGTCAGTAGGGTACACCGATGGGCTTGGAAAGGCCGCCGTCCGTCGGATGGGACGTTAAGACGTGGCGCAGTATGCGGGAGAGCCATACCATGTGCACGTTAAAGAACACGCTGGATGGCCTTGACGGGAGGCTACCATCTGTCTCCCAACAGCTGTTCCAGTGGGTCTCCTCCCCCAACCTTCTCTGAGCCTTCGGGGTCCATGTGACCTGGCCATTTAGCCCATGGTGTGCAAAAAAGTGCCGCTCAGAGGTAAAACAATCCAAACTGGGAACTACAAATTACGAAGCTGACGGGGATTGGACAAAGTTGAATACTGCGCAGCTGATTATCTCAACTGTTGCCTTTTGGTGCAACTCACAGATGAAATAACCGAACTGAAAATAAAACTTGTGTTCAAAATATTGCAGTATTCCAGACGGTAACCACTAAAATAAACGATTAAACTTCAAATGCTTTAATTACTGTTAAACTAATATTTTTTTTCATCGAGAAGGTCATTAAAATTATTTACAATAATAATAATTTATTTTGCGTTTAATTGAATACACAGAAATGTCAGATGGTGCATTGCACTCTTACTCCTTCCCTGTTGATTTAAAAGCAATAAATCTAAGGCAGTGTCTCGCAAACTGTGTGCCGCGAGAGATTTTCAAATTGACACTAGATATTCCAAAGATTTCATTTTGACTTGACTTGTGTTATCGACGTGCTTTAATGTCGACGTGCTTTAATGTCGACGTGCTATCGACGTGCTTTAATAAAAATCTTTCAGATTTTATCAACTGGGATCTTGTAAGTATTATCAAGCTTTTTCCAAATTTTGGTATTAATTTTTGATTATTTCAAGTCATAGAATGGACAAATATTTATAACAAACACAGAGTTATGAATTAAAGAACGAGAGCAAATCTTCAAGTAAAACCAGCCTGATGACTTCAACGAAGCGCACATATAATGACGATTATATAGAGTTTGCTTTTATTCTTTTCTAGGTGCGCCGCGGAAAAAAAATTAGATTCAGTGTGCCGCGGAAAAAAATTAGATTCAGTGTGCCGCAGAATAAAAAAGTTTGCGAGACACTGATCTAAGGTATGAGGTTCAGAATCTAAAGCATCGAATTAAAGGGGACAATCCATTTCTTACAATTATTTGTTGAAACTCTGTAATTATGGTGAATATACCACATATGTCAGAATTTGGTTCCAAACCTTCCCTGCTCTGTCTTTATACTCCCTGGTGAGGGGCGGGGGTGGGGGTGACTCAGTCGGTAGCGCACCAGATTCGTAATCTGCAGTTCCCAGGTTCGAGTCCCAGTTGGGTCAGCGTTGAGATTTATCTCCGCAAAATTCCCCGCCCTGCCCACGGTCAGTAGGTGACACCGCTGGGCTTGGTAAAGTCGTCATCCGTCGGATGGTACGTTAAGCCGTGGCTCCGTGTGCGCGAGAGCCATACCCTGTGCACGTTAAAGAACACGCTGGATGGCCATGACGGGAGGCTACAATCTAACTCCTAACAGCTGTTCCAGTGGGCCCCCTCCCCCAATCTTCTCTGAGCCTTCGGGGTCCTTATGACCTGGCCATTTAGCCCATGGTGTGCAAAAAAAGTGCCGCTAAGGGTTGAAACAACCCAACTTCTTGGTGCTCACTAAGTCCATCTCGTACCCTTTGGTGTTCTCTCTCCGCAAAAAGGTTGTAGACCCCTGGTGTAGAGGATAACACGAAAGATTTTTGTAGCCATCAAAATCCTAACAATTCCAACATGGATCTGGTTGTTTCTCCTCAAAGCGTCTCCTTCGTTTTTTCTTCAAGTGGAATGTAAGCAATTGTCGCAACGAGATGGCCATTTATCGAACAAACCACGAATACAGGAAAGTAGAAAAACCCGTGCTATTTACGGAAAGATAAATCTGATTAATTATGTCCGGAAGACTTTGTTCCAAGTGCTCGCTTTCGTGTTCCTCCGTTGTCGACTGTGTATCGTGCAAAAGCATGCCTGTCGGTTTTGTTTGTTCCTTCGTACATATCGAATATCCATTTCGTTACCGACAATCGATGCTAACGTTTTCGTTTTTTGCTTTTGAGGCATTTGCGATGAAATACGAGGCGAAAATACTCTACAGCCGATTCTCAGAAAAAACGATGAATATTCTAGAATTCTCAGAAGTGGAGTGTACGCAGAAAATGAAGTTTCTTTTAGCTGTTGGTATTGTGTTTAGACTAAGAAGTATATACGAAATGGCGGTTATTCCCTTTTGTATGAGCGGGGGTGGCTCAGTCGGTAGCGCGCCAGGCTCGTAATCTGTAGTTCTCAGGTTCGAGTCCCAGCTGGGTCAGCGTTGAGATTTATCTCCGCAAAATTCCCCGCCCTGCCCACGGTCAGTAGGGGACACCGATGGGCTTGGAAAGGCCGCCGTCCGCCGGATGGGACGTTAAGCCGTGGCCCCGTGTGCGGGAGAGCCATACCCTGTGCACGTTAAAGAACACGCTGGATGGCCTTGACGGGAGGCTACCATCTGTCTCCCAACAGCTGTTCCAGTGGGTCCCCTCCCCCAACCTTCTCTGAGCCTTCGGGGTCCGTGTGACTTGGCCATTTAGGCAATGAGGTAAAACAACCCAACAACCCAACCCTTTTGCATTTTTCTACAATTTTGGACATAGTAGATGATGATGAACCGGTACATAAGATTGAGTTGAGGGAAAAAATCAATTTATCGGACAAGCCACGAATATAGGACGTAGCAGGTTCTGTTGCTTTACCTCTGAGCGGCATATTTTTGCTCACAATGGGCTAAATGGCCAGGTCACAAAGACCCCGAGTGCTCAGGAAATGTTGGGGGAGGGGACCCATTGGACAGCTGTTAGGAGCAGATGGCAGTCTCCTGTCATGGCCATCCAGTATGTTCTTTAACGTGCACAGGGTATGGCTCTCCCGCACACGGGGCCACGGCTTAACGTCCCATCCGACGGACGGCGGCCTTTCCAAGCCCATCGGTGTCCCCTACTGACCGTGGGCAGGGCGGGGAATTTTGCGGAGATAAATCTCAACGCTGACCCAGCTAGGACTCGAACCTGGAAACTACAGATTACGAGTCTGGCGCGCTACCGACTGAGCCACCCCCGCCCCTAATGTGCATAGGATATAGCTCTCTGGCACAAAGAGACAATTGGGTTATGTTATCTGTGAGCACTCACTTGGGGAGTACTAAGGAGCATGATAGAAACTATCTGGAGTTTCTCATGAAATCGTTTCCTTACAGTTGGCTTCACACACTTGCATCCTTTCTAGAATGTTGTCCACGCAATGTGTTCGTTAAGGAACCTAAGAGATGAAAGTCTTGAGTGGGCTAGGTCTCTGTGGAGGGCGGGGCGCTAAAATCATTCCCACTTCATCTCTGTTTCTTCTTTCATGATTGATTTCTTCCCTTGTTTGGCGCCTCGTGGGCTCTTAGAGTATTGCAGATGAACGTCTTCACCTCGAGCAACCGAACGAATCTGGCAAATACGTGATCTTTCCAGAAGACTGTTGGATATTCGATTTTTCTTCTTAGCAGGAAAACCTTTGTGACGTCATTCCAGTGACTGGTGCTTATTTTCGGGATCCATATGGTGCCCTCACGTTTCATCACCGGTCACAATACAGTGGAGAAACATTTTTTTCTATTCTTAATGACTTTGAAGATCAGTACAGATTCTTGAGAAGGAATCAATATCTGAGGCACCATTCGTGCGCACAACTTTGAGTAATCAAGCTTGTGAACAATTTCTTGTACAGCCCTTTTTATCAATCTCAACATGAATAATCTAACGTTCACGAGCTGTGATTCGTCGATCATTTCTGATGAGTAACCAGTTTTTATCACGTCGTCGTAGGTTGCACTGCACGAGACTTATCGTTCAGATCCTTATCATTTTCCCTAATGCGTTTTACCTAATACATCACTCTTTTCATAGTGCGGGGCGGGGGTGGCTTAGTCGGTAGCGTTCCAGGCTCGTAATCTGTAGTTCCCAGGTTCGAGTACCAGCTGGGTCAGCGTTGAGATTTATCTCCGCAAAATTCCTCGCCCTGCCCGCGGTCAGTAGGGGACACCGATGGGCTTGGAAACGCCGCCGTCCGTCGGATGGGACGTTAAGCCGTGGTCCCGTGTGCGGGAGAGCCATACCCTGTGCACGTTAAAGAACACGCTGGATGGCCTTGACGGGAGGCTACCATCTGTCTCCCAACAGCTGTTCCAGTGGGTCCCCTCCCACAACCTTCTCTGAGCCTACGGGGTCCATGTGACCTGGCCATTTAGCCCATAGTGTGCAAAAAAGTGCCGCTCAGAGGTAAAACAACCCAACGTTAAAGAACACGCTGGATGACCTTGACGGGAGGCTACCATCTGTCTCCCAACAGCTGTTCCAGTGGGTCCCCTCCCCCAACCTTCTCTGAGCCTACGGGGTCCATGTGACCTGGCCATTTAGCCCATGGTGTGCAAAAAAGTGCCGCTCAGAGGTAAAACAACCCAACCCTCTTCTCATATCAATACAGTCATAAATATTTTTAATCGACTGGGAATCTCTATCGGTCTGTAACACAGGAGGAATGGCAACGTAAGGACAACTAAATATGAAAAGAAATTTTAATATTCATACATTTTAATTTAACTTGTTCATTACTTATTATAATTAGTTTACTTTCAAACAGGTGTTAAAAGCGATGAGTGAATAGTGAAATATTATAATTCACTTATGATTGAACGCATATCGAAACATAATTTTTCATTTTTTTTATTTTCAGTACTAAAATTCAAAGTTAAAACTTAATCTTCTGTAGCCCTTTGGAGGGACGAACCCATACTTTGAAAAATCCTAGTCTAACACTTAACTCAAAAAGAAATTCAATAACACGCCGTTATCAAATGCCCACAATATCATCGGTCAGTTTGAACTGCCGTATTTGTGATCATCATCATCATCATCATCATCCTCAAGCAGCCATGGGCTACGGAGGTCCAATCAGACTGTGTAATTTAGTTCTCCAAGCATATCTGTCCTGAGCTACATCTGCTGCATCTGGCCACTGCACACAATTCCAAAAAGATCCTGTTTGACAATATCTGCCCACTTCATCCTAGGTCTCCCCCTCTTTTTGAGGCCTTTAGACACACTGTTCATAACATTATTCGCCAATCTATAATTATCCATATGGGCAACATGGCCAAGCCAACGGAGTCTCTCTCTGCACAATATGCTGCTTAAAGGAGGTTGCCAACTCCTTTGCTTAACCTCATCATTAGTTACAAAGTTGAATTACCTAATGCCCAAGATACTGCGTAAGCATCTAGTTTCCTCTTATCTTTTTTACAAAGTGTCCAAGTTTCACTACCATAACTAACCTAGAAAGAACCAAACTATTGTAAGCCTAATTTTAGTCTTTTGGTATATACGCCCATTTCTCCACACTCTCCATAGATTCCTAAAAGTCCCAGAGGCAATCGCTATCGCCTGTTAATCTAATTCCTTACATCACCAGTATCTGTTACATAGCTCCCAAGATGATTAAACTGAGACATTTGCTCAATTGTACAGCCATTCAAAGCAACTGAAGCACCATCTACCTGACCAATTTTCATCACTTTAATTTTTTCTCTGTTTATCACCAAACTTACTCTATTACAAGTTTCATCAACAGCTCGAATGAACGAATATATCTCATCAACATCAGTAGCCAAATCATCTGCATAATCTAAATCAGAAAGTTTGAAATCTCTAGACCAGGCGTGTCCAACCCACGGGCCGCATGTAGCCCTGAACAGCTAGTGATGCGACCCACAAAATCGTAAAGTTTACGTGTTTACGACATAAGCTTTCAACATGATTATGTGATTTTCAGCGAGTTTTTGATATCCCACTAGTTTCATGTTACCCTTTTTTAAATTTTATAATAAAAAACATAAGAAAATAAATGAAGTTTTATTATTTATATACATTAACTATATTATATATTTTATGTCTGGCCCAAAACAATTCATCTTCACCCAATGTGGCCCAGGGAAGTCAAATCTGCACTCAAAGTGGCCCAGGGAAGTCAAAAGGTTGGACACGCCTGCTCTAGACCATTTAAGGCCAAAATCTTTCCCTTGCAAAGAATTTCGCGTTATATAATCAAAAACCAAACTAAAGAGAAAAGGAAACAAAATGAGACCAACTTTGGCATTGAAGTCACCTAGAATAAGGGTAATATCTCCTTTCTTGACAGAATTCAAAACATCCTAAAGTTGTCCGTAAAACTTATCCTTCTCATCCTCATCAGCATCTACAGTGGGCGCATAACGCAAATAACATTCAAGTCTTTAATGCTTGTCTGAAATTTTTCTGTAAGAATCATTTCATTAATGCACTCATATCCAAGAAGAGCATCACTGGCATGTCTGCTGAGAAGCAAACCTACGCCTTGGTGATGCTTATTGTCGTCCCTCCCTGAAAAGAGAAATTTAAGATTATTTTTAAGAATCTGACCTTTATCTGTCCATTGTCTCATGCAAGCCAAGAATATCAAGGTTAAACCGGTGGAAAGGACGGACAAAGAGACAAATAAAAAGGCAGGGAGATAAGGGGCAGGGGTGGCTCAGTCGGTAGCGTGCCAGGCTCGTAATCTGTAGTTCCCAGGTTCGAGTCCCAGCTGGGTCAGCGTTGAGATTTATCTCCGCAAAATTTCACGCCCTGCCCAGAGTCAGTAGGGGACACGGATGGGCTTGGAAAGACCGCCGTCCGTCGGATGGGACGTTAAGCCGTGGCCCCTTGTGCGGGAGAGCCATACCCTGTGCACGTTAAAGAACACGCTGGATGGTCTTGACGGGAGGCTACCATCTGTCTCCCAACAGCTGTTCCAGTGGGTCCCCTCCCCCAACCTTCTTTGAGCCTTCGGGGTCCATGTGACCTGGCCATTTAGCCCATGGAGTGCAAAAAAGTGCCGCTCAGAGGAAAAACAACCCAACGTTAAAGAACACGCTGGATGGCCTTGACGGGAGGCTACCATCTGTCTCCCAACCGCTGTTCCAGTGGGTCCCCTCCCTCAACCTTCTCTGAGCCTTCGGGGTCCATGTGACCTGGCCATTTAGCCCATGGAGTGCAAAAAAGTGCAGCTCAGAGGTAAAACAACCCAATTCCATTAACATTTCCATTTATTTTCAAAGTTAAGGAGGTGTGATCGCGGCTTTTCATGCACTGACATGAAATTTTGAAGGTGCCCTAATGCTTTTGGTAATATAGTGTATTTATTACTCCACAATAATGCGATATTGAAAGAACATAGAAGTTCCGACAATCTGTTCTTCCTAGCTAGAAGCTCTTCCCCTTCCGAGAACAAACTTCACAAAGCAGAGCACATTCAACAGATGATTTCTTTGTTTGAACGATCGATTGCCACCAGATCGCCATTTCCAGGAAATGTCAACGCACGACAGCACTTGCCAGTAAACAGCCTTGACAACACATCGATTATTTCATCATCATCGTTTTAAATGAGAGTTAACGTTTGTTACTTCGAGTACCTCTTATTACTTACTAGCTGGACGTACCAGGCGCTTCCCGGATGTCACTTTTAATCTGTATATTCTTATTTTCCCGTGGCTTAGTTTCTGTTTAAGCTATCGAGATTTTTATTTCCGTTACCACAGATTTTACCGCCCTACGGCTCCCGTGATATTCTTCCGCACGGTTCAAATTTCTTGCACAGCGTCTCCCTTGTACCCCAGTGATTGGTTTAAAAATCAGGTGGGGCGGGGGTGGCTCAGTCGGTAGCGCGCCAGGCTCGTAATCTGTAGTTCCCAGGTTCGAGTCTCAGCTGGCTCAGCGTTGAGATTTATCTCCGAAAAACTCCCCGCCCTGCTCAGGTCAGTAGGGGACACCGATGGGCTTGGAAAGGCCGCCATCCGTCGGATGGGACGTTAAACCGTGGCCCCGTGTACGGGAGAGCCATACCCTGTGCACGTTAAAGAACACCCTGGATGGCCTTGACGGGAGGCTACTATCTGTCTCCCAACAGCTCTTCCAGTGGGTACCCTTCCCTAACCTTCTCTGAGCCTTCGGGGTCCACGTGACCTGGCCATTTAGCCCATGGTGTGCAAAAAAAGTGCCGCTCAGAGGTAAAACAACCCAACCCTAAAAATTAGGTTCCCACTTGGCCGGTGACTTCTTTTCGACACATGTGGCAGTTTTCTCAAAATTTTAGACACCAGTTACCAGATAAAAGAATTTTTTTTAGTACGACAGGGAGGTGATAAGCGAGATTTTAAAAATATTTCCCAAATCGTTATTAAAATTAAATTGATTAAGTTAAACTTCAGTTTCAAGATTAGATTAAGAATTAATAGGCAAAATATTTCTAAAAGAAATAAGGTTTTCTACAAATGGCAGTGGGTTGGGTTGTTTTCCCTCTGAGCGGCACTTTTTTGCACACCATGGGCTAAATGCCAGGCCACAAGTCCCCGAAGGTTCAGAGAAGGTTGGGGGAGGGGACCCACTGGAACAGCTGTTGGGAGACAGATGGTAGCCTCCCTTCAAGGCCATCCAGCGTGTTCTTTAACGTGCACAGAGTATGGCTTAACGTCCCATCCGACGGACGGCGGCCTTTCCAAGCCCATCGGTGTCCCCTACTGACCGTGGGCAGAGCGGGGAATTTTGCGGAGATAAATCTCAACGCTGACCCAGCTGGGACTCGAACCTGGGAACTACAGATTACGAGCCTGGCGCGCTACCGACTGAGCCACCCCCGCCCCGGTGGCAGTGGGATGGTTAGTGGGATGTTTAAAGTAGAAAAAGAAAATACTAACGACAGCTGGCTTATTAAGTGTATGACTGTTACCAGAGCTTAAGTGTCTCATTAGTTGACCTTGTGTTCTTTTCGCTGCGTAATTATTTGCATCCGCAGTATTTAGAGACAAGAACGTTATAATTTTAGTTAACTGCATTACATTATGAATAATTAACTTAGCAGAAAATTAAATTTAAGACACATCTAAATGACTTTTCCCTTGAAAAGTAATGCGAATTGTAAATGTCTCTGATAAAGAATGACTTCATGAGAAATGGATATCTCTAATAATAAATTCAGCACCGATAAAATATAAATACCGGAGCACACAGGCTCCTGTCAGACATCTGTGGCAAGCAGCTGCTTGAGGGGGTATTTTTTTTTATTTACACCGGTTACCCAAACTTGTTTCAGAATCAAGATTGGATGGGTTGTTTTATCCATCCAGTCTTGGTACCCTTTCCACATTTAGAAATGTCTGGCTACGTCCAGTACCAGACTGCACACATATATAAACAAAAATTCCCTATCTAAAGAAAAAATCAAAAGAGGTTCAACCAGACTAGAATATTATTTTCTTAAACCCGCTTCTTCTGAATTGAAGCAATCTGCCTCATTGAACACAATTCAGAAAAAAAGTTCCTTTTGATATCGTCTGCTCACCTCATTATTTGTTGATATCCTTCCCTTTTCCCGCGCTTTTTATTAAACAGCATAGCTGTATAGCAGCCATTCTTCATAATTCAATGGGGCGGGGGTTGCTCAGTCGGTAGCGCGCCAGGCTCGTAATCTGTAGTTCCCAGGTTCGAGTCCCAGATGGGTCAGCGTTGAGATTTATCTCCGCAAAATTCCCCGCCCTGCCCACGGTCAATAGGGGACACCGATGGGCTTGGAAAGGTCACCGTCCGTCGGATGGGACGTTAAGCCGTGGCCCCGTGTGCGGGAGAGACATACCCTGTGCACATTAAAGAACACGCTGGATGGCCTTGACGAGAGGCTACCATCTGTCTCCCAACAGCTGTTCCAGTGGGTCCCCTCCCCAAACCTTCTCTGAGCCTTCGGGGTCCATGTGACCTGGCCATTTAGCTCATGGTGTGCAAAAAAGTGCCGCTCAGAGGTAAAACAACCCAACTCATAATTCAATTTGATACAATTTAAAATACGCAGGAATGGATTGGTTTGTTGCACGTTATTTAAAACGAACACACGTAGAAAAAAAAGTTACAAAACCATCAAGCTTAATCTTTTAAATATAAATATACTATTGATATCATTTCAGCACACCAAAGTCAGTTTACATAATTTTCCTCCGACTACATTTGGCCGAAATTGAAACCGTTTGGTCGGAACGGGTTTCGCAGCAAAGCAGACGATTGGTACTTCAGTTGGCAAGTGTGGCAACACCGATTCTGCTTTCTGTGCTCGGCGCAATCAGAGCCTGAAACAAACGAATGTCACAAGAGCTTTAATATTTCAGGGACTTCTTTTTAAAAGTTGACACCGATGTGAGGCAGCGTTAAGTTTTCGTCTACAAATGTTACACAACGTCCTCCGTTCCTTCCGAGGTCTCGCACGACATGATTCATTCCCACTGAGCCAAATCGTCGACTCGTCTCCCTCGCGTTCAGTTGCTTTTAAACTTTGTTCTAATTAATCAAAAAAGAATATCATAATTAGTGCTGCTACGACCTCATTAAATAGGTCGGGAACATCGCATTGCAAAAATATAAATTTTTCACAATGTGAGACCAGACGCCATGTACGAGATGCCAACCAGGCCAAATTATTTTTACTCCAATAATTGTCCGTATAAATGGATTTCGTATGTTTCGTATTGAATATTTTCTGTAACATTTTACACGTTTTAAAATTAATATCTAAAATACTAAATATTTTCCGAAAAACATATTTTGTTGCTTTTTTTATCATATTGTTGCGGATTACAAAAATGGATAGCCACTGAGCGTGAGTATTAAAAACTATATTTTAAAACCAAATTCAATACAAGGTAAATTGTTACAAAGAAAATATGGATGAAGTATCTTATTAACAAATCAACTATTAACTATACACAAGTCATCAATCTTCCTGCGCAGAGCACACAACATTAGCTCTGTCTATTCCACTAAATATTACCTTTTTACTTGATTACCATGTCGCTTGAATATCCGCGTACACATCATATAAAAGATACCACTTTTATACTTCCCGCGTACACAACACATAAAGATAATTCTTTATACTTAACGCGCACTGTCTCAGAACAGCTAACCGTCCATTTTCGAACTCTAGACCGTTGGAAACACGACCGTTACACGCTCCACAGTTCTTCTTCAAATTCTCCCAAAGTTCTTATTCGTTGGCTGATACTTTTTGCTTTCGGTTGTCAGATTCCTTCTGTCGTAACACTGCCCCTTCCTAGGTCTTGTTCGTCCCGAACAATTCTGGATTCCAAAGCTTCTTCAGTTCTTCGATGAAACGGGGCCAAACGATCCACGTGAACCACCTTGCACTTTGTAGCTGGACGTCGACGAATGCGATATACCACGTCATTAATCCTGTTAACTATTGTATATGGACCTTCCGAAGGTTTTTGAAGTTTTGGAGATAGTCCTTTCTTTCTATGTGGACTGTATAGCCAGACAAGATCTCCTTGATTGAAAACAGTTCCATTTATTTTACTGTCATATCTTGTTTTGGTTCTGTCACTTGCTATGTCGATGTTATGTCTAACGGAGTGATGGATTTCTTCTAGTCGTTGTTGTAATTCTTGTACGTATTGTGGAGTGGACACAGGCATTGCTTTGGGCCGACATATAAAAGGTCACAGGGAAGACGTAACTCTCTTCCAAAAAGCATCATGGAAGGTGTCTGTCCAGTTGTCTCATGCACTGCCGTCCTGTATGCCAGCAAAAGGAGTGGTACATGGCGATCCCAGTCACGTTGGTGGTCGTTCACAAATAATGCTAAATGCTGAGCAATTGTTCTATTGAACCTTTCAACCATACCATCCGACTGAGGGTGTAAGGGAGTTGTTCTGGTTTTCTGAATGCCTAATAGTTGACAGATGCCTTTAAACACATTGGATTCAAAATTCCGTCCTTGATCAGAGTGGAGTTGTAAAGGTACTCCATACCTACTAATGAAGTTATTAACTATCATCTCCGCCACTGTTGTTGCTTCCTGGTCTTGGATGGGATATACCTCAGGCCACTTTGCGAAATAATTCATTACCACTAATAAATATCGATTTCCATCATCAGTTCTAGGAAACGGACCCATTACATCAATGGCTATTCTTTCAAAAGGGGCACCAACATTATACGTTTGCAGCTTACTCCGACTCCTAGTCTTAGGGCCTTTTTTGCTGCACAGGCTTCACATTGCCTACACCATCTTTCAACGTCTGCCCTACTTTTCAACCAATGAAATCGTTCCCTGGCTTTGGCTAATGTCTTATTAACACCGAAGTGTCCTCCAGTGGCACTATCATGTACATCTTTCATCACAAGTTCCACTCGGGAGCGAGGAAGGATTATCTGCCAACGGATCAGCCGTCCAGTGGGATTCTCCCATCTTCTGTATAATACACCGTCTTTCATTTTTAAGGACTCCCACTGTGCCCAGTAACTTTTAGTAGTTGGACTATACCTCGAGATTTGCTCCCAATTAGGTCTTACATCAGATTTTTCAATCAATTCTAATATTGGTTTTATGTCTTCATCATCTAGTTGAGCCTTCCTGATTTCAATTGGATTCCAGATGTTAGGGGTATCACTGTTTGTTTGTGTCGATACTGTTTGTCTTATGGGCCTTATCTCTTTAGTTCCAAATTTCAGTTCTGCATTATAGCAATGTTTACAGTTGTCAATACATGGGCGCCTGGAAAGAGCATCTGCATTCTTATGCGTTTTACCACTTCGATGTTCGATGGAGAAATCGTATTCTTGTAACCGTTGTTTCCACCTAGCGATTTGTCCTTCAGGGTTTTTGAAGTTTAATAACCATCTAAGTGCAGCATGATCAGTACGTATAAGGAATTTCTGGCCATAAAGATAATGGTGAAAATGTTCTATTGCTTTTACTATTGCTAACAGTTCTTTGCGTGTTACACAATAATTCCGTTCTGGTTTGGATAAAGTTTTACTAAAGTATGCAATAACTTTCTCTTGTCCGTCTTGTTCTTGTGAAAGTACAGCACCGACTCCTGTGTTACTTGTATCAGTATCTATTACGAATTGTTTTCCAGTTTGTGGGTGCGCTAGCACTGGTGCTGTGGAAAGAGTTTTCTTTAGCTGTTGAAAGGCTATATCGCATTCGGTGGTCCACATAAACCGCTGGCCCTCATCTGTCAGACGATGTAATGGCCTTGCGACGTTGGAGAAACCTTTGACAAATCTTCTATGTAGGTGCAAAGTCCAATAAAACTACGAAGTTGATGAACATCTTGTGGTGGAGGCCAGTCTCTTACAGCTTCTATCTTACTAGGATCAGTCTTGATGTAGATCAGTCCTGATGTAGTGATTTCTATCTTACTAGGATCAGTCTTAATCCCTGATGTAGTGATCACATGACCAAGGTAATGAACTTCTTGCTGGAACAGTTTACACTTTGTCGGTCCCAATTTTAACTTGGCTGCCTTAAGTTTTTCAAATACTTGACGAAAATTTCTCAAATGTTCTTCAAAAGTTCTTCCAAGAACTATGATGTCGTCCAAGTAAACCAGACAGACCTCCAAAGACAAACCTTTGAGCACCGACTCCATTAGTCGTTCAAATGTAGCAGGAACATTACAAAGTCCAAATGGCATCACCTTAAGCTGCCAAAGCCCATTCCCTGTAGTGAAAGCTGTTTTCTCACGGTCTTCAGGACGTATACCAACTTGCCAATAGCCGCTCTTTAAGTCTAATGTTGAGAACTATTCTGACCCAGATAAAGTGTCTAGTGTATCATCAATCCTGGGTAAAGGAAAGGAGTCTTTCTTTGTTACGTCATTTAATCTGCGATAATCTACACAAAATCGTGTAGATCCATCCTTTTTCTTGACAAGAACTACTGGTGATGTCCAGGGACTCTGTGATGGTTCTGTAATGCCCTGAGCTTTCATGTCCTTTATGAGTTGTTCCGTCTCCTCTCTTTTTGCCAATGGAAGCCTTCTTGCCGGCAGATGGACTGGAGGAGAATCACCAGTGTTAATTTTATGTTCTGTCAGGTTAGTACGGCCATAATCATTTGATGTGGCAGAAAAAATGTCAGAAAATTCTTTTAATAGGTTCTCGGCCTTAACAGCTTGGTTTTCAGTTAATATTCGTCTTGTTTCTCTCCATAATTCAGTAAGATGAGATGGGATGTCTGTACGATTTTGATTTGAATCAGTAACTTCTATTTTATTTATACTTGTTACACAGGTAACAGCTTCACATATTCCTAATTCATCACCTTTTTTTAACATTCTATTGGATTTGTTACAGTTCATCACTCTGATAGGAATCTGTTCTTTATCTATTCTGACTATAAAGTCCTTGCAACCAGGATATTATGAGCCAAAGCTCCTTTACCAGAGGCATCAGTAACTGCCAATCGGAAGGCCCCAGAAGTCTCCGCCCGATGTCCACGGACTATAACTTCACTTTGTGCTGGGATCTCTGTGTCTTCCGTCACTAATATTGGAGTTACGCTTGATAAAGAATCAGACTTCCGGCTAAGCAGAGGAATCTCTTCTGTCTCATAGATGAGTAGGTTATCACTGGGTCTAATGTTGAATCCATGTTTCTTAAGAAAATCAAGGCCTAATATGCATTCATCGTAGATGTCAGCGATATAAACAGGATGGTGTACCAGACAGCTACCAACTCGGATGTTAAGTTCTATTTTTCCATGGACTTTTGCCCGATCTCCAGTGGCTGTTTGTAGGCTTATTTTAGACTGTGTAGTATTCAAGTTTGGGTGAGGTATTATTTTCTTTATTATGTCCGTTCTGAGTAAAGTTACATTTGCACCAGTGTCGACTATCATACGGCAAGGTATTCCATTTATGGCTCCATCAGCTACTAATCCATTATTATCACCATGTAATGTTGAAACGTGGGCGACTTCCCCTGGGGCCAACCAATCAACAGCCAGCCTTTGCCTCGCAAGATTTACAAATTTTCTGTTTCCCTGATCCTGTTGTCTAGTTGATGGACTTGGACTCCTCATTCGTTTCCTATTGCATTTGGTACGAATGTGTCCGGTCTTGCCACAATTCCAACACTGAGGTCTGTTGTAGTTTTTGAAGAAGAACCTTTTATATCTTTCAAAACGGATAGTATGGCTTTGGTAGTTCTTTCATTTCATTATCCTTTTCTACAGTTTCTTCTGCACTCACAAATCTCACTGTACGTTTGTTCGCTCGGGAGGAAAGCCTAGAGCACTCGTATTTCATAGCATGTACCACAGCTGACTTTAAGGATTCACCTTCCAACATCCTCAGAGATTGCTGAGTGTCAGGGTCAGCAATAGCATCAATAAATTGTAATTGAGCTAAATTATCTTGAATTTCTGGTGGACAATTACTATAAGCCAATCTAGCTAGACGCTCAATATCACTAGCAAGCTCTTGCAAAGTTTCACCATTTTTCTGCATGCGATGTTTAAATTGAGTCACGTAATATTGTTTTAAATAACTATCACCAAACCTTAGTTCTAATGCAGAAACTAGACTTTGATAATCAAGTCGTTTTTCTTCTGGAACAGACTACAAAACTTCCGCAGCAGAATTTCTTAAGGAAGCTGCAAGAAAACTGGCCTTTTGGAATTCATTCCACTCATTGGCTGTAGCGATAACTTCGAATTGTGTTTTAAATACTGTCCAAGATGATTGACCATCATATGTAGAAGGTTTAGTTGTATTTTTAGCGATATGTGTAATAACATTATTTCCACTAGAATTATTATTATCACAAGCAGAAGGTAACATTTCATTTCTCAAAATCTGAAACTGGCGTTCACAATCAGTTTTTACAATTTCTATTTCATGTTTATAATCTAACTTAACACTATGAAGATCATATTTTACACTGTCAATTTCAACCTTTAAACAATCACATTGTTTATTAAGTTCGGTTTTAATGTCCTTACACTGATCAGTAATCTTATCAATTTGAGAAGCCACTTCATCTCTCATCTCAGTATTTTGTGCGGCTATTTCGGCTTTCAAATCATCCCTTTGTCTAACAAGGTCACCTATTTTGTTGCTTTGGGTAGCAATTTCACCTTTAATATCAGTCATCTGCGTAGCCATATCGGCTTTCAAGTCATCTTTTTGAGAAACTATCTCAGTTCTCAACTCATTATTTTGTGCGGCCATATCGGCTTTCATATCAGCTTTATTAACTCATCCATACTTCTAGTGAAAGGCATTCAATTAAATTATTCTGCTTCTGACACCAAATGTTGCGGATTACAAAAATGGATAGCCACTGAGCGTGAGTATTAAAAACTATATTTTAAAACCAAATTCAATACAAGGTAAATTGTTACAAAGAAAATATGGATGAAGTATCTTATTAACAAATCAACTCTTAACCATACACAAGTCATCAATCTTCTTGCGCAGAGCACACAACATTAGCTCTGTCTATTCCACTAAATATTACCTTTTTACTTGATTACCATGTCGCTTGAACATCCGCGTACACATCACATAAAAGATACCACTTTTATACTTCCCGCGTACACAACACATAAAGATAATTCTTTATACTTAACGCGCACTGTCTCAGAACAGCTAACCGTCCATTTTCGAACTCTAGACCGTTGGAAACACGACCGTTACACGCTCCACAGTTCTTCTTCAAATTCTCCCAAAGTTCTTATTCGTTGGCTGATACTTTTTGCTTTCGGTTGCCAGATTCCTTCTGTCGTAACAATATTTACACTTTATTTTTGTCACTTGACTGAAATTAAAGTTTTCGTTAAATTTCTGAATTATTGAAGAAAACAACATGATTAAAAGCCAAGTTGTTTCGTGATACGCATTGGTTTTTTTAATTGTGATGCAAATTGTTTAAAAATTAGTTGTATTAAGTAATTAGCAAAGAGATTTCTAAATTAGTGCTTCACATAATATTGTTGATTTACTAAAAAATAATTAACTGCTTCTTGTGTTTCAAACATCTTTTATAAGAAATTCCAGCAATTTTAAAAAAATGTACAATTAAAATACTGCATTATATGTTCATTTAATAAGTTAAAAAACGTAAATAATGTAAACATTTAGTGTAACAATAGAAGTATTTATGCTAACGTTATCAATATGTGAAACTGTATTTTGATATTTAAATTCCGTTTAAATTCCAATTAAAAAAAGATGTTCAAAAACGTGAAATTTTTTAAGTTTATTTTTAAGTGTAAAATACTTTTAGAATAGTGAATGACGAGAACACGAGTACGTTATCTATCGGAGGAATTTTTTCAGGGGGAGGGGAAAAAGGCAAAATTGATGTTGATAAACTAAGTATATCTGGAAACAAAAATAAAAAAAAGGGAAAACTTATCATTAGAAAATAATGCCCGATTAAAAAACTACCTTTTCAAAAAAGAGCTTTGCGTGGAGAGAATCCTTATTATCATTTTCAAAAAAAGAGCGAGCTTGAATGAAACCCCCTTATTTGAAAATGGGCCCTGTCTAGATGAATCCTTTGCAATCCTACTCTTAAAATACTTTTAATTAGAAAATGAAGCGGTGTCTCGATGAAACTCGTATGATGCTTTTAAAAAAAGTCCCTTATAGATGGAATTCGTATGATTCTCTAAAACAAAAAAGTCTAACTTGGATCTTTTTCAAAAAATCCCTTCTGTACGGAACTCTTATACTCCTTCGAAAGCTGGAGCGGGGGTGGCTCGTAATCTGTAGTTCCCAGGTTCGAGTCCCAGCTGGGTCAGCGTTGAGATTTATCTCCGCAAAATTCCCCGCCCTGCCCACGGTCAGTAGGGGACACCGATGGGCTTGGAAAGGTCGCCGTCCGTCGGATGGGACGTTAAGCCGTGGCCCCGTGTGCGGGAGAGAGATACCCTTTGCACGTTAAAGAACACGCTGGATGGCCTTAACGGGAGGCTACCATCTGTCTCCCAACAGCTGTTCCAGTGGGTCCCCTCCCCCAACCTTCTCTGAGCCTTCGGGGTCCATGTGACCTGGCCATTTAGCCCATGGTGTGCAAAAAAGTGAAGCTCAGAGGTAAAACAACCCAACCCGAATAGCATACTGCCCATGGCCACACGTGGCCCGCGAGAGAATTTTCTTGGCCGCTAAACAATTTTGTGTTTTGGTGAAAAGTGACCCATCCAGTCATTTCTTGGATCTCACATTTTAAATTTATTTAAAGATAATTTCAAGAATTCAAAATGAAAGTTACGTAATTTCCTTTAAATTTGTTTCTCGTTAGAAGAGTTTCGAAGAAATGCCACATTGCTATTTGATTAGAAGGCAGCAACATTAAAATTCTATTCTATAGCAATACAAGTCCTGAGGGTAAGACTTAAGTAAGCTTTCCCATTTATAAAATATTCCACGTAACAAGAAATATTAAAATAATATTCTATATATAACGAGATTTTATAATTTTTTTTTCTTAATCTATTTTTAGTGTCGGATATAAAATATGGGGCTGAAAGGAAAATTATGCAAAGTCAACTGTTTTGGATACCAAATCAGATAGACCAGTTTGAGATTTAGTATAAGATGACAGGATTTTAGGGAGGGGGGAGAGAGAGTGACCGGGACGTACCCAGAGAGGGAGGGTTCGGATCCCCTTTCTTAACATCCTCCCCCCCAAAAAAAATAAATAACTAAATAAACAAATCATAGATATGTCCATGACACCAAGTATCACTGCACAGGGTTGTGTCATCGCTAACAAAATGTACGACATAATTCCATTTCTGCCTCGTCGTTGCCTTAAATTTGTATGAAGGAGGTTTCATGTTTTTATTCCGAGAAGCATCACATTCTCTCTGGTAAAATGAATGTGGCAACAAATTCGAAACAGATTCGGAACGATAAACATTCAATCTGGACTCGACAAATTTAATTTTTTTCAAAAATTGCTAATAAATATAGGTGCCATTTGTTTCAAGTAATAAAACTAGTGTGGAACCTAGTGAGTTAGATCCACTTTCAATCGATCAATCTATACGTGTGCACTTTAGTGTTGGCGATTTGCATTTGTCCACCGATAAGAGGACGAAGGTACATAAAGAAAATTGAAAAAAGTGGTTGCAAAACCTCGCTCGAGCAGTCACGCAGTCGATTTCGATTGTTGTGAAAGGAAAAAAGGCACTAGTTGTGCAGACATAAAAAAAAGTTATAGGTGAGAGCAAAATTATTTATGTTCAATGATTCGTTATAAACATGCAGCAATGGATGCGACTCGAAATTTGAAGCTGATGCAGAGGGTCAGTAACAATTGGGTTGGGTTGTTTTACCTCTGAGCGGCACTTTTTTGCACACCATGGGCTAAATGGCCAGGTCACATGGACCCCGAAGGCTCAGAGAAGGTTGGGGGAGGGGACCCACTGGAACAGCTGTTGGGAGACAGATGGTAGCCTCCCGTCAAGGCCATCCAGCGTGTTCTTTAACGTGCACAGGGTATGGCTCTCCCGCACACGGGGCCACGGCTTAACGTCCCATCCGACGGACGGCGGCCTTTTCAAGCCCATCGGTGTCCCCTACTGAGGGTCAGTAACAACCATACCATACATATACTATGGTATCAGAATAATATGACCACCTATCATACATATACTATGGTAGGTGGTCATTTTATTCTGATTCAAGAGGCCTTAAGCTACAACAAGCTTCAGAGGCCCTAAAAATTCGAAGTCGAAATATACACAGTAGAATTTTTAGGGCCTCTGAAGCTTGTCGTAGCTTAAAGCCTTTTGAATTTGCTGTAGTTTAGGGCCTCAGAAGGCCAAAGTCCGGCCCTGAGTAATCAGGTGCGCTAACCACTAGTCGCAGTATGGGTTACTAGATGGAAGAATCAAATTCGAACTCATGGTTAAATCATCAGAATCCATCATCCACATTTCGAGATAAGACTTCATAATCACATTGCTTATTTTGTTAATGCATGACGAACGATAAGTTGTGTTTAATCCTTTGTTTATTCATAAAGTGCGAAGAAAAGGGTCGAACTATGCATTCTTTCTTGTTCCTGCATGGTTTGGTATGCTCACTGAACGAGAGGTAACGAGGATTGTAAACTGAACTTTGCGTGTTACGTTCTATGAAAAATAACATAATTTTGGCACGGTTCTGGCAGCAGAGGATATCGGTTTCTCATTCTTGTATTTTGGTTCTCCTGAGATCAAAGGAAATAAATTAACTTTATTCAGCACACGCAATCTGGCAACGGCAAAATTCTTGTGGTTTTAAACGCCGACTTTTGTGATTCCTTTCCAAATTCAGAGTATTTTGATATTCTTTTTTCCTGCAAGTTAAAAATGTGTGGTTTGAATGTAAAAGACCCGAATCTGGTAAAAATTTAGTTGGAAGAGAAGAATGTTATTTTCTTTTTCAAATATTATTCTCGCTAAAGAGTGAAATATAGGATTTTGTCCCTTAGTGATTTTTTTACAAATATGTTAGTTTCAAAATTATTAATTACATTAAAAAAAGTAACCTTTTAAAATTATTAGCTTTATATTAAAATTTGTTTAAATTTTTTATTAGTTTTAAATGTTTTTGTTATGCAAATCAACATTAAGCAGTAACGTCCTTGATTTGCAGTGCATTTATTGGCGTGTGGTTACAGAGACCCATTTTATCAGAGAAATTTTTTTTACAGAGACCCCTATTTTATCAGGTAAAATGTGAATTTTGTATTGATTTTTGTTATCAATTTTATTATCGAGTGGGGAATACGATGATGAGTTAATAACTAAAAATAATTTTATTTAATGAAAAAATAGTAGTAATATTAATTTCATTGTCTCCCGGATGGTCATGAAGCTTTCACAAAGGTAGGATTTATTTTTTAAAGCAGTGGTTCTCAACCTTTTATGCTTCACTTACCCCCTGGAAATGTGTATGTAATTGGCATACCCCTTGTATAGATAGATAAAATTATAGTTATAGTATAGCAATGGTTATTTTTACTTTGTTACTAGATCTAGCGACTTTTGAGCTCTCACGGCGTACCCCAAAAACTTTCACAGTGTACCCCCAAGGGGTTATGCTTACCCCACGTTGAGAACCCCTAGTTTAAAGTAATAAAGAACTGTTGAGAGTCTCAGAATTTGCATAACTTGAATTTCTGAAGAATAACTTTATATCTTGCTGTAAAAGATGCGGGCTACTGTTTTTGTGGTCGTATACTTTTCCAGACTTTCGTAGGAGCACAAACTTAGGGGGGAGAGAGGAATCTTTTTTTTTTCTCTAAATATGACTACATCAGTCACAGCTCATGAACCAATAGAGCTAGATATTTTTTTTTTCTTCCCAGGACCGAGGAAGAAAATATGTCAAGAAAACAAAAAAAAAACACGCTGCATGTTCAATTTCTTGTACACGAGGATTCGTGTCGAGTTTGGCAAAATAGCTCCAGTTGATATCGACGGGTGAGACCTAGATATTATTATCTCTTAGGACACCCGACCTAGCTCCGTTATTGGTTCAGAAATATCTGGCAGTTGCTACTGCATCGGTGGCACGCGAGACTCGATGAAAGGACGACAGACGAAAAATTCTATCTCTAGGAATTTGGTTGTCAATTGTTGGCAACAGTCCAAAGAATGGTGTGCTGAAAAGATCAACGTTGGGATGGAATTAGCAACCGAAAGTGCAGAGAAATAAAAAACAAAACAGAAAATACTGAATATGGTATCGTCGAAGATAATTTTGAATGAAATATTGTTTTTTATTTTGTATAGACTTTCATTTGAATATAATTTGTTAGGTTCTGCAATAGTTTACTTAAACCTCCTTTTTTTCGGTTCATGGAAGGAGGTTCATTGGGTTGTTTTACCTCTGAGCGGCACTTTTTTTGCACACCATGGGCTAAATGGCCAGATCACATGGACCCCGAAGGCTCAGAGAAAGTTGGGGGAGGGGACCCACTGGAACAGCTGTTGGGAGACAGATGGTAGCCCCCCGTCAAGGCCATCTAGCGTGTTCTTTAACGTGCACAGGGTATGGCTCTCCAGCACACGGGGCCACGGCTTAACGTCCCATCCGACGGACGGCGGCCTTTCCAAGCCCATCGGTGTCCCCTACTGACCGTGGGCAGGGCGGGGAATTTTGCGGAGATAAATCTCAACGCTGACCCAGCTGGGACTCGAACCTGGGAACTACAGATTACGAGCCTGGCGCGCTACCGACTTAGCCGCCCCCGCCCATGGAGGGAGGGAATACTTAACTTTACCTAGAGACATGATGAGAGGAAACTAAATGTCAAATTCGGTGATCATAGCTCTTAACGTTTAGGGAAAATTCTTTTCCCTGTTTTAAATAGAGGGACTTTTTGCGGGGAGAAGTTTGAGGGGAGGAAATCTTATGTTGCTTAAAGCGAGGATGAGAGGAAGCTGTAATGCCAAATTCAGATCCTACCTTTTTATCGTTTAAGAGAAAGTATCCAGTATTTCCGTGTACAGTCGCTCAAAAAAATACGTCATTTAGATTAATTAGTATTTAGTGATCTGGCAACCTTCGTGTCACGTGACACAAAGGTTGCCAGATCACTAATTCCGAAAAAAAAATCGTTTCCAGATATTTTTTCTGAATTTTGTAATCAATCATAGTGTTCGGATACTTTTTTGAGCGACTGTAGGTGGTCATATTATTTTGATACTAGATCGTGTGGGCTCACTCACGGAAATATTGAGCGTGTGCAGTTACCGTTCACAGCAAACTGGAGCGTGTGCAGTAACTGCAAACGCTCCAGTTTACTGTGAACGGTAACTGGAGCGTGTACAGTTGCTGTACACGCTCCAGATATTTTTTCTGAATTCTGCAATCAACCATAGTGTTCGGATATTTTTTTGAGCGACTGTACATGTGTGTTAGTGTGTATTTTGTGAAGACGGAAGAAAGATAGAAGATTAAATCCCTGTGTTTCGTTAATCTACTATGGGGGGGGGGGGGTGGAAGTTGTATAAAGAAATTCTGTTATTATAGCTCTTACCGTTTAAGAGAAATCACTCTTCATTTTTTTCTAAAGAAAAATCAAAGGAACTTTTATGGAGCTATTTTTCGAGGGGGAGGGAGAAAAATATTAAGAGCCAAACTCTTTCGCTACTTTATGTTGCAGTTTGAGGCAACTGTATACTAAATTTTGGGGAGCCAAGCTCTTGCCATTTAGAAGCAGTTCGTACCACTTTTTCTGTTGGGTGAAGCAGTTTTTAGGGGACCCTTACATTGCACTACGTTGATGTTCCTCCTACTATCTAAGGAGGAGAGGTAATTTTTTTAGGGGGAAAATTTTGGGATGTCCAAACCCTTACTTTGGTCTAAGTTACGATTAGGGGAAGGAGTATACTGAGTTTGATGGTTCTATCTCTTACCATTTTAAAAGAAGTTCGTACAGCTTTTTAGGGGTAGGGAAGTTTTTTTTTCGGGGGGGGGGGGGGGGTCCTAACCTTTACATTGGTCTAAGCTATGATTAGAAGAAGCAGTATGTTAAGTTTGGCGGTTCTAGCGTTACTATTTAGAAGGAGTTCCTATCAATTTTTTGATGGGGAGGGGTGTTTTTGGAGGGAGAGAAACAGGGCCAGCGTGAACTTTTGCGGTGCCGGGTGCCAAAATTGTTCGGGGCCAAAAAAAAACGCATTTATATGTACTTCTAAATTTTATAATAATAAATTATTTGTTATAAGTACAAAGTGCGGTACATATCTACGTACAACTTATAGGAACACCGAGTATACTTAAATATTACATAATTTTTTTCGCCTTTTTCACCGCAAAATATTTAATCACGTCATCAAAATTGACCGATTTCGCTTTCTATTGAAAGAATAGTTAGTCATCGATTAGCGGATTCTGCGATTGGATTTACTATTGGGCTTGGAAAATAACTGACAAGCGCTCTGGTGATGGGACGTTGAGCTAAAGGAACGAGGATACATTGTGTCGGCTGCTGTCTTAAAGATAGGAAAATGGCGTCGTTTTTCACGATGAGCTTTTCGTGGACCGAGGAGCCTTTTGAAGAGCGGAGACAGATTCCGGGGAACACGCTGAACCCGCCTCGCGCCGGCCCGGGAGAGAAACTTGTGGGTCCGAACTTTTACGCTGGTCTAAGTTACGATTAAATATAGCAGGATACTGAATTTGGCAGTTCTAGCTGTTATCATTCAGAATCAATTTCTACCTTTCTTTAAAAAAAATAGGGTCATTTATTGGGGAAGAAAAAGTTTTGGGGTTCTGAAAACAGAGAAGCAGAAAAAACGAGAAACAGACAGACATATAGACTCTCAGATATGTAGCAGATTCTTTTCTTGTCTGGTATTTCGAAATGCTTTGTGCCATTCCCAAGTATTAAACTGTGAAATATTGATTATTGAAGGAAAAAAACAACAACATAGGACTATTATTTATGGCCTAAAATATGTCCATATGCAGATCAGTGATAAGAATTCGTTCCAAATTAGTAAAAATATTGTTTATAAAAAAAAATCCGACATACAAGTGTTTAATGTTATCATATCATGACGCTAACATGTCATAGGTCTGTCATACCCAATACGACCATCAGTGTTACAAAAACAGGGCAACCGATAAGGGTTAATTTCTTTTTTGTTAGTAAAATGATATTGGTAAATTCATATTTATCTAGTACTGCAATATTATATATTACATGTAATACAATCCTATTACAAGTTGAAGCTTAGGATTACAAGTCTATTACATGTAATCCTAAGCTTTAACTGAAGTAAAAAGAAAAATGCACCTGTGTCGAATTTTTCCTCCTCACCCCCATTTATTTCACCACCACCCCCCTCACACCTTATTCTCCCACGAACCACTTGATTTTAGTCCATTTACTATTTTATTTAAAAATCTTGTATCCTGTGGAACTAGTTTTTTTGCTTTCGGTGTAATATAATTTTCGTAGTGCATGCGAATATGCTGAGAGTATACGAAAATTTGTAAAAAAAATTCCTGCGAGCCATATTTTAAGTAGATAGTGACTTTTGGAGCGTCCTGTACATATTCATCAACTAAGTGTGTTTGTTAAGGTTGGGTTGTTTTACCTCTGAGCGGCACTTTTTTGCACACCATGGGCTAAATGGCCAGGTCACATGGACCCCGAAGGCTCAGAGAAGGTTGGGGGAGGGGACCCACTGGAACAGCTGTTGGGAGACAGATGGTAGCCTCCCGTCAAGGCCATCCAGAGTGTTCTTTAACGTGCACAGGGTATGGCTCTCCCGCACAAGGGGCCACGGCTTAAAGTCCCATCCGACGGACGGCGGCCTTTCCAAGCCCATCGGTGTCCCCTACTGACCGTGGGCAAGGCGGAGAATTTTGCGGAGATAAATCTCAACGCTGACCCAGCTGGGACTCGAACCTGGGAACTACAGATTACGAGCCACCCCCGCCCCTTGTGTTTGTTAAGAATTCCATTTTGAGCGGAGGAGGCTATCTGCATTTTTTGTTCCATCTCTACTTTGTATTTACGTCCCTGGAGACAAAAACTATGATAGGAAGTGGTAATCTCATTTCTCTAAGATCAGTCTAAGAAATATGCAAGGCTAGTCGATTACATTTTCTATCCTTCGACATTTCTCTGTTCACTTCTCAGTAAGAATTAGTTTCTTTCAATTATGCCGAAGCTCCTTTTCCCTTTGTTCTCACTGGGGCGGGGGTGGTCAGTCGGTAGCGCGCCAGGCTAGTAATCTGCAGTTCCCAGGTTCGAGTCCCAGCTGGGTCAGCGTTGAGATTTTTCTCTGCAATACTCCCCCGCCCTGCCCACGGTCAGTAGGCTGCCGTCAGTCGGATGGGACGGTAAGACGTGGCCCCGTGTGCGGGAGAGCCATACCTTGTGCACGTTAAAGAACACACTGGATGGATTTGACGGAAGGCTACCATCTGTCTCCCAACAGCTGTTCCAGTGGGTCTCCTCCCCCAACCTTTTCTGAGTCTTCGGGGTCCTTGTGACCTAGCTATTTATCCCATGGTGTGCAAAACAAGTGCCGCTCAGAGGTAAAACAACCAACGTTAAAGAACACACTGGATGGCCTTGACGGAAGGCTACCCTCTGTCTCCCAACAGCTGTTCCAGTGGGTCTCCTCCCCCAACCTTTTTTGAGCCTTCGGGGTCCTTGTGACCTAGCTATTTAGCCCATGGTGTGCAAAACAAGTGCCGCTCAGAGGTAAAACAACCAACGTTAAAGAACACGCTGGATGGCCTTGACGGAAGGCTACCATCTGTCTCCCAACAGCTGTTCCAGTGGGTTCTCTCCCCCAACCTTCTCTGAGCCTTCGCGGTCCATGTGGCCTGGCCATTTAGACCATCGTGTGCAAAAAAAGTGCCGCTCAGAGGTAAAACAACCAATCTGTTCTCACTCATTACTAAGAAACATTTTTTCGCTTCCTAATGAATGAACCTATGTCGTCACAACATATCGTGGCAGCTGCATGATGTCACCATTTCATGACGTCATCCCCAATCAACGGAAGCAGCTGCGCTCGGAGGTGGAGCGTCCAACCGCAACGGAAATGACATAGATCTTTTGGCTACACAGTCTGCCCTTTCCTTACCTGTCGCTCTGAATGCCTGTCAATTATTTGCTTTTACTCTTTATTGACGTCCGTGCTGGCTTTCGGCAAGCATTAAAGTCTGCTTCACGTGTTTGTGCCCAGGCGCAATTCCTAGAGATGGCTTTAAGACAAGAGCTGGAGGGTGGTTGCCATGGAGACGACCGTCAACACAACGGTTTTGTAGCAACGCTGTTGTGGCAACGATAGCGCATGCGCATGCTCAGAAGCCGACTGAAAGCGAGAGCGCGCGTGTTTCCAACCAGTGATAGCTTTTGCCTTCTGACGTTCCCGCTAACAGTTGCGTGAGTGTTTGGCAAAGGGAATATAGCCCCGAGGCAACAGTTGGGTGAGTAGAGGGATTAGCCATCCTTCTTTTTTTTAGCTCTATGATTTCGTGTAATGTTGCTAAATAGGGTGTTAGGGATTTTAATATGATTGGGTTCGGAAACATTTTATACCGAGTGTTTCTTGTATTCGCTAAATGTGTGCTTTGGTTTTGCCGTGAATTACTCCTGTTCTAGATAGGTCAATGTCATTCGAATGAACGGATTCAAGGCTCGCAAACGAGATTTTCAACTTCCTTGAGTTTATTCGAAGCTAGTTTAAGACTCTAGTGGTTTGGGAATTTCGCCATTACCAGTTCCAAACACGTACTCTAAAATTTTAAAGTTCGGTAAAAACCGTCCCGTGGCCGAGTGGTTAGCGCGCTTGGCTACTGATCTACGGGACCTGGGTTCGAGCTCCGGGTAAGGCATGGTTGTGTGTGTTGTTTTTCTGCTGAGGTCCTGCCATCCTCACAGACCTTCTACTTTGGCATATAAACTGACAGGCTCCTGTCAGACCTCTGTGGCAAGCAGCTGCTTGAGGGGGTATTTAAAAAAAAATTGGAAAATTAAGATTCGAGATAATTTTTTGTATGCATTTAATTGTTTTTAAGTGGTTAGCACGCTTGGCTACTGATCTAAGGGACCTGGGTTCGAGCCCCGGATTAGGCATGGTGTGTGTGTGTGTGTGTGTGTGTCGTTTTTCTGCTGAGGTCCTGCCATCCTCTCAGATCTCCTACTGTGGCATATAAACTGACAGGCTCCTGTCAGACCTCTGTGGCAAGCAGCTGCTTGAGGGGGTATTTATTTATTTATTATTGTATTACGTGTAAATCAATACTATACCAATAATGAATAAAAAATCTTGAAATCATATCGATTTCCTTTTTTTTTCATTTTAAGCCCCCCCCCCCCCCGGTAAATTTTGTTTCGATTCTCGTAAATACTTGTAATGAAGGATTCCCAGATTGGGCCATAGATTTGTTACCATCTGTTAAATCCAATCCCACTCTATACAGGTGTGTATATTAACTGTAGCAATGAGAGAAAGCATTTTGGTATCCAGAGTGAAATTGATGACCCCTATAGTTGTCACGTGATTGTGGCTATGAACTCCTGTTCGCTTGCGCAGCATAGGGGAGTTAGGAGGAGCAACTGGTTACTCTCTGGGAACTGGCAATGATATTAAAAAAAAACGCTCATTAACATAGCACCTCCTGATAGAAATACGTAATACATGCATTAGCTGACCCTACTGCTTCTATTACGCATATTTTTAGGGGGGTGGGGGGAATCTGCGGTCAGTAATGTGCCAGTTGGGTTGTTTTACCTCTGAGCAGCACTTTTTTGCACACCATGGGGTAAATGGCCAGGTCACATGGACCCCGAAGGCTCAGAGAAGGTTGGGGAAGGGGACCCACTGGAACAGCTGTTGGGAGACAGATGGTATAGCCTCTCGTCAAGGCCATCCAGCGTGTTCTTTAACGTGCACAGGGTATGGCTCTCCCGCACACGGAGACACGGCTTAACGTCCCATCCGACGGACGGCGGCCTTTCCAAGCCCATCGGTGTCCCCTACTAACCGTGGGCAGGGCGGGGAATTTTGCGGAGATAAATTTCAACGCTGACCCAGCTGAGACTCGAACCTGGGAACTACAGATTACGAGCCTGGCGCGTTACCGACTGAGCCACCCCCGCCCCAATGAGCCAGGTTCATTTATCTGAATTTTGCAAGTTCCTCCCCCAACTGTCCTGCACAACAATTTTCTGTTAACCCTTGTTCTTTCGCCTGCTAGGACAAAGATTCCGATGGAGTTGAAATGTCCGTCAACCCTTGATGCGGCATTAAGCAGTCGCAAGCAGCGCTGCAAATGGGAGCTTTGAACTAAGGGTACGGCAAAATGCATCATTCCTATGACATACGCACCATCTCCCCCCGGGGCGGGGGTGGCTCAGTCGGTAGCGCGCCAGACTCGTAATCTGTAGTTCCTAGGTTCGAGTCCCAGCTGGGTCAGCGTTGAGATTTATCTCCGCAAAATTCCCCGCCCTGCCCTCGGTCAGTTGGGGACACCGATGGGCTTGGAAAGGTCGCCGTCCGTCGGATGGGACGTTAAGCCGTGGCCCCGTGTGCGGGAGAGTCATACTCTGTGCATGTCAAAGAACACGCTGGATGGCCTTGACCGGAGGCTACCATCTGTCTCCCAACAGCTGTTCCAGTGGGTCCCCTCCCCCAACCTTCTCTGAGCCTTCGGGGTCCTTGTGACCTGGCCATTTAGCCCATGGTGTGCAAAAAAGTGCCGCTCAGAGGTAAAACAACCCAACTCATCTCCCCCACCCCCCAAAAAAAATACTGTTAAGATTTCAGATTATTTTCTCACCTGCCCATGCTCAGTATACTTGGGAATGGCGCAATCCTCAGATGCTTGTCAAAAAATACTGTATGTTACGTCGATTAGATTACTTTAAAGCAAAAAAAAATACTTTCTCTTTAATACTTTTGGACCAGCTTAATTGAAAAGTATCCCTACATCTGAAGTCGCGCTTTGAAAACATGCTGCCGTTTCCATCCTGGGGCGGGGGTGGCTCACATGTGCCGAGTCTGCACCCTCCAAGTCTTTACATGGTTAGAAGGTTAATAATTTCACAATTTGAATTTCTTGGATATACAGAGAGTAAACGGTAATTGCAGTAATTAAACCTTTTAGCCAGGCTGATAATCTGTAGTTCCTAGGTTCGAGTCCCACTCTGCCAGTATTGAGATTCATCTCCCCTAATCCCCCTCCCTGCGCCCGGTCAGTAGGAGAAACCGATGGGCTTGGAAAGGCCGCCGTCCGTCGGATGGGACGTTAAGCTGTTGACCCTTGAGCTGGAGTGCCACACTCTGTGAATCGTAAAGAACACACTGGATAGCCTTGACGGGAGGCTACCATCTGTTTCCTAACAGCTGTTCCAGTGAGTCCATTTCCGCCAATCTTCTCATGGTCCTTGTGGCCCGGCCATTTAGTCCATTGTATGCAATAAATGGGGCGGGGGTGGCTCAGTCCGTAGCGCGCCAGGCTCGTAATCTGTAGTTCCCAGGTTCGAGTCCCAGCTGAGTCAGCGTTGAGATTTATCTCCGCAAAAATTCCCCGCCCTGCCCACGGTCAGTAGGGGACACCGATGGGCTTGGAAAGGCCGCCGTCCGTCGGATGGGACGCTAAGCCGTGGCTCCGTGTGTGGGAGAGCCATACCCTGTGCACGTTAAAGAACACACTGGATGGCCTTGACGGGAGGCTACCATCTGTCTCCCAACAGCTGTTCCAGTGGGTCCCCTCCCCCAACCTTCTCTGAGCCTTCGGGGTCCATGTGACCTGGCCATTTAGCCCATGGTGTGCAAAAAAAGTGCCGCTCAGAGGTAAAACAACCCAACATAGTTCACTGCTAGCAAAAAATTATAAAAAGGGCGAAAATTAACTTTGACTGTTACCAACAAGCACAAGTACAATCAATAATAATAATAATACAGTGATCAAGATATAAATGAAATCGTGTTAAAATTGTATGCGGTTTTAGGTTTTAAAAATTTGGCGAAGCGCAAAAATTTTGCATAAGGGACCTGGGTTCGAACCCCGGGTAAGGCATGGATGTATGTGTTGTTTTTCTGCTGAGGTCCTGCCATCCTCACAGACCTACTTTGGCATATAAACTGACAGGCTCCTGTCAGACCTCTGTGGCAAGCAGCTGCTTGAGGAGGTATTTAGTTATTATATTATAGACGCCATATTGCTGCCAGAATCTGATTTTGTTTCTCAATTTGCAGAAATATCGATTACGTATTTGCATATACAGAGAGTAAACGAAGTCTTCCCTCACTTCCTTATCTCAACTTTCCCACATCGCTCTGCAATCTTCTGCTTGATATGCTTTTCTTCTTTGATTAGGGGCGGGAGTGGCTCAGTCGGTAGCGCGCCAGGCTCGTAATCTGCAGTTCCCAAATTCGAGTCCCAGCTGGGTCAGCATTGAGATTTATCTCCGCAAAACTTCCCCGCCCTGCCCACCGTCAGTAGGGGACATCGATGGGCGTGGAAAGGCCGCCGTCCGTCGGATGGGACGTTAAGCCGTGGCCCCGTGTGCGGGAGAGTCATACCCTGTGCACGTTAAAGAACACGCTGGATGGCCTTGACGGGAGACTACCATCTGCTCCCAACAGCTGTTCCAGTGGGTCCCCTCCCCCAACCTTCTCTGAGCCTTCGGGGTCCATGCGACCTGGCCATTTAGCCCATGGTGTGCAAAAAAAGTGCGGCTCAGAGGTAAAACAACAACAACTTCTTTGATTACGATTGTTTGAATTGTTCTACTTCGAATGGTTCAAGGTTATTGACACGCAAGACGAATTATATCAAATAAATGCAATAATAATAAAAACAGCCCAAGTAATATTCTTAAAACGACCAAGATTATTAAACTGCAATAGTGAGGTATTCACAGGCAGGGCCGTCTTAAGGCAATGACACACTGGGCAACTGCCCAGGGGCCCCACGATTCCAAATTTCGCAAAAGTTTGTGTTGATTAATCCTCGCTTTACAGCATGTTTTTTACGTTTAAACATTAATTTTGTTAAAAGTATCAATAAATCTCTAGGCTTAATTTTATTGACCTTTTACATTTTTATTCCTGTAGGTGTGTGTATTAGGGGCCCCCGTGCATAGCTTTGCCCAGGGGTCTACAATACTGTTAAGACCGCCCTGCCTACAGGGGCGTTAGTTGGCTCAGTCATTAGTCTACCTGTATCGTAATCTGCAGTTTCCAGGTTCGAATCCCAAGTGCGAGTTGAGATTCATCTTCAAAAACCTCCACTTTTCCAAAATATGGTTTTACATATATATTTGTGAGAATTTTTTATTTAATACGCTGGTTTCCATAAATTAAGAAAAATCCTATGTGAACTGTATTTTCACCTCTGCTTGTATTATTAAAATTCTTCAGGTCGAGGTTATGACCCCCTTGTTCCCCCCACCCCTATTCCCCCCACTTCTCTGACGACAGACGATACAGTACTGTGCAAATTAGTTGGGACAATAGGAAAATGCAGTAACAAAGACACAACTAAAATATTTATTTGTTTAATAGTGTAGTTAATAGTGAATGTGACCCCCCCCCCCTTAGCTTTAATTACTTCTTTCACCCTCTCAACCATTGATGCCACTAGCTTTCCACACATCTCCTTCACTTCAGGGTCGTGGTACCACACTTTCATGACACTTTCTATCATTTTGTTTTTCGTCGTGCAATTCATCTTAGATACGCGCGCTTTAATAATGGCCCACAAATTTTCAATGGGGTTTAGTTCGGGTGAATTTCCTGGCCACTCCAATACCTTCAAATGTTGCTGGGTAAAGAAGCTCTTAGCAAGCTTAGAATTGTGGCATGGAGCCAGATCCTGTTGAAATACCCCATCGCCGTTAGGAAACAGCTTCTGCAGTGTTGGGACCATTTTCGCCTCCAGAACGTCTATGTACTTTTTGCTGTCCATCATTCCTTCAATGGGGTGAAGCGTCTGTGACCCGGAAACTACGAAACATCTCCAAAACATGACCTTGGTTGGGTGTTTGGGGGATTGTTGGATGTGGCCGGATCGAAGAGGTACTCCAGGCTTCGCTTGTTCCAACTAATTCGCACAGTACTGTAGATTAAGTGAGCTGGAATACAATTGAAATGAGTTATGCACAGCAAAACATTTGAAATGCGAGAAAAGTAGTTCTTAAAATTGTTAACATCTAAATTCCATTGTGGGTTGTGAGAGTAAAGGAGAAAAATCTCAATTTATCGATTATAAATATACTGCTCACAAAAATTAGGGGATATTTTTATCACTTCATATTCATTTTGAAATATCCCTTAATTTTTGGGGGCGGGGGTGGCTCAGTCGGTAGCGCGCCAGGCTCGTAATCTGTAGTTCCCAGGTTCGAGTCCCAGCTGGGTCAGCGTTGAGATTTATCTCCGCAAAAATTCCCCCGCCCTGCCCACGGTCAGTAGGGGACACCGATGGGTTTGGAAAGACCGTCGGATGGGACGTTAAGCCATACCCTGTGCACGTTAAAGAACACGCTGGATGGCCTTGACGGGAGGCTACCATCTGTCTCCCAACAGCTGTTCCAGTGGGTCCCCTCCCCCAACCTTCTCTGAGCCTTCGGGGTCCATGTGACCTGGCCATTTAGCCCATGGTGTGCAAAAAAGTGCCGCTCAGAGGTAAAACAACCCAACCCCTAATTTTTGTGAGCAGTATATTTTATGACGATGAAAGTGTGCTGAAGTCCATCAAAATGGTTCACTACTCCGAGAAATGTCAGAGCTTTAAAATTTCCTAACTTTGAATCGGTAGCAAAGCATCAAGTGGTGCGCATTCCGAACCCCGAGTGACGTCAGGTGTAGAGGGAGCTGCTGGGGCGTGACAATCGGACATGACAGAAAACAAGGCTACAGAAGCAAACAAAAGAATGGGAAAAAAAAAAATTCCGCCGCTAGTTTGCTGCAGCAACTTCATAAATAAAACTGTGCACTGTATTTGTTTACGTAGCCTTCGAAAGCGAGCCTTTTTACCGGAAACGAAAAGCTTCTGGCACGCAGCTTTCGTTGGTTGTTGGTGCGAGACTGAATGGCTCATTTTCGCGAAATCTTGCTTGGTTCTGCCCCTCCATTCTTATCATCACGTGAAAAACCGGTAAGGTCCAGGCATGCTCTCTCTCGGATCGCGTGGATACTTGAGAGGTAGTCGTGCTGCCTTCTGAACGTGTGAAAACTTGGAAGGCCACCTTCTAACCATGTGGAAGCTTGTATGGTTTAATTACTGTAATTACCGTTTATTCTCTGTATATCCAAGAGATTCAAGTTGTGAAATTGTTAATCTTCTAACCATGTAAAGACTTGGAGTCTTGGCACTTTCTCCCAGGGGCGGGGGTGGCTCAGTCGGTAGCGCGCCAGGCTCGTAATCTGCAGTTCCCAGGTTCGAGTCCCAGCTGGGTCAGCGCTGAGATTTATCTCCGCAAAATTCCCCGCCCTGCCCACGGTCAGTAGGGGACACCGATGGGCTTGGAAAGGCCACCGTCCGTCGGATGGGACGTTAAGCCGTGGCCACGTGTGCGGGAGAACCATACCCTGTGCACGTTAAAGAACACGCTGGATGGCCTTGACGGGAGGCTACCATCTGTCTCCCAACAGCCGTTCCAGTGGGTCCCCTCCCCCAACCTTCTCTGAGCCTTCGGGGTCCATGTGACCTGGCCATTTAGCCCATGGTGTGCAAAAAAGTGCCGCTCAGAGGTAAAACAACCCAACAACTTGGCACTTTCTGATCATGTAAAAACTTTGAGGGTGTAGTCTCAACACTTTCTGACTACATAAAGACTTGGAGAATGTAGTCTGGGCATTTTCTGACCATGTAGACTTGGAGGATGCAGTCTCGGCACTTTCTGATCGTGTAAAAACTTGGAGGGTATAGTCTCGACACTTTCCGACCACGTAAAGACTTGGAGAATGTAGTCTTGGCACTTTCTGACCATGTAAAGACTTGGAGGTTGTAGTCTCGGCACTTTCTGACCATGTAAAGACTTTGAGGGTGTAGTCTCAACACTTTCTTACCATGTAAAGACTTTGAGGGTGTAGTCTCAACACTTTCTTACCATGTAAAGACTTTGAGGGTGTAGTCTCAGCACTTTCTGAGCATGTAAAGATTTGGGACACCTTCTGACTATAGGCAAGTTTGTATGATTTAATCTGGCTACTTTTTGACCATGTGAAAAGCGGGAGGTTTAGTCTCGACACCTTCTGACATATGGAAACGAGGAAGATTTTCTTGACACTCTCTGACTATGAAAAAATTCAAAAGAGAGTCTTGATTCCTTCTGTTTGAAGGCCTGGTACAGGCTGTTAGTACCTTTCAAAAAATATTATTCCTTCTGTTCGTGTGAAAGCTTGGAAGATTTAGTCATACTATCCTCCGACCATGTGGAAACGAAGGATTCAGGCGTGGCAACTGGTTATGTTCCGGGAAGGGGGTGACTCGGTCGGTAGCGCGCGAGGCTCGTAATCTGCAGTTCCCAGGTTCGAGTCCCAGTTGGGTCAGCGTTGATATTTATCTCCGCAAAACTCTTCACCCTGCCCACGGTCAGCAGGGGGCACCGATGGGCTTGGAAAGGAGGCCATCCGGCGGATGGGACGTTAAGCCGTGGCTCCGTGTGCGGGAGAGCCATACCCTGTGCACGTTAAAGAACACGCTAGATGGCCTTGACGGGAGGCTACCATCTGTCTCCCAACAGCTGTTCCAGTGGGTCTCCTCCCCCAACCTTCTCTGAGCCTTCGGGGTCCCTGTGACCTGGCCATTTAGCCCATGGTGTGCAAAAAAGTGCCGCTCAGAGGTAAAACAACCCAACCCATGCCTCCCTGACATGTGGAGTTACAAAGTTCAGGTCTCTCTGATCATGCAAAACCTTTAAAGTATCAACTTATAAGTATCGCTCAGAGATAAAATAAACCCAATCCTCGAAGAGACCCTTTTCTGACCACGTGACACCTCATAGGTTCAGATACTTGTGGGCAACTTCAGCTAGCCCGGGAACGTTCATGGCTCGAAAACATGATTTAGGGCGGTGTCTCTTATATAAAAAAAATCGAACAAGTGATACCGAATTTAGAATTTAGTGATATATTCGATGGCAAATTACAAAAATAATTTTTTTTTTCACGTGGAAAGTCAAACATCTAATGACTGCTGTGATGTTAACTCTTCGTTTGTCGGCCTATTGGGACCACTTAGGACGTTCCCTCGGTTCGATCGCTATACGCGACGGGTGAAAGAGTCTTTCGGATAAAATCAACGGTTTATTCACAATTGCAGAGACTCGATACTGAGGCTCCTCCCCAATAAATTAGTTCAAACTTCAGCCTTTACTTTAAAATACCGAATATTTATTTAACCTTCCAAACATACTTGAAGGACGAGGACATATGCTCAATTACATAGATTACAAACACACCAGCTTACTATGCCTGTTCAGCTGTATTTACAGAGCCAATGCCGCTATTACTAGTCGGCATTTCCCAGCTTTACAATTTCTCGTCCGCACGCTTCCAACCTCGACCGGCTCTCCTCTTCTCATCGTTGCCAAAACCCTTTCTTCCTTTCTCTGCCTGACCATCTGGGGCGTCCGTTAGCCCTAAGGGACCCGGGTCACTTGTCAGCGGACGCTAGCCGTTCCCTGGACACTGCTACTGCAATTAACTTTCCAGATGTCGGGAGAGAGGGCCTCCCCGTAGCATATGCCTATTTTGGTGAAATCCAAAGTAATGTACAAATTCTGAACAAAAAAAAAAATCTAAAAAGGCCTCTAGCCTGACACCTCCCTGCCAGAAGTCAGTAGTTAGTCCTGTTAACTGCTGACTAAAAAGTCAAGTTGAATGCTGAAAATCAGAGTTCATTTTCGCGTTAATCTTAGAGTTCAATGCCATAAAATTCAGAGTTCTAATTCGCTTCATGAATTCTATAAATTCTCTGCGAATTGGCACCTCTTTTACACATCTATGTACACTACACTTACATATAAAATAACTTCTAGGTATACTTCCGGTGACTGAGTCTAAATATTGTCTTTTTGCTTCAAACAACAACAAAAAAAAACCCTGGTGACTGAAGTAGCTGTCCGAGAGTACAGTTTATAAATTAATTCTCTCACTAATAACTGTCTTTGACGAAGGTATGCCGTACTGGCGGTGTTCATTCGCCCACAGGTGACATCCCAGGTGAAAGGCTAGACACACCTTTCGTGACTACCTAGATATCACCTTCCCGTACGTACCCTCTGACTCTACAGGCTGAAAGTCGTCGACATTGGCGTCGGCCTGACCCATTGTTACCTCCAATTGCCATGTTCGCTCCCTCCCCTACATAATTTTGATCATCGTAGACATCGAGTCTGACAGATTGCTGCACATGTTTGGGCTGGGAGATAGGACGGCGTTGATTGGACGGTCTCCATGGAGCATACATTTCCCTTTTTCTAGTTGGAATTTCTCTACCTCTTTCATAGTAGCTTCCTCTATTGGCCCACGGCTCGTGGATTTTCCTCCTGAGGGATACCAGTTACAGGCCTTCTCTCCTTCTTTCTAAGTAACTTACTATATGCTTCCACACCCAGAAGTACCTCCTTCCGCAGCTTTGCTACTACTGCGCATAGCACTTTAATTTCTCCGCCACTCTCAGTGCTATTGTCTGTACCATCAATCAAACTTAAAGGCAGCTCTTTTACCTCTGCCCTTATGGCATCACCAAACGGCCCATGCAACAACAGATGGTCTTTTACCGGGTGCTTTTCTTCGTTCAGCATCCCCTTTCTGATTACTGTCAGTTCTGCCCCCGAATCCACGACTGCTCTAGCTGTCTGGTCGCCACATCTGATTCGAACCTCTTCATAATCTACTGGGATACGTATCTCTCCCTGTTCCATTACTCGACTGTTTGGGCTTGGCTTTGAATGGGTCGTAACCCTTCCTATTGTTGCCTCACAAACATCTTTAGAATTCTGATCCAAGGTACTAACTTGGTATACCTGAGTTCGACTCTCACGGTCCCCAGTTCTCAGTGGGCAATCTTTCATCAAATGTTCGTCAGATCTACATTTATGGCACCTCCTTACCTTTGGGATATTTCTATATTCAGCTAAATTAACTGCCGATTGATACCTTCTGCTCGAGTAATTTCTCTCTGAATCTATCCTCTGCTGGGGGGAAACAACACGTTCTGTATATTGTCTATGCCTTACCTCTTTAAAAGCTAGGACCGTTCCGTTTACACTGGCTAGATGGATTTCTGCCCACGTGGCTATTTCGTCTGCTTTTGCCCATGACTCCGCCTCTTTCTGTACTACGTACGCATGAGTGTCTTGAGGAAGGCTATCACGTAATTTATCCGACACTATCAGGTTCATAAGCTCCTCAAAATTTGTCACCTTCCTACTGCGGACGTAGTAATCCCAGCTATTTCTGAGCCTCGAGGCTAATTGATTATATGACTCATTCGGTTCTTTCGTGATAGTTTCAAACTTTCTCTTGTACGCAGAGGGGGTGAGCTTAAACTCTTTTAATACGGCCTCTTTAACTTTCTTATAATGAACAAAATCCTCTGCACTTAATTTTCGAAAAACGTGATTTGCATAATTACCATCTAAAAAAGAAATGATGACTTTGCCTTGAAACTCCTCTGGTACTTCATATATTTTAAAACCCCTTTCCGCTGTCTCAAAGAGATTTATCACTTCTTCTGGGTTTTTAGGGCTTCCAGCTAACATATTTCCCAATAATTTTATATAATTAGCCAGCCGCGCATCTGCTGGATTACTAGAAACTGCCACCGTTCGCACATTACCCCTCTCCTCGTTTGCATTCCTCATTTGCAGTTCCAGCATTCTATACTCATGCTCTCTCTCCTTTTCTCTTTCTCTTTCTGCCGCCTCTCTCTCTTCCCTTCTCAGTTGCATCTCTAACCTCATCCTCTCTAATTCAAAATCATATCCAATCCTTTCTTTAGCTCTCAGCTTTCTGGTCCCGCTCTGCAGCATATCCGTATCGTTGTCATTGCCATAATCCCTCAACCCTCTCATGTCTATCGCAGCATCAGACTCTCTGTCTATTGTCACCTCCTCGCCTCCCAGATCACTCCCTGAATAACCACCCTGCGCGCTATCCCTCTCTGTGACTGTGTAGCCTCGCCTTAACTCATCCCTTTCCCTATCGCGACCGCTCCTAAGCTCCATTTTAGCTCGTACAGGCCTCTGCCATATCTAACTACTTGCCCCTAGAGTAAGAGGATACTTACCTCCGATGTGATGACAGGAACGAACCGCCTCGTCAGTCTGCCACCAGAAGCACACAGTCGGAACACTCTTGGCAGTATCAGCCTTGCGTCGGTCAGCTCCCAGTGGATGTTGAACTTTTCCGTCACCTTCACAGCATTTTCCACAGTTCGAACGTGATGCACGCTTCTTCAGGTGCCTTCACAGCTATTCTATCGCCTGAAGCACACCGCAGGACACTCTTGGTAGTATCAGCCTTGCTCTGGTCAGCTCACAATGGATGTCGGAACTCTTCCGTCACCTTCGCCCCTACTTTCACCTCTGTTGCGTACTGCCGACTGCGCCACTTTGTGATGTTAACTCTTCGTTTGTCGGCCTATTGGGACCACTTAGGACGTTCCCCCGGTTCGATCGCTATACGCGACGGGTGAAAGAGTCTTTCGGATAAAATCAACGGTTTATTCACAATTGCAGAGACTCGATACTGAGGCTCCTCCCCAATAAATTAGTTCAAACTTCAGCCTTTACTTTAAAATACCGAATATTTATTTAACCTTCCAAACATACGTGAAGGACGAGGACATATGCTCAATTACATAGATTACAAACACACCAGCTTACTATGCCTGTTCAGCTGTATTTACAGAGCCAATGCCGCTATTACCAGTCGGCATTTCCCAGCTTTACAATTTCTCGTCCGCACGCTTCCAAACTCGACCGGCTCTCCTCTTCTCATCGTTGCCAAAACCCTTTCTTTCTCTGCCTGACCATCTGGGGCGTCCGTTAGCCCTAAGGGACCCGGGTCACTTGTCAGCGGACGCTAGCCGTTCCCTGGACACTGCTACTGCAATTAACTTTCCAGATGTCGGGAGAGAGGGCCTCCCCGTAGCATATGCCTATTTTGGTGAAATCCAAAGTAATGTACAAATTCTGAACAAAAAAAAAATCTAAAAAGGCCTCTAGCCTGACAACTGCTCTTTCTAGATGGATCACACAACGAAGACTTCTGCTGAGTCAGGCCCGGATCTAGAAAAAAAATGAAAGGTGAGGGGGGAGGGGGGGGGAAGTGACGCAATTGAGCTGGAAAATAGGAAACGGGTGGGGGGGGGCCCAAGAGACTGGATTTCCATTTCAATATAACATTTCCCTTCCCCTTTTATGTCTATAAAAATTCCTTGGGTTCGAGCATGACCCCCTTTCCCATCGACCCCCTAGATCCTGCCCTGTTCTAATTCAAATATTTCTTTTCCCTCCTCTGGTTGAGTCGGTAGCGTGCCAGGCTTGCAATATGTAGTTCTCAGGTTCGATTCCCAACTACCTGTTTTGATATTTATCTCGCTTAATTCCCACCCTGCTCCTGGTGAGAAAGGCGATACGAATGAGCTTGAAAATTCTGCTCTTCTAGATGGATTACACAACGAAGACTTCTGCTGAGTCAGGCCCGGATCTAGAAAAAAAATGAAAGGTGAGGGGGGGGGGGAAGTGACGCAACTGAGCTGGAAAATAGGCTTAATCCTTCTTCGGATGAAACGTTAAGCAGCGTCTTCTTGTGAGGAGAACCGTGCTCCATCTGTATCCTAACAGCAGTCTAATGGATCCCCTCCCCCCAACCTTCTCTGACCCCTCAGGGGGCAGGGGTGGCTCAGTCGGTAGCTCGCCAGACTCGTAATCTGCAGTTCCCAAGTTCGAGTCCCAGCTGGGTCAGCGTTGAGATTTATCTCCGCAAAATTCCCCGCCCTGCCCAAGGTCGGTAGAGGACACTGATGGGCTTGGAAAGGCCGCTATCCATCGGATGGAACGTTAAGCCGTGGTCTCGTATGCGGGTTGGGTTGTTTTACCTCTGAGCGGCACTTTTTTGCACACCATGGGCTAAATGGCCAGGTCACATGGACCCCGAAGGCTCAGAGAAGGTTCGGGGAGGGGACCCACTGGAACAGCTGTTGGGAGACCAGATGGTAGCCTCCCGTCAAGGCCATCCAGCGTGTTCTTTAACGTGCACAGGGTATGGCTCTCCCGCACACGGATCCACGGCTTAACGTCCCATCCGACGGACGGCGGCCTTTCCGAGCCCATCGGTGTCCCCTACTGACCGTGGGCAGGGCGGGGAATTTTGCGGAGATAAATCTCGACGCTGACCCAGCTGGGACTCGAACCTGGGAACTATAGATTATGAGCCTGGCGCGCTACCGACTGAGCCAACCCCCGCCCCTATCGTATGCGGGAGAGTCATACCCTGTGCACGTTAAAGAACACGCTGGATGGCCTTGACGGGAGGCTACCATCTGTCTACCAACAGCCGTTCCAGTGAATCCACTTTCCCAACATTCTCTGAGCCCTCGCGGTCCTTGTGGCCTCGCCATTTAGCCCATTGTGTGCAAAAGAAGTGTCTCTCAGAGGTAAAAGAAAAAGTGCAGACAACTGCCTTGAACTCTATTTAACTAGGAGTTATTTTAATTTAAAAATTCCTGTTTCTTTTCCGTCTGATGCAGAATTTCCGCATCATACATCTCCTCCTCTATTCAGTTGGCATTGGCCTTGATGCTTAAGTGGGATGCATGACCACGCATCTTTTGCAGCGCTTCTGACCTTCAGCACGCAAAGGTTAACGATATCATCAGTTTTTACGAATTATTTTCTTGCTGCCAACAATTAGCGAGGAATAACCTGTCTAAAATATTGCAATCATGGGATAAACCACGTTAGGATTTAGTGTAGGCGAAATGCGGATGAGTCATGGGCAAGTGATCCGTTCTTGACCCGTTCCCCTCGACCCTCGTAATTCGCTGCTGTGTGAAAGATATTACTAGTGGGCGAGACCGAATCCAGAGGGTAAGGGGTCATCCCCTCTCCTCTTTGAGAATACTAATAATCAGAAACGAAACGTATATTAGCCGTACTTTTCAAGAAATTTGTTTAAGACTATAAAAATGCATTCTTGAAGGCGATTCATATTGACCCAATCTTGGTTTCCCCCCCGCACACAACAACATATATTTTTCTAGATCCTAGCTTTGCCAATGGCATAGTGACGGGCGGGGGTGGCTCAGTCGGTAGCGCGCCAGGCTCGTAATGTGTAGTTCCCAGGTTCGAGTCCCAGCTGGGTCAGCGTTGAGATTTATCTCCGAAAAAATTCCCCGCCCTGCCCACGGTCAGTAGGGGACACCGATGGGCTTGGAAAGACCGCCGTCCGTCGGATGGGACGTTAAGCCGTGGACCCGTGTGCGGGAGAGCCATACCCTGAGCACGTTAAAGAACACGCTGGATGGCCTTGACGGGAGACTACCATCTGTCTCCCAACAGCTGTTCCAGTAGGTCCCCTCCCCCAACCTTCTCTGAGCCTTCGGGGTCCATGTGACCTGGCCATTTAGCCCATGGTGTGCAAAAAAGTGCCGCTCAGAGGTAAAACAACCCAACCCAAAGCCGAATTCATAAGAATTCAGCATTAATTTTAATTCACATAAAAAAATCTTCACATGAAACAACAAAGATTAAGTGCTGCACATTATAACTGCTTATTTTGAATTTGCATTTTAGGACAAGACTTCTGTTTTTATACTGTACATTACTGATCACGAAATAATGTGTCCATTTCATGGTCCAGTTTTAATAGTGGCTGTATGTGGATGTCTACGAAATGGCCCAGTGACATCCTTTCGATAGATGAGCCCCACTTTAAGCGATAGAGTCAACACACGCAATTGTATCATTTGGGCAAACCTAGGCTTACACTCGAAGCTTTTAACTAGGCAGCATTATCGAAACTTAAAAGAACCCACCCCCCTAACTGAAGAGATTTTTCTTGTACCCAATTACCAGAATGATAGAAGGCTGCCTTATACACTGAATGATGGGGGGCGGGGGTGGCTCAGTCGGTAGCGCGCCAGGCTCGTAATCTGTAGTTCCCAGGTTCGAGTCCCAGCTGGGTCAGCGTTGAGATTTATCTCCGCAAAAATTCCTCGCCCTGCCCACGGTCAGTAGGGGACACCGATGGGCTTGGTAAAGGCCGCCGCCCGTCGGATGGGACGTTAAGCAGTGGCCCCATGTGCGGGAGAGCCATACCCTGTGCACGTTAAAGAACACGCTGGATGGCCTTGACGGGAGGCTACCATCTGTCTCCCAACAGCTGTTCCAGTGGGTCCCCTCCCCCAACATTCTCTGAGCCTTCGGGGTCCTTGTGACCTGGCCATTTAGCCCATTGTGTGCAAAAAAAATGCCGCTCAGAGGTAAAACAACCCAACCATTCGCTATTTTAATGTGTACAGCACATTGGATCGTGTGAGCTCACAAAAACCTGGATCGTGTGGGCCCACTCACAGAAATATTGAGCGTGTGCAGTTACCGTTCACAGCAAACTGGAGCGTGTGCAGTTACTGCACACGCTCCAGTTTGCTGTGAACGGTAACTTAAGCGTGTACAGTTGCTGTACACGCTCCAGATATTTTTTCTGATGGGTGGCCTTGACGGGAGGCTACCATCTGTCTCCCAACAGCTGTTCCAGTGGGTCCCCTCCCCCAATCTTCTCTGAGCCTTCGGAGTCCTTGTGACCTGGCCATTTGGCCCATGGTGTGCAAAAAAGTGCCGCTCAGGGGTAAAACAACCCAAAAACACAACACTGAATGATGACTATCCCACCTCATGTTTTCTCATTGGAAAGATCATTTCGAAGCTCTAGAAGTCTTCTGTGCGCCACCTGCTGGTCGAAATGATAGTCTTAAATAATATATTCTTCTCGTACTTAAACATATTCTTGCTTAATTAAAGGCTTAGGTATCTTGTATTTGCTAAGGAAGTCCCGAAAATTAAAGACTTAGAACGTCATTGCCGGCTCCCCTCCTGATGAAAGTTTCTAGGTACAGTCGCTCAAAAAAGTATCCGAACACTATGATTGATTACAGAATTCAGAAAAAATATCTGACAACGATTTTTTTTAGAAATTAGTGATCTGGCAAACTTCGTGTCACGTGACACGAATGGGGATTCAGTGGATAATTGACACTGAGGTTCAGAGGTGGAAGAATCCTATCGTATCATAAAGAATATAAATTTTCTCTCAAGCAGCTGCTTGCCACAGAAGTCTGACAATAGCCATTCAGTATAATACGCCTTGCGCAAGGTCTAAGAGGAAGTATAAAACTCGAAAAAAAATATATATTAAATTTCATTATATATTAAATCGCATATAAAATATATATAATTTATATATTTAATCGCATGTAAATCGCATATAAATAATATAATAATAAAAATATATAATAAATCGCATATAAAAATATATAGTAAATCGCACATTGGAAATTCTCGAAATATTGGGAAAAACTCGAAATAAAGTATAAAACTCGAAATTTAAAATATTTTTGCTCATCAAAACCATCGCATCCGTCTCACTGAGAATACAATGTAAAATGAACAAGATTGTATGCTTCATTGAACAAAGATTTCTTTTTTCAAACAGGTTTGTTCCCTGATATTTCTTTACTTGTGCACGCGCTTATTTATGATTTTATGTTTTACCAAGTATTGAAAAATTTTGCTTTCTGAGAAAGATTTGAATTTTGAAAAAGGCCCCCCCCCCCCTGATGGATTTTGGTTAGATTGCTTTACTTTTGATCGGCACGTTTTTTTTTTTTTTTTTTTTTTTTTTTTTTTTTTTTTCGCACAGTGGGGTAAATCGCCAAGGTCACAAGGATCCCGAAGGCTCAGGAGAAGGTATGGGGTACGGTTGGGTGGCACTTTTTTGCGGCACAATGTGTGCTAAATGGCCAGGTCACATGGACCCCGAAGGCTCAGAGAAGGCTGGGGGAGGGGACCCACTGGAACTGCTGTTGGGAAGACAGATGGTAGCCTCCCGTCAAGGCCATCCAGCGTTTTCTTTAACGTGCACAGGGTATGGCTCTCCCACACAAGGGGCCACGGCTTAACGTCCCATCCGACGGACGGCGGCATTTACAAGCCCATCGGTGTCCCCTACTGACCGTGGGCAGGGCGGAGAGTTTTGCGGAGATAAATCTCAACGCCGACACAGCTGGGACTCGAACCTGGGAACTAGCAGACTACGAGCCTGGCGCGCTACCGACTAGCCACTCCCGCCACCATGGGGCAGGTGCCACACTGGTCTTTCTTTCGTTTTGTGTTCATGTTGGCCTTATAGTTAAAAGAAAGTTATCCAAAAAAAGATTTATGTTTGGCATTACTTTGCCCGACACTTTATAGAACGTGTCACGGACGCTGGTAGAAATGTTACGGGGGGAGGGGGGGGGGGAACACTAATCAGTGTTTCAAGATAGAATTATTTATATAAAGTCGTTCATTAATGAGTACAGTTGCAAATAAGTAATCAAGCATACATTCTTTAAAAAAAAACATTAAATTGGGTACAGTCGTTCAAAAAAGTATCCGAACATTATGATTGATTACAGAAGTTTTTTTCTTTCTTTTTTTGAAATTAGTGATCTGGCAACCTTCGTGTTTCGTACAGAATTCATAAAAATATCTGGCAACGTTTTTTTTAGATATTAGTGATCTGGCAACCTTCGTGTCACGTGACACAAAGGTTGCGAGATCACTAATTTCTCAAAAAATCGTTGCCAGATTTTTTTTCTGAATTCCGTAATTAACCATATTGTTCGAATATTTTTTGCGCGACTGTACACCTGATATTATTTAACCCTTTCACGACTAAGGGAAACATTTTTCCCATTTTAAAATTGGTGATTGTCGTATTTAATTATAATCTTATCTGCATTTTTTATACAGAATGTCAAAATAGAACGTATGCCGAACGCAATTACGTAAACGGGAACGTTTAGTCCATGTCCATCTTTGCAATAATGTTGCATCTGTGCAATGTCCATCTTTGCCTCACTACCAAAAGAAATTGCTTCGCAGAATATCATAATTAGCACATCATTTTGTATAGTAATTTTATTTCATAATTTTGTATTATTTTAGTTAACATTTTGTTATAATAAACCAACAAATAAAAGACATTGCATAATAAGCCTAACTATAATTTGTGTTACCTTTATAGTCCATTGGGAAAAATATTTCCCATAAAATTCCAAAAAAACTACACATTGTTATGTATTTTTCTTATGATTTTTATTTATTTTACGTCTAAACAAACTAAAATAAACAGTTACATACTAATATTTACTCTTAGAAACCTTATGGTCCTGAAAGGGTTAAGGTAAATTAACGATCACATCTTGCTCTTTCTCCGTCGGCCCCATGGGGCTGGGTGACTCAGTCGGTAGCGCGCGCCAGACTCGTAATCTGTAGTTCCCAGGTTCGAGTCCCAGCTGGGTAAGCGTTGAGATTTATCTCCGCAAAATTCCCCGCCCTGCCCACGGTCAGTAGGGGACACCGATGGGCTTGGAAAGGCCGCCGTCCGTCGGATGGGACGTTAATCCGTGGCCCAGTGTGCGGGAGAGCCATACCCTGTGCACGTTAAAGAACACGCTGGATGGCCTTGACGGGAGGCTACCATCTGTCTCCCAACAGCTGTTCCAGTGGATCCCCTCCCCCAACCTTCTCTGAGCCTTCGGGGTCCATGTGACCTGGCCATTTAGTCCATAGTGTGCAAAAAAGTGCCGTTCAGAGGTAAAACAACCCAACCCTGTCGGCCCCACAAGGACATATATAAATGTTCACACATGATATTGAAATATAATTTTTGTCGTAGTAAAATAATTACTAGTAAATTTCTCCAGAAAAGGGGGAAAAAATGGAAAAGAATTCTCGAGAAGAGAGCATATTGGAAATAGTATATTTCTCGCGAAATTCTCTAGAAAGAACTCGAGATGGGACGCTAAGCCGTGGTTCCGTGTGCAAAATGAGCTACACGCTGCTCACTTTAAAGAACACTCTGGATGGCCTTGACGAGAGGTTACCATCTGTCTCCTAGAAGCTGTTCAAAAGATCCCCTTCCCAACCTTCTCTGAGCCTTCGGGGTCCTTGTGACCTGAGAATGGATTTAACCCTTTTTGTGAAAAAAAAGTCGATCAGAGATAACCCAATTTTTCATAAAATGCTTTCATTAGAAGTTCCAGAGGGGCAGGGGTGGCTCAGTCGGTGCGCGCCAGACTCGTAATCTGTAGTTCCCAGGTTCGAGTCCCAGCTGGGTCAGCGTTGAGATTTATCTCCGCAAAATTCCCCGCCCTGCCCACGGTCAGTAGGGGACACCGATGGGCTTGGAAAGGCCGCCGTCCGTCGGATGTGACGTTAAGCCGTGGCCCCGTGTGCGGGAGAGCTATACCCTGTGCACGTTAAAGAACACGCTGGATGGCCTTGACGGGAGGCTACCATCTGTCTCCCAACAGCTGTTCCAGTGGGTCCCCTCCCCCAACCTTCTCTGAGCCTTCGGGGTCCATGTGACCTGGCCATTTAGCCCATGGTGTGCAAAAAACTGCCGCTCAGAGGTAAAACAACCCAACAACACAACCCAACCCTTAGAAGTTCCAGAACTTCGAAATTCAAGTTCACGTAACCCGGGATGGTCATAATTCAATGGCCACTGAGTGTATGTGATGACATGATTCCAATTTCTAGTGAACGGAAGTATCGAGAGTATAATAACTGTGCTGTTATTGCAAAGTATTCCTTTTCAATCCCCAAGAGTAATTAAGAGAATCAGGAAGCATTCAACAGACTTGAAACTGGCACAGATATTAAGGACAGAAAAAAGAATGAGACGACACAGTTATTCGTTCTTTTTGGTTCCGTTTGCAATTTCTTTCAGATATGAATGGAACTTTGAATTTCCCGATTTTCGGTAATTACGTAAATATCGAATAATGCCTAATTTTAAGATTAAGTATTGTTCAATACTTCAGCCTTCATAACCCTCTAAGTACAGTCGCTCAAAAAAGTATCCGAACACTGTGGTCGATTACATAATTCAGAAAAAATATCTGGCAACGATTTTATTTAGAAATTAGTGATCTGGCAACCTTCGTGTCACGTGATTACAGAATTCAGGAAAAATATCTGGAGCGTGTACAGCAACTGTACACGCTCCAGTTACCGTTCACAGCAAACTGGAGCGTGTGCAGTTACTGCACACGCTGCAGTTTGCTGTGAACGGTAACTGCACACGCTCAATATTTCCGTGAGTGAGCCCACACGATCCAGGTTTTTGTGAGCTCACACGATCCAATGTGCTGTGAACATTAACCGCAACCGCTCCAGTTTGCTGTGAACGGTAACTGCACACACTCCATATTCATTGCATTATATATTCATACGCATTATATATATTAAAAAATATCCGAGCACTACGGTTGATTACAGAATTCAGAAAAAAATATCTGGCAACGATTTTTTTTTTTAGAAATTAGTCACCTGACAACCTTCGTGTCACGTGACACGAAGGTTGCCAGATCACCAATTTCTAAAAAAAATCGTTTCAGATATTTTTTCTGAATTCTGTAATCAACCGTAGTGTTCGGATACTTTTTTGAGCGACTGTACGAATTGAAAACAAGGATTTATTAGAGATTTAAATGAAGTCTTTGGAAAATGTCACTGGAAATAAATTAATCTTATTTTTAAGGGATCTTTAGATGTAATTTCCATTCAAATAGCAAGAAAATGTTCAAGATAAAATTTTCGAAATAAATTCTTTGCTGGATATTTACTATACAATTATACAAAATTTAATTATTCTAATATATGTGCAAAAACAATTGCTGCAATGAATTGGAAAAGGAATACACTAGACATTTTCCAAATAATTATATTTTCCAGCGCTAATGCTATTTAATATGGACATTTTTATTGGAATCTGTACGGAATGACCAAATGAGAAAATATCAAATTTTTCTGAAAAATAATTGATAATTATAGCGCGTCTTCGTTCTTTTTTCTTCCTCGTGTCTGTACTTTAAACTCTAAGACTTTTCACTTATGATGTCAGGATGGCACTACTGAGTTGCTTGAATAACTGGACTCCACTAATATGTATACTGTATATACAATTTTATTTACACTTCAAGCAATACAGTGTACAAGCATAAAAGGAACAGAGACTGCCGCTCGTCAAGTCACTAAAATAAAGAAAGGATTCTCAATCCTTTTAGCAAGGCTATAACCAAGCTTTCAGGTGTTCCCAACATCTATGCCAGTCGTTCTCAACCTTTTGTGCTTCACGTACCCCCTGCAAATGTATATGTAACTGGCGTACCCCTTATATAGATAGATAAAACTATAGTTATAGTATAACAATGGGAATAAAACATATATCAGTGGTTCTCAACCTTTTGTGCTTCACGTACCCCCTGGAAATGTGTATGTAACTGGCGTGCCCCTTGTATAGATATATAAAACTATAGTTATAGTATAACAATGGGAACAAAACATATATATCAGTGGTTCTCAACCTTCTATGCTTCACGTACCCCCTGGAAATGTGTAAGTAACTGGCGTACCCCTTATATAGATAGATAATACTATAGTCAAAGTATAACAATGGGAATAAAATAAAACATATATATCAGTGGTTCTCAACCATTTATGCTAAAATTCACGTACCCCCTGGAAATGTGTATGTAACTGTCGTACCCCTTGTACAGATAGATAAAACTATAGTTATAGTATAACAATGGGAATAAAATAAAACATACATATCAGTGGTTCTCAACCTTTTATGCTTCACGTACCCCCTGGAAATGTGTATGTAACTGTCGTACCCCTTATATAGATAGATAAAACTATAGTTATAGTATAACAATGGGAATAAAATAAAACATATATATCAGTGGTTCTCAACCTTTTACGCTTCACGTACCCCGTGGAAATGTGTATGTAACTGGCGTACCCCTTGAATAGATAGATAAAACTATAGTTATAGTATAACAATGGGAATAAAATAAAACATATATATCAGTGGTTCTCAACCTTTTATGCTTCACGTACCCCCTGGAAATGTGTATGTAACTGGCGTACCCCTTGTATAGATAGATAAAACTATAGTTATAGTATAACAATGGGAATAAAATAAAACATATATCAGTGGTTCTCAACCTTCTAAGCTTCACCTACCCCCTGGAAATGTGTATGTAACTGGCGTGCCCCTTGTATAGATAGATAAAACTATAGTTATAGTATTACAATGGGAATAAAACATATATATCAGTGGTTCTCAACCTTTTGTGCTTCACGTACCCCCTGGAAATGTGTATGTAACTGGCGTACCCCTTGTATAGATAGATAAAACTATAGTTATAGTATAACAATGGGAATAAAATAAAACATATATATCAGTGGTTCTCAACCTTTTATGCTTCACGTACCCCCTGGAAATGTGTATGTAACTGGCGTACCCCTTGTATAGATAGATAAAACTATAGTTATAGTATAACAATGGGAATAAAATAAAACATATATATCAGTGGTTCTCAACCTTTTATGCTTCACGTACCCCCTGGAAATGTGTATGTAACTGACTTACCCCTTGTATAGATAGATAAAACTATAGTTATAGTATAACAATGGGAATAAAATAAAACATATATATCAGTGGTTCTCAACCTTTTATGCTTCACGTACCCTCTGGAAATGTGTATGTAACTGGCGTACCCCTTGTATAGATAGATAAAATTGTAGTTAAAGTATAACAATGGGAATAAAATAAAACATATATATCAGTGGTTCTCAACCTTTTATGCTTCACGTACCCCCTGGAATTGTGTATGTAACTGGCGTACCCCTTGTATAGATAGATAAAACTATAGGAATAGTATAACAATGGGAATAAAATAAAACATATATATCAGTGGTTCTCAACCTTTTGTGCTTCACGTACCCCCTGGAAATGTGTATGTAACTGGCGTACCCCTTGTATAGATAGATAAAACTATAGTTATAGTATAACAATGGGAATAAAATAAAACATATATATCAGTGGTTCTCAACCTTTTGTGCTTCACGTACCCCCTGGAAATGTGTATGTAACTGGCGTACCCCTTGTATAGATAGATAAAACTATAGGAATAGTATAACAATGGGAATAAAATAAAACATATATATCAGTGGTTCTCAACCTTTTGTGCTTCACGTACCCCCTGGAAATGTGTATGTAACTGGCGTACCCCTTGTATAGATAGATAAAACTATAGTTATAGTATAACAATGGGAATAAAATAAAACATATATATCAGTGGTTCTCAACCTTTTGTGCTTCACGTACCCCCTGGAAATGTGTATGTAACTGGCATACCCCTTGTACACCCCTTCGTGTCACGTGACACAAAGGTTGCCAGATCACTCATTTCTAAGAAAATCGTTGCCAGATATTTTTTCTGAATTCTGTAATCAACCATAGTGTTCGGATTTTTTTTTAAGCGACTGTACAAACTTCTTGATGCTATTGGATTAATTATAACTACTGGTATATTAAATACTGGTAAGGGACCTGGGTTCGAGCCCCGGATTAGGCATGGATGTGTGTGTTGTTTTTCTGCTGAGGTCCTGCTATCCTCACAGACCTTCAACTATGGCATATAAACTGACAGGCTCCTGTCAGACCTCTATGGCAAGCAGCTGCTTGAGGGGGTATTTATTATTTATTATTTATATTGGATTAATATAACTACTGGTATATTAAATACTGGTATATTGGATTAATATAACTACTGGTATATTAAATACTGGTATATTGGATTAATATAACTACTGGTATATTAAATACTGGTATATTGGATTAATATAACTACTGGTATATTAAATTGCAGTTTTCTATGTAACATTACAATAATATTTTGAATTTATGTTCTGCTTTAAGAGCAAAAAAAACTTTACTTTCACATAGGATGTTTTTTGTTTTAATTTGTAGCTTTTTCCCCCAATGCATTTTTTTTTATAAAGTGAATATCAAACAGAATTTCCAAATCAGGATCCTTTTTCTATTATCTCAATTAGTATTTTTTTCGCTCGTGTCAGCGATCAATAATTCAGTAATGTTTGCTCATGTTCTTGCATATCTTATCAAATCCGAGATTCTATTCGTGTTAACATAAATTTTTTATCCGCAGTTTCATCAGCTATCATTCATTTGTCAATCATCTTTTATTCGCCGAGACCTTTTAAATGCGGATATTCACCATCCAGCTCCAGTTATAAACTTATCGCTACTTAAGAAATTTAATAACGTATATTTACCGAGATGATGAGGCTTGAATAGCGTATATTTATCAAAATGATGAAACTGGAAGGGATTGAATAATGTATATTTACCAAGATGATGATGCTGGAGGGATTGAATAACGAATATTTACCAAGATGAGGAGGCTTGAATAACGAATATTTACCTAGATTATGAGGCTTGAATAACGCATATTAGCTTAGATTATGTGGCTTGAATAACGTATATATACCAAGATGATGAGACTTGAATAACGTATATTTACCAAGATGATGAGGCTTGAATAACGTATATATACCAAGATGATGAGGCTTGAATAACGTATATTTACCAAGATGATGAGGCTTGAATAACGTATATTTACCAAGATGATGAGGCTTGAATAATGTATATTTACCAAGATGATGAGGCTTGAATAACGTATATATACCAAGATGATGAGGCTTGAATAACGTATATATACCAAGATGATGAGGCTTGAATAACGTATATTTACCAAGATGATGAGACTTGAATAACGTATATTTACCAAGATTATGAGGCTTGAATAACATATATATACCAAGATAATGAGGCTTGAATAACGTATATTTACCAAGATGATGAGGCTTGAATAACGATATTTACCAAGATGATGAGGCTTGAATAACGTATATATACCAAGATGATGAGGCTTGAATAACGTATATTTACCAAGATGATGAGGCTTGAATAACGTATATTTACCAAGATGATGAGGCTTGAATAACGTATATTTACCAAGATGATGAGGCTTGAATAACGTATATTTACCAAGATGATGAGGCTTGAATAACGTATATTTACCAAGATGATGAGGCTTGAATAACGTATATTTACCAAGATGATGAGGCTTGAATAACACATATTTACCAAGATGATGAGGCTTGAATAACGTATATTTACCAAGATGATGAGGTTTGAATAACGTATATTTACCAAGATGACGAGGCTTGAATAACACATATTTACCAAGATTATGAGGCTTGAATAACATACATTTACGAAGATGATCATGCTTGAATAACGTATATTTACCAAGATGAGGAGGCTTGAATAACGAATATTTACCTAGATTATGAGGCTTGAATAACGCATATTAACTTAGATTGCGACTTGAATAACGTATATATACACCAAGATGATGAGGCTTGAATAACGTATATTTACCAAGATGATGAGGCTTGAATAACGTATATTACCAAGATGATGAGGCTTGAATAACGTATATTTACCAAGATGACGCCGCTTGAATAACGTATATTTACCAAGATGACGAGGCTTGAATAACATACATTTACCAAGATGATGAGGCTTGAATAACGTATATTTACCAAGATGATGAGGCTTGAATAACGTATATTACCAAGATGATGAGGCTTGAATAACGTATATTTACCAAGATGACGAGGCTTGAATAACATACATTTACCAAGATGAGGCTTGAATAACGTATATTTACCAAGATGACGAGGCTTGAATAACGTATATTTACCAAGATGATGAGGCTTGAATAACGTATATTTACCAAGATGATGAGGCTTGAATAACATACATTTACCAAGATGATGAGGCTTGAATAACGTATATTTACCAAGATGACGAGGCTTGAATAACATACATTAACCAAGATGATGAGGCTTCAATAACGTATATTTGCCAAAATAATGAGGCTGGAGGGATTGAATAATGTATATATACCAAGATGATGCTGCTGAAGGGATTGAATGATATTATTATTATATTTGCCGTGGCCGAGTGGTTAGCGCGCTTGGCTACTGATCTACGGGACCTGGATTCGAGCCCCGGGTAAGGCATGGCTGTTTGTGTCGTTTTTCTGCTGAGGGCCTGCCATCCTCTCACACCTTCTACATGTGGCATATAAACTGACAGGCTCCTGTCAGACCTCTGTGGCAAGCAGCTGCTTGAGGGGGGATTTATTTTTATTTTTATTTACCAAGATGATGAGAATTATATTAACCAAGATGATGAGGATTGAATAGTGTATATTTACCAAAGAAAACCCGAGATTAAGAACTCAAGAAGTTCTGTAAGATAATATCCATTCGTTAACTTATACAGACGTTATGATCACCATAGAAATTGTCCTAACATCATTACCAACGCGCGAGCAGTTTTCTAGATGAGGTTAGTGAACCTAAAAGTTTAGCACGTGCCTGTCTTCCGTTCAGCCGACGACTTGCGTGACGTCCTCGTGCTTTATAGGAAAATTGATCGTTTTTGCATTTCGGAGAATATGAATAATCATTCATTGTGGCAAGGAAATAATTTGAATCATTATTTGGCAATGCTTGATTTTGCTCATTTTTTAAAACTAGCAAATGAAAAACTCAAGGTAATTCAGTAACTGATTTCCTCGATGAATAGATTATTATAAACTCATTATTAGTATATTTTTGTAAACATGAAACTAAAATAATAATCAACAAGAAAATAGATCTGGTTTTATATGTGGCGACACATTTATTGTCAATTCGTTATTTACGTTTGATATGTGAAATATCAGGAAGCTCGATTCGCGATTAAAAATAATGCTTAAATGTAAATATTATTAACTAAGAAACAATGTTATGCATCTGTCAAAATTAATCTAGCGTCATTAAAATTAAATAAAATTTCTGTTCACAAGCCAAATAATAGGTTTATAGTATAACTAGGGGATTAACTGAATTTTTATTTGCATAAAATAAAATATATGAAACTTTAAATTCAATAATTAAAAGACTGGAATATTTATGTTGCCTATAAATATTGCCTTTTCTATTCGAATTATTATCATTATTAATTTTGTCAGTTTGAACTTATAATTACACATTTTATAAAATAATGGTCCTATAATCCGAAACATAAAAATTAAGTCTATGAACAAGTATTAATATTTCCTAATTATATAATTTGATTAGTTTTATAATATAAATTCGTTGGCTAATTAGTATAATATGCAATTTTTTTATGTTATTTTATACAGAATTATTTATAATATATATACTCATTCTTGCGTAAATAATTATGGTACATCGTATTATATAATTATTTTTGTATTATTTACTATCTAATTATTTATAATATTCAATCTTTTTTCATGGGAATATACCAGAACTTTTTTGCCTAAGACCGCTCGGAGGTAAAATAGCCCAAATTTAATTTTCGCTAATTATTTTTTTATCTTAAATAGCATTTTTTTTAATCTGATAATCCGATAATCGCGTAAGCAAGTCTTGTATATCCACGATTATACCTCTCAGATAGCTTTTCGTACCTGAATAAAAATTTTTATTGCTTTGCATAAATAAGAATTAAAAAACGTTAAGACCTGTGCATGTTAAAGAGCACACTAGATGGCCTTAGCAGGAAACTATTTTCAACATCCAGGAAGTTTTTCCAACCAAAGTTTAAAATAATATTTTCTTCTAACAAATAGTCCCTCTATGAATATCTCTAAAAATTGTTGCCTTTCCTTCCCTTGCCCATCTGTGAGCCTCCTTGGGGGTCCTTGTGACTTGACCCTTTAATCTATTGTGTGATTAAGAACCAAAAACATCCCTTGCAATTCATTTAGCATCTCTCCATTCTATGATGATGATAACGAAAAAAAAAACTTTTATAGTTATCAAGTTATGCATCAGATGGCAGCACCACCCAAAGATACAATATTTATGGCTCACGGGAAAAACTATTTTACATGCGACACGATCGTCATGTCAACCTCAATCAACATGTCGGACCTAAGGAACAGTGTTAGAATTTCAATAACCTTAAAGGAGTCGAAACACAGTAAATAATATATAAAATTTGCACATGAAGAATCTTTTAAAAAATACGATGGGGTAAAAAACGTTTCACTGTTTGTCGAAAACAGTTTTTAGTTCGTTTTCAGAAAAGAAAAGAGTTATTATTTTTATTCTGTGCACGTTAAAGAACATGCTGGATGGCCTTGACGGTAGGCTTCCACATCTTTCTTAACAGCTGCCCAACGAGTCCACTTCCCTCAACCTTCTCTGAGTCTTTGGGGTCCTTGTGACCTATCTGGACATTTACCCATTTTATGCACAGAGGTTAAACCGCCGAAATCCGTGGTTTTGGAAAGTTTGAAACCCGCTGGACTATGAGACTGCGCACTTTGAGGTTTCTAGAATTTTTATAGATTGATAGCTGATTTGACAGGTCATTGACCTTCCCCGTCTCCTCGTCCTCCCATTTCAGGCTCTCGTTATGTCTCTTGCATCAGCCGATATGCACAGCAGAGTCCTCAAGTCAATGATAAGGAGGCTGCGGTTGGGTTGCTTTACCTCTGAGCGGCACTTTTTTCCACACCATGGGCTAAATGGCCAGGTCACATGGACCCCGAAGGCTCAGAGAAGGTTAGGGGAGGGGACCCACTGGAACAGCTGTTGGGAGACAGATGGTAGCTCCCGTCAAGGCCATCCAGCGTGTTCTTTAACGTGCACAGGGTATGGCTCTCCCACACCCTGCCCACGGCTTAACGTCCCATCCGACGGACGGCGGCCTTTCCAAGCTTATCGGTGTCCCCTACTGACCGTGGGCAGGGTGGGGAATTTTGCGGAGATAAATCTCAACGCTGACCCAGCTGGGACTCGAACCTGGGGACTACAGATTACGAGCCTGGCGCGCTACCGACTGAGCCACCCCCGCCCAGGAGGCTGCGGATGACGTCATCTCCAGTAAAAGAAAACATCTTAGGAATAAAGAATCGGAATGGTACCGCTTTGGATGAAAGAAGTTTTCAAAGAAATTAGAAAAGTGTAAAATTGTCACGGACATAAAAGATCTAAAATCAGAAACCAATTGAAGAGAAAAAGGGAAACTTAGCAGAAATAAATCATCGCCTAAAAGAAGAATTGCTAGTTTGTGTTTCTCAGATTGACTTTTTCTTTTCCATTTGTATACAAAGGCCTAAATGGACAGATCCAAAGTATCCCAAGCGCTCAGAGCTGAAAAACGGTTCGCCGCTAAACTCTTAGGATACAGACGGCAACCTCACCATTAAAGTCATCCTGCTTTTCCTTTAGTGTTGGCAAGACTATCCTGTACATGAGTTACGGCTTAAAATAATGGTATCGCTAAATCTATCTGCTGGTACGGAGGGGGGGGACAAGGGACATCCCCCCCCCTTCTCTCTCTCTCCTTAAGAATGCTAATAAGGATAATAGCGACAAAAAAAATCATCAATCTTTAGCTAATTTCACGCATTTTCCGAAAAATATTTTAAAGACCTTTAAAAGGATTGAAAATGTTATACTGGAAGGGAAACTCAGTCTCTTGACCCTTAAAATAATTTTCTATTCTCCTCATAAAAAAAATTTGGGGTGGGGGTGGTGGGGCTCACTCAGTAGCACTCCAGGCTCGTAATATGCTAGTTCCCATCCGACGGATTTCCCAGGTTCGAGTCCCAGCTGGGTCAGCGTTGAGATTTATCTCTGCAAACCTCCCCGCCCTGCCTACTTTCAGTAGGGGACACCGATGGGTTTGGAAAGGCCGCCATCCGTCGGATGGGACGTTAAGCCGTGGCCCGTGTGCAGGAGAGCCAAACCCTGTGCACGTTAAAGTACATGCTGGGTGGCCTTGACGGGAGGCTACCATCTGTCACCTGACAGCTGCTCAGTGGTTCCTTTCCCTAAACCTTCTCTGAGTCGTCAGAGTCTTTGTGACCTGGCCATTTAGCCCATTGTGTGCAAAAAAGTGTCCCTCCCTAAACCTACCTAAAGTGTTGCTCAGAAGTAAACCAACTTAACCTTTGTCTGGGTCCTTGTGACTTGATCGTTTATTCTATTGTATGGTTAAGGACCATAATTGTTAAGTTATGCATCAGATGGCAGCACCACCGAGGATATTCACAGGAATCTCGCCGATGCATACGTAGAGTCGGATCTAAGGAGGAGAGTTAAATCCCGTTGCTGAATTTCAATAAACCATATAGGAGTCTAAAAACAGTAAATATATATAAAATACGTACATGAAAGAATATTTTAAAAAATACGGTGGGGGAAAAACTCGTTTCACTGTTTGCCAAGAATAGTTTTATCTCGTTTTCCAAAAAAAAAAACACCCGAGCTCTACTGTATTCGCTCTGTTGTCTTGCCATATCCTGTGTACGTTAAAAACACGCTGGATGGCCTTGATGGGAGGCTTCCATCTGAGAGAGGGCATCATGCCCCGATATCACTATACTTTAGCCAATTTCACGCATTTTCAAAGAAATACTTTTAAAACGGAGAGGAAAATGTTATACTGGAACGGAAATTCAATCTCTGACCCCCCCCCCCCTCCCTAATTTTCTCCGGTTCGATTGCATCACTCCCTCCCCTGGGGCGGGGGTGGCTCATTCAGTAGCGCGCCAGGCGCGTAATCTGTAGTTCCCAGGTTCGAGTCCCAGCTGGGTCAGCGTTGAGATTTATCTCCGCAAAATTCCCCGCCCTGCCCACGGTCCGTAGGGGACACCGATGGGCTTGGAAAGGCCACCGTCCATCGGATGGGACGTTAAGCCGTGGCCCCGTGTGCGGGAGAGCCATACCCTGTGCACGTTAAAGAACACGCTGGATGGCCTTGACGGGAGGCTACCATCTGTCTCTCAACAGCCATTCCAGTGGGTCTCCTCCCCCAACCTTCTCTCAGCCTTCGGGGTCCATGTGACCTGGCCATTTAGTTCACGGTGTGCAAAACAGTGCCGCTCAGAGGTAAAACAATCCAACTCTCAGTCAGAGTAAATTTATCAATGATTCTTTTTTTTTTTCTGTTTTGAATTTGCTAATCTTCTTTGTTAATGTTTTTCTGAATTTCTTAATATTTTTGTTTTGATTTTTTGAATTTATTAATGATTCTTTTTTTTTGTACAATAATTTCATTTAATTGTTTTGAGTTTTAAATCCTTTCATGATAAAGAATACTTTGTCCGGATGTAGGGCAAAGCTAAAGAATTGATCGGAACCTGTTTACAATTTCTCCTTGGCAGGAAGAATTGTTTTCGTATCGTCGTATCTTAAAGGGGCGGATTTTCTTTGCATACAGTTTAGCGCATCCAAGGTCATTCATTCGTCTGCTCTTTCTCTTCCACATCTTTTGCTACTTTAGAAACCAGGCGTGGTTGGTGACAGGAAAGGTCAGTTATCTAAAGGGTCTGAAAACAAATTACCTCAGAGAGAATGAGGAACGCACCTAAATTTGAGAATATAAAATGAGCTTGGCCAGTCTCTTTCGAACGATGAAAGGTGGCGCAAAACTAACGCCAAATGCAAGTGGATGCCAAAGTGATACTTGGAACCACAAGAAATTTTAAAACGTTGCAAATTCATCAGCGCCAGAGCGAAGAGTTTATGGGTTGGGTTGTTTTACCTCTGAGCGGCACTTTTTTGCACATCATGGGCAAAATGGCCAGGTCACAAGAACCCCGAAGGATCAGAGAAGGTTGGGGGAGGGGACCCACTGGAACAGCTGTTGGGAGACAGATGGTAGCCTCCCGTCAAGGCCATCCAGCATGCCCTTTAACTTGAGCAGGGTTGGGTTGTTTTACCTCTGAGCGGCACTTTTTTGCACATCATGGGCAAAATGGCCAGGTCACAAGAACCCCGAAGGATCAGAGAAGGTTGGGGGAGGGGACCCACTGGAACAGCTGTTGGGAGACAGATGGTAGCCTCCCGTCAAGGCCATCCAGCGTGTTCTTTAACGTGCACAGGGTTTCTCTCCCGCACACGGAGCCACGGCTTAACGTCCCATCCGACGGACGGCGGCCTTTCCAAGCCCATCGGTGTCCCCTACTGACCGTGGGCAGGGCGGGGAGCTTTGCGGAGATAAATCTCAACGCTGACCCAGCTGGGACTCGAACCTGGGAACTACAGATTACGAGCCTGGCGCGCTACCGACTGAGCCACCCCCGCCCCCTTGAGCAGGGTGTGGCTATCCGGCACACGGGGCCACGGCTTACCATCCCATCCGACGGACGGCGGCCTTTCCAAGCCCATCGGTGTCCCCTACTGACCGTGGGCAGGGCGGGGAATTTTTGCGGAGATAAATCTTAACGCTGACCCAGCTGGGACTCGAACCTAGGAACTACAGATTACGAGCCTGGCGCGCTACCGACTGAGCCACCCCCGCCCCCTTGAGCAGGGTGTGGCTATCCGGCACACGGGGCCACGGCTTACCATCCCATCCGACGGACGGTGGACTTTCCAAGCCCATTGGTGTCCCTACTGACCGTGGGCAGGGCGGGGAGCCAATCCAACAATTTGCGGAAACAAATCTCAACGCTGACCCAGCTGAAGGGTTTATGGTTTGAGGCAGAGTCAAATCTAAGGAAGTGATGAGGCGAGAAGGGAGAAAAGCATGCCTTGAGAATTTTAAGTAGCGGAAAGGAAGTGAAGAACTGGTGCATACATTGGGCTGAATGACCAGGTCACAAGGACCCGTAAGAGCTCAGAACTGGGCATTAAAATGAAAGTCACTGGACAACTGGTGACGAGGGTGGCTCAATCGATAGCGCTCCAGGCTCGTAATCTGCAGTTCTCAGATTTAAGTCCCAACCATGTGTACCAGCATTGTGATTTGTCTCTGCTAAATCTCCACTCGATGAGAGAGGGGATGCCGATGAGTTGGGATGTTGGCCACCCATCGGAAGGAAACGGAATTATTCTGTGTGCGATAGAGCCATACCCTGTGCACGTTAAAGAACACGCTAGATGGTCTTAATGGAAGGTTATCATCTTTCTCCTAACAGCTATCCAGTGAGTCATCTTTCCCCAACCTTCTCTGAGCCCTCGGGGTCCTTGTGACGTGGCCATTTAGCTCATTGTGTGCAAAAAAAGTGTCCCCAGAAGTAAAACTATCAACTTAATAAACCATTTCATTATGACAAGAGTCCAATGATGGAAGCAACCGCCTGGAGTTGGGTTGGGTTGTTTTACCTCTGAGCGGCACTTTTTTGCACACCATGGGCTAAATGGCCAGATCACATGGACCCCGAAGGCTCAGAGAAGGTTGGGGGAGGGGACCCACTGGAATAGCTGTTGGGAGACAGATGGTAGCCTCCCGTGAAGGCCATCCAGCTTGTTCTTTAACGTGCACAGGGTTTGTCTCTCCTGCACACGGGCCACGGCTTAACGTCCCATCCGACGGACGGCGGCCTTTCCAAGCCCATCGGTGTCCCCTACTGACCGTGGGCAGGGCGGGGAGTTTTGCGGAGATAAATCTCAACGCTGACCCAGCTGGGACTCGAACCTGGGAACTACAGATTACGAGCCTGGCGCGCTACCGACTGAGCCACCCCCGCCCCACCGCCTGGAGTTTCGTCCTTATACATGCTTTCAAGAGCATCGCCGACTCTTCCTTGTTCTTCTCTGCCGGGGCGGGGGTGGCTCAGTTGGTAGCGCGCCAGGCTCGTAATTTGCAGTTCCCAGGTTCGAATTCCAGCTGGGTCAGCGTTGAGATATATCTCCGCAAAATTCCCAGCCCTGCCCACGGTCAGTAGGTGACACCGATGGGCTTGGAAAGGCCGCCGTCCGTCGGATGGGACGTTAAGTCGTGGCCCCGTGTGCGAGAGAACCATACCCTGTGCACGTTAAAGAACACGCTGGATGGCCTTGACGGGAGGCTACCATCTATCTCCTAACAGCTATTCCAGTGGGTCCCCTCTCCCAACCTTCTCTGAGCCTTCAGGGTCCATGTGACCTGGCCATTTAGCCCATGGTGTGCAAAAAAGTGCTGCTCAGAGGTAAAACAACCCAACCCATTCCTCTTAACTACATAGTTGAAAAGGAATCGCTGTGACCTTGGAGTGAGGAGAGTTTCCCATCGTTGGATTGGTGCCATTGTGGGGCATCCCTGGTGTGATGTCAAGGCCTTATATCTTGATGGGGGTCAATGATGTCCCAATGGATTTCTTATCAAACTTTCGTCCAAGGAACAGAGTTTTAGATGCTCAAAGTGAGCACGGAAGCCACCTTATGGTTAAGGTGGCATTGAAGCATAATATGCGAGGACGGCGACATCATTTATTTGGTAAACATCACGTGGAATTTTAATTGTTCTTTCCTCTTACAGAAATGGGATGCAAACTGTTCAAAACTATTAAACCACAGCCACATTTGGCACACAACTTTCCAATCGATACTTTCCAATGGAAAGTATCGATTGGAAATTGCACACCATGGCCATTTAGCCCATGGTGTGCAAAAAAGTGCCACTCAGAGGTAAAACAATCCAATCCCCTTCTCACTAGAAAGGGAATGGCGACTGCCTTGGAAAATCGTCCAATGGAAAGTATCGATTTCAATTCCTTGGACGATTTGTCCAATGGAAAGTATCGATTTCAGTTCCTTGGAAAATCGTCCAAATCGTCAGTATGGTATGCCCCTTGGACAGGCGGGGGCTTTTTTTTAAATTACCAAGTCACAAGGCTCAAACAGTCTGCTAAGGAACAGATGGAAATCTCCCGCAGGGCATCCAACGTGTTCTGTAACGTCCACAGGGTATGGCTCTTCTCCACACGGAGCCACGTCTTTACGTTCCATCTGATGGACGGCTATCAAAACTTGAACCTGGAAACTGCAGATTACGAGCCTGGCGCGCTACCGACTGAGCCAATCCTTTGACACTCAACAACTTTGACTTTTTTCTACAAAACCCTTTTTTCATTAAAGATAAACATTTCAATAAAATCTCTCTAAACCTTCATTTTTCAAAAGCTGCTGATGCGCCATAAAACCCTAAACAACCAACCAACTGTTCAAATGCCATGGAAGCTGATGTGCTAAGTTCGGTTGGTTGGTTGGTTGTTTTACCTCTGAGCGGCACTTTTTTGCACACCATGGACTAAATGGCCAGGTCACATGGACCCCGAAGGCTCAGAGAAGGTTGGGGGAGGGGACAAACTGGAATAGCTGTTAGGAGATAGATGGTAGCTCCCGTCAAGGCCATCCAGCGTGTTCTTTAACGTGCACAGGGTATGGCTCTCCCACACACGGGGCCACGGCTTAACGTCCCATCCGACGGACGGCGGTCTTTCCAAGCCCATCGGTGTTCCCTACTGACCGTGGGCAGAGCGGGGGATTTTGCGGAGATAAATCTTAACGTTGACCCAGCTAGGACTCGAACCTGGGAACTACAGATTACGAGCCTGACCCGCTACCAACTGAGCCACCCCCGCCCCATTTGAAGGGACCAGCAGGTACATTGAATGTGGCAAGAGCCACCACAATACTGCTCGAAATCATGCCAATGAATTCCAACAAGACATTATCCAATTTCCAGTACCTTGCAGTACACATGCTGTGAGCAGATTTCTACAAACAAAAATTGATAATGGACGTGGATAATCAGAAGGACCTTGTTCAAATGAAGTCGTCAACAGTGGTTGTGGCGACTGTTGCTTCAATTCATGCAAACAGATCCAGAGGTATTTGCAAAGGATATTTCAAGCAGCGAAATAACAGTTCTTCGAATTCCGAAAACGAAATTAATTCTGCTCATCGATCTCCATGTAGTGAAACGATTCCCAAGCTCTTACGGCTTCTGCATCTGAGTTCTGACTGAGGGTTGGGTTGTTTTACCTCTGAGCTGCACTTTTTTGCACACCATGGGCTAAATGGCCAGGTCACATGGACCCCGAAGGTTGGGGGAGGGGACCCACTGGAACAGCTGTTGGGAGACAGATGGTAGCCTCCCGTCAAGGCCATCCAGCGTGTTCTTTAACGTGCACAGGGTATGGCTCTCCCGCACACGGAGCCACGGCTTAACGTCCCATCCGACGGACGGCGGCCTTTCCAAGCCCATCGGTGTCCCCTACTGACCGTGGGCATGGCGGGGAATTTTGCGGAGATAAATCTCAACGCTGACCTAACTGGGACTCGAACCTGGGAACTACAGATTACGAGCCTGGCGCGCTACCAACTGAGCCACCCCCGCCCCTATCTGACTGAGGAATAAATTGATCATTCTGACTGAGTTGTGTCATCTGATCATCTGAGTTGATGATCATCTGAATTAATGTTCTGACTGAGAAATAAATTGATCAATTCCTTATCTAACATCTTGTGGGGGATGAAACAATTCTTAACAACGTTTTTAGCATTATTGGCTTGATAGAAAGCCAAGATGGCTTCGAGAAGTCGATATCAGCAACAAACGACAGATCGTACGATGGTGTTTATTTACGATGGCAAAGTGATTGATTCGGTATTTAAAGATGAGATGCTTATTATTATTGAAACACATCTAGCGTTGAAAAGCAGTCCAATAGCTTTATTGGATGATAAGAAATTCACTGAACAGCGAAACATAGCACAAGGGCGGGTATGGATGTCAGTAGCTCGCCAGGCTCGTAACTAACAGGTTCGGATCCCAACTCTACCTATCTTGAGATTTATCTCCGCCAAAACCCCACTCTACCTTCGGTGAAAAAGGGGACGACAATGGGCTTGGAGACGCCGCTGCCCTTCGGATGGGACGTTAAGCCTTGGCCCCGTGTGCGGGTGAGAGTCATACCCTGTGCACGTTAAAGAACATGCTGGATGGCCTTGATGGGAGTCTACCATTTGTCACCCAACAGTTGATCCGTGGGTCCTCTCCTCCAACCTTCACTAAGCCCTCGCAGTCCTTGTGACCTGGCCATTTAGCCCATTGTATGCAAAAAAAAGTGCCGCTCAGAGGTAAAATAACCCAACCTTTACCAGCCTGCTCCTGTTGCAATACAGAGTCGAACCCCGTCCTCAGGACATGACAGAAAATGTGTGATAGACGACCGCTAATAATCCCTCAGTTTCTCCTTCTCCCATGAATAACGGGATTTTTCTAAAACAATACTCTCTCTTGACTTTTACATTGCTGCATCCCAATCTACGAAATCTCGATTCATGAATGGATGGCCTTGACGGGAGGCTATCATCTCTTTCCTAGCAGCTGTCCAGTATGTCCCCTTGCTCCAACCTTCTCTGAGCCCTTGGGGTCCTTATGACCTGGCCATTTGCCCATTGCAAAAAAAAAGTGCCGCTTAGAGGTAAAATAGCCAGGCCTTTACCAGCCTGGGGCGGGAGTGGCTCAGTCGCTAGCGCGCCAGGCTCGTAATCTGTAGTTCCCAGGTTCGAGTCCCAGCTGGGTCAGCGTTGAGATTTATCTCCGCAAAATTCCCCGCCCTGCCCACGGTCAGTAGGGGGACACCGATGGGCTTGGAAAGGCCGCCGTCCGTCGGATGGGACGTTAAGCCGTGGCCTCGTGTGCGGGAGAGCCATACCCTGTGCACGTTAAAGAACACGCTGGATGGCCTTGACGGGAGGCTACCATCTGTCTCCCAACAGCTGTTCCAGTGGGTCCCCTCCCCCAACCTTCTCTGAGCCTTCGGGGTCCATGTGACCTGGCCATTTAGTCCATGGTGTGCAAAAAAGTGCCGCTCAGAGGTAAAACAACCCAACCCAAAGCCTTTACCAGCCTGCTCCTGTTGCAATACAGAGTCGAACCCCGTCCTCAGGACATGACAGAAAATGTGTGATAGACGACCGCTAATAATCCCTCAGTTTCTCCTTCTCCCATGAATAACGGGATTTTTCTAAAACAATACTCTCCCTTGACTTTTACATTGCTGCATCTCAATCTACGATATCTCGATTCATGAGATTCATATAAAGCAGTAATGAGAAGTTTTTGTTCTTTCTTCTATGTAGTGCAATAATCATCCAGGATAATAATGACTGTGGTACTCCCAATCAATCATACGTTTCTTTGTTTCATCCGGGATCACCCCGACGATCGTAATGACCGTCTCTGATGCGATCAGCATTGTTGCATTATCTATCAGCCGACTTTGCTGGTTTGGCTGGAGTCGTATGATGCAATGGAGGCCGTTCGGAAATAACCACCAACAGAGTTTAAGAATCGGATTAGAAAAACCTCTTTCCCTAGGTTACCCGATTTCCTCCAGGGTATGGATATTTTGGGTCAGATCATGCGCTTCGGTCAAGGCAACCGTGATGAGGGGAAGGAAAGACGGAATTCTCTTTAAAGCTCTCGCTCCTCGATGCTGAACATTATGTTTTGGTATCTCTTGATTTCAGACTCATCGATTGCAGTGACACTTGAGATCTTCTGCAGCTATGGATTTTCTTTTGCATCTTCGGAATTAATCTGAAGTTTCTCAGTTTGTGTGTGACAGATATTGGAGGTGGCTCAGTCGGCAGCGCGCCAGGCTCGTAATCTGTGGGTCCCAGGTTCGAGTCCCAGCTGGGTCAGCTTTGAGCATTTATCTTCGCAAAATTTCCCGCCCTGCCCACGGTCAGTAGGGGACACCGATGGGCTTGGAAAGGTCGCCGTCCGTCGGATGGGACGTTAAGCCGTGTCACCCTGTGCGGGAGAGCCATATCCTGTGCACGTTAAAGAACACGCTGGATGGCCTTGACGGGAGGCTAACATCTGTCTCCCAACAGCTGTTCCAGTGGGTCCCCTCCCCCCAACCTTCTCTGAGCCTTCGGGTGTGACCTGGCCATTTAGCCCATGGAGTGCAAAAAAGTGCCGCTCAGAGAGGTAAAACAACCCAACTATTCGCTATTTTAATGTGTACAGCACATTGAATCGTATGAGCTCACAAAAACCTGGATCGTGTGGGCCCACTCACAGAAATATTGAGAGTGTGCAGTTACCGTTCACGGCAAACTGGAGCGTGTGCAGTAACTGCACACGCTCCAGTTTGCTGTGAACGGTAACTGGAGCGTGTACAGTTGCTGTACACGCTCCAGATATTTTTTCTGATGGGTGGTCTTGACGGGAGACTACCATCTGCCTCCCAACAGCTGTTCCAGTGGGTCCCCTCCCCTAACCTTCTCTGAGCTTTCGGGGTCCATGTGACCTGGCAATTATATCCATGGTATGCAAAAAAGTCCGCTCAGAGGTAAAACAACCCAAAGCTTGACTGAAGTCTTTTTTTTATGTATCTTGTTTCGTTTCTGCTCAAAGAATGGGAAGGAATAAATTGCAAAATGAAATTGAAAACGTAATTGTACATCCACTGGCACCAGGCTATATAAATAGCAGGCTGCGATCCTCCCTCCCCCTTGCTGAAAGAACTCCGACGATCGTGTCGGCCACGCCACAGCAACGCCCGTGGGCCTGCTTCCGAGCGCAACAGTAAAAGGCGTCGCCTGCCCTGCGCTTGAGCTAGTTAAGAGATTGCCAGTTCAGGGCACTTATCCAGTTTTCGTTTAGGTCAAATCCACCTCGCTCCCTCTATCCTGCAGGTATGGCGCAAAAGGAACTGGCAACGCCTGAGTAACAATGCAAACAGGAGAAACAGATACCTGACTCTCTTGGGGGGGACGGGGGACTCTTCAATGTACAGTCGCTCAAAAAAGTATCCGAACACTATGGTTGACTACAGAATTCAGAAAAAATATCTGGCAACGATTTTTTTAGAAATCAGTGATCTGGCAACCTTCGTGTCACGTGATTACAGAATTCAGGAAAAATATCTGGAGCGTGTACAGCAACTGTACACGCTCCAGTTGCCGTTCACAGCAAACTGGAGCGTGTGCAGTTACTGCACACGCTCAATATTTCTATGAGTGGGCCCACACGATCCAGGTCTTTGTGAGCTCACACGATCCAATGTGCTGTGAACATTAACCGCAACCGCTCCAGTTTGCTGTGAACGGTAACTGCACACGCTCCATATTCATTGCATTGTATATTCCTATGCATTATATATATTAAAAATTATCCGAACACTATGGTTGACTACAGAATTCATAAAAAATATCTGGCAACGTTTTTTTTTTAGAAATTAGTGATCTGGTAACCTTCATGTCACGTGACACGAAGGTTGCCAAATGTTTTTTCTGAATTCTGTAGTCAACCATAGCGTTCGGATACTTTTTTGAGCGACTGTACACTGCAATCATGTAAACCCAGCCCTAAGATATTTCACCTCCCCAACGAACCAATCTTTTGTTGACTTTCTCAAGGGAGTATAGCTTTAGTCAGATCAAGATAGTACGTTTTCATTCCCCCCCTCCCACTCAGCGATTCCGTTTATTTCTTACGAAGCGATTTTGTTCCATTGCCTCCCTCCGAAACAAATTTTTTTCATTATCCACCAAGCGATTAAGTTTCATTGTAACCATTATATCCTGGGTCAGCGTTGAGATTTATCTCCGAAAAACTCCTTGCGCTGCCCACGGTCAGTAGGGGACACTGGTGGGCTTGGAAAAGCCGCCGTCCGTCGGATGGGACCTTAAGCCGCGGATCAGTATTCGGGAGAGCCATGCTAGATATCCTTGATGGAGGATACCATCTGTCTCCTAACAGCTGTTCCAATGGGTCCCATCCCCCAACCTTCTCTGAGCCTTCGGGGTCCTTGTGACCTGGCCATTTAGCCAAATAGTGTGCAAAAAAGGGCCGCTCAGAGGTAAAACAACCAAACCTTTCAGACCACTGTGACAAGCAGCTGCTTGAAAGGTAATTTACTTTATATAAATATGCTTGAGGTAATTATAAGAAATAAATATCTTAGCCTAAATATTAGGAATAAATCTGTGAAGCATTTATTATTTTTAGTTGTTATTTTACTATGGAGAGTTCCTCTGCACTGTTTTCGGTTTAAAATTGTTGTGAACTTGAAGAGTAAAGATATTTTTGCAGTGGGAAAAATATAAATTTTCTTGCGTGTCAAAAAGAAAAAGTTCGCTTTGCGCGGCAAAGGTAAGTTCGTCTGAGGTGGCAAAATATAAATCGATTTTTGGCGATAAAAAACGAAGTTTGCGGAAAATGTAAATTCGCTTGGGATTTCAAAAAATTAAAATTCGTTGCGGGTGACAAAAATGCAATTTCTCGTGATGATAGCAAGATGTCCATTGGTCTGTTGTTGTCCTCGAGCTATCAACTAAACAAAAATCCAAAAGTATATAAATTTTTATACGTAAAGAAGTATTCATGCAAATAGATGGATTTTTGTTGGAATGGTATTTGGACAAAATCCAAGTGTCAGGAGGACTTTTCAAGAAATCGAACAAAATAGGAAGGAGCCCGAATTGCTAGAGAAGGGCTCAGTCGGTAGCGGGCCAATCTGATGCTCCGAGTTTCAAGTCCTAACTTGACCAGCGTTCAGAATCTTCTCCACTAACTCTCCGTCGGATGGGGCGTTAAGCCGTGGCCCTGTGTACAAGAGAGCGTATTAAAACCAGCTGAATGACCCACTGTGCGCGCTAAAGAACACGCTGGATGGTATTAACGGGGAGGCTTGCATCTGTCTCCTTTCAAATGGATCCCCTTTCCAATCCTTGGGGACATTGTGACCTGGCCATTTAGCCCATTGTGTCCACAAAAGTGGTGATGAGATGTTGAATGACCCATCCGATTTTCAAACTGCCAGTTCTGTTCTCAGAAATTTTCATTAAGTGCTCTTCGTGAAACATTTTGAGAAGCGAAATGCTTCGCACCCATGATGATCAGCACTTGATGGTATGCACCGATCTCTCTAAATCTGTGGTCTCCATAGGGGGCGTTTTAGGTCGAAATAGATTAACTAGGATTATCGAATAAGTCTTATATTTAGCAGGCTTTCATGAAAGGGGTCTGGTGCTATAAAAATTTGAATAAAATTAATAATCAAAATATAAACCCTCAAGCATCTTCTTGCCACAGAGAACTTGTTATAAAAATAAATAAGAAAAATACTACTTGTTAAAAATAATTAAGAAAAATAATACTCGTTAAAAATAAAAAAAAAATACTTGTTCTCAAAATTCAAATTCAAATTTATTTTCAATAAGTATTATAAATAATTATATTACATAAAAAATCCCACTAAGCCGAAGCTTATCAGCGGGAATGTAATATGTTTTTACAGATATGATCTAGATTACATCAGTAGTACAAAAAATGAAGGAGAGAAAAAAGGAATAAATGAGAAAGAAGACCGACAAAATGATGAAAGTTTCCAAATAAAAACATCACTTTTTCATCAACCATTGAAATAATTTATCTTTAACATCACAATTTTTTTTAAGTTAACTATTTCTCTAGGAAGCAAGTTAAATAGGTAGGGAATTTGATATTCTTTGGAATTTCGTCAGTAATTATTATAAAATTTTGGTTGTTTCAAAAAACCCATAGCCTTTTTTCTAGTAAACTTATTGTGGCAAATATTTTGTTTATAGGAAGAAGTTATTGATAACAGAAACAAACACATTTAAACTCTCAATAGGTAAAATTTTGAACAAACTGAATATATCATCTTTCGTTGTAAGGGAATATTTAACTTCTGAATTACACAATCCTTTTAGCAGACTAAATTGTATTCTTTTAATTTTATTTAATTCTGTCTTATAGGCTGTCCCATAAACTGTTATCCCATACCTAATTATAGATTCAAAAAGTGCTTTATATACTAAAATAGTTATCTGTGTATCAACAACATGTTAAGTTTCCTAATTTTAAATGCTACAAATCGTAGTCTTGAACACATCCAATCAATATGTTTATTCCATTTCATTTTCGAATTCATTTTCAAGCCTAGGTAAATTATTTCATTTACTTCTATTTTAGGACAATTGCATGTACCAGGTGATAAACCATCCAGCCTAGTACAACTTATTCGATGCTTAGTAATTCTTCTATTAAGTGTAGGTTGTTGAGAACCAATACACATAAATTTAGTTTTTTTCTCGTTTACACTCAGTTTGTTATGGGCAAACCATTTAATTGCTTTATTAAAATCATTTTGTAGATTGCAAATAGCGTATTCTAAATCAGAGTGGAAGTTGATTAGCACTGTATCATCAGCATACATATATAATTTACTATCGAAATTAATATTAGCCAAATCATTTATGTATATTTGAAATAGCATAGGGCCGAGAATAATTCCTTGTGGAACTCCAAAATTGATCTGAAATTTATCGCTAAAATTATCATTTATTTTCATAACTATTTCTCTATGTGATAAGTAGCTTTTAAACCATTCAAAAATATTCCCTCTTATAAATAAATAGATAAAATAAATACCCCCTCAAGCAGCTGCTTACCACAGAGGTCTGACAGGAGCCTGTCAGTTTATATGCCACAGTAGAAGGTCTGAGAGGATGGCAGGACCTCAGCAGAAAAACGACACATACTCTTATACCAAGTAAATATAATTTCTGCAGCAAGATATCAATGTCAACTGAATAAAATGCTTTATTAAGTCCATAAATACCGCAACGCATTTTTTTTCCTATATTTAAATTAATATTTATATTATTAATAAGATCTTCAAAAGACTTTGTGTTCCCATACCTTTACGGAACCCAAATTGCTGACTTGACAGAAAATTTTATTCAAAAAATTTTGTAAGCGATCTCCAACGTATTTTGCCATTATTTTATCAAAAATTGTTAATAGAGTGATTGGTCTACAATTATTAAAATTCTTTTTTGATCCACTTTTATATACCGGACGAATAATTCCAATTTTCATAGCTATTGGGATTTGCGAATTTTCAAAAATTTTATTTATAAGAATTGTTATTACATGAATAAAATTGCATTTACTTTGCTTTATGTATTTTGGTTTAATATTGTCAAATCCAGGAGATGTGTTATATTTTAAGTGATCTATAATATTGGCAACATCGAAGTTACTAGCTAGTGGAAAATGCATAGAACTCTTATTTATGTAACATAATTCGTAAACCTTATCTGACCTGGTAATTCTGTTTGCATCTCATTAATAATTGTTACAAAAAACTTAACACTCCAAAAGAAATTCTAAAAAGTTTTGTTATCTTTCAACATTTTCGTCGATTGACATCCTTTTTTTATCATCAATAATATCATTAATTAATTCCCACATTCTAATATTATTACCTTTGTTAATTGCTAATTTATTTGAATAAAATATGCGTTTTTGTTTCCTTATAATGGTGTTTACCCTATTTCTTTCCATTTTATATAAGTCATAATTTTGTTTATTATTAGCATTATCTTTATATCTTTTCCATAATTTATCTCTATTTTTAATTGCTAAAATAATGTCATCTGTAATCCATTCTTTCCTTATTCTCTTAGTTTCACAATTATTAATTTGTTTACTACGACAAGAATTTTCCAGAATTTCATCAATTTTACTTAATATTTTCTGATATACTAATTCTGTACTCATGTCTTCATCAACAATATCATTCCATTGTGTCATTTGCAATTTTTGAATAATAAGAGTATCATTATAAAAATTTTTAAAACCTAGGTTTAAATCCTCTTTCAAAAATGTAACATCATTAGAGCTAACATTCTTTTTGAAAATCTTAATTAAGATACCATAATGATCTGCAAATTTATTTCTATATGTTTTACTTTTAACATCAAAACTACTTGTTTTAACCAAAACATGATCAATTAACGTCCTTGTAAATTTAGTTAATGTTTCGCCCTCTCTAGTAAAACCCTTAACGATTTGTTCTAAACCAAATTCAATCAAAGTATTTAAATACATATCACAACCATATTTATTAGTATTTGCCACATCAATATTTATATCACCAACAATAATTAAATAAGATAACAAAATAAATAAGAAAAATAATACTCGTTAAAAAATAAATAAGGAAAATATAAATAAAAATGATAATAAATACCCCCTCAAGCAGCTGCTTGCCACAGAGGTCTGACAGGAGCCTGTCAGTTTATATGCCAAAGTAGAAGGTCTGAGAGGATGGCAGGACCTCAGCAGAAAAACGACACAAACAGCCATGCCATATCCGGGGCTCGAACCTAGGTCTCGTAGATCAGTAGCCAAGCGCGCTAACCACTCGGCCACGGGAGGGGAAAGGAAAATAATACTTGTTAAAAAATAAGAAAAATAATTCGTGTTAAAAAATAAAAAAAATAATTCGTGTTAAAAAATAAATAAAAAAAATAATTCGTGTTAAAAAATAAATAAGAAAAATAATACTTGTTAAAATAAATAAATAAGTAAAATAATACTTGATTCAACCCAAAAAAGTTCGGAAACCAGGTCTGAATAAAATGTCTCCTGACTTGGGGACCTTGTGGTGTGTGGGAATGAATGCCACACGGGCGTAAGACGAACTCCACCTTCCTGATGAAGATTCCCCCATCCTACAGGTCGGTGTGCATTCCCATGACAACTCTGTCCGCCTCCCGTGTGACAGGAAGATCAACGCTTGTGTTTGCCAAAGCAGTTCGCTGCTTTCCCATTCTGCCAAATGGATCAAAAGATGGAGAAAGTCTCAACGCCCGTGGCCCCCATCTTCACGACAACGGAGTCATCATCGCCAAAGTTTAAAAACTGGGTGGATCCTCCACCGTCTCTTGCAGTCGGCGATATTTGCGGTCCAACCCTTCTTGCCTTTGGGATTCGCGTGCTCGCCCACCACTCAATGGAAAACGAAAGCGAGCCGCCGGCACACGTGACCCGGACGCAATCCAAGCGAGTCGTCACAGTTGCGTAAGCATAGCGTAGCAGCCGACCAGAAAGAGGTCACAGAATCCGTCTGCCGGCGCCCGTAGCTAAAAGAAGCAGATCTACCTAGACCCCGTAATGAGGAGGTAAAGAAACAACCGTGCGAAAGCTGCCACAGTGTAGACGAGGCCGTCTCCACCTGATTGGCCTTGTCCCCTTTTTAATAGGAGGCCCCTCTGCTACTCGACTGCCAGAGACCACACAAAACCTATGATGTGGCCAAAGGGTCGCTCTTGCATCCAGCTCTAGTTGAATTGTTTTCTTGATGTGAACTCACCGCTTCGCATTTCGATTAGCTGGATTATCTTAGTCTTGTGCACGTCGTCTATTCGATGATTTAGGAGAGAGAGATCTTTCTCTTCCCGTTGCTATAGCAACGTCTATAGACTTACATTTTTTTTTATCGGTTCTTGCGAATCTCTTATGCTGCTTGTCATGGCTTCATCATCTCATCATCTTCATCCCGTTACTTTATCCCCCAGAGGACCTCTTCCCGGAGAACCTCCCAAGGATCTGAAGAGCCACACTTTGCATCATGCTTACAAGGTAAGTTTAGAAATCCCAGCTATTCTCATACACAATAGAACTCCTATTATCAGAATTATGGAAAGTTCGGATAATACAGAGCAACCACAAATAAAACTTAAAAAATTGTTTCATTTCTCAATATCGAGAAATTGTGAAACAAGAGTTTGTTTCCACAAAAATAAAATTGAGAGCTCCTTAGTCAATAACATCAGACTCATGACATGATGCCCCACACTGGATGGCCTGGAAGGAGACGCCCGTCTGTCTCGTGAACCTGTTCAGTAGGTTCTCTTTATCTACGGGAAGGGGTAGTGGCTCAGTCAGTAGCGCGCCAGGCTCGTAATCTGTAGTTCCCAGGTTCGAGTCCCAGCTGGGTCAGCGTTGAGATTTATCTCCGCAAAATTCCCCGCCCTGCCCACGGTCAGTAGGGGACACCGATGGGCTTGGAAAGGCCGCCGTCCGTCGGATGGGACGTTAAGCCGTGGCCCCGTGTGTGGAGGAGACATACACTGTGCACATTAAAGAACACGCTGGATGGCCTTGACGAGAGGCTACCATCTGTCTCCCAACAGCTGTTCCAGTGGGTCCCCTCCCCCAACCTTCTCTGAGCCTTCGGGGTCCATGTGACCTGGCCTTTTAGCCCATGGTGTGCAAAAAAGTGCCGCTCAGAGGTAAAACAACCCAACTCTGTAGTTCCCAGATTCGAGTCCCACCTGGGCCAACGTTGGAATTTTTTTCTGCCCTTTCCTCGGTTAGTAGGGGAGACTGATGGACCGGGAAAGGCCACCGTATGTCGGATGCGACGTTAAGCCATGGCACCGTATGCAGAAGAGCCATACCCTTTGCACATTAAAGAACACAAAAGACACTTTGCACAAAAATACCCTTGAAGAGAGGATATTAACTGTCTCCTAAGGAGTGGGTCCCCTCCCCCAACCTTCTGTGAGCCCTCGGGGTTCTTGTGATCTGGTCATTTAGCGTTTTTGTGTGTAAAAAAAATAGCGACACTCGCACATAAAAGAACCCAACGCTATATCTCTTACACGTTACAGCAGTGGTTTTCAACCTTTTTGGCTGAGGTACCTCCTTGGAGGGTCGACTAGGTCCTCAGGTACCCCTAAAATTATTGTGCCTAATACGGACGAGAGTTTCAGCAAAGCGTTACGTGGGTTGGGTCTCTGAGCGGTACTTTTTTGCACACCATGGGCTAAATGGCCAGGTCACAAGGACCCCGAAGGCTCAGAGAAGGTTGGGGGAGGGGACCCACTGGAACAGCTGTTGGGAGACAGACAGTATCCTCCCGTCAATGCCATCCATCTTTTGCACACCATTGGCCAGCTCACATGGACCCCGAAGGCTCAGAGAAGGTTGGGGGAGGGGACCCACTGGAACAGCTGTTGGGAGACAGATGGTAGCCTCCCGTCAAGGCCATCCAGCGTGTTCTTTAATGTGCACAGGGTATGGCTCTCCCGCACACGGGACCACGGCTTAACGTCCCATCCGACGGGCGGCGGCCTTTCCAAGCCCATCGGTGTTCCCTACTGACCGTGGGCAGGGCGGGGAATTTTGCGGAGATAAATCTCAATGCTCACCCAGCTGGGACTCGAACCTGGGAACTACAGATTACGAGTCTGGCGCGCTACCGACTGAGCCACCCCCGCCCCTGCGTTACGTGGCTTTACGTTGTAAATGAGGATGTTTAAAATTCTGTTAAAATAGCGTAACTTTGTATGTGGACAACCCTTATTCGAAGGAAACATTTTTCTGTTTTTCTGTTGGGGGCGGGGGTGGCTCAGTCGGTAGCGCGTCAGGCTCGTAATCTGTAGTTCCCAGGTTCGAGTCCCAGCTGGGTCAGCGTTGAGATTTATCTCCGCAAAAATTCCCCGCCCTGCCCACGGTCAGTAGGGGACACCGATGGGCTTGGAAAGGCCGCCGTCCGTCGGATGGGACGTTAAGCCGTGGCCCCTTGTGCGGGAGAGCCATACCCTGTGCACGTTAAAGAACACGTTGGATGGCCTTGACGGGAGGCTACCATCTATCTCCCAACAGTGTTACAGTGGGTCTCCTCTCCCAACCTTCTCTGAGCCTTCGGGGTCCATGTGACCTGGTCATTTAGCCCATTGTGTGCAAAAGATGGATGGCATTGACGGGAGTCTACCATCTGTCTCCCAACAGCTTTTCCAATGGGTCCCCTCCCCCAATCTTCTCTGAGGCTTCGGGGTCCATGTGACCTGGCCATTTAGCCCATGGTGTGCAAAAAAGTGCCGCTCAGAGGTAAAACAACCCAAAGCCCTCGGTTCAGAAAGGGGAGACCGATGGGCTTGGAAAGACCGCCGTCCATTAATTTGTTTATAATCGTAAGTAACTAAGCCTAGTTTACATAGCCCTACGGAATTAGTATTCGAGAATTTCCTTATCAGTGGAAAGCTAATTTTGAAACTTTATAATTTCTTAAGCGAACTTTAAAAACAAAAACATCATTGAAGACAAAAATTTAAATTTCGATTTCCGACAATACCCATTTAGTGTCCGAAGAGTTAAGGAAACAACTTGAAGAAATGAACAGAAAATAATGCTAACTTCTGCTGAATTATGGTTGGAACAACAGCCTGGCATATTCACGCATTACTTACGTTTAACAAGGCAAAGTAACAACAACAAGAAATCTTCAATCGTCTTTGATGAAACTTGACTTAAACCATTTTACTCTTTAACCGTCAATTTGAATTTTCCTTGCTATTCATTCTGTTGGGTTGTTTTACCTCTGAACGACACTTTTTTACACACAGTGAGCTAAATGGCCGGGTCAGGACCCCGAGGGCTCATAGAAGGTTGGGGGAGGGGAACCTTCTGAAACAGCTGTTGGCAGCAGATGGTAGCCTTCCGTCAAGGCTATCCAGCGTGTTCTTTAACGTGCACAGGGCATGACTCTCCTGCACACGGGGCCGCTGCTTAACGTCCCATCCGACGAACGGCCTTTCCAAGCCATCATTTCCACCCCCATTCCAAGTCCCCCTACTGACTGTGGGCAGGGCGCGGAGTTCTGCGGAGATAAATATCAACGCTAGCTCAGACTCGAACCTGGGAACTGCAGATTACGAGCCTGGCGCGCTACCGACTGAGCCACCCCCGCCCCATTGCAATGGGAATCCAGTCTCTTGTCCCCCCCCCCCCCCCTATTTACTTTTTGTCTATCGGCGCCCTTTTCAAACCTGTTGGTGCCCCCTACTGACCGTGCACAGGGCGGGGAGTTCTGCGGAGATAAATCTCAACGCTGTCCCAGACTCGAACCTGAGAACTGAAGATTACGAGCCTGGCGCGCTACCGACTGAGCCACCCCCGCCCCTTATTCATCCCGTAATATATAGGACAGCGTCTGTCCCAGAACCTTTTCGTGTTTATGCAGCAGCTGCAACAGTTTTGAACTGACCATGACCGAACAACAAGAAGCTACAGGCTACCACGATATATTCACAACTTCTTTATTACGAAGAACTTACTTTATTACGAAGAGTTCCATGGCAGCAAGTAGGCCAAGGTCACGGAATTTTAAAGACAAGTACAGAATCAACTAGAGGAGTGATCAGCACTATCCAGTTAAGAATATCCTTTATCTTTTATTGAACATGTAATGATTGCAGCAGAAAATGCGAAAGGAGGATGAGAAATCCTGGTTCTAGCACTTTTATATCGACTCTCACCTGGGCGGGAGTCCATAACCATCCGCCCTGCCCACGGTCAGTAGGGGACACCGATGGGCTTGGAAAGGCCGCCGTCCGTCGGATGGGACGTAAAGCCGTGGCCCCGTGTGCGGGAGAGCCATACTCTGTGCACGTTAAAGAACACGCTGGATGGCCTTGACGGGAGGCTACCATCTGTCTCCCAACAGCTGTTCCAGTGGGTCCCCTCCCCCAACCTTCTCTGAGCCTTCGTGGTCCATGTGACCTGGCCATTTAGCCCATGGTGTGCAAAAAAGTGCCGCTCAGAGGTAAAACAACCCAACTCCATAACCATATTTATGGGTTAACTGTGTATGTGGGCAATGCCTCAAGCATGGATAACTGAAGTCTACTTTAACAGCTTTTACGCCCACTGGAAAAATATTAATTAGTTTTTACTTCCTCCCCTTTTTTTTAACAAAATCTTATGGAAACCCTGCCGCAAGTAATCGAGAATGACTATCGGCTAGACCAGGAGTTCTCAACGTGGGGTACGCGGTAAAATGTTTTGGGGTACGCCGTGAGAGCTCAAAAGTCGCTAGATCTAGTAATAAAGTAAAAATAACCATTGTTATACTATGACTATAGTTTTATCTATATATACAAAGGGTACGCCAGTTACATACACATTTCCAGGGGGTGGATAGATAAAAAAACCACAAGGTGTGGATAGATAAAAAAAAACCCTGGATAAAAAAAAAAACCCTGGAAATGTGTACGCCAGTTACATACACATTTCCAGGGGGTGGATAGATAAAAAAACCACAAGGTGTGGATAGATAAAAAAATACCCTGGATAAAAAAAAAAAACCCTGGAAATGTGTACGCCAGTTACATACACATTTCCAGGGGGTACGTGAAGTATAAAAGTTTGAAAACCACTGATATATGTTTTATTCCCATTGTTATACTATAATTATAGTTTTATCTATCTATACAAGGGGTACGCCAGTTACATACACTTTCCAGGGGGTACGTGAAGCATAAAAGGTTGAGAACCACTGATATATATGTTTTATTTTATTCCCATTGTTATACTATAACTATAGTTTTATCTATCTATACAAGGGGTACGCCAGTTACATACACATTTCCAGGGGGTACGTGAAGCATAAAAGGTTGAGAACCACTGATATATATGTTTTATTTTATTCCCATTGTTATACTATAACTATAGTTTTATCTATCTATACAAGGGGTACGCCAGTTACATACACATTTCCAGGGGGTACGTGAAGCATAAAAGGTTGAGAACCACTGATATATGTTTTATTCCCATTATTATACTATAATTATAGTTTTATCTATCTATACAAGGGGTACGCCAGTTACATACACATTTCCAGAGGGTACGTGAAACATAAAAGGTTGAGAACCACTGATATATGTTTTATTTTATTCCCATTGTTATACTATACCAATAGTTTTATTTATCTATACAAGGGGTACGCCAGTTACATACACATTTCCAGGGGGTACGTGAAGCATAAAAGGTTGAAAACCACTGATATATGTTTTATTCCCATTATTATACTATAATTATAGTTTTATCTATCTATACAAGGGGTACGCCAGTTACATACACATTTCCAGGGGGTACGTGAAGCATAAAAGGTTGAGAACCACTGATATATATGTTTTATTTTATTCCCATTGTTATATTATAACTATAGTTTTATCTATACAAGGGGTAGGCCAGTTACATACACATTTCCAGGGGGTACGTGAAGCATAAAAGGTTGAGAACCACTGATATATGTTTTATTTTATTCCCATTGTTATACTATAACTATAGTTTTATCTATCTATACAAGGGGTACGCCAGTTACATACACATTTCCAGGGGGTACGTGAAGCATAAAAGGTTGAGAACCACTGATATATGTTTTATTTTATTCCCATTGTTATACTATAACTATAGTTTTATCTATCTATACAAGGGGTACGCCAGTTACATATACATTTCCAGGGGGTACGTGAAGCACAAAAGGTTGAGAACCACTGATATATATGTTTTATTTTATTCCCATTGTTATACTTTGTTGTTTTGTGTTGTTTGGACGGAAGTTGTCTCAGTCAATGGTACGGTAGGCTCGAAAACTGTAGTTCTCAAGTTCCAGCGCCACCTGGGCCAGCGTTGAGATTTATCTCCACGAAACGTCTTGCTCTTGGTCTGTAGAGGACACCGATGGGCTTGGAAAGGTCACCGTCCCTCGTATGGGACGCTAAGCCGTGGTCTCCGTGTACAGGAGAGCCATACTCTGTGCACGTTAAAGAACACAATCGATGGCATTGACGGGAGGCTACCATCTGTATCCCAACAACTGTTCCAGTGGGTCCCCTCCCCCAACCTTCTCTGAGCCTTCGAGGTACTTGTGACCTGGCTGTTTAGCCCATTGTGTGCCAAAAAAGTGCCGCTCAGAGGTAAAACAACCCAATGCTGAATCATTGAACTCAACATTCTCAGCAATTCATTCTACAGAAATGGAAAAATATCGCAATTACCAATGATTGTGCTTACATACAATGGGCCATTTGGCCCATTGTATGTAATCACAATCACAAGGACCTCCAGGGCTCAGAGAAGGTTGGCCCAGAGCTTCCTAATTTACCTCTTCCTCACTAAACGAAAAATTCCTAATGAAGCGAATCTACTGCTTCTGTCCTTCTCTTAGTTGAAGACCATCTTATTAGGCTTAATATCCTAACAAGGAAGGTGTCAGTTTTAGAAAGTAAGTCGCCACTATGATTGCCTACTTAAGAATCCAATGAGCTCTAAATTAGGTTCCACTCGTTTGTATGCTAATCAAGCTAATCTTTCTCCAACTGGACACTGCAGGTGGCCAATCCACTTTCTCCACTCACTCACTGTTACGGTCACGCCGACAAGACGTTAATGACCCGCTGACCCGTTCCACTCCCTTTCACACGAGTTCAGACGAGTAGGCGGAACTGGAAACTTAAAGCGTGGTTCTCGGGTTGCTTAAGGCCAAACTCTTTCATTTTCCATTTGAAACCGGTGAATCATTTTTAATCGCATTGCATAAGAGGAGATGGAGGTTAGCTCAGTCGGTAGCGCTCCAGACTCGTCACCTGGTTGGGTTGTTTTACCTCTGAGCGGCACTTTTTGCACACCATGGGCTAAATGGCCAGGTCACATGGACCCCGAAGGCTCAGAGAAGTTTGGGGGAGGGGACCCACTGGAACAGCTGTTGGGAGACATGGTAGCCTCCCGTCAAGGCCACCCATCAGAAAAAATAACTGGAGCGTGTACAGCAACTGTACACGCTCCAGTTACCGTTCACAGCAAACTGGAGCGTGTGCAGTTACTGCACACCTCCAGTTTGCTGTGAACGGTAACTGCACACGCTCAATATTTCTGTGAGTGGACCCACATGATCCAGGTTTTTGTGAGCTCACACGATTCAATGTGCTGTACACATTAAAATAGCGAATGGTTGGGTTGTTTTACCTCTGAGCGGCACTTTTTTGCACACCATGGGCTAAATGGCCAGGTCACATGGATCCCGAAGGCTCAGAGAAGGTTGGGTGAGGGGACCCACTGGAACAGCTGTTGGGAGACAGATGGTAGCCTCCTGTCAAGGCCATCCAGCGTGTTCTTTAACGTGCACAGGGTATGGCTCTCCCGCACACGGGACCACGACTTAACTTCCCATCCGACGGACGGCGGCCTTTTCAAGCCCATCGGTGTCCCCTACTGACCGTGGGCAGGGCGGGGAATTTTGCGGAGATAAATCTCAACGCTGACCCAGCTGGTACTCGAACCTGGGAACTACAGATTACGAGCCTGGCGCGCTACCGACTGAGCCACCCCCGTTGAAATTCTCTCAGCTAATTCATTTTCTGCGCTCAGGGAGCAGATAACACCGAAGAACTTGCAAAGACTGCTGCACTTCGGAGGAGACGTTGACTGCACGGGAATCATTCTATGCGCACGATAAAAAAAAATGCGGTGAATAACCTTGACAAGATACTTCTGTATCCTAACAATTGTTCTCCCTTTATCCAGCTCTGAACCCGTGGAGTACTTGTGACCTCATAATCCTGACTCATAAGCTGCAGTTTCCAGGTTCGAATCCCACGTATGCCAGCGTTGAGATTTATCTTTGCTAATCCCCACCTTGCCCTGGACTTGGAAAGGTCGCCATCCATCTGATGAAACATTATGCCGTGACTCAGTATGCAAGAGAGTTATATTCAGTGCACGTTAAACAACACTCTGAATGGCCTTCAAAGGGAGCTTTCGATCTTTCTCCTCCCACTGGGAGGAATTTGGCCATACAATGGGCCAAATGGCCCATTGTATGTAATCACAATCACAAGGACCTCCAGGGCTCAGAGAAGTTTGGGCGAGAGAAGGCTTCCATCTTTCATGAGAGACCTCCAGGGCCAGAGAAAGTTTGGGCGAGAGAAGGCTTCCATCTTTCATGAGAGACCTCCAGGGCCAGAGAAAGTTTGGGCGAGAGAAGGCTTCCATCTTTCATGAGAGACCTCCAGGGCCAGAGAAAGTTTGGGCGAGAGAAGGCTTCCATCTTTCATGAGAGACCTCCAGGGCCAGAGAAAGTTTGGCCGAGAGAAGGCTTCCATCTTTCATGAGAGACCTCCAGGGCCAGAGAAAGTTGGCCCAGAGAAGGCTTCCATCTTTCATGAGAGACCTCCAGGGCCAGAGAAGGTTGGCTCCAGAGCTCAGAGAAGGCCATTTGGCCCATTGTATGTAAAAAAAAAGTAAAGCTCAGAGGTAAAACATCCCAATCTAAATACAACATCCTCTCCCCTGAATACATCTTGCATATTCCTAGTTTGCTTTTTTAATTACAATAACAAAGGTGAATTAAATTGACGAATTAATTTGTCAAATTAAACAACAAAAAGTTCATGATGGTCGCTTTGTCGGTCACACTTAATTTCTGAAATTGGATGATTAACATAAATCCAATTGCACTTCCACTGCCATAAATTTTTTTGTTGCTCATTCATATATTAGAGCCGTCCCGTGGCCGAGTGGTTAGCACGCTTGGCTACTGATCTACGGGACCTGGGTTCGAGCCCCGGATAAGCATGGATGTATGTGTCGTTTTTCTGCTGAGGTCCTGCCATCCTCTCGGACCTTCTACTATGGCATATAAACTGGCAGGCTCCTGTCAGACCTCTGTGGCAAGTAGCTGCTTGAGGGGGTATTTTTTTTTCATTCATATGTTATACTGCAGTAATGAAATTTATAAGAAAATAAACTTGTGATAAGAAATATTTTGAAACAAAGTTGCTATTTCAATTTCTTCTTCCCGTCATTTTCGACGGGTTTGTGTAAAGTTGTGTGTTACAATTTTCAGAATTTTCAGAAGCAAAATTCACACTTTATAGTTAATTCTTCAATTGTGTTTCTTTGCAGTTACCCAAGATGGTGGAAGGATTCGCCAAAGTCATTAAATATGCATTGTTTGTCGCAAATTGTGTTATTTTAGTGAGTAAACTTTTGATAAATTTCTCGATTTTTTTAAAATTCGCCTAATAGCAATTTGTACTTAACACACTGCGTACGGAAAACAAGAAATGTTTAGAGTAATTGGGAGCTTTCGTCAGAAATCTCCCTTTCTAATCAATAGTGTCGGCCGAAACTTAAAATTCCGACTTTCCTCAGTTTCCTCCAGTGCGCAATGTGTTAACATAAAGTTTACTTTGGGAACTCGTATCTGATGTTCCCAGGTTGGAGTCCCCAATGTACCTATGTTGAGATTCTTTCGATAACCCCTGGTCTGCCCTCGGTTAGAAAGTAGATATCGATGGGCTTGGAAAGGACCCATCTGCAGAAGAACGATACCTTGTGAGCTCTCCTGCAGATCTCGCTCTCTCCTATCTCTCTCTTCTCAGCTCTCCCTCATCTCTCTCTTCTGAGTCCTTCCCCATCTATCCCTCTTCTCGGCTCCCACCCACCTCTCTCATCTCGGCGTCCTCCGCCTCTCTCTTCTCAGCTCCATCCCACCTCTTTCCTGATCTCCAACCCATCTCTCTCCTCATCTCCATCCCACCTCTCTCTCTCTCTCATCATCTCCATCTCACCTCTTTCTTCTCATATCCATCCCATCTCTCTCTTCTCATCTTTATCCCACCTCTCTCATCTTTATCCTACCTCTCTCTTCTCAGCTCCATCCCACCTCTCTCCTGATCTCCAACCCATCTCTCTCCTCATTTCCATCCCACCTCTCTCTCTCTCTCTCATCATCTCCATCTCACCTCTTTCTTCTCATATCCATCCCATCTCTCTCTTCTCATCTTTATCCCACCTCTCTCATCTTTATCCTACCTCTCTCTTCTCAGCTCCATCCCACCTCTCTCCTGATCTTCAACCCATCTCTCTCCTCATCTACATCCCACCTCTCTCTCTCTCTCTCATCATCTCCATCTCACCTCTTTCTTCTCATATCCATCCCATCTCTCTCTTCTCATCTTTATCCCACCTCTCTCATCTTTATCCTACCTCTCTCTTCTCAGCTCCATCCCACCTCTCTCCTGATCTCCAACCCATCTCTCTCCTCATCTACATCCCACCTCTCTCTCTCTCTCATCATCTCCATCTCACCTCTTTCTTCTCATATCCATCCCACATCTCACCTCTTTCTTCTCATATCCATCCCACATCTCTCTTCTCACCTCCATTCCATCTCTCTCTTCTCATCTCCATTCCATCTCTCTCTTCTCAGCTCCATCGCACCTCTCACATCTCGGCGTCCTTTGCCTCTCTATTCTCATCTCCATCCCACCTCTCTCTTCTCATCTTCATCCCACTTCTCTCTTCTCATCTCCATCCCACCTCTCTCTTCTCATCTCCATCCCACCTATCTCTTCTCATCTCCATCCCACCTATCTCTTCTCATCTCCATCCCACCTATCTCTTCTCAACTCCATCTCACCTCTATCTCTCTTCTCAACTCCATCTCACCTCTATCTCTCTTCTCAGCTCCATCCCACCTCTCTCTTCCCAGCTCCATCCCACCTCTCTCTCTTCTCAGCTCTCCCCGTTTCTCTTCTCAGCTCTGATCCCTTATGGTCCTTGCGACTTAGCAGTTTAGCGCATTGTGTGCATAAAAACGTGCCTTTCGGATAATACATTCTAACGTAAATGCTATTTATCAGTGTTATTAAGAGCATATAAATCTTAAACTAAGCTTTATTTCAAAAAAGAAATCACGAAGCACTAGCTTTGATGTTAGTGATGATGATTCTACCAGAATATTCAGGACATGGCATTATCCATTTAGCCCTCATGACTGAGTTAAAACGTTACAAAGTGAATGGCTTTCATCTTCATTGACTTCAACTTTCTCCTGCATTTAACAGTCTTTAGAAAGAATTTAGAAACAATTCGTTAGTTCTTTCTGAACATTCAATCAACATTAGATATTGATAAAGACAAATGAACTGCTCGCAATGGATAAATCGTATATCAAAGATTAAAGTCTCGTAATCTGAAAATCAAAGTGATTGTTATTTCCATACATTTTCCCCGTTAAAAAAAGATTAAATCTGAAACAAAGAAATCTTTTGACCAACAAAATTACTTCCGGAGTGAAATGATTTCAACTGCGTGAAAAATTGACCTTTATGAGTTTTGCATTCACACGAATTCCCATAATGCTCTCATTCATTCCTAATTCTTTGGTTCTTTAATGTTTAATAACAAAAAACTAATTTTGTTTGATATTTCGTTGACGTTTCATCATCTTACGTCATTATTTTTCTCAGTTAATTATTAGATTGATTTCCTTTCATGATTGTAATTTGCATTCTTTAAGCTAATAATCGCCAGACTCGTAATCTGTAGTTCCCAGGTTCGAGTCCCAGCTGGGTCAGCGTTGAGATTTATCTCCGCAAAATTCCCCGCCCTGCCCACGGTCAGTAGGGGACACCGATGGGCTTGGAAAGGCCGCCGTCCGTCGGATGGGACGTTAAGCCGTGGCCCCGTGTGCGGGAGAGCCATACCCTGTGCACGTTAAAGAACACGCTGGATGGCCTTGACGAGAGGCTACCATCTGTCTCCCAACAGTTATTCCAGTGGATCCCCTCCCCCAACCTTCTCTGAGCCTTCGGGGTCCATGTGACCTGGCCATTTAGCCCATGGTGTGCAAATAAAAGTGCCGCTCAGAGGTAAAACAACCCAACCTAAGCTAATAATCTTCGGCCTTCGATATCTTCGTGGATTCAGCGCTTGGTCCTGAAGATCATCGAAGTTGATCTCCCTGCTCTCATTAATGGAAAACCTATTGAGTCGAAGCGAGGGATGACTTAGGAGAGCGCCAGGCTCGTAATCTGCATTTCCCAGGTTCAAGTCCCACCTGTGCCAGCGATGAGATTTATCTCCACTTATCCACAACCCACTTTTGGTGAGAAAGGTTGGTCTTTGAAAGGCCCCAGGTGCAGGAGAGCCAAACACTCTGGGTGGGAGGCTTCCAAAAGCTGTTTCTGACGGTTGTAAAGTGGGTTCCTTTCCCGAACCCATCTTTGCGCCCTCTGAGGTCCTTATCACCTAGTCATCTAGTGTTTTGTGTTCACAGAAGTCCGCAAAACTCTCCTGCCTGCCCTCGGTCAGTAGCGGATGCCGATGGGCTTGGATAGGCAGCCATCCGTCTGATGGGGCGTTAACTCGTGACCCCGTGTGCGAGAGAGCTGTACCCTGTACACGTTAAAAAAACACGCCGGATGAGCTTAACAGGAGGCTACCATCTGTCTCTTATCAGCTGTCCAGTGGATTCCCTCCCCTCAACCTTTTCTGAACCCTCGGGATCTTTGAGTCCTCGCGCCTGGCTCGTAATTTGTAGTTCCTGGGTTCGAGTCCCTGCTGGGTCAGCGTTGAGAATTATCTCCGCAAAATTCCCCGCCCTGCCCACGGTCAGTAGGGGACACCGATGGGCTTGGAAAGGCCGCCGTCTGTCGGATGGGACGTTAAGCCGTGGTCCCGTGTGTGGGAGAGCCATAACCCTATGCACGATAAAGAACACACTGGATGACCTTGACGGGAGGCTACCATCTGTCTCCCAACAACTGTTCCAGTGGGTCCCCTCCCCCAACCTTCTCTGAACCTTCGGGGTCCTTGTGACCTGGCCATTTAGCTCATGGTGTGCAAAAAAGTGCCGCTCAGAGGTAAAACAACCCAACCCAACTTTGAGTCTTGGCCGTTTAGCCCATTGTGTGGAAAAAAGTGCTGCTCTGAGGTAAAAACAACTGAAATCTATTGAATGGATTCCTATTCTGATACTGCATTGAGTAAGAATTCTGATTTTCTTTCCAGATCTGCGGCATCGTTGTCTTCTCTGTGGGAGTATGGACCCTCGCCGATCGTTCCTTCATGGAGCGTCTTTTGGGGACAGATCTCTACGTGAGCTCGGCGAGCATCCTCATCGCTACAGGGGTCATTGTGACGGTCATCTCATTCCTCGGATGCTTTGGAGCGCTCAAGGAGATCAAGTGCATGCTGCTAACGGTCAGTTCATTGCTAGCCCAAGTGTTGCTTTAAGAAATATTAAAAGTCTTCTTGATTTACAGTGTTCCGATTGCTTGGAGTTTTATGTGGACCTTTAGCAACCGAGGCCGCGATGCGCCAAACAAAAAACAAAAGACAAAAGACACAAAACCAAGCAAAATTCCCCGCCCTGCCCACGGTCAGTAGGGGACACCGATGGGCTTGGAAAGGCCGCCGTCCGTCGGATGGGACGTTAAGCCATGGTCCCGTGTGTGGGAGAGCCATACCCTGTGCACGTTAAAGAACACTCTGGATGGCCTTGACGGGAGGCTACCATCTGTCTCCCAACAGCTGTTCCAGTGAGTCCCCTCCCCCAACCTTCTCTGAGCCTTCGGGGTCGATGTGACCTGGCCATTTAGCCGCTACCATCTGTGGGGCTGGGTGGCTCAGTCGGTAGCGCGCCAGGCTCGTAATCTGTAGTTCCCAGGTTCGAGTCCCAGCTGGGTCAGCGTTGAGATTTATCTCCTCAAAATTCCCCGCCCTGCCCACGGTCAGTAGGGGACACCGATGGGCTTGGAAAGGCCGCCGTCCGTCGGATGGGACGTTAAGCCGTGGCCCCGTGTGCGGGAGAGACATACCCTGTGCACGTTAAAGAACACTCTGGCTGGCCTTGACGGGAGGCTACCATCTGTCTCCCAACAGCTGTTCCAGTGGGTCCCCTCCCCCAACCTTCTCTGAGCCTTCGGGGTCCATGTGACCTGGCCTTTTAGCCCATGGTGTGCAAAAAAGTGCCGCTCAGAGGTAAAACAACCCAACAACCCAACCCAAAACCAACAAAAGAATAAAAAAAAAATACCAAAAGACACAAATAGAAAAACTCGTAAAATGTAGACCAGGCCTTGACAATCATTTTAAGCTCATGGGCTGTGAAAAAAACTGAAATGAAATAGAAGGGATATGTATATCCAACGTAAAAAATTTCTAAAATGAAAAATAATATAATTTTATTAAAATCAATTATTTTAATGAGAATTCTCTTAACCCAAATTAGATTTCTTGTCCTCTGTTTTTTTTTTCTTTTACAAATTTGTCATCAGTAGCTTGCTGGCAGCATAAGAAAAGTAGGGGGATGGGCATGAAGCCCCCTGGCCATAGTTTGACCAAGCCTCTCATGAATTGTGGGCGGGGGTGGCTCAGTCGGTAGCCCGCCAGACTCGTAATCTGCAGTTCCCAGGTTCGAGTCCCAACTGGGTCAGCATTGAGCTTTATCTCAGCAAAAAATTCCCCGCCCTGCCCACGGTCAGTAGGGGACACCCTGAGCACGTTAAAGAAGGAGGTGGCTACCACTCCCCCAACCCTCTCTGAGCTTTCGGGGTCCTTGTGACCTGGCCATTTAGCCAATGGTGTGCTAAAATAACCCAAAACCTGATATAAATCAACAAAGGTAAAAAACACGACCAGCACGGTTATAAATATCTGAAGAACAATGATATATAGAAATAAAAAAATAAGACCGACCCAGGTATAAAAGAACCAGATAAAAATTGCACAACAAAGAGAACAACGACATAAAATTAAAGTCTGGCTGATTCTTTAGTCCTTTTCACATTTCAGAATTGAAAAAAAAGCCTATTCCTTGTAAAATAAGATTTCATATCTGTTACATTTTCATTTTTTTACTTATGAAAATAAGATTTAATTCGATGATAATAAATCACAGGAAATGCCCTGCAGCCAGGGCCCGACTAACGCAGAAGCCAACCAAGCTCCAGACTAGGGCGGGGGTGGCTCAGTCGGTAGCGCGCCAGGCTCGTAATCTGTAGTTCCCAGGTTCGAGTCCCAGCTGGGTCAGCGTTGAGATTTATCTCCGCAAAAAATTCCCTGCCCTGCCCACGGTCAGTAGGGGACACCGATGGGCTTGGAAAGGCCGCCGTCCATCGGATGGGACGTTAAGCCGTGGACTCGTGTGCGGGAGAGCCATACCCTGTGCACGTTAAAAAACACGCTGGATGGCCTTGACGGGAGGCTACCATCTGTCCCGATCGGCCGGGAGGCTACCATCTGTCGCCATCGGCCGGGAGGCTACCAGCTGTTCCAGTGGGTCCCCTCCCCCAATCTTCACTGAGCCTTCGGGGTCCTTGTGGCCTGGCCATTTTAGCCCATTGTGTGCAAAAAAGTGCCGCTCAGAGGTAAAACAATCCAATCCAGATTAGGGTCTCATAATTATGAGGCTTCAAAAATTTTTACTTAAAGTTTACTATGTCACGAAAGTTTTTAAATGTTTAAATTAATCGATTGTGCAAACACTGTTCACAGTCATCATTTTATGTTAATAATATGATGACTGTGATAACATTATATTAGCATCATACCAATGTTAATATAATGTTTTCACTATATCAATTTCATGTTTATTTTTTAATGTTTAATCAGAAAAATATATATTTCGAATTTTTGGGGCCTCTTAAACTTACCATAGCTTAGTGTCTCTTAAACTTTTCCTAGTTTAGGGCCCCTCAGAAGGCCCTGTCTGTAAGCAAGTAAGGGATAGAAGTGTATGGTCAAACTGGAGTGGGATCCGAACCCCACGACCTCATGGAAACATGTCAAGTTCTCTATCTCTGAAGTTATATACAGGTGCTCCTCTACTTACGAACAGGTTACGTTCCCGGGGTTTTGTCGTAAGTCGAAAATTAACCTAAAAAGTATATTTGTACACAGAATAACCACTTATTGTTAGTGTTTGATCATTCAATGTATTTACTGGAATGCATTACACTCGCTACTGCTTAGGGGCGGGGGTGGCTCAGTCGGTAGCGCGCCAGGCTCGTAATCTGTAGTTCCCAGGTTCGAGTCCCAGCTGGGTCAGCGTTGAAATTTATCTCCGCAAAATTCCCTGCCCACGGTCAGTAAGGGACACCGATGGGCTTGGATAAGGCCGCCGTCCGTCGGATGGGACGTTAAGCCGTGGCCCCGTGTGCGGGAGAGCCATACCCTGTGCACGTTAAAGAATACGCTGGATGACCTTGACGGGAGACTACCATCTGTCTCCCAACAGCCGTTCCAGTGGGTCCCCTCCCCCAACCTTCTCTGAGCCTTCGGGGTCCATGTGACCTGGCCATTTAGCCCATGGTGTGCAAAAAAGTGCCGCTCAGAGGTGAAACAACCCAACCCAAGCTCCTCTACTTACGAACAGGTTACGTTCCCGAGGTTTTGTCGTAAGTCGAAATGTTCGTAAGTCGAAAACTAACCGAAAAAATTACATTTGTGCGCATAATAACCACTTATTGTTAGTGTTTGATTCTTCAATGTACTTACTAAGACGCATTACACTCGCTATTGCTTACTAGCAGGTGTTTCAAATGCGGTAAAAATCTGCTGTGGGATATGGTAACATAAAGTCGATATTATAAATAAAACAACTTATATTGTTAATGTATATGTTTGTACATAAATAATATAATACGTATTGTAAATAACAAAAAAATTAAAATTAGACCACACTATCGACTTCAACGCCACCAATCCGCGCGAAATTTAAATTTTAGACGTACGGTTAAATTGTTCGTAAGTCTGAAAGTTCGTAAGTTGAACGTTCGCAAATAGGGGAGCACCTGTATCTAAGTTTTGTAATTATATCCAAAGCTAGCTCAAATCCAACTAATGGGACCTCTAAACTTTTTTTTCTTCGATCTGAAATCATTTGTGGCGCCATCTCTTGATAGAGAAAGGAACATCCTAGCTGTCCACACGAAGCATTTATAGTCAATCACATATTAACAGCGTTATCAGTGACATATTAAACAATAGCAAATCACGAGAAGTATCTTGTAGCCAGGATCTCACTGGGGTGGGGGACTCAATCGGCAGCGCAGGCTCGGAATCTGCAGTTCCCAGATTCAAATCCCAGCTGGACCAGCATTGAGATTTATCTCCGCAAAACTCCTCGTCCTGCCCACGGTCAGTACGGGACACGATAGGCTGGGAAAGGCCGCCGACCGTCGGATGGGACGTTAGGCCGTGGTCCCGTACGCGGGAGAGACATGTTAAAGAACGCGCTGGATGGAATTAGCGGGAGACTACCATCGGCCGGGGAGGCTACCATCTGTCTCCCAACAGCTTCCCAGTGAGTTCCCTCCCCCAAACCTTCTCTGAGCCTTCGGGGCCATTTAGCCCATGGTGTGCAAAAAAGAGATAAAACAACCAACCCAGGATCTCACTCTCGGTTATTTTACCTAACATTTGAATTCTTAGAGGAGTTATAAATCAATAGAAATACGAAATGATATTTGATATTTTTATTCTAACTTTTTATTTCTATTTCAGTTCTTCATCATCTTATTCATGATCTTCATTATTATGTTGGTTGGCGGCATTCTAGGTTACGTTTTTAGAAACGAGGTAAGTCAGAATATACTTCAAAAAATAATTATTATTTGAATAACCTCTGAACACCTGGCAGCATGAGTTTCCCATGGGGAAGGCTCACTTCTAGTCTGTCCATTATTTTTCCTCTATAAATAAATAAAAATAAATACCCCCTCAAGCAGCTGCTTGCCACAGAGGTCTGACAGGAGCCTGTAAGTTTATATGCCACAGTACCCAATATTATATACATTCTTGGTCTGATACTAACCCATGATTTCAAGTGCTGTTTATCGTTCAGAAACTCTGTGACACCTTGTAAGTTTGACTGCTGTGTATAAAAAAATAATAAATACTCCCTCAAGCAGCTGCTTGCCACAGAGGTCTGTCGTAGATCGTAGATCGATTATTCATTTTCAGAGTACCAAGTACATGGGTACCCATAACCTCTTCCATCTGAATTTGTGCCTAGTTGGCATCAGTGTAAACACAACATAGTAAAATAAACCACCAATGGTGGGTCCCGAAGGACAATAAAAATCAGCAGTCTGTGGCAAGCAGCTGCTTGAGGGTTTTTTTTTTTTTAAAACAGTAAGGATGCACAAGAGACCTAAAATGGACGACTATCTTTGCTGAAAGCCATCATTTTAGGCGTCTTTTAACTATTCATGATTATAGTCGAATAAGCAGGATACAATCCCATGTGGATTGCTTTGAACATTGTCAAAGAAACCACGTGATAGAAACTTAATATAAGTGTAAATATGTTCGATGCCCAGATCTTTGTGGATTTGTCTGTTCGTTACAAACCAAGGGGCATCGACCGCACATCTCAAGATCTTGTTCTGCAAGACCTGAATCTTGTGTATATTGGTTGCAGTGGTGTTCGCCCAAATAGAGGAAGCATAGGAAATGATGGGACGAATGACCATATCGTAGAGCAAAAGCTTGTGGTCAATCGAAAGGACGGAGTTCCTTCTGAGAAGAGGTCCCAGCTGACATCGGGCGGTGTTCACCTTAGTTATGATCCCGTGAATGTGGGGATCCCATTTCAGTTTCTTCTGCAAGGTGACTCCAAGGTATTTGACAGTGTCTTGCCATCTGATGTCTTCATCCATAAAAAGTAAAGTCTGAGGGTTATTGATCCTCTTGCCACTAAAAAGTATGGCGCTACTCTTGTCAGCATTGATTTTCATTTTCCAAGTATCATACCATGAATCTAACTCATCCAAACAATTCTGGAGTCTTCTAATTGCATACTCAACTCCCAAGGAAGGGGAGAGGAGAGCAATATCATCGGCATACTGGGCAATGACAATCCGGTCAAAAGAAGGGATGTCATAAAGGTACAATGAGAAGAGAGTGGGGCCTAGGAGAGAACCTTGTGGGACTCCAGCGGCCACCACTCTCTTTGTGGAAGTAGAGGATTTGATGCGAACCTGGAAGGTTCTATCAGAAAGATAAGATTGAAGGATACCAGTCAGGCCCGAAGGAATTCCAATCTTGATCAGTTTGTAGATGAGGCCGTCCATCCAGACGCGATCAAAAGCCTTGGCCACGTCTAGAAAGACGGCAGCAACAATTTCCTTTTTATTCAGAGCCTCAGCGATAGTCTCCATTACTCTGAGGACTTGATGCTGAGTCGATCTTTTACGTCTGAATCCAAACTGTGACTCAGGCAGGATAGGATGGTTTAAAAGGAATTCATCCAGTCGATTGAACAAAATTCGCTCAAACAACTTCCCCAAACAGGATAAAGACTTATAGGTCGATAGCTGTCAGCTAAGGATGGGTCCTTACCCGGTTTGTGGATGGGCCTAACGTAAGCAATCTTCCAGACCTCCGAAAAGATGTGATGCCGGAGAAGGAAATTGTAAATGTTGCACAGATGCGTGATAGCTTTTATCAGCAGGTTCTTCAGCATCCTGGTTATATCATCAGGACCTGAAACCTTATTGAGTTTCAGTTTGCGAATGGCCTGAGTCAGTTCAGGTGGATATGTAAAATGAATTCTCGATCTGTCCACTTGAGAGAAACGGAAAAGTTTCCTCCACTTTGTCACAGGTGTTATCGTTGGACAGATCAGAATTTTCCTGAAACTGGATCTCAAGGGCATCCGCAAAAGCTTCGCATTTATCATCTTCATTGTAACATAACCCATCCTTTCCATGGATGGGGGGTAGTTAACAAAAGGATTCTTTAAGGTCTTAACCATCTTCCAGATGGAGCCATCACTTGTAGAGAGGGAGGTAATCTTCTTGTTCCAAGTAAGACCTCGGTAATACGGGAGTTCTTGTCTTCTATCTTAAGTGCATAGTAGGCATTCTTGTCACGAGCCTCTCTCGATCTTTGCCATTTATGCCAAGCTTTATTTTTCTCTTTGACAAGATCAGAAAGAAATCTGGGAAGAATGTAGAAATCCTTACGAGGTTTATGAATGGTGCTGGCATCAATTCTAGATTGATTCAAAAGATCTGTAAAGGTGATAATTGCATCTTCAATCCTCCTGAGAGATAGAGGATTACAGGATCCGGAGACTTTTCCGTTGACTGTAGTTTTAAAGAGTTCCCAGTTTACGACTCTAAAATCGTCTGGGACAAGGGTGACAGACGAGAAAAGAATCAGGCAGACTGGTAAATGGTCAGAGTTCAAAACTTCATGAACACAGAGGTCATAAGATGGTAAAAAATTACCGAACGTGACCAGATCAATTATATCTGGTCTGTGCATGGAGTTGTAAGGATAAAATGTGGGCTCACTGGGAGCATCCGCAATAATGCCGTTGGCTGTGGCATAGTCTAAAAGAATTTTTCCATTTTTGTTACAAGATCTGGAGTTCCAGGTAACATTTTTTGAGTTTAAGTCTCCTGCTAAAATTGTAGGAGTACTGGTATTAAAAATTATTTTGAAATCATTCAAAATAATATCAGAATTGGGCGGTTTATATGCCGCATATATATATTCAGATTTCCAAAAAGGATATCGTCGACTGCAATAGCAGTAACCTCCGACGTATCGAAGTCTACAGTTTGTAAAAGATGGTGTTTGATGGATCTCTTGACGATAACAGCAGTACCCTCCCCCTCTGTTATGTGTCGATCCGATCTGTAGACCTCAAAATTAGGAAACTTCAATTTGTCAGTAGCCCTAAGGTGTGTTTCGCCCAAAAGGACAATATCAGCTTGGGACTTAAGGATTCTTTACACGGACTCCAGAAATAATAGGAACACTCCAGAATAAACCAGAACTCCAGTATAACTTCAGAACTCCAGAATAAAGGACATACAGCGGCCTTCGTGGCCGCTGTATGTCCTTCGTGGAAGACATTTTGGCAATTGTTGAGTTAAAATCAACTAATATTTTATTTTTCTCAGAGAGAAAAGCACAAATTTGTGCACTGTAAATAATCTGAGAATTTTCCAGCGAGACATGGTCTGCAGAGGTCTCTGCGCCGTCCGGTCTGACGTCACTATGACAGAAGTTCTCTGTCAGGACCGGGACGAATTGAGAATCCACATTATCAGAACTTGACATTTTCAAAACAGCTTTACTGGATGAGTTGAAACTCATGAGAATTTTCGAGTTTCAGAAGATCCAAGTTTGAGGGAAGTTGACTTTACTATTTGAGTTTTTTTCAAATAAAAAGCAAATAGTGATAATAAATCGATATTAAAGAATATATATTAGAATATATATATATCAATTGGATAGAACAAAATTACAAAAAGCAAAAATTTGAAATTTTCGAACAGTTGCAACTGTAAAAATTGACAGTTGCGACTGTAACTGAAAAAACCGGCTCAGACCAGTTTTGCAAAAGGATAAATTACTGTAAACTAACAGTAATTAATCCAAAAACAATCTTAAGGCTCGAAATGAGTAAAAATATACAAGAATAAATCTAAAATTACAACACTGAAAAGGGATGAAATAAAAGCTACTTTTCAGTAGCAACTAGAATCGAATTAAATACAAAAAACTTAAAGCGAGAATACCTCAACGGAGGATTTTTTAAATAGGAAGCTTGAATAGTAAAATTCCAAGCCAACAACGGCCAAGCGCTGAGTCGACTATCAGTACGTACTCTTCCGACGCCAATAACGACCAACTTAAAGTCTGCTATTGGCGTGTACTTTTCCTATACTGATAGCGGCCAACTCAGGTCGGCTGCTGGCCTGTACTAATCAAATGTAAAGTGTATCCGAATTAGAATCCACTGTAGACTTTAATTACACATCAGAAAGCTGAAAAACCCGATCTAAAATACGACAAGTTTAAGTAAAGAATTAAGCTAAACTAGGTACAGTCGCTCAAAAAAGTATCCGAACACTATGATTGATTACAAAATTCAGAAAAAATATCTGGAGCGTGTACAGCAACTGTACACGCTCCAGTTACCGTTCACAGCAAACTGGAGCGTGTGCAGTTACTGCACACGCTCCAGTTTGCTGTGAACGGTAACTGCACACGCTCAATATTTCCGTGAGTGAGCCCACACGATCTAGTATCAAAATAATATGACCACCTACAGTCGCTCAAAAAAGTATCCGAACGCTATGGATATTAATTACAGAATTCAGAAAAAATATCTGGCAACGATTTTTTTAGAAATTAGTGATCTGGCAACCTTTGTGTCACGTGACACGGTCGCCAGATCACTAATTTCTAAAAAAAATCGTTGCCAGATATTTTTCCTTAATTCTCTAATCAACCATAGCGTTCAGATACTTTTTTGAGCGACTGTACATGTTACAAAAGTACAATTTCTGTAATTTTGTTAATATTGTAGTAACATAGGCATAGTTTTCATCATTAAATAAGTAGTAGTAATGCCTGCATACAGTTACATTTATCGAGTCCAATTTTCTTATCCACAAGAGTATAACTTGCCCTCAGTCAGTAAGGGGATACCGATGGACTTGGAAAGGCCGCCGTCCATCAGATGGGACGTTAAGCAATAGTCTGTGCACGTTAAAGAACACACTGGATGACCTTGACGAGCGGCTTCCATTGGGTCCTTTCCCCAACTTTCTCTGAACCCTCCGGGTCCTCGTGACCTGACAATTTAGCCCATTGTGCACAAAAAAGTGCCGCTCAACGGTAAAACAACGCAACCCTTTTTATCGGATGCTTAGGATAACTGAAAGAATAAAGAACAAGTCTTGTATTACAGTCCCAAATGCTCATTAACCTTTTTAATTAATTTCAAAAGAGAAATATTATTTTAGATTGGCCGAGTGGTTAGCGCGCTTGGCTACTGATCTACGGGATTCGAACTGGGTTCGAGCCCCGTAGTGTTCGAGCCCCGGGTAAGGCATGGCTGTTTGTGTCGTTTTTCTGCTGAGGTCCTGCCATCCTCTCAGACCTTCTACTGTGGCATATAAACTGACAGGCTCCTGTCAGATCTCTGTGGCAAGCAGCTGCTTGAGGGGGTATTTATTTTTATTTTATTTTTTATTGGCTTACAAGTGAAATGAAATACCACCTAGTCAATTAATTACATGATAAAGAGACAGAATTTCATTACATGCAAAATATAATCCCTTGTTACTCTTTATCTTTCATGATGAACTGTAGTGCGCATTTTAAGCTAATTCATTTCCTGAAAACATTTAAAATTAAGAAATTTCAGCCGCATTTATTGAATCTTGCAACATCCGTTTCAGGTGGAAGATCAAATGCATCAAGAGATGATAATGACGGTCCCTTTGTACAAGAACGAGACTGCCGTTACAGAAGCATGGGATGCCGTCCAAGAACATGTATGTATAAGAAGTTTCCTAATACTAATTAAATTAAGCATTTAACGTGATTACAGAATTCAGGAAAAATATCTGGAGCATGTATAGCAACTGTACACGCTCCAGATATTACGGTAACTGCACACGCTCAATATTTCCGTGAGTGAGCCCACACGATCTAGTATCAAAATAATATGACCACCTACAGTCGCTCAAAAAAGTATCCGAACACTATGGTTGATTACAGAATTCAGAAAAAATATCTGCAACAATTTTTTTTAGAAATTAGTGATCAACCCAACCCGTTAGGTCTCCTTCCCCCAACCTTCTCTAAGCCTTCGGGGTCTTTGTGACCTGGCCATTTAGCCTATTGTGCGCAAAAAGTACTGCTCAGAGGTAAAACAACCCAACCCGATAGGTCTCCTTCCCCCAACCTTCTCTAAGCCTTCGGGGTCTTTGTGACCTGGCCATTTAGCCTATTGTGCGCAAAAAGTACTGCTCAGAGGTAAAACAACCCAACCCGATAGGTCTCCTTCCCCCAACCTTCTCTAAGCCTTCGGGGTCTTTGTGACCTGGCCATTTAGCCCATTGTGCGCAAAAAGTACTGCTCAGAGGTAAAACAACCCAACCCGATAGGTCTCCTTCCCCCAACCTTCTCTAAGCCTTCGGGGTCTTAGTGACCTGGCCATTTAGCCCATTGTGCGCAACAAGTGTTGCTCAGAGGTAAAACAACCCAACTGCTTCATATCGTTCAATAATTTTTATATAACAATAATGCCAAATTCTTGAACTTTTAAATTTGCAAAGCATTTCATTCATTATGTCCCTTTTTAATTCATGATATCTGCTTTTACTTTCTGCCTAGTTCAAATGCTGCGGTATAAAGATTGAAGGCAACTCCAGAGGCTCTGACATCTGGTCCAGAAGAAATCCAAGAGTTTTCAATGGCCGAAAGTTGGTTCCAGAATCCTGTTGTAAGAGAAGAGACCAATCCAGCATCCAGCAATGTCAATCGAATCCGGATGGAGATTTCACTTATAGTGAGGTAATTCTGTATTTTATATGACGACGATTCTTCTAAATGTTTACTGAATAATTACTCTTTCATCCTTCCCTGCAGAAGCAGAGACGGATCTAGGTGGGGGGCATGCCTCTCCCCCTTTCTGAATGCTAGTAAGGGTAATATAGAGGCAAAAATTATTTATATTTCATACATTTTTTCAAGAAAAACTTTTAAAACATGTAAAACGCAGGGAGAAATGTTATGCTGTGTTGAAAGTAGAGAGTCTGTTACATTTTTCGGGCTCGATTATGTTTCTTGCATCGCACCTCTCCACGATTATTTTCTCAACCTCTCGAGGGCAGAGATAAGTTCAGTAAGTAGCCCACCAGGATAGTAGTAGGATGCTTTAAGGTTCGAGTCCCACTGTGTGGGCGCGGGTGGCTCAGTCGGTAGCGCATCAGGCTCGTAATCTGTAGTTTCAGCTGGGTCAGCGTTGAGATTTACCTCCGCAAAATTCCCCGCCCTGCCCACGGTCAGTAGGGGACACCAATGAGCTTGGAAAGGACGTGTCCATCGGATGAGACGTTAAGCCGTGGCTCATGTGCGGGAGAGCTATACCCTGTGCACGTTAAAGAACACACTGGATGGCCTTGACGGGAGGCTACCATCTGTCTCCCAACAGCTGTTCCAGTGGGTCCCCTCCCCCAACCTTTTCTGAGCCTTCGGGGTCCATGTGACCCGGCCATTTAGCCCATGGTGTGCAAAAAAGTGCCGCTCAGAGGTAAAACAACCCAACTCATCTCCTTTTAATTTTGGTCCTCTCCCAAAAATATCTTCCCGTTACGTGCCTGAACTCAATAGCTCCAATCTTAACATATATCCTAGACTTGAAAATTACAATCGGTACTCCAGTTACAAAGGAGCAAGTGAGGGCTCGGTCTTTGATAATGCATCGGGATTTTTGCATTGAGATTTTTTCCGTTAACCCTTGCTGTTCATTAGACGTTAAGCCTAGTCTCATAAGCAAAGGAGCCATACCAAGACCACCTTGGCCATCCCTGTGCATGTTATATTGGATGGCCCTGACGGACGACTGCCACTTGTCTCCTCACAACAGTCCAGTGAATTTCCCTTCCTTTACCAATATATCTCGGTCTTTGGGGTCCTTGTGACCTTATAATTTCACCCATTGTGAACAGAACTGACGCTCCAAGGTAAAACAACTCACCCAAATCTCAGAATAACCGAAAGTAATTAACTTTGGAGTTAAATCTTTTGGGAATTATTTACAATAGATTTATAATAAAAGAATATTCAGCAAGCATTAATATGTCTGTTTAATGGTGATCTGTATGAATGACTCCAATTCTTAGGAAAGAAATGTTTAACAAGTTTTAAAGATGTAAAAAGTTGTTTTAAACAACATTTGTTAAAAAAATGTTTTTAAGAATGTATGAAGTTGTTCCAAACAAGTTTTAAAGATTAATGTATGAAGTTGTTCCAAACAAGTTTTAAAGATTAATGTATGAAGTTGTTCCGGTTGCTCAAAGAACTGCGAAAGTAATTAAAAAATGTGGTCATTAAAATCAATTTTGTCAGTTTTAAAGATTTTGCAGAATATTGCTGCAAAATATTTTTTTTTTAACTTTTCTTTCTTTACAGGATTGCTATACGCAGATGAAAGATTTTGTTAAAGACCATGCCATGATACTTGGAGGCATTGGAATTGGCATTTCATGCGTTCTTGTAAGTATCTTGGAGTTCTGTTTTCTCCATATTTATTAAGACATTTCGGCATATTTATTAAGAAGTTCAGAGGTAAAACAGGTCCAGGGTCTTGGGGTCCTGGTCATATGAAATCACCATCTCACAATACTCAGTAAGTATACACAAATGACCACTCTCGGTTGAACGACGATCTATATTTAGGCCCGAGGGGTGAGGGTTTTGCAGTCAACTCTATGACTCACGTGTCTGCGCGATCTCTGCACTTGTCTCACCCGAATAATTGGGTGTTCATTTGCATTTTCTATGCATTTACATTTACATATAGCATGAGCAGAAGCAATGTGTGAAATATCGTTCAGGCACAAAATAACCTTTCATAGTGGACGTACGACCGGTGGCAAAACTACGCTGACATGGAATCTGGTATAAAATATTCAAGTGGGCACATATCATATGAGATACAAGTCCCCGGAGCATTGCACCGCGTGGACCAATGATAGTTTTATCCCTGCATATGACACCAGTTGACACACACCAGGGGGCGGGGGTGGCTCAGTCGGTAGCGCGCCAGGCTCGTAATCTGTAGTTCCCAGGTTCGAGTCCCAGCTGGGTCAGCGTTGAGATTTATCTCCGCAAAATTCCCCACCCTGCCCACGGTCAGTAGGGGACACCGATGGGCTTGGCAAGGCCGCCGTCCGTCGGATGGGACGTTAAGCCGTGGCCCCATGTGCGAGAGAGCCATACCCTGTGCACGTTAAAGAACACGCTGGATGGCTTGACAGGAGGCTACCATCTGTCTCCCAACAGCTGTTCCAGTGAGTCCCCTCCCCCAACCTTCTCTGAGCCTTCGGGGTCCATGTGACCTGGCCATTTAGCCCATGGTGTGCAAAAAAGTGCCGCTCAGAGGTAAAACAACCCAACCCAACCAACACACACCAGGCTATCGACGTGTCAGCAAACGGCTGGTTGAGGTATGACCTTTTGTTATAAGTTAGTTCTTAATCCAATTGCACTATTGGCAATGATGTACATATTGGTTAAAATCGGGGCTGTTCTGCAACTTCGCCTCTGGAATCTGCAATATTTCCGAAGTTAGCATTGTTAAGTTTGGTCATTGGGTAGCTCATTGGGAAGAGGTACTCCAGTAGCTCATTGGGAAGAGGCACTCGTTCTTTCCAATCCGTCACTTCTACACACGTGAGATGGCTTGGTCTCGAGTTATCATCTCAGAGGATGACTTTACATACCAACCTCTACATATTTATGTATTAAAACTATATATGTGTATGATACAAATATTAGTAAATTGACCAGTCTTAAATGTGTACCGGGTCTGGGTGGCTCAATTGGTAGCGCACCAGGCTAGTAATCTGCAGTTCCCAGGTTCGAGTTCCAGCTGGGTAGGCATCGATATTTATCTCTGCAAAACTCGCCACCCTGCCCACGGTCAGTAGGGGATACCAATGAGCGTGGAAAGTCCGCCGTCCGTCGGATGGGACGTTAAGCCGTTGCCCTAGTGTGGGAGAGAAATACCCTGTGCACGTTAAAGAACACACTGGATGGCCTTGACGGGAGGCTACCATCTGTCTTCCAACAGCTGTTCCTGTTGATCCCCTGGGGGTGGGGGTGTGTCAGTAGCGCGCCAGGCTCGTAATCTGTAGTTCCCAGGTTCGAGTTCCAACTGTGTCAGCATTGAGATTTATCTCCGCAAAATTCCCCGCCCTGCCCACGGTCAGTAGGAGACACCGATCGGCTTGGAAAGGCCACCGTCCGTCAGATGGGACATTAAACCGTGGCCCCGTGTGTGGGAGAGCCATACCCTGTACACGTTAAAGAACACACTGGATGGCCTTGACAGGAGGCTACCATCTGTCTCCCAATAGCTGTTCCAGTGGGTCCCTTCCCCCAACCTCCTCTGAGCCTTCGGGGTCCATATGACCTGGCCATTTCGGTCATGGTGTGCAAAAAAGTGCCGCTCAGAGGTAAAACAACCCAATCTTCTCTGAGCCATCGAGGTCCTTGTAACCTGGCCATTTAGACCATTGTGTGCAAAAAAAAAATGCCGCTCAGAGGTAAAACAACCCAACCTTAAATGTGCGCCAACGATAAAAGCTTCACGCTTTTAGAATAACGAGGAGGGAAACTGACAAACTAATAATTTGTTAACAACAGAATTTTTTCTAAAGGAAATCCCCCCCCCCACACACACACACCTACAAAACCTTTCCCGGTTATGGTTCTGATTATTTACTACTAAGAGCAATTGAGATATCATATGAAGAAGGTGCCAGATTTATTCATTATCATAATTGCGCTTTTTGAAATAAGATTTAAGTCCACGTTGAAAAATAATATCTTCAAACAACCTCGTTTTAATACACTTTAAAAATAGGACAATTTTATAAATGAAACGAATTTTTTTTTGCATGTGAGTGAAAAGGAGTGACTGTTTAAATGCAATAAGTACAAGTTACGAATTAGAGACAATGTTTTTTCTTATTTTCAGATTATAGGAATGATGCTGTCTTGTGCCCTCTTCCTGATGATCAACTGATACGAAATCAGTATTTCAAGGAATCTAAAGAGTTCATCACAAACGTTTGTCCTATTTCGTATCCAGATGCTGATGAAGAGCCTGATGACATACGAAACAGCACCACTGTGCACCTAATGCACTCTCTGCGTGCTGTATTTAAACACTTGCTCTATGATGAAGCATTTCAATGTTCAGCGAACTTTACCAGCAGCTAATACGGCTGCCTAAAACTCTTGTGCAACATTTCATATTTCGTAGTGTATATTTATTTTATATTTAAGTTAAGAAACGCAATAACAGCGGAGTTCATTACTGTAAGTTGCAACGAGTACTTTAATATATGTGTGTATATATTTTACCAATTGTTTTTTACATAAATATCGGATAATGATTCAATGAGCAAAGAATATGTGTTGTTCTTACGTATAAAACTTGTACGATATTGCATTTTTGCTACCGGTGGTTGAGCTTATGAATACCGTTAGAGAAAATTTATTTTATCTACTGGAGTAGCCGATTTTTTGCATTATTACCAGGAACAAAAACTCTACAACTTTCATGATTTCAAACAGAAAATGTTCAAAAAGAACTCGAGACGTGAAGGGAGGTATGATACAAGTTCAAATTCAACAGTTGAATGTCATTTGTTTGGTTCTACACATATGAGCCAAACATTATGAACACGTGCCTAATAGCGTAGAATGTTGGACCGCCTTTCGCCTCCATAACTGCTTGCACCCAGTATGGCACAGACTCCATTAGACTGCAAGTGTCCTCAGATATTCAGTACCAGCTGGACTGAATGTTGTCCTACAGTTCGGCGACAGAGCAAGGCACTGGCGTGGACCAACGAATGCTCCGTTCCACTGCATCCCACAAATGTTTGATGGGATTAATGTTAAGGAGGGAGATTTGGTGGCCTGGGGATCACACGATATGTTTAGACTTGGTCTTTGAACTATTCCTGTACAATACATGGGTTGTCTTGCTGAAGAGCCCAGTGTCATCCAGATACATGGTCACCTTGTAGGACACCACTTGGTCCAAAACAGGTGTCTAGGTAGGATCTGGCAGTGAGGGTGTGTTCAATGTAGATGAAGAGACCCAGTCCATGAGAACAATCCCAATACCATCGTATAGCTGCCACCCTGTTTCCATCCAACCGACCATCTGTCTCCCAACAGCTGTTCCAGTGGGTCCCCTCCCCCAACCTTCTCTGAGCCTTCGGGGTACTTGTGACCTGGCCATTTTGCCCATGGTGTGCAAAAAAGTGCCGGTCAGAGGTAAAACAACCCAACCATTCGCTATTTTAATGTGTACAGCACATTGAATCGTGTGAGCTCACAAAAACCTGGATCGTGTGGGCTCACTCACAGAAATATTGAGCGTGTGCAGTTACCGTTCACAGCAAACTGGAGCGTGTGCAGTAACTGCACACGCTCCAGTTTGCTGTGAACGGTAACTGGAGCGTGTACAGTTGCTGTACACGATCCAGATATTTTTTCTTGACGGGAGGCTACCATCTGTCTCCCAACAGCTGTTCCAGTGGGTCCCCTCCCCCAACCTTCTCTGAGCCTTCGGGGTCCATGTGACCTGGCCATTTAGCCCATGGTGTGCAAAAAAGTGCCGCTCAGAGGTAAAACAACCCAATCCATCCAACCGTGCAGTCTGGCTGCAACCGTTCACCAGCACAGTGTCTAATACGGACCTGTCCATTGGTATGGTGGAGCTGGAACCTGGATTCATCGGAGAAGAGAACTCTTTTCCAGTTTTTCACAGCTGGCGGAGCTGTCCATGGGTCTGTCAACCTGGGCAGGCGACTTTGTAGGCCCATGGCAAGAGTGTCTGCTGGATTTGTGCTTGGAGACTCTTCTCTGTGCTCTCTGGTTGTAGTCTGCCATTAATTGGGGATTGTAATCTGTATGGTATTCTGGACAGCACGTGCCAACTGGCATTAACCTCGACTGTCAACAAGTGGTAGTCTCTTCTTTCTGGCACGCTGGGTGCATGTCTGTCCCTCTTTGAACCATTCCCGCCGCACCTTCACTACGGCAGCCCTCGGACAACCAACAATTTCTGCTGTCGCTGTGATGCTTCCCTCCACAGGCCTTCCCCGAGCTGATAATCATTCCCAGTTCGAACTGTGAAAAGCCCTTCCATTTCTCCATTGCACGGGCTTTAGGTAAAGAAATGCCCTTTCGCTGCTGTCTATATACTTATATATTCCGCTCCCCAGTCGGTGACGTCACTGCTACGTTATATAGAACGCATCCTCTCGTGGAGACTGGAGTGGCCATAATGATCTGGTCCAGCAGTGCATGTCCATCGGTATTCTTCATTCCACCGATCTTACAGATTTTTTTTCCTCATATTTCATTAGTTTTTTTTTCTCGAAAATTTCCCATCCAGTAACAATTTCGCAACAATTCACATTCTAAAATTTTAACATCATTTATAAATGTTCGTGGTGCCGTATATTTTGTCTTCATCAGCAATCTGTTACAAGCAAATTTCGATTAACGTGTATCGAAAATAATCAACCTTCTTTACAGCTTCTTAGAGCTGTTAATACCATTGCTTATGAGGATAAATGCTATAATTAATCCATTACATATTTAATGCTATAATTAATCCATTGTATATTTAATGCTATAATCAATCCATTATATATGTGTGTGTGTGGATTAATTATAGCATTAAATATTATAGTATATATTACATATATAATAATATTTAATGCCATAAATTATGGGGCGGGGTTGGCTCAGTCGGTAGCGTGCCAGGCTCGTAATCTGTAGAGCCCAGGTTCGAGTCCCAGCTGGGTCAGCGTTGAGATTTATCTCCGCAAAAATTCCCCGCCCTGCCCACGGTCAGTATGAGACACCGATGGGCTTGGAAAGGCCGCCGTCCGTCGGATGGGACGTTAAGCCGTGGCCCCGTGTGTGGGAGAGCCATACCCTGTGCCCGTTAAAGAACACGCTGGATGGCCTTGACGGGAGGCTACCATCTGTCTCCCAACAGCTGTTCCAGTGGGTCCCCTCCCCCAACCTTCTCTGAGCCTTCGGGGTCCATGTGACCTGGCTATTTAGCGCCCAAGGTGTGCAAAAAAGTGCCGCTCAGAGATAAAACAACCCAACTCCAGCTATAAATTATAGCATAAATATGTAATAAAGGGATTAGCTAGACTATGTACAAGAGCAACTATCATTGAACGTCATTTTAGGTCATTTGTTGGACATGAAAAGCTAAATATTCCCTGATCACATTTGAACAAATATCAGGCTAGAATGAACTAAATCTAATATTCATATACAGGGTGAATCTGAAAAAGTGGGCAAAACTTTACGGGGTGGTAGAACGCAGCTATACGAGCAATATTCGTCATAGAATGTATGGTCGGAACACAAGCGGTGAAAAGTTAAAAGGTAGTTTTCCACTGTCACATTTAAAGAATGAACACAAGAAGGAGAGGAGATACTTCAGAAAACATTTTATTAACAGGAATGTAATTGAGGTACATGCTCAAAGAAATTGCTCGAAAGAGCTTATCCGCCATTTCGTGGTTAGTATAACCAGCCATCCTCTCGGCAATCCACGGTAGAAATGCCGTTGGGTGCGAGGACCGACCCTTTTATACCATTTCCAACGCCACCTAGCGGCTCGCCGTTTGCGTTCCGCCCATACTTTGACGAATATTGCTCGTATAGCTGCGTTCTACCACCACGTAAAGTTTTGCCCACTTTTTCAGATTCACCCTGTATATTACAATTTGAAATATTGGTCCGCGTCACTTAGTTGGATCTACTAAAAGGAAATAAAATACGAAACATTAGACTGAGGAAGGTTTTTTTTTTTCATTTATAATAAGTTTTTATGCCATACAAATAAAATCAACATGATAAGCTGTTTAAATGAATAGGTTTATTTTAAATGGGTTTATTGTGATTAAATCAAATCTCTTAAATATGCCAGTTGCTCAATTAGTTAATACATAAAATTGGCTGTCAAAACTTGCTTTCGAGAGTGTAATCTTTTTCATTAAATTGTACAAAAAAAGCATAGCAATCTATGTGTTGCATTTTTAAATAATCAGCGATAATTTTATATCGCAGCGAACATTGTAACTAAAATAACGAGTTTGAAAATATCCAATATTGGCTGTGGCGACGAATTCAATTCGGATATGTAGTTGGAAAGTATGAAATGGATGTTAAACACCACATTGATTTATAGTTATTAGGATATTTTAATACTTATAGTGGGGTGTAAAACATACTGACCACCAGATTTTTCTGGCTCGTGATAATTTTTCTAAATGTGGATGGATAGTATACAGGTTTGGCAACTTTAGACAAAGTTTTTGCGGATATAAGGCAAAAAATTAACGAACAAACAGAACATTTTTGATGGGCACATCTTTTGCTTTAAAACAAAACTTAACAATACTTACTTTATTATTATTTCTAAAAATGTTGATTTTTTGCATGAGAATTATTTTTTTTTTTCTTTCGCGAAGCCTATAGTCATCATCAAAATATATTTGTGCGCGCAATAAAATATTCTCTTATGTCCAGTGAGTTGGGAAAGAAATCAAGTCCATCTGAAATTTAACTTTTTTTTTCATTTAAAAAGATAGAACGTATTCTTCCTAGAAAAGGTTTATCCTCATCTCAATCATATTTCTTAGTTATATTGAATCGTGATTCTAGTTCTGTATTTAAAACATCGAAAATTTTTTACAGAAACAGTTACGCTGCAACACTATGGACTCCTATAGTTTGGCAAATTTGAAACAATTCGTTTTGTTAATGTCTGTGAATTCTAAACTGATACACATTATCTTCAAATTATTCCTGACTAGAAATCAATCAATCCCTTCGGCAGCTCTTGATTTCTAGCCGAAAACTACGACTTCTATTAGACCTCTAATGAGACATCGGAACGAGAAATCCCCCTTATTTCTGAGGTGTACTATCCGAAATAATCCTCTTCACCAATGTTTTGCTCTCCAGCACTGGTATATCGGATTTGACGCCTCAAAGGACTCATTGCATCAAAATTTGGCGTAATTTGATATCTACGACTGAAAATACCCCCCCCCCCCCCCAGACAATTTTTTGCCATCTGGCAGATCGATATTGATCTTTGACCTCGGAGGACATATCGCATCTAAAATTTCGCAACATTTTCGAGATTCCGTCCCGTATATGAATTATTTAACTTAGTCATGCATTGAATAAGATGTGATTAATTTCTTACTAAATAATTTGAGATTTAATTTTTTCAGCTTTCAATGGATAAATTATTTTTACTACCCACCTTTTATTTCATCAATTTTTTTAGCCCTATATTATTTATATATAGTTAGCATTTTTCAGTAGCCGTTTTGCCTCCCTTTCAGTCTAAGTCTTCTTTTTGCCCAGCTTTCACTATCTGCACCGGTAATGGAAGCCGCTTTTGCAATCAATACAATTTCTTTGTTGCTTATAGTCAGTTCTGCATTAAGAAGATTGAAATCAATTAATGGAATAAGAACAAAATTTCAAATGGTTTTCCAGAAAATTATTACTTGTGCATCGTTGTATTCATTAAGCTAAGCTCCAGAAAAATAAACGCCAAGGTTAAAATTGGTAAATTTGGCGAAAACCTAATTATTTTTTCACCCCAATGTTAGATTTTTTCAAGTTTTAAATGGGAACTCTGCTAGAAAACCTACTCTAATCACCTTTGTACACATGCTATAACTTCTGTGAAATGCACCTAAAAATCGAAGCAAGTATAAAAAAATTTTTGCTCCATTACAGTATTCTGTAGTATTACACTAAGATGGTCGAAAACCCCAGAACGTTTCTGATTTTAACCAATGCCTGATCATCTAATGTTAATATTTATGGCAAACATGTTTTTTACGTTCAAAAGCTTCAAAGTTTACTATCGTTCATTAACAGGTTTTTTAAAATTATCCCGCCGACTCACTGGTTTTGTAATATAGTCAAGGAAATTTTACATGCTTTTATAATAGTTTCTACGTTACAATTCTGTATTGTACGCTAGGTTAACACTCGCTAACATTGTAAACATGACTTCCATATGTGCTTTAATAACAGTTAACCCCAAAAATTCTGTGGCAAAAGGGGTGAACTACATACATCACCACACACAAAGGATCAAACATTATTTTAATATGAAATTATGTGTACTGTACTAGCCTTTACATTAATTTGGTGTTAGAAATTGTGTAAATTCAACGTTTAAGAGCAGAGGTCTGAAACTTGCCACTCGCTTAGTCATTTTGGGTAGCTTACAAGCAATTGCTGCGTTTAGCATAATCATGATGGCGAATCGGTGTTTACTAGCTTGACTCATTTGTGATTGTTTATTATTTCTTAAAATAAAATGTGGCCTGCCATATGTTGAGAAGTGATTTGGCTCCTATATGGTTGCTTAAAATAGAATACTGCTCGTCATATATTGGAAAGTAACTGATTTGACCTCTCAAATACTTTTGAGTTTGAGATGACTGTTTTAGAAGGATAATTTTGTTACACTTTTTTACACAATCGCAACACCAAAATAATGCAACAAATATTAGTGTAATTTCTTACAGCATTATGAAAACTGTAGACAACTGTATTACCACAAAACGTATATATTTCATACTTTGTACAGGCACATTTCTGATGTTCAAGAAATAAAGACATTTTTATACCGAAATTATGAAAATAATTATTTATATGCTTTTGCCCTATTTACTAAGTTCTTGCTTAAATATACCGATGGGCACAGGTCGATAAATATTACAAATGACCGAACAGTTTCCCACCAAAAAAAGTTTTTTTGGGTGACCTGATTAATATTAACATATAATTCAAATACATTTCAAATTCAAGATAACATATCACCTCTGGCAAATATACTACTTTTCTCTATATACATACTATAAGAATCTGTCGCTTTGCTCGGGTTTTAATATACAGTAAATGATACCCAAAGCAACAAGCACCCATTTTATATATAACTCAATAAGACTCCGATAGATTTCTAGCTCATAATAGTCCCCACATAAATAGCTGAAACGAATTCAGACATAACTCGTTAGGCTCTGTAATCATTTACGCAATTAGTTATCCCCCCTTTTTTTGGAGGGGGTTGAAAACGAGGGCTTTCCTTGAACCACGTTAACAGGTTTCTTAATATCGCCATAATAAAGTTCAAAAATCATAAGATGCAGTAACACTGTTAAGAGCATCTAAAGTCAGCTGGACACAAGAATTAGCATAAACAAGGTAACCCGTTAACAATTGCGGATATTTATTTAGATTTGTAGCAAAAAAAAAAAAGCACCGTGTTCGAAATCGGCTTTTATTAAAGGTAAGAGCTTGATTTTTTTTTTTTTTTAATAACTCAATACGGAGGGTCAAGGGGGGAAATCCTTATGTGAAATTTGGTACCAAAATTCAAGTATTTGACATTCCATAATCCTTGAATAATCTTTTAAAATTTAAATACCTCTCTTTCCATATGAACATAAAAAGTAAAAAATAAAACTAAAATATGCTGCTGGAGCAATCAGTCACTGAATTAGCATTCACTTCAAAGGAAGATAGGGCGCTGGCAATCTTGTTGAGTAGATAAATCGACATCCTATCTTTCTTTGAAGTGAATAAAAATTCAATGACTGATTGCACCATTGGCGTTTTAGGCTTATTTTCTACTTTTTGGGGCGCATGTAGGAAGACAGATATTTTTTTTTTTGCCACGTGGCCGAGTGGTTAGCGCGCTTGGCTACTGATCTAAAGGACCTGGGTTCGAGCTCCGGGTAAGGCATGAATGTTCGTGCTATTTTTCTGCTGAGGTCCTGCCATCCTCTCGGATCTTCTACTATGGCATATAAACTGACAGGCTCCTGTCAGACCTCTGTGGCAAACAGCTGCTTGGGGGGGGGGGGGGGGGTATTTATTTTTTTTTTAATTTTATATGACGTGTAAACACTGAGCACATTTTTTCTTCCCCATTTTTGAAATCGCGTTTCAGGCAGCAAATGACATCGAAGATGTCACAAGCTTTGAGTATAGCTTGTTAGGTTGATTCTCCCTAAATTTCCGTCCTCTTTTGGGGAGAAGTAAATGGTGGGGTAGGTAGGGGGCATAATTTGAAGTATTCTACAATGGCCCTCAAATTAGCTTTCATTTGACCCGTAACTGTACGCACTCTCATTTGGAAGATATAATAGAAGAGCAACTTTCACACTTCCCTCTTTTTAGTGGGGAATAGATCGGGGGGGAGGGGCTTGCGAGCAATAATTTTATTGCTCACATTCCCCACGACACAAGCATATCTTCCAGACACGAGGGCTCACAGTTATAAGTTAGTGTGTAAAAATATATTTACATATATATATAGGATATAGAGGATAGGTGTGAAAGAAAAAGTAAAAGCTTGTGATAACAAGCTTTTACTTGATTGAATGAAATTGTGTGCTATCATGGGATTTGCCTTCCACAACTTCTCTTTAGAAAAAAGGACGTATATTTAAGGAGGTTGACCGCAACAAGTTACATCTGAAATTAACGTTTTGTGCATAATCTCAAAAATAAACCTTCTGTACAATGTTGTGGGTTACTTCAAATCTTATCCTCTTCCTTCCCCACCCCCTCAAAAAAAAGGGTCGGGAGTAAAAAGTGGGTCGATCATCTTTATCAGTAGAGTCGAATGTCGAATCAAAATTTAAGATATGCTTTAGTGACAACGTAAAAAATATATATATTAAAATATGCCTATCTTCCTTTTTCTAAAAGATAAAATATAAATTAAAAAAATCCCAATAGCAGTGGTGTTGCATCATCTGGGGCTTAGCCAAGTTTACCTGGATGGTTAAGGCCAGACAATTTTAATAACGCCATAAAGAGAGGCAATTTTTTTTACAAATTTAGTTTATTACTGCAAGTAGCTTTAGGATACACTTAAAACATTTAATATTATAATCATTTATTTTTACAGCAAAAGCACAAAATTAAAAATAGTAAAACTCTTGGATGCATATATTATTTAATTGTTACCTTAAATGTTATTATTTTTAATTCTTTTGATATATCCTAAAACAACCTGCAATAATAATATACTAAAAATTATCCCTCCAATCATGACGTTATCAAAATCACTGTCATGGCTTTAATCTTGGTGAACCTAGTAGCCCCTAATGACGGGTCGCCACTGACCAATAGTAGAACAGGAAATATCCTGTAAGCATGGGGGACTCATGAATAGTTAGCTGAAAAAAGTTTTGCTACAAGTGGATTATGAACTTACGAACTCCTGATAACATGCCAGGTGTTCTACCACTGTACTATCGCAACTAATTCATTTTCCAGCTGTGGCCATAAGCCTGCTAAATTTCTGTCACTGGTGGCGTCATCCAAACTTGCAGTAAAACTCAATTTTTTTAGCTAGCCGTTAAAAAATGCATCTTCTTCGCCCTAAACGGTAAAAGAGATAAATTATAAAATACCTATCTTCCTATGTGTGCCCTAATAAGTAAAAAAATAAAACTAAAGCATACCAATGGTGAAATCACTATCTGAATTCGTGTTCACTTTAAAGATTGGAGGCCGGAAATTTTTGTTAAATATTCTTAAATCTGCTCTCAAAATAAGAATTCAGCGAACGATTGATTTCACATCGATATACTAGTTTTATTTTTTTACTTATTTGGGCGCATTATCCCGTGGTCGAGTGGTTAGCGCGCTTAGCTACTGATCTAAAGGACTTCGATAACGGATGTTTGTGTTGTTTTCTGTTGAGGTCCCGCCATCCTCACAGACCTTTTGCTATGGCGTATAAACTGACAGGTTACTGTCAGACCTTTATGGCATGCAGCTGCTTGAGGGGGGATTTATTTTTTATAGGTAAATAGGGTTTTTTTTTTTTCGAATTTTTCATTTATATAATTTTTTATTCTCTGAATACAAAATGTGGCATAGTATTTTATGTACAAAATGGAACACGCATTTCCTTTTAGAATGAATATTTTGTGTCTCAGAGAAAACTAAATGAATTTGCAGCAAGATTTAATAAAAATATATTGCGATATCAATTTTTTTTCAATGTGCGATTCAAATACCTAAGATAACTACATTGAATATTAAATGAAATAGAAAACATTATCTTATTCAAACTCTTTATTTCAACATTTCTCAATCTTGGATATAAAATACAAATATAGTAAAATACTTCTCTCAACATCATTTTTTTTACATTTGTTTCAAGATGTAAGGCAAAAGAACTGGCCTTGGCCTCTTCCAGAGATGACTAATTTGCATAACTTGTAAAATGCACTAGAAAATATTTGGCTAAACTTTATAAATAAAACGCTGCATTGTTTAGTGACAATGAACTGATAAAAGCTTATGTAACACAAGATGACAATATGTTGTAAATACTAAAGCTGTACAAATATTAAAGTGAAATTAATTTAAAAAACACTCAGAACATTTAAATTGGTCTATTGTCTGCAGTCAAATTGATGACCCAACGTCAAACACAAAAATCAGAAAGCCATTACAGTTTTAGTTCTTTTATATCAGTTTTTCAATGCATTAAAAAAAAAGTTACTTTCTAAATTCTAAGATCTGGCACTCATGCTACCATTCATACTTAATGAAAACTTATATACTTTGAAAACGAATATTACTAGCATTGTTGATAACTTACTATCCCTTATGCGAAATATAATTAAAAAAAATCATTAGGTAAAGTAAAACCCTAATAATTAAAAATTGAGATATTTAGCAGCTATTTCGGCACAGCTGCAGTTTTGATTCTCAGCTGCCATCCTGTATATAGTTTACTTCTGACTGTTCCTGTAAAAATTATGTGAGAGCAAATACTCTCTAATTGATTATTAACAAATAACGGGCCTTTCACACAAACCCAAAAAAGCGAAGAAACATACTGCACAGAGCAGAACTGGATCTAGGGGAAAAAAGGGGGAGGGGTGGCGGCTAAAGGGCTATTTTCCTCCCTGAAGAAATTCAGTAATTGGAATGGAGGTGGAAAAAATAAATATATATATTACACAAATTTTGCAAGAGTATTAAGACCACTAGAACGAAAGAGAAAAAACATATTGCACTATTTGACAAGAATATATTTATGGAAAAAAATATACCAAAACATTATTCTAGCTCATTCCAGTGAGTCCCTCCCATTTTTATTCCAGTTCCATACCAGGTGTAAAGAATATTAACTACTACAAATATCTTGCATTTTCCAGATTATAATAACTGATATCATGCCATCAGCTTAGTTCAACTCCCTAAGCAACGTTCAAAAATGCTAGCAAATGCAAACCCAAAAACCAAATTTGTGTTTCACATGCATTCAAAGCCACTACAGCTTTATAATAAATGCATCAAAGCCATCATCTTAAAAAGCGCATACCAACAGAACTAAAAATTTCTTTCTGCTGCTCTTTGAAGCTGCCAATATTTTATCAGATAATCCAAAATATAATTTAAAAAAATCAGCAATTTGCACTCTACAAAGATTTAAAACCACCTAAACTTTAAAGAGTATTCAAAAAGCATCTTTAAAAAGTGCACATTTGCAATAATTAAATTTATAAGACACAACTATGTACACATTTTATTGGTTCTGATGCAATAGTTTGCAAAATGACATCACCATGGAAATATCAAAAAACGAAAATGATGGTCTGGTAGCCTAATTTACTGACAAAAAATTGAATTTTATTCATTTGGGTATTAATTTTAATAATTTCGGGATATTAATGCTCTAGCTTCATTCAGGTTTCCATGCATTCCCACCAGTTATAATTACTGATAGTGCATTTAAAAAAAAAATCGAACCTTCTTTACAATTCTGACTTGTTAACTGGCAAGTTAAATGAACATACTAATGACTCTTCTGGATATTAAACAGCAACATAATGTTGCTCTACATTCCCCAGCATTTAGCAGCATCAGTAACAATCTTTATTGCAATTAAACTGTTACTATACTGTAACTCAAAAACAGAATAAGGTTTGAAAAATCATTTCTAAAAAGAAGAGTTACTAATTAGAAGAGCAAAAATATGATGGACGTTCTAAACCCCGATTTGAAAAGAATAAAATTTCAAATATACATTAATAAATAAAACGCCTTAAACTAGGGGTTCTCAATGTGGGGTACGCAGTAAAATTTTTTGGGGTACACCATGAGAGCTCAAAAGTTGATTACCCAGTTATAATTTTATAAGATTTGTTAAATTGTTTGTCATTTTTTGTGTTTATTGATATATGCAATTTATGAATACAAAATTTAATGTGTATATAAATATATGTTTTATTTTATTTCCATTGCTATAACTAAAATTTTATCTATGTATACAAGGGGTACGTGAAGCATAAAAGTTTGAGAACCACTGCCAAACTATGAATGTAGAAGTCATGAAATGAATATATCATACTCTAAACATAATGTTCAATAAGAATATTATGAATTTAATAATTTCTATTTGTTTAACCCTTTGAACATCATTTTTTAAAAATAAGATGAATGACTTTAACAGTTATCTTGTAATGCTACCAACAGATGCCACAGAAAACTCTGAGCCTTTCAAAATACTAAAAGCAGCAGCTTTTAATTTCCATTCAAGCATCATAACATATTTCGGATAAAATATGCTTAAATATAATAATTTACTTTGCGTTTTACTCCTCGGGAGAATTTGATCAAATATGATTCATAATAAGTTCCAGGTCAGAATTGACTGTGGAAAAAAAAAATCATTCCTAACAAATATAAATTTTCTGTCATGCCATAAAAATTAAAGTTTAAACTAAACTTACACAGAGTTTGAGTCGAGAATCTTGCAAAATTTTCAACTAACAAACTTTAATTGATTTAATTTTTGCGTTTTGTGCTTTTCTTAACCCTTTGGGCATCATGCCAGAGTATACTCATTCTGTCATAACTGTTTTTACTAAGGAGATGTGTTTTGTATCATTTGGAAAATTAACTGCTGCTTTTAGCATTTTGAAAGGCTCAGGGTTTTCTGTGGCATCTGTTGGTAGCATTACAAGATAACTGTTAAAGTCATTCATTCTTATTTTTTACAAATGATGTTCAAAGGGTTAAACAAATAGAAATTATTTAATTGTGTTGCTTGGGAAGTTGCAAATAATGAATTATATTACATGTATGAAGTTTTCACTTTTGCTTCATTTGTTGCACTCTTTCTCAGCCCAGTCACACTAAACATGTCACACTTTTCTGACAGACTGCAAACACTTCATGAAGGCACATTTGACAGGTTCACTGCTTAATCTTGTCACTGAAATATATGTATTAATCTCAGTTAATCCACATTATACATTATTTATCAAAAGATCTCTTAACATTCTATTTCCTATAATTACAATAAATATGGGCAACAAAAAGAAACTTATGGTGAGACTTGAAATTTTTAGACACATAGCTTACCATTAATCTAATTTGTAGTGTTAGAATTCCATGTTACCAAAATAGCTACAAAAATACTATAAAAGCATCTGCAATAAATATTAGGAAATATGCAGTTCTTTAACTTGTTTCTTATTTTTAACTTCAAGTACTACCAACTTTAATTTCATTATATGATCTCTACCAATTTTAACATATATCTCACTCAATCAATTAACCATAACAAATATTTTAGTCAGACCTTAAATTTTGCTTTTCAATATAATGGTAATTGAAATCTTGATATATGAAAGAAAGAAATACAGTTAACGACTAAAGGTAGTTTATGAAATTTTTTGAATACACAATGTTCCTACAAGATTAAGCATATTTTTATTTTTGCAATTTATAACTAAAGTGTTTTGTTTTTTATAACTTATAGAATTTCTTTAATAGTGAGTCTGACATTCATTAGAACTGTGAATATACTATTTGTATGCCAAACTTGCAAGGAAATTAACAGCTTGCTTATGTAGTGATATCTTAGAACAATGATGTGATTTTAACACTTTGACGATGGTTGACAAGTAAACTCGCCATTCTTGTAATCAGCAAGCTTGCAGCTGATATAAAAAATCTGCTTTTCATAAACAATGGAAAGCTGAAATTCCCAACTTTCACCCATCATCAAATTATTAATACAGTAATTACTTAATGTACTATTTACAAGAAATGTTTTAAATTGGTTGGACTTACACCTAGACTGACAGTAAATGTGTAATTTAATAAAAACGGTCACAATTTCAGATCTTCACTTCAGACTTATTATCGCATTCTCCAGTATTAGTTTTGATAACTGGAAGAATTGTTATGAATGCAATAAATGTGTACTGAATTAATACTTTAAATTTTCTCTGTGATGAATTAAGATAACTGCATCTGGTCATATAAAATAATTAGTTGTGAAACTAAAAAAATAATATACGGTCAATAAATGCAAAGAACATATTTGATAGCAATAATCCAACCAGAAATCTAATGAGTGTAGCAAATGTCGTTGAAAAAATTAGCTGGATAACTGTTAAAACTACAGTACAACATATAAAGCATGTCTTCATAAGGCATAACTATCGAAAAAACAAGCCCCAATATTTGTAGAGCCCCACTAAGACACAAACCTGAATGCAACATCTATCATTTTAAATCTTTCAAAGCCGTGATCTGAAAAAATAAAGAGGTTGAGTTTGCAGCACATCCTTTCTAAAGTGGTAGGAGAGAGCTAGTTACGACACTGGTCTTGCTTTTATATGAATACTTATTACATTACTTAATTGTGGCACAAATGGTTATGCATAGTGCATAATCCAGTGTTTCTCAACCTTTTTCATACTGTGCACCATTTGCAAAGTCTCACTCATTCTGCAAAAAATTTAATTCTCTCACCAAAAATTATTAATACATTTTGATTTAACAGAATATAGACTAAAATATAAATACAGGAATAGTTTTTTTTATCTTTTTACTTCAATGTGGAAGTATAAAAAAGGATGAAAAAAAAAAGCTTAAAACCTATCACTCACTCACTTGTTTCCATAAAAGAGGAGGCTGAGATGCAAGACTAACTTATTCTGTCCATAAATGAGGAAATACATGACATTTATAAAAACTTCATTTTATTCTAAGCACTAATTCAAAATGGAAATGAAAAACAAAATACCTCAAATGTCATACATAAAAAATTATGTGATTAAATAAAATTTTAATCAACGATTTCAATGTTGAAATTATATAGGCCACTGCATTATCAGTGCATTTATGTGCTTTTTAACAGAGACATACTACTTTGATTAGCAGACTTCTAATGGCTATTATTGTGGATAATGATATTTCTTCCTATGGTTAAAGATAGTACAATTAACATGCAATATTTAATGATTAAAGTTCACATTATTCTAGTTCCACTGCAAGTGAAATGGAAGCTCAACATTGGAAGCTGACACTCAATTTAGTGAGTTCTATTTCACCTACAGAGGAACTATAGCTATATGAAATGCATTATTAATTGGATTATCAACTATGGAAAGAAACTACATTGTCTAAAATAACGGCCATTAGTATTCTGTTAATGCAAGTGTTATATATACCTCCATTAAAAGCACATAAATACACATATAATGCAATGGCATAATATAATTTAAACAATAAAGTGGCAGGCAAGGATGCTGAGTAGGCAGTGTTCTTTTACAGTTCATGCCACAGCTACCAGATTTGACTTTCATGGACAAGCTCTGTTACTTTTTGGAAGTTTACATCTAACTGCTTTACTTCTTTCAGAAAAATTTTAATAGATAGGACATTATGAATCCCTTGGGTTACCAGAAATTTTCCAAGAGAAATAGCACAATTTCCTTAAAGTATCCTAATCTGGCAAACATAGGATATGTGTTTGATGCAAGCATTTTAAATTTCTATATTATTAAAATTCTATCATATTACAAAACTAGATGGGGGGTTTTTTCACTTAAAAAACAGAAATATTTAAAGTTGAAATATTTACAAATAAAAATATATTACTTTTGTTACTACTTAAATTATAAAAACCCTTTATTAAGTCAATGCAAAGAAAAAAAATTACAAAACAGAATAATTTTCCTAGCAGTAATGATACTAAAATTAAGATGTGGAGGGAAAAAAACTTGTGTTCTAGTGTGTAGAATCTACTCAACTTGTGAAAACTTCTGGTTGAGAAACACTGGCATAATCATTAACTGGAACTAATTCTAAGTTTGTAGAGTTGCCTGTTTACATTCAGTGATATTGGGGAAGGGGATTGAATCTATTCTATTCAAAAACTTTTGTTGGTTATAAGTTTCTACAATTTTTTTAAGCAACTGAAAATACCAAGTAGATTGTGTTCCAATGTATCACATATATTAATGTAAATTAATTGGAAAATTTGAAAATCGGACTAAATTGATATAAAAAGTGTAATGTATAATTATGTTGGCACTGGTGACAAGATGGTTATAATCTATATTTTATAGCTGCCATAATATTTGAACCTTACTACTGCTGGTGCTTGATAATCTTCTGTACATATTATATAGCAAAATGTAACACTTACTTCCAATGCCACAGTGTCTCACATGGTAACTTCTCAATCAGCAAGAAGTTCATGAGCACACTAAATGTAAGCAAGCAATTAAACCTTGTCTATTTTATATTTAAAAATGAGTTGATAATAAAATTAACAAAATCCCATTAATTGTTTACATATCTCTTATTATGGTAGGAACCCCATTACAATTCTTTTCAAAGAGCCACACCCCCTTCCACAGTATTAAAATAGCTGATAAAACCAAATTTCATAACCACTATTGATAAATTTAAAATATATATCACATACTTATTGATATTAATTAGTTATTTAATATAGTCACATTAGTAAGAGATGTTATATACATCTAAAACTTGAACCACCAAAGACATGTAATCATCTAAACTTTTTTCATTCACCTAGAATGTTTTCCTCTCTTGACTGTAAATGTTGACAAGGCTTAAAAACATCAACTTAGTTATAGGTATAAGACTGAAGACTGAATAAGGAGAGAGAATATATTTGCTTTAATACTTAAAGTACACTAAAAAAAAGCAAATTAACTACAGAACTAAGATGAACAAAAATGTAACAGACAATGACTACTTTTACAAATAACAAAATACTCATTGTGGGAAATGTATCCTGAGTAGGTTAATAAAATGCAATGCAGTTCTATAACACTTTTGTAATAAAATGCAAGATAAATATGACAAGAAGATATAATATAATAAAGTGCAAACTGACAAAATGTAAGATGTAAAAAGTATCTAAAATTAATATACAAATTACTTATGAAACTCAAGTCATACTTCTACACTAGATAATGTTTCATTTTTTTTACTTCTTTGTACACTATGCTTTATACAATATTCACCAACTTATAGAAATAAATTTTTAAATACATATTAAAAAGAACAGGCTTTTGTTTTCTTGTCATCTCCCTATCATTAAAAATGCAGACAATAACCAATTCTTCAAACATTAGTTGTTGCCATATTTTCAAAAAGCTTTTCATCTTCCAATAAATTCTGAAACATATATTTGATATGCACAATGAGAACAAATGAAACATTTTGTGTTTCAACTTTATACCTTTTAAGTAATACTATTTCTAAAATATAAGATAGTTACTAAATATGATAATAAATGTGAAGAATTTTTTTTGAATGCTTGAAAAAAACTTGAGTGAAAAATCATTATTACCATAGATACTTGAGTATAAATTGAAAAATTTGGAATATATTCAAATTAAAAAAAGTATGGGGTCACCTTATACACAGATCATGTCAGATCAGGTCTCTACTTAGGGGGCAAAATTATGTTAGTTCAAAAATAATTTTTCAAATAGCTGCTAAATCATTTAATATTAAGGTAAGTGATAAATAAGATGCCAAAATATTAAAATTATGAAATAAACATACTTTATGCCAAAATATACAAAATTAGGCAAAGTCAGCTATGCCTTAAAAGCAAATTTTCCAATATTGATTTACACACTTGTACTCAAGTACCAATGGTATATGTAGTCTTATGCCACATTAATTTCAAATGCTTGAACAATAAAATAAATTTATATGAAATAGGGTAAGTTTTTTGCTTTAATAAAGATAGTAAAAATACAAGCCACACAAATAGTGTCAAAATGAAAAATAGAAATCACTCTCTTGGTTGACCCATTGAGGCCAAATTTGAATATCCTAACCCTAGCATCTATATCAGATAGAAAAAGTTACTTAAACTCATCAAATGTGTTCAATAATATATTAGATGTTTGGTATCAATAAAAAAAATGGTGAGGAAAAATGATGAGTCCAAACAGCTCTGAGTTACAGAGCTGTTTGGACTCATAAATGTATCAAGAGCTACAATCATTATTAGTCTTCAATGGCTTAATACTGTGTTGGTCTGTTCAAATCAATAATAAAAGCCTGAATAGGGGTTTCCTAAAAGGTGTTAGTATACACCTGATTAAATTATTCACATTTCAAACAGCATCCTTTCCCTCATGTTAACAAATGCAAATAATGGAAAAGAAGAGGGTCTTAACCCTTCTGGTGTTATACATTTATCCCTTCTGCTTTGTAAGTGCTACAGTAAGGCTTAAGTAACAGTTATGTGGTGGGGCTGTATAACGCTCCAAATATTATTAATTTTTAAAGTTGGACCTTTTGTCCGATCCAAATTTATTCAAATTCCGGATAGCTGTATTGGGCACCAGGCAATAATAACTTGCCAAATAAAGTTGAAATAGGGTTCGTTAATCGTATAATATCAGGCGTTACTTATCGAGCAAGAATTCAAAAAGGATTGTCAAGTTTAATTAAAGTTTAAATATAATCAAAAATCAATCAGTGTTGCTCAAGAGAAAAATAGCAAAAATTCAAAAGTTTCTATAACAAACTAAGTTTATTTCCAAAAAATTCAACTCACCAAATTCAATGGTAGAACACAAAAATTGCAGACTAAAAACTACTTCTATCTACACAACACATACTTCTAACTCCTACATTTCTACTATTCTCACAACAACTAACTCCACAATCTCTATCGTTCTAACTCTCTCCCATTCTAACTATATCTCAATCTGTCATTCTAACTCTCTCACATTCTAACTCTGTGACCTCTCACTACTATAACAAGCTGCGTACAAAGCTAGCATGTGTCTATTGCACACTGGGAAAGACATTTGAATAATATGATGATCGCACTAGCTATGATGTAAGAGGGATTGTGTTCTACACGCACTTTTTAGCGGTTGACAATCAAAAGGTTGGAATTGTGTATGCGCAACTCCTACACTCGGAACAAGGATTGCGATGTCCAAAAAAATGAAATAAAATCCCCAAACTGATAAATATAATGTAAATAAAGCAAAACTGGTTAACGAAAAGTAAAAGTGAATGAATGGGTGGACCATCGCAGCTCCATGTCAGTACCACTAGAAGACCATTTAGCTGTGGCGAGGAGAATACATTCAAGTCACCTGAAGGGTTAAACTATGTTTGGAGACATTCCAGGGATGTTTAAAGTTGTGTGACTGTAGTTGAGTAAATGTTGGAAATACATTGAAGTATACAACACATTTACAACACTGTTTCTACTATATTATCCAAACAATCAAATATAGTACAAACATGTTGAATGGTGCATTGCTGGAGGGATATCAATCATTTGACTAGATGCATTTCATTCATCAAATAAATTAATGTGAATTCAATTTGTACTCTCACTTATTGATTGCAGTGCTGTTCGTGTGGGCTTCATACTTTACATATCCATTCATACATATCAGTGCAAAATATGTCACAGGATACATTTCTAGCAATACCATAAAGTTTGATGTTTCCAGGACTACTAGGGTCAATGATTAGTTGTTGCTAGATTATTGGTTTTCAGAGTAGAGTATGATGGACAAATGCAAACAACTATATTACTTTATTCATGGTTCATTCCAAACTTTTTAGGCAAAAAATTACTATTCCAAAAAAATGCAAAATTTCAATCATTCAACATTTAAATGGAGGAAAAAAGCAACTTTAGGTTCTACTTCATTTTTTAGCTATAGAGGAAACCCATGTATAAAATTTCAGACTGGGTGGTTTGAGAATTATGGGAGAAGAGGCATAAAATCTATCATAAAAAAGAGATAATCTGTTTCACGTGGTGAGAAAATTAAGCTCTGGCTAACAAAGAGAGCAATTGGAGCATTCCATACAGAAATTTTGTGTTCTCTTAATATTACTTACTACAGTTGAAAGTGCTCTGCACAGAACCTATAGCTTAACTATGAATTATCAACATCTTGGATCAAGTGGTTAAAGCAATCAGATCATAACTGCATTTGAATCCATGAGATAGCATGGTGAACTTTTCATAAATGCCAAATATTTGATTTAACATTATATGTCATTGATGTAAATTTCTCCTGTTATATAATTCAGGTATGTTGAGAGACCTTTGATATTATAATTACTATAAAAATGTAGAAATCACAATTTCACCAAGAGGCAAATCTACTGTTATATGACATACAATAATAACCCATTTGTCATCTATTCCCTATGAAAATATTATAAATAGCACAATTAGAAGCGCCCCAACATTTAAACTACAGCTTATAATCTTACTTAGTATGTGAATAACATCAGCTCAAGCATTTAAGACAATTGGTACCCTAAACCAGTAGATCCAAGGCAACCACCAAATTCCAAATTTGAAACTGTAGACAGCTGGGCGATTTTTACACACTTGCTTAATACTTGATAAGATGCATAGATTTTATGCTCAATTTAATTAAATGCTTTGATGGGAATATGAAATAAAATGCAAAGTAAATAAAAAGTACAACTTTAACAGCAGTGGTGACAGGAAGACCAATCTCAAGTTACATTAATCATTAAAAACAGCATTTGAAAGAAATTTAGGGGTTTTATGGGAGCAACTTCATATATAATTTTTATACTTACAGTTATAGAGTTAATATCTTTAGAGTGTCCATCTTTTTTAGAAGCAGCATTAGTTTCCTCCTACAAAATGAATTTAACAAATTATATATGTGATGAATGTAGCAGGAGAATACATAGTACAGATATAAAATTATAACCTCCCTAAAGCTAAATATTTGTAAGCAATTGATATGATTATCCAATAATAATTTTACTTTTTAATCACATTCATTTCTATACAAAATTTTTCGAAAAGAATAAAAAAAAAACATCAGATACTCCATATTCCAATTCCTATATTCCCAATACTAACAATGATACAAATGTTCCAAAATAGCTAGAGGTCTTCCTGATATCACGTATGATCTTTTGGTACATTAATTGTTAGAGAGGTATGAAGCATTTCAAAGACTAAAAAATTGAGAAACAGCAGTTTCTGTTTACACACTAAGATTTAAAAAAGTAAGCTTACCTTCTTTATTGGACTAATGTGTTCTTGTTTCTGCTGCACTTCATTTGACTTTCTATCCTCATTTTTTACCATTGGTGATGGAGATAATGCTGAATTTTCTCCAAGGTCCATGGGGCACACATAGTCTTCAAATTCTAATTCCAACTTATTTCTTTTCCTCATTAAGGAGAATTGTCCTCTACGAACAGCCTACAAAACAAATGCATTTTGTTTTAAATAATTTTAAGAATTACATGTTCTCCTTTTCTAAGTTTTCAAGTAATTAGATAAAAAAAAAACATGAAGCAAATGCATAAATTTCTTTCTAAATATCACTCATACACACCACAAATATTTCATATGAAATTAAAACACATATAGCCATTTGAAGAATTACTAATATTTGATATGAATGGAGAAAAAAAATTAATAAATTAAAATAAACTTGTACTCAAAATAAATTGAGCACAGTGAAAACTAGTTTCTAATATAATAAGCAACAAAAGCATAATTGCTTATAAAATAGCAGGCTTGTTTTCATAGGTTTAACTTACACTGGGTTCCATAAATTAAGGAAAAATGAGAAAAATCGCGATAATTCGCCAAAAATGTGTGCAATCCTCACCAAACTTGTTCATGTAACCAGTAAAGCCGAGTGAGTATATTGTATGCAAATTAGTCTAGGTTGCATCAATTTCAAACAATCGGATAGCGGCATAAAAATGGGTGTTTTGGAGTGGATCATTATTTTGTGTTGTAAATATGAGTAAAGAAATTCGAAATAGCCATTTTGCAGGAATGACCTCGAGACATCATTTGCCACATGAACTGCATGGAGAGCTATTGGCTGGCACAAAGCAGGCCAAAGTCAGTCAGACGTGGCATGATGGCTGAATGTGAGTCCTTCTGTTGTTCACAGACTGTGGAATCAATTTCTTAGTGCGGATTCTGCGTCTCAGAGATTTAGCCAAGGAAGGGCTAGAATTACAACCGCTGTACAAGATCAATATCTGCGATTAACAGCATGAAGGAGCAGGATGTCTGCTCCCTCTCAGCTATGATCCTCTCACAGCAGACACTGGGAGGGTTGTATCAGTTTCTACTGTGCATAGAAGGCTTCATGAGGGAGGTCTGTATGCCAGAAGGCCAGTAATTTGTATACTCTTCACGTCACATCACAGGAGAGAGTGGTTGAATTGGGCATGCATGCACGTTAACTGGATAGAAGAGCAATGGAGGTTTGTACTCTTCACAGATGAGTCTAGATATTGCTTGCAGAGTGATTCCGGACATTGTTTGATATGGAGAGAATGAGGTACCTGCTATCACCCCAGTAACATCTGTCAAAGAGATAGTTACAGTGGAGGTAGTGTGTGTGTGTGTTTAGGGTGGCATTTCCTTAGGTGGAGGCACAGACCTCTATGCGTTGACGAGTGGGACCCTCAATGCTCAAAGGTAGAGAGATGACTTCCTGGACCCCTTAAGTATGCCCTTACACTGATGCAATAGGTGAAACATTCATCTTTGAAGACAATAATGCTCATCCACACAGAGCTCGACTAGTAGAACAATACCTTTAAGAAGGAACCATTATGCGCATGGAGTGGCCAGCTCGATCTCCTGACCTAAATCTGATTGAGCATGTGTGGGATGCTCTAGGGAGATGTGCTGCTGACTGCTAGGGAGATGGTGCTCAACCTGCCACCTGAAACAAAGGGGGAGCTGTTTACTGCTTTAAAGGAACAATAGTTGTTACTCTCTACTGAGCTGATTCACATCATAAACAGCATGGAACATTGCTGTGTGCCTGCATTGCTGTAAGGGGTGACCACACTCCTTATTAAAGAACTTTGCCCATTGCATTCTGATACCTCATTTTTGGAAAGTTCCTGTGTTATTTTTTGACAAAAAATGTTTCTAGTGTAAAATATTTTATGCCATTCTGAAACTAGCATTGCAATTCATATTTCCATCGTGTGTCATTAAAATTATTCATATGTTTTTTGTTTATCATAATTTTTTTGAGTTTTCCTTAATTTATGGAAACCAGTGTATTTAGTTTTTACACCTTTCTGGCACATACTTTAAAAAAAAAAAACGCGTTTTATCTGCTTTTAATAGGTAGCTTCTAATTTCTTTAGATTTAATGATTTGATCCATTCAATTTTTTGCATTTTAATAAAATAATACAGTGCAGTTTCAGGAATTCAAAATAAGAGAAAACATTTTCCATTAGTTTCTTTAATATGTACTGAAATAATAAATAAAAATTATGCTACTATTTAAATAAACCAACGTATATTGGCTATGATTCCTTTTTTTATGAAATTGGTAGAAATATGATGAACACAACTGCAATAATTTGGCAAGTGTGAAAAAAAACACTCCTTCAACACCCAGACTCAAACTTGAAATCTCCTGCTTTGCGCACCAATTGCTCTACCATTTGAGCTAAGGTGGGAGCAATTCATACTTGTGTAAGAAAGGTTGTGATGGTTGTGCTGTGATGCTTCATCATGTGATTCTAAATGTTGGAGGCTAATATGCTATTTATACTGATGAGAATCAAGTTTGTATAACCACATTACAAGAAAAATATACTTTTGGTTATTCAGATGCCCAGCATCACAGATGGTTTTTTTCACACTTGCCTAATTACTACAAATGAATAGCAATATAGTGAGCTTCATTCCTTCCTATCAAATTGGTTGGCACCCTATGGCAGAGAGGTCATTTCCATCCAGAGCTTTGATGCTGGGCATCTGAATAACCAAAAGTATATTACTTGCAACATGGTTATAAAAGCTCAATTCTCATCACTCTAAATAGCACTCGAATGTCTCAACACTTAGAATCACATGGTACTGCTTCACAGCACAACCATCACAACTTTTCTTAAGCAAATGTGAATTGCATCCACCTTAGCTCAAATAATACAGCAATTGGTGAGTAACCAGGAGATTCCAAGTTCAAGTCCAGGAGGCAGATGGGCGTTTTTTTTTCACACTTGCCTAATTTCTACAAATGAAAAGCACATTAGTGAACTTCATTCCTTCCTACCAAGCTGGTTGCTGGCCTATGGCATCCATCCAGAGCTTCAATGCTGAGCATCAGAATAACTGAAAGCATATTACTTGTAATGTGGTTATAAAACTTGATTCTTTAAACTATAGGCCATATTCACAATGCTTATATTTAATAAATAATATCTACAGTTTGTATTAGGGGAGATATTACCCTAAATATGGAATCTGATCCTTAAGCAACTGTACCAGTGTAATGTGAAAACCTGGAAGATAGCCCTTACAATGTAAACTACAGACTGTGGATCTGCAAATTATCAACATCATAGTGTACAGCACCAGATATGCATGCCTGCAGCAAGTTATTTGTCAGTCATAACAAGATGAGGAAAGCAACTATGTATAAATTAACTGCAAATTCTTGTACTAGCTAGTACCATGTGATCAGAACTATGGACTTCCATCCAGTTTCTGCTTTATTGTGATAATAAGGTAAACAGTAAATCTCAAATATAAGCAAATTATTAAATAGAATTATATGATGAATTGTATTGTTCAACATAAATGATAATGTCAAAAATATTTGCTATTAAGTCTGTATATGCAAGCTATATATTGAAAGAACTGAAATTTATTAATATATATTAATGTTAAATTCATTAAAGAAGTAAAATCATGACATTTTATTAAATGAATATGAGAGTCAGGTGGTGGGAGCTTAGATTCTTTAGACCATTTCCATAACCCACTACTAGATACAAATATAAAGTGAAGATAATTGTTTTTGATAATAACACTTTGGTTTTTCTTAGTTCTTACTCATAATGTCTTGTCTTGTCATAATGTCATCTCTTTGAAATTCATCTTCAATACTTGTTTGTCTGTTCAAAAGAGTTCTGTCAATTTGCACAAAAGAGAAAAGTCTTAAAAATCACCATAAAGTTCTAAAATAGAACTTTAATATGAGAGAAATAGTCTTTCAAATTATAATGGCATTGTTTTAAAAGTCAAACTGTCTTTCCTGATATTCCATCAAAATAGCAAATGATATCAAAAGGTCTTTTTAATTTTTTTTATGATTCTTCCCAATGCATTTACCTTTATTTTAGCACTTGGTGAAAGAGGAATGTAATTTGGTTGTGCCTCCCATTCTCGCTTCTTTTGCATCAGGTCAACACCCACTAGTTGTTTAAATTGTGTGCTGAGATGTCTCCTGAGCAAAGTCTTGTTAGGTGGAATGTTGAGCAAAGTAGCCATAAGATCTGCATTAAAACGAGGCTCATACACCTGAAACAGATTTGAAATTATAAACAAAAACACTAATATGAAATATTTTCCATTGAGAAAATCCATCATGGCAATTGCAGTAACATTCACACTAAATATTTAATATTTCTGTTCATGTACTGGCAAAACAAATATGTGGATTTAATTATGAAACAACTTTACTTTTAATTCTCAAAGAGCATTTTAAAATTGGATATTTATGTTATCTCTATTTTACTTTTATAAAATCTAAGCATGGAGATCTTATAAAACTTAAGTATGTTGATCTTAGTGGACCAGTTCAAATATATACGGTATTACAAATTAATCCACAGCACAATATTGGTTTACAAAGCATTTATTCACTATTAGGCTGTTTAAGTATCATGATGACAATTAGTGTAGAGGAAAAATTGTATTGAGCCAGGTGGGATCTGAACCCATGATCTGATGACATGTCAGGTGGTCAAAGCACCTGACATGTTATGAAATATACCTTGAGCTGGTGAGCTTGGATCCCACCAGCTCAAGGTAATTTTTCCTCTACACCCATTGTCATCATGATACTTAAACAGACTAATAGTGATTAAATGCTTAGCAAACATATACAGTACCTTATAGCATGCCTGAAGAAAGAAAAGTAATGTTATGTGCAATGACTGCTTCAGAAACAGTTCAGCTTCATATACTTAGTCTCATCAAGTTTAAAAGTTATTCCAGTTATCCTGCAATGCTGAAAATTTGGCAGGCAGAAAAAATTTTGCTACTCATTGCTGACTACACTATAAGAGGTTGTAGTCATTGCTGTTAGTTCTGTTATTTGATCACCATTTTTAAAACCTGTTCACAAATTTGCTGTGAAAATGGGCTTATCTGTTAACAAATTCAGTGTATCAACTATGATCAAATTAATGGCAAATAAATGGCATTAAAATATGCCAACTCTGACTTTGAACTTTGCATTTTGCATGCATCAATTCACTAAATTGATGAAGCTATTGTGCTATTTACCAATGTTCAAAATACATTTAATCTAACATAATCATTAGACTGCCCTGGTTCCACATGAATAATAGCTGAAAAACTTCAATAGATGATTAAGGATTATGCTGCAGTGACTGTAGAAAGTGTATAATAATGTGTGATGTGTGAAGATCAAATACTGTAAATGAGGATTGAGGAATTTTTTTTATGCAAACATCAATTGAATTACTCATTACAGATAATGGAATAGCCAGGCATTAAGTTAAACAGCTATTTAACTCAGACCAGTTATCCTCATCAACAACTCTAATGGAAGAGTACATCTCACAAATATCATTTAACAACACAGGCAAATCATTAATATAATGTCTATCCAATCACAGCTATGCATCACACAATGTTGTACATTGCCTGGCATACATTTTTGCTGATCTCATTGTGTTCAGCATAAATGCTCCATGTTATATTTCATCACTCCATGAGTTATATTTTATCATTTGTTAAATTAAGGATAATGTTATATTTGTTCACTATTATTGCTTTAGTAAAGTTTGTTAATTAGTTGTATGTTTGCATATGATATGTGAAGGAAAAGAAGGAATAAGAGTAGCTAATATAAGAAGAAGGAGAAGGAATAAAAGATAGATAATATAAGGAGGAGGAGAAGGAATAAGAGACAGATAATATAAGGAGAAGGAAAAGCCAATATGATGCAGTCTTAAAAACAAAATTTAATTCAATTTATGCTGTTAAACTATTTACTTTAAAGGCAATTTAACCATCTGGATCATGGCATCATATCACAACTCATTACATAGTGCAATGGATGCTACTAAGATTTTAAGCTGGTTGTCACTTACTTAGCATTCTTTTGCAAGTAAAGATGCCAAAGACAATGTCATAAACCAAGACTTGATGTATGACTTGCACAGTTTTGAAGTAAGCTGGCTCACATCTGAGTAATCTGCAAAGCAGAGGTTGAGTCCCAGAAGTTGTAGTTTTTTCCTGTTATTGTTGTTTGATGGTAATTTGAAGACTCATATCCATAAAGTTAAATCGACGATATCAGTACTTTACTTCTGCGGTGTTTTTGCTAGCAAGTTGGTGTTGGATATTATGAAATTTGGATGATATTTGGTTCCTCATGCACTTTCATCAAATGCAGATTTTTTAGTGCATGGCACGTGGAGCCAAAATTCCAGATTTAGCAACTACTTTTTTTTAATTTTAAAGATTGTCATTAAAACCAACAACTTGCCATGCAGTCTTTCTATTTCATAATAGCACAAAAAGATGTTCCAGACAATGTGTTGGACATCATTCAAGAATTCACAGAGAAATGCTCATTGGAACAGAGTTAAAAAAATTACTGACTTTTTTAAGAATTAAATTCTAATACAAGGTAATATTTTTCATTTAATTATTTTGCAATATATATATATAACTATCATAGCACTTTTTTTTATGCATTTCACTATAACAAATTTTCAGTATAAGAGATATATTTTAGTCTTCTGTATGACTTCATTATACTGCTATTTCACTGTCAATAAAAAACTATTTGAGAGCTCACCATAAGAGATCCATGTACTCCACTCCCCCGTAAATTTGGTGCATATTCAGAAAGATCAACAGTTCGAAGCCATTCCATTACTCGATGGTTAGTCCATTTAGCTACCTCTAGTGGTGTATGTTCCTGAATTAAGAAAAATATATATAATGAAATAATCATTTATAATAATATATCAAAAATGGATCCATCAGACAGAGAAAATCTAAAAAACTTTAAAAAACTTAAACTGACATAACAAACATTAAAGTAAAAAATATATATAACAGCTATTAACAGGTCAATATTAAATGTGCAAATTATAATAATATAGGCAAAAATCATATCTATTATGATTTAACATTATATGCAAAACTTCATTCTAATTTAACATATTATCAAAAAGTAACTTGGCACATACATCATCAGGAAGTGAACGTCTCTTCAGGAAATGGGTATTGAAGTTATTTTCCCTTAGAACTTGTATTCCTCTCTTAATACTAATGTGATGCAATTGATTTGTAACTTTCAAAGTAAACAAGTCCTCCTAAGAAAATAAATAAAATATATAATTTTAAACCCAAACAGATAGAGCAAATTAAAATTTAAATGGGAATTTTAAATTTATTAATAATATATAACTTTTCTTCTAAACTAAAGTCCACAAATAAACAATGTTATAAAACTATCACTTGCTATTTGACAACATTATAAGCCATATTCTTCAATGATCTATTTTGATAAGCAAATCATTTAATCCTTTGGATTTAATCATTTAATCCAAGGTGCTTAAAAATTAATGTATTTGTGACAGGGTGAATCTTTAAACATTTTATCAGCAGAAAAATCACCTGAACCTTAAAACCTTATTTGAAATTACTAAGAAATAAAATGAGATCATGATATATTCACATAAAAAACATTTAATTCTGCAAAATGAAAACAGATTTTAAAGAAAAAAGAAGACAAGATGCACTAAATTTCAAAAGACATAAAAATCTTTCCTGGCAATAAATGCTTATAAAATCAGATTGCATCTATTATTAATACTGGGGATCAGTGTAAAGCCCAAAGATATACATGAACAGATTTCTTAAAGTAAGATAAAGCATTTATTAAAATTGTTCTCCTTAATTTGGAACAATTTATTTAACAAAGAATCCTTGTTATACTTTACAGTTGTTAAATATGTCCAAAGAAAAAATCAAATAAGATATTATTATTAAAATTAGTAGAGAAACTGCTTATGAATTTTTTAACATCTCCTATTAAATTATATTTACTCTAAAGAAATTAAAGTGTAAATTAGATAAAAGCACATATTAGAGTCATAATCTATAATTATCAACACTTATAATTTACATACCACAGTCATATGATGTAGAACACGCCCATCAACACGAGCATCAAAAAATGCATCTTTATACTGTGGAAGTCCAACATCATCTAGCCATCTGATTATCCACTGATAGTCTACTCTGCCTACTGCTTCTGCCAGACTTCCTGTTTTATCTCCAGCACTGGCTGCAGAAACTGCTAACTGCAATTTTTTGCGATGGAGCAAATTTTTTATCCCCAGCTCCTGAAAATTAAAATAAATTGTCAAAAAAATTATATATATATATACACCCAATTCTGATTTTACACGGTAGATAGGTTCCTGAAAAAACCAAGTAAAAACAAATTCAATGCATATGAAAAAATAGAAGATTGGTTCCAGACATGAAAACCCAGTACAATACCATATTTACCTATGGATGTTGAACCATCTCCAGTTGCAAGATGATCTAAAATTTGGATCTTAGTATCCAAAGAGACAGTTTTCCTTTTCTGCTTTTGTATAGTTGAATTATCTGACATCATGGTAAGGTTTACAAAAAATATTTGAATTGTAGTTAATAAATCAGATGATGAAAAATTGTAAATTACCTACCTATCAGCAAAATTTTATTAATTTTTATTATGCACACAAAACTTCAAAAAACAAAATTTTTTTTATTCTATTAAACATCTAAACACTTCTCACTTTAAACACGAAATGAGAGACCAAGACTAACATATGTATTGAAGATAAAAATTGAGGGGAATTCCCAGAACTCAATGTTGCCACTTTATTCTGAATGAAGTAGGATTTGTACAATTTTTCCATAAAATAGAGAATAAAATAGAGAAAACTTGTTGTGTAGTTATGTTAGTGTAGTTTTTATTTTCGGGATTTTAGTGCACAAAATGTGTATCTATAGTACATTTTCAAAGTTAAAACTAGTTTGAAAAATGTGACCATAAAAGCGGCATCTTTATTATAAATGTAAATTCTAGGAATTTTTTCTTGAATAGGAATATTTTTTTCAGAATTAAATTCAAATGGAGTTTTTAAAAAAGGTGCTCTTTGAACTGTGTTAGATCAGAATCATGTAAAAACAGAATTGGGTGTATTTCACAACTTCATACAAGAGAGAAGGAGGAAGTATAAGGAATCAAAACCCTCTCACAATTACATTTTTACATATGAATAAATACTTGCTATTATGAAGCAATTTAAGTTCTTGCTCCCACTATTCACATCAATAAATATTTAGCGGAAAAATTTTTCGCTGACATACGGGATTTGAACCTGCATCTCTCCAGAAACATGCCAGAGTATTCTTCGAGTTGAACCAATGCCAGCTTGTCTTCTTTCCACTAATTTTAAGACTTAACTCTATCACGGAGATTTTTCGAGTCAACCATTGGCGCCATCTATGATCTCCGGTGGCAATTATTACCTAAATATTGCACAGAGTGAGATGGAAATAAATAAGTCTCATCATGCTATTTAGCATTATTAATGATTTAAACATATATGATAATCACAGCGTTACCTGTTGCTCATTTGGCGTTGATAAATCAATAAATATTTAGCAGGAAAAATTTTTCGACGACATACGGGATTTGAACCTGCATCTCTACAGAAACATGCCAGAGTATTCTTCCAGTTGAACTACTGGACTACTGGAAGCTCATCTTTTTTCCACTAATTTTAAGACTTAACTCTATCACAGAATTTTTAGGGCCAACCATTGGCGCCATCTATGATCTCCGGTGGCAATTATTATCTTAATATTGCACAGAGTGAGATGGAAATAAATAAGTCTCATCACGCTATCTAGCGTTATTAATGATTTAAACATATATGATAATCACAGCGTTACCTTCCACTAAATATTTATTGATTTATCAATGCCAAATGAGCAATAGGTAAACACTGTGATTATCATATATGTTTAAACTATTCACAAATTAGTTTCTTAAATTTGTACATGAATGAAATAGTATTTTAATACTAAAAGTTTTCCACAAAATTTTGGATCATTAAGTACACTTTTAAATGAATATTATGATTTATGCACACTCAAATCTCATATAATATTTAAGATTGGTTTTCAGATCAGCCATCCCATGGCCGAGTGGTTAGCGCGCTTGGCTACTGATCTAAGGGACCTGGGTTTGAGCCCCGGGTAAGGCATGGATGTTCGTGTTGTTTTTCTGCTGAGGTCCTGCCAGCCTCACAGACCTTCTACTATGGCATATAAACTGATGGGCTCCTGTCAGACCTCTGTGGCAAGCAGCTGCTTGAGGGGGTATTTATTTTTTATTTTTTATTTTTCAGATCAAATCTTGCCAAAGATATATTGAGGTATCCCCTTACACACCTCTTTAAAACTGTTGGCCAATATGGGCTGTCCATCTTAACTTGCCAATGGGTCCCCATCCCCTGCCAAGTGCAGCCCTGTATATTCAGAAGTCACTGAATTATGACTACCCACCTAATATGGTGAGGGTAAAGCCCACACAGTATTAGGTGGGTATAGGTGGGACACACAGTATTAGAGGTCTGACAGGAGTCTGTCAGTTTATATGTCATAGTAGAAGATCTGTGAGGAAAGTGATACCTTAGCAGAAAGACAATACAAACATCCATGCCTTACCTGGGGCTCTACTGTAGGGGTTCTCAATATGGGGTACACGGTAAAATTTTTGGGAGTACGCCGTGAGAGCTCAAAAGTCACTAGATATATGTTATATATATGTTTTATTTTATTCCCATTGTTATACTATAACTATAGCTTTATCTATCTATACAAGGAGTACGCCAGTTACATACACATTTCCAAGGGATACATGAAGCATAAAAGGTTGAGAACCACTGCTCTACTGTATACAATTAAGAATACAAAAACTTCAGCTTACTAAAAAGATGATTATACATGTAAATGCTGCAGCAACAGAATTAAAATAATACTCAGTAATATATTATCACAGGAAAAGTCCTGTAAACAAGGAACATTTGAAAAAATGAGTTGAAAAAAATGGTTGTCTGATGGTAGTAATATTTGTCACTCACACTCACAGTATTATATAAATTATTCAGTAATACATTATCACAGGAAAAGTCCTGTAGACATGGAACACTTGAAAAAATGAGTTGAAAAAAATTGGCCATTTTTTTTTTGGGGGGGGGGGGGGGTCCAACTAATTTTTTCAAGTGTTTCTTGTCTACAGGACTTTTCCTGTGATAATGTATTACTGAATAGTTTATATAACGCTGTGAGCGTGAGTGACAATTACTACCATCAAATATGTGGTGGCTTGGCTGCCCAACTCCTGATAATAGATGGTGCCACTGGTGAATCAAACAGGAAAGCTTATATGTCACTTAGTTGGAGAGTTAGTTGGTCAGCTCCTCGGAGATCTAGCAGTTAAGATGCCTGGCATACTTCTGGGAGACCTGGGTTCGAATCCTAGACAGGACAACCAATTTTTTTCAACTCATTTTTTAAAATAATACATTTATTTCTCTTCAGTCTTTAAAACTATAATTTTCTTTCAAATAAGTAGCTATAAAGATTCATTAACATGTACCAAATACTGGCTATTTTAAAGGCTTTTAACTGGTACTTATAATGCTTTAAAAAGTACTGCTGAGAATGACTGTTTAAACTTTTGTGGGTTATTGTTTTTTCACTGAGAATTACATGTGTATAAATTGCACACTCTTTCTAACATTTCCCTCTTTTAAATAAAGTATTTATAACAACTACTAATTAGGAGTAAAACAGAAATTGTCGATTAATTTTCTGTTTTCTAGATACATTGTGCAGTGATGATGCTTTTTAATTATGATTTATATGCATTTATCATAAGTGTAGTAAAGGCTAGAAACCTACGTGAAGCATCTACAAAAGGGTGCAGCTACTTTTTTGTGATGATTGTATATATACCATATAAATGAATCGTAAATAGCATGAAATAAGTACCTTCTCAAACTCATGAGGTGTAGCTTTTAGTAGATGTTCCCCACTTTTCCCCCATTTTTTGCACTCTGTGACATACATGCCTAGACCAATGCTGTGCAGCCAGTCAGCAATCGTGTTATTGTTCCACTGAGCAAAAGGTATAGTGGTACTATAATGAAAGTAAAAAGAAACAAAAAGATACATATGAAGCAAATTAATTCTAGATATTAAAACAATTACATGTACAATTTGCAAAAAAATGCACAAAAAAGGTTGAATTTAAAATAAGAGAGTAAACATGATAATCAATTCGAGATTTTATACTATGAAGAAATATACAGGGTGATATGCAAATGTTACAGGAACAAAATAATAAATTACATCTTTCAGTTTTTAAGAGCAAGTATAATCTTTAAGTAAGCAGCTGCAAAAATCTGTAACACCTATATAATTTCCGTAACAAGCCATCACACAATTAGTATTTACCTAACATCATGTAGCAAACTACCTTTAATCTTTAACTTGAACTTAAAACCTTTTAACTTCCTTAATCTTTTAACTTCCTTTAATTAATTCTTTTAACTTCCTTTTATTATTTCATTAATTCTTTTAACTTCCTTTTAACTTCCTTACACTTTTAACTTCCTTTAATCTTTAACTTGAACTTAAAACCTTTTAACTTGTGACGTTAAAAGTCTTGTATATTTGTTTTAAACCTAGAAAAGCACAAATAGTAGGAAGATAGCTTTGCATACTGTCCTTTATGCAATTGCAGCCAATATCATTCTTGTGAATTATGACATCAAATAATGTCTTAACTACTGTGCAAGTGTAAGAGTGATCCTAGCACAATCTAGTTTTGAAATGTGCATTGAATATCAAGATGTGACATTGAAATTCTACAATGCTTACTTAGGTCTCAAAAATTGGTTCCTTTGGTGTTGTAGTCATACATAAACACCAATTTTAGAGTTTCTATTTATGCATATTAGCATATATATATTTTACTTAAAATTACTGATGGACTGTTGTTTTACCTCTGAGTGGCACTTTTTTGTACACAATGGGCTAAATGGTCAGGTCACAAGAATCCTGAAGGCTCAGAGGTTGGAGGAGGGGATCCACTGGAACAGCTGTTGGGAGGCAGATGTTAGCCTCCCATCAAGGCCATTCAGTGTGTTCTTTAACGTGCACAGAGTATGGCTCTCCCACATAGGGGCCACAGCTTAATGTCCCATCTGACAGACAGCGGCCTTTCCAATTCCATCTGTTCCTCTACTGACTATGGACATGGCAGGAAGTTTTTCAGAGATAAATCTCACTGCTGGCCCAGTTGGGATTCGAACCTGGGAACTGCAGATTATGAGCCTGGTGCATTACCAACTGAATCACCACAGCCCCAAAAATTGCTGATAATTACTATAAGTATTTTGCTTTAAAAGCATGGTGACAATAATTTTTGAATAGTGACATATATATGTTAATGTGTTGAATGAAGAGTAACTCTAATCCTATTATATGTAATTGATCACAGATATAAAATTATTTCATATCTAAGATATATGCCATATTCACAATGCATATATATATTTAATAAATATTAAAATCTAAGTTTACATTGCATTCTATATCAAAGGAGACATAACCCTGAATACATCTGTTCCCCAAGCAACCATCAATTTTAACAATAGTTTTACCAACTCACCAACAATTACGGTTAGTTTAGATCAACTAACTATACATACAGTATTGAAAGGATCCTAACTACCAGCTAAACTCTTCTACAAGGTCAATAGTAACTATTTGACATTATCAATTAATGGTGAAGTGCATAATTGACAGCATAGAACATTTAACATAGAGAATTAACAATTTCAATTTAATTTCATACAGATCTATCTAGTACATTGCTAACATTTTAAGTTTACTGTTTACCTTATTTGATAAATAAAGCAGAAACCCACTGACAAGTTCTAAATTCTGATCACTTGGAATCAACTGGTACAAGTATTCACAGTTGACAGGTGTATCTTTGTCAGCAATTGGTAGCCTGTTACCGGACTCATCTTGTTGTAGCTGCCAAGTTGATATGCAGCAGGCCCATCTGGACATTTTGATGTTATTCATTTATGGGTATAATCTGTAGATACTATGTTGTACAGGGTGTTTCAAAAAGGATGCAACCCTAAATATAAGAGAGTAGAACTTATGTGCATGTACATTTTTGCCATAATATTAGTCAGTTGGGATTACTGTACTCAAGGTTAACAGCCTTTAGCAGTTCAAATAACCTTGTCATGTGCTAGTCTCACTCAAGCATTCATTCCTTTGTGTTGTGTCAGCTATGTTGTTTTCCAATAATAATGTCTGTTGAGACTTATTGTGCATACAAATCTTGCAAACGTGTGAGAGAGGAGTTTGAGTTGAAGTTTCCTCAGTCTGCAGTTCCCAACAAGTCGACAATATCTCGTTTGATAGATAAATTTCGTGACACTGGGTCTGTACAGGATTAAAAGAGCCTAGGCCGGCCATCACTGTTAACTGCTGAAGTTCTTGATGATGTGTCTTAGTGTTTAACTCGCTCACCCAGAAAATCTCTTAGAAAGTTATCTTCACAGGTTGGACTGCCACCAGCTACTGTTTTCAGGGTTACAAAGAAGTTAAAATTTCATGCCTACCACATTGGTGTCATTCATGAACTGAAAGAACCAGACCATGAAAAACGTTTATGGTACTGTCGTTGGTTTCATTCTTTTGTTGATGAAAATGGAATTGAAGTGTTGGACCATGTTTATTTCAATGATGAGGCTTGGTTTCACTTGGATGGGTATGTGAACAGTCAAAAAATATGGAGCAGTGAAAATCCTCACACTTTTCATGAATGACCATTACATGCACAGAAAATTGGTGTTTGGTATGCAATTTCCCATCATTGTGTGATAGGGCATTAATTTTTTTACTCAACTGTAACTGGTAAAGTTTATTGCACTATTGGATGTGAATGAATGAGGTGTTGGTTTCAACAAGATGCCACGACCACCCATACTGCATATGACACAATGGTCATGTTGCAGGAATTTTTGGGTGATCATTTGATTTCAAAAAATTTGTGGCCCCCAAGATCCCCAGATCTTACTCCTAGAGGTTTTTTCCTTTGGGGATATCTCAAATGTGTAGTATTTCAAAACAATCCTCCTACACTTTAAGACTAACATTGAGAGATTTTAAACATAAGAAAACAAACATTATGAAAGGTGACTGCAAATGTCATGAAATGGGTACGAACCTGCATCCAGGTTGCAGGAAATCACTTTCAACATCTGTTGTAAAGGTAGATATATGTCTAATTTGCATCTTTTGTCATGTTTAAATAGAAAAATACAATAGAGGGTTGCATCCTTCTTGAAACACCCTGTATATAGTACCTTCCAGTTTCTCTGCAGTTTGTTTTTATCCAGTAGGATACTCTTACACTTGCACAGTAGTTAAGATGTTATTTGATATCATAATTCATAAAAGTGATATTGACTGTGATTAAATCTTTAACTTAAAATTAAAAGGTTTTAAGTTGATTTTAACTTATGATATTAAAAGTCTTGTTGTATATTGGTTTTAAACCTAATAAAGCACAAATAGTAGAAATATAGTCTTGCATAATGTCCTTTTTAGCAACCCCAGCCAATACCATCCTTGTGAATTATGACACCAAATAACTTAACTACTGTGCAAGTGTAAGAGTGAGAAAGCCCATAATCCTTCATTACCCAAAGTCTAGTATTATTCATTATTTATCATCAAACATTATTCATCATTTCTGGTGAGCAAATGGATATTGATGGTCTAAAACAGTGGAATTAGATAATTCATTTCATAGAATGCTTCCAGATGCATATTTTCATTAATAACAAGAAACTTAGGAATAAACAAATTTGCAGGTCTGATGATACATCATAGTTTAGATAACTTTAATATGAATGGTGCAATGTGCAAAAAATAATAATGCTGAAATCATAACATGATTATGTATTATTTATTATACTATGGGAACTTTAATAACAGTTTTTCATATATTTCCCACAATTCTGAAGACTATAATTTTAAATGCACCTGTAAGGTGTAAGCTTCATCCTAAAAAAAATATTGAAATAATTTGGCCAAACAAGCAAAAAAAAAATACGTACTTATTGATTGCTTTCATTTCTCGAGACCAACCTAATCTTGGACCAGCAGTTGCTCTTATACCACCCCTTCTGAATTCTGCTTCACTAGCATCAAGGTTTTCTGATCCTGTCCTTTTCAATCTACAGAAATAACACAAATTAATATTGAGAGACCCAAGAAATCCTTACATAAAATCTCAGGCTAAAAACAGAAGGAATCAAAATTAATTACCAGATTTACAAATATTGAAAAGCCTACTTTAAGGAACAATCTATAATTTTCATATATATATACCCATTGACTTCTTTCTCAATTGAAATCTTCATCAAAATACATCAATTTTAATAAATATTGTTTAAAAGAAAAACTTCAATTAAAGGATTGGACATAAGAGCCAGGTGGCTTCAATTTCGAAAAAAAAGCTATATATAACTTTAATCTTTTCTAATTACTTCTGTTAATTATGAATTTTAAACTTTACTCAACTATGCTAATAGAAAGGTTTTCAAGTACTATTAGTTATTAGAAGCACAAATCAATTAATTCCGAATTTTGCATATTTCAGTTCTTATTGTCAAATTGTCTCGGATCCTGTTTATTTTCAGTAGGAAAAATGATTAACACCAGTCCAAAATTAAGGGTACTAGATGACAATAATGTTTCATGTCTCAACATTTTATCTATATTTTAGAAGATAAAGTGTATAACTCCATAGCTTTTGTAACTTTCATGCTGACATAATAACATCATTTTCTCTTTGCTGTGATTGTCTTGTTTACTTGTTAATCCATTGTTTCTAAAATGAGTAAAAATGTTGACTTTTGCAGTCGGTTGGTTGTTTTGGGTTTAATGGCGCATTAGCATCTCAGGCTATAATGCGCCAAACAAATGTCAAAATAAATGCTAAAAGTCATAAGGCCCACAACCAAATGTAAAAATGTACAATACACATACACAAAAAGGTAAAACAATAAAAGGAAACATTGGTAACAAGAAACAAATCTATAAATATGTAATAAATATAAAAAGAACCCAGGTGTAAGTGACCTGGGTTATACATTCGAATAAACTTATAGACGAGTAAAATATCCAGTATATTTTAAAAAGTCGAAAACAGTGTTAAAATAGCAATGATCTGATAAAAGATGTCCGAGTGTAAGGGGCTCGGACGTAAAATCGTGAAAGTTAAAAAACATGCGTCTTTCAAGGTTAAAACAAACACAGTCAATTAAAATATGCTTCACAGTTAAAACGGTGTCACAAAACTCGCACTTAGGTACTGCGTCCGCCTTAAGTAGAAAAGAGTGAGTTAAAAACGAGTGACCTAAGCGGAGCCGAGCAAGGACAACTTCCTCCTTACGATTCCTGACTTTTGCAGTAAACACTGAAACATTAAAATGATGATTTTAAATTAGTGTAATGCTTCACACTAAGTGAACATAATTCTAGTTTTTTGCATCCAGCCACAGCTACCTGCCAAATGATTCTGACAATGGAGTGAATCAAGATCTCATTAAACTACAGAAAATATCTTTTCTCTTATTGATTGGTACATATTTATAAATGAATATAAAATTAAGGTTCTATTTGTTGCAATTGAATGACTAATGATAACTTTCTTTTTGCAAAGCCTTGGAAAATGTAATTACAAACAGAAATATTTATGATCACAGACTGTAATTTAGCTAAAAATCAGATGAATTTATCTTCAGAAAATCAAGCCATATTATATTATCACACAGTGAAATTATCAGTATAATGAAGTTGTGAGGGTTGGGTTGGGTTGTTTTACCTCTGAGCGGCACTTTTTTGCACACCATGGGCTAAATGGCCAGGTCACATGGACCCCGAAGACTCAGAGAAGGTTGGGGCAGGGGACCCACTGGAACAGCTGTTGGGAGACAGATGGTAGCCTCCCGTCAAGGCCATCCAGCATGCTCTTTAACGTGCACAGGGTATGGCTCTCCCGCACACGGGGCCACGGCTTAACAAGTTGTGAGGGAAATCAATATATATTTGTTATATTGAAATTTCATTATGGTGAAATGCAACAAAAAAAGTGCTATGATAGTTACATACTACAAAAATAATCATAATGAAAGAAATTTACCCTGTATTAGTTTACTTGTCTGTGCCAACAAACATCTCTCTGTGAATTATTGAACAATGCATGATTCTCCAATACATTGTTTGTAATGTCTTTCCTTGTCATTATGAAATGGCAAACACTTCATGCCATATTGGCTGCTAATAATGAACTTAACTAAAACAATAATAATCAACAAATATAATAGTCTGAATTTAATGAATAAAATATAATGTATATTGGAACCAATTTGAAAGATTGGTTCCAATACACATTGAAAGAACTTTTCACTGTGCACTACTATTACAATGCAGTACAATCAAAATAATATAGATCTCTAAGTTCGAAAATCCCCTTTTATACTAGGACAAGGTGGCAACACCACTTTAAAATACAGCGTGTGAAGAGAACATCTGTTCTGAATAAAGTGATATTGGCAGAAATGTGTACTGGCCAACAGCATGTGATGCATAATGCAGTGAGTAGATAATTGGATAGACATTTTACAGTGTTGCCAGATGTTAAAACCAAAGCACAAACAAATGGAAAAATGCATGTTACACATATTGTTTAAGAATTTTCTTTTTGCAAATTTTGCTAGAGAGATCATATTTTTTCATCATCATCATCATCATCATCCTCAAGCAGCCATGGGCTACGGAGGTCCAACCAGACCGCGCAGCTTAATTCTCCAAGCATATCTGTCCTGAGCTACATCTGCTGCATCCGGCCACTGTACACCAATTCTAACAAGGTCCTGTTTGACATTGTCTGCCCACCGCATCCTAGGTCTCCCCCTCCTTCTGAGGCCTCTAGGCACACTGTTCATAACCCTATTCGCCAATCTATAATTATCCATACGGGCAACATGGCCAAACCAGCGGAGTCTCTCTCTGCACAATATGCTGCTAAAGGAGGTTGCAGACTCCTTTGCCTAACCTCATCATTAGTTACAAAGTTAAACCACCTAATACCCAAGATACTGCGTAGTGGGATAAATTTTGATGACTTTAAGTTGATATTTTCATTAAAATGAAACATTTTTACACAGAAATGCATACTAAATTGGCTGGAGGCAGAAAAAATTTCATTATACCGAATATTTCATTACTCCAGCATTCATTAAATTGACACTTTACTGTAATTATATCAGGAGGATAAATGCAGACAGACCTTTTTTTACCTGACAAAATGTAATTTACTACATCCCACTTCTTGACCCATCACAAAAACTTAGAAAAAGATATGATTGATCTTTTTAAATATATACCACTCAACTATCTTGGGTTTTAAAATATATATATATTATTAATAAAAACATTTCAGAATCTGATAATGAAAAAATTGGTGTTAATAAAGGCAAGTTCAAATTTTTTAAGATTTACTGAATTTCTTTTTTTTTTTTGCAGAAGATGGATTAATATTACTTCAAATCTTGAGAGTTCTTTTTTTTTAAAGAGTGCTCTGCCTAATTAAGTTATAAAGATATTTGCAGTGGGGAATTTGCTCCAGAGCATTTTTGCAAAGATGTTTTTTTTTAAGATTCCTTTTCTTGGATTTTCTGTTTAGCTTCTAACATATTAATATTAATTAATGACAAGTTAATAAAAGTCTTTTTTTTTTCAAGATACACTGGTTTCCATAAATTAAGGAAAAATGAGAAAAATCACAATAATTCGCCAAAAAAACATGTGATCCTCACCAAACTTGTTCATGTAACCAGTAAATAATGCTGTGTGAGCATATCATATGCAAATTAGTCTAGGTCGCGTAATCGGATAGTGGCAAAAAAAGGGTATTTTGGAGTGGATCATTATTTTGTGTTGTAAATGTGAGTAAAGAAATTCAAAATAGCCATTTTATACGAATGACCTCGAGATATCATTTGCCACATGAACTGCATGGAGAGATATTGGCTGGCACAAAGCAGGCCAAAGTCAGTCAGACATGGCATGATGGCTGAATGCAAGTCCTTCTGTTGTTCACAGACTGTGGAATCAATTTCTTAGTGTGGATTCTGCGTCTCAGAGATTTAGCCAAGGAAGGGCTAGAATTACAACCGCTGTACAAGATCAATATCTGCGATTAACAGCATGAAGGAGCAGGATGTCTGCTCCCTCTCAGCTATGATCCTCTCACAGCAGACACTGGGAGGATTGTATCAGCTTCTACTGTGCATAGAAGGCTTCATGAGGGAGGTCTGTATGCTAGAAGGCCAGTAATTTGTATACTCTTCATGTCACATCACAGGAGAGAGTGGTTGAATTGGGCACGCATGCACGTTAACTGGACAGAAGAGTAATGGAGGTTTGTACTCTTCACAGATGAGTCCAGATATTGCTTGCAGAATGATTCCAGACATTGTTTGATAAGGAGAGAATGAGGTACCCACTATCATCCCAGTAACATATGTCAAAGAGACAGTTACAGTGGAGGTAGTGTGTGTGTTTAGGGTGGCATTTCCTTAGGTGGATGCACAGACTTCTATGTGTTGATGAGTGGGAACCTCAATGCTCAAAGGTATAGAGACGACATCGACATCCTGGAACCTTATGTATATCGTTACACTGGTGCAATAGGTGAAGCATTCATCTTACAAGATGATAACGCTCCACTAGTGGAACAATACCTTCAATAGGAGATCATTATGCACATGGAGTGGCCAGCTTGATCACCCAACCTAAATCTGATTGAGCATGTGTGGGATGCTCTAGGGAGACATGTTACTGCTCTCAACTCACCACCTGAAACAAAGGGGAGCTTATTACTGCTTTAAAGGAACAATGGTCGTTACTCCCTACTGAGCTGATTCACATCATAAACAGCATGGAACATTGCTGTCGTGCCTGCATTGCTGTAAGGGGTGACCACACTCCTTATTAAAGAACTTTGCCCATTGCATTCTGTCACCTCAATTTTAGACAAGTTCCTGTAAGTGTTTTTTTGACGAAAAATATTTCTAGTGAAAAATATTTTATGCCATTCTGAAATTAGCATTATAATTCATGTTTACATCAAATTTCATGAAAATCATTCATGTAGTTTTTTGTTTATCATAATTTTTCTGAATTTTCTTTAATTTATGGAAATTAGCGTATTTTTCAAAATTTCCCACAAATGAGAGAAAAAAAAAAGTAGCTATCTAGTCAATAAAGTAGCTATCCCTTCAATTTTAAAGCAATGTAAATTTCAAACAATATATTTAATTAAGCGTAGAATCTGTTGAATTAGATGAGCTATTAAAATATCAGATTTAGATAATTTGATAGCGACTTACTTTCCAAATATTTTTTTTATCCCTTTGGGCTTTTCTTTGGCATCTAAAATTGTAAGAGGTGATGGTGTTCCCCTATTCACATGCAGAGTTGACCTTATAGTGTCAGGAGCTTCATGAGTTGCTTCCACTTCAGGTAATGCTATAATTTTCAACAAATAATGTGTAAATATAAATATTCCAATATTGCTCTCAAATTTATTTTTCAGTGCAAATATTAAAACCGATCTTGTTTAAAATACTTTTCTCTCATAAACAATGTGCTTGATCTGCAGCATAATCTACTATAGAAGTTAATAAATATTAAACTTGTCAAAAATTAAATCTATAAAAAAAATGAACCAGTCACTAATAAAGTTTAATAAACAAAACTAAAATATTACACTTTATATACACTAAATGCAGTTGCATACTGAACAGTAACACAGAATAATAATAGTGATGACTGTTTAAAATAAAAATGCTTTGTGTACAAATGCTTCAATACTACAAAAGTTTAAATGATATTAATTTGCCTACATTTTGCTTACAAATTAATTTACAACTTATTGAAAAATTCAAATATTTATACACAATTTATGAAATTTGGTACTCTTTATGAGCAACTAAACATAAACTTTTCAATATGGGTCAATATAAAATAGATGATATTTTAAATTACTGCTGCCCAATACAGCTCTTGCATTGTTTTATTGCAGCTGTACTGATGTACAAAATATGTACTATTCTCAGCAAAACAGAAAAAACAAAATGCTGTGCTGAAGTCACTCACTTTTGCCAATCAACATGTACATTGAAGATAATATGTTAATGATGTCAGAAGACAATGAAATATGCAGACAAGGCCTTTATCAAAGAAGCATACAATTTCAGGCCTTTTCATCTCAAAACTGGCAAATGACCTGAAGATGGGTATTTTGGAAAATTCTTGCAACTGTCAAGAAGTATTTTGGCAGGCATGGGTATCATATAATTTGAACAGGTATAGTCTACAGCAGGGATTCTCAACGTGGGGTGCGAGTTAAAATTTTTTGGGTACACTGTGAGAGCTCAAAAGTCGCCAAGTTGGCATTATTATACTATAACTATAGTTTTATCTATCCATATAAGGGTAATATATAATGTGTAAATATCTATACCAGTTATATACACATTTCCAGGGGATAAATAATAAAAATAAATACCCCCTCAAGCAGCTGCTTGCCACAGAGGTCTGACAGGAGCTGTCAGTTTATATGCCATAGTAGAACGTCTGAGAGGATGGCAGGACCTCAGCAGAAAACGAAAGGTTGAAAACCATTGGTCTACAGGATTATATTCTGTTCAAATTATATAATTACCACTTACCCCTGACCTCAAGGTCTGACTTATTTTCAAGCAATGAACAAAGATTTTTCATTAGGTACTCTTCATGAAATTACGTCTTTTGTGACGTTTTTTACTGTTGCACAAATTACTCATCTGAATAGTGCTAATTACTTTTCTTAACTTTCTTCACCTTTACTGGCCATTTAGACCATTATGGGCATTATTATTAAACACTCGGAACAAAAAAAAAATTATTTTCTTTGTGCAGTTTAACTGTTACTCATACAAAACTCAGTTTCTTATTGTGTATAACACTAATTAATAAATTATTCATTTAGTAACTTAAAGTTAAGCATCAATAACATATAAATACTAATAGAGAATGTGTATAATAGATCTACATACATATCAAAAGCATGCAAAGAACATGCAGAGGCATGCCAAAGCAGAAGCATTTGCATCTAGTCTAGACAGCAGAATTCACAAAATTTTATATCACTTCAAAATTATACATTCTGTGGGGAGGAGGCACAGTCTCCCTTGCCCCCCCCCCCACTCAGATGGCCCTGGCCAAGTTTCAAGTTTCATACATGGTCTTCCATGTTCCACCCCATGGTGTATTAAAAGTTCAAGTCCTGACCTAAAATAGAGCCAAATTTAAAACTGAAAATGATCATTTCACCACCCCTTCACTTTTACAGTTATCATTTGGAATTTGAATTTCACACTTGTTGACTCCCTACTGCCCTCCAAAATACTTAACTAGCAGATCCCAATTTTCCATATGGGTTACCCCTTTGCCACTCAATGCTGCATTAAAAATTCAAGTTTTCCACTTCATTAAGAGAAAGGAGGATGGGTTGAAGGGATGCATTGAATTTCAACAGGAAATTTGTAGCATTAAAACTTCAATATGTATTGAATACTTATAGTCCCTGCCTATAACAGCACACAGTATAGAAAGCAGGTAATCCTTTTTTTTTTTGCCCATTCTTTTTAGTTCACATTTTCGAATTTTCAGTTTTCGACTCTCAAATTTCAATAGTCTCTATGCTAGTAATATATAACAGGCCGTACACTAGTAATATATAAATATATTTACATTCTGTATCCCAAATTTCTTTGAGCATAAGTTTTAAGCAATTCTATATGCTTATATTTTAAATAGTTTTATAGATACAATTGTGCACACAGACCAAAAGGATTATTATTTTTCTCTATACATGTTATATCACTCCACATCTCAAAGGTAACTGTTTTTCAATCATAGATAAATGAATTAAAAAGCATGCTGGATGACACTGATAGAGACTTCCAAATGCCACAGCAATATTTCATGAGTCTCCTTTCTCTACTTCCTGAGCCTTGAGTTCTTGTAACCTGTCCAATTAGATCACTGCACTGCAAAATTGTGCTGCTCTAAATTAACCCAATCTAACTTACAATTTTGTCAAATCCCTCTGAAAGATTTTTCAGCATAATTCTGGTTTTGAGATCAAAGGCCACAAAACTTGTACATATTATGTGTTTCTCCAAAGAAGGAATGACATGATAAACCCCAAGACTCCTTGCTGTAGGAATGTATAAGTGCCAGAATCATGTTACTAAAAGAAGGTATATGAATAAGCTATTTTGTACATGGTTATTCCTTTTTATCAACATAATGTCCATGTGTGTATATATATATATATTGCATACACATATTGAACAGAAAAATTGAAACAGTTCCATGATATCTCAATAGAAAACCACATTTAGAGCTCAATTGCTTTTTCAATATGGTTTTTAAAGAAAAATATGTCTACATATAAATTAAAGATCTCAATCAAATCTAAATCCCAATTTTAATTAATATTTTTTAAGTATTCAAAGAGTTATTAAAGCTGGAGTATTTAACAGGTTACAAAAAATTGACTCCAAAATTTAATTAAAGCCATTAAAACAGGTTAAGAGATCAGTACAAGGAGCATTGACAGGGTGCATTGCACCCCGTACTGATTTGTTTTAATTAAATTTTGGGGTCAGTTTTTTGAAGCCTGTTAAATATTCCAGCATTCATAACTCTTTGAATACCGAACAAATATTGTTTAAAAATTGAGCTTTGAATGTGACTTTCTATTGAGATAACATGGAACTGTTTCAATTTTTCTGTCTAGTACCTGTATATTGCTTAAATAATAATTTAAAAAATATAAGTTTTCATATTCCCAAAACTGTTTGCCAACCCATCTTTTAAACTTAAAGCAAATGGAATTCCACTGTCTGTCAGAAATGGAGCAAGAAAGAAATGCATTGAAAGAAATAGGAATAGGACAGGGTGCATTGGAAAGGAAAGACCATCACCTAATTCTGGTGCACTGGAACTGCGTTTTCCTGATTTTAATCTAAAAAACCCTTTACCAAAGGAGACCCCGGAAGCCTTTGTGCGGACTGGACGGAAGATATCAAGGCTAGGATGATGAAGATTGTGGAAAGACTGTGATGTCTTATCAGATGAAATGTCCATATTTTTCTGTGATGGTGGGCTATTAGAGTTTTGATCCACTTGATGATGATGCAGTTGCTGTTGAATCTGTTGAAGTACCTCTGCTGTATGCTGTCTGGGCATGGTCCCATAATGTCTTTTGGCTGGAGGTGTCTGCAAAGGAATTTATCAAATTAATAAGCATTATGTCACCCATTAATTCTACCATTCATTGTTTATTCATTCCTTTAATTGTCAATTTTTCTAAATATATGAAAATTAGCAGGTCATCTCTAACCCTCCTCCCTCCCCAATTCTTCAAAATAAAAATGCAACTATGTAGGATCAAATTTTAACTGAACTAGGTCACACTGAGTTTCTGGGGAAGTTCAACAGTTAACAACAGGATCTTTATCAAGCATGGTTATCAGGAGGACATCATTGAACTCAATAGTATACCTGAATGTTCCATGTTAACAACATGTTAAGTTGGAAACAGTTCCATGTTACATTATCAGCCAAGTTGCAATCATCACCTGAACTTCGAGAACCACCTGATTTCCTCAGATTTAGTGCCACCACATTATTCCTTCTCTTAAATTTGTAATGCATTATGCGCCCAATGTGTTTTTCTGATGCCTCATGTTATTTTTTTAAACATTTAAGACAAACAAGGGATTGTTTTAATTGTCAAAACCTGCACACAGATTGATGATTGTCAACAAAAGTAGCATAGAAATATTTCTTGGTATGCATATACATGTAAATATAAACATAGCAGATATTTGATGATAAGAAAAAACATTATTTATGGAATGACCTGTTATTTAAAGCAAGTTAAAATAATTCAGCTACTTAAGTTTTTAAAGTAAGAAAACATAAGAAATGTCTCATGTTAAGCTAACAGCATTTGTAAAAACACAACCTCAGCAAGATTTCCAAATGCCAGAATATTGGTGTAATGTGTAAAACTGTTCTACTAGCAAAGACAATAAATTAACATTCATTATGCAAAGTTCCTCAAACAAAATACTGGCTAAATTAAATTTCAGGCACCAGGCAAAGTTCTAATTGCCAAACAAAGGATTCTCAGATTGCAAACTTATGATGGTATTTGTTTTGAGTTCAAGTGATTGATCAACTATTACAATGTATGACACTAAGTACTAAAATTACTGCTTAAGAAAGTATACCAAAAAGTAAATCCAATATAATGAAACAATTTATTTCAGTTTTTGACTCACCAAACAATATAAAGGTGTGCAAATCAAATTCTGTAAGGTACTGGAGCCAGAGGCAAATCTAGGTGAGAGAGGGTTCCTCCATTTGATTTTTTTTTAATATTATGTGCTCTTTCATATGGTATTTGAAACAGCAAACCACATAGAATTATTTGAAAATTTGTTTCGCTACCAATTTTGATAAAACTATAAACTTGCAATATAACTTCTTAAGCAGCAACAGATTCTAATTGGTAAAAGCATCCCATGGGTAAAATTGGTAAAAGCATCCCATGGGTTTATATGTTGATTGCAAAATGCATTGTCACTTAGAAAGATGATATTTTATTAAACCAACATCATACTTATAATCGTAAGTGTAATTATAATTAATAACTCACAGGCAATCCCTGGAAATTGTAGAGCTATTTTTTAGTGTACAAAATGTCTTAATCTGGGTGGGATAGCAGCTCATAAGGGGTTTGTAGCTCAGAAGTTTCAAGACAATTTTCTCTTGACCTAATTTTTTTTTCTTATAGCTGCAAGTTATTAACCATGAAGATCTAAATAACCAGTTAACAGCACTACTTATTATCAGTAAAGTAGAATTATAGAATGAGAGGATAATTACTTAATTTATAGTATTTTGTTTAATTTACATAGTATTAAACTGATTAATCATCAGTATTTATTAATGTTAATCTACCTTTTGTGGTGTTGGTGGACTAACATTTTCAGTACTGTTAGCTCTTTGACTTAGAGAACTTGTAAAAGGGCTCTGAGATCCACTTTCAAATGGATTAAGCAGTGGACTGCATCTTGAAATGTCTCCTTCCCTTGAGGGTGATAATGAAGAATCTATAGGGATTGGTGAGGATGTAGCAGTCGGAGGTGGCATCTGGCGAGGAACTGGTGGTGGTTTTTCCATTAATCTTGATTGTGAAGTTAATCTCTGAACAAAGCAAAATCTAATTAGATAAAATTCTAATTATATATAGAACAGATTATATGCAATTTCAAAATTTATCTTTTGATTACAATATATATATATAACATAAAAATGTTTTTTTAACTGTAATCTGATAGCCAAACAATAAAAAAAAATTAATGAAACAAAAAAAAAGGTAAAATACATTATAGGTTTCAATGCTATTTATATGATCAGAGAATGCCAGATGAGCTATTTATGAAAGTAACTTGCTGAATTTCCTGCAAAAAAATATTGTTCCTCTTTATTCCACTGGCAGTTTATTTTTAAATCTTGAAAAGGGCTACATTTTGGTTTCTTAGCAGTATCCATGTGCATTTTAGATTGCCACAAATAAATTTTTTGATGTTTGCATGTGCCCCATTCATCTCGCTGACCTAGAATGTTCCTGTTCCACACACACTTTATGTGCTAAATAAGTAATACCAATTGGAATGCTATAAAATAGAACAAAATGTAACAAATTCTAATTCTTTACATACTTTCAGAGTAAATGTTTTTTTTAAAGGCAAACACTTTAAAGTTTGGGTGCTATGTAAATAATTTGCTTAGGAATACTAAAACAAAACTGTTAGGGACTACGGTGATAATAGCAATATGTAACATTGCAAAACACGTAGCTATACATTGAGGGATAATTAATAACTTACTATTTCGAATACCCTTAAAGGCTTATACAACTAAAAAGGACCTTCTTGCTGAGAAACTAATTAAAACAAAAAGTTCTCTGTCATTGAGCAACAAAATTTTTATTAAATCCTATAAGAGACTTTTAATTATATGGTTATTTGTTTGAGTTTTATGGCTCAAGAGCAGTTAAGGCTATATTACATCAAACAAAAAGACATAAAGGGATAAAAGTCAGTTAACCCACAACCAAAGTTAAAATTGACAGAAACAAAATGGCATAATAAAAATGAGTATAAAAAAGTGGAATAAAAAGAATCAACAAGTGTATAAGTCAACAATAAAAATGGGTGTATAGGACCCATTTGAAATCAGAAACAAGTGTATAATCTAGGGAAGAAATAAATAATAAATAAATACCCCCTCAAGCAGCTGCTTGCCACAGAGGTTGGAGTATAAACTGACAGGAGCCTGTCAGTTTATACGCCATAGTAGAAGGTCTGAAAGGATGGCGGGACCTCAGCAAAAAATACATCACAAACGTCTATGCCCATACCTGGGGCTCGAACCCAGGCCCTTAGATCAGTAGCTAAGCATGCTAACCACTCAGCCACGGGATGGCTTACAAAGTAAAAAATCATAAATGTGTAAAATAACCAGTAAACTGTAAAAATGCAAAAACAGTGGTTAAAACAGAGCCATCAGATAAAAGATGTCCGAGTGTAATGTTTCAGTTTTCAGGCATAAAATACATACTGTAATAATTATATTATATAAATTGTGGCAGGCCATGAAATGTCAATCTAATAAATATTGTATATATACACACCATGTTTTCTGTCTCTGAGACAATTCTTACATCAATGTCAGTTAAAGGCACTTGATTGGCTCCTATTGCAGATGTGCTGTCTAAAAGAAAATGGTGTTTTGATAAATTTGCACATATATATACTATAAATATTTACTATAACAAGAACTTGAATATATAGAAATTATTTTAATCTGAAAATTAAAAAATTAACATATTACTATAAAGTAACATATGAGTTCACAAAAATTTTAGAAGAAATGTAACTATTTTTTTTCAGTCCGAGCTCTTAAAATTTCATGAAAAATTTATAGTCAACAAAGGTTTTTTAGTCATCAACTATGTAAAATCAGAATAATGAAAAAACAACAACTTACTAAAAGGTTGTTACAGCCTGCCAGCAAGTTTTTGTTGCAATGATGACTGGCAACAGTATTTTTTGGGACTTACTCTTGGAAATTTAGACTTAAATTTATAGAATCCTGCTGTTTAATAGCTAAAAGTCAATCAATTTATAATAAAAGGCCTTTTACAAGGAGAAAACTACAGGAGACATTCATTGGTATTTAAAGCTGTTATCTGAATTTTAAAGGGTAGATTAACATAGAACCTGCACAAATTCTACATAATAATAATATGCAAAACAAGGCAAACTTTAAAATGAAGATAAATGTTGGCAACTTTATTGATAGCACTAGCAAGATTTCATTCTTAATGCAGTAAGGAGGGTGCAAAAACTGGAAATTAAAAAAAAAAGATTTTCCTTTTAAAATATTTTTATATATAACATTAAAATATTCAAATTTCATCCAGGATGGCTGACTGTAGACTTATTTCATCTTTTACAGTATATCAAGTTGTGATTATCAATAAACAAACTATGCTTAACTGATTCTTTACCAAAATTCTTTTTGGATATGATATGTATTGATGAAATATTAGCATTTTCCATATCTCCCAAAAGTTTTAATTACATCCTCTAAAGATGGAAAAATTTTCAAATTGTGAAACCTTAAATGAATATTACAAATAACATATTTAAGCTGAAATTTTTAAATTTTGATAATAGAATCAAGATTGGTTTGCACCAACAGCAATGATTTGTCCCCTTAACCCCATGGGAGAGATGGAAATATACAACTTTTTTGCTTTAAAAGATAATTAAAATTACATTTGAGTTGGATAGACACTAGTGAAATATAATGATTCATATTTTTAAAATACTCCAGAAGATTTTAATTTTTACTATTATAGGGTACTCAGTTATATTATAATATGAAATATGTAAATGTAAAATTTTAAATGAATATTGCAAACAAACTATTTATGCTAAGAATTTTAAATTTCAGTGATATGAGTGTGATAGCCAAGAGATTTACATTGATAGTAATGATTTGACCACTTTTCACAAAATAAAGGCAGTGGGAAAACACAACTTTTTCATTTTAATGGATCAATGAGAAACTCTTTTTTATGTTTCATAAGCACTGATGATATATTACTATTTGCAATTTCCCAATCATCCATTAGTTCAAATTACCATAGTTCAAGGGTTCAAAAGTTGGAAAATGAAACACTTTAATCTCATTGAAAGCAAGCATCCCATATTTGCCAGAGGCAAAATGTGTTTTCTAGTTACTATTAATGTGTGCTACACAGCTAATTCATCAATCCATTAGACAAACATTCTTTGTAATATAAATTATTTTAAATGTGGCAAGTTACAGAAATAAATTCTACAGTTTCTAATAACATTGCAATTTTATAGTTTTCATATTTTTAAATTATATAGAAATAAAGTTTTAGCATTCTTATATTACATATGACTGTTTCAACTGCATTTGCCTTTATAGAATGAATCCATTAATTATATTAATTGTATTCTTACCTTTTTTTCCATGCCCAGAAAATACAAGTTCCTGAAGTTTTTTATACCTGTTTAGTGAGATTTGCAATTCTTGTATTTTCTTTTCCTAAATGAAATAGCAAAACTAAAGATCATTTTTTAAAAAGACAAGAATAAGTTGCATCTGTATTTGAAGCAAAAATTATCAAATGGGTTAGAATTTATTTTCTTCATTTTGATACATTTTATATAAAAAGCAGATTTAACAAATGTGCATCTTGCATCTGTTTACCTGAAATATGAATAAGCTACAATACAAAAATGTTTTCAAATATTTTCTAAAACCTTAGAAATATCAACAAGAGAATCTAAAATGTAAATTTCATTGTTTATAATTTTTATGCATACTTTCCACTAACCAAAGTATTTTTCCTAAACCCAATCAAATCTTTAAACATCTCAAACCTCTCTCTACATGGGAGTCATTTATTTTCAAACACACTAAATCTCTATCATCTGCACTTTTGAAGTTCTGCAGAAAAAATATGTTTTCCAAAGACATGAAATCCTCAAGAAACCTTATCTTTTTACTGTAAAAATGTTTAAATGGATTTTCAGTAAAAGGAATTTCATATTCAGACAGAGCTTCAAGCATTGAATAAAGTGATGTCTATCTCAAATTTCCAGAAATATTTTTTTGAATCTAGACAACTCATGTTATCCTATAAGAGACACAATTTATGAATCGTGTTTTTAAATGAATTTGGAATAGCCTTTGAAAACTTTTATATAAGGCTAAAAGCTTTAAAAATTCACAAAGAAATCTCCACAACATCTTTGCAAGGTTATGTTAATCATCCACATATACATAGGATAAAGGGTATATATATTTCTTTCACAGGACATATACTCCTGTCATTTGAAAGCATATTTATCCAAATTTGTTTAATCTTTTGAAAAATATTCTGATATATTGGATTAATGCATATGGAAATTATGCCAAAATGCAAACAGTAAGATTTTAAAATTTTGCCTTTCACAACTTTCTTATCTAAATTCTTACTTCATTATAGAACTTGAATACTTAATACACTTTTTTCCTCTAACAAATACCTTTTCAGCTTGCTCTATTTTGCAGTTTCTTATAGTTGTTTCTGTTTTTTTTTCTTTCTTATATAATAATTTTTCTCGAGAAATGAACAAACATGGGCACACAATTAAAAAATGAAATAGAATGCTAATATCAAGGCAAAACACAACTACAGCTGGCAGATAAGAAACAATGATAAGAAATAGCAAAAGTAATAGATAAAGTTAAAAGTAAAAAAAAATACTCCTAAAGAACAAAAAGTGTACTATATTAAACAATGAATAGTCATATAGTGAAGTAATAATTTAGTAATGTTCATTATTTAAACTAAAAGAATTATTCTAGCATCAATAATGTTTTTATGTCATAAATAATGTACAAGAAACATGTGCATAGAATATTTTCAGTTATTAACTAATTCAAATAATTATATTCCTATGTATAATCATTATTTTAATTTCATTTGAGAAGAACAAGTATATAACATAAATATACCTTTTCATCATTAGCTGCCATAACAGATGAAAGAGCTCCTTTTAATTTGTCTAATTCAGAATCTGAAAGATACAAATTTAAGCATAAGAAATGAAACAGGCAATATTGTTTTTTTTTAAATCATTAAAGTGCCAAAATTGCCAGAACAATAAAATGTTATTTTCTTTGTTTAGCAGAAAAAGACTGCATACTGAATACTAATATTTGTCCTAGTCCAATGACTATGACTTGTGTGGTTCACTCTCTCTAGTTCACTAAGTCTCCAAACTGGAAAGAATTGGTAAATGCTTTTAATATCAATATCTGAAAATTTCTTATTTACCACAACAGAAGAAATCTCTTGATTTTAAAAGAAATAACATATAAAATACAGATGATCAATTCTTACAATTTAAACTAATTCTCTTAGCACTGGCACTTTTTTTTTCTTGCTGGCACTTTAAGGGTAAAATCATTTTGAGGAGATGAGGAATGAAATTTATTGAAAATATTGATGTTTTTAGACTTTCTATTTAAAACAAAAAATTATTTAAAAAAATTAAATATTAATATATTTTTATACAGAAGTCCTTATTTCAACCACAGCAAGTCTACTCAAGCTTCAAAATCTTATCTGTGTGGAAGTTGCAGTAATCATCTTGCAGTTTTCATCAGTGCTGAGCCTTATTTTATCTTAGTAATCTATATATTGTTGGGGATCACTTTTTACTAGTTGCATACTGTTGGTATTAAAAGTGATCACAGTTATGCCATATCAAAGTCCAACCTCCCTAGCCAATGTCTGCTGAGATAACCTTGAACTACTTATAGCTGATATGACATTCAAAACACTTTTGATTTGAAAAAAGACAACACAGAATTTCAAGTTACAAAGATTAATATTTTGATAGAAATTACACTCCTGTTTGGTTAATTATAAATGAATAATACTTTAGAAACAAAATATTGTTTTGAATTTCATTCTTCATAAGAAAAAGTACCAGAATGCCATTTTACCACAAAATTAATCCTTATTGCACATTTTGTTCCATTATCTAAAATAAACCATTGGTATTTAATATATATCTTTAATGTACTTACTATAATCTGGAATAGGAGTAACAGTTCCATTGCGGGCAATCTTTGATTTTAAAGTTGCAAGATCAGCTTCTTTCTCTGCCAGACGTGCACAAGCCAATACCAGCTCACTCTGTGAAGAAAGGAAAAGTTAAGAATAAGGAATAATTACTTACTATTAATATAAAAAATATATGGCAAAATTGAAGTGATGCTATTAAGCAAACTTCACTTTTTTGTTGGGACCCAAAATTCAAATGGCTATTAATTTTATGACCCAAATAACAGCAGTAAGTACAGGCTAAATGGTTGGGCCAAGAGCCTTTCATGATCTATCAGAAGACCCTTGTAACACTGGATTAGTTAACCTCTGTCTTAAACAACAAGCAACATAATTATTTTCTACTTTGGTTAGAAATGCTCCAATACATACATAGCATCAATAGAATTAACATGGAAGAATAATTAATAATAGCTATATTACAAGCTGACCATTGCTATATTCCTTTAGACCCTACCTGGTCTAGTGGTCAGCGTACCTGACTACTAGGGGTGGGGGTGGCTCAGTCGGTATTGCGCCAGGCTCGTAATCTACAGTTCCTAGGTTCGAGTCCTTGCTGTGTCAGCATTGAGATTTATCTCCACAAAACTCCCCACCCTGCCCATGGTCAATAGGGGACACCAATGGGCTTGGAAAGGCTGCTGTCCGTTGGATGGGACATTAAGCCATGGCCCTGTGTACAGGAGAGAGCCATTCCCTGTGCATGTTAAAGAACACATTGGATGGCCTTGACGGGAGGCTACCATCTGTCTCCCAACAGCTGTTCCAGTGGGTCTCCTCCCCCAACCTTCTCTGAGCCTTCGGGGTCCTTGTGACCTGGCCATTTAGTCCACTGTGTGCAAAAAAGTGCCTCTCAGAGGTAAAACAAACAATCTGATTACTAAGACCAGTGGGGCATGTCCTTGTGTAAGTGTTTGTATGTTGCATGAGAAACCAGGACAACCCTAATATAACTTCTAGGTTATCTCTGTCCTTTGTGTAGGGAAGTACCGTCTTCCTTTTTCTAAAAAAAAATACAGCATTTACTTAGATTTTGACAATACAAAAAAAATTATACTGAAAGAAAAGTAATCAGAAGTCAAACTTTGATAGTTAACCTAAGATAAAAAGGCATTGATCTCCATACAGTGATAGTCATTTTATAGTAACAAGTGTGAAAAAATCCACCTGCCCATCTCCTGGACTTGAACTTGGGATCTCCTAGTTATATGCCAATTGCTCTGGCATATAACCAGGAAATTCTGAGTTCCCAAGAAGCAGATAGGTGAATTTTTTTTCACCCTTGCCTTGTTACTGAACCTAAGCTTTTCATATATATTTATCATTCATCTCCTGAGAAAGTCTTCAAGGTAGTAAATTATGGTAATGGAAGAAATGGCAGGAAAGTAAAGAAAAATTACTCAAGACTTTTTTATTTTGACATATTTTTATTTATTGACTATTTTTATTTGCAATTTATTATCCCCTGCTCCCAATCAATTATTTAAAGGGTTTTTATCAATCTTTTTTTTTTATCTTTATGTTATCCCAAGAGTATTATGAATATTCTTCAATAGTTGAAAGAATTCTGAGCCTTACCTTTTCTTTTCTAAGTCTTTCATCATCAAAACCAGTCTGAAGATGAATATTTTATCATGTATGCAAACTAACAAGTCTTAAGTTCTGAATACCTCTTCAAAGTAAAAAAAATTATATATATATGTACAACTTATGTGATCTGTTGTGTGTATGCTACAGGGATGAAGATAACCTAGTTAATATAATATGATAGGCTCCATCAACCTGACAATTGTATTGGCAAATACAAGGTGAGAATCAATCATGCACCACTGAAATCTGACTAGTAGTGTGAGTGATCTGTGAACATCTGGGAATGGTTAACTCTTGCTCACTCAGTCACTGTTGTTTATCAATGGTAAATATTTAGGAAATTATTAATATCCATTTATTTAACTTGATACCATGAAAACACAAAAAAATCTATAATACAATTATCATCACGTAATATGATATGTAAAGTTATATCTCAATGCAATGACTACCTCTGTTCAAAAATAAAGAACTATTAGTGAAATATATTGGAATCTATAATTATATTTTTAACTAGGAAAGTAGGCCTTCATGGAACTTAATGGTAAAGGCAGCTGGCTTGTTTCTAGTCATGTGTGGTTCGGTTTCTTTTATCTGAGACCAGTTTATCTTTGTTAAATTATTGCAACTTAAAATTGTTAAAGGGTATAAATTACCTCTAGTTTATTACATCTTTCTTCAATCTCATCTCTTTCTTGTTCAGCTGTAGCTAATCGTAGCCTTAAATTAGAAACTTCAGCCATAAGATCTAATTTACTGTTTTCTAGTGATGATCTGGATGACATTTCCTACAAACAAAATTATTGGATATCACTGATTATTAAATAGAAATTTAATTTCCATCACAGTATTAATAAAGTTTTGCAAATACTTATACTATTTAATTAAAAATTATAGTGCTGGTATAAATCAATTACTATGTGATAACTTTTAGCTAAATATATATAGTTAATAAAAAAAATAAATGCATGGTATAACTAACAATTGTAAAATAAAATATTGATAGCATTATTGAGAACAGTAAACTATTAGACAAAAGTAATGCCATAAGCACTACTTTATCTTAACAGTAGCATAAAATATTAAAACATTTAATGTAGTACCAAAAATACTGTACATCAGGGGTGGGGAATTGTTTTCGCATCTACACTGCGGATGCATATTGACGTGGTCGTCCTAGTGGAAAATATGAGACGAATCTTCGGTCACGCACGGGAAGGAAATCTTGGTTCAAGGCGGATTTTTCTGACTGTCTTGGCGGGCCACAAAAAACTCTTAGCGGGCCGACTGCGGCCCGCGGACTGCTCTTTGCCCACCCCTGCTGTACATGATTAAAATCATTATTCTCACATAAATAATATTAAAAACAGTACTTAAAGAGAATACAAAAACTCAAGGCATTCCTACCTGTCTCAGCATAGCTTCAGAGCTATTTAGCTGTTCTTTATTTTGTGTCAGTGTAGCTTCCAGTTCAATAATTTTTTCATTCTGTGCTTCAACTTGTTCAGACAATACATTTACCTATATTAAAACAAAATATTTTTCAAAGAGAAACTAAATGTATTCTAATACAGAAACCTTTTACTAATTTAGAATAAAGAGGGGAAAAGTCCTGTCTAAATATGTGAGAAGTCTGATTCATACAATATTTTTAAAGAAATTTAATTTTAGTTTCAACATTTTTATGATGTTAACAAGAAAAAGAGGAAAATTAATGACAAAATTAAAATTCATAATACATTTATATTGCATAATGAAAATAATATATCTTAAATGTAGAAATTCTTTAGCATGCAAAATTAATTACTGGGCACATAAGTTAAAATTGTGTTCAATGAATTTAACCAATAAATAATATCCACAGAGTAATCTGTTGACTTTAAAGTCAATAAATAGCTTTGTGGAAAAAAGTTTCACTGATGACGTGGGTTCAAATCCTGCATGTCGGTGAAACTTTCTTCCACAAAACTATTTATTGAAGTGTTCAATGAATTCTTACTTTCATTTGAATTTCTTCATAAATTTGGCTCATGAAACAATTTAATTTTGATCACATTAATTTTTACAATAAAAAAGTATATGGTTTGGAATTTGTTAACTAATACTTGGAATAACTAGAAGAATGAATATCGCCTCTAGCAAATATGGGAATCTTGTTTTCAAAGAGAATGAAGTTTTTCATTAACCAACTTTATCTTCTTTAAAAGTTTTAATTCAAACTAATGGATGACTAGGAAAATTAAAATAGTAGCATTTTATTAGTACTTATACAACATAGAAAATATTCTTTTAATCCTTAAAATGAAAAAGTTGCTTTTCTCATGCCCCTCAGCACCCTCTGTTGCAGTCAGTGGAATATCTCTCTTGACATTACCACCAAAACATCAAATTTCTACCATAAATAAATCACTTGCAATATTCATTTAAAAGTTTAGCAGTTTCCATATTTATAATCTCTAATGATGTAAATTAAAATTACATAAGGATTTGAAAAATGCATATTACATTTCATAAGTACTAATCCAACTAAACAAGAATTTCCCAATTACCTCTTAAAGCAAAACAGTAGTGTTTCCCACTACCATGTGTGGAAGGGGGGCAGCTTATTGTTGCAAATACAAACCTCACAACCTTCTAATTCTACCATCAAAATTTTTAACATGAATACATCACTTGAAATATTTGCTTAAAACTGCAATTTCAAACTTTTTGGGAGATTCAGAAAGTGCAAACCATAATATTGCATCAATACCTATCCAATCTATAAAGAATTTTTTATTTATCCTTAAAACAAGCAATTATCTTCTAAAACAAAGGAAAAATAATGTTTTCCCACCACCCTGGAGTAAGGGGTCAACTTATTGTTGCCAGTGGAAATCTTATGACCTTAACATTCCCACACCAAAATTTCTGTCATAAATTGTTCATAACAGCAGTTTAAATGTTTGAAATTTTAACTTTTCTCACCATAGTAAATTCAACCTTTTGGGAGATTTGGAAAGTGCAAATTGCAATATTTTCTCAATACCTATCCAATACAAAAAAATTATTGAAATAATAGGAAATCACAGATATGCACCCGTTAGTAGTATGTTAAATAAATATAGAGGAAAAATTGACATTAGCCAGGTGGCACCTGACCCCACGACTCCTGATACCACTCAGGTGCTCTGATCACTGAGTGACCAGCCTAGTGGTCAGAGCACCTGACATGATCAGGAAGTCATGGGTTTCAGGTCCCCACCCAACAAATTTTAAATTTTGGGGGGAAAAATTTCTCTTGCCAATTTAAAAGTGAATATTCTTTTTTTGATTTATGATAAAATTAAGAAAATTATTAATTTAATACTGCTACTATTTCAACAATATACCTCATAATATAATTAAAAGCAAATTGTTACAACAATATAGTTGTTCATACCTGTAGAACTAAGTGCTCTTTTTCTGATTCCAGTTTACAGATTTTTTCCTGCAATACTTCAAAATTATCTATTTGGCCATTAGACTGAAAAATATTAGTAACTCAGAACTAGTTTTGAATTAAAAAATACCAACTATAAGTAATAACAATTCATTATAACAGTTAAACAAATGATAACAGTTAGTCACAAAATGATATAAATCACATTAAAATATATTATCAAAGTGGTTAAATTTACTGCCTCATGTTTCAAATGCTAATATAAATAATAAAATTTAAAATGTCCCTCCCCCCTTTTTTAAACATATATATTAAATTAGACTAGCGAACTTGAAAATGATCTCAGAAAAGAATTGGGTTGGGTTGTTTTACCTTTGAGTGGCACTTTTTTGCACATAATAGGCTAAATGGCCAGATCACAAGGACTGCGAAGGCACAGAAGGTTGGGGGAGAAGACCCATTGGAACAGCTGTTGGGAGACTGATGGTAGCCTCCCATCAAGGCCATCCAGCACGTTCTTTAACGTGCACAGGGTATGGCTCTCCTGCCCATGGGGCCATGGCTTAATGTCCCATCTTATAGACAACAGCTTTTCCAAGTCCATCGGTGTCCTCTACTGACAGTGGGCAGGGCGAGGAGTTTTACGGAGATAACTCTCAATACTGACCCAGCTGGGACTCAAACCTGGGAACTGCAGATTACAAGCCTGGCATGCTACCAACTGAGCCACCCCCATCCCCCTCAGAAAAGTCTGCTATATTTCACAACACTTTTACCTATCTGTAGGAAAGTTATGAATATTTCTATATTTTTGATGAAGTACTGAATTTGCCTAACTATGGTAGAGAAGCTTACTAAAATTCAGTAAAACATCTTTTCCTCTATTAATCTTTACATTTTGAGTGACCATGTGTATTTAAAAATGAAAATATTCAACAAATTGTGTGGCTAATTTTTAGAAGCATTATAATTGCCCTTAGCTAATTAGTTTTAATATAATTCCATTAAAATTCATAATAAAAATTATATATGTAATATTTATAGCACATTAGCCAGAATTTGTTAATTTCTAAAAACTTTCATTTACCTCAAAAAACAAAGTAGCAAACATCAAGATTAAAATATATGTAGACTACAATGGCTTTATCCCTATTTAAATTAAATCAGAATATCAAGATAATTACTAATTCAAAATTGGCATCATTACACAACTGCAACAAATAATTAAATATTAATAATAGATCTTTATTATCTAGAAGCATGACTGGATCTGAAGGAAGGATGGGGGGACATTAGGAGCATCCCTCTCCTAGATCCCACTTTGAGAATGCTAATAACCAAAACAGAGAGGAAAAATATATTGAACATTTATATATTACCCATATTTTTGAATAAATTTGTTTAAAACCACTAAAACGGTGAGAAAAAAAAATATATCATTCGAACACCCCACCATTACCAACTTCACTCAGATCAATTGACTCCCTTCATTTCTTTCATTTCTTTTCTAGATCCGAGTATACCTGGAAGTATTTTTTTTTATAAGTTATGGCAAGCAGCTGCTTGAGGAGGTATTTTTTTTATAGAGCTAAATTTAAAGTGACAGGATATATGAATTAATATATACCAAAGATGATTGTTTTATGCAGCAAAATATTAATATATACACTAATGGAAGAACTGAAACATGCTTATGTTACAAAAAAAAAAATACCCCCTCAAGCAGCTGCTTGCCACAGAGGTCTGACAGGAGCCTGTCAGTTTATATGCCATAGTATGTGAGGATGTCAAAACATGTGAGGATGTTTATATGCCATAGTAGAAGGTCTCTGAGGATGCCAGGACCTCAGCAGAAAAACGACACAAACGTCCATGCCTTAATCTGGGGCTCGAACCCAGGTCCTTTAGATCAGTAGCCAAGTGCGCTAACCACTCGGCCACGGGATGGCAAGCTTATGTTATTGCGACTTAATTTTTAAGTGTACTTAATATTTTAGAATTGCTCTTATAATACAATACTAATAAAATTGTTCATAGAATAATACTAATAATAATGTATAATAATAATAATGCTATAACTACATTATTCACAATTAAAAATTGAATGCGATTACAATCAACTTATTGATCAAAGTCATCGAGCATGCTTACTTACAATCAAAATTAATGTCGGTTCCTGTGTTAAAGGAACAAATGTGGACACAAAAACAATTTAGATAAATGGGAAACATACAGCTCAATATATTTTGTGTGGAAACGTTTTTATTTTCTAAACTCTTTGCCTCTTTATCATATTTTATTATCACTTCGCAAATATGCAGCACTTATTTTAATATGTGGTATTCATTAACCATTTTAAATTATCAAACATAAGACTTACCTTACAGTTTTGGGATCGCCAGTGATATTTTGGCAATGTTCTTTCCCTTTCATGATGTCCTTGACACTGACCGTAGCAATGACATGAAAACCTTGGAGAAGCCATAGTAGGCAAAGTATGACAGTTAACATGTCCAGTGCATAAAGTGCCATGCGTTGATAGCAATCTACATCTGAAAGGATGAATGCAACCTCCATTCTGATATACGTGTTCTTCTACATAAGAAGCATCTTCAAGATTTGACGAACAACCATCATAATGCAAAGTCCTGCACTGAGATACAAAAGAAAATGAAGACTGGGAACAAGGACATAGTTCTCTTTGCCTCTGAGTCCTGCAACATTGAAAATCTTGTGGAATCGTAGAATTATAGAAGCAACCAAACTGCGTCACTCCATCACTTACTGATCTTCTCTTAGAAGAAATTTTTTGTTTGCACTTGTAGTTTTGATCATTTTTCCCATAAGAAGACTTTGGATTTTTATCTTGCATATCTCTATGTGTAGAAAGAGACTTGGGTTGAACCCACTCAAATTCATCGGATACGTTATCTTCCCCCACAGTTGTTTCTCCATCATCATTACTGTTTAAAAATTCCTCGTCTGGTTCATCTTCACTATCTATCAAATTTTCGGTGATTGAATTTGCTTCTTCCATCATCTAAGATATTTAAATACTTCAGTCTGTATATCTCGATTTACTAGTGAGTGACTAACAAACTTTAAAGGCAATAGATCATTGTCAACGAACTAACTTCTTTCGATATATCCAGTAGTCCAGATGAATGATAAAGAATCTTTATAATAGAAACAAATCCAGTTGAAACAAACCAGTGAAATTATCACCCAGCACTGAAACACGACGTTCCCTATCTTCCAAACACCAAGAAACACGTGTTCTTTAAACCTCTGATGATCCTTAAGGCTACCATAATCGCAACATCTCCAAAACATATGTAGGAATAATTATCGCCATGTCTGCTTATTTTCCACAAAAACACTCAATACACAAACCACAAAAGAAACATACTGTTTGAAAATCTGCTTACGGAGAGAATCCTATCTTTTCATTATATCAAATCAAAGACAACGGGGATGCTGCGGCTCACCTCATCATCAACATCCAACTAAATCCCACAAATGCCACCCGCCAGTGGATCCCTGACTCTAGACGACCCCTACTAGGCCTGATGGGAAGCCAACGATGACAGGCAGGGCCCAGGAGTGGCGAACTGTTCTACTCCTCTGTCCCATTCTCTTTCGAAATGGGTTGGGGGTTGGGAGAAAAGGGAGGATTAACGTTCCGCCCACTCGTGCTATCGATGAGTGCAGCGAGGAAAGAGAATGTGAAGAGGGAAAAGAGGAGAGGGAGATACTCCGTCTACATCTCCATCAAAACGACCGCAGATGTGCTAAATATAGTGAAGGAAGGTAGCAGTTCTTTCACACGACGACCGCCCTACGTATGTCTGGAGGGGAAGGTCAAAGAGGGGGAAACAGACGAAGAAAACATCTGGTAATGACGAAGCCATCCTATCATATTTTTGTCTAGGTTACAGAACACTGCACACGTGCAATGAGCCACAAAAATTATATGTCAGAATGTTTCCCGTGTGTGGCTTAATTAGTTGAGTATTCTTGGAGCGAAATGTCAATTATTCCGTAAAAGAAAACTCTCTCCCTTTTAGCTTCCAAGAGAAATACACCAATTCCTATCTGTCTTTAACTAAAGCGAAAGATGAATAATGCTATCGAACATAATTTTGATTAAAAACATTCCTAATCGTGTGCTGTAAGGGAACCACATATTTATGAATAATGCAAAATCTAAAAATATGCAATAGAGTTCCCTACATTTGATCAATCGACGGCCGAAAGCTGAGGAAAAAAGATACCTAATTTAATGGTTTTGGCATTAAGCACAAGAGAGCGAGAGAACTACTCACGCAATCAAAAGGCCTTGCGTGATAAGAGAAATTGTCAAAACATGTATTATGTTTGGATAATTTTATTCAATGCTAAATTCTGGAATACTGTGAATAATTTATAGCAGGAGTCCAAACATAAAGCCTGCGGACGAATGCAGCGCACAAAGACCTTCTATATGACTTGGAGTATATATAAGTTTTTTAATGTATTTTTATTTATGCTTTATGTATTCCGAAACCAAAAAACATAACTAATAACGTAAATTCATACTGTTTAGGGGAAAAAAAACTGCAGTTAAAGTTCTATATTTTTTTATCTAAAGTTACATATAATAAAATCTTTCCTGGATATCTTTAGAGGTACCCGATAAATCTCTCAATACGCCATCTCATGTCACCGATTTCTGAAAAGTCGTAACTAAGACTGCCCCCTAGAATTCGATCAACGGCTTTTCAATATAGAAGGGATTGGGTTGGGTTGTTTGACCTCTGAGCAGCACTTTTTTGCACACCATGGGCTAAATGGCCAGGTCACATGGACCCCGAAGGCTCAGAGAAGGTTGGGGGAGGGGACCCACTGGAACAGCTGTTGGGAGACAGATGGTAGCCTCCCGTCAAGGCCATTCAGCGTGTTCTTTAACGTGCACAGGGTATGGCTCTCCCGCACACGGGGCCACGGTTTAACGTCCCATCCGACGGACGGTGGCCTTTCCAAGCCCATCGGTGTCCCCTACTGACCGTGGGCAGGGCGGGGAATTTTGCGGAGATAAATCTCAACGCTGACCCAGCTGGGACTCGAACCTGGGAACTACAGATTACGAGCCTGGCGCGCTACCGACTGAGCCACCCCCTTCCCCTCAATATAGAAGGGAGTTTTTCAACATATCGTTTAATCGAGCCCCATCCAGCAGTCTATCTTTGGTATATTCGGACACGCATGTCATTTCTAAGTTTTATGCCACATTTAAATAATTACATAATTATATATGCCACATTTAAAATAAACATCGATGGACTTGGAAGGAAGCCATTCCAAGAATATCGATGTCTTTTTTTCTCACCAAGGCAGAGTAGAGATTAGCGGAATCTCAATGTGGGCGCAGTTGGAACTTGAGCCTGGGAAGTGCAGGTAACGAACCTAGAACGCTACCGACTGAGATAACTCTCACCCCCAAGAAAATTGTGAAAATATTACTTACTTGACTTTAAGACAAACAAGATTGGTAGAATTTAATAAATTTTATTTATGTAGATGAAAATGGTGAAAAAGATAAATTTCGTTTTGCTTAAAAATTAACTGATTTGAATACTTCATAGAAAGAACTTATGGGACACCACGTTCCTTACGTGACAAGAAGTTCGCTTTAGCTTGTTTTAAAAAAACGAGCATCGTTTTCACCTGTCTTCTGTCTACAGACATTTCATGACAAGGGGCAAAAATGATCAAACTTAAAATGTTTTATGTACAATTTAGATCAGGAGTCCCAGTGCATAATTATCGAATGCGACTCGCATTCAGAATAATATATTCCCTCCATTACAGAATATTAAAAAATGGCGGATGAGACGCAATGCCAAACGTCGCATTAAACTCGTAGGATCTTTTTTCATTAATGAAAATTTTCAAAATTATATTAAGTCAACATTTTTTTCCTGCCAATGAGAAGTGAAAAAATAAAAGAATAATGGGAATAGAAAATTCTGATTGTTGGAAATTTAGACTGAGATGGTATGGGCAAATGAATTTGTAATATGAAATAGGATGAAAGATGGTCAAACAAAATATGAAAATGGGAATACATTGGAAGAAGAAGAAGAAGAGTAAGGCCGAGGAAAATATGGAGAGATAGTGTGAAGGGACTGATGGGGGAAAAGAATCCTTTAAGAGGAAAGGAGCTAGATGAATAGAAGGAAGCGAAGAGAGGAGGCGCAGGAAACCAAAAAGTGGGTAAAGCCTGGGAAAGTAAATATTTTAAAATGAGTATTTTAGAATCAGTTGGTATATGATTTTTCAACCCTTAGAGTGCCAGGATCGCTCATATCGAACCTCTGTATTTCATACCCAATTTCTTTTAAAATCATACAATGACATGAATGGATCGACCAGAGTTGAAACTATTACCAATCTCAATAACAATTGTGATGGCCATGTACAGATGACATGTACCTCAACTGGCACTCAAAAGGTAAGGTCATAACTTTGGTATTTTGTATATATGACTCCACAGTTAATTAGAATTTTAAATGTGGCTCACGGTCGCCAAAAGGATGGAGACCCCTGGCTTAGATATTTTCAATGTGGGACCCATATGTGACTCGACACATATCATAATCAAATTCCTCCCACACTCTTTGCAGGGTGTCGCAGACCACCAGGTGTACAGCAGCTGTGATCTGCTGCTTGAATTTCATGGTTTAGGTTACCTCTGAGCAACAATTTTTTTTGCACACAATGGGATAAATGGCCAGGTCACAAGAACCCCGAGGGCTCAGAGAGGGTTGTGGGGAGGGGACCCACTGGACAGCTGCTAGAAGACAGATGGTAGCCTCCCGTTAAGGGCATCCAGTGTGTTTTTTAACGTGCGCAGGGATAACTCTCCCGCACATGGACCACGGCTGAACGACTCATCCAACGGACAGTGGCCTTTCCAAGCCCATCGGTGTCTCCTACTGACCGAGGGCACGGTGGAGGGTTTTGGGAGATAAAACTCAACACTGAACCAGGCAGGACTCGAACCTGAGAACTACAGATTGTGAGACTGGCGCGCTACCGACTGAGCCCCCCCCCCCCCCCCCCTCCCCTGAAATTTATGATGCAATTGGTAACAACGACCTATATATTATTTTTCATGAAATTCAATAGAAAAAAGTCACGGTCTGTGATCTGGTGATGACGTTGATCCACATCTGGTGGATAACGAGTCCACCTACAACTAGTATGGGAGGAACTTGATTATCGATTCGCTGTGTGTCGTCATATATGAGACCCCACATTGAAGAGTTCTAAATTTGTACCTTAAATATTTTGCCCTTATTTTGCACACTATGCGTTAAATGGCCAGATCACAAGAACGCCAAGAGCTCAGAGAAGATTGGGAAAAGGGATTTACTGGACAGCTGAGGAGACAGATGGAAACTTCCCGTCAAGAACCTATTCGAGTCTCAACTATGCCAGCGCTAACCCCCTCAGTCAGAAATCACCTGTCCAGTGGACCTCTTATCCCAACCTCCTCTGAGCCTTTTGGGTTTTTTGCACACAATGGTCTAATAGCCAGGTGTGGCTATTTAGACCATTGCGTTAAAAAAAAGTGACGCTCAGATGTAAAACAACCTAGCCTTGCAAATGGGGACAAGACTTAAGGTACCATCCGAAGATACCTAAAATGTTATTAAAACATCTGAAACAAATTATCGTTGACGCGGCGGGATCGAACCCGCAACTCTCTAGATACATGCCAGAGCGCTCTAACCACTAAACCACGCATCAGACAACAAAGAATTTCAGAGCGCACTGGCATGTATCTAGAGATTTACGGGTTCGATTCCCGCCGCGTCAGCGATAATTTTTTTTAGATGTTTTAATAAGTGTTGACGTCTATTTCTACAGGTAATCTGTGTATGTACTATGGATACCTAAAACGTTTTGAGTTCCGCCAATCATACTACAAAATTTGTTGCAGTGCTGCACATTTTTGAATATGTGTGAATCATCTAGGAACTGGAGAAAGGTTCATTTTTTTAGCAGAATGTATTAGGTTTGTAGTGGCGTAATCGAGTTTGGAGAATTTACCTAATCACGATGACCGCCAAAATTTAATAATTCAACATATTGATTCTTATTTTATATATCCTCATTCATGCTATTTAAAATCAATTCAGGTTCCCTGTCGGGGGGGGGGGGGGTAAGTACTATATATGAGATTATTCAATCAACACATTGGAGAATATACAATGAAAAATAGGTTTTGACTGTTTGATGAAAGGGATTATATGTACCCCCTCGCCTGCATGATGTTGAAGAATAAATAAATAAATAAATACACCCTCAAGCAGCTGCTTGCCACAGAGGTCTGACAGGAGCCTGTCAGTTTATATGCCACAGTAGAAGGTCTGAGAGGATGGCAGGACCTCAGCAGAAAAACGACACATACATCCATACCCGGGGCTCGAACCCAGGTCCCTTAGATCAATAGCCAAGCGTGACAATTCGGAAACTTCTGTATCTTCTGAAATTAAATTGCATGTATTGATTAGCTACATTATCATTCGTGTATCAGAAGCAATAGCGAAACTAGATCATTATGAACCCTGGTGCAAATTATTCGAGTGGTCCCCTATCATATAATATAAAACGGGCACCCCTGCACCATTAGGCCCAGTGCTATGCACCAAGGTAGTTCACCCTGATCGGAAACAAGATGCTAAGACCGTGCCAACTTTATTTTGGTGCAGATATTTTTCGTCTTCAAATTAATAATTTTAAAAACAGAAATATTACTTTCCTATCTATATTACCAGTTCTTTATTATATTTAAAATCAAGCTTTCCACGAAAACAATAGACATTCGATCAGCTTAAAAAAGAGTAAAAATACGAACAAATGCTTAACATCAGCCAAAGTTTTGCTACGAAATTTATAGCCCTAGTTTTTGAAGGGCACTTCGAAATTTTAAGCAAAAAGAATGGTCAAATATTTGGTTTCCTTCCTGACGTTATAAAAGCTTCCCATAAGAAAGCCTTTATCACAAACTCGACAAAAGTTTAGGAAGAAGAGCAATAAAAGAACGGAGTTCGTTAAACTACCATCGGATTGGACGATGGCTCCCTCTTGTCTCGTTTCAGCCTCAGCTCATCGGCAGAGGTCTGGTCACGTGAGACCACGCACTCGTCGCACACCGACGAGTCACACATGGAGGCTGACATACTTCGAAAGGGGAGGGGAGTGATGTGACGTTCGGAGGTAATTAGGATGCTGACAGCAGGAGACAAAGAACGAACGCCTATAACGCAACTTGGAGGCGATCGCAGATCGCAGGAAACGTATCTGCATTGTGTCTGGCCGAAAAAACTTCTCCACTAGTTCAGTGCAAAAAAAACACGAAAAAATCATACTCAAAATGTTGATCAGATGTAAATGGAGAGTAAAAGAATCTTTCGTTTATGGGCAGAAAAGAAGGAATGTATGACACTTATACTAAACAATATAATGAAAAAGGTATGTTAATCGCATTGCAACCAACACAATTATTGTTTAAGTTAAATAAACCGAAAACAGTAATGTATCTGAGACGGTGGGTTAGCAAATACAGCAACTTTTGTTAATTCCGTTACAATTAACTCAAATATTTGGTTATAAATAAAATAATAAAGTATCCGTCAAGCAGTTGTTTGCCACAGAGGTCTGACAGGAGCCCCAGTCTGTCAGTTGAATACGCCAAAGAGAACATCTGTGAGGAAAGTGAAACCTCAACAGAAAGGCAACACAAACAGCCATGCCTTACCCGGAGCTCAAACCCAGTCCCTCTGCTTAGGTCAAATAAATTGAAATAGTAATGTATCGTTAGTGGATTAGCAAATACTTCAAAGAGAAAGTGTAATTTAAAATAATTCTTACCATTTGCATTTATTCATCTACATAAAACAGAGCAAATTTATTGGAAAACAGGAAATGAATAAAGTCAGATTTAAGGATAAAGTCGTCGTTGATTAAGTATACACATAACAATACCTACACATAAACTTCTGCCCTGAACCTTGGGGGTTCTCGTGACACGACTCGTTAGTCTACTATAAACTAAAGAAAGCCACCAAAGAGTATATCAATAAGCATATCTTTTCTTTCCTAACTTGATCCAAAATTTTAACCACGAGTTTAAAAGAAAGAAGACAGAAATCAATAAATGGCTAAACGCCGATAAAATAAAAAGGGAAACTGTGGCATTCTGATGAATTAAATTGACATTACTTTCGATTAATGGCATCTAGTACTATCCTCATTCAGAGTCTGAGAGACTGACATTTTGGCAGCTCGCCATTTGAACCGTAGGTGGTAGGTACGTTCTGCTTAGTGCAAGCGAGGGCATGCCTCCCATTTGACATGCATAGAGTTTTACTTGACTCCCTTTTGGCATTGACAGTTTCAAAGAAAATGCAAACGAGAGAGAACTCGCCCTAAATACCATCCTAGGCAAACAGCTGAAAATGTCTAGGAAAAGAAAAGAGGTCAACAACAAATCTTAGCGTTTTTTTTCAATCGGAAAAAGGAGTTCCCTTTCAAATATTGAAGACAGATACAAACCATCCTGTATTTTCAGAAACCTTTTAAAGGGTGAAAACAAAAGGATATTTTTACTATATTAACCACTGTCGTACGGTCTGTGAAACCGCAAGAGATTTTCATTCCATCATAACTTCAAATAATGATTTCTGACATCTTTCAGTTTTCGCCCTCTAATTTTTTTTTTTATTGGCATTACATCGGTAACGCATTTATCGTGCCCTTTTGACAACAAAGACTCGTAAACTGTTATTGAACAAAACTCGCACTTTAGGTGATAAGAGGGGTCTCTGTAACCACGCGTCAGTAACTACGCTCCAAATTAAAGACGTCAGTGTATAAGGGTTAATAAAATTATAGTTATTACTAAAATACATAATCACACCCCTTTTTGTTACAAACGAATGCACACTGCTTCTGAAATGTTGGAAATTCCCCAGGACCCCAAGGGCTTAGGGTAAGATTGGGAAGGGGGACCCATTGGACAGCTGAGTAGGAGACAGATGGAAGCCACCAGTCAAGGTCGTGTTCTTTAACTTGCACGGTGTATGACTTAAAGTTCCATGCGACGGATGGCGGCCTTTCCAAACCCATCGGTATCCTTTTCTGATTGAGGATAGGGAAGGGGTTAGCGGAGATAAATCTCAACGCTAAAACGGAGTGGGGGGGGGCTCGAAAAAATTAAAAAATAAACAGATGCCTCCAATACTCCGGGGTACTTTTTTCAAGAAATTTTAGAATCAATAGATTACTGTTTAGTAGCTACTTAAGAGAAAGCCTACGCCAAGACACATTTCTAGGGTTCTACACTCCGAGAATCCAGCATAAAAAAAATCGTTTCCCTCTGATTGTGCTGACGAATATGGATGGCTTCTGATAAACAGGCGTTGTCTTAATGCAACGAGCAGGCGATTAGTGCCCCTTACTTTCTATGCACCGCATTTTCTTGGAATTTCGCCTCCGATACTCGGTTAAAACAAGCCGCAAATTTCGGGGAAAGGAACTGAATTCTACATATACACTATCACAGAAAGTTATATACTGAAGTCGAAATAAACTTACAAAAGATGTTTCAGAAATTATTTTAAACCATTCATATATCAAGTTCCCATGATACGGTGAACTTTTAGAATATACGGTGTCCAAAAATTAACATACGACTCCATATTATATCAGTTAAATTTCGAAGCTACACTTTTTAAATAAGCTTTTTATATAAAATGTGACCGAAGCTAAGGATCTTATTTAAATCTACCAAAATCTTAATTTTCAACGGTATTTGTTTAGTATTCAGAGTTATTAGTAACTGAAATATTTAACAGCATCATAGCCGCTCATTAGAATTTCAGATTGTTATATTAAATCTTTTATTTAAATGAAAGTATTTTTCGAAATGAATAAAAATTCTTTATAGTTTTAGCTAATTCTGAAGAAAAAATGCATACGATGTTAATAACATCGTATGCTGTTAAATCTTCCATCTACCATAGCTTTTTTAACTATGAATGAATACTGTTAAAACCAAGATTATACAGATTTCATTGAGATAATTAATTTCTCTCAGACATTTTCCCATAAAAAGCTTATTTTAGAAGTTATAGAGCATCAAATTTAACTTTCCATTGACAAAAGATGAGGTTATACCTTAATTTTCGGCTCTCAGGTAATTTAGTTTGTTGATTCAATTTCGGTGGGGGGAAAAATTACGGTAAATTTTAGAAATTTTTATATAGCTATTGAATTATTTTATGTAGTATCTATTAAATCAGTGGTCAATTAATTATGACTACCTCAGACATACTGAAAAATCAGCTCAGTGAAAGAAACAAAAGTCAGTGTACATAAACAGTGGCAGCATACAGTACGTGGGGCAGTTTGTGAGAAGCAAGGATTAAAAAGTTACGAAAATAATAAGTAAAAGGTAAATTTACCAGTATTTGAAAGAGGTATCATTATTGGTACCAGGTGTGTGGATACCTCAATCTCAGAAATAGTACATCTCGTTCGTTGTTCCAGAGCAGTGTTGTAAAATGGACTCATCATCATCGTCATTCTCAAGCAGCCATGGACTACGGAGGTCCAACCAGACCGTGCAATTTAGTTCTCCAAGCAACTCTGTCCTAAGCTACATCTGCTGCATCTAGCCCCTGCACACCAATTCTAATAAGGTCCTGTTTGACATTGTCTGCCCATCGCATCCTAGGTCTCCCCCTCTTTCTGAGGCCTTTAGGCACACTGTCATAACCCTATTCACCAATCTATAATTATTCATACGGGCAACATGGCCAAACCAACGGAGTCTCTCTCTTCACAATATGCTGCTTAAAGGAGGTTGTAAACTCCTTTGCCTAACCTCATCATTAGTTACAAAGTCAAACCACCTAATGCCCAAGATACTGTGTAAGCATCTAGAATCAAAAGCATCTAGTTTCCTGTTATCTTGTTTACAAAATGTCCAAGTTTCACTGTCATAACTAACCCTAGAAAGAACCAACCTATTATACAGTCTAATTTTAGTCTTTAGGTGTATACGCCTATTTCTCCAGACTCACCACAGATTCTTAAAAGTCCCGGCAGCAATCCCTATCCGTCTGTTAATCACATACCGCACATCACCATTACCTCTTACATAGCTCCCAAGATAATTAAACTGTGACACCTGTTCAAGATTGCAACCATTCAGATTAACTGAATCACAGCCTGCCTGACCAATTTTCATCACTTTAGTTTTCTCTCTGTTTATAACCAAACCTATCTACTACCAGTCTCATCAACAGCTCGAATGAAAGAGTTCATCTCATCAACATCATTTGCCAAAAGGGCTAAATCATCAGCATAATCTAAATTAGAAGTTTTCGTATCTCCAGCCCATTTAAGGCCAAAATCTTTCCCTTGAAGTGAATTTCACATAACATAATCAATAACCAAACTAAAGAGAAAAGGAGACAAAATGCACCCTTGTCGAACACCAGAAGTAATGCTAAACCAATTGCTACAAGCCTTACCAACTCTCACACACGACTCAGTGTTATTATAGAGAGCTTTCATTATGTTAACTAACTTGTCTGGTATACCATATGATCTCACAATCAACCACAAATTATGACGATCAACAGAGTCGAAAGCCTTTTTGAAATCAACAAAGCTAGCAACCAAAGGTTTCTGAAACTCTAAACATTTCTCAAGAATTCAAGAATCTGCCTAAGTGAAAATATCTGATCTACACATCCCCTACCACTTCTGAATCCACATTGCTCATCACGCAATTGCCTGTCAACCACATTCTCAATTCCATTAAGCACAATCATGCAAAGAACTTTCCCTGGAACAGAGAGTAGGCCGATACCTCTATAATTATCACAAGAACTGCGATCATCTTTTTTGAAAATAGGGATAATAATAGCCGTGATAAAATCCTTATAAAAAAATAAAAATAAATACCCCCTCAAGCAGCTGCTTGCCACAGAGGTCTGACAGGAGCCTGTCAGTTTATATGCCACAGTAGGAGATCTGAGAGGAAGGCAGGACCTCAGCAGAAAAACGACACACACATCCATGCCTAATACCGGGGCTCGAACCCAGGTCCCTTAGATCAGTAGCACAAGCGTGCTAACCACTCGGCCATGCCTTCATCATAAAAGATATTCAAAATTTCAGTCATCCAAGTGGCAACAGAAACATTCCCAGCTCTAAGCATTTCCGTAGTAATTTCATCTACACCTGGGGATTTATGAAGGTTAAGTTTAGAAACAGCCAAAATAACTTCAGATTGTGTTACAGGGCCAACATTAAAGCCACCAATGCATCTATCATCATTGCAAACAATGAGAGTAGAACTACCCACATTGTTTAGAACATCACTGAAATGCTCAGCCCACCTAGCTATCACAGAATCCTCACCTTCTCTAACCTTACCTTGTTTATCCTTCAATCCTTGTATACCTGTCCGTTTTCTACCACACAAAACATTAACTATCTGGTACAGCTCTCTGCTGTTGTGCTGTCTAACTGCTTCCCCGGCTTTGTCAGCCAAACCATCAAGCCAAATATTCTTATCAGCAGCTAACTGATCTTTTACACGTTTATTAAGTTCTCTGTAATCTTTCTATTAGGACTAGTAGGGTATTGATTAAGGACATTCCTGCAGTTCTTTCTTTCCGAAATAAGCTCAAGTGCTTTATCACTCAGATAATTCTGCCTCTTCTGCTCCTTTTTTCCTAAAAGAGTACTGTTAGTGTCCAAAAAAGCCTGTTTAAAATGATCCCATTCTTCCTCAACTTCAGTACTAAGCATACCATGACTGTCATAATGACTAAGTAACCTATCATGGTAAGCTTTAACTGGGTCTTTCAGAGCTTCAGTATTAAAAGCAAATTTTTTAACCCTAGCACAACACTTTTTAAGTTTAAGTTGCAAAACACTTTTTACAAGATAATGGTCAGATCCAATTTCAGCTCCCCTATATGACCTGGTATTCCTAACAGAACTAGCCCATTTGCTGTTAATTACTATATAATAAATCATATTCTTATGCAGCCCATCGGGTGAAACCCATGTGTACTTATGTATGTCGCAGTGTTTGTAATAAGTGTTAGTTATTCTGAATCCATTGAGTTTACTTACCTGCAGGAGACGCTGCCCATTGCCATTGCAGCTACCAATACCAAAAGGGCCTATTACTCCTCCCCACAGGTAAGAGTCAGTACCAACTTTGGCATTGAAGTCACCAAGAACAAGGGTAATATCTCCTTTCTTGACAGAATTCAAAATATCCAGAAGCTGTTCATAAAACTTATCCTTCTCATCCTCATCGGCATCCTCAGTGGGGGCATAACAGCAGATAACATTCAGGTCTTTAACGCTTGTCTGAAATTTTGCTGCAAGAAACCTTTCACTCATATCCTAGAAGAGCATCACTAGCGTGTCTGCTGAGAAGCAGACCCACGCCTTGGTGATGCTTATTGTCGTCCCTCCCTGAAAAGAGAAATTTAAGATTATTTTTAAGAAACTGACCTTTATCTGTTCATCTGGTCTCTTGCAAGCCGAGAATATCTAAATTATAACGGTGGAATTATTGTGTGAGGACATCAAGAGAAAAAGCTCTGTACAGAGTCCTCACATTCCAACTACCTATGGAGAGAAAATGGTTAGTGGGATGTTTAAAGAAACTATGTTTATTAAGAGAGGGAATGCCGACAATATCAAACAGCCCCATAATCGCAGACATGGGGCAAAGGCCCGTTCCCCCATCACTAAAGGCTGAAGCCATCTACACTGGAAGACTTCCCCCAATGTAGAATTTGATGATGCCAATAGAAGCAAAAAGTTCAGGTGCCTACGATGACCTCTGCTCAGGATTATCCATCAGCCGATAAACATATCCTGTGAATCTATTTACTTGGGGCGTCAACCCACAAACAAACAGAAAACACAGCGGAAGATTTTCCCTCCACAGAAGCCCACCAGTGCAGCAAATTCAGGATCCATAATCAAGCTCAGAGCCATAATTCAGTCCAGTCCAGTGGGTTTATATGGTCAGCACCAGGACCCTGTGTGTGGTTGACCACTCCTCAACAGGATAGAAAAAAAAGAAAAGTAGCCATAATTGTCCAGATCAGTAGGCCAAACTAATCTGGCAGCCCTCCACTTCTGTTCACTTTACAAGAGAGTATCTCTTTTGAAAGGTGCTAACAGTCTGCACCACGAGAAGGCGGGGTCGGACATTAGCTAGGCCTGGTCGGTTCTATGCATCATCACAGGGGATTGGTGCATAGCTCTCCTTCCAGTGACTACCTAGCTACCATTTACAGACTGTAGGAAAAACAATCAGTATGGGACTACAATATTACATGTCAATAGGAACTTCAATACTGTAGACTACCATAATTATGGTGGAGAAACACAAGGTGAACGTACGAGATGAGAGACATCCAATGCCTTTTGCAGCCAACAGGAAAGACAACTCCGACACTCCGCTGTGAATACATTGCTAGACAGTCCCAACAGATTCCCAGTAGGACAATGCGTTGGACTATGTATCATTTGATATATCAGAGTAAACGTCCACGATGACAAATGTTTCTACTCCAAAAACAAAAAAAATTCGCCTTCCATGGTGCTGAGTTGTTTTACCTCTGAGCGGCACTTTTTTGCACACCATGGGCTAAATGGCCAGGTCACAAGGCCCCCGAAGACTCAGAGAGGGTTGCGGAGGGGACTCACTGGAACAGCTGTTGGGAGACAGATGGTAGCCTCCGATCAAGGCCATCCAGCGTGTTCTTTAACGTGCACATGGTATGGCTCTCCCACACACTGGACCACGACTTAACGTCCCATCCGACAGACGACGGTCTTTCCAAGCCCATCGGTGTCGCTCAACTGACTGTGGGCAAGGAGTTTTACGGAGATAAATCTCAATGCTGACCCAGCTGGGACTCGAACCTGGGAATTGCAGATTACAAGCTCGGTGCACTACCGACTGAGCCACCTCCGCTCCAGCATGGTGCTGGGAACCGCAAGCTTGGCCTATGGACAACTAGAAAAAGTCCACTTGTCGGATGGAACATGTTTCCACCATGTAGATGACGGCAAAGCATATAGCGAATGCAGCTAGATGCAACAGATCCAAAATGCCTTAAGCATGGCAGTGATGTTATGGTTTGGCTGGGGGATATTCTGTTCAACTGTTTTGGGTCCTCTGGAACAAGTATGAAATGTATGAATGGTATAGGCTACTTGAACACTCTTCTATAGTAAGTACATTCTTCAATATTAATATTATGCAAGACAATGTATCATGTCGTCGGAATCCTACCGTGAAGGAATTGTTTGAAGAACATTCATATAACTTTAGACTTCTCACATGGCCAACCAATTTCCCAGATCTCTAATCCATTGAAATCTGTGGGAAGATGTGAAACAGGCAATCTAGTGGGTTAGTACAATCTACCAGGAGACTGCCGAATACTTAATAAGTGTTCAGCAATCTGCTAGTCTTATAATAATAATAAAATAAATACCCCCTCAAGCAGCTGCTTGCCACAGAGGTCTGACAGAGCCTGTCAGTTTATATGCCAGAGTAGAAGGTCTGAGAGGATGGCAGAAACTATAGATAATACACCTGTGATGTATAAGCCATTGTTACTCAACTGTAAGGTGCTTTACAGCTTGTCTGAACTTTTCTCCAGGTGTATCATGAGTTGCTAGCATCAAGGTAACGTCGTGTTCGAGCAGTTACAAGCCTGAGAACAATCCACATGGTATTAGGTGAGTGGTGATAATACAACAGACACTGAATGTGGCTGTTGATATGATGATGTGGTGGAAACACACCTTAGCAGATTTTTGTCCATCAGTTCAATCGCAGAAAAAAGCGTTCTAATAATATTCACAATTTCTTACTAGCATTCCTAATGTGATATTCATATACTATGCCAGGAAATTACCTTTTGATTGTACTAACAACACACATTAACGAGGAGACTTAAACATTAAATCTTTATTCATCCTCTATTGTGTATTGTAACTTTTGGAAAGAGATCTTTGACCAACTGGTTCACATTCACAACAATAGGGGCGGGGGTGGCTCAGTCGGTAGCGCGCCAGGATCGTAATCTGTAGTTCCCAGGTTCGAGTCCCAGCTGGGTCAGCGTTGAGATTTATCTCCGCAAAATTTCCCCGCCCTGCCCACAGTCAGTAGGGGACACCGATGGGCTTGAAAAGGCCGCCGTCCATCGGATGGGACGTTAAGCCGTGGCTCCGTGTGCGGGAGAGCCATACCCTGTGCACGTTAAAGAACACGCTGGATGGTCTTGACGGGAGGCTACCATCTGTCTCCCAACAGCTGTTACAGTGGGTCCCCTCCCCCAACCTTCTCTGAGCCTTCGGGGTCCTTGTGGCCTGGCCATTTAGCCCATGGTGTGCAAAAAAGTGCCACTCAAAGGTAAAACAATCCAATCCATTCACAACAAACTAAATATTTTCTTAATTAAAAGGGGCGGGGGTGGCTCAGTCGGTAGTGTGCCGGGCTTGTAATCTGTAGTTCCCAGATTTGAGTCCCAGCTGGGTCAGCGTTGAGATTTATCTCCGCAAAATTCCCCACCCTGCCCACGGTCAGTAGGGGACACCGATGGGCTTGGAAAGGTTGCTGTTCGTTGGATGGGATGTTAAGCCGTGGCCCCGTGTGCAGGAAAGCCATACCCAATGCACATTAAAGAACACGCTGGATGGCCTTGACGGGAGGCTACCATCTGTCTCCCAACAGCTGTTCCAGTGGGTCCCCTCCCCCAACCTTCGGGGTCCATGTGACCTGGCCATAGTCCATGGTGTGCCAAAAAGTGCCGCTCAGAGGTAAAACAACCTAACCCTTAATTAAAGAGATTACATAACTAGAAAATCCAATCACTTCTCCTAAATATGAAAAGTTCGTTCTCAGGGAAAAAATTTTTCGTCATTAGGAAATTCAAATCAATGGAATATTCGCAAATTGGGAATAATAATATTTTATTAGCATCTATTCAAGTCAAAAATTTTCAATTATTTCTTAAAATCGAAAAGTTGTGTTTTCCCTCCCTTTGAGGAGAGGTGACAACTCATTGCTCTCAATGTAAACCCCTTGATCAAATTAGCGCATTCGACCATCAAAATTTGAAATTTCTAGCATGACAATTACAATATTCGTTTAAAGTTTTGCCATTTCCCAACTTTAGAACGCTCTAGAGGTGGAAATTCAAACCACTGGTAGATACAAAAATGCGAGTCTTAAAATTCATTAGTACCTTTAGAACCAAAAATTCTTTATCTATTGAAACAAAAACTGTACGTTTACAGATAACAATTTGAAAACAATAGATCTTTTTAAAAAACGAGCTAAAAACACGCTTTAAAAGAGTTCATTACAAAGCCTTGACTAAAGTCAAGTAATACAGAAAATTTAGAACGAAAGAAAAAAAGCTGGGGGAGACTGTCAGCGTCCTTGTTTTGAATCATTTCATGTCCTGTTCTTAGTTCAGGCGTATAAAAATGCGCGCTATTTTGGTTATCTGCTACTTACAAACACATGGCTCTAGATGGATTCATTAGCGGGAATTTTTTTCACTGAGACGTCAGCACTAGTTTCAGCACTTCTCTAAGCATACGTTGCTCTCGTTAGATTACTATTTCCGGTGACATCTTGATTATTTTTGTTTCGCCTCCTGTTGCAATGCATTGATATATATGATATCCTGTGCCGAATAACTTATACGAGATATGATAACGAATGCGGTTTTGAAAGCAAGATATTGATCTATAGCGTAATCTTAATTATCCGAACTAATTGGAGATCGGCTGAATCTGATTATCAAACAAAATTAGCAATGCATTTTTGAAAATTTGGTTATATTATTTTAACCTTAAGTCAGTGTGTCCAACTTCTCTAAGACCACGGGCCATTTTTTCTTTCGTCAATATTTAGCGGGCCATTTTTTCTTTCGCCAATATTTCGCGGGCTAAAAAAAATAGGATAGGTAATTGAAAAATAATAAGTAATAATAAATCAATATAAATTTTCTAAACCTTATCAAATATTTAATAAATTTAATGGGAGCATTGTGACCATAGTTGTTGGGCAATAAGACTAGAATGAGAAAGTTGAAATAATGCAATAATAATTGCAAATAGAATGAGTAAGTTGAAGATTGCATATCAAGTAAAGAAATATAAGTTGACTTATATTTATTTAAAAAATATGTGGATTATAGAATAAAAGTGGATTATAGATATTTATTTAAAATTTCAAGCAAAAACTTGATTTGGTTCGCGGGCCACAAAAATCCTTGTGCGGGCCGCTAGTTGGACAGCGCTGCCTTAAGTGGTAGATTTCTCTGCTACACAACAGGATCACAAGGGCATCAAACGTCAGTGCAGGTGGAGTAAAGGATTCACTGGATAGCTGCTAATGGCTATCGGAGCAACCATTCAAGTTCATACAGCGTGGTTTAATGCATAGTGTCTGGTTATCATGTACACGTAATCACGGTTTAATGTCTTTTTCAATGGACTGTTGCCTTCTCAGACCTTGGTGTTTCACTCTGAAAGATGAGCCCAAATAAAAAAAAGGTTAGAAAATTGCATAATTTCAAATATTAGATCTGAATCAGACCTATGAGGAGCGCGGCGGCTCAGTGAGTAATATACAGACTCTTAATCTGCAGTTCCCACGTTCGAGTCCCATCTGGATTAGCGTTGAGATTTATCTCCGAAAAACTCCCTGCCTTGCTCTCAGTTAGTAGGTGCCATCGATGGGCTTGGAAATGCCATCGTCTGTCGGATTGGATGTTAAGCCGTGGTCCCCGTGTGCGGGAGAGTCATACCCTGTGCACGTTAAGAATACGCTGGATGGCCTTGAAGGGAACAGCTGTCCAGTGGCCACCTCCCCCAAATTTCTCTGAGCCCTGGGTTCCTTGTGCCATGGCCATTTAGCTCATTGTGTGCAAAAAAGTGACCTTCAGAAGTAAAACAATCCACAATGAACCTATGACTGTCAGGTAATAAAACTAGACATGTTATCGATTGAGCTATAAGAGCCTTCTTTTAAGCGTAAAACATGCTGTAAGTGATTATTTCTATTTCAATCAAGTTCAAATAAAATCTAAAAAAATTTAATTTCAGTAGCGTCACTACTGAAACAGCAGTGATTGCCAAATTTTTTAGATTGTGACCCCCCCCCCCCCCACTCTTTTTCAAATTTACAATCGGCAAATTTCAAATTTACATTACAAAATCCTTCCTTTCACAATTTTTGTACTCCGGACATGCAAGATTTAAATGCATTGTAAACTTACGATGATACTATCAATATTGTTCTGTAGTATAACATCAATTATCCGAACTAACTGGACTTCGTCTAAATTGGATCATCAGCCCGGCCCCAATCTAATCGGAGATCGGCCGAATTCGAAAGAAGGTTCGGGTGTGGGGTTTCATACTGCAGATTTATTTTCTTATTGCGCCCAATATAGAACGCAGGCAGAAATTAGGTAAACAACCAACCTAATAGAAATTGCAACAAGAAAAACGGGTTCTTTTTATTCTCGGAAAAATCACATAGATCTTTAAAATATAAATACAGTAAACCCTCCATATGCGAGAGTTCCATTTGGACGAATTCGAGTCTACGCGAAGATCTTTAATGCCCTCTTTTTTGTACACGAACCCAAATTCAAATATAAGCGAGTTAAGTATCACGTTAAACGTTTAGCTACCGCTGTTATTATTAATAACGAGAAAATATACTTGCAAAAACCTGGTAGAACAAGAGACAAATACACTCAACCGGAGGAGAATAAAGAGGCTGAGCCTACAACTGTGAACTTGCTAACAATTCCTAACCTACAGAAGGCGCTGAAGATGTTTGAAGACAGTTTCGATTTTCTGCAGAACCTTGATGCGAACTATGAACGTGGATTGTAGATAAGAAATGTCAATAATGCAGTAGCCCCATATAATCTTATGTTCTCTGAGATGAAGAAAAATACTCAACATTTATAGAGTTCTTCAGTCGATCCAGTAATGTTTCTCAGCCCGGAACTTCAGGAACACATGCCCTTCTAAGATGGGCAAGCTCTAATCTGACACAGATTATGAATCAGTCTATGTGAGTTTCGTAAAATTTCCAATTTCTATTAGGTTGGGTTGTTTTACCTCTGAGCGGCACTTTTTTGCACACCATGGGCTAAATGGCCAGGTCACATGGACCCCGAAGGCTCAGAAAAGATTGGAGGAGGGAACCGACTGGAACAGCAGTTTAGAGACAGATGGTAGCCTCCCGTCAAGGCCATCCAATGTGTTCTTTAACGTGCACAGGATATGCTCTCTTACACACGGATCACGGCTTCACGTCCCATCCGACGGACGGCGGCCTTTCCCAGCCCATCGGTGTCCCCTACTGACCGAGGGCAGAGCGGGGAATTTTGCGGAGATAAATCTCAACGCTGACCCAGCTGGGACTCGAACCTGGGAACTACAAATTACGAGCCTGGCGCGCTGCCGACTGAGCCACCCCCGCCCTCGATTTCTATTATATGTGCCTTTTACAAAAGAGTAAACTCATTTCTTGTAAACCTTTGTTGTTGTTTTTTTTTCTTGTATTACTTTACGTAATTTACATAAATAATTAGTTTATTAAAAGGCATATAGATGTAGTTGCAAACGATCCCGGAACGTAACCTATTATTTCCTATTGTTTCTTAAGCTCCGTTTGCGCGAATTTAATGTGCGCGAGGTTTCTGGAGAACGAAACCCTCGAATACAAGGAGGATCGAGTCTATTTGAAATTGTTCAGTCTGTTCATTTCTATAGAATTGTTCAGTCTGTATACAGAGGTTGTCTCATCGCAAAAAAAACAGAGAAGAAAATGTCCTCTGACATTTAGTACTGTGGCATGGCTGTCGATATAGGCTACAGTTAAAGAATAAAAGGGTCAAAGTTGACTGACGCCATTTCCGTTCTTGAAATATTTATCAATACAGTGGTAAATTTAACGCTAGACATAATGAAAGAATATGTCAGACAAAGGTACCCACATTTGCACGAAATTATGATCCAGAAAAGACACGCACACGCAGAAATGAAATGGAACAGGTAACAGCATCAAGGGCATACTGCTAATAAAAGCAACGCTAGCACACAGCAACATAGTTTGGAGCAACCTGACCGATCATGTATGCAATAACTGCACCGCTGATGGTTGCACATCAAGGACGGAGTTATTTGCATACGTGATTTTCAGATTGCTCATTTAAAAGCCACAGATTTAACATCGTATTTTAGAAAGCTATTAACGAGTGCGAGCAATTCGCTCTGTGTGTATACCAAACATATGATCATATGTATTTAAAGATATGTATTTCTTATTTGGATAATATCATGGCAATGTATTGTGCACCGTTTGGGATTACTACCAGCGGCACCCTACACTACGTTAGCCAGACCCACTCGTGATTCGACTGCTGGAGAGAACAGGGGAGCATAACCATGCCAGAGGTCGCTCATATAGAACACGGATGGCTGCTCTAGTGAAATCTACTGGAGATGTATGTGGAAGTCATGAGCAGCACATAACATCACATGCCAGCTCGGCAGTGACTCGTACCACTGTCCATATGATTATTCAAGAGGAGAGCATACATTCTTTCCACAAGAGTTCATGGCCTGCTGGAGGAGGATTCTGCACATATCTCTTTTTTCGAGTGATTGCTAAAATCATTGGATTGCAGATCGAACCTTCCTGTCGTTTAAGAATCCTCCCTTAGAAATAAATGAATACCGAGGGCAAAGTTCAGTTTACACGCGGGGGGAATCTTTAATATTCAAAATATATGTCAGGCCATGCAAATCCACTTGTTACCAGAGAACATTAAGTCCGGTGGAGTATCAATGTGTTGGCAGTATACTGGCAGACCCATATTTGCTACCTGCCGCCTACATATTGGTGATTAGTTATATTTTTTGCACGGTACTGATGGAGAGCCTGAACGACAGATATTATGCTAACGGCTTTGGTTCTAAACACGATGGAGCACCTGTGCACTTGAGTATTCATGTGAGAGGATGGCTGGACATGACTTTCTCTGTTCATAGAATGGGTGGAATGGCCTGCCCCGTCGTCAGGCGTGAATTTCTTGGACTTTTTCCTGTTGGTCATATCAAAAATCACATCTTTCAACAACATAATGAATATCTCACTGTATGCTGTACTCACGACGGTCGAAAACACCGAAATGTGGTGTGTACAAGTCCCCAATGCACTCAGGCTTGCTATAACGTGCATGGTGGGCACATCGAACATTTACCTCTATAATGCTGCAACGAATTTGTCATGTCGTATCGTATTGCCAGCAACTTTTCTTTGCAGCCTGTTGTTACTCCACTGCATGTGTGTCTTTTCTTAATCATAATTTCGTGCACATATGCGTACATGTAGCAGATATACCCCTGTACAATCTGTCTATCGTTGAATTTTTTATTACAGAACATAATACATTTTCCATTGCGCAGAATTTCGAGAACTGGAACTGACATCAATTAATTTTGATCCCTTTATAGTCGTTAACTGTGTTCTATATTGAAAATGTCAAAGAACATTTCTGGCTTAATTTTGGAAAGAGTAAGAACGATTGCTGTAGGGGTAAAAAACGTATAGAAATATTATAAATGGAGATTACTTATCCGAAAATATGCCTCAATTCACTTTTCAGCATGAAAACATCTCATTTCTAATTATCGTTGATTATTATTAGTATTATTCATATCGAACATTTACCTCTATAATGCTGCAACGAATTTGTCATGTCGTATCGTATTGCCAGCAACTTTTCTTTGCAGCCTGTTGTTACTCCTGTTGTTACTACCTTTGACTTTTCTTTCTGAAGGCAGGGTATAAAGTTGATAAAACAATGAAGTTTGTCTAACTTTTGAAACTCTCTTAATTTTTAATTATTAAATAAAAAGAAAATAATAAATACCCCTCAAGCAGCTGCTTGCCACAGAGGTCTGACAGGAGCCTGTCTGTTTATATGCCATAGTAGAAGGTCTGAGAGGATGGAAGGACCTCAGCAGAAAAACGACACATACGTCCATGCCTTACCTGGGGCTCGAACCCAGGTCCCCTAGATCAGTAGCCAAGCACTTAAAATTTAAAAAATAATATAAATTAACACTTTCGAAGTCAAGCGACAACTATTTGACTCTTCGCTAGCCCGGTTGATAGGTCAAGCGACAGCATATCCCGCGCGGTTCTGTGCGTCGTATAGTTATGCGGTAAACGTCAGTAGCTTTCGGCATGTCTTGGGGATCATTCTGAAGCTTTAGCTTTCCTTAGATTCCGTAGATGTCGAGTGAGGCTTGAAAATTGAAAAACATAAATTAAAAACCAAAGCATTAAAGAGTGACCTAACCATTAAAAAATTAAATATCCTTGGTATCCTAGTTTAATGATATTTTAATTAGCAATTTGTCATAAATTTTTGTTAATTTTCAGTTATTTTAGTAACTCCTTTCGTTTCACCATCCTAAATTTTCATTGAAAAATACGCATCCATACATCATTAATTTTAGACGTTTAAGAGTACTAATTCTTTTGTGTTAAAAATATAATTATATTACTTTTTAATCTTTTTAAATTATTAACGAGTAAAACTATACGGAGATATCTTGCCCATCTGTTTGTTTACATTAGCGTTCACGTGAAATCGCCTAAGTCGTGCGATACCTGTTTTTCGCACAAAATTTTCATTTGTTACATTCACATAATTCTCTTTTCATTCTTCTTTTCTCCTTTTCATTCACATAATTCTTCTTCCTACTGCATTTCGCTTGAAATTTGACACTCCGCCGGTTTTTGAAACAGTTGTTCCGCTTTATCTTCCAACCCGAAGGCAATCACAAATCCTTTGACCGTCGTCTGCGGACCTGCTTATATTTGGTATTAAAACAGAGGCGTTACCCGTAGTTCCTGCCACTTGACGGTAGAATCGAAAATTACTTGAAATGTAACGTAAACGAACTTTAGCTTTTTACCTACCTTCTTCCTACTGCATTTCGCTTGAAATTTGGGACTCCGCCGGTTTGTCAAAACAGTTATTCCGCTTTATCTTCCAACCCGAAGGCAAATCACAAAGAGTTATGTACCAAATTAAAACGTGACGTCGGAAGTGTCATTGATTATAAAAAATTTGCTCTCCATCCTTCTAAAAAAATAGGAAAATGTCATTGTTCTCTGTATCTTCCAAAAGCGAAGGCTGAGCTTAACGAATATTGATATGTCAAAAGAAAGCTTGTGACGTGGGAAATATCAAGCTATAGCAAATTAATCCCCCTTCTTTTCTTTCCCCACAAAAAAGGGGAAATGTCTTGAAAAGAGAAATTTAAAGTTATCTTTAAGTATCTCACTTTTACCTGTCCATCTGGTCTCTTGCAAGCCTAGAATATCTAGGTTTATAGCGCTGGAATTCCTGCGTGAGGACATCAAGGGAATAATCTCTATGTAATATCCTCACGTTCCGGCAGAGAGAAAGTGATTAGTAGGATTTTTAAAGAAATTAGGTTTATTGAGATAGGTAGGGCCAACAATATCAAACAGTCCCTTGATCGCAGGGATGGGGCAAAGACCTGTTCCTCCTCCGCTAAAGGCTGAAGTCACCGATGCTGGTAGGAACTTCAGGCACCACCTTTTCAAGTGGACCTTTTCAAGAGCCATATGGCATGCCTGAGACACATTACTCCAGTTTAGGAATGGCGATGTCCAACTAACTAAGTGAAAGTTCAGGTACCTGCTATGGCCTCTAATCAGGATTATCCACCAGCTGATATAAGATATCCCGTGCCTCTGTTCACTTAGGGCAGGCAACCCACAAGCAAACAGAAAACACAGCGGCAGATTTTCCCTCAACAGAAGCCCACTAGTGCAGCAAGTCCAGGATCCATAATCAAGCTCAAAGCCATAAATCAGTCCAGTCTAGTGGGTATAAATGGTCAGCACCATAACCCTGTAAAGTTGATCACTCCTCAGCAAGGCAGAAAAAAAAAAGTGGCCATAGGTGACCAGTTCAGTACGCCACACTGATCTGGCAGCCCTCCCCTTACGTTCCCTTTCAAAAGAGAATATCTCTTTTGAAAGGTACTAATGGCCTGCACCACGAAAAGGCAGCGTCGGACATTAGGTGCTAGGCCTGGCCGGTTCTATGCATCATCACTGAGGACTGGTACATAGCTCTCCTTCCAGTTTATACCTAGCTACCATTTGCAGGCCTTACCATTTATTTACGCTATATAAATTGTTTATTGTAATTTTTACATATGGTTATTTATGACTGGTCTGCACTTGTGTAGCATAGAATGTGTTAATGACGATATATTCCACAGTAGCTTATGATCAAGAAACTGTTTTATAATAACTTTCAAAACACATAAAAAAGGATGTTCGTTTGAAATTGACTTGAAAAATGTCCCAACAGTTAGGTCATCAAACTACGCAAAGTAGAAGACTATGAAGCATTAAAAAATTAAACTAGGTTAATTTTGTTCGGTGCTGCGTACCATATATTTTGACAATTCTGTTTTTTTTTTACGTAGAAAAGTAGGTTCATATAAACTAAATCATATTCTTAAATGGCAACTCTGTAATAAATCTTTCGATTTTACAGAGCCGAATCAGTATATAGCTTTATCTAGAATCTGTTGCACCGTTACCAAGTAATACTGACCCACTGCAGAGCTGCTGCAACTCGTTAACATGCACTTCTGAAGCAGTGCCAACTGGACCTAGAGAGACGAAGCCAAATTTTCTTCTTTGAGGTGACATGCAATACAGCTTCCAAACAAGCGGCTGGTATTAACCACGTACTGAAAAAAAAACAGCCGGGGCGCGCATCGGAAATGGTAGAGGCTAGAAAGAAGGGGGAAAAAAACTATCCTGAGCCGTTGCGCAAGGGATGAGAGGGCTATATATAGTTGATGGTCGAAGGTGGGGGTCGTACACCTCTGTAGGGAGTGCACTCACGAGTATTTGCGACCTGACGAGACATGCTTCTGAACAGCTATGGCTACATGGAAAGACACGTGGGGTGACACCAGAAGTTTAGTTTCTCTCTTGTGGTTAAACATTTCAAAAAACTTTCCTATAACTTCTGGTGAGGTCGCACAAAAGAAAAGATACACTGATTATTATAATTTATCACTGTTCAATTCCATAGTGTATTGCATGCACATTATACAGAGTGTTTCAAAAGTAGATTTACAACTTTGAGGAAGGTTTACATTTATTAATAAATGATTGCTACAAATCAAGTACATAGAAATGTAGCCAAACACACCAGGTGTATCAAGAGTTTTCAAAATCGGCCGAGTTGGTCCGATATCATGGACCAACTCGGCCGGGGACTTTTTCTTATGGAGATTTGTTAAGGATAAAGTGTACTTTCCACCTTTACCTGAAATGTTGATGATCTAGTTTCTATGCAACAGGCAGTTGCAGAAGTCACGATAGACATGCTACGTTGACTTGGGAAGAAATTCATTATGGGTGGGACATTAAATGCCGTGTTTACATCTCGAAAACACATCGAACTGTCACTACGATACATCTATCAAAACTTGATGAGTTTGATTACATTTCAATGTATTTGATTTGTTTCTACCATTTTGTAAGTTGTAAACCTAATTTTGAAATACCCTGTATATACCATAAAAGTAAAAAAATACCGTAAAATAGCAAATTCTGCCGACACATATTTTTGAAGACTAAAAGGACAAAGAATAAAAAAAAAACAGATATTTAACACGTAAATTGGCCTTTCCAATTAAAAGAAGCAATCAAGGTATAATAATTCCTGCATATGGATTAATCGCACATTCCTGATAGAAGAAATGCTGATTAGGTCAGCCGTGAAAGTGGAGCGAGGAAAACTGAATCACTCCGACCGTAAACAAGTAGGAATCCAATAAGAAAGCCAACAACCAATCGATCAAGTCAGCCATTGGTGACAAAGCATTTTGGGAATTCTCAAAAAGTAACACAAGTCTCCCATTAGAAACGACATTGAATTGTCCTTAGAAAGTCGTGTCCCTGATCGAGAAGCTGTCAGCAGGCTGCTTCATACATTACATGCCGCTACTCAATGTCTCCATCTAGCCTAGAAAGGGAATAAAAGTTGGATGCGCAGGGAAACGGATAGAACGATGGAGGAGAGGAAGCGTTTTCCTTTAATGCATCTATCTGACAGAAATCTTCACGCCCGAAGTAGCACCAAGAGGATTGCAGGGGGCAGTCTGCATCAACAGGAAGAAAATTGTCCGGCGTAAAAATCTCCTCAATACCAGACCCTGCCAAGTAACAAATGCTTGGGCAGTGAGAGAGCTGTGAAAGTGCCAATTACAAGATGGGTGGAGGAAAAAAATCCATCACAAAAAGGAACAGAAAGAAAGACGAAAAAAAAAAAAACCCGGACAATTCTTGCAACTATTTGGCGTTGGCTAATCCTTAGAGAAGATAAAAAATGTCATTTTTGGTTACTGGTCAGCGGAACCTGAAGTTTGAGGAAACCAAAGTAACTCTCCCTAGAAATGCTCTGATAGATATTTTCTTGAAGAAGTTTCAAAGTGGTTTAATTAAATTATTACACTTATGGTCAGATGAAAGAAAAAGGAACAGCTTAAATCAGAGGTCCCAACCTTTGTCGCCCTTTAGCAACATTTAAAATTCAAATTACCCGGCGAGCAACGCCTGAAATATGCGAAAGGTATGGAATTAAAATTAACGTATATATATATATACAAAACAATTCTAAAACATCATAAAATAATTTTTGAAATTTAAATGAATACAATTATAAATTTTAACATCAATAAAAAAACATGGGCATTTAATGCCAGGTTTAACATTTTGTATTATCCACCAAGCTTTCATATTCTGGATATACGGAAGACTCTTGAAGATACCTGCTTAAGTTATGAACTCGGCATCTACGGTCCCGTTAAAATCTCATATCGCACTCTGCATTATCAAAACACATACACTGCCTAGCCAAATTATTATAAATATCTACCTAATACTTAGCTCCTAATACTGTCTACCATCTGAATGTGTCCATCAGTGTCTACCTTCTCACTGAATGCAGGGAATTTTTAAACGTTGAAACGTTTTCCAATACTGAGGTAAGATTATGAACCATGTGCACTATAGACTCCTCAACAGTGTCTTTTCGTTAGCTTACGATTTAGAAAGTCAGATAATTTTAGCTAATAAATTTATGATTTGCGTCTTCACAATTCTCCCCTTATAGAAAACTATAATAAGATATGCAAAATCCCGAAATTTTAACATTTTCTGATTCTTGTTTTATATAGATGTCAACTCTAGTACTATTTAATACAAAAAAAAATACTCTACCTTTAATGCATCTATCTGACAGATTGTTGACACATTGTTGGCCTTGATTTAAGGATTTTAAGGTAATGATTTAAAGGTAATTTCTGTGATTTTAAGGTAATGGAGGTAATGTGATTTTAAGGTAATGGATGTAAAAGTGATTTTAAGGTAATGATTTAAAGGTAATTTCTGTCAGATAGATGCATCCTAGTACTATTCAATACATAAAAATTCCCATCCAATTGTTCAGTAATAACGTCTTGAATAATCCCTCTTGGTACAAGACAGCAATTGCTTCAGACGCTTTCTTCCCCGCCCACACATTCTCCTTCTTTCCCTCTGACCTATTCAAAGAAAGAAATGAGGTCAAGCGCTAAAGAAATTAAACTCATCGCACTTAGCAGATGTGAAGGATGAGAGCAGTCTCGATTGAATGCGCATTGTAACTTCGAACAATAAATTTTGATACACACAACGGTTCGACTACTTTGTTGCAGAGGCTGCGAGCATCTTCAGGAAATGGAGTAACCATCAGAAATAATGTTTCAGACGCTACGTGCAATTCGGTTTTGTTTGCATTCGTTGCAACCACTACAGTTTGTATTTGTCCAGGACTAACAGAAGCACGAGATGCAACTGAAGTCTGATCCAATCTGTGTCAAGGTTTCTAAAGGTTCGATATCGGAATATAAAGTAAAAATTCAAACAAAAATATAAAATCGACAATAGATTTCAGAGCTTTGAAATTAGATTTCACATGATGAGTCAAAGGTTAGAATTTTACTATGTTTCAATGTTTATAATTAAGGTTATATATGGTTATATATTATTTAAGGTTATATATTAAGGTTATATATTAAAGTTATATATCAATGTTTATAATTAATGTTATATATTAATATTCAAAGGTTGGAATTTTACTATGTTATCAATGTTTATAATTAAGTGGTGGACTAGTGTAATAAATAATAAATACCCCCTCAAGCAGTTGCTTGCCATAGAGGTCTGACAGGAGCCTGTCAGTTTATATGCCATAGTAGAAGGTCTGTGAGGATGGCAGGACCTCAGCAGAAAAACAACACAAACGTCCATGCTTTATCCAGGGCTCGAACCCAGTCCCTTAGATCAGTAGCCAAGCGCGCTAACCACTCGGCCACGGGAAGGATTAGAATTTAAACTTGAACCTTTGCAATATAAATGTTTCTACTTTTTTTTATTAAAAGTAGATAAAACTTCTTACCTATCTATCTTACTTTTTATTACCTATCTATCTATCTTAGGTCTCACCTATCTACTTTTTATTAAGAGCATATTTTCGATTCGTAGTTTCGGGATTCCAGAGTTCTGATCCCCAGCACTAAAGATAATTTCCGCATAGAGATGGATACCATAATAAAATGCAGGAATACAGGTCATCTGAAACAAAAAAAAAAGTACTGAACGAATTGGAATCCAGAGTGTTCTTAATGCACAATATGGCTATATTTAAGAAGATGGAAGATAGTCCATAGGTGGGTTAAGACACAGGGTAAGTGCGTTTTCTCAAAAAATTTCCTTAGCTATCTTGTAATAATTTTGCTATTTATAGATTATGTTTTGAAAACAATGCTGTTTCAACGCAAAAATAACATTTAGTGCTGCCAATTCAAAGGAAATTTAAACATTTTCGTTTTTCGACTGCAGTTACTAGAAAAGGATAAAATTTATGATGAGAGTTGAAATCTGAAAAAACATCCCTACACACAGTGGGGTGGAGTTGGCTCACCATCTGATGTTCTCAGGTAAGAACGCCAACTATGCCTGCGTTGAGATTTATCTCCACTAACTCCCTCTGCTGTTGGGGGGAGGGGGGCTCAGTCGGTAGCGCACCAAGCTCGTAATCTGCAGTTCTCAGGTTTGAGTTCCAACCGTTCCAGCGTTGAAATTTATCTCCTCTAACCCATACCCTACCTTCGGTGAGAAAGAGGGACACCAATGGGCTTGGGAAAGCTGCCGCCGTCGGATGGGAAGTTAGCCGTGATGCTTTGTGTGACGTTAAAGAACACATTGTTGGCCTTGATTTAAGGATTCCACCTATCTCTTAACAGCTGTCCAGTGGGTTCCTAACCTTCTCTAAGCCCATAGTGCTCTTGTGACTTTGGCGATTTAGCTCATTTTGTGTAAAAAAAGTGCCAATCAGTGGAAACCCTTTGCCGTCGGTTAGAAAGAGGACACCGATGGTTTGGAAAGACCATCACCCGTCGGATGGGACGTTAAGCCATGGCTCCATGTACAGGAGAGCCATATCATGCGCACATTAAAGAACATAGTGAATGGCCTTGACTGAAGGCCATCTGTCTCATAGCAGCTAGCCATTTAGTCCACTGTGTGCATAGAGGTGCCACTCAGAAGAAAAGCAACCCAATTCAACATAGTGCGGTTATTAATCGCCTTTTGTTTTATCGCAATCTTAGTATGGCTGAAAGAAAAGATAAACGAATAAGATATATAAATTCAAATTTGTTAAAAATATTGTGCCTTAAAAGAAAGGAAATATTTATTTACTCTCTATATATACTATTTATCCCTGAAAATATTTATCTGCAGTAAATAAGGAAGCGATCCCTTGAACAGAGTTGAAAATTTCATGCCGCATGAACTAGTCTATTTTCATTTCGCTCCGATTCTGTCATAAAATGTAATGGGTTGTTTCACCTCTGAGCGACACTTTTTTTTTAACACAAAGGGCTAAATAGTCAATCACTAGAACCCCAAGAAGGGGAATCATTGGACGGCTGTTAGGATACAGATGAAAGCCTCCCGCTAAGACCATCCAATGTGTTCCTTAATGTACACAGGTATGGTTCTCGTCCACACGGACCACGACTTAACGCCATATCAGACGGACGGCGGCCTTTCCAAGTCCATCGGTATCCCTTTTCTCACTGAGAGCAGGGTAGGGGTTAGCGGAGATAAGTCTCAACGCTGGCACAGTAGGGATCGAACTGTCATGTGATGTCAAATTTCTTTTTACAATAAAACTGATTTAAAATATAAATCAATGCTCAGAGACAGTCAACACAAATTTAAATTTCATAACTTGAAATTTTTTTGTAATAGCTTGTTACGAATAATCCATTTATAATACTTGTAACATTTTACGTACGCACGCTATGTTGCGTAGCGTACAAACGTACATAGGTTGCGATTAATGTGTAGCAATTCACGCAATCGATATGTATGATATGTAACATGAAATTAGGAATATATATGAAAAATTTCTTGAAAAAACGTGTTTTCATAATTTTTTACTGTTTTTCTAATATATTTTTTTGAAAACTTAAATAAACGCCTAGCTGATTTTTATTTATTAGAGCCTACACTTACGGGCCACAGTAATATCACCAAAATTTGTGAAATTCAAAGATCATCTCGGATCTTTTCCTTAACTAACGATAAGCTACGATTTAGACATCGACACTTGAGTTCAAATTGTTTCTAAATTTAACTCAGATACAAAATTTTAAACTTTAATTTACCTTTAGTATTACTTTATAACAAAAACTGTATTTTATTCAAAATATTAGAAATTTAGCTTTCGCCGCAATTTTTGACTTTTTCGTTCTTCATCGATTGGCCAGTAAAAAGTTATTTGTTATTTCGTAAATACTACATACATATTATTCTTTTCCACATCATCCTATCGAAAAATATTAGGCTGGCCTACAACTTTGAAGCATATTTATTATTGCTTTTCTTAATATTTCTCAGCAGTACAGTTAATTGGGAGATACTCTCTTAGAAAAAAATTTGGTTGAAATCTTAGAAAGAAAATTGCTGAATATATATATTTTAACTAGCGGATATGGAACATTGCTTGGTGAAATCAATCAAAACTCATGAAATAACTATCTTCCAGAATTTTTGTTCATTGATGTAGTAATGTTTTTCTGCTGAGGTCCCGCCATCCTCTCAGACCTTCTACTATGGCGTATAAACTGACAGGCTCCTGTCAGACCTCTGTGGCAAGCAGCTGCTTGAGGGGGTATTTATTTATTATTTTTTTTATTATATTAAATTCCGATTTTTCTTTTTTGCTTCGTTAGAAGTAGCATATCGAAAAAAAAAATGTTTTCGGAACTATTCCCAGCTGAATAAACAGATATTCCAATTTTATATATTATTTTAGCCATTAGAATAGAGCATAGAGGACTGTTCGAAAAACAATCATGATTTTCAAACTTAGCAATAAACATGTTTTTGCAATTCATTTGTTCTCCCACCAGTGCTCGATTAAGGTCAAACTTAGAAAAATAATAAATTTTTAAAAACTGAGGTAATTTAACACTCACGGGTGAAATTTCGATTTGATAACATCATAAAGAAAAATTTATGTTCCACTTTTCACAAAGATACTTTCAACAATAACAAATAAGACGTCACTAAGATACTTACGCTATGCGGAGAATAACCAGGATAGAATCCCCAGCAGCTGTTTTGTTTGGTTTGGGGGCCACCATACCAATGGAACCTGAGATTGTTGCAGCAGGGAGAACACGACCCGTGCCAGGCCTGACAGTCCCCCGGCAAGCTACCCCTGTGGCTACGGGGGGCCTTGCACGTGGTGGGCGGCCGACGGCGAACGGGATCAGAATCCGTCGAGTCTCCGTCTAGCCCGTCAAGGAAGTGAGGTTTCAAGCTATCAGTTTCACACAACGGAGAACGGACTGATGTCACGCGTCTGTTAATAATTTCTGAATCGTCACCGGTCACAGCAGACATGATGCGACCTAGTACTGGAGTGTTGCTACCACTCCTGCAACTCCTGAAGCCATTTGAAGATGAGGATGAAGGAGCGTTAGGAAAGGATAACGGGGAAGCACAAGTGGCCGGATGGTATACATCACAGTTGGCGGCATATCTGTGAGGTAAAGTACCGTCTTCAGGCACAGGGCTGCTGTTACTGATAACACGTGAGGGCCGGGACGATGGATAGCTGGCTGGTGGAGGCTTACTTGGATAGAACCCTGGAGTATGGGGTCGAGAATTTTCTCGCCCCTCATCGCGTACATTCTCGTAACTCGAGCATCTTCGAGCATTTTCGTTCGATTCTCCTCTTGAGACGATACCAAAAGATGATCGACGAGGACTATCTCGCAGCCGGGAAGGAGTAGATGACCGATGTTGTTGTTGGTGATGCTTGTTGTGATGGGTGTGCGGGTCCATCACCATCACTCTGGTGTCCCGCCACGAGAACGATGATGAGCTCTCGCTACTTTCGGAGTCGTCTCCGTCGTCAGCGTCCGGTGATGGCAGAGACCGCGGCGGTGCGGCTGAACGCGCAGAAGATGGCGCTGCAGCCTGCGAGAGCAAGTGGGTCGGCGATGGAGCACTCCGGCAACGATCCCTCGAATAGGGATAGCTGCGTTCGTAATTCTTCACGAGCTGCATGACTTGAGCTTTCTCTTCCTCCACATGCTGGAGGATGGTGTTGATGCCGGTAGGATCGCGCGGTGGTGGGGTGGGGGGCCGCCTGGTGGGGACCACTTCGCGCTTCCACCGCTGCTGCTCGTGGGAGTGAATACGGTTGGTCGAACAGTTATGGCCACAGCCCCACCCGGACTCACTCATTACTGGCTCATCAATAGCACGATTCAGCTGAGAGGACAGGGCCACTTATCCTTGTTCGGCATGCCCGTCCACTCGATGCTGCTCTTGTAGTTTGTCGCTTTTCCTTACGACTTCTCCTTAACACTACGCACACAGAGGACGTCTGTGCTCAACGCTCATGAAATGCAAAAGAAAAAATGTTGAAAGCAAACCAGAGTACCGCCTCGCCGCCTGACCTTCGGGTCAGCGGGGCAATAGAAACGGCCGGGAGGGCGGAAAGATCGGTAGGATACAGAGAGCAGTGGGGAGGGATGGAATAAGAGGCTCTCTGCACAGCTTGCAGCACGTCTGTATATGTGTGCGTGCATGCCTGTTGTTGATGTGAGCGGTCGCGTTCCATTGAGGGAGACAAGTCGTAAGGGAGGGAAGAGAAACAGTTGGAGTGAGGAAAATGACCACTGCTAGTTGAGACGTGGGTGTGGATAATGCAGGAGCTTTCTTTAAACAACATTCCCTTAGCCGGCATCAGATCTGATCTTCGTCTCGGTTGTTTCTTCAGAGCATTTATTCAAGTAAATATGTTGCGAGAGTTATTTTTCCTTCTATTTCAAAATTATTTGTTTAGCATTTATATATTACTGGGAACGAAATTTTAAATGCAAAGTTCCCACATAAGCTATTCGAATTGCAGTCTTGATAATCTACTTCTTTTTAACACTAACAGTCCTGTTTGTGATTTCTTCTATTATACCTCTATTTTTGTACCACCTGTGGTTCTCGCATATGGCTATTTTTCCAGATGTTGCGAAGCGTCAAATAGAAACCGCGTGTTTTTGATTGACGTCCTTTTGCAAATACTCTCCTCGTGACCTCATGAAAATTTTATTTTGCAAATTTTATGTTTTCACTTAACTAAGCTCCTTGCAAAGGCAATATTACAAATCTCAGGCTCTACCATAGATTTTAGGTAGTCTTCTCAAGGTATTATCCCTTATAATGCACATACCTTTCCATCGACGTGGCAGTGCTAGTATCTCTGCAGGATATTATTATTTGCAACTGGTTCGCAGTCACAGAACAGCATTGCTGTCAAACTTCCGCCCTCCCAAATATTCTTTTAGTGTTACGAAAAGATAGAATTCTAAAGGAGGCATGCTTGGACTGTAAGATAATCCTCTCTCAATCCAGAGTATTGAATATTATAATGATCTATATGGGGCTGAGCGTTGTCATGAAGAACGACCCCTTTCTTGACCTTTTCGGGATGTATTTTCATCTTTGTTATCATGAATCTAAATAAGCATTTACTGTGATGCCATACTCCAAAATAAAAAAAAGTGGCATAAATAAAAGTGCATAGCCTGCGCTATAAACTGAAACTTGTAAAAAAGCCGTCAAGGTTTACCAAGTTGGGTAAGGTTGTTTTACCTCTGAGTGGGACTTTTTTCCACACAATGCGCTAAATGGCGAGGTCACAAGGACTCCGGGGACTGAGAAGGTTGCGGGGGGGGGGGAGATCCACTGGACAGCTATTAGAAGACTGATGGTAGCCTCCCATGAAAGCCATCCAACAGATTCTTTAACATACACAGGGTATTTTGTCTCAAGCACACGGGGCAACGGCTTTGGGGCCTTTCCAAGCCCTTCGGTATTGCTATTGACCAAGGTAGGTGGGGAGTTTTGCAGAGATAAATCTCAACGCTGGCTCAGGTGGGAATCGAACCTGGGAACTGCAGATTACGATGCTGGCGAGCTAACGACTGAGCCCCCCCCCCCCCCCCCCCAGCCCCCAAGTTTTACCAAGAGATAGAAAATTATTGAAAAACTTGTCCCAGAACCTAATACTTTCGAATTCGAAAAAATCAGCCGTCAGAAGACCGAAGTTATTACCTTATCTTCACTTTTTTTTTTGGTGGCGAAGAGTTCGTATGGCGTCATTTCACGTTTGCCCATTTGCTCTAAGATGTTAGTTATTAGTTAAATAATGGGCCTATTTCATCACACGGGACAATATGGTAAAGAAATACATTTCCCTCTCCTTTCTGTAACGTTCCAATGCTTAGAGGAAATGTCAACTCCTTGCATTTTCTGATCGAATGTCAGCATCTTGAGAACTCATCTTGGACTCACTTTTCGAAAGTAAAGGTGGATGATTATCCCTACACTGCCATCTTGCATATGACTAAGCGCATGCGCGAAAACACGGATACTACGAATACGATAACACGTATACACGAAAACACGGGAAACAAATGTCGGATAAAATATTAAACTGTGGCGCCAATGTGCAGGAGAGCCATATCCTGTGCACATTAAAGAATACACTGGATGGCTATGATGGTAGGTTTTCATCTCCTAATAGCTCTCCAGCGGATCTACTTTTACTATCTGAACCCTAGAGTCTTCGTGGCCTGGCAATATAGTCAATATAACTCAACTCTAATATAGTTATTTGTCTCAAATAACTCAATTCTGAACTTATGGCATAGTCATTCGGTGCACTGTCCACTAACAATTTTCAGTTTAAGAGCAACAAATATATCTCTATACAAAGCTAACATGGAATAAAATCTAGCAAGGATTTTATTTAATGTTCCAAATATCAAACTATAAAAAAAATGGGTCAGTAGGCAATTACTACACAACAAATCATACATCCTCATCGGCCTTGGCTCTTCAGGGATCACCTTGATGTTGTAAACTCCTTATCCAGTATCAAGTTACAATACCGCCTTTAAGTAGAAATGTGTTGCATCTGTGTTTACTAACAAATGCGTCATCTCATCAATCTTCATTGTATCCTAGCAACAGTCCTACCTATGTCCAAGTTCAATGCGCACATTCAGACTGAGACCCTGCAGGGTATAAGCAGGTTGGGATTCCAGTCACCTGGTCTACTCTCAGCTACCCACGCCCACATCACCGCAAAAGAGCAATAAAGTTGCCAATAGCAGAGCTCTCGTTGTTCGTCATGGCAGTGGTACAACCACTCTCACGCCTCCAGTATCAGAAAGACCGTTAATGGCAGCATCCAGCCGGTCACGCATATTGGCCTACACTCCAGACATTATCAGCCTCGGCAGGCTAACCACTCCGTAGGAGTAAGTATATACTTCACCATTGCCATCCCTCCCATGACGTCAGTAGCTAACTGCGGAACCTAATAACCACCACCTACGCCGTTTCAGAGTTCCTTCAGAAGTGAGTTCCGTGTTGCTACAATCAAACATTTACGTCTCAAATTTATAATGCTAGAACGTTTCTCAAATTTTTGGCCGGAACAGCTTTATTGATCTAAATTGCATACATAAGTTTACTATCTGACATGTGTTATAATCGAAAAACATTTTTGAATATATTCCTATTTATAAATGGGGCAGGGTTGGCTCAGCCGGTAGAGCGCCAGGCTTGTAATCTGTAGTTCCCAGGTTCGAGTCCCAGGTGGGTCAGCGTTGAGATTTATCTCCGCAAAATTCCCCGTCCTGCCCACGGTTAGTAGGGGACACAGATGGGCTTGGAAAGGCCGACGTCCGTCGGATGGAACGTTAAGCCGTGGGGCCGTGTGCTGAAGAACCATACCCTGTGCACGTTAAAGAACACGCTGAATGGCCTTGACGGGAGGCTACCATCTGTCTCCCAACAGCTTTTCCAATGGGTCCCCTCCCCCAACCTTCTCTGAGCCTTCGGGGTCCATGTGACCTGGCCATTTAGCCTATGGTGTGCAAAAAAGTGCCGCTCAGAGGTAAAACAACCAAACTCAACCTATTTATAAATTTTTTTAGCTCCATTAGGGGCGGGGGAGAACTGTCATGGGAGTAAAATGCAGACTTAGTTATCGGGAAAAGCCCTGAAACAAATCTCGGAAATGCTGCCGTGGAAAAAGCTCCCCATATACATAAATATCTATCGAGGTGCATATGCGGTAATTTTTTCATATTTACACTATAGCTTTAACTCTCGAGATGCGGCTTCAGAATGTCCGTAAACGTAAAATGTAGCGTAAATTTATAAAAATTTTACGTTAAAATAAAAAAACAACGTCGAAAAACAGACCTAGAATTAAAAAAAAACATACTTAAGAATGGGAGGGGTGATTTTTGTAGTAGAGGGTGATGGAAAATGAAGATGGAAAAATACAAAAATTTGCAGGAGGGAGGAGGAAAGTTGCGGTAAAAAATGTCAGACATGAAGTAGAACAACTGTAGAAATATTGTATTTGCTATGGCCTTTGCAACAGTGAGCAAAACAACTTCGGTTCAACATGGCAAACATCCGAGATATGCTCATAAGAAGTAACAAATAAATAGGCATTATTTCTCCCATTTCGGGTGAATCAGAGAGAGACTGGATTAATGAACTGAGCAAAGGCGGGTTACATAGAAGAATATGTGTACGAATTTTGTACTCCATTTGGTACATTGCTAGAGGGCGATGATTAGCTAGTTCTTGGAGACTTTGTGGAGCACGAAAAGTTAAAACTACAGTGCATCAAAAAATAACAAGAAAAGCATTTTTCCAGAAAGATAAACTGATGAAGATTCAAAGTTGATGTAACAAGAGTATCACATACAGGTTTCAAGCTAGGTAATTGTTGTCAGAAAGGAAGAAAAATGGGAAAAAAATAAACAGAGTGAAAATTAAAGGCCAAACAGGTAGAAAAGGAGAAATTTGCAATAATACAATATATATGCTGCATTTTTGTGCCGATACTCTGATGGTGTGAACTCGTGCTAAGGGGAAGTACGGGGCTCTTGCCATACCTGGATACTTTGCTTAGCAGGTAGAAGCAAAACACACAAAAAAATTCCACTAACTAAGGCAGTAAGGAACGTATATATAAATATAAAAAAAAATCTTTTCATGCGCTAATGAAGAAAAAAAAGAGAATAGAATAATATAATAACCAACAATAACACAAATAAAATCTTCCTGGAAGTGTTCCAAATGTAAAAACAAATAGTGAAATATAACGCTAATGACGACGCTAACGATGAAATTAATTCGTATTAACTTCAAAATGAAGACAGGGAGCAAATTATTTTTTTTTTCAACAAGAAACTGATTTTTTAGCATTCTATCCTTTTTTGAGGTTAATATTAAGACATTTCATTATTGGCATTATGTTTTACTTTTTCAGATATAAGAAAATAGTTATTTTTATTTAAGTATTTTACCATGGTCGAGTGGTTAGCGCACTTGGCTGAGGGCCCGTCATCCTCTCAGACCTTTTACTATGGCGTATATCCCAGGTTCGAGTTCCAGCTGGGTCAAGCGTTGAGATTTATCTCCGCAAAATTCCCCGCCCTGCCCACGGTCAGTAGGAGACACCGATGGGCTTGGAAAGGCCGCCGTCCGTTGGATTGGACGTTAAGCCGTGGCCCCGTGTGCGGGAGAGCCATACCCTGTGCACGTTAAAGAACACGCTGGATGGCCTTGACGGGAGGCTACCATCTGTCTCCCAATTGCTGTTCCAGTCGGTTCCCTCCTCCAATCTTTTCTGAGCCTTCGGGGTCCATGTGACCTGGCCATTTAGCCCATGGTGTGCAAAAAAGTGCCGCTCAGAGGTAAAACAACCCAACCCAACTATGGCGTATAAACTGACAGGCTTCTGCCAGACGTCTATGCCCAACAGCTGCTTGAGAGGGTATTTATTATTATTTTTTTATTTTTCACGACAATTTGTAACTAGAAACACCTATCTCTTCCCTGCTTCAGGGGGAAAACTTTTTTTTCCCTATGTTATTTTGCAGTCACAAGCTTTCATTCGACATAGGTAGTAGTGAGTACTTTCTCATACTCCCTTTGGTCAAGTCTCTGTTTCAGGAAGGAAAACTGTTATATTAGTTTTCACTGTGCAAGTCACAAACTTTCATTTGACAGTAACTTTACGATTAACCGGCCTCTTTGCCCCCCGTTAAATTCCCCCTCCCAAGTGGGGAGACGAAACAAGAAAAATATAATTTGTGGTCGTCCACGATGCTCTTTACGTCACAAGCTTTCATTTAACATATATCTCGTTACGATCGACACCCATAAAATTTCCATTTCTTTGCCTTGTAAAGAAAGGAGAGAGCATATTTTGAAGTAGCCTGTGTCAAAAGCCTTAATTTGACATATAACTACTTTCAAGTTTTTTCGTTTCTCGTATTTGGAATATATAGGGGAACAATCGTTGATGAATATTTTTCGTCTGTGTGGGGAGGAAGAGTGGAGGTAAATTTTCTATTGTCTTTAAACACTCCCCACCTCACAAGTTTTCATTTAATGTTAACTCATTACGATCGGCCACCAATTTGGGAAGACATGGTGGAACATCTCTGACAAATTCGTAAACTGACCGATAAATGATAAGCAAAAGCAATGTGCAAAAAGAAATTTCAATTCCTGAAGATTTGAAATTAAAATAGGTGCAAATCATAATCACACACGAGTAATGTTTTAACGTTGAATCAGGTAAGTCCAAAGACGACCACCAAATGGATCTGTCTTTGAAATCATAAACTTTCAATCTCTCATTTTTTCCTTAAATTGAACCTGGGAATCAGCACTTCCTTTAAAGACATTCTTAGAGATTTTGTATGGAAAGCTTGAAACTGCGAAACACGTTCCATTCAAGTTTACTTTTGAAAACAGAAGAAAATGTTTCAAACAAAATATAAAAGCGGCATCTTAACGCTACGAAATAATTGTGCTTATCTCAGAAACAGGCGATACAAAGTCATCTAGTATCACAGAATCAGCGAAGAATTTCATCAAAGGATTATTATCCACAAAGCAGAAAGTGAGTAGTGAAAAAAAAGCTTTTATGAGCACTGCTTTCGTCCTTGGACGAGCCTCCAGAATCACTGATGCTCACGAATCATATCACAATTAGAGAAATCGCTCAGAGGCAATAATCATAAATATGTTAATTTCAAAACGATTTTCGGTAGCGTCGTTAACTCAAAAGAGATTTAGCGACCACTTGATTTAAGAATCAAGGTGACGGACTAGAATTAAGTTCAAGTAAAACAGGATGCAAGATTCTTTGTTCATGTGGCATCGAGTTAGACAGAATAAATGATAATCGTTATAATTATTCAGATGACAAGACAAAGACGCTTCAACAGTTGAAGTAGAGGCGAATTAACGAAGCAGTCATTAAGGTCATATTCTACCCACACAACATTCAAATTCTTTTGCGACGGCATCATCGGAAAACAGCCAATACTGCAATTGCAATCCATTGATGCAATGTTCTATATATATACATGGAAGAGCCAAAACATTATGATCAGCGCGTCTTTATGCAAACCGAAGCAACTGCAGGTAAACGACGGCGCGTTTGAGGGTCATGAAATGGTAATAAATAACACCTGATACTGAGCTCTGTTAATCAGTGTTATTCTTGTTCTTCAGATGGGAAAGGCGAAGGACTTAAGTGAGTTTGACAAAAGCCAAATAGTAATGGCCAGACAACTGGGTAAGAGCATTTTCGAGACGGCAAAGATTGTGGGATGCTCACGGTCAGCCATGGTTAGTACCTTCAAAATGTGGTCGAGGAAAAAACCACGAAACGCTGGCAAAGTATGGATCGACCACGGTTCATCAATGCTAAAGGTGAGTGAAGACTATCCCGTATGGTACGAGCCAACAGAAGGGATACTGTGGCACAATTTACCCATAATTTGAATGCTGGTGACGGTAGTAATGTATCACAAGAGACAGTACATCAAACCTTGCTGAAAATGGGGCTGCGTAGCCACAAGGCTGCTCTGAGTGCCCATGCTAACTTCTGTTCACTGTCCAAATTACCTACAATGGGCATGCAAGCGTCAAAACTGGACCTTGAATGATTGGAAAAAGGTCTGGTCTGATGAATCTCGTTTCCTCTTCCACCATGTGGACAGCCAGGTACATGTGTGTCGTTTACCTGGGGAAGTGTTGGCACCAGGATGCACTATGGGATGAAAACAAGCTGGTGGAGGAAGTGTAATGCTTTGGGTAATGTTCTGCTGGGAAACCCTGGGTCCAGTCATTCATGTGCAAGAAACTATGACATCTACCACCTACCTAAACATCATTGCAGACCAGATACATCCTTTCATGGCAACGGTATTCCCCTCTAGTAATGACTTCTTTCAGCAGGATAATGCACCATGCCACACTGCCTGAATTGTTCGAGAATGGTTTGTAGAACATGAGGGTGGCCTCCAAATTCCCCAGACATCAATCCAATCGAGCATCTGTGGTTTGTGTTGGAACAGCATATCCGATCTGCGGCGGCTCAACCACGTAACTTACAAGAATTAAAGATCTGCTGGTAACGTGTTGATACCAGATACCACAAAACACCTTTACAAATCTTGTAGCATCCATGCCTCGCCGGATAAGAGCTGTTTTTGCAGCACGTGGAGGACCAACATCATATTAGGCAGGTGGTCATGTTTTGGCTCTTCTGTGTATATCTAACGAAAACGATATTGCTTTTGCAACTGATTAATGAAAATTATTCTACTTGGATACGTCATAACTTTACAGATACTACTGGAAAAAAATCGTTTTAATTACATCAATAAAAATTCAGTCTCAAGAATTTTTTTAAACAAACTGCTCGAGAATTTCAGTGATTGTTTGAATGATACATTTTGGCTTCGAGATGTTGGTTTTGTAGTTCTTACAATTTTTGCACCAGTATTGAATCATCACGTATTGCAGTAGCACTTGGAATACTTTTAACCCTACCATTTTAGTTGCTTCAATTGAACGGCGTTCACAAAAATTAAAATTCAGACTATTAGCTTTTTTTTTAATAAATTTTTATTTGTGTTGCCAGATGCATTTTTTTACTACATGACTCTAAAAAAAGTCCTATTAAAATGAAACATATGGTCTTTTTTGTTAAATATTTTATTTTAAGAAAATCCAGAATTAAATGTTGATTAATTTGACATATAACATGCCATAATTCCTTTCACAAATTATTTGGCAAAAAAGTTCTAAAGTTAAATTTGGCCTCTGGATGCAAACCAGTTTTTCAGGCTGGACACTGGAAGGGTTAATAGCTGACGTTTCTGAACTATTTTTAATTTCATACATCCACTCGGTAAGGTGGAAAAAAAAAACCTTTGCATAAAGCATCATTTACAAAACAAACGATTTAGACATCTGTCAAGAAAAAACTAGTTAAGTTTTATATTGTACAAAATAGAAAAAGTTGATTTTTGACCTTATATTCAGTTAGGACTAATAAGTTTTTATCATCATGCACAATACCTTCTACACTTTTCTACTCTAGAAAATACTCGGATCTGCTTCCCAAGCGCAGGGAGGTGGCCGCCTGCAAACTGTTACAGGATGGTTGCCTCAATTGCTACCGTCTGAGGTTGATGATGATGAGATGGTGGTGTTCATAATAGGAATTGCTCACTTCCCGTTCCTATCGCTTTTATCTCTTACGCTTTTAGCGGAATTGGGTTCCCGACTCTACCCCATCTGTTCTTTGCCCTAGCATTCAGTTTCCATACGGAGTGTGATTCAGTTATCTTCGAAAGAACTTATAGCATAAAGATTTAGAAGCTCAGAAGAGAGTGCTTGAATATTATCTAATGCAGATTACATCCATGTTTCTCAACCGTTTTATAATCGCAGAAAATCTATAAACATTTTGTCCTCTAATCCCATAGGCGAAGGGAAATCACCGGTGGCTCTTTGTGGGTATATAAGTAGTTTTCTATTACTTCCAATACTAATCGCAAAGTTAACATTAGAATAATAATGATAAAATTATTTAAGAAATTATTTTTAGGAAATACTTCATTAAGTATTTCCTAAAAAAGTATCAAGCAATATCCTTAGTGGGTTTTATGAAAAAATGACTATTTCTCGCTCTCCGGACAATGAGCAACAGAACGACAGTAAATGTATATATAAACGCAATAAAATTCCTGTGTTTATTTTAGCGCAAAATTTGTTCCATGATGTAACACTATAAATAATCCTTCATGGAATAAATGTATCTGATTACTCTAAAAAGAGGAGCGGGGTGACTCAATCGGTAATGCGCAGGCTCATAATCTATAGTTCTCAGGTTCGAGTCCAAGTTGGGTCAGCGCTGAGATCATCTCCGCACAACTCCCCGCTTTGCCCACGGTCAGTGTAATCAGTAGGGGACACCGATGAATTTGGAAAGGCCACCGTCCATCGGATGGGACGTTAAGCAGTGGCCCTGTGTGCCAGAGAGCCATATTCTGTGCAGAACACGCTGGATGGCCTTGACGGAAGGCTACCATGTCCCCCAGCTGTTGCAGTGGGTGCCCTCCCCCAACCTTTTCTGAGTCTTCAGGGTCCTTGTGACCTGGCCATTTAGCCCATTTGTGCAAAAAAAAAAGTGCCGCTTAGAGGTAAAACAACCCAAACCAACTCACTCTAAAACATAGCTTTTCCAAATTCTGATCATTTATTGCTCAACTGCATTCCTTAATTTTCATTCTGGAACCAATGAAAGACTGAATATACAGAATAAACAGAAGGAACAGAAATACCTTTCTGCCAATGAAAATGCATTAGCTATAGGAGTGTACTTTTGTTCTGCGGTTTGAAAACAAAGCAATCTTGCAGTGTTATTTTTAGCACAGTGTTCATAAATGAAGACGTTTATAGTAAGATTCTTTATAGTAAGATTTCTTGGGTGCATGATCTCTTAATTTGTTTACAAATTATAAAATCAGTGATTATTTTCCACAGAAATCTAGTCTTTCGATTTTATAAGCCTGCCCTTGTATAACGAACCGAAAGAAACGTAAGAAAACCAATACGATAACTGCTGATTTTAATTCATTTCTCAAACAACAAAGAAACAATTCACCATAGCCCCGAAAATCAACTCCAGATCTATTAATAACATTCATATATCTCAATTATTTCTCCTTCTCCGCCAGTAACATATTGGGAACAAAAATACCAATGCAACGAGAATTTTCTTTTCCTGTCGGTTATAAGTGATTAGTTTTCCTCTTCGCTCTTTCTCTTCTCTCACTTTCATTGCTTATTAACCAATAGCGAGCATCGGGGAAAACGTCCGTTTAAACTGTCTCATTTTTTTCACATCACTTCGCCAGAGCGTTATAGGATAGCGCATCTCTAAGCAGGAAGTAAGGAATTAGTTTACAGGGTAGAGGGCTCTGCAGAAACGTCTACAAGGGTCAATACCACATAGTTATGATCAGATGCTATACAGACAGTGCCCATAATTTCTCCCAGAAATGCTTTACTTTGACTTCAGTAAGTGTAGAAGACCACCAGCCAATACATCAGTAAGGTATGATACAAAAAAAAACTACAGAAAAAAAAGTCTACTACTTATTATCATGTGTTGGGCATCCAGTGAATATTACTAGTAGAGTTATAGTTTGCTGACTAGAAACAACCGGGGTTTTTTTTGTTGTTATGAAAGAAACTACTTGTATACATTTTACTCTGCCTTTACTAAACGTTGGGCACTGCATATATCCTTTTTCGGTTTTCTGATTACATATTGGCGAAATATTTCTGACACTAGGTGGGGACACACATAAAGTCAGCTACAGCCATAGCTAATACTAAGTCTTAATTATTAAAGTTCTTACGGGAAAAGGGCGATACAACGAGAGATCATGACATTATTAAAAGAGGAATATGAGTTTGGTTTTATTTTAGAAATTTGGTATTATTTTTCAGATCAGTTCCACATCAGCAATACCAATTTGTCCGACAATAATCTGTATAAAACTCTTTCTACATCAGATTAGGCTACATGAGATCGTACCAGACTCCCCGCCGGACAAGGATTCAATATAATTTAAATTTACATTTTTATTGTAACTGTGGAGAAAAAATTAAAAAAGTCAACCTATTTTGATCATGATTTTAACCTTTTAATCGACGTTTAGAAATTAAAATTAATAAAGTATTACACCGCCCTGCTTCTGTCAGACTTCTGTGACAAGTAGCTGCTTTAAGCTTCAGGAATTCTCCTCTTTTCATTAACTAATCGCCGGTAGCATTTATGATTTTACTGAAAATTTTTCAGTTTCTACGAATTATTTCCACCATTTTTCGTTTCAAACAACATCAAGATTTTTTTCCTGACTTCAAACAATTATTTTTAAATTCGCAATAGAATAGCATACAATAAGAATTTAAAAAATGGTTTGGCGGATGTATTTCTATATACACATTTTACAATTGGGTCAGAATTTTTTTTCCTTCATTGAACTCGGGTTCAACCTAGAAAATTTGAGCCCGAATTCATCGCTAACATGGATATATATTATTTGAGTTGTACAAGAAACCGGGGGGGGGGGGGGATATTCTCATATACCAAATGGCCGTAATAAAATAAATAAAATACCCCCTCAAGCAGCTGCTTGCCACAGAGGTCTGGCAGGAGCCTGTCAGTTTATATGCCATAGTAGAAGTTCTGTGAGGATGGCAGGACCTAAACAGTCAATATATTCTGAAACTTAAAATATTAATTTTCAACTTTAATACTTGAAAAATCTAGAAGAAATTACCTAAACGTGTTCCGATTTCTCACATAATCTTCAAAAGCGGACACTGAATCTTAGTAAATACAAAGCGATCCTTTGGTGGACCCCCACAGTACTAATTTTTCTCCAATATAGAAAAAAAAACTATTCATTAACTCAGTTATAACGTTTGATTTAGTCAAAATATTAATGCTGATTTGTCGTAGTTTTCGTTCGGTTTTTGACCCTCAATTTCGCTAAAGCCGCGGTAGCAAACCCGTGTCAAGAGCAGATTCAGAAAGGAAACATTCTGTGGTTACTTTTCTAAACGGTACCGAAATGAAAGACGCGAGGATAAATGCTGATTTCAATCTGCCCGTACAACATAAATATCATCAATATGGGCTGCAACATTTTCACGGAGAGGGCAAATATGTGATTGGAAGCATTTTTCAAATGTTACTGCGATTTTCCAAACACCCACCTACCTGGCGGTGCGGGTCTGCTACTATTTGTCCAAAGACAACTAGTTCAATTCCAGGATTCGACCAATGTCATCTGGTTCAATGCAAATTCGTTCAAAAGTATCAATAACCCAAAGATTACAAAAAAAAGAAGTTGAAAGATACAAGAATTTCGAAACCAGAGCCGTTACGAAATTCTTGATCCACAACAATACACATGAAATTTACTGCATGTGTATTATTTCGGATCAAGAATTTCTTTATTATTCGTTTTTAGCAAGTTATCGCCGGGTCCGTCCGTCTGCCTGTTCACGCCAATATCTCTAAAACCAATCAATAGATTTCGATGGTTCTTTTTGCGTTGGATAGAGGAGAAGACCTTGCTTTGCACTAGGGTGTGGGCTATCAGCCAAGGTACCATTATATGAATGGGTATTTTACAGATCATACCATTGACAAATAGGTATTGGATGAACTGTACCAGTGAGCCAACCAGAATCGGGCGAATTGTCTTCTTTGGACAAATCAGCATTGGATAGTCGTGAATGGATGAGTTATCTAGGACCGTGTAGATGCCCATGGATCCACCGTCCCACTGTTTCGCACTAGATATGGGTACTTTCACCACCATGTGCATCGCTCATTAAAGGAAGCTAAACGAAATTTATATATATAAAATAAATACCCATTCAGCAGCTGCTTGCTTCAGAGGTCTAACAAGAACCTGTCAGTTTACACACCATAGTTGAAGGTCTGTGAAGATGGCGGGACGTCAGCAGAAAAACAATACGAACATCCATGCCTTACTTGGGGCTCGAACCCAGGTCCCTTAGATCAGTAGACAAGCGCGCTAACTACTCGGCAACGGACGGCGGCAGGAAATAAAATGGCAGCAAGCAAAAACACAAAGTTTAACATATTTTCGGCACAAATTAAAATATAATGTACTTTGTTTCATTACTCCAACCCTAGGTAGGAAAATGAGCCAATTTTAAGCGTTACAGCCCTTTCAAGTACTTTTAGATTTTCGAATTTCTTTACTTCAAATATTAAACAGAATTCCATTAAGATAAAATGGAATATGCTAATATATATCAGCATTCTCGTAAAATCCAAAAGTTTGGCAATTACAGTAGTCTAAAAAAATTATCCCTCAGGATACTTGCCACAGAGGTCTGATAGGAACCTATCAGTGTACGCAATACACAGTGATCTGTGAGGAAGGCAAGCCTCAACGGAAAAACAATACAGAATCAATCATCTTTATCCTCTCCTTTGCTCATCAGCCAACACAGTAATCACTAAACTAATAAAATTTGCATTTACATATATTTCAACTTTTTCCGCAGAAAATATTTACTGTCTTTCATTTGCCATAAAATCAACTTATAAAACTACAGACGAAGAATTCTCACTACTGTACACACAAAGGATGTTTTTTTATGAATTCCGAAATATGATTTTAATAATGAGCTCAATAATACTTTTTTTATACCTTGTTTCAAAGGGAGACAATATTTGTTGAAATAATAACCAATACTTCAAATCAGTTTCTATAAAGTAAGTAAAAAAAAACAATGTGTAACTCTGATAAAGGTCCACTGGCAAATTTTTATATAATTTTAAATCCAATAATTTTTTTGATTGGGACGCATTTTTATATCTTTTTTAGAAAACAAATTAACTTTTAAGCAAAATACCACAATTGATAAGTATCAAAATTATGCGAAATGCTTAGAAGCAATTTTTAGAAATTAACCTCGAAATCATTTTAGTCCACTTCTGAAAAATAACAGTAAATGAGTACAATATCAATCAGCGAATTAGACACGTGTTGATTCTGTCTCCTTCTATTACTATTTCAAAAAAATGTAGATGTTCATTTAATTTCTTTTACACTACTGGAGGGAAGCAAGCATACCTTTATAAAACACAAACATAGAATGGGCACTCACCAACAGTTTGAAAAGATTTGTATAATAACATTTCTTGCATCATATTCCCATTGCTCACTTCTATTGGTGACAGTGAAACTGGTATCACCATTCTATCTACAGCTGTCTGGCAGCTGCTACCTTTTGTATTGCGAAGTAATCAATAAAATGCATATGCAGTGCTTGTTCAGCAGTTCACATGGTGTCATCCACAGAACTCACACTAAACTCCCAACATCTTCAGTTAATATATTTCACAGTTGAAATAATTATACCGAAAGTAATATTTTAATGAAAGTTTCAGAGATCTTAGCTTAAACAGACATTGATAGAAAGAGGATTTTTAGACAGGAAAAAAAGCTGGTATAACTATTTATTATTAAATTTCTTTAATGCTTCATAGGCGCCATCGTCCATGTGGCGATCAAAATTATCTCTGGAATTGAGGGTCTGGGTTCAATTACATGGATAACTAAGCATTTAATCACTAGGCTGTTTAAGCCCCATGATGACTAGGTGAATCGATGTTTAAGTACTATATACTTACGGTGTTGGTCATAGTTGGGAACAAATGGATTTTTCAAATGACTGAACAGAATTCACAATTTTTTTCTTTGAAAAAGTGATTAAAATAAATTTTCCTGAAAAGATCAATATCCAAAAAATCTTACACGAAACTTGAAATCGCATTTCTTTTGTCAATTTGCAAACTGTGATTATTTTGATCCTTTGCTTAACCTGAAAATTACGTATTTTTTCCAACCTGAACTACAAATTATACTATTAAATCCATTACGTGAAATATGTTAATTGTTTAAAAGTGTCGTTCTCAATTAAAATACTTTGATTGCCAACAAATTTTTAGAAAATTAAAAAGTGAAATAATCCAATAATTACTTTTTCCAAAACATATGTATTAATTGAACATTCTTCGCACAGCGAGCTGAAATGCTTGAACAGTTTTACATTCAAGTAGTATTTTTCTGTAGCCCAATAGGCCGTAAGACCACAAGGATCTGATAGCTTAGTACAGAGCTGGTGAAGGAAACACTGTACGTCTGGAAGAAGCTAGGTAACTTCTTCAAAACCATCTAAAACGTACTTTAATGCGTACAGCGAAATATTCTTCTGCTAATAGGGTTCATGACCTAGCATTCGAATCAACCGATAACCATGGATGAGTGGGGGAAAACCTCAATATTTGCACTGAACCCGAATCAAAAGAAGAGCTTCATGTATTATTAACTATTTTGTCTAAAAAAAGTAGGCAGATGCAAGAGTACAATGCTGAATCAATGTTTATTACTGATTAATGCATAATATGAGGGTAGTTTAAAAGGTAATAAGACATTGGAGAAAGGGATGGGGGTGCATTTCTTTAGTGTATTGTCTTTACACCTGCAGTGGTATGACTGGTATCAGGGGAGTATATCATAATCACCTTGTGCCCTGGTGCAATGTTTATTTATGGGGCACAAAGAGTAGCTTTTAGAAGTTAGTTGGTACAATTAGTATTTAATCTTTGCTAAACTTGTAAAGATTCTCATTTGAATCTCTAACTAATAATTGGACGATTTTCCTAGAATTCAGGTTATTTGGCCTAACTAACCATTGAATGAATTTGGCATATTTAGTCTAATTACTGAGGGTGGGGGTAGCTCAGTCAGTAGAGCACCAGGCTCGTAATCTGTAGTTCCCAGATTTGAGTCCCAGCTGGGTCAGCATTGAGATTTATCTCCGCAAAATTCCCTGTCCTGCCCATGGTCAGCAGGGGAACACTGATGGGCTTGTAAAGTCCACTGCCCATCGGATGGGATGTGCCCCACATGCTGGATGGCCTTGATGGGAGACTACCATCTGTCTCCCAACAGCTGTTCCAGTGAGTCCCCTCCCCCAACCATCTCTGAGTCCTCAGGGTCCATGTGACCTGGCCATTTAGCCCATGGTGTGCAAAAAAGAGCCGCTCTGAGGTAAAACAATCCAACCCTAGTCTAATTACCTATTGATAACTCACGTCTGTGATAAAAATGTAATTCGCTGCCGTACTTTAAACAAGTATTGATATAATTTATATTACTGATAATATAAATTATATCTATAATATAATTTATATTATAAAAATATTTAACAGTGTTAAATATTTTTAGTGATAAAGGGGTTGTTCCTACGATTTTACTAAAGGCTCCCGTGGCCAAGTGGTTAGCGTGCTTGGTTGCTGATCTAAGCGACCTGGGTTCGAGCCCCGTCTGTGTTAAAAATGTAATTCGCTGCCGTACTTTAAACAAGTATTGATATAATTTATATTACTGATAATATAAATTATATCAATACTTATATATCTCCCATAGTCGAGTGGTTAGCGCGCTTGGCTACTGATCTAAGGGACCTGGGATGGATGTTCGTGTTGTTTTTCTGCTGAGGTCCCACCATCCTCACAGACCTTCAACTATGGCGTATAAACTGAGAGGCTCCTGTCAGATCTCTGAGGTAAGCAGCTGCTTGAGGGGGTATTTATTTTATATATATTAATTTCGGTTACTTCTAAGATATATTTATTATCAATTTGAATTTTGAATAGGAGCATTCCGATGTTGCTACAGTTACCAGTAGTGTTAAAAAGAACAAGAGAGCAGTTTATACATCTGGAAGAGCTGAAAGAAGAGAATATTTTTGAATAATCAATAAATTAGCCACTTCCCTTAAATTTGTGTTTTTTCCGGTTTCAAATTAATTTTAGATGGTAGATGTTGAGCACCAAAGAAGACGTTAAAGCTGATTTATATTCCTTATTGAAAAGCTCTGAAGCTTCGTTTACAACCTCTTAGATATTGCTTATAAAATTTTTGGATGTAAGGCGACAAAGCTGTCAGCAATCTCATTTAAACTCTTAAAACGCATTTTTAATGCTCTATTGAAAGCAACTTTGAATACCTTGATTTTGAAGTCATTTTTTTCTTTGCTCACATAATTTAAAATCCACACGTTTGAAGCCCAACATTAATGCCATCTTTTGTGAACCTTCACTGAATTTATTAAATTTTCCCCTCAATTGCTACAAGCCTTCTAATGCAGTGTGCAGCAATTGGGAGGATTTTCAAAGATCAAAACCTAGATATTTAGAGATAGCATCTGCTGACTGCCGAATTTTTGACAGTATTTCTAAAGAGAAAACTTTGATAAATTTTTTTTTTTTTGAAGAAGAAGCATCTTTTTCTTACATTCTTTTTCTGGACACCACCTGCTTTGCTTAACTGATCTTTGCTTGGGTCTTTTGCACAGAGGGAATGTTCTTTTTCTTTTATGAATGTTCCCCTGCTCTAAAAACTGACATGCAAAAAGATATTCCTATCAGTGCTTATAAATTATTTAAAAGAATGTACACTTTCTTGTATTAATTTTTGCCCCCACCCCATCCCCTCAAGCTCAGGGCTCTGGTGCAGCTGCACCACTTACACCATTGGATGAGAAGCCTCAGACTGGTATACTGCAAAAGGTGGAGAGCTTTAAGGTATCGCAAAAAAAAATCAGCAACAGAAAATATTTTAAATAGAAGGTCGATATGAAAATTTCTTTGAAATAGAAGGTGAATGCTACAGTTATGAAATTGTATGCTTAGATGCAATCACATTCCCCATAATCAAACATTTTTTCACTGTATTATTATTATTTGAGGGAAGGGGTAGCAAGCCAGGTTCATAATCTGCAGTTCCCAAATTCCAAACAGATTTGTCTCTGCAAAACTGAGCCCCCACCCCCTCACACCCTGCCCTCAGTCAATAGGGGCATCAATGGGCTTGGAAAGGCTGCTGTTTGTCAGACAGGATGTTAAGCCGTGGTCCTGCATGTAGAAGAGCCAAACCTTATGTATATTAAAGAACATGCTGGATGGCCTTGATAGGAGGCCACCATTTGTCTCCCAACAGCTGTCCAGTCGGTCCTCCCCCAACCTTCTCTGAGCCCTCGGGATCCTTGTAACTTGGCCATTGTGTGCAAAAAAATGTTGCTCAGAGATTAAATAACCCAACTATAGTATTTTCCCAATGTGTGTTATGAATAAAAATTCTATTCAAAAATAGGACTATATATATATGGGGTAATATATTTATTCATTTATTATTTAATCATGTTGGCATAATATATCCTGTAAACAGGCTTTAACTGTTTGATAAAGGAGTGGGGGGTGCATATATACTTATGTACCCTCCTAGGTCATAACACTTACACAATCATGGCATGGCAATTTGAACCCCACCACCAGCAGCTGCAATGTCAGCAAAAGCCAGCATGCTACCATTGAACCAGCAACACAGTAAAATCACAATGTTAATTCTATTAATCTTGCAATCTTATTTAATTATTAGTTAGAATGTAATGAATAATGTTGTCATATTATAAAATAGCTGTAATTCTGGGTGAACCAATAGGCAGGCACACATGTGCCAAAATCTATCTAAGAGAGTTTCTCATTAATTATTTTAATTAGGGGATAGAAAAAACATGTGCATCGGTGTCCACTTGGTCCCCCACCATCCGTTCAAAATATGCATCTTGCCATACATCAGGGTTTGACAATGTTTTGTTCAAAATGGGCTATTATGCAGCTAATTTGTAAAACGAGGTACATTAGAACCGATGGGAATCAACTGATACCCATTATTACAGCATAAATAAAAAATAAATACCCCCTCAAGCAGCTGCTTGCCACAGAAATCTGACAGAGGCCTATCAGTTTATATGCCATAGTAGGTCTGAGAGGATGGCAGGTCCTCAGCAGAAAAACGACATATACATCCATGCCTTACCTGGGGCTTGAACCCAGGTCCCTTAGATCAGTAGCCAAGTGCACTAACCACTTGGCCACATGCAGCATATGTATTCTAATGTTTACTCTTTTTCTTTTAAACACCAGTTTTGTATATTCTTGAATACAGGCAAAGCTAAGGGATAGCAGAGTGTAACTGATAATAGAGGCATTGATATTTGTGATTTTGATATGAAAAATTCATTTGGATGAAATCACAAATATCTGAACAAAAGCCTAGTTGTGAATGTATGATTATGTCATTGAGTACTGAAGATACATTTGTTCTTTTACAGATTATTAAATCGTTTTTTAAAGAATATCAAACATTACTAAATGGGTACTCTCATATACAAATAATAATTTTGCCTCTACTTTCAAATAAATTTCTGGTGTCTTTGTTTTTATTGGATATCAAAATATAGTTTTATTAATTCCTATTGCCAATGATAGTTTACATTATTTTAAAATGTTATAATAATTATTACATTTTTGTTACCATAACCATTACACTTTTAGGTTTAACATAGACACACATAGAGTAACAAATATTTAAAACGTTGCAACTCACTGTTAATTAATTTGCAATTGTGCAATGTAAAAAATTCCACTTCCTTCTCTATGAAAAATTTTTCAACCTTTGTACTCAGTTTTGCACATTTTGTACAATTACAAAACATATATACACCCAATTCTGTTTTTACACGATTTTGATTTAACATGGTTTAGAAAAAAATTCCAATTCTCTTTTTACACAATTTATATTGATCTAACATGATTCAAACAGTGCTTTTTTTAAAAATCTCCATTTGAATCTAATTCTGAAAAAATATTTCTATTTAAGAAAAAATTCCTAGAATTTACATTTATAACAAAGATGCCAATTTTATGGTCACATTTTTTGAAGTAGCTTTAACTTTGAAAATGTACTATAGATACACATTTTGTGCACTAAAATCCCCAAAATTAAAACTACACTAACATAACTGCACAACAAGTTTCTCTATTTTATTCTCTATTTTATGGAAAAATTGTACAAAACCTACTTCATTCGGAATAAAGTGGCAACATTGAGTTATGGGAATTCCCCTCAATTTTATCTTCAATACATACGTTAGTCTTGGTCTCTCATTTTGTGTTTAAAGTTAGAAGTGTTTAAATGTTTAATAGAATTTAAAAAAATTGTTTTGTTTTTTGAAGTTTTGTGTGCACATAATATAAATTTATTAAATTTTGCTGATAGGTAATTTACATTTTTTCATCATCTGATTTATTAAGTACAATTCAAATATTTTTCATAACCTTACCATGATGTCGGATAATTCAACCATACAAAAGCAGAAAAGGGAAGCTATCTCTTTGGATACTAAGATCCAAATTTTAGATCGTCTTGCAACTGGAGGAGGTTCAACATCCATAGGTAAAAATTTTGGTTTGAATGAAGCTACCATAAGAACCATCATGAAAAATTACGATGCTATTAGAAAATCTAGTCAAAGCAAGATCTCAACAATTGATTACAGAGTTCGTTGTCAAAACTAATCAAACTTCAGAATCACTGGAAACAAGTGATAATTTGGTTCGCCATGCCACAGAGAGCATTTCACCATTGGAATATGAACACAATGGAATGTTTCAAGTGATGAAAGAGATTTAATTCAAGTCTTACACAAACAAATGTGTCTATTGTCAGAAAGTGACAACGAATAAAGTCTAGTTAATAAGCATATGTAAGTCATTTTTTTTGCACTTTTGTATTCTTGAATTTTCTTTATGAAGGATAATTTACTTTATATTATGTACATATAATTATCTTCATAAGTTTATAAAATGAAAAATGTGTTTAAATGAATAAAAAACAAATAAAGATTTAATTAAAGATTTTGATATGATTTGTTTGAAAACAACTTATTATTTGCACTGGGTTTTCATGTCTGGAACCAATCTTCTATTTTTTTCATATGCACTGTATTTTTTTTTTACGTGGTTTTTTTTGGGAACCTATCTACTGCGTAAAAACAGAATTGGGTGTATATACAAAACAGCGTTTAGTGATGTCATGTTCATTCACTGTAATACTGAAGCAGCCAAGGCCAAGGTTCAAATCCCAGATGGAGAAATGCGTGTTTCTTTAGTATTCTGTTGCAAAAGCATGCATAGTTACAAAGATTTTAGATTTCTTTGTCTTTAACAAAAATACTCCTCAAGCAGTTTCTTGCCACAAAGGTTGAAAAAAGCCTGCCAGTATAATACACCACAAAGATCAGTAAGGAGGGCAAGACTTCAGCAGAAAGAAAACACAAGAGAAACATCCACACCTTATCTGTGGCTCAAACCCAGGTCCTTTGAACAGTAGTCAAACATATTAAGCACTTGGGACAGCTCTTTAATGCAAGAAATAAAGAGCAATAAATTAACAAACTGATGAAGAAATTACTGTCATGCATTCATACACAAATGTAAGTGTTTCCCTTATATGATATATTCCTAAATTGGATAAAAAATTTTGGGAACGTAAAATGAGGAACCACTCCATTCCAATATTCCACATGGATGAGGAATTATAATTCATTATCGAAAATTAGGCCTATTTATATAACTAACTTCTATCCATTATATATTTATACCAATTTTATGCATATCATTGTACCTGGTTGAAAACTAAAATATATATATACCTGAGATATATCATGTAGCACAGCATGTTGCAGCCACTGGCACACAAATTTCACTGTTTGTGGATCTATATTGTCTACAGATCGATTATCATTATCATCAGCATTTTCATCTTCTATTGCTAATTTTAGATGTTCAACCAATGATGATAAACTGGTTACTTTATCACTTCTATGATCATCACATATTCCATTTGATGAATGGCCATTAATAATACTGTTCTGATATTCTGTTTTGGTCCCTGAATAATTAAAATTAAGGCAATTAATACCAACAACAAAACTGAGAGAGTTTTAAGTACACACATGTAAACAAAATTATTATCTATTCTCATAATTATTATCATTCAAAGTTTTATGTTATTTACATTTTAATTTAAGTATTATTTGAAAAAAAATCAGAATGAAAATTTCAGTATAATAAATTATTAAATGTTATTTGCCTTAAAATCTGAACAACCAATAATAAAGTCAATTTTAAATTTTTTTATCGTATTAAGCAGTTTTTTAACATCTTTTTAAATAATATTACAACATGTGAGGATCCATGACTCCTTAAGGCTACTTGAAAAGTAAATGTCATGGGCCTCATTCTAGAAAATCTACATACTGATCAACACAAACTGAACTTCCTCTACCAGGGCATGTAATAGGAGATGATTCCACTCTGCAGTAACTAGCTGGCATAGACTGCTGGAAAACACAGCAAAAGTGCAGAAATCTACAAAAAAACTGGAAGAGCAGCACTTTTCTGATGAACTCTGACATAAGAGTCAGGGCAATGTCCTTCCACAGCATGAAGAGGCAGTTATAATATCATATGAGTGACTGAGGTCCTACGAGGAAAATGGTGCTCTGTGGTAATTAGATGTAATAGTAGCAGTAGTGTTGTAATGTCGTAGAAATATATGATTAAATTTATATTTATAGAGAAAAGATGAGTCTGTCTGTGACATCATTGCCAATAGCAATTAAGTAATCACACTTTCCAAATAATTAGCTCATGCACCATAATATGACAGACTAGAGCAGTGAAACTTCTTTGGAAACTTAATTAAAAATTACTTTAGCTGACCAACTATTCATATCACTGGCACTTAGAAGGTCAATGCATTGAATCTGCAATGAAGCCATGACAATATAAACAGGGTGTGCTAGGTTAATAGGGATAAAATTTCTATTGTGGAAAGAATTCAGCAATAGTTTCTGCTCCCCAAAAAGTGCATGTTAACAGTGGCAAATGTTATTTTTATTGAATGATTCAAGTGCAACAAAAGATATTGCAATGAAAATTTTCTAACTATAACTTCTGCAGCTTTGGTAAGCTACTAATGAAAAGTGCATTCGATGGTGGAAGAGGCTGCAAAGATTTTGCATTTCAGAGAGAAATGTTGAAACTGCAAGTATTGAGTATTTTGCTAACTAGCAATTCTATATCTTTTTGGAGGATGGAGAGGACACAAAATTTTGTTATCCCTACACCAGGGGGTTGAATTGTTTTACCTCTGAGCTGCACTTTTTTTGTACACAATGGGTTAATGGTCAAGTCATAAGGACCCCAAGGACTTAGAGAAGGTTGGGGAAAGGGAACCCACACAGCTGTTAGGAGACAGAAGGAATACTCCCATTAAGACCATCCAGTGTCTTTTTTAACATGCAAAGGGTATGACTTTTCTGTACATGGGCTACAGCTTAACATACTATCTGATGGATGGTGGCTTTTCCAAATTCATAAGTATCCCCTTTCTGACTGAAGGCAGAGAAAGGGTTGCCAGAGATAAATCTCAATAGTTGCACAAAGTGGACTCAAACCCAAGAACTGCAGCCCTACACCAAAACAATAACAATAATGTTTATTTAAAATGACTATCATTCATTTTTATGGATTTTTTTTTCCATATGTCAGTGTGTTGCTTAAATATTTTAATGTTAGCACCTAAATTCTGATGATTATCTATATTAACATCATGAGTAATCCATGAATGTTTGTCTGATTTTCCTGCTTTGGATTTAACTGTGAAATTTTTAGGTAAATATATCCTTTAATACATACAGTCAGGCAGGGCTGCTATGTAAATGGGCATTGAAGTGACCTTTACTATTAAACTTAAAGTTTTCCATTAAAATCTAAGCTTAACCATGAACATTTTCTTCAAGTTCCTAAACTTATTGATTTCTCAAAAACTTTAAATCCAACAGTTGAATGAAATCACCAAATTATGGAAGTATTATCAATAAGGTTGTTGGAAAAAATAACAGAATACAATGCTCAAAGTGGGGAATGAACCTAGCACCATTACACCTGATAAGAGGATGTCTTTGCAATATCAACTAGTTGAAGTACTTATATTCATTCAAAGTGTTCTATGTTGTGAAGATTGTTTGTCCTCTTTCTATGCAACGAAAATGATTGTTGATCATTTTTCCCCCAATACATTATTTCAATGTTTGCATCAAGAAAGGCTCTTATTACTTGAAATCCATTTTCCTTAAATTCATTATTTCTATGCAGTGTGTAGATTTTTAGCAAATCCTTTACTTAAGCATCAACTTAACAGAATAAAGCCACCATCCACTGCTGCCAATCTAAATGAATAAGCAGTAATTTTAATGGGGTTATCAAAAAATAAAGTGAAAAATTCCCAGAATCAACAACCTACAGATGGTATTGAACCTAATACAATTGATGGAGATGAAACCTCTTTTAATGAAATTGAAGAAAAAATGACCATCCTTGAACTAGATGTTTCAAACAAGTTCTAAGTAGCCAAAAAAAAAAAAATTAATCATGACTGTTCTATTGTAGATTAATTCCTATAAAAGATAAAAAGGCATAAAGAACTGTAAAGCATTACATTAAATATGCACTAATTAAACCTACCAGCAATAATGTCATCCATCTGTTCTAAAGCTGCAGCAAGTACTTGACTAGCATCTAAATGATTGTGAATATTGGCCATCTTTCAGCTTACACTATAAAATCATTATACTCTTTCAAAAGAAAAAAAGAAATGTTGGGGAGCCTGAAAGAAAAAGAAATGTTTTGGCAATACAAATAATGAAACTTGAATATAGAGACACTTGGAGTATTAAAATCAATACTCAGAATAATATGTATATATTTACACCATATAACAATAATTAAAATATCAAGTTGAATAACCATTATTATCAGAAGTTTTCAATTAAAGTTGGTTTACCCAAGAGAGAAAGTTATAACCCACCTCCACCCCCAACTACCATCCAAACTTAAGGTCTGGATAATAATGCATATTACCTAAAATAGCCCAAAAAACCAATGTTCCTACTCATCACAAGCCATGTCAAACCCCCACCAAAAAAGGAAACTTTCTTTAGAATGGCTGGCTACTTTTTATTAAAATGGTAGGTGCTATTTAATAATCAAAGATTCAAGTGTGTTGTAACAACAGTATATAATATTAGCTGATTTACCCGGTGTTGCTCAGGTTCTTAAATAAATTATGTTTATCCTTAAAAAAATTAAAAAACATATATTTCATTAAAATGATTTTACTTTTCAAAACTTTAAGGATTAGAGAAAATTTCTTTTTCTATCTTTTTGATAGCGTTTGCCTATGTTCCTCACTTTCTTTTGCATGAGGTGCTGACTGTCATGTTCTGTCTTTTCAATGGCGAGTTTTTTCATCTTCATTTGTTTGATATATTGCTTGTCTATACTTTGTGATTCAAGTGCTTTACACATTCTCTCTGTTTCAGTTTCATATCTGTTAATCATTTTATAGTTTTTGAAATTAATCTACCTGAATTCAAAAGTAATCATTTCCTTTTTGGCATTGAGAATAAATTACGATAAATTAAAAAATATACTTAATTTTATTAAATCAAAGTGGTCATTTATAATTTTTCATTGGGTGAATAAATCGTTGATATCATAACTAATGATGTATAAATTGTTGCTATCATAACTAATGATGCATCTGACAGGTAAAAGAGTTATCTTGACTAGTTCTTAAAAACTGGGAAGATCTTCAACATCAAAACTATTACTTCAGAACTACTGAAGAAAACAGAAATTGTAACTTAAGAAAATATTTAGTACAAAAATAAATGCCCACTTTCAAACTTTTTTTTTTAAGTAGTAACTACTCCAACTTTCTAAAAACCATAAAGGAATGAAAACAAACAACAGGTACACTGACTAGAAGAAAAAAAATAATCCATGTTATGCTGCCATGTTGATGCTTTAGTAACTTCTAAATAAACTTTTTATGGTAAAATGTTATAAGACTAACTTGAGCTATCAATCAAATCTATTTCTAAATTGCGATTTTAAAATATTCACTCAATATTAAAGAGTATTTAAAGTTTAAATATGAACAACAGCAGATTCAATCATAAGAATTTACTTCAGAAGATAATGAAAACTTAAATTATAAACAGGGCTGGGTTGAGTTGTTTTACCTCTGAGCGGCACTTTTTTGCACACCATGGGCTAAATGGACAGGTCACAAGGACCCCGAAGGCTCAGAGAAGGTTGGAGGGGACCCACTGGAACAGCTGTTGGGAGACAGATGGTAGCTCCAGTGTGTTCTTTAACGTGCACAGGGTATGGCTCTCCGGCACACAGGGCCACAGCTTAACGTCCCATCCGACGGACAGCGACCTTTACAAGCCCATCAGCGTCCCCTACTGACCGTGGGAAGGGCAGGGAATTTTGCGGAGATAAATCTCAATGCTGACCCAGCTGGGACTCAAACCTGGGAACTACAGATCACGAGCCGGGCGTGCTACCGACTGAGCCACCCCTGCCCCTATAAACAGGGCCATCTAGACAATTTCACATCTGGGGTAAACAATGCATGTTGTTTGCAACCAGGACAAAGAAAATAATTTTTCATTCTATTGAATAGTTAGTTGTTGCACACAATAATAAGAACTGACTATGCAGTAATTTGAAATTGCACCTGGGGCAGAAGCTCCATTCACCCCTGCCTTAGTAGAGACAGTCCTAATAATAAGTATTATGTGAAACATTTAGTACAGTGTACATTGGATAGTTAGAAGTTTGCAATTCTTTTCAGTATTTGTCAATTTTGAATAAATTTCTGCTAGTGTTTGCTGCTGTTAAATATTCCAGATTCTATAACTCTTTAAATGCTGACAATATTTTCCCAATTCAGGATTTAGACTTAGTGTAGACCTTTAACTTATCTTCAGTAGCATTTTACCATAAAAAAAAAAGACTTATTTTAGAAGTTATGAAGCATCAGATTTGGCTTTCCTCTGGGAAAACAAAAAATCGCTTATTTTTTGTCTAGGCTTCTCATCTCACTATGGGCTATGGTGTAATGCTCAATTAAATGAAGTGAGGAAATTCTCAAAAGCAACACATCTCCCCCCACTTTAAAAAACCCTCCACTTAACCTTCACCCCACTACTCAAACCATCTACCATTGTCTTCTAACCATTGGGTAGGTTGCAATCCTGATAATAATAAATTGTAATCCTTTCACATCATAATCTATACTAATAAAAAAGTTAACTTTATTGTAGTATTATTTAACAAAAGAGAGGTGTTTATGGCTAAAAGAAAAATTCTTAATACATTTGAAAGTGTAAGAATTAGTGTAGTTCATCCCAGGAAGAGGGGCACAACCACACCCATACCCCCCTTCTCCCCCCAAAAAAATGTATATTCAAATGAGATAAGAAGAAAAGCATTAACTGAACTTACAAAAAGTTTAAAGTAGCTATTACTTTAAACAGCTAAATCTTATGAAATCAGTAAGGAGAAGAACATGCATCCAACTCCAATAAGCTCTAAAATATATTTGTAAGTAGCATTGTGCACACCCCCAACATAAAAGCCTGAATATGCCCTTAATATATGATCATGCTATTTGCAGATAAAATTAGATATATTAGAAATATCGTTTATAATTGAAATCTGCAGTAAAAATTTTCACGAAAAGAAGGAATGCATTACTCCTAAAATATAGAGAATGCTTTCCCACCTTAATACACAGGCAAGAATCTGAAAAAATAATTTGGGGAAAAGGGGAACATTTGCCTGGTTTGAAGCGGAATAGACTGAATGCCAAGCTGGTATATGTTTTCCTCCCAATTTTTGGGGATATTAAAAAGGCATTCCTATAAATATGTATATAAGTTGACTATTTTTTTCCACCTCCCTTCTGGTATTAAAATTTCCCAAGGGGGAGAGACATGGACCCCTTGCCACCCCCACCCCAAAATTTGATCCTACCACTTTTTATGAGTAATAAAATAATTACATTTATTCTAGTAATATAGCATTAATTGCAAAGCTTTTCAGAACGGGAAATATGGTTTACTTTCAGTGAATGATGGATGAGTAGCCCTTTAACTTCAAACAAAACTTATTTTCAAGTAGCATTCAGAATTTAGACTTCGTGTGTACCTTTATCTTCAGTAACATTTAACCATAAAAAAAATATTGCCCCCGCCTCAGCACAAATGACAGGGAAACTGGTACGTAATCAGGAGATCTCGAGTTCGAGTACGGGAGGCGGATGGGCGGTTTTTCCCACTTACCTAATTACTATAAATGAATAACATTATAGTGAGCTTCATTCCGTCCTAACATAGACACTTTTGAATATTGTTAATATTTTGTAATCGATTCAATCAAACAGTAATGTAAACAGCATAAAAGAAAAAAAAAATTCTTCAAGAAGATTACTTGCCACGGTGGTCTGACACGAGCCTGTCAATATAAACCATTGAGAAGATTGTAATGAAGGCAAGACCTCACAGAAAGGCAACATAAAACAAAAAAAAAACATATGTCTACACCTTATCCGGGACTCGACCCCAGGTTCTTTTACGTTACAAATCAAACACGCTAAATCATTGATACAAGCATCATTATATTGTGCTTTAGATGATTAAAAATTGGGCATCAAAGTAATATATACATATGCAGTTACATAATTTATGAAGACCTAAATAACCAAAGAAGCAATTTATTATATTATCTCACCTGAATAAACCTTCAGATGCGTAAAACGCTATTTGAAAGCGAGTAGTACTAACTCTTGCAATAAGTACGAAAAGGCAAATCTTGTAAATTTAAAATAGATGAAACACGAATACCTTCCGGAACCACTCACAGCTTTAATTAAAATCAATTTGCTTAACCATTTGATAAATTTTACCTGCGACAAACAGCAAGCACAAGGCAACACACCATTCACGGTGTTGGCGGTACATTTGAGCGCTGTCAAAACCACCCGCACAGACGGCTGCGAGCGGATATCAGTAAACAGGTTTTCGGGCACAGGTTTATCTCCCGCAGTTGATATATCTCTGCTGCTGATGTCAGTCAGCTGCACGCAATGTTGGGATTGCCTTGCCAACGCTCATTAGGTCATATATTCGTGCTGACTGATAGAGCATCAATACAATCTTGATCCTTTTTCTACGGGCAAACTGCTATAGCAAAACAATGCAAAAAAAAATTAAAGGCCAATTTTGTCGTTTCCGTTCGGACGTTCTTGCATAAATAATACGAAACTTGACGAGGAGGCCTCAAGAAAGAAACGAAATTTAGAAGTCCAATTAGAGCCAAGGATGTGTGCGTGCTTATTTTCCGTGCGGAAATGTAACGAGAAGCGTTTATAGAAGGACGGTAAAAAAAATTGATGCATTACTTGATTAATATAATCGGATCTATTATTCTCTCTAGCAATGTTTAAAGATAACTTTATTCTCTAAGGGAGGATTAATAAGAAGAAAACATTTTCCTTTATTGTTTTCTCCTACGTAGTCAATATGTTTCCGGCTAATAAATCTAAAATAACGTGCGAGAATGAATTAAAGTTCATTTCCAAGAACTGATATGAAAGTCAAAATTAATTAAAAGTAGCTAAACGAAACCTGAAAATGAAATTATAGACATTAAAGAAGAAGCTTAGCACGAAATATGATGTACTTTGTTTATTATCAGACAAATTATAAAACAAATAAACCATTAAGCAGATTCCAAGAAAATTTGATCGGATCAAAAACTTCTTTGGTGCAGAAACTTCCAGGACTGTCCCTATTAGAGACCAGGCACACACATACAACAAAATACTGGCTGCAAAAATTATTTGCAAAGGATTTAGTGTTCTTTTCACTACAGATAACACTCCCGGCCTTCAAGGTAGTAATCCACACAAATGACCCTGATTTGGAGGTGATATGTCAAAATCGAAAGTAATTTTCGAGCTTCAAAATATGGTGAAGAAGTTTTTGGAACTTAGGACGAATAGTTATTAAGAAGAAATATAAATAAATAAAAAATTTTAAAAATACTTATCTGCCTAAATGGGCTCTAAAAAGTAGAAAATAAACCTAAAGCATATCGATGGTGCAATCAGTCAGAATTCGCATTCACTTCAAAGGAAGATAGAGCGCCGGCAATCTTGTTGAGTAGGTAAATCGGCCCCCTTAACCTCCCGTCACCATCCAGTATTCCTTAACATGCATAGGGTATAGTTCTACCGCACACGGAGCCACGGTTTAATGTCCCATCCATTGGACATCGGCGTCCCCTACTGACAGAGGGCAGGGCGAAAGTTTTGCACGAATCTGGGAACTGCAGATTACGAGCCTGGCCAACACCAGCTCCTCTAGGTGGTGTTGGCCTGGCTCGCTACCGGCTGAACCCACGCTCCCCCCCCCCCCTTTTTTTGAGTCGTGTTTGAAATAGCCCGTGACATTGGGGACGTCACAGGCTTTAATTTCATATATATCTCTTTAAAGTCGACCTCCGTGGAAATCCGTCCCCTCTTTTTTTCAGGGGGGGGGGGAGAGTTTAACTAAAAAGTTTTCATTTGACAACTAACTCGTAACTATAGAACTATTTTGACATTTCCTGTTTTCTAGGGGGTAAGAAAGTAAGGGAAGAATTTTTTTTTATAGCCTATGACACTGCCCGCGTAACAGGCATTCATTTGACGTAGGGCTTGTTACTTTCGACACTCGCGTTCTGGAGATATAGCAGAACGATAGTTTTGATATTTCCCCTTTTTTAGGGGGGGGAAACAAAACATGGGAGTCGATTTTTTATAGCCTATGACACTTCCCGCATTACAAGTCCGTTGCATTCGAAAGATATGGTGATTGGGTTGTTTCACCTGTGAACGGCATTTTTTTTTGCAGACAATGGGTTAAATGGCCAGGCACAACCGAGAAGGTTGAGGAGAAGGGACAACTGTTAGAAGACAGATGGTAACCACTCGTCAAGGCCATTTAGCGTGTTCTTTAACGTGCATAGGGTATGGCTTTCCAGCACACGGACTACAGCTTAACGTCCGATCCGACGGCCTTTCCAAGCTCATCTGTGTTCCCTCTGACCGAGGACAGTTTCACGGAGATAAATCTTACTCAGGTGGGGTTCGAACCTGTGACTGTAGATTATGAGCCTGGTGCGCTACCGACTGAACCACCCCCCGCCCCAAGATATTTTTTGACAAATCTGCGAACCGACAAAAGAAGAGCGAAAAGCAATAAGATAGGTAAAAAAAACTACATATCGAGCAATGCCAGTTTTTCTCACATGGAACCAACATGCTACAGAAAAACATTTAAATGCATGTTAAAAAACAAAAAAGAGCACCTAAGCAATGCCTGCTTATCCTTTTTCTTTGTCTCATGCTTTTGTGTAATTTTTAATTCTACAGTGCTTACCTAAATTTAAAAATTAATATCTTTAGCAATGATTTATCCACTATTTATAAGCTATAAATTTAACTAACACCTAATCTACAACAATAAACATTTCATAAAAAATAAAGCCTAATCTACAAAATAAACATTTCATTTCGATTTTTACTCGCCATATTCATCAGAAAATAATTTCGTAGGCAGCAGTTTAGTGTTAAATTGAGAAGTGGCGGAATCACTAAAAGCAATGTTCCCCCCTGAAAAAATAGCAAAAGAATGCCGTTCCCATCTACTATATCACTGGTTAAGGATAAGTTATACCACCATATCTTGGGGTTCCAAATTTTAAACATTTTGAAACTATAAAGAAATCATTAAATTTCTTGTATGTAAAGGTGATTTTTTGTTTACATTTCGAATAATTTGTTCATCAGTTAAATTCTTCCTACTTAAGCCACATTACCAAAGCTTTTAAATATCTTCTGTTTGGCCTTTATTTTTATATTTACAGTTGTCGTTTCTCGAAATCGTATTGAAAGATTTAATCTGATTTAAAACCTCATAAGCCATAATCATAAGTTTTACTTACAATTGGCCGCCCAAGAAGAAACAATTTTCTATAAACCTATCCTGACATCAGTTTCCTGTGCTGTGATGTTCTACAGAGAACTAGATAGAACTGAGAAAGAAGTATCCGTTGCACATCTTAGTGCAAATCCAGAAATGAACAGCAACACTTGGCAGCATTCCACAGTTAGAAAACACATCGTGAGTCAAACGGAAGTTTTGTAATTCATTTAACACGCTGCTGCGGTTGCTGATTTTAGTGCCTTTTTCTGACAGCCAAGGACAGGGACCACATTTTTACTGCTATCTAATTCTTCCCGCAACGTATGAAGCATTGCAGTAAACATTAAACGTCATGTCTTACCGTGAAGTAGATGTCTTTCCCTCTCAGGCTGTCAAATGGAGAATTCTAAGAAACCATTCAAATATCGCCAACCAGTAGATCGTTAGATTTTTGACATAAATATTTACTTACTGTTTTTCTATTGTCTAGCTAACAACTGACTCCAATAAACTTTTACTGAAAAGGTAAGATGAAGATCTTTGAAATCTTTTAATACCGTGTTGAGTCATGATGGGAATATTAAAAATTTTGAACAATGGCATATTGCTTTTCACAATGTACACAGGATATCTATTGCCTACGCAATATAGAAATGTTCCATTTCAGATGAGAAATTTTACATCATAAACTCGTATGTAGAGTCGGGCATCCCATCCTCCGTGAATGCATGGCATGCACTTGATCCTTACATGACCCTTCATTAAAGCAAAATATTTTCATGAACAAATATACACTTTGTACGACTTCGGACTTCAGACGTCACACAGAGAAAGCCATTTATTTGGTTACAACGTTTGTTTTACCTCTCAGCGGCACCCTTTTGCACACAGTTGGCTAAATGGCAAGGTCAGAAGGACCCCAGGAGATCAGAGAAGGTAGAGGGAAAGGGGCAAATGATACTCTTCCGTCAAAGCAATCTAGCGTGCTCTTTAACGTGTACAGGGTGTGGCTCTAATGCACACTGTATCATGGCTTAACGTCCCATCCAACGGACAGCGGCTTTTCGCAGCCCATAGATGTCCCTTTTCTCACCGCGGGCAGAAGGGAGAGATTAGCAGTAATAAATCTCAACACTAGCACAGTTAGGACTATCCAGAGAATTGAAGATTACAAGTATGGCGCACTACTCCTTTCAATACAATATAAAACTATCATTTACTCGTTATCTTTTTTTACAGTCATCAATGAGAACTTTTACACACTTATTCATACATGAACCTGAAACACCGCATAAGATTGTGAGATGGCACAATAAGATATGCGATCTGAAATCAGTGGGGACAGATTATTCCACAGTAGTATCCAATAGTGTATACTTCCTGTTTCGCTTATCGCAACAATCTGTGGTTGCACCTGTCGCGAGAGACGAAGAGGTGGTTGTCCGCACCGTGAAGTTTATCTTCATGAAATAGGAACTACGGGCGTTGAGCTTGTCGGGTTCAGTAGAACACATCGTAACCGTGGTTCCATAGCGAAGCACAAACATACACAAACTAGAAACAAAAGTTTGAATTACGTTGGACTAAGTACAGAGAACACCATGGGAATATCAATAACTAATAGGCATTCCCTTCGATCATAAAAAAAATGCTCAAAAGTCTCTAGCAGTGGGTCTCCTCCAACCTCATATAGCGGTGTTTATTCCATTCTGCGACAAGTTTTCCATTCTGCGACTGCAGTTCACTGGTAAAATAATTCGATTCTTTATAAATTCGACATTTTTCGTATTTAGTAAATAAAGAAAAAAATTACCTTCCTAAATACATCCTAAAAAGTAAAAAAAACATGTCAATGATGAAATCACTTTCTGAATTCATATTAACTTCAAAAGGAGGCAAGGTGCCAACATTTTTTTTCCTTGACAAGAGACACCAGTTTTGGCGCCCTATCTACTATTCGAAGCTAATATGAATTGAGTAGTTTTATTATTGGTATTGACATATTTATTTTTATTTTTACTTTTTTTATGGGTTATATATAAAGTTTTAATATTTTATAATTTAATTTTTGCCTTTTAGTGACAGATTTTTTTTAATACAAACACCCACTGCACTGCTGTTGGGAGACAGATGCTAACCTCCTGTCAAGGTCATCCAGCGCATTCTTTAACGTGCGCAGGGTATGGCTTTCCCGCACATGGCACCATGGCTTAATGTCCCATTCGACAGACAAGCGGCCTTTACTAAGTCCATCAGTGTCCCCTACCTGACCACGGCAAGGGCGGGAGTTTTGTGGAGATAAATCTCAACATTGGCTCAGTTCGGACTCGAACCTAGGAACTGCTGATTACAAGTCTGGCGTGCTACTGACTGAACCACCCTGCCCCAAATGCTACAGGAGATAAATTCTAAATCTCAATTAACCAAATCTTAATTTTAAATAAGATTCATTTCATATTTAAAGAGTTTCCAAAACTTTTGAACATTAGAAAAAATATTACTCACAAACAAGAATTTGGAAATTTTTAATTTTTTTTTTATTATTTATTTTCTCTGACATTTTGCTACTAGAAAAGGCTTATTTCAAAGTTAGAGAGTTCCATATACACAATGTGGAAGTATTCCAATACTTTGATAATTATGCAAATTATGAAATGCATAACTTCTTCATTTCCATAAACAAACTAGGACACATATCGCCTCTGGCGCATATGAGAATCTCATTTTCAAAGGCAAATGAAGTTATTCTTTTACTACTATTTCATTCCTTAAAAGTTTTAATTTGAGTTAGCCGATGATGGGAAAAATCTAAATATTATTTTATTAGCAATTATACAACATAAAAGTATTCGACTTTTAATTCTTAAATCTAAAAAGTTGTATTTCCCACATCTATTTCAGAAGAATGGGTAGATTATTGTTGTCAGTGGATTATTTTTTTTTAAACTACCACTAATTTTTCAGATTTCTATTATATATATTATTTGTAAAACTCGATAACAACGCTGCTATTTCATCACTTCAGTGATCTGTAAAAATATATATAACTATTAGGTATTTGAAAAATGCGAATTTATATTTCATTAGTAACAATCAAATTAAAAGAGAATTTTTCAACATTTCACCAACGAAACTTCATTTTTGTCATTAATACATCGTTGCAATATTTGTTTGAAATTTTGGAATTTTCAATGTTTTTTCACCGTTAAAGGGCGCAATTATAGTGTTCGAAAGATTCCGAAAGTGCGAAAAATATTTTATCAATTCCTATCTAACCTTAAAAAGATTTTTTTTTTTCATTTATCTCTAAATACAAACAATTATCTGCTAAAACAAAAAATTGTCTCCCCCCCCCACACACACACACTGGGTCTAAGAGGTCAATTCATTGTTGCCAATTGAAACATCATGGCGTTCACATTCCACCACCAAAAATTAAAATTTCTAGCTTAAATACGTCGTTTGCAATATTTGCTTGAAATTTTAGAATTTGCAAATTTTTCCACTGTTAGAGGTCGCAATTATAGTTTTCGGAAGATTTAAAAAGTGTGAATCGTAACATTTTATCAATTCCTATCTAACCCAAAAAGTTTTTTCATTTATCTCTAAAAAAAATTATCTGCTAAAACTAAAAAGATGTTTTCCCACCCCCTCTGGGTCTAAGGGATCAACTTATTGTTGGCAATGGAAACTTCGTAACCTTCACATTCACTACCAAAATTTCAAATTTTAGCATAAATACATCGTTTGCAATATTCGTTTGAAATTTGTAACTTTTTCCACCGCTAGAGGGCGTAATTATAGCTTTAGGGAGATTCGAAAAGTGCATATCGTAATATTTCATCAATACCTATCCAACACAAAAAGAAATTTTAATTTATCTCTAAAAACAAATACACCTATCAGATGAAGGGTGACATTTTCCAGCCCATCAGTGTACTGTTTCTTATTAAAGAGTAGTGGGGCTAGTGGAGAAAACCTCTGAGGCACAGTGGAGATTCAAACCTGGATATCAAGAGCCTGGTACACTATCAATTGAGCCAACCCCTACTCCTAGGCACAACCTCTCTTTTTACCAAGTTGGACAGCAAAGTTTAAAAATAATTATTTAATTTTTGTTCAATGGCTTTCATTTTTTGCAACAATTTAATTCACAGCTGTCTTAGAATAGGTATTTAGTTTCAATGTATGAAATCTTAAGACATAACCTAATTTACTTGTGAGTAAATAACTCCTTATATCTCAACCCCTAACTGGGATTGTCCTCCAAGGAAGCTTCAGTCCTGTTGAAACTCTCTCTTCTTTCTATATTAGTAGAATTCAGGTTTGTTGGTTTATGTGGCGCAAGGGCAACTTAGGCCATGCTGAAGCATGGAATCTAGAACACTACACATTAATACTATTGTACTAATACAGAAGAGAGTTCCAACAGAGCTGCAACTTCCTTAGAGCATAATCCTAGTCACGGATCGAAATATCAGAGTGTAGTCATAAGTTATTGAAATTAAATTCATTTTTAGTTCAAAATTGTTTGCAAACTTCTTGATTTATAAGACTATAAAATGTTTTACAAAGAAATAGGCTTTCAACTAAATTTCATAAAATTAACCGACATATAAACAATTTTTTTATAGTGTATATTATTTAGCAGATTTATGCCCACCTTGTTATAGTGTATATTATTTAGCAGATTTATGCCCACCTTGTTCAGATAATTAGGCTGTTTAATCTCTGAGTGCTGTATGGATAATTAACTCACACTCTCTATAATATAAAGGGTGTCCCTGAATTCATGACCCAAACATGAGGGGATGGTAGTACACACCGAACTCACCAATATTCGTCATAGAATATGCGGCCGCAAACGCAGTGAGGAGTCGGAAATGAAGGACATAGAGGTTTCCAGAGTGACATTTATTGGAGATCATTACAGCAAATGTTCAAACGTCGACCCACCAATGTTGATACAGGCAGCACAACGGTGGAGTAGTGATCGACGTACCTGCTCGTAAACATCGGGTTTGTTGCACACATCGGCGGCTGCGACAGGCAGTTGGGTTACCAGATCCTCCGCAGACTGCATGGGCGTCTCGTACATGACACTCTTCAAATGTCCCCACAGAAAGAAATTGATACAAGAAAGATTGGGTGATCTGGGGGGGGGGGGGCACGGGATGGAATCACGGCGCCCTATCCATCGGTTCCCAAATGTGGTATGAAGATGCTGACACACGTCCATGTTGAAATGGGTGGGTGCCACATCATGCTGAAACCACATACGGGCGCGGATTGCGGCTGGAACATCCTTCATAAACTGCTCCATCTCATGTCTGGTTGACACTGAGAATGCTGGGGTTTGGCCAATCCACACTTTTAAGCCATGCTGCCTTGTCTGGACCCTTTACCTGGGCTGTGTTTGCGGCCGCATATTCTATGACGAATATTGGTGGGTTTAGTGTGTACTACCATCCCCTCACGTTTGGGCCATGAATTCAGGGACACCCTGTATAGTAGGTAACACTCTCCATGTCGCACACTTCTATTTGATATACAACTCATTATGATCAACACGAGTTAAATTTCTGTAATTTTTTATGGGGGGGGACATAATTTGAGGTACACCACAACATTCACCATGTCAGTTTGCATTTGAGATATCACTTGTTACATATGGCAATCACTTACATCAGTGGTTCTCAAACTGTGGGCTGCGAGCAGCTCCGCAGGGGGTCACTTTTTTTTAAAGAAGAAAGTACTTCCCTACACAAAGGACAGATAATCTAGAAGCTATATTAGGCTTGTCCTGGTTTCTCATACAAACACTTAAACAAGGATATGCTTCCTGGTCTTAGCAGTCAAGTACGCTAACCACTAGACCAGATAAAGCCCTAATGGTTTTGTTTGCTAGCATTTTTAGCGAAAATATTTTTGCAATATTATATACATGTTTATATATGTGTGTTTTTCTGAAAATATTCTCTTTTTGAAGAATGTTGTTTTAAATTATAAGTTAAACCTCTTTATATACAGAATTTAGTGGTCTCTTACTGTTTAGTTTTGACATTTTTGTGGGGGGGAAAAAGTTTTGGGGCCTCACATTAAACCCAGACAATAAAATTATCCTTGATTTCAGGAACCACTAAACAGAATGTAATTATGATACGTTACATAGGTTTCGAAATACTACATAACAAACCACTTTCCTTGGCCACTGCTTGTAGCACATCTAACAAGAGGTCTTTCACTATAGCTTTGCCCTATATACTTTAAAATAATTCTATTGCTGGTTGATTCATTTTAATGAAACTTTTGCCACCTAACTTAGATTTTGACCAAAAATAGTATGCAAGGTCAATTATATGATGGTTATGTAAAAAAAATTTAAGAGACTAATGAAAAATTCTTTTGAGTATATAGGTACTAGTAAAATATTACACTTGTATCACTTTCACACTTGCATTTCTATAACCAGCTCAATTTCCCACTCCTATTGGGTGCTAATGACCAAAATGAAAAATCTTACTGCCATCCTCTAAAGGTGGAAAAATGAGAAAACTTAAAATGATATTACAAACGATTTATTTACACTCGAAAATTTTCTGATAGAATGTGATGGTCAAGAGGTTTATATCAGCAGCAATGATTTGTCCCCTTACCATCAGGAGATAAGGACACAGAACTTTTTGTTTTAAGAGAAGAATGAAAAATTATTTTTCTGTGTTTTACAGGTACTTCTTTTCCTTTTGTTTAGACTTTCATTTGAGATATTAATAGTTAGGCTCAGTCCCCCCCCCTCTGCCTCTTTTTTTCAGGGGGAGTGGATCAAATCCTTACACTATTTAAAGCGATTATGAGAGGAATCTGTATACCACATTTGCTGATCCTAGTTCTTACTGTTTAGAAGGAATTATTCCCCAATATTTCTTGTGTGTGGGAAAGGGTGGGATAAAGGTTGAAGGTGAAATCTTCACATTTCTTAAAGCCATGATGAGAGGAAGCTGTATGCCAAGTTCTTAACTCTTACCATTTAGGAGGAGGGGTGCCAGGCTTGTAATTGGCAGTTCCCAGGTTCAAGTCCCACCTGGGCCAGCATTGAGATTTATCTCTGCAAAGCTCCTTGCCCTGCCCTCAGTCAGTAGGGGACACTGATGAGTTTGGAAAGGCTGTTGTCTGGGATGTTGAAGGAGAGCCATACCCTGTGCAGATTAAGAACACACTGGATGGCTTGATAAGAGGCTAACATCAGTCTCCAACAGTTGTCCAGTGGATCTCCACCCCAAACTTTTCTGAGCTCTCAGGGTCCTTTGACCTGCCATTTAGCCCTTGGGTACAAAAAAGTGTCACTCAGGGGTAAAATAATTCAGCCCAACCATTTAGGAGGAATCTTTCCCAATATTCTGTGGGAAGGGGCTTTTTTTTTTTTGAGGGAGAGAATAAAGGTTGGGGGGGGGGGGGGGGTTAAACCCTGATATTGCTTGAAAACATGATGTAACAAAGTTGTGTACCAAATTTATTGATCCTAACTTTTACCATTTTGGAGTAATTCTCCTCTCCCCCCCCCCCCCCCTCCTTTTTTATTTTTTTATTTTTGGGAGGAGGGGAGATGAAATTTTAACATTGCTTAAAGCCATGATGAGAAGAAGTATATTGAATTTGATGATCCTAGTTTTTATCATTTGGGAGAAATTCTTCCCAATTTCTAGGAAAATAAAAAAAATTTCAAGGGCAGTTTTGAAAGAGGGTGGGTGGGTAATATTAAGGGCCAAACTCTCACACTAAGTTTCAGTTTCAGGAAACTGTATACTGAATTTAGTAATCCAAGCTCTTACTATTTAGAAGCAGTTGCTTCACTTTTTATGGGAAGAAAAACTCTGGGAGTCCAAACTTTTCAATGCTCTAAGTTATGATTAGAGAAAGCTGTATTTAGTGTGGTGGTCCTAGCTCTTACTGTTTAAGAGCAGTTCTTAATCAAACTGAAAGACAAAGTAAACAGACAGGCAGACTCTCTCAAACACATAACAGATTCTTTTCTTGACTTGTGTTTGCAAGCTTTGTGATCTGTATAACATTACTCAATTCAGTTTAAGCCTTTTTATAGTCTTTGATGTCATTCACAAGGATAAACCTGTTAAATAATTCATCATTGAAAAACTTCTTTTAGGACTATTATTTATAGCCTAAAATATATTAATACACTGGTTTCCATAAATTAAGCAAAATTGCTAATGTCACAGCTCTATAACTTCTAAAATCAGGTTTTTGCTTTGAAAAATGTGATTACAGATAAAGATTTCAATCAAATAAAACAATATTCATTCAGTATTTAATGACTTGTGAAAGTTTGAATATTTAGTGATAACAATGTCAGCCACAAAAATTGACTCCAGAAGTTAATTAAAACTTAGTAATAAGTATTGTATCAAAGTATTTAATAAAATAAGTTTGTATTTTAGAACTTTGTGTAAAGAATTGTTTCACTATTCTTCAATTTTGTATAAGTTTCTTAAGACTGGCATTGCTGTTGTTAAATATTCAAACTCCCATAACTCATGAAATATTGAATGAATATTGTTGAAAATTGAGATATTGATTTATTTAATTGAGATCTTTATCTGCAATAACTTTTTAGAAGTTATAGAGAGCTTTGACATTAGCTTCTCATTGACTTAACATATGGATTTTCCTTAATTTATGGAAACCAGTGGATATTGTATATATCAATGGTAAGAATATGTTTCAAATTAGTGAAAAAAATGTTTTATGAAAAAACAACAGGTGTTTAATGTTAAGAAACACATCATAGGTCTCTCAGACCCAGTGAAACCATCACTGTTATGAAACAGAGTTGACCAACAAAGGGTTAACAATTACATTAACAAGATATATCAAGAGATCCATGAGGAAGGTGAGACCTCAGCTGAAAGGAGTTGGCAATTTATCGGATATCATTCCAAGTAAAAATCAAGATAATTTCGTAGATATTAATTCCAACTAATCGTCTCAGCTTTTCTGACCATTACAGTGATATAGAGCATATTTTTTAATTTTAATATCTTAATTTTAGACAAACATTAAATTCTGCTGGGTTTGAGCCCCATATATGATATGGATATTTATTTTCTGACTTTCTGCTGTCTCACCTTCCTCCCAGATCTCTATGATATATTATACTGACAGTTTTTTGTTAGCTATTTAAGGGATAATTTATTTTTTTTAGTAGTAAATTAAAATTTAACAGCCCACTTCTAAAAAATTGATAAAGACATCTTTTCTTTTAGATGATTGAATCTAACAGATTACACTGAAAAAATTCTGGATATTTGGAAACATTTTTAAAAAATACAAATCATATGCCCACCAAATAAATTATTACAGTGATAAAATATACCAAAAAAAATGGAATAACCAATGTTAGGACCAATCCAAGATACCATCAAAATGGGCAGCTGCTCAGGGCGACAAAAGTTTAAAGACATTTTCACAACATTTAAATGTTAAAAATGGCTAATTAAAATTGTTCTGAAGGGGACACTAATTTTCATATTTACTAGGGGTACCAACATAAATAAAATAAAATAAATAATAAATACCCCCTCAAGAAGCTGCTTGCCACAGAGGTCTGACAGGAGCCTGTCAATTTATATGCCAAAGTAAAAGATCTGAGAGGATGGCAGAACCTCAGCAGAAAAACAACACATACATCCATGCCTTACCCGGGGCTTGAACCCAGGTTCCGTAGATCAGTAGCCAAGCGTGCTAACCACTCGGCCACGGGACGGCTACCAGGGTGTAAATGAAAGTATGGGAATACTGTTTTTCTGCACTTAGCAACATCATCTCAAGACTTAGAACCATGAAATGCCACTTGGCTGTCAATTACCCAAATCCCAATTTCAATTATTTCTTGATGTATCAAATACTAACTTTTATCTGAAAGCTAACAATTTTAATTTCTTTTTTTCTTGCACTGTTAACTACGGTGACCAGATGTCCCTGTTTTCTAGGGACAGTCTGTTGATAAAAAGCTGTGTCCTTGACAAATAACTGTCTCTGGAAGTGCCAATGGCAGGCACAGACTGGCAAGGGGTGCTGAGCATTGTAGCATCCTGGGCCTTCAATGCTGTGGGCCCTAGGGTCCTCACAGATACAGGATATTTTTAATATTAACAATTGTTATGTGATACAAATTTCACAGAATTGGGGAAAATCTATTTTTTTAAATATTAAATATGGCATGAGCAGGTTTTTTTCTACTAGAATAGTGCACTACTAGAACAGCATATAAAAAATTTTGGTCAGTAATGCAAGTGAATGGAAAATTGAGGTCGGAATTTCATAATGAAAGTTGTTCACCCTAGTTAGCAGGGTTTCAAAAGATATACATATAAAATTAAGGTAATATAATTATATGAAAAAATTCACAAATATTAGCATCTCCTATACTTCAGTTCTAAGTGAGTGTCTCTCAAATTGCAAATCTACAATTAAAGGTTAACCATACCATGATTCAGGCCACAGAATAAGGCATGCTACTTTAGAGAACAATAGAATAAGTGTATATAGTTGAAATAAAATTCGAGTAAAATGTAGCATTCATCAAGGTCGTTGGTGAATATTTACTTAAACAGTAGATGAACATTCAGTTGTTATTTTTTAATCTTTTCAAATTTTGAAATAGTTACTAAAATTGATTGAAACTGATTTTGGATTATGGAATTAGATACAACAAATTACAGATGATATAATGAAATGATTTAAATAAATCAAACAAAATTAGACTTATTTCAACATATTAAACTTTTAAGTAGTAAATGCCCAATATTTTTATTTATTTTATAGGTCTTCGTTTCGAAGTTATCTATATACTTAAAACACTTACCATGTACAAAGGATAAATTAGGCTGTTACACATACTGTCTCAAAATGCACTGATGTATTATATATTTTATATATATATTGTCTAATCTTGTAAACATAAACATTATAGATATACATAAAATACAATTTAAACAAATACACAATAGATATAATTCGTTGACTACTTGACTGCCATCTCAGCATTTATCGCCACCTATGAGTGAAAAAACTAAGCTTTTTCTGACCTACGTTCTGTGATTTTTTTCTCAGCTGAATTAATAAGAATATGAAGCATTTCTAACAATGAACTCTACTGTAATATTTAATTAAATAATAAATCATTACAAAATTTTAAACGTAAAACTTTTAATTAAATATTATTTAGTAAGTTTTCACGTTAGAGGTGGCAACTTTATGGAAAATTGTCCCATGTGATTGTTTACACTTTCATCTGCACGATAACATGTAATTTAAAGGATTTGTTCACCATGGAAATATTTTCTGCGGTTCTTTTATACACTGCTCTTTGTTATGCATTTAGTCAGCATTGCGTTTATTGTCTTTAATTGATTATACGCTCAATGATTTTAAGATACGATGCAATTCATATAACATAAAAAATGGCAAGAACATTACTATGCAAATTGCTACAGAAGAAAACTTACGATATTTTATCACAAAAAAATGCATTTATTTTATTGTTTATTGGGATAGTTGTAGTCTTAGTTTCTGCTCTACATTTCGGCGAGGTGAGTACAGAATGGGACGAAATTTCTCTGATCTAAAATTAATAAAATTGCTTTTCCTAAAATCCTGGAAATGGAACTTGCATATTTAAAAGGGGCAGGGGTGGCTCAGTCAATAACATGCCAGGCTCGTAATCTGCAGTTCCCAGGTTCGAGTCCCAGCTGGACCAGTATTGAGATTTATCTCTGCAAAACTCCCCACCCTGCCCATGCTCAGTAGGGGAGCTTGTTGCTATTTCAAATTAAAAATATATCATGAACATGACACCAGAAGACGGGTATAATTGCTGCCGAGTTAAAGAATTTTGTTTTAAAGTTTTGGACAATCTCAAACAGGATGCTGAAAAGGAGTGAGCCCATGGAGGCCCCTGAGTCTTGTCTGTAGATTTTGTTGCCAAATTGGAAATAATTGTTTTCAGTGACTTCGTGAATGGCATTGACTTCAGGAAGAGAAAATTTTTGTGCTTTGATTTTGCCATGTTGATATATTTTTAATTTAGAATGGCAGCAACAAGCAATTAATACTGCCAACAATATCTATCCTACAATACATTTTATGAAAGAGGAGGAAAATAGCAGTGTCATCTGCTATTTAGATGTTTTTATCCAAAAAGATTATGCAGGAGCTTTGATGACTTCAGTATACCAAAAGCCTGCCATCCCCTCCATCAGACACGTAGAAGATTGCAGCCTTCCATTCTATCATCCATTGGGCCTTCAACATTCATCAAACGAGCATTTATTTAAAAGAGAAATTAAAAAAAAATCCAATCCATTGCTACATCCCATGGCTTCACCCAACAATAATAGGAAATAAATTTTAAAAAAAACCCTCAAGCAGCTGCTTGCCACAGAGGTCTGACAGGGGCCTGTCAGTTTATATGCCACAGTAGAAGGTCTGAGAGGATGGTGGGACCTTAGTATAAAAGGCTAATCAATAAATATAGAAACAACAACAGAAGAGAGTTGGTTCTCCTCCCAATTGCCCTTTGAGCAGGCAACCTTTGCCAAATCTATATCTTATGTTCCTATCCTATGCGAATCGGTCCGCAAATTACTCGGAGCCCAAAATTGTTTTCAGCCCAGCTCCAAATCTGAAGAAAGTTATCAAAAGGGACAGAGATAAATTTAGCCTCTTTCAAAATTGGGCGTATACAGATTTCCCCTATATTTGCTAGATAATTCCATTGTCTACTATATCAGAAAAACCACATATTCTCTGCAGTAGAGGTTCACAGAGCATCAAACAGATGTCGGACAAAACAAGCTAACAACTGCTGCTGCCGAGCTGGCAATACAACACTCAGTAACCATAGACTGGGAGCACACCACACTGCTAGCACATGCATCCACTTATTATGAAACCATTGTTCATGAGGCTATTGAAATAATGACCTCACCAATTCCCCACCTGCAACCGAGACACTAGAATCATCCTTCACAACAGGTGGAAAGATGCTCTCTACAGCCATAATGTCACCATATAGTGCCACTTCACTGAAGACGGAGGCCTATCCTTGATGCGAAAAGCTTCCGAGTTTTCTCCTAAAAACTTTTAACATGCAAACAGTTTGAAGGATAAACTTAAAAATTGTATTGCTCAACGACAGAGAATTTAAAGATATTTTAATTAATTTCTGAGCAAGAAGGTCTCTTTTATTGTGTAGTTTATGAATTAAACAGTTATCACTTTGGAAAAGTTTAAACAGTCTACGATAGTGTAAAACTCAATTTACACACTATTGTACTTGCATAATATATACTCATAAATAAAAATCAGATATGTACATTTGTGGGTAAATTATTACCACCAGAAACACTTATCTTTTATTCACCTTCAGTAATATGCTTTGTTGTTGTAACCATAAATGCCACTTAATTATTAGATTTATATCTATGGCAGCACTATATATGTGAATACATATTCCAGTACTAATTATTGTTCTTTTATTAATTCATTTGCATTTTGCACTTGTAGTTCATGTATTCAGCTCTTCCAAGGAAGAGTCACTAAACAAATCTCTCATAGTTTTCCTGGAACTTTAACCCTTTCAGTACCATACTGGCCCAAAACAGCCAAGATTTTAAATGGACTAGTACAATCAATTCTATTTCTTCCTACCTGCATTTTGGGCCAGTATGGTAGAGAAAGGATAAAGGTATATTTTCCCATGTAATTTCACAACTGTACTGTTCAGTCATAGATCTTTCAGATGTAGTCCTAAATATTCAATCTGTTATTTAAAACATAACATCAGATAAAATCAGAAAATTAAAAGTACTATACTTATTTCTAATAGGTAAATCTAAGAAGATTCTGCATTTTTTTATTTACTGAATCAGGGAAATAAGTTTTTTGAGTAAATAGTGTAGGCATATATCTGTATTTCAACAGCAATGGATAAATCATGTTCCAGAGCTAAAATGATAAAATGAATTATGATTTTACCTTTAAAACATTGACTAACTAATGAGAGATATGAAAAGGATAAGAAGGAGAGTTACAAAATGTTATTCCTAAATTTCACCTAATGACTTGCCAAAGTCTACAAAACCATGTGTGTATAGTGATTTATTTTGTTATGGTGATATTTTTAATTGTAATTTAATTTCTTATATTTAATAATAGAATTAGAGGTGAATGAAGTATTGAGTCAATAATTAAGTTTGTGCAACGTAGTTACAACAACGTAGTGCAAATGTAGTTACAACATTTGATTTTGTTAATAACTTCAATTCAAACTGCTGAAGTCATTTCTAGAGGATTTATAAATGATAACTTAAGAAGTCAAAGCATTCAGGAAAGCTGATTTAAATGGTTTTAAGTCCTATTCATATTTCTATTGAATTCCTTTGTATCCCTATGTATAAATTTTAGCTGATTTTGTGTATTCAGCAGTTAGAATATTTAATACATGGAGATTGACAAGTCTTCATTTTCATAATTGTAGTACATGAAAAGCCCAAAATTTATGGCTACATGATAAGTTTTTATGGATCTTAAAATTAACTCTTATTTCCTTTTTTTTTAATTACATGACAAAATACATTTAAGGACTGCAAAAATTTCATCATTAGCAAGTAGAAATTTTGAGCTGTTATTTAAATCTTCATTATATGCCACAATGGAAGTATTTCTTCAAACAATGCCGTAATTAAAATACTAGAGTGACTAGTAATTTTCTTCCAGTTAATAAGCAAATTTTTAAAAATTCAATTTTTTGCATTAACATTAATTCGATTTTTAATGCCAATTCATCCCAAAGTTTAACACATATGAAATAATAGAAAATGTTTGTACTACAAATATCAATTTCTATTTATAAAAATATCTTTTGTAATGGTTGAAGTTTGCTTTATTTTAATTGAAACTATATCCTATGCAGACAATGCTAGAATGGAGCAAAGAAAAATATTCTTCAGTTTTTAATCCATATAGTGATAATATTGCAGGGAAAACTTTTCAAAGGATGTAAGTATTTTTTTCCCCTCTAATCTTCCTTCTGTTTACTTCTGTAATTAAATACTTTTCTAGTGTAAGTTCCCAATTTGTAAATGGTTGTAACTAAGTAAATATTGCAGTTTCATGTAGCAAAATTAAAAAAAAATTCCAATTTAATATGTAGTTTATGGATTACTACAGAGAAGTCTTCTCTTCTTTGACTGAATTTTTATGTACATCTCAATTTGATTTGTTATTTATCATAGGTCAGTTTATTTAATTCAGATATATAAAATGTGAATTTCATATTCTAAAATTGATTTTAGTTTGCTAAAATTATATTAAGTGTTGTTTTAATTGTATGTTTGCTACTATTTAAGGTATGGGATAATTTAGGTTAAATAATCCCAAGAACCAAGATCTGCCTTACAGAAATAGTGTGATAATATAAGTCAAATACAAAAGTAAATTACTCATCAAGCAGTTGCTAGTTATAGATGTCTGACAGTGCCCTAATAGTATAATATGCCATATAGAGACATTCTGTAAGGGAGGTAGGACTTCAGCAGAAAGACAATATCAGAAAGAAACATCCACACCTTGTCCAAATTTGAACCCAGATTCCTTACTCTACAACCAAGCATGCTAACCACTTGGCTGGTAATGATAACGATGAGGGGTGTTAAAAAAGTTCTTGGCATACATCTGCAGAACAAAAACCATGCACTTACATCAACAAAACTTTTATTGTCCTTCAAAGTGCTCCCCTCCAGCATCTATGCAAAGTTGAAGATGCCTATGCCAATTTTGGAACACTTGGTGGTGTTCTGGTTGTGGAATACTCTGCAACAATGAATGAATACATTTTGCAAGATCGTGCACCCTTGAAAAAATTTCCCAGCAAGTTTTTTTTAATTTTTGGAAATAACAAAAATTGCATGGTACAAGATCAGATGAATATGCAGAATGAGGTATTCATTCTTAAGATAGTCTTAACTTGCCAGGTTTTATGAGCACCTGGCATTGTCAAGCAGGATAACATACCTGTTGTTGGACACTCCTCCTTCATCTCCTTAACTGAGGTAAGGATGGCTCAGTTGGTAGTGTGCCATTCTCATAATCAGAAGTTTCCAAGTTCAAGTCCCAGCTGGGCCAGCATTGAGATTTATCTCCACAAACCTCCCCACCCTGCCCTCAATCAGTAGGGGATACTGATGGACTTAGAAAGGCTACTGTCTGTCAGATGGGACATTAAGCCATGGTCCATGTGCGGGAGAGCCATACTCTACGCACATTAAAGAATGCACTGGATTGCCTTGACAGATGTTGATAAATAATTGTTTCCACACTGCCAATCAATATACTGACATTTAAACTTGTTACCTGAACAGTGATATGTGGATTTTCCTTAATGAGTATGTGAACAGCAATGATGGTTCTCTTGTACATGGCCTCCTTTGGTCTTTGAAGAGAGATCTTTGAAGCTCTGCTTCAAAGACCTCTCTTGTGCAGTGGAGTTGTACTAATGGAGTAATGGTCTTGTACTAATGGAGTTGTACAATAGAATTGTTGTACCTATTGTTTTAGTTATTAAAGGTACTCTATTTAAGTTTTTAACAAAAAAATATTAAATTTCACATATGCTCACCTTGTCACAAGCCAACAATAACTGAAACATTTAATGCAGCAAACATTTAATGTTAGGTGCATCAAATTCAAAGTGCCCAAATTTCTTAGAATAAAATTTTATCTGCTGTTGTAAAGAAAAATGCTACACATATTTTTCATACAGATAAGCAAATTTGTATTGCATGAACACAGTGAAAGAAGCTTTACTGTATTGTTTCTTTATTTATAATTTTATGTATCACTAATGCATGCTGTGAATTAAGTATTATTGTTATCAACAAGAATATTTTTTTCTCTCTCCAAGGTTATGTCAATATGTTCCTATTGATGTAGTATATACATGGGTTAATGGCACAGATCCAAAATTTTTGAAAGGATTAGCATATGCTAGAGAAGAATATGGGTTTACATCTAGTCATACAAAGTAAGATATTTGTTGTTGTTTTTCACAAAAATCTGTTTTCCTTGAGATTTTGACAGATGTGTATTTGTTTTTTTATTTTTATACACTGATGCTCAAAAGTTAAGCAACAAACACAAAAATATAAATTTCAAACAAGTCTTTCTTTGGATTTCAATGAAATATACAGGTGAAATCCATCATCATATATACCACTAATACCTGAAAAGCAAATGAATTTCCATGAATATTTAATGAGATATTCAAATTTGAAAATTATCACCTGAAAATGGCATGTAAAAGTTTGATGATAATATATGTTGGACAGCAATACTTGCTGCACAACAACCCCATTTGCTGGGATACAGCTTATCCTATGGATGCAGTGAGGTTGAAAGCAAACTGGTGTGCTGTATGGGTTCTAATGGTGCCTTGCATTTAGGATCAGATAAAGGTTGTCCCTAGTAAATGTGGCCCTTGAATGTACAAGAACAGGTCTTCTAGCTATGGTTTGGCTTGTTTGAAATCAATTCCAATAGGAGCTTACAAATGCTGTGATTCACATTTAGCCATCTGGCTACCTCAAACTGATGTCTGGTCTCAATCCTCTTAATCAGGGTCATCTCCAGGCCTATCAGCCCCCTGTGCAAGATTTTTCAAGGGACACTTTCAACTTAGGATTACAATAAATCAAATTTAGAGTGCATTTTGCACCCCATAAATTTGCTGCCTTGTGTGGTTGCACCACTCGATCATGCTTTAAGCTGGCCCTGCTCCTGATTGCTTGCCACATCATTTCTTCATTCAAAAGATTTCTTCTGGCCATTATCTAACAGTTAGCTATCTCGGATGTCATATGTCAAGATTCTAACATGAACTGATATACAAATGAGGTGCTTTTTATACTGACGTTTCATGTGCATGACTGTGTTTAATGCAAATTTCACTGCAGATTTGAAAACATTGTTCTTATGTAAAAAAACTGCCTTTTGCTATTTATTGCCAATTATCACACATGATATGCCATTTTTTTTTTTTTTTTGCATTTTTGCTTAACTTTTGAGCACTAGTGTATTTTAATAATATGTATGATAATATAATTGCTGTTCAGTCCAAAATGCATGAATTTCTGTATATTGTGGAGCTGGAATTAAGGACTATAAAAAGAAATTCTAAAAGGGAAATGGGAAACCAGTCAGTATAATAGTTAAATATTGTCATTGACTGATGAACTGACATATTTTTTACATCTCAAATATCATAAAAAGTGTTGATTTTACTGTAAAGTTTAAATAGCAAATAGTCAAAACATTGAAATGGGTGATATAAATCATTTCAAATTAAAAGTATAGATGCAATATACAACTTGTGTTGTTTTTTAGTTTAAGATTATAAGTAGTTCAGCATCTACAATAGCAAAGTAAATGATGATACCTTAAACTTCAATCTGGCAGCAAATCATACACAACTGGTAGCATTTTACTCTCGTTCTACTTTATGTAGCTCAAATAACTACAGGAAAAAAAATTGCAACACCTGGAAGGATTAATGCCATTTTATTGAAACACAGACAGCTGTTAACATACACTGAGATGTGTAATTGATTACATTATCAAAAAAAATAGAAAATTACCACTTTACCTACTCGGTAAAGTGGTGTAATTAGTATGATGTTGAACCACCCCACGCAGCAATTCATTCATGAACACAGCGAGGAAGACTATCTTACAGCTCTATAATGTCCTCTGGAGGGATACAACATCAAATAGCGTGAAGTCATGGTTTTGTTTTAGCAACAGTGTTGGCACATCTCTTGGGTGTTGTTGGAGCTGTCGGTCCATCATGTCTCAGACGTGTTTAATAGGTGAAAGGTCCGGTGAGCGTGCTGGCCATGGTAGTACCTGAATGTTTTGCTCATATACTACAGACTAATGTGGGCTGTGTGGAGATGGGCATTATCATTGCTGGTAAAAGGTTCCATGCTGATAAACAAATGTGACAGCCACTGGCTGCAAAATGTTGGTAACATATCATTGGGCAATTAGAGATTCCCTTATGATAACCAGTTCTGACTGAGATGTCTGACTAACGGCACCCCAAAGCAAGACACCAGGTGCTGGAGCTGTGTGACATGTTGCACGCACTGGGTGGCGTTCCTTTCCCCTGGATGATGGCAAACACATTGTCTCCGTTGTGCTGACCAAGACAAAAATGAGATTCGTCACTAAACATCATAGTACTCCACTCTTGTTCTTTCCAGTTTTGTCTGAGGTGACACCACTGAAGACATGCTTGTATATGGGCAGATGTGAGGGTTAAATGCAGTGCTGAACAATAGGCTCACAATGAAAACTGTAAAAGCCTGTTGTTTACCGTCTGCCTGGTAGATATTCATTGTGTTACCTGTTGCCAGTCTCCTTGCAGTTGCACTGTAGTCACGAATCTGTCATGCAATGCCATGCATCGCAAATGGCGGTCCTGTCACCCCGTGGTCATACATCATCTTCCTGATCCTTGTCGGTGTGTGCTAGATTATTTTTGAACCCACTGGCACCATATATGTACAATGGTGCTGGGATTGTGGCCAACAAGGTTGGCCACATCTCTGTACGACAAACCAGCTTCTCTAAGGCTGATGATTTTTCCATGCTCAAAGTCTGTTAACTGTTGGAACAGCTGTCAATATCTGTGTAAGGGCATCTTTAGCAGTTTAGAACAATTTCCACAACATTTTGTCAAGCAAGGAGCTTTGGTTGTCTTCATCTATGTTTGACTGCTCTGTACCTGTGATGTCAGCTCGCACCTGTCCAATTGTTTTCGATCATCCTGCAAACCTAATAATTTCCATACATTTCCATATATTACCTCCTCCCTAAATTTCATCACATTTTCATAACTTCTTGCAAGTGTTGCATTTTTTATTTCCTGTAGTGTACAACTAGTAGCATTTTACTGCCATTTTACTTAGGAATAAGTATATAATAGCATTTAATATTCTTTAGTCTTCTGCTAGAAAACTGATGCAGTACTTACAAGAAAATAATTGATATAAGTCATATTTTCAATAAATCTGATAAATGAATTTAATTGTTAAGTTTATTTAAAAGTAAGGACTGCTCCTAACAAATATGAAATGTGGAAGATTTTTGGATTGATGGAGTTTTCAATTAAAAAACTATCTTCCTAAATGTATAATCAAATGTCAAAAATAAAAATGAAACAGAATTATCAAGGATTAAATTAATTACCCAAATCATATCAATTTCAAAGGAAAATAATTTGCTTTATTTCTTACTTTCTAGATCATGTCTAGGAAGAAAGATAATTTAGAATTTTTTTTTCTTTCTCATATAAAGACATAGTATTGTAATTGTGAAAAGAAATCTAAATATTTTAGAGTAGGAGCACATCTAGGAGTCCTTGAATCTTAAATGCAGTGTTTTCTGGTTGGTCAATCAGTTTGTCTATGCAAATCTCTAATATATGAATGGCTCAAAGTATTGAACCTAAATTTTATATCAGGCATATTTTCACTGGGACTAGTGGCCCTATGAATTTAAAATTTGTGACTAAAGGTATCTGCTATAAAGCAGTTTTATAAAATGGAAATAGAAATTTTATTTTAAAAAAATAACCCTTATGATTTTCAGAAGATTTTTCTTGTTTATATGTGGTACAATCCCAAACACTACTACATAAACCACATGTTCAAAAAATAACTGCACATGCACACTGAAATAAAGTTTCCATCTTGGTGATATTGCCCATTAGGGTTGGGTTGTTTCACCTCTGAGTGGCACTTTTGTGCACACAGTGAGCTACATTACTGGATCCCAAGGGCTCATTGTTGAGTAGGGGAATGGGATTCACTGGAAAGCTGTTAGGAGTTAAATAGGAGCTTCCCATCAAGGCCATCCATGTGTTCCTCAACATGCACAGAGTATGACTCTCCTGGACACTCTGCCATAGCTTAATGTCCTATTCAAAGGACAGCAGCATTTCCAAGCCCTTCATTATTGCTTTCTCATTGAAGACAGGATGGGAGATAGCAGAAATAAATCTTATTACTGTCATACGTGGGACTCAAACCTAGAATCTTCAGATTACATTATCCGATCTCTGCTACCCTTTAGGAAACCACATATTATGTCAGGGAAATTCTCCTGCTTAATGAACCTTTAGAAGTGAGTGGTGTACTAGTGCTAAAGTGAGAAACTATTCCTTCTATTTAATCCCAAAACAAAAGTTTATCTTGACTAAATAGCAGATATATTTTACTAAAATATAAGCATGATAATTAAGATTCAGCACTAGAAAAGCACAAGAAATGCCCTTATTCATGGAACACTTGAATAGTTGCTTAAAAAAACTAGGTTTTGTTATGAGTGGGATCCAAACCCATGACTTACTGATAATGTCAGGTGCCTAACCCCTGAGCTATTACAAGCTAGCTCAGTTTCAACTAATGGAGACCATAATTTTCCCAATTTGCAATTACTTGTTGTGCCACCTATTGAATGAGAAGGGACAGACTAGCTGTCCACAGCAATAGGGTAATAATTTTTATTGTCAAACATGCAAAAGCATTTTCAATGCAAAATTTAGCACTAGAGAAGTACAGAAAATGTCCTACGTTCAGTTGATGAATACAGGACATTTACTTTACTTCACAAGTATGTTACTAGGAGGTCATGGTTCAGATCCCACTTGCAGTGAAACTCAGTTTTTTCAGCAAACTATTCAAGTGATAATTAATATTATGGATTATTTATGTGTACTATATATTTTATTATAGTTCAGAATGAATTAAAAATTATAAATATTCAGCTATTTGTATTATTTTTAATATCAAGTGTTATTAAAATTTTCATGTAAAAACATTTAAAATCTTTAATTATTGTTTCATTTGTAATTTCTGTTGGTAATAAAAATATTAGATCCTAAATAATGAAGTTACTTATTTATAATTTTTAGCAATATAATTTTCAGTAATAAATAAAATACTTTAGTCAAAAAAAGTGCATTGTGCATTTTAAATATATCATCTTTTAATGCAAAAGTAATATTTCAGGATATTTTTATGCTTTTTTACAGTAGTTGTTCATTATCTCAATGTGTAAGATCACATATGGCACTTGTGAAACCTGAATTGCCAAATACTGTGACATTAAGTGATCTTGAAGAAGCAGACCCTGCATTTGAAGATATCTCAGGAACTTTTATTGTTGGATCTCCATATGATAACCATCAAAACATAATAGTTTTAATATTTCCTAGCATTGAAATTGGTAAGATTATTTACATCTTTGTTTCCTTTAACCTTGCAAGAATAAAATGTAAATATTATTCTTAAAGCACCTATAAAAATGCAATGGTATTCATAACAATAATTTTTTAAGTTTTGCAACATAGCTGTAGAGATTATTTTAGTATCACTTAAAACTGTATGTGTGAATTTTTCATATAATCAAGGGTCCATAGATGTATCTAGTATTGTCACCAACTGCAGAATCCAGTCACATATAGTATCTTGTAAAAATATGAAGCTGGCAGCAAATATTTTGGTCACCAAAATTAAATGTATGCTCACCACTAGTGATTAAACAAATATATTTGTGAACCTTTGCAGCATGCTTAGCTAGGTGCAAAGGGACCTGTGTTTAAGACCCAAATAAGATGAACATTTCTTTTTCTTAGTTTTTTTTTCCTGCTCAGGTCTCACATTCCTCATAGATCTCTGTGGCATATTATACTGATAGGCTCTTGTCAGACATCTATAGCAAAGCAGCTTCTTGAGGGATATTTATTTGAATTTGTGTATATGCTGATGAAAACTATGTGCATTTGTCTGAGCTTCATAAAAATATATTTTTGGCTCAAATATGTTGTATCTTGCAATAAATATTCATTGTATCAATTTATTGTAATTAATTATAATGTTAATATAATTATAATTTTTATTAACAGAAAAAGGCACAATACACATAAAATATGTGCAATTGCACTAATTAGTTATGTTTTATTTTCTGCAGCAAATCATGTTATTGAAAAGAATACTTTCACATTACAAGGGCAGAATTATACCATCAGCACAGCTTACATAACTGATAATTGGATGTCACAAAACACTATCCTATTGAAAGATATTTTTATGATGACACAAGTGCCATCTGGCTATTCTGAAGACCAGATCATTGAGAAATTGCCAGTAACTGTTAAAGATTCAATATTAAAGGTATGTTTAAAAAAATGCACATTCGTTTTCTTATTTTTTGCAACCATCTTGATTACATTTTGTATTTTTGAATGATAATACATTTCCAAAGTATTTTGTGATGAAATCTGGAAAAAAAAAAGGATCTGATTTACTGTATTCTTCACATATTTTGATTCAATATGAATTTCTCCTAATTCTGAATTAGATAATTTAGTGCATTAATGGTTAGAAGATTTGGAGCAAAAAAGTTTCTCTTTACTACCCAATATGCAGTGCTGACATACACATATATGTAGCATTAGCTATCTAAAGTTTTTGAAGCATATATCTATATAAGCCCATAACTGTTAACAAACATTCACCAATAAAATATGCTGACTATTAACATCTAGTTTTTCATTGGTAATGCCAACTAAAAGTATGATAAGAAAAGTAATTTCATACAATATCCCCAATATAGTCATCAAATATAGTGGCTCTATTGGTTTTATGTATTGACTAAAACAACAACTATATTGTGGGTTTTAATAGAAGCTGGTTCTAAAGTGAAGAAAATTAATTAATTCAGTGATTAAAGTAGCTAGTGTGCAACCTGATTCTGGTTAACTGTATCTATTATAGATTTCTTGCAAAAGAGCAGTCTTAAAACATATTAGATGATCTACAGTTATAAAGGATTTAATTGATGTATTTTTTTATATATACTTTTAGGTATTCCTGCATGAAGAAAAAAGCTTAGCAGTGCTAACTGTAGGTGATAGACAAGCTCTAGATACAATAATGAAATTGGATAATGTATCATTTGAGAACAAAGTGGCATCAATTACTGCAGCTAATCTTGTTGTTGAACTTCCATCTGTAAGTATATTTTTTGTAGTAAAAGTTTTTTTGTCTTTTGATGCAAGTACTTGTGAAAATTATGCCTAAATGTAAATCTAAAGTTGTGAACAGAATGAAAGAGAATCTCAATAACCTGGCATCACTGTGACACAAATCTGGATCCTTCAGTTGCATGATAGAGGCTTTAATTATCATGTAATCTTTTCAGATCCTGTACCAAAATTAAAACATGTTGACTTAAGCATCTAATTTCAGTAGCAAATCCTGCTTGATTCCAAGTAACATCTAAGATTATTATTCATTATTATCTGAAGTAGAGCTCATATAATTAATAGTTTCAAAGTTTGTAGAATGAAAATTTGAAGTTCTTATATTGTGATGTCCATAGTATTCTTCACATAATATTAAAGTTCCAGCATTTTTTTATCATTTTCATGTAATTAATAAAAGTATGTAAATACTAAAATACAATTTAAATAAATAAATAAGTAATAATTTCATTTCCTTTGTTTATTTGAATTATATTTTTATTTCCAATTTCACATTCTTTGAAAGATTTCATGTGTCTTTTTCAAATGTAGTTTTTCATTCATAAAACCTCTAAATAATGTTATATTTCTTCCAGACATTACTTGTGTGTACTGAATCTACAGTGAACAATTTGCTCTATGAAATTTTTTTTAGAGATGTTTAATATTTTATAAATAAAATTGTTTGAATTTCTTTATTCTAAATTTTGCATTCATCTCTTTTTATTTGTTTTTACAGGGTCATGAAGATATTTCTGCTAGTCGATTCACTGATAATGAAGTATGTTTTAAGAATTATAACCTGCAAAGATTTATTAAAAACTCATTTATTCAATGTATTGTAAACAGTATGTGGATTTATTTGCATATTTAAATACATATAGATAGTTGTACAGGGTTGGGTTGTTTTACCTCTGAGCGGCACTTTTTTGCACACCATGGGCTAAATGGCCAGGTCACATGGACCCTGAAGGCTCAGAGAAGGTTGGGGGAGGAGACCCACTGGAATAGCTGTTGGGAGACAGATGGTAGCCTCCCGTCAAGGCCATCCAGCATGTTCTTTAACATGCAGAGGGTATGGCTCACCCGCACACGGGGCCACGGCTTAACGTCCCATCCGACGGACGGTGGCCTTTCCAAGCCCATCGGTGTCCCCTACTGACCGTGGGCAGGGCGGAGAATTTTGCGGAGATAAATCGCAACGCTGACCCAGCTGGGACTCGAACCTGGGAACTACAGATTACGAGCCTGGTGCGCTACCGACTGAGCCACCCCCGCCCCTAATTGTATAGCAATTTGGCAATTTGTATATATATATATTAGCCGTCCCATGGCCGAGTGGTTAGCGCGCTTGGCTACTGATCTAAGGGACCTGGGTTCGAGCCCCGGGTAAGGCATGGCTGTTTGTGTCGTTTTTCTGCTGAGGACCTGCCATCCTCTCAGACCTTCTACTATGGCATATAAACTGACAGGCTCCTGTCAGACCTCTGTGGCAAGCAGCTGCTTGAGGGGGTATTTATTTATTTTATTTATTATATATATATATAATTCAATTAAACATTCTACTTCTCTCTATGACTTTACCAAGTATATTGTTATTTTTTTTAGTCTTCTATGCAAGTATTTTGAATTCATATAAATGTTTTTACTTTGTACTCTTTTTTTTTTTCCATAGTTATAATCATCGAATTTCCAAATGAGTATTCATGTAATCCATTAAAATAGAAAAAAAAAGGGTTTAAACTCTTAAAGATAAGAAGCACTTTTATTTGAACATCACATGCTTAAAACCATTGTGATATTTTCAGCTCTTAAGTGATGAGATTTATTTAGATCTTACGACTACATAGTCATTATCAGCTGCAAGCTGGTCTAGAAGGAGCATCAGTATCATTTTTAACAAGTTCCTAAAATTTTGTTTTAATATTTAATTGTTTGTGGTTGTAATTGTATTTAATACCAGTACATAAATATTAGTTATGCACTATTTGTAATATATATATATATATTTATAAAATAAAAGAAGGTGTCTGTCTGTCTGTCTGTGGCAGCCATAACTCATTGGGATATCAACATACACACTCCAAATTTTCAGAGAGTGTTTCTGGTTGAGATCCAGATTGCAGTGCCAAATTTCAGCTCGAAAGTCCAAAAGGGGGGCTCAAAAATATTTGCTCTGTTATTTCTACAGGAAAAGAGAATCGCTGTCAAATTTACTGTTGCCATTTAAATCTACTGCCATTGCCAGATTCCCCACATTTCCAAAGGCATTATTGAGGCATTCCATTACAGCTAGGGACCTGATTTCCTAGCCAAACATGAGGTCGAGCAGGGGGCACCCGCCTAAGAAATTTGGGACCTTTCTGTGAAGTATGTCGAGAATTCAGAATGCCAAAATCTGACGAAATAAATATCTCAATCGTTTGTCATGGGCTCTGAGAGCACTTGACGAGTAAGCAACCTTTGCAACACCTGGAAATTCTTCATGTTCAAACTGTGTAAAATGTCAGGGCTTACAACTCACAAAACTAACCTTTAGTGCAGGAAACAACAGAATATGCAGATTAAAAATGAGACACAAGCTGTCACAATTTGTATAGAAATGAAACCATGGGCCAAGTGAGAACCTGATTTTTAAACCAATCACCGGGCCACTCAGGCAACACTGTGCAGGAAATTTGGACCGTGCAAACAAATATCACGGGAGCCATAGGGCCGCAAAATCTGTGGTAACGGAAATAAAATCTCGATAGCTTATGCAGAAACTAAGCCACGGGCTATGAGGAGTGTTCGCTGACATCAACAATGATCTGGGCAAATTAATTCTTGTTGAAAATCTGTGCTAAAGTGTTGGGGGGGGGGGTCTTACAAAATTTACCTTTAATGCAAAATGTGAAAATAAGAATATACAGGTTAAAAGTGATACCCTGGCAGCACCAGGTATGTTCAGCTTGTATAACATAATTTGTGGTTTAAACAGATTATAAACTTGATTTAATCCTTTAAAGGCTAGATTAGGAATGAAAGCCTTTGTAAACAGTGTATATTGATACAAATTGTGAGATGTTAATAAACAAGCATTCAAATCACAGGAACATATAGACACATGCCTTTCTCTTAGTTTAAACCAGTAATATAGTGATCCGAAATGTAGACCACAGAGTTATAAATATATGATAGTAAGTCTATGAGTTCACTCTCTGCCATCATATGCCACTTCAAAAATGGTTACTATCTTACATATTCTGACAGAATTTTTCCAATTTGTTAAGAATTATGTTTATGTATGTGTTTTATCTCTTTATTTTATTTTTCTGGAAAATCAGAAAAGAATTGTTGATTAAACAAAGAAAAAATCGCTAGTTACTGTCAATTGGTCTTATAAAATAGATCTTTGGCTTTAATGCACTGGTGGCTTTATCAGCTAACTACCATATTAGTAATCACTACTTATTCAAAAAAAATTTTCTTCTAACAAAATTTGAGAATGAATCACTAAAATTTCATGGCCACTATTTTAGCAGGACAGTAGAGGAATTTGTGTTAATCCAGGATCTTAACTCAAATCTCAGCAGCAGAATTATCATTTTATCAGTGTCATTTAATAAAATATGTAGATGTACAGTGATGGCTCTAGTGAAGTATATTTCTAATCCGTAAAAAAGAGATTTCATATATTTACTTGACTTTACATTATAATTTTTTTTCCAATTTATACCTTTCCATAATGATAATTTTAAAATAAAAAAGTGGTGTAATAATGAGTAGCAAGTGCAACTTTTTTAACAATAATACTTTTAATATTTTTATGCACACTGTGATTTGCATATTCCCAATAGTGTTAATATTTGATTGTATATAATCATGAATTACTTCATTTTTAAAATATGTAATTTAAAACCAGTTATTTTATTTGCAATATTCTAGCACATTGTGATTTATATTTTCCAGTTTTTTATCTGTAATATATAGTTTCAAATTGTACATTAATAAATCAAATTCTAATTTGTAGGAGCTTCGGTATTCTTTGCGTTCTCTTGAGAAACATGCACCGTGGGTACAACACATATATATTGTAACAAATGGCCAAATACCTCATTGGCTCAACCTAGACAATCCTCGTGTTACAATAGTTACTCATGAGGTATGCATTTTTTTGTTTGTGAAAATACAAATGGTCAAGGAAATAAAATTTTTGTTATACATATTAAAATAATGGAATAGATGATTGAATCTATTTCATTAAATATATTCCTAACATAATCTAAAATTGCATAAACTTTATTTCTAATAATTACAATATAAAAAATAACTGAATAATTTTTGATGTAGTGATCACTATCTAATATAGTATTAAAATAAATAGTGACTTTTATGGAAATTTCTCTTTAATTCTTATATTTGTACTTGTGGAATTTTTCTCATATTTACCTTCCATTTAGTGTGAAATGCATACATAAGTGGTCTGTCAATGAGAAAAACCCTATAATATGTGTGCTTTAAAATTTGTAGTTGTAAAACTGTTCTAATTTAACTTTAGCATATTCAAATATTGTTAACTAGTATTTTTGGATATATATTTCAAATGCATAACTACTTATTTAAGAAAACCAAGAAAATGAAATCCATAAGTAATAAACTCTGTTTAATTTTGTCCAGTCAGAGGGATACCTTGTAACGCTCCAAAAGATGATGAAATACTTTTAAAGTTTGGACCCTTTGTCTGATCCAATTATTTTCATGCTCCGGATAGCTGAGTCAGGCACCAGGCAATAATTGACAAATTGCCAAAAATAAAGTTTAATTAGGGTTCGAAATACCAGCGAGCGTTAATGAGTAAGAATTCAAAAATATTAAATGATTGTCAAAATTTTATGTTAATGCTAATCAAAACAAACTAACATTGCTCAAGAGAAAAAAATTAGTAAAGATTCAAAAGGTTTAAATTGCAAACAATTTATTTCCAAAAAGCACTCACCAAAACTTCAATAAAGAAGATACTACATCATTTCTTACTACAAACATCTTCAACAAACTCCAAACTAAAACTGATCTCTAAACTGTGCTGTGCTACTCTCTCTACTATCTTCTGTGATACTGTGACAACATGTCACCAGGTTATAACAAGAGGTACAAAGCCCTGCACGTGTCATGTTGCATGCCGGGAAAGACATTTGCATAAATTGACAAGTGGCGCAAGCTATGACGCAAGATGGGGTGTGTCCTTGTGCACACGTTTTAGCAGGTGACAATCGAAAGTTCGGAGTTGCTCATGTCAGGGCAGACAACTACAAGAAAATGGTTAAGGACATGTCTCTGTATCACAAACTTGACTGCAATATGTCCTTAAAGATCCACTTTCTCCATTCCCACTTAGATTTCTTCCCGAACAACTGCAGCATGGTTAATGATGAGCTAGGTGAATGTTTTCACCAGGACATTGCAATGATGTAGAAACAGTACCAGGGAAACTGGTCCACTTCAATGTTAGCTGACTACTATTGGATGCTTGCCAGAGATGATCCTGAGCAGCTGTACAAGCAATGGGCAAAGCGACGTCAGAAGTAGAAGTGTAGTTTTACTAGTGCATGTCATATATTACTCTATTATATAAGAAACTATTGCTGATTTCAGCGAAATCATAGCCAATTTTGCATTTTCATTGTCATATTCGTGTTCAGCACCTTGAAATCTTTAAGAAATTACTACTTTTATCTTAGAGGCATTGCTTTTATGAAAATTTGTTGCCCAGTGTTATTATTGTATTAGAATTTATCTGAATTTGATGCTATATTGTAGGATGCTTGAATTTCATTATTGCAAATAAATTTATGTTTGTTGTAAGTTTTAGTGCTGTTTGGTCCTAATACTAGTGCTTAATATTTATTGCATTTAAAACCTTACTTAAATAGAATACTTATTTAAAATTACCTTATTTATATAGGAAATATTCCCAAATAAAAGCCATCTTCCAACATTTAGTTCACCATCAATAGAATGCCATTTGCATAGAATACCAAATTTATCAAAGAAATTTCTTTACTTAAATGATGATGTTATGTTTGGAAAAGACATCTGGCCTGAAGACTTTTATACTCATATGAAAGGTCAAAAGGTAAGTAAATATTTATAATAATTTAAAACTTTTATTTGTCATATGTAATGTTACCTCCAGCTATACAGCTTTGCATGTTCTCTTTTGATAAATACATTGTATATCTGAATTTAAGTACCAATTTATACTGGTATTCATGCCATCTAATGCATTAAGCAAAATTGAACTTCAATAGTAATAAAAATAAAATATTTCTGAAACTGATGTTTCAAAGCATCAGAATGATGTGAATTCTGTTTTTTCAATTGTTTTTATTTAATATTGTTAGGTAGTATGCAATATTAGTCATTTTCACAATATGTCTGTGTGCATTAGGTATACCTTTCATGGCCAGTTCCAAATTGTGCCGAAGGCTGTCCTTCATCTTGGATTAGAGATGGCTACTGTGATAAGCCATGTAACAACTCACAATGTCAGTGGGATGGTGGAGACTGTTCTGGAGACAATCCTTTGCTTCCTTATCAAAGTGGAGTTATTCATCAAGAAGGATCTATTTCTAGTTTTTTTCAAGCAGCAGCAGAAAAAAGTATTTTTTTATTATAATTAGAAGTTTTACATATGATCTGTTTTAAAATTAAATTTTAACAGACTTTTCAAAGATCTAATTAAGAATATAATTACACATAATAAATTAAGAATAAGTACAGATGTAATGAATATAAAAAATTAAAAATTCAGTGTCAAATACCATTGTATTACCATACAGTTATCATTGTTAGTAAGTACTTGCATAGCAAAAGATATTAAAGGTAATGATGTGAAATATATTTTAATCACATTTCTTAACTGCAATTACAAATAAAAATTGGGCCACTTACATTCTCAGCTTTTTTTTTAGCCTCTTTGGATGCTGTTTGCTAATCTTTATATGAAACTATACATACAGCTAACTTTACAAGAATGAATGTTTTATAAAAGAAGTAATTAAGTACAATGAAACTATGACTGTAAAATATAATTTTAGGAGTAGTTGAATTGATAATTGTGACCAATGGAGCTTAGTAATAATAAGAATACATAACAGTAAATCAGTCATAATAGGATAGATATTATTGCAAATTAAAATGGATGAACACTGAGCAAGAGTTCAAGTAAAAACAAGTAAAAAAAAATTACAATACAGTGCAATTTATTATAAAAGTATGGATAAAATCATTTATAAACAAAGTCAACTGGCATGAAACTCTATAATAATACGAAGATAAGCTTTCAGAAGAATCTGTTAAATTCCTAAATAACTATATACAAAACTCAACTAAGTGTACTGGTTGTTCAGAACTAATTATTTTCATACATTGATCACCATGCACAAGACGACAGTATTTTCCTTTTTATACAACAGCTTACCAATGTAATCCATACCAATAAAGTAGTCAACCTCCAGCATGCACACACTAAATAAAAACATTTATTCGTTAACTATCATGCACAGACTCTTAATTATGCTTCCTTTTGGGTCTCACAACTTCAACAACACGCTTCTATCTTTCTTATATTTCAGATCAGTTCTATGTTCTAATTTGTTGGTTAATTAATTCTGACACAGAAGCTCACATGAGTGTTCATGACACACCCATCACAAACTCATTGCATTCCTTTCATCTGTTGTAACAATATTATTATTTGAATCACATGAAATCGTTCTATTTTGACCAAGTTTGACAAATTCACTTATACAGAACAGATTCTGCCACAGTATGGAGAGGAAGATTTCATGTTCAAACACTTCATTTATGATTTTAATTGCTCTTTCTAATAGGAACTCCCCTCTACTGCTTGTATATATATATATCTTTTGGTGCTCTCAGTCCAGAGTTGGTCTTAATGAATAATTCCAGGCTCCATATTGATCAAGTAGCCTAAGATGCTTAGAAGAAGAAATAACTGTTCTTCCATTGCCTATTACATAAAACTTTGTGTAGTATCATGCTGCAGTATCTGATGAAATTCACTATTTCCTACAACTCTAAATGAAATGCCATGCTTCAAAGAGTGGAGATTCAATCCTGAAAATGAGCTGAATTGAAACATATCACAGGATATTAATTACAGCATCTTTCCACTATTTTACTCTATTTTTTTTTTGTACCTTAGATCAAATTACTCTTCCCAGCATTATTACTACAGTTGGTTTGCATGATAGTTGTATGTATTTTATGTATCTCATAAATCTTTTTAACCCAGTAGTCAGTGGGGACAGAAGTTGACTCAGTCAGTAGCATGCAAAGCTCATAATCTGCTGTACCCAGTTGAGTCCCAACTGTATCTACTTTGAGAATTTTCTCCTCTATCCCATACACTATCCTCAGTGATACTGATGGACTTGAAAAAGCTGCCATCCACCAGATGGATATTAAGCTATAACACCATGTACAGGAGACCCATACACTATGTGTATTAAAGAACACAATGGATGGCTTTAATACAGTAGCATACCCAGAAACTTCCAGTGGTGGAGTTTGTGACATACATGCCTCTTATTTTTGATGATTGCATAGAACTGTCTCATAACAGTTGTCCAGTGGATCCCCTCCCATGGCCTTTGCCGGTTAGGCCATAATGGCCAGTAATGGCCTGGCCATTTAGTCCATTGCATGCAACAAAGTGCTGCGCAAAGGTAAAGCAACCCAAATTAGTGTAGTTTATATCTTAATTAAATGTGTTGATAGTGGATCTTTTGCTTCAGTATAACATTGCTCCCTCTGTTTTACAGGTCTTTAAGAAATTTATTTAAAAAATGCATGAAATATAAATAAGTTTAATAATTTTTTGTCTTAATTATCCTTAATAGCATTCTGAAGGGGAGACTCCCCCCCAAAAAAACCTGCCCTGTATATGACATTTTTACCTGCCCTGCCCCCTGTATTTTTATTAATCTCTCAAAAAGTTGCATTTTCTCACCCATCCTGGGGATGAAGGGACAAATTGTTGCTGCCAATTGATCATCTCAGTTCACCACTAAAATATCAGATTTCTAGCCCAAATGGATTGTTAGCAATATTTGTGTAAAGTGTTTAAATTTTCAAAATTTTTCACCATCAGCAAATACAATTAAATCTTTTGGGAGAATCCAAAAGTATGAATCATAAACAGTTTATCAATGCCTATCCAGCCCAAAAAGAATTTTCAATTCATCTCTAAAAACTAACAGTTTTCATTTAAAGCATAAAATAGTGTTTTTCTCACCCCTTCTGGGGGAAAAGTTGAAAATCATTGTTGTCCATGAAAATTTCATGATATTCACATTTCAGAGCCAAAATTTCAAATTTCTAACATAATTACTACACTTGTAATATTAGTTTGAAATTTTGCAATTTTCAGCTTTTTCGTTTATTAAATGGCACAATTATAGCTGTAGGAAGATTACAAAAGTGCAAATCATAATATTTCGTCAATACCTATCCAACTCAAAAAGTATTTTTAATTTAGCTCTAAAAAGGGAAAAAGTCCAATGTCTACAAATGACAGGCAGATTGATGATACTATGAAAACAGCTCGTTTTTTCGGAAAATAAGCTTTGATTTGCTTAAAAGGCAGTTTGCAGATTTTCTCTTTATGGGATTAGTAATAAGTTTAAATAAAATAGTGTTACAGAAATAAAAGTTTAATGATTATCACTGAATTTTCTGCAGCTTATTAAATTATGATATATATTTAAAAATAAGCTTGTATACTGCAATAATGGAAAAATATATACTTCCCTCTTTGCCTGCACAAATACCTCCAAGCATACTTAACTACTACTGTGAAGGAAGTTCTCTTAAAAGCCTTATTGCACCTGAGAAAACAAGAAGTAAACATAAATTTAAAAAAAGCCATAAAGCAAAATAATTTCTTGATGTAATTCAGTATGTGAACAAGAATAATAGATAATTGTTTCTTAGGAGCACCAGCATAAAGTAGCAATTAAGTATTCTCTTATTTTAAGAAGCAACACTAAATTCTTAGTGACTATTGTGGCATTTTTTTGTTGTTTTAATATAGTTTTTTAAGTGACCAATAATTTTATTCTTATGGAAAAATGTCAAGAATATTAAACATTTCATTATTATCTACATCTTATAACATTTGTTACAGGCTATTGTAACCAAGATTGTGCCAACAGCTGGCTAGCTGACAGATACTGTGATAAGGTAAAACTATTTTCTTTCGATTTTATTTTTTCTGTATTGATTATATTATTTCTTTTAACCTAAGTCTTATGATGGTTTTGACATTAAAATATTCAGTTGCTTATCTATTTAAATTCAATTTCATCTAAACTCAAATTCTGGATGTTCCAAGTAACATTTTATTCTATCACACATCACTAAACTTTTGGTATTCATATATTCATCTTGAAAAAAGATACTGCTGATCAAATGTTAAGGAATAATGCATCTAGGAGTTGTATTTATTACTTGCCTCTTATTAATAAGGATAAGTGCAGTGTATATCTTTTCACACTAGAATAAAAAATGTAATTCCATGTGAAATGAAATTTACATTTATTACATTTTAGATATCAGAAGTTTATTAAAGTGTTTGTGTAGCAAATCTGACAGTAGTTTAGTTTTAATTTTCAAAATATTAACATAAAATTTAATTCTTTTAAAGAGATTAATTATGAATTTTTTTATAATGATAACAATAATTATGCAACCTCGTTTTTGCTTTTTCACTTCTTTCTTTTTAGGCATGTAACACAATTAAATGTGGATTTGATGCAGGAGATTGTGGAACTGATAACTATAATCAGCTTTATAAGTTGATATTAAGTGATACACAACATGAATATCGCATGCCTCAGGGTAAGAATTAAAATAGTAATTGATCTACAACCCTCAGTATATAATACAGATTATCATATAGTGATATTTACAAAAAAATATTATTGTAAGCATGAATCTTAACATGTAAAATAAAAGTTTGAACTTTATTTTCAATAACTATCTGAACAATAATGCTGTAAATTGTTAATATCATTATCACATAATTACACTTGACTATAACTTATTTTTGGGTTAATTAATCAAATCAATTTGATTAATGGTATCTTTATCCAAAATTAATAATATTATCATACTGTTAACTTTTATCAAATGATATATTTTGTTAAACATTAAATAACCAATGTATAAATCATAAGTAAATGATTAATTTATTGGCATATATAATAATATCCAGAAAGATAATTATTAAATAAATTTTAAAGGATGTTTCTTACAAAAATATTCAACTAATTTCTAATTCCCTTTATGTAACCAATCTTATATGTAATCCTTAAGTGATTTGGTATGAAATTAAATATTCTATTTGTTTAGTATGTATAATGTCTTTTAACTATATTTTTATAACTCAGTTAACATTAAATCATGACCTTTATATGAATTGGAAGAAATATTATTCTAGCTGGATCCCAAAGTTGTATATATTTCAATAATAATATAATATCCCCAAAATGTATATATTTTGACATATACAAGGGTAGATCTTAAATTCCTGAACTGCCATTGCCAACAATTAGCAGCTTATCATATGTATTAATATACGATTTTTGACAACACAGCAAATCTGTAAGGGCACAGAGCAGTGCGTGCAAGTAGAAACATTCACAACTTACATTTTTCAATATTATCTAAACTTACAAAAGCAATACTCATACTTTCACATAGGGGAGGAAAGAGTTTTCAGCAAGTTGACTATTATTAGAACTGCTCATAGGTCATTGCTTTAATCACCAATGATCAATGCTCTTCTGTTGCACTGTTCATGAAGAAAACACCTGACCAAGATCAAACCAACAGATGAATTGAGGTTGGGTTGTTTTACCTCTGAGCGGCACATTTTTTCACACAATGGGTTAAACAGCCAGGTCACAAGGGCCATGAGGGCTCAGAGAAGGTTGAGGGGGGGGGGGGCACTGGAAAGCTGTTGGAGACAGATGGGTAGCCTCCCATCAAGGCCATCCAGTATGTTCTTTAATGTGCACATAGTATGGCTCTCCCACAAATGGGGCCACTTAATGTCCCATTTGACAGACTGTGGCCTTTCCAACTGACCACTAACCAAGGGTAGGGAGTTTTAGCGGAGATAAATCTCAACACTGGCACCTGAACCTGGGAACTGCAGATTACGAGCCTGGCATGCTGCCAACTGAGCCACTCCATCCAATTGAGGAAGAATGCTAGAAAATTGACAACATAGAAATAAATGATAAGTGTTCAATCTTGGACCTTCTCATATTGAAACAAATTATTCTATGAGCCTTGTGGAAACATTCCATTAATCTTTTTTTTGTGTGTGTGATGAGAAAGTCTTATCCTTTAAATTTAGGTTGGTGTTTACTCGTGTTTTTGCTTTAAAAATCAGATCTGTTTTCATTATGCATGATTTTATATAGTTGGCATAGAGTTGTGGTCAGTTTGTTTTATTTTTATATCTAGGCTGTATAAAATGTGCAGTTTTGTGTCTCTTAATGTTCAAACACCTATTTAACAAATGCTGATGTTTTAGATTTGTATTTTATTACATAAAAAATAAGAGTTTTTATGCCAAGAACAGGATTCTTAAAAAAGAATTAGCAACAGCCCTGCCATAAATTTAATAAGCCTTTGTCCAAGCCTTGTAGACTAATTTTATAATGAGAAATCCACAAAATTTTTTATGAAATAATTTTTTTTAATGATGACTTTGACTTTATTACGAACTGTAGAAATGTGTTCTTGACGTGTTATTCTTCTGTCAGATGTAATGCCCAATTGTTTTTTGATTTTTCTACTTTTACAAAACTTTTTTATAGTTTTTAAATAATATAATTGCTAGGATCTAGCTATTGTTCTAGCAGGCATATTTTGCATTGTGTAGCTCTAACTAAAGTGGACTCAAAGAATTTGTCATTTGTCTTAGTGGGTCTGTTTCTGTTTGAGAAAACCTTATAAGCTACGAGCTATTTCTTTCCTCTCTGCAGCATATCAAAAATTATGAATTTGTATAGCATTGTTTATTAATAATTATCTTATTTGCTATTTATTTTTTTCACAGGTGAAACAATTGGCTTTTTCAACTTGACTGAATTTATCAACAATAATTACACTGTGACAGAAGGCTTTTATGATGATCATCCTGTTGTAAGGTCATTAGCAATATCATTAAAATATTCTGTTTTGACTGTTGTGTTGCATCCTGGTCATAATACAACCAACTTAACTGTAACATTGAAAGGGGAAAAGCTGAAACAACCTTTTGAAGTGAGTCTACTATAGCTTTATGTTTTCAGTATATTTGAACCTATGTAACTTATAACTGTTTTAAGGTTATTGAGAATACTGCCTTGAGCAAGTGGGATATGAACCCATTGCTTCATAATAACATATGTGCTCTACTGCTGAGCTTCCAACAATATAGAATTTCCCTAACAAGGCTCTAAATTATATACCATTTATCCATGTCTAGAGAGCTAAATTGTCTTGAAAAGATCTGATTGATTGACGCATCTGCATGATATTTTTCCATCTGTTCAGAAATATATTTTTTGGCTACTTAGAAAGGTAACCCATTGTACTTTGACTTTATTACAAAGTATTGAAATTGAGAAACTCAATACTAATAATTCAGAAGTAATACAAAGCATTAAAATTGAGAAACTCAATACTTCAGAAGTAAGGAGCTATAGATCAAAGAATATTTTTAGAGGATAACACTTAAAAATTTCCATGTTCATATAAGCATTGCAGCAAGTATTTGACATATTGTAATAATGATCTGTATATAATTAGGGACTTGTATCCCATGCTGGTATGTTCATTGTAGGTTTGTACTATTTCATACTGTTTATAAGCTATGCCATTAGATTATAGCGTAAAACAGTAACTTTTTTATTGGTAGTATAGCTTGACTTTTATTTATGAGGGACATTCAAAAAGTTCTTGAAATGCATCTACAGAACAAAAGCCATTGCATTTACTTCAACAAAACGCTTACTGCCTTTCAAAATACTCCCCTCTAGCTTCTATGAAAAGTTGTAGACATCTACATCAATTCTGGAACACTTGGTGGTACTCCTGTTGTCAAATACTCCACAACTCTGAATGAATGCATTTTGCAAGGTCTTGCACCCTTGAAAAAAGCTTCCCGGCAAGTTCCTCTGTAATTTTTGGAAACAACCAAAAATAGCATGGTGCAAGATTGGGCGAATATGCAGGAGGGGGTAGCTGTTTGATTTTTTTCCTGCTCTAGATAGGCCATAACTTGTATACATTGACATCTAAACTTGTTACCTGACAAGGATATGTGGGTTTTCTTTAACGAGTTCATGAACAGCAGCAATGGTTCTCTCCTCCATGATCACCTTCCATCTTCCAGCACTAGGGAGGTCTTTGAAGCTCTGCCATCCTTCCCTGAAAATGCGCATCCATCCTGTAACAGTGCTGTATGAACAGGCATGATCCCCATATACTTGTGATAAATCATCCTGAATTGTTTTTTGCATCATTCCCAAGCTGCATCCTTGTGTAAATGTAAGATCTTTCTCCCTCTTTAGTAGGCTACTTAGCAACAGCATCCAGATATTGCAGATTGAACTTTATGCACTGCCGGCATAAAGATAAATGATGATATGACCTTTGTTTTTAAGATATAATGACAAGTTTAGACAAGCTTTCAAACAAGTCATGGCTCGTTAACTTCAGAGGAACAAATGCAAATCTACAGATACATGTCAAGAACTTTTTGAACACCCTCCATATATAATCTGATCAGTATACTAATGACTGCTTTAATAGCTTTAGAGGAAATAAGACAGTTCATACAAGGTTGAGCAATTAATGTTTTTGATAGTTGTTAAACTTGTCATTTACTACAGTCATTATTTGTAATAGCTATTTCTTTATTGCCTAAAGTAGTTTGGCAATACTAGTGTAGCTGTTGTGATAGAACTGTAGTTCCCAATGGATATAAAACTGCATTTGGCTCTGGGAACTATAGTGTCATCCAGCACTTTAAGGGGTTAATACAGGCTAATTTTTGTACACTTATAAAAATTTTTAAGTATTAGCTTTGGCATAGCCACAAATCATGGTTTAGCAATCCCTAAATTAGTCTATTCCATTAATTTATTTATGAAGAATGCATCTGCTAAATGTTTTTATGAATGATGCCTAATAATTAACATAATCGAGATCATACATTTTCCAATATGTAAATTTCCTTACTAAATCTTTTTTTAAATAAATAATGATGAAATGCAATTTTGTTTTCATTGACAATTTTGAACAAGTCACTCTATGTTTTACATAAACTTTCACAAATTTTGATTTTATTTATATTGTAGACAGTGGGCATGCTATAAAGTTCCCATGCATTTCTCTCGCATTGATAGTGAAATATACACTATCTGATCAAAAGTATCTGGACACCCCTTCTGAGTAGTGAATTCGTCCGTATATGCCACATCCATGACCCAAACAGGTATAAAAGGACACAATGGCTTGGAAAACCCTTATAGACATACATGAACAGGAGTATGGGTCATATGGCAGAGCTCAGTGACTTTCAACATGGCACTGTCATAGGATGCCACCTTAGCAACAAGTCAGTTTGGGACATTTTAGCCATGCTTCAACTGTCGCAATCAACTGTAAGTAATATTATTATGAAGTGGAAATGCCTAGGAGCAACAACAGCACAATCGCAACCTGATAGGCCTTGTAAAATGACAGAGCAGGACTGCCAAGTGCTGAAGTGGATGGTGCGGCAAAATCACCTGTCTTTGATTGCAACACTCACCACCGAGTTCCAAAATGCTCCTGGAAGCAATGCCAGCACAATAACAGTTCATCATGAACTGCAGGAAATGGGTTTCCATGGCCAAGCAGTCTCAAACAAACCTAACATCAACAAGATCAATGCTCCATCCAATTGATAATGTTGGAGGGTTGGTTGGAGTGGTGTAAAGCACAGTGCCAGTGGACTCTTGAGCAGTGGAACCGCATTCTCTGGAGTGATGAATCATGCTTCACCATCTGGCAGTCCAATGGATAAGTTGGTGTGTGGAGGATGCCAGGTGAATGCTGCCTGCTTGACTGTTATGCCAACTGTGAATTTTAGTGGAGGAGTCATCATGCCATAGGGTTGTTTTTAATGGTTCGGGCTGGGGCCCCCTAGTTCTAGTGAATGGGACTCTGAATGCTATGGCCTATAATGACATTCTCAACAATCCTGTGCTCCCAACTTTATGGCAGTAGTTCAGTGAAGACCCTTTCCTGTACCAACATGATAATACCCCCATCCACAAAACTAGGACCATGCAGGAATGGTTTGATGAGATAGGTGGGGAAGAACTTGACTGACCTGCACAGAGCCCTGATCTCGACCCCATGAATTGGAACACCGACTGCGAGCCAGACCAAACCACCTGATATCAGTGACCAGCCTCACTAATGCTCTTGTGGCAAAATGACAGGTAATTTGCACAGCAATGTACCAAAATTTCATGGAAAGCCTTCCCCACAAAGTGGAGGCTGTGATAGCAGCAAAGGGTGGACCAACACGATAATAATTTCTTTCCTATTACCAGGATTTTGTGAATGAGCTAGTGTCAATACTTTTGATCATATAATGTATTTGTAAACAATGACATAAAAAGCTTTTTTTAAATCCACAAAGCTGATTATTTGCAGGTAACTCATAGTCGTAATTTAAGATTTGGTAGCAAATGATAGAAGTGAATTATTTGCTGACAATTGTCTTTATTCACATATAGAATAATATTCACATACAGAAGAAAAAAATGGAAACAGCAACGTAAAATCACTAATACATTGGATAACACAATGATAATATAATGCCATGAAAAAGCATCCCGCACCATTACAGAACTGCCAGACCCTTAACAGTAGAAAACAAGCAATCAGAGTTGTAAGCTTTCTTCAGTTGGCACCATATGTGCACTCGTCCATTTTGTCAGAAACAAAGTGTAGGATGATTCATCAGACCATATCACATTCTTCATTGCTTGTGCTCTTTGCACCACTGGACATGATGATGTGCATTTACAAGTGTAATGAGTGGCTTGTAAAGTGCAACTCAACCATGATATCCAGCTCTATGGAGTTCTCAACATATCATTTGTGATGAAACTGCCCTCTCACATCCTGCATTGAAATTTATGCACAACTCCTCCACTGTCACTTGCTGGTTTCACTTTACACATCGCACTAACGTTCAAACTTCCTGATTCTGGAGTATGCACTCTTGTCCACTGTTACCTTTTGCAGATGATGTTTTCCTTTAAATTTTCATGCAGATGTGACCTTGGAAACTGTTCCTCATGAAACATTAGCATTTTCAGCTGTCTTAGTGACTAACCAATGTTCAACAACACTTCTACCAAATGTTCCACAACAATCATGCCCCTTTTGAAATTGCTAAGACCTTCTCTTTACAACATGGTACATGCAGTTTTCAACTGCATGTAATTATTAGTTAAAACGAAACTAAAATGTTTAACATTTACATTTAACAACTAAAACAAACAAAACAAAATTAAACAAAACAACAACTAAAATCAACAACTAAAACAACTTTTTGTTTAACTAAACTAAAATCTTTCTGCAAACCTTGGTATGTACTTCCATTTTTCTGTCCATTACCTGTATACAGGATGATTCAAAACTTATCGTTCAAATTTCGTGGGGAGGTAGGGAATACGTCAGGAAACCGATTTCACATAGGAAAATATGTCCGCAAACGTCATCTACATGAACAAAATGGACAAGTAAAGTGAACACAAGGAAACAGTACAGTTAAGTGGTAACGAATGTGACTTTTATTCCAATGAGGTAAAGTACAGGTTCACAGTAGGTGCTCAAAATTGCGACCATTTACATGGACACAGGATTCACAGCGCCATTGCATTGACCGCCGAACATTTTCAAAAACGCCTGGCATATCACGGACAATGCCTGCGGCGGCCACTATTCATGCAACAAAGTCCATTTCACTGTCGACGGGGGTCTCGTACACATGGTATTTCATGGCCCCCCACAAAAAGAAATCCATGGGTGATAAATCAGGTGACCTGGGTGGCCAAGCGATCGGTCCACCTCTACCGATCCATCGAGCTCCGAATGTTCGGTTCAGGTAATCACGCACAACAATTGTGCTATGGGCTGGAGCCCCGTCATGTTGATACCACATATCTCGGTGGATATGTGCAGGAACAGCGCCCAGAAAAGTCAGTAACACTGTCTCAAGAAATATTAGGTATTTCCGGCCGTCCAATCTGGGCGGTAGCAAGTAAGGTCCCAACAAACAGTCACCAATGATTCCAGCCCACACATTTACGGCAAAACGATGTTGCGCAGCGTGACTTCTCATACCATGCGGGTTGTCGTAAGCCCACACGTGAATTGTGTGTATTGAACACACCTTCACGAGTGAATGAAGCTTCATCTGTAAAAAGGACAGAAGCTGGAAAACTGGGGTCCACGGCACCTTTCTGCATGAACCATTGTGCAAATTCCACACGCTTCAGATAATCATCAGGATGCAGTAACTGCACCCTTTGCAGATGGTAAGGATGCACACGTTCCTCATGCAGTATCCGCCACACTGTTGACTGAGAGACCCCAAGCTGCTGATCAATAGCTCGTGTGCTGGTATTCGGATTATCTTCGATGGACTGTAGGACTTGTTCTGCGACGTTGACAGTCCGCGTCAGTCGTCTTCTCCCCATATCCTGCATGTTGCTGCGCAGTGAACCACGTTCACGCAGATTGCAATGCACACGTGCAAACATTTGATGCTGCGGTATTCTTCTGTTGGGGTATCGGTCTTCGTAAACTTGCCTAGCTCGGCGGCCGCTTTCGCCAGCTGCCCCATATGCGAGATGCATATCCGCTAGCTCTTGATGCGTAAAACGATTCATCTTATCACTAGTAAGTCAGCTCGTACACTGATGACAGCGGGAGTGGTCAGGCGAGCTGTACACTGGTTGGGTACACACAGCACCCTCTACATACGCATGCGTACATTTGTGGACATACTTTCCTATGTGAAATCGGTTTCCTGACGTATTCCCTACCTCCCCACGAAATTTGAACGATAAGTTTTGAATCACCCTGTATGTTCAATGTATGCAAACATTTAATCTAAACTTTCATACCACTAAATTAGCCAAAGGAAATAAAAATAAACTTTAGAGTGTACTGTAATTCAATGTAATAATCCTAGTGACTGATAGTTGGTGTATTTTTCTGCACAGGAAGTAAAACTTTGTTTTATATTCCAGATAAGTCATGTGTGCTTGTTGTCTTTATGTAAAGTTTATGTTGCAATTTACACTGAGGTTGCTGTGAGGAGTACCCATGCAAGTGGCTATCTGAACTTTTTTTTTTACGATAATTCCATGTTGTTATTTTTTTTTAATTAAAAGCTATATTTTGATTCATTATTTGTCAAATGAATGTTTTCATAAAAAATTCTTTTATCATTTGCAGAGAATATTTTTTTTGATTGTTAATACAAAGCAGGAAATCAAAACAGAAATTGAAAATTCAAAACTAGAAATTAGAACAACTAATATAACAGAAACAGAAGAGCCTCTTATATTTGAAGAATTTCCTGATAACCTCAGGTATATCTCTTTTTAAATAAAATGCTTATTGAATTAGAAAAAGTCATAAATAAGTCTAATATCTTTGCAATTTGTTTATATGGTCCAGTCACTATTTTCTGTGTCTTGACTAAATTGGTTTAAATAATTGTATCTTTGCCTATTTCCTGGTACATTGTTTTAGTTTTTATTGAGTAGTAATCTTTAATTATTAGAAGTTTATATTAAAATTATTTCCAAATAATATATATTGTTTCTTGTTAGGTTTCCTAAAGTGTTAATAAAAGAAGTCAAAGAAGAGCAATATCTGCAGTTTTCAAATGTAAATGTTACGGCATCACAACTTCCAGTAAATATTGTTCAGTTAATTGAAGATTTAGATGCTCAGTATAAAAGAGGTATTTTTGATACATAAATATTTTTTCTGAATGATAATAACTCTGACCACCAAAATTCGATATACAGCTTCCTCTGACCATAATTTAAGTAATGTGAGTTTGCTCAATCTTTCTCTCTCCCCCTCCCAAACCAATAAAAAGCATGAAAGTTAAAAAAAACTGTCTTAAACTGTAAGATTATTATTTTAATTTATTTGGTGGCTTCCTCTGACTATAATTAAAGAAGTTTTTGCTCCTTCCCCTCTCTCAACAAGTTCTGTGATAATCTGTCTATTAATATGTGTGCTGACATTATGGGAGACATTATTCTCTTCGGCCTATATCAACTCAGTATCTTAGAGATTCTGAATGCCTGCATTTCCTCAAATATATATACAATTTCCTTCAGATTTGGAGCTGGACTGAAAGCGATTTTGATTTCTTGAGCTCTGAGTAATTTGTGTTGCTGATTCGCATAGGACAGGAACATAAGATATAGATCCAGCAAAGGTTGCCCGCTCAGGAGTTGGTGATTGAGAGGAGATCCGAATCTCTTCTGTTCACATTTCTACTTTTAGCTTTTCTATTGTTATTGGGTGGAAGCCATGGGATGCAGCAATGGATTGAATGTTTTGATTTTTTTTTTTTAAGCAAATGCTTGTTTGATGATACAGTGAAAGTTCTATGGATGAGAAGGCTGCAATTTTGTTTGCCCATGGGGTGCATGAGTCCATGCATATGTTGAAGGGGACATAGGTAGGCTTTTGGTATATTGAGATCATCAAGGCTTCTGCATCATCTTTTTGGATAAAAACATCTAAATAGGAGATGACATTACTATTTTTCTCCTTTTTCATGAAATGTATTGTAGGATAGACATTGTTGGCTGTATTAATGAGGCAGTTTAATTACTCATTGCTGCCATCCCAAATTTAAAATATATTATCAACATAGCAACACTAGAAAATGAGTAAAATTGATGACGAGTTGAATAATTTTGTTTCGAGGTCTTGAAGGATAATCTTGGACAAGATGTCTCAAAGGGGTGAGCCCATGGGGGCCCTGCCTGTAGATTTTGTTGTCAAACTGGAAATAATTATTTTTGGTGACTAGTTTTATAGCTTTGTGAATGCTGTTGATTTCAGGAAGGGAAAATTGTGCTACAATAATTTTTGTCCAAAATAACTTAGTGGCATCAAAACCTGGAGTGGATGGGAATAAGGAGACTACATCAAGAATGACTAATTTGCTGTTGGAAGGAATGGACAGATCCTTGAATCTGTTGAGAAATTCCACCATAGATTTTTATGGGAAATGGGTGATCACAAATGAAGCTAGATAAAAATTTGGATAGATTCTTTTCTAGAAAGAATGTTTGGGATGATTTTTTTTCACACCAAAGGAAGGGTTGAATGGGGTGTTTTCTTTGTGTATTTTACATTGGGTGAACATTCATGGTGCCTGACAATTGGATAGCACTGCACTTTTCTTGAGGTCCTTGGGGAGCCACCGGTTGATTTTTAGCCTGCAAACCTTGTTTTTGATGCTAGTGGTGGGATCAGCATTAGACTAGTACAATTGGAACTATTTATAAAGTCCAAAACTTTGGCATCACAGTCATTTTTTGTTCATGATAACAAACTGGTATGTTTTATCAGCTAATGTGATAACAATATCAGGGGTTTTCAAACGTTTTTTAAGGCCTGAAAATACTCATGAGAAATTTATTCCTGAGTAGAGGGGAGACTTTCGTCAGGAATTCATGAATTTGAAGACTTTCTATCATAAAATTTTATGCTCTTTCAGATGTCTGCACCCATTATTGATGATATTTTCAATTTCAGTGATCATATTTTTCTTGTCTAATTTTCTATGGAATAGGCTGAATTTATAATAGGAAGGGATTTAAAAGTAGAACAAAAGCTTATCTGAGGTTCAGTAAGCCACTGGATCTTCTTTAGATGTTTCCATCTGGTGTCATTTTTTCACTTTCTCTCTCTATAGTCGAGCCTTTCAAACATATCCATGAGCATGATGGGAGGGCAGCCATGGCAGAAGTCTTGGTGTTCCTGGTGTGCCTCTGCTTCAATTCTCAAAATGTATTGCCTTTTCTCTTGCATTAGAGGATCTATATCTTATGTTCCTCTCCTATGGGAACCAGTCTGCAAATTACTCAGAGCCCAAAAAATCAAAATTGTTTTCAGCATAGCTCCAAATCTGAAGAAAATTATAAAAAGGGACAGAGACAATTTCTCTTTCAAAAAATCGGAATTATACAGATTTCTCCTACATTTACCAGATAATTCTGTTGTCTACTATATTGGAAAAACCACCTATGTTCTCTACAGGAAAGTTTCACAGAGCATTAGACAGATATCAGCCAAAACAAGTTAATGACTGCCACTGCCAGGCTGGCAATACAACACACAGCAACCATAAACTGGGTGTATGCCACACTGCTAGCATGTGCATACACTTACTATGGAACCATAGTCCACAAGGCTATTTAAATAATGACCTCGCCCATCCCCACCTGCAACTGAGACACTGGAATCACCCTTCACAGCGTGGAAAGAAGCTCTTTCCACGTTCTGTCACCATATAGTGTCACTTCACTGAAGACAGAGGACTGTCCTTGCTCCAAAAAGCTTCTGAGCTTTCTCCTAAAAACTTTTAACATGTAAATAGTTTGAAGGATAAACTTAAAAATTTTATTGCTCAACAACAGGGAATTTTAAGTTATTTAATTAATTTTTGAGCAAGAAAGTCTCTTTAATTGTGCCCTATGACTTAGCCTGACAAATTGCCAGACTTGAAACCAATTGACTTCTGTATGTGAAGTGACCTTAAAGGCTAAAATACAGTAAGAGATAACACATAATGCAAAGGTTAGTCTAATTTAATCAACAATTATCACTGTATAGAAAATGTAAATAGGACAACATAAAAAATTTTAAAGAGCAATTATAAGTTTAATTACTATTTGCACATGGAAAATATACAAACCATGATTCAGAACTGAAATAGTGTCATCTAACAACATAGATTATTAGATGAACCATATCTGTAATTTGAGCACTGCTTGATGGCTGAATTTAGAGGGAGGATTATGCCTTCCCCTCCCTTGAGAATGCTAGTAAATGGAATGCAAGCAAAAAAAATTAACATATATATTATAGTTTTCAAGAAATTTGTTTAAAAAACATCACTAAAATGGATGGGAAAATGTTTATATTAGAATGTCAGTCCAACTTGATCTCTCTCCTTCCTCCTTTCATGTTTTTTCTTGATCTGGGCATGACAGAAGGGATTTTTTGCAAAATCGAAATACAGTATTGTTTAATTAAAGATCGTTCTGTCAGATTGTAGCCTGACACACATGCTTTAATTCCAGCAAAAATTGCATATATTTAAGATGCAACTGAAGTTACACTCTGAATCAGTTGTAGAGGTTTATAGCATGAAGTCCAGATTTAGAAATTATAGCAAGGATTGCAAGTGCCATCATACTTAAGTACTATTGCTACTTCATCACCTGTTCATCTTTTGACCCAAAAGTAAAATTCCCATTCACCATATGACTCAAATGATATTGGTATCTACATAATAACTGCCGAGGCCAAAAAATCCTGCAACCCATCAGAAGGCCAAGGCAACCCTCCCATTTTAATAAAATACATAACTTTAAAATATGAGTATTCCTTTTTAATGACCATGTATTTTTACATATTTTTCTTACTTGTGTCACAAAATGCCTAAATGTGTATCAGTCTGTTATTAGTCATTGTCAACAGTGTGTTGCTGCTGATATGATACTTTTTGAGCATTTCTGGCTGCAAAGTAAATGCCACATTACCTTAGATTTGTATGCTTTACAGTAGTGTTTTCCAAACATTTTTTTAGTTACAACTCAAAATTCTGATACCTATTCATCTTGTGACCCAAAACTAAAATTACCATTCACTTTATGACTCAATAGTGGTATCTAAATGTAATTGGCCAGGCCAAAAGTCATCGCAACCCATCAGATAGTTGTAGCAACCCTGCATTTTAATAAAATACAGTAATACCCCGAAGTTTCGCGATAGGTGGGTCCGACGAAAAACGCTTAAGTCGAATTCACGTAAGTCGGGGTACAACTTTGCATATAAATACATATAAATTTTGTTTAATTGGTACCAAGGACTAACAAAAAACTAGAAGAAAAATATTTAATAAAATTGCAGTTCTTTATACATATTAATACAAAATATAAAAAAAAAATGAGTTGCACAAAAAAGTTATTTCGATGTCGATGGCTTCATGAAATCTAACAAATTCGTCTGATGACACAATGCCTTCTTTTTTTCATGCAGAATTTCTTCGTAGCAAGCCAATAATTTTTTTATAACACGTTCTTCATTGGAGTCTATGTTTTCTAAAATTTTTAAGCCCTTTTCAATTGAGCTGAGACCTTCTGTCAAGCTTGCAATTGTCATGTGCTTTTCTGGTGGAACTGGGTCTGAAGTGTCAGATACTTCAGTGACGTTTTGCTCACACATCTCTATGAATCTCTATGAGCTCATCGATTGTCAGCTCCTGAGTATATGAATCCAACAGCTCGTTGACATCACCACCATTGATTTCCAAATCTAATTGCCTGGCAAGATTAACAACAACTTCTATCACATGAGCGACATGATCAGTTTCTGGCGTTGTTTCCATCTCGTTTTTGAAAAAAAATGTACAAAGTTTCTTCCAGACACCAATCAATGTTTTTTTGGAAATTTCATCCCAAGATTTTGCAATGATTCATACTTTTTTAAACATTTAATTGTTTCCAAAAGTCTTTAACAGATATCTCACTGTTTTGCCTCATAGTTTCATTCGGATGTGCAAATGAACGCCTCGTTAAGTAAGCCTTGAATGTTTTGATGACTTCCTGGTCCATTGGTTGAAGCAAGCTGGTTGTGTTTGGAGGCGAAAACACAACTTTTACACATGGGTCAAAATCAATTAGGGTGCATTGTCAATAAGAAGCATCACTTTAAATGGAATCTGTTTAGACTTGCAATAATGTTCGACTTCGGGTATGAAGTAGTGATCAAACCAGTCCTCAAAAACGGAAGCTGTCACCCAAGCTTTATGATTTGACTTCCAAATCACTGGTAAGCTAATTTTAGATATATTTTTTAAGACTCTTGGGTTTTCGGAGCGATAAATTAAGAGAGGTTTTAACTTGCAGTCACCAGCTGCATTCCCGCCAACCATCACTGTCAATCGGTCTTTAGAAACCTTAAAGCCTGGAAAGTTTTTTTTTCTTCATGTGCGATTAAAGTTCTTTTAGGCATCCTCTTCCAGAACAGGCCAGTCTCATCCACGTTAAATACGGTTTCACTGCTATAGTCACGTTCTTCTATCATAGCCTCGAGTGTCTCAGGAAAAGAAGACGCAGCTTCTTTATCGGCACTTGTTGCCTCTCCACTCTCCGCGATGCTATGCCAATTACAGCGAGTTTTAAATCGGTTGAACCAACCATTACTAGCTACAAAGTTTTCATCTTCGCCCGCCTCACCGGCTTCTTCTTTCAACCTCTCAAAAATCAGCTTAGCTTGATAGCACACAGTGTTGTGATCGACTGGACAATTCTTCACTTTTACTTGATTATCACACCATAATTTCAGCATTGTTTCCATCTCAGCAATAATACCATGATATTTACGAATTATGCTTGAGTTCAAGGATTGAGCATTTTTCACTGCATCGAGAATTCTTTCTTTATCTTTTATGGTTGTTCTTACTGTGGATTCCGGTAGCTCAAACTTCTTTGCCAATTCACAAATTTTCATTCTGCTATCAAAATCCTTGATAATGTTAAGTTTACATTCCAAAGATATCGTTTTCCTTTTCTTACTAGGTGCAGGAGAATCAGATTTACTTTGTTTGGACGACATAGTTTTTTTAAGGGTTTAGAAAACGTATAACAAAACAATCTTAACTTTCGTCGATCGTAGAATTGTAATCATGCACGTAGAGTTCACACAAAATGCATCCAATGCATATCACAGCAAGAGAAACACTGAAGATAGCAGGCAGCAGTGTTGCCAAACGAAAAAATCGAGAACCGCGTAACTCCGAGTTCACATAAGTCAGGGTATTACTGTATAGGGTAATTCTTTTTAATGACCCTGTATTTTTACATGTTTCCTTTATTTTGAGCCCCAAAATTCCTAAATATGTGTGTCAATCTGTTATGTGTCATTGTCAACAGCTATGTCTAACTACTGCTACAGTAGTAAGGACCCCTGCTGTACAAAAATAGTTGAATAATGTATGATATGTTTTGTGTGTATAATGCAGTATAAACTAAATTATATAGTTTTATTCATCAATTTACCCATAAAAAGTTATGTTCTTTTTATGATTAAAAAAATAAATAAAAAAAAAACAGATATTTATTTCGTTATTATTTACTTGTTTCATTTTAGATGAACTGTCAGAAAAAGGATATTTAAAAAAGAAATCAGAAGTTATATACAGTTATATTGCATCACTTAATTCACAAAATATGCCACTGTTAGTATATGAAACAGGTCAGAAAATTATGCCAAATATTAATTATACAAGGACAACTGGCATTCCTGTATTAATTAATAACCTGTTTCCTGTTTCAAAAAAGGATAATATCAATTTCTCTTTAAATACAGAAAATGATAAACCTAATGTTTCTGTTCAATACCAGCCTCAACACAATAGCTATATAGAGCTGGTGAAAAATATAACTATAAGGCAAAATATTAAAGTACTTAAAGTAAATGGTAAAGATAATGAAAAATTATCAAAGAATTTCAAGCCCCTTTATTTTCAAGATGTGATAAATAATCCAGCTGTACATTCAAAAGATCCACAAGAAAAACCTACACCTTCTCTGATATCATACTTTGAGAAACTTGGAAACATATCATCAAAAGTGGTAGGTAAACCATTGCATATATAATGCTTATAATGTTTTTTAAATGTGTAATAGGAATATTTATATACAGTGGACCCCCGATATAATGCGCATGTCGGGCAGGAAACAACACCCGCGTTATAAGGTGAACCGCGTTATACCGAGCGGCGCGGTGGCGACACAATAAATTTCACACTGTAAGCTTTTCTTTTACTCATCATGCATACAATAATTAAACACTATTCAAAATACATGCAGGAACTCAATACATAAACAATTACTCAATACGCAATAACAATAAAATGCGATACTCACTAACGCCGCACGGACCTGTATAAACATGTTTGAACTTATCGTGAACATCGCCCCCGCTATAACCGAGTGTGCGGTATAGCGAGCAGCGCTATAACGAAGGTCCACTGTATTTTAATTATTATGGAGGATCTCTTTATTCATCTAATGATTTGAATAATCAGCCAAATAATGGAAGCTCATATTAGCTTGGTTTCAATGCATAGATAATTAAAAATAGTCCTGGAATGAATTTATTCATAATGTGACCAAATCTTAATGACTACTATCATAAATAATTGCTAGGAAGTGTTTTTAATTTTTAGCAGTGATATAGTGAATTAAGCTATTTTAAATTATATTGCAGTGTGATTAAATATATTATTGACAATTAGACAATTCTAAAAATTTCAAAGAGTAAGAAAAAAGTAGCTGGGTATTGGGTTTTCAGAGAAAAAGTAATTGGTTAAAACAGTTTATGAATTTATTCATAATGTGACCAAATCTTAATGACTACTATCATAAATAATTGCTAGGAAGTGTTTTTAATTTTTAGCAGTGATATAGTGAATTAAGCTATTTTAAATTATATTGCAGTGTGATTAAATATATTATTGACAATTAGACAATTCTAAAAATTTCAAAGAGTAAGAAAAAAGTAGCTGGGTATTGGGTTTTCAGAGAAAAAGTAATTGGTTAAAACAGTTTAAAAGGTAATTGGGGAAATTACTAAATTATTATATATTATATTTAAAAATTGTAAAAGAACTAATGAAAGTCAAACACCCTAAACCATTAAATATTGAAACAATGTTCCAATTCATTTTCAGTTCTTTTCTTAGTAATTGCTTTCCCCAGTGGAAAAGTTATTTTTTATCACTACATTAGATGGTTGGTTGGACTATAGCAGTTTAACTTAAGATATTTTTTTTTCTTGTTTAAATGAACATTTATTATGTTTGCAGAATCATACAATAAAACAATTTACATATGAAACATCATCAGTAAAGCAGCGGCATTTGCTTGATACATTTGGTGACTCCCTACGACATGTCAACAAATTGTATAATGATGCCTTTGGATATGAAGCCAGGAAAGTACCTTCACACATAGCTCATCTAGTAGATGTAGATGTCATGTCAAGACTTGCATTCAGGTAGTTAATTTAAAGGTTATTTGTAATGTAATATAGTCAGATTGTTTTTATAGTGATTTTTCATGAAAAAGAAAATAAAACTATCTGTAATGAAATTTTATCTATTGTTTAATGATAATCTATAATTATGTAGATTTTTAAACTGATATACTTTATAGTTTTAGGAATATTTTTAGAAATTTTTGATAATATTGTGAAGTAAATTAGAGCATTTGTGAAATTTAGTTTGATATTTTTAATAATTGTTCCCTACTCATTGGCTAATGTATAAGAATATTGTGCCTAGCCACTGGAAGGATAATTAAAATCATGCATTATCTTTGGTGTGGATTCCTGAATAAGGCATAAGTTTTATTGACCTAGTTTTTGGGTTACATGAGAAACTTAGAGTAGTTGCTGAGATTTATAGATGGCTTGATGTGTTAATATTTAATGAGCCATGCTTAGTTAAAAAGTATTTTAAAAAATTTAAAATCATGAAGTTGTATATTTAATTTGAAATGATGTGAATTTTACCTGATGAAATATATAATATATTTACATTTAAGGTAATATTCTGTTGTTGAAATCCAAAAAATTATTTAAATATATTTGTTGATTAAATGAAATAAATAAATCACCCCCTCAAGTAGCTGCTTGTCACAGATGTCTGACAGGAGCCTGTCAATTTATATGCCATAGTAGAAGGTCTGTTAGGAAGATGAGACTTCAGCAGAAAGACAACACAAGATCCATGCCTTACTCAAAGCTTAGAACACAGGCCCCTTTGAACAGTAACCAAGCACACTAACCACTTGGCCATGGGGTGATTGCAATATATAATAGCTAAATATCTATATTCTGTGTAACTCCTCAGTCAATATTAAAAATGATATTGGAATATTTTTGAAATAAATAATGACATTTATTTCATATGTTAATATTTTTGGTGACACTTATTTTATTAAGGAACTAGATATGAGAATATCAAAGCTGAAGATAAAAGTAATTTTTTTATTAGATTTTCAGTCTGTATAATATTTCTATGTAATATTATTTTCCCCATTTTTGTTGATGTACTGAAGTTCTAATCTGTTCTTAAATTTAATTTTATACATTTGTTTTAAAGTTAAGTATTTAAGCAACTACCAAGACCAGTAGCATAGCCAGAATAGAAAAAAAATTCAAAAGAGTAGTTATTCTTTGTCACTGTATTAGAAGGTTGGTTGGACTATAGCAGTTTAACTTAAGATTTTTTAACTACCAAGACCAGTAGCATAGCCAGAATATAAAAAAATTCAAAAGAGTAGTTATTCCTTGTCACTGTATTAGATGGTTGGTTGAACTATAGCAGTTTAACTTAAGATTTTTTTTTCATGTTTAAATGAACATTTTTATGTTTGCAGAATCATGCAATAATATATATTTATTAAAATTTTATGCATTGCTATTTTTGTTAATATAAATTGATAAACTAATGTTTTTTATTTTTTTTTAAGAATAAAATTTCTCCAGAAGGAGATAGGTCAATGTCATACCTCTAATCCCCTATTTTTTTAGCTATTCAATAATCAAGACTCTACTTACTTGTATAATCAGTGCTCTTTCACACTCTAAATTTTTGACAAAAATTTTGAAGAAAAAGAATGATGTTTAATGACACAAGAATTTATAATCAAATTTTTGTGTACCAAAATATTTTTAAGTTTAGAGTGAACCATTTTTCACTGAAAAACATGTCAAATTCTAAAGAAAAAAAGATGCTTTTAGTCAGTTTATGTAATATGATTTCTCCTATGATAGTAATTATCACAATTATTCCTCTTTACCAAAACCTATAAAAGCATACAAGATTTGCTTTGATAAACATCCAACCTATAAATGCTTTAAAACTTTCTGTGTATATTTGCATAGAGTTTATCTAAACATTCAATTCCAGTAAGCTGAAGCAAGATATTATTTGATTAACCACACTATTGACCAATTTTTCCCAATCCTAACCTCATTTATATATGTTAAATTGGTGGGGGGAGGGGGTAATACACAAGTAGATACAATATATACCAAATGACTTGTGTATTAATATTCAAGTTTTTGAATATTAATAAATTAGTCACTCAAATGCAAAAACATTTCTCCAGGCCACAAAAATTTTCTTGTGGGTCATGATCTAACCTGCAGCCATAACAGACCTGATGTGACATGAAATCAGATATTTGTGCTTATTCCAATGATGTATTATTTCGTTATACTCTAAAGTTATTTTTTATATTGCTTAACAGGGACACGGATTCCCTGTACTTGATAATTGTAATAATCTACTTACCTTTTAAATGCTAGAAAATAAGATCTATTAACATTTTAATAAAACTTTATAATATTTACATTTTTCAGATTTGCATATGCACTTGATGTTACTTCATCTCACAAAATTCGAAGTTCAGATGATATGCAATTTGCTTTCTCTTATTATTATTATTTAATGAGTGAAATGGAATCAGTGGACCTCAGAGAAGTTTTTGACATGTTTGATACTGACCATTCAGGGTAAGTTATAGGTTTTTTTTTATCATGTTTTACCCCTTTATGACTTTTAGTCAACTTGCATCTGTTGCCTATATTTACTACGCAATATGACTTTAAAATACAAAACATGGGAATTGTTGCATTTTGATGAAATAGTATTTCATATAAGTAATAAAATACTAACAATTACAGATTATGCTCTTTTGTAATGTAATTCTTAACAGAAAAATTTAGTTTATATCCTTCTGAATGGACAGCACAAATCCAGAAATATGAAATAGGTATTGAAATATCTGGCAATAACTTAATATTATGATTAAAATAGCTCAGAAACTTAAATGAGCAAATAAGGAGATGATGATTATCTTGAATTTGATTCCTATTTCTTGAACCACTAATTATGTATCTCGAGAACTTCACAAATAGTTTATATTCTACCTAACACAATTTAAACATGCAAAGCTTCAGAAAAATATCATCATACCTTTTGACAATAAATGATTTCAACCTTAAAAATAATTTAAAATTCTCTGTCATTGAGCAATAAAATTTAAAGTTTATTCTTCAAACTATTTCCATGTTAAAAGTTTTTAGGAGAAAACTCGGAAGCTTTTCAGAGCAAGGACAGCTCTTCTTCTTTTGTGAAGTGACACTATGTGGTGACATTAGGGCTATTTACAGCTTTTTTCCACATGAGAAGGGTGATTCCAGTGTCTCTGTTGCAGGTGTGAATGGGTGAGGTCATTATTTTAATAGTCTCATGGACAATGGTTCCATAGTAAGTGGATGCATGTGCTAGCAGTATGGTGTGCTCCCAGTCTATGGTTACTGCATGTTGTATTGTCAGCTCGGCAGCAGCAGTTGTTAGTTTGTTTTGGTTGACATCTCTTTGATGCTCTGCGAACCTCTCTTGTAAAGAACGTATGGTTTTTCCGATGTAGTAGACAACAGAATTATCCGGCAAATGTAAGGAAAATTGATATATGCCTGATTTTTAAAGTAGGCTAAATTTGTCTCTATCCTTTTTGATAATTTTCTTCAGATTTGGAGCTGGGCTGAAAACAGTTTTGATGTTTTGGGCTCTGAGTAATTTGCGGACGGATTCACATAAGCCAGGAACATAAGATATAAGTCCTGCAAAGGTTGCATGTTTGGAGTTGGTGATTGGATGGGAAGCCGAATCTCTTCTATTTTCGTTTCTATATTTATTGACTAGCTTTTCTGTTGTTGGGTTGTAGCCATGGGACACAGAAATCGAATGGATGTTTTGATTTTTTTTTAAGCAACTGCTCATTTGAAGATATGGTGAAGGCCCTATGGGTGAGGAAACAGAAGGCTACAATTTTGTACATGCATGAGTCCATGCATATGATAGAGGGGACATAGGTGGGCTTTTGGTATACTAATGTCATCAAGGCTCCTACATCATCTTTTTGGATGAAAACATCTATATAGTGTATGGCACTGCTATTTTCCTCCTCCTTTGTAAAACGTATCATATGGTAAATATTGTTGGCAGAATTAATGAGGCAGTTTAATTGCTCATTGCTGCCATTCTAAATTAAAAATATATTGTCGACATAGCAACACCAGAAATGGGTAAAATTGTTGCAGAGTTGAATAATTTTGTTTCAAGATCTTGAAGGACAGTCTCGGACAGGGATGCTCTTTCTGGCATCCTGTCCGAGATTGTCCTTCAAGATCTTGAATATGGCATTTTTCGTATAAGATTCAGGCCAAATCTACAGGCAGGACTCAGGGGCCCATAGGGGCTCCTGAGCACTGCCTGTAGATTTGGTTGTTGAACTGGAAATAGTTGTTTTCGGTGACAAGTTTTAGAGCCTCATGAATGGCATTGATTTCAGGAAGGGAAAATTTTTGCACTTCAAATTTGTGTTGTCCATTCTTGTGTAATTTCTACCTTATAAGTAACATCAATAGCTAAGTGCAAAAACACACACCTCATGTTATCATTAAGATACTAATGTCAAATCCGATTACATACCATCTGAGGCTCAGTCAGTTGCATTCTGATCTTCTAACCTGAATTGGTTTCACATCCCAGATGTGCCACCATTGGTGATATTTTCTATATTCACCCATATCGTGCTCTTGTTAAAATATAAGGTGGATATCATAGGGTTGGGAATAGGATGTTAAACTGTGACATTACATTCAGGAAAGATACATTTTTTATGTTAAATCATTTTGGATAATTTGGATAAAATACTCTCATCTACCCCTAACAACTTCTCAATGGGGCCTCTTTCCCCAACCTCATTCCTGCTTCTTGGAATCCTTATATGCTGGAGGACAGGGGTTTTCTCAATATGTAATATGCCAGTCGTATAAACTGATGTTCCCAGGTTCAAGTCCCTACTGGGCCTGCATTCAGATTTTCTCTATTAATTCCCAACCTTCCAAAAAAAAAGAAGACAAGAAAATTGCCACTTTGGAATGAAACAACTCTCATTGTCAATCAGGACCAAGAATTTTTGCCATAATAAAAGATTGTTTTATCTGTGGAAATGTTTACAATCACCTAGCAAAAAAAACATGAAGGCAATTTATAACTATTAATTAAGTTAGTCATGATTGCCATCATTATAATTCAAATTGTAGAACAGCTAGCTAAGAATTATAAAGTATTATAATTTAACATTAGTACTCATGTATTCAAATCATTTTATTATTTGAAGGTATTAAATAAAAATTACTATGATGTAATATTAGAAAAAAAATGGATGAAAATTAACTCTACCTTGTTCCTTATATTTTCTGTTGACATTATTGATGGAAAGATTTAGATACTGTCGTAATACTATGTAAGCATAATGCAGTTGCAGATCATCTCTTCGAGTATTAAAGCTAGAATTTTTGAGTAAATGCAAGAGTGACAGGTGACCTCGTATCAGCAGATTAGTGACATCATTCTTCTGATTGCACAAACAGTAAAAATTAAATAGCTTAGGAAAGAGGTTAGAAAAGGTTTTGCAGAAATTTAAAAGAAATAATTTGCCTTGTAACTAAAGCTAGAATATTGTATAATATATTAAAATAACCAGCATATTTTCATTATTATTGTTATTGAAATTAACTTCAAGAAAAGTTAGATGAAGCAAAGTTTTGCATGATGAGCCACTTCTGGTACATAAAAACTAAATGTAATATTTCAATATATAATGTATTCCTCATTTAGTGCTCATTAGTTATGGTTCGGACTTAACACATGTAATAATGTTTTTTTTTCCATAGCTTTTTTAATGGTGTTCAAAATATTTCACTTTCTGGAAAATATTTTGAAAAATTTATAAAGTTTTGCTGTGTTAAATAGTTGTAAAATATATATTAATTTTTTTTATTGGTGTTTATATTCCTATGCAGAACATGGTCAGATAGAGAAATAAGAACTGTCCTGACACGCTTACATGATCTTCCTTTGGATTTTGCTGCTGTTCATGAATTCGAAGAAAATATAATTAATTGTTCTGCTAGTTTCCCAGAACTGCATAAAAGCTTTTCAACTCCATTGTATGAGCGTTACTATGATTCTAAACTAGTAAGTTTCTTTATTAAGATTTTATGTATTTTTTTTTAGTTCTTTTTCTCTAATAAGAATACCAATGTTTTTTCATGAAATAAAAGAGTACACTAGACTTGTGCATATAAAACTTTATAGATTAAAATCTGAAGCCCATTCATTCACTTTTCATGAATGAATGCATTTTAATGAGATCTTAACTTGTATCATTTTATTTACACATATTAAGGATAAACAATTGCTGATATTTTAAACAGTGACAATTAAAAAGAGGCATTGAAATAAATGTTTTAAGGATAATAACAACTCCATAATACCTAAAATCTTTTTGCCATTTATTGTTACTGTTTATGAATATTAGATCTGAACATATGGTGATTTAAATGTTTATTTATCAATTTAAATGTAATTACACTTCAAAAATTAAGTACTTATATAAAAAAAGATTTCTCCAAAAGCAGTCATTTGCAAACAGAATTCTGACAGAAACCAGCCAATGTATTTCACCTTAGAAAAGATTGGTAAACTAGGCAAGACATCATCAGACACAATATAAACATCCATTTCTTATATGGGATTCAAACCCATATCATTTTACTTCATATCTAAGCATGCTGATCCGACAGCAAGTGAGACTTAAGTGTTTAGTGTGTTTTAATCCTTTTGTCTTAGTTTCAAACTAGAAAGTATATGTTGGTCATAATTATGTACTATTATGCTGGTTGGGTTAGGTTGTTTTACCTCTGCACAGCACTTTTTGCACACCATGGGTTAAATGGCCAGGTCACAAGAACCCTGGAGGCTCAGAGAAGGTTGGGGGAGGGGACCCACTGGAATAGCTGTTGGGAGACAGATGGTAGTGTCCCGTCAAGGCCATCCAGTGTATTTTTAACGTGCACAGGGTATGGCTCTCCCACACACAGGGCCATGGCTTAACATCCCATCCAACAGACAGCAGCCTTTCCAAGCCCATTGGTGTCCTCTACTGACCATCTGCAGGGCGGGGAATTTTGCGGAGATAAGTCTTAACGCTGACCCATCTGGGACTCGAACCTGGGAACTGCAGATTACAAGCCTAGCGCACCACCGACTGAGCCGCCCCCGCCCTCATTATGCTGGTGAGACAAAACTTATTTAAGATGTATATTATATACAAGGGTGTTCGAAAAGTAATCGCAATCCTGCCGCCAAATGTGTGAAGTGTTCCCAACACACTTGTTTGCATATCAGGTGGAGAGTGGACAAAATGAAGTCATGATAATATCAAATTCTTTATTACCAGAGTGTCCTAAGACATATTCACAAAGCTGAAACAATGCAGTTGGATTAAAATTGAGGTGGTGCATGACTATAAAGCAAGAAATTGTTGTTCTGGACTGAGTGAAGCAGCACTACCCTATTGTACAATTTCATGATGGGTGCAGTCCTTTTGCTAGGGTCAGGACAATTTTGACATACACCATATAGGGCATCTCGCAATCCCACAGGAGAAAGTTAAGCCCAATCTACAAACTGTCATTGCTGGATGTTGACAGACATTGGACAATGTGCCAGTCGACAAATGAAGTTGAACTCAGTAATTTCACTGTTCAACAAATTCTGAAGGATATCCTGGACACATAAAAAAATCACAGCACAGTGTTCCCACACCATCTCACAGAGGTGCAAAAGTAGCACAGATATGTCATTGCAAACCTTCATCTGGAACTGTATCACAACAAGGGTGATGCATTTCTTTGTTGTCATTGAAACATGGGCATGGACATATGAGCCAAAACTGAAACACCAGTCAAAATAATGACACTATCCAAGATCTCCATCCCTGAAAGGGTCGGTAGCACACCAGGCTCATAATCTGCAGTTTTCAGGTTCAAGCAACAGCTGGGCCAGCATTGATTTATCACCACAAAACTCCCTGCCCTGCTCACAGTAGGGTACACCAGTGGGCTTGGAAAGGATGCCATCTGTTGGATGGGATATTAAGCCATGGCCCTGTGTTTAGGAGAGACCCTATGCACATTGAAGAACACACTGGATGGCCTTGACAGGAGGCTGCCATCTGTCTCCCAAAAGCTGTTCCAGTGGGTCCCCTCCCCCAACCTTCTCTGAATCCTCAGGTTTCTTGTAACCTGGCCATTTAACCCATTGTGCGCAAAAAAAGTGTTGCTCGGAGGCAAAACAATCCAACTTGACCCATGCCTGAAAAAAGTTTTGACAAGAATCCAGCAATGTGAAAGTACTGCTGATTGTTGTTTAAAACATCAATGATGTTCTCTGTAACCATTCAGTGCCTCAGTGCCAAACTGTGAATGCAGAGTATGACTGACAGTTTCTTGTTCATCATCTGCACCCAGCCATATGATGAAAGTGTCAACACTTTGTCACAAGGGATCCACCACTTCTTATTTACAACAATATTTGTTGTCATGTCATCCAACCTGTGAAGGAGATTTTGGCAAGATGGCAATAGGAAACCTTGCAACATCTGCCATACCTCCACAGGCATGAGTCCTTGTGACTTTGACCTGTTTCTTAAGTTGAAGGAACCACACTAAGGACAATGGTTTCACAGTGTGAATGAATTGTTGCGAGACATAGTCCACACAGTGATCAACAGAAACAGATCTGCTGAGGTCATTCACCCCATCTCTCATGTATTTGGAATAAAGTTGTTAACTAGCCAATGATTACATTGACGGTGTTGAATGTTAATTTCATGTGGAAGTAAAGTGTTCAGTAAGTACCACATATGTTGCCATTACTTTTCCAACAACCCTTGTATATAATTTATTGGAGCAGTGGTTAAGGAACTAACTACTGTTTCAATCAGCATACCATTGTGTTAACTCAGAACTTCTTTAACGAATTTTACATCTGTCTCAATTGGTTTCTCATTGTGTGTGAAAGCCTGTGTAATTTAGGAGTAGCTTATAGGCCTCTGTGTCTGCTCTATTGCATACCAAACAAACAAAATTTAACATTTCGTAAACAGTCACACAATTATAAAAGCATTACTATTTGTGATAAAGGGTAAATTATAAGCAATTTTACAACTTGCATAACTCCACTAAACTTTGTGAGAAATAATGTTTTAAAATATTTTACCTGCACACAGATTAATGTGTATTAAGAAAAAAAAAACTTGATGATCTCTGGTCTAAATTATGCATGTTTTTTTTTATATTGGCATGTGTGGATTATAAATAACATAAATGTGTTTTTCAGCCAACTGTCACAAAAACACTGATATTAGGTTGTGCTCCTATTGCCAATATGCTATTGCAACAATTTGGTAACAGAAAAAGGAATAAATATGAAGTTGTTGGAGAAGATGAAGTGGCTTTTAAGATGATTCACAATAATTTATCCCAAGTTCTAGGCCAGATAGACGACATTAGGAAAAATCCCAGGTATGTGAAATGTATTATTTTCATAAAGAATATCCATGTGTAAACCTTTCCATTTTCCCCTCATTTGAACTTTGTAGTGCAACATTTCAATTTTGTTCCATGTTTAACTCATTTACAGAAGAAGAAAAAAGTACCATTGTTTTTACTTTGTCATCTGTAAATATTCAACTCTTTTCTTTTTAGAAATATATTAAAAATTTCGTTTTTTGGGTTAGTTAGGTATTAACAAATACTAAGATTTGCACTTTCCATATCTTCCAATAGTTTTAAATTTCACCATTAGAGGAGTTTAAAGTTAAAATGCAAAATTTGAAACAAATATTGTAAATGATCCATTTATGCTAAAGATTTCCAATTTTAGTATTAAAATATGATTGTCAAGTGATTTACATTTACAACAGGGATTTGCTTGCTTGCCCCTAGGCTAAATAAATACCTTGGGGGGGGGGGGTTGTTTTACCTCTAAGCGGCACTTTTTTGCACACCATGGGCTAAATGGCCAGGTCACATGGACCCCGAAGGCTCAGAGAAGGTTGGGGGAGGGGACCCACTGGAACAGCTGTTGGGAGACAGATGGTAGCCTCCCGTCAAGGCCATCCAGCGTGTTCTTTAACGTGCACAGGATATGGCTCTCCCGCACACGGGGCCACGGCTTAACGTCCCATCCGACAGACGGCAGCCTTTCCAAGCCCATCGGTGTCCCCTACTGACCGTGGGCAGGGCGGGGAATTTTGCGGAGATAAATCTCAACGCTGACCCAGCTGGGACTCGAACCTGGGAACTACAGATTACGAGCCTGGCATGCTACTGACTGAGCCACCCCCGCCCCGAAAACCAATATTGCAAATGATCTATTCATGCTAAAGATTTAAAATTTTGGTGGTAGAATATTATAATCAAGAGTTTACATTGACAGAAGCAATTGGACTCCTTATCCTCAGGGGAAAGGAAAAACTATTTTGTTTTAAGAGATAAGTGAAAAATTATTTTGCATTGGATAGGTATTAATTAAATATTGTGGTTTGCATTTTTCGAATCATCCATTAATGAAATTTCCACAGTTGGAGAGTGCTAAATTGTAAAATGATGAACCTAGTTCTCTTTGAAAACAAATGTTCTGTATTTGCCAGAGGTGGTGATATATAGTGTTTTTGTGTTCTAGTGTTTTTTGCATCGTAAAAATTCATCTAAAAAATAAAAATACCAAGAGCATGATATATATTCATGATTGTAATGATCACAAAATTTATCTTGTTTATTTGTGTATATATGAAATATATGCTTGAATGCAAAGTCACTGTTATCGTAAGTATATAAAGAAGTTAATCATCAAGAACAGATTGATTTTTTAAATTATGAACTATGTTTAATAAATTAATGCCAATATCCCATCAACCAGTCACTGATAATCATAATAGGCTATCTTGCCCTGTTAACTGGAAATGTGTCCTACAATCAAAACTGATCCTCATAGGCCCATGTCTTGAAACTGAAAATAAAGTTTTTCTGCCATTTCAACATACACATTTTTAAAACATTTGTGTGCACCTATAGATCATACATATGAACCAATGCAGAAGTAATACACTGAAGTGCCATTGAATTAGAGATAGGAGACGTTATCCAAATTCAGCACCATAAGTCCTGCATTTGCACACATGCCTGGCTGAAACAGCTTTGGCTTCCCCAAGCATTCATCATGAGAAGCATAATGGGAAAGGCATGGGATTTAGATGCTTTTGACAGTGGGCAGATCATAGGTGCCCAACGGATGGAACACTCGATCTCCAAAATTGTCAACGATCTTGAATTTTCTCATACAACAATTTCAAGAGTGTTCCAGGAATATGAAAATTCTGGCAAAAAAAAACAAGCACCTGGGCAAACTGCAAAGGACAACCGGCTTTGAATGATTGTGGGCTTCGCCATCTGATACAGACCGATAGGGGCCAGACATTATCTGAAATCACCTCCCATCTGAACATGGGTTCCAGCTGGGAAGTCACTGCACAGACCGGGCAACACTCACTTCATCGTCTCGTCTTCAGGAGCCACCAATCTACGAGAGTCCCACTTCTAATGGCATGACATTGGGCTCAATGCCTTGCCTGGGCTAAAGAACATTGAAACTGGACCATCGAAAATTGCCAAAAGATAGCCTGAAGTGATGAATCCCGATTTAAACTTCATCACGCCGATGGGAGACTGAGGGTATGGCGCCAACCCCATAAAGCCATGGATCCTGCATGTTAGGTCAGAACACTACAAGCTGGTGGTGGCTCAGTGATGGCCTGGGGTGTCTTTAGTTGGACGTCTGTGGAACCTTTGGTACATGTACCAATGATTCTCAATGCATCCCAGTATGTAGAACTCATGGCTGACATTTACACCCAAATATGGCCATCATGCATCCCAATGGAGGTGGCATTTACCAGTAAGACAACTGTTCATCTCACAGGTCCAGGTTGGCTACTGCATGGTTGCAGGAGCATTCTGCTGACTTTGAAATAATGAATTGGCCACCTAGAAGCCCAGATTTAAATCCCATTGAAAATCTTTGGGATACCATCGAGCAGAGTGTTTGGGCCGATATTTCATCAGCGATGACCTTCAGAGAGTTGTGGACAGCTCTGGATGATGCATGGGTCACCATACCTGTAGAACATTTACACAAGCTTGTGGAATCTTTGCTTCATCGCGTGGCAGCTGTTATCAGGGCCAGAGGGGGTCCAACGTATTACTAGGTTGCTATCCCTAATTCAGTGGCACTTCAGTGTAGTTTATTGAAATGGGACAATCAATGTGTTAAATAGAATTATTTTAACTCGGAATATGAGTGTGTGGAAATGTAAGAAATATATACAAGAAGGACATGTCTAGATGACTTATTGCAAAATTTATTATGAATAAAATTCTAGCTAGCAATTTCCAGCATTTTTTATGGTTTTCTACTATATAGGCTCAAATGGTATTTCCTTTTTGCTTTGCAGGAAGTTTGTGTGCCTAAATGACAATATGAATCATGGAACAAAAGAAGCTGAAGTAGTAAGTCAATAAGATTTTACTGTAATAAAAGTATAAGTTCTAAAGTTTATCATTACTGTAGTTAAATTTGGAATTCTGTATTCTATTCATATTCTACTTTACTATCAGAATTAATTTAAATAATGAATAAATAATAATTAATAAATATCTGTAGTTTAAAAGAACTGATAGAATACACTGAAGAGCCAAAACATTATGACCACCTGCCTAATATGATAATGGTCCTCCACATGCCACCAAAACAGCTCTTACCTGGCAAGGCATGAACGCTACAAGATTTCTAAAGGTGTCTTGTGGTATCTGGTACCAACATGTTACTAGCAGATCCTTTAACTCTTGTAAGTTATGTGGTTGAGCTGCCACAGATCAGATATGCTGTTCCAACACAAACCACAGATGCTTGATTAGAAATAATGTCTGAGGAATTTGGAGGCCAGGGTAATAAGTGGGAGTCTTCCTCGTGTTTCGCGAACCATTCTCGAACAATCCGGGCAGTGTTGCCTGACGCATTAACCTGCTGAAAGAGGGCACTACTAGAGGGGTATGCCATTGCCATGAAAGGATATACCTGGTCTGCAATGATGTTTAGGTAGGTGGTAGATGTTTTAGTTTCCTGCACATGAATGACTGGACCCAGAGTTTCCTAGTAGAACATTGCCCAAAGCATTGCACTTCTCCCACCGGCTTGTTTTCATCCCACAGTGCTCCCGATGCCAACACTTCCCCAGGTAAACGACACGTACCTGGCCATCCACATGGTGCAACAAGAAATGAGATTCATCAGACCTTCCAATCATTCATGACCTTCCAATCATTCAAGGTCCAGTTTTGATTATCGTGTGCCCATTGTAGACATTTTCGACAATGAACCAAGGTTAACATGGGCACTCAGAGCAGCCTGCAGCTACGCAGCCCCATTTTCAGCAGGGCTCGATGTACTGTGTGTTGTGACACATTACTCCTGTCACCAGCATTCAAATTATGGGTGAGTTACGCCTCAGTATCCCTTCTGTTGGCTCGTACCGAATGGTATAGCCTTTGCTCACTTCTGGCATCAAGGAGCTGTATCTTGCCAGGCGATTCGTGGTTTTTCCCTCCTCAGAGCACTTTTTTGAAGGTACTAATCATGACTCACTGTAAGCACCCCACAAGCTTTGCCTTCTTGGAAATGCTCTGACCCAGTTGTCTGGTCATTACAATTTGGCCTTTGTCAAACTCATTTTTTATTCACATCTGAAGAACAAGAATAACACTGATTAACAGAGCTGAGTATCAGATGTTATTTATACCATTTCATGACCTTCACATGTGCCGTAGTTTACCTGCAGTTGCTTCAATTTGTATAAAGATGTGCTATTCATAATGTTTTGGCTCTTCGGTGTATAATAACCAATTACCATTTTGTGAATTTCTGATTTTTCAGTTTGGTTGACAGCTATAATACATTGCTGTTTTTTGTATTATTTTGCAAATCATTGTTAAATTTTTGTGAGAAAATGCAAATATGAAAAAATTACTAGACTGTGCAAAATTTACAATTGCTCTTACTTGCCTGAATATATAATATATTAAATTTGATGTAGTAATCATAGTTTAATTCAAGCTAATTTGTCACTCCTTGACCCATAATTTTTTTTATTATGAAATGGATACTTTAGATTAAAACTATTACTCTACAGAGGTGCTATGATGAAGAAAAAATTTAGTATTTTCTTGGTGTGGCTCAGTCTGTAGCACTCCAGGCTTGTAATCTGCAGTTCCCAGGTTCAAGTCCCACCTGGTCCAGCATTGAGATTTATCTCTGCAAAACTCCCACCCTGCCCCAGTCAGTAGGGGACACCAATTGACTTGGAAATGCCACCATCTGTTGGATGGGACCTTAAGCCATGGCCCCATGTGCTGGAGAGCCATACTCTGTGCACATAAAGAACGCACTGGATGACCTTGACGGGAGGCTACCATATATCTCCTAACAGCTGTCCAGTGGGTCCCCTCGCCCCACCTTCTCTGAGCCCTTGGGGTCCTTGTGACCTGGCCATTTAGCCCATTATGTGCAAAAACAGTGCCACTCAGAGATAAAACAACCCAACCAGTATTTTCTTTATGAGTGAATTAATTTATTTTAATATCAGCATACAGCTATTGAGTTTTGTAGCAGTTGCTGTGATAATTTTGGACCAAAATTTGTCTAGAACAAAGTATATAGTGCATTGAAAGTGAATTTTAATAATGTCCAAAATTAATATTAGATAGAGTTAAATATTTTCTTTCTGATAAATATTACATTGAAGAATGTAGCAGAGTAATCATAATAGTTATGCCAATGGTATCTAAAATGATGCTTGGACTCCAAAAAGATATGCATATGCCAACATAAGCATGCAAATTCAGCGGACAGATGAATGTATCGGTAACAGGACCACATAGATAAAGAACTGAGACAACTCATTCATGAGATGAAGTTAGAATAAAACAGTGTTCACATATGTCATGAAGCACCAGATAATACTTAATCAGAGGAATATTTAAATTACTTCTGTGTTTCTAAAAGTCAGCCGTCCCGTGGCCGAGTGGTTAGCGCGCTTGGCTGCTAATCTAAGGGACCTGGGTTCGAGTCCGGGGTAAGGCATGAATGTATGTGTCATTTTTCTGCTGAGGTCCTGCCATCCTCTCAGACCTACTACTGTGGCATATAAACTGACAGGCTCCTGTCAGACCTCTGTGGCAAGCAGCTGCTTGAGGGGGTATTTATTATTTATTTTTTTCTAAAAGTAGTTGTCATAATAGAGATTAAAGCTGTTGGTATTTGAGGAATTGAATGGAATATGTAAATCTTCACAGATGAGTCTTGATTTTAAATGAGTGGCAAGGAAATGTGCTCACCCTGCCTTTATATATGAACACATCTGGCTTGGAGGAAGAGGTTTAATCTCATCATAATGCATTAGCATCAGCAATCATATAGACCTTTGTATCATCAAGAACATGAGTCACAATGTGCAGAATCAGGATCCTGAGACATACTGTAATTCGATATGATGGTGTTGTTGGTCAGGAGTTTATTTTATATTGAATAATAATGTCAATTGCAGAGGGTATAATTGTTCAACAACTTGCTAAAAGACATGGGTATCAACTGTATGGATTCGTCATCTCTTTTTTATCTGAACTCAATCTGATTGAACACACGTAGAGTACCTTAGGAAGAGTAAACTGCTGACTATGTGGTTACTCTTTAATGGCTGGACAGTGCTTTAAACCAGTGGATCTCAACTTAACTCACCTCATAGTCCAGCAAATTACAGGATGTAACTGTAGTACTCTTTAAACTAACCTTCCCTCAACATTTCTTATGAATTAATGCATTATTTTAATAAGCATTGACTACTTTGTGTAACAGTTGCTGGTGACATTGCAAAGACATTAAGCACTTTTGCAACTTGAATTAGTAAGCTAGCATTTTGATTCCCTTTATATCACATCATAAAAATGCTACGTTTAGATTACTTCTAGTGTTTCTATCTCTATTTTTGATGCATGCATGTAGTAAACACTGTTCAAATAAAATTTCATATTGAATTTATACATGACTTATATGAGATGCAGATTATCTTGTAATATAACAGTTTTGAGCAGTGTATGCAAAAATATATGTTTTTGTGTTTGGGGTATATCTGCTCTCCAATACCTGTCAGTTTCACTTTACATTTGTACATTTTTTCCTTAAATCCAAAAGCTAGTTTAATCCATGTCTTCTGACTATAATTAAAAAGACCTTTATCTTTTGCATTTCAATGTTTTAATTTATTGGTTTACTTTTTTTTTTTTCAGATCCGAGCAGTTATTCAAGACTTTTATGAGTCATTATTCCCAATAAGATCTCAGTTTGAATTGCCACCAGAATACCGTAATCGCTTCCTATATATTGAAGAACTTAGAGACTGGAGAAGATTAAGAGATTTTATACGTATATCTACATATGTCTGTTTGGGTCTCTTAATCCTCTTTTCAGCAACTTCATTTTGGAAAGCTGAGGTAATTTTTGTATTATTTGAATAAATTGCATTATAATAATTTGACAAGTTTTATAACTAGAAGTATAACATTTGAGAGTGAAGGCAATATCTTTCTGCATTCATACCTACATCTATTTTTATAAGAATGATGCAAAAAACTTCCAACTTATTCACATATTGGAATTACTGATAAAAGAAAATGACATACTTGACAGAATTTAACCAAATATTTCTAGTTTTTTTTTTTTTTTTTTTTTTTAAGGTAGCAAGAAGTTTAATCAATTTAGCTAAATTACCTAGTTTGCATTTTTTTTTCCCCCCAAGATTCACTGTGCGTGAGAGTGCATGCCCTACAGTTGTAATTAAATGTTCTCTATTATAAGAAAAGCTTAAATTTGAAATATTCAGTGCTCACGGTCAGTAGGGGACACCGATGGGCTTGGAAAGGCCGCCGTCCGTCGGATGGGACGTTAAGCCGTGGCCCCGTGTGCGGGAGAACCATACCCTGTGCACGTTAAAGAACACGCTGGATGGCCTTGACGGGAGGCTACCATCTGTCTCCCAACAGCTATTCCAGTGGGTCCCCTCTCCCAACCTTCTCTGAGCCTTCGGGGTCCATGTGACCTGGCCATTTAGCCCATGGTGTGCAAAAAAGTGCCGCTCAGAGGTAAAACAACCCAAATTGAAATATTCAAAGTAATTAGGATAAAATCTTACTGTCTGTGCAATGTGTAGGCAGATTTCAATTATTAATAATATATAATTTCAATTCTAATGTTTTAGTTGAATAACATTTTGAATGAATATTTAATAATATTAAAAATACATCAGTAGTAAAGAATTACAGGATAAGTCCTGTAGACATGGAACTCATGAAATGATGAGCTGAAAAAAATTTGGTTTTGCCATGAGTGGGATTCGAACCCACATCTCCAGGAGATGGTTCGAATCCCACTCATGGCAAAACCAAATTTTTTTCAGCTCATCATTTAAAAATACATGTTAAAATTCATTAAGATATTAAAATTAAACAAAATAAGAATGAATTGCCAAAACAGTTCCTGTTTGACAATTCAAAATAACTTTAAAGATATAGAAAGGGAAAATGACAAATGATTGGATCCATTAGTCATATCATGGTTACTCTATTATTTAATTCTTGCTCTGGTATTCAAAAACTGCTTTGAATTAAACTAAACTCTTTTTTTTCCTCAAGATTGTAAAAACGGTAGTTTTTTTTTCAACATAAAGGATGGAAATAAAAGCTTTATATAAACTTTCCTAGTTTCTCATACAATATATAAACATTTCCATGAGAGCAATGCCCTCTGTAATTGAACAAATACTGACTTAGTAGTCAGCTTCCTAACCACTACATCAGTTAGGATGATTTATGATAACAGATAATTGTTTCACAATATTACTTATTTTCATTAAGTGGCTAATATTTATGTTTTTTTTTCATTGCTTAATATGTTTTCAAAACATCTATATGTACATACACTAAGTGCTCACTGACTTATGACCACCTTCCTCCATATTATGTCAGTGGAAGCTAACTTTGAAGCTCTATAACTACTAAACTAAGCATTTTGTGACAGAATGGGACTAAAGATAAATTAAAGATCTCGATCCAATTGATCTAACTCTTGATTTTCAACACTATTTTCTTAGTATTTAAAGAGTTATGGAAGTTTGAATATTTAACAACAGCAATGCCTAATGTTAGAATTTAATTATAATTTGAATAAAAAGTATTATATCACAACATTTAATACAACAAATGCATATTTGAAAAGTTAATGTAAATAATTTTTTGATATTTTTCGATTTTCCTAAGACTTGCATTGTTGCTGTTAAGTGTTCAAAGTCCATAACTCTTTAAGTACAAAGCAAACATTATTGAATATCAAGATTTATATAGATTTGATTGAGATCTTTATCTTCTGTTACATTTCCTCATAAAATGCTTAATTTACAAGCTATAGAGCTTCGAAGTTAGCTTCCACTGACCTAACATGGAGGGAGGTGGTTATAATTCAGTGAGCACTGAGTGTATGTACAAGGTATTTTATAAAAAATGTGGCACATATGAAACTTATATCTTTGGGACAAAGTAACAAGTAGAGAGGTATGCAAATATATTGTAATGCTCCAAAGATTATTAACTTTTAAGGTTGGACCTTTTGTCTGATTCAAATTTATTTAAAATTCCAGATAGCTTTGTCGGGCACCAGGCAGTTTTAACTTGCCAAATAAAGTTGAAATAGAGTTCGTTAGGTATTTCTCTAGCATTACTTATCAAGTAATAATTCGAAAAAGGATTGTCAAGTTTAATTAAAATTTAAATCTAATAAAAAAATCAATTTATGTTGCTCAAGAGAAAAATAGCAAAAATTCAAAAGTTCTAAAACAAAGTTTATTTCCAAAAAATTCAAAAACTCACCATCAGTTGATGAATACAAAAGTTGGAGTACTAACAACTCACTTCTATCTACACAACACATACTGATTTAACATATTTCAGCTCCTCCTAACAATCTACTAACAATTCCAATTCTACATCTCAACTTCCACTAACAGCACTCTCTCCACTAACTCTATGACCAACGTCACTTAGTTATAACATGCTGCATACAAATCTGGCACATGTCTGTTGTACACCGGGAAAATATTTGCATAATCTGGCGATCGATCTAGCTAGGATGCAAGAGGGGTCATGTCCTACATGCACGCATTAATGGCTGACAAGTAGCATTTAATGCGTGCATGCACGCATTAAATGCTACTTGTCAGCTTCCTTTTAATGTGTGCATGCACGCATTAAAAGCTGACTGTAGAGTTGCGCATGCACAACTCCTACAGCTTGGAAATGAGGAATGCAATCAGTCCAAAAAATGAAATAATAATCCCCAAAATGATAAATATAATGTAAATAAAGTAAAACTGGTTAAGGAAAAGTGAATGGGTGGACCATCACAATATTCCCATTCACATTTGGACATATAGGGCAGAGAAGAATCCTGGAAGCTACATCTAATTTTTACAGGCCTCATACAAGGACATGCCTTACTAAGACCAAAGTCACTGCTGACCACTGCTTTAGTTATAACTAGCACAACACATAAAATTTTCCTTGCTGGAAAGTCACTAGCTCCCTAATCACTATGCCAGTTAAGGCATGTTATTTCAGGTTTAATTCACATTCAGTTAGTCCAGCACACAAGTTTTATATATTCTGCAGTAATCCTCAACAAACTTCTGCATGAACACCATTAACAAAACAGTAAATACCAAACAGTATGTTTTGCAACATCTGTATTGAAACTTGGAAGTTATGAACAGGATGTGACACTAGAAGGAACATACCCAGAAAATAGTTACATGTCTAAGAACTTGTCAGTTTTCTATCGTGTCCTACCATGAGCATTATTTATTTGTTTAGCCTCTGGGTAAACTTCCTTTGGACAAAGTTACAGTACATTTTATAGAGTCTGAAAACCAGAAAACAATAAAAACAATCTCTTATTATGGGGGCAGTTGAATCATGCCACAAAAGTTGATTTTGGTCCCAGTTGTGCATGTTCACACAAACAGAAAGCAGGCTGTTGTGGAATTATGTATAGAATAATGCTGCTGATATTTAAAAAAAAAAGGTGTCATGCATTGTGCAACAAAAAGTTCAGTGCCATTATTGGATGGCTGTCACTATCAATTCCCTATTACTATTAAGTTCTCTATCACTGTGCAGTGACAGTTCAGATGTATTTATGGAGGTGATGCACCAAAAGATAAGACAATAGCAAAGTGGCACAAATAACTCTATCTTCAAACAAGATGAGACCCCAGATCATTTCAATAATGATGTCAGATGTTTTCCAGAGTGCAGGCTTCCCCAAAAATGGATTGTACAGACAGTTGCATAACATAGTGTCCTAAATCATCAGACCTGGCACATTTTTTAATGTGATACATAAAGGGTAGTATACCAAGATGGGGATCCTAAAAGAACTAGACATATCTGAAGAATCATTGCTACGATTGTCACAAAATGCATGGTAATAAGAGGAATACTATTTGAATCCTTGCTGGACAATGAATGGAATTCACAAGGAGATTTATTGGAAATTACTGTATAATCCACAAAATTTTGTGAGTTGGACAAAGTAAATTATATACATATATAAAATTTCTTGATATATTTCTTTGTCTGGTGATATTTATATTATATCTTTCACCTTTCTGCTGGATATCTTTACTTAAATATATTTGAAAAATATGTTTAATGAATTTTTACTTTATATTCCTCTATTATTGTTCTGATTTTTACAAAAATTAGTCTCAAATTTGAATCTAAATGTAGGCTCATTAAGCTATGCAAGGCAAGTTTAATATTTTCATAAAATAAGAATGATTTGTGTTAATACTTTCTAGATATTTTCTTTAAGCTTAAAGTTTGAAACTAAAAATTTAGTTGCTTTATTCATTGCCATTTATATATATATTTTAAATTAGTTTGTAATTGTTTTTAAATACAAAGGGTTAACTTTCTCTAGCAGGTACGGCCATCCAATAGAAACATGGGTTCTCGTCCATCAAGACAACATAACAGAAATTCTTATCAAGTATAGCTGTGCCAATACTAAATATTTAAAAAATATGTCTGTACATTTTTGTACAATTGTATTATAGTGATCAATACTATATCTAGTCCATTAGTTGAAATATATGTATGTATGAACATGTATGTATATTTATATATATCTCTCTTGAATAGTCAAATTATGCCCTTAATCTTCAATGTCATGTTTGTACTATTTAAGCAAAGTTGAAACACCAAAGTAAATAGCAAGGAGTTAAATTTTAAATCTGCCAGTCACATAAATACATTATAAAAGTCTTTAAGCCATAAAATTAAAGATTGTTGTTGATTTTAAAATAATAAACTTGAGTTCACTACTGAGTATTTCTAACAGATATAGTAAACGTTAAAAAACTATTTTTCCATAAGGTTTCAAAACATTGGGTTAATAGTGAAAATTCATACAAAAGTTATATGTCTTTAGAAATAATGTGAAGAATCATGATGATCTGTGAATCTTATAAAATATGTGATGCTTATATAGAATATTATTATTTATAAATTGATATATGAATGATTGTCGTTGTCACACTTTGAATCACATTCCAAATGTTCAAGCATTCTTTTCAACCTTCTACACTACTAAGTGATGGTTATCAAGCTTTACCTTAATAATATTGTTTAATTGTGTTATTTGCATCAATTCTACAGCCATATTGCAGTAAAAATTTATTTATCTCTAAAGATAATTCACTTAATATTATGAATATTGATTAGACACCAGTTTTGCTTCCTAGTCTGCAATTCAGGGAAAAGTAATTTATTTTATGTTCGCTTAAGTAAAGGCAAAATTCTTCATAGACTTGTCATCAATTGTTTTTAATCTATGCAGTTTACCAAATCAATAAATCAGTTATATTAACTCCAGACATGGTTTAATGGTGAATGACCGCAGTATAAATATCTTCAACATGTATTTAAAGTATTTGTAGATGAATTTTGCTGCCAAATATTAGGAAAATACCTTTCTATATTTTTATAGTATGTTATCAACATTTTTTTTTTTTTTCAAAATAAACATTTTCTGAAATATTTACTTTGCTTATATTCGAAAGGACCGAAAAGTATTACTCAAATGCTAAATGTATAGGGGATGAAATAAATTTTCGTTTTTTTTTTTAAATAGTGAAATCTACATGCTTAAAAATGATACCCTTAATTGTGGAAAACTGAAAATAATAAGTGCATTTTGCATAACAAATATATAAATGCTTTAAAACTAAAAAAAAATATTCTTTTATTTAATTTTTTTTAAATTTAGCATCTTTTTATTAGTAGATATGTTTGTTTATGTATTATCAGGTGTACCCATAAGGCTGCATTACTTATGAACAATTTCATAGTTATTCGCAAAATTTAACAAGCAGTCGACAAAAATCATGATCTATTAGATCATGATTCAGAATTCTGAATATCAGGCTCAGAATTCTGTGTATAAAAATGATGTTTGTTATTGTAGAACAAATTATAGATAAAAGGCTATTTGAGTTCAGTAAGTTTGAATATCATTGCAATAAATTAAAAACCTTTATGTGAATTCTGAGTTGAAGTGGGTTGTGTTATCTCTGAGTGGCTTTTATGCACACAATGGGCTAAATTTCCAGGTCACAAGGGCCCCAAAGTTTGGGAAAGGTGATCCACTGAACAGCTGCGACAAGACAGAAGCCATGCATCAAGGCCATCCAGGTGTTCTTTATTATGCACAGGATACGACTCCTGCACATTGGCCATGATTTAACATTGTCTGACAGATCGCAGCCTTTCCAATCTCACTGATGCCTCCTTTCTCACAGAGGGCAATGGCGTTAACAGATATTTTCATGCAGGCACAGTTGAGATTTGAACCTGGGAGAATAGATTAAATTTCTGGCACACTAATTACTAAGATATTCTCAACCTGTATAAATTTTGAAGAAACCATAAAGATATACTGTTTGTTTGGTGCTATGTATTTTTCTAAACATACATACAAACTACCACAGCAACAAGTTTTTTACTGTAATTATCATAAATGGTATAATTAAAACAGCTTGTGAAAATCATTGGTGTGATTATATATCAATATTAATATACCCATATAAAATTGAAAGTAATCCTGAAATTCAGTTTTAAATGCAATCAAATATCCTAAAGGTCATATATAACACGTAAAAGATTAGCCAAATATTTGAGTTTTTATTTGACTGGGATATGAAAACTTGGTTATGTGCAAAATATTCTTACCTACTGAACATCATCATATAAATCAAAATCATTAGTTTGGAGAGAATTTAACTTTTGTATACAGATATTTGTAGGTAGGTGGGAGAAATTTTAACATCATACTGTTTTTAGTAAGGTCGAAAAATTCATTTTGGTCGAAGCAGAGGCTGAAGCCATGAGCTGATTACACATCTGGTGTTCCTAACGTCTAGTTTTTATGCATGACAAATTCTCTGTTGTAACTCAACTATGAGGAATCACATGTAATACAGGACACCTTGAACCAAAGTTGTAGATCAGAATTGTTGAATGGACATGCCTTTTTTTTAAGACGTTAAAGTCATCAACCCTTTCTGATGTTGACAATGATCTTCACTCACTAATATTGGAAGCAGTGAGTGAGATCACTTTTAAGCATAGCAACATAGATAATGAGTAGGCATGAGATAGACTCTCATACCTACAAACTCATGGCTAAGGTGCTCTATACTGATTATGATTATTCATAGTAGAGTTACAACAGAGGATTTAGCATGACCAATAACTAAATGGTAAGTACCAGGTGTGTAACTAGATTATGGTTTCAATCCTCGTGTTAACCAAATTTAATTAATAATAAATAAATACCCCCTCAAGCAGCTGCTTGCCATTTAATTAGCTTACTAAAAAGGTATGGAATTATAATTTCTCCCAAATACCATAAATATTATTGCATCATTTGAAAAACAACCAAACTGAAGATTTTGATTAAGCAATTTTTTATCAGTGGTGCTTAGTAGATAAGAGCACTTTACACAAGAGATTCTGAGTCCTTGTTAAAAAAAATTTCTGCTAAACTTTTGCTTGATTACCTAATGATTTACCAAGCTTAAGCAAAGTCTCTCATTCTACTCAGTATTTTGTTTGTTAACCAAACATAGGATGTCTTCAATTGTTTTCATTTGTTTGTTCCATAATTTCTCTCAAACAGTTGCCTAACCATTTTAATTTTTGGTACAGATTCTTTATACAGGGTGTCTGAAAAATAATGGTGGGAATTTGAAAACCAATATGTAGGAAAATAATATACATGTTCCCAAAAGTAATTTCATAACCAAAAATGAATCGAGTATCAAGTCTTGAAAGTGTGCACCGCAAATGGTTTCGAACATGGTGAATTTCCACTTGTGCACTGTTCATACTCTGTGGGTGTCCAATTGGTATTCCATCTTGCCATACACACTGCAGCATATCTCTTGTTACTTGCTCAGTTGCTTCTCATATTCTGGCATTCAAATAATTCAGGTCAGTATTTTTCCATACTTGGAGATGATTCAGGTTAGAATTTTGTCCATATAAATATAATTCTTATATGCATAACACAGCCTCACAAAAAAAAAATCAAGGGATGTCAAATCAGGAGTCCTTGATGGCCATAGAATTGGACCATCCCTGCCAGTCCATATGTCAGGTTGGATGAACTGCCCACTGATGATATTGTCAGTTTATTCCGATCTAATAAAAATTGTTTCTATTGTGGGGGAAAAATTTCTGTGTCTTCAATGCCATATCCATGTCTTTAGTTTTCAGGTTTGAGAAAATGTACTGAATTACGATAAAAGTAAACTCTCTTTGAATCTAATGAATTTTTATTTTTAAAAGCAGTAATGATAATATGTATGAAAACAATTTATTGAAGCAATATTGTCATTGTAACAGTAGACAAAGTAATAATCTAAACCAATGGTGTCTGATCTCTTTGAGTCTCACGGGCTACTTGGCTTGCCTCGTTTCACTTGCAGCAGGCCCCCTCCCATAACTCGGTGAAACCCGTGATTCGTATCTGGCAGAAAACTTCATAGAGGCATTCACAGGTGGCTGAAAAAAAAAGCTTCTTGGGCTACCAAGTGCCCACAAGCTAACAGTTGGACATCACTGATATAAACTAAAAATTTAGAATGAAAGTAAATATAGTGAAACCTGTATATAAGTTTTTATGAAGATAAACATTTTAAATCCTTTATTAAGGGAAACACTATATTGATGAGAACAATTGGTAAATGAGAAACTTAGTTGAGAACATAAAAGATGAACACTAAAGAGGAAAAACATTGTGAGAGAGAATATTAAAGTTTCATTGTATTATAGAATAAAAAGGCTAAAACAAATTTGATACTTTTCCCAATATACATTAGACATGCCAGTAATTCGAAGCACCAATGATCCGAACTATGAATTTTTTTTTTCTTAAATTATAAAATCATCTGTAAAAAGTGTAGTATTTCGTACTACTCGGTAGTTTTCCAAATTTCATCAGCTCTGATTATTAAAATTGATCTGATCATCAATTAATTTAGATCATTGATGCTCTACTGTATATTTTTTAAACATAAATATATTTAACTTTTACTACATTTATATATTACTATGAAACAATATTTATTGGGGCCCAAACTGATGATATAAGCATTGAAGCCTCACCTTGGCACATTTCGCAAAAAAAAAGTTTTGAATGTAGTTTCTCAAATCAATTTTAAGGCATTAAATACAGCAAATTAAATTGCCATGAATCTGAAGCACGAATATTTTTTTACTGCAGTTTCGGTATATTTGTTAACAAGCTTTTGAGTTTACAATAAAATTGTTTTGAAATTATGTTAATTACATAGCAGCCTTTCAGAAGTATGAATGTTCAATAAATTATGTTTTGCAAAAACATTTATTTCATTTATACCTCATTGGCTAAGGGAGGGGCACAAACTTACTAATGTGTATAAATTATATTTATCAATTCACACTTCTATGTATAAATTTCATGGAATGATGAAACCTATATTCACTGCTGCTGCTGCAATCAAATGATAAGCCTGAACGCAGTTTGTGCATAAAAGGAAAAGCATGTTTTCTTTAATGCATACGAGGCATTTAGAACTTGCAGTATTGTTTTTTGTGGATTTCCTATATGTTAATATAAACAGTTGGTAAGCCTTCAGCCAATTAACTCCTGTTTCAGATTTTCTAAGGATTTTGCAGCATCTATGTAAGCAAAAATTAACTATACATCTCCAACCTACTGAACTACTTTGAAAGCACCTGGTACCTTCCAGTTCTTTTAATACAAACATTTCAATAAAATAAGCCAAGCACTACTAATATACGAGAGCAATTCCCTAATATCTGCAATTCAAACAGTATACAAACTTATCAACAATTAATATCTCCAAAAAAAAATTATTCTCACGCATAGAGATGAGACGCATGTATGTTGTTATGCATTATTTAAAAAAAATCCATTAGGCTAGAGCAGTTATACCCAAAAGATATAATTTGATGACGATTTAATGCCCGAAACTCTCAATTGGTATACATAATTATACAACACATAATTTACACAGTTTGAAATTTTTGAATACAGCTCTTCTTGAGAGGTATGTCAAGTTCTCCAAAAGTTTAGATTCAAGATACATGATCAGTCAGGTAACACAATAACTCTTTCAGAGTTTCACTAGATGCTTGTTATTTATAATTGGCGGTGCACATTTTTTCTTTAAAAGAAAGCAGCAGTCCATCAAATGCTTTTCATGATATCACAGACAAGAATGGGGCAGTCGAGGGCTTATACTTCTGGCCATCAGTTCACACAATTAAAAACCAGAAGAAAATGTCACATTGGTGATTTTAATAGCTGAGTTAATCAACTGGTGATGGAGTGAAGGCGGCTCGGCTGACATTCTTCCTGGCCAGTATCATAATATCTCTGGTGTTGAGGAATGGAACTCTCTCACCTTTGTGCCCACCAACCGTCAGTGAGGAATCTTCAAAATTTACAATGCTCTTGAAATGAAAAACATACATTAGAGCAACAGTAAAGTGCTGAAAAAGCACCTTGAAATGGCAGTAATTAAAATGGAACTATTTTGGTATATGAAATGTAAAAAAAGATAGCTGTTTTAAATGATACGTATTTATGAACCTCTAAGGAGGTAGAGATCATCTTGAACGTTACGTGAGGGACAAGATGAGATCGGAGGTGATATTAAAGCTAAAATGTTCCACTTCTGCAATTTATTATTTCTGATGACACAAAAATAATATTGCATAATTAACCGGAATGGAGGTACCTAAATTCCGACTCGATATAACTGTAGTTAATTACCACCGTAACACTCGATATGCTGATTACAAAAAATAAGTGTTAATACGGAGGCTGGCCAAGCTTTTCATGGGGGTGGATTAAAATTCTGCTAAAATGGAGTTTGTAATTTATGGATGAGCTATTACACAAGGTTTCAATTTGTTATCTATATTTGGTGGTACAAGATTTTCAATCTATGCTCCTTTGGCTATGTTCAGAGCTTTTATACACTAAGATCCCAATTTATTAGGCACATCACCCCTTGTCGCTTAAATGGTTCATTCGAACACGGAATACGTCACGGGACCGCCGTATGTGATATAAATCAGGCAGACCAGCTCTGAACATCCATTAGAGTTGGATTGAGCGTCAGAATGGGCAAAACGAGCGACTTTGAATGTGGCATGATGGTGCCAGACTAGCATCTCCCAAACGGCAGCCCTCCTGGGCTTTTGACGCACAACTGTTTCAAGGGTTTACTGAGAATGGTATGAAAAGTAAAAAACTACCAGTGATAGGCGATCCTACGGACGGAAACTTGTTTATCAGAAGGGTTGTTTGGGGTTTTTTGGCGCAAGAGCAACAGGGCTATATTGCGCCATTATCAGAGGGGTCAAAGGAAACGCGAAAATTGTGTAAGCGAACAGACGGATCAGAACCAGACAAATCAGCAGAATTAAACAATGGTTGCAAAAGGTCATTTCCGAATGCACCAGATATCGGACCTTGTCACGAATGGACTACAACATTCGCCGACCATGTCAGTGCCGATGTTCCTAAGAAACAAAAGCGCATCTCCAATGGGCACAGGACCATCGACATTGGACCAATGCGGACTGAAAAAAAAGTAGCATTTCGGAAAAATCACGGTTCCTTTTGTATCACGCTAATGGATTATAATTAGGCGTAGGCAACATGAGGTCATGGAACCATCTTGTCTAGTGTCAACAGTACAGGTCGATGAGATGGTGTGGAGAATGTTTTCTTGGCACATAGTTCATTCCTTCATTTCCGTAGTCATAAAATTTTACTGGGGGACTCGGACATAACTCCCGTCCAGGAGCATAATGAGGTTTGTAAGGACGTGAGTGCAGGAGAGTGAGAGGCTCCCTTCGCACTCGAAACTCTATAAAATTATGAGTTATCTTCTATAAATTATCTTCAAATGCGTACGCATAAACGTCAAATCAGTGTACAAAGATAAAGAGGTAAGTCTGACCTCAAGCCAAAGGTAGTGGGGCTCAATCCGTAGCATACCAGACCCATAATCTGCAGTTCCCAAGCTGCGTTGAGATTCAGCTCTACAACCCACCACCACCACCTTGCCCTCGGTCAGTAAAGTACACTGATGGTCTTGGAAAGGCCGCTGTTAAGCCATGGCCTTTGCATATTAAAGAGCATGCTGGATGGCCTTGACAAGAGGTTACCATCCATCTGTCTCCTAACAGTTGCCCAATGGATTCCCTTATCTGAGCCCTCAGGGTCTTTGTGACCTCCATTTAGCCCATTGTGTGCAAAAAAGTACAGCTCGGAGGTAAAACAACCCAACCTGGGCCAGAGGCACCCATTTGCTTTATGGTAATTACGCCCCTACCCAAAATTGCAGGATGTATAGCTGAAGCTTGCAATTGAAAATATAGGGCTGTTTTTTGATACAATATTAAATATTTTCACAAAAAAGTTTTAGAATTAATATTTCGACTAATAATAGGTGTTGCTCTTTCAACTATTAAACGCGGTTTTTTAGCGTATACAGACCCCGAATGCTATGTTTTTTGGCCTAGTGCTTAGGGCCCCACAAAGACCACGATGCATTATGACAATGTTGCCATTATAGATTCACCTGACAGTAAGATGGTATAAAACGTTTTTAGTTGAAACTTATCCTTTACAACTATAGTAGTACAACGTAAACGTTTGCTTTTCAGTATAATGTATACAATTACGATCAAAACAAGTCATCCAAATTACTCTTAGAAAGAAAAGACGCTATCTCTAGAGACAGTTGAAAACATTATTAGGGTAGTATTAATTGAAATTAAAAAACACACAACTATTTAAAAAAGTTATATTTGAAAATTATCTATGGCTGAGTATGCATAGCGTGCTTGGCTACTAGATCAAAGGGACCTGGGTTCGAGCCTCAGGTAAGGTATGGATATTTGTTCTGTTTAGATCTTGCCTTCTTCACAGACCTACTATGGCGTATAAACTGACAGTCTTCTCTCAGATCTCTGTAACAAGCAACTTCTTCAGGAGGTATATAATTTTTAATTTGTTAAAAAAAATTAAGCATGGAATTTATGAGTCTACAACACTGTCAAATAAATTTGTTGATGATAGAATTATGAGTCAATTATGCGGAGAACTTCATAAGTCATGATATCACCCAAAATGCAAAATTTACGCAGTCTCCGCGCCAAAATGGCGTGGATACTGTGAAAGGGTGAAAAAGACGTGAGCCATGCATGGGGGGCTCACTCCTAAAGCCGGGGGTCGGATGCATTCTTACCTTCTGCACCATTATTACAGGATTAAGTCATCTAGGTCAGATGATTCAACAACTGGCAACTGTCTGGTAGATAGTTAAGATTCAGGTTTTACTCTTTTTCTCAAGGCAGGAAAACAACAAATTGTGAGATATTGAGCTGGAATGTTGATCAGGTATGTAATTTTTCCCTTTTAATAATCGGGGGCAGGGGTGGCTCGGTAGCGCGCCAGGCTCGTAATCTGTAATTCCCAGGTTCGAGTCCCAGCTGGGTAAGTGTTGAGATTTATCTTCGCAAAATTCCCCGCCCTGCCCACGGTCAGTAGGGGACACTGATGGGCTTGGAAAGGCCACCGTCCGTCGGATGGGACGTTAAGCCGTGGCCCCGTGTGCGGGAGAGCCACACATACCCTGTGCACGTTAAAGAACACGCTGGGTGGCCTTGACGTGAGGCTACCATCTGTCTCCCAACAGCTGTTCCCCTCCCCCAACCTTCTCTGAGCCTTCGGGGTCCATGTGACCTGGCCATTTAGCCCATGGTGTGCAAAAAAGTGCCGCTCAGAGGTAAAACAACCCCAACCCAACCTTTTAATAATCTATGAAATAATTTTTGTTTAATATGTAAAATACACGATTTTACAATTTTTTTTCACCTTCGTTCAACACTCAGAATGGAGCGAAGCTTATCCCACCACCACCACCACTTTTTTCATCACGCACTGCACGAAACTATTTGCAACTATGGTACAAGCTACAAATAAGCAAAGATAAATTTTGTGACTCTTATTTTACTTTTTACAAAATGTGATAAAGTAATAATCTGGATCTATTCTGGCAAATATCTCAACATTAATACAATAAAAATGGCAAGCGACAACAAATAGATCAGCAATAGGCCCATTGATCTATGCGATTAGATTAAAAAAAATACCCCCTCAAGCAGCTGCTTGCCACAGAGGTCTGACAGGAGCTTGTCAGTTTCTATGCCATAGTAGAAGGTCTGAGAAGGTGGTAGAAACTGAACAGAAAAATGACACATACCTTACCCGGGGCTCGAACCCAGGTCCCTTAGATCAGTAGCCAAGCGCTCTAACCACTCTTAATCTATCAATAATAAATTTGTTTTGCTACAGAACGAACAATAGATCACAGTTGTAGGCTTAGTGACCCAATTTTTTAAACCTAACCATGGAACCATATATAGAGAACCATCAGAAATGTAGGCCGATACATCGATCTACCAATCATCACATAACCTCGGCCTAAATTATAAGTCTATCTATTTTTATAGGTTGCAACAGTGATGCTGGCTGCAGTCAATTTCACGCCATTCGTTCAAGCGAAAAGTGACGTACCTATCGGCAGTTTCACTCACTGAATCTGTCAAATGGCGTTGCTATTAGTAACGATTGGGAGCACAACAAATACATTCCCAGAGAAAAGTAACAAATGCAACTACTTAAACATGCCCACTTGAATTATTAATTCTTTTGAACTATTTTTGATGGCTCTGCTAAAAGTATTTATATTCACTTTTAATATTATTTTCAAGGGCGAACATTCTCTATTAGTGTGTCTTTCAAACCCCCTGGGAGTCTGAGCAAAGGGAGTGTATGAGATACATGCCGTGTGATGTATTCCGTAAGTGGCACTGTTGGCACCATTTCAACTTTTCCATTAGCTTGATTTTTGTGCACTGAAACGTTAAGAAAATGGTGGCTGTTGTATATCAGTACGTGAGGGTGTCGACAGCTGTTATTGAAGCCTTTTCCTTTGCATTCGTTTTTCTTGTACTCTAAAAACGCAAAAATTATTTAAAACGAGAAAATGATTTTTTTTTTTAGGTATAAAGGTATATATTTAGGTAAGATGTATTTATTTTAAGACATATATATATATTAGTAATTGAAAATTTTTGCAAAAATGCAATCTGAAATGTAAAAAATTTTTATACATTGGTAAAAAATCATCTGTATGTTGAACGCTTTCATCGAGAATTTGATAACAGAAAACGTTTATTGTAACTTCATAAATAACATTTATAGCATCAATTCAAAAACGGTGGTAGAGAATACGTAATTTTAAAACGATAATTTCACAAATCTTCCGACAACAAGCAGCTGTTGAGGATGTCCTAAATGTCAGGGACTATGATTTTAGAGAAAAATCGATATTAAAATTAATGTCGTGTAGGAATGAGCAGCAGTGGGTGAAATGTCTCATTGAACGAATTTGGTTTAAGCTCCCCCCACACATCCTCTCTGCATTCATTGTCTATTGGAATCAGGCCCGGATCTAGAAAAAAAATCGAGGGGGGAGGGACAAGAAACACAATCGAGCCGATAAAATATAAAAGACACCAAGAGCCTAGATTTCCAATGCAGCAACGAGTTCTCCCTTTGTTTTACAAGTCTTCAAAAAAATTCTTGAACAATGCATGAAATGTAAATATGTTTAATAAAATTTTTGTCTCTATTTTGAAAGGGGAGGGGCATTGCCTCCCCTAGATCCGGCCCTGATTCGAATTACTACCTAATTCCTATTTGTGCCCTTTTTACTGCATGTTAGGGGGGGGGGGGGGCAGTTGGCTCGTTTGGTAGTACGTCAGTTTCATAATCTGAAGTTGCCAGATTCGAGTCCCACGTGTGTCAGCGTTGAAATTTATCTCCGCTAAACTCCTACCCTGCTGTCGGTTAAAAAGGAGACTCTGATGGGCTTGGAAATCCTGCCATCCATCAAATGGGACATATGGGGTCACTGCCTTACATCCAACGAACGGCAACCTTTCATCCCTGTGCATGTTAAAGAACATACTAGATCCCTTGACGGGAGGCTATCATCTATTTTCTAGCAGTGTCAAATATGTCTCCTTCCCCCAAGCTTCTCCTAGCCTTTAGGGTCGTTGTGCCCTGGTTGGTCAGGCCGCATCTAGAAAAAAATCGGAGGGGGTAATAGACTGGATTTCCAAAATATTAAGAGACAACTGCATTTTAGGTAGGCAGTTGGTTCACTCATTCCTGAAGCCTACGTGTAGGCCAGGGGTGGGGAAGCCTTGGCACGCGTGCCAAAACATGGCACGCCAATGACTTTTTCCGGCACGCAACCCAGGGCTCACCTTAAAAAATAATTAAATAAATATCCAACATCGCTTAGTTGTATATTTTAACTTAATAAAATACAATTTTATTAAGTAGAGCGATACCAAATAAAAATGCAATAAAGAAACAAACACTACCAACTGTTTTAGTAATAATAAGTAATAAGAAAATGAAACAAACATCCCATTTCCAAGCCATCTATCTCGCGATATACTGACGTACAAGTTTTGTCCCGTTCAATTGTTGCATCATTCGCCAGGCAGCCGAACGTGGCGTGACTCCTTTATCATCACTTTATATATTTTTCGTGTTTCGTAAAGAATTTATTGATTATTTAAAAAGGTTCTCTCAATACTTAGAAGACACCAAATAATAATATGCTTCCAAAATTTCGGTTGGCACGTGAGAAAATTTTGCATCAAAGATTTGGCGATTTTGGCACGCACACTTAAAAAGGTTGCCCACCCCTGGTGTAGGATATCCACGAAGGGCTAACATCTGTGCAGAAAACTTATTACTGAGTTTAAATAACGTTGAAAATCTTTGAATCTTTTGAAAATTTTTAAATAACTTTGAAAATCGGAATCAAGCACATCATTCCCCCACCCTCCACTAGAAATTTCTGAATACGCCACTGGTGGGGGGGGGAGAGGGGCATATACTTGAATTTCTGTTGAAAAGGGTTTTTTTTCCCTTTTAATACTGAACCAAAAATTTTTCAAATGGGCAGCCAGTAATTTCGACATGGTATAAATGTTTTGGTATGTAAAAGAGAGTGATAAAATGTATTGCGTCGGCTGACTCTTAGACCCTGAGAAGACCTACTCTGTTACAGTATATCAAGGAATCAATAGCAAAGATTTCTTAAAAACCTACATTTAGCCTCAAATTATGGCATGAATTTAATAATTTTGATTAGAGCGAACGGAAAACCTCACCTGTGTTTTCCTTAGAAAATCGATTCCAAGTGTGAGATCTGCTACACAGTTGTCCACTAAAAATAAAAATATAATAATAAATATATATAAAATAGAATAAAAATACGGAGGGCGTTCAAAACGTTCTTGACACGAGTCTAGATTTGCATTTGTTCCTCAGAAGTTAACGAGCTACGCCTTTTTTGAAAGCTTGTCTAAACTTATTACTTGTTAAAAACAAGAGCTATATCGTCATTTCTCTCTTCGCTCGTAGGTGCGTCAAGTTCAATCTGTGTGTTGTTGCTTTGGTGCCAAATTAAAGAGGAATTAGAGGGGGGGGGGAGATTTTACATTTTCACAAGGTTACAACTTGGGGACAACGCGAAAAAATATTCGTGACGATTTATCACAAATATATGGGGATCATGCCTGTTCATATGGCACTGTTACAGAATGGATGCGCAAATTGAGGGAAGGATGACATAGCTTCCAAGACTTCCCTCATGAAGGAGAGAGCCATCACTCAACTGAACTCATTAAGGTGAACTCATTAAGAAAAACCCACATATCCTCGTTCAGATTACAAGTTTAGACGTTAGTGTATAAATTGGCAGTGTGAAAACAATTATTCATCAACATTTAAAGTTCCGAAAGTTCAATGCCAAATGGGTACCCCACAAACTGACAGAACAGACAAAAAAGGTTAGAGTCGACTCATGCAAGGAGATGTTGGCAATGTTTGAACCTAGTGACCCCAAACGGTTAATAGTCATTGTCACAGGTTTATTGACGTGGTTTTATTACTACTGTCGTGCCCATATTTTACGAAATGTAAACTCCACGTGTTTATTAGGACCCGAGCTTCCCTGCCATTTTTGTTGTTTTCACACTCCCAAGTCCTGACATAGACTTACCCTTTAGTCTTTCCCGCTCCAGTGTTCGTGCCCATGAAGATGACGCCCCAGGGTTCGAAATTCTAAAAGTCAGTGCAAGATGCCGATTCTGCCTGGGAGAAGAAATGTGCAAAAGAAATGACTCATCCAGACCTAACAACTACTGTCCAGCTACCGAAGCATTGGCACTGGCCAATGGACAGGCCCCACGCAATACACAGATGGTCTGATTCTCACCCCTGGATCTGGACAAGTGATCAGACAAAGAAAGTACCCTGTCTCTTCTGCTGCTGATTCTTGAGTGAGGTGGACTTAGCAAAATCTTTTTCGTTGATCGGGCGAGGCCCAAGAACAAATTCTGCCAACCCACCAGTCTGCCAACCACCCAAGAACAAACTCGGCTACCTACCAGGACCGATGGACTGTCACCAAAGCTGAGTAAGCTTAACCTATAAGGCACCGAAGTGAGCCAATGAGGAGGAGAAAAACCGATATGCAGAACTGAACGAGTGAGTTCCCGGACTGCTGAGTGGAAGGGGCACGAGACTAGCTGGGACTACACGCCACTCTTGTGCCGAGGGAAGAGGTACTAACATTTTTCCTGCTCTGGTCCCCTTTATCCCCTAGTATCTTGAAGGATATCGCCCAATATTGTCCTAAGCCACACTGCAAAAAGACCTGTCGTGTTTTCCACTGAAGTCCATGTAAATATTACTCTTGCAGTATATGGGATAAACTGTGGAAATGTGCTTAAATGGAAGAACTAGTAATGTAATGTTTTCTGGGTGTGTCCTCTTGGTTAAGCCCTGATGTATAGTGGGTGCAAGAGGTCCCCACTAATAATTTAAAAAAAGATTATTGCAGCCACAGGTCCACGTATCACGGAATGCTGAATGCCGCTCTGGAAACTTACACAATGCTGTTTTTCACCCTATTCTTTTTTATTATCTGCTCCTAACGTCCTCCATCCTCAATCAACTGGAGTTGGGTGCGACACTATACAACTCCTAGAAAGATCGACAGTTATGTTTGTGTTGTAGAAGTTCAATCGTATCCTCAAAACTTTCATTCAAGGAAGAGAATGTTTTTTTTTTTTTTCAATTCCCAAGGAGTGGTAGCTGTGGATACCTTACCTGAAAAATGACTATAAATGGCCAACTATTATCGAGATTCAACTCCTCTAAGTGCTATACCAACATTGTTTTTCCCAAAATAGTTAAGGAGATGAAGGAGCACGTCCAACAACAGGCGTGTCAAGGGTTCTTCTTCTTCATGACAATGACAGTGCTCACAAAACCCGGCAAGTTACGGCCTATCTGGAGCAGGAAAACATCAAACAGTTACCCCATCCGAGATATTCACCTGATCTTGCACCATGTGATTTTTGGTTGTTTCCAAAAATTAAAAAGGAACTTGCTGGGAAGCCTGAGTGCAAGATCTTGTAAAATGCGTTCATTCAGAGTTTCAGAGTATTACCCAACAAGAATACCACCAAGCTTTCCAGAATTGATGTAGACGTCTGAAACTTTGCCTAGATGCTGGAGGGGAATACTTTGAAGCAGTTTTGTTTTGTTAGAGTAAGTGCAATGGTTTTTGCTCTGCAGATGCATGTCAAGAACTTTTTGAACTGCCCTCGTACAATAATTAAACTTTGAGCTAATACGCAATAGATCTACATCATACCAATTGGACATCGAAAAGTTGATTCTCTTCATGATTGGTTATCATAAGACATGATAAAGTAATAGCAGTTTGGCATTTAATTGCCTGCATGATTAACTGTTAGAACTGTCACATTAAACTTGAATGGAAAAGAAATGTTAATATTTAGGTTTTCAATTTTTTAATATATATAAATATTCACTCATTGATAACCATAATTTATACTCTAAAATATAAAAATCATATCATGTTAATTTATTTTCACACTGTTAGGAATAAAAAAATATATATATTTCATTCCTAACAATATGAGACCAGCTTATTTTAGCTACATCGAAAAGTTGATTCTCTTCATGATTGGTTATCATAAGACATGATAGAAAATTATATATTATTACAAATTAAATTTTATATTGAAATCATAATCTATACTAGTGTAGCAGTAAACCTCAGTGTGATATTACAGAGAATCTTTCAGGTTTTTGTTGCCCAAATTAAAGCAAATTTTCTGTATCGTAAAATTCTCTCATTCTTACTTTGACAGTAAGAATTTTCGTTTCTTACTCTCAAAAGAAAGTTTTCAATTTTTAATAACTTTAAATTGCTTAGTCTATCATTCCTAATTGTTACAGAGAAATAAAAATACACAGGAATTTAGCTACTTTGAGAAGTTGATTCTCTTCGTGATTAATTATCATATCACATATTGTTATAAATATTTATAATGGAAAATATATATTGAAATTATAAACAACCTATACTAATGTAGAAGTAGCTCTTAGTGTGATGTTATAATTATCATGATTAGAACAAAAAATAATTTGAGTTGGTCTCTACCTACCTAGGATGAGTACTACACAAAATATATGCAATGTTTAAGACATGCTACACATTACAAGACATTTAGACATGCTGTTTTCAGTAGCAAGAAAACAAATCATTTCGAAAAATAAAAACTATCGATGCAATACTTCATTGAACAACCTTTAATTTTTAAAATAACATATGACTTGTCGGTTTAGCAAATGAATAATTTGAAATTCATAAGGAAAAAGCAGCATTATAAATATTAAATTGATTTTAAACGAACTTTCGTAAATATCAGATCAACGCAGTCTTAATAAATTAACAGCAGAAAAACAATGCCAAGTATCTCGCTAATATCGTACTTAAAATGATACTAGTAGACATATAATAAAACTGTATGCATTGCTATGACTACCAGCCTTGTATGAAAGTCATCAATAGGCTCAGAAGCAATTAATATCATGAAGTTTAGAAATTACTAAAATGCAAACATTAAAAGTATATACTTAATTTGTGTTATATTATTACAGGTCAAACCTCCGTACTGAATACTTAGGAATCATTTTTGGTGAATATTTTATGTGGAATGTCCATATATCCCACATGTGTGAAAACTTGAGAATATCAACGATAAACATTCAAAAATTGAAATACCTACTAAATATGTAAACCTGTGTATTATTTTATAAAGCAATATGCGAATCTATTTTAAATTATGGAATAATTGTGCATGGAACAACTAACTTAACTAACATAATTAAAATAGAAAAATTGCAGTCTATAATAGCTAAAAATATTATTCCGTTTCATTTGCAAAAAAATTATAAAACTTCCACAGATAGATTAAAATCTTTAAACTTTTTATCCTACAGCAATTTATATAAATATAATTTAATAATTAAAAAATTTTTGACGAAACTTACAAACTAAAAATTGATCATAATAAAAATACAAGACTTCAAAACCAAGGTTATTACAAATTGCCAAATTTTCGAAATAATTACGGGAAACATACCTCCGAATATCAAGTACCACTTATATTTAATGCTATTCCAAAAGAATTACTAAATATAGATCCTTTTAGAAGACAAAATGGATTAAAAAAATTATTTGGTATTTTCTATTTAGCTGATTTTTTATGTGTTGTGTTTTGTGGATTTATTTGATGTACACCATTTTTGTGGCTGAATGACCTATGTTTAATTTAATTTATTCATTTTCCTGCAGATAAGCTATTTAGCTTTGAGGGTCAAATGGTAAATGGATTTGTATTCTTTACTCTTATGAATAAAAATTATATTCTTAAATATATATAATTCATCGTGCCCTACATAAGGTTTGAATTTTGTAAAATGGCTCTCTGCCAAAAATAGTTTGTTCTTCTCTGTGGTGAAACATCGGGCCCTTTGTTCAATCTCCCTGTCTCTTCTACAACGAGTGGTGAAACATCGGGCCCTTTGTTCAATCTCCCTGTCTCTTCTACAACGAGTGGTGACACTTCTGTGCAGAGAGAAATCATCGTCTTATTTTCATTTTTCTTATAAAACCAGTCAGTAGGTTGCATTAAGAAAATGGCTGAACATAAAATATTTAAAACGAAAAACCTATATTTGAAGCATTTTGCAGTCTTAATAAGAAGAAGCAAGTGATAGATTAGAACTACCTACTGATGTGTAACTAATTCAGTAGCTTTTGCCACCAAATCTCTAATAGCTACTTTAAATATTAAATACTTCATTCACAAATATCAGCAGGCTTTTAATTTATTACTGTTTCTTTTCCTTTCTTAGATTGTTGAATAGCTCCTAGGTGATGATAATCAACGTTCATGATATACGATCATTATTATTATCAAGAATATTATATATTATCAATAATGTATTATATATTATCATATATATTATCAAATATATCTCCTCTTACAGATAGAGATGATAACTGCATTTCAAGTAGCCTTTTAGCTTTGTAATGCAGTACATTGTGAAAGTGGTCTTAAGGAGAGAAAAAACAAGAATTCTGATTCACTAAGATGGTTCACCATGATTTATTGCTTTGTTAATTTGGTTTCTCTTTCCGAAACAGATTACCGAAGAGCCAAGCTACTTTAGTTTCCCAGATTCCCTAATTAGCTAATCGCAGAGCGTTGGAAGCTAGTGCCATTCGTTTGAGTGCACTAAAGTGATATGGCTAATAAGCCTACTTTTAGCAGTAGCCATGTGTCATACATCCAGATAGATTATGGGAGGTCAGTTACTGTAATGGAAGCTTTTCTGTAATTACTCCCAAGCTTTCTAGCGTGGTAAGTAGGCCGAGGTAAATGTGTTGTGACGCCCCACTGGCACCCGTTTCTCGGTGACAGAGCCAGACGTTCAGCTCAGTTGAATTAAAATTGCCAGAAGCTTATAAAAAATAAATACCCACTCAAGCAGCTGCTTGCCACAGAGGTCTGACAGCAGCCTGTCAGTTTATATGCCAAAGTAGAATATCTGAGAAGATGTCAGGACCTCAGCAGAAAAACGACACATACATCCATGCCTTACCTGGGGCTCGAACCCAAGTCCCTTAGATCAGCAGCCAAGCACGCTAACCACTCGGCCATTGCAATGTGAAATTTTTTCGCACGGTTTTGCTAGTTCCAAAAGATTCATTTTAATTGAGAAAGGTATTCCTATGTTAATTTTTTCCAAAAAAATATTTAATCAGTTTGAAATTACTTTATTCATTATCCATCCAAAGGCATTTTTAATACGAGGGGTGACAAAATGAAACTGTTTTGGGCTTCGAAAAGCAACTGTTATGCCGTCTGAAAAACATTTTTAAATAACGGCGGTTCTGTATATACTAATTTTGTAACATATGAAAATTTCGAACAACCTTGTAAATAATTGCAGCATAAATGCAAACATTTTTAAAGCCTGAGAACTTCCTTAACCCTTTGGGGTACAATATTTTCTCATGCCCCTCCTGTAGGTCAAATAAATTTTAATTTTTTGCTCTTCAGTCTCCGACTTTTTACAAGGCTGCGTTGACATTTAAGACCGTAACAGCGATTTCAGTGACGCCACGAACGGAGGAAATCGTTTTGTAAATATATCTAAGAAATGAATATAATATATATGACATTGTGAAAATAATATATAATATTTATATATCATAATAGAAATCAATCGGTGTCTTCGGCACCTCTTGATTTTTAGCCTGTCACTTCGACCCCTATATGACCTTTAACACAACACCGAATCTGAAAATTCCTCTTATTTCTGAGTTCTAATGTCTGAAATAGCCCCCCCCCCCTTCCTATTCATCAATTCTTAGCTCTCCAGCATCGGTATATCGAAATTTGACCTTTGACCTCGAAGGGACTCGCGCATCCAAAATTGGCATAATTTCCCTGATCTACAGCTCAAAATACCCCCAGGCACCAATTTTTAGCCTTCTAACACAAGTAGAACCTATATTTGAGCTCGAAAGATCAAACGCATCCAAATTTTCGAAACATTTCTGAGATCTATGGCTATTTTTAGCCATAGATCTAGCAGGAGCCAAATTTTAGCCTTCTGGCACAGATAGATGTTAATTTGATCTTTGACCTCGAAGAACCCTCCGGATCCGAAATTTCGTAACATTTCTGACATCTACAAACCGAAACACCCCAAAGGCCACAATTTTCACGTTTTTAGCAGTCGTAGATCATGGTTTGACTTCTATGTGACCTCCATTTGACCTTAAAAGACACGTCGGAGGTCAAATGTCGGATTTTTCCAGAGATCTATGACCCGGATTACCCCTAACTAGAAATCTTCGAGGTTTTAAATTTCTGTATCCTAGTTAGAATTAGCATGATCCCCCTTTCAGTCAGCTGTCAATCATTCACAACCGTGTATATACATATATTAGGTATTTGTTTCACAACAAAAATAGAAATTAAAAAAAACTATTAGATAAATACACATTTAATTATTATTATGTTAATTATTGTTATTGATTGCTGTTTTTATTCATTTGTTAGATTGTATATCCTAAATCAACCTGCAATGCTTTGACAATAAAATCCACTTAAAAAATTTCCTTCATTTCATGATAGCACTGTACAGCAATCTGTGATTGGGTTGGGTTGTTTTACCTCTGAGGGGCACTTTTTTTGCACACCATGGGCTAAATGGCCAGGTCACATGGACCCCAAAGGCTCAGAGAAGGTTGGGGGAGGGGACCCACTGGAACAGCTGTTGGGAGACAGATGGTAGTCTCCCGTCCAGGCCATCCAGCGCACGGGGCCACGGCTTAACGTCCCATCCGATGGACGACGGCCTTCCCAAGCCCATCGGTGTCCCATACTGACCGTGGGCAGGGCGGGGAATTTTGCGGAAATAAATCTCAACGCTGACCCAGCTGGGACTCGAACCTGGGAACTACAGATTACGAGCCTGGCGCGCTACCGACTGAGCCACCCCCGCCCCACAATCTATGATTGTGAATGCAAAGTGTATATGGCGCGTTTTAGCCACCACCAGATCGGTTGCGTTACAATATTAGAACAGATTAGTTATGGGTTGATATGTAATGTCACAAGAGAAAAATCCAATTAATAAAATGTTCTCTTAATCTAAACGTTACACAGATTAGTTATCGTCGACTTTCTCAATATCTTACCAACATTGAATTGGGCCACTTGCTGCCACCCGCCGAGTCCAAGATCGATGTATTTCACTTTCCCTTTCACATCCGGTTGGTGGGTGGCAAGGGGATTGAACACATTGCTAGGTTCAGGAATGATTTGGTCGCTAAGCCTGAATGGAGATGGAACAAAAACAGATGGGAAAGTTAGATTAATAACAGCGTTAGAATCTCTATCACATTTACAATAATACAAATAGAATTCTGGTGCTAAAAGAATACAGCAATTTATTTAAACATCTTTCTCGTCCAAATCTTTATTTTCACTCCCTTCAGTATGAAGAAAGTCTTTCGTCAACAGCACCCGCGATCAATATTAATGCTTTCTCATTTCCTTTAATGCATTTCTGGTGAAACAAGATTTATACACAAGACAATCGGGGGTTTATTCTGTTCTAGCCATTTCAACGCCCCTTCAATTCTGCTGATATTAACCATATTGATTTCTGACTTTCCTTTTTGGTGTGGCATCTTAGATAGTTGTCTCCGCTGCTTTTATATTTGTTTTTGGCAGAGTAAAACAAGCGAGAGTAATTTAGTAGGGTGCACACGCAACTCGAAAGAAAAATTTATAAGTGTTTATTTATTTTAATGCACCACAGAATAGAGGAAAAATGATAATTGGGGTCCTTCCCTTTTTTCACATCTTAAATTGATATCCCCTGAGAATTCAATAATTCAAAGTTGGATAGCCTTCAACACTGTAGCTCAGTGTTTTCTAATAGGGGTTTCGCAAAAAGTTTTTTTTTTTCTTTACGGTGCTGGAAAAAAAAAAGAAACGAGTTTTTTGTTTCCTACGGGATTCCACATAAAAATCTTTATTTGGGGTTCCGTGGCACTTTACAATCTCGTTCAAGGGTTCCGCCATCGTTAAAAGGTTTTCTCAATAATCCTTCCCGACATTTTAGTACAGTTTCAACACGAAGAATCCCAAGCTATAGCAAAGGTCATTGTTGACTCAGTTCGCGCTCTCATAGTCCGTGGCTTCGTCGCAACCTATAGAGATTTTTATTTCGATAGATTTTAGTGTTCTGTGATTCCCGATATACTTGACCGAACGATCCCAAATTTCGTAGGCGGGTTCCCCCTACCTGACCCCGTACTGTATTAAAAAAACTCATCCTTAGATGCAATGGGACGCCCGAAAATAATTCCTTTGGAAATGTGGGGAATCTGGCAGTGGCAGAAGATTTAAGGGTTATTATGACACTTCACGGTTAGGAAGCAGTAAATGTAAACAATAAATTTTACAATGATTATCGTTTCCCATAGGAATAGCATGTAAATATTTTTGCTTCTAGCAAGCCCCCCCTTTTGGTCTTTCAACTTGAAATTTTGCACTGTAACTCGGACCACAACCAGAAACATGTTTCGAAAATTTGAAGCTTCTACTATGATTTCTTGATGAGTTATGGCTGCCACAGGCACAACACATACACACAGACATCTTTTATTACATAGATACACGAACATAGGTAATTGTAAATGCCAGTGATTAAATGGCTGCTTAAATAAAAGTAATAAACAAAATGATAACACCAATTAATAACTTTCAAAGTTTTGTTGCCCATAGTATAATTTAAAAATTTTAACTTTTGGTGCCAGAAACATAATTGCCAAAGGGTTAATCTTATGCATGATTTTCTTACCTCATTCTTCTTACCAGTTCCATGGATATCGTTGACACTGTGTCAGAAGTACTAACCAGAGCATAGGCTTCGATACCGTTGCACTGCACAGAAAATATAGAAGGGCAGAGGTTTAGTAACCATCTTTGCTTGATGCCAAATTCTACTCCAAAATTTCTTTTTCACAGCGAACAATAAAAGTTGAATGAGTTACAATTGATTTAAAAAAAAGAACTTAATTGAACAGATTCCCAAACTTATTTTTTATCGGTCACCCATATTTTTTTCCGCTTTTGATAATTTCACAACACTGTTGTAGAAATAAACGTAATTCATCATGGGTTTTTTCATCATGTCCACTTGGGTGGAACTTTGAATATTGATTTTTAGCATATTTCTTAACTGAATATTACTTTTGAAAGGAAAAGTATATTAAAAAAAAACTGACAGAAAGTTGTAATTGACTTTTTTTTGGATATTTTTCGTATTCTTCAAAGTGCTTCTTGGAGTCCTTATGGGAAGTCAACCAGAATGAGGGAAAATACTTTAGAGCGGGTGTTTTTCAATCAGTGGCCCTCGTAGCTCCACTGTTTAGTAGGTAATTCTCAAGTATTCCTTAAAATATATATTTTTCCACACAAAAAGACTTTAATTACGAAAATAAATTCTGAAATAATAAAAGTTATTTAAAACAAATTAGTTAAATCAATTTTTAAAAAATCTGCAATTGATCGTATAGCTTTTCACAAGCCACAAAACATTTTGGAGAGGGAGATGGAAACTTTTGGGAGAGGTACAGTCGCTCAAAAAAGTATCCGAACACCATGGTTGATTACAGACTTCAGAAAAAATATCTGGCAACGATTTTTTTAGAAATTAGTGATCTGGCAACCTTCGTGTCACGTGACACGAAGGTTGCCAGATCACTAATTTCTAAAAAAATCGTTGCCAGATATTTTTTCTGAAGTCTGTAATCAACCATGGTGTTCGGATACTTTTTTGAGCGACTGTACAAAATGAAAAAAAAAATTCGATATAGATATAATATTTTTTATTTACAATCAGTAATGTAAAAAATTACGCGTAAACAATAAAGAGTTAAAACCCAACTAAATGCGCAAAATATTTTCAATTTTTAATCTTCCAAAGTCATACCATCTTATAATTTCGAGGAACTCCCTGTGTTTTCTTTGAATATATTATGGAAACAAAATATGCATTAAATTCTCTTTACTGAAAAAGTACTGAAAGAAATTGTTTTGATTCGCAACATGTAGGACAGAGAATTACTTAGAAACAACTCCTAGTTTGTACTGATTATCTTTTAGAAGGATAAGCCACACTAAGACCGAAGTCGTTGCTGATCATGGCCTCAGAGCTAACACCTAACGTTTGCCTGCTGCAACATAACCCCCTAAACATTATTCCAGTTAAGATCAATTCCTCCATTTGAGATCGTGATAGACTTCTTTCTTTGATAGATTTCTGACTACGATGTGGTGCAAAATGATAACAAGAATGATTCTAACCTCACACTTCACTACCGGAGGCACATGCATTCGTCCCATTCTATTCTCATCTTCGAAGATTGGCACTGGCATATTACTTAGGTAAGATCTGCGGGCTGTTCCGTTCCTCACCTCTGGAATGTAGTTTTTGGTGGTTGACGTCTCATAGGCAGATCGCCCAGTCCGAACCTAGAAAACGGAGAGAATAAGCTTTCAAGATATCAGTCCTTGCTTCTTTTTGTTTTGCAGGAACTCTGCCCAGAGATCAATTTTATAGATAACATGGGAAATATAACAGATCTATTCAAGATATAACAATTGGGACGGGTTAAAGTAGGGGGCTAATTAGATTCTAAATGAAAATTAATATTTTTTCCATCTTTATACAACGTTTGAAATTAGTAATAATGAAACAAAATCATGAAACCATTATACATTGATAAAGTTAAACTGAATACTAGTTATAAAGCTACGAATAATTTTCCTCTAAGTTCGCTTTTAAGAGTATTAAGAAACATAAGTGTATTAAAAAAGGTGATACGCGTAAAAAAAAAGTTTTTAAACAAACAACGCTTAATATCGTTTAATTGTCAGTGTTACACGAAGTCTTTAAAATTTGAAGGTTGGGTTGGGTTGTTTTACCTCTGAGCGGCACTTTTTTGCACACCATGGGCTAAATGGCCAGGTCACATGGACCCCGAAGGCTCAGAGAAGGTTTGGGAAGGGGACCCACTGGAACAGCTGTTGGGAGACAGATGGTAGTCTCCCGTCAAGGCCATCCAGCGTGTTCTTTAACGTGCACAGGGTATGACTCTCCCGCACACAGGACCACGGCTTAACGTCCCATCCGACGGACGGCAGCCTTTCCAAGCCCATCGGTGTCCCCCTACTGACCGTGGGCAGGGCGGGGAATTTTGCAGAGATAAATCTCAACGCTGACCCAGCTGGGACTCGAACCTGGGAACTACAGATTACGAGCCTGGCGCGCTACCGACTGAGCCACCCCCGCCTCAAAATTTTAAGGTTACTCTGTAGATTCAATACACTTCATTTTTTCGTCCTCTAAATTTTTTGTGCACAATATGATTCTAAAACATTATCCAAAGTTAGGATTGATAACACCTTCCCACGGAGTAATGAGACTTGAACACAAATTAGCCCGCCCACTCCCCACTCTGCAAAAGGCGAAGTATTTTCCAAGTAAACGTCATATTCTTTGCCACCAGTTCATCGCACTAAAGCACGCAATCTGTCAACCACTCTGCTTTGATACAACCATATGTTTAAAGTCTGCCAGACGCGACTTGCACGTGAATACTGTCTCTCTTTCTCGTACCTCCGGCCGAAAGCGCCGCGTAGAGCGTTTTAACAACTTCGGTACATTCATTCGTTGGGATTTCGTTCCACGTCATTCCTAACATTAGGCGTTTTTCCCAGCATCAATGACGGTGCGGAAATGCCATTGATTTTGCTCTTCCTTAGGAACTGTGTAGCTTAAAAATTTTGTGGCTTAAATAAAAATGCAATTACGTTTGGTAACAAGCACGCGACTTATCGGTTGATGACTCCTGTAAGTCATGCGTACAGTCGCTCAAAAATATATCCATACACTGTGGTTGATTACAGAATTCAGAAAAAAATATCTGGCAACGATTTTTTTAGAAATTAGTGATCTGGCAACCTTCGTGTCACGTGACACGAGGGTTGCCAGATCACTAATTTCTAAAAAAATCGTTGCCATAAGACTTTGGCAACGTTTTTTCTGCCACACCAAAAAAATCAGTTTTTCGGAATTCTCTAATTAACCATACTTTTTAGGTTGATTAGATACCTAAAAATAGCGTTCGGATACTTTTTTGAGCGATTGTACTAGTCTCATTCTCCCTTACCATTGGTCCCGTCAGTCATGATGTCAGTGCATAACGCTAACCATGTATAGCTCACCGCGAATTCATGTACCAAGGGCAAAAATAATTTCCTAATTATGATATTCAACCTAGAAAACTTTTAAAGCGCACTCAGTTCTCTTTGAACATAAATCTTATTCTACTTCGTGCATAAATATTGCTCGTACAAGATATTGCATAGTTTTACCTCTGAACGGCACTTTTTTTCACACAATGGGCTAAATGGCCAGGTCACAAAGGCCCCGAGGGCTTAGAGAGGGTTAAGAGGAGGGGATCCACTGGACAGCTATTAGGAGACAGATGGTAGCCTCTCGACAAGACCCTCCAGCGTGTTCTTTAACGTGCACAGGTATGATTCTCTCTCTCGCTCACGGGGCCGTGACTTACGTCCCATCCGATAGACGGCGGCCTTTCCAAGCCTATCGGTTTCCTCCTACTGACCGAGGATAGGGCGGGAAGTTTTGCGGAGATAAATTTCAACGCTGGCCCACCTGCGATTCGAACCTGGAACTGTAGATTACCAGTCTGGTACTCTGCTGCTGACTCCACCTTTACAATATACTGAAGTTTAATATCTGTTATAATTAAAGAAGTGTAGGTATAGTGCCACTCTTATCATTCTCGGGTCCCTTTGTTTCTCCTTTGAACTAGAAATCTCGGGGGGGGGGGTCTTAAAGTAGGTTTCCCTTTTCCTTATCACGTTGCGTTTTTCTTTTTTTTTATACATTTTTCTCCCGTCATTTCCATCGTTTATCCAGTAATTTTTTCTCTTCGGGGAAGGGGCCCTTCCTCTTGCCTGGTCACTAAGATAGCAATTGTTAGTGGAAAATTTCTGGGGCTTCTGTAATTTACCAGAAACAATGGAAACTACCAAAATATCTATTTTATAAAAGCCAGTTGTTTGTAGGGAACGTTCCACGGCGTGCTGACGTAACTTTTGGCAGCTCTCCAACCGTAGTTGCCAGTTGAAGAGAAATAATGAAGTAAAGACAATTATGGAAATTTCAGAATCAAGATGTAATTCCATGTCATGCCAGAGGAAAGCCAAATTCGATGTTCAGTAACTTCTAAATTAAGCCTTTTATGGTAAAATGTTACTAAAAATGAATTAACGATATTCATCAAGGATATCTAAATCCTGGATTTCAAACATTTTCAGTTCGCTTTTTTAAAGAGGTATGGTAGCTGGAATATTTAACCACACCGATGCCAGGCTTAAAAAGCTTACGGGAAATTGAAAAAATTTGAAAGAATTATTTGACAAACTTCTAAAATGTACATTTATTTCATCAAACGTCTTGAACCAAATCAGTATCGTACTCAGGGTTGGGTTGTTTTACCTCTGAGCGGCACTTTTTTTGCACCCATGGGCTAAATGGCCAGGTCACATGGACCCCGAAGGCTCAGAGAAGGTTGGGGGAGGGGACCCACTGGAACAGCTGTTGGGAGACAGATGGTAGCCCCCCGTCAAGGCCATCCAGCGTGTTCTTTAACGTGCACAGGGTATGGCTCTCCCGCACACGGGGCCACGGCTTAACGTCCCATCCGAAGGACGGTGGCCTTTCCAAGCCCATCGGTGTCCCCTACTGACCGTGCGCAGGGCGGGGAATTTTGCGGAGATAAATCTCAACGCTGACCAAGCTGGGACTCGAACCTGAGAACAAATTACGAGCCTGGCGCGCTACCGACTGAGCCACCCCTCGCTCCATCGTACTCAGGGAGAGAATGGGGCTATAACCAGAGTCCTCTATAGATGGGATTCGGATCATCTTAGAAATTCAGAATTTTCAGAAAAAAGTCTAATTGAAACATCATCATCATCTTTGTAATAAGTAATAGCGATATGTAGGGGTGCGGGTTGGCGGACATGATAGAGAATGCATGTTTTTCTCCTACAGAGTGCTGACGTCAGTTGCTTTCTCATTGTTGCCAATGGCTTCCTTACTGTACAACTATTCAGAGAGTTTCGTTTCCGTTTCGACTGATTTCAGCGCCCTGTGGTTCCCCAGATATTTGACTCACGGGTCCCAAATTTGGCATGTGGGTTCCCACTAATTGAAACCGTGTCGGATTAAAAATCCCAGTCCCTACTACTGATGGGACAGGGTTTAAATTCTTAAAAGGTTTTGTGGTTGTGAAGGATCAGGCAACTGATGAGGGATCTGGCATAGCTTATAAATTGCGAAAATAGAAGTTATCGGTGGAGAATTCTGATACAGAAGAAATTCGTTTTGCGCCAAACTTTTGGCGGGTTGTAACTAGTATTACGTTAATAATTAACAATGAGCCCAGATCTCAAAATGATAAATAAATAAAATAAAAAAGGTGGAAGGTGGGGGGGGGGGGGGGAGATTAAGTTATCCAAGCGAAAGGGAGGGCAAGAATATATCGAATTGAACCGAAACCTCTTTCCAGTATAAGCTTTTTCTTCCATTTTTGAAGTCTTTATCAAAATATACGTAGGTGGATTATTTAATTCGTGGACTGCCGTCGCTAATAATTAGCATCTTTTCGCACAACTTCATAAACGATGTGTGGCAACGCAGCGATTCTTCAAGGTCACAGCAAAGATAGTGTGTGCAAGTTGAAACATATTGCAGCAAGGTCACAAGGAACAGCATAGTAATGCACAGTCTCTGCCCTTTTATTGCTTTGGAATTTGTTCATTTTGTGTATGTGATTATTTTTTTGCAGGCTATGGCTGATCCGGAAACTGAGCAGCAGTGCATGATAGTTACTGTTTCTGCAAGGCTTAAGTGGTGCACAGTCGCAGAAATGACTCAACTGTATAAAGCACGGTGCCTGAAACGAAGCGCGATTTTCAAGTGGAACAACTGTTTCACAGACGGGTGCGATTCCATAGAGAACGACCTAAGAAGGGGCGGGGGTGGCTCAGTCGGTAGCGCGCCAGGCTCGTAATTTGTAGTTCCCAGGTTCGAGTCCCAGCTGGGTCAGCGTTGAGATTTATCTCCGCAAAATTCCCTGCCCTACCCTCGGTCAGTAGGGGACACCGATGGGCTTGGAAAGGTCGCCGTCCGTCGGATTGGACGTTAAGCCATGGTCCGTGTGCAGGAGAGCTATACCCTGTGCATGTTAAAGAACAAATTGGATGGTCTTGACGAGAGGCTACCAACAGCTGTTCCAGTGGGTCCCTCCCCAAGTGGGTCTCTGACCATCCAGTGGGTCTCTGAGCCTTCAGGGTCCTTGTGACCTGGCCATTTAGCCCATGTTGTGCAAAAAAAGTACCGTTCAGAGGTAAAATAATCCGACCCAGCACAACGACCTAAGAACTGGGCAATAAAACACTTATATCAATGTGTTAAAAATCGCTTAAACCCAGGATGTTCCTAATGAAGACCGCAGAATAACCCTTTGTGGCACTAGCAACAAGGATATGCCTTTCTAATGTAATGTTCATGCAATAGGCTTGGATGGAGCACTTGAAAATGTCAAGAATTTGTGCTCCTTGGATCCCACACAACCTGAGCTTTGAAAAAAAAAAACGTGTTGATGTGCGTCAGAATTATTTGGCAAGGTTTGATGAGGACGGTGAAATATTTTTACAGCGTATTGTGACTGCAGACGAGAAGTGGATTTTTCGTTATAATCCTGGAACAAAATGCCAATCCAGCGAATGAAAGCACTCAAATTCACTGCCGCTTACGAAATTTCAAACTGTGAGATCGACTGGGAACATTACATTATATAAAGGCAAGTCTCAGATGCTCCGCAACATATGGCTGCACTATATCTATAGGGAGAATGCCATGAACACCACTACCTACGCCGGGGCAAGACAGTGGCACAAGGACACAGCTCATCCACGGCTACCTATGGCGAATAATTCTATAGAAGGAAGGTTCGTCCATCGGTCAAAAACTAAATTTAATCTGTTCCCCGGTTAGCCAAAGATGGTATATAGAACCAAGTTAACTCGGCTCCCGGGATGGAGACTCTTACTCTGGCCTTTCCATCGATAAGCCCGCCGACCGGGAATCCCACTCCCAGCCGCGAGCCTTCAACTTCGTCCTCTCCGTAGTTCCACGGGCCGAAGGCCCCCAGCCGCAGTCTTCCGACCCACAATTTCACCGAGGCTGCACCGATGAGCCCACTGGACCGGGTTCCCCAAGCCCAGTCCGCAGACTCTCAGCCACAGCCCTCCACTGGGGCTGCAACCCGGAGCTTCTCAGGGGACAAGTCGATGAGCCCAGTCTGGAGTCTCTCTTACCAGTCCGCAGGCCCTCAACAGGCCCCTCCACCAGAGGTTACAAGATCTCGTGCAAACCAAGAATCAACGAGCCGTGACCCTACTTCACAGAGGCACCATTCACCCCCCCCCCCCACACACACACACACACACACACCACGTCAAGGTGGTCCCCTATAGGGGGGGACCGACTGGCAACAAGTGACTCTGGTGATTTTGGATTGCAAAGGTATTTTTTCAACACGTTTTATGCCACAGGGATCAACAATGAATAAGAACACTTATGCAGAAGTCTTTCAAAAACTCGTCATGCAGGTCACGAAAATCGAACAGAATTCTGGGGGTAAAATGACTTCTGCACTAGAAGAATCCGAAACTTTATACTGCTATTTTGGGTTCGGTTGTTTTACCTCTGAGCTGCATTTTTTACACACAATGGGCTAAATGACCAGGTCACAAGGACCCCGAAGGTCCAGGGAAGGTTGGGGGAGGGCACCCACTGGGAAGGTGTTGGAATATAGATGGTAGCCTCTCGTCAAGGCCATCCAGCGTGTTCTATAATGTACAGGTTATAGATCTCTATCGAACACATGGGGCCACGGCTTTAACGTCCCATCCGATGGACAGCGGCTTTTCCAAGCTCATCGGTGTCCCCTACTGACTGTGAGCGGGGCGGGGAGCTTTGCAGAGATAGCTCTCATCACTGGCCCAGCTACGACTCAAACCTGGGAACTGAAGCTTACGAGTTCGGTGCACTACCGAGTGAGAACCCCCTCCCCCTGCTACTTGGTTCAAACTGTTGTCAGCATCCCCAGTGCTGAGATGCTAGAGCATCCCTCTTACTCTCGTGCGATTGCCTTGCGTTTTTCAACTGTTTCCAAAACTGGAGACACTGTTAAAATGCCGTCGCTTTGAAAATGATGAGGAGGCTTGACAATGACGGTATTATAAAACCCTTTTATAAAATGACTTGCAGCAGGAATCATTTGCTTCCATGGTCTGCGATACCGTAAGTGCATAGCTTTCAATGGGGAACACTTCGAGAAGGAGGAAACATCTCAGACTTTGGTGACGAAGATTAAAGGCTAAAGACATCGTCAGTCCGCGAATTAAGTGGGCCACAATCGTATCAATATTTAATATTTTTACATCTCTGTTCCATTTGCTAACATACTTAAAGTTGGGGGGAGGGCATGCCGGCCTACATCCGACCTTATTAACAATAAGTTAATAAAATAAAGAAAATAAATACCCTCTCAAGCAGCTGCTTGCCACAGAGGTCTGACAGGAGCCTGTCAGTTTATATGCCAAAGTAGAAGATCTGAGAGGATGTCAGGACCTCAGCAGAAAAACGACACACACATCCATGCCTTACCCAGGGCTCGAACCCAGGTCCCTTAGATCAGTAGCCAAACGTGCTAACCACTCGGCCACGGGACACATATATAATATTTCCAATCTCTCAGGGTTGGGTTGTTTTATATCTGAGCGGCACTTTTTTGCACACCATGGGCTAAATGGCCAGGTCACATGGACCCCGAAGGCTCAGAGAAGGTTGGGGGAGGGGACCCATTGGAACAGCTGTTGAGAGGCAGATGGTAGACTCCCGTCAAGGCCATCCAGCGTGTTTATTAACGTGCACAGGGTGTGGTTCTCCCGTACACGGAGCCACGGCTTAACTTTCCATCCGACAGACGGAGGCCTTTCCAAGTCCATCGGTGTCCCCTACTGATCGTGGGCAGGGCGGGGAGTTTTGCTGAAATTTCTGCAACTCAATGCTGACCCAGCTGGGACTCCAACCTGGGAACTGCAGCTTACGAGCCTGGCGCGCTACCGACTGAGCCCCCAGCCTCCCCCCGCCCCCAATCTCTCAGGAATCAAGAATAATTTGATATGGAATAAAAGAAAAATACCAAAAATTAAGTTTAAATCATATCACTGATATTAGAAACCACTGAGTTAGAAACCAACTGCAGTTATCAGTGGAACCAATTTCCTCCTTTGCAAACGCCGCTGTCCAGATCCATTCTTATCCAGAGGACTCTGCTGTAACCCTCCTTCTACCCCATTGAATATCATATCTTCTAAGGAAGTCCACGAAAATCACAGACTCAAGCAAATAAACCAATTTAATTACATTCAAATATATCCGGGTTCGAGTCCCAGGATGACATTTTTGGGTTGGGTTGTTTTACCTATTAGCGGCACTTTTTTGCACACCATGGGCTAAATGGCCAGGTCACATGGACCCCGAAGGCTCAGAGAAGGTTGGGGGAGGGGACCCACAGGAACAGCTGTTGGGAGACAGATGATAGCCTCCCGTCAAGGCCATCCAGCGTGTTCTTTAACGTGCACAGGGTATGGCTCTCTCCCGTACACGGGGCCACGGCTTAACGTCCCATCCGACGGACGGCGGCCTTTCCAAGCCCATCGGTGTCCCCTACTGACCGTGGACACGACGGGAAATTTTGCGGAGATAAATCTCAACGCTGACCCAACTGGGACTCGAACCTGGGAACTACAGATTACGAGCCTGGCGCGCTACCGATTGAGCCCCCCCCCCCCCCCCCCCCCCCCCAGGATGACATGGTTGGTTGTTCTCTCATAAACCTGCAGATAAGCTGGTGGCTTTGAGGATTCGATCACAAATTGAAAAAGAAACTTTCTTAGAACGCTACTGATACTTATTATTTAAGCTTTAATTGACGTCTTAAGTAAATTCTTATGACTGACAATGCTATTGCTAAATATCTCGTAGATCGTTAAATCATATTTGAAGTGCCAGGTACTTCGGTACCCATAACCTTCTCCATCTCAACATATGCCTAAATGGCATCAGTTTAAAACAAATTAATAATGAACCACAAAATGGTTGGCCCCAAAGGGCATGAAAAGCAAAATACAAAAAGTAATAAGGATGCACAAGAGACCTACAATGGGAAACTTTCTTTAGAGAAAGCCATCATCTTAGGCCTCTTGTATCTATTAAGGACTTCGTAGTCGTAGTCCAATAAGCAAGATATGAACTCATGAGAGTTACTCTGAACTGCCTCAAAGAAACGTCGTGAGACAGACTTCATGTAAGAGTAAATATGGTCGATGCCCAGGTCTTTATGTAACTGTCTGTTGGTTACAAACCAGCGGGCATCGACCGCACATCTCAGAAGTTTATTCTGCAAGACCTGGTTCTTGCAAATGTTCTTAGAAGTGGTGTTCGCCCAAATTGGTGAAGCATATAAAATAATTGGTCGGATGACCATGTCATAAAGTAATAAGTTAAATATCTCAACTTCCATAACTCTTTAAATACATACTAAGCGGATACTGTTAAAAAAAAAGGGGGGGGGGGCTCAGTCGGTAGCGCGCCAGGCTCGTAATCTGTAGTTCCCAGGTTCGAGTCCCAGCTGGGTCAGCGTTGAGATTTATCTCCGCAAAATTCCCCGCCTTGCACTCGGTCAGTAGGGGACACCGATGGGCTTGGAAAGGCCACCGTCCGTCGGATGGGACGTTAAGCCGTGGCCCCGTGTGCGGGAGAGCCATACCCTGTGCACGTTAAAGAAAACGCTGGATGGCCTTGACGGGAGGCTACCATCTGTCTCCCAACAGCTGTTCCAGTGGGTCCCCTCACCCAACCTTCTCTGAGCCTTCGGGGTCCACGTGACCTGGCCATTTAGCCCATGGTGTGCAAAAAAGTGCCGCTCAGAGGTAAAACAACAACAACAACTGTTAAAAAACAGATTTATTTCTCAGTGGCGTAGCTTGGCACTGGGGCAGTTGCCAAAAGGGCACTGAACAGCGTAAGCGATGAAAACTGAGCTTTAATCGAATCTGTTATTTATCTTCAGTAATATTTTACTATAGAAAGCTTATTCTAGACGTTTTCCCTCTCTACATATGAATACTTAAGTTGCAGAACATTCATGAATTTGTGATTTTGAACTTTTTCGTTTTTGAAGCAGTACGTTTCGTTCCTATCCTGAACTACATAAATTGAAATTATCAGAACATGAGACAAAAGTATCAACCACCTTACCCTTGCATAAGGCCCATTATCCCCATCTAGGAGTTGCTCGACCGTAGCACGGCTTTGACTCCTTCTCTGCTGGCGCCTTAGTGCAAGCTGGCGGATGTCCACCTCACCATCACTCATGGTCTGGTGGCATCATTCCTGCCAGGGTCTCAGGAACTGGAAATAGAAACGAAAATAATTATTAAGAATTCTACAGTAAGTAACTAAAAGGAATTATTCTCAATTAAACGGATATAGCGAAACCTGCTAAGATAATCGCAGGTAATCAGCTGAAGAGGTTTCTTTATCAGGGGGAGGGAAGAAAGGAACGGGGAGATGAAACACCACTTGTGGTTCCATTAAAATGGGGTCAGCTTAGAAAAGTGGTCATTTTGCAGAGGAGGTCGACCTCATAGATTTTACTGGATTAGGTTTCGTCAGCTCAGCATAAACGAGTTCAATTTCACACGAAGCTAATTTAACGAGTAGGGTTGTAGAAGACTATTATGAAAGAAGTACACAATTTCAAAAACTTAATGTCATCATGAAATTATCCTATATTTAATATAGTCCGTTTCTGACACCAAAATAATAATATCAATGGAAACGAATTATAATATTTCATACCCTCCCTTTCCCTCATATTCTTGCTCTCACTTTCCTCCTTTTCCCCTCATATTCTTGCCCTCCTTTCACCTCATGTTCTTGCTCTCCCTTTCCTCCATTTACCTTCATATTCTTTCCCTCCCTTTCCTTCTTATCCTTCATATTCTTGCCTTCCCTTTCATTCTTTTCCCGACATATTCTTTCCTCATTTTCCCCTCATATTCTTGCCCTCCTTTCCCCGAGATATTCTTTCTCTTCTTTTCCCTCATATTCTTGCCTTCCCTTTCCTCCTTTTCCCGAAATATTCTTGCCCTCTCTTTCCTCCATTTCCCGACATACTCTTGCCTTCCTTTTCCCTCATATTCTTACCTCCCCCTTCCTCCTTTTCCCGACATATTCTTTCCCTCCCTTTCCTCTTTTCCCCCTCATATTCTTGCCTTCCCTTTCCTCTTTTTCCTTCATATTCTTGCCTCCCCTTTCCTCTTTTCCCCGACATATTCTTTCCATCCCTTTCCTTCTTTTCCCTCATATTCTTGCTCTCCCTTTCATTCTTTCCCCTCTCTCCCTTTCCACTTTTCCCTCATATTCTTGCTCTCCCTTTCCACTTTTCCCGATATATTCTTGCCTTCCCTTTCCTTTTTTTCCCGACATATTCTTGCCCTCCCTTTCCTTCTTTTCCCGACATATTCTTGCCCTCCCTTTCCCGACATATTCTTGCCCTCCCTTTCCTTCTTTTCCCGACATATTCTTGCCCTCCCTTTCCTCTTTTCCCCGACATATTCTTGCCTCCCCTTTCCTCATTTCCCCTCATATTCTTGCCCACCCTTTCCTCGACATATTCTTGTCCTCCTTTCCCCGACATATTCTTTCTCTTCTTTTCCCTCATATTCTTGCCTTCCCTTTCCTCCTTTTCCCGAAATATTCTTGCCCTCTCTTTCCTCCCTTTCGTGACATACTCTTGCCTTCCTTTTCCCTCATATTCTTTCTTACCTCCCCCTTCCTCCTTTTCCCGACATATTCTTTCCCTCCCTTTCCCTCATATTCTTGCCTTCCATTTCCTCTTTTTCCCCTCATATTCTTGCCTTCCCTTTCCTCTTTTTCCCTAATATTCTTGCCTTCCCTTTCCTCCTTTTCCCCGACATATTCTTTCCCTCCCTTTCCTCTTTTTCCCTCATATTCTTTCCTCCTTTTCCCGACATATTCTTTCCCTACCTTTCCTTCTTTTCCATCATATTCTTGCTCTCCCTTTCCACTTTTTCCCGACATATTCTTGCCTTCCCTTTCCTCCTTTTCCCGACATATTCTTTCCCACACTTTCCTTTTTTTCCTTCATATTCTTGCTCTCCCTTTCCACTTTTCCCCGACATATTCTTGCCTTCCCTTTCCTCCTTTTCCCGACATATTCTTGCCCTCCCTTTCGCTCCACGATATTATAATTTTAACGAACTCACCAAGTTTTACTTTTTCTTCTTTGGTAATCCATGTGGTTTCCATGGATAACTCCAGCAATATTCAGACAATACTCAAAATTCTTCCCACATTTTCTATCAGGTGTCCGAATCAACGAATACTATGAAATTTTTTATCGATGTCTAGACCTGTGAAAAGTAGACTCGAAACTAAACGCATTTGGCAGAAGATTTTCGCATTCAAATTCGAGTCTATGAAATCGCGACAACGAGTGAAACTTTGTTTCCTTATCTTCTGTGATTAGCTTGAAGTAATTTTAACTCGGAAGCAGTGACGTAGCTTGGCATTGGGGCAGTTGCCAGAAGCGCACCGAACAACGTAAAGGAATAAAATTGGATCTCAATTATCACAATAAGAAGGGCATAGAGCCAAGAATTTGCCAGGGGTGCCGAAACCTATTTGTTATACTGCTTGGGAAAATTATTGTAAAGTCTTCGCAGATTTTCTACACTGTGGAAAATATGTGTGTTATTATTCTATCTTGTGTGTTGGTAGATATCATATGTGTTACTAGTCCATATTGTGTTGATTACCAGCCTTCACTCTGTTACTAACCCTATGTACTTAATAGTCTTTTGTTTATTACTAGTCTTCATTGTTTGTTTTTAGCCCTCACATGTATTTACTAATATTCGTTCTGTGGATTACTAGTCCTCCTTTTTTATTTCTTTTCTGGACTGCATATATTTATCTCCGCAAAATTCCCCCGCCCTGCCCACGGTCAGTAGGGGACACCGATGGGCTTGGAAAGGTCGCCGTCCGTCGGATGGGACGTTAAGCCGTGGCCTCGTGTGCGGGAGAGCCATACCCTGAGCACGTTAAAGAACACGCTGGATGGCCTTGACGGGAGGCTACCATCTGTCTCCCAACAGCTGTTCCAGTGGGTCCCCTCCCCAACCTTCTCTGAGCCTTCGGGGTCCATGTGACCTGGCCATTTAGCCCATGGTGTGCAAAAAAGTGCCGCTCAGAGGTAAAACAACCCAACCCAACCCTGGACTGCATAGGAAATTTGCACAGAGATGATTATTATTTCTGAATTTGGAAAGAAAAAGTCATCTGCAAAAAAGAAAGTTAACCGTAACCGTGCACATCTAGTCTACATTACGATAAGCATTAATGAAAACACTTTGTGAGTTACTTTTTCCATTAAATTACTATTATTTTTACATCAAAACATAGTTTCATCACAACAAATATTTCATATTATTGAAATTTTATGCCTTTATTTTAATTTTATTTACAACTGTTCCGCTTAGGAGCTGCGAAGAAATACACTCATGGGCGAGAGCATTATGACATCCCTATCACCATGAGTGGAAGCTTCCCACACACATAGCAGTAACATCATGACAGGCGCGGAATATACACTGAGATGCCAGTTTTATTAGGTACAACACCCTTCGTCGCATAAACGGTTCATTCCAACACGTAATATGTCACGTGAGTGTGATGCGCGGTATAAATCAGGCAGACCAGCTCTTCCAGCATCAGTTGGAGTTGGATTGAACGTCAGACTGGGCAAAACGAGCGACCTGAGTGACTTTGAAGTGGCATGATAGTTGGTGCTGGCGTGTCGGTTCTAGCATCTCCCAAAGGGCCGTCCTCCTGGGCTTTCCACGCATAACCGTTTCAAGGGTTTGAGATTCTAAGGTTTGGTGCGAAAAGCAAAAAAACTACAAGTGATTGGCGATCATGTGGACGAAGACAGCTTGTGGATTAGAGAGGTCAATAAGAATCGTGCAAGTGAACAGATGGGCCACAACTGGAAAAAATCACAGCAGAATTAAACATTGGTGTATAGAAAGTCATCTCCGAACACAACACATACCGAACCTGGTTGTGAATGAGCTGCAACAGCCGCCGACCACGTTGAGTGCCTATGTTGCCACTAAGAACACGAAAGCAATGTCTCCAGTGGTCGTGGGAGTATCGATACTGAACCGTTTGAGGACTGGAAAAAAGTAGCCTGTTTGGATGAATCAAGATTCCTTTCATATCATGCTGATGGAAGGATCAGAATCTGGGCAAACAACATGAGGCTATGGAGCTATCTTGTCTGCTGTCAACAGTAGTCTGGTGGTGGCGTTTACGATGGTGTGAGGAATGTTTTCCTGGCACACATTAGGCCCCCTGACACCCATCGAAGGACATCTGAATGCCACGGTGTATTTGAACATCGTTGCTGACCAAGTTCATCCCTTCATGACTAAAGTTTATTCTCACTCGGATAGACATGTTCAACATGATAATGCACCTGCTCACAAGGCACATATTGTCACCGAATGGTTCCAGGAACATGCCGACCAGTTTTCCTTGCTACATTGGCCTGCACTGTTCCCGGTTCTAAATCCTATCGATTGGGATGAGGTGGTAAAGGCTATTCTCAGCAACTGCGTGACAGAATCATTCCCACATGGTACAATTTTTTTTGTTGTCTCCGACTCTGGAATGCCAGGCCTTTCGAATCCTCTATCCCGGTCACATGGTACAACATTCCTCCCCAATGCATACAGCTTCTTGTAAGTTCCATGCCCCGACGAATTCGGGCTCTTCTAAAGGTCAAAGGAAGCACAACACGCTATTGTATACCCAATAAACTGGCATCTCAATGTACATAAAATGGGCAGGGCGTGTCAGTTTGTCAGTAAAAGCCCGTGGAATGGAAAAACAGAAGGACTTTTCGGAGTTTGAATGTCCATTGAGGTCTGTCACGAATATTCTGACTTGAACATTAAATTTCAGGAAATTCGCCCGTAACAATTTAATCATTTGTGAACCGCCAATGTAACAGCGCTGGGGAAAATGGATGAAACGAACCATAAAATGTTGGAAACATTTAAGGTGCTTTTGACGCGACCACATATTTCCACTTAAAGGAATGATGACCATACAAGGTAAAATTATTGACTGTCATTTTCGGAACCTACATAACTATTAAAATAGATAGTAGCTTTCTTCGAGATTTGTTCCTTAATGTCCATAGTCTCCGGGTTCTTCTGCAGCCAGAGCAACGGATCAACATCTCATCCAATGGACGGCGTTTCCTTTCCTAGCCATCGTTGTTTTCTTTCTCGCCAATGACAGATTGCGGAAAAGCAAAAAAAAATCAATTCTTGTAAGATCGGTGATCGAACTCATGAAATTCATTTGTTTGAAGCATGTCACAACTGCTGCATGAAGAACAGTAACCAACGCACGGAAAACAACTTGTCTTTTTAAAAATAAAAAGACTTTAAGCTTTCTTAACCTTAGAGCGGTAGATCTCAACCTTTCTTTTTTTGCTTTCGAATCCTAACTGTGCTTGTGTTGAGAATTTTCTCTTCTAAGAAATAGATGCCCTCTTCCCCTGAGATAAGGAATCATTGGATGGGTCGTCAAGCCGTTGTCCCATCCTTATCCAGGAGAGTCATACCTGATGCAATCTAGAGAAAATGCTGAATGGCCTTGACGAGAGATTTCCATTTGTTTCCAGTTACTCTCTAAATGGATTCCTTTCCGCAATCTTGTCTGGGCTCTTGGGGTCTTTGTGACCTGCAATTTAGATCATTGTGTGTGCACAAGAGTGCTTGTTCAAAGGAAAAATAACACAACATAACTAATTCCTCCATTTGAATCTGATCACCGTAAGTTTAAGCAGGACCCACGAAATCGGGCCCTATTATGTGGCACTTAATTCTTATAATAATTATAGCCAAAAGTGCAGAAAAAATTAACTCTAAATAAGGGTTGCTCTCATAGTAATTACACCAAAGATTAAAAATACCCTGGTTGGGACAAGAATAAAATGTCCAATATGTGTGATTAATATTCAGCACAAGACCCTATAATAGACGTGACCTTTACAGCAATTACTGCAGTGTATCTCACATGCCTTTTTTTTTAGTCCAAATCGTTGAAAAAATAATAAAAGATTAGCTTTAATTATCTCGGGAGCTCTGCAAAAATTGGTCAAGCAGAAATAATTTACAACTGACGACACTTCTGAAAATAATAAGTTCATTTGGGGAATGGTCATACTTACGAATATTACTGAAACACACCCATCCTCTGCATCTTAACGTTCGACAGCTACCAAAGATCAAAGTTCAAGTCTATGCTTGGGAAAAATAATTAATTTTTGATCCATCACCCCACCCTGAACCTAAAGGCACGTCTGAACCTTTTTTTGGCATTCATATCAGCTGAACCTCCTAGCCAACGATTGTGCATGATGCGTGACAAAGTTCAGTAGCCGACGTCATTAATGTCAGGTATCAGTGACCGTCACAAGTGACCACTCACAGCGCGGGAATGTCACGGTCTCTCACGTCAGACACGAATCAGTTGGAACCGCCAACCAGGGCTAGGCGCTACTGGCGCGAATCACGAGAAGGTTGTTATTATGGGCCATGCGGTACTCCGTGCAGTGTTATTATAAGTAGACATGCTGACTAGGACTTTTTTGTTTAGATTTCGCTCCCATTGTACTTGATAGAAGAGTATCTGCTTTCTTTAGTTCTCTCCACTTTGTTTGGAGTAAAGTTCTATCCATTTTAAAGTGTAAAACAAAGCGATAATGCATATACACAAGAAAGCATGGGTCAGTCACCTTTCTATCGACTTGAAGCACGTTTCAATTTCTTTATATCAATTAAATATTTATATTGAAAATAAGCAGAAAATAGGTATACATATATATATCTGTTAAATAAATTATAGTTAAACTGACGTCGGTGGCCGAATGATCAAAGGGTCGAGCCCTGGATAAGGTATGGATGAGGTCTCGTACTTCCTTACAGATCTCCATTGCGTGTTATACTGAAATGCTCCTGTCAGACCTCTGTTAGGGTCTGACAGCTAGAAGGGTAATTTATATATTATATTGTAAAAAAGACATGGTTTTTGCTTATCAACGAGTTTGCCAAAATAAAAATTATTGTGAGTAAAAGAAACCCTTTTTAAAGTTTTATATTCCTTTGAAATTAATGGTCTTTAGCATTATGCTTATTATTTGTAAGTTTGCGGTTCATGGATTCACGAAAATGCTTTGAAGTATGTCCCACCGGTCGCGGCCTATGATCTCGATCATTCGCGGTCTGCCTTATGGTTCACCAAGAGGCTAGCCGAGATTCACTTGCGCATCGAAAAGTAGTACCTGCGATGTCTGTTCATTTGAGAAAGTTTGTAAAATAAACATTGCACCAAACATTTTCATGTATCTTATTACAGAAAATAATAACTAGTTAGATGACTGAGTTACCCAGATAATGTGGCGCTTGTCAGGTAATCATGGCAGGAATTTTTTCCTGCCGGAGGGGGGGGGGGGGGGGTAAGGCTTTCAGGAACGGGTAAAAACAATGTTTAAAGTAGAAATATTAAGGGCGAGTTGTTCATTAATGAGCGTAGTTGCAAATAGAGCAATCATCATATCATAATACAATTAAAGATGCCAGGAAATAAAACGAAAAAAAAAGCGAAACATATTATTGAAAATAATGCAAAAGGGTTTTTCATGTTAATAAAATAAATAAAAATAATATATTTCTGAAAGCTAAAGAAAATGTTAAAAAAAAATCAAGATTGCTTTTTGTTAATGTAAAAAACATTAATTTTTGGTACACCTGATATTTTCAACATAAATGTTCGATCAACTTTTCCAGGGAAGGGCAACTGTTCCTTCCCCCCCCACACACACACACTCCCCCCTGTCGATAAGGTTGATATGCTCGGACAATGTGGCGCTTAGTTGATAGTGTTTAGGTGATCACCAAAGCTACAATAATTCATGAGGACAGGAAGCAGTAGGTTTGTGGGCCACAGTTATGTAGGGTGACCAGACATCTCCGTTTTCCAGGGACAATCCCTGGGTAGAAGGCTCTGTCCCCGATGTATAAAAGTCCCCAGAAATGTTCCCGGAAGTTTTTCTAGACATTTTTATATATTAAATTAACTTTACAACATGAGCAGATTTCTTTACTAATAAAATACTTGTAACAACACTGTTATAAAAATTCTCGTCTGTAATGTAGGTGACTCGAATATTGGAAGCTAGAATTTTATAATGGAAGTCGAGAATTGCGAGCTGTGAAACTAGGGTGACCGGACGTTCCCTTTTTCCAAAAACATCTGGTCAGTCCTTTCTTACTTCGCTTTCACTTACTTTCTTACTTTAGTCTTCATTGTACTTCAAACTGTATTTCCAAAAGTCCTGGGTCTTTTGCTCTAAATCTGGTCATAAAAAAGAGCTTTGCGATTTCTGTTGAAGAGAAATTCAGTTAATAATTTCTGCTCACCATGTACGTTAATGTTAAACAGCGACAAATATTTATTTTATAGAATTGGGTGACGATTTAAGTTATTATTAATTAAGCAGTTATTGAAACAAATATTTACTGCCTAGAGTTTCTATAAAGGTTGACAATAATAGGAAATTTTGAAGTAAAAAGTGTGCGAAGATTTCGCATTTTGGCGTTTTGGGGAGGGGGAACCTGTGAAGATTTCATATTTTGTAAAGAAATATCTTGCAAAAGTTTTCTACTGCCCTGTCTTGTTTTGTCACTGCTGCTGCTGTCTTCACCCACAAAAGGGATGGCCAACTCAAAGTCAGGGGCGTAGCGAACGACTATGATTGGGGAGGGGGAGAAATCGAAAATCAAATTTTGCCAATTCAGAAAATAATGTTTCTGTCAGGTTCGTACCAAGATTCCAATTTTGCCAACTAGCCATAATTTTACAGAAATAATCCCAATATTTACATCTCGCCTGAATTGTAGCAAGTCAGTATGAATGTTTTCCAACTCTCCTTAATTTCACAAAACCAATCCCAATCTTTACATCTCTCCTAAATTTGCCAAGTCGCTTCAAATTTTACAAACTCCCCAAGATTTTGCCAAAGTTCTCGATTTTGCCAACTCTCCTTAATTTCACAAAACCAATACCAACTTTCAAAACTAACCTGCATTTCGCCAAGTGGTTTCCAATTTTGCCAACTCCCCTAGATTTTTCCACGTTGCCTCGATTTTGCCACCTCTCCTTAATTTAACAAAAACAATCTAAATTATTACATCTCTCCTGAATTTGCCAAATCACTGCAAATGTTTCAAACTCCCAAAATTTTGCCATTTTCTCCATTTTGTCAACTGTTCTTAATTTCACAAAAACAATCCCAATTTTCACAACTCGCCCGTATTTCACCAAGTGGATTCGAATTTTGCCAACTACCTTAGATTTTGCCAACTCGCCTTTATTTTACCCAGTGGATTCGAATTTTGCCAACTCCCCTACATTTTGCCAACTCACCAGAATTTTATAGAAAAAAATCCCAATTTTTACATCTCACCTGATTTTTGCAAAGTCACTCTGAATTTTGCGAACTCTCCAAGATTTTCCAACTCTCCTAGATATTGGGAAATTGCCTCGATTTTCCCATCACGCCATAATTTTGCAGAAAAAAAATTCCAATTTTCACATCTCACCTGAATTATGCCAACTCCCCAAGATTTTACCAAGTCACTCCGAATTTTGCCAACTGACGCTAGATTTTGCCAAGTTTTCTCAATTTTGCCAACTTGCCATAATTTTACTGAAAACAAACCAATTTTACATCTCACCTAATTTTTGTAGTCACTCAGATTTTTGCCAACTCTCCTAGATATTGGGAAATTGCCTCGATTTTCCCATCACGCCATAATTTTACAGAAAAAAAATTCCACTTTTTTCATCTCACCTGAATTTTGCCAAGTCACCCCGAATTTTGTCAACCCCCCAAGATTTTGCCAAGTTGTCCCGATTTTGTTCACCTGTATTTTTCCTGTAATTCTCATGTATTTTACTAAGTAATTTCGAATTTTGCCAACTGCTCTAGATTTTGTCGTCTCGATTTTCCCAACTACCCTAGATTTGCCAAGTTGCCTCGATTTTGACAACACCCTAGATTTTACCATGTTGGCTCAATTTTGACAACTCCCATTAATTTTACAAAAAAAGATTACAAATTTTCACAACTCACCTAGATTTTACGAAGTCGCTTTGAATTTTGCCAACTCCGAGTTACTTTGGGGGGGAGTCTCCCCCATCCCCCATAGTTACGCCCTTGCTCAAGTTATCGAATGGCCACACTTCCGAAATTTACAGGCTGGTGGCCAGGATTTTTTAATATATCTCACATAAATAAAAATGCCCAGACCCAAAATAATTTCTTTATTATTATGTTATATCGTACTGACGTGCAAACATGTAATAGATATTTTATAATATCATATATGATTATAATATGAGAAAACAAAACAATTAGAGACATTCAGTGTATTTTTTGACACAGTTTCGTAAATTGGTAGACTTTCAACTGTCGTCTAACCACTGTCCTTCAGATCCTCTTCTCCAGTTAGTTGTTATGACCTGGTCATTTAGCCTATTGTGTGCAAAACAAATTGTCGGTTATGTGAAAAGTAAACCCATCTCTTCGTGCCTAGGTGTCATACGAACGAAAGGTCAGATGTGAGATTGTTGGAGCCTGTGGAAGCGTAACTATGGTAGCCGTATTGATAGAATTTGTTTTCCTTTTTGCCGAAGGTTTCTAGGTAAGTATTCTCGCGCGTGCGAGTTAGAGTAGCACTTGAAAGAAGCTTATTTACGATCAATAAAGAGTGGACGTCGGCGTGAATAGCTGATAAATTATGCAGGAACACCCTTTGAACGTAAATAAGGGATATTTTCTGCTTTGTCCAAGGAAGGTTTGAATCGGGAATAAACATGTTGCTCAAAGTAAGATTTCTTATTGAAAGCCATTTTCTATCATGTTTAGAACGGTATCAAATGGTTCTAACGCTCAAATACCGTGAGGGCAAAGCAGAATGGAAGCCAAAGCTCAAAGAGACTGAAAGTAAAAGTTGTGCATGTGTTTTTTAACTTTAACATGATATATATTTATTTTAAAAGTGTGAGTCAGTAGCATAACAAAGGAGGTGGGGGGGGGCTATTCACGCCGACGTCCACTCTTTATTGATCGTAAATAAAAAATGCAACCAGTTTCGATTTACACCGTGATAAAATCGGTTTTTCACGGGCAAATAAATACAACTAATTTCGTTTTACGCTATCATAAATTCGGTTCTACACGGTACGGACTGAAATATTTTTATTATGTATGTATCTATAATTTCATCACAAAGTAAAAATCAATTAAATGATTTTAATGGATATTGATACTTTTATCCTTTCTACTTCAATTCGGAGCTGGGTGGTTCAGTCGGTAGCGCGTCAGGCTCGTAATCTCATTTCCCAGGTTCGAGTCCCAGCTGGGCCAGCATTGAGGTTTATCTCCGCAAAACTCCTCGCGTTGCCCACGGTCAATAGAGAGCATCGATGGGCATAGAAAGGCCTCTGTCCATCGGATGGGACGTAAAACCGTAGCCCCGTGTGCAGGAAAGTTTACCCCATGTGTGTTAAAGAACATGCTGAATGGCCTTGTGGGAGGCTACCATTTGTCTCCTAACAGCTGTCCAGTGGTTCTTGTGATCTTGGTCCTTGTGACCTGTCCATTTAGCCCATTGTGTGTAAAAAAATGGGCCATTCAGAGGTAAAACAACCTAGCAACTTAACAAATGCTTCAATTCAGTATTTTTCCCTCCGCTATAATAATTGCGTATAGATATATATATATTTTTCTCTCCGTTCTATTAGCATTTTAAAAAACTGTTCATGAAAAATAAATGTTTGATATATAGGTTTACTACTTTTTTTTACTCCGTTCTAATTAATAATTTTATATTTATTAATTATACTGAATTACTCGTCTTAAATTATCACTTGAGCAGTTATCTAGTTTGGTTATATCAAATTTACATTATTACTTTATATATTTGTTATATACATATTAATTTATTTTACAACGAAGTGTATAAAAGCGGTACGATTATAAAATACATTATAAAAAATTGACTGAATAAAAAACAACTATAATGGTAGCGGCTGGGACGCTGTCATTATAGTTATAGTTATTCAGTCAATTCGTATTATAGTTGTTCGTTTCGATTTGCACGGTAGTTTTCCGGAACCTATCTATCATGTCAATCGAGGGATGGTTGTACTTGAACTACATTTTTCACTATTTTTGTTTTATGAGAGAGAGAACTTTATTTTCAGGATTTTGAATCAGATAAACCGAAATAAATCTTCTTTGAAGTGAATACGAATTCAGTGACTGATTGCAAAACAGATATGTTTTTTTTTTCTTCTACAAGTTATATCTGAACTAAAAGCTGTTGATGTATAGAATGTCTACACCTACAAAAATAGAGGGAATTTTTACCAGAGGACAATCATACCAAATAAAAACTAAAACATACAGAGTTACATAGGGAATGCAGTAATTTTCTTTTCTGAAGTAGAGAAAAGACAGATTTTTTGTGACAAAGTTTCCTGTAAAGTTTTTACTTAAAAAGCAAATGATAAAATATATAAATCAAAATAAATTTTTTAAATGCTTATCTCATGACAATTGGGCAAGGAAGTGTGAAAAAACAATCCACCCATCTGGACTCAAATGTAGGATCTCATGGTTATGCACCAGCTGCTCTACCAGTTGAGCTAAGGTGGGAGTAATCACACCTTAGCTCAACTGGTAGACCTTCACACCTGCTTAAGGAAGATTGTGATGGTTGATCATTCTATGGGTTGTGTTGTTTTACCTCTGAGTGGTACTTTTTTTTGCACACAATGTGCTGAATGTCCAGGTCACAAGGATCCCAAAGGCTCAGATAAGGTTGGGGGAGGAGAGCCACTGAAACAGCTGTTGGGAGACATGATAGCCTTCCGTCAAGGCCATCCAGTGTGTTCTTTAACATGCACCGGATACGGCTCTCCCGCACACGAGGCCACGATTTAACGTCCCATCTGAAGGAGGCAGGCCTTTCCAAGCCCATCGGTGTCCCCTGCTTACCGTGGGCAGGGCGGGGAATTTTGCAGAGATAAATCTCAACGCTGACCCAGCCGGGACTCGAACCTGGGAACTGCAGATTACGAGCCTGGCGCGCTACCGACTGAGACCTCCCCCCCCCCTTATTTTTCGAGTCGTGTTTAAGGTAACCTAAGACATTGGAGACGTTACAAGCTTTAATTTGAGATATAACTCGTTAAAGTCCGCCCCATTTCTTAGGGGAGAGAATGGTGAGAGGGGGGCAATTTCGAAAGAATCTACGACGATCCTCATATGAGCTTTCATTACCCATTTAACTCGTAACTGTGGGCCCTCGCTTTCCGAAGACAGAGCGGAACAATTGTTTTCATATTTCCCCTTTTTTAGGTGAAATTTTTTTAATTTCTAGCGTTCACCGTGTCAAAGCTTTCATTTGATGCAGAGTTTGTTACTTTCGGCCCCTCGTGTTCCGGAGATATTAAGCAACAATCATTTTCATATTTCACCTTTTTATTAGGGTAAAGAAAGCACGAGCGGTCATCACTCCCAGCGTCATAAGATTTCATTTAACACCTAAATCATTAAGTTTGTCCATCGCGTTCGAAAGATACAATACATTGGACCAACTGTTTTGACAACCGACAAATGACGAACGAAAATCAATAATAGGAAGATAGGTAATAAAAAGATATAAAAGTCAATATTTAAACTACATTTGGCTCTAAGACAGTTTCTTCAGGCAAGGTAAAGGGTTAAAACAGCTTATGACCACTGCCCAAGAATAAGAAAGAGATAGTTGCCAACTTAAAATACGACTTTGGCTATTTTCAGCGTCATCGCGGTAATTTTGTATCTATCCGAATGTAACAGCCAGAACTTCCTTTCCGTTTTAGTGCAGTTTGATAGCACAAACCCATAGTCACAATGGCCAACAATGCTAACAGATGCATTTCTATTTAGGGCAAAGACCTCTCACTTGAATATGAGGAAAACCTGGTTGCGTGCTGTGCGAAATGTTCTCAATAATTTACCGATTCTAAATCAATACTGTGGAGGCTAGTAAAGTGAAATCAGAAGGTCGATGATCTTTATGTTCATTTACTGTAAAATCAAAAATATTTGTTTTCATTTATTGGGATCAGAAAATTTCTAAATTCTTATTTCTAGCTTGTTAAAATTCGCTTAATAGTGATAATCAGTTATATCAATTAACCTTTAGTTACATACAGGTTGTTGTCCATAATGTTTCCGGTTCCATCCATTGTTCCTTGTCAAAGAAATGCAGTGTTAACGCCTACGGTAAGTAAACTGGAGCTAAGGGCGCCAAAATTTTGGAGGCATCAAATTTCATTTGCATAAAACGTGATTTTTTTAAAAAAAAATTAAATACCCCTTCAAGCAGCTGCTTGCCACAGAGGTCTGACAGGGACCTGTCAGTTTATATGCCATAGTAGAAGGTCTGAGAGGATGACAGGACCTCAGCAGAAAAACGACACAAACAGCCATGCCTTACCCGGGGCTCGAACCCAGGTCCCGTAGATCAGTAGCCAAGCTCGCTAACCACTCGGCCACGGGACGGCTCTAACACGTGATGCAAAAAATTTATTATTTTTATTGTATTTCAAAATGTAGAACATTCAATACGATTGTATGCACTTTAAAAATATCAACAAATGCATTTTATACGCATGATATTATATGAGAGTTGTTTTTCTGCAATCCTGCGTTATACATAAAAAAGTTCTGTAGATATTTTTAATTCTTTTTTTACGATTTCTTACCATAAGAAGAATGCATACTCAATTTCTCATAACACTTGTACACAAGCTAGATGTACACGTGTTAAGTACACATTTCGGATTGGGTTGTTTTACCTCTGAGCGGCACTTTTTTTGCACACAATAGGCTAAATAGCCAGGTCACAAGGACCCCGAAGGCTCAGAGAAGGTTGTGGGGAGGGGACCCAATGGAACAGCTATTGGGAGACAGATGGTAGCCTCCCGTCAAGGCCATCCAGTGTGTTCTTTAACGTGCACAGGGTAGGCTCTTCCGCACACGGGGCCACGGCTTAACTTCCCATCCGACGAACGGCGGCCTTTCCAAGCCCATCGGTGTCCCTACTGACCCTGGGTAGGGCGGGGAGTTTTGCAGAGATAAATCTCAACGCTGATCCAGCGGGGACTCGAACCTGGGAACTGCAGATTACGAGCCTGGCGCGCTACCGACTGAGCCCCCCCCGCCCCCCACACATTTCGGAAGTCTTTATGCTTGTGTACACTAGATGTACACAAGCAAAAACAGCATAAAGACTTCCGAAATGTTTTTTTTCGTTTTAATTTGTTTAGCTCTTAAATATTGAAGGAAGTCTTGCGATAATAAAACATTATCATAATCAAGTGAGTCCGAATAGAAACGGTCAGGAGTTGAACCACCAGGAGCGCTGGGGTAGTAATAGCCCACCAAAAATAATCACAAAAAAAATAAACGAATTTCAAATTATTGTTATTTCAAATTATTTGTCTTATCAAATCAGCATAATACAATTTTTATATTCGTTTTGTAATCGTTATTTGCCGCGTTATGTAAGACAATCACATCATTTGCTTTGCGAATCATTGCTATTTCGGCTGCTTTCGTATTGCCAATACGAATTTTTCCATTATGGCCACCGTCCAGAATCAGCATTATCTATTATAGCGATGACACAAATGCGCATACTCTGAAATACAATAGTGCTGAACTGCAGGAACTAAGTCACTATTTTGTAGTGGCCTGTGACACTTGATTGGCTGATTCTGTCAAAACAACCAATACTCGAAGATCTTGTTACTTTGCGAATATCTTCGGTTTACAGTAGCAGGCTCGACGAGCCTAAAATTTCCAAACAAGATATGTTTGAACTGGGTTGCCAACTTTTTATTTTGCCAAGGAAGGATACTTATGTATAAAGAGGTTAAAAACAACATTAGATACGAAAATGTAAAATGTATTAAACATTTGGTCTACAACTGAATACTAATAATAAATTAAGGAAGATATCACTCTGAATTTAACGTCGATCAATTTTAGAGGAAAATTTGTCTTGAACCAGGTGAGCTACGAATCCATGACCTCCTGATAACATTACTTAAATTACCAATAATCTATAAGTGATATATAATAATGAACAAGAATCCCACGAGATTCGAATTGCAAGGGGAAAGGGATTCAATGGAAAGCTGTTAGGATAAAAGTTTCCCATCAAGGCGGGGCGGGGGTGGCTCAGTCGGTAGCGCGCCAGGTTCGTAATCTGTAGTTCCCAGGTTCGAGTCCCAGCTGGGTCAGCGTTGATATTTATCTCCGCAAAATTCCCCGCCCTGCCCACGGTCAGTAGGGGACACCGATGGGCTTGGAAAGACCGTCGTCCGTCGGATGGGACGTTAAGCCGTGGCCCCGTGTGCAGGAGAACCATACCCTTGCACGTTAAAGAACACTCTGGATGGCCTTGACGGGAGGCTACCATCTGTCTCCCAACAGCTGTTCCAGTGGGTCCCCTCCCCCAACCTTCTCTGAGCCTTCGGGGTCCATGTGACCTGGCCATTTAGCCCAAGATGTGCAAAAAAGTGCCGCTCAGAGGTAAAACAACCCAAATCTCATCAAGGCCATCCAGCACGATCTTTAACGCGCACAGTGTGACTCTCCTACACTCGGGACTTAACATTTCATCCATAAATATGCACCTTTTCCTAGCCCATCGGCATAAAACTTAGACGATGACTGACAGAATCGATACCTTACCCTTATAACTGTAGGAGCCACGAATTACACAATCCATCAGAAGATACTTGATGAATGTCATTCCAATGAAATAAAAATAAATTACCCCTCAAGAAGCTGCTTTTAACAAACAGGATAGTGAGACTTCATAAGGAAGACAACACCGAAAAGCAAGACATCCATGCTTTATTCGGGACTCGAACCTGGGTCCCTAGCCCCAGTGCCAAGAAGCTAAACACTCGGCCATAGGAACAAATGTTAACTTTTACACGAATTTAGTAAACCAATATACGATTCGAGTCGCATAGGGGAAATATTGACAGGTGCATCCAGGTTTCACTACATAAGGCTTTTTTGTATCTTTATTTTTCTCGTTAGAACGCAATCAATTTATTCCGCCCGTCAGAGTCCACTTAATTGAGGTTTAATACAAGAGTATTTTAACTATGAAAAAGCAACTTCTCACGAACTTTCTTTGTCTATTGCTACGCAGTTTCCTGTAAAGATGCTTTTCCTGTATCATTCATAGTCTTGTAAGAAAGCCGGAATGAGTAGAACTGATGGATGTTTGTCACGAAACGAATCCAACTGTAATCATTTAGATATAATACATTAGTTGCGAGAAGGTTTGTTGAACTTTCAGGTGATAGCACAGACATTGATGCTCATTTAAAATAAACGGTTCTTCCATAATAAATTATCAATATAAGATTTCAAAAAACTCAATATCGAATCCTGATTTTAATGGGAACGTAGATAATGTAATGCGCTATTATTTGACACGAAAATTTTAACAGCTGAATACAAAACAATAATGTGCGAAGAACAGCTTCATAAAAAGAATCAAAATTTTAAGGTTGCGGCTTGTGTTATGTAAAAATGACAACAGATGGCTGTTGGTGTAAGAGTGGGTTAGTTTTTTTTTTCCTATCAGCAATAAATAAAAATAAATAAATACCCCCTCAAGCAGCTGCTTGCCACAGAAGTCTGACAGGAGCCTGTCAGTTTATATGCCACAGTAGAAGATCTGAGAGGATGGCAGGACCTCAGCAGAAAAACAACACGAACATCCATGCCTTACCCGGGGCTCGAACCCAGGTCCCGTAGATCAGTAGCCAAGCGCGCTAACCACTCGGCCACGGGACAGCTTTATCAGCAATACAGTCGCTCAAAAAAATATCCGAACACTATGGTTGATTACAGAATTCAGAAAAAATATCTGGCAACGATTTTTTTAGAAATTAGTGATCTGGCAACCTTCGTGTCACGTGATTACAGAATTTAGGAAAAATATCTGGAGCGTGTACAGCAACTGTACACGCTCCAGTTACCGTTCACAGCAAACTGGAGCGTATGCAGTTACTGCACACGCTCAATATTTCCGTGAGTGAGCCCACACGATCTAGTATCAAAATAATATGACCACCTACAGTCGCTGAAAAAAATATCCGAACACTATGGTTGATTACAGAATTCAGAAAAAATATCTGAAAACGATTTTTTTCTTCTGGCAACCTTCGTGTGCGTACACGAAGGTTGCCATAAGGTTGCCACAAGGTGCTTGATATTTTTTCTGAATTCTGTAATCAACCATAGTGTTCGGATATTTTTTGAGCGATTGCACATTTGTGCACATAATGGGCTAAATAGTTAGATCACAAAGGGTTCAGAACTGGGAACAGCTCTTGAGAACAGCTCTAAGGGACAGAAGGAAGTCCAGAGTGTTTCTAAATGTTCACAGCTCTCCTGTTCAAGACCAGATCTTAATATCTGCTGCATGGAAGTCTCTTCAACCCCATGGGTGTGCTCTTTCTCATCCAGGGTGGTTAATGGAGAAAATCCCAATACAGACACAAGAAGATGAGAACATCAGGTCGCGAGTCTGGCGCGTTGCCTTTCCCCCTCTCCTGACGAAAAGTAATTGACTAACAAACAGAATATTTTTTAAGTGAACTGAAAGGCTGAAATATTTTGCTTTAATTTTTAAGCTTTTTGTGCTGAACAATGGACTAAATAGCTATTTGATTTCCTTTGGAGAAATTAAAAACAGAAACAGAGGAAAATAATTATAAAAATATATATTAGTCATATGCTTTTAATAATATTTTTAAAAAATCGTTATATCGGACGAGAAAAACATAAATGCTCAATTTGATGAAAATAATTTCTAGAAAAAGATACACTAGTTTCCTTAAAATAAGGAAAATCCCTATGTTAAGTCAATGGGAAGCTAACGTCGAAGCTCTATAACTTCTAAAATAAGTTTTTCTGTTTTAAAAAATGTGATTACAGGTAAAGATCTCAATCAAATAAATCAATATCTCGATTTTCAACAATATTCGTTCAGTATTTAATGAGTTTTGGAAGTTTGAATATTTAACAACAGCAATGCCAGTCTTAAGAAACTTATACAAAACTGAAGAATAGAGAAAAAATTCTTTACACAAAGTTCTAAATTACAAACTTATTTTATTAAAAACTTTGTTACAATACTTATAACTAAGTTTTAATTAATTTCTGAAGTCAATTTTTGTATATGGCATTGTGAATTGTTAAATATTGAAATTTTCAAAACTCATTACACACTGAACTAATATTGTTGAAAATCGAGATATTGAGATATTGAGACTGAGATCTTTATCTGCGTTCACATTTTTCAAAACAAAAAAACTTGTTTTAGAAGTTATAGAGCTTTGGCATTACCTTCCCATTCACTTAACATAGGGATTTTCCTTAATTCATGGAAGGGGCGGGGGTGGCTCAGTCGGTAGCGCGCCAGGCTCGTAATCTGTAGTTCCCAGGTTCGAGTCCCAGCTGGGTCAGCGTTGAGATTTATCTCCGAAAAAATTCCCCGCCCTGCCCACGGTCAGTAGGGGACACCGATGGGCTTGGAAAGGCCGCCGTCCGTCGGATGGGACGTTAAGCCGTGGCCCCGTGTGCGGGAGAGTCATACCCTGTGCACGTTAAAGAACACGCTGGATGGCCTTGACGGGAAGCTACCATCTGTCTCCCAACAGCTGTTCCAGTGGGTCCCCTCCCCCAACCCTCTCTGAGCCTTCGGGGTCCATGTGACCTGGCCATTTAGCCCATGGTGTGCAAAAAAGTGCCGCTCAGAGGTAAAACAACCCAACCTTAATTCATGGAAACCAGTGTATATACACAAGAAAGGCTTTACGATACTTCCAATTCGTCCTTTCACTTGCCCATCTCTTCCTGAATGTTTTTTTTTTTTTCATATCCAGGATTGACATTAGCTGATGTATAATCGGTGCAACTGAAAATAGTTTTATTTCATACAAACAAAACATCCTGGATTTAAATACAAATCAATGATGGAAATGTATGTGTATATCGTTCTTAAGAGCAGCCACAAATTGTGAAACAATCCACATCCATCACTATATTCATCTGAAAGTCCAAATCCATTACTATATTCATACGAAAACTCAAATCCATCACTATATTTGGTCTGAAAACCCAAATCCATGAGACTAAAAGTAGTAATCCATTGATTCGAAACATTTTTTTTTTGCTTTAGGAAACGTAAAATTGAACATGGATTCATCGTTTCCAAATTTTCATTTAATATTTTCCCTTTTGTATCAGTCTTTAAATTTCTCGTATAAAAGTAAGAATTGTCATTTACTGTCAATCTATTTACCAGATTCTTGTACCACGTGTCTTAATTTTCTTAGTTGTTCTTTGAAACTTTCTTTCGTTAAAAAGTTCGGTGAAACCATAATTAACCGTGAAATATATCGGAATAAAAAGTTTTTTTTTTGTTTGAAAACGACTCACTTAAAATACTTATCATCAAAATTACTGTCATTAAACATAATAATTATCTTCATGAAAGTTCTTTAAAAATATTTCGCTTAAGTAAGTTTGTGCGACTCAGCCGCCATTACAATAGAATATTTAATTTGCATGGATAATCTTTGAGGATGTCCATTTTCAGCATCGAACGTCGAAACAAAATCAATTTCTTTAAAATTAATCGTTTCTGAGCTTTTGCCATAAGTATAGCGATCTTAAAATGAACCTTGATATAAGATGAGAGTGTTACATCTAAATTTAACTTCCTATTTATCTAAATGCAAATGTATACCAATAGAAAAAATTTATTTTGTTGTACAGATTAATTATTCGAGCGTAAATACATAGATACACACACACACACATAAGAGACCGCTCCCCAAGTAACTACAGTTCTATGAACTCTTACCGGCAAAGATCGGCGATGTCCCGAAATCCCACCAACATCCAGCGAATGTTGAATACTGTGGCCATGTGCCAACTGTCCTCACAAAATATTTTGTTGCCAAGCAACCCGCGCAGCAACAAGGTGCGCGAGTTCGAAAGCGACGTCATCAACCAATAGTTTGATCAATAGCTTTGCTGTTATATGTGGGTAGTACGGGTTTGTTGATGAAATGCGAAAATGTCATACAGAGTAATTCTTGACCTATTTATCAACCCTTCTTTACATGATATATCATTTTTTGGAAAAACTAGCTCGGTTTCTTTTTCCAGTATATATTTTTTTGTTAGATTGATTTCTATATATTGTGATGGAAACTTTTTTTAATGTATTTATTCTGTTTGCTCTGCCAACTACGTAGTTTTATTTTCATCTAGAGCAAAAACTAAAGTGATCAATAGAGTAATACAAACGGCTTAGTAGTTTAATAAATCTGTGTTTTTAATTCTTTTTAATTACTTCTGATCTACTATGTAAGATCTCAACAGAATGTAGCTTTTTTGGGTTGTTTTACCTCTGAGCGGCACTTTTTTGCACACCATGGGCTAAAATGGCCAGGTCACATGGACCCCGAAGGCTCAGAGAAGGTTGGGGGAGGGGACCCACTGGAACAGCTGTTGGGAGACAGATGGTAGTCTCCCGTCAAGGCCATCCAGTGTGTTCTTTAACGTGCACAGGGTATGGCTCTCCCGCACACGGGGCCACGGCTTAACGTCCCATCCGACGGACGGCGGCCTTTCCAAGCCCATCGATGTCCCCTACTGACCGTGTGCAAGGCGGGAAATTTTGCGGAGATAAATCTCAACGCTGACCCAGCTGGGACTCGAACCTGGGAACTACAGATTACGAGCCTGGCGCGCTACCGACTGAGCCACCCTCGCCCCACAGACGGTAGCACTAATAAAAATCAGAAATTAAAATTTTGATTTAACTTTGACAAAGAACGGTCAAATTGCATACTACATACTATAATTACGGATCGTAATTGCTGGTAATGGACGTCGGCAGGTATCGTTTCCGGGGGGGGGGGGAGAAATATTTAGGTCGAGCCTTTCATTAATGAGCGCAACTGAGAATACAGCAATCATGCATATATCAGAACATAATAGAACTAAGGATCCCCGAAAACAAACGAACAAAAAGGGAAACTTATTATTGGAAACACGTTAAAAAATACTTTTCATTTTAAGAAATGAAAAATAAATGATATGTTTCCGAAAACAAAAGAAAACTTAAAAAAAGAAATCAAGATTACATTTCATTGAGTAAAGAATAGCCAATTTTGCTACGCTCAGTTGTCTGCTGGAGCAGGTTGTCAAAGTTTTTGAATATCAGCGAGCCGGTGGCTGCATAAACCAGAGCTCGTCAAAGAGGAGAGTAAATATACAATATATATTAACTAACAAACACCTGAAAATTTTGTATGTAAATACACTTAACACATGGAAATTGTACAGTCGCTCAAAAAAGTATCCGAACACTATGGTTGATGACAGAATTCAGAAAAAATATCTGGCAACGATTTTTTTTAGAAATTAGTAATCTGGCAACCTTCGTGTCACGTGACACAATAGTGAGAGGTGGGATGAGTTGTTCTATCGTTGAATTTGGTTTTTAATTGTCAAAACAAGGTTGCTAGATCACTAATTTCTGAAAAAATCGTTGCCAGATATTTTTTTTTTTAATTCTGTCATCAACCACAGTGGTCGGATACTTTTTTGAGCGACTGTACGTTGGATTTATTTTTAATTCTGAGCGGCATCCTTTTGCACACAATGGACTAAATGGCCAGGTCACAAGGACCCCGAGAAGATTGGGGGAAGGGAACCCACTAGAGAGCTGTTATGAGACAGATGCTAGCTTGCTGTTCACGTGTACGCGTGTTCTTTAACATGCTCAGGGTATTTCTCTCCTGCAAACAATTCACGTCCCATCCGACTGACATCGGCTTTTCGAAGCCCATCGATGTCCCTTTTTATCAACGTGGGGAAAGAGTAAGAGTTATCAAGGATAAATGTCAAATGCTGCCATAGTTGGGACTCGAACCTGGGAACTGCAGATTACGAGCCTGGCGCGCTACCAACTGCCCTCCCCCAGATCAATGTAATTTGTAGTAACTTATTTATTTATTTATTTATTTAATGTGCTCACAACAGATCAATGATCCAATAACAGTGGACATATATACAAAGAAAATAATTCAAAATTAGTACATATAAAGGTATATAAACAATTCAGTACTTATCAAGATACATAAACAAATCAGTACAAAAGTGAATATGACATATACAACATTTTGAAAGAGCATATACAACACACTTACATAAACAGAGAAAAATATTTTACCTATATATTTTCAATAAAAATTTTTTGCGGAAAATGGGCAATATTTAAAATTTAATTTTTTACATCGTTCTGATTTTCTTAGCAGAGCGAGACGGTTGTTTAATAATTGGCAGCATACTCTGGGAGCATTTGATTTTATTCAACATAAATAATTTTTTCCAGGCCGGGTGGAGGGGGACTGTCCCTTTGTTTTCCCCACCCAGCAGACGTCCATGGATGCAGAGTTTCACTTCATCAAATAAAATGAAGAAAAACAGACAGAATATTTTTTAACTATATTAATTCAGTATTTTATCTTACTATGTATATATCTTGGCAAGAAATTCTTTCAACACACAGATGTAAACAGTGGCTGTCCCAGGAACCTTTTTTTTTTGGGGGGGGGGGGAATGAACAAGTCTCAAAACTGGAACTCATTCAAACGGCGCAGATTCTCTTTGACTTGTATTAGCCTTAGAGAAGCCCCCCACTCCCCCACCCCGAGATCACCAGTGGGCGTAAATGTGATTCAGTTTACTTCTTTCGTTAACTTTTTAACAACGATTATTTAGGTGGGGGAAAGGGGGCGACGCAGATTTCCTTTACTCATGAATGAAAATATGACTAGTACTTACCTCCACTTGAACTTGACTTAAAAGAATGAAATTATAGTTTAACGATATCGAAACAACAGATCAGAACGAAACATGGTACAAAGTGATGACCTAGTAGTGTCAAAACGTGGACACTTTCGAAACAATTGCCACAATTGAGCCGCCTAAGATATCTCTGGTATATTTTTCGGAAGGCTAGTTATAAAACTTTAAATAGCCACAAAAATATTTTTAATTATTTCAATAAAGCAAATACTTTAAACAATATAGATTTGGATCAGATGTTATAGAGAAAGAATATCGTTTATCTCTAGCATTTTCAAACTCGTGATAGAATCGTTTGCCTTTATCAAAAGCTGAATTTGTGCTGCCATCTGCCGAAATATTCCTCAACTATTCTTTACCAATAATAATATGTAAACTCAATATTAGAGAAGCGCATGAAATGTCCATTATCATGTAACACTTAAATAATTAGCTGATGTCGTTTTAAAAACTCTATCTCTTTAAATTAGCTACTAATAAATAAAGTGTAGCCGGTGATTTAGTTAGACGAAAATATAACCAAGATCCACTTCAAATAACTGATATTATTTAATTATATCACATTGATGTGTCAAAACGTATTGGCTAATATAATAGTAATAATAAGTATAGAGTCAGTCAGTGACAGTATCTTGAAAATGAACAGTCGAGATGGCAACATTATTGTATTTGACCGCATAAGTGTCAACATCGCTGTAAAAAATGGTATCGGTATGCCTTACTGTTGCGTACCATAACAAAAAAGAACTGTAAAAAATGAGGTAAATAATGGCACTTTTGACAACCTTTATGAGATCAAAACTGAGCCAATTCCAACAAGCTTTTATAAGTTGTATGAGATTTCAGAGCTGACCTCAACAGCGTAAACGTAATGGTGAAATATTCTGTTTCAAAATGTTTTAGAACTTATACTAGCTATCTATATAGAAAATAGTTTGTTTATCTGTCTGTCTGTTTGTTTACATCTCCTCCTAGACGTCTAGAGCTAGAACCACCAAACTTCGTCTATAATTTCAGCTCACGTTAACTTAAGTGCACTGTCAGAGTTTCGATCCCACAAAATTAGGCCCACCCCCAAAAGTTTGCCGCGAAACGTCTGTCCATTGTTAACTTTGCGGATCGATAACAAACTACTCCATGAATAGTTTTCGAATCTCCATTCATTAAGGTACGCGACGGTAGCGCCCCCAGAGATTTCAAAACTTGCAGTGGGTTCAATCCTGAAACATCGCAGCTGGAAACTCGATCTCTAAAATCTATGTAGCCGGAACTAAGTGGGACAACCACACCAAATTCGGGACTGATCGGTCGAGTACGTGCGGAATTATGGAACGCCAAAACCTTTTGCCACCGCTGACGTCACCCCTGACTTCAAGAGTATACGAGCAGTGGTTACGAATACGCCTGCTTTCTGAGTCATTATACCTAATACCATCTCGTAAGTAGCAATTCTGCTAATATTCCATAAAAACCTTTCAATAAACAAGAAAAGACGATCACCTCTGGCGAATATGGTCATACTCGTTTTCAAAATAAATTAAATATGTCACTGGTTCGAGTTCCACACCGTCGGCATATTTTTTTTCAAATAATTATTCATAAGTGGTTTTGTTTTCCTGAGTAAATTATTATAACTAATCTAGAATTTTACTTTCATTTATTTTTATTTAAACTTTTTAAATTATATATTTTTCTAAATAGTTTTCAAATTACAATTATAAATTTTTAGTTTAACCTCAAGTCAACCTTTGAACTATTTATGCATTGACCTAAGTTAGCAAATCGGCAGCATTGTGTGATTTCCCTTTTTGTTTGATGTGAACTAAGAATCATAATTAACCGTCACTCTCATGTTAATGCAAAGCAACCGCCTTCTGCTTCGAAAATTTCCGGGACACAGACATTTCATGGCCCTCGTCCGTTGCCTCCCTTCCCCAAAATTCTACGATGATAAAAAACAAGCGAAGATTAAAAAAACAATTTAAGGATTATTAAGAAAGATACTGTTTGTGTATATTTAGTTGTTTTTCACACATTTAGTAGTGCATGCATATATTTTTCAATCAGTGAATAAAAACTATTGCGCGTAAATAAAAAATTTCCTTCTATTAACTCTTTTCTAAATATTGGGTCTTTTCGGAAACTTTGTTTAGTTCTTCTTCGAAATTATTTTCTGGCTATACGCCAGCGGCAAATTTTGTAACTTATATATATATACGTACACAGTCGTATCAGAATGATACCACCACTACCATAGTATATGTATGGTAGGTGGTCATATTATTCTGATACGACTGTGTATATATCAGAAGCTAATAAATTCATTTATTTTTGTAATATTAGCTCTGTTAAGTTATTGCGAACCAGTTGTTTGTAAATTCTGCTTATGAAGGTTGAAAAAATGAGTGGATAATAAGTGCTCATAAAGTAACATTTTCTCACCGATTTCTGAATGACTTGTCACACTGAGGGGTTCTTCTAGATCTCTGTGGCAACCAGCTGCTTATGGAGTAATTTTTTAAACTTTCTTACAACTAACGTTAGGCTGGGTTGTTTTATCTCTGAGCGGCACTTTTTTGCACACCATGGGCTAAATGGCCAGGTCACATGGACCCCGAAGGCTCAGAGAAGGTTGGGGGAGGGGACCCACTGGAACAGCTGTTGGGAGACAGATGGTAGCCCCCGTCAAGGCCATCCAGCGTGTTCTTTAACGTGCACAGGGTATGGCTCTCCCGCACACGGGGCCACGGCTTAACGTCCCATCCGACGGACGGCGGCCTTTCCAAGCCCATCGGTGTCTCCTACTGACCGTGGGCAGGGCGGGGAATTTTGCGGAAATAAATCTCAACGCTGACCCAGCTGGGACACAAACCTGGGAACTACAGATTACGAGCCTGGCGCGCTACCGACTGAGCCACCCCAGCCCCCACTAACGTTAGTCATAGTAATAACAATAGATGCTGCTGAAGGCATTAACATAACGCTATACTTGGCTATGAAATTTATTGATGTACAGCATGGAGTTGAATTTTAATTTTAATTTATGTGATACTGTGCTACTAAAATAGAATAAAAATTATTTTCTTTTAAATGATTGGTTCAATACAGAATATTAACATTAGCGTAATATTGCAAAAGTACTCTACTCTACTGTCAAGGCCACGCCTATTTCTGAAATATTTAATTTCTAAATAAATCATATTATTTTTCAGTTAAACAATTTTCTGCGATTACTTTAACTACAATTAAAAAATTAAAAAAAAATACTACAATTAAGGGAAGTTGGCAAAATGGATGGAACTTGGTAAAATTCGAAACGACTTGATAAAATCCAGGTGAGTTGAGAATATTGAGAATGTTTTTGAAAAATTAACGAGAGTTGGTAAAATCGATCTCAGTTGGCACAAAACTTTGTTCTCTCATGCCATAAGGGCAAAACATCACTTTGGTCGACCACCGACTCTTGACTCTTATCTGTCTTTCTTTTAGCAGAACACTTAAATAATGTCCACAAAGATATAAAGTCTTGGTAGTAAAGACTCACAGGATATGTTCTGTAGACATGGAAATCATGAAATAATAAGCTGAAAAAAATTGGTTTTGCCATGAGTGTAGTATTAGCATAAGTGGCATGTTTCCAGGAGACATGGATTCGGATCCCACTCATGGGAAAACCAATTTTTTTCAGCTTATTATATAAAGCCATATTTCTTGCTCCAGGTAGATCACGTTTGCTTTATGGAAACTAGGTCAATGCTACGGGCCAAAAATTAGAGTGGTCCTAAAGTACAAAAATTAAAAATATATATTTTGTGGAATAAAGAGGAAAGAAACTAAAGGACGAAATACTCCTTGATTACATTTACCTTATTGATTTATCATTTTCTCAGAGGTTTCACAATTATAAATTAGTTCTGGTTCTATCAATGACCTATATATTAGGCACATTTTTCCCAAATAGTTTTTAAAATACCACTAAAACAGATAGGGAAGAAATATACATATAGGTAATTATTATGGGGGGAGGCAAAATATTAAATTGAAGTAACAAGGACAAGAACCGCTTTCAGAGTTTGTTTTTTCCCCTAAATTTGTTGTTAAATAAAGCATTTTAAGAACAGCTCAGAACACATGCATTATGGAAATCTTTTCAGTCCGATTCGATTCAATATCAGGCATCTCCCCAAAATTATTTTCTTACATCCGGGCACTACCTCTGGTAGTCAAAGTGCCTCACCAAATATTTTAGCCAAGAGCCGCCACTGTCCATAATTGAATTCAATGACCAATTGTTAATCTTATGAAATACGCAACACAGTCAATAGTGTTTTCAGTGTATGCAGTAATGTACCAGAAACGTTTTGTAAAACCTGCATACACGTATATCATTCTAAAGGATTATTTCTCTGCAAGACATAAAATTACGTTAAAAAATTTTCAGTGCTTCAGGTACACGAATATTAAATTATGTATTTTTAAATAAGACCTTCGTTATATCGAATTTTATGCTTTTGATATCAAATTTTCAATAATTTAAAAACTTCGTATTAGTAAAAATCCTAAAATTGAACCTTCATACATTGAAGGATATCGGAATGTAATAAAATTTATATTAAAGTATTGATAGTAATTAAAATATTATTAATTAATAAAGTCATATTATTAATGATAATAAATTGGTATGAATGAATTTGTATATTTTATTATTATATCAATAATTTATGCTGTTGTAATAGAGACATAATTAAATATATATAAAGTACTTGCTGTTTGCTTTCTCAGTGGCAAAAAAAATTTGATTTCCAAGTTGGAAAAATGTCATTGTTTCCCCCCCCACACACTATTTATATAATTCGCTATGTCCCTGACAATACTTATCACTAATATAACATGTATATCGCATAGAGTATACATGCACTCAAGCTCAAATTAAGCGATGGACAAAAGAGTACATAACTGAAATCAGTTTTCATCAAATGCAGTGAAATGTCTTATAGAAAGGTATTGTGACATGACTAACAGATTGCAGGATGCAATGTGCATGAGTACTACATATGAGAGCATGAGTTCTCGTAATATCTGAAAGCAGTAACGTGACGTGCTCGCATATTGTTGTTGTTTGTATGTTTTAGCTGAGCACTCAGAATATCTCCTTGTGAAGACAGCATATTTATTTCTGAATAATAGGAAAGGAAATTTTTTACTTGAATTAAGAAACTTATTCTTTTCCCCTTTTTTTCTTTCGGTAATATAATGAATAATTCTTTCCACACTACCAATCGATACACTGACATCTAAACTTATTACATGAATGGTGGGGGCGGGGGTGGCTCAGTCGGTAGCGCGCCAGGCTCGTAATCTGTAGTTCCCAGGTTCGAGTCCCAGCTGGGTCAGCGTTGAGATTTATTTCCGCAAAATTCCCCGCCCTGCCCACGGTCAGTAGGAGACACCGATGGGCTTGGAAAGGCCGCCGTCCATCGGATGGGACGTTAAGCCGTGGCCCCGTGTGCGGGAGAGCCATACCCTGTGCACGTTAAAGAACACGCTGGATGGCCTTGACGGGAGGCTACCATCTGTCTCCCAACAGCTGTTCAAGTGGGTCTCCTCCCCCCAACCTTCTCTGAGCCTTCGGGGTCCATGTGACCTGGCCATTTAGCCCATGGTGTGCAAAAAAGTGCCGCTCAGAGGTAAAACAACCCAACCCATGAATGGTGATGTGTGGGCTTTCCTTAATGAGTTCACGAACAGCAGCGATGATTCTGTCTTTCCTGTCCTCCTCCGATGTTCCTGCACTAGGGAGGTCTTTGAAGCTGTGCCGTCCTTCTCTGAATTTGTACATCCATCCTGTAATAGTGCCATATGAACTGGCAAAATCCCCATATACTTGTGATAAATCGGCATTAATTTTTTTCGCATGGTCCCCAAACTACATCCTTGTGAAAATTTGAAAATGACTTCACTTTCTTTTAGTAGGTTCCATAGCAACAATGCACAGATATCTCAGACGTTTTTTGAGAGAAAAGTACTGTCGCTCAAAAAAGTATCCGAACGCTATGGTTGATTACAAAATTCAGAAAAAAATATCTGGCAACGATTTTTTTAGAAATTAGTGGTCTGGCAACCTTCGTGTCATGTGACACGAAGGTTGCCAGACCACTATTTCTAAAAAAATCTGTTCCAGATATTTTTTTTGAATTTTGTAATCAACCGTAGTGTTCGGATACTTTTTTGAGCGACAGTACCTTGTAGAAACAAGTGGTAGAGTTGCAAATTAAAACTAAAGCTATTTTGCCATTTTTAGGTATGGTTGTCAATGCCTTGACATCAATAGGGGGCTAACTGTGAGTAATTTATCTCTCTCATAAAATTAATAAATTATCTCTCAAACAGCTGCTTGCCATAGAGGCCCGACAGTGGCATGTCAGTACAATATGGCATTGAGATCTGTAAGAGTGGCGAGACTTAACAGAAGAACAAAACAAGAAAAAATAAACATCCACGCCCTATCTGGGGCTCAAACTCAGGCCCCTTTGATCAGTAGCCAAGCATTTTAAATAGAAGATTTAAAGGTTTTTACAAACGTGGTTAGGTGTATGTCAGACGTGCTGTGCATTCGATGAAATAAACAAATGTCTAATGCACCAAGTAGTAGGCGACACACTATTTATTTATATTGACACATAAGCTCACTGGACAAAAATATTAGTCACCCCTGGCTGAATGTCGCCTAATAGCGCATAACGTCTCCGTGCAACCGAAGAACAGCCGAAATCTTGTCTGGCATGGATGCCACCAGTGTGCGGATGTAGTGCACATCAATGTTCATCCACTCTTCCAACAGTAAATGCCGCAGTTCAGCCAGATTGGCCGGAATGGCTGGGACGGTGCTTCACTCGTTGCCTCAAATAGTCCCACAAGTTATCTATGGGATTGAAATCTGGGGATTTGCGGGCCAGTTGAGATGTTCGAAAGCTTCAGAATGCTCGGCGTGCCAATCCAACACACTTCGAGCCCTGTGCACACGACAATGGTCACCTTGGAAGACTGGGGAATCCTTCTGGTGTTCACTGTGGAGATGCTGCACAAAAGGCAACATGTGGTCGTCCAGTAGCTCCATATAGACTCTCTGGTTCATGTGTGACGTCACCGCAGCCAAAGGACCCATATCCTCGTATGTGAAACACCCCCAGAACATCACAAAGCCTCCTCCAGCTTGAACAGAATATTGCACACAGTGCACATGAAAGGCTTCATGCTGCTTATGATGTACACGTCACCTCGCATCATTCGAGTACAAGTAAAAACGTGACTCATCCGACCAGCTCACATTCTTCCAAGAGTCGACAGTCCAGTCTTTGCGGCGCTGCACCCACTGTAGCCATGCAGCCTTTTTGCAGAGCTATTAACTTGGGTCTCTTCTGCAGTACTCTGCTCCAAATATCCATGGCATGCAGTTCTCTTTGGAGTGTTCATTCGGAAACAGCTTGTTGTAGGCCTGCATTGACTGACTGGATAAATTCCTGCCTTGTTGCAAAGCAGTTTTCCCTAACAGTGCGTGATACACTGTGGAAGTCCCTATTGGTGAACAGGTTCTTTCTGCCGCAGTTCTGGCGACGATTAGCGGTGAACTGCGATATATGCCACTGATGGAAGACCCTTTAGACAGTATATTTCGACCCACGTGCAAAGGCAGCAACTTCTTGTACACTATAACTTTGTCTCGACCAAACGCAATAACACATTTTTGCCACTCATTCATATCTTTGGTGCGACCCATTTTTCAGGAGCAACTAACACACACGTGGCACACAACCACTTCTTGTCACTTTATGAACCATTGAGGTATGAACCCCGTAGCACATGGCACAGCTATTTGTAGGATGCTTTTATTACTGGTGCGCCCTCTGTTCCTGTCGAACGGACGTAACCCTCTTAAGGCAGGAGATGACTAATTTTTTGTCCAGTGAGCCTATATGTATATACATATGGAATGTGCTCGATTCTGTGAGCCTTAGCTGTGCTCAAAACTTCATTGGATGAATGACTTTATCGATGTTCCTTGGAGACTTTCTTAAATCAACTTAATATAACTTGAATGCTATTGTTTGGCAGACATTCATTTAATGAGGTGGAAATCTGTATTTTTCCCGTACAGAAATCGCTTTACCAACCTCAAATTTTGGCGAACGTATTTCCTAATCCCTGCCTACATAATCTGATTCACACAGAACCATACACTGGTTCACACAAAACCGAATCCTGCTCCTTAGGGTTTCCAAGAAAGAGCTACGTCGCTTTGCTGCACTAAACAAATGTGAATTTTCCGTTCGTAAACAACACTCAGTATGACTTATTGATTTCTCATTTCCCTTTCGCTCCTCTCGCTGACCTCCATCTTACCAACCCTGGCTTGTGACGGAGATAACATAAAGCCATTCGATGGTACTCGCTTTCCGAGCATATGGAGGATACCCAGCTTGGCCCCAAATGACAACTAATCAGCAACATTCCCATTTAAGATACTTCTGAAAATACATTATATAACATGAATATATACAATGACAATAGATAATATAATAGAATAAATTAGAGGAACAGGACATATGTGAACATTCTTGTGACATTGATGTTGTTTTACCTCTGAGTGACATTGTTTTGCACTTAATAGACTAAATGGCCAGGTCACAAGGATACCTAGGGCTGAGAGAAAGTTAGGGGAAAAGGAATTATTGGACAGCTGTCAAGAAACAGATAGCAGCTTCCCGTCAAAGTCTTTTAGCGTGCAGAACATACAGCTTTCCTGAACATGGGACTAGGGTGTTAAGTCCCTTCCAACGGACAGCGGCATTTCCAAGACTTTCATGTCCCTTTTCTGATCGAGGACACTGTGAGGGTTTAGCGGTTCTTTTGACAATAAATATAGAACATAGTAGTTTCAATATAAAACGTTTATATGCAATAATCATTCCATTGTCATCGGCCCAAACTGTGAATAATCATCATTAAAAATATAATGATTAAAGTTTTTTAAACAATATTTCAAATAAAATAAAAAGATCAAGTAAGAAAAAAACTTTAAACATTAAAACAAAATATTTTGTTTTACTTATTTCTTCCACTTTGAATACATTTACATATGTATTCAAAGTGTATATGTACATATGAAACACTAGGTACCAATTATATTTCTTTTTTAATGTACCACAATAAGATCAAAGAATACACCAAAGAGCCAAAACATTATTACCAACGCATCTTTATGCAAATCAAAGCAACTGCAGGTAAATGACGGCGCTTGTGTAGGTCATGAAACGGTATAAATAACACCTGATATTTAGCTCTGTTGATCAGTGTTATTTTTGTTCTTCAGATAAGAAAGGCAGCAGACATAAGTGAGTTTGACAAAGGCCAAATTGTAATAGCCAGATGAATGGGTAATAGCATTTCCGAGATGGCAAGGCTTGTGGGGTGGTCACAGTCAGCCGTGGTTAGTACCTTGAAAAAGTGGTCCCAGAAGGGAAAAACCATGAACCGACGGCAAGTGTAGGTCAACCACAGCTCATCGAAGCTAGAGGTGAGTTAAGGCTATCCTAAACAGTACAAGCCAACAGAAGGAATACTGTGGTGCAACTAGCCCGTAATTTGAATGCTGGTGACGGGAGTACATGAAACACACAGTACATCGAACCCTGCTGAAGATGGAGCTGTGTAGCCGCAGACCACTCTGAGTGCACATGCTAACCTCAGTTCACCATCAAAAGCGCCTACAATGGGCACGCAAGAACAAAACTGGACCTTGAATGATTGGAAGAAGGTCGCCTGCTTTGATGAATCTTGTTTCCTGTTGCACCATGTGGACAGTCAGGTACAGTCGCTCAAAAAAGTATCCGAACACTACGGTTGATTACAGAATTCAGAAAAAATATCTGGCAACGATTTTTTCAGAAATTAGTGATCTGGCAACCTTCGTGTCACGTGACACGAAGGTTGCCAGATCACTAATTTCTGAAAAAATCGTTGCCAGATATTTTTTCTGAATTCTGTAATCAACCGTAGTGTTCGGATACTTTTTTGAGCGACTGTACCTGTGCGTCATTTACCTGGGGAAGTGTTGGCACCAGGATGCACCGTGTGATGAAAACAAACCGGTGGAGGAAGTATAATGCTTTGGGCAATGTTCTGCTGGGAAATCCTAGGTGCAGTCATTCAAGTGAAGGAAACTATGACGTCTACTATCTATCTAAACATCATTGCAGACCAGGTACATCCTTTCATGCAAAGGTATACCCTCTAGTAGTGCCTTCTTTCAGCAGGATAATGCACCATGCCACACTGCTTGGATTGTTCGAAAACGGTTTGCAGAACATGAGGAAGACTTCTAGGTATTGCCGTTGTCTCCAAATTCCCCAGACATCAATCCAAGTGAGCATCTGTGGTTTGTCGAGAACGGTTTGCATAACATGAGGAAGACTTCTAGGTATTGCCATGGTCTCCAAATTTCCCAGACATCAATAGAATTGAGCATCTGTGGTTTGTGTCGAAACAACATATCCGATCTGCAGCAGCTCAACCATGTAACTTAAAAGAGTTAAAGGATCTGCTGCTAATGTATTGGTACCAAATACCACAAGACACCTTCAGAAATCTTGTAGCATCCATACCTAGCCGGGTAAGAGTTGTTTTGGAGGCACTTGGAGGACCAGCATCATATAAAGCAGGTGGTCATAATGATTTAGCACGTCGGTGTATTTGATAAGATTAACGATGACTGTTGCAAAACAATGTCAAGAAATCCCTTTTCTAAAGCCCGAATTTCATCTACCATTTTATATTCGTTTTGATTTTACGTTAAGGAGAGCAATTATTAAAGCAGTCCTTATGTTTTAATAAAAACATGGCACCTCTTTTACGGAAATTATATTATTATAAAAAGCAAAACTGAAATGAATGCAGTGTTGAATAAAATTAGGTGTTTCTCAAAGGAAACCTACAATGGACTGACGCTGAAAGCCGAATGTGTGTGGGCAATTTCAGGACACACTTCGAACGACCTGAACTTGGTGTCTGGTGCTCGGTGTATCTTCAAACACCATCGTTTATGGCCAGAAATTACCAAATGTCCTTGCTAATCGTTCAAAGAGAGAAAGCACTCTGTCCGCAGAAATGGAACCTCAACTATGCGGTTTTCAAACAGCTTGGTATCTAAAGGATTAAACCACAGCCGGATCTCGAGGGTGGGGGGGGGGGGGGGGCTCATGTATCATGTACCCTACTTTGAGAATGCTAACAAGTTCAATGGAGTCCAAGCACATTTTAAATAATTCTGAATAAAAAAAAACTATAAAACGAAGTGGTAAATGTTACACTGTAACCGAAATCCATAACTTTTCCTGCTCGATTGCGTCGTTTCCCCCCCCCCCCCCCAAAATAACCTTTTTCTAAAGTAGTAGGGTAATTAAAAACCGAGGGATTTTTATTATAAAAAAGGATTAATTTTTTTATCAAATGCTCAGTTGAAAGAACTTTAAAATTAAAAGAAATCGTTAATTCCCCTACTACTGAAAAAATACGGATACGCAGCACCGGTAAATAATTTCTTGCCGGTAAGGCGTATCGGCAAGAAATTACCGGTACATTACCTGTGTTACTTTGACCACTGCTCAGAGGTAAAACAATCGAACCCAACCCTCTTAGTAGAATGCATTCCCATGAGCAGCGAACATAGAAGCATAACGTATAGCTTCGGATGAAAATAAGAACTCATTTATTTATTGTCTGCTTTTTTTCCGATCTTTCGTTGGTTCCAATCCTTATAATATCTTACAATGTTCATCATCATCATCATCATCATCATCATCATCATCGTCATCATCATCATCATCATCATCATCATCACCACCACCACCACCACCACCACCACCACCACCACCACCACCACCACCACCACCACCATCATCATCATCCTCAAGCAGCCATGGGCTACGGAGGTTCAACCAGACCGTGCAGTTTAATTCTCCAAGCATATCTGTCCTGAGCTACATCTGCTGCATCTGGCCACTGCACACAAATTCTAACAAGGTCCTGTTTGACATTGTCTGCCCACTGCATCCTAGGTTTCCCCCTCCTTCTGAGGACTCTAGGCATACTGTTCATAACCCTATTCGCCAATCTATAATTATCCATACGGGCAACATGGCTAAACCAGCGGAGTCTCTCTCTGCACAATATGCTTCTTAAAGGAGGTTGCAGATTCCTTTGCCTAACCTCATCATTAGTTACAAAGTTAAACCACCTAATACCCAAGATACTACGTAAGCATCTAGAATCAAAAGCATCTAGTTTCCTGTTATCTTGTTTACGCAGCGTCCAAGTTTCACTACCATAACTAACCCTAGAAAGAACCAAAGTATTATACAGTCTAATTTTAGTCTTTACGTGTATACGCCTATTTCTCCACAATCTCCATAGATTCTTAAATGTTCCGGCAGCAATCCCTATTCGTCTGTTAATCTCATGCTGCATATCACCAGTATCTGTTACATAGCTCCCAAGGTAATTAAACTGTGACACCTGCTCAAGACTGCAACCATTCAGATTAACTGAATCACAGCCTGCCTGACCAATTTTCATCACTTTAGTTTTCTCTCTGTTTATAACCAAACCTACTCTACTACCAGTCTCATCAACAGCTCGAATGAAAGAGTTCATCTCATCAACATCATTTGTCAAAAGGGCTAAATCATCAGCATAATCTAAATCAGATATTTTCGTATCTCCAGACCATTTAAGGCCAAAATCTTTCCCTTAAAGTTAATTTCGCATAACATAATCAATAACAAAGCTAAAGGGAAAAGGAGACAAAATGCACCCTTGTCGAACACCAGAAGTAATGCTAAACCAATTGCTACAAGCCTTACCAACTCTCACACACGACTCAGTGTTATTATAGAGGGCTTTCATTAGGTTAACTAACTTGTCTGGTATACCATATGATATCACAATCAACCACATATTATGTCGATCAACAGAGTCGAAAGCCTTTTTGAAATCAACAAAGCTGGCAACCAAAGGTTTCTGAAACTCTAAACATTTCTCAAGAATCTGCCTAAGTGAAAATATCTGATCCACACATCCCCTACCACTTCTGAATCCACATTGCTCATCACACAATTACCTGTCAATCAGATTCTTAATTCTATTAAGCACAATCATGCAAAGAACTTTACCTGGAACAGAGAGTAGGCTGATACCCCTATAGTTCTCACAAGAACTGCAATTACCTTTTTTGAAAATAGGGATAATAATAGTTTTGGTAAACGTCTTAGGAACCATGACTTTATCATAACAGATACTCAAAATTTCAGTCATCCATGTGATAACCAAAACTTCCCAGCTCTAAGCATTTCCATAGTAATTTCATCTACACCTGGGTATTTATGAAGTTTAAGTTTAGACACAGCCAAAATAACTTCAGATTGTGTTATAGGGCCAACATTAAAGCTATCATTATTACAAACAATGGGAGTAGAACTAACCACATTGTTTTGAACATCACTGAAATGCTCAGCCCAACTAGCCATGACAGAATCCTCACCTTCTATAATCTTACCTTGTTTATCCTTCAATCCTTATATACCTATCTGTTTTCTACCACACAAAACATTAACTATCTGGTACAGCTCTCTGCTGTTGTGCTGTCTAACTGCTTCCACGGCTTTGTCAGCCAAGCCATCAAGCCAAAGGTTCTTATCAGTAGTTAACTGATTCTTTACACGTTTATTAAGCTCTCTGTAATGCTTTCTATTAGGACTAGTAGGGTACTGATTAAGGACATTCCTGCAGTTCCATTTTTCTGAAATAAGCTCAAGTGCCTTATCACTCAAATAATTCTGTCTCCTCTGCTCCTTTTTCCCTAAAAGAGTACTGTTAGTTTCCAAAAAAGCCTGTTTAAAACAGCCCCATTCTTCCTCAACTTCAGTAGTAAGCAAACCATGACTGTCATAATGACTAAGTAACCTATCATGGTAAGCTTTGGCTATAACTGGGTCTTTCAGAGCTTCAGTATTAAAGGTAAATTTTTTAACTTTAGCACAACACTTTTATGTTTAAGTTGCAAGACACTTTTAACAAGGTAATGGTCAGATCCAATTTCAGACCCCCTATATGCCCTGGTATTCCTAACAGAACTAGCCCATTTGCTGTTAATTAATATATAATCAATCATATTCTTATGCAGCCCATCAGGTGAAACCCATGTGTACTTTTGTATGTCACGGTGTTTGCAATAAGTGTTAGTTATTCTGAATCCATTGAGTTTACTTACCTGTAGGAGACGTTGCCCATTGCCATTGCAGCTACCAATAATAAAAGGGCATATCACCCCTCCCCAAAGGTCAGAGTCAGTACCAATATTGAAGTCACCTAGAACGAGGGAAATATCTCCTTTCTTGACAGAATTCAGAATATCCTGAAGTTGTCTGTAAAAATTATCCTTCTCATCCTCATCGGCATCCTCAGTGGGGGCATAACAGCAGATAGCATTCAAGTCTTTAATGCTTGTCTGAAATTTTGCTGTAAGAAACCTTTCATTAATTCACTCATATCCTAGAAGAGCATCACTAACGTGTCTGCTGAGCAGCAGACCCACGCCTTGGTGATGCTTTCCATCCTCCCTCCCTCTAAAAAAAAATTTAAAGTTATTTTTAAGTATCTCACCTTTACCTGTCCATCTGGTCTCTTGCAAGCCTAGAATATCTAGGTTATAGCGCTAGAATTCTTGCGTGAGGACATCAAGAGAATAATCTCTATATAATGTCCTTACATTCCATGTTTCTGCAGAGAAAAAACGATTAGTAGGATTTTTAAAGAAACTAGGTTTATTGAGATAGGTAGGGCCAACAATATCAAACAGCCCCCTGATCGCAAGCATGGGGCAAAGACGTGTTCCTCCTCCTCTAAAGGCTGAAGTCACCGATGCTGGTAGGAACTTCAGACGCCACCTTTTCAAGTGGACTTTTTGAAGAGTCATATGACCTGCCTGAGACACATTATTCCAGTTTATGCTTGACGATGCCCAACTAGCTAAGTAAGGTTCAGGTACCTGCGATGGCCTCTGATTAGGATTATCCACCAGCTGATATAAGGTATCCCATGCCTCTGTTCACTTAGGGCAGGCAACCCAGAAGCAAACAGAAAACACAGCGGCAGATTCTCCCTCAACTGAGACCCACCAGTGCAGCAAATCCAGAATCCATAATCAAGCTCAAATCCCTAATGATGTTCAGCCTAGTAGGTTGAAAAAAATGGCCATAAATGACCAGATCAGTAGGCCATACTGAACTGGCAGCCCTCCGCCTCCGTTCCCTTCCAAAAGAGAATATCTCTTTTGAAAGGTACTAAACGGCCTGCACCACGAGAAGGCTGGGTCGGACATTAGGTGCTAGATCTGGCCAGTTCTGTGCATCATCACTAGAGATTGGTACACAGCTCTCCTTCCAGTTTATGCCTAACTACCATTTACAGACCATTTACAATGTTAGTCAAGCAAATTTTCGAAGCATTGGATAAGAACAAGCATCCCCCCCACCCCACTACACACACACAATAAATTCATAATATTTCTTGTAAATGGCAACATAAAGGGGAATAGTGATGTCACAGTGTGTGCAGAGCATGCGCCATGTGGTTAACATTGGCGTGGCCATTTCTTTGCATGATTCACGTGAGGGTGCTTACCTACATTGTTGAGATTAGTTTAATTTGTAAAAGTCCCTAAGCAAGAAACAAAAATGGATGCCAATAAACTAATAGAAATTCTTAGAGCCACAATAGATCCGAACCAAAGAGAAGCAGCCGAAAAGCAGCTGGAACAGGTAGGTAAAATACCGGTTATGTCGGCATGTTTTCTCGTTTCACCGCGTAACGATATAAGTACTAAGCCTTTTTGTAGGTTTAGTGCCTTTGTGTAGATTGTTGTACATTTTCGTTTTAATTCGTATTCCATTAACAGCTTTTGCTATGAAATTTCGATTATACAGTGTATATATTAAATGCTGTGTATTTGTTATTTTTGTATGAATTAATTACTATAACTCGAAAATGAAATACAATTTGTTTCATTTTATGATTTATAATGTTATGTATTGTAAATTATAAATGCGTTTTAATATTTATCTTAGAAGAATTGCTTAATATGGTAAGATGTAACAAAAACTGGTATATTTATGGAAAATAATATCTTGGGATTAAAACCTTTTCGCATAACATAATCAACAACCAAACTAAAGAGAAAAGGAGACAAAATGCACCCTTGTCGAACACCAGAATAAATACCATAGTACAGGCCAAATCAGTGCTTATATAATCCTACATTATCAGAATGGATTTTGAAATGAGTGTTAATATAGTGGAAATTAGAAATGATAAAAAAATTTTAATAATCCAAGTTTAGAACAATTATGGGCAGTAGTGCACATCACGGTCCTTAGCTGCCTTTTTATTTTTGACGCAATGTAACGGTCCTTTTTGGTGATTCCCACAACCCCTCAGACCGTAACCCAAATGGTTTCTAGAAAAAAGATTGTTTTTTTCGTTACTATGGTAATGATAACTCGAGTTAATGTCAAACACAAATTACCGTTACCATGGTAACGGTAATTTGTGTTTGACACAAATTGTTACATTGCATTGTTACAATGTAACAAAAAAAGAGATTCCATTAAAAAAACCTCAAAACCACAAATTACTAAAAAAAAAAATCATAAACTAAAACAGCCCATTTGCCTTCCCATATACTACAAATTCCTGCAATCTCCCCCCTCCCCTTTTCCCAATAGTTAAAATCCCAAGTCACACATACAAAAATTAACCTAATCAAATTGAACACAAATCTCAAAACCAAGAACATCATGAACAATGCTCTGCCAACCAGCATTATAAAAAAAACCAAAAGCTAAATAATGTCATCGGAGACAATACATACCAAAAAGCATGAAAATCAGAAGCAGTGCAGACCGATCCGAAATGCAAAAAAAAAGAAACTAAATAATCTCACCAGAGATAACAATAAACAATATACCCCCCACATCATATAGCTCAAAGAACTATCTCCTAAATTGCTCATTAATCTTCCTGACTCATCAAAAACTGCCATTTTTCCACACCAAGAATTCTACAATACTTAAAATTTCTATATAAAGAAAGCTGCCAAATGCTTCCAAATATTAACAGTGAAACATATTAGTAATTTTAAGACTCCTAAATATCTAAGTTTTAATATATTATAATACACCAATAATTACTATACTATATATTAAACATCAATGACAATCACAGCGTTACCTGTTGACTTTTTAACTTCAATATATCGATAAATATTTTGTGGATAAAATTTTCGTTGACATACAGGACTTGAACCTGCATTTCTCCAGAAACATGCAAGAGTATTCTACCATTAAACTAATACAGACTCATTTTTTTCCCACTAATTTTGAGACTTTAAACTCATTACCGAGGTTTGGGCGCCTACCAATGGCACCATCTATGATGTGCATCATCCTGTATGTAAGCGAAAATTTTTTCCACAAAATATTTATTGATATACTACTATATGTAACTACTAATGCTCATTCAATTCATCTCAAACTACTATAACAAAATATACATGTTTGTTACTACTGCCATGTTCAGTCCCACAAGCAAAAACTTCCAAACGTTTTCCTCTCCCTTACTACATTAGAATCCTCTGAAAACTCATTGTACATGTTTCACCAAAAACTATTCTAAAATCCTAACACACCATAAAAACTTCATTTTTACCACTTAATTTCCCACATTCTAAACTTTTGCCATTTTCTTCCACACTCATAACAAAACACACTACATCATACTAAACACAAAAAATTAAATTAATTCTAAACTGGTTCTTCCTTCCCCTTCAAATGCCCCTCACTCCAAAAGAACTTACAAAAAACATCCCCCCCCCCCCCACACACACACATGGCCACAAAAAGCTGCTGAACTCCCACTTCCAAAGGATATGGCCATAACATTACAAAACAGTTGACTAACACTTTCAGCAACAACCCTCCTAATATTAAATAATTTCAATTCCTAAATATCTTAAGTAACTTATTATTTACCCTATTTTAATCAAATTAAAAAAAAAAAGACATTATTCCTATTTTCCCTATCATTAAAAAACCCTCATTAAATATATATTGCACATATTCATCTACCTGTGACCGCATCAGCAATCTCTCCTGAGTTCTCCAACAAAAATGGCAAAAAAAAAATCCGAACATAACCTCACATTCATGTGAAATAATACACATGATTTCACATTACCTACCCAAAAGAAACAAATCATAGAACCACAGGCCACCAATGGTTACGTTTCTTGAGCAGTGACATCTGTTGTTAGAGGACTGAACAATACACTGACTCAATTTTGAAAACAAGAATCTGCTCCGTCAGCAATAATTTTTTTCAGATGTTTTAACATATATAGCCATTTTGCCTGGCCTGTTAAGGATCACAAATATACATGTCATTGCCTAATTCTGTCAAATGTAATGTATAAATTGTAAAACCCTAAATTATTTTAATTATATAATTTAAAATTTCTTTTAATAAATAATAAAAAAATGTTTTTTTATAGTATCTATTAAATATGACATTCAAAAGGGGGAGCACATTTGTGACTAGCAGTGCCCCTATCTCACCTCTCTGACTCTGACATAACTGATTTGTCTTTTTTTTTTAAGGGAAAATGTATCACTTTTTTTTTAATGGTGTTCTGTTTACTCTAGAAGGAATAAACATGAAAAGTACAATGTATCAAAATTGAATAAATTCATTCTCCCTTTGATTTTATATCTCTATAGACACCAAAGAACAAGATAAAAAACACTTATTTAGAAGTTAAAGCTATGCTGCTCAAATAAATGGGGTGTCTAAAATACCAACTAATACCGAAAGGGGCCATCCACTATTCAGATCTGTTGTATGACACATTTGCAGACCATGTCTGAAATGACATCTGAAAATTTGTGTGCCTGTTGATTAATGACCAGTGTCCCGTGGCCGAGTGGTTAGCATGCTTGGCTACTGATCTAAGGGAGCTGGGTTCGAGCCCCGGAATTACGCATGGATGTGTGTGTCGTTTTTCTGCTGAGGTCCTGCTATCCTCTCAGATCTCCTACTGTGGCATATAAGCTGACAGGCTCCTGTCAGACCTCTGTGGCAAGCAGCTGCTTGAGGGGGTATTTATTTTATTTATTATTAGGAACATGATATTGAGCAAAATACGTTTCACCCCTGGAGTTTGATTATTTTTCTGCACTACACCAAAGCTCCTTCAACCCTGGCAAAAGTTAGATTTAAGCATATATGAGTCTGTTGGATGATAAAATAAAAATAAATACCCCCTCAAGCAGCTGCTTGCCACAGAGGTCTGACAGGAGCCTGTCAGTTTATATGCCACAGTAGATCTGAGAGGATGGCAGGACCTCAGCAGAAAACAACACATACATCCATGCCTTATTCGGGGCTCGAACCCAGGTCCCTTAGATCAGTAGCCAAGTGCGCTAACCACTCAGCCACAGGACAGCCAGGTCTTCTACTATAACATATATAACGACAGGCTCCTGTCAAACCTCTGTGGCAAGCAGCTGCTTGAGGGGGTATTTTATTTATAGAAAGAAGGAGTATAATTTGTTGTAGCCTATAATAAATCTTATTGGAAGTTTTTGAGATAAAACTTTATATTCTCATTTCTCATTTTGGAGGAGAAACTTTTTTAAGGAGGAAAAGAGGCAAACCCCGTGGTACTGTAAGTTTTGATCCTAAGAAATTGTATATTGAATTGAAAGGACCTTTTACCTTTTGGAAGTGGTGAAGGGGTCTTCTTCAGGTGTTGGAAAAGTTAAGAGGTTGAAATGCTTGCATTGCTTTAAGTTGTGAGAAGACAAAACCATATACTAAATTCTGTAAATGGTAGCTAGGCATAAACTGGAAAGAGAGTTGTGTACCGATCCCCAGTGATGCACAGAACCAGCCAGGTCTAGCACTCTGACCCCACCTCATGGTGCAGGCTGTTAGTACCTTTCAAAAGAAATATTCTCCTTAGGAAGGGAATGGAAGGGGAGGGTTGCCAGTTAAGTGTGGCCTACTGATCTGGTCATCTATGGACACTTTTTTTTCCCCAACTCTGCTGAGGAGTGGTCAACCTCCAAGGTCCTGGTGCTGACCATTTATACCTACTAGACTGGACTTGTTTTCTGGTTAGACCTCCGTTGCCCATGGCTGCTTGAGGTTTTTGTATGTATGTATGTAAATTTGATGGTCCTAGCTGTCCCATGGCCGAGTGGTTAGCACGCTTCGTTATTCATTTATTGGGCCTGGGTTCAAGCCCCGGGATAAGGCATGGATCTATGTGTTGTTTTTCTGCTAAGGTCCTGCCATCCTCTCAGGCCTACTATAGCATATAAACTGACAGGCTCCTGTCAGACCTCTGTGGCAACAGCTGCTTGAGTGGGTATTTATTTTATGCAGCTCTTAACATTTAGAGAAGCTTTTCCTCAATTTAAGTTTTTTGTGTGTGTGTGTGTGTATTTATGTTGGGGGGAGGGGGGCTGTATACCAAATTTGGTGAACATATGTCATTGTTCATTTTGCAATGTCTCATGTCAACAGTGCTGAATTTTCCACATCACCATTGTTAAATAAGCTCATACATACACATACAAAATCCTCATGCAGCCATGGGCTACAGAGGTCCAACCAGACTGCAATTTTGCTCCCCAGATGTCTTTTGAGCTACAGCTGCTGCATTTGGCCACTCAAGGCCAATTCTAGCAAGGTCCTGTTTGACATTTTCAGCCCATCACATCCTAGATCTCCCCCTTTTTCTGACACCCTTACCACATTGTTCATAATCCTCTTTGCCAATCTGCAGCTAGGCATACATACATACATACATACATACATACATATGGCAACATGGGCAAATTAATGCAGTTTTTTTCTGCACAATATGCTGCTGAAAAGAGGCATATTGTGCCCCGGACAAAAAATTAGTCACCCCTGGCTGAATGTCACCTAATAATGCATAACGCCTCTGTGCGATCGAAGAACAGCCGAAATCCTGTCTGGCACAGATGTCACTAGTGTGCGGATGTAGTGCACATCAATATTCATCCACTCTTCCAGCAGCAAATGCTGCAGTTTGGCCAGATGGCTGGGATGGTGCTTCACTTGTTGCTTCAAATAATCCCTCAAGTTTTCTATCAGATTGAAATCTGTGGGTTTGGCAGGACAGTCGAGATGTTTAAGGCTTCAGAATGCTCGTCGTACCAATTCGACACACTTCGAGCTCTGTGTATGCGACAATTGTCGTCTTGTAAGACTGGGGTGTCCTTCAGGTGTTCACTGTGGAGATGCTGCATAAAAGGCAACTTCTGATTATCTAGTACCTGCATAAAAGGCAACGTGATCGTCCAGTAGCTCCATGTAGCCCTTCTGGTTCAAGTATGACCTCACCACAACCAAAAGACCAATTTTCTCGTACGTGAAACACCCCTAGAACATCACAGAGCCTCTTCTAGCTTGAACAGAACCTTGCACACAGTTTGCATGGAAGGCTTCATGCGACTTACGATGTAACCATTGCCTCACATCATTCGTGTACAAGCAAAAACATGACTCATTCGACCAGATCACACTTTCAAGAGTTGACAGTCCAGTGTTTGTGGCGCCGTGTCCACTGTAGCCATGCAGCCTTGTGCAGAGCTGTTAACATGGGTCTCTTCCGCAGTACTCTGCTTCAGATATCCATGGCATGCAGTTCCCATCGGAGTGTTCATTCGGAAACAGCTTGTAGGCCTGCATTGACTGACTGGAGCAATTCCTGCCTCATTGCAAAGCGGTTTGCCCTAACAGTGCATGACACTACGGCAGTCCCTATTTGTGAGCACAGTCTTTCTGCCACAGTCCTGGCGATGATTAGCAGTGGACTGCGATGTATGCCACTGCTGGAAGACCCTATGAATAGTTCCTTTTCGACACACCTGCAAAGGCAGAAACTTCTTGTACACTATGCCCATTGGCTCGGCCGAACACAATAACACCTTTTTGTCACTCATTCACATCTTTGGCATGACCAATGTTTCACGGAGTGACTAACAGACATGGCACACAACCACTTCTTGTCACCGTATGAATCCCGTACCACACGGCGCAGCTATTTGTAGGACGTGTTTATTACTGGTGTACCCTCTGTTGCTGTCGAATGGACGTAATCCTCTTACGGCGGGAGATGACTAATTTTTTGCCCGATGAGCTTATTTAATAGCATATAAATAAAGATGACTTTCAGCAGTTGTGTGTGTGTGTGTGTGTTTCTTTATGAGGGGGGGGGGGGGGAGAGGACATGTTCAAAAAATCTCAGTATTGGGAACCATAATGCAGAATTGGTTATGATATGTTTAGGTATCCAATGACAAGCAAATAGATGATTGTCTGAAATACATCTAAGACAATGTTAATATTTGAAAAATTAAAATTAAATACCCCCTCAAGCAGCTGCTTGCCACAGAGGTCTGGCAGGAGCCTGTCGGTTTATATGCCACAGTAGAAGATCTGAGAGGATGGCAGGACAACATCTGTATATTGAATAATTGTTACAACCTATTACAGTTATAATCAGTAAAACATCAATATTCCATTTCTGTTTATATCATTTTTTGGATTCATTGCCCATTTTGTCAAGTCCCATGTCAACAGTACCGAATTTTTCCACATTACTGTGGTTAAAAATTTAAACCTTTATTGCCCAAAATCGCCGAAATTTACAATGGGCTAGTTCAAATACAAGTAATGTTATTCCTTTGTCTTTACTACCTTCTATCCTTTTCTAATATTTCTTGGGTGTTACGGGTTAATAATGCATAATTTAGAGATCTCAATCAGTAGTTTAAATATCTATATCTAAATTATTTCAGAAAAATATTAAGTAGTTGATATCACAAAACTAAAAATGAAAGGGGAGATTTTATTCATGTTCCTCTGCTTGAATTGAGATATTTGTTAACCCTAATTCTGTCATCAGTTAGAAAGAGGTACAGAAGGACTTGGAAAGGCCATCATCCATCAGATGGAATTTTCAGCTGTGCCTCCTATAATTTGCTAACTGCTATCCAGTGGGTCCACTTATTAATGATCTAGTAATGAATATGAGAACTAGACTCAGTGATCACCCATTAAAAAGGTCACTTTTTGTTTTGAACACATCACTAAATAGTTTTGTAGAAAAGAGCGTGAACAGATTTCATCTTAAGCAAGCTTTGCTCATTTGCTATTTATTTTACTACATATTTGTATATTTTAAAGATTTGATATTAACTTTTAATATAAATTAAGAACCAATAGTTTCCATTGCTATCCTTAAGATTATTTTATAGTGCAATATTTAGGCACACTATATTCCAAACCTACTGATTTTAGAAACAACCTGATGCAAAAACAGGAATTAGGATTAAATATACAAGAAATTGAAAGTAAACAACATAATTAGATAAAAATGAAATGCATTTTAATGGAAATTAAAATTGACTCCACATACAAATACCACTAAGTTGTATTAGAAACATCAGCACTTTCATCAAGAACCAAAAAAAAAAATCAAAATTTCAATGCGAGCTCTGTAAGGTATTTTCTATATTGGCAGCAAGTTCTTCAGTAATCTGATTATGATTCTGTGTGATAAACTTGTGTTATGATTTTTTGTGTGGACAAACATACCAAGAACTGCAGTCACTACTTTACGTATTAACCATCAAAATAATTTTTGTAACATTTTTCTCACTAATAACAAAACTTGCACGCACAATAGCATTGGAATCTTGAGACCTTTGGGTAAATGATTTTTTTTTTTTTTTTTTTTTTTTTTGCATGTTTAATGCATCTATAAGTTCCTCAAATGCTTATTTTCTATGTGGGCCTTGATAACTTTCATAATTAAAATGTTTACTGGTGTAGTGTCTATTTGAATGAGAGCTGAGCTCTTTAATCAGGAACTGAACAGCACATTCAGAAAACCCGAAATACCCTATGCAATATCAATGTTGTCATAAATTTAGGCTACTAGAGAACACTTTCAAAAACAGTATAAAAGTAAATTGGGAAACAAATATTGGTATTCCACAAAGTTCTTGAAAAATAATAGATAAAAATTTAATTGTTTGGTGCAGTATTCTCAGGCCATGAGTTGCCCATAGCTGTTCTAAAGGATCAGTTCTCTCATCCAAATCTTCCCTCATAGCAAAATTTATCACTGCATTAAATGAAAAAGGTTACAAAAATATTGCTTTGCTTATTTCTGCAGATGTTACAATCTGTTACACGTGATTCAGTGTTGTATATATTTAATTATGATAGAGAGCCATCATTGTGCTAATGAGCTTTCCAGGTGTGCCATAAGATCTCTTGCATCATTCCATGTGGATTCAAAAAGGACAGTTTATGCATCAGATTTCAATGAAATCAGGCATCAGTGTTAATGCAAGTAAAACTATATACCCATATAGGTTGAGAAAGAATGGTTGGTGGTGTCCATAGGTAGCTATAAAGTACAGGTAGTGGTCTCTGCTGCCCTATATAACCTTTGTACAAAGTTTAAAACTTTCTCCTTTCTGTAGATAATAAAAAGGAACTTTGCCTACCTTATTGGTAAGAATTCTCTTTAGAGGACTGCATGCTGCATAAGTCAGCCCCAAGCAGTCTCCCAAAGGGGATATTTACCAATAAGATAGGTTATATTAAGTTTTCCCTTATTATCTAGTGCAGTATTGCTCAACTGGTGGTATGCAAGTTATCCTTAGTGTGCCCAAGAAAAATGCAATATATTATTCACTGAAAAATAGGAACAATCTTTTACTTAAATATGTCTGGCCATTTATTTCTTACATAAAAGGGTACACAGTGCAAGAAATTATAACTACTAGATTACATAACAAAAAAATATAGATTTTGGGCTATATCATGTAGTTATCTTGAGATACAGTGATTAAGAGTTGAATAAATTAAAAATTCTCTACAAATGCCAGAGTATAATGTACAATATGCATAAGTTTTTATATCTACATGACTGCATTTTTTTTCTTAAAAATTTAAAACCTTTTTTTTTATTTTCTTTAAAAATGTGATGCATTTCAATTTTTGAATTTCTAATTAAAGATTGCACTCTTAAATCTTAAATCAAAGATTATACTTTATTATCAATATTAGTATTATCTACCATTGAAAGCAAAGGAAAAAAATTAACTTTTAGGTTATAATACATGACCTTGTTTTTATTTCAAAATGGTTATTACTTTGTTTTGTATGATGAGGAGTAGGTTCCTAAAAATCAATATACTGTTTTCCATAAAAGTTAACTAAAATACCTTAGATTGGTTCTGGTAATGCAAGCTCCCCTGTTTAAATTCTTGACATGTCCAAATTCTACACCATACAAATAAATAAGCAGTAATACAGTAAACTTTTTGAAACCTAAGAACATCTTGTTAGGAACTGAGTAAGTCAAATTTTTTAGAGAAATTCTTGAGAAATGTTTATGAAACCTGTGGAGAGATCATAATGGAATAATCAATAAGTTAATAATACAATGATAGTCTGTATAAAACACTGAGCCATGTGTAGAGTTTGTCAAGCTTATAGTGATATGTTTATGGAGGAAAGCAAAGACAAGTGTAACATGGGAAAAAAAGCTTATCTGATTTACTTAAAGAAAGGGACTTCATTTGAGTGCAATGGATAGGAACATCCACACAGCTGATGGAACTTTTTTATTAGTAGCCAAGCACACATAGTCACAGGGTACAATATCCAAAGTGTATGGAAAATGGCATTGGTCTCAAAAAACATCTATTATAGAATATTGGCAAAGGCAAGAGAAAATATAACATGACTACTGGAAAATTAAATTTAAGTCTAATTCTCTATGACTAATCTTAGAGAGTTCCCATAATCTCACACCCTCTGCCAACCACCACAAACAATTAACAGGGTTCAGGTTAGTTCAGTCAGTAGCATACCAGGCTCATAATCTTTAGTTCCCAAGTTTGAGTCTGACCTGGGCCAACATTGAGATTTATATCTCCTAAACCCTCACCTGGGGCGGGGGTGGCTCAGTCGGTATCGTGCCAGGCTCGTAATCTGTAGTTCCCAGGTTCGAGTCCCATCTGGGTCAGCGTTGAGATTTATCTCTGCAAAATCCCCCGCCATGCCTACAGTCAGTAGGGGACATTGATGGGCTTGTAAAGGCAGCCGTCCGTCGGATGGGACATTAAGCCGTGGCCCCGTGTGCAGGAGAGACATACCCTATGCGCATTAAAGCACATGCTGGGTGGCCTTGATGGGAGGCTACCATCTGTCTCCCAACAGCTATTTCAGTGGGTCCCTCCCCCAACTTTCTCTGAGCCTTCAGAGTCCATGTGATTTAGCCCATGGTGTGCACAAAAAGTGCCGGTCAGAGGTAAAACAACACAACAACTCAAGTGTGATGTCACCACAACCAAAGGACCCATTTCCTCGTACATGAAACACCCCAGAACATCACAGAGCCTTCTCCAACTTGAACAGAACCTTGCACACAGTTCACATGGAAGGCTTCATGCGCCTTCCAATGTACCTGTCGCCTCAAATCATTCGAGTACAAGCAAAAACATGACTCATTCGTCCAGATCACATGCTTCCAAGAGTCAACAGTTCAGTCATTGTGGTGCCGCCCCCACTGTAGCCATGCAGCCTTGTGCAGAGCTGTTAACATGGGTCTCTTCTGTGGTACTCTGCTCCAGATATCCATGGCATGCAGTTCCCTTCAGGAGGGTTCATTCGGAAACAGCTTGTTGTAGGCCTGCATTGACTGACTGGAGCAATTCCTGCCTCGTTGCAAAGCGGTTTACCCTAACAGTGCGTGACACACTGCTGCAGTCTCTATTGGTGAGCACAGTCTTTCTGCCACAGTTCTGGTGATGATTAGCACTGGACTGGGATGTATGCCACTACTGGAAGACCCTTTGTGCAGTACTTTTTGACACACCTGCAAAGGCAGCAACTTCTTGTACACTATGCCCTTTGGCAAAGTGTACAAGGCCAAACACAAAAGCACCTTTTTGCCACTCGTTCACATCTGTGGCGCGACCCATGGTTCATGGAGTGACTAACACACACATGGCACATAACCACCTCTTGTCACTGTGAACCCTGTAATGCATGGCGCAGATATTTGTAGGATGCTTTTATTATTGGTTCTCTCTCTGTTGCTGTCAAATAGACATAACCCTCTTACTGTGGGAGATGACTAATTTTTTGTCCAGTGAGTTTATATAACCATATTGTAAGCATAAATGATTTATTTTTGTTCCCCAACATATAAAGTTCCTTAAGAGTTGATGATTTGACTGTGCCAAAGTGATTCAGGCATAATTCAAGGAGGTGTTTAGATTGATTGAAATGAGGTGTAGAAAGGTGTTGAAGATTCAGAGGTGTTTTCAGCAGTGGGAAAAGGGCTGGGCTCGCTGTATTATCTCCCAAGGGGAATTACTCTGAAGAGAATAAATGATTAAAATTTAAGGTAAGACTACATTTTTTTTATTACAGTCTTGGAACTTTTGGATTTCACCTCATAAGTGAAGAAAACTAGATTGATGGTGCTGCTGAGACTAAATATGTTTTAGATAATTGTAGTCAAGTTCCTTTGTAGTATTCTAAGAATTGCATATTAAATGTGCATAACATTTTGAGAGCCTATCATGGTCAGAAAGGATAAATTATAGTCTAATTTTAGTCTTCAGATGTATATGCTTATTTTTCCACAATCTGTTTATCTCATTTCACACATTGCTGTTGTGTGTCACATAACCTCTGAGAAAATTAAACTGAGAAACTTGCTCAAGAGCACACCCATTCATTATTAGGAAGAAAGAAATAACTTCAAAAGATCTTTTAAAAATATATTTTGCCTTTTTTCAGTTGTCACAATATTTTAATCCCTTCAAGTGTCAAGGAGGTAGTGATTATATGTCAAACAGTAAGAAATGAGATGTGAACTTCACACTTTTTCTTCTTGGTTGGGCTTAGTGAAATAGTAAATCTTCCATGTCAAAACACTATGGAATCACAAAGAGCTAAACATAAATTAATGTGCCTTTATTTGTGAAAGTAGAACAAAAAGCTGCATAGTTTGTGCATAACAGTGTAAAAGCAGTTTATTTTAAATAAATCAAATTATTTTTAATATTTTCTTATGTTCTGACCTTATTTAGGTCCACAAGATTATTGGATTTGCACCCTCACTTTTGCAAGTAGTTATGATGGGCAATGTCGATATGCCAGTAAGGCAGGCAGGAGTTATTTATCTGAAAAACATGGTGGCTCAGTTCTGGCAAGAAAAAGAACAAGAACTTGGAAAACCTTTACCTTTTTGCATTCATGAACAAGATCGAGCAATGATAAGAGATGCTATTGTTGATGCTGTAGTTTTTGCTCCAGACCTAATTAGGTATGTTTTAAAATTTGTTTTGGTAGATGGTAAGTTTTTAATAATAGAAATTTAATGAAAGTCATAAAGTATTGAATAACTTTTCTTTTAATGGTATATGATCTACTTCTGAATTAACTTGTTTAATTGGTAATTATTTAGTAATGAAAGTTTATAAAAAGAGATTTTAAAATCAAATTAGCACATTTTAATTCTGCAGTGAAATATAGATGCCTTGCATAATTGGGAAACTATTGTAACACACTCAAGCAAAGAAGTAAAATAATCCAGTCAAATTTAAGCTATTGAAAAACTTATGGAAATTTAAGTTTATAAATCTGCATTCTTTTCTGAACTTCTAAGAGAACTTAAACCTTACCATGACCTTAGTTGTTTTTGTGCTGTAAAACCCTAATCAACATTTTTGTTTGTTTTTTAATTGAATTTTTGTTTCATGAAGTCTCATGATCTGTGATATTGAAAAATAGGATAAAATGTTTTATTAAAATGGTGTATGATTTGTGTTGAGAAAAGGAAAGAAATTAGCAGGTGTTAAAATGTGATAGCGTTTGAAAATTTCAACAGAATACACCTTGGTTGAATCCAGTGTTGTCATCCTCTGTAGGAGAAAAATAGATAAATTTGGTCCATATCCTTATTTTTTGCATTTATTTTTCAGCAAATATGTAATTTCTTTTTTGCAAAATTTTGCCCCTTCCCCCCTTATCCCCCTATTATTGTACCCTAAAACAGCATTTCTTAACCTTTAATGAACATCTGAAGGCAGTAATAATCTTATACAGAACACATAATGAAAATTTTCTTGAAAGCATTCAGTAGGGAACACATAAATGCAGTGTTCAAAGGAAAGACCTAAAACACCCAATAACTTTTTAACAAAGGGCCCTAAAGGTGCAAATGCTAGGTCTACCTATAGGAACCTTAACTCAAAGAGATAAAGAAAAAATATAAATTGCTGTAGAGCATCTTTTAATTAGTAGAGAACAACATGGTTCTCCCAAAAAAAGGAGGTGGAGGTAGCTCAGTCAGTAGCAAGCCAGGCTCATAATCTGCAGTTTGCAGGTTCGAGTCCCAGGTCGAGCTGGCTCAGCATTGAGATTTATCTCCACAAAACTCCCCATCTTGCCCATGGTCAGTAGACTGATGGGCTTGGAAAGGCCACCGTCCATTGGATGGTACTTTAAGCCGTGATTCTGTGTATGGGAGAGCCATACCCTGTGCACATTAAATAACATGCTGGATGGCCTTGGCAGGAGGCTCTCTTCCAACAGCTGCCCACTGGATCCCTTCCCACAACCTTCTCTGAACTATTAGGGTCCTTGCGATTTGGCCATTTAGCCCATTGTGTGCAAAAAAGTGTTGCTCAGAGGTGACTGTGGAGACTGCTCTGCAAGACCACCATACCCCAATAATCTGGTGTCCAAATGACAGAAAAGAGTGGTGCAGCAGTGTACCATCATGTTGACACTGCATGTGTTTAACCATCCCTGAGGAAAATACCACTAGAATGGAGAGGAAAAATACATGCACATATATGTACACCAATCAGCCAATACATTAAAACCACCTCTGTGTTATGCAAAGAAGCACGCGTGCAGCCAATCAGTGTCACGTGCCAAGGTCCCCAAAAAATATTTCACTGGCTTTGTTGGCAGAATTAATAACTCTGATGGGCCTGGAACCAAGTGCAAGGGGAAAAGATGCCATTCTTCTATTCTTTTATTTACATATTTGAGTATTTAATTCCACGATTAATTACTGTACAACTAAAATTTAAGCCCAGAGGAGCTTTTCACAATACATTAGAGTCACTAATTCATTGAACTGGTGTGTTCTTACATTAAGTTTCTAATGCTATCTTCATACATTAAAACCACCTCAGCATTATGCAAAGAAGCGCGTGTGCAGCCAATCAGTGTCACATGCCAAGGTCGCGAATGATATAATACTTGGGTCAAAACTCTTGCAGGCAGTATTTCATTTCGTCTCAACATGGGAAAAGCAAAGTATTTATCTGATTTCAACAAAAGCCAGATCGTTATGGCAAGACGCCTTTGTAAGAGCATCTCCGAAAAACAGCGATGCTGGTAGGTTGCTCATGCTATGCAGTAGTTAGTACCTATCAAAGATGGTCCAAAATAGATGCCACTTCGAGCTGTCGACAAGGCGTGGGCTGGCCATTCTTCATTGATGCCAGAGATCACAGGGTATCTCGTCTTGTCCGCAGCAACAGGAGGGCTACTGTGGCTGACATTACCCATAATTTCAGTTGTGGTAAAGGGCCCAATGTGTCCGAACACACAGTTCATCATAAGCTCTTGGATGTGGGTCTCCATAGCCTCAGACCCATTCATGTGCCTATTCTCACAGCTGTTCATCATCAACGCTTGCAGTGGGCACATAATCACCGACATAGAAGACTGGAAGAGGGTTGCATGGTCAGGCAAATCCCTTTTTCTGTTACACCATGTGGGCCAAATGAGCTCATGTGTGACGTTTACCCACAGAAGCCTTCTCATCTGGATGTACTGTGGGACTGATCTGGGTGGCTGGAAAGAGTGTGATGGTCTGAGCAATATTTTCTTTAGGAACACCTGGACCAATTATCCCTGTAGAGCAAACTCTGACAGCTGTCACCTACCTGAACAGTGTGGCTGACCAAGTACACCCCTTTATGGTGACTGTATTCACTGCCAGAGATGGTGTCTTTCAACAAGACAATGCCCCATGTCACACTGCAAAGAAAATTCAGGAATGGTTTCTAGAACATGATGAGGAATTCCATTTATTGCCATGACTCCCAAATTCAACGGATATGAATCCAATCAAGCATTTGTGGTTTGAGTTGGAGAAATGAGTATGAGTAGCATCACCCCAACCATGTAATTTACGGGAACTGCGGGATCTTCTGTTGCAGTCATGGTACCAAATATCAAGCAACACCTACCAACATCTCGTTGAATCTATGCCTCATCGTGTGAGAGCTCTTTTGGAATTGAGAGGAGGACCTACATCATATTAGGTAGGTGGTTTTAATGTTTTGGCTGATCCGTGTATATATATATTTATGCATTGAAATGCCAATTTATAAGGAAGATACTGAAATGAGTAATGAATTATGAAATATTAATATTCAATCTGACAGGAGTATCAGTCCATTGTTACATATAAAGAGAGCATATTTCAAGGGTGATACACTTTCATTTGACAGTACTGTATATCATTTTAAACTACTGCTATAAATGTAGATAATTCTTTGCTTCAGATATATATTTTAAACTTTCAGGGTTCAGCTTGCAGTGTGTGTGAGTAATATTGTGAAGCATGACTTTCCTGGAAAATGGACAGGAATAGTAGATAAAGTATCTGTATATTTACAGCTGCCTGATTCTGCAGCTTGTATGGGTGCTTTGTTATGTCTTTACCAACTAGTCAAGAACTATGAGTAAGTATTTGAACTTTTTTACCATTGTTATCAAATTACATGTGCTGTTTATTATTATGATTGTGAAAATGCCTTAAATTGTAGAATGACAGAGCTCTTGAAATGGTCAAATGTTAGAAGTATCTGTGCTGCAAAACAAACTTGAAAAAGAGGTAAAATCTAGATATTATAATAGTTATCTTCCTTTCTAAACTAAATTATTTGATTACTACCCTTGAAGTGACGTGAAAGAGAGGGAACATATCAAGTTAGGTCATTAGATAATTTTTTTGTACCTTTGTTAACTGTATTCCATTCAGTTGTTTATAGATCCATAATTAAATTATCTAAAAACATTTCAAATTTAAAACTAGAAGAACATATCGCTTCTAGAGCATAAGAATCTCGTTTTCAAAGAGAATGAAGTGTTTCCTTTACTTACTCTTTCACTCCTTAACAGTTTAAATTTTAGCCAGTGGAGATGGGAAAATGTAAATAGTATATATTATTAGTAATTTTGCAATATAAAAGTATTCGCCTTTCAATATCTCTTGAATGGTTACCATTAAAATTTAAAATTTATATTTTACACATATTATTTGAAAAATTCAATAACAGCTCTGCCATTTTCATATTAGATCTGTAAAGATATATTTTAAAATTACCTAAGTATTTGAAAAATGCAAATTATAATATTTCATTAGTACCAATTCAACCAAAATCATCATCCTCAAGCAGCCATGGGCTACGGGAGGTCCAACCAGACTGTGCAACGTGCAGTTTAATTCTCCAAGCATATCTGTCCTGAGCTACATCTGCTGCATCCAGCTACCGCACACCAATTCTAACAAGGTCCTGTTTGACATTGTCTGCACACTGCATCCTAGGTCTCCCCCTTTTTCTGAGGCCTTTAGGCACACTGTTCATAACCCTATTCTCCAATCTATAATTATTCATACGGGCAACATGGCCAAACCAACAGAGTCGCTCTCTGCACAATATACTGCTTAAAGGAAGTTGCAGACTCCTTTGCCTAACCTCATCATTAGTTATAAAGTTAAACCACCTAATGCCCAAGATACTACATAAGCATCTAGTTTCCTGTTATCACATTTACACAGTGTCTAAGTTTCACTACCATAACTAACCCTAGAAAGAACCAAACTATTATACAATCTAATTTTAGTCTTTAGGTGTATACACCTATTTCTCCACAATCTCCATAGATTTTTAAAAGTCCCGGCAGCAATCCCTATTCGTCTGTAAATCTCATGCCGCACATCACCAGTATCTGTTACATAGCTCCCAAGGTAATTAAACTGTGACACCTGCTCAAGACTGCAACCATTCAGATTAACTGAATCACAGCCTGCCTGACCAATTTTCATCACTTTAGTTTTCTCTCTATTTATAACCAAACCTACTCTACTACCATTTTCATCAACAGCTCGAATGAAAGAGTTCATCTCATCAATATCATTTGTCAAAAGGCTAAATCATCAGCATAATCTGAATCAGATATTTTCGTATCTCCAGATCATATTTTTCTCCATATTTTTCGTATCTCCTTTTTAAGGCCAAAATCTTTCCCTTGCAATGAATTTCGCATAACGTAATCAATAACCAAACTAAAGAGAAATGGAGACAAAATGCATCCTTGTCGAACACCAGAAGTAATGCTAAACCAATTGCTGCAAGCCTTACCAACTCTCACACACGACTCAGTGTTATTATAGAGAGCTTTCATTAGGTTAACTAGTCTGGTATACCATATGATCTCACAATCAACCACATATTATGTCGATCAACAGAGTCGAAAGCCTTTTTGAAATCAACAAAGCTGGCAACCAAAGGTTTCTGAAACTCTAAACATTTCTCAAGAATCTGCCTAAGTGAAAATATCTGATCCACACATCCCCTACCACTTCTGAATCCACATTGCTCATCATGCAATTACCTGTCAATCAGATTCTTAATTCTATTAAGCACAATCATGCAAAGAACTTTACCTGGAACAGAGAGTAGGCTGATACTCCTATAGTTATCACAAGAACTGCAATCACCTTTTTTGAAAATAGGGATAATAATAGCTTTGGTAAACGTCTTAGGAACCATGACTTTATCATAACAGATACTCAAAATTTCAGTCATCCATGTGATAACCAAAACTTCCCAGCTCTAAGCATTTCCATAGTAATTTCATCTACACCGGGGTATTTATGAAGTTTAAGTTTAGACACAGCCAAAATAACTTCAGATTGTGTTATAGGGCCAACATTAAAGCTATCATTATTACAAACAATGGGAGTAGAACTAACCACATTGTTTAGAACATCACTGAAATGCTCAGCCCACCTAGCCATGACAGAATCCTCACCTTCTATAACCTTGCCTTGTTTATCCTACAATCCTTGTATGCCTGTTCCTTTTCTACCACATAAAACAACTATCTGGTACAGCTCTCTGCTGTTGTGCTGCCTAACTTCTTCCTCAGCTTTGTCAGCCAAGCCATCGAGCCAAAGATTCTTATCAGCAGCTAACTGATCCTTTACATGTTTATTAAGCTCTCTGTAATGCTTTCTATTAGGACTAGTAGGGTACTGATTAAGGACATTCCTGCAGCTCCTTCTTTCTGAAATAAGATCAAGTGCCTTATCACTAGAATTTTCTATTTATCACTTTCATTGTTTCCAATGGAAACTTCATGACATTTACATTCCACTACCAAAATTTTAAATTTCTGTCATTAATGCATCGTTGCAATATTATTTTGGGATTATCAATAATTTTCACAGTTAGAGAGCGCAATTATAATGTTCAAAAGATTCTGAAAGTGCAAATCATAATAATTTATAATTCCTATCTAACCAAAAAAAAAATTTTCACATATCTCTAAATACAAACAATTATCTGCTAAAGCAAAAAAAGTGTTTTCCCACCTCCAAGGGTCTAGGGCACTAATTATTGGCAATGAAAATTCCTTGACCTTCACATTCCACCACCAAAATACCAAATTTCTTATCATAAACATATTGTTTGCAATATTCGTTTGGAATTTTTCCACCATTAGAGGGTGTATTTATAGTTTTCAGAAGATTCTGAAAGAGCAAATCATAATATTTCATCAATTGCTATCTAACCCGAAAAAAAATTTTTTTATCTCTAAAAATAATTATCTGCTAAAACATAGAAGTTTGGAGGCTACAGCAATACCTTGAAGTCTTCCTCATGTTCTGCAAACTGTTCTCGAACAATCCGGACAGTGTGGCATGGCGCATTATCCTGCTGAAAGAAGGCACTACTAGAGCGGTATGCCTTTGCCATGAAAGGATGTACCTGGTCTTCAATGATGTTTAGGTAGGTGGTAGACATAGTTTCCTGCATATTTGGACCCAGTGTTGCTGCATGATTGGACCCAGGGTTTCCCAGCAGAACATTGCCCAAAGCATTACACTTCCTCCATCAGCTTGTTTTCATCCCATTGTGCATCCTGGTGCCAACACTTCCCCCGGTATTGGTAACAAGCTTTTGGAGATCAAGCCCATTATCAAACTGTGGCAGTCTTGTTTTCGCAGGAATCATAAGGAGGAAGTTGTACTTGCTCGTCTTTTCTTAGGTCATTCGTGTATTACACGTTCTTTTCTTCTTCAGGCAGACGGCGAACCTAAGTGCGAGTTACGTGACACCATTTTAACTATTAAACACATTTTGATCAATTGTCCAGCTTTTACCTTAGACGTTTATTTTTTACCTTTCAAGATTTTATGTCCGAGCTCCTTACACTTGGACATCTTTTATCTGATGATTCACTTTTAACTCGTGTTTTCGAATTTTTACGTTTTACTGGTTTTTTACTCATTTATGAATTTTTGATTTTTTTTTTTTTTTCTTAGATTTGCTACCTGTTTTTGATTTTACATGGGTCCTATACACCCATTGATGTTGTTGACTGATTCACAGTAATTTGCAGACTGATTCACACAGGACAGGAATGTTTGATATGGATCCAGCAAAGGTTGCCTGCTGAGAGTCGGTGATTGGCAGGAGAACCAAATGTGGTTTCATTTCTATACCTATTGTTTTTGGGGGGAAGTTATGGGATGCCATAATGGATTGAATGTTTTGAATTTCTTTTTTAAGCAAAAACTCGTTTGATGAAATGGTGAAGGCCTTGTGAATGAGAGAATGGAAGGCTATTGTACACTCACGGGGTGCACAAGGCTGTGCATATGATGGAATGATGGAAGATATGTAGGTAGGCCATCAATATATTAATATTGTGAAGACAACAGCATCATCTTTTTTTGGAGAAAAACATCTAAATAGGGGGTTGCATTACTTTTTCCCTCCTCCATGAAATTATTTTACGATATATGCAAATAGTTTGGAGGTTAAATTTAAAATTTTGTTGTTCAGTGACAGAGAACTTCGTTATTTTCTGAGCAAAGTCTTTTTAATTGTGCTATTAAAATGTATTTCATTTTTATCCTATTATGCTGTTTACTTTTAATCCTAATTCTATTTAAAAAATTATATTTTTAAATGAAATTAAAAAAGTACATTTTCCTATTTGTAATAAGTATATGTGAAAATTGTTTATTTATATTTATAATCAGTATAAATATCTTGATTGTAAATGCATATTGTTTACTCAGTGCATTGGATGGAGTGGGGGTTTAGTGTAGAGAGTTGAAAGAGGGAAAAGGTTGCACATTCCTGCATTAGACCTTTTAATGAAGAAACTGTATTAAAAGTTTTAATATTTCAGGGTTTATAAATTTTTAAGTAATTTTTTGGAGTAATTGCCAGTGTTAAATATTCCAGCTTTCATAATTTTGAAATTTGATTAGATTTTGATCTGTGATTTAGTTTTAATTTTCTGCAAAAAATGTTTTGGAAGTTTCTGAGCTTCAATTTTGATCTGCCATTGACATATCAAAGTTGTGTCAATATTTTTAGTGGGATAGAATGCATGTAAATTCTTGACCAGAGCTCTTTAGCTTCTAATTTAAAAACTTTTGTGAAAAAATGCAATATAAGGATTTAAACTTTATTTTTTTTTATCAATTTCATTGTTTAACCTTGTAAACAGCAAGTAATTATGTTGTTTATGCAATCAGGAATTTTATGGACTAGCCAATTAAAGGATTAAAAATGACGTAATTTAAAATTTTTTATTTCATTTATTAATAGCTGAGGGATTAGCATGCTTGGTTGCAGATCAAAGGGCCTTGGGTTTGAGTCCTGGGTAAGGCATGGATGTTTTTGTTGTCTTTCTGCTGAGGTCTCACCTTACTCACAGACTTTGTCTATGGTGTATCTTACTGGCAGGCTCCTATCAGACCTGTGTGGTAAGCAGGTGCTAGAGAAAAAATTTTTATGTGCAGATGTCAGCAGGTAGTTTGTCACACTGATGGAGTGATTAGTGTGTCTGGCTACTGATCAAAGGAACCTGGGTTTGAGCCCTGGAAAAGGCATGAATAGTTCCTTTATTGTGTTGTCTTTCTGCTGAGGTCTAGTCTTTCTCACAGATCTTTGTTATGGCATATTATATTGATCAGCTTCTGTCAGATATCTATGGTAAGCTTCTATGTTGAAATACCATTTGTGACAATGTATTCAATTAAAACAGTCGGGTACAATATCAGTGGTTTTGGAAAGGCCACCATCCGTTGGATTGAATGTTAAGCTGTGACCCCATGTATGGGACAGCCATATCCTGTACACATTAAAGAACACACCAGATGGCCTTGACGGAGTCTGTCTCCTAACAGTTGTCCAGTGAGTCCCCTCCCCCAACCTTCTCTGAGCTCTTGGGGTCCTTGTGGCCTGGCCATCTAGCACTTAGTGTGCAAAAAGTGCTGTTCAGAGGTAAAACAACTCAACTCTAAAAAAAGAGCCCACAATCAATATTGAATAGTGCTGTAATAAACCAAATGTGCATGCTAATGTTTTTTATTTAAAAAATTATACACATTTCATAGACTTCTTTTATAAATCATTCTATTGCATAGAGTTGGTTTGGATTGTTATTTTGCACTTTTTTACACAATGGGATAAATAGCCAGGTCACAAGTATCCCAAGAGATCAGAGCTGAGTTTGAGAAGTAGATCAACTAGACAGGTGTTGGAAGAGTGCCTCCCATCCAGTGTATTCTTTAATGTGCATGGAGGCCATATGCAGTATTCCATCTTTTGGGCAGTATCCTCTCCAAGCCCTCAGGTGTCTGCTTTCTGACCAAAATTAGAGAGAGGATTAGAAGAGAAAATCTCAATACAGGTATAATGGGGATGCCAACCCCAAACATCAGATTACAAGCATGAAGCTTCCATTTTTGTTTTATGAGAGCATAATGTGTATTTTATAGCTTTTATATTTTAGCATTTTCATGTAATGTTCTGTAAACAGAAAAAGAATTTGGTTTCTATTTGATTAGGGAAATTGAATAATTGCTTAGTTTAATAAGTTCATTTTGTTTCCTACTTAAAATAATTTATGCATTCTTTTCCGTGAGTATTTAATTTCTGCTTATTAGGTACAAAAAGCCAGAAGAGCGTGGTCCCCTTAATGAAGCCATGCACATGCTTTTACCAATGATCTACCAGCGATGCTTGCAGTTATTACCTGATCCGTCAGATGTTTCAGTGTTACTCCAAAAGCAAATTCTAAAAACATTTTACGCTTTAGTTCAGTATTTTCTTCCTCTTGATCTAATATCTAGAGACTCATTTTCACAGTGGATGGAATTGTTCCGCACCATTGTGGACAGACAAGTGCCAGAGGTACATAGTATTGATAAAAATGTATAGATGTAAATTGTTTTTAATGTATTAATTTTATCATTACTTCAGATTACTAACACTTTTATCGTATATTTCATTACGTTAAGTTTCACCTTAACAATGATAAAATGATAAAACAGTGAAATCTCTGCCACTTCCCTGGATGTATTTCCACTTTGAATTTCTTATATTATGGTTACCTGTACAAATTGTTATTGCTATGAGTGAAAACTAAAAGAAAACGTACAGTCTCTGGTGAATATAGGGTTCTCATTTTCAAAGACAATTTTTTTAACAACATTTGCACCTTTTAGCAGTGGAAATCCAAACTAATGGATGATTGGAAAAATGCAACTAGTAATATTTTATTAGTGTATATTCAATAAAAATTTTTTTTTTCATTTATCTCTCTCATTTGCAATATCCATTAATACCTAACAACACAGAAAAAAATCTTAATTTATTTCTAAATACAAAAAAAAGTTGAAAATTCTACAGGTGGATAGAAAAAACAAAGTGAAAACAGCTCTTTTTTTTTAATGAGCTAAGAATTAATGTTCTGTAGAATTGCACTTAACTATGAGTACCATAATTCAAATATTTTTTGAATCGGTTAAATTATTACACTAATCCTTTGTTTGTGAGCTTAAATTCATTCCTCCAAAACTGCTTATAAGGCAAAAAAAAACTTGTAAAGCAAAAGTTAATTTCATGTTATTTCCCTTGTTATAAATTTTTATTGGTTCTAGAGCCAAGAATTTCTCTCCAAACATAAAGTTTACCTTAATGTAGAATAGTATAAGTATGAAAAAAAAGACACTAATTGGCAATTATTGTATTTAAATGGCATTCTTAATCATTAGCCAATGCTAATAATATTGGTATAATGCAATAAATATTAGCTACTATCTTTATTACAAATGTAGTGCAAATGCTTATTACATATTAAAACAATAAATTTGTGAATTGTTAACATTTTTTTCACCAAACTAAATTTTTACTTATACAAGCACTTTCCTCTTGTAAACCATCAGTTTGTGAGAGGAAGGAGCTCATATAAGTGAAAATTGGTTCTTAAATTGTAAAACAAGCAATAATTTGTGCATTTCATATCGGCAAAAACCAATTGCTCATATACTGAGGGTTTACTGTATTCAGTTGTTAAAATAAAGCACATAGTATGCAGTTATATAAAACTAAAGTGAGGTGGTGAACTAGAAGAATGAACATCCCATTATTGAAGAGTAACAGAACATATTGGATGTGCAAAATTCATTTTTCTATGCTTGTTGATGGTACAGGTTGCATAAATTGTAGTTTTCAATTGGAGAAGATTCTGCTTAGATGGTAGGAGACGTTGGAAAACCTGCCATTAGGATGGTTCCTGGAGATAAGTTTATAATTGCAGTAGAAAGTAAGAGTCAATGAAAGGTCTCAAAATGACCGAAGATTATAAGATACTAATATTTCATTTGTCAGTATGAAATTAGGCAGAAACGGTTCATGGATGGGATATTTTCAAGATAAAATGTTTAAAATTCAGGTAATGTGGACCACTAAAAAAAATAGAAATATTTACTAGATTTATATGGTACACTTTAAAAGCTAACTGCCGGAAAAAGCTGACAATGCTGTATAAGGCATCATTAAAATTCTTCTCGTAATTGTGATAATTAGTAACAAAAATTCTTTTCATTATAATTTATACCTTTTAATAAGTCTTTAGTAATTAAAAATGAGCATCATTCTGCTTTTTCATTAACAGTGATATTACTTCTATTTTTCGCTCTTGTGTCATGAAACCCTAACCTACTGAAGAATTTTTCAGCTTCTAAGAATTATTTCTAGTATTTTCTCATTCCAAATAACATTTAGATTTTAATTTTGGCATCAAAATTACCTGTAAAAGGAAGTTTTCTGCATCAGTCATTCAGAATTCTTTAGGTCCTAAAATTTCCTCAATAGATTGTTTTTTTAGAAATAACCAATGGTCAGCATGAAACAAGCCAATAGCAAATCATATTTGTGGGTTTTTGCACCCTTGGTAGGATTCCAGTTGTATGAGCAAGTTTCATGAATGTAAGTGCTGCTAATGGTACATTTTGTGTACCAAGTTTAAGCTTCCACTGTTTGAACTGAAGCACTTCCAATGTTTACTAAAGCTACATGCTATTGGTTAAATTTGTGTTCACTTTTGATATGCATTTAATTTTTGTGCTTTTGATATTTGATGTGCATGGTATTTTTCAGTTCATATCACAAGTGCATTTTGATATGCATTTGATACCTTACAGTGTCAATTTTTTTTTCTCTTCTAAAAATGGAAAACTTCTGAGATTCATTAGGAAGCTACTAATGAATGAAGCAGTTTACATTACATACTGAAAGAAGGAACATTTAATTCAGAACAAAAAAATATATATATATAAATTAAAAGGGGGAAAAAAGTAGGTAAGCAAAAAATATTTCTGAAAACTGATTAATCAGCTTCTGACACTTAAAGGGTTAATAGACAGCATTTAGGTTTTTTCCCCTCTCTGTTAAGGTGTATCAAGGAGGAAAAATTTGCCTTAAAGACTGTATATGTGATATAAGTAATGTCATTTGGATAACATGATGTTCTGCAGTCCTGGATAACATGTTAGTAGGAATTATAATATTAATTGCATATAATATTAATTTATACATATAATATTAATTTAAAATATTCTCTAAATTTGATAATACCTACAAATTCTGGCTTTACAATTTCTGGCTACAAATTCTCTCATAGTATTTTTAATCTTGTGTGTGTTTGGGGGGGGGGGGGAGATTGTAGTTATAGAGCAGCATGTAGCCATTTGACCTTTGGAAGACTTGTCTGGGGAAAATTATAACTATCCTCTCAGACCCCCTTGGCAAATAGAGGTTCTCATATTACTCCATATTTTGGTGATTATTGTGTTACACATTGATTAGTGTGAAATGTTGGCTCCAGTCATTTGAATACATTCTTCAGGTGACATACCACATTTAAGCAGATCATTCCTCCAGTTAGGCATGCTTGATAAAGCCAACAAGAGGTCTGCAAAATGCAATGCTTTTTTAAACTTTAAATTAATCTCTTAGCTTGCGAAGTTAAAGTTTTCATGTACATTTATTTAATGTCAGTACAGTATATGCAGTTGAGAGATAGACATGTCATAACTATGTGTTTCAAGCAACATCAGTTTGCAGTACATTCATGAAGTGCAAAAATCTTGTTGCATATTAACTGCACACTTTTATATGTCATATAAGTAATGTCATTTGGATAACATGATGTTCTGCAGTCCTGGATATAACATGTTAGTAGGAATTATAATATTAATTGCTACTAAAAGCTGTTAATTGTAGCCAAGAGCAGTCCATGAATTAATCTGCCTTTGTAGATGGAATTGAAATCGTTTCTTATAAAACATAGCATAATGATTTTCTTTCATTGGCTTTTCTTTTTCTCTACGATTTGTGTAGTAAGTTTTTTGGTTAATCCTGTTAAGTAAATAATGGTAAAAATATAATGATGAAATAATAAATTTTTAAATATCTGAAACAATTAGTAAATAAGTTTTATTTAATAATTTTTGTATATTTAACAAGTAAGATGCAACTGACTTTCATTTTAGCAAACCAACCAAATTGATGAAGATGAAAGACCAGATCTGCCATGGTGGAAATGTAAAAAATGGGCTCTTCACATTCTGACAAGGATATTTGAAAGGTATATCTTTCGTTTTTCTAAAATAGCTATGTGCCTGAAAGCAGTATACCATTGCATAATACAATGCTTTTCTTCAAACTGAATGAAAAAACCTACTGATGAAATCTACAAAGTAGACACACAGATAATACGTGGGTATGGTGATCCAACTAGTCTGTGGAGTTCTCCAACAGTCTATCCTAAGCTAGGCTAATTCTAAAATGTCTTGATTGACATTGCCCAATATATATGTTCTAGGTCTCCCCCTTTTCCTGAGACCTGTTCATAACCCTGTTTGCCAATCTGTAGTTTTTCATGCAGACAACATGGTGAAACCAATGTAGTCTCTTCCTGTACAGGATGCTGCTCAAAGTTGTTTGTTGACATCTTTGTGAAACCTCATTATTGCCTGCATAATCAAACTGCCTAATACTCAAGATACTGCTTAAACAACTAGTACAGGTGTGCACAAACTCCAGCCCATTTAACAGTTTTGTTCCACCCATGCAAAAATTGAATAATGTAAAAAATTTAATATGGTTCTACTAAAGTGAATGATGTTTTAATAACATGAAACTATGAATAAATTTATTCAGCTAGTTACAACTTCATTGAATCTGAATGTTCAGCAGTTCATTTCTAGGATTCAGTCATACTTCTACAAGCTAATTTCAATTTTGATGCTATTTTTTTTTAATATTAATTTTTTTTTTCTTTTTATTTTACACCTATACTTATTTAACCCTTCTAGTGTTAGGCTGAAAAACAGGTTTCCATCCAGAGGCCAAGCTATTTTCTCACTATGTTCAGCCAAAAAAAACTAACTTTAGCTTTAGAACTTTTTTGCCAATAATTAATGAAAGGAATTATGGCATGTTGTATACCAAATTAATCAGCATTCCATTCTGGATTTTCTGAAAATAAAGTGTTTAACAAAAAGATGTTATGTTTTATTTTAATAGGACTTCTTTAAAGTCATGTAGTAAAAAAATGCATCTGGCAATGCAAATAAAAATTTGGTTTTAAGTAAATATTTCTCTCGTTTTGTATTTTTTTTTTAATCGGTATCACACTTTGGGAAAATTCCAGACTTTTAGCCAGTTGTGCTGAGTCAAATAAACAAGTCAACTAGAATTTGAAAAAAAAAAAAACAATCAACAGAAATAGGTCATGTTATATATCAAATTAAACAGAATTTAATTGCAAATTTTATAAAAATCTGAATAAATTTCCAAGCATATTGATTGTAATAAGCCTTTTTCAATGTGATATGGTGAAGAAAAGATCGCACTATACAATTAAGGCTTCACTTAGAAAACCTGATGAATAAAAATAGTTAAATTATATATTTATCTAAAGTAATTTCCTCCTGAATAATATAATATTCAACCTGAAATATGTTTTTTATTTCTTTTAATGATTCTTTTCAGTATCGAATATTTTAAACACTGCCATTGTTATACAATGTGACTTTGGACTTCTCACATTCACGGGATTTTCTGACCTGGTTATGAAATAGAAAAAAACTTGTGTGCTTTTTCTGCTAACATTATGAATTTTTTCTTTAGGTGTTGAAGTTTGGTGATCTTGGCTAAGTGCAGAAAGGTTTGTGCACCAGCCCTTCCCGAAATTGCCCTCCCAAATGATGGCCAATTTCCATAGCGAGGAAGTCTATTTTGCTTCTGTATCCAAGACATTCAGTTTCAGAAAATGGTACAAGCTAAAAGTTTTTTAATTAAAAAAGCAAGAAATAATAAATGAAAAATTACATATAACCTAATGGTATGTTAAATAAAATATCCCCAACAACTTTTAAGCCAGCCTCCAATCTAGCATAACTTGGAAAGATCGATATATCAGCCGATTGAAGATCACTAACTAACGGAAGTAAATATATAGAAATGAATTTGCTTTGATATCCAGGACCACATTTATTTTCAGAAAATGATACTATATCAAAGTTTTACTGGAAAAGTAATAAATAATTAAATAAAAATTAGCATATAACCAAATGCAATGTTAAAATATCCACAGAAACAAGTTGTAGGCTGGCCATATGATATCACATAATTATGAAAAAATCAATACTTATCGATTAACCAAAAGATCACTAATTTCCTGAAAATAAAATTCCTGAAATAATTTCAGAAAATAAATCTGCTGAAATGAAAACTAACTAAAGTTTAAATATAAAAAAATACTCATTTTAAAAAGAGTATCCAATATGTTGCACCAAAACTGTAAAAAACACATAGCACACGGAACAGAGATAGCATGTGTCAGCCATCTGCATCTTGTTTGACCCAGTGAAGCATAACTAATTAAATGCAGGTGTAACCAGAATTTCTAAGAAGGATGTGTTTACTTTCAGTTTTGAGAAAAATGCATAGAATGCTGGGAAAAATGATAAAAATAACTTGGGAATACTGAAATAGGTTTATGACAGAAAAGAGTGTGAAACGGAAAACTCCGAACGTATACAGATGATGTGGACACTGAAGGATTAAAGGTAAAATGTAATTAGCAAAGGTAAATTTGTTTTTGTTCTTATTGCCTCCCCCTCTCCCCATTGGCCCACAGTAAACCTAATTTTAATCTATAGATGTGTAGAAACCTATTGTTTTACAATCTCCACATATTCTTAAACAGTCCTGGCATCAATGGCTGGTTTTTTTTTTTTTTTTTCATGTCAAACATTGCCAGTATCCATTGCACAACTTCTAAGATAAGTAAACAGAAGAACATATTCAAGAGCACAGTCATTTAAAAGAACTAAAGTACCACCACCCACCTGACCCTTTTCTTCAGTTTAATTTTTTCTCTATCACCAAACTAGTCTCATCAATAGCTTTAATGAAAAGAGTTAATCTTTTCAAGACCATTTGCCAAATTGTCAACATAATCTAAGTCTGATATTTTCAGATCTCTAGACTAAGGTGTGCACATCCAGTTTGTGTTGGATGCATAGCAATGATTATTGCAAAAAAATTGTCTGCCATGCCACTTACTTTCACCATTTAAAGCAGCCTTTATTTAGTACAGCAGACCTAATGTGATATTCAGTGGGACTAATAAGAATGAAGCACTAGAGGGAGTAATTCTGGCCCTCAGCTGAGTAAATGGGGTGAGATGAGCATATGTGTTAGAATCAACCAGTACTGAAATGATTTGTTTTTGTAATAGATCTAGTAACATTCTCAGAACAAAATTCATTTTTTCATTTTGTTTATGAATGCAGTGTGAATATATTTCAGATAATTTGAACCAACAAGAGCTTTTTGGTGGAAATTTCTGATTACTGAAAATTTATATTTCAGAAGATTTATGTAATATTTTTAGTGTTAAGTTTGCTACAGTTTTAATTTTTAAAAGACATTGTTTCTAAAATACCACAGTTATGCTTTAAACAGTTAAAAATTTTGAAGTATGCATTATAGTAAAACATATTTACAAGTATGTATGGACATATAGAGACAAAATAATTGTGAAGTGTTATGTCTTCATACTAATGTTCATTTGTTTAATATTTTAACTAAGCTGGCATATTTTCAAAATTTTGTGCATTTAAGAGTAGTACATATAATTTTCTTTTATATAAAAATCTAATGAAAAGTAATTCAAGTTGTAACATGTACACTGTATCCTTTTGTTTCCAGATATGGAAGTCCTGGTGGTGTCACTAAAGAGTATAGAGAATTCGCAGAATATTATCTTAAAGCATATTCTGCTGGCATACTTGAGGTTTTGCTCAAACAGCTAGATCATTATCGACAAAAGCTTTATATTTCACCTCGAGTATTACAACTTGCTCTTAACTACATAAATGAAGCGTGAGTATTGCCTAAAATTTTTGGTCACAAATCTGTCTTCTTTATAAGTAGTTAGGCTTGATATAAGAGAGAGTTTTTCCTAACTATATTTAAATGTTAAATCTTGCTAATAAATATTGAAAACACTGAATATTACTTATTGCATTATTAAATTAAGATTCTGTTTGCTAGTTTAAAAATATACCTCTGAATTATTAAAAGGCAAGAAAAGTTCAGCGTTGTTCAGCTGAAAATGTTTTTTTTTTTCATTATCAAACAAAGTGTTCTTGAGAAGTATGAGAGACTTTTCCATACAGAGATCCTAAAAACGTTGAAATGTATGGAATAAATAATTTTTTCACTTGCAACAGTAAACAAAATTATAAAGGCTTCTTTCCACCTACTTCTCTGGGGGCAGGGGTGACTTCATCAGTAATGCACCAGGCTCGTAATCTACAGTTCCCAGATTTGAGTCCCAGTTGGGCCAGCATTGAGATTCTATCTACAAAACTCCCCATCCTACACTCTGTCAATAGGGGGACACCAGTAGGCTTGGAAAGGCCATCGGATAGGACATAAAGCTGAGACCTTGTGTGTGGAAGAGCCATACCCTGTGCATTTTAACCCTTTCAGTACTATACCGGACCACAGTGGTAGAGATTATAAGTGGACTTTTCCAATCAATGCTATTCCTTCCTCTTCACTACCTTGTACCTGCAGTTTTGGCCAGTATTGTAGAGAAAGGGTTAAAGAATACTTGGTGGGAGGCTACCATCTATCTCCTAACAGCTGTCCAGTGGGTCCCCTCACCCAGCCTTCTCTAAACCCTCGGGGTCCTTGTGACCTGTCCATTTGGCCCATTGTGTGCAAAAAAACGCTGCTCAGAGTTAAAACAACCCACCTTCTCTTTAGTGGCAAAGTGTGTTAACATGTTCACTGCTGCCTTTGATATCCATATTTGGAAGACCAGTGGGATAAAGAGCACACCGAGAACTGTAACCTAAGTTTGGTGTAAGGGGAAATGTGGCTAGTGCCATCTGGTTCGGAAAGTATCCTAGAGTATGACACATGCATCAAACAGTAGTGAGTATGTTAATTTGAGTATGAGGAGAAAACCTTTAAATAGCATGATCTGGGAATATTTTTTATGTGCTTGCACTTAGGCTTTTCAATCCCATTTTACTAGAAAAGTATATCATTGATTATCTTTCACAGTAATGTCTACAGAATTGCCCTTTGTCTAATACTTGATTAGTCACACAGGTTTTACAATTAGTGACACAGAATTTGTTGTAGGCAATAGAGGATAGAAATGGTTATGTATGTGTAATCAATAGTTTGTAATGAGTGCATCACAGAATCAGCTATACAACTCTATAGGCCTTAGAAAAAGTTAAATCAGTATTAATAATTTAATTAGTTTAGGTATCTGCACAAGAAACCATTGTTTTTTCATGCTCAATTAATTATATTTTATTTTTTATCTATCTTCCAATTATGTTTTGATCATTTGTCAAAACAATTTCACTATATTTTTGCAACCCAGTAACTTATAACAAGTTATGTAGCATGAAAGCTTGTCATAAGGGAATATCATAAGCTATAAAAATTTTATCCCCATATTTCCTTCCTCTCTGCAAAACTCCCTGCCCTGCCCATGGTCAGTAGGGGACATCGATGGGATTGGAAAGGCCACCATCCATCGCATGAGATGTTAAACTGTGGCTCTGTATGTAGGAGAGTAATATTCTGCTCATGTTAAAGAATGCTGGATGGCCTTGATGGGAGGCTACATTTTCCTCCCAGCAGCTGTTCCAGTGGGTCCCCTCCCCCAATCTTCTGCTTTCCGATGGCTTGGAAAGGCCACCGTCCATCGCATGAGATGTTAAACTGTGGCTCTGTATGCAGGAGAGTAATACTCTGCTCATGTTAAAGAATGCTGGATGGCCTTGATGGGAGGCTACCATTTTCCTCCCAGCAGCTGTTCCAGTGGGTCCCCTCCCCCAATCTTCTCTGAGCCTTGGGATTCTTGTGACCTTGCCATTTAGCCCACTGTATGCAAAAAAGTTTCGCTCAAAGGTAAAGCAGTACAACAAACTATTTCCTTCCCCCCTTAAAAAGAGAAATATGTATATGTTCCACTGTATCAACATGACAGTTGAGCTTAATGAATTGTATAACGGAATTAAAGCTTTAGACATGGGGGATGTGATGAAATGCGAAACAATTTTCCCTTGATACTCATACTTGGAGGGCACATGAGAAGGAATCTTCCAAACAGATAACTTGAACCTCAGTCTAGCACTAAAGTGAGGGAGAACACTGCTGGTGCCAACTGGCAGTGGGAGAGTTTGCTGACTGATGCATGGGGCAATATGAAGATTTCCTCCTTCTCTTCTCCCCCCCCCCCCAAAAAAAAATTAAAAATTAAAGGAAGAAGGTGTAAACGATTGTTCCATTATATATTTCAAGTGTGAAGATTGATTGCAACAAGTTTTATCTGAAATGAAAGCTGTTGATGTGTAGAATGTCCGAACCTACAAAAATAGAGGGAAATTTTACCAGGAGACTATCATAATGGGTCGTACCAAATGAAAACTAAGACATGCAGAGTTACATAGGGAATGTAGTAATTTTCTTTTCTGAAGTAGAGAAAAGACAGATTTTTTGTGACAAAGTTTCCTGTAAAGTTTTTACTTAAAAAGCAAATGATAAAATATATAAATCAAAATAAATTTTTTAAATGCTTATCTCATGACAATTGGGCAAGGAAGTGTGAAAAAACAATCCACCCATCTGGACTCAAATGTAGGATCTCATGGTTATGCACCAGCTGCTCTACCAGTTGAGCTAAGGTGGGAGTAATCACACCTTAGCTCAACTGGTAGACCTTCACACCTGCTTCAGGAAGATTGTGATGGCTGATCATTCTATGGGTTGTGTTGTTTTACCTCTGAATGGTACTTTTTTTGCACACAATGGGTTAAATGGCCAGAACCAAGACCCAAAAGCTCAGAGAAGGTTGTGGGAAGGGACCCACTGGAACAGCTGTTGGGAGACATGGTAGCCTCCCATCAATGCCATCCAGCTTGTTTTTAAACATGCACAGGGTATGCCCCCCCCCCCCCACCCACACACACACACACACACAGAACCCCATTGCTTGATGTCCCATCTGACGCATGGCAGCCTTCTGAATCCCAATGGTGTCCTGATATTGACCGTGGGCAGGGCGGGGAGTTTTGCGGAAATAAATCTCAGCACTGGTCCAGTTGGGACTGGAACCTGGGAACTGCAGATTATGAGCCTGGCACACTACCCACTGAGCCACCCCCTTCTCCTGATCATTCTATGAAGCTCTACCTTGTAGTTCAGTGTTAGGTGCCCATGTGCCATTTATACTAATTGACCAAACTTTTATAATCATTATCAAGTATTAATATACCTGAATAATGGTTATAAAAGTTTGGTTAGACATTAGTATAAAAATGCCTCCACACTGGTGTCACTTTGTCTTGTGATGACAGTGTAGCTGCTTGGATTTGGGTTTGAGATCTGGGGTGGCATGGTTGTATATTGTATGAGAAACCAGAACAAAACCTGATATAATTTTTAGGTCATCTTCATCCTTTTATTTAAAAAAACACATGGTGCTTCAACACTTTGAACTACACTAGTTTCCATAAATTAAAGAAAAATCCCTATGTTAAGTCTGTGGGATTAACATAGGGAACTTCTTAAATAAGGTTTTTTTTTTTTGTAAAATGTGATTGCAGATAAAGATCTCAATCAAATAAATCAATATCTCAATTTTCAATAATATTCGTTCAGTATTTAATGAGTTATGAAGTTTGAATTTAGCAATAACAATGTTGGTCACAAAAATTGACTTCAGAAGTTAATAGTAAGTATTGTATCAAAGTGTTTAATAAAATAAGTTTGTATTTATTAACTTTGTGCAAAGAATTCTTCCGTTTTGTACAAGTTTCTTAAGACTGGCATTGCTGTTGTTAAATATTCAAACTTCCATAACTCATTAAATACTGAACGAATATTGTTGAAAATCGAGATATTGATATATTTGATTGAGATCTTTATCTGCAATCACATTTTTCAAAACAAAAAAAACTTTAGAAGTTATAGAGCTTTGACATTAGCTTCCCATTGACTTAACATAGGGATTTTCCTTAATGGAAACCAGTGTACATGGTAGAGCTTCATAGCATGATCAACCATTCTAACTTACCTTAAGCATGTATGAATCGCCTGAATCGCATCTGCCTTAACTCAACTTGTAGAGCAATACCTATAACCAAGAGACCTGCATTCAAGTCTGGAAGGCCAATGGGTGAACTTTTTTCCCACTTGCCTAATAGTTAAAAAATGACTCTCACCGTAGAGAGATTTCTTCCTATATCATCTTAAATGGTAAAACATGCCAGCGATGAAATCACTTATTGAATTCATATCAACTTCAAAGGAAGATAGGGTGTCAAAAGTGATTTCTGTTACTAATTAAAAATTGCTGATGACTTCCTTTGAACTTAATATAAATTCAGTAAGTGATTTCACATTGGCATGTTACACTTTTAGTTTTTGCTTTTTATTCATATTCATACTTTTTATAATTGTTTTAATATATCACTTTACTTTTATGTATATATATTTATAATTTTTATCTGCATATAATTTTAAACTAATGCAAGTTGTTTGTACACTAAAATAGTAGTTTTTTAATTTTTTTAAATTTTGTATCTCTTTAATAAGGACTTGTTCTTTCAGAGTGAGCCATGCTTTTTCATGGAAATTTTTGAAACCTCATATGGTGGTGAGTACCTTGCTTAATTACATTAAAATTTAAAATATTATTCTTTAAAAATAAAATATTCAGAAAATAAGAGAGGAAATGTTTTAAATAGACTGGATATTAGTAATTTTCAAGATATTTTATTGGTGAATTGAAAAGCAATTAGAATCCATTTTGTATATATACTTTATATAAATTGTGTGTGTGTGTCAAGAACAGCTTCATTATATTTATATCCCATCTGGGTCAGCTATGAAATTTATCTTTGCAAAACTACCTGCCCTGCTCATGGTCAATAGGAGACACCGATGACTTGGAAAAGCTGCCATCCATCAGATGGGACATTAAGCTGTGGCCCAGTGTGTGGGAGAGCCATATCTTGTACATGCTGAATGGCTTTGATGTGAGGCTATCAGCTGTTTCTCCCAACAGCTGTTCCAGTTAGTCCCCTCTCCCAAACTTCTCTGATCCTTCAGGTTCCTTGTGGCCTGGCCATTTAGCCCATTTTGTGCAAAAAGTGCTGTTCAGAGGTAAAACAACTCTTATATTTTTATCAGATGGTTTCAGTAGGCAAAGCAAATAGTGATGTATTTAATGAACTTCATGACGAGTAGAGATAAAGGAGTAAAACCACCTTTGGTGCAGGCAGTGTAATGCATTGGGACTTGTCTGGGGCAAGGCCTTCCATTTTCTGCTATATGATAGGGGCCCATTTGAATGTTTTGCAGCAGGGCCTTATTTAGTCGTTCCACTAGATAGATGTCACATTTATCTCAGATTCCAGTTTAACATTGGTAATATTCATAGTTCATATTAAACTCAATTTTTATTGCTGATATACATGAATCATTCATAAATGTTTCAGAATAATGTGACTGTTGATCAATCAATACTAAAGACACTGATTACCTATTGACATAGAATTCAAGAAGTAAATTTGCTTCAAAACAAGTTTTGTATGAGTGGGACTCAAATGCATGTCTCCCAGATACAAGCCAGGTGTTCTGGCCACTAAATTATCAAGAAAGGGTGTTTTGAGGAATGTGTAAAATCAAATGCCTTTGTTTTGCTGGTGTCAAGGCCAATTCTACTGCTGATAGTACATTGCATGATGTTGGACAGTGGCTAATTTCTTTTACTTTGATTTAAGTTTACAATGTTTAATTAACCTTATGCTAGTTCATTTCTCAGCTAACTGTACCTAGAAATCCTGTAGATTATAAAATTTTCCTGTGGCCGTCGAAGAATATATTTTTTTGTAGTGGCCCTCTGCTAAGTTTAGGTTGTCAACCCTGGTCTAGATCTTTAGTATAGTTTAGGTATTTTTTCCCTTCTGGTTATCAGTGCCCCCCCCCCCCCCCCCCCACTCTAGCCTTCAGTCAGAAAGGGGATTCCAGGATTCCAGTAAGATTAGAAAGGCTGAGTATTTGGGACACTAAGCCATGTGCAGGAAAGCCATAGCCTATGCATGTTGAAGAACACACTGAATGGTCTTGACATTAGTCTTTCATCTATCTCCTAACAGTTGTCCAGTAGGTCCTCTATCAGGCTCTGAGTCCTTGTAACCTGACCACTTGGTGCATAAAAATGCCACTCAGAGGTAAAACATCCAACTATTTCTTCAGCGCTGCAGTCGATGTATGTAAAAAAATACTCCCTCAAGCAGCTGCTTGCCACAGAGGTTTGACAGGAGCCTGTTTATATGCCATAGTAGGTCTGTGAGAATGGTGGGACCTCAGCAGAAAATCAATACGTCCATGCCTCACCTGGGGCTCCAATCCAGGTCCCGTAGATCAGTAGCCTAGCATGCTAACCACTTGGCCACAGTTCAGCTTGCAGTGGATATACAGTACCTTAAATTGACCAGAGCAAAGACAAGCATAGTTCTGTTAGCATGAAAGACTTATATGAAAAAAGAGTGGAGCTGCAATCATGTCTGCTTATAATGAACTTGAAGGGACCTAATGAAAGTTTTATTGCATTCACAAATTTGCTGTAAAATATCGATAGAAAAGGCTTAACCCTTTAATGCCCATAATGGCCGAAATTTGAAATGGACTCATCCAAATAGCCTATTCCTATGTCTTTAATACCCTCTACCATTTTCTGAAATTTCCTGGGTATTAAAGGGTTAAACAGAAAGGTATGTGTCTTGAAACCACTTGTTTATACAGAACTAATTATCCAGTATACATCACTTTGTTTTGGAGCATAGCAATATGGTCTTTAATTCCACTTGCTCTGCTATATCAGAAATACCTATATAAACCTCATGCCAGACACTCAACAAGCACTTAGAAACAAAATTGCATTGAATACATGTGCTCTCTATGTAACAGTTATGGGATTGTCAGTGATGTTGGAATCTGATGAAATCTTCTCTCTATTGTAACTGAATGGCAATTTTTGCATTTTGTGCATAATAAAGAGTCATTGTTGTGTAAATGAAAGTAGCAGATTAGGAGCTTTGTTTTTGAGATCATTCTTCGCTAACAAAGAAAGGGTGTTTTGAGGAATGTATAGAATCAAATGCCTCTGTTTTGCTGACGTCAAAGCCAACTCGACTGCTGATAGTACATTGCATGATGTTGGACAGTGGCTAATTTCATTTACTTTTGGGTTAAGTTCATGGTGTTTAACCCTTTGCACTCAAGAGGCGACCCTCAGTCACCACTTGGTTTGATGCAGTAACTCGAATGACGACTGAGAGGTGACAATAACTGGTTTATAAACAGATATCTTTCCTCTTTACATTTTAGATGTGTAAATCTATTGTCTATGTGCATTTCATAGTACCATTGTGTTTAATGAAAATTATTTTAACTTAGTCTGTTTTTAGTGGCTATAAAAATGGAGCCAAATGATAAAATTAGTAGCAGTAAAGATGAGTTTGATTTTACATTGTGTATGTATGATTTATTTTTATGTTTAATTGTAAAAAATCATCAACTTTTTAGCAAAAAAACTTCGAGTTGCTACTTTCCTATAGTGAAAAAACCTTAGTGTAAAGGGTTAAAACAAGACTTTATCATATGCTTCAATCCGAGAAATTCTGTGCTTTGTTATACACACAAATTGATGGCACAATTTAGGGAAAATAATATTTATTAGCTAATTTTCCATGTGATTTTAAAATTTATATATTTTAGAGCATTATATTTTAATTATATTGTATAAAAAAGGGCAATTTTTTTTATTGTTAAAATTGTATTCTGACAATTTAGACAACATAGTCTATGAATCCACAACTCATTGATTTACTAAGTATTTAATTGCTATTAAACTGTTTAAGCAACAGGTTGAAGATGGGTATATCTATACCCATCTATGTTTGCTTAATAGTGCTTAAATACTTGGTAAAATTATATTGAAACAAAAACACTTCATTTATATTCAAAATTTTATGATAAATATTCATAAATTTCAAAAAATACAAAATTACAATACAAGGATAAGAAAATAATGGAATTGCAAAGTTAATTAATGTTAAGAATATCTGACTTGTTTAGTATGCAAACAAAGGAATTCCAATATTGCACTTGAACTATTGATAGTTTTATAAGATAAACTACTGAACATGCCAGAAGTGTAGCTTACTGAGTCACCTCAATATTTGTAATTGAATTAGAGCAGTATTATCAAATTACATTTTTTTTTGTTTTCATATTCAAAAACTAATTTATTATCTATAACATATGTGGGCACTTGAGTATAATTTGGAAGGCACTGTATTGGGAACTGTTAATATGGAGTAAAGACAAATGTGACAAAAGCAAACAGGGAAATATAAATGCTGAAATTATATAATAATATTGTTCACATTTTCCCATGTTTAAGTTTCCTGTTAACTCTTGCTATGCCATTAAATGAAGTTTGTACTTTTTTTTTCTTGTTGTAGTTCCAAAAGCTGTTAATGAAAGATAAAGCACTCGAAGACAAAGCATTTGACATGTTTCATGATTTGATTTTGAATATGGCAGTGAAAGGCATAATTATGTAGAGTTGAATATGACAGTTAAAATGGAAGGATTTGACTATAGTCAAATGGGTCGTGAAAAGTGAAAAAAAACTAAGTAATGAATAATTATGCAAGAAAAATCCACTAATTCAGTGAAATAAATTTAAACATTAGTCATTCAATTTAAACTCTGTTAAAAGGGTAATGTGAAATAAGGAAATAAAATTTTTTGAGAAATGTAAAATTTTTAATTCAAAATTATTATATATTGCTTTGGTAGCATTATTAATTTTGAAGGTATTTTAATTCAAATTGTTGCAAAATGTTCATTAACCCTTTTTAACACCCAGGAAATATCAGAAAAGGGTAGATGGTATAAAAGATAAAAGAAGTATTTATTGTATTTTGCAATACAAATTACAGTTTAGTATATACAAATTTTCATTCCAGTGTATTCTACAAGAGGTAGTCTTTCCACTTATGTGCTACACTGATCAAGATGAGGAACTCTGGAATACTGATCCACATGAATACATACGTATGAAATTTGGTAAGTATTTTTTAAGTTTTTAAAAATCTTTGGATGTTTACCATAAAACTTCTTTCTATATCACTAGCATTGGTAGCATTATTTAATTTTGAAGGTATTTTAATTCAAATTGGTGCAAAATGTTCATTAACCCTTTAACACCCAGGAAATATCAGAAAAGGGTAGATGGTATAAAAGATAATGAAGTGTTTATTGTAGTTTATTTAATATGTCATATTTATGTTCTCTAAGTTGTGTGTTAAATGGGCATGAGGTTTTACCTATATATTTGTCTTTGGGGAAAATTTTACCTGTGGGTAAAATTTTCCTCCAAGAGCTAGTATATGGTTGTGATCGTTTTGAATGAGTTTGGATATAGTGTGTGACATTTTAATTGGGACTTTATAATGGAAAGGTTTTAGTCAGTATTATTTTTAACAGAGTATATGAAATTATTATTGATGTATGGTAGGGCTGTTGTGTATTTTTGAATTTCTTTATTTACAGGTGTTGGAGGGTTTTGGGATTGTTTGCATTTGATTCATTTGTGAGTTTTGTTGTTGATGGTGTGTGAGGTATATCCACCCTGTTCAGCAAGTTCAAAAATGTATTTTATTTCGTTGTTGAGTGCTTCTTGTTGCATACTGTAGTATTTATATGCTCTGGTAAAGTGTGAGTAAAAGGTTGATAATTTGTTGTTTGGGTGGGCAGAGGTGCTTGTTATTATGTTAAGTATGAATGTAGGTTTTCTGTATACAGATGTGTGTAGTTTAGTGGAGGTACTGTGTAGGTTGATGTCTGAGAATGGTAAGTGTTCGTTTCGTTCCTCTTCGTGTGTAAATTTAACAGTTGGGAGGACTGGGTTAAATTCAGATAGTAATTTCTTTAATTCTTCTATGGAGTGTTGCCAGATGATATTGTCAATATATCGGGCATAAAGTTGTGGGTAGATTTGACATACATGAAGAACTGTGGTTTCTACATGACGTAGAACTGCTGCCAACAATCCAGAGAAGGGGGAGCCCACTGGGACACTTTGGTTTTGATTTTGCCATTGCACTCTTTCAGTTCTTTACTCCATATTTCCCTTCCATGCCCAGTACCATACAGTCAAGCATGGACCTAATTAACAGATTTGAAACCATAACTGTTACCCCCGATTGCACCCTACACTCATTTGACGTTGCACTCTACCCTAACACACCAGTACTCTGTGACTTAAAGCCAAATGCCTTGAAGTGGCCAGACACACGGCACCTGAATATTTCAGCACACAGGAGGCTCTCAACCTAGCCACTAAAAGCAACTGGTTTCAAACCGGCAGCAAAATCTTTGTCCAAAACCAAGTGTCCCAGTGGGGGGCCCCCTCTCTGGATTGTTGGTGGAAGCAGTTCTATGTCATGTAGAAACCACAGTTCTTCATGTACATCAAATCTGGCAACTATCCAAAGAAGAATTAAAGAAATTAACTATCAAGGACTGCATTAAATTCAGATAGTAAAGGTTAATTTTATATCCAACTGACATCCCTGTGAGATGACCCAAAGAGAGATGTCAGTTGGGTTCATGTAAGCAGACCACAGTCAGTATTATTTATATATAAGACTGTGAATTACTACCAATCCAAAATCAGCAATATTGTTAATAAAACAGTCGTACAACCACACTTAACCCTTCCTGGGTCAAGGATGTCTGTAGACTTTTTTTTGTATATGAAACTTCGATTTTTTTTTTGTAATTGTCATTTGATCATTTGAAAATATTCGTACATATATCTTTTAAAAATACTTAATATTATTTTTCAAGCTTGAATTTTCTTTTTTTCATTTGATGCATATTTTATTAAACTACAGTATAAATAATTCAATAAAGCCGTCTGATTGCCATATTTTAGAAGTGTTATACAGTATTGCAGATCTGTTTGTTAATGTTACTCTGTATTGAAGCAATCACCTGATTTAAGCTCAGAAGTTTGATTTAAACTATTGTCAACATATTTTTCCTTAAATTTTCGAAAATCCCAAAAAATTAACAAAACAATGCTATGTTAAAAAAAATGGAAGATTTTGGAAGTAATTATGAAATACGTGCCTTTTTTTGGTATACCACTGTAACAAGTGTTATTAAAATTAATGTGTTACTACATTGTTTGGACTTTTCTCAAAGTATGGTACGGAGAAAATAAATTACAAAACTGAAGAAATGTTTTCTTTAAGCAAGAAAATTTTTTTTTTTTCATTATTCAGAAATAGCTGTCTTTCTATTCATGTGCATATAATCATTTCTGTTTATCAGTGTTTTTTTTTTTAATAAATTTTTATTTTTGTTGCCAGATGTATTTTTTTACTACATGATTAAAAAAATCCTATTAAAATAAAATTAGTTGTCTTTTTTGTTAAATATTTTATTTTCAGAAAATCCAGAATTAAATGCTGATTAATTTGGCATATAACATACCATAATTCCTTTTATTAGTTATTTGGCAAAAAAGTTCTAAAGTAAATTTTTGTTTTTCCTGATCAGAGTGAAAAAATAGCTAGACCTGGGAAGGGTTAAATGTGGAAGTGCATCTTTGTCATGTACAAACCATATTAACCATTTTTTTCTAAATCAGAAAGATTTCACCCTGTATGTGTATTTGATCTGCATTATTGTATAACAGGGAAATTCAAAGACTTTTTTTTTAAAAGGTGTTTTATATTGAAGCTGTAAAATTATAAAAATACACTGTATTTTGTATTATAAGAGAAGTACTGCTTTCTCTTGTTTTCAAGGATGCTCTACTCCTGCAACAGTACATCAAGAAAGTATGGGTGCTCATGACTTTTCAAAATGTTGAAGTAATTGGTACAGGCCAATGAGAATGTCTTCCGCAATGCTTGTCTATGCAGTGATGGTGAAACAGCACTGTTGTACCATGGACCTTGTTCAGGGAGGGTTGGCCTCTGCCCACAGCTTGTGATAAAGGTACTCCATGACTTCTGCCACCAGAATTTTCCATGGAAACATGATCATGTATAGTAGCCATTGACAAAAGCATGTCATGGGGGTAAGATATGGCTACAGATCAGTTAGTTCTGGTGCAATGGGGGCGGGGGTGGCTCAGTCGATAGCGCGCCAGGCTCGTAATCTGTAGTTCCCAGGTTCGAGTCCCAGCTGGGTCAGCGTTGAGATTTATCTCCGCAAAATTCCCCGCCCTGCCCACGGTCAGTAGGGGACACCGATGGGCTTGGAAAGGCCGCCGTCCGTCGGATGGGACGTTAAGCCGTGGCCCCGTGTGCGGGAGAGCCATACCCTGTGCACGTTAAAGAACACGCTGGATGGCCTTGACGGGAGGCTACCATCTGTCTCCCAACAGCTGTTCCAGTGGGTCCCCTCCCCCAACCTTCTCTGAGCCTTCGGGGTCCAGGTGACCTGGCCATTTAGCCCATTGTGTGCAAAAAAGTGCCGCTCAGAGGTAAAACAACCCAACCCAACTATACATACTAGAGTGATAATTCTTGCATGTATTTACAAGCATTATATGCTACCAGACATTGATCATATTGTAACTTCTTTTACAAGTACCTCTAATGTTTTTATTTTGCTAAACTTGTACCCACTCAGTTTCATACCCCAATACTGCTTCCTGATTTACAGTACACATTCAATGTCACCATGTATATATAAGCTGTTAAATGATTTTATGCTTTCTTATCTATGCTCTTTCAGATGTGTTTGAAGATTTTATTTCACCAGTCACAGCTGCTCAAACTTTGTTACACTCAGCAGCAAAAAAGCGAAAGGATATGTTACAAAAATCTATGGAATTTGTAATGACTCTTCTTACAAATCCAAGTTCTAATCCTCGACAAAAGGATGGTGCTCTACATATGGTTGGAACCGTTGCAGATGTTCTGTTAAAGGTAATATATATAATTTTCATCATAATTTTGCTCACTGATGACAGCACTAATCATATGTTCATTTATACATATTATTTTCTGGTGTTTGAAATGCTTCTCTAGAAAGTAATATAGCATTTATCTTGTTTTACATTTTGCTTTGCACTTGTATTATGACTGTCTGATAGAATTGAGTAACAGAAAGTGCCTTTTATTATCTTTTTACTTTCTGTTGAATTTTTAGTAAAAAAAAAATGCAATATATGTTGCTGTACATTTGTTCCCTTAAACCTATGATGAAAGCTAGTTATTAATATTTTGCATAATTCTCAGCTTTTTGATTATATAAGCAATAACTTTTACCTTTTTAAAGCTGGTAATATTTAAATCAAACTTCAGCCAAAAAAAGACTGAATATAGCTTTCCATTCACATTATATGGAAGTGCTGAATACTTTGATAAGATAGTGTATATGGTTCTAAATGTAAGAAAAGCCATATGGAATATTTCTCATTATGCTTTTCATTAATTAATAAGTACATTATAATAAAGAAATGTTAATTTTCTTAATATTTAATATCTTTTTTTTTTTTAGAAAAAAATTTATAAGGAGCAAATGGAAACTATGTTGGGTGCCTATGTTTATCCAGAATTCCAAAGCCCGCATGGGTTTATGAGAGCTAGGGTATGTAAACCATTAAAAAAGTTTTTTTGTGTATGTGTGTGATACTTTATACTTAGGTTCTTTAATAATTGCAAAGACTAATAAATATACAATATAGTATTATTCATTTTATAGTCATCACTTGATCAGTAAACACTGAAGAAATATTTTAATCATGTCATTTTTTGTGTAATTCATTCTAAATAAGATATGGATTTTCCTTGTTTTTCTGCTGAGGTTTCATTTTTCTCACAAGCCTTTTCTATGGTATATCATAGGGAGGGGTAATATGTTTTTTTTTTCCCTCATGGGAATGATAATTTGAGAGGGGGAATAAATTATCAAACATTAGTATCAAAGAAAATTTACTTAATTGGTAAATTTCCTTTGATTCTAATGTTCTATAACAAAATGGTAGAGTTGTATTAACATTTTGTCTGAAAAGTTTTTCTGCAATTCATTGTCCTAGTCAGCCATTTTGGGGTTTTCATAGCTGATTCCTAAATTTATGTTATAAGGGATTTTCATGTTAAGGAGTTCCTCAAGGATCAGTATTAGGACCTGTGCTGTTTTTAAATGAGTTTTCATAGCTAATTTAGGCTTATTTTTAGTAATCTCATTCTAATATGTAAGATATTGGTTATTTTCCTCATCAAAAGAGGTTGTAACTAGGCCAGATTTTTTATGAGTGATTGTTTTCATAGGCAAATAAGACCAGTTAAAAAAATTAATCTTTCAATTACAGTAGTAATATTTGTTTTACTCCCATTCAACAATTAGAAGCATGAAAGAATAAGAATTATCTTAATATAGCTTAATGCAATCAATTCTAAAGAACATCTTAGGAATTTATGTGGTTATTTAAAGTTAATTACAGTGCTATTTAGCTTAAAGGAAGGTTTGCAGGCTTAAAGGAAGGTTGCGGAAGATGAACTGCAAGAAGAGGATGTTCATACCTACTCAAGGAAGAGGATGTTCATAATTTTTTTTCAGTTCTTAAGGAGTTGTAGCCGTGGACACCTTACCTGAAAAAATTACTATTAATGGCCAATACTTCAACATTGTTTTACCCAAAAATGATTAAGGAGATAAAGGAGCAGTGTCAGTCCAACAATAGGTATGTCGAAGTTTTTCCTTCATGACAATGCCAGTGCTCACAAAACCCAGCAAGTTACATCCTATCTGAAGCAGGGAAAAAACAGCTACCCCATCCTGCATATTCACCTGATCTTGCCATGTGCGGTTTTTGATTGTTTCCAAAAATTAAAAAGAGACTTGCTGGGAAGCCTTTTTCAAGGTGCAAGACTGCGTTCTAATTACTCAGAAATGCGTTCACAGTACAGAGTATTTTCCGACAGGAGTACCACAAAATGTTTCAGAATTGGTGTAAACATCTGCAACTTTGCATAGATGCTGGAGGGGGGGAGTACTTTGAAGGATAGTAAAAGTTTTGTTGAGGTAAGTGCAATGGTTTTTGTTCTGCAGATGTGTGTCAAGAACTTTTTGAACTCACCTCGTATATTGCTCAAAATTTCTAGTCTGTAATTGTGCACAAATTAACTTTAATTTGATAGCAGTTATTTTGTATGTTATAATCCTAATATTACTCTTTTATAATCATGTCAAAGTGTAGAGTAGACTACAAGAGTTGTGTTGCATCATTAAATATAATAATTTTAACCTACTTTTTACAATAAAATAGTTCCCTTTATGCATATTATAATATGTGCATTTGTTTTGATATAGGCTTGCTGGGTTATGCACTATTTTTGTGAAATTCGTTTCCGTAATGAAGCAAATTTGGTACAGGCATTACAGCTAACTCAGAGTTGTCTTCTCAATGACAAAGATCTACCTGTCAAAGTGGAAGCTGCCATAGCCCTTCAGATGCTTATTACTAATCAGGAAAAGGGTAAGGAACAAACCATTGTAATAGTAGGCAGTATACACTTAATAATATTTTGTCTGTTTATGTTTTGTTTTTCTCTGTTAACACACAAAAGTTTTTGTTGAATGTTATATTTTAAACTTAGTTAAAATTTTCCAGAATCTAGTTGTATGTTTTAGGAACTTTGTAATCTTAAATTTCAAGTGTAAATTAGCCACAAACTTAAATTTAGTAAAATGCTTAATAATATATTTTGAAATATATTAGGAACTTGAACTAAAATAGCACCCAGGCTTTTAACTAAAAGTTCATAGATTTGGGTTAAGTTTTTGCTAGCATTGAGGTTTCCTCCTCTTGCTTGCATATTATCCTCTCAATGAGAAGTTGCACTATTTTGGTTGGAAGGTCTATCACATAGGATAATTAACTTTTAGGAAAGCCAAACTTTGAGTAAATTAGAATTGGTGGGAGTTTCACATCTGCTTCTAAACCTGTTAAGTGAATCCCATTTCCATTCACTGGGTGGAATCTAATGCATACCTAACCCAGTTAAGGTCCTTATGACTTAGGCATTCTGCAACCAAACAGTGCTGTTCAGATAAAGCAACGTTGCCTATCACAGAAGTCTGATGGAAGCCTATCAGTTTATACACATAGTAGAAGGTCTGTAATGATGGCAGGACCTCAGCAGAAAGATAACACAAACATCCATTCCTTACCTTGTGCTCAAACCTGGCTCCCTTTGATCAGCAGCCAAGTGCACTAACCACTCAGCCACAAGATGGCCAGACCTTTAAATTTTATATGCACTAAAATTTTGCTAGCATGAACCTGAAATCTTTCGTGATATATAATAAGAAATGGTATTTATATCAATCTTCTTACACTCCTATTTACATAATGCTCGTGTTTCATCACCATAACAATCTTTAAAAATGACCAAATGTGCAAATTCTAATTTAATCTAAAATATATTCACTTTGTTGATCCTATTTATCTCAAGTCCTTTGTTTCTGTCACACACCTGTCAAGGTAATTAAATTAAAAAATGCTTTAAAAAAATGTTCCCCTATCAAGCATCTTTGGGATGAGGTGGTAAGGGCTGTGCTGCCATCCAATTTGCAGAAACTGCACAATGCAATTCTGCGTGATTCATTCAATGCACAATTCATCCAACATTTTTGTAAAATTCCATGCCCCAATGAATTCGGGCAGTTCTGAAGACCAAAGAGCCGCAACACACTACCAGGTATGTGTGCCTAATAAACTGGCATCTCGGTGTGTACTACTTTGTTATAACATTTGTTATGTCATTAATATATTCACTTTGTTAATCCTTACAAATATGTTACCTTACAAATAGGCTTGAACCAAGAATTGAACCTTGGGGTACTCCATATATGATTTTCCATTTTTCTATGAGAAAAGCAAAAAATTTCAACCGCACAGTCTCATAACTTCTTGTAGTTTTCCCCAGTTGGCACTGACAAAAAGATTGAAGTATCAGTCGCTTTGGGTTTTCATTGTCTCCTCTGTAATAATCACTAAGCATATTTAATTACCAGTGCCAAGAAATTATCTCTAGAACATCTCTCTTTGGTCTTTTTTACCTATATTCATATTGCTTTTTGCTCATCATTTGTCAGTTTGTGTTTATCAAAACAATTGTTTCACATTATCTTTTGAACACAATGGTCAAACTTCATTATCTTTTGAACACAATGGTCAAACTTAATCATTTAGTGCCAAATCAAAGCTTATGATGCAGGGAGTGTCTTAGACTGTAAAAAAATTGACCCCCCCCCCCTCCATGCTTTCTTTCCCTTGAAATGAATATGAAAATTCTTGTTCCTTTGTATCTTTGAACGTGTGTGCTTAAAATGACATCTATGCATCAAATGATGCATGGCTTGGATCTAAAAAAAAATGAGGGGGGCGGGTGCCAAGAAACATTTAAAAAAATGTAAAATTGGGGGGAGGACAAGTTATTAGAACTAAGCTTCATTCCTTTATTACTTGATTACTTCAGTAACTGTCTTCTTTACTGCTCTAGATCTAGAACAGCATTGTTGGTTTCAAATATAAAGTTAAATATAAGAAGTCCCACTCTTAAACCTTAGTCAAAGGCAAATTTACATGTATCATAATTGCAATTTTTTTTTTGGGGGGGGGGGGTCATGTTTTTGTAATAAAGTAAATAGTATAGCCTTTCATAAAAGTAAAAATAAAGAGCTTCACAATCTAGCATTTGAAACTTGCAAATTAAAAGATTTAAAATATCTATCTTACTCTGTATGACATAAAAAGTAAAAAAAAATGGTGAAACATACTAATGATGAAATAGATTACTCAATTCATATGCAATTGGTAAGGGAAACCAATTTTGGCACCCTCAGATTACACTGGTCTCCTTATAATAACATAGTCCCTGGCTCACCTATTCCCAAAGCTGGTCATATTCTCCCAATCTACTCACTCATTGAAACATGTTTATTGCTCTTCTTGAGCCTGCAAAGATTCGTACAACTTTTGGACATTTACCCATCCATCTGATTTGCCCTGTATTATGAAAAGCACCTTGTAGTCTCACTGGTCTTTCATCAGTAAGGTGGATCTCATTATACACGGTATCTGTGTCAGTCACATTTTGTGCAAACATCTCTGCTTCTCATTGAAAATTTTCCTTCTGGGGCAGCCCAAGGTAGTTCAACTGGAAATTAGCCAGGGACAAGGGTTGCGAGTTTCTTCTATTCATGCTACAAAGGGTTTTGATTTCTTCAGTGTCGGTGGTTTCCAATTGGGTGATTATTGATACTTACGTGATATTGGTGATATTACACTTATTCACCCAAATGAGGGCTGTTGATAGGTTGGCAACCCAGACATTCAATAGTCCAGAGTCATTAATCATGTTCATGGCTCAGGCGACCATTATGGATCTGATTTTGACTTCATCATGGGGCTGAACATGTACAATATGTCCTCAAAGGTGTGTGTCACAGCATTCAATCAGTGTATTCACTCTGTCTGTGGAAGAATGCATAATTTCTAGATCATCCGCCCAACAAAATCTGTGCAGATAGTCAACAGATTGAATGTCCTGATTCATGTTCAGGGGAAGGGGGAATTGGGGAGGTGTTTAAAAAAGAAACTAGTGAAATAAAGATGTCCGAAAACCATGATCCCCATGAGGTTTCAAATGACCCCATAACTCTTGCAACACAGTTAGGATGGGGGGTGGCTCAGTCGGTAGCGCGCCAGGCTCGTAATCTGTAGTTCCCAGGTTCGAGTCCCAGCTGGGTCAGCGTTGAGATTTATCTCCGCAAAATTCCCCGCCCTGCCCACAGTCAGTAGGGGACACCTATGGGCTTGGAAAGGCCGCCGTCCGTCGGATGGGACGATGAGCCGTGGCCCCATGTGCGGGAGAGCCATACCCCGTGCACGTTAAAGAACACGCTGGATGGCCTTGACGGGAGACTACCATCTGTCTCCCAACAGCTGTTCCAGTGGGTCCCCTCCCCCAACCTTCTCTGAGCCTTAGGGGTCCATGGGACCTGGCCATTTAACCCATGGTGTGCAAAAAAGTGCCGCTCAGAGGTAAAACAACCCACAACAGTTAGGATGGCTGCTCAGATTAGCTCCATTTTGATAATCTGCTCTCTCCTGTGGCATGCATCTTGGCTGCTGCCCTAAGTAGCAAGTCCTAGTATAAAAGATACTGCTTATTTTACTGAAGTGTTTACCATGTGATATTGAGTGAGTTCAGGCCCAGAAACTGCAAAAATCATTGCAAGCACAGGAAGAACAGTAATCATGTTTTATTGAGTAAATTTACATGAATCTTGTAGTATTGATTGTGTAAATTTCTGTTGTTTGTGTTCATAAGCATTTTTTTAAATGCATTTTTTTTGTAACATATGTGTATTGTATTATTTGCTATTTAAAAGAGGGATATTTTATGTGAAAAAAAATGTATTAAAAATTATGCATTTTTTAACAATGAAAATTGGACTGACATTTTTTCTAATGCTGAAAATTACTATAATGTTGAAGTGTAAATTATGCTATTTAAATCTCTCTGAAATAAAATATATATTTTAAACTAGAAACTTTCTCTCAAGTTCAGTAATAGTTGTTAAAACTAAAATTCTTACATGCAAAATTTCTTATGTTGGCCTGGTAAAATATTTTTGTTGCTTCTGAAACTTGAATATTAGTGGAATAGGCTGAAATATTGAAAGCATTCCTTTTAATAAATTTAAATGCCCTTAATATAAATTTAAGCTTTTTTTATTTCTTTGACAGCACATAAGCATATAGAACCTCACATAAAGGCAGTTGCTCTAGAACTGTTGAAAATTATACGAGAAACAGAAAATGATGATCTGACAAATGTCATGCAAAAGATAGTTTATACCTATACTGAACAACTTACTCCTATTGCTGTTGAAATGACCACACACCTAGTAAGATAAATACATTATTCTTTATATAGTAGAATATTGTTAATATTTGTTTGACTTCTCGTGGAATTTTGAATTAATGTTGGTACAAATTTATTGGTTAATGGAATTTTTTTTATTGCACTGGTGAAAGATGCACTTTTAAGGTGTTAAGAACACCATATTAGATAAACTATAAGTTAAAAGTTCTCTTTGATTTTGTACTATAAACTTTAATTTTTGAATCCTTTATAGTTTATATGTAAAAGGGCCAAATTCAGGACTTCAGGACAAGATTTATATGACTACAAAAATCGCAACTTGTCTTCTGGAAACTTGAAAAGCCTTTGTCTATAATTCTGATTGATTATAAGGACCTATTGTGACTTTTTAAGCACATTTTATCCAAAACTTTTATTTTCATTGAGGTTTGTGCATTAGTTTATAAAGTGTTATTTATTTTGTAGTCCATGTGTGGTGCATAAGATTGTTGATTGTTATGTGGTGTAAATAACATAAGAAATCCATTAAGTTGTACAGTACTAAACAAGGCCCATGAAATTGACATAATTCATATCACTAGGCAAAATAATGAAAAATGTGCTGAAATTTAATTTCTTTTTCCCATTGGAAACACTTAGGATGAAGAATCCTAGAGCTACTCAAGTTTTTACAGTCCTGATTAAAGGGCACACCCAACTAAGACCAAAGTCAGATTTAACTGACCACTTCCTCAGATCTAACAAAACACAATAAATATGCCTTTTGGAACAGTAGCTCTTTAACTACTGTGCCATAAATGCTTTATATAGTAGAATGTTGTTAATTTCTGTTTGACTTCTTGTGGAATTTTGAATTAATGTTGGTATAAGTTTATTGGTTAATGCAATTTTTTTTTACTTTTGTTGCACTGATGTTCACAAATAGGATATCATATTCTATGTACAAAATAAGTGCTGGAATTATAAGATTGATTACTATTTAATTTCTCAATGTTGATTATATTTTAACTTTCATGATTTTATGCTCGGACATCTTTTAACTGATGACTCCTTTTTACCCCTTGTCTTTGCATTTTTATGTTTTCCAGATCATTTTCACAGATTGTGATTTTATAGCTTTTTTCTTTGTAGAATGTACAACCTGGGTTAGTTTAACCTTTTGTGTTTCTATATTTTTCTTTACACAGTTTTATTGGTTTTGTCCTTTGGCTTTTAACTTTGGTTGTGGGTTTCTGTGTCTTTTACCCTGTTATTTATCTTGTTTGGGCACTTGGTTGCCAATGTGCCATAAAACCCCAACCAACCAACATTAATTTTTCATTAAAGTGTTCAAGATAGGTAAGTTACTCAACTGAAATTATAATCCTTGTCATCTATTTTTGCATTGTTGTCAAAACTTATAAATAAGTCACTATTGAACTACCCTGTCAGTAAAGTTTTGTATGTATCGATTGCTGTCCCATGGTCGAGTGGTTAGTGCACTTGGCTACTGATCTAAGGGATCTGGGTAAGACATGGATGTATGTGTCATTTCTCTGCTGAGGTCCTGCCATCCTCACAGACCTTCTACTCTGGCTTATAAACTGACAGGCTCCTGTCAGATTGCTGTGGCAAGCAGTTGCTTGAGGTGGTATTTATTTTTATTTTTTTTATGTATTGGTTACAGACATGTGGCTGAAATAGTTAAGACTTCTACATTGAAATGCATTTTATCCATCCTCCTGAAAACTAATCATTTGCCTCAGGAAAAAATATTTCAGTTTCAACAATTTCCATAGTAGTAAGGTTTTTCCCCATAGCATCTGAAGTCATTCCCTGCAGATCACAGCTTGACACATGCAGGAATTGGACCACAGTGAAAGAATGAACACACCCCTTCCATCATCACATTCCAATCAATGTTCTGCTTCACAAGAATTGCAAGAGCTTACCCAATGGGTTAATAAATCTAGTAAGCTAATCTGCCTTCTACTTCAAACATGTTGGATGAATGCCCAGAACACTTTCTTTTTCAAAAATACTTTTTGGATAAAGACCATGATAAAATGTGATATGGTTAATATTGATTTTTGTCTCATGGTTAAGCAAATTTTTCATTCTCAAAATTACTCAAGATTAAAATCTGAAAGAAAAGTCATAATACATGGAATTTTTTTTTTTTTTTTTGTTCATTTAAAGGACAGTCAGATTAGCAGCATTTGTAGTATTAAAGGAACTATAAATTGTAACTGCTTATGCTGATAGAAGCATGTTGTATAAAGCTTATATCTTGGAAGAACAGCTGGAGGAAACAGAAGTTTAGTAGGGAGATTTTTGTTTCATTTGAAATAACTGACATTCAAATTGATAGTCTAGTGAAAAAACAGTTAAAATCCACAAATAAAGTTGAAGGACAATAACACAATAGCCACAAATAAAGCAAGCAATGTAAAATTTGTTTTTTAAGAATGATTAAAAAGAAAGTTAAAAGATATTGATCTGAAAATGACAAAAAAAATTATTTAGAATTGTAATTAGGGGAAAATGCTATATATGTGCTTAAAAAGTAGTCCCATTTGAATCATTGTTTTACATTTAACAATTTTGTTGATTTATTATTTTGGAAAATTATATTATCAGTGCACTGAAATTTTCAGCATATGCCAATTCTGTTTTAACATAGACTATGGTATAATTTTAGGTTTAACCCATTTAAATCGGATGACGAGCTCTGCTCGCATGGTGTTCTTATATGCTAAAATCGGATGACGAGCTCTGCTTACGCTGTGTTCTTATATGCTAAAATCGGATGACGAGCTCTGCTCACCGAGCGTAGAGATATGAAAAATGCGTTTGTAGTCAGTGTGTTAGGTCAGAGATGTCTCTCAAATTCATTTTTTCTTAGTTGAAGCACGTGGCAATACTGGGATTAACTTTTCTTTGTCCTTCTTACAGTTGTTGAAATGAATTTCATGGTAGAAAAAAATTTAGAGCTGTGTTCGTGGTAGTGATAGTGAGGGAATAAACAAGCTCTTAGATTCTGTATAGGCAGTGAATCTGAAGTTTCTGATTTATCTGATGATGATAGAAGTAATAGTAAACCTATAAGTGAATCTGGGTGTACCTCAGTGGAAGAAAATAGTGATATAAGTGATTATGAAAGTTCCATCCCACCGCCCACGCAATGACAAAAACGCGTCGTGCAAAGTGATTAGAAATGTGTAAAATCAGAAAATAACCCTATTATATATCCATTTAGTTGTTACAGTGACATTGTAATCGAAATAAAATATGAATCTGAATCCCCATCTGAACTACAAATATTTCTGGACAATATGGACCCTTTGTTCTCTGTCATAACAAAAGAAACCAATGATTACGCATGGGAGCAGTTAGCTAATCCTGATAGAAAGAAAAGACGATGACAAATGGTTCGAAGTAACAGAAGGTGAAATATAAGGTTACTTTTCCCTGGTAATACTGATGTCCCAAGTTTGTGAATCACATTTACAATTGTACTGGTAAAAAAACAGGTGCATTGAACCGCCAATTTATGGGGAAACTGAGCAGAGAAAGGTTTCAACTAATCTCTCGATTCCTGCATTTTGCTAATGACAGAGATGCTGAAGAGCGGGACAAGCTAAAAAAGATTAGGCCCATTATCCGACATTTTTCAGAAAAATTCTCTATTTTCTACTTTCCTGCTCAAGACATAGTGTTAGACGAGAGTCTTATTAAATTCAGGGGATGCCTGTCATTTGTGCAGTGCAACCGTTCAAAGCATTTACGTTTTGGAATAAAGGTGTATAAAATTTGTGAATCTTCAACTGGATATTGCTATTATTTCAAAATTTATTTTGGGGATGACATCACGGACCCCAGTCTTCCCGCCAGCACAAATGTGGTAATGGGCATGTGTCAACCGTTGCTAGATAAGAGACACACCCTCTTTCTAGACAATTTGTACACCTCACTAGATCTTTGCAAGAGACTAACAAATTGTTCTACGAATATAATAGGCACTGTAAGGCCTACGAGAAAAGAGATGCCTAACGATATTTCTGCCAAGAAATTGAAGCTTGGAGAGTATGACATCTGGTCAGCCAATAACATTCTCTGTGTGAAGTGGAAAGACAATATATATTTTTTTTATGTCTAAACATAGATCAACTGACATCAAGGGCACTGGAAAATTACGGAGAAAGAGAGGTCAACAGCCGCAAGAAAAAGAAAGAAACTTGCTTATGCCATTGAATACCAGAAGGGGATGGAAGGGGTAGATCTCCAGGATCAGGTAACTGCTCTTTTCCCCATAATGAGAAGAACTGTGAAGGGGTATCAGAAGATATTTTTTTATCCTCTCAATATATGTGTTTTCAACGCATTCATTCTTCACAACAAACTGACTGACAAGAAGAAAAAAACTTTCTCTGACTTCAGGATTATTGACCTTGCAATGCAACTGCTTGCATCAGCTGATATGCCAGACTATACTATTCATGGGCGACTTTCATCCAGCAATACACCTCTACGACTACAGGCAAAAAATTGGGGCCACTTCCCAATGCATATAGAAGAAAAATGTTGCAAAACAGTGTGTGGTATGCTACAGCAAGGGTAAACGAAGTGAAACTACATGGCAGTGTGAAAAGTGCAACACTCAAACATCATACTGAAACAGGGTGGTGAGTATGTAATTCAAGTAATTTCAAAATTTTAACCCCACAATACTTAATTTTTTATGACTTTGAAATAATATAAGCATTGTTAAAATACTCAGGGAAAAAATACCCCCTCAAGCAGCTGCTTGCCACAGAGGTCTGACAGGAGCCTGTCAGTTTATATGCCAAAGTAGAAGATCTGAGAGGATGGCAGGACCTCAGCAGAAAAACAACACATACATCCATGCCTTACCCGGGGCTCGATCCCAGGTCCCGTAGATCAGTAGCCAAGCGTGCTAACCACTCGGCCATGGGACGGCTTCAGTAGGGAAGGGGGATTTAAATCAAATTTCTGTGGTACAGGCAGGGTGTTTAAATGTGAAGCAAATATATTTAGAATATTGTTATGTCAATAAACAATATTCTAAATATATTATTTTTGCAAATTATTAAAGTTCTTAAAGGAAGATTTGGGAAGTAAAGTGCTTTATTTTTTATCGCAAAAACTTTGTTGCAATTAAATTTTTTTGTTGATAATTTCCATTCATGCTTTTATTTTTTAGGCTCAAACATTTAGTCATGTCATTGACAGTGGTGAAGATGGATCAGATGAAAAGGCTATTACTGCTATGGGAGTCTTAAATACAATTGATACAATCCTTTCTGTCATGGAAGACCAGAAAGAAATTATGGTTCTGTTGGAGCCAATAGTGCTCAATGTTGTTGGTCTTATCTTAACACAAAGTGTTGTTGGTATGTATTTTTTTGGCTGATGTGTATGAAACTTATTTTTTAGTGATAGAATTGAGTGTTCTGTCCTTTTTACATGTAGAAATTATTTAAATGCATTTGTATAAAAAAAATTTGTACACTACATAATTTACCCTATGATATATAATATATACCCCCTAAAATCACTGAGAAACTAGGGTTTTCATTAATATTATGCTGAAATTTTAGAATATTGTATATGAGACATAAATACTAGATTTCATGAAAAAAAATTAAGACAGTATATTCAATAATTTGGTACACGTCTAGATTTGGAAAAACTAGACAGTCACATCTCAACAGTAAAACAATGCAGTATGGGAAATATAGTTTTTATTAATTATCTTCCTATTTTTGCTTGTCATTTATCAGTTTGCGGATTTGTCAAAACTGTTGTTCCATATCTTTCAAGCACGGTGAAAAAATTTAAATGGTTTGTGCCAAATGAAAACTTGTGATGTGGGGAGTGTCATAGGCTATAAAAAATTGACCCCCCCCCATGCTTTCTTTCCCCTAAAAAAAGGGAAATACAAAACAATTGTTCTGCTATATCTTTGGAATGCAAGAATCAAAAGTAACGGACTATGTGTCGAATGAAAGCTTGTGATATTGAGGGTATCACAGATTATAAAAATCCCATCCCTCAAAAAAGGGAAATGTGAAAATAATCATTCCATTTTATCTTTGGAATGCGAAGGCTGATTGTAACAAGTTGTATGTCAAATGAAAGATTTGATATGGTAATGTTGTGGCAGTAAAAATATATCTCTCACTGGATTTCTTCCCCCCTGAAAACAGGAAAGTGAAAGTCATTCTACTATCTTCCGAATACAAAGGCCTAGAGTTTTGAGTTAGTGCCAAATGAGAGGTCATATGAGGACTGTTGTAGACAAACTCTCTCAAAAGGGGAGGAAAATCTGGGGAGTTCGACCTCAAATTATATCTCGAATCTTGTGTCATCTCCAATGACATGGGCTATCTCAAACATACTCCAATAAAAGGAGGAGGAAAAATGTCGATGTTTATGAGTCGTATATCAAATGAAAGTTTCTGAAAGCAGGTGTGACAAAAAAAAGTGACAAAGAAAAAATATAAATAATAAAATTTCTCAAATACCTATCATCCTATACATGTCCTAAAAAGTAGAAAATGAACTAAAACATATCAATGGTACAATCGGTCATCGAATTCTTCTTCAAAGGAAAATAGGGCAGTGGCAATCTTATGTAGGTCAATCTGTGCCCTATCTTCCTTTGAAGTGTATATGAATTCAGTGATTTGTTGCATCATTGATACGTCTAAGGTTTATTTTCTCATTTTAGGGCACATGAAAATGAGTATTTTTTTTTTAATTATATTTTTTATTCTGGCTATGGACCTTTTATTTTGAACTCGCAAAAGCCTTGCACATAATTAAATAATACGATAGACTTGTGATTATCTGTACTAATTGGGGACATCATTGAAAGTCTAAATAATTGGGTAGCACTGTAAATATCCTAAAGAAGGTACATTTGAAATTTTTATTTAGCGCACTTGGCTACTGATGTAAGGGACCTCGGTTCGAACCCGGGTAAGGCATTGATGTTCATGTTGTTTTTCTGCTGAGGTTCTGCCATCCTCTCAGACCTACTATGGCATATAAACTTATAAGCTCCTGTCAAACCTCTGTGGCAAATAGCTGCTTGAGGGGGTATTATTTTTATTTAATCAATAAAAATTCATATTATCAAAAGACAATAAAAAATACTTTCTACTCTCTTTTTTTAATCTCTTTGGTTAATCATTTGGAAGGGGAAAACAGTATATCATATATGCAGCTTCCCCATCTCAATCAGAATTGATGCTTTTTAATGATTACACTGGTTTACAAGGTTTTTATAACATGAACAATTGTAGCTACCTTTAACTATTTTTCAAGCAACTGGGTGTGTGGAAATTATATTTTAAAATCCCAGGGTCATTCTTTGACAAAGATTGTGAAGAAAGCCTTTAACTTGTATTTTGGATGTCATGTTGGAGATAGGGCAAAACATGGGCTCCACTTGTGTGTTTTGTTGGCCTGAGTGAATGGTTGAAAGGTAATATAAAATCCATGCCCTTTGCAGTTCCAATGGTTTGGCATGAGCCAACTAGCCACTTGCATGATTGCTATTTTTGTTTAAAGTGTCGGGCTTTTTGAAAAAGAATAAAAGCAAAATACAATATCCAAATGCGCCTTCAACCATAAGACCAGTTCCTCATGAAGATCTTCCTATAACAACACCACCAACCAACTGGGAGGAGATGGATTCACATTCATCAGCGGAAGACTTTGAGGCACATAGATTCTGATTCTACATTAAACATTAATAAAAAGTTGGACAAGCCTCATGTGATTCAGCAAAATGAACTAAATGATTTTGTTCGAGATCTAGGACTTTCCAAACAACAAGCTGAGGTTTTAGATTCAAGACATCAAAAGTGGAATCTTCTAACTAAGGGTACCAGAGTCTGTTCAGAAAGAGAAATTTGGCTTTATCTGCTTATTATGAGATGCAAGATGGTTTCTGTTTCTGCACAGATATTTCAGGGCTGATGGAAGAAATTGGAATAACTTACGACTCTAAGGAATGGCGTCTGTTTATAGATTCATCAAAATTCAGCTTAAAAGCTGTCCTTTTGCATAAAGGACACCAAAAACCTTCCATTCCAGTGATACATACTGTGGGAATGAAAGAAACTTATGAAAGCATGGAAAAAATACTCACTGCTATAAAATATGACCAGTTTAAGTGTACAATATGTGGTGACCTAAAAGTCATATCTCTCTTGCTTGGGCTTCAAGGAGGCTTCACAAAATTTTGCTGTTTTCTGTATTTGTGTAACAGTAGGGCCAGAAAGGAACACTACAAAACAAAAGATGTCCAAAAGAGCTGTTTTTATTCCTGGAAAGAGTAATGTGAGGTATAAGACTTGAGTTGACCCCCTCTGATGTTCTGCTCCCAACACTACACATCAAACTGGGGCTTATGAAAAACTTTGTAAAGGTTAGGGACAAAACTGGTAAAGGGTTTTTGCACTTGAAGGAAAAATTTCTAAAACTAAGTGATGCCAAACTTAAAGAAGGGATCTTTGTTGGTCCTCAGAGTGAAGGAGCGCACTGCATGGAAATACTTCGTGTCTGTGGTCCAGGGTTTTCTGGGGAATCACAAAGAGGAAAACTACCATCAGCTCATTCAAAATCTTCTCAAAAACTGAAAATCTTGGCTGCCGAATGTCTTTGAAGATTTATTTCTTGCACTCGCATCTCGACTTCTTTCCCAAGAACTTAGGAGCTGTCAGTGATGAGCATGGGGAAAGATTTCACCAGGATATCTGAACCATGCAAGAGAGATACCAAGACAGCAATGATGGGTGACTACTGCTGGTTCTTGCAGAAGGCAGATACCTCAGTACATAAAAGACAAAAATGAACTTCTTGCAAGTATAAAAGATCCTTACCCATGTTTTCTTATTTTGTGTTACAATATTATATCATTTGTTACTTTGTATTCAGTGGTCTATTACTATGTTTTTTTTTTTCACTATAATCATGTAATTAATTAATGAGTTTTAAGCTGCAATTTAATAAAAGTCACATTTATTTTCATTTCCCAGATATGCATATTGAAATTTGAAATACATCAATCCGTAATTAAAAAAAATTAGTGCTGCAGATTTTTCACAGCCAATCCAGCACACCAAAATTAGTCAAAAACATCCTATTTGACAAATGTTATATAAAAAAAAAGTTTCAATTTGTTGTCTAGTGTTATCAGTGAATTAGCAGCACTGCTTGACAAAATACAGATTAGTTCTGCTGTTGACATAATGTCAAAATGTGTCTGTTAATGAAAAGTAAATGGAAAATATGTTAAAACATAATATATGAATTAACACCTTCTACACTGCTACTACAGTCACATGAAAAGAAATTTATTTGAAATTGTTTCCTTCCAATTAAAGTGCATTTCAATTTATATTTTCTTTGTAGAATTTTATGAAGAAGCAATGTCCTTAATATACAGCTTGTCATCCAATAATATTTCTCCAGATATGTGGAGGGTATTTGAAATGATGTATCAAACATTCCAGAAAGATGGCTTTGACTATTTTACAGGTAAAAATGTTTATTAAGATAAGAATTTGATTTACATTATTTAAAATTTTCCCCCCACCTCCCTAATGTGAGATTGACACCATAAGCTTAAAATAATGGGGAAGAAAGAATTAAGTTTCATGTCTCTAGGAAATTAGAATATTAATTATATTATTATTATTAAACTCCTGGCATTAAAATTTTGCTCTTACATTCTATATTGGCTGTATGAGTAAATGACAAATGCTCACATTTTACTTATTAATCACAAAAGCATTTAAAAATTTTAGAGTAAATTGACATAGGTGTGTTATGTAGTACATACAAATGCATTGTTCGTTTAAACAAAATGTATTTGTACTTACTTACCTATCCAAAATATTGGCAGAAATATTTCACATTGTTTTTTTTTGCTTTTACATCTTTGTTACCAATCATGTAAATTTTTTCTGTTACGTGTGGGACTCTAGAAGCTAGTCCTAACATTTACAGTCTTTCTCATCAAACCTTACACTGCTAAAACCATGAAATGGCCTGATATTCCTCACAGAATTACTGTTAATATGTAATAAATCGTGTTCTTATGCAACCCGTCAGGTGAAAAACTCTTGTATTAATAAATGTATGGTGTTTGCAGTAAGTGTTTGTTATTCTCAAATCATTTGGTTTTACCTATCTGTAGGAGATGTTCGCCTTTGCAACTACAGTGCCTGTCATTCCTCCTGAATGACCAGAGTCAATCATTCTCTAGCAATTAAGTCACTTAGTACTAGGGCTATCTCTTGGTAGAATTCAGAATATCCTGAAATCTGTAAAATCTGTCATTCTCATCCCTGGTGGGGGCATAATAACAGATAACATTTATTCCTAGTTTTAAATTTAGCTGTAAGAAACCTTTCATTTAATGCATTCATATTCTAGAAGAGCAACACTGGCATATCTGCTCAGAAGCAAACCTATACCTTACAGATCCTTTCCATCCTCCCTCCTTTAAAAAGAGAAATTTAAGATTGATTTTAACTATGGCCTTTACCTTTGCATATTGTCTTTTGCAAACCATTTCAGGAAGTGTCCAAGTTATAATGCTGGAATTACTATGAGAACATCTAAAGCAGTGGCTCATTTTTTTATGCTTCACATACCCCCTTGAAATGTGTATGTAACTGGCATCCCCTTGTATAGATAAATAAAACTATAGTTATAGTGTAATAATGGGAATAAAATAAAGCATATATATACACACACACATTAAATATAGTATTCATAAATTACATATATCGATAAACACAAAAAAGCAAAACATTTTAACAAATCTTATAAAATTATAAAAATTTTACTGAGTAATCAGATCTAGTGACTTTTCAGCTCTCACAGTGTACCGCGTACCCCCTCCCCTCCGTTGAGAACCCCTGATTTAAAGAATAATCTCTACCAAGAGTGCTCGCATTCTGTTTTACTATTAAAAAAAGATTAGTATTTTTATTTTTGAAGAAACTAGTTTTATTGAAAGATGTGTGGCCAATATCAAAGGGTTCAGGTACCTGCAATGATTTCTGATTAGATTCATCTGCCAATTGATATTGCTGATATTTTAGTGTATTTATATGATTGTTTTAATTGAAACTTTGTTTTGACATTGTGTTTAGTAACATTTGCCTATAAAGTAAAATTATGTTTTGCTTTTACAGATATGATGGCAGCTATTCATAATTTTGTTACAGTAGATACCCAAGCATTTGTTAGTAATGAAAACCACCTTCTAGCCATCTATAATATGTGTAAAACTGTAAGTATTATATTTATATTAAGAAATTAAATTTTATAGATTATAATGATTTATTGCATTTTACTTCGATAATGAAATGTTAGCTGAAAAAGATTTTTTTAAGAATCTGGTATGTATTATTAATCAATCAGTATTGGAAATTGAATAAATGTAGGCCTTTTAATTTATTTTTAATGATATTTATGGTTAGCCATAATTGTCATAGAAGATAATGCATTTACAGATTGTTAATTATATTTTTAGAAATCTTATCTCTGATAATAATTATTTCCTTTTAATTCATAGGCTACTTTCAAAGCTCTTGTTATCTGTATTATTAGGTAAACTGTATCTCATACCCAAAAGTTTGGTATAAAACTTCCATCCGCTGATAACATACTAGTCGATTAGTAGCTTTCAGAATCTTAAATTTTTCTTTTCAGGGAGGGAAGATAAAAAGCATTTCCAAGGCATAGGTTTGCTTCTCAACAGACATACTAGTGATGCTCTTCTAGGATATGAGGGCATTAATGAACTGTTTCTTACAGCTAAATTTCAGACTAGCATTAAAGACCAATGTTACCTGTTGTTATGCCTTCACTGAGGATGCCAATGAGGATGAAAAACCACCTTCTATAATATGTGTAAAACTGTAAGTATTATATTTATATTAAGAAATTAAATTTAATATTTTATTTTATGGACAACTTCAGGATATATTTAATTCTGTCAAAGGAGATATTATCCTTGTTCTAGGTGACTTCAATGCCAAAGTTGGTATTGACTCCCTGACTTTTGGGGAGGGGTGATAGACCTTTTTTGGTATTGGTATCTGTAATGGCAATGGGCAAAGTCTCCTACAGGTAAGTAAATTGAATGGTTTGAGAATAACTAACACTTATTACAAACACCGCAACATACATAAGTACACATGGGTTTCACCAGATGGGCTGCATAAGAATATGATTGATTATATATTAATATTAACAGCAAATGGGCTAGTTCTGTTAGGAATAACAGCTCATATAGGAGAGCAGGAATTGGATCTGACCATTACCTTGTTAAAAGTGTCTTGCAACTTAAACTTAAGTGTTTTGCTAAGGTTGAAAAAATTTGCCTTTAATTCTGGAACTCTTGAAAAATGCTTACTATGATAGGTTACTTAGTCAATATGATAATCATTGGTTGTTTACTACTGAGTTGAGGAAGAATGGGACCATTTTAAACAGCTTTTCTAGAAACTAACAGTACTCTTTTAGGTAAAAGGGAGCAAAGGAGGCAAAATTATTCAAGTGATAAGGCCACTGGAGCTTATTTCTGAAAGAAAGAACTGCAGGAATATCCTTAACCCTTCCAGTGTCCATGTCGTCTGTATATGTTGAGAGAATCTAAATTGAGAGGCCAAGGATGTATGTATCCGTTTTTAGTACAACAAAAAAACGATTTGAAAGAAATAAAAATTGCCATTGTAATTTTTCTTTTATATATATCTTATAAAAATATATAATCCAAGCTTCAAAAATAATATTTTGTTTTTTTAATTTGATGCATATTTTATTGAACTACAATATAAAAAATTTGATAAACCATCTGATCGTCATTTCTTAGAAACATTAAACGGTATTGCCAATTTGCTTCATAATGTCCCTATTTGCTGAAGCAACCTTCTGATTTAAGCTCTCAAGTTTGATTTAAACTATTACCAATAAATTTTTCTTTAAATTTTCGAAAATCTCCTAAAAATTAACAAAAGAACTGCTGTTTTTAAAAATGATAGATTTTGGAAGTAATTACAAAATACGTACCACCATTTTTTATCCGTTTCACACTCTTTTCTGTCATAAACCTATTTCAGTATTCCCAAGTTATTTTTATCATTTTTCCCAGCATTCTATGCATCTTTCCTGCCTTAAAAATCGAAACTGGAAGTAAACACATCCTTAGAAATTCTGGTTGCACCTGCATTTAATTAGTTATGCTTCACTGGGGCAAACAAGACACAGATGGCTGACACATGCAATCTCTGTTGCATGTGCTATAAGTGTTTGCAGTTTTGGTCCAGCATATTGGATACCATTTGTAAAGTTAGTATTTATTTTTTTTATATTTAAACCTTAGTTTTCATTTCAGTAGTTTATTTTCGGAAATTAGTGATCTTTTGGCCAATTGATAAGTATTGATTTTTTTTCATAGTTATGCTACATCGTATGGCCTGCCTACAACTTGTTGCTGTGGATATTTTAACATCGCATTAGGCTATGTGTTACTTTTTATTTTATTATTTATTACTTTTCCAGTAAAACTTTGATCTAGTATCATTTTCTGAAAATAAATGAGGTCTTGGACATGGAAGCAAATTTTTTTGTAGATGTTTTCTGTAGATTTAACTTCAGTTGGTTAGCGATCTTTCGATCGGCTGATTTATCGATCTTGCCAAGTTATGCTATATTGGAGGCCGGCTTTTTTACAAGTTGTTGCGGATATTTTATTTAACATCCCATTAGATTGTTTGTTTTTTTTTTTAAACTTTGAGCTTGTACCTTTTTCTGAAAATGAATGTCTTGTATACGGAAGCAAAATAGACTTCCTTGCTACTTAAATTAGCCATCATGTGGGAGGTCAATTTCGAAAAGGCGTCCCCTTTGCTAAACTCGTGTAGAAAGTTTCACCTATACTAGTTTCACCCCCTCTAGAAAAATAACTTTTTAAAAAAAATTTGAGTTTTTATGTTTATATTGAATGATTTTAAAGGCCCACACACACACTCACAGAGAGAGTACTTGGCTGTGCCACACATACGATATAATGCTTTTTTTTCTTTGCTTTAGCCAAGATCGCCAAACTTCAACACCCAAAGAAAAAATTCATAATGTTTAGCAAAAAAAGCAGCCAAGGAAGTTTTTTTTTTCTGTTTCATGACCAGTTCAGAAAATCCAGTGAATGTGAGATGTCCAAGCCACGTTGTAGAACACTGGTCACATTTAAAATGTACAATACTGAAAATAATCATTAAAAGAAACAAAAATTATATTTCAGCTTGAAATGTTATATTATTCGGGACGAAATTTCCTTTCGTTAAATATATAATTTAACTATTTTTATTCAGCAGGTTTTTCCAAAATGATATTAATTATATAATGTGATTTTTTTTTTCACTATATCACATTGAAAAAAGTTTATTAAAATCAATATGCTTGCAAATTTGTTTATATTTATTTTCATAAAATTCATAATTAAATTATTTTTAATTTGGTATATAACGTGACCTATTTCCGTTGATTAGTTAATGTTGGTAAGGTTATAGGTTATAGAATAATGTTGGTAAGGTAAGGTTATAGAATATAGAAGGTGAGGATTCTGTCATGGCTAGGTGGGCTGAGCATTTCAGCCCACCAGTGATGTTCTAAACAATGTGATTAGCTCTGCTCCCATTGTTTGTAATGATGATAGATGCATTACTGGTTTTTAATGGTATTTTGGCTATTTCTAAACTGAAACTAAATAAATCCCCAGGGGTAGATGAAATTACTACTGACATGCTTAGAGCTGGGAATGTTTCTGTTACCACTTGGATGACTGAAAATTTGAATATCTTTTATGATAAAGGCATGGTTCCTAAGGATTTTACCAGAGATATTATTATCCCTATTTTTAAAAAATGTGATTGCAGTTCTTGTGATAACTATAGGTGTATCAGCCTATACTCTGTTCCAGGTAAAGTTTGCATTATTGTGCTTAATAGAATTAAGAATTTGGTTGACAGGCAAATGGATTTAGAAGTGATAAGGGATGTGTAGATCAGATATTTTTACTCAGGCAGATTCTACAGTTTCAGAAACCTTTGGTTACTAGCTTTGTTGATTTCAAAAAGGCTTTTGACTCTGTTGATTGTCATAATTTGTGGTTGCTTGTGAGATCGTATGATATACCATACAAGCTAATTAACATAATGAATAATAACACTGAGTTGTGTGTGAGAGTTGGTGAGGCTGGTGTTCGACAATAGTGTATTTTGTCTCTTTTTCTCTTTAGTTATTGATTATGTTATGTGAAATTCACTGCAAGGGAAAATGTTTGGCCTTAAATGGTCTGGAGATATGAAAATTTCTGATTTAGATTATGCTGATGATTTAGCTCTTTTGGCAAAATGATGTTAATGAGATCCACTCATTCAATCAAGCTGTTGATGAAACTGGTATTAGAGTAGGTTTGGTGATAAACAGGGAGGAAACTAAAGTGATGAAAATTGGTCAAGCAGGCTGTGATTCGGTTAATCTGAATGGTTACAGTCTCAGTTTAATTATTTTGGGAGCTATGCAACAGATACTGGTGATGTGCGACATGAGATTAACAGAAGAATAGGGATTGTTGCCATTACTTTTAAGAATCTATGAAGAGTGTGGAGAAATAGGTGTATACACCTAGACTAAAATTGGACTGTATAATAGTTTGGTCATTTCTAGAGTTGGTTATGTTAGTGAAACTTAGACCCTTTGTAAGCAAAATAACAGGAAACTTGATACTTTTGATTCTAGATGCTTACACGGTATCTTGGGCATTAGATGGTTCAACTTTAATGAAAAGTTAGGCAAAGGAGTCTGCAGCCTCCTTTGAGCAGCATATTGTGCACAGAGAGCCTTCATGGTTTGGTCATGAAGGATCTTATCCTTATGGATAATTATAGATTAGTGAATAGGGTTATGAACAGTGTGCTTAAAGCCTTCAGAAAGAGAGGTAGACCTACAATGCAGGGAGCAGACAATATCAAACTTGTTAGAATTGGTGTATGGTGGCCAGATGTAGCTCAGGACAGGACTGCTTGGAGAACTAAATTGCACAGTCTGGTTGGACTTCCATAGCCTGTGGCTGCTTGAGGATGATGAAAAAAAATAGTTAGAAATTTGTATAATGGATTTTCTTAGCATTTTATTATTATAGTGCAGAGCTGCCAACTACTCAGATATGAATAAATAATTTTGTGGAAAAAAGTTCACTGACATGCAGTATTCTGAGACCACTAAACTATGTCAACTGTCTTTTTCCCACTAACATGACTTTTCAATCTCCTGTGATTGTTGTACCTGGACTTGGGGCCATATATGATCGGAAACAGCAACTATTTTAATGTTGTTAATGTTTATTTAATAACACTAATAGCGTGAAGTGATTATTTATTTACATCTTACTCAGTGCAACATTAAAGGAATAGTTGACATTCACGATCATAGATGGTGACAAGTCCAGATGCAGCAATAATGGGAGATTGATAATTCATTTTAGGGGGGAAAAGATGGAGTTGAGGTCAGTTTAGTGGTCTTAGAACACTGGTATGTATCTGGAGAGATATGGTTTTGAATCCCACACACATCAGCGAAATTTTTTTCCCACAAAACTTGATTATTCTGTTTTTTTTCCTTAGAATTTACTCTGATTTTTGGTTTGAAATCAGAATTTGTTATTAAAAAAATTTTTTTTTTCTTTCAGTTTTATCCTTACCAAAATTTACAGTATTTTTGCCCTGTTCCCAAAAGAAGAATATTAATGAAAGGAAAGAATTGTTTCCAATTAAACTCTTTTACTGACATTTTACTAAAGGTGTTGCTGTGTCTGTACTCTAATAATCTGTGCTTGCTTGTGGGCTCACCTGCACACCAGTCAGAGGAAATCTACAGACCATTTCCAGACAGAACGTATGGCAAAGTCCGCACTTAAAACTGATTTACAATTTTAAGGTCATAGTTTCTAAATGGGTGTTTCTTAAACCTATCCCCAACTCTTTCAGTTCTGGCCAACCAAATGCTAATTGGATTACTTAGAATTGGAACTTCAGAGTGAAGGAATTAATACAGAGTAGAGAACTTCCCTAATCTCTGAGCCATGATTGATAGCAACTTGAATGATTCTCATACATGTCTATTGTTATCTGGGTTGGACTAGTGGGTTGATAAGGGATTAAAACTTTTCTTTCAATACAGTTGAGAAAAGTTGACAGCTGAGCTACTGCTATGACCTTTTAATTGTCTGATCAAAGCTCCTTACTAGTTTAATCTCTGGCATGTAAATAGTTTTGTGTTAGAATTTTTATTATGCCTCCTCAATGTTTGCAAAATCAGAAATATTTCCAATAATTTGAATTTGTGAAATCGCCACATAAAGTATAAACTTTTGTTTTTTGCATGTTCTGTAACTCTGATATTAGCATTAGAATGGTGACCATTTTACTGAAGAAAAAGATGATAAACACATTTTTAATTACATTAAGGCTAAGAATCTGCCTTAGTTGGATCAATTTTTAAAAAAGTGATGACAATCAGCAAATCAATACCAAGGTCTTATTTACAACATTTATGTTGGAGCACAGCATCCCATTATCAGCTACATTATCATTCCATTATTAGCATGATTATGCTAGCAAACTATTTGCCATGACGTTTCTGAATTCACCTGAAGTTAGGAAATATGCATGTGGTCAGATCAAAACAAATTTTATTGTTCAAGAATTGCTATTAGTTACTCAGGAAAAGTTATAAATACTGTAAAGACTTCTCCATTTTCTGTCACAAGATAGCAGCAACAATTCTGATGATAAATTGTTTCCTCTGGTGGTAACTTATTATTATGAAGATGGCAAACTAGTGGAGTGCTTATCATTGTCATGTTTAGTGGGTGGTGCAATGGTGGCAAATATTTCCACTTTAATGTTTCCCGAGTTCAAGTTCCCTACTGTTATCTTCCTATTGCATTTCGTTTGCCATTTGTTGACTGATTCAGTTTTGTTTCGTCATAATTTTGTAATCCAGCAGCTGATCACAAGAGGTATGTATTTGGATTGTTTTACATCCAAGCTGCATGAAAATGCCACTCAAACTATTAGTTGATTATTAATCAATGAATGATATTTACATATTGATTGTTAGCTATTAATTATTGGCTATTAGGTTAACTTTTTTTAACTTTAAAAATGTATGGATGCAGTGAATTCACTGCAGTAAGCCACTGCTTTCTGTGCTGCATGACAAGCTGTCACTGCCAACAATTCAAATACTTTCTCAAAAGAAAAAAAAAGGAAAAGGGCGAAATAAAATTTGTTGTTATGCCCTCTGTTTTATAATGCTAACTTTCGAAATATATTGATTGAGCTATTATTAATCACGAGATGATGCCTACATATTGATTATTGATTATTAGCAATTAAGTTAATTTTCCTTAATATCAAAAATGCTCTCTTCTGCTGGTTCCTTGGGATTATCTCTGACTAAAATGTATGGGTTCAGTTGAGTTGGCTGCAGTGAGCACCTTTTCCATGCTGCATACAAAGCTTGCAACTTCTGATGATCCAAGCACTGGGCAGAAATCACTGAAGAATGGGGTGCAAAATACAGGAACTTATTGGTTTTCATAAGTGCTCCAATTTTCTCCAATTTTTCATTCTTCCAAATCATAATTTTCATTGTGAAAGATTGGCAACTCTGATATTGTAAATACTTTTGTAAATTGATTAAGGTAAAAATGTAGCAAATATATATCATTATATAATGCTAATATAATAAGAGCTTATAGCTTTTAATTTGATCAGAAATGGACAAAAAATGCCATTTTTATGCATTCATAACATTTCATTTCAGAATTCAAAGACTAGTAGACAGTAGTCCTGAATTTTGCATGAAGTTTTTTGTCAAAGAAGTTTTTACCCTTTTCAGTAGTATGTACTCAAATAATTTTAGAGCTAGTTGTGTACCCTAATTTTCACATGTAAATTTATATTGTGCAAAATAATAAAATGCCATGGACTTTTTCGTATACATTAAAGTTCTTATTACAAATAATTTCTATATACAGTAATAATTTTAACAATTTTAAAATATAATTTTGAAAATATTAGGGGAAAAGATTTTTATTAATTTTAACTTTGCTAAGAAACAATATACACAATCAACATTGTGATGCTATTGTTTTTAATTCTATTTATGTGTTGTGTGTGGACAAGAATTTCAGGCTCCAGACAGGATAGAAAATAATGAAGTCTACAATCATTTATAATTAATGCAAACTTGCTTTAGCTAGCAATTTAAATGCCTGTTATTTTCACAGGTATTAAATGGGGATGGTGGTGAAGATGCTGAGTGCCATGCTGCAAAATTATTAGAAGTTGTCATCCTTCAATGTAAAGGGCAAATAGATCAGGTATTTGTGTAAAAAAAAAAGTTTTTTCATATAAAAAGTTTTCTGGCAGAATATTTTTGCAATTACTCTAAATGAAACCTATTATTGATATATTTATGGATTGGTATTATGTACTTAGTGCACTCAAATTTGCAATAGTGAATTAGTTGTTGGGAAGGAGTATTAATTTGTACCTAAAATCAATTTTTAAACAAATTCCTTCAACTCATTTTTATGGTATAAGCAAATTTGTTTAAAATTTGTGTATTTTAGGGATAATTGTGCTTTTAGCAAAATCTTCATAAACTTTTCATTATACATAATATGATACACCTACATTGTTGGATCTCTTACATTTTCATTGAGAAATCGGGGGGGGGGGGGGGGGGGTTGTTAATTATTTAACTTTGTTCCAACAAGTACTTCACGAATTCTAACTGATGTCGCAACTCTCCAACACATTGTTCAGAATATCTTTCCTTATCATTATGAAATGGCAAAGACTTCACACCATATTGGCTACTAATAACTAAACCAATAAAAAACTTGATTAAAACAGTAATAATAACAAACAAATATAACAATACTATAATTAATGATAAAAATAATTGCAAAAAATAATAAACATTTGAAATTTAGTATTCATAATTTGTCACATCTAATTCAACATATTATATTTTTATATTTATTATGTAGACAGTTACAGCTTTACTTCGTGAATCAGGTCTGCATTATCTGCTTTAATTTATAAAATATGAATTTTTCCATTTTGCCCACTGCCTTGAAACTTAGTATTTATCTGTTATGATATGACATAAATGTGTATGCACTGAAATGCAATTTAAGGTGACCTGTGACCCCTGATTGCCTGATTCTACCAATGCAACCAGTAGCTGAGATTGGATGGAAAGTTAAACTTTTCTGGTAAGATGTGATTGAAATGAATTTAAACTGGGTTGCCAACTTTTTATTTTGCTAATTTCATTCGGACTGTTGATGAGACTGGTAGTAGAGTAGGTTTGGTTATAAACAGAGAGAAAATTAAAGTGATGAAAATTGGTCAGGCAGGCTATGATTCAGTTAATCTGAATGGTTGCAGTCTTGAGCAGGTGTCACAGTTTAATTACCTTGGGAGCTATGTAACAGATACTGGTGATGTGCAGCTGAGATTAACAGACGAATAGGGATTGCTGCCGGGACTTTTAAGAATCTATGGAGAGTGTGGAGAAATAGGCGTATACACCTAAAGACTAAAATTAGACTGTATAATACTTTGGTTCTCTCTAGGGTTAGTTATGGTAGTGAAACTTGGACACTTTGAAACAAGATAACAGGAAGCTAGATGCTTTCGATTCCAGATCCTTACGCAGTTTCTTGGGCATTAGGTGGTTCAACTTTGTAATTAATGATGAGGTTAAGCAAAGGAGTTTGCAACCTCCTTTAAGCAGCATATTGTGCAGAGAGAGACTCCATTGGTTTGGCCATGTTGCCCATATGGATAATTATAGATTGGCGAATAGGGTTATGAACAGTGTGCCTTAAAGGCCTCAGAAAAAAGGGGAGACCTAGGATGCGGTCGGCACACAGTGTCAAACAGGACCTTATTAGAATTGGTGTGCAGTGCCCAGATGTAGCTCAGGACAGACTTGCTTGGAGAACTAAATTGCATGGTCTGGTTGGACCTCTGTAGCCCTTGGCTGCTTGAGGATGATGAGTGTCCACATCATCTGTATACATTTGCAGAATCCGAAATGAGGGGCCAAGGACATTTGTATCTGTTTTTAGACAACAAATATATATATGTATATTTTTTTAAAAGTAAAAATTGCCATTGTAAATTTTATATATATATATATCTCATAAAAATATATAATTCAGGCTTCAAAAATAAATTTTTAATTTAATGCATATTTTATTAAACTACAATATTTTTATAATAAAATAATTTTATAAACCATCTGATTGGCATTTCTTAGAAACACAATGGTATTGCCAATTTGCTTGTTACCATTCCTATTTGCTGAAGCAACCTTCTGATTTAAGATCACAAGTTTGATTTGAGCTTTTATCAACAAAAATTTCCTTAAATTAACAAAAAAAGATGGATTTTGGAAGTAATTACACTTAGCGCCATATTTTTTTCACTCTTTTCTGTCATAAACCTATTTCAGTATTCCCAAAATTATTTTTATAGTTTTTCCTAGCATTCTATGCATCTAAATCTTAAAATTGAAACTGGAAGTAAACACATCCTTCTTAGAAATTCTGGGTGCATCTGCATTTAATTACATATGATTTACTTGAAGCAAACAAGAGGCAGATGGCTGACACATGCTATCTCCATTCTGTGAGTTATATATATATATTGAATGATTTTAAGATATAAAAATTATTTTAAAAGCCCCATATTTTGGCTGTGCCATACAGACAATGTTTTTTTTTTCCATAACCAGCAGAAAATCCTGTGAATGTGAGAAGTTCAAGTCAAATTGTATAATGTTGGCTGTGTTTAAAATATACTATACTGGAAAGAATCATTAAAAGAAATAAAAATTATATTTCAGGTTGAATATTATATTATTCAGGAGGAAATTTCCTTTCAATAAATATATAATTTAACTATTTTTATTTGGCAGGTTTCCCAAAATGAAACCTTAATTGTGTAGTGCGACATTTATTTTTCACCATATTACATTGATAAAGGCTTATTAAAATCAATATTCTTGCAAATTTTTTCATATTATTTATTTTCATAAAATTCGTAATTAAATTCTGTTTAATTTGGTATATAATGACCTATTTCCGTTGGTTGGTTATTTTTCTTTTTTTTAATTCTAAAGTTGACTTGTATATCTGAGCATTTGCATTGGTATAAATTTTTATTACGTTAAACTGATATTTTCATTAAAATGAAATATTTCTGCCTATACATAGTAAATTGGCCAGGCTCAGAAAAAAAATTTTTTTTACTGAATATTTCATTACTCTGGCATTCATTTTATTGACATTTTACTGTATGTGGAAAATGCCTAAAGAAATGTCTACAAAGCCTGATGTTGTAAATAACACAGTTAGTGAAATCCAACATCAGTTGGTGATATGCCATAAAACCTCCTTAACTGTTTAAATTGATTTTTCTATTAAATTATTTACCTTTCTGTAACCAAACCTGTCAAATCAGGATAATTATGAATCTACATCTAAAGTGAGAAATAAATCCCTAATGCATAATTTTAATGAAGCATGTAATTTCATTCAGACCTTTGTGACAAGCAGCTGCTTGACAGGGTATTTTTCATTTTTTTATTTATCCAGATTAATTTTTATCTTGGATAGGTAAATGTGTATGCATAAGAATTCCAACCAGATTGCATAGCTTTTTTTATAAACATCCTGAAAATCTGCATTTGGTCACTACAATCCAATTCTAGTGATATCCTGTTTAAAATTCCACTCACGTCATTCTAGATTTGTCCCTTAAGCCATTTGTTCATAAGTTCCACATTGTTCATGATTATTTATTAATTCATAATTCTATTTGCAGGCAAAACAAATGCAATCTGCCTATAAAAGAAGATTGCATATTGATGATTGAAAATTCTTTTAACCTTATCATTAATTACATAAACCACCTAATTCTTGAAATGCTGTATATGCATCTTGAATCAAAATAGAGGGAGTCCAAGTTTTGTCATTCCAGTGCAGACTTTAGACAAAACTATTATGTAGCTTATTTTAATTTTTAGGTATGTTCATCTGTTTCTCCACATTCCCCCACTGATTCTTAAAAGTTTTCACCAGCAATATGAGTTACACATTGTTAGTATCTGTTCAACAATTCCAAAGAAAGTAAACTAAGAACTGTTTAACACAGTTGGAGCATGGCAACAATTAAGATTGAAATCTGTATTTCTGTTTTAAATTTAGATGTAATGAATCTTTAATGCAAGCAGGTTTTAAAAGAGCATTATTAGTGTTCCTACTATGTGACAGATAATGACACTCATGGAAACTCAAAGATTTCACGTAAAATATTACACATGCTAATGTCTACCTGAAAAGAAAAAATCTAATCATTACATATCCATCTGGTGCTTTGTAAACCCAGAATGTCCAAATTATAATTCTGAATTTCTGTGTGAGGATGTGTTCCATGTTGTTGTGATAAAAAAAAATAATTAGCAAATCTTTTGAAAAAATGTATGCGAGTTGGACCAACATGACATATGCTAAAATCTTAAACTGCTATGCTAGTAGGAACATAAGAGAACCAAATGCGCCATTTACCATCAGAACCCAAAATAGCCTATAGTTTTACCCTAGTTTTAGTAGGCATCTAAGATACATATTTCAATTTAGAATTGGCAATGTTCCTTGAATTAAGGATTTAGGTAAGTACTTGTCTCTGATCAGAATCATCCAACTGATATAAGGTATGTGTATATCTATTTATTTAGTGCTGGCAACCCACAAAAAGGGCAAAATAATGGTCGATTTTTTCCCTTGACAGAGGCTACCAGTGCAGGCTAGTCGAAGATCTATATTCATGCTCAAAACCATTAAAAGTTAGAATAAGTTTAAATGGTCAGCACCAGTACCCTTGAAGTTGACAACTCCTAAGCAGAACAGAAATAATTGGCTACAGATAACCAGGTCAAACTGACCTTGCAGCCTTCGAAAAGGCAAGGCAAATGTTTGTTCCTCATCACAGGGAATAGTGCACAACTTTCAGTTACACCTAAGCTTCTATTGCAGATTCATTATATCTTTAAGTTAGGTTGGGGGAGGGGATGACAAACATTATATAAGATATATAAATACCTTCATGTTACTGGTGTTCCAACTATATAAAAATTTCTGTTACTGTGTAAAAAAAATCTCTTAAATGGACATTTTATATATTTATAAATAGAATTTTTTTTAAGATATATATATTTCTTTTAGTGTATTCCATCCTTCATTGAGCTAGTGCTAGGACGCCTAACACGAGAAGTCAAAACTTCAGAATTAAGGACAATGTGTTTACAGGTATGATTGCAAACAGTAAGATTTAAAACAATGGTAATGCTTTGTTAAAGAGACTTTTTATTATAATAGAAAAAAGTGATTGTCATTATGAAGTTTTTAATCAACTCACTATCTTGACGAGCTACTTTGGTTTAATTTTAAATTACAATTAGTAATATGTGATACAAGGTTACAGTGTCACACAATCCTTATGGTAGTGAAAGATCCTTACATGCTGTTAGGTGATGGAAGATCCTTATATACTGTTAGGTGATAGAATATTCTTATAAACAATTTACAAGCATCATTTATGTGTTGTCAGCAATAATTTAGCTGGTATCTTGCACAGCATAGAACTAGGGATTTGCAAAACTTTGAAATTCGATTGAATCAATTTTCATTTTTAAATCAGGTTACTTGATAATGTTTTACAAATGAAATAGCAAGTAAATGTTGTTTGATTATTCAGAAATTGCAACCAGTTCTTTGAAACTAATACTACCATTGTTAACCCTCTGGCTGCTCATCCCGCGATTTCCACAGGCAACTCAAATGTAGCAAAATTTGCTCATCCCGCGATTTTCGCGGGCAGGTGTTTTTCTTCCTTTATTGAGGAGCGCATCCCGCCTTTTCACCGTTTAACCAGTGAAATAAATTACATACAGTGTTAGACGTTTAATTTAGGTTTTGACCAACAGATGTTGTTAGTCATCCACTAAATTGCGGCATTTGAAGATACTTGGTATTTACCGCTCTAACTTCACTATGTTTGCCGCCTTTTTCTAATCAGAAATGGCTGCTAGAAAACGTTCAGCGATTGACAGAGTATATATTCCTGATGATTTATCAGATTCTGAAAGTGATTTTAGTTTTGATAGTGATATAGATTTTTCGGACTGCTCCTCAGATGGCGATGAATCTGATCATGATTCAATAAACTTGCAAAGCGTTAGGCAGTGGTGCAAAATTGATATGAAGAATATTCCTCCTCCAGTTCCTTTTCGTGGAAATCCGGGAATTACTGTGAATATAGCTAACAATGCAAGTATATTGAATTATTTTGAACTTTTTTTTGATGATCAAATATTACGAATGATAGTCCAAGAAACAAATAGATACGCTGAACAATATATCCATAAAGCAGTTTGTAAAGAGAGATCACGCTGGAAAAAATGGACAGAAACGAATGTTGAAGAACTAAGACTATTTTTTGCAGTTTTGTTACTCCAAGGAGTCATAAAGAAGCCAGAACAAGAGCATTATTGGTCTAAGCGTCGAATATTATCCACACCAATTTTTGAAAAAGTAATTGGAAAAAATAGGTTTTTATTGCTTATGAAGTTTATTCATTTTACCAATAATGAGGAATTTGATAAAGACCGACACCCATGGCCGAAACTGAATAAAATTTATGAACTAATGGAACATCTTCAATGCAAATTTCGAGAAGTCTATATACCAGGGAAAAATCTTAGTTTAGATGAAAGTTTGATGCGGTTCAAAGGCAGGCTGAACTGGAAAATGTTTATTGCCAAAAAAAAGCAAGATTTGGCTTGAAGTTTTTCGTTCTTTGCGAAGCAGAAAGTGGATACATTTCAGATTTCCTCATATACACAGGTGATGGAACAGTGTATAATCCGAAATACAGCCACTATCCAGTTTCCACCAAAATTGTTTTACACTTGATGGATCGATTCCTGGGAAAAGGTTATTGTGTCACTATTGATAATTTTTATATGTCTCCACAGCTTGCAGACATCTTAGTTACAGAAAAGACGGACACTTATGGGACAGTGAATAAAACCAGAAAAGACCTTCCTGTCAATTTTTCAAAAGAGAAAGTTCCCAAGGGTGAAATTGTTGCTTATCAAAGAGGTAAAGTTATGGCCCTGAAGTGGCAGGACAAGAAGAGTGTCTGCCTTATGAGTACTATTCATGATGCAAGCTCTTATTTGGTTACATGCAAATCTAACAAGACTGTTATGAAATCAGTTGTCGTTTGTGACTATAATAATACAATGGGTGGCGTCGATTTATGCGACCAAGAAATGTCCTACTACCCAACGCTCCGAAAACAACAGGGGAAGTATATCAGAATTTTCAGGCAGTTTTTAGATCAATCGTTGTGGAATGCCTATGTACTTTACAAAAAGCAAAACCCAACACAAAATATAAAGCTTTTGGAATTTTGTTTGCAAATGATTGAAGAAAGTATCCCAAAGTATTCTGATGGAGATAAAAGCAGTTGTCCTGGAAGACCGAGTTCTACTCCGAACCCTTTGAGATTGACAGCTCATCATTTTGCAAGGCACATACCGCCTAACCCCATAAAAAGAGAGCCTCGAAGACAGTGTGCTGTTTGCTGTTCAAGAAAAGATGCAAATGGAAAAAAAATTCGCAAAGAAACACGAATCTGGTGCAAAGACTGTGAAGTTGGACTTTGCCTTGAACCCTGTTTCGAACTCTATCATACTAAACTACATTTCTAAGGTATTTTTTTCTCAGTACATTATATTAAGTTTTATACATTTTACTTTTTTATATTATGTAATAAATAGAAATTAACTGCAATTCAATTGAAATTTATTAAAAAAAAATTTTTGTGTGATAACATCTGAAATTGTTTTTTCTGACAGCTTAGTTTCTCATGATAAAAATCTATATAAAATCTTTTCTAGAAAGAAAAAATGCATATTTCAATTCTCCAATATATATAGATTTTAAATATGCACACCAAAAAACAGAATTTTGAGCATCAGGAATTAGAACTGAATTAACTGCTAGTTCAACCAATTGATCTAATAGTTAGTCCTTGTTAATAATATGTCTTTTATGAGGTTATTCTAAAATAATGGATGCTTCTCATTGTAAAAGGTAAAATATTCACTCTTATTTCAAAAATTACTTTAATGTTAAAATCTAAATTTGAGAATATTTTAGGATTGGCATAACGTTTAGCTTCATTGTTGAAATAAAGTAAACCTGTTTTTCATATACTAACTGCAATGCTGTGCTTGTGTTATTGTGATATTTGAACTCCGAATTTTCAACTAGGTTGTTATAGCTGCATTATACTACAATCCCACTTTATTAATGGATACTCTAGAAAAAATCCATGTACCAAATACTACTGATTCCATCACATCACATTTCATCCAACAGTGGATACATGACACAGACTGTTTTCTAGGGTAAGTTAATATATTTTCATTTATTTTATGTAATACATGAATAGACTGCAAAAAAAAAGTTTTCAATTATTCTGGATCACTTTGGTTCATTGTGTACGTGTATGTGATCACAATTTTAAAATGAAGTGGAGTAGTATTTTTCTGCAAGTATAAGCAAAATTAGTGCATGCATTAAAATTATAAATTGTTGCTGGTCTGTATCTCACAATAATTAAGTTATATAATAGATATTAATTTAATGAAATTTAAAAATGTATAATCTGATATTGAAATATTTAAAACACTTTGCATTCTATTTTAATTTTGTACTTTAATATTAATTGCAGACTTCATGATCGTAAAATGTGTGTTCTTGGTTTGTGCACATTAATCAGCACACCATCATCTAGGACAAAAATAGTTAGTGAATGTGTGCAGCAGATCGTTCCTTCAATCTTGTTGCTGTTTGATGGTCTCAAACGAGCATATGCATGTAAGTTTTATGCTTTTTACATATAATTAGAAGTAGTTGCATACGTATGTCTCTCAGTGGCAAAGTAGTTAGTATGAATGGTTTTTGAGCAAAAGTAACTGTGTTTTAATGAGTCTGGGTAAGCACAGATATTTACTAATGTGACAATAAATAAAATATACTTTTGAGAGTGAAATTTATATTTTACCTTTTATGTAATATAAATTTTCATAATATGCACTTCATGTAAACTTGGTAAATTCTTTCTCCAAATGTTAAATCCAAAAAATAAGTGTCTTAAATGCTGGTATATATTTTGCATTTATTAATATGACTCTGAGATAAGTGCTTTTTATGTTCATGGGTCTACCATGAACAATATTATGTAACATATACAATTCATATTTAAATGGGTTTATGCAATTTGAATATATAATTCATGTTTAAATGGGTTTATGCAATTTGAATATATTCTCTACTCTTCCCACTGTGGACAATTGCACATCAGATTATTTAGAATATTTAAAACCCTTATACCTTGAAGCTTCAAACTGGGGGAGGTTTTTGGGGATGTCATGCTCACTAATTAAATAGCTTTCAATATATGGGTTATAACTGCACTTCAATGGGAATGGACTTCATGCATATCTCATTTGAGTTGGCTTCAGTATCAAAATAGGTCTTCATATTCAAATGATTAAAGTTTAGCACTGTAATGGCATCATGCAGTTTTCGTTCAATTTTAAGGTTTAAAATTTCAAGTTTTGATTATTTTTGAATATGTTTATGTGCAAATATATATAGGAATCCTACTGTTTTCATTAATATCAAAAAGTACACATACCATAGATTTTGGCTATAGAGAGTGGAGGTTGACTAAGTAGTGTGGTCAGGCTCATAATCTGTAGTTCTTTTAAAGTCCATCAGATGGGATATTAAGCCATAGCCCTGTACGCAGGAGAACCATACCCTGTGTGTACTAAAGAACACCTCAGATGGCTGTGATGGAAGGCTTCCATCTGTCAAAACATGTCCAGTGTACCCTTTTCCCTAAATTTCTCAGAGTCGTTGGGGGGGGGGGGGGACTTCATTGTTGGCATACCAGGTTGGTAATCTGCAGTTTCAAGGTTTGAGTACTGCCTGAGTCAGTGTTGAGGTTTATTTTGCAAAAATCCATGCCCAGTCCTTGGTCAGTAGGAGACACTGGTGGTCTTCGAAAGACTGTCAGATGGAATATTAAACTGTGGCCCTGTGTGTGGGAGAGCCATACCCTATGGAAATTAAAGAACACGTCGGATGGCCTTGACAAGAGATTACCATTGTTTTCTAACGGCTGTGCAATGGGTCCCCTTCCCCAACCTTCTTTGAACCCTTGGGGTCTTTGTGACCTGACAATTTAGCCCATTGTGTGTAAAAATAGTTATGCTCAGAGGTGAAACAACAACCCCCTTATTCCAAGGGGGCTGGAAAAATTGCTTTTTAAAAGATAAGTGAAAAAAATCATGGTTTGAATACGTAATAAAATACTACCATTTGCATTTCCCAATAAATTCATTAGTTTGAATTTTTACTGTTTAGAGGGGTACCAGGGGCAGAAAATATAAAACTTAATTCTCTTTGTTTTTTTTTGTTTTTTTTTTGGAAAAAATGGCATGTTTATTTTCAATGTTAGGAAGGAAGGAATAGCACTGTAGTGACAGTCGTTTTTAGTAATTAGGCAAGTGTGAAAACACCATCCATCCTCCTGGACTCGAACTCCAGATCTCCTGGTTACACACCAGTTGCTCTACCAGTTGAGTTAGTTAAGCTAGGAGCAATTCAATGATTTTTTTTTACACTTTCCTAATTACTACACATGACCATCATTGTAGTGAGATTCATTCCTTCATATCGAATTGGTCACCAGCCTATGACATATAAAGTTATTTACATTCAGAGATTCAATGCTGTGCATCTGAATAACCCAATGTATATTATTGCTTGATATGTGGTTATGTAAAGCTTGGTTCTTGTCAGTAGAAATAGTGCATGAGCAGGCCAATACTTAAAATTACATGGTAAAACCTCATAGTGTAACCTTTCATAACCTTTAAGTGAGTATGAAATTTTCCTGCCTTGACTCGATTGGTAGAGCAACTGGGTTGTAACCAAGAGAATCGGGGCGGGGGTGGCTCAGTCGGTAGCGTGCCAGGTTCAAGTCCCAGCTGGGTCAGCGTTGAGATTTATCTGCGCAAAATTCCCTGCCCTGCCCTCGGTCAGTAGGGGACACCGATGTGCTTGGAAAGGCCGCCGTCCATCGGATGGGACATTAAGCCGTGGCCCCGTGTGTGGGAGAGCCATACCCTGTGCACGTTAAAGAACACGCTGGATGGCCTTGACGGGAGGCTACCATCTGTCTCCCAACAGCTGTTCCAGTGGGTCCCCTCCCCCAACTGTCTCTGAGCCTTCGGGGTCCATGTGACCTGGCCATTTAGCCCATGGTGTGCAAAAAAGAGAGCCGCTCAGAGGTGAAACAACCCAACCAAGAGAATCCAATTTAGAGTCTGGGGAGCAGATGAGTGGATTTTTTCACACTTGCCTATTTACTAGTAATATGTTATTCTAGTTGTACCCTGTGATTAATACTTATCAACCCTCTTGTAGATCGTGCTCAAGATGAAGAGAATGAATCTGAAGAAGAGGAGGAAGAAGAATATGATCAAGGTGTGTTTTTTGCTAATGTAATTTAAGTTTGAAAATGAACTACTAGAAATTAGTTTGGGCTCCATTAAAGAAAAATGTTTTGACGGAATTATTAAACATGTACAGAAATGCATTTTGCTCGTTTTTTATTTCTCTTATTATAGACTATTATAAATTTTGAAATACTAATGATTATTTGGATCCAAAATTTAAATCATCACATTGGCCAAATGGTTAGTGTGCATGCAGAACTGCCAACTGCTCAAATTTTATTGAATTTTTTCCAATTTTTGGTTGAAAATCCGATTTTGTCTTTAAAAATCTGTTTTTTAAGAACTTTTCAGTTTTACAGTTATGAAAATCTGCCTCCAAATTGTACAGTATTTTTACCCTTTACCTAAAACAAGAATGTTAATGAAATGGAAGAATTGTTTCCAATTTAGCTCTTTTATTATACTAAAGGTGCAGCTCTGTCCCCACTCCCTTATCAATGCTTGCTTGTGGGTTCACTTGCACACCAATTACAGGTAATCTGACTCCACCTGACCATTTCCAGACAAAACACATGGCAAAGTCCACACCTAAATTCTTTTACAGAGTTGAAGGTAATAGATTTTTTAAATGGATACTTATTGAAGCTGTATGAAATGCTCATGACTCTGGCTAACTGAATGTTAATTGGATTACTTAGAATCGGAAACTTCAGAGTGAAAGAAATAATACATATTGGAGAACTTCCCTGATCTGTGGACCATGATTGACATTGCAACTTGAATGGATATTGTACATGCCTATTGTTATCTGGGTTGATAAGGGATTAAAACTTTTCTTTCACTAGAGTTGAAGCTCTTTTAATTATAATCAGTTATGCACTTTATGTCCCCTACTGTTATGTTACATATGTTCCTATTCATTTAATTTGTCATTTGTTGGCTGATGTCAGTTTTGTTTCCCCATAACTTCGTAACCTGGCAGCTGATCACAAACGATTTGTATCTGAATTGTTTTACGAACTTTTGTTCTTATTCCTGCTGTATTGTAATGCTAACTTTTGAAATATATTGATTGATCTATTATTGATCAGGCGATGATGCCTACATATTGAATATAAATTATTAGTGATCAAGATAATTTTTGTTAATATCAAAAACTCTTCTGCTGGTTCCATGGGATTGTATATGGGTAAAATATATGAATGCGGTTCAGTTGACTGTGGCGAGAATTTCCCATGCTGCCGAGATCCAAGCACTGTGTAAAAAAAAACATTGTAGATAGGGTTGCAATAATTGTTTGCTATTGTCTCTGTATTTTAAATGTTAACTATTGCAATTGTTAATCATTGGATGAGGCCTATTACATATTGTTGATTATTAGCAATTAAGTTAAATTTTGTTAATATCTGTCTGCATGCCCAATATGTAACTAAACTGATTTATGCTTTTTGTTTTATATATTTACTATCTTATAAGGTAGGAAATATTAATACAGAGTAATTGGATAGATTGTGCCACAACGGTAACTGAACGTTCTTAAGTTATGTAAAGTAACATAAGTGAATAGCATAGAGTATAATGGCTTTTCACATTATCGAATGATTTTTTTTTTTAGGTCTAACCTTCTAAGGTGAATTAAAATTATGAGTTTATTTCCAAGGAAGGGGCAGGCTATTCATGTAATTGTATTTTTTTAATGCCATTTTGGTGACTTTTTTTATACTCTGGATTGGGGGGGGGGGTGAATTGTTCAGATAATTCGTGTTTTTTAGTCTTGTTTTCTGTGATTATTTAGTTCTGGGGACTTTCTTATACTATGGATCAGCAGCAAATTGTTTATGATAATTCCTATGTTTCAAACTTGTGTTTACAGTTTTGTTTGTTTGTTATAAGATTGGTTTGTTCTGGAGGATGGGTAAAAAGGGCAGAACAGTTGTTTAGCAGTATGTTCACATTAAAATGGTTTCTCCAATAATTTTGTTCTGGGGTTTTCTTAAATTGTGAAATGGCAATTTATTGTTTAGTGGTATGCTCTTGTTAAAATGGCAGTGTCTGATGAGGTATTGGTTTCTGTGAGTTTTATTATTATGGAATGAACATTAATTAGTGATAAAAGGTTGTAGAAACAAGTAGCCTCAGGTAGGATACTCACCAACATTTGCTGTATAATGATATGTGCAGTTAGGAAAATGTCTTAAATACTAATACTTTTAGTGGTTTTCTTTTATTTGTGGAAACAGAAATTTTATGCTTAGGAATAAGTATTTATTATTATATTCTTTACTCAGTGTATTCTCTTTGTACGGCCTCTTCACTGCTAGTAATATGATTAAGTTATTATTTGTAGAATTTTCCAAGAAGTTGATTATGCTTTCTAATGTGATATTGAAGCATGTTTTTTCATTAGTTTAAGTTGCATATTTAGTGAATTTTTTCTTACAGAAGTAATTTTAAGAAACGATATGATTCTGGAAAATTAACTTTTTCCGTCATGATAGAAATCCAGAAATCGAGCGTTCTGTGAAGAACAACGCATTAAAAAAGCCACTTGAGCACCATAAACTGCAGAACTGTCGTGCTTTGTTTCCGCTGGTTTTTCATTCTTACAAATCATAATTTTCATCATGCAAGGTTGGAAGCTCTGATGCTTGGCTACTGATCAGAGGGATCTGGGTTTGAGCCTATTAAGTAATTCAATCTTAGTTTTTTTTTTATATAAGGTATTGTAAATAAACAATAAGTAGGTGATATATATAATCATGTAACAGAATAGTGTTTTATAATGAGCATATTACATCAATGCTTTATTATGAAATAATTTTATTTGCAGTTTCATAGTAATAGGTAATATTTTGTCAATTTGCCCAAAGATGTTTTAGGTAGTGATGAAGATGACATTGATGAAGAGGGTGCAGAATATCTTGAACGACTAACTAGCAAAGTAAAGTCTAAATCTCCATTTCCTGTAACATCTGCTACTATTCAAGATGATGATGATAATAGTGATGCTGATGAAGAAGATGATGGTGCAGAAGAAACAGCACTGGAAAGCTATACTACTCCATTAGATGATGAAGAAACATCAGTTGATGAATATATTATATTTAAAGAGGTTATGCAAAGTAAGTTAAGTAAGATGTATTTGTATAGTTACCTAACATTTTTTCTACTTATGGAATAAATAACTAGTTTTATTAATTCCTGTCTGTTTGTCTTAAGATTTTGTTGATTGGTCTCAAGAAAACTGACAAAATTGATAAAAGAAACAATATTTAATATTCTTTTCACTGTCCTGATATTTTGCTGCATAGAATATGAAAACTGCCTACTGCAGTATTTTCAGCAAACTCTTATTCAATCTTGCTGTTAACATACTATGAAATTTTAAATTGGTAGCTTTGCAGCTTTAGTATTAGTGAAAACAGGTACATTTGCTTTTATTTCAAAATAGTAATATTCTATTCTCCTAGCAAGTATATACTTTTTAAAACCATTTCTTTGTCTCACTTGTGATATGTGTTTTTTCCCAGATCTGAAAAATATTGACCCAAACTGGTACAACATTTTAACATCTCACTTAAGCAGTGAGCAACAAAAAGTGTTTGAAGAAGTCTTTGTATTAGCAGATCAAAGAAAAGCAGCTGCAGGTTAGTATATGTAGTAATTATGCTGACTTACAGTATTTGGGATTTTTTTCTGTAGGAAAACATACAATATTATTGATAAGTTAGTAAAGTAGCTTGTAAGTAGCCTGTAAGATTTCCAGACCTCAATTATTTCAGCTATCTTTGTGGGCCTGGGGTGAAAGTTAAAAGCACATTAACATTTTTATAATAGGTTTCATATTTCTTATTCATTAATTTTGTTTCCAAATTTCTCTTATTAAAAAAATAAATATATCCTTTATTTATGTTTTTTGTATTTTCGTTCTTGTGCCAGATCAGCCTGCATTTCAGTATCTGCTACAGATCATTTCTGGAATATTCTAGATAACATTTATCATTCTATGAGGTTTAAAAATTAAATTTAATTCAATAATTTCCACTGTTTCCTTTAATAGTGGAAATTGCTAAATTTCATTTTTAAACTCTCAAGCAGCTGCTTGAGGGGGTATTGATATTATTATTATATACAATGTAATTTTTCTTCTAATTAAAATACTATGAGGTGTGATATAGTAATAAAACTTTTTTATCCCTCACTTTTGTTTTAACTTGCAACAAAACCTCAGGTATCTACTGGAATGGCACTAAACCATTTATGCTTAGCAAGACCTCACAGAGCAGAATTTTTTTTCATTTTGCAACACATGGACAGAGAAGAATCCTAGAAGCTACTCCTAGCTTTTAAGGGCCTTCTCATATAAGAACATGCCCTACTAAGATTGAAGTCACTGCTCACCACTACATCAATTAGAGCTAACACACAGTTTGCCCTGCTGGAACAGTAGCTAGCCAGTTTTACCTCGGATATTATCATAAATCAAAGTGTGATGGGATGTATATGACAAACAGACAATGCTAACTTATGGATAACAAGCACTTATTGAAGTATAGTCATTGCAAAAGGTGTTTGAAGTGTTGACCTTACATTTCAATACTTGCATGTGGCAAATTAGTGACTGGTGCACACAATCAAACATTCAGTGTAATAGCAACCTTTGAAAAGCAGCTTTTATGCACTGACACAGGTTATCCATGACATTCATGTCTGTAACATATGTTACATACTTTAAATGTTGAATGATATTAAATAAGAGTAAATATAAATAATTTTTATTTTAAAAAGTAAGTTCAATATTTGATTTCATGTCTTTTTACAGGGATGGTCCTGTAACATGTTTTGCCTGCTCTTACTGTTACAAGTGCTTATTTAGAGAAATCTCATCCTGTTATCAACATGGATGTTTTCAGACTCCTGTGCTGAATCACAAACACTTAACTCTTCCAGGGTCAGTTCTTGTATACAAGTTGACAAAATCCAAAATGAGAGACTGACGACACCTATATCAATTTTTAGTACAGCACATTAAACTTCCTGTTTTTTAACTTGTCATTTGAAAATTTTCTTACATATAAAATTATATAAAAATACATTATTAGTGCTAGAAAAATACTTTTTCCGTTTGATGCATATTTTATTATTAAATTATGATATAAATAATTTGTTAAAGCTATCTAATTGCCATTTCTTAGAAGTGATATACGGTATTATTTGTTAACATTACACTGGAACAATCCCCTGATTTAAATCTCAAGTTTGATTTGAACTATTACCAACAATTTTTTTCTTAAAGTTTTGAAAAATCTAAAATTAACCAAAAAATCCGGGGTTTTTTTTTAACTGAAGCTTTTGGAAGTAATAGACATATTTTTTTCATTTTATGCACATATTTTTGAAACTATTTCATTAACCCTAGAATTATTTTTTATTCATCCCAGCATTCAACATGCTATTTTCAGTGCTATTTGGCTACTGAAACCATAGCTAAAAATAACTTGTATTTACCAGAACTTTTGCACAAACATCACTGCCCAGCAAGCAGATGTTTGTTATTAGCAGGTGTTGACATTGTGGTATTGTGTGCTTCATAATAGCATTGAAAAAAGGATCACAAGTTAGTGTTAGTTCTATTCCTACTTTTGTAATTAAAACTTCATTTTTATTTCTGTATATCTCATGATTTTTTTCCTATAAATTAAGTAGATTTATATCGATCTTCCTTAGTTATGCTAGATCACTAGGTATGAAAATGGATGCCTTACAACTTGTTTTTACTTCTATTGATTTACTGATTTTTATTCCCATAGATCTTGCATAGTTAAGCTACATTGCCAATTATAATAATTGATGGCTTAATAACTTTCTTGTTTTTACTTCCATTGATTTATTGATTTTATATGTTATCAATCATTCAAAGTCATGATACACTGCTGACTTTGACAATGGTGGCTTACAACTTGTTGCTTCATAATTTTTTTAATATCGCATTAGGTTATATGTATCATGTCTTCATTTTCAAGTAAAAAATTTTTGATCTTTTATCATTTGATTTTTTTTTTAAGATGCCATTTGTGCTATGCAGTAAAAATAGATTCAGTTCTGCACAATGAATTAATGCATATTCTAAATATAAAAAAGTGAATGTTTACATTTTTTTTTCAATAGAAAATAAAATTTTACAATATTTATTTTGTTACTCCAATATGAATATATCTGTTATTATTTTTAATCTTTTAGTTTTTTACTTCTTTCTTTAGCTTTTCAAATTGCGTTTCTGCGTGTAAAAAAACAAATTTATTCTTAAGAACTTAATGTAATAAATAATTTATTTAACTTTGAAACATAATTTTTTTAAATATATATATATAAAGAGTTTAGAAAATTAATGATATTTAACCCTTTACACTCAAGAGGCGGCCCTCAGTCGCCACTTGGTTTGATGCAGCAACTCGAATGGCTACTGAGAGGCCAATAACAGGTTTATAAACAGGTATTTTTCCTTTTTACATTTTAGATGTGTAAATCTATTGTCTATGTGCACTTCATAGTACAGCATTATGTTGAATTAAAATTATTTTAAATTTGGTCTGTTTTTAGTGGTTGTAAAAATGGAGCCAAATGATGAAATTAGTAGCAGTGAAGATGAGTGTGATTTTACATTGTTTATGTATGATTTATTTTTATGTTAGTTGTAAAGCATTTCATCAACTTTTAGCAAAACTTCGAGTTGCTACTTCACTATAGTGAAAAAACCTTCAAGTGCAAAGAGTTAAATAATATTCCTGTTTAATAGTATTTAACTTTTAAAAGCTTTATTTGTTTTGGTAAAGTGGTAAATTTAACAAGTTACACTGAAATTCAAAATATTGTTACAAGAAATTTTGAATGGTCTGAAATTCAAAATATTGTTACAAGAAATTTTGAATGGTAAACAGATTTTTTTCATCTGAACTACTAATTACAAGGATTAAAAATAATTTTATTAATAATCAGGCATCTGAAACATCAGAAAGACCATTGAAAATGTGGTGATCTTATTTTGGTAGGAAACTAAAATATATGTTACAGCTGAGTTCAGGTACAGTTAAAATTTCAAATTATTTTCTTTGGAATCAATTTAACAAGCATAATATTAATTCTAGAAATAACAAAAGTGTTCTGAAACCTTAAAGGTGAGATCAGAAGTGGAAATCTATATTTTTTTTTGAATGATTCAATTTTCTCAACTTGTTGAATGATTCAACTCCTCTTCCTCCCCAATTAAGGAAAAAATGGTACTCTGATAAACACTGCAGATAAGTGGTGCCAGTAATGGCAATCCCATGAACAGAAATAATTCTGAGGTTCTTATTTGCATTTTTATTTCAAATTTTAATAATAGCTAAATATTTCCATTGAAATTATTGGCTCCTTTGAATATATTTTTCTTTTGAATTATCTTTTGTGTAATATCTGGGAACATCTGGCCTAGTTAGCTAAAGGGTTGTAAGCCAGATGCACATTTATCTCTCCTCTGAGGCTGTTGTCACTCAAATGTAGATTGTTCAGGAGGCTCTCTTTTCTTATCCTTTGAGGTCCTTGTGACCTGACCATTTACCCTCATTGTGTGCAAAAAAGTGCCACTCAGTTTAAACAACCCACAACAAACAAATCAAATGTGGGCACTAAAGCATTAATCCTTAGCATACATAGAGGAATCATTGTGGTCAGTGCCACATAGCATATGAACAGCTTTTGTACTAGGTGAGATGAGATTTTTTTTTTAAGACTCATGCATATATATATTGTGAATTTGTAAGAAAATATTTCAGTAAAAATAGCCATATTTTCTATAATTATTACCATAAGATTCGATCTTGGTTTCAATGTTTCAATTAAAATTTATATGTTGTGGAATGATGAGTAGTCAGTTTCAAATCAGTTTTTAAACTTTCATGTGTAATGCACATTCCAAAAATATTTAATTTTTTTATTTATTGATTCTTTAGATTTATCAGGTTTTTCTTAATCATTTTGTAGTCTTAAAGAAGATTTATGATCAGTATAAACCCAATGCATATACATGTGCCTAAAGAGTATATGCAACTAAAAAAAAAATTAGGGAAATGAAAAATTTAATAAGAGAAATATTAACTGTTGTATTGGAATTATTGAAAAATGGGGGGAATTTGTTAAAAATTATTGTTGTTAGAATGAAAAATACTGTAAATTTTTAACTTTAAGAAAAAGTACAAAATTTCACTTTAATGTTTCTCAGCATGCTTACTGATTTATATCTGTTTTAGTTACTTGAGGGTAAGAATCTGGAAATACCTCAAAATTAATTTGGCCGTCAAAGTTCATTGTTAAAGTCTGCATTAAGGGTTAATAAATGCATTTTAAGTTGACTCGGATTGCAAATAGGTTTATATGGCTAGTACATAACTCTTGGATTTTATTTCATATAACCTTTGCCTAAATATGTCTTAGATTTAATATTCCTCAGTACTATAATCCATTTGTTCTATTGTATATTCTTTGATGTCAGAATAAGAGTAATTTTAGTTCATAAAATTTCTCAAATGCTTAAAATATTCCATTTTAACAAATAGAATGTTTAAAAGTAATATAGTATGTGACTCAGTTTATATTTACTTATTTCACATTTATATATATATTATTTTCCCAGAGTCACGGAGGATTGAGAAAAGTGGTGGCTATGTATTTCAAAATCAGACAGTTCCAACATCTTTTAATTTTGGAGGAACGCCTCTCTCATAAGCAGAAATAGATCGTAAATTTAGTCTAGGAGAAGCAGCTTTAATTGTTCCTCACCTGTACTTCCAAGACTTGAAGTCAGATGACAATATAAAATACTGTTATTGCCACTTCTGTCTCACAGACAACAGCTTTAGAGAATTTCTTCATGTGTTGGGAAGTGTTTAACAGTTGTTGATGGTGAAGACTGGTGAGGAAGGTCAACATCAACTCTCCAAAGAATTGGAAGGGCACAGTGATATCATTGTAAAATGTTAATTTATAAAGACTATGATGCAGATGTGCCATTTTTGGAGGAAGTCTGTTCACATCAATCTAACTCTTGTTGAATTGTGGTTCTGCATCTACCATTCTGAGTTTGCTGACATTGCTTTCTGCCACAAGGACACCACTGCTGGTTTGAAGCTTCATATTATTTACACAATTCTCTTTAATTGTTAAAAGCATGGTGCTGTGCACATGAACTGTATAACTTTTTTTTGCAATAGTTTAATCTTCTAAGTGATATATGTTTAAATTTGACAAATAAATACAAGTGTTGAGAGACTTGAAAAAGGCAAATAGATAAGTAATTGGCATTGTAATATCTTTATCGACATTGATCAGAATGCTTTAATTTTGTTCATAGCCTACGATATAAGTAATTTTATATTATCTGTATTTGTGGCATTTGTTCAGTATTCTCATTTTACCTCCAGTAAATGAAAATTGTAAGAGAAAGTCAGTCATATATTTTTCTCATTATATAAGAAAATGCTATAATTTTTTAGTAGGCAAACAGTAAGTTAAATTGAAGTTAACCTTTCAGTGTTATACATGTATAGTAGCTTTCTAATGCTTCTAACTTGTTTAATGCCTTCTTTACAGGTGACAAACTGGATAAATGTTGTTTTTTTCCAAGTTATATAGAAAATATTGGTTTATTCTTGGCATTAAGACATGATACTTGAAATACTTACATATTTGCTACAGATTATAAATGCAGATTGTATATATATATACACAGAAACCTCAATATCTGTAAATTTATAATTGTTTAAAAATGAGTTTTTGACACTGTTTTAGCTTTTGTATGAAAGTGAAATTAATAGTTTTCAGTTATATGGGATTGCACCACTTAATTATGAATTCTTCTCATATTGCTGTTTGCAAGTACGTTATTCAGTCTCCAAATTTTATGTTTGAAAACTGAACTACATACTTGCAGTGTAGTTAGATCTGTGTTTATATGTGAATACCTTTCAATTCAGTGCAGTTTTAATTTATATTACTTTCCCTTGTTAAGTGAAAACCTCAAAATTGCAGTATGAGCATATTTTAGACACTGATGGTGGATGTACTATATTTCAGCTCAATAAATTAAATAATTTTTGTTTTCTTAGTTGACTGCCTTTAAAAAATGTATTTAAAAAATGTAAAAATTTTTAAGAGGACATCAGGTTTAAATTGTGAATGCTGCAATGAAAGCAAAACTTAATGCACATTACCTTAATATATATAAAAGTTGCTTTTAAGAATACGATAGATCTTCCTTTGACGTAAAATGGCAGCATGTTAATGCCAGTTGCTCATAAGCTCAGTTGTTGGCATCTGTGTACAGAGAGCTTACTTGTATAAGCATATTAGTGTTTGACCTTTAATTTTTATGCTAAGTTATTATTGCAAAAAAAATTGTTTTGACTATGTGCTGTGTTACAGATGGTATAAAGATTAAGAAAAATTGTTTATGTGAGCAACTTAAGCATTTACACTATTTAAAAATTTGCATCTACACTTATCTGTTTCAGTCATCATCAGTGCACCTTTCAAACATCACTGTTTATTGTAATTAGTTGCATATGAGGGATCAGCAAAGAAATAATGAAACGTAAAGAAATGTATGTTCTAGATTTTAGAACATTTTAAGATTTTAATAATTTATGAACTTTTAAACTTATTTCTAAGTGCACAGATGCCAACTACTTTGTGTATCAGTTTTAAAAATTTTCATGAATGTTCTAAATGTAAATACTGGTATTTGTGTTAAATGAAGCCTTAGGTAAATGCAATTGATAGTTTGCAGATGAGGCTATGAAATATCCATTGAGTAAGTCTTCACCATAAGGCTTTTGTGAAGAAATCAGTATTGTTTAGAATAACTAATATTTAGAATTATACTTGCCAAAACATATAAAATCCATTGGAGAGTAAATTGTTATTCTTTTAACAGCTTTTCTCAAGTTACAAAAAATTAGGGGGAGGGGTAAGATCACAGTGAATTTTTTTAAGTTACTGTAAATGTGTAGAAGACACCAGAATAAATAAAATGATTAGCTTTAGAACATTAATATTTTTATTGAATGTTATTAATGTAAGTGTAAAACCCAAATAAAAAAACTGTTCTAATATTATTAAAATTGCTTGATTGTTAACTAACATATCTTAAGTTTTCAGTAAATTCTATCACCAAAGACAGCATTGCTTAGTGTCCCCAACTCTCATTGATAACATTGGCACACTTAAAAATTAAATATTTCTAAATAAAATCGAACTTGTTCATATTGATAGCTAAAGAAAAACTTTTCTAAAAATTTTCAGATTGGATATAGTTTTCTAGGATTGAGGAATTACCTGAGAAATTTACTAGAATATTGGACCTTAATATCTTTGCAACTGGCCATTTTTGCCCATTGTGCAGTAAAACTACCCCCCCCCCCCCCAATCCAATAGAAACTTAATTTTTTCATCCAAATTTTAAACCACTAACTTTGGGCCAAAGTTATATATTCAAGTAATTATAAAATAAATATAAATACCCCCTCAAGCAGCTGCTTGCCACAGAGGTCTGACAGGAAGTATTACTAAATCTAAATTATTAATTTTATTACTAACAATGTTCTGCAAAGATTGGCATCTGTGTCATAAAAACATTTGCTCAGCTTAGTGTAATACTTCGGAAATATATATACAAACTGAAAGTATATATAATTTCAATAACTTGATCAACTGTTTTTATGACAAAAACTAACTGTAATAAGAGTTGATTTTTTTTTTTTGCCAAATGTCTGAAAAAAGTTTCGAACGTTTTCCAAAATGTAAGCTACTTACAATGTTGTTTTTATATTGATTGTAGCTTTATATTCCCAGTGGCTCTAGTCTTTACACATTCGTTTCTATCTGTAAAACGTTTTCCTGGGGTGGGGGATATATTTCTCACTACATAATTAAATGGATGCATTAATCAAATTTAAAATGCTTTTAATACATGCAGAAACAGATTCATACCAATTTTAGAACTTTTTCATTTACACTAATTCATTGTTTTTTGTTGGTCCAGGGGAGTGCAGGTATTTATGCTAAAACATATAATTAATAGGTATACTTCATCACCAACATAATTCTATGTAACAGAAACCACAGTCTGCCAAATTGTAAAAGCAAAATGTTACTTACCTTATTAAAAAAACTCAATTTTTTTTACCATACTCTTGCATAACTGTTATTAATATATATTAAATATGCATATTACCATCTACTGCTACTTTTTTAATCTATATGATTATGCTCTTGGTGCATAAGTTTCTTGTTTGAATTAGCTAAACGAATGTATACAATTAACATGAGCTAATATATCTGGTCACGTCTTGATTTCACTTTTTGTAACAGTTGATAAAGTTCCTTTAAAACATGCTTTTCTCTAGAAAAAAAAATTTAATCTCATATAATCATAAAATGAACAAGTACATGCATATGCATAAAAGCACCTTAACAGCATGAGGAAACCATTACTCATTAGATAGATTCGATCAACTCCCTAAAATATTTATTCTCATTAAAAATTGTTAAATAATATTCTGTAAAAGATGAAGGTCAAATGACTATGCTTGGATTGGATTTGAATTTCGTTTCTAGAGATGGTGAGAAATCCTATGGTTCTTTTTTTAAATGGCTCCTTATGGAGTTTGATTTGCCCAACCCTGGCCTAAGTAATAGCCATGTTACACTAAGTCACTGATTTTTCTCTACTACTACAACTTTCGTTAAGTGTTTACCAAGACTACAAATCAACTGTTGAAAAGTATGAACTATATTTTTATGTATTTGTAGGTTTTATTGTTTCTTCAAGGAACTTTTAAGAATTCATTCTATTATGAAAAAGTGCCATTCTATGCTGTTATCAAATTTTAATTTTTTTAATGCTATTTTCTAGCAGCTACCTATCTGATGTATAAAAATTGCCAAAAAAACAGATGTATTTACATTTGGTGTTTTAAGCACTAGTTTAAATTCACCTTGTTTAAATCAAAATAAGAACAAAAAAATTGTGAATTTTTAAATAAAGTTTAAAACTTGTTTTAATTCAGCTTTTTATCATTGCTATTGCTATTTTCAACAATGCATAGTTATGGTTGTAGTGCACTGTTGCAACCACTAACAATATATAGTATTTACTTTTCAAGTTGCCTCTATCTCAAATCCATACACCTCGTGAATATCAGCCTTTGTAAAAAAATGTGCATGTAGGTGTCAAATACACATGTTGCCCGTTATGAGGCACTGAATATCATAACACTCCAGAGCGCCCTCTATTGATAAAGGTACAAATAATAAAGCAGTTACTTCACTTAAGCACCGTACATGCACATTCCAAATGCCCAGTATCAGTAGTGTCACTGCATGTCATGTGACAATCCAGCTAACATTTTACTATTCCCAATGTTTTAAAATTTGCATTGTCTTCCGTCAATGTGTGGGCAATGTATTGTTCTCTTTGTGCAGATAATGTGTTAGGACAAAAACTTCCTTCTACATATCTGGATTTCACTTTTTTTTATAACTAATCATGGTTGAGAAAAGTAATAGTCTGATTTAAATGAAATGCAATGTTTACACTTTTTTTTTACCCATTACCTTGAAATGCAGTATATTACAAAATGCATGTTGTCATCATTAAATTTCTTTAAGACATTTGTTATGAATATATATTAACCTTAATTCTATATTTTATGCAGTAACTGACTTCATAATTGTAATGTTTCCTACATGATTCCTGTTGAGTACAGACTTTTTGATACCTCTAAAAAAAAAGTTATAATTTCCATATGAAATTACATCTGTAATGTAATAAATCATACAATCTGTTTTAATACCAGTTTTTTTTTTGCATAATGACTTTTAATATAAAACACCTAAAATGCAGAGAAGCAATTTGTTATTAATTTCATATTCTTTTAATAAAAATAGAAATATTAGTTTACAAAAAAAAAACATGTACATTAACTCAGTTAATTTGGTGTTTTTGGTAGATAGACATTATATTTACACGTAGCTGATAATTTTCAAATAAATATCTGTAATTTTTTATCTGAACATTATTTACAACTTTTGTTATTAGGGATGTGTCATCTTTTTATCAGTTTAAGAATTCATACTTAAACGTGTTTGTAATGCAAACTATCAGTTGTGTATAGAACTTATGTCTTTAATGTACAATGCATTTGGTACTTTAAGATTTTATGTGCCTTTTTACAATAAACTCAAAAATAACTGGTAATATCTGACAAAAACTTTGTAGTATTTCGCCTGTTTTTTCACTGCAAGAGTTGGGAATAATCTTAATTGTATTGAATGAAATATAAACCTACTTATTCATAAAGATCTGCTACCGAGGTATAAATTTTATCAGAAGTTTCACAATATAATAATGTGAAATATTAAACAATAGTTTATCAGCAAAGATTTGCAATATTGCTCAAACTGTCCAAAATGTCTTACCATTGATTTTCGTTTAAACTTTCTGATGTGATGTATGATATTCACAGTCTATGACTGTCACAATGCAGTAATTATAAGGTGCTTGTTTGTTGAATTGTGCTGTAGACTTTGTACATATTTAGTGTGGAAAAATGTTTAGAGTTTGAACAGTATTCATTAAAATAATACACTGAATATAAGTAATGCTAACTGACCCCTAAAGTACCACAGAAACATTAACATTTTGTATCGTGCTAATATTAATGTAAAATAATCGTAAGTAAATTAAAAGATCATTGGTACATTTTTTGGATTTTTCTACAACTGGTCTTTTTTAGTAATTGTGTTGGTGCATGTTTGCCACAGTTTTTTTTTTTTAAATGGGAATCTAATTTTTGTGTTGACCTTGTGTGTTTATAGAGAAATATAGAGTGGGATTATGGTAAAAATTTACAGGTTTTGCTCATCGCACTTCTCTGTTTAATAGCCCACATTTCAGTACTTTGCTGCTAAAGGAATGATATGCGAGAATCGGCTTCCAAAATACCCCAATATATTAGTATTGCAATAAAAGAAATCATACTAGGTTCCACTTAAAACTGTGTATTCAATAAGAGCAAGCAACATAACTTTTTTAATGCATAAAGCTTATATTTAAAAATTTCTTGATATTTTAATCTTTTTTTTAATAAAACATTCTGTGTTGTATAAAATTTTAAATTGTTTATGCTTTGAAAGCATTATTCCCAAAACTTGGCCATGAAAGTAATGATACTTTAGGGGTTGACTAGTTCATTTAGGTGCAAATAGTTAAGAAGCCACAATTGGTGATATGGCTTCTAAAACACCAAGTGATGCTACCATTTCTATATTTTATGTGTGTACATGTGTTAATTATACTGTAGCAAAATCAAGGCTATGACCCAATTCAAACAGCTAAACCATATTACTTCTCAGCAGGTCATTGGATTTATTTTTATGTTAACTTTCATAGTAATATTTTTAATTCATGACTGAATTGTCTCTACTTTTTTCTTTTATGGGTTCACTGAATTCCTAAAATATGTTCAACTGGGGTTTTTATATGCATATTCCTCAGTATGACTTTGTTCATAATACAATACTGGCAAATGATTTGACATGTGAAAGAGTATTTAGCAGTGTCAAAACCCCTCGTTGTTGTAGGGGATAATGTTACAGTACAGAAAGTGACAGAGGGGCATTTTGTTATACTCTTATGGAAATTTGCAAACAAAAGATGCACTATACGATTGTATTATAATTGTGAAATCAGTATGTAAAGCCGTCTTTCCGTCATTTGAATTGTTCTGGTTATGTTTAATATAAAATAAAAGTGCCTGCTCTTCTATGTTTTGTCGGTTGTCACTGATTTTTAATGTGATTTTTTTCCCATATATTTTTATTTCAATTTGATCTTCAGCCCATATAAAGAAGTTAATCATATTGTCAGTATAAAAAATTTAGTTTATTGCAGCTTAATTTTGCTACCATTATAGAATGTCGTGAAAAATAGTATTTATCTATATTATCTTAATTGGTAAAAAATATCCTTAAGCCAGTGACATATCCAAAAAGGAGGTGTTGAACGAATTCAGGTATAATGTTCAGTTGGGGTTTTTATATGCTTGTTCGTAATATAATACTAGCAATTGATTGGCATATGAAAGAGTACTTTAGCATCGTCAGAACCCCTCGTTTATTGTACGGGATAATGTTACAATAACGTAATTTTAGCATTTTACTATGCTCTTACGGAAATTTCCAAAAAGATGTACTATGCAATTGTCTTCCAATCGTGAAATCGGTGTAAGGCAAACCATTGATTTAAATCCTCTCCCTCCCATTGAGGGGGCGGGGGTGCCTCAGTTGGTAGCGCGCTAGGCTCGTAATCTGTAGTTCCCAGGTTCGAGTCCCAGCTGGGTCAGCGTTGAGATTTATCTCCGCAAAATTCCCCGCCCTGCCCACGGTCAGTAGGGGACACCGATGGGCTTGGAAAGGCCGCCGTCCGTCGGATGGGACGTTAAGCCGTGGCCCCATGTGCGGGAGAGACATACCCTGTGCACGTTAAAGAACACGCTGGATGGCCTTGATGGGAGACTACCATCTGTCTCCCAACAGCTGTTCCAGTGGGTCCCCCTCCCCAACCTTCTCTGAGCCTTCGGGGTCCATGTGACCTGGCCATTTAGCCCATGGTGTGCAAAAAAGTGCCGCTCAGAGGTAAAACAACCCTCCCATTGAGGGCTTTAGAAAAAAAAGCATGAATGTCATTCAAGACGACACCTTTATTGGAAGCTTCTGGGTACGCCATAGCCTAAAGCAGTCCACTGGTTACAAATATGTGAAACAATATCTTGTAAAGGTTTGCCACAACAGAAAGACAACATCGGCCTCCTAATAACTGTCCAATCTGTTCGTTCTCCCAACCTTATCTGAATACTTGTAACCTGGCCATTTAGTCCACTGTGTGCACCAACCTAAAATTGTCACTGAGAGGTGAAAGAACCTGGCATTCTATTACTGCTTTAAAACTTTGCTTGGGCTCCCTCCGAAAGCATTTTCTGGCTACATACGCGGCGGTATAGAAGCAAAATAACAATCATGTACAGAAAAGGTGGGGAAGGGAATTAAATAACTCAATTGCACTGCAAAGAAATAAAGGATACAACGAAAAGAATATATTAAACAACTTTATCTTTAAAAAGAAATAAAAATTCTATAAGCCAGTTAAATATGAGAACACATTTCCGCATAAAACGTTTATTTCGAAGTTAATTATCTGTATTTAAATAGTGATAATGTCTTCGAGTTCTGAATTAACACTTAATGAACAACACTAAATGATTAGTAGACCAACTAAAGTTTTATAATAAAGGATTTGTGAAATTTCGAGGTAATATGCAAAGGTATAGCAGCAATATTCCTTAAAAATTCTTATTTATAATTGACGGAGGAACCGATTTTGGCTTCGTCGTATCGACGTCCTGTAGGGAGCAACTTCGAGGACAGCCCTTCGGGACCGCTGAAGAAGCTCCTTCCCGTTATCGTAGGAGCACGAGGTTCGGAGTATCGTCTCATTCAACTACAGCATAGATTCCCAACGGGGGCGACCGCCCCCCAGTGGGCGCTGGAGCCTTCCATGGGGGCGGTAGCGGATCCAGAGGCAAATGGGGGACGTTGGGGCAGTCAAATAAATAAATTTAATGGAATTTTCTGTGACAACCTTTTTATCTCTTCTATTCTGTGGTTTCTTCCTGGTGATTCTGGTCATCCACTACCTCATCCGTCATGTACAGCTTTTCAACTGCAGCTTGGACAATAAGTTCCCTGCTACCGCCTACTAGCGTACTGGTACGTCTGAAGTCGACTGAGATGCTCTCAAAAGTTCTCTTCAAGATCACAGATTGGATATAAGCTTCAATATGTTTTCCCACTCCAAGTCGCTTTGAGTATGCTTTATGGTACGTAGTTACAATACCATCCCACGTCAGAATATAAGGTATAATATTAACATTACACTTGTGAATTAGGCTCAACTCATTAGCCAGCAGATCATACTTCCTCTTCTTTTCAACCTCTACTATCTGCAGTTATCCTGAGATGTTATTCCTACTTCAATAATTGTAATCTCATTCAGTTACTAACTATATCAGGCTTATTATGATGGACTTGTGTGTCCGTCCTGATAATCAAATCAACCTTGATGCAATAATAATATAATAATAATATATTTTTTAATATAATAAAATACTTTGAAAATACCTGTTTTCATGAATAAATATTTTATCTAGCTATGTAAATATCTTATTGTTATCGCGTTCATAAGCATTTTTAAATTAGCATTAGGTATACCTATACCTAATTTGTTTTAGTTTAGAATAGATTGACGGTGACAAGTCCTTGCAAGTTGGTAGGCAAACACGCGGTTCATGCAATTTAACATGTTTCGACAAGAATATGGGAGCTTGAAATGACGTTTACGGAGCAAGTGCGCCGGCATCGCAAACACAATGCGTGCACAAAATCAAATCTATAAAAGCGATAGCTCTAGGAATGTTTTATATTTTTATGTGCTTCGCCGTGCCGTGATAAATAGTCGTGAGTGATAAGTGTTAAAAGTCATTATAAACATTATTTTTATAACTATAAATCTGTTGAGAAGTTAATTTGTATTTGAAAATGTCTGAATCTACATCTAAAAAGAAATGCCGGCAGTACAGTATTGAGTATTTGAAATATGAATTTACGTACTCTCCTACAAACCAATCATTACCTATGTGTTTAATTTGCCGAAAAGTTTTTTCAAATGAAGCTATGAAACCTTCTAGGCTACAAGAGCATTTAAATAAAATGCATGCTGATAAGAAGAACAAAGATTTATCCTATTTTCAAGAACTGGAAAAGCAATATTTAAAACTGCTAACTATGTCAAACCTTTTTGCGTCGTCTAAACAAGATGATGGACTACGAGCCTCATATAACGTTTCATTGTTAATCGCAAAAGCAGGAAAACCATACACAATTGGCGAGGAATAATTTTGCCGGCAGTCAAAGAGATATTAAAAACTTCATCATAAGACACCGTCAGATATCAAAAAATTCCTCTCAGTAATAATTCAGTGCAAAGAAGAATAGATGAAATGGTAAAAGACGTTGAAATATCATTATGTGGTTACTTAAAGACTTGCAAATTTCCCATTCAACTCGATGAATCAACTCTACCAAATAACGAAGCTCTACTCTTATCATACGTACGATTTATCAAAGAAGAAAAAATTCATGAAGAGTTATTATTTGCTAAAAATTTGGAATCTGATACAAAGGGAAAATCTATATTTAATACCATGCAAAAGTTTTTTCAAGAGAAAGAAATTCCTATTTGCAATATTTTGTCTGCTGCTACTGATGGTGCTCCAGCAGTGACAGGGCGTCATAAGGGTTTCATAGCGCATTTGAAACAAGCAGTACCAAATGTACTCGCTGTACAATTGTATTATTCATCGTCAGCATTTGGTTGCAAAAAATTTGAATAAACGTCTGCATACGTCGCTCCATTACGTTATTAAAGCAATTCATTGAATGACCGATTATTTGGTAAGCTTTGTAATGAAAATGATGAAGATTACAATCACTTGCTGCTGCACACAGAAGTATGTTGGCTCTCTATAGGTGTTTGTCTGAATCGTTTTTTCAATCTATTTGACTCAGTACTGGACTTTCTTGAAGACAGAGACGAAAAATTGCGCGAAAACCTGATTACGTCAAAAAATAACATCGCTTATTTGACAGACCTGTTTAAAATATTTAATCAAGTTAATTTACAATTGCAAGGTGATGAGTTGAATTTAATTGAAACAAAAACGTCATAGCTGCTTTTGCGGGAAAATTTATTCTATTCAAACGAAATCTAGGTAGAGGTGAATACAACCACTTTCCCGCATTATCAGCAGTCTCTGCAAAACCGGAAGATTTACTTACTTACTGCCACTTGGAAGTTCTTCATGTTGATTTTACGGAGCGTTTCCAAGATATTTTAAACATGAATATACCGAGTTAGGTTTTAGATCCTTTCGCAAACACAGATACTGAAGAATCATCAAATTTGGAAGAGGAACTCTTAGAACTCACGACTAACGAAGCACTCAAAGTAAAATTCAAACATGGATACCAAGAGTTCTGGCTTCAAAAATCAATACCGGTTCTCTACCCTAGATTGTGGGCAATAGTACAGAAGTTTTTAATTTCATTTCCTTCGTCCTATATGGCTGAGCGTGGATTCAGTGCAGTAGCTAATTTACTGTCAAAGAAGAGGAACAGACTACACATTACTGAACGTGGCGATCTGCGATTGATGTTAACGAAATTGGAACCCGACATTAACAAATTGTTAACACTCCACCAACCTCAACCATCTCATTAATTTTTTTTATTTATTATTAATTTTGTGTTATCTCATTATTTCTTATTGATTCTGTGTTTATTTTTAAAATTTTAATAAACAATTTTATTGTACATTTGGTTGTCGTTTTATTAATTTCGGCTTTATGATTTTTAATAGATAAACAAATAAATTAGGTACAGATAATATGCAACAATATTTTAATATTTCATATAAAATTAACTATTATGGACTAGGGGGGGGGGTTGAAATTTTTGTTCTCTTCTGAAGGGGGCGATGGTCCAGAAAAGGTTGGGAATCACTGAACTACAACGATTAAAAATACAATATTAATTTTATTAATAGTCCATCAATGAACGTAATAGAATTAAGGATGAATTGATATGATGTAGTTGGATCGCACTGATTGTATATAATCCTGGTGCTGACCATATACAATCAACCGAAATGGAATAATTGCTCAGTTTGAGTGTGCTTCTGTTGAGGAAAAATCTTCCCCTGTTTTCTTTGTGGGTTGAGAGCCTGAAGTGAATGTGTTCACAGGAAGGATGCGTTTATCAGCTGGCGGATAATCCTGATCTGAGGCCATCGCAGGTACCTGAACTTTACTGGCATTGTCAAACCTACATTGGAGGAAATCTTCCAGTGTAGATGACTTCATCCTTTAGTATTGAGGGAAACAGGTGATGTCAGCACTTCCTCTCTCAATAAAGTTTCTTTAAACATCCCAATGCCGTCCCGTGGCCGAGTGGTTAGCACGCTTGGCTACTGATCTAAGGGACCTGGATTCGAGCCCCGGATTTAGGCATGGATGTGTATGTCGTTTTTCTGCTGAGGTCCTGCCATCCTCTCAGATCTTCTACTATGGCATATAAACTGATAGACTCCTGTCAGACCTCTGTGGCAAGCAGCTGCTTGAGGGGGTATTTATTATTTTTTTTTTAAACATCCCAATAACCATTTTCTCTCCACGAGTAGTTTGAATGTGAGGACTTTGCACAGTGATTATTCTCTTGATGTTCTCACTCAGTATAACGGTGAAATTATTCCACCGTTATAAATTAGATATTCTCGGCGTGCAAGAGACCAGATCGACACATTTCTCTTTTTAAGGTGGGAAGATAAAAAGCATTCCTAAGCTGTAGGTTTGAAGAAGTTCAAAATGTTTCTTACAGCTAAATTTCAAATAAGCATGTTATACCCCCAATGAAAATGAGAAATTGGTTTTTGGACAACTTCAGTATATTTTGAATTCTGTAAAGAAAGTAGATATTACCTATGTTTTGGTGACTTAAATGCTAAAGTTGATACTAATTTTGACATTTGATGAGGGGTGATAAATCCCTTTGATATTGGTAACTGCAATGGGCAACATCTACAAGTAAGTAAACTTAATGGTTTGAGAATAACACTCATTACAAACCTCGCAACATAAGCACACACGGGTTTCACCAGGTGGGCTGTATAAGAATATGATTATCTATTAACTGACATCAAATTTGCTAGTTCTGTTAGGAATTACCAGGTAACAGGGAAGCTGAAATTAGATATAACCATTACCTTGTTAAAAGTGTTGCACTAAGAATTAACACTAAAGCTCAAAGACCCAGTTATTGCCAAAGCTTACCATTATAGACTACTAAGTCATTATGGTTTGCTTACTATTAAAGTTGAGGAAGAATCGTACCGTATTAAACATTCTTTTCTTGAAACTAACTACTCTTTTAGGTAAAAGGAAGCAGTGGAGGCAAAATTGTTTGAGTGATAAGGCACTGGAGTTTATTTCAGAAAGAAAACTGCAGGAATGTCAATACTTTACTAGTACTAATAGAAAAACAGATAATGTTTTTTTTTTGTGTGTGATAGCAAACTGACAGGTATACAGGGATTGAAGGATAAAAAAGGTAAGGCAGGGCCAGACTTAGACCTGAGGGTTTAAGCTATGTCATATTTAAGAGTCCCTAAGCTATACAAATTTAAGAGGAGTCAGCAATCTCCTTTGAGCAGCATATTGTGCAGAGAAACTTGGTTTGGCTATGTTGCCCGTGTGCATAACTAGATTGATTATTAAGGTTACGAAACAGTGTGCCTAAAGGCCTCAGAAAGAAGGGTGGGGGAAGATAGATTTGTTTGGAGAGCGAAATTTCATAATCTTGTCGAACCTCCATAGCCCATGGCTGCTTGAAAATGATGATGATTCAGTTAGCTAGAACTGGTGCCTTTCGCTAACTGCTGCTCACGGCGGTTTTGCAGGAGAAGCAAAGGGTCGTGGCAAGAACATTGCGCCACCTCTTGCGATGTTTAATGTTTTCGTATTATATAAATTTAAGTCCCATTTTAATTAATAAAATGTTTAACATTAAAAAGTAATTATTGCACCAAAAATTAATTACTAATCGTATAAATAGGATCATTAAATGATTCTTTGTGAAATCAGACCTAGCAATTTACGTCATGCAATCAGTTGCTTGAAGGATCATTATTTTTTAAGTAATACAAAGCTATTTTTCTAAATTCTACTTGTGCAATCAATGGTACAATATGGCATATTGATTTTGTTTTTAATTCTCTGAAGAATAAATACGTGAGCTGATATGTTGAACATGATATCGCTCTAGAACTGAGACATTCTCGCTTCTTGCCACCCGTCACGTGTTATAATGTGTGAGCGTCAAGAAATTGTCATGCGCAGTCTATCCTATCTATGGTCGAAGAATACGTGAATAACAACATAAAAACAAATTCTGAAAAAAGGATTGGAAGAAAATAGCTTATATAAGAAAAAATCTAGTTGCCCACGGAGAGAATGGGTGAATTGAAATTTATGACAGGTGTAAATTGAAAAATTATGTAAGTGTAACATTCTGCTTTGTTTCAGGTACTTTACAGCTGCATGAAGAAATCGGGTCCGAGGGAAGACCAAACAAAGCATTTGAATTGTTGTGGACTGGAAAAGGGCGTGTAGTGTTCTAGGCTTTCATAGCAGCAATAGTCCTTAATAATAATAATTCTTACTCTATTTATTATATACACTAATTGTCATGTTGGATATTACGACTAACTCCGATACGACATTAATGATTTTGGAAAAGCCGCCATCTATTGAATGGGTCATGAAGCCGTAGCCCCACGTGCAGCAGAACCATACTTTGTGCACGTTAAAAAACATTGAATGACATTGACAGCAACTTGCACAGGGTATTGTTCTCCTGCTCACAAAGCTAATTTTCCTCCTGCTCACAAAGCAAAGTTTAACGTCTCATCGTACAGACGGCGACCTTTCCAAGTTTATCGCAGTTTCTTTTCTGATAGAGGGCAAGGTGGGATTTTCAGAGATAAATCTTTACACTAACACAGTTGAGTGGGTTGAGACTCGAACAAGAGAGCTAAAGATTATGACCCTGGAACATAACCGACTAAGCTAACCCCACCCCACATTATATATATCGGCATTACGATATCTTCTTTTTAAAGAACTAACTATAGGTTCTCTTGTTATAGTGGATATGCAGTTTGCATAAACAATCCGAAAGCACTTAACCATGAAAAACAAATGCTTTAACCGGTAGGCCATTCAAAACGGTATCACTATGTTTGTTTTTTCCTTCTTATTTTGCTTAATAAAATCAATTTGAAAGAGCTAATGCTTATTAAAATTCCATATTTCAATGAATACATAAAAATATCTGCTTGTAACGTTTGCAAAAATTGTGTTTTGACATTCATCAAAATCGCTTTGAAAAACAAAGTAATATCAAATCAGATGTATTCGAAAGAATATTTCATAGCTCGAATTTTAGATGAGTTTAATGTCAAAATAACTATTTTGAATCGTGTTAAATAAAAATAATTTAAAAATTGGCCTGTTATATGAGGGAACTATATTTAAGTATTATAAGTAAAATAGTGAGTGGTTGCAAGGTGTAAGGGAAGGGTAGTGGCTTTGGTGCACTGCTGAATGTTAAGCGTTGAGCTTTAGGAGAACGAGTTTTAATTGAATAAATTGCTTCGCCCCTTACATCACAACTTGAAAAGGAACGAGTAAGTAGTAAGTTATTTCCTTTGTACGCTAATTTATCTTGTAATCGGCGAATATGAACTTTTTTTTTATGCCTATTACATTTAAGCCTTATGCCATCCAAAGTGCAGGATACCGGTAAATCGAAATATCCAGGATGTATTTACTGTAAACGAGGTTTTAATTTCATGCTTGCTATTAAAATAATCTTTTATAACTGTTAGATATTTCTTTTTCAATGTTTCATATTTAAATAATGAAAATTTTTCTTTTATGTGGAAAACATTCATAGGACCCATGCTGACTGCATATTATTTAACCAAGAACTAAGACTAAACGTAATTCCGTTGAGTGATTTTTATCGAAAAATAAATATGTAAAGAATTTACTCTAGAAAAGTGTAAATATACGCAGTGTTATAAACGTGTAAACCAGGCAAATTAATAACGTTTTTAAATACATAACCTTTTTTTAATGGCACAATTTGTTAAATGTGCAACACTTAAGCACAGTAGCTATTTATGATCATAACTCATGTAGATGATTGGATGGCTGCACATATGAGTGCTAGTAAATAATCTAGCTCCTGCATTACAGGGGGGGGGGGAACTATGCCCTCCTAAAAAATTAGCAAAAGTTTAAATATAGTACAAATGTAATAAATATAAACTACCTTTTGATATATTCATCAAAGAGAAAAAGTAATTATGCTCTTATAATCTAGGGGAGATTCTTATTCAGTATCTTGGGTATTAGGTGGTACAACTTTGTAAGTAATGATGAGGATAGGCAAAGCAGTCTGCAACGTAATTTAAGTAGCATATTGTGCAGAGAGAGACTGTTGGTTTGGCCATGTTACCTGTATGCATAACTATAGAAGAGTGAATAGAGGGTTATAAACAGTGTTCCTAAAGGCTTCAGAAAGGATGTGGATGGGCAGACAGTGTCAAACAGGATCTTGTTGGAATTGGTCTTCAGTGGCCAGATGTAGCTGAGGACAGATGTGTTTGGAGAACTGCACAATTAGTTTGAACCTCTGTAGCCCATGGCTGCTGGATGATGATGACTCTAGGAGGAGATTTTTTTTTACAACACTGATTTGCCACTTATTCTAATGCCTCTGACTTTATAGTAAAACTTACTTAAAGTCTATTTTGGCAAACTAAAATGAGGCCAAACAAATTGACAATGAAATTTTATATCGATAAACTGTACTATTGTCCATTATATACAGTATCATAAGAACTAAAATCATTAGAAAAATAAGTAACACACCTCTGTTAAATAATTTCTAGAGTTTACTTCATACTAGATTTCACTGGCTTTAGAATAGTAGTTTCCTTGTAGCACAAAATTTGAACATCTATAGTTCAGATTATGTATACATTTCTGTTTTCTCATGATCAGTAACACTATGAAAACAACTGACATTCATCAAGAACACAAAATAAGATAATGATATATTCAGTTAAAGAGTATTTTTAAGAATATTTTGCCATGAATTTCAATTTCTTAGAGAAAAATACTGTTTTAAAAGCTGCTGTAGCTCTGGTCATGGACAGTAACTAGAGCTATAGCAGGATAAGAGGAGTGCTTGTTCAGGGAACAAGTATTAAGAGGGTATAATTTTAACAGATTTCACTCTAGGCAATATATGGACTTATGCTTAATGTTTAATAATTGGGTAAAAAGGTAAATTATTTTCTAGCCATCCCTATGCCCCTGACTGACAATTGGTCTCTTGTATGAATTACCATCTGTTGACACCCTTAGCATAATTGTTTCATTTAGAGAGCTAAATATACATTTTTAGGCAAAAAAACCTTAAGCAGCCATAAGTTACCAAGGTCCAACCAGACTGTAGTTTTGTTCTCTAATTCCATATTTAGCAACATCTTTAAGATCTGATCAGTAAATAGTATCCACAGAGTTACCTGTTGATCTTCAGGTCAGTAAATCAATAAATAGTTCTGTATAAAATTATTTATTGACTTTAAAGTCAACAAATAACTCTGTGGATATTATTTATTGATTAAATCATTAATTATATTATTAGTCTGAGTGACTTATTTACATCTTACTCAAGTACAACATTAAAAAAAAATAGTTGCCATTCCCAATCATAGATGATGCCAAATCCAGGTGCCAAATCGTGGGAGATTGATAAGTCTCATTGTTGGAAAAAGGCGGAGTTGGCATTTAGTGATCTTGCAACACTGACATATATCAGGAAAGGTGGGTTTGAATCCTGTACATGATGAAAACTTTTTTACACAAAAATCTTTTAAGATCTGTCCAATGCTTTCTAGACCTACCCCTTCCCCCTTTCCTAAGGTTTTTATATACATCCTTTATGATTTCTAATTTGTGGTTCTGCTTGGTGGCATTTGTCCAAATTCACCTCTCCTTTCATAGCAGACTACTTAAAGTTGATTGATGAGAGCATAAAGCCCAAGTATAATTATTAGATCTATGCTTCTATTTTATTCACACTCCTAGTTTCTTAATACTTCAAGCAGCAGTTCCAGTTGTTTTGCTTACCTGATGTTTCATATTTCCAATATCTGTCATACAACTCTCATGTTTTGATTAAAGTGAACATGTATATGGCTATGGTATACACTTGCTTTAGAGCACAACTGTACGACTATATAAAAGAACTGAAGCAGCATTGGATCAGATTTTCTCTGCATTGATTATCAAAAGATACTCTACTAGCAGCCTAATTAACAGCTGTTATGTAAGACCTTAACACTATATGCTAGGATTCTGTTTTGCTAGCTTTTCACATCTCCCACTTCCAAAGCTTCTTAGCTCACAACGTAATTAAACAAGAAAGGTAAGGGAATACAGCAGTAATTTTCAATGTAGCCTTAACTCCTGTTGTAACACTGAAGCAATCATTTCAGGTTGCATGAATTCTCATTCATACTTGTTTTCTTGTTTTGCAGATTATAGCCTTAGTTGCTAATGCATTGTAAAAACCCTAATCCAAACATGACTGTTATATTACAAAGACCATTGTTGACTAACTAGTGATGTCTAGCAACTTACTAAAGGTGTATGATTCATAGTTGAGGTTGCAACTAAGATTAACAATTGAAACTGAGCATTCCATTTTATCTTTTTCTTTAAATTCTACTGAAAAAATATATTAATACCAAATCATTGACAAGGCTTTGGAAAGTATAATATTATTATAAGATAGCAAAAGTAATATGTCAAGTTTTATTATCAAATAAAATGTTTATTTTCTTTTTTATGATTTTATCAATTATTTAGTATGTATACATCAATGTAAGTTATGTGGTGTAATATGATTATATAAATCATTACTTTTCAAATTACCAGGCTAAAAATAATTATAGAATTTGCATATTATGAAAGTAAAAAATCAAACTCAAAACTCTACACCTTGCCTATTCTGTTTTTCATGTATATCAATGAATTATGTAACTTTCAGATAAAAAGGAATCTACCTTTGCAGATTATGTGAAAGGATATTGTTCTAAATCCATTTCAGTTATGATTTTTTAACAATATTCAGTAGTTAAAGAGTTACAGAAATGATTAATAGCAACTTAGGCTCAGAATCGGAACCCCTTCAATATCTGGTCTTGATAGCAACATTTCCTTAAAAATTTATCCCAACAGTTAAAGTGTGAGTAATAAACTATATCAATAGATCAAAGGGGTGTCAATAGATCAAGGTAAGTTTGTAGATAATGTTTCAGTTTTCATAAATTGTGTGATGAGCGTAGCTGAACAGATGCAATGATAAATAGCATTAATTCTTAAACTAGAATCTCCTTTCCACATTTAATAAAAATACACCAGAACTAAATAATTTCATCCAAGACAACAATTTTAAATAGCACATATTTTTTTTTAAAAAAAGGGACGAAATGATGTCATTGAAAGCAACTATAAACAATGCATATTGCTAAACAACAAGAATTGGTTCCACACTTTCAAAAAAAAGACAAAAAATAATGTCATCACAGACTGCTAATGCAAATAAAACATAATTCTAAAAAAAAATTATCCCCTCAAGCAGCTGCTTGCCAACAAACTAAAAAAAAAATAAAACTCTGAACAAAATAATTCCATTAGACACGACTGATGTAAGCAAAGCATGGTACTTAATATGAAACTTGGTTCTTTAAATTATAAACTAGACATTAAACAAATTTACACTGTTTACACTAATGTAGGAAAAATATTACACAATAATAAAGATTTAAGATCTTTATATCATTTGAAAAATTATAACTTATTCCTGTTATGACAATCAGTAGTTTACATATAGTACTTTACTGTTTTTGGTTGCAGCAGGATTTCAGTTGATAAGTATCCTTTGATTCAGTCATGGATATCTGTATGTTGCTGAAACTAAGATTTTAAGTTAAAATAAGGTTCATTTTCAAATTGCAAATAGCATACTTGATTAAATGTGTCTGTGCAAATTTCTATACGAAGTATTGATGTGTATTGATGATGTATTGTACATATGCCTGTTTATGTTGCAAGAAAGGAAATGAATTTTGAACAGTAGGTCTTTGTTTTCCCAAAGTATTATTTCTCATTCACAATCCCATATCTCCATCTCAGAAATCTGTTAAGTAATCCCAGTAATGTAATACAAGAATTAAAATTATTTGCATTGGCAGTAATGCATGTAAGAATTGGTGTAACTAATAGTGCAGATGCCTCTGGGCCTAGGCAGGATAGGGGGTCCATGCATGGGCCATGTAATTTTCCATGGGGTCCCTCTATCATAGAGCAAAGGGATGCTGCTAGCCTCCCTGAGCTTCTAGGAGCACTTTTTACCTATCTTACTATTGCTTTTGGCTTTGACATTTGTCAGTTGGTCATTCGGTCTGTTTGTGGATTTGACAAAAGGTTGTTCCACCATATCTTTTGAATGCTATGGAGAAACTGAATGATTTATGTGCCAAATGAAAGTTTGTGATGTGGGGAGTGTCGTAGGCTATAAAACACTTACCACCCCCCTGTGCTTTCTTCCCTCCTAAAAAGGGGAAATGTGAAAACTATTCTCAAGTTTTATCTCTAGAACATGAAGGCTGAAAGTAACAAGCTATATGTCGAATGAAATCTTCTGATGCAGGGAATATCATAGGCTATGAAAAATTGACCCCCCTGTGCTTTCTTCCCCCCTAAAAAGGGATGAAGGGAAAATGATTGGTCCCCTGTATCTCCTGAATGCAATTACAGAAAGTAATGAGTTATATGTCCAATGAAAGCTTGTAATGCGGGGAGTGTCGTAGACTATAAAATATTAACCCTCCCCATGCTTTCTTCCCCGCTAAAAAATGGGAACAATGCAAAAACAATTGTTCCTCTATATCTCCTGAACACAAGTGCAGAAAGTAAAGAGCTATATGTTGAATGAAAGCTTGTGAGTGGGGAATTGGACACTCCCTTCTCTGCTCACCTCCCACCTAAAATATGGGAAATGTAAAAGTCGTTCTACTATATCATCAGAACTCGAGGGCCTACAGTTACGAGTTAAGTGTCAAAGCTTGTAAAATGATGTTAGCATAAGTTATTTATAATTTTGCCCCCACTATTTCCCTTTGATAAAATATGGGGGGGTTGCAGGGTTGAATTTTAACGAATTGTATCGTATATTAAAGCTTGTGACATCTGTAATGTTGTGGGCTACCTCAAAAGGGTGGTAGATGTGCTCGATGTTTGAGCCATATATAAAATTTCTGAAGGTAGGTGCTTTTAGTGACAACAAAAAAAATAAAAGTTAAAAGATTTTTAAAATACAGATTCTAGTATTCGTATTCACTTCGAAGAAAGATAGGGCACCGATTTGCCTACTCAACAAGATTACCAGCACCCTATCTTCCTTCGAAGTGAATACGAATTCAGTGACTGATTGCACCAATGATATGCTTTAGGTTTATTTTCTACTTTTTAGGGCCATATAGGAAGATGGGTATTTTTTAAGTTTTTTAATTTATATTTTTTCAAGAGTCAACTGTATCTCTAAAATATTTTTATAGTTACAAATATGCTGCTTACATGTTACATTTGCACAATTGGACAATATAGATATTTCTTTATACAATAGAGTTGATGGATTGCAGATGCATGATGATGAGAAGGAGGCCCCCTCTTACTAACCTGCTCCCCAGGCCCTTGCATAGTTATGTCCCTAATCCAACCTATGACCCACCAATGATTTTAATTTTGCTCACGATAATATATTGAGACCATAATATTATATTTGATATAATATATACGATAATATATTTGACCAATTATTTGACCAATGATTTTTTTAAATGGGGAAAATGGAAGAGATAAAAGAACAGTGTGTTTGCATCGAGGTTTGTTTCAATTTGGCGCATCATAGTCTTATTCGCTAACAACCATGAAATGCTTAGACACTCATTCAATGACAATGCTACAGACCAAACTCAGACTTTTGAGTGTTTCTCGTGTTTAAAATATGGGTAAACATTGGTAGAAGATTCTAAATGTTCTGGTTGGCCCTCAACAAGATGCACAGATGAGAATGTGGAGCAAGTTCATCAGGTCATCCAAAAGGACTGTGAATGAACAATTACATAGGGCATTCATGGCTGTTCAACAATTACATGGGCTCTTGATATGCATTTGCAGAACAAAAACCATTGCACTTACCTCAACAAAACTTTTATTATCCGTCAAAGTATCTGTGCAAAGTTGCAGATGTCTATGCCAATTCTGGAACACTTAGTGGTACTCCTCTTGGGGAATACCACTAAAAAAACTCTGAATTAATGCATTTTGTAAGGTTCACCCTTGAAAAAAGCCTCCCAGCAAGTTCCTTTTTAATTTTTGGAAACAACCAAAAGTGGTATAGGGGGAAAGAGTGAATATGCAGAATGGGGTAGCTTTTTTTCCTGCTTCAGATAGGTTGTAACTTGCTGGGTTTTGTGAGCACTGGCATCAAGCAATGAATTTTAACTTTTATCATGGGGGCAGAATAGTTACATCAAGACTGGGCTAGGAGGGCAGGGAGACAAGGGTACTATAAGAGCAGGCATGTCAAACTCGTTAACCACCGAGGGCCATATTAAGTATTATATATTAAATCGCGGGCCGCAGAACAAAAAAAAAGGATGAAAATTGTTATGTGCAAACTAGACTAGAATGCAGTATTCATTCACTGACTGCTAACAAATAGCTTCCGACTCTACTGGCATTTCGTGACTCATTGCCATGCGCAAAGTACGTACATTTGAATGACCTCGAGACGTGTATACATGTCGAAGCCCGATCGTAGAATTGCTCATATCATGAAATGCCACTATTTCATGAAATGATCGGGCATTTCATGATATGAGCAATTCTACGATCGGGCTCCGACATATACATTTATGCGCAATAGTTTCCCTTATATATAAATGGAAATGTTTTCTGAAATACGTTTATTTAATTCATGTACCATGTACGTACTTATCATTTTAATTAAAGAATCCAGTGTTGTCAAAAGTTAAATAAACGTATTGGTTATCAATCTTGGTGGGCCGCAGAACAGTTCCTGGTGGGCCGCGTGTTTGACATGCCTGTATAAGAGTAACAAAGGTTAAAATTATTACTTTTTCATATTTCATTAAAATCCAGTCTCTCCCCCTGTTAACTGTTACTTTTTTTTCCCAATTAGATTGCTTCGTTGTTATTGCCGAATATTTATGACTTTTAATGAAAACTGATAAAAATAAATACTGTTCGTTTTGTTTAGAACTGGGAAGAGGTAAAATCGGGCAAAATTAGGGATAGGAGACATTATCCAAATTCAGTACTGCAAGTCCCGCATTTGTGCGCATGCGTGGCTGAAACTCGGGTCATATATAGCTGTCAGCTTTGGCTTCCCCAAGCATTTGCCATGAGAAGCATAATGGGAAAGGTGCAGGATTTAGATGCATTTGATAGAGGGCAGATTGTATGTGCCTGATGGATGGGACACCATTTCATGGTAGGTGCCTGATGGATTTCCAAAATTGTCAACAAAGTTGGATTTTCTCATACGACAAATTCAAGAGTGTTCTGGGAATATGAAAATTCCAGCAAAAAAAAATGCACATAGACAAACTGCAAAGGACAACCAGCCTTGAATGATCATGGTCTTCGCCGTCTGACCCACATTGTACGGACCGATAGGGGCCAGACATTATCTGAAATCACCTCCCATCTGAACACGAGTTCCAGCCGGGAAGTCAGTATATGGACCGTGCAACACTCACTTCATCGTCTCGGCTTCAGGAGCCACTGACCTACGAGAGTCCCACTTCTAACAGCACAACACTGGGCTAAAGAACATCGAAACTGGACCATCAAAAATTGGCAACGGATAGCCTGGAGTGATGAATCCCCGATTTAAACTTCATCACGCTGATGGAAGACTGAGGGTATGGTACCCCAACCCCAAGAAGCCATGGATCCTGCATGTCAGATTGGAACAGTACAAGCTGGTGGTGGCTCAGTGATGACCTGGGGTGTCTTCAGTTGGATGTCTGTGGGACCTTTAGTACATGTACTGATAACTCTCAATGCATTCCAGTACGTAGAACTCATGGCTGACCATTTACATAACATTTATGGCCATCATGCATCCGAATGGAGATGGCGTCCACCAGCAAGACTACTGTTCATCTCACAGGTCCAGGTTGGCTGCATTGCACCCACATGAATGACACAATTAAACAAACGATACCATGCAAACTACCCGCACTCAACACACCCTTTACACACAACGAACTTATCACAGCCATACACCAGGCCAATAAAAAAAGCACACCTGGCCCTGACAACATCACCTATAACACTATAAAAAACTTTGGCACAAAAACACTAAGCACATTGCTTAACATATACAATGAATGCTGGAACTCTCACACCTTCCCCACTGAATGGGAAGATATAACATTATCCCAATTTTGAAACCACATAAACCAGCATCAGAAATTTCTTCTTATCGACCAATTGCATTAACATCATGTATACTCAAAGTTCTAGAAAGAATGATGCTCTCCAGACTAAAATTCTTCCTCCAACAAACAAATACACTCACCACTTGCCAAACTGGCTTTAGAGAGCACAGGTCAACCACAGATAATTTCTTTGACATTATCACATCTGCTGAACTAGCCTTAAATAAAAAGGAATTCTTTATTGTGTCTTTCTAGACCTCGCCTCTGCTTTTGATACTGCCTCACACACCAGCATACTCTACAAATTACATCAACTAGGCATCACAGGAAACATTTTTGAATTTTTTAAAAATTTCATCACTCACAGAAAAATTAAAGTCAAGCTGGAGACTACCCTATCTGACCCACATAAACTCAACAGAGGATTACCACAGGGCAGTGTGATTTCCCCCACATTATTCAACATCTTACTACATGACCTCCCAACTATTTTCAACAATAAAATCACATGCTCCATCTTTGCAGATGATATAGTGCTCTGGACCTTTGGAACTAACATCAACAGCATACAAACCATATTACAAAATGCAGTCAACCAGATTCTTGACTTTACTACAAAATGGGGACTTGCCATCTCAGCACCTAAATCTGCGGTTTTACCCATTACACGTAAACACTTACCTACCAATTCACCGAATATTACAATTGACAATTGCACCATTCCCACTGTCACCCATTACAAATATTTAGGGCTAACTGTAGACCGTAAGCTTACCTGGAAACAACACATTAATAACATAAAAACCACATGCATTGGAGCATACAACATAGTAAATTCCATCACAAGAGTGTCATGGAGGGCCAGCGATAAAGTAATGCTTACTTTCATCAAAGCATTTATCAACTCTAGAGTATGGCCTCCCAACACTCGACACTGCTTCAAACACACAAATCAATAAAATAGACACTATGCAAACACGCGCCATCAGACGCCCTGGGTCTTAAAGCTGGCTGCCCAAACCTCGCCACTTGGGCAGAAGCTAACATGCCACCTCTAACAATCAAAAGACATCTCCTCACATACAAACACTACATCAAACTTAAACACTACAATCCCACTCACCCTGCCATACTTAGAATTGAATCCACCACTAACTCTACTACCACAGCACAAATAATAAAAAAAAACGCACTTTACCCCACTTGGCAACAAATTAAACCCTATAAACCCACACAAACGCTTCCCTATTGGTTACTTAAAAAAACCAAACATTCATCTCACACATCACCAAAAAAAAAAGCTCGCCTCCCCATTGAACTAAAAATTGCTGCAGACAACTTAATCACACAACTATCAGACACTGACCATACAATTTACACTGATGGATCTCATATTCCACACACCACCTCTGGCTCTGCTGCTTTTTACACCCCTTCCACCAAATTCTGTTATGTTATAAAATTAAATCATGCTGCAAATAGCACCTCCTCAGAGCTAGCAGCAATACATATGGCATTAGGCTGGGCCACCCACCTCAACAAACAACACATTAACATAATCAGACTCAAGGCCTGCATTACAACTCATTAACACACTAACAGTAGATCCATCACAGAACCATTCCCTTTTCCACATACAAAACATAGCACACAACATTATAGACAAGGGAAATACCCTAACATTTTACTGCCATTTCCTCCCATTGCAACATCATCCATAATGAGACTGTAGACTCACTTGCTAAACAAGGCCTCACACTCACAATCCCAAATTACCACACTGTCACCACACTCTTATGCAAACATCACATAAGAGAATACACAAAAAAATTTTATGACACATGGATCCAGAATTGGGTACAACACACTACAGATAAAAACACATTCAGAGCCACAATAGCACCCTCTCCAAACACACTACATCTTAACTACGTATCCAGAAGGGCCCAAACAGCAATACACAGACTCCGAACTGGCAGAGCGAACATCAACAAAGACTTATTTATGATTAGAAAAATACATTCTGCACTCTGCCCAAACTGCCAAGTGATAGAGGATATCCCCAACTACCTACTACACTGTCAAATATACACACTCTATCACAATCATATCAAATATACACACTCTATACCTGTCACACAAAGACACACACTCTATCACAAACTTGCTATACTTGGAGTCACCACATTCACCTTACAGACCATCCTAAACCCCACCCATACAAAGGCAAAATCACATTTCAGGGCCCTGGCCCATTTCATACAAAGTACTGGCAAAATCCTTTAAACTTCCAACTTCCTGCAGACTCTCCATCTCAATATGTGAAATATGACTCTCCTCCCTGCAGACACCTCCTGCTCAAAAGATCCAAAGGGACAAAAAAGAAGCATTTTGGACACATTACTGCACCACCTTATTTCCCTAGTGCAATTGTATTGATGTTTTCAAAAAAAATATATATATACATAATTATACTCTGTAACAATAGACTACAACTCCCAAAGTACCCTTTTTCAAAAATGATTACTAGTGGTGGCAAACCATCTGCTGACCAATTTTCATCACTTTAGTTTTCTCTCTGTTTATAACCAAATCTACTATACTACCAGTCTCATCAACAGCTCGAATGAAAGAGTTCATCTCATGAACATCATTTGCCAAAAGAGAGAAATCATCAGCATATTCTAAATCAGAAATTTTAAGATCTGCAGACCATTTTAGGTCATCCTTAATTGTAAGAGATTAGGGGCGATTTTGAATATTTACTTTGCACCCTTCTTACCAACTTCCGGCCAACATGGGTCACACACGCTACAATTTTTACTCCAAATCTCTCCCCTCCCCACCCCCTTGCCACAAAATTACGACGCAGCACTTCCTTGGCACGAAACTTCAACCACCTCCTTCATTATTAGGCGGCCTGCGGCCAAAAGCCTATCGCCAACATGTAGGGTCGCTAGCACTTCACTGTACTGGTCCCTACTTTTTGACGCACAAAAAAAACTTTTTCTCGTGGACCAGATGATAAAGAGGCCAAGGTCCCTTTTACAAAATTGTCCAGTTTTTAAAGAAGGATGTTAGACACTTATGGAAGTGGAGGTATGCCAGATTAGTGTGGCCTACTGATCTAGGCAACTATGGCTACTTTTTTTTTTCTGCCCTGCTGTGAAGTGGTCAACCACACAGGATGCTGACCATATAAACTAAGTGGACTGGATTAAGGCTCTGAGCTTGATTATGGATCCTGAATTTGCTGCAGTGGTGGGCGTCTGTGGAGGGAAAATCTTCCCGTTTTTTTTTTATTGTCTGTGACTTGACAGCCCCAAGTGAATAGATTCGCAGGATATTTTTATCAGATGGTGGATAATCCAGAGTAGAGATCATCACAGGCACCTGAACTCTTGCTTCTACAACGTAATAATGCGTGACAATCCCGGTGCACCGCAGTACGGAGACTGCATATTACCATAAGGGAGTTGTCACTGAAATCACCATCGACTAACCAGGATCCTGCTTGTCTGGACTGCCTTGCATTGATCGGCCTTACTGCGGGAGAAGACCTCGTGAAGAGAGAAACACTGCTTGGGATTTTTAGCCTGTCTGTAGAAATAATCATTGAGGTGCAGTGAGAGTGGGATCTTTTGGGATTTTTGAAACAGAGCCTAGGAATATGCCCATCACTCACTGGAATTTGTCCAAATATCTGCCATAATAATCAAAAGATACCTTTAGAATTTAGAGCCAAAATAATATAAGAAGTCGTAACCTTTAGGGGCGGGGGTGGCTCAGTCGGTAGCGCGCGAGGCTCGTAATCTGTAGTTCCCAGGTTCGAGTCCCAGCTGGGTCAGCGTTGAGATTTATCTCCGCAAAATTCCCCACCCTGCCCACGGTCAGTAGGGGACACTGATGGGCTTGAAAAGGCCACCGTCCGTCGGATGGGACGTTAAGCCGTGGCCCCGTGTGTGGAAGAGCCATACCCTGTGCACATTAACTGCACATTTTCACCCCTTCCACCCAACATTTTCTGCAATTCCGTTCTGCATGAAGAACACGCTGGATGGCCTTGACGGGAGGCTACCATCTGTCTCTCAACAGCTGTTTCAGTGGGTCCCCTCCCCCAACCTTCTCTGAGCCTTCGGGGTCCATGTGACCTGGCCATTTAGCCCATGGTGTGCAAAAAAGTGCCGCTCAGAGGTAAAACAACCCAACCCATAACTTTTAGCATGGGGAAACTGACATGATGGGGAGTCGTCAGGCTCTCCCATCGACAAGTCACACATAATAGCGCTGCAATCCCGTTCTGCATGACCCTCAATTTCGTCCTCTCCGCCGGGACACCAACCGGCGGCCTCCCCATCAATACCTCGAGCAGGACTTCGCTGCAGCCGACCAGACAACCCACATGACCGGGGACTCCAATCCCGGTCTGCGGGCCCCACAAGGCAACTCCATGACACCCCAGACTTCGCTGGGGCGATAAAGGAGCCCACTCGACTGAGGATCCATTCGAGTCGGCAGACCCTCAGTAAAGCCTCTCCATCGGGGCACCAAGACGACCTTGGACTTCGCAGGGGCCAACCAGTAAGTCCACTCGACTCGGGACTTCGGTCCCAGTCGCAGAACCCCAGTTAGCCCCTCTATCGAAGCCGCAAGGCACTCCAGAAACACCGACGAGCCGGCACCCAGTTTCACAGAGGCACCTTCGAATCCTCCACCATGTATCATAAATAACCTAATCTTGGAAGCCTAAAGAGTTACTAGGGACTCTTAGTTTGACTTTTCCATCGATAAGTCCGCTGGCCAGAGTGGATGCCCTCCAGCCGCGAGCCTCCAACTTCGTCCTCTCCATTGTGAGCGGGCTGAAGCCCCCCAATGAACAGTACTCCGACCACGATATCATCGAGATCGCATCGACAAGCCCACAAGACGAGTGCACGAAGAAGGTGTGCAGCTCAATCCGCGGTACTCCCCGAGTACGGCCCCTCAATCGGGCTGCAACCCCTTGCTTCTCAGGGGACAAGCCAACTGGACCGACCCCCTCTAAAAGCAGTCCGCCGGCCCTCAACAGGCCCCCTCCACCAGGGACCACAAGACATCTGAACTCCAGAGAGCCAGCGATCCGAACCCAACTTCTCAGAGGCACCGTAGCCCCCCCCCCCCCACACACACACACAGCAAGATGGTCCCCTTCGGGGGGGGGGGGGTTGCTTCTACCGGCATTGTCAAATTCTACATTGGAGGAAGTCTTCGGCCTTTAGTGGTGGGGGAATGGGTCTTTGCCCCATGCCTGCGATTAGGGGGCTATTTCATATTGTTGCCATTCCCTCTCTCAATAAACAATTTCTTTAAACATCCCACTAACCATTTTTTCTCCATAGCTAGTTGGAATGCGAGGCCTCTGCACAGAACTTATTCTCTTGATGTCCTAACACAAGAATTCCACTGTTATAATTTAGATATTCTTGGCTTGCAAGAAATCAGACGGACAGATAAAGGTCAGGTTTTTAAAAATAATTTTAAATTTCTCTTTTCAGGGAGGGAAGATAATAAGCATCACCAAAGCATAGGCCTCCTTCTCAGCAGACACGCCAGTAATCATATCCTATGACTGCTATTAATGCAGTCATAGGATATGAGTGCATTAATGAATGGTTTACAGCAAATTTTCAGACAAGCATTGAATACTTCAATATTATCTGCTTTTATGACCTCACTGAGGATGAGAAGGATAGATTTTAGGACATTCTGTCGAAAAAGGAGATATTAAACTTGTTCTAGGTGACTTCAATGTCAAAGTTGGTACGGACTCTGACCTTTGGGGAGGGGGGTGATAGGCCCTTTTGATATTGGTAGCTGCAATGGGTTCAAGCCCCGGGTAAGGCATGGATGTTTGTTTTTTCTGCTGAGGTCCCGCCATCCTCACATTTTTCACTCTGGCGTATAAACTGACAGCAAACAGCTGCTTGAGGGGGTATTTTTTTAATTATTATGAGTCAGCAGTGATTTCGAGGCCTTGTATGAGAAGGCCTGTACAAACCTTACTCCATAAATGGAGTAAACGGAGCATAGCTGCAGTAACCCTGGGAATCGAAGCGTGCAGTTATGGGAGACTCCTTTGTCACGGAACTGTTGGGTTGTTTTACTTCTGATTGACACTTTTTTTTGCACACAATGGGCTAAATGGCCAGGTCACAAGGCCCCCTAAGACTCGGAGAAGGCTGAGGGAGTCCGTCGGATGGGACATTAAGCTGGGCCCCGTTTGCGGAAGAGCCATACCCTGTGCACTTTAAAGAACATGCTGTAGGGAGGCTAACAACGATCCAGTGAGTACCCTCACCCAACCTTCTCAAGTCCTTGTGGCCTGGCCATTTAGCTTATTGTATGCAAAAAAAGTGCCGCTCAGAGATAAAACAACTTAACTCTTTACATGAGGCTCTTTGACATAGTACATGATAGGTTTTATTTACGTAAGTAAATATCATAAGGCCCTTTCACATGTCATAAGCCAGTGATGGGGAACCGGCGTAAACGAGTAGTTTTTCAAAACATCTTTTTATAGCAGATGGTGGTTTCACATTATTAGTGTTGCATTTCTCTCAGTTTCAAAGTTAAAACAAAGGAACTGTCAAATTGGCCTGACCGTTTCCCCTAATTCTACTGAACTAGCCAACCATTTGCATTGTTATAGTATCTGTTGAATATTTCTTCATTGAAAAGAATTATGTAGCAAATCTCAGTTGGTATATATTACGGATATATCGTAATGGTTGCTCTTCCTGCCAGACGGTTCGTTCTTTCCTGCAAGCACACATTGTGTGTCAGCAGCTAATGAAGATTGACTCCAACGTTTGATAATTTAACAGGTTTTTATTTACAATACTTCACAAAACAGAACTAATGCTTTGACACTATTATTGATCAGTTCCACACTTTTTGGTTTGAAAATTTCTAGAACACAATATCTTTATAAAAGGATACTGATTCTGGATAATTAACTTCTACTACACTTCCTTCAGGGAGTTCTGTGTGCGGCAGAAATGTATGAGAGCGCTCAATATGCCGCCGCGGCATAGACAAAAAATCGGGCATTAAAGTTTGGTGTCCAGATTTCTAGTTTCAGTTTGCTGGAACATTTCTTCTCGGAAGTGTCTTTTTTTTTTTTGGGGGGGGGGGGGGGGGTTAATGATATGGCTCTCCCGCACATGGACCACGGTTTAACGTCCTATCATACGGAGGCCTTTCCAAGCCACCGATGGCCCCCTACTGGCCGAGGACTGGAAGTTTGGCGCAGATAATTCTCAACGCTGGCTCATGCGGGACTCGAACCTGGAAACTGCAGATTACTAGCCTGGCGCGCTACCGGCTAAGCCACTCCCGTACAATGGGGCAATAGGCATGAATATGGCTGCGAATTATATGAAATAGGTATTTTGACATACAATTCGCAGTAGGTGGAAAGAGTAATAATTCGCTTACTCGAACCGCGTCGAGTACAGATTGCATAGTTATTCTGCATGGATTAACGGTAAGCCTATGGTCTCGGAGGTGTTACTTTTATTGTTACGGGAGTGGGTTGGAGAGGTGACTTTTCTCGTGACACGGCTAATTCGAAACCTTTATATGCAATGCTTCTGCGGAGAACAGCCTATTTAAAAATCAATGCAATAGGAAAAAGTGCAGTTTATGCCTTCTAATTTGAGGTTTAAAGATCAACTTAACCTACTTCATAATGCGTTATTAGAAATCCACAATAAAACAGGATAATTTAATCACATGTTTTATGTCAATGCATTCTACATGATATTCATTGGCGTTCTTGTACCCCGTGTGATTTGGGCTAGCAGGTGAAAGTTCAAGTACTCTCTGAAATTCTTATCATGGCAGAATAATTGACAAGACCACTGCGTTCTTCTAGACAGAAGTAATCTTGGTTGCCACGGCATTCTAGTTTACATCGGTTGTACTTCGACCTGCTCTCCTCACGAGTGGAGGAGGTTAAGCACCAGAGTTGGATTTTTTGTCATGAACGCTTTCTAAGATTGCCGTGATCGCTACCACTAGTTGGCGGATAGTCTAGCCATAATTCTTAAAATCAGGAGTTTTGTTTTTTTAAAGCAGTAAAATTTGTCTTTTAAACTTTTAACGATTTGTGTTAAGAGCTCGGTTCATTTTTGTTGCTTCCGTTTTGGATATACGCTCTAAAAAGTTGCAGAGGTAAGAGTATATAAGGCTTTCTTACTCGCACTTTAATGGGAATATTTTACATATAATTCTCATTTACTTCATTTTTGCAGTTAAGAGAAAGAAAATGGGGAAAAACTGATATTTCACATAAAGATGGATGGTTGGTATTTTTTATCAGCCGTAGAGTGAGAACTTCACAAGCTCATGCACACAATATATAAAACTGCAATGAGAATTTTTTTTGAGATATCTGAAATATTCGGTTTTTTCGCTAGGTTTATTATGAGCTGAAGAAAATCGATCCTAATTGTTTTGGTTTTATTTTAAAATCTATAGCTGACAGTTTTTTTTATCCGAGTTCAAATATCTTAAATGGATTATAGTTTTTGGAAGAACACAATATAGAATTTAATTTTTTCCATTATTCTGACCAGATATAGTCGAAATATTTGGAAAAAACTAGAGTTGCAAATTGGATTGAGGCGGAATGCCGTTCCTGTATATAACTTTCCATTGTAGTGGCACTTCGTACCGTTTGAAAAATTGTTTCCCGACCTGCTCTAATTATATCAAAAATTGTCGAGTAGGGGCACTTGAAACTCAAGAGTAATACATATATTTTACCAATAATTTGGTGATAACATTTTTTTTATATAGAATGTAAAGTAAATCGTGTATTAATTTCAAGAGAAGTAGACAGTTCTATCAGTTTCTTTTAAAATGTAAAATAGGAACTGGTTTTTAATGAAATATAGTATACCTTTTTTACCGAATATAAGGCGAGTTTTTTCAATTTGGGTCGAAATTTTTGGAGCAAATTTATATTTTCAAAAAGAAAAATATAGAATAATTTTTTAAGTTTCAATTTGTCACGAACAAGACATGTTTTATAACCAACATCGCGCGGGAAGTCGTGTAAATTTCAAAGTTATGAAAACGAATTTTTGCAAGTTGCATTAAGAACCTCTTTAACACATTACCCCAGGAATTCGACTTTTTGAAAAGTATCCTAAATGTATTCGACTCCAAATACCTTATCAGATGCTGAGTCATTGTGGTTTCACCGTGAAAATTATCTTTTTACATCACAAAAACGTGGAGGCAGAAATCGCAATATGTCACCAATCGCACAATTTTTTTTTTCAAATGATCAGACTGCAACATAACCATATTTTTAGCTGCGGTATGTGTAAAATACCATATTGCAAACTCCTTTGGACATGAACGATCGAAATGGAATTTAATGAACTTCTAAATAATAATTTTAGTGTCTATAATGTGACGTCTATTGCAAGAGGCTAGAAAAAGAAAGGGAAAAAAAAGATAAATCGTGTTAAAAGCATTTATTGTGAAGCGATTTCAATCGATTTTTGTTGATTACATTTCTGGCGAAGTATAACTGACGGTTGATGTTTTTCAGCTATCGAGTGAAAAATCCGGATGTTTCACTCCACTACGTACTTGGGCTATAATGATTTGATTCCCTTTAGTATTATCATATAGTCTGCTGTAAATAGTGATATTTTTGTAGAAATTTTGTTATTGCATATAGAATATAAATATAGACCCCAACAGGAATAAAGAATAATATCATTCAGACAAAAGTTCATGACACAGGTGAGTGATAACGCGATAACGACGGGAGATGTATAGTTATCATTTCATCGATGTCTGTTCTTAGGCTGTCACATCCACATAGTCTCAAGAGTTTCAAAGAAGCCGCTTAATACAAAGTATCATTAAAGGTTCAAAGGCTTTTTCTATAACATGCTACAAAAAAATTAAAACGAGCTTTTTTTGCGATATAGAAGTACATTTTGTGTTTTCTGAAAGTGTTATTTCAGTGTACGAAAACCTTAATTTGAAGATAAGAAAGAAAAAAACTTTCTGTGTGCGTGCCCTAAAAATAAAACAAGCATATTGGTGCTGAACTGACTCGCTGAGTTCGTATTCGTTTCAAAAGAAGATAGGGCGTCGATTTATCTAGTACTCAACAAAAATTGCCTTCGTCCTATCTTCCTTTGAAACGGATTACGAATCCAATGAATGATTTCATCATCGGTATGCTTTATTTTTTTCTACTTTTAGGGCATACATAGGAAAATAAGTATTTTTATTTAATTTAATTTTTACTGTCGCACTTTTCATTTGACATATGAATCATAAAGATTTACCCTCTTTTTTTTCTCTCCTTTTTTGCTGCTAAATAGAAAATATGAAAGCTTGTAACGTGAGAAAATATTTTTATACGAAATAGAAAGAAGGGTTTTTTGATAACGGTGGACTACCACTTCATGCGCCTATAGACGCATGAAGTGTGTCCTTTAACTTGGGGGCGGGGGTGGCTCAGTCGGTAGCGCGCCAGGCTCGTAATCTGTAGTTCCCAGGTTTGAGTTCCAGCTGGGTCAGCTTTGAGCCCACGGCCATGGGGAGTGGGTCCTTCGGGACCCACTCCCCATGGCCGTGGTTAATACGGGGTGGGGAGTGGGTCCTTCGGGACCCACTCCCCACCCCGTATTAACCAGAGGTCAGTAGGGGACACCGATGGGCTTGGAAAGGCCGCCGTCCGTCGGATGGAACGTTAAGTCGTGGCTCCGTGTGCGGGAGAGCCATACCCTATGCACATTAAAGAACACGCTGGATGGCCTTGACGGGAGGCTACCATCTGTCTCCCAACAGCTGTTCCAGTGGGTCCCCTAACCTTCTCTGAGCTTTCGGGGTCCACGTGACCTGGCCATTTAGCCCATGGGGTGCAAAAAAGTGCCGCTCAGAGGTAAAACAACCCAACCCAAGTTACCGGGGGAGGGGGGGAGGGTTCAGACATCTTGGATCTCTGCTCGTGTGTGCGCCCAGAGCTCATTCAACCCATATCCAAGTCTGCATTTAAAAAAAAAAATCTGTCCTCGCTGTTTCACCTTTCAAAACCTAGTTACACTGTAACCGCAGACTTTCTATTTAAAAAAGGCGTACCTTGCTGGAACTGTGCTTTGTCATCTATTGCCTAATTACAATTCCAGCGAGCATCTTGCAAATATAGTATTAACCTTCGACCACAGATAGAATAGACTGTGCATGGCAATACTTCGTTGACGTTCACAAGAAGAGAGATTTTCGCAATTCTATCCCATGGCCTAATGGTTAGCGCGCTTGGCTACTGATCTAAGGGACCTGGGTTGGAACCCCGGGTAAGGCATGGCTGTTTGTGTCGTTTTTTCTGCTGAGGTCCTGCCATCCTCTCAGACCTTCTACTGTGGCATATAAACTGACAGGCTCCTGTCAGACCTCTGTGGCAAGCAGCTTCTTGAGGGGGTATTTATTTATTTTTTATTCTATAGCGATATCGTGTTCAACTTAACTCACATATTTATTCGTTCAGAGAATTTAAAAATTATACAAGTAAATTTGAGAAAAATAGCTATATCATTTAAAAAATATAGATTATCCCTCAAGCAGCTGTTTGCACTAGGTAAATTGTTAGCTTTTTTATTTTTATTTCGCCGCGAATCATTTAATGATCCTACTTGTTCAATTAGTAATTAATTACATTTAGTAATAATAGTGCATTAATTGATTTATGATGTAAATTAAAATTTCATTAATTAAAATAGAACTTAAATTTATATAATACGAAAATATCGCAATGAATCGTGCTACGGCTTTCATTCCGCGACCTTCGTTTCCCCTTCCGTACCGCCTTGAGCAGCAGTCAGCTTAAATGATATACCAGTCCCAGCTAACTGCTGCTGTTCTTCGTTATTTAATGCGATCCACAACCACATCATGTCAATTAATTCATCATTAATTGCATTAAGATGTTCATTGATGGCTATTGATCAAATAAACATTGTATTTTTAATCTTTGTAGTTGGCTTAGTGGGATTTTTTATGTAATATAATTATAGATAATACTTACTGAAAATAATTTGAAAAAAAAAGAATGAGACGATACTCCGAACACTGCGTGCCTCCTACGATAACGGTGAGCAGCTTCTTCAGCGGTTCCGCCTTGGTCGCAGTCGAAGTTGCTCCCTAACGCACATCCAGGGGCATAGCTATGGGGTGGAGGTTCCCTCCACCAAAGTAAATCGGAGTTGGCAAAATCGAGGCAACTTGGTAAAATACAGATGAGTTGTGAAAATTGGGATTGTTTCTTTTGAAATTAAGGGGAGTCGGCAAAATTGGAAGTGACTTGATAAAATTGAGGCGAGGTGTAAAAAATTGAGATTTTTTTTTCTATAAAATTATGGTGAGTTGGCAAAATCTAGGGCATTTGGCAAAATTCGAAGCCACTTGGTAAAATAAAGGTGAGTTGTGAAAGGGTGGTAAAATCGAGCCAACTTGTCAAAATCTTAAGGAGTTGGCAAAATTGAGGTGAGATGGAAAATTTGGATTTTTTTTCTGTAAAATTATGGCGAGTCTGTAAAATCAAAGAGAGTTAGCAAAATCGGCACAACTTGACAAAATCTTTGGGAGTTGGCAAGATTGGAAGTGGCGTGGTAAAATTGAGAGGTGAGATATATATAAAAATTGAGATTTTTTTCTGTAAAATTATGGTAGTTAGCAAAATCTGAAAAACTTGGAAAAATCTTGGTGAGATGGCAAAATTTAAGTGAGATGTAAAAATTGAATTTTCTGTAAAATTTTGATGATTCAACTCGTTTAATCTTTTGCCCCCCCCCCCCCCCCCCATACACACACACTGAAAGAAATCCTTGGACAGAATCTTGAGAGATGCAAAATGAAATTTATGTATTTACTCTGGTGGCAAAATTTGATCTCAGAGTTGGAAAATTTTTGTTCTCCCCCCACCTCCACCATAGTCCCTTCGCTTATGCCCCTCATCGATATCACAACAACAAAGTCAAAATCGGCACCTCCATCCCCACTGTACCTCGTATATTTTTACTTAGAGAGAGATTTCATTGCTAATTTCTTTTATAATAAATTTTAACATAAAACATGTTACAATAAAGCAACATTAGGTAAAATGAATATACTTCTACAAGTTCTTATCTGTACACGCCTTTGTTTTGACTTCTCACAGCTGATTCTAGCCTGCAGCTCTCAGCATCACACCAGTTCAATGCGACAATGGAACGAGCTCAGTCTGTAGGTACCTTTGCACACCACTTAAGACATGAGGAAAGCTAAATATATGGATACTTTCCTTTAACATTCATCCCATGCCCAGTGGTTAGCATGCTTGGCTACTGATCCAAAAGGCTGGCTCAAGTCTGATTAAGGCATGGATGTTTGTGTTTTTTCTGCTGAGATCTTGCCTTCCTCAAAGACCTTGTCTTGTACTATGGTGTATAAACTGACAGGCTCCTGTCAGATATCTATGGCTAGCAGCTGCTTGATGGGATATTTATTTTTATTTATATGTAGACACTGGAAGGAGACCTATGCACCATTCTCCTGTGATGATGCATAGAAACTGCCAGGCCTAGCACCTAATGTCCGACCCCCGCCTTCTCGTGATGCAGGCTGTTAGTACCTTTCAAAAGAGATACTCTCTTGTGGAAGGGAACAGAAGGAGAGGGCTACCAGATCAGTGGGCCTATTGATATGAACAATTATGGCTACTTTTTTTTTCTACCCTGCTGAGGAGTGGTCAATCACACAGAGTCCTGATGCTGACCATATAAACTTACCTGACTAAACTGGATTAAGGCTCTGAACTTGGTATGGATTCTGAATTTGCTGCACTGGTAGACTTCTGTGGAGGGAGAATCTTCCGCTGTGTTTTCTGTTTGTGGGATGACAGCCCCAAGTGAATAGATTCACAGGATATGTTTTATCAGCTCGTGGATAATCCTGATCAGAAGTCATCGCAGGTACCTGAACTCTAACTTCTGTGGGCATTGTCAAACTTACATTGGAGGAAATTTTACAAGCTGATTTACTGTAAATACAAATCGTGAATGCTAAATTAACCCTGTTAATGCTGTAAAAGTTACTGTTTCCTATAATGTGCAATTTACATGCCAGATTGGAAAAGAATGCGGTTTAGAAAACTGCCAAAAATTTGCTTCTGCCCACAGATACATGAAATTATTCAAGTTGAAAGAATTTTTTTTTTGCCACATAAAACACTCTTGGTTTGTAGGAGCCTTCTCATACAAGAGCAAGCCCTACCAAAATCGAAAAAAATGCTGACCAATATGCTGACCAATACTGAGGTATTGGTCAGCATTGAAAAAATGGTCAAAGTTCATAGAAACAAAAAGCTTACCTTGTGCAACAGTAGATAATTACTAACATTATATCACTTGCAACATAATTTTTGATTGCTTATGAAGTAGGAATAAAAATTGTCAATAATATATTTCGAAAATATATTTAATAAATATTACTCCTTTTTCTGACTCAACTGTTAGTTGGTACTTGAAATAAAATATTTTTTTTTCTTATGTTTTATTTCATAAATTGAAAGCATGTTCCCCTTTGCCCTACTTTTAGAACACTGGCATCTGGTAAATCCTATTCAGAGGTAAACAACGCAATTGTTTGCTTTCTCCTGCCTAGCTCTGAGCCCTTGGTTTCCTTGTGACCCGACCATTTAACCTTTTGTGTACAGAAAAGTTCTACTCATAGGTTAAACATCCATTGGGAGATACGTGTGTAAGCCTGCTTGCGCACATCCTTTGATTAGGTACCCCCCCCCCCTCCCTTGGCCATTGATTCTCCTATTAAGCTGCTGAAGTAAAATTTATATACTAATAATTAAAATGTATATTTTTTTTTAGATCTAGAAATCTACTAGATGCTTTATAAAATTTTGCTACAAATTGATCAATAAATCATAATCCAAAAATTGTGAAGCAGTTAAAAACGAAAACATAGTGAAATGTTGACAGTTTCCTCTAAAGTGAAGATACACTGAAGAGCCAAAACATTATGACCACCTGCCTAATATGATATTGATCCTCCATGTGTCACCAAAACAGCTCTTATACCCAGTGAGACTTGGACGCTACGAGATTTCTAAAGATGTCTTGTGGTATCTGGTACCAACATGTTACCAGAAGATCCTTAAACTCTTGTAACTTGCATGGTTGATGTGCCGCAGATCGGATATGCTGTTCCAACACAAACCACAGATGCTCGATTGGATTGATATCAGGGGAATTTGGAGGCCAAGCAAAAAGAATGGTTTGCATTTCATGAACCATTCTCAAACAATTCGGGCAGTGTGGGATGATGTATTATCCTGCTGAAAGACGGCACTACTAGAGGGGTATATCATTGCCATGAAAGGATGTACCTGGTCTGCAATGATATTAGGTAGGTAGCATACGTCACAGTTTCCTGCACATGAATGACTGGACTCAGGGTTTCCCAGCAGAACATTGCCCAAAGCATTACACTTCCTCCACCAGCTTGTTCTTGTCCCACGGTGCATCCTGGTGCCAACACTTCCCCAGGTAAGCGATGAACATGCACCTGGCCATTCACCACATGGGCAACAGGAAACAAGATTCATCAGACTAGAAGACCTTATCATTAATCACGAATACAGAAAAATTATCCTCTCTGTAACCTCAAACAGGCTCATGTATCGCACTAATGTTTCATTCAAGGTCCAGTTTTGATGCTCTCATGGCCATTGTAGCCACTTTTGACATTGAACCGAGTTAGCATGGGCACTAGGAGTGTCTGCGGCTATGCAGCCCTATTTTTCAGCAGGGTTCAGTGTACTGTGTGTTGCAACACAATACTCCCATCACCAGCATTCAAATTATGGGTGAGTTGCACCACAGTATATCTTCTTTGGCTCATACCATATGGGATAGCCTTTGCTCACCTCTAGCATCAATGAGCCGTGGTTGGCCCATGCCTTGCCGGTGATTTGTAGTTTTTCCCTCCTCGGACCACTTTTTGTAGGTACTAACCAGTGCTGACCATGAGCACTCCACAGGCCTTGCTGTCTCCAAAATGCTCTGACCCAGTCATCTGGCCATTACAATTTAACCTTTGTCAAACTCACTTAAGTCCGCTGCTTTTCCCATCTGAAGAACAAGAATAATGCTGATTAACAGAGCTCAGTATCAGGTGTTATTTATACCATTTCATGACTTCACACGTGCTGTCGTTTACCTGCAGTTGCTTCAATTTGCATAAAGATGCACTGGTCATAAATGTTTTGGATTTCAGTGTATTCAGAAGATGGAGTTGACACTAGATCACCGGATTTGAATCCAGTTCAACATGTGTAGGACCCAGATCCCTCTTAGAACTCCTCTTTAGAGCAGTGTTCTGCAAACGGTGAGCCTTGGAAGTAACTTTGATATGCTGCAAAAAATTCTGAAAAATGATGCATACATAATAAAGTTAATCACGAATACAGAAAAATTATCCTCTCTGTAACCTCAAACAGGCTCATGTATCTCACTAATGTTTGCTTTTCCTACTTGTACAATAGTAATGTTAATATACATTTATTCATCTGTTTTTTTTTTTCTGAAAAATAAGTTTTCCAAACGCATGTCAATGAGCAAAGCAGCTGTCACTGAAATTATGCGGGGGGTCAAAATTATTTTAGTGTACCTTCCTTAATAATATACGTTTTAAGATTTTTATTAATGAATTTTTAAAATTTAGTTGCAAAAATGCCCAAACTGTAGTGTGCATAAATAAAAAAATTACACAAACGGTTAATTTTCTTTAGACTGATGGTTACTCATTTATGCATTAGCAATGTCCTGTGGCAGAGTGGTTAGCATGCTTGGCTACTGAACTATGGAACCTGGGTTCGAGCCCCGGACAAGGCATGGATGTTTGTGTTGTTTTCTACAGAAACATATTGGAAATCTACAGAACATATAAATAGTTATTTAGATCTTATGACTCTATACAACTTGTAAAATTATATTACGGGGATTACAAGATCGCAATCACAAACTTGTATAGATCATTTATTCATAAGGAAAATAAGTTCTTTTTCTTGTTGCGCCTATATTGTAACTATGGACATCACAGATCATTATATGATTTATTTCACCTTTTCTTCAACAACAAATGTCTCAGTCAAAGCTAAGGAGTCAATACAGTCAATTATTTACACAGACAAAGTGAAATTACAACCAGGCTTCAAGGACTATAGTTGGAATCATATACAAAATTATTATGACGTAAATGAAGCTTTTGACCATTTCTTTGAGGACTTTAAAAAATTAGTTAAAATAGCTACAGTAAAGAGAAATGTGAATAAAAAATTTAAAACCATGGATAACCACAGAACTTATTAAGTCAATACGGTACCGAAATCATTTACATAGATTATGGAAAGAAAACAGAATTGATGCTATTACAAAAGTTACAGAAACTCCTTAAATAGCATAATATCAAAAGCTAAAAATTCATATTTTCAAGAAAAACTGACATATGCTGGAAATAACACAAAGAAGAAATGGGATATTATAACTGAAGTAATTAATACAAATAGCAGAAAAACAAATCAAAATCATCTGTTTGAAATGAGCTTAAATAATAAAATGGTACATTTTACAGATAGTTCCACTGAAATAGTTAATGCTTTTAATGATTATTTTATAAATATAGGTACTGAATATGAAACTTGTAATTTGGAATCAGATTTGGTAGTGCCTGAAGATCTTAAGTTAAAAGACAGAATAATCATTTCCCAGGGCAATTCAATGGGTCTGATAGCAGTTTTCGTTGGAAGAATTAGACAGCATAGTAAAAAATATGAAAAGGACTTATTCGATTGACTGGGATGGCATAAACGTGGATAATTTTAAAGCAATATATCCATCGATACGAACAACATTGTGCTACTTGTTTAATATGTCTTTATCTTCTGGTATTTTCCCAAATGCCTTAAAATGTTCAATAATAGTTCCTATTTACAAAAAAGGAAGCAGAATTCTTATAGAAAATTATCAACCTATTGCTTTATTTCCAATAATGTCAAAAATATTGGAAAAGTTATTTTTTGTCAGGTTGAACAATTTTTTATTAAAGTTTAACATAATAGCAAAAAACCAATATGGATTTCAGCAGAAAAAAAGCACAGAAGATGCTATTTTACATTTAATAAATTCATTAACGTGGTTTCTGGATAAAGATTTTAAAACACTCGCAATTTTTTTGGACTTATCAAAGGCTTTTGATTTGGTAAATCATGAAATATTGCTGGCTAAACTTTATAAATATGGAATCAGAGGTACCAGTTTTACATGGCTAAAATCCTACTTGGAAAATCGTTCACAAATCGTTAGGATAAATGATATATATATAGTTCTATGAAAAATATTAATACAGGTGTACCACAAGGTTCTGTACTGGGACCTCTGCTATTTATATTATATGTAAACGATATATTTGACAAAAATTTTGAGGCAGAAATTATTTCTTATGCTGATGATATTGTTTTGTTATACAAAAGTAACACCAATGAGCAATTATACCAAATGGCAAACAGATATTCATCGTTTCTATCAATGGCTAATGTTGAATAAATTAAGTTTAAATAAGGCTAAAACATGCTATATAAAATTCCAGTTGAAGGCATCAACTGATGGTAGCAGTGACTCTGGAGTGGTTTCTCATCACAAGGACTGTTACAACATCCTAAATTGCAGTTGCGAACGTCTTACGAAGGTTGATCAAATTAAATACCTAGGAGTGATTATTGATAAAAGCCTTTCATGGAAGTATCACACTGATTATACTGTGGATAAGATAAAACCATTCATAGCAAAATTTTATACACTAAGATTCTTACTCGATAAAACAAGTTTAAAAATGTTATATTCTGCTTGTGTATATAGTCAGCTACAATATGCAATAAAAGCCTTGGGAGGAGCTGCAAAAACAAATTTAAACAGGCTGTTGATTCTGCAAAAATTTATAGTTAGAATCATTGACCATAAAGGTCGCTTCTGTGAATCTCGTCCTATATTTAAGAAATTGGGGTTACTGACTCTGTCTCAAATTTACATTTTAAAAGTTATTGAATATGTCCATTTCAATATACATCTATTTCATGTTCGACAGACATATATACCACTTAGAGACTCATCATTTAAATTGCAAATACCACTTATATCAAAGCAAGCTACTACCCATAATATAAACTATATTGGGCCTAAATTATACAACAGTGTTCCAGATACAATGAAGAAAATTACTTCTAAATATTTATTTAATAAATCTCTTTCTGAGTGGATACTAAACAATGAATGATAACTGTATGTAAAACCAATTTTTTGACTTCTACATCATTGGTTGTTTCAATTATCAATTGTTGCCTTGTTAATTTTTTGTATTTATATTTTTGTCATAATTATACACCAGCTCTCAAGTATTCAGTTACTTTAGCTGGGTAGATTTCATAAATTTTTGTACTGATACATATCTATGTTGAATAAAAATTGAATTGAAAAATTGAATTGAAATTGAATTTGGTGACTTTAAAACTTTGGTTACTTTTTGACTTTAAAAATGGTGTTCCAGCAGAAAAAGCCCTGATTTTATTGATTAATTTTTTTCGTCTTGTTTTCAAATAATGTAAGATAATGCTTTCATTTTGCGAACATTGAATTATTTTTGTTCAGAGATAAATGAAAAATTCTTTTTTGGGATTGGATAGATATTAGCGAAATATTACAATTTTTGCTTTCTGCATCTCCTAAAAGCTCTAATTGCTCCCTCTAATGATGGAAAAAAGTTAAAAATTTTAAACTAATATTACAAACTATGTATTTATGCTAGAAATTTGAAATTTTGGTGGTGGATTGTGATGGTCATGAGGTTTGCAGTGGCAGCAATGAGTTGATCCCTTGTACCCAGGTTGACTGGGAAACACAGCTGTTTTGTTTAATTAGATAATGCAAAAAATTTTAGTTCATTTGGTACTAATGAAATATAATTTACAGTTTTCAAATCGGGTGGTTTCAATTTGCATATAGAGGACACCAAATATGGAAAGGGTGACTCTTTAAATGAATATTGTAAGTGATTTATTTATGGTAGAAATTTGAAATTTTGGTAGTAGTCAAGAGATTCCACTGACAGGAACAATCTGCCCCCTTTTCTAAGTGGCAGGGGTGGCAGTCTGTAGCATGCCAGGCTCGTAATCTGCAGTTCCCAGGTTCGAGTCCCAGTTGAGCCAGCGTTGAGATTTTTCTCCGCAAAACTCCCCGCCCTGCTCACAGTTAGTAGGGGACACTGCTGGGCTTGGAAAGGCCGCCGTCCATCTGATGGGACATTAATCCATGGTTCTGTATGCAGGAGAGCCAGACCCTGTGCACTTAAAAGAACATGAAGGGGAGGCTACCATCTGTCTTCCAAGAGCTGTTCCAGTGGATCTCTTCCCTCAACCTTCTCTGAGCCTCCAGGGTCTTTGTGAACTGGCCATTTAACCCATTGTGTGCAAAAAAGTGTAGTTCACAGGTAAAACAACCCAACCCTTTTCTCAGAAGAATGTGAGAAAAGCAACTTTTTTTTTTAAAGAGCTAAAATATTTTTACTTTGTCATATGTCTGTAGGCATCCAACTTTGTTTCTAGAGATAAATTTAAAATTCTTTTTGGGCCAGATAGGTATGGATGAAATATGATTTGCACTTTTGCAATCTACAAAAGTTATAATTGTGCTTTGCTAATGGTGGAAAAAGTTAAATTGTAAAATTGATATTACAAATGATGTTTTTATGCTAGAAATTTGAATTTTGTTTGTGAAATGTGATGGTCATGAAGTTTGTATCGATAACAGTGGTTTTCAGTTTTACTCCAGGGGTGTGGGAAAATTTTGTTTTAAGAGATAATTGTTTTTTGAAATACTTATGTGGAAAAAATTATTGCCGATGGTGCAGGATTTGAACCCATGACTCTAGATACATGCCAGAGTGCTCTAACTAAGCCGTGACCTTTACATCTTTTGCTGACTGTGGCAGACCTTGTGTCATCTATAATCAGGAAAGCCAATTTATTTTTCCAATTTGTTCCTAATGAATCTGATGTTAATGAGGAAGTCACTCATGCTTAAGCATTGTTATTGAATTCTTTATCTACAGGTAATCTGCATATTTCCTATGGATTGTTTTTAGTCTTATTTTTGAGCACCAATGTGGTTGATCATTAGAGGGGAGGGGGTAAATATATGGAGAAGGGATGTAGAAAAATTTATTCATTTTACTGACTTTGGAAACAGTGCTAGGTTGAAGAAACACACTATGATGAAGCATGTTTTTTTTTCCACTTTCAAGATTCTGTTCAATTTTAAATTGAGCTAATAAAACTTCAACAGTGGTATACCCAAGGGGGTGGGGGAGGGGTTATAATTACTACTTTAGGAATTGAATAATATATATCTTTCAAGAAAGTCATTGAAAATCTGAGACTCAAGATCATTAAAATAATAGATTCAAACATTTAACCCTACTCCAACCTCATCAGATGTTTTTAAGCATGCTTCTGAACTCCAAAGCCAGATATTAGCTGGTTTCCAGAAAACAAGCTATTGTTTTCACTTTGTCATCCATCTGTCTATAGAGATACAACATTTTTAATTTAGGAGATAAAAATAATTTTTATGTTGCATTGGTGCTAATGAAATATTAGGATTAACATTTTCTGAATCTCTCAATGGTTTTAATTTTATTAGAGAATTCTGAATTTGGGAAATAGTAAAACTTATTATTATAAAATATCTATTCACCTTTGAAAATTGGCGTGGTAAAGGAATTTACATTGACAACAGCCATTTTATTCCCCCCCCCCCCCTTACTCTCAAGGAGTAGTGGTGGTAAACTGAAACTTTTGTTTTAAGAGATAAATGAAAAGTTATTTTTGGGTTGGATAGATACTAATGTTATTTGCATTAAAAGTTAATATATATTTATTCACAGTAATATGGAATCAGTTTTCCATGATTTTTGCTGTATTTACAATAGAGGGTTTTAACTAAGGCCTAAATTAGCATTTTCGATACATTCTTCCCATTGCTAAAATGCAATGTGTTTAGCTATTTTTAATTTCCAATATTCAAAAAGAATTTCAAGTACTAAACAGAGTAGAGTACCAAAGTTCTAAATTTGGCTGATATTACTGTTCACTTTGATGGTGATAGCTGGCTCAGATGTTGCATTCTCGGCTCTGCTTAATGATGTTTCCCTCTGTGCCAGTATTGAGACTGTTTTACAGGTTGGGAACAGTCCAATGTTATGCTGCTTCATATACCAGACTTTACTGCAAAGCTTGCTTGTGAAGGTAGACTGCAAAATGATCACTTTTGTAGTCTACCTTCACAAGCAAGCTTTGCAGTAAAGACTGGTATATGAAGCAGCATAACATCGGACTGTTCCCAACCCTGTAAAACAGTCTCAATACTGGCACTGGAGCTGAGAATGGAACTTCTGAGCCAGCTATCACCATCAAAGTGAACAGTAATATCAGCCAAACTTTAGAACTTTGGTTCCCTGTTTAGCACTTAAAAATTTTTTGAATGTTGGAAATTAAAAATCATTAAACACATTGCATGTATGCATTTTTCAAATTGGCCATTAGTTAGAAATTTCCACCATTAGAAGATGCTAAAGCCAGAAAATGAGGAACTTGATTCTCCTGAAAAAACAGGAGCATTCCATATTCACCAGAGGTGATTATGATTATTCTGGCTTTTATTATGATGCAAGCTCAGATATATGATATGCGAAATGATTTTCACTTTGTCATCACCTCTAGGCACTCAACTTTTTTTTTTTTAAAGAGATATCTGAAAAATACATTTTTGTGCTGGATTAGGTACTAATTATTTATTTGGAATATTTAAATAGTTTATACCATTAGGAGTTACCAGTGAAGAAACCAGTCACCCCAAGAAGAAAATGGTTACAGGATTATAAACCCCCAACCCATCAGAATTTTCTGGGTACTTCACTGTAGGTCACCCAGTTTGCAAAATGAAAGCAAATATTGTAAACAGTCTATTCTTGCTAGAACTTGAAATTTAGCTGTAGAGTATTATGGTCAAAGGGTTTTACATTGACTGCAGCAACTTGCCCTATGATCTCCTTCCTACCCTAAGAGAGGGTGGGTTGAAATGTAACTTTTTTGTTTGCTGGTGAATGAAATATTATTTTTAGGTTGGATATTACTGTTAATAAAACATTATTATTCACATTTTACAAATCTTCCATTACTTTGAATTGCCACTTTTAAATGTCATCAAATTTTTAGAAGATAGCAAAATCTTTTCTCTTTAAAAGTGAACTTTCCACATTTGCTAGAAGTAATTGGACTTTCTGATTGTTGTTTGAACTGAAGAAGCTCTAAGGAAAAACGGAGCCTATGTTTTATTTGTCCATTTGTAAAACTGAAGAAAATCATAAAAAGAGAAATATTTTAACATTCACATATGGACATTTTTTCAAATTAATTCTAAAGAAGGAAACCAAATAGACTATTGCTTTCCCTACATTTGTACACCTAAGATTTTCTTACCCCACGTATACTGATCAACTCATTACATGCAGTTTATCTATCTCAAAAATTATTCCTCCCCTTAGTATTAAAGGGGGCGGGGGTGGCTCAGTCGGTAGCGCGCCAGGCTCGTAATCTGTAGTTCCCAGGTTCGAGTCCCAGCTGGGTCAGCGTTGAGATTTATCTCCGCAAAAATTCCCCGCCCTGCCCATGGTCAGTAGGGGACACCGATGGGCTTGGAAAGGCCGCCGTCCGTCGGATGGGACGTTAAGCCGTGGCCCCGTGTGTGGGAGAGCCATACCCTGCGCACGTTAAAGAACACGCTGGATGGCCTTGACGGGAGGCTACCATCTGTCTCCCAACAGCTGTTCCAGTGGGTCCCCTCTCCCAACCTTCTCTGAGCCTTCGGGGTCCATGTGACCTGGCCATTTAGCCCATGGTGTGCAAAAAAGTGCCGCTCAGAGGTAAAACAACCCAACCCAACCCTTAGTATTAAAACCCCATAAAATCTGCTCCTGGGGAAAACACTGGAACTGATTATCCATAACTAGCACCATGTCTTGTCAAGATGAAACTCTTAAATTGTATCATTAGACCAGTGTGACTTGCAACTGAATTTAACAACTAAGGGTGAAAAAAAAAATTATGACAATAATTAACTATGATAAATTAAACATTGAATAACAGCTTTTAGGTCAGAAATTATTCTTAATACTAGTTAATCCTTTCGGTACTATACCAGCCCAAAATGGCTGAGATTTTAAATGGACTCATCCAGTCAACACTAATCCTTTTTCACTACATGCTGTCTTCTGTTTGGGTTGGTATAGCAGAGAAAGGGTTAATTCTCATTACCATACCAGCCCAAAATATCCAAGATTTTAAGTGGACTCATCCAATCAATGCAATTCCTTCTTCACTACCTCCCACCTGAAGTTTTGGGCTGTATGGTAGAGAAAGGGTTAAAGGTTATATAATTTTCAGAACTCAAGCACAGTTTTAAAAGAACTAGAATTGAAAGCATATCAATCCAATGTCATGCATAAAGGGAGCAAAGTTAAAAAAATAAGGCAGGTTTTTTTTCTTCTTCAATACTATTGCATATATAAGTTATTTGTATTGATTAAATCTGTGTATAAATATACACTGCCTGGCCAGATTATTATAAACACCTACCTAATACTTGTTGTTTGTATCATGGTACAGTTTCCAAAATTCCATGAACTGTACATGTACAGTTCATGCCAACAAATGCCTGTCCTTATCTATCGGAGCCTTTTTTTCCTCCTGCATTTGCAATGATTGGCGAGTTATTTTGAAACTGTTGTCATTCTCCTTACATCTGGGATATTGTGTCCCATGATTTTATGCAGTACCATTGCCCTAGTTGTGGATGCTACTCCCCAATGTACCCCAATGAGGAGCCCTATTTCAAAGTTGGCGAGATCCACCTTTTTGCCCATGTTGCACTTGACTTTGCTTTCCACCATGCCTTTGCAGCTTTCGTAGGACTTTGTAGCGACATAGCATACTTATGTCAATAAGAAATTTTGCATGTATTGGCATATATCATGGTACTTAGTGCATTATTCAATGTTCATATAATTTAGCCAGGGCAGTATTAATGACAGGAAATTAAAAATTTCAAGGTTTCATAGATAGCTATTGTCTTAACCCTTCCAGTGTCCAGCCTGAAAAACTGGTTTACATCCAGAGCCCAAGCTATTTTCTCCCTATGCTCAGCCAAAAAAATTTCAGTTTAGAACTTTTTTTGCCAAATAACTAATAAAAGGAATTATGCCATGTTATATGCTAAATTAATCAGCATTGAATTCTTATTTTTTCTAAAAATTAAATATTTGACAAAAAAGATACTTGTTTTATTTTAGTAGGACTTTTTTTAGAGTCTTGTAGTAAAAAAAATGCATCTGGCAATGCAAATAAAAATTTATTTAAGAAAAACTAATAGGCAGAAATGATTATAATGCACATGAATAGAAAAGCTATTTATTTTTGAATAACAAAAAAAAACTTGTTTAAAGTAAACATTTCTCCAGTTTTGTAATTTTTTTTTCTCCATACCATAAAATAAAAAAATAAATACCCCCTCAGGCAGCTACTTGCCACAGAGGTTTGACAGGAGCCTGTCAGTTTATATGCCACAGTAGAAGGTCTGAGAGGATGGCAGGACCTCAACAGAAAAACAACACATACATCCATGCCTTACCCGGGACTCGAACCCAGGTCCCTTAGATCAGTAGCCAAGAGCACTAACCACTCGGCCATGGGACTGATAAATATATAATATTCATACCATACTTGGATAAAAAGTTCAGGCTTGTTGCAGAGTGTTTATTGCTAGTTGCAGAGTGTTTATTGCTAGTTGCAGAGTTCAATAAACTAGTCAACTTTAGAATATTTTTAATAAATAACTAATTAAAAGAAATATGTTGTTATATACCAAATTAAAGAAAATTTAATTCTGAAATTTACTGAAGTAAAAATTTGAACATTTATTAAAATTAATGTGTTTCTACAGACTTTTTACAGTGGTATACCAAAAAAAAGGTAAATATTTCATTATTACTTCCAAAATCTTCCATTTTTAATAATGGCAGTTTTTTTTTTTTTTTTTTTTTTTTTGTTAATTATCAGTAGATTTTAGAAACTTTAAGGCAAAATTTGTTGATAATAGTTCAAATCAAACTTCCGAGCTTAAATTGAGGCATTGCTTCAGCATAGAGTATTGTTAACAAACAAATTGACAAAACCTTATATCATTTCTAAGAAATTGGCAATCAGATGGCATTAGCAAATTATTTATGGCATAATTTAATAAAATATGCATCAAAGCCACTCATTGTGGATTCTCTGAATGTATACATACATCCTGGACACTGGAAGGGTTAAAGATCACATGGTAACATGGTAAATATATATTAATATTTGAACTTTTAAAAGCATTCTGTGCATTTTTCTTAAATTTGTGTTGTTTTTATATAGAGGCTAGCAGCTGTGATCAGCCAACTGTCCATGGCATGACCAAATTTCCTGTTCAACAGTTGATAGAGTAGTTATTATTTACATGTGTTAGAAAGCTGTCATTGTGCCACTTGTGTTTGCAGTTGTGCTCAAGTAAGTTTAATATACTTATTTTGACTCTTATTCCTTAAATCATTAGTAGGAAAACAGTAAACCATTTTTTCCTTTGGATATTCTAACTGGAATTCAGTTTTTTTTTTGTATCTCATTTAAAAAAACAAGCTAAAGTTTTCATTTTGTTGTCTGTCTGCCAACATTCAACTTTTTTTGTTTTTAAGAGATAAATCATTTCCTTGTGTAATTTTTGAAATAAATTTCAAAAACATAACATCATTCCTTATTGCAAATTTCAAACAGTTAGTCCATTGAATGATGCCTTTTTAATCGTATGCAATTTTTTGGCAATATCATTAGGAAAAAATAGTGAATTCTAATACTTTAATAATAATAATGGGAAAAGTATTATTAGAAATATCCATACTTATGAATTTACCTTATTCTAATATAAACTAAAATATAATAAAAGAAAAACCTTAAAACTTAGATGAGTGGACAAAATCAAATGCAATACAAACTGTTATTTGATAAATATCACCTGCTATACTATACTGATTTTCACTTTGTCAACTGCATAAAAACCCTTTCAACATCAGTAGTTTAGATATGTTGTGAGGGGCTGCTCCAGATAGTATGTAACTTGCTGGGTTTTGTGAGCACTGGCATTGTCGTGAAGGAGAAACTTCGACATGCCTGTTATTGGATGTTGCTTCTTAATCTCCATAATCATTTTGGGCAAAACAATGTTGCTGTAGTATTGATCATTTATAGTCATTTTTTCAGGTAAGGTATTGATGGCTACAACTCCTTGGGAATTGAAAAAAAAAATTATGAACATCCTCTTCCTTGAGTGAAAGTCTTGTCAGAGGATTTGGGAATGTTCAAACATTGCCAGCATCTCTTTGCACAAGTAGATTCTAGCCCTTTTTTGCTGTTCTGTCGGTTTGTGGCATCCCATTTGGCATGATCATTTGGATATTTAAGTGTTGAATAATTGTTTCCACACTGCCAATCAGTACACTGACATCTTAACTTATTACCTTAATGAGTTCACAAACAGCAGCGATGATTCTCTCATTACACAGCCTCCTTCAGTCTTCCTGCCCGAGGGAGGTCTTCGAAACTCTGCCATCATTCTCTGAATTTGTGTATCCATCCCATAATAATGCCATATGATCAGTCATGATACTTGTATACTTGTGATAAATGGGCATGAAATTTTTTCGTGCTGTCCCCAAGCTTGTATCTTTGTGAAAATGTAAAATCTTTCTCAGTCTTTAGTAGTCTCCATAGCAACAATGCACAGATTTTGCAGACTTAACTTTATGTGCCACCAGTGAAGAGAAATATGATGTTTGGTTTAACTTGTAATGACAAGTTTAGACATTCTTTCAAACAAGTCGTAGGTCATTAACTTTGGAGGAACAAGTGCAAATCTACAGACTTGTCAAGAACTTTTTTAATGCTCTCCATGCTAGAGAGCCTATATTAGAAGAGTGGCCATATGGGCGATTCAACCTGATTGGTCAATCTCAATGTGAGCCATTATAGTGCCAACTTCTAATGTCTTCCACTAGGTAAATACACTGAAAACATTTTATGAAAGATATATTTTACTATTTTAAGTGCTGGGGAAACTCTTTTCATGTGGAATAGAAGCTTTCGCTTATTCTCTTTTATCTAAATCATAAAATAGCATTATTTTGTACTAATAAAGAAATTTTTGTTTGTGTGTACAAATTTCTATGAGGGAACTATATCTTTCTAATGAAAAGTAATTAATAGCATATTCCATAATGTTAAAATTTTAAATTTAACATTATTGGTTACATTTGTGTTGCACGAGACAAAATTCATGTCTTTTGTTATATAAATTGCCATAATAGCAAGAAGAGTTTAGTAGGAGGCTTTTTCCAAGTTATATGGTTTCAAATTTAATACACTTTTCCAAGCCAGTGACTCAGTGATATAACAATCCTTACCTGAATTTAAAGGTAACTTTGTTTTTCCGAATAAATTATTGTAATTGATCTAAAATTTAAACACTTTTATTTCAATTTTTCAAAAAATAATATTCATTTTTTTATTTAAATTTTTTTATTTAATATAAACATAACACGTATATAAATACTTTTGAAGTATTTATATACGTGTTATGGAGTGAGCCTTTCATATTTTATTCAATATATATTATTATTCAAATTTAGACCATTGTCCTCTTATTATAAATGCAATGTATTATAATTATGCTTAGAATTTTTGGCATATAGAAAGGGAGTGGCTCTTGCCCCTTCTTCCCCCCAAATTCTGAGAGGATAAAATCATTAGAAGATTAAGATATAAGAAACAAATGTATGCATATTTAGTTGCTCTTAACACCAATTTAGCATTGTATTACAATTATATACTCAACCAGTAGTAAATAAAACAAAAATTGCCCCTATGTTAAAGTTTTCTCTTCTATTAATTGTTGGATCAGTCAGTAGTGCTCCAGGCTTTTATTCTGCAGTTCCCAGGTTAGAGTCTCAAATGCACCAGTATTAAGATTTATCTCCCCCCCCCCCCAATGTTCTTATTGAGAAAGGTAACACTGATGTGGCCCATATGCAGGAGAACCATACCCTGTGAATGATAAAGAACACACTGAACAGTTTTGACAGGAGACTTTCCATCTGTTTCGTAACAGCTGTCCAATGGGTTCCTTTCCCTAACCTTCTGAATCATTTGGGGTCCTTGTGACCTGGCCATTTAGCCCATGGTGGGAAAAAAAGTATTGCTCAGAGGTAAAAAAAACTCAACCTCGCATTCTGTTATTGCTTTAAAACGTTGATTGGGCCCCTCTGAAATATTTTCTGGCTAGGTGTGTGGTAATTTTGTTAACATATATCAAGTCAGTGTGGTAATTTTGTTGTCTCTCTCAAGTCGGTAATTTCAATTTGTCTCTGAAAATTTGTTTAAAAAAATGTGTGATAAAAATGCATCTTAAAGCTAAAATATCTGATAATAAAATACTTATAAAGCAGGGATGCATAAACGTTTTTGGCATTGGGCCAAATAGTTTGAAGAGGGATGCAATAAAGAAAGTAACTTTTTTATTTCATTTTACTTGACAAATGTTTAGGTGCAAAATAATAAAAAAATCATAAAATTTATTTTAACATCAATAATATAAAGTTTTGTTGAAGCAGTGTGTAAAGAATCTCAAAAATGAGCTACTAAATATTAGGCTTCAATGGCATTGTAGTTAGTTATATGATGTTATTCATATTTTCTTCTTTAAAATTTAAAAATTATTCATATTCTCTTTATTAAAATGCCATTCACTCTGGTAGATCCAGATTTTAAAAAATATATATAATTTGTATTATCCAAATTTTACGTGGACCAGAATAAAATTATTAAATAGGCCAAAATTTGTGCACTATGTTATAAAGCAATCTTCCTCACAGATCTTCTGTTAGGCTTATTATTCTGACTGGCTCCCCTCAGACTTTTGTGCCAAATAGTTGCTTGAGGAACAGTGTTTTTCATACTCTATGTAACATAGTGCAAATTAGATGCAACTGAAGGAGTTAACATAATGCTCTACACTGATATTTCATCAATCAATCACATAAGATGAATTTATAGCATTTGAATTTAATTTCATATGATAATGAATTGCTAATATAAACATTAATGCAATGTGGCAAAAGTGTTTTACTTCTATAATTAAAGGGTTGCGACTTTTTCAAATATTTTAAGATGTCTAAATAAATTATTATTTTCAATTAAGAAACTTCTTTGCAACTGCTTTAACTGAGGGTTAAAGTTTCTTGTTAAGAAAAAATACTAAAATTGCTGTTTTCAAGGTTCAAGTTGTTGTAAGATCATGGTGAAATTAGGTTCAAGGTGTTGTTAGTTCATGGTGAAATTAGCCTCCAATGAGGGGCTCCCTACACCAGTCACAACAGGAGGGAGAGAAAGCAGAGGCAGAAGAGACTGCTTCTCAGCTATCTCTTGAAACTATTAAGAGTACTAATCTCGAAAAAGAAGAAAAGATGAGATTTTTTTTTCCCAATGAGGGTTTTTTCAAAGTGAAAAACCTGCACAATCTAATCATACACGGTTCAAGGTGTTGTAAGTTTATGGTGAAATTAGCCTAACTTCCCTACACTGCGCATTTGGCAGCAGTCTCCCCATTGGCACTATCATGGCAACTAGAAGTTTGTATGGCCACTCCCTTTTTAATATAGGCTCTCTAAAGGTTACAGTATGGTACTGCCATCTAGTGAGAAGCTTTTAAACGAAGGAAAAAGATTATTCATACTTTCCAAAGTGAATAAAGTATCACTATTTATTCCAAGCTAAACACAGAGGTGGTTAAAAAAAATTCTTGTGTTGGATAGGTGTTGATGAGATATTAGGCATCACGTTTTTTGAATCTCCCAAAAGTTTTTGCCATATTTGAAAGTGATAAAACTTTAAATGAACGTTACAAATGATCTATATATTACTAGAAATTTTGATGGAGTGATTTTCAAGAGTGTTTCTTTGACAGCAGCAATTTGCATCCCCCAAGGGAGCGGGGAAAAACACAATATTTTTTTAAAGAGATAAATGAAAAATTCATTTTCAGTTGGATTAGGTACTAGTGAAATATTAATCAAATTTTTCAGATTCTCCAGAAAATTTTAGTGTTTATTGTTAGAAGGTACTAAATGTAGAAAATGCAAAAATTGCATATGATTTATTTATGCCAAATAATATAAAGTTTTATTGGTAGATAAACTGGATGATGGTCGAGAGATTTATTCTGACAACAATTTGCCCATCTATTCCTAAGGGATGGGAAAAACAAAATTTTTAACCCTTTCAGTGTCCTGGTCATATGTATACGCTGACAGAATCCTGAATGAGAGGCCAAGGACATATTACATTTGTTTTTAGTAAAGCAAAAAAAAAATAAAAAATAAAATTTGCTATTTGAAAAATTTCTTATATATATATCTTATAAAAATCCATAATTAAAGCTTAAAAAATATTTTATTTTTTTAATTCAATGCATATATTATTAAACTACAATATAAATAATTTGCTAAAGCCATCTGATTGCCATTTCTTAGAAACGCTATACAGTATTTCTGTTTTTTTGTTTATGCTACTCTTTGCTGAAGTAAACCCCTGAATTAAGCTTGCAAGTTTGATTTGAACTGTTATCAACAAATTTTTCCTTAAAGTTTTAAAAATCTCCTGAAAATTAACAAAAAAAAACCCTATTTTAAAAAATGGCAGATTTTGGAAGTAATTGCAAAGTACGTACCTCTGGGTACGTACCCCCCCCCCTTTTTTTTTACTCTTTTCTGCTTTAAACCATTTTGCTATTACTGGAGTTATTCTTATCCCAGCATTCTACACATCTTTCCCACCTTTCAAATGGAAACTATAACTGAAAGAAAATCTTAAAGACTGGCTTCAGGATATGGGACAGGAAGATGTAGGTGTTCTAATTGCTCTTGTATACCAGTATGGGGTGGAGCAGTCTGCTAAATAGCTGCATGGCAAGTTGTTTATATGGATGATTGAAGTTAAATACTTCCTCTCAACAAATTTGATTATAAACTCCCTTTATAAGATTAATATTTTATCTTTTTTATAATTAAACCTTAGTTTTCATATCTGTAGATTGGTAATTTATGGAAATAAAGTAAATCTTTTAATTGATTGATTTTTGTACAGTTACGCTATACCGAGTGGCCAGCTTACAACTTGTTACTCTGGACATTTTATTTAACATTGCATTAGGTTATATATTATTTTTTCTTTTATTATATCTTCATTTTCTAATAAAATTTTTGTTTTTATCTTTACCATTTTCTGAAAATGGATCTTAGGGTTGGTCTTGTCTTGGATATGAAAGCAAAAAGGACCGAAAAGGAAAATCAACCCTCGTGTGGCAGGGCAATTTGGCGAGGGTTCCCCCTATCCACTGCTACACTCACTGAGGGCATTTTACTCCCCCCCCCCCCCCCCCCCCCCCCCCGGCAAAATTTAAAAAAATAAAGAGTTTTCAAATAATGTTAAGTAAAAAAAAATCAGCCAAGAAAGTATTCCTCCATTTCCTAACAGGACAGAAAATCCCATTATTGTGAACAATCCAAGTCACCTTATATAATGCTGGCTCATGTTTTAAAATATACCACACTGTAAAGAATCATTAAAAGAAATAAAAATTATGTTTCAGGTAAATATATGAGAAGAAATTTACTTTTGATTAATATGTAATTTAACTTTTTTTATTCATAACATTTTCCAAAATTAAACCTTAATTGCATAGTCCAGTCTATTTTTTAACTATATTACTGTGAAAAAGTCTTATTAAAATTAACACATTGCCGCAATGTTAAAATTTTTTAGAGTCCTCAGGCCATATGTCTTTTTTTTTTGTTAAAAAAAAAAACCCTCAAGCAGCTGCTTGCCACAGAGGTCTGACAGGAGCCTGTCAGTTTATATGCCACAGTAGGAGATCTGAGAGGATGGCAGGACCTCAGCAGAAAGACGACACACACATCCATGCCTTACCCGGGGCTCGAACCCAGGTCCCTTAGAACAGTAGCCAAGCGTGCTAACCACTCGGCCATGGGAATCAACTAAAATCTGTCTTAAATTGCTATACAATATCAGTTTATATAATTTTTATAAATTTTTTTGCTTACAAGCAAACTTGGAAAGTGTGAATCACATGTGCTTCACGCAGCCTGAGCATGTTTTTTTTTTTTATCTATAGGCAATATGATATTTGCATGATTCACATGTCACAATGCAGACTCCGTATCTGCAGACTGTGCTCCCATGTGACACAATTTTGTCTTTCGTGAAATGCTTGAGTCATAGATCGACACATTTCAAACACACTTACCACGTGTGTGCAATTAAGTTCGTTAGTTTGTTTGCACCATTGAGTAAAACATTGTTGCATTTTCATAATAGTGAATTAGATTATAAAATTCCCTAAAATTGGTGATTATGAAAAAGAACATTATTTACAAGCTCAGCTAAATGAAGTTCTCTCTGATGAAGAACCATACCAACATTCATCTGACAGTTATAAACCAAGTGATCAAAGTTCATCTTCAGATAACAATACTCCGGTTTCGAAAAGGAAGAAGAAACTCTCAAAAGCCGATAATAGTAAAGTTTGCATGCCCAGTACATCTAAGATTGGTTATATGGGTCCTGCAGGAGATGATGTTGAAGAAGAGGATCAAATAGTTGCTGCCAAGGATGACACGCAAAATCGTGAAGCGTTCCACATTTTTTTTTTTTTTTTTTTGAATGCCGTCCCGTGGCCGAGTGGTTAGCATGCTTGGCTACTGATCTAAGGGACCTGGGTTCAAGCCCCGGATTAGGCATGGATGTGTGTGTCGTTTTTTCTGCTGAGGTCCTGCCATCCTCTCAGATCTCCTACTGTGGCATATAAACTGACAGGCTCCTGTCAGACCTCTATGGCAAGCAGCTGCTTGAGGGGGTATTTATTTATATTTATTTAAGTGTATGGATGAAACAATCGAAGAAGTCAGAAATTTCCAATTGAGCAGCAGTTCTTCATCTGATGAAATACTTGGTAGCGTAAGCTAAACCGATCTACAATGGAGAGAAATTACAGGAGATAGTCTAAAACAATTTCCATTTGTGAGTACCAATAATATTGGAATTAAAAATTATATTATTCAGAGCATGCATAAAAAGCAACCTATTGACTTTTTTCATTTATTTGTTGATGGAGAAATTCTAATGCTAATGGTATGAGAAACTAATAAATTAGCTTCTCAAAAATTGAATTGGTCACTTTTACCTAAAGCAAGAATAAAAAAATGGAAGGATACAGATGTGAATGAAATGAAAATATTTCTGGGAATGCAAATTTGGATTGGTTTAGTATTAATGCCAAAGATAGCTTGTTATTGGTCTAACAACGTTCTTTATTCAAATGAGGTAAAAATGGCCATGTCAAGGAATCGGTTTGAACTTCACCTTAGCAACTGGCATTTTGCAGACAACGAGAGAGAAAATATTTCTACCAGACTTTACAAAATTTTGCCTCTTTATAAGCCTGATAAGAGAAAACTTCCAAAAGGTAATAACACCTTTAAATAATGTTTGTGTGGATGAGACTTTAATTCTTTTTAGAGGACGTCTTGGTTTCTTACCATATATAAAAAACAAGTGACACAAATTTGGTATAAAAGTTTTCAAATTGTGCATAAACGATGGGTACTCATATGACTTTAAAATTTACTCTGGGCAGAAAAAAATAAAACTTTAGACAGTAAGCCAACATTGGATCTCTGCAATAATCTCCTTGATTGTGGACATACAATATACTTTGATAATTACTATACTAGTATAGAGTTAGCACATAAACTGTTAGATAGACAAACATATCTTGTAGAAACTCTTTGGAAAAATCTAAAAGGAAATCCTAAAGAAATTGTAGAAAAAAAATTTAAAAAAAGGAGAAGCCATTGCCAAAGAAAGCAATACAGGAGTGATAATAATAAAATGGTCTGATAAACGTGAAATACTAATGGTATTAGCCGTCCCGTGGCTGAGTGGTTAGCACGCTTGGCTATTGATCTAAGGGACTGGGTTCAAGCCCCAGGTAAGGCATGGATGTGTGCGTCGTGTTTCTGCTGAGGTCCTGCCATCCTCACAGATCTACTATGGCATATAAACTGACAGGCTCCTGTCAGACCTCTGTGGCAAGCAACTGCTTGAGGGGGTATTTATTTTTATTTTATCCTCTACAGGTAGAAATGGAAATGAAATAAAAAAAAAAAAACAGAAGTTGTTTTAGATTATAACAAAAGTAAAAGTTTTAATAGATTTATCGGACCAAGTAAAAGCCTATGCCACTTGTCTCAGAAGAGGTATAAAATAGTATCGAAAACTTGCTGTCGAAATTCATTTGGGCTCTGCTGTGGTCAATGCTTTCATAACATACAAGGCTGTAATGCTGATTGTTTTGCCAGTAATAGAGTTCAGGAAAGAGATTGCAAAAGATTTGTTAGAAATGAAATCAACAGAAGAGAATAACAGTGAAAGTATGGTAAAAGAGAAACATATTTTACAAGAAGTTGGGAGCAGTCAGCAAAGAAGATGTGTTAGTTATAAAAAAAAAATCTGAAGGAAATAATAGAAAATATGCAGCTTCCAAAGCAACACACTTGCTGGAAATATGTCCAATGTGACAATTATTATTGTGTTCCTTGTTTTATTGTTGCACATGAATGCACTCTATAAATTTTATTATTCAAATATGCTTGACATATGTTGAAGTAAAATAACAATACATGTTAGATTTCTATGTTTTTAGTTTTAGAATGTTTGCTTTTGTTTGAGATTGTATTTTCAGAATACACTGTTTTGTTTAGTAAATGGTTTAAGCAATATTTTCTTATTTAGCATTGTAATTCAATAAAGTAAGTACAAAATGTCAGACTTTCATTGACTCCTACAATATACTTTATTTAGTTGAAATTTTGCCACTCTAAGACCATGGATTTGTTCCTCAGGCTACACTCCTGTATTACCCATAAGCAATGCATTCTAGTGTGAGGCACAACTGATTCACAAGTCCTGAACTACAAATTTGTATGTGAAGCACAGACGATTCACACAGCCTAAGGAGAAAATTAAGTGTGAATCATATATGATTCATACAGCAGTCAACATGTTAATATGCCTGAAAATTTTTTAAATTTTTTATTTTCATAAAATTTTGAATTAAATTCTGTTTAATTTGATATATAACAACTTATTTTTGTAAATTTGTTATAAAAAAAAATTCCAAAGTTGATTTGTTTATTTGACTCAGCACAATTGTCAAAAAGCCTGGAGTTTTCTCAAAGTATGGTAAAGAGAAAATAATTACAGAAATGGGAGAAATGTTTACTTGAAACAAGAATGTTTTTGGTTATTTAGAAATAGCTTTTCTATTCATGTGCATTATAATCATTTCTGTCTTATTTCTTTTAAATAAAAGTTTATTTGTATTTGCCAGATGCATTTTTTTTACTATATGACATAAAAAAGGTTCTGTTAAAATAAAACTAGTTGTCTTTTTTTTTTGTTAAATATTTTATTTTCAGAAAATAAAGAATTAAATGCAGATTAATTTGGCATATAATATACCATAATTCCTGTCATTTAGTTATTTGGCAAAAAAGTTCTAGAGTTAATTTTTTTTTTGGCTGAGCACAGGGAGAAAATAGCTTGGCTCTGGATGTAAACCAGTTTTTTTAGATTGGATACTGGAAGGGTTAAAATGATGTAACAAATACCCCTCAAGCAGCTGCTTGCCCCAGAGGTCTGATAGTAGCCTGCTAATTTAATATGCCTAGTAGGTCTGTGAGGATGGCAGGACCTCAGCAGAAAAAATGGCACAAACATCCATACCCTACCCAAGCTTGAACCCAGGCCCCTTTGTTACTATTTGAATTTTCTCAATCATCTTTAATTTAAATTTCCACTGTTAAAGCAAAAGAAATTTTAAAACTTAATTCTCTTTGAAGGTGAGCATCCCATATTTGCCAGAGATGAATTACTTAAACTTTTTGCTCTAATGAGAAAAATAATTGCCATTGAAGATAAAACTCCTGCCAGTAATTGTTTTAAATGGGCTAACAATTAATGTGCTTTTCAGTAGTATTATATTGTTTATTTGTATTGATTTATCATTTTAAGTAATGAAAAGGCTAATCTTAGATTAGTGGTTTTACTCAAACAGAACCTATAGTATTATATATATGTGTACTCTATCTTTCAGAAATTTGTTGTTAAAGACCATAAAAACAGAAGGAAAGTTTATACCAGAACAACATTCTGGGTCATTCTGTCTCAATCCTGTCCACTACCCCCCAATTTCCCCCCTAGATCTGGTTATTTGTAGTTGTAGGATATATAGAAATTTACTTTCAACAGCAGTCTTTTTTTGTGTGCCCCCCCCCCCCCACCAAATGGCTGTGAAGCCATCATTAAAAAGCACTTTAAAAAAATTTATGTTCACTAAGTTTTAAAAACAAATTATCAGCAACTAAATTATTTACTCAATTTGTACATTTGCCTAGACAAAAAAAAAAATTGCAGTATTTGAATTTCCATGTGCTGCCAGTGAAAAGGCAAATATGCTGTTTTTAACTTATAAAAACTTCTTTCCACACAAATATTTATTGATTTATTAATGTTAAAGTCAACAGGTAACTCTGAATATTACTTACTGTTTAAATAAGCTTCATTTATGGAAATCTGGGACTGAATATAAATTAAAGATATATGTCAAATCTGCCAGAATAATCGATTTTTTTTTAAAAATATTTATTCAGTATTTGAAGAGTTGTGAAAATCGGAATATTTAACAACAGCAATTCCAGTCATAAGAGTTATGTCAGAAGTTAAACTTCAATAGAATTTATGCAAGCAATTTATTTAGCTTTTATGTTCTTTGAATATTATACAATTTCAGTAATAAATTATCACAGGAAAGGTCCTGTAGACAAGGAACACTTGAAATAATAAGTTCAAAAAAATTGGTTGCCCTGACTGGGATTCGACCATCAAGGAACTGACCATTTCTTCAACTAAGTGATATATAAGCCTTCCTGTTGATTCACCAGTCTATTATCAGGAGTTTGGCAGCCAAGCTGTTTTTTGCAAGTTTAAGACTAGCCTCATTACTATTAAATATTACAGCTTCCATACCTTATTCAATACTGAATGACTATTTTTAAAATTCAAGATTAGATTTATCCTAGAGCTAACCCAGGTATATTTTTCATTCATCTTCATTCATATTTTTCCATAAAAAAACTTAAAGCATGTAAATAAGTTTTTTCTCATCAAAAAAATTTGTTCACTCCTTTTTTCCGTTTGAAATGAATATGAATTGAATAATTTAATCATTGGTAGTTCTGCCTTTTTTTCTCTCCCAATTTAGGGCTTACATAAGTTGTACAGAAAGGTTTTTATGTATTTTGTTTTACTGTAATCATAGACTAACTTTTATCCCTATTATTGCTCATTTCTGCTGAAACATTAAGTATTAGCTAAGGCAGGAAAAAATTGTGCATGTACAATTTATAAATTTCATTTTAAAATTGAACCTTTTAAACAGGTTATCAGAATTTTGTGACATTTCCATCCCAAAGACAAAGTAGAAAATGGCTGAAGGTGACTCATCATCTGTTGCTGACTTTTATTGTGAACGATGTATTCTTATTACTGGTGCTACAGGATTCATGGGAAAGGTAAATATAGGCAATTTTGGTATGTAATCTGTAATAATAAAAGAAAGTGTTTGTGTTTGCATCTGTGGCAGCCATAATTCACCAGGAAATCATGGTAGATGTTAGAAATGTTCAGAGAATGTTTCTCTGGTTGTGGTCTGGATTGCACTGCTAAATTTCAAATCCAAATTCCAAAAGGGAGCCTTGCTAGAAGCAAAAATATGTACTATGCTATTCATATGAGAAATGGTAATCCCTGTCAAATATATTATTGCCATTTACATCTCCCTAACTGTGATTGTAAGAGTCATAATAACATTTAAATCTGCTGTCATTACCAGATTCCCCACATTTCCAAAGGCATTATTTCAAAGCATCCCATTGCAGCTAGGGACCCCGATTTTTTTAACCCAACACAGGGTCAGGCAGAGGGGCAAGTAGGAACCTGATTTTTAAACCAACAATCAGGGCACATGGAGGAAGCTGTGCAGGAAATTTGGACCATGTGGTCAAGTATCATGAGAGCCATAAGGCAGCAAAAATATGTCTTAATGGAAATAAAAATCTCGATAGTTTAGGTAGAAATGAAGCCACAGGCCATGAGAGAGTGTGCTGACATCAGCAAAGTCATGCAATTCTAAAAGGGAACACTGATGTCAGCAATGACCCAAGCACATGCCGGGAAATTTTCTTCATGTTGAATCTGCACTAAAGTGTTGGGGAAGTACTTAAAAAAGCTTACCTTTAGTGCAGTGAAAATAAGAATATACAGATTAAAAGGGATACTTGGGCAACACTGGGTGCCATTCAGCTAGTAAATAATAATAAATTCTAAGCATTTAAATTGTGTTTTATAACATTTTCTAAGTGGATCTGTAATTTTGCATTATAATTCTTACTGGATTCTCTGCAGTTTTCGGATATTCAGTTGTGTTTGTAGCAAAGTTTAAAATGCTCTAAATAAGAGAGTGGATAATTTAAATCGTGACTGCAGGCAGCAATAATTAACAGCTTGTTGTATGAGTTAATACACATGTGGCAACACAGTCTCTTCTAGTTATGGAGTAGTAGATGCAAGTTGAAACATGTTGCAATACAGTTTCGAGTAACAGTAGGCAGTCAGTCTCTGTTGTTTTCTCACTTGAAAGGTGTCCATTTTTGTGTATGATTTTTTTTACAGGTTATGTTTGATCTGAAAGCTGAGTAACAGTATGTGATATGTGATGTGTTCACCAAGGCTTAAGGGGTGCACAGAAAGTTGCAGAAAGACTCAAATGGTTGCCTGAATCTTGGATCCTTTATGAAATCAGGCCAGTCTGTGAAGTATTTGTGCCACTTGAAAATTGCACTCTGTTTTGTTGTCAGAGGTGTATAACTAATTACCCCCTCTCTCTCTCAGCACTGCAAGAGTTCTGTCTCACAACTGATGAGCCAATATCGTCTTGCCCAGTGACAGAAGGACAGCAGCTGTTCCTCATTGAGGTATCTGGTTGACCCTTCTCACTGCTCCTAACCTTGGTAATCTCCGCAGATCTGAGGAGACCCTCCTTCATCGTCTCAGAGTTGGTGTCATCTACAGCAACTCTACGCTTCACACTCGCGGCAGAACTTACAGTCCAAACTGTGCCACTTGCAGCACACCTGAGACAATATCCCATGTTCTGCTCAACTGCTCCCATTACAATGCCGAAAGAGAAGCTTGTTCTAGGAGCTTCGTGCTATCGGAACCACCAACTACTCCATTACTTCCCTTCTTGGTAATCACCACAATGTGAAGTTGCAGCAAATGCACTTCTAACTGGTCACTGATTTCTTTCAGAACATTGGCCTCTTCGGCAAGGTTTAATGTTTTTTTTTCTTTCTCCTGATTAGTACTCTTATTAGCTTCGAGAGATAGCTGAGAGGCAGTTTCTTCTGCATCTACTATCTCGCCCTTCTGTTGTGACTGGTATAGGGAGCCCCTTATTGGAGACTAATTTCACCAAAACTTTCAACACCTTGAACCTTTCCACAAAAACTATATTTTTTTGTTTATAAAATTTCAGACTTTTTATTCATATTCTTGTCTTTGCTTTTTAAACCTTTTTTGCAGGTTGCATGATTTTCAACTTTGTTTCTTGATTTTGTATTGTTTGACACACTTTAGCTTTGTTACTTGTGCATAAAACCACAAACCATAACCACAAACAATTAACAGGGTTCAAGTTAATTCAGTCAGTAGCATACCAGGCTCGTAATCTTTAGTTCCCAAGTTTGAGTCTGACCTGAGCCAACATTGAGATTTATCTCTCCTGAACCCTCACCTGGGGCAGGGGTGGCTCAGTCGGTAGCACGCCAGGCTCGTAATCTGTAGTTCCCAGGTTCGAGTCCCAGCTGGGTCAGCATTGAGATTTATCTCCACAAAATTCCCCGCCCTGCCCACAATCAGTAGGGGACACCGGCGGGCTTGGAAAGGCCACCGTCCGTTGGATGGGACGTTAAGCCGTGGCCCCGTGTGCGGGAGAGCCATACCCTGTGCACGTTAAAGAACACTCTCGATGGCCTTGACAGGAGGCTACCATCTGTCTCCCAACAGCTGTTCAAGTGGGTCCCCTCACCCAACCTTCTCTGAGCATTCGGGGTCCATGTGACCTGACCATTTAGCCCATGATGTGCAAAAAAGTGCCACTCAGAGGCAAAACAACTCATCTTAAACCCTCACCCTGCCCTTGGTCAGAAAGGGTACACCGATGTCAGAAAGGGTACATCTGTAAGATGGGACATAAAGCCATGGACCTTGTGGGCAGGAGAGCCATCCCTGTAAACATTAAAGAACATGCTCAATGGCCTTGATGGGAGGCTTTAATCTGCCTCCTAATAGTGTTCAGTGGGTCCCCTTCTACAGTTTCTCTCTCAGCCCTTGGTGTCCTTGTGGCAGTGATCTGGTCATTTAACCCATTGTGTGCAAATAAGTAGGTTGAGAATGTTCATAACATCAGTTAGAGGAGATCTCGATCGGCAGCTGGTAGCTCAGTGGTCCAGAGCACCTGACATGTTATCAGGAGATCGTGGGTTCGTATCCCACTCTGCTCAAGACAATTTTTCCTCTAAATATTTGAATCAATTTACAGACTGAAATTATTAGTGGATATGTGAAATTCACTGCAAGGGAAAGATTTTGGCCTTAAATGTCTGGAGATATGAAAATTTCTGATTTAGATTATGCTGATGATTTAGTCCTTTTGGCAAATGATGTTGATGAGATGAACTCTTTCATTCAAGCTGTTGATGAGACTGGTAGTAGAATCGGTTGTCATAGATTTGGTGATATACAGAGAGAAAACTAAAATGATGAAAATTGGTCAGGCTGTGGTTCAATTAATCTGAATAGTTCCACTCTTGAGCAGGTGTCTCAGTTTAAATATCGTGAGAGCTATGCAACAGATACAGCATGAGATTAACAGATGAATAGGTATTGCTGCTGGAACTTTTAAGAATCTATTGTGAATATGGAGAAATAGGCATATACACCTAAAGACTAAAATTAGGCTGTATAATTGGTTCTTTCTAGAGTTAGTTATGGTAGTGAAACTTGGACCCTTTTAAACAAGATAACAGGAAACTTGATGCTTTTGATTCTAAATGCTTAGGCAGTATCTTGGGCATTAAGTAGTTCAACTTTGTAAGTAATGATGAGGTTAGGCAAAGGAGTCAGCAACTTCCTTTAAGCAGCATATTGTGCAGAGAGAGACTGTTGTAAAGTAGTATTTACAGTATTGGCCATGTTGCCCATATACATAATATGGATTAGCAAATAGGGTTATGAACAGTGTGCCTAAAGGCCTCAGAAAGAGAGGGAGATCTAGGATGGAGTGGACAGATGATGTAACAGGACTTTGTTAGAATTGGGGTATTGTGGCCAGATGCAGCAGATGTAGCTCAGAATAGATTAGTTTGGAGAACTAAGTTGCACAATCTGGTTGGACCTACATAGCTCATGGCTGCTTGAGGATGATGACCTAAACAAATGGCCTTTCTATTGATATGCATTGTAATCTTTTTGTTTCTATTATTTTTTTAATATACATTTTTATTTGTAATGCCAGATTCAATTTTTACTACATGCATCAATAAAAGTCCTATTAAAAGAAAACTGGATTTTTCTGAAAATAAAATATTTAACAAGATTACTAGTTAAGTTAAGTGTTGATTAATTTGGCATATTACATGTCATAATTTCTTTCATTGTTTGGCAAAAAAGTTGTAAAGTTATTTATTATTATTATTATTTTGGGGGGTGGGGGTGCTGAGCATATGAAAAAAAATTGCTTGGCCTTTGGATGTAAACCAGTTTTTCAGGCTGGGCCCTGGAAGGGTTAAAGGCATTTCATTTATATTGAAATATTTACATTATTTTACTTTAGTAATACAATTTCAGTTTCCAAAATAAGAGTCTTAATCAAAGTAACACTGTTTTTTTGTCTATTTTTCTTGATTTTGATAGTCTCAGAGTGGTGTGTAAAAGGTTAAATTTATTTAACTTCATACATATTTTTTGAGATTATGTTATCTGCTTCCACACAGTTTGATATGCTACATATAACTAACTGATCTATACCAATCAATCTGAGTACTTGCATCAAAGGTAGTCTTTCCATTTCCTTCCTTTCTTGACATTTTTTTTATTAGCTTTTTTCTAATGATTATTAGACTTAATTAATTATATATTAAAAGAATATATAATATGTATTTTTTATTAAATTTATTTAATATATTAAATTTTATATGAATGTGAAAAAAATTTCATTTGTTTTTACAGTACATAAAATTTGTTCAATTAGTTCATTTATTTTTGAATGAAACACTTCATAAATATGCTTTTAAGTATTTTAACTAGAAGATAAAGAATTTCTTTTGCCATTATTTGTTTGACTGAAACAAAAATTAACTACATACATAAATTCTATTTTATTTTTAAGCAGAATGTTGTTTAATAAGAACTGAATTCTTTTTCAATATTTCAGTGTATGTTAAAAATGTGTAATAAGGTTTGATTTCATAAAAAATTTCTATGTTTAATAAGGGTCAAAACTTTTTCCATTGTAGGTCTTAGTTGAGAAACTGCTACGGTCATGTGGCTCAGTGAAAACAATATACCTTCTTTTAAGAGCTAAAGAAGGTCAGGAACCAAGGCAACGTCTTGATGAGCTTCTAAATACTAAGGTAAGTGATTTTAGTAGCCATGGATTAACAATATTTTATTTTTGCTATATATTAATATTTAATAGGGGGCAGGGATGGCTCAGTCGGTAGCGCGCCAGGCTCGTAATCTGTAGTTCCCAGGTTCGAGTCCCAGCTGGGTCAGCGTTGAGATTTATCTCCGCAAAACTCCCCGCCCTGCCCACGGTCAGTAGGGGACACCGATGGGCTTGGAAAGGCCACCGTCCGTCGGATGGGACGTTAAGCCGTGGACCCGTGTGTGGGAGAGCCATACCCTGTGCACGTTAAAGAACACGCTGGATGGCCTTGATGGGAGGCTACCATCTGTCTCCCAACAGCTTGTTCCAGTGGGTCCCCTCCCCCAACCTTCTCTGAGCCTTCGGGGTCCATGTGACCTGGCCATTTAGCCCATGGTGTGCAAAAAAATGCCGCTCAGAGGTAAACAACCTAACTTAATATTTAATACTCATCTAAAAGTCAGTAATAAAGTAATATCACAGGAAAATGTTCTGTAGACAAAAACAATTGAAATAATTAGTTTAAAAAAAATCTGTTGTCCTGAGTGGGATTTGAACCCATGTCTCCCTAAAGCATATTGGGCTTCATAACCACTAGACCACCAGAAGCTAACCATTTCTTCAACAAAGTGACATATAAGCACTGGGAATGCTTATATGTCACTTTGTTGAAGAAATGGTTAGTTTCTAGTGGTCTAGCAGTTATGTGATTCCCGATATTCTTCTGAGAGACTTTGGTTCAAATCCCACTCAAGATAACCAATTTTTTTCAACTAATTATACTCATCTAAGAGATAGTCAGAATGTTATACTATTTAATGTATTCTCTAAGCACTGATAAGTCATTTCACTTAAATTAATTTGGAACTATATTCTGATATTTTAGTTTTTTTAACCGCTTCTAGTTAGAAAATGATAAATGAAATAACTTCATCCATTATTTGGATGTTACTGTTGCTTCTCCCCATTGTTGAGCAAAGGAAATGTTTGTAAAGGATAGCAGCATAATTTGCAAAAGACTGCTTACCAAATACCCTTGAATTATATAATCTTCTTGAGATTAACACATTTAAGAACAATAAGGATTAAAGTTAAAATTCCTACATGGGTAAAAAAAATTGGTAAAGAAAGTAAGTTAATGACATCAAGATGCAAGGTATCTTGCAGATCCGGAGAGGTTTGGGCCCCTTCCAACATTTGAAGGACCCTAGCCAAAATAAAAATTATCATTATTATGAACTTTTTAATTCTAATTTTACAAAATTTATATAAATATTTACTCCTCAGGCACCTGCTTGTTGCAGATGTCAGATGAGAAATTAGTAAGTTAATTCTTTAAAAGTATATTCTCATATATCTACACTTCACTCCTATTTTTATATGTATTTTGGGAGTTAACTGAAATCTGAAACTTAGAACATGCTTTCCTTATAGATATCATGGAATATAAAAATTTCAAAGCCATAAATTTCTGTGACTATCAGTTCCTAAAAATTATTTTTTCTATATTCCATGAAGAATTCAGAAGCAACATGAAGCTTTGGAATGCTATGAAAACAAAACATTTATATTACTGAAAACTCATTGTTATTGAAGACTTATTCTCCCAAATTGAAGCTTTCCTAATTCTGTGAATACTGGTGGGTACAGAAGCATACCTACTCTACACAAACATTGTGCTGGAGCACAGATTCTATCATTAGATATAAGTAAGGGATGATTGAAGCATACACAGACTACACACATGTCAGTAATTAATTTGCAAATGCAGTTTATTAGAGTGCATTCACTAGAGTTCATTCATTCAGCTTTTTAAAAGGTGTCACATCCCACAATATGGAGATTATTAACACTTGAGTGATGGTAGAATGTGTTTTGATTATGTATAGGAATGTGATGATAAATGAAGCTTTTGAGACATCATATATTTTGAAAACTCATTCATAGTTTTATATTTTTCTGAGATCTTGATAATTCAATTAAAGGTTTCTTGATAATTCAATTAAAGGTTTGTTTCTTTAAATTCAAGGGGCCATGCCCCCCCACCCCTTTCAGAAATGCAAGTAATAGTAAAAGAAGCAAAAGGTTATTATTAAACTTATTTTTATGCAGTTTTCAAGAATGTTTTTTAAAACCCTGTAAAACAGAGGGGGAAATGATATAGTGTGTTGGAAAACCAGCTCTTGGTCCCCCCTTTTACATTTTTTCAGTTCAATTGTGTTTCTTGAGTGGGGGGCACTCTTTATATCTGGGCCTGGTTAAATATATAAAAATACCCCCTCAAGCAGCTGCTTGCCACAGAGGTCTGACAGGAGCCTGTCAGTTTATATGCCATAGTAGAAGGTCTGTGAGGATGGCAGGACCTCAGCAGAAAAACGACGCATACATCCATGCCTTACCCGGGGCTCGAACCCAGGTCCCTTACATGTATGAAATATAGATAAAAGTATTAACCAGAGTATCAACATAATAACGGAATAAAAAAAATATGCCAGTCAGGTTAAGATTCTGGAACATATCCCCTCCTATTTACATTATTGTGAGAAATTCATGTCTGAGAAATGCAATTTCATTTTACATGACTTTTTCAAGGAATGCATTTACTGTGTAGTTAAGGTCTGTGTATATAAGTGTTGCTGAACACATTAACTTTTCCAGTGCTAACTTTTATTTGCTTTAGTGCAAGGTCAAAATGCTACAGAAGATGCATCTACTTAAACTGCATGTTATCATATTTAATTCAATTTGAACATATACTGTACAGCAATTCAGATTTGGTACAAATTATGTAAAAATTTGCAATTTTCATAAAAGTTGACATTTTTGACACGGGCACTACAGAAATTGTTGGAGGTAGAAAATTTCAACACTAGGCACTTGTAGGGTTAATTATTATGACTTCTGCTAAAAAATGAGAAGTGTGCAATTATTTTGCTTTTCTTGCAGATATTTGAACGGGTAAAAAAGGAGCAACCTACAGCCATTACAAAATTAGTACCAATTCGTGGGGATCTAACTCTTCCAGGCTTAGGCATTAGTCCAACAGATGTTACCCTTCTAACAAATAATGTTTCCCTAGTCTTTCATTCAGCTGCCACAGTCAAGTTTGATGAGCCATTGAAGTAAGTCTTCCTTTAAAAAATGCTCTTTTGTCTATATAATATAAACAATGTGCTTGCTTTTGTTTCCCAGAACTTTAACTCTCTTGTTCATTATTTCAGGATAAGGTTTCAAAGTTATTCTTTTTTTTTTTCTCTCTCTTGGAAACACCTCAAATTTAACCAGCCACCAGTGTGAATTCTGCTTTGCAAAGCTGGCATATTACGGGTTAATTAAGATGGGGTTTATGACTATGAATTCCTCTATTACTATGTATAACCCACATATTAATTCATATAATATTTTATAATAACATACTAAAAAGTGTTTTTTTTTAATACATTTAATGGCATATGTAGACTATAAGGTATGGTGTTTAGAGTTGATCAGTTGACTCATTTTTTTTTCCATATGTTTAATTTATCAGAAATATCTGCTCCATCCTTATGGCTGAAATCTTGGAATTGTTTAAAAATATCTGTATTGCATAGTTGCAATCTGTCTAAGCCAGGAGTGTCAGTATAAGCCAGTTTCTTTAATAGCTGCCTCGTGTGCCCCTTTGCCCATCACCCACAATCCACAGACATACCTGGAGCCTTGTTAGAGGCTATTTAAATTTATCTCCACAAAACTCCCCACCCTGCCCATCCATGGCCAGTAGGGTCACTGATGAGCTTGGAAAGATCACCGTCTATCAGATGGGATATTAAGCCATGGCCCCATGTGTGGAAGAGCCATACCCTGTGCACTTGAAAGGACACACTGGATGGACTTGACAGGAGGCTACCATCTGTCTCCCAACAGTTGTTCCAATGGGTTCCTTCCCCCAACCTTCTCTGAGCCTTCGGGGTTCTTGTGACCTGGCCATTAGCCCATTGTGTGCAAAAAAGTGCCACTCAGAGGTAAAACAAACCAAACTGGCTATTTAATCCATTTCCCAAAAGGTACAAAATGCTCAAAAGCAAAACCCAACCAAAAGCTGTCTGCTCTAACATAATATACTATACCATATATTATAATGTGGGAGTTAATAAACAGCAGTAAATAATTATTAGATTATGCAAACAGTTCTATAAGTTTGAAGAAAATATTGCTATTAAACACAATTTGATATTGTTTTTATTGTTTTAGCTCAGGGGTGCACAACTCAAATGTGGATATGGATTAAAATTGACTTTAAATGAAGCTAAACAGAGCACAATAACGCTTATTATATACATATGTGCTGTGTCAGTTCTATTTCATTCTTACTTTAACTGCATTGTGTGTTTTGCTCATAACATATTGTTGGTAGTAAATAAGACTGTTAGGTATTAAGAAATTCGTATTCTAGCTGAAAGCAAATCTGTATCAGACTGTTGACAGCAAGAAAAACTTCAGAGCTTTAAAAGACAAACTCAATAACTTTCTGCGGTGTTTCAATGTTTTAAATCTATAATACAGGTTTATTATAAAAGAATATTATACTTTAAAGTGCTATATTTTGTTAAATAATTAACAAAAGTAATTGTGTGTATAACTTGTCAAGAAATTGTTTGGTGTTCAGTTTTTAATGTGGGCACAATTGGTGGCATGATATTCAACTTTCATCCATACTTGGCTAAGCATGTCTCATAATTATAACACTTGCAACAACTAGTCATTTTTTCTTTTAAATGCTGTAAATTATATATATATTAGAATAAAGGATGTTTTTAATATATCTCCAAAAAAAGTCCAGTGGTACAAATTGGGATTTCTCAAGGGCCACTTGATCTGTCCACCTCTACCAATCCAGCAATTTAGAAATTTAGCATTTAAGACATTGCATGTGATACTACTGCCACTGCATGATACTAACTCCATGCCATCATAATAAGAACACTTTGAGAGTTTCTTGACATTTTGGGACACAAAAGTAACCGTTACTTATTTATTTAATAAAATATAACACTTTAAAATATGAGTATTCTTTTATAATTGCCTATATTTTACCACAGTCCAGAAAAAGTCGCTAAAATTTATCTGCAACTACAAAAAATATTGTAGGTCATACAAGCACCCATTGATCATGAGTTGTGCATTCCTGGTTTAGCGTTTAAGCATGAAATATTTTACCACATTAAACTTTTCTTCAATCAGGCGATCTGTCGAGATGAATGTTCTTGGAACAAGACGATTGGTAGAGTTGTGCCACAAAATGAGCCATTTAGAGGTAAGTTATTTAAGTTACTTTCAGTCACAATATATATGAGAATATTGTTTAAAATATAATGTTTTAACTACCATTACAAATCAATAGACTTTGAAAATTAAACTTAGTGCCATAAATCTTTTAAATAATGTTTGAAGATACCTTTTTTTCTAAGGATAAAGAAAATACATTAAGTTTTATAAAGCTGCTTCTTTTATTTAAATCTTTTGCATAACATTGGTGCTGTACAGTGGTTCAGAAATTTCAACAGATATTACTTTGGTGTTAAGGAGCATCTCTAGCGTAACAAAGAAACATCAATTTAAAAAAAATAAATGCCTGTTTGAATTTATATATGTATATCTCTTATAAAAAATATAGCTTAAGCTTGTTATTAATGTTTTTCAATTTGCTGCAGATTTTGAAACACTATAAAGAATACTTGTCACTATTCAGTTGCTCAGATTATAATTCCCTAATACCCATATTCAACCTCTCAGTTCCAGCTCCTGTCCGCAATGAGGGGGACCACCTTATGAAGGTTCTGCTGATTCAGGTACCTTCACAGGGCCCTAAATGCTTGTCTGCATGTTTGCAATGCACAGTGACCCATGTCCCTGAAAAGGAGGATCCTGGTAGTTACTCAGGGGGTTCTTGTCTGCTCTTCTCATCTCATAACTGGCAGGGTCCCTTTTGGCTCATCTTGCCATTGGAGAGCCTGTTCGTCGTTGGGCAGTGATTTTGAGGGCTGCTACTACACACTGCTTTGGCTTCAGCTTCAAGCAAATGGGAGGTCCTGGAGACCCTCTCAGGATCAATTGGCTGGTGGGCTGGACCTGCTAGGGCCAGCTATGTGGCTATGACGAGTGCCTTGTACACATTCAGGGTATGGGTTAATGAGTTTCCCACACATTATTTTCCTTTACAGATCTCTATTTTAAGTCCAGTTCGGTTCCTCTTGTATTTTTTTGCTTATTTCATGAGGAATCGGGAGAGTTCCTCACTGTTGTCTTTTTCTTTATTTATGAGGGCTTGGTTCACTGGCTGTTTGAGTATAGTGCCTAAGCAGCCCTGGTGCCCAGTTGGGTGTCCTCTTGTTGGGTTCTGTGGTGGGTGAGGACCATGGGCACTGAACCACCAATAAAAAAAAATGAGTTGCATTAATGCAATTGATTGCGTCAATGTTGCAAAAAGGGCTCAACGTGAGTCCCCATCTTCTTTGTTGTCAATGTTGCCATTGTCATTTTTGTATGTTTCTTCATCCCTGAGATTCCAGTGCGAGGGTGGCTCAGTCGGTAGTACGCCAGGCTCGTAATCTGCAGTTCCTAGGTTCAAGTCCCAGCTGGGTCAGCTTTGAGATTTATCTCCGCAAAATTCCTCGCCCTGCCCACGGTCAATAGGGGACACCAATGAGCTTGGAAAGGCCACCGGCCATTGGATGGGACATTAAGTCGTGGTCCCATGTGCAGGATAGCCATACCTGTGCACATTAAAGAACACGATGGATGGCCTTGACAGAAGGCTTCTACCATCTGTCTCCAAACAGCTGTTCCAGTGGGTCCCTTCCCCCAACTTCGGGATCCATGTGACCTGGCCATTTAGCGCATTGTGTGCAAAAAAGTGTCGCTCAGAGGTAAAACAACACAATCTTGAGATTCCTGATCATTCATTCCATGGGTGACCAGGTTATTGGAGACTTGTCCTCTTTTTTCATCAGTAAAGATCTTGTGGGAGTCCTAAAATCTGTCAACTACCTAAGATCAGGTGACTTGCTGGTGGAAACTGCTCCTCAAAACATTGTGATCTTAAGGTTATTGTGATTAGTGGGATGTCTGTCTCTGTGATCCTCCACAAATTGCTTAAGCGCTCCAGGATCCCACCTGAAAAACTGATTTACACCCAGAGGTCCAGCTATTTTTTTCACTGTGATCAGTCAAAAAAAAGTTAACTTTAGAACTTTTTTCCCAGATAACTAATGAAAGGAATTATGGCATGTTATATGCCAAATTAATTAGCATTTAATTCTGAATTTTCTGAAAATAAAATAATTTACAAAAAAGAAAATTTAATTTTAATAGGGCTTGTTTTAGAGCCATGTAGTATAAAAAAATGCATCTGACAATGCAAATAAATTTTTATTTCAAAAAAATACACAGAAATGATTATAATGCACATGAATAGAAAGGCTATTTATTTCTGAATATAAAAAAAATTAATATTTATTTGAAGCAAGAAAATACTCCAGTTTCATAATTTTTTCTCGGTACCATACTTTGATAAAAGTATGGTACCTAGAAAAACTGTGCCAAGTCATATGAATTAGTCAACTTTGTTATTTTTTTTAAAAAAAACTAATCAACTGAAATACATCATGTTATATATAAAATTGAACAGAATTTAATTACAAATTTAATGAAAATAAAACATCTAAGCAAAATTTTCCCCCACCCTGCCCACGGTCAGTAGGGGACACCGATGGGCTTGGAAAGGCCGCCGTCCGTCGGATGGGACGTTAAGCCGTGGCCCCGTGTGCGGGAGAGCCATACCCTGTGCACGTTAAAGAACACGCTGGATGGCCTTGACGGGAGGCTACCATCTGTCTCCCAACAGCTGTTCCAGTGGGTCCCCTCCCCCAACCTTCTCTGAGCCTTTGGGGTCCACATGACCTGGCCATTTAGCCCATGGTGTGCAAAAAAGTGCCACTCAGAGGTAAAACAACCCAACCCAACTAAGCAAATTTTTAAAGCGCATTAATCTTAATAACTTTTTTTTAGTGATTAAGTTAAAAAAAATAGATTGCACTATTCAATTAAGTTTAATTTGGAAAACCTGATGAATAAAAATAGTTAAATTATATAATCATAAAAAGTAAATTTCTTCCCAAATAATATAATATTTACATGTAATGTGATTTTTATTTCTTTTTATGATTTTTTTTCAGTGTAGTATATTTTAAAACATCAACCATCGACATACAAGGTTACTTGGATTGCTCACATTAATAGGATTTTCTATCCAGTCTATGAAATGGAGGAACAGTTTCTTGACTGCTTTTTTTTTTGCTAAACATTGCAAGTTTTTTCTTTTGGTTGTTAAATTTCGATTTTTGTTAAGTGCCAAAAAGTCAGTCTACCAGAGTAAAAAAAAAAATCATCTGTATTGTCAGTGGCACAGCAAATATATTGGGGGGGGGGGGGGTAAAAACTCTTACCAAAATTGCCCTCCTATAGGAGGACTGATTTCTGGTCAAGAAAGTCCTTTTTTGCTTTCATATCCCAATACCTCATTCATTTTCAGGAAACAATGCAAGATTAAAGTTCTTCACAAGAAATAAAAGAAATATTAACATGTAATCTAATGCGATGTTAAATAATATTAGATAGCTCAGCTGATGTAAAAACTGATAATTTACAGAAATAAAATATATCTGCAGAAATGAAAACTAAGGTTTAATTATAAAAGTATAAATACTGACTAGTGCATGTTCACGTTATCCTATATCCAAGAAGAACTCTTTCTGTAAACATCCACTATAGAGCCACTTTACTGCACATGTGAGCAATAACTAGGTCACTGCACTCAACTGCACCTAGTCTGCTGTGATGTATTTTACACTGCAGAGAGCTTCACAACTACTCTGGGCTTCCTCTTTCTAAAAAGGCTTATGTTACTTACAGTTTCGATTTTAAAGAGTGGGAAAGACACATAGAATGCTCGGATGAATGATATAAATGATAAAAATAATTCTGGGAATACTGAAATAGATTTATGGCAGAAAAGAGTGTAAACTTGAGAAAAAAAATGGTGGTATGTACTTCATAATTACTTCCAAAATCTGCAGTTTTTTGTTAATTTTTGAAAATTTAAGGAAAAATTTGTTGATAATAGTTCAAATCAAACTTGTGAGCTTAAATCAGAATTTTGTTTTAGCAAAGAGGAACATTAACAAGTAAATCAGCAGTACTGTTTAGCGCTTCTAAGAAATAACAATTGGATGCTTTAACAAATTATAGTTTAATAAAATATGCATCTAATGAAAAAAGAAAATATTACTTTTCGAACTTGAACTGCATATTTTTAAAACATATCTAAAAAAATTGCAAATGGCAATTTTATTTTTTTTTAAAGTTTTATGTGTTGTACAAAAGATCAATTAAATTCTCTATTAACATCTTTGAACTCTCATTGCGAATTCTGTCAATATCTATGTTCGACAGTGACCCTAGAAGGGTTAATTCCTCTTGGGGTGTGATCTCTGAGTGGGGCCTCCTCAAGGTTTCTGAGGATGAAAACCTCTTGAAGCTCTTCCCAGGAAGTAACAGTAGTTAACCATGTTTTGCAATACCACAGTGGGAAATTATAGTACCCACCCAGGTACTGATTTTAACATCCAATACAATATGCCTGCCAACTTCCATCAAGGCAGGTTACCTTCACTGCGAGGTATGACTGTATGTTCCAAACTCTCTGCGTTGTTTTCAATGCCAGAGGTACTGCCATGCCCCAGTTTGTCAGAGTTGGGTTGTTTTACCTCTGAGCGGCACTTTTTTGCACACCATGGGCTAAATGACCAGGTCACAAGGACCCCGAAGGCTCGGAGAAGGTTGGGAAGAGGGGACCTACTGGAACAACTGTTAGGAGACAGATGGTAGCCTCCCCTCAAGGCCATCCAATATATTCTTAACGTCCCATCCGACGGACGGCGACTTTTCCAAGCTCATCAATGTCCTATATTGACCGTGGGCAGGGTGGGGAGTTTTGCAGATATAAATCTCAATGCTGACCCAGCTGGGACTCGAACCTGGGAACTGCAGATTAAGAGTCTGGTGTGCTACCGACTGAGCCACCTCCGCCCCTCAGCTTGTCAGGGCAAACCTACCCATGTTCTTTGTGGCAGTCATGATCATCTCAATCCTGACTGCACAGCAGAAAAGGCAAGGTATGTGAACAGCAGTGCTGACCATCCAGCATTCTCCTGCAACTGTCCAAAGTAACTGGAGGAAAAGGAGGTACAATGCCTGAAAATAATGAACAATATCTCCTATCCTAAGGCATGAAAGCTCACTGTACCTCCCACTCCACCAGGCAAGATTTCCTATGCCAGTGTGGCCAATGGAAAGCCCATCATATAACTCCCATGACTTCTGTAGTGGTGTAGACTGATATAAGCATATCACCTTCTGAATCTTTCTTGCCTGTGATGTAGTACCTTCTTACTCAGGTGAAGCAGAGGTTGGTGTCAACATTGACATCAACTCCAGTTTCTATCCCTGCTTCAGTGCCTTCCAATTCCACCTCTGGAAGACTGCCTCCATCATGTCCACAGACCATCCAAGCCTAAGAGGGTACCCACAGGGCTGAAGAAGAAAACCACGACTCTCTCCTCGAGTGGCAGTCTCAGATGATTCTGAGGACATGGACACAGATCACCATCAATTCCCAAAATCGTAGTCCGTGACAGTTAAAATAAATCAAAAATTGTTGTCCAACTACTCCTCTAAGACCTGAGATGACCACACTCCTATAATGGAATTATTGTGGATTCCAAAGGAATCTTGATATCATCAAAGTTTTTTTTTTGTGCTCACTAGTCCATTTGCATATGCCTGCTGGAGACATACTTGCAGACAGCTACTGATTCCACGATCCAACACTTTTTTTTGGAACTGAGATGGAGATGGTCCAGCTCACGAAGGGGTGTTGCCATCCTCATGAGCCACCATTCTTGTTTCCAGGTTGTACCCCTTGCCACCAACTTAGAGGCATTTGACTGTTTGCTTCATACATCTACCACCCAGAAGTATCATCTTCTGGGAAGACCTTGATGACCTCGTCTCACAGCTTTCATCCCCCTTCCTCATCATGGGGTGACTTCCAATTAGCACAATCTTCTTTAGGGTAATAGTGATACAAATGGAGGGGTGAGGTCCTCAAGCAATGGCTCCTGGATCCTTCACTCTCCCTGTTGAACACCAGTGTCAGTACCTACTTTCATTCTCAAACCAGAACATTTACTGCCATTGATTTCACCATCTGCTCCTCCTCAATCCTTCACTCTTTATATGGGAGGTCAAGGACAACCCTTACAGAAGTGATCCATCTCCCTGTGTTGTGTTACAATCTCTCATGGGAGAGCCTTGTAACCCTTTGTGCATAACACTGTGGAGGCTTGATCCGGTTGACTGCCTTATCAAGTTTAGTGTTTTACCATTTATGTCTTTCTTGTTTTGTCTTCTGCTTTTAACTTTAGTTGTGGGTTTTTATGACTTATATTTTTTACCTTTTATTTTATACTTCGTTTGGTGCAAAATGGCCTCAGTTGCCCTTGTGCCACAAAAACCCAACCAACCCGCATTCAGCTTCACTGTCAATTTTGTTTATACCATATTCTAACAATCCTCTGGTTTTATCTGAATGGTTACCAACATATGTTTCTGTAAAGTTTAAAAATACTCTAAAATTTATAACTTTTTTCTATAAATCTGAGGATTTTGAAACTAATTACAGAGTAAGTCCCTATTCTGGTTTAAAGCTGTCTTGGTATTCTAGAATTATTTCTGTCATTCAGCACATAATTTCCTGAAAATGAAACAGTTAAGTATTCTTTGCTAGAGTTATGCTCAAGTGGTAGCTATGATGAACTGGCCACATTGCCTGACCGTGTGTACCTTTGCAGCACTATTCTGCCTGTTTTCATAGACTTAACTATCATTAATTAGAGGTCTACATCTTTTCCGATTTTTTCTTCTTCTGATAAAATGATCTTTATTATTATTATTTTCATTATTTCTTGGTTTTCCAATTAGCAAACTTTGCTCTTTTAATGAATGAAATCTTGGATACAAAAATGGGTTTTCCTTGGATTTGAAATCAATTACTTTGTAATCAAGAGGAGGAATCTCTGTAGATGGATATGCATTGAATGGTTGAAAAACACATCTCCGCTTAAAAAATGTAATTTTTCCCATTCCGAGGATATCAGAAATTCTTTAGCCTTATTGCAGCGAACTTAGTGGATCAGACTTGCAAAGTCTCTAAGTGAAACTGCCAAACAGAAAATATGTGGTTTGCATTGCAAAAAGCAGTAGCCAAGATGAAAATGTTGCTCCACTGCCACAAACAGGCCAGAAGTTCCCATGAATATAAACAGTGCAAAGTCACCTTGTGCAGTTCTGTCCTATCTTTAAAATGTATCATAGTGAAAAAAAAAAATTAAAGAAATAAAATTTTGCTGATTAAGTCTCTTCACAAGTTGACTAAGTAGTAAACTACTGTTGTGCTGTAAAAATATCAGTGTATTATATATACAAATGTAAAAATTGTCTTGGGTGGGATCCAAACCCACAACTCCTGATGACATCAGGTGCTCTGACCACTGAGCCACCAGCTGCTGATCAGAATCTCTATTGTAGATGTTATTCCTCTTCACCAGAGTCTTTCTTTAGCATTTGTCTTTTGACAGCACTTGAAGGGTTCTATTGTTGGAGCACTTCCTAGGTCGTATTTTTTATTATATTATTCTGAAAAGGTCTTATTTATATTAATGTTTCTCGTAAGGTTTGAATGTTTTCTTTTCCTAAAAACTCAGAATTAAATGCTGCTTAATTTGGTATATGACCTATTTTTAGACATTAGTTATTTGACTAAAAAATTCTGAAGTTATTTTTTTTTGCTGAGCACAAAAAAAATATAGCTGAACTTGGTTGTAACGAGATCACGGTTGTAATGAGCAAAAAGCCATAATGATTTTAATTTACATGTATTCTCATACAATTGCTCACTTTTATAACGAACATATTACACAGATATACTGTACAAATTTTGGTAACTATGGAGACTTCTTAATTGCTCGGGTAGTCTGAAATAATGCCCAATTCTTGGAATAGACAAAAATGATGACATAGCTTTTATGACCACCTGTATTGGATTACGGGCCAGTTTATGACCTAACCTTGTTCTTGGGGACTGTCTGCACTCTACCTACCTCTCCAGTATCTAGCCTCTGCCCTGCTCCTCCATTTTACCTGAACAACACCACAATTGTAAAATCAGGAATTAGGTTGGAGAAAAACTGATTTTACAAAGAATGGTTTTTCATTTTCAAAATACAAATACTTATTTGTGAATAGGAATGGATATCATATGGGTGAATTTTTCTGGAACCATTATAGAATTCTAAGAAATTCTCAATTTTTTTTCCCCTTTTCATTTCTTTTTAGAATAAAAGTACCAAAGTGCAATTTCATTATCTTTCAGAGTTTAGTTTTTTACTTATGTATCAGTGTTTACTGTTTACTTTTCATTCAATATTATATACTTGCTTTACTAGGCTTTGATCCATGTTTCAACAGCATATTGTAACTGTGACCGGGAAATAGTTGATGAAATAATATACCCTCCCCCAGTCCCTCCTCAGAAGATAATTGATGCCATTGAGTAAGTAAAACTTAATGGATATAATTTTAGTGATATTAATAAAGTGTATAACACTAAAATTTGTATGAAACTTAAGTGAGTTTTACAGTTATGATTTCTTTTTTGATGCACAATTTAACTTTTTTTATTTTATCACTGCATTTTATAAACATACTTTGTCCAAATTTCATATTTTTCGTCTGTACTTATGCATGAAAAATGTACACATCATAAAGCGTATATCAGCAACCAGGGCTGGATCTAGGAAAGGGCATGCTGCCATCTTTCAAAATCTTAGTAAGGGTAGTAGATTAAAAAACTAAAAGTTTACTTGGCTACTGATTAAAGGGACGTGGGTTCAAGCCCCAGGTAAGGCATGACTGTTTGTATTGTGTTTCTGCTGAGGTCTCTCCTTCCTCACAGATAATCTCTATTGCATATTAAATTAACAGGCTCCTCTCAGATCACTATGGCAAGCAGCTGCTTTGAGGAGTAATTTTTATTTATTTATTAAATGTAAAACTGAGGGGGAAATGTTATGCTGCATTGGAAAACTATTGAATTATTGCACTATTTGAATTATTGTATACATTACTGTTGTCATAATTGAACTTTAAAAGAAATAGGAAGCATTAATTAAAAATAAGCATCAGCTTACTATGCTCTCCTTTTTTGTTTCGCCTTTCCTATTAATCACTAATATTTTATATGATTGTTATTTTCCTTTTCTGATGCAATTGATATTTCTCAGCTATTTCACTTCGCGATTTTTCTCATGTATGTATCAATTGTTATTAGATAATTATGATATGTAAATGTATATTATACTGACTGGTGGAATAAAATAAATATTATTATATTATTTTTAAATCCAGTCTCTTGCTCCTCCTTGGGGCGGGGGTGGCTCAGTCGGTAGTGTGCCAAGCTCGTAATCTGTAGTTCCCAGGTTCGAGTCCCAGCTGGGTCAGTGTTGAGATTTATCTCCGCAAAATTCCCCGCCTTGCCCACGATGGGCTTGGAAAGGCCGCCGTCCGTCGGATGGGACGTTAAGCCGTGAGCAGGAGAGCCATACCCTGTGCACGTTAAAGAACACGCTGGATGGCCTTGATGGGAGGCTACCATCTGTCTCCCAACAGCTGTTCCAGTGGGTCCCCTCCCCCAACCTTCTCTGAGCCTTCGGGGTCAATGTGACCTGGCCATTTAGCCCATGGTGTGCAAAAAAGTGCCGCTCAGAGGTAAAACAACCCAACCCAAAACTCTTGCTCCTCCCCCCTTATATTTTCCTGGCTCAATGGTGTTCTTGAACCTCCCCCCACCCCCCTCAGTTTTTTTTAGATCCAGGTCTGTCAGAAACTAGTTTTTGATATACACATTATGTTAAAAATCATATTACACATTTTTGATTACACATTATGTTAATTTTATTATATTTTTCTTTGTCAAATTTTGGTGTTAGATAGATGAAATGATGAGATTACTTCATATTGTGTTGTAATGAAAGGTTGTGTGCTATCATTCATTGTTCTGTAATAAGAGGTACTTGCATTGTGTTATATGTAACATGTTACTGAAACACTATTGTAATAATTTTTTTTCTGAGCTAAGTCTAGTGTAACTGTATGCAAAGTTGTGCAGCAAAGGTTCAGTTGTAATTATCTATAAATTATTCCTAGGTGGATGGATGAAGATCTAGTTACAGTCATGACACCTCATCTCATTAGAGGCAGGCCTAATACATACACTTATACAAAAGCTCTGGCAGAATCTCTTCTTATAGAGGAGAGTGGAACCTTGCCTGTTGCTATTGTCCGCCCCTCTATTGTCACTGCCGCATGGAAAGAACCATACCCTGTAAGCTCATATAAAATATATAGTGCTTTAAGTTTTTCACTGTGATATTTGGTGTTTGAGAAGTTGTCTTTTAATTATTATTTAGAAAATAATATAGTATGCCACTATCTTGTAATTAACATGCAGCTTTTCTTAGATGTTTAAATGTAACATATATAAAGCTCTAATTTACATTGGCCATTCTGCGGATGAGTGGTTAGCGCGCTTCACTACTGATCTAAGGGACCTGGCTTTGAGCCCTGGGTAAGGCATGGATGTTTGTGTTCTTTTTCTGCTGAGGTCCTGCCATCCTCACAGACCTATTATGGCATATTAAACTGACAAGCTCCTGTCAGACCTCTATGGCAAGCAGCTGCTTTAGAGGGTATTTATTTTTTTAATTTAATTTACATTAAATGTGAATGTTGAAGTAATGGTTTTTATAATGTACACAAATTTTATATGATGTAATATTTTAACATCTAGAATAATTAATTCTATATTCTGAATTATTTTGTTTAAAAATATATGATGAAAAATATGCATTCTCTAACTTTTTTATATGTTCTTTTTCAAGGGTTGGGTAGATAACTATAATGGACCAACAGGACTAATTGTTGCTGTAAGTATTTATGATATTATGTTTATGCATTAAATGTGCTTGTAAAATTAAAGTAACCAAAGAGAAATAAAATATAGTAAATTGTATAGTTACATTTTGAATTTTTTCATTCAAAATAAACTTTAAAAAAAGCCAGAATTCTAAATTATTTCATTATTAAGATGCTTCATAATCAGAGTGTTTCGTATATATGTGAAACTTCAGTTCAATGTTGTGAATCACATTTAGTGATAAGACCCCTATAATATGAATTTTTCCCTTAGTATAGCGCCATTTCAATTTAACAATTCTACATTTTGCTTAATATGGTATTTGTGCTATTTGCAAATCATACCCTGTAGCTAATATTCCACATGGTAGTATCTTCTCATATTTTTTTCAGCATTTCAATTATTTTTTTCCCATGCTCATCAGCAAATGTGTTTTTCAATTTGTGACACAATATTTTAAAGAAATAATATAAGGCATACTTTAGGTGATGGAAAGTGATATAACTAACAAAGAGCACCTAGCAGCAATCTGTGATGGTCAGTAGTGTGCCAGGCTCAATCTGCAGTTCCAGATTTGAGTCCCATCTGTTCCAGCATTGAGATTTATCTCCACTAAAACTCCCACCCTATCCTTGGTAAGAAAGGGGACACCAGTGGGCTTGGAAAGTCTGTTATCCATCAGATAGAATGTAAAGCCATGACCCCATCTGCAGAATGTCATATCTTGTGCACATTAAAACACACTGGATGGCCTTGACAGGAGGTTTTCATCTGTCTTCTAACAACTGTTTAATGGGTCCTCTTCCTCCAATTTTCTCTGAGCTTTAGTGGTCTTTGTGACCCCACCATTTAAACTATTGTGTGCAACAAAAAATACTGTTCAGAGGTAAAACAACCAACACTTATATCCTCTGGCTAATGTGCATGCTGTCCTAGACACTATTGTCAGCAATGATCTATTGCAATTTCACTATTCCCCATAAGTGTTGCAATTTGTTGTGGACGAACTGGCATCCTGTACTGTTATAATTCTATATCACTCAAACTGATTCAGTTGGCAGTGTGGCATCCAGTATTACTGCTTCTATTGCCTCTTCCATAGCTGCTTGCAATGATCACAGTGCTCGGAATGTTTTGTTCTACTCTTGAGCATTTGCTCTTTTATCCTCTGTAGATACATTGCATATATTGCCACACTGAGCTCTTATGAATTCCATGTAAATCCATCATGGATGGAGCATTTTCATTGTCACAAAGTATATACAAATCTATATGTTTTGTCAGAAAATTTAATATAATTTTAAGTAATGTAACCTACCTAATTAATGCCACTGCAGGATTTAAAGTTATATTCTTAGTTATTAGAAAATTCTTAAATTATGATTATTCAAGATTATCAAGTGGTAAATATTCAAATAAGTAAATTCTTCAATTTTTACTCCATACCACTAAGTTAAAATGTTTATACATAGAGATGTATTGTTTCAAATTCTTTTACAGACAAGCAAAGGCATTTTACGTTCCATGCATTGCTACTCCTCCAGCATAGCCGATCTCATTCCTGTAGATGTTGTCATTAATCTAGTCATTACTGTAGCATGGTACACTGCCACTCATAGGTATGCAACTTTAGAATTTTTTGAAATATATTGTTTTTGGTTTCTATTAAAGATGAAATAAAATATAAAGTCAGTTATGAAAATATATATTGGGAGCTAAGAGTCCTTTTATCATTATTTTAAACTTTTATTGTTCATAATTTTCAAATATAAATTGCCCAATATTTTTGTTACTTAAATGTTCGTAATTAAACCTTTGAATTAGGCACTGATTTCTTGATCAAAAATTGATATTCCCATCTTTGATTCTAGCACCCTTTCCTTTTTAGTTGTTTTGTAATGTTAAAAAACTGGAAAGGGTGTGCTTTATTGTAACTTGCCTGAGGACAGATAAAAATATTAAAATTGTTGATTATTCAGTGGTCTCTTAGTCTTAAAATAATGCCTTTTCAAGTTAATATTTTAATTTAAGTCGTAGAAAACCATGCACTGAAATTTTTTAAATTTTATTTTAGGCCCAACAGCATAATGGTGTATAATTGCTCATCCGGTAGTATTAATAAAGTTACTTGGGGTACTGTGGAGCGTTTAGCCATTCCACTAATACTGCGTCATCCTAGTACAGAGATTTTCCGATACCCTAATGGCAGCTTCACAAACAGCAAAGTATGGAATCACCTCTCTGTTCTGATGTATCATCATATACCAGCATACTTTATTGATCTTGTTGCTGTGCTTACTGGTCATAAACCAAGGTAAGAAGTTTTTGAAAATTATTTGGATGCCATATTGTGTCATAGCTTTCAAAATATTAATCTGTACAATGTTGCTTGGATGCCAAATCATGTCACATTACATCTTTCAAAATATTAAAAAATCTATAGTGTTGCAAAAAAAAGTCTGCTTATAGCATATAAACACTAAAGATATCCCTTTCAACATCAGTCCAACACTTTCTTGAATAAGAATTAATAACAAGATTCTGAAACTGAATTAATAACTGGTGAAACCAGCTGATGATGATGTACTCTGAGATGTCCTAGTGTTAGTCAATTTTGCATCTGGCTTATATATCATTGAGAAAGAGACTGAAAGTGTAAACTGGATGCAACTTTATAAGCAATGTACTTTGTTCATTGAATAAATATAGAAGAAAAATTGTCATTAGTCAGGTGGGATCTGAACTCGCGACACCTAATAACATGTCAGGTGCTCAGGCCACTGAGCTACAGTCTGCCAAACAATCATCCTCTATTGGTGGCTAAAAGCATTATACCATAGAGTTGGTCATTGGAAAGGTATCTGATTGTAATTGAAGACTGGTCTACAGGCACTTTCCAGATTAGTGCACACAACCAGTTCACATCAAACATCAAGAGGCATGGTATTTTTTTTGAAGCTAACATGCCTTTTATCAAGTGGAGGGGCTTATGTTAAATAATAGGAAATCACAGATATGCACCTGTTGATGATAAATTGAATAAATATAGAGGAAAAATTGTCATTAGTTGGGTGGGATCCAAACTCGTGACCTCTTGAGGACATTTCCAAACTTCTGGAAGAACTGGGGCGGGGGGGACTCAGTCGGTAGCATGCCTGTCATAATCTGCAGTTCCCAGGTTCAAGTCCCAGCTGATCAGCGTTGAGATTTATCTCCACAAAACTCTCCGCCCTTCCGCAAAATATTTATTGATTTATCAACGCCAAAAGAGCAGCAGGTAATGCTGTGATTATCATCTATGTTTAAATCATTAATAACGCTAAATAGTGTGATGAGACTTATTTATTTCCATCTCACTCTGTGCAATATAAAGGTAATAGATGGCGCCAATGGTTGGCCCAAAAATCTCGATGATAGAGTTTAGCCTTAAAATTAGCGGAAAAAAGATGAGCTGGCATTAGTTCAACCTGGAGAATACTCTGGCATGTTTCTGGAGAGATGAGGGTTCGAGTCAGTGAAAAAAACTTTTCCGCAAAATATTGATTAACTAATGTGATATTAAATAAAATATCTGCAACAACTTGTAAGCCAGCCATCCAATGTAGCATAACTCTGAAAGATCGATAATATGATTCAATATTATATTATAATTATTGATCAACCAACTAAAAGATCGATAATTTACAAAAATTAAAATGAAGGTTTTAATAATAGAAGTATAAATTAACTGGATGCATGGTGACATGATTCAATGTGTAATCTAATAATGTTCGCTGTAAACAATCCACAATATAGCTACTTGACTTGCCACACATGTCCCAGCAATTAACTAGGTCACGTACCTGCTCTGCTGTAGCATACTCTACACTGCAGCCAGTTTCACAATAACAAGCTCTGGCTAAGGCAGCTCTTTTTACTTGTAGTTTAGACTTGAGGAGCGGGAAAGATGCATGGAATGTTGGGATAAATGATAAACCTGTTTGAGTATTCCTAGAACTATTTTTAAGGCAGAAAAGAGTGTGTGTGGTGGTGGTGGTGGTGGGGGGGGGGGGGACAGAGGCACATACTTCATAATTACTTCAAGAATCTTCCATTTTTAAAAATAGCAGTTTTTTTTGTTAATTTTCGGATTTTCAAAACTTTAAGGAAAAAATTGTTGATAATAGTTCAAATCAAACTTGTGAGGTCGTCAGGGGGTTGCTTCAGCATAGAGCAACATTAACAAACAAATTGGCAATACTGTATAGCGCTTCTAAGAAATGGCAATCAGGTGGCTTTAGCAAATTATTTGTATTGTAGTTTGATAAAATATGCATCAAATGAAAAAAAAAATATTTTTTTCAAGCTTAAATTATGTTTTTTATAAGATACATGTAAAAAAAATTTCAAATGACAATTTTTATTTTTATTTTTTTAATTTTTGTTGTGCTAAAAATGAACATGGACTTCTTAGGTCTCTCAATTTGGATTTTGTCAACATCTATATTTGTTGGAGACACTGGAAGGGTTAAAAGTAGCTAATAACTCCTTTGTATAATCATCATTATATACATAATCAAATCATCTAACACCCAAGATCTTTCAATAAACATCTGGAATCAAAAGTATCAAACATTGTTATTCTGTTTTGTAGTCATCAAAATATTAAAAATAATCTGTGTTATAGTTATTGAGTATGTTTTTTTTTTTATTAATCATTAACGTGCTGATGTTGTATCTCATACCAAAGCTTAAAAGCTTTTATGATCCTGATTAACAAATGGTGAACCATATTTATTACTAGATAAGAATGTGAGATGAAAATGCACATTATCTTCATTGACATGTTATTGACACTTCTAATGTAGGAATGAAATATAATAATTAAAGCTTTGATTAAACAAGATTGAAATCTTGTTTAATCAAAAAAAAGTTTTTTTTTTTAGATTTCAGTCTTGTTTAAAGATGCATATATTGCATTTTGTGTCCCTTATTGATTGAAAATAATGCTTTAAAATTGTAAGTTTTTTTTAACACATTTAGATTTTTTACATGTTTTCTGAGTATTTAACCACTATTAAGCTATTTGAAGTAATAGGATGAAGATGGGTGTAGATGAAAAATTGTCTTGAGCTAGGTGGGATCTGAACCCATTTTATTATTACTATTTTTCCTTTATGTCCATCTTCATCTTGCTACTTAAAACAGCTTAATAGTGGTTAAATACTCAGTAAATCAATGATGAGCTGGGAATTCATTTGTCTAAATACATATTTTCACATTTTGCAGACTAGTCCCACTGTATAAGAAGCTTCATCGAGCCATTCAGTGTCTTGAGTATTTCACCACTCATGAGTGGACATTCCACTGCAGCAATGTGCTCATGTTGTTGGAAAAGCTCCCTAGTAAAGATAGAAAGGTAGAATGAAAATTTTATTTTTAATTTTAGTATTAAAGTACTCAAATGTATTTTAAAAACAATAATTTTTAAAGGTGATATTTGTTTATACAGCCTGTCAACTTCAAACAGAATGTAAATTTTCCAATATATTCACAACTACATTTACTATATTAGATAACAAATTATTTAATATTGACGATAAAGCTGTTATATTACTTGTCAAAAATTTTAAAAACTCAAGGCTTGAGGAGTGCCAACTGAGAATAAGGTGGAATAAACTTGCAGAAATGCCCTAGGCAAGTTTGTTCCATTTTATTCTCAGTTGGCACTCCTCAATCCTTGAGATTTTAAAATTTTTGTTATGTTATGTAACAGCATTTATCGTGAATATTAAATAATACCTAAATAGCTGTGTCTTAAAATTATTAGATAACAAATATTTTTATTTTACTACCTGATGTTAGTGTAGATCCCCAAGCTATTTTCTGTGGAATTTAGGGAAAGGTTCATGTAGTTTTTGCAATGTTTATGATTGTAACTTCCATGAAAAATAAAATAGGGGCCATATACATTCCTGTAAAGTTTCTAAAGAGTGGATGTTCTTCTCAAAGTTTAAAAAAGAGGGGCAAGATTTGTGAGGTGTTCAGTAACTAGGCAGGTACAGGAATGAAACAAGAAGAATTTAAAAGCCTTTGTACTTAAGGTTACTCTTTTAGTCTAATAAGTTATGCCAGATATGGCATACAATGCTACAGTACTGTGCAAATTAGGTGGGACAAACAAAGCCTGGAGAATCTCTTCGATCTGGCCACATCCAACAATCTCCCAAACACCTACCCAAGGTCATGTTTTGGGGATGTTTCAGAGATTCCGGGCCACAGACACCACCCCATTGTAGGAATGATGGACAGCAAAAAGTACATAGACGTTCTGGAGGCGAAAATGGTCCCAACATTGCAGAAGCTTTCGACCCCCCCCTCCCCCCAATAGCTTTCAAAATACCGCTTAGAACCAAATCTTTCATAAGGATTTTTCTATGCCACCGATTATTGCGTTAAAAGTGAAAATTCCTACATATAAGACCCCAAGTTTGGGTTTAAAACTGCTTTGATATTTTTATACCTATAAATAAAGTACAATTAGACTAGGAGAAGTTATTTAATTACATTTGTGTAGACGTTCAAAATGAAAAAAAAAAAATCAATTTAATGTGAATCTACAGTACTGTGCGAATTAGTTGGAACAAGCGAAGCCTGGAGAACCTCTTTGATCCGGCCACATCCAGCAATCTCCCAAACACCCACCCAAGGTCATGTTTGGGGGATGTTTCACAGCTTCCGGGCCACAGACGCTTCACCCCATTGTAGGAATGATAGACAGCAAAAAGTATATAGACGTTCTGGAGGCGAAAATGGTCCCAACACTGCAGAAGCTGTTTCCTAACGGCGATGGGGTATTTCAACAGGATCTGGCTCCATGCCACAATTCTAAGCTTGCTAAGAGCTTCTTTACCCAGCGACATTTGAAGGTATTGGAGTGGCCAGGAAATTCACCCGAACTAAACCCCATTGAAAATTTGTGGGCCATTATTAAAGCGCGCATATCTAAGATGGATTGCACGACGAAACCCAAAATGATAGAAAGTGTCATGAAAGTGTGGTACCACGACCCTGAAGTGAAGGAGATGTGTGGAAAGCTAGTGGCATCAATGGTTGAGAGGGTGAAAGAAGTAATTAAAGCTAAGGGGAGTCACATTCACTATTAACTACACTATTAAACAAATAAATATTTTAGTTGTGTCTTTGTTACTGCATTTTCCTATTGTCCCAACTAATTTGCACAGTACTGTATTGTAGCAGAATGAAGTATTTGTGTGATTAGATGCAAGCAATTTGCCACTTACAGATAAAGATGTGGCAAAAGGTTAAGCATAATATAAAACAGATACAGTGCATAAAATTATAAATTCTAATGTTTCCTTTTGTGTACTGTTTAAATTTGTACATACTGGTTGCTAAGTGTTAGCATATTTGGTTACTGATGAAAGGGGCCCTAGTTAGAGACCTAGACAAGGGATGAATATATTTCTTTGTGCTGAGGTCTCACCTTACTCTCAGATGTTTTCTGGGGAATATTGTACAGACAGGCTCCTTTCCAGACCTCTATAGGTCAATTGCTTTGAGTCAATTGCTATCCTCTATAGGTCAATTGCATCAACTTCTTGAGAAATAATTTTTTAACAGTTTATTCAAGTATAATATACTTAAAAGTAATTCGAAGTTTTTCAAGCACTATGTGTATACAAGAGCATAATTTTTAATATAGAAATGTATGATTTTTCTTTGATTTAAATAAGTATTATTTTAACTTTTTTTTTTTCAGGAATTTAATTTTGACATTCAAGGTTTGCATTGGCCCACTTATCTTGAAGATTACATACTAGGCATTCGTCAATTTCTCCTCAAGGAGGAACTTGCATCACTGCCAACTGCAAGGAAAAGCTTGAAAAGGTTTGCTTTATTTCCTTATGTGTTCTTCAGGGTCGTGCCTGAAAAACTGTTTTACATCCCGAACCCAGCTATTTTTTCACTGTGATCAACCAACAAAAGTAACTTTAGAATTTTTTGCGAAAAAACTATTGAAAGGAATTATGGCATGTTATATGCCAAATTAATCACATTTAATTCCCAATTTTTTAAAATAAAATATTTAACAAAAAAAGACTATTTTAATAAGGTTTTTTGTAGTAAAAATGAATCGGGCAATACGAATAAAAATTTATTTAAAAAACTAATAGACAGAAATGATTATAATGCACATGAATAAAAAGGCTATTTCTGAATTTAAAAAAATTACTTGAAACAAAATTACTCCCTTTTTTATAATTTTTTTTCTCTTTGGTACAATACTTTGAGAAAAGTCCAGGCCTTTTACCAATTGTGCTGAGTCAGAAGATAAACAAATCAACTTTAGAGTTAAAAAAACAATCAACAGAGTGTTATTACCATATTAAACAGAATTTAATTAAAGATTTTATATAAATTAAGATCTTGTATAAATAAAAAATTTAACAAATTTACAAGCATATTAATTTCAATAAGACTTTCACAGTGATATAGTGAAAAATAGATTAGACTATGCAATTAAGGTTTAATGTCGGAAAATGTGATGAATAAAAACAGCCCTCCTGCAGGAGAACTGATTTCTGTGTGCAGGAAGAGGAAGTCCTTGCCTCTGTCATATCCAAGACCTCATTTTTTTCCCCAGATAATGATACAAATTAAAAGTTTTTTACTGGAAAAAGAAATAATAAAAGGAAAATTTACATATAACCTAATGTAATGTTAAAATATTCACAGCAGTGTGTTGTAAGCTGGCCATCCGATGTAGCATAACTCTGAAAAATTGATAATTGATCGATAGATCAACCGACCAAAAGATGATAATTTGCAGAAATATAATAAATCTACAGAAATGAAAACTAAGGTTTAATTATAAGAAAGTAAAATACTTTATAAAGGGAGATGATATATATATAGGAAGTATTTGGATTTAAATCAACCATGTAAACCACTACCATGCAGCTACTTAACAGATGAATCTCTCATGTGTGAGCAAAGTATGTTAATTTTAAACACCTGTATCTTTCTCTGCCATGTGCTGTACCCAGCCTTGAATAAGCTCTGTTAAGAAGGCTTTTTTTTTTTAAGTTGTACTTTCATTTTGAGGAGTGGGACGATACATAGAATGCAGGGATAAATGATATTTATAATAAAAATAATTCTAGACATATTGAAATAAGTTTAAGGCCAAAAATAGTGTGCAATGAGGAACAACAGAGGTGTGTACTTCATAATTATTTACAAAATCTTCCATTTTTAAAAGTAGTTTTCTTTTTGTTAATTTTCAGGAGATTTTTGAAACTAAGGAAAATTTTTTGATAATAATTCAAATCAGACTTGTGAGCTTAAATCAGGAGGTTGCTTCAGCACAGAGTAATGTTAACAAACAAATCACCAATATTATGTAGTGCTTCTGAGAAATGCCAATTGGATGGCTTTAACAAATTATTTATAATATAGTTTAATAAAATATGCATCGAATAAAAAAAGATATTAGTTTTCAAGCTTGAATTACTTATTTTATAAGATATATGTAAGAAAAATTTCAAACTGCAATTTCTATTTTTTTAAATTGAAGTTGTTGTTTTTTTGTACTAAAAATGAACATAGAGGACTCTCATTTTAGATTCTGTCAATATCTATTCGTCTTGGACTCTGAAAGAATTAATACATCCTAAAAATTATTTCTCATTTTGTTGTTTAACACTTTCCCTCTCATTTGTTAACATGTTGTTGCCTTGACATTGGATCTAATGACCTCATATAATAAAAAGTTCAATCATATTTTACATTTTATAATCAGTTTCACTGCTGTTTCTTCAAAAACTTGAAAGGAGACTGGTTCTAGGGGAAATATTGATTCTTCTTATAAATAGGCAGAATTTCAGGTCCAGTCCTAACATAAGAAGGGAATAGTTGAATCAAACATTATCATGGTATCACACTAAAATATGTTTATAATAGGAAACATTCTGTAAAATATTGTTCAATTATTTGAGTTTTTTTGTATTTTTAAAATTAGCAAGATGATACTGAAAACATGGCTTTATTTGAAATTGCCTTATTAAACAAATGCAAGTTGAAAGTAGTGCATTTTCTGTCTTTTAGTTCAATTGTGATTAAACAATGATTACTTCTATAGTGATTTTTAGTTAGTTGGTTATACAGCATCCACCAGCCAGTTCTTAACTAAGTTTAATTCTATACAGGAAACAATTACTGATCACTGGTTGCATTCCTTGAAAGGGCCAAATTCTATGAAATTTTGATCCATAAACTTAATATTTAAGGGAAGATATTAAAATAATATACATAAAATACAACATACAGAAATAAGATGTTTTAGAGATTAAATACCTTCATATATGTGGGATAAATAAATCTAAAAACATGAAAATTTTAATTCAAAATTCATATAACTGCACAGTGAAATCTCCAGAAAACAATAAAAATTAAAAATAAGTTTTTTTTATAGTGCTTGTCATTGGATACTTTAATGTCTTTGTGCTTATATAAGTGCAGCCATCTGTAAGCTAGAACTTTTTTTTTTTTCAAATGTACAAATACTATTTGTACATTTGAATCTAATGACCTCATATAATGATTTTTAGCTTTTTCTAAAATTTGTGCTTTTTCTAAAAAAGATTTTTATCTTGCATTCAAATGTACAAATACTATTTGTACATTTGAATGCAAGATATGCTGTAATTATACTGCCATATAATTTGAGCCAAACACATACCTTAATGGGGATTTTTTTACTGCTTAACCACTGTTTTATAGTGTAATCACTACTTGAAGTGTCTTTACTTTTATGAGGTATAGTTTAGTTAAATGAAGATTTAATGTAAGTGACTAAAATAAGAATGTTGTCTTTTATGAAATTTTAATTTCAATCTTAATGAAATGGAACAATGGATAGAGTGATTGCAAAAGCACAAAGAAACAGTTGAGTGCTACTTGTAAGCAAGAAAATTATGCTCACTTGTATGTCATGTACTTAATACTATATTAGATGCAAGCTCAACCCAGTTTCCACTGATATTATAAAACAGCACAAACATTATGAGACTGCAGCAGTAATCCACATAATTGTGTTTTGCTTAAATGTAAAATACACTGGTTTTCATAAATTAAGAAAAACCTTATGTGAAGTCAATGGGAAGCTAACGTCAAAGCTCTATAACATCTAAATTGAATAAATTAATATTTCTATTTTCAACAATATTTGTTCGGTATTTAATGAGTTAAATACTGAATGAATGTTGTTGAAAATCGAGATATTGATTTATTTGATTGAGATCTTTATCTGCAATCACATTTTTCAAAACAAAAAAACATATTTTGGAAGTTATAGAGCTTTGACGTTAGCTTCCCATTGACTTAACATAGGGATTTTTCCTTAATTTATGGAAGCCAATGTATTGGCCAATTACTTTGTATGGCCAGTATTGGATGTGGAATTCAAGACCTTGTAGAATAAAAAATTTTCCACATAGGACAAATAAGTATGATGTGTGTGTGTAATCAGTTCTGCAATTGGCAAATGAAATCATCAAGTGTCATTTATTTATGTTAAAAGGGCTCATAGCTTGTTCATTATCTTATATAATTTTGTCATCTAATTCATAGTGCTTCCATAAGGGATTCTATGTTAGTGTAATAGTGTAACGAGAGCTCTCTATAATAACACTGAGTCATATGTGAGAGTTGGTAAGGCTTGTAGCAATTGGTTTACCATTGCTTCTGATGTTCCACAAGGGTGCATTTTGTCTCCTTTCCCCTATTTGGTTACTGATTGTTATGCAAAATTCTTCGCATGGGAAAGATTTTGGACTTAATGGTCTGGAGATCTGAAAATTTCTGATTTAGATTATACTGCTGATTTGGTCCTTTTGAAAATGATGTTGATGAGATGAATTCTTTTATTAGACACAACAGGTTACTGGTGACAAACAGAGAAAAAAACCAAAGTGATGAAAATTGATCAGGCAGATAGTGCTTCAGTTTGCTTTGAATGGCTGCACTTGAGCAAGTATCTCAGTTTAATTATCTTGGGAGCTACATAACAGATACTGGTGATGTGCGGCATGAGATTAACAGTCGAATAGGGATTGCTGCCAGGACTTTCAATAATCTATGGAGATTGTGGAGAAATAGGCGTATATACACCTAAAGACTAATATTAGACTGTATAATAGTTTGGTTCTTTCTAGGGTTAGTTATGGTAGTGAAGTTATGGTAGTGAACTTTATGCTTTTGAGTCTAGATGCTTATGCAGTATCTTGGGCATTAGGTGATTTGACTTTGTAAGTAATGATGAGGTTAGAAGAAGGAGTCATCAACCTCCTTTGAGCAGCATATTTGCAGAGAGAGACTGCATTGGTTTGGCCATGTTGCCCATATGCATAGCTGCAGATTAGCAAAGAGGATTATGAACAGTGTACCTAAGGGTATCGGAAAAAGGGGGAAACCTAGTATGCAATGGGCAGACAATGTCAAACAGGACCTTGCTAGAATTGGCCTATAGTGGCCAAATGCAGCAGCTGTAGCTCAAAAGAGAGATGTATTTTTTATATTTGACAACTGTGTGTGACTTCATAATAGACAGTAAATTTACTGATTTAATAACTAAGGCAATAAACTTATATCAACAACAATAAAGTTTCAATTAGTTACTTGAAATACCAACTGATAATCAAATACAACATTCAAAAACTGAATTACAAGTCGAGGCATAGGCAGAAATCTTACCAATCACATTTCACTAGTTAAACATCACTTGTGAAAGAATTGGCTTTTCTACAAAAAACAAAGATACACTGTTGTACTAAAGATACCAGTCCTACTACTACAAATATCAACAGTTTGTCACCGCAAACAGCACAAAATTTCTTTTTTTTTTTTCACATGTCAAAAACTCTACTGAATTCTTTTCAAATCCATTGTGTTCCAGTCTGTTTATGTTGTAATTACACTATGTGTGATATCTCGTGTGTTTCATAGTAAGCGATCACGCTTTCATTGTTGTATGTTCATAGTCCACTTTACTGCCCTCTCCTTAGGTTTTATTCATCCAGAACAATCCTGGAATCTGAAGGTTCTTGACTTCTTCCATGAAACAGCCAAACAATCCACATGAACCATCTTACACTTTGTAATCAGATGTTGATGAATGCAATACACTATATCATTAATCCTGGTAACTATTGTATATAGACCTTCCCAAGGTTTCTGAAGTTTTGGTGAAAGTCTCTTCCTTTTATGTGGATTGTATAGACAGACAGTTCCATCTGCTTTACTGTCATATTTCGTTTTTTCTCTCTCACTCACCAAGTTGTTGCAGATTTTGTACATATTGTGATATAGATACAAGCATTGTTTCAGGCCAACCATATGCAAGGTCACAGGGGAGACGATTCTCTTCCAAAAAGCATCATGGAAGGTGTCTATCCACTTCTTTCATGTACTGCTGTCCTGTATGCCAACAAAAAGGGTGGAATATGGCAATTCCAGTCACATTGATAGACATCAACAAACATTGCTAGATGTTGAGCAATTGTTCTGTTGAATCATGGTTTTCTGAATGCCTAGCAGTTGACATATGCCTTGAAATACATTGGATTCAAAATTCCATCCTTGGTCTGAGTAGAGTTATAAAGGTATTCTGAATTACTGATCAAATTATTCACTATCATCTCTGCAACTGTTGTTGCCTCCTGATCCTGGATAGGATAAACTTCGTGAAATAATCCATTGCCACCAATAAATAGTAATTTCCATCATCAGTCCTAGGGAACGCACCCATAAATCTATGGTGCCCCTTTTGAGAGAATAGCCAATGTCATATGCTTTGAACTTGTCCCATCTCTTAGTCTTAGTGTTTGCTGCACAGGCCTTACATGGTACACTTTAAGGACTGCTCGTTACATTCAGCCATTACAGATCTAGTCTGAAGTTGGAAAGATTTTGAGTCTGAGACTACATTTTATGCTATCTAAGTCTAACAGTTGTGCAGTATACAAATTGAACTGGTATACACAAATTTAACTAGTATACAAATAAAGTTAGATATGCTGCACATCTAGCTTTATTTGTATACTAGTTAAACCCACACCGAAAGTTTGGTACACAATATATGCTCATTGATATATTCACAGCTTTCCACTGTACTACTCTCACCATACATATTCGTATCAGAATAATGACCACCTACCATAGTAGATGTATGGTAGGTGGTCCTATTATTCTGATACGACTGTGTATTACTCCATTAATAAAGTAGGCAATATCCCCAGAAAATTCGGACACTTTTTGAGGATCACTCTTGATCCACAGCAGCTAGGAACCCAATCTGTTAACCCAACAGGGCTAGAACTAAGTGGGATTACCTCACCAAATTTTGAGACCAATTGGTCAAGTGCCTGCAAACTACAGGGAAACTGATGATTTTTTCCACTGATGACGTATAGTGTCAGTTTGTTTGTCTGGAATTATCACTATTATATAATGCTGTGGCATTATCAGACATGTTCCAATCAGTGATGTTGATCCCATTATCTTAAGCTATTGGTAATAGATGACTGCTTCATCTTCCAATTTAGAACATTTAATAGCAGTATTTTCAGTCTTGCGAATTTTTGCTAAAAAAAGCCTTACATAGAACTGCCAATAATTTTTGTTTTGTTTTAATTAATTGTAGAATTCTTTTGGTTTTTACCAATTTTATAGGATAATGCATTGAAGCTTATGAAACTACTGAAAAAAAAAAACAGTAGGAAAACTCTAATAAGTATAAATAATTTTTAAACCAGGATTTAGACACATTTATGAATCATTGTTTTTTTTTTCCCCACTGGAAGAAAATTTTCTTTTTTGGTTGGTCACACTGTATGTAATAAGTTGTAATTTAAGTGTAAATAAATAAGCATGTTTTATAGTTTTTATATTGTTTACTTAAAGGTAGAATACTGAATAGTGAAAAATATTTCTGTATAAAGTGTTAACGAAATGCATTTTTTCTAGTAATATATATATTGCATTAATGTGCAGTTAAAACCAATTTACCTTGTAATTAACACAAGTTTCTTTTAACAGGATATACTTGTACACACAATTCACACATCTGTTGATGATGATATTCTTCTGGAGGCTACTCATGATGCGTTACCATGGAGCTCGTCGTCTGTGGTTTTTTGTGCTATCCATGGTAATAAGATTTTATGACATGCTACCTATATCCACCAGTTCTTGAAGACAGTGGCAAGATATTGCAAGACCTGCAAAAGTCTTTCAGTTGGGCATAATTATGTCCTCCTGCACTGAAGACTATAACTGTTCTTTTTATTGTAGGAACTGTGTTGGACCTTACATCTCCATTTTAAAACAAGATAAGCCACAAAATCTTTTAGGAAATTCTTGATTGAAATAAGAAGTCTTAGCCAGTTCTCAACTACTACAATCATGCTACATAGAAGCTATGTCAAACTGCTTATTTATAACACAGTTTACTAGTGCTTTATTATGGGTCCAGTGTATAAAGCATATGTATTCAAAAAGAAAAGGAGTAAAATAATTTTACTCCTAATTTTCCTCTTTATTGCATAGAATATCACATTTATGCAATTTCTTACTAAATAATATTTGAATTGGTTTGTTTTGCTTAAGAGATTAAATCTTGAATAGTGCTTTTCTCCATTTGAAAAGTTGCACTCAAGGTAATTTGCTAGTTATATGTGCATAGTAACAATGGCAAAATGCCTGCCCTGAATGGGAACATTCTGAAAAGTAAAAACATAAAAATATTTAGTCAGTAAATGAAAATATTTATTTTGCATATATATATATGTATATATGTGTACTTACATATATATGTGTTTTCAAATGAGCACGATGTGTAGTATCAAGAAATAATATGCATTTACATTTAAATAGTAATAATTTGTGTAAACTAAGTATTTTGAAATAAAATTAACTGTAGTCATAAATTTTAAGTGTAAAATTTGCTGACGTGTTTATTACAAATGCAACTACATCTTGCATTTAACTTTCCAGCAGCAATTTTAATTTATTTGAAGTCAAGTCATTTCCAACTTTATATGTATGGGAAAACATATTCTGTGCTATATTGTTATGTAGCAAATGTTGTTTTGAACTGATTGATTTTTTACTTCAACCAAAGATTAGAAACTTGGATATAATAGTTCAGATTCTTTTTTCTGTGCTGTATCATTCTGTTTCCATATTTTGTAGAGTTGGATTAATTACAGTTGTTTGAAATCTTTAATTTGTTACATTCTCAGGTTAACATTATATGTTCATTTAGCATGGGCCTACAACATTGCACATTTCCATTATTATCCCTCCACTATATAAAATATTTCCTGCTTGTCAATCAAGTAACTGACACTGTAGTCTATTGGTTAATTTCTACTAATCTTGAATGCATAAGTTTTTTATTTTCATTATATTTAAACATGCATATTTTTTTTTACTTGATGTAACAAGCCCTTATGATGTTCTTTTATAATGCAATACTATAACAAACTTATATAACTTTTAGAATTTCAGTACTATATTATCATTGGCAAATTATATTAAACATTTTTATAGATCTTAAATTTTTTGCATTTGTAAATTAAAATATCAGATAAAAAATTCTTTCAGATGTGTTTATGTGTATTGTCCCTTATTACATTCCTTTGTGATGTAAATTAGAATTTCTGCATCATTGTTTTTCTATACTTTTCACATTGTGTTGTTTGGTTATTACACCTTGTGTAAAATGGCAAAATATTATAAGATCCTGCTATTGCAATTATATTTCAGATAACATAGAATTTAAGTTTTGTATCAGTGTCTTCTTACAAAATAACCTGCATGATTTGACCAACTCAATATTGTTGGTTTTTATAACCAATTTTGATTTTATTTAAAAATAATGTACTAGTAAGATATCTGACAATTAGTAATATTAGATTTTCAACACTTTCCAAAAGTAGTAGCTTTATTGACCAGTATTCTAATGCTAAGGTGGTGTGTACAAAATTGTTGATTGTGCATCCAAGATGTATAAAATTTCAATAATCAAGATTAGAAAATTGTAAATATATAATTGTTTTTAAAGATAATCAATTTCAAATCTTAATAATTAAGCAAGAATTATCATTAATAGCAAGCATTTTATAAAGGACATTTATTTAATACTTTAGCATATATAGACGTTTGATATTTGACTTAGAGTGTGTATTACTGCTAAATAATTTTTTTTTATAGATATTTAAGTTTTTCAAGCCAGTTTTAAGAATATAAGAAATGATACTACTATAGAGCAGTAGGAAATTAATATTAAATGCTGCCAGTGATAATCGAAATAATTTGCTTATGGATTACTCAATGTAGCCTAATTATAGGTAAGCCATTAAGGAACTTTTCTGAGATTCATTATTTTAAGAAGACAAAAGGTGTTAAAATTTAATGCTGATTCAAAGGAATATACATTATATTATTATACCTTAAAATAAGGCTAGTTGGTATTTTTCTCCATCTTGTGGCTCTCCAGAAATGCTGGCAGAATTTCATTATGATAGATTAGTTAAAGAACATAATTATTCTTGTCCTATTGGCACATTGCAGAAATGTTTTCCTATTTTCCACTTTATTGCCCATCATTTAGTCTTGCCATCAATTCCACTTTATTTTTCTTCTTAAGACATTGAGCTTCCTGATATTTGGTTTTGTTTTATCAGTTATGTAAGAATTCTCAGCATATATACAATTATCAAAGATTTATATTTTCTTAATACACTCAAAGATCTGTTTTTCTTTATTTTTGATTAACATATTCTCAATATGCCATTTCTCTATTCCAATTACATTAAGGATTTTATTATTAAGACAGAACATTTTAATTAATACTTTACTTTCATAAGTAAAAAATATATTACAATTGGCTAGATCTAGGGTAGGGGGAGAAGAAGGACCACTTCCCCCCTTCTCTCCCTTTTTGAACCTACCAAGAAAAGTAATGGAGGCAAAAATTGTTATATTTCATGCATATTTTAAGACTTTCACTTGGTGGAGAAAATATACTGCAATGGAATCCAGTCTCCAGACCCCCCCACCTTACTACTTTTTTATGGCCCAATAGAGTTACCCCCCCCCCCCCCCCCCATTTGCAATCAATCACATTCTTGCCTATAAACCATAGGACCATTTGTATCATGGTTTAAATTGTAGAGTAGATATCATGGTTTAAATTGGTAGATATCATGATTTAAATTGTGAGATGCAGATATTGTTTCCTTAATTTAAATTTTTTGTAGCTGTTTTCACTGAATAAAATATTTGATCCTGTCAGGCATTTGTGATATGGTGAATTTAGTCTTTGGAAAGAATAATAGTTGCACCTTAAACCGACTGAACCAAATGCACTTATTCTGAGAAGTTATAATTGTTCTACTGAAATTTAAATATAATTAAAACATGCAATTATATGGAATTTTTTTAAAACTCTGACTGATTTCTATTTTTTACATTTGTGAAGTGGCTACTACGAAATTGAATAATTATTTCTAAATTATTAAGTTTCAGTATGTTTACTAAAATAGTACCTGTTAAAATAAACACCAACATTTAAAAATTACTGAATCTTGTGAGATTAGTGCAATTTTTTTTATAGATCAAATAAGGAACATTAAATGTGATTCAGATTTTGTGCTAGTGTGTCATAGAATAAAGCATTTTTATTTAAAAAAAAAAATAGAATTGTAATGCATATCAGTATTCTTGGGAAATGTACTTTTTCAGAAATTAAACAGTTTACTTCTTGAATGACCTACAAAGACACTAAAAGTTAAAATGTACAGTTTCTAAAAGATTTGAAACATATCAAAAATAACTAATGTATCCACCTGATCTTTTTCTGTTTTAAATCTTCAGTACGTTGCTCACAAGTTGTTATATTATTGTTAGTATCAGGGGCATAGCTACCATGGTTCAGCTGAACCCGGGCATAGATCTCGATACTTTCCCCTTTTCTATTTTTAAAAGCATTTATTACTTATTGCAAATGGCCTAGTGCACTTTTTTATCCTCTGAATTTTGTTCAGAAAAATATTTTTTAGAAGGGACTCCTGGTAAAGGAAGTCTTGCACCAGGTCTTGGCATCACATCCTGCTATGCCACTTAGTGCACATTTTCAGTAATGACATGCATGCATACTTCATTTCCAAATGTATGATTGATTTCAAATATATCATTTTTCTCTTCTAATGTTGCTCCTTTTTTATGTGTTTCGTAAAAAAAAAAAAAAAAAATCGTGTCGCAGAAATTGCCTTTAGTTTATAAATATCATACACAAGATTTTCTTCCTTGTTTATATTGTACTAGCAGATTTACCTGACATTGCTTGAGTCTGAAACTCTTTAGAATATAGAGTAGATGGCACTTCCCAATGTCACATGCTTTCATTAGCATAAAATTCATTATGATAAATCCCATTCGGTTTAACTTTTCTTCCTCTCTTTTAGGGAAGGAAAGAAATGGACATATTTTGAGGTACCATAGAACATCCCTACATCAGAAGTTTCTAAACCAAAAAATGTAATTGCCCCACTCAGACAAACTTTTCAAATCATTTCGTACCAACCAGAGTCCCTTGAATACAATTTTCCAGGCATATATAACTTTATAGAAAAAAATATTATTGAAAAACATTATTACTTAACACATTAAAACTTTTATTAATTAACATATGACATTTAACTTTTATGTATTTTTCAAATTGTTAATGTTAATTTCTAATACGAATTCTTAATTTTTGAAGCATTCATTTCAACAAAGAATCTAGTGTTCCACTCGTGCTCTTGACTCAACAAACTGGACAATGACTATCATGCAAAATCGGAATGAAATTAGTTTGATGCATTCTTCTTCCAAATTTATTGGTAGCAACAGTTATTTTGAATAACTTTCAACTCTTAATGTTAAGTCTATGGGGATTTTGAGAAATTCAAATCCACCCACTCACCCCAATTTTGGTTGACGCCAGTGATTTCACACAGCTTATATTCTTCCCCTGGGTGAAGGCTACATTCAGGTAAAGTTTGATGCCTCTAGCTCTTCTGGGGATCGAGTACATAAGCAGACAGACAGACATGCAAACAAACTTTTTTCTTTATATATTAGATATTGGCTAACATAAATACAAAATGAAGGAGCAAGGCAATTTTATATTACATAGAAAGCAAATGCATTTTTATTGCATGTTATAATTATCTTTTGCATTGACATTCTCAAGCAAAAAAATTTTTTCCTTCAAAATTCATGCTAAATTGATCTATTTTAAAGCAGTAATGAAGTATATTGTTTTTTTATTTCACCATTTTTCACTTGTTGATATTAACAAATCAGTATTTTATTTTAACATATTCTTGACACATCCTTTATCTAAGGGCGGGGGTGGCTCAGTCAGTATCGCGCCAGGCTCGTAATCTGTAGTTCCCAGGTTCGAGTTCCAGCTGGGTCAGTTTTGAGCATTTATCTCTGCAAAATTCCCCGCCCTGCCCACGGTCAGTAGGGGACACCAATGGGCTTGGAAAGGCCGCCGTCCGTCGGATGGGACGTTAAGCCGTGGCCCCGTGTGCGGGAGAGCCATACCCTGTGCATGTTAAAGAACATTCTGGATGGCCTTGATGGGAGGCTACCATCTGTCTCCCAACAGCTGTTCCAGTGGGTCCCCTCCCCCAACCTTCTCTGAGCCTTCGGGGTCCATGTGACCTGGCCGTTTAGCCCATGGTGTGCAAAAAAGTGCTGCTCAGAGGTAAAACAACCCAACCCATCCTTTATCTAAACTTTGCTATGTCTGGAAAATCTTTTTTCTCCAGCATTTGTGCATAAAACACAAATTTATTAACTGCTCTTGTGGGATTTAATCCACTGTAGTATCATGCACTAATAAGATACTTATTATAGATATATGAAGAAGTAGTAACATCAGTAAACAATTAAGTTGCCCAAATACTTGTTGCGAATAAAATAGGCTTTAGGTATGTGGTAAACAGTGTTTTAGCCAAGAGAAAAGAGATTGCCACCACCCCTGGAATTTTTATTTTTAAGAAATCATTTGTTGATCAATTTCCATTAACATAAACATTAAGAAGATTCTTAAATCTTCTCTCCAGAGATTCTGGTTTGCCACTGGTGGTGAAAAATTCATTTCACAATATAAATGTAGTCATTACTGTAGAACAACATTTAAAAAAAAAAAGTCTCCTATAATCTGTTTAGTTAATGCATATCTTTTACTCCACAAATTTACAAAACGAAGATACTAACACATTTTCCAAGAACAGAATGTATTTTTCTAGTTGTTTCATTCTTGTGTTAATAATGTGTATTTCTTTGTTATGGAATATTAATATATTCAGTTATAGGGTAGGATTTTTTTTAGCTCCTCAGCACTCATTACTACATTTAATAAATACAGGTAGTCCCCAAAAATGTAAATTCATTTTAACAATAGAGGAAATTTCCCAAATAATGTGATAGCTAACTAAATTGCACGTCTGGGTGGACCTCCGTAGCCCATGGCTGCTTGAGGAGGAGGAGGAGGATGCTCACACTACAACTATGTGGGGAATGAGCCCCAAGCATTCAACAAAGAAGCCTAGATCTAGGGTAGGGGCGAAAGCATTAACTAAACAGATTATAGGAGAATTTCATCAGTCTTTGTTTCATTGTGTGTTGGCATAGACACGCATCTCTTGAAATTTTACATTTCTGCTGCATTTGTCATCCATCTTTCTGTTTGTGAACATGAAAACTATAATAATAATTTTTCATATACATATTTAAAAATCTTTTAGTATATGTTAAAAGTTTATATAAAAGTATGCAAGTGAAATGTGCCAGTGCTCTGCCTTGCCCTATACCATTTTCTCTTAACACTTGCTGCATATTCCTCTATGGTAATGACTTTAATTTCTTTTTCAGTTTATTTTCTTTCTCAGTAAAGGACTTTAAACAAAGTAGCATATACAATTTAAAACAATGCACAGGTATAATACATTAATAAAAGAATACTACAATAATCATGCAGCAGTTCAAATGAAAAATGCTGATTGATAGGGCTTGTAACATAATCCCAACTTATTCCATTATTTCTTATGGGAAATTTATAACCAAATCTTTTTCAGAAATGCAACTACTGTATATGCTAAATGCTTCAGGGGCTACCTGTATATGCTAAATGCCAAAACAAAGCTTACAGATAAATTATTAGCCAAACAAAGAAGAAAGCAAAATAATTTTTGCTCTTCACTGTAGGTAAAATGAAAGCCTTTCTTGCTCACTTATGACCCATTCATTACTCATCAACTTTGTCATCTGGATGAATAACTATCTGTGAAATTGGTCTGAAAATATTTAAATGTTGGATGTTCATTTTAATGTATCATGTAGTTTAAGTGCATACAAATCTCTCTAGTTTGTAACTGTTAAATTTAAATGTTTTTAACTATAGTTGTCACTTTGTCTATTGTATTTTTTTGTTTCCATTTTATTTTTAAAGAGTGAGTGTCCAAACATTAGAATCTATGCAATGCCTTTGGCAAGTTTCATTTATAATGGAAACGCTGTATTGGAAACTATTGTATATAAAACAGGAAATATTCCTTTCCTGCCTTGTTTACAAGTTTAGCATTGGTAAAGAAATGCTTGATATTTTTAGATATGTTAAATTTGATTAATTTGCATTTATAATTAGTCACATAATTAATGGTTTAGATTAGTATTAGAATTAAATGTATCTGATAAAAATAGTATGTAATTAACTCATTTGATTTCCAGCTGCTAGTTAATATTGCCATTTTAAAGGAGTTATTTAAAGTGAGGAATTATGGGTTTAGCACAATGGATGCTTGTAGAGATTTGCACAAAAGAATAAATTTTAATGATGTTGCTGTTGACTAATAATAAAAGTGATCGGGCAGATTTATGATAAAAAATTTGTCTTCTGCAGGCACATAACCAGAAAATACTTTGAGGGAGGCCCTAAGCTAAATTTTTTAAATGGGCAGAGAGTTGCAAAATGAAAAAAAATAATAGTGATATTAGCCATTTTTTACTGTGGGTAAAGTGTAGAATAATAAAGGCATTTAAAGCAAGTTAATGCAAGTATAATTTGTTTCTTAAATCCTCAAAGTTCTTACTGTCCAAGAATTTCGGTGTGGGGAAAGGATTCCCCTGGTTGTATGCTTGCTCTGCTGTTTAACTACTAGTAGAACTGGCAAATCATTTCAGATAATATAACTTAGAATATTTTGTATGACTAGGCATTAAGCATTTAATCAATTTAATTTTCATTGTATACATTGTATTTCATGTAGTCCATTTTGCAACAAAAATATGCTGTTTATGGGTAAAATGGGAACCATTTTTTATATAATTATATTTCAGATATCTGCATTTAGATCCAGATAAGCAAATATAAATTGTGACATGATAAGCACATTGATTTCTAATAGATTAGCTTATGAATATTCTTTATTCAGTTGAGAAAGGATATTTTATTATTGCAAAAGAAAAAGCAAAGCTTAAGAATTTCTTTAACATCACCTCTTCAACATTAGGCTGTCATCATTTAGATATTTACCAATTTTAAAATATATTTATCTTGCATTTAGTTTGTATACTATATCATTGCATTATGGTTTGCATTTTTAACATCTGCTTACCGAGGATTTATATAAAGTATTGAGAAATTCTTTTTCGTGGTTTATGAGGAAATGCTAAAATTTTTGTCTAATATATGTTTTTTTTTTTTAAGGAATGTAAAAATTCTTTAATCTGTTATCAATTAATGCATTTGAAAATAGCTCTCAAATTATCAGGATTTAAGAGAATTGGATGCGTATAGTAGATTTGCACAACATAATAAATTTTAATGATGTGTGCTGTTGACTAATAGTAAAAGTGATTGGGCAGATTTATTAGAAAAATTAATTTGTCTTTTGCAGGCACATAATCAGAAAATACTTTGAGGGAGGTCCTAAGCTAAGTTAATATATTAATTCCATTTTCTCACCTTTAGCTAGATCTGAATCAACATTTGAATATTAAGTGAATAAATTCTGTGTACTTTAATTAGACTAATACTTTTGACTTAACCCTTCCAAAGTCCCTGATGCTCATAGACATTGACCGAATCCAAAATGAGAGGCCCAATATTTCTGTTTTAAGTAAGCAAAAAACTTTGATTTTAAAAAAATAGATATATGTAAGAAAATTTTCAAATAGCAATATCTTTTAAAAATAAGTAATTCTCAAGTTTTAAAAATATTTTCTTTTTTTTATATGATGCATATTTTTGTTAAACTAAAATACAGATAATTTGTTAAAACTGGCTTATTGCCATTCCTTTGAAGTGCTAAACAGTATTGCCGATTTGTTTGTTAGCGTCCCTCTTTGCTGAAGCAACCTTCTGATTTAAGGTCACAAGTTTGATTTGAACTATTGACAAATTTTTCTTTATAATTTCGAAAATCTCTTGAAAAATTAACAGAAAAATTGCTATTTTTAAAAACTGAAGGTTTTGGAAGTTATTATGAAATACGTACACTCTTTTTTGCCTTTTACATTTTTTTCTGCCATAAACCTATTTCACTATTCCCAGAATCATATCATTTATCCCAGCATTCTATGCATTTCCCACTCTTAAAATCAAAACTGTAAGTAACAGAGCCTTCTTAGCCAGAGCAAGCAAGGACAGAGTTGTGAAGCTGCCTGCAGCATAAGTATATCACAGCAGAGCAGGTGCAGTGATCTAGTTATTGCTCACACATGTAGTCAAGTGGCTTTATAGGATGGATTATTATATTGGATGCTTACAGCAAGGATTCTTCTCACACATAAAATAATGTGACAATGTATCTAGTTAGTATTTATACTTTTATAATTAAATCTTCCGTTTTCATTTCTGTAGATATATTTCTCTAGTACAGTGGTTCTCAACCTTTTATGCTTCACATACCCCTGGAAATGTGTATGTAACTGGCATACCCCTTATATAGATAGATAAAACTATAGTTATAGTATAATAACACCAATTTAGCGACTTTGTTACTAGATCTAGCAACTTTTGAGCTCTCACAGCGTACCCCATGTTGAGAACCCCTGCTCTAATAAATTATTGATATTTTGGTTGGCTGTTGTATTTATCTTTTGGAATTATGTTACATTGAATGGCCAGTTTACAAGTCGTGGATATTTTATATAACATTGCATTAGGTTATATGTTAATATTTTTTTTATTTTTTTGTTTTCTTGTAAAAAAACTTTGATCTTGTATCATTTCCTGAAAATGAATGAGGTATTGGATATAGAAGCAAAAAAGGACTTTTACACAGAAATCAGTCCTCTTTGTGGGAGGCCCCCCTCAGCACAATTTTTAAAACTGTAAGGTTTTAAGTTTATATTTAACAGGTTTTTTTTAATCCCCCCCCCCCCCCTCAATATATTTGCTGTGCCTCTCTGACGATACGGTTTTTTTTTTACTCTTAGTGCACAAACTTTTCCGCATTTAGCCAAGATCGCAAACATTAACATCCATTGGAAAAAATTCCTAAAGTTTAGTAAAAGAGGCAGCCAAGAAAGTGTTTTTCCATTTCATAAACAGGACAGAAAAGCCCATTAATGCGAGCAATTCAATTCACCTTGTATAACTTTGGCCCATGTTTTAAGATATACCACATTGAAAAGAGTCATTAAAAGAAATGCATTTCAAGTAAATATTATATTATTTGGGAAGAAATCTACTTTCAATTAAAATATAATTTAACTATTTTTATTCATCAGTTTTCCAAAATTAAGCCTTAATTGCATATTTTGGTTGTTTTTTTCACTGTCACTGTAAAAAGTCTTATTAAAATTAATATGTTTGCAAATTTATTTAAATTTTTTATTTTCATGAAATTCGTAATTAAATTCTATTTAATTTGGTATATTACATGACCTATTTTGTTTGATTGGTTATTTTTTTTTAATTCCAAAGTTGACTCATTGAAATGACTTGGCACAGTTGGACAAAAAGCCTGGACTCAAAGTACCAAATAAAAAATAAATACCCCCTCAAGCAGCTTCTTGCCACAGAGGTCTGACAGGAGCCTGTCAGTTTATATGCCATAGTAGAAGGTCTGAGAGGATGGCAGGACCTCAGCAGATAAACGACACATACATCCATGCCTTACCCGGGGCTCGAACCCAGGTCCCTTAGATCAGTAGCCAAGCACGCTAACAACTCGGCCAAGAAAATAGTTATAAAAAGAGTGATTTTTGCATTTCAGGCAAAATATTCTTTTTATTATTCATGTACATTATAATCATTTCTATGTGTTTTTTTTATAAATAAATTCTTATTTGTATTGCCAGATGCATTTATTTACTACCTACCTCTATAAAGCCCTATTAAAATAAAACGTCTTTTTTGTAAAATATTTTATTTTCAGAATTCAGTGCTGATTAATTTGGCATATAACATGCCATAATTCCTTTCATTAGTTGTTTGGCCAAAAAGTTCTGTAGTAATTTTTTTTTTGGCTGATCATAGTGAAAAAATAGCTGGGAAAAAACAGTGGAAAAGTTGATTCTTATTTTTCCTAGTGTGTATTTTTAATAGTACTAGTATGCAAAGAAAATGTTTTGCCTCCTGTCTTTTTTTAATTTTGAATATCTTTTTCCTCTATATTGCATTTAAGACTAAAGGTATTATAGATGACCTAAGCAAAATTTATGCAGTATTCTACCACAAAAAGCTATATCTTGTGTCAGACTAATAGGTATTATGCTGTTTCGGATATTTTTTTTGTCAGCACTTATTTCTCAATTACAGGCAATCGCAAAATAACACAAAATTCATTTAACATTTTAACATGATTTCTATTATTCTGTTGTTAATTTTGATTAAATCTAGGAAGTATATAAAGAAATATTAAAGGGGAAAATGACATTTTTTTTCTAATCTCACTTTAGAGTTGAATGTTAGGGAACTAATTTTTGACCACTAACTTAACAGTTAATTAAATTAACAGTTAAATCTTCTATGATTAGGTGATCAGATATGACACCTCATTGAATATCATCTGTTTTAATGCTATTAATATATTTCTTCATAAACAATTGCTTACATGTTATATAAATTTCTTGCACAAAGAAATGACAGTGTAGTTTGTAATTGAGCTCTGTTATACAGCACAAGAGGCACAGTAGCAATAATGCAAATCATCTAGAACCCTGTTTTCAGCTTGCTGGAGTTCCTATTTTTGAGCCTTGTGTTTGAAGACTTTAGAATAGCAGTTTGAGTTCTTGGCTCTTCCTTGAGAATTACATGATAGGAAGGAGGCCATTATATGTCTAGAGCCAGCTAGATTGTAGGAGTGGGGGGGGGGGAAGCATGTGTAAAAGATTTTGATGCACTTATGTCATTTTAATTTTATCATACTGAATAGTATTTATTAAATTTTGCTAAATGTTGTCCTTGTCAATGCAGAATGGTACAATCTTATTACTCAAAAAACCGTTTTTTTTTTCACTTTGAAGACCTGAATTTCTCCTCTTTGACCTCCTCAAATTTGTTCTGCAAGTTGCTTTGAATGGAAAGAAAAAAAAAGTGTCATTGAGAAATGATCGAAATTAGGTTTATGTATTGTATGGTTGAATGAGGGTAGTGTAAGGTCCATGATTTTGATGTAGATTATTTACAAGAAATAATTTTAGTAATTTTAATACAAAAAGGATATAAAACCTTTCACTCCAAATGAAACTGTCCATATTGCAAGTGGCAACAGAATAGTAACTTATCGTGACCACTTAACTCAGGGATGTGTACCCTATTATTATCATGGAGTCAGAACAATTTTGTTTGGCCTGCCAAATGTATATTAATATTTTCACATTTTGGAGAACATTCAATTTAAAACAGTTTATTTAAGGGAAACTTGTAGGAAAACTTCTGAATTTATAATACTTTAGACAGTGCTGCAAATGAAGTTCTCTATTATTTCAGATTTTATATACCCTTTAATCAATATAAGAACTTTGATGTTCTGGCTGGTGAGTTGCCTCCATTATTGAAAAGTGGCCTACCTCTAGCTTTTATTATTTAAAAATGGACTCGTGAAAAAGGTAGATACCCCTGACATAACTAATCAAGAGAATATACATTGAGGAACATGGTGCAACAAATCAGCTAGTTAAGTTATTATTGAAAGTGTTAAATCATAATTAAATTTGAAGCTCATAATATAAAATGGCTTGATATGCAAATGGAAATCTATAAGTAATATGTTCAAGCTTCTGCTAATTAATCTGCTATATTTCAAATTTGTTTGCCATGGTTATTTGCATATATATATAAATATATACATAAATATATTTTTTACCAATATTTCATAAATACTCGAGTTTAATTTCTTTTTGGTTTACAAATGGTTAATAAAAAAACTTTAATTTTGGAGGCATTTAAAGTTGTGCAGGAAATGAATGACTAATATAGTAGTCAATAGAGATCAACATTTTTGAATAAGGCTACTTCCTACTGCTGAATGTTCATTGTGAATGGCAGTCTTTAACCTAGTAAATTTAGCTTTAATATCAAGGAACATTCAGGTTCTGAGCAAACCAAACTGCACCGACTTTTTCAAAACATCAAAAAAACTCAGGAGAAAATTGGCAAAATGAATATCCCCATCCCAGCATATTCAATGAGGTATCTGTTGGGATTAAAACATAAACAGTTAAAAGGATTGAATAACAGTCTCATAAATATATGAAATACTACACAGTTATTAGGAAATTTCTACTGAAATAAGTGTACATTGGTTTGGATTGTTTGTTTGTGTTATTGATTTGGATGGCCTCAAATGAATCTACACTTTCCAAATATTCTAGCTGACCTCTGAATGTTCCAGCTATAGGCATAAAAAACCATTTGGGCAATGCATTCATTTCAGCAGTGGTGGAAAAGATTGTCCTTGGTCCTTTTGGTCATATTATACTCAATGATGTAGTTATTTTTGCAACATATGTTTATTATGATTTTTCAAATGCATCTTGTTTATATTTTTGCAGATCAATATTCAAAAGTGTTTTGATAAATTATGGATGTGATGAAAGGTCATGAAGCCCCTCTTAACATCAGTTATTAAATAACCTTATATATGCAGAATCCATATTAATATTACGTTTATTGCAAATGTATATGAAATTATGCCATTGGTTTATTTCACCTTTGTTTAATAACATGGCATTAATTTTTAAAAATTTGTTATGCTTTTGCCAAAACTAAAGCATATGAATTGGTGTATTCTTCGAAAAAAAAAGTATAGCCTTATGAGAAAATAGTTCAAAATGATCATTTTAATTTAAACTTTTTGAAGATCGTTAATGTTCATTTGTAGGTGGCTAATAAACTGAATACACACCAATGAGGTTAACTACATAGCAAGTATTATCTCATTGCACATTCATCCCAGGTTGCGCTTCACAAACACTAAAAATTAATTGAATGTAACAAATGCTTAAAATTATGAAAGGAAATCAAAATCCAAATAGTTGAACACGTGAATCTTATTTCTTTGTACTAGTTGATATTCTTTTGGTTAGCTATCAGTATGATGGTTCCATGTTTTTTAATTAATTTTGATTCTAATTGAAACTATTCATGTTTTCTAGATTGATATAGACCTTTTTTCCCCACGTTGCTAATGAAATTAATGTATTATCTCCAAGACAAACCTTAAGAGAGGAAATAAGATTTTCTTGCATTTACAAAGTGTTTGCATTTAGTTGTTCAAAATATGTAGAAATTTTTTTTAAATTCTACGATTTGTGAGTACCAAACTGTAAATCATTAGTTTACATCAGTGTGTAAAGTGTGCTTATATATGTATATTGTTTGTGGTAAATTAATTGTAATCACTGTCTAAATATAAATACTAAGTCCAAACTTAGCAGAGATCAGTGACTTGTTAAGATCACCTGACATGTTATCAGGAGATCATGGGTTTGTATTCCACCTTAAAATTCATTTACTCTGGTAACAAAAATTGAAGAGAGAAAAAATAACGAATTGAAGATTTTAATTCTTATAGAGATATAACCATTAGAATATTATCCAGAATATGACCTGTACTACTAACTGGTATGCAACATTGTTTTCCTCAATGTTTTTTTGAATATCAAATAATGCTGTAGATAGCAGTTTATATCAGTGGATATTTGGTCAAAAAAACTTAGATTACAAATTGATGCGTTCTACTAGGGTGTCTTCCATTAACCCATGACCTGTTCTAAAATTAAACCTACCATTAAAACCCATGACCTGTTCTAAAATTTTTAACTGGTTGTAATGCTATTTCGTTTTTGATAAATAAGACAAACTATGTCTTTTGTTATTACAACTTTGTCTCATAGTCAGTTTGTCAGTGTTAATGACTCAGTATTTTTAGTGCATAAAACTTTTGTAATCTGTTGTCTTCATTCTTTCTCATCTCTTTTCAGTTTCTCCTTAGTAGTAGTATAAGCAATGTTACTGAAAAATGTTTATTAAGATCTTTTAACATAAAATTGTAAAATCAAATGGGCAGTTTATGAATTTCTTAAGGTTAATTAGATACCAGTGTTATATACCTACTGGACCCCCCCCCCCCCCCCAATACACACACTCCCATTGCAGTACATTCATATTTGTTACTCTACCCAACATCGAATGGCCCACCTTTCCTTCCAATACTACCACCATAAAACTGTAAATGGACAAAAGCTTGCAGTTTTCTCTTAATTGGGTTTTGTTGTTTTATGTTAACTTTTTTTTTGTCAGACTGTGCACATAAGTTTAACGGATGGTCAACAGTATTTGGTTTATGAGTTTACTACCACCAACAGATTTTTCTTGCATGATAATTCATAAAATTTATTTTTTGCTTCCAGTTTGAGGAAGTAATAACTGTATGGCTCCAACTTAGCAAACTCTACACATTGTTGTCCAGCAACAACTTGTTTAAGCGATGCTTTAATTAGGTATCAGGTGTTGTTTCAACTTTTTTATGCAATACGCTTAAATGTCGCTGGAAACTATATTGTATAAGTGTTTACTATTTCAGAAAAAATGCTTTTCTCTATGGTTTTGCATGTAATCCTTGCAAAATGTAAGAGAAGTATTAGGTTTGAAAGGTTAGAGGGTACTAATCACAAACTTTCTATACAGGTCTTAAGCTTTGAAATTTTTCAAAATTCTGGTTAGTGGATTCACAAAATATCTGATAATCATTTTATTCCTATGGAAGTTTACAAGGATTTATTCAATTTATCTGAAATGACTTCGCCTCTTAAGCTCAAAACAGTTGTTTGTTGCAGACTTTACAACTCAAGTCATTTTAAAATTTGCTATATCATTATGGTTTTTATTTTGCAAACAGTCATGCTTAATAAATTATGTTTGCAAATGAGTGTTCTTGATACTTGGGGGGTGTTTGGTTTGTTTCAGATTTTCAGTCATAAAATATTTACTAAAAGCAACTTCATTTTTTGTCTTTCACTTCTTATCTAAAGTGACTTCTAGTCAGTATATTTACCAAGATTTTCAGTGGCAAAGCATCCATGGCAGCATGGGAAATAATCAGAAGGGGAAGTAATGATTATCTTAAAATTCTGATAATTAGACAAAAATATTTACTATAATCGTAAGGATATAAAACGTTGACTTTTTGGATAATCATAAGGATATAAACGTGACATAATGTATTTTTCATAACAATAGATATGAATCTGCCTTATGGTCCATTATTGATGTTATTTTCTGAAATTCTTCCCCCATTCAATAAGTTATGCTATGTCGATGTCATATCTCTCCATTGTAGTTGGAGACTAATTATGTGCCATTGGGAGACCATTTTGCAGATAAAATTACTTAGAGAAATAAATCTTATTGTTATTAAAATAGTAGAAAATAAGTTATTTCTACTCATATTAAAAGCATGTACGTCACTATATTATCACCACTTTTCTATGTAGAATTAAATGGCAGACAAACCACTTTCTGCATTAGCTGTTTGATGTTGGTTGGCTCAAACAACCCTTTTTAAATAATGCTTTCTGATAATGATGTCAGAAAAACAAGAATGCTAATTGGGTGGAGAAACTGTAAAACAAGGAATGTTAAATTCATTGTTTTCTTATTACGATTTTATTTGCTCTTTGAGAAATAACTGAAATTTTTTATTTACTGATTCAGCTGTGTTTTTACTAACACCAATCACTATTTAATATGTTGCCTCTTGTTGTTTATGTAGCAATGTCGAAGGCCAAATATTGTTAAAGGCAGTGACTAGTGTGAAATATAAAATTTTTAAAACCATTTTTAAGTCCAATATATTGTTATTTATGATATTAGTTCAACCAGTTATTTGTTTTTATTTTTATCAATGGAGTGATATTGTTCCTGAAAAATGGCTAATTGCTACCGAACAAATTTCAACTAAAATCGAATTAGGTATTTATAAAATAAATGAAACTAGATTGTATGAGTGTTTACCAGTTCGAAAAGATGCTTTTCTCTGTGGTTTTGCACGTAAAAAATAAGTTGATGTACATATACTTTTATTGTTCTATAAAGCTGCCATTCAACACTAAAAATGTTTCAAGTGATATTTCATATTAATATGAGCATCTTGGACATGTGATATGCATAATTAATCATCACAAGATGCTATATCGTGATGCCTATCACAAGTGCAAGATGCACTACTAATAGGCATCAATTACAAGTCAGTTTCTTTTTAACATATATTAGACACAGTTTAGCACATCGTCTATAATACACTGACCAGTATAAAATTGATATGTACACTGATGCAAGGGTTTTGAAGTGTAATTTATCCAAAATCCACACAAAATGTGGCATCGTAAGTAAAAGCCTCAATGCGTTTCTGGGTTGTTCATAAAGGACATGTAAAGCTTTTTTTTTTTGTTTGATCAGAGCCACCTAGATAAAGGTCAGATGTGGGAGGGGAAAAAGAGGTTATTCCACTTTTGAAAATGCTAGTAACCTGAACATAGTAAAAAAAAAAATCTTGTATTTTTCAAGACATTTTTAAATACTATTAAAACAGAGGGAAATATTTTATATACTGTAATTGTGGTTAGCGCGCTTGGCTACTGATCTAAGGGACCTGGGTTCGAGCCCCGGGTTAAGGCATGGCTGTTTGTGTCGTTTTTCTGCTGAGGTCCTGCCATCCTCTCAGACCTTCTACTCTGGCATATAAACTGACAGGCTCCTGTCAGACCTCTGTGGCAAGCAGCTGCTTGAGTGGGTATTTGTTTTTTATTTTATAATTGTTTGTTACAACTCAATCCATTCACCTTTGCCTCCCGTTTTTTTTATATCTGACAATTCAAACAAAAGGAGGGAAATTTAGAAATGTATTAAAATTTTAACTATCGGTTATTCGAAAATGCCATAAAATAATTTTGTATGTTGAAGTAAAATATTAAATTATTTAATATTACTAGCTTTTGTAAATAAATGTGCCTTAGTCAAACTTTAATTCACCTCAAATTTTAATGTTAAAATGCTTTACAGTGGAATTATGTCCAGGAAAAGAAGTTTGCTTTTTCGAAAAAGGATTATATTACTTGCCTTGACCAATCATAGGCGCAGTAATAAAAAATATCGTACTAAGTTGGTTCTGAAGATTTTCAACGATTGAAAAAGAGTAGGTGATTTTTCACAATTTAGTCGTATTCAGGAGGCTGACACTGAATGTTTACCACAAAAAAAAAGTACGTATGACACACGCCCAGTTTCAAGATGCTTTGTTTTTTGAACCATTTATAACAAAGAAGGGCCAAAATTGAGGAATCAATTTCTGCAGCTGAAAGACTGGTGCTAACAAGAAGGCAAGATGCATTTAGAATTGTTCTTGCTAGTTTTCCAAAATAGCTGAGGCTTTTTGCTTTGTCTTCTGTCTGTAGACATTCAACTTTTTTAGACATAAAAATTCCTTTTGGGTTTGATAAGATTAACGAACGATTCGCACTTCTCAAATCGCCCAAAAGTTTTAATGGCGTTCTCTAATAACGACGAAAATTTTTATCGGGCTGGAAGTTTGAAATTTTGGTGGTGGAATGTGAATGTTATGAGGTTTGCATTGAATTTTAATGAACAATTCTTGTCATTAGAGACAACGAACCCAAATTTACACTACCATTAGCAACATTATAACTCGAGGAACTGTGTCAGTTCGCAATACTATATCATATCCATACTCCTATATTAACTTCAAAACCACACACAGATCTTTAGGTTGCGCATGAAATTAACGATATTCTACTGTGATAATGAATCCAAACCTCTCTGAAATACACTTATTTACCACAATTCAAACATATCAAAATCTTCTTGAAAATATCAGTGAGCTATTCTAAATAAATTGCATATTTGCATTCCGTTACAATATTTTAAACGCGAGTTGTATTAGTATAATAGAAGATGAAAGGTTGTTTAAATTATGACACCTAGCCTGTTTGAATTCTCATGCATGAATAAAATTGATTTCCTTAAAGATTGGAAACTATACCCAAGAGTATAAGGTTATGGTTTCGATTTGTAACATCTGAGGGAGATTTCTGCGTTCACAGCCAATGAGAGTTTTTAAAATAGTTCATTAATCTAAATGTGTCGCATATATATTTGAAGTATTATGCATACCTTAAATGCAAATGTTCAACGGTTTTTTTTTTATATTTCTAAGTTTTAATTGCTTTGGGTCAGAAGTGTAACCGCACCAGAGGAGTATAATGTTAAAGAAATAAATTGATAATGAGAAAAAATATATATACTTTTCGCAACAAATCGATTTAACATAAGCTTATACGTCAGTGCATCACCAAAATATACGAAGGAATTTGACCAACTAGTAAGTACTATTTAAGTTAAAAAATTATTTTGATATAAATTTGCGCGAAAGTGATGAAATGTAAACACATTCAACTATTGACGTTGAGTCCATCCTATTACGTATATATAAATATATAAACCAAGCATTAGATGCTTAATTTAAATATTTAGACTCGTCTGTTACTTAAATCAGTATTCAGCTGATTATTTCCCGAATGACAAATTCATTTAAAAATTTCTATCGCACTCAAACATTCTAATTAGGTAGCTGTACTCAAATTCTAAAAAAAAAAGCGGAATATGATACCGATTGGTAGAACACTGAATATTCCTGCAAGGATAATACCGATTGGAATGCCAGTTGCTTCTTCAAGCAAACGTATTAGCAGCCAACATGGTTTTATTAAGAGCTATTATCTGAAACGTTGACATATAATTTCTCGAACACCAAATTCTCAGTGTTTGTTTAAATTACATAAAATAACAATGATTTTTAAAATGTTACATTAATATTGTACATATCGGCATGGACGTTTGTTTTTCTACTGATGTCCCGCCATCCTTTCAGACCTATGGCGTGTACACTGACAGGCTCCTGTCAGTGTACAGTGTGCTGGCAAGCAGCTGCTTGTGGAGGTATTTATTTTTATTATCCTTTTAGGTAATTCTTGTTGGGAAGCCATATTGGCGGTGACTCCACACGGTCTCGCTAATGTTACTAAAATTATACTCGTTATGTACACGGAAGAGCTAAAATATTATGACCAGCGCATCTTTATGCAAATCGAAGCAACTGCAGGTAAGTGATGGCGCAAGTGAAGGTCATGAAACGGTATAAATAACATCTGATACTGAGCTCTGTTAATCAGTGGGGCAGGGGTGGCTCAGTCGGTAGCGCGCCAGGCTCGTAATCTGCAGTTCCCAGGTTCGAGTCCCAGCTGGGTCAGTGTTGAGATTTATCTCCGCAAAATTCCCCGCCCTGCCCATGGTCAGTAGGGGACACCGATGGGCTTGGAAAGGCCGCCGTCCGTCGGATGGAACGTTAAGCCGTAGCCCCGTGTGCGGGAGAGCCATACCCTGTGAACGTTAAAGAACACGCTGGATGGCCTTGACGGAAGGCTACCATCTGTCTCCCAACAGCTGTTCCAGTGGGTCCCCTCCCCCAACCTTCTCTGAGCCTACGGGGTCCATGTGACCTGGCCATTTAGCCCATGGTATGCAAAAAAGTGCCACTCAGAGGTAAAACAACCCAACAGCTGTTTCAGTGGGTCCCCTCCCCCAACCTCTGAGCCTTCGGGGTCCATGTGACCCGTCCATTTAGCCCATTGTGTGCAAAAAAAGTGCCGCTCAGAGGTAAAACAACCCAACCCAACAGCTGTTTCAGTGGGTCCCCTCCCCCAACCTCTGAGCCTTCGGGGTCCATTTGACCCGGCCATTTAGCCCATTGTGTGCAAAAAAAGTGCTGCTCAGAGGTAAAACAACCCAACCCAACAGCTGTTTCAGTGGGTCCCCTCCCCCAGCCTCTGAGCCTTCGGGGTCCATGTGACCCGGCCATTTAGCCCATTGTGTGCAAAAAAAGTGCCGCTCAGAGGTAAAACAACTGTTAATCAGTTGTTCTTCAGATGGGAAAGGCAGTGGACTTGGCGAGTTTGATAAAGGCCAAATTGTAATGGCCAGACGACTGGGTCAGAGCATTTCCGTGACTGCAAGGCTTGTGGGGTGCACGTGGTCAGCCGTGGTTAGTACCTTCAAAAAGTGATGCGAGGAGGGAAAAACCATGAACTGCCGGCAAAGTGTGGCCCGACCACGGCTCATCACTGCTAGAGATGAGCGAAGGCTATCCCGTATTGTACAAGGCAACAGAAGGGATACTGTGGCGCAACTCGCCCGTAATTTGAATGTTGATGATGGGAGTAATATAAAGTACATTGAACCATGCTGAAAATGGGGCTGCATAGCTGCAGGCCATTCTGAGTGCCCATGCTAACCTCGGTTTACCATCGAAAGTGCCTACAATGGGTAGGTAATTATACTTAATGACAAGACCCACTAGTTCTGCCTGAAATGCATGGAAATGATTTTCAGGACGATCGAAACGATTGGACAGACGCGAGCTGACGTCACAGGTGTAGAGCAGTCAAACACAGATAAAGGCAACCAAAGCACCCTGGTTGATAAAACGTTGTGGAAATTGTTCTAAACCGCTAAAGATGCCCTTAGGCAGACGTCAACAGCCATTCCAACAGTTAACAGACTTTGAGCATGGAAGAGTCGTCGGGCTTGGAGAAATTGGTTTGTCGTACAGAGATGTGGCCATCTTTATTGGCTACAATCCCAGCACCATCGTACACCAATGGCTTTAGTGAGTTCAAGAAGAATCCAGCACACACTGACAAGGATCAGGAATACGACGTATGACCACGGAGCGACAGGACGGGCATTGCGTGACAGATTCGCAACTGCAAAGGGATTGGCAATAGGTACACGTCGAATACCTACCAGGCGGACGGTAAACAACAGGCTTTTACAGTTTTCATTGCGCGCCTATCGTCTGGCACTGTGTTTGCCCCTCACATCTGCCCACATGCAAGCATGTCTTCAGTGGTGTCACCTAAAGACAGAATAGGAACGAGAGTGGAGTACCGTGGTGTTTAGTGACAAATTTCATTTTTGTTTTGGTCAGCACGACGGTAGACAACGTGTTGGCCATCATCCAGGGGAAAGGAATGCCACGCAGTGTTTGTGACATCGTCACACAGCTCCAGCACTTGGTGTGGGGTGCAATTAGTCGGATATAGCGGCCAGAACTGGTCATCATAAGGGGATCTCTAACTGCCCAACGATACGTTACCAACAACATTTTGCATCCAGTGACCCATTTGTTCAGCAGCACGGAACCTTTTACCAGCAAGATAATGCCCTTCCTCACACAAACCCGCATTAGTCTGCAGTATCTACACGAGCAAAACGTTCAAGTAATATCATGGCCAGCACGCTCGCCGGACCTTTCACCTATTGAACACGTCTGGGACATGATGGGTCGACAGCTCCATTAACACTGAGGTGCGCCAGCCACTGTCACAGAAATGGAGCAGCGACTTCGCGCTATATTTGGCGTTCTATCCCTCAGGAGGACATTATAGAGCTATACGATAGCCTTCCTGCCGTGTTCACGAATGCATTGCTACCTGGGGTTTTTTTTTTTGATAATGTAATCAGTCGCATATCTCAGTGTATGCTAACGGTTTCCTACGTTTCAATAAAATGGCATTAATCCTTCCAGGGATTGCAATTTTTTTTCCTGTAGTGTAAATTAAAACTACTTAAGGATTTGAAAAAATATTTTTTTTTTATATTTATTAGTACCAATTCAACAGAAAAATGTTTTCCAGTATCTCAAAACAGTTCCCATTTACCGCGCACCCTGGGCGTAGAGTAAGTGTTCTGCATAAATTTTCGTATATACGCAGAACGATATCAAACGTGCTCCATTGTTCTTTGTAAAGCATTGTAGGCACAGAAACCAAAGATTTACGAGCCATTCTGCATTATCATCACTTGCATGAATACAGGACTGCAGATGTGAATTCACGTCTGCAGTCCTGTATTCATGCAAATGATGATAACCTCCCTGGAACTAGAAGTGGCAGCAACCTCTCTTGTTCTTCCACATGCAACGGCGTTCCCACCACCTGATAAATCCGCAAGGAAGCAATAAGGACAATAGCATCACAGTCCTTGGGAAGGGAAGCGACCCACGTTGTAGAGAGTGCAACATCAGAGGTCTCGAGCCCCCACCAATATTTGCTCCTGATTGGTTGATACTGACCAATGGAAGGGGCAGATGATACCTTTTTTGAGGTGGAAAAACCGGGTTGGGTTTGTATTACCTCTGAGCAGCACTTTTTTGCCCACCATGGGCTAAATGGCCAGGTCACAAGTACCCCGAAGGCTCAGAGAAGGCTGGGGGAGGGGACCCACTGGAACAGCTGCTGGGAGACAAAGACGGGAGATAAAGCTTGCCGTCAAGACCATCCAGTCCTTGACGGGAGATAAAGCCTCTCGTCAAGACCATCCATTGTATTCTTTAACGTGCACAGGGTATGGCTCTCCCGCACACTGGGTCACGGATTAACGTCCCATCCGACGGACGGCAGCCTTTCCAAGCCCATTGGTGTCTCCTACTGACCGTGGACAGGGCGGGGAGTTTTGTGGAGATAGGTCTCAACGCTGACGCAGATGGAACTCGAATCTGCCGCCCCACCCGGATCGGGGGGGGGAGAAAGCTTGTAACTGCGTGTCAGAAAGTCGAGGGGGAGAAAAAGTTTGCGCAACGTGCGAGAAAGTCCTTGTATCGGTTAGTCCGCTGTTAGAGAGCCAAGAGTTTGATGTTTTCAACCACACCAACTGTGTAATGTAAGTGACATTGTATATTGATTGTAAAATCATAATGTGAAAGATGTGTGTTGGTCTAAGATTGTAATGTTAGTTTTTTTTAATTTTTTTTTAAAAGAATATAATTTTTATTCATAAGAGTAAAGAATACAAATATATTTACAATTTGCCCCGCAAAGCTAAATAGCTTATCTGCAGGAAAATGAATAAATTATATTAAACATAGGTCATTCAGCCACAAAAATGGTGTACATCAAATAAATCCACAAAACACAACACATAAAAATCAGCTAACTAGAAAATACCAAATAATTATTGTTAAGGCTGCTTGCATAATTAAGATTTAAATTTAAAAATCACAACACTATGTACGATAAGATTCCAGCGAGGAAGAGCGGAATATCATTGGGGATCCAGTGGCCATTCCACCACCAAAATTTCTAGCTTGAATGTATTATTTGGAACATTTCTTTTAAAATTTTCGGATTTTCCTTTTTTCACCATTAGAGGGCGCAATTATAGCTTTTGTGAGTTTCCGAAAGTGTGAATCATAATATTTCATCAATACTTATCCACCCTACAAATAATTTTGAATTTATCTCTGAAAATAAAAAAAAAATCGAAGTCTACAGACAGTCAGACAAATTGAACAGATCTCGTTTTGTTTGAAAAAGAGATAAACATATCGGATGTTAGATGGTTCGCGAATGATACTTTTGATATCAGCGACTGGAATCAAATTGACAAAAAACAAATGAGTGACACTAAACCTAAAAAAATTTGAACACCAAAATGGGGAGGTTATATAGAAATGATTCGCATCCACCAGAAACCCAGTATTTTGAATATATCACTAGCAAGAATTATATTAAAATTGACCGACTGCGATTATTTTCATCATTGTTCCATTCTCACAAGACTTTTATTGGGGATGGTGGGGTCCCAAAAGACCCTCCCTCCCATGGGGAAAACTCGTGCTACGCCTTTGAATATTACACGATTCCATTCTCTCGGGTAATATAATTTATGACAAAACCCAGATGCTGCGCAATTCAGAGACTGCGCTACATCTATCGGGAGATGCCACGTTTACTACCCACCGTCGGGGCTGAACAGTACTATAGAAGTAAAGTCCAGCACTCACCAAAACATAACTATAATCTTCGTCCTGGGTCGCCACAAACAAGGATATTGAGAATCCAAGTTGACGCGGCGCCCGTGACGTCAATTCCATTCTCACAGAAGACAAAAAGCTAGAGGAGAAAATTTCCAAACCAGGCACAATGGGGACAAAAACCTGAGAATATGAACGTATTAACATGGCGCGCTGCCAACTGAGCCAACTCTTATCACGATTGAAAGAAATAATAGTAATAAATGGTAACAACATCATCATCATCATCATCATCAAGCAGCCATGAGCTATCAGATTGCGCGATTTAGTTCTCCAAACATATCTATCTTGAGCTATATCTGCTGCATCTGGCTACTGTACACCAATTTTAACAAGGTCCTTTTTCACATTGTCTGTACACCGCATCCTAGGTCTCCCCCTCTTTCAGAGGCCTTTAGGCACACTGTTCATAACCCTATTTGCTAGTCTATAAATATTCATACGGGCAACATGGCCAAACCAACGAAGTCTCTCTGCACAATATGCTGCTTAAAGGAGGTTACCGACACCTTTGCCTAACCTCATCATAACTTACAAAATTGAACCACCTAATGCCCAAGATACTGCGTAAACATCTAGAATCAAAAGCATTAAGTTTCCTATTATCTTGTTTGCAAAGCGTCCAAGTTTCACTACCATTACTAACTCTAGAAAGAACCAAACTATTATAATAAAAATAAATAAATACCTCCTCAAGCAGCTGCTACAGTATAATTTTAGGTGTATACGCCTATTTCACCACACTTTCCATAGATTCTTAAAAGTCCCGGCAGCAATCCCTATTCATCTTCATTCATCAAGCGAAAGATTCTTATGCTTTACGCGTTTATTAAGCTCTGCAATGCTTTCTATTAGGACTAGTAGGGTATTGATTAAGGACATTACTGCAGTTCTGTCTTTCCGAAATAAACTCCAGTGCCTTATCACTCAAATAGTTTTGCCTCCTCTGCTCCCTTTTACCCAAAAGAGTACTGTTAGTTTCAAGAAAAGCCTGCTTAATACGGTCCGATCCTTCCTCAACTTCAGTAGTAAGCAAACCATAATGACTAAGTAACTTATCATGGTAAGCTTTGGCAATAACTGGGTCTTCCAGAGCTTTAGTGTTAATCCTTAGTATAACACTTCTTAAGTTTAAGTTGCAAGTCACTTTTAACAAGGTAATGATCAGATCTAATTTCAGCCTCCTTACATCACCTGGTATTCCTAACAGAATTAGCCCATTTGCTGTTAATAATATATAATCAATCGTATTCTTGTGTAGCCCATCATAGGAAACCCATATGTACTAATGTATGTCGTGATGTTTGTAATTGGTTGTTGTTGGGTTGTTTTACCTCTGAGCGGCACTTTTTTGCACACCATGGGCTAAATGGCCAGGTCATATGGACCCCGAAGGCTCAGAGAAGGTTGGGGGAGGGGACCCACTGGAACAGCTGTTGGGAGACAGATGGTAGCCTCCTGTCAAGGCCGTCCAGCGTGTTCTTTAACGTGCACAGGGTATGACTCTCCCGCACACGGGGCCAGGCTTAACGTCCCATCCGACGGACGGCGGCCTTTCCAAGCCCATCGGTGTCCCCTACTGACCGTGGGCGGGGCGGGGAATTTTGTGGAGATAAATCTCAACGCTGACCCAGCGGGGACTCGAACCTGGGAACTACAGATTACGAGCCTGGCGTTTGTAATTGGTGTTAGTTATTCTGAAACCATTAAGTTTACTTACTTGTAGGAGATGTTGCCTTGCCATTGCAGCTACCAATATCAAAAGGGCCTATCACTCCTCCCCAAAGGTCAGAGTCAGTACCAACTTTGGCATTGAAGTCACCTAGAACAAGGGTAATATCTCCTTTCTTGACAGAATTCAAAATATCCTGAAGTTGTCCGTAAAACCTATCCTTCTCATCCTCACTGGGGGCATAACAGCAGATAACATTCAAGTCTTTAATGCTTGTCTGGAATTTAGCTGTGAGAAACCTTTCATTAATGCACTCATATCCTAGAAGAGTATCACTAGCATGTCTGCTGAGAAGCAAACGTACGCTTTGGAGATGCTTTTTATCTTCCCCCCCCCCCCCCATGAAAAGAGAAATTAAGATTATTTTTAACAATCTGACCTTTATCTATCTGGTCTCTTACAAGCCAAGTATATACAGGGTGAATCTGAAAAAGTGGGCAAAACTTTACGGGGTTGTAGAACGCAGCTATACGAGCAATATTCGTCATAGAATGCATGGTCGGAACGCAAACGGCGAGCCGCTAGGTGGCGTTGGAAATGGTATAAAAGGGTCGGTCCTCGCACCCAACGGCATTTCTACCGTGGATTGCCGAGAGGATGGCTGGTTATACTAACCACGAAATGGCGGATATGCACTTTGTATACGGTGCGGCGGACGGGATTGCAAGTGTTTTCTGAAGTATCTACTCTCCTTCTTGTGTTCATTTTTTAAATGTGACAGTGGAAAACTACCTTTTAACTTCTCACCGCTTGCGTTCCGACCATACATTCTATGACGAATATTGCTCGTATAGCTGCGTTCTACCACCCCGTAAAGTTTTGCCCACTTTTTCAGATTCACCCTGTATATATAAATTAAAATAGTGGAATTCTTGTGTGAAGACATTAAGAGAATAATCTCTGTGCCGAATCCTCACATTCCAACTACCTACGGAGAGAAAATGGTTAGTGAAATGTTTAAAGAAACTATGTTTATTGAGAGAGGGAATGCCAATAATATCAAACAGCCCCCCTTCATGAAAATTCAAAATATCCTGAAGTTGTCCGTAAAATTATCTTTAGTTGATAAAAGATATCCAATGAATCTATTCACTTGGAGCTGTCAACCCACAAGCAGACAGAAAACACAGCAGCAGATTTTCTCCTCAACAGAGGCCCCCACCAGTGCAGCAAGTCCAGGATCCATAATCAAGATCAGAGTCCTAATTTCCATTCCAATTGAGGTATATGGTCAGTACCAGGACCCTCTATGCTTGTGCCACTCCTCCGCAGAGTAGAAAAAAAAGGAAAAGTAGCCATAGTTGTCCAGGTCAGTAGGCTACACTAATCTGACAGCACTCTCCTTCCGTTCCCTTCCACAAGAGAGTATCTCTTTTGAAAGGTACTAACTGTCCGCAACACGAAAGAGGTCGGACATTAGGTGCTAGGCCTGGCCGGTTCCAGTTTATGGCTAGCTGCCATTTACATACTTAAATGATAATAGAAAATATGTTTTATAATATCGGCCATATTATTTATAAGGAATGTTCAGAAAATCGTTTTATCCTCCAAATATATATGCCAGGTTTAAGATTGACGAGATCTGCTCCCAGATAACTTCATCTGTATATTCTTACAATGACGCTAAAAGGGTTTGGCCACTTGGCTCGGGTTATCTATGCAAAGTATTTTAATGAACGTGGGTGCAACAAACAAAGCACAAAAGAATAAATGATGTACATCAGAAGAATTTTCTACACTTGCAAAACAGATTTAGTGATAAATCCGCTTTGTGGCGACTCTGAGTTAATATAAATTGGAAGAGTATATTGTGTTTATTAAAATGTGATTCGGATTGTAGAGTGTATACGAGGTTAATTACCTATGCCAGTTCAAGAGATGAAAGAGATTAAACTGCTGATTTACTTTCATTCATTAATATTCGGGTTTCCTTTTAATAATAATATTATGATTAATTGGTGTTTTAATTATCTTACTAAACTGAACCGTCTTAAAAAAATTCCATATGTTCCTTGAGAGAAATATAATAATGATTTAATGAGTTGTAACAATGAAATGCTGCAAATTCCCAGATTCAATCTGACTCACTCTGACTCATTCGTCATAGAAGCGAACTACGCCATTGCGTAGGACTCCAAATTCAAAGGAGGAAAAAAACCAAGATTAATGAAAAAACTCTGAAAAAGATGAAAAGCAAACAAAAAAGTAAGCGAAGTCAAAACTTAAAGCAAGAAAAGTAAGGTTCTAAGAGCACAGATAATTTTTACAGATAGTTACACTGATAGTTTTTTCCAAATACAAAAATCATAATAGTTGTATTTGCATTTGAAACCCGAACTGAAATATCTAGCTATCGTATACAAATCTATTCTGAAAATTTCGTGCCTCTATTTTATCTGATCTCAGAAACATGGGTTGGACAGAGTGATGGACAAATAATTCAACCTCTGTTTAAATGCTTGAAAATATTAATAGGTCAAAAGGGGCAAAACGTTTCCTAATTTACGACAAACCGCAGCCAAGATTTGCCCTTTGGGAGAGGAGATGCAGATTTCATTGTTCGCCTAGAGCGTTAGCGGCCATCGTAGAGTCGTCCCTTCTGAATGCAAATATTAGTGTCTTTTTTTTTAATGCCTTTAACAGCATTAATACTAAGGGAACCATTTAAGGAGAAACATTAGTTTCGAAATTAATAGTTTTATAACTGCCTTGTTCAGTGAAGAAGTGTATTTTATTTAATACACTGACTGATAAAAACTTTGTTATTTTACGAAGTGAAAAAAATAACGAGAAGCACTAAATATTAATTTTGTGACTGGAAAATATGAAGTTGTTTTCAAAATCTGATTTGGTGGTGCGCTATTCTCTAAATTAAAAATATTTGTAAATATTGCTGTAATTAAGAAATGAATTTCTTGTATATTAAGTAACATAGACAAATTTAGAGGCAGGCGGCCTAGGACAGTGTATTTGAACTTCTTGGGCTAGGAATCTGTAGCACGTTCCAACACCTTGAGTATTAGAAGAGGAAAAGTTCAGCTGTGAAAGGGGATTTTCTTTCTTACTGATACCGTATGCTTCAAAGCCGTCCCGTGGTCGAGTGGTTAGCACGCTTGGCTACTGATCTAAGGGACCTGGGTTCGAGCCCCGGATTTCGGCTATGGATGTGTGTGTAGTTTTTCTGCTGAGGTCCTGCCATCCTCTCAGATCTCCTACTGTGGCATATAAACTGACAGGCTCCTGTCAGACCTCTGTGGCAAGCAGCTGCTTGAGGGGGTATTTATTTATTTATATTTATGCTTCAAAGCATAGCTTTTGATTTGAAAAATTCACCACATTTGTGTGGAAAATCACACACAGGTGGTACTCCACTGAAGTCATCTTATAGGGGTAAAAAAGTGAAGTGTGTGTGGTGACGACACTACTGTGTCCCAGTGTTTACTATTTCTCCCTATATTTTCCGCAAATAACGAATGATTTAGGGATTTTTAATGTGAAATAAATATTAATATAACTAAATGCTTTCTGATTCCATTGTATTCGCGGATTTCTGCTTTGTTGAAAAAAAAAAACATCAACCGGCGTACCTGCCTACTTTCAGCACTGGAAAAGTTCTACAGATAAACGAAAGTACTGATAGGTCGCAGACCTATTGATTTTATTGATTTTAATTTTTTATATACTGTATTTCATTTCTATCTTGATGCAACCACTTTGTGTCTGAAGGAGATGTCTTCGGAGGTTAATGGGTGCAACATCTCCGTTGCGAATTTCATTCAGGGTTCCGTTTCATCTGTTTACATTGGTTGCCGAGAGGAAACTTGACTAATGTACGGAGACGAGAGGTGTCTTGTGAAACAATTTCAGCTCGCCCAAAAAGCAGACATTGACCTTCCAGAGGAATGCAAGTGCTGGCTGGCAGCAGAGCTCCATCTCACTTGTGAAATATGGAAATGGAGTCGGGTTTTGCCCAGGGCTCTATTCTGATTGGCCCTTTTTGGTCGAGAGTTCCCAGGGTTGCCAGAAAGATATTGTCACGCTCGACCCGGGAGGAACAGTTCGGTGTGGGTTGATCAGACTAACAGACCAGGGTTTGGTCTTTTTCTATCTTTCTTTTGCTCTCTTTGCTAAGTCCAACTTTAGTGAAATTCACTGGACTGACTTTTAGGCCATGATTTAGGGAGGGAAAGTGTTAAATTAGACATCTCTTAAATTAGTGAGATGATAAACTTTTACCTAAGTATGTTAGGCGAAATTTAAAGAAATTTGCTTTGCTTGGGAAAAACCACGATCAGAGAAATCTGGAGTGGGTGTTTCATGAAAATTTACGCCGTGTGCACATCACAATAACTTAGCAGAATACAGTTCTCGTTCCGGAGAAACTTCAAAATGGTAGAGTTATTTTAATTTAACTTACTCTGCTTGTTGTCACTTTCACTTTTAAGTTTTATTTTCATTATTTTGTGTGAGTGTTGTTCGAAATTAAGCTTACCTGAATGGAGTGAGTACTTAGTCAATTAATTGTAATGTAAAATCATCCACCTTTATAAGCCAGTGGTGGAACTTTGTTAAGTGTGAAATTTAAATAAATTCAAAATTTTTGTTATTGTTCAAACAAAAATTGGGTCTTGGTCAATCATGTGAAATCTCTTACTCGTCGCAACTACAGTTAGAGAATACGGAACTGCGTATTGCTAGCTTGTAGATTGTTCCTGGTTCGAATCTAAAATCTTCTTTCGGCCACTCTTTCAAAAATATTTGTTTGAAGGCATTAAATTTCGAAGTCAGATCATCAAGCTATTGACATGCAGTTCTAGATAAGATAATTATTTTAGTAAACGCGGAACATTTTAAGTTCATACCGTATGCCTCGAAGAGGAAAAAGTTGCGGGTGACAAACTGGCGTCCTTGCGACAGGACCAGGTTGAGTGGAGATAAACGATTATTAAACAGAACCAGGTTGAGTAGAGAGGTAAATAGATTATTAAATTGATAAATAATCTCAAACTTTTGTTGTGACGAAAAATTGGAATATTTATGAGAAATCAAGTGTATCAAGAGTATATTAAAGTAAGATAATTCTGTTAGAAAGTGACAACAATCAATTTGCATTAAGGGTATTGAATTTGTTTCCAATTCTGATTAAGTTGATTAGAGTTAAGATATAATTATTCCCAGCTCATGTTAATGCTGAGAAAAAGATTTGAAGAAAAGTTTAGCATATTAAGTACTAAATTTTAGTTGTAAAGTAGAAAATAAGTTTTAGTGTGTAAAATTTTGAAAAAAAAATGGCACAAGCTTCGTCACCCACCACGACCGAAACATCAGATCCTCCCACGATTAATATAGAAACCCAGGAAGTCCCTGGTGCGAACAATGGAAACAACAGTGCCCAAAACTCTTTTGCGAACATTGCCGGATTCATTAATTTGGTTCCTGTCTATAATGCCACAGATCCTGGCGGGACGGCTGAACAATTTTTCGAAACTGTGTCAGAAGTGTCGAAAATCGCAGGATGGTCGAATCAGGTCGCATTAACCGTTATAAAATCTAAATTCAGGGGAAAGGCGATGGAATTTTTAACTGAGTCTTCTGAGCTCAGGAAAGAAACACAATTGGGAAATTTTCAGAAGTGTGTAATAGATAGATTCGATGCAAAGGAACCTCTTTCGGTGAGACTTCATAAGTTCACCACAGCAAAACAAACTATTCAGGAAGATGTGATAACGTACTCCACTAGATTGAGAGCTTTGGTGCATAAATATATGCCACAAAAATCGGAGGAATCACAGGAAGTGAAAACGCTTCGAGATCAAACACTTTTATGTCAATTTGTCGCGGGACTTTCGGATAAAGTCAAACGACCTGTATTGAGCAGGAATCCCCTTAATTTTGATCAAGCTCTAGATTTTGCTGTGCAGGAACAACAAAATAATTTGTTAATGTCCAAAACGAGAGAAGTAAATGCAATACAGAGAAATAAAAATGTAAATGATTCCGAGTCAATATACGTAATTATGGAGGAACTGAGGTACAAGTGTGATAAAACGGATAAAACACTTCAACTTTTGACCGAACAGATTCAGAACATGGGAATTAATGCAGTAGATTCGAAAACTACCCCTGGGGAATATAGAAATCATAATATATACATCCCCCAGACACAAGTAAAAGAAACTTTCTGTAGTATGCAGTCAGAAAGAGGTGAACCTCAAGTTTTTCGCAGGAGAGTTAATTTTGGGAGAAACTCTCCCCGACAAACTCCAAGATGGACAAACTCGCAGACAGTTTGTTTTTCTTGTCGTGGAAAGGGACATATTGCGAGGAATTGTACAAAAAGAATTAACCCAAAATTTCCTGAAGTCAGAAATCGTAATGTGCCTCCTCAAATTTCTGTATTTGGACAAAGTAGAGAAAATCCCAGATTTTGTGTGCCAAATACGAGAGGAGATAGGAAATTTCCCATTGCAAGGAATGATCCAGACCAACAAATGAACTATCAAATCGATAGGTGCACAAATGCTAATTCTAATCCTTTAAACGCAGAGGGAGTCGAACAAAGCAGGGCGTATCGGCTCCAGAGAAAGGAATAATAAATTTCCCTGCAGTTAGGTTCATCGCAACAAAACATGATTCACATCTTCCCATTGTGAAAGGATCATCTGGGAATGTTCCCCTTCGCATACTCGTTGACACGGGAGCGTCGGTTTCTCTCATGAATATGAGAACATTTAAAAGAGCTTGTGCTGAAATGCCAGTGAGACGGATACAAACAGATGTTAAAATATTCGGAATAACAGGTGAATCTTTGCCGATTGAAGGATGCTATGAAATCCAGTTTGAACTCTCTGGCAAATCTTTCAAGTATCCGATTTTTGTGACACGACAGGAAATGAGTAAACAGTACAATACTCTTTTTGGGATAGATTTGTTAAGGTATCACCGATTTAACTTTGATGTGGGAAGAGGAATTTTAACAGTAACTGGGAACACAGTCAAAAGGAAAATGAATGATGGAGGTGCTCATGTAAATTGTATTTCTACTGTACCTAAAAAGGAAAAATTTGCTAGGATTATAAGAAAGGAAAGAATTTTTCCTAGAACCGAAAGGATAATTTCTGTCCAGCTTGAAGACATATATCCTTTTCAAAGTAAAGACATTGTTCTAGTTCAACCCAATGAACAGAATCGATTCAAAGATTTCTGTGTCGCTAGATCAGTGAATACTCTTAACGCTGATGGTACATTGAGTGTTAGAGTAGCAAACCTTTCTTCCGAAACAGTGTGGTTAAATAAGGGATCTAAACTGGTAACTGTTGAACCAGTCAAAGTTAGACACACTGATGTTCCCAAATGTAGAAACAAGAGAGTTAAGCCTCTGTCTGCAGATGATTTTAAATTACAACACACATCCCCACAACAAAAAAGACTGCTTGAAAGATTGATTCTCCAGTACTCAGATGTGTTTGCCAGATTTCCTTGTGAATTGGAAGGCACTGATCTAATCCAACATGAAATCCATCTGACTGATGATCGACCCATAAGACAAAGACCATAAAGGATAATTTCTGTCCAGCTTGAAGACATATATCCTTTTCAAAGTAAAGACATTGTTCTAGTTCAACCCAATGAACAGAATCGATTCAAAGATTTCTGTGTCGCTAGATCAGTGAATACTCTTAACGCTGATGGTACATTGAGTGTTAGAGTAGCAAACCTTTCTTCCGAAACAGTGTGGTTAAATAAGGGATCTAAACTGGTAACTGTTGAACCAGTCAAAGTTAGACACACTGATGTTCCCAAATGTAGAAACAAGAGAGTTAAGCCTCTGTCTGCAGATGATTTTAAATTACAACACACATCCCCACAACAAAAAAGACTGCTTGAAAGATTGATTCTCCAGTACTCAGATGTGTTTGCCAGATTTCCTTGTGAATTGGAAGGCACTGATCTAATCCAACATGAAATCCATCTGACTGATGATCGACCCATAAGACAAAGACCATATAGAGTACCTCATGCACTAAGATCCGAGTTAGAAGAGCAGGTTGCAGAACTTTTAGAGGCCGGAATTGTCAGACCTTCAAATAGCAGTTACGGTTTTCCAGTAGTTTTAGTTAAAAAACCTGACCAAACTTACAGATTCTGTATAGACTTCCGCAAACTAAATGCTGTTACAAGAAAGGATTGCTATCCTCTTCCCCTTATTCACCAAACCTTAGATTTATTGGCAGAATCCAAATATTTTTCTACTCTTGATCTCACATCGGGATTTTATCAAATTCCTATCCGAGAGGAAGACAAACATAAAACTGCTTTCATCTGTCATAAAGGACTTTTTGAATTCAATAAACTTCCGTTTGGACTTTGTAATTCGCCTGCTACCTTTGAAAGGATGATGGACAATCTATTTTCTGATTTAAGAGATGATTGTGTACTAGTCTATATTGATGATATCTTGATTGCGTCCTCAGATTTTGATTCCCATCTGAGAAAATTAGAGACAGTTTTCAAACGACTCAGAGAACACCATTTAAAATTAAAACCGTCTAAGTGCAATTTCCTAAGAAAAGAAGTGAAATATCTTGGTCATATCCTTGATAAGAGTGGAGTGAGACCAGATGAGAAAAATGTTGAAGCTGTCAGAAAATTCCCTATCCCAAAAACTGTAAAACAAATTAGAGCTTTCCTTGGACTCGCTGGTTATTATAGGAGGCACATCAAAAACTTTGCACAAATTGTCCTTCCCCTCAACAGACTCACACGAAAGGATGTAAAATTTAAATGGGATGAGTCATGTGAGAAAGCATTTAGAAAACTGAAGGAAATCTTAGTCCAGAAACCCTTGTTAATTTTTCCGGATTTTAAAAAAGAATTCTTTTTGACTACTGACGCTAGTAACTTCGCGATTGCTGGAATTTTAGAACAGGAAAATGAAGATGGTGAGAGACAACCAGTAGCTTACTTCAGTAGGAAGTTAAACTCTGCGGAAACAAATTACTCCACAATTGAGAAAGAGGCTCTCGCAATCGTTGCTTCGATCGCTTACTTTCGAGTGTATCTTGTTGGGCGAAAATTTACAGTTATTACTGACCATGCTCCCTTGAGATGGCTTATAAATCTGAAGACCCCAAGTTCGAGACTTGTAAGATGGAACCTGTCCCTGGCAGAATATGATTTTTCTGTAATATACAGGGCTGGTGCTAAAAATGTTAATGCAGATGTATTATCCAGATACATAGCTACCATAGAAGAGACGGGAGGTGAAATTTCCCCAGACCTAGATATCAATCAGATAAAATTGGCCCAAAGAAATGATCGAAACATTCGCGAAATAATTGATGAAATTGAACAGGAAAAGTACACAGCCCAGTCAAAAGTTTCGGACAAATTCTTCTTGAGAGATGGACTGTTGTACCATTTTTCTTTGCCACAAGAAAGATCGACGAGAACACAAGTTCTTGAACAGCTTGTTGTTCCGCACAGTCTCAGGAGAGAAGTCTTAAAATCCTGTCATGACAGTTTGAGCTCAGGACATTTAGGATTTGAAAAATCACTGGAAAGAGTTAGAAGAAATTATTTTTGGACAAATATGTATTCTGACATTAGAAAGTACATCGATACATGTCCTTCATGTCTGGAAAGAAGAGGCTTTAGATCTTCGCAGAAGGCAAACCTCATCCAGCCCACCATACCAAACGCCCCATGGACTAAATGTGCTATGGATGTATTAGGACCATTGCCAATGACAGAGTCAGGGAATAAATATATCCTGGTAGTTTGTGACTATTTCACCAAATATCCAGAACTGTTTGCAATGAAAGATCAAACCAGCACAACCGTAGCGAAGATATTCGTTGAACAAATCATTTGTCGTCATGGTACACCAAAGAAACTGTTAACTGACCTTGGTACCAATTTCGTTTCAAAGTTGATGAGTGACATTTGTCAGAAATTGGGAGTCACGAAGCTTAGGACTACACCAATGCACCCCCAGGCGAATGGAATGGTTGAACGTCACAATGCGACAATTCTCCAGATTCTATCCCATCTGGTGTCTGAAAATCAGAGAGATTGGGATGAACATCTTGCTTTTGTCATGATGGCGTATCGTGCCGCAGTTCATTCCAGTACAAGAGAAACCCCAAATTTCTTGATGTACGGAAGAGACCTCACTCTACCCCATGATCTTTTCACAGCCCCACCACAATTTTCGTATGCAGATGTTCAAAACTATTCGGAACAATTTGTGGGAAGGATGCAACGTGCATATGAAGTTGTGAAAGAAAATCTTGAACAAGCGTCTGAAAAACAACATTTGCAAAGAAGTAAGATAGCGAAAGATAAGCAGATAAAATTAGGTTCCTCAGTTTATCTATATACCCCAGTAGTAAAACCAGGACGAAGTAAGAAGTTAGCGAGACTGTCCAGTGGACCATACAGGGTCACAAAACAGCTCTCACCTGTCACGTTTGAGATTTCTTTGATTCGCGACCCGAAAAAAGTGAAGATTGTACACGTGGATCGTTTGTTTAAAGCAAATATACACAGACCATTTGAGGAATTTGTAGGTGAAGAGGAATCCAAAACTTTGCCCAGATTGCCAGAAAGGGAACTAATAATTAAGGATCGCATCGATCAAATTTGGGAAGAAGTAGACAGAACAGAGGATGAAGGATTTCACATTACAACGTATGGAGGACGACAGAGAAAACAACCTGTAATGACGGAGGAACAATCAATCGAATCCTTACCTGTTAAGATACCACTAACACTATTGCAAAGGGATGAATATTCTGGAAAAGACCAGAGTTCACAGACTATACCCAAAGTTGTAGAAACAGAGACACGACAAACGTCTAGATATAATCTACGACCTAGGGATGCCTTCGGAAGAGTTCAATCTCTACAATGCTTCGAAGATTGGTTAGAAAGTGAGAACTCACAAGTTCACGAAGAAGCCGACTTTGAAGAATCCTCTAGTGCACAACCCATGATACTGCTTGCTTCAGAAGAGAAATTACCCGAAGAAATTGAATTGGCATCTTCAGAAGAAAATATACAATGTGATCGGAACCTGGAAGAATGCACATATAATGAATCGTTCCGCTATGGTGTGAATGAGATCGATTGAATGAGCATTAGAGAACTTCAGAGAAAACCAGAGAAAGGACTATATCTTTTCACTATGAACTTTCTCTCTAATTGTTTTGGTTCCACTTCAAAAAAAAGAAGCTCTTTCCAACTTGTGAAATCTTCCGTTCTGACTCTTAGTTCACTTGAGCCAGGCGCCGGTGCATCTGGACTAACTAGTCAGAATTTCCCTTCTTCTATTTCTTCAACTGCGAGAAAAAACTGTGGCTAATCTTTTCTTGTGGATGTGCAAGGAGCCGAGCAAACAAGAATTATCTACGGAGACAGAAAGGGTCTCTGGAGAAAAATGGGTGAAGTGCCAGAACTGTTAAAGAATATATTAACTTGTAACTAAGGGTAGAATTTTATTTAAGTAGAAATTGATTAAACATTTTGGAAATTATGTAAACATTTGTTTTGAGTTAGTGGAGGAATGTCAGAGATGTGGTGTGTCTTCAAAGTTAAATAACTTATTTAACTAAAGAAATTGTTTAAAGTGTATGACAGTGATTTATATTGGAGAGTCGAATTTATGTTATTAGTCTATGAAGAGAACGTAGATCCAACTTCGAGATAAGAGCACAGGTCAGTCAGTAAACTTGCGGTATATCGTATTACTCTGCAGCAGCCCCGTGGCTGAGGAGAGAGTAACGAACGAAACTACAGAGATGACGTAACGGGGATGGAAAGAATTGAACTTTGCCTGCATCTCGATTAGCTGTGAAGTTTAGGAGCAAATTTTGGCTCAGTGCCAATAGAAATAAGGTTTCGACTGTGATGATGCCTTATAGTAGCTTAGAAGAGGACTCTTTCGCTCTCTTTTTCTAAGGAAATTAATTTTTGTTTATCTTCTTTCTTGGAGGATTCAACACATGGGAATAACACGACTTAGGGGGTGAGTATAAATTTGCTGGATGATTGTGGAAGTCCGACCACATCGATGGCCCATATCAAATGGTCTCTGTGACGGTGAAAGGGGTGATGACAATTAACTCTGGTAGAAGAGTGTGAGGATGATAAAGGTGAGTAAGGATTTGAATCCACTCACTAGTTGCGCTTTCAGATGTTCAAGCTCATTTTTGATTGGAGACGTCTCCCTATACATGTAGCAAGCCCAAACTGCATGGGTTCAGACGGATGTTTAGCAAACTGTGTTTACCCTTTGACATGGGATGCTAGTCTGGACAGGGGAGGAAGACGGAAGGACCCGCTATCATTCTATGGTAGTCCTGGAAGTGGAATCTTTCCGTCCCCACTTTTCTTTTCTGGCTATAAAGTTAAAAGATTTTTTTTTGGGAAACAGGGTAAACATAACACATAAATTTTAGAATTTTTGACAGAACATTGGTATCCTCATAAGAAAGATGTGCACTGATTTGTTTTCTTTTAACGATGTATTAGTTTGAAATTTAATGATAATTTGAGAATATGGAAACTAGGAAAGATGGTTGATGTGGTTTATTCTAAGTTGAAGAGAGATGATTTTTCTGCTTGTAAGATCAGACAAATCAAAGTTGTCCTATATATTATATTGCGAATATTTACGATGTGTAAATTAAAAGTATATTACATCATTTATAATCAATATTTATCTTGCCATCTATCATAAATATGCTATTGTTCTGCTTATAAGTTGACATTGATATATAGAGTTAATTACCATGTTTTAAACATTTGCATTGAATATTTTGTCATAAACAAATAGATATTAAGAGTAATTTTATGTGTTTATATATATGAATGGAATTATTCTACTCACGCTTTTCATTTTTCTTTTGTTTCCGGTGTTTAAATGTTGGAGAAATATTGTGTGATACGTGAAGAAACTGGGAATTCTTCTCTAATCGAAAGCACCAGTTCAACAAAATTTTATGTTGTTTTTTGAAAGAAAACCAGAAAATTGTTGTGATGGAGAGAATTATTCGAAATTTCAAAACCTGGTACCACTCCAAAATTTTCATTTCGGAATGTAATAAGTGACGACACACAGGGTGTTGGCTTGTTTTTAAGAAGGGAGGAATGATAGGTCGCAGACCTATTGATTTTATTGATTTTAATTTTTTATATACTGTATTTCATTTCTATCTTGATGCAACCACTTTGTGTCTGAAGGAGATGTCTTCGGAGGTTAATGGGTGCAACATCTCCGTTGCGAATTTCATTCAGGGTTCCGTTTCATCTGTTTACATTGGTTGCCGAGAGGAAACTTGACTAATGTACGGAGACGAGAGGTGTCTTGTGAAACAATTTCAGCTCGCCCAAAAAGCAGACATTGACCTTCCAGAGGAATGCAAGTGCTGGCTGGCAGCAGAGCTCCATCTCACTTGTGAAATATGGAAATGGAGTCGGGTTTTGCCCAGGGCTCTATTCTGATTGGCCCTTTTTGGTCGAGAGTTCCCAGGGTTGCCAGAAAGATATTGTCACGCTCGACCCGGGAGGAACAGTTCGGTGTGGGTTGATCAGACTAACAGACCAGGGTTTGGTCTTTTTCTATCTTTCTTTTGCTCTCTTTGCTAAGTCCAACTTTAGTGAAATTCACTGGACTGACTTTTAGGCCATGATTTAGGGAGGGAAAGTGTTAAATTAGACATCTCTTAAATTAGTGAGATGATAAACTTTTACCTAAGTATGTTAGGCGAAATTTAAAGAAATTTGCTTTGCTTGGGAAAAACCACGATCAGAGAAATCTGGAGTGGGTGTTTCATGAAAATTTACGCCGTGTGCACATCACAATAACTTAGCAGAATACAGTTCTCGTTCCGGAGAAACTTCAAAATGGTAGAGTTATTTTAATTTAACTTACTCTGCTTGTTGTCACTTTCACTTTTAAGTTTTATTTTCATTATTTTGTGTGAGTGTTGTTCGAAATTAAGCTTACCTGAATGGAGTGAGTACTTAGTCAATTAATTGTAATGTAAAATCATCCACCTTTATAAGCCAGTGGTGGAACTTTGTTAAGTGTGAAATTTAAATAAATTCAAAATTTTTGTTATTGTTCAAACAAAAATTGGGTCTTGGTCAATCATGTGAAATCTCTTACTCGTCGCAACTACAGTTAGAGAATACGGAACTGCGTATTGCTAGCTTGTAGATTGTTCCTGGTTCGAATCTAAAATCTTCTTTCGGCCACTCTTTCAAAAATATTTGTTTGAAGGCATTAAATTTCGAAGTCAGATCATCAAGCTATTGACATGCAGTTCTAGATAAGATAATTATTTTAGTAAACGCGGAACATTTTAAGTTCATACCGTATGCCTCGAAGAGGAAAAAGTTGCGGGTGACAGTACATACATTCTAGGCCTGACGACTGTGGAATTGAACACTTAATTGAAGCCCCTCTTCCACATTATAAGAGTTGTTATTACGTCTATATACACGCCCGTCTAAATACATGTAATCCCCAGAGCAATTGGAGCATTTGTCCCAGCGATTACCCACCAGATGTATCGATTTGGGGGGCTCTCTGTGTGCACCCACTAAGCTCACCTCTGCTATGGCTTTGCATCAGGTCTGAAGAGTTTCCCTTCGAACTGCTTCTTCGGGAATCCTTAAATGCAATTTTAAGGTTTTATGTGGATGAACGAAATATTCCCAGTGGCATCGTTCTAGGAATTGTATTACACGATGGGACATTCTAATGGAGAACATTAGGTGCTAGGCCTGGCCGGTTCCAGTCCAGAAGGAACCTCTCTTTCTGGACTAAGTCCAAAAAGAGATTTAGTTTTGCGATACTCAGTGGAGAAGGATCCTCTCTTTGTGATCAAGACAAAGCATTTCTTCCGGATAACTTCCTTCAGATGCCGCGGTATTTTGCAGTAATGATATACATTTACTGTTGCTTCATGATCCAGAAACTCGAGGATGAAAATGTCGTCAACAAAATCTTTTCTATGCACCGCATGGTCTTGAATTTTTCGTAGAGGTTTAAGCTCATTTCCATTCCGTCGATGCTGCCTTCGATTCCAGAGTAAAGAATCCAAGTTTCATTGCCAATGATAATGCGACAGGTACAGTCGCTCAAAAAATATCCGAACATTATGATTGATTACAGAATTCAGAAAAAATATCTCGCAACGATTTTTTTTAGAAATTAGTGATCTGGCAACCTTCGTTGTCACGTAACACGAAGGTTGCTAGATCACTAATTTCTAAGAAAATCGTTGCCAGATATCTTTCCTGAATTCTGTAATCAACTATTAGTGTTCGGATATATTTTTTTTGAGCGACTGAGGTACATATAACCTCTGAAGTAGCGCTGTAGGTGTGCGAGAATGAGTTCCATTCCGTCTTGAATTCCCAGACGGAGCCCTTGAATCAAGCCCTATACACGTGATGTTGAGGTTGATGTCTTGTCATTGTACTCTCATTTCATATACCATTCCGTGCATTTATGACTTCTCTCTATATATATTTTGGCAGTGGATAACAGCTATTGCCTTGTGCCTAGAGACGCTTAATCATTGCACGAATCTTTTCATGAGACCATGTTCAAATGACACGGTCACTCAGTGACGAACCGAGGGGGTGGGTTTATTACCCCCCCCCCCCGGTTCGTAGAGCTTAAATATGTATTTTTAAAGTAACCCCTCAAAATTAGAAATTCAGCATGCTATCTTCTCCAAATTAGAATTTCCTGGGTACACCACTGTTGTTCCTTACCTTTGCAACACAACTTTCACTTGGACATTATTATAAATAAATAAATAAATAAATACCTCCTTAAGCAGCTGCTTGCCACAGGGGTCTGACAGGAGCCTGTCAGTTTATATGCCAAAGTAGAAGGTCTGAGAGGATGGCAGGACCTCAGCAGAAAAACGACACGCACATCCATGTCTTACCCAGGGCTCGAACCCAGGTCCCTTAGATCAGTAGCCAAGCGTGCTAACCACTCGGTTACCGTCCATTAATATGATTCACTAAATCAGGGGTTCTCAACATGGGGTACGCGGTAAAATTCTTTGGAGTACGCCGTGAGAACTCGAAAGTCGCTAGATCTAGTAACAAAGTCGCTAAGCTGGCATTATTATACTACAACTATAGTTACCCGGGGCTCGAATCCAATCTAAGGGACCTGGGTTCGAGCCCCGGGTAAGGCATGGATGTGTGTGTCATTTTTCTGCTGAGCTCCTGCCATCTTAGACCTACTTTGGCATATAACCTTGTTATCTGTTTATACAAGGGGTATGCCAGTTATATACACATTTCCAGGGGATACGTGAAGCATAAAAGGTTGAGAAGCACTGCACTAGATAGTCGGATCTGATCCCCTTAGATCGTTTTCCTCTGAGGAGATTTGCGAAAGGTAAAGAATTCAGCGCAGTTCCCAGGTTCGAGTCCCACTTGGCCCAGCACTGCGCCAAAACTCTCCGCCCTATCCTTGGTCAATAGGGGATACCGATGGGCTTGGAAAGGCCGCCTTCCGTAGGATGGGATGTTAAGCCGTCGCCACTTGTATGGGAGAACCATATCCCATGCACGTTAAAGAATACCTGGATAGCCTTGACGGGAGGCTACTATTGGTCTCCTAACAGCTGTCCAGTGGGTCCCCTCCTCCTCAACCTTCTCTGAGACTGTATGTGCGAGATTCAGTCCCTTGAACAGGTCAATCTGACCTGGCCATTTAGACAATTGTGTGCAAATAAGCGCCACTCAAAGGTAAAACAACCCAACTCAAGAATTTAAGTAACGAATCATAGCTACTGTGCAATTGGCGTTTTTTATATGACACTATAAAGAATATGGGAAGAACTTATCACGTATTTTGTATTATCATTGTGTGTCATATCACATATGAGATCTACATTAAAATTTTTTTACATAAAACGTTTTGAGTTGTGCTATTATTTTTGCGTTATTCAAGTTACATTTGCTGCAGTGCTCAGTGGCGCCCCTGACTGAAGCTGTGAATTACCAACACAAAATTCGAATCTTTTTTTGTAATATTAAGGGGAGATAGAAAAATCTACTGCAGTTGGCAAAATCTTGGGGAGGTGGTGAAATTCGGAGTGACTTGGCAAAATTTAGGTGAGTTTCCACTTGGTGAGGAAACTTGGAGTTCATTTAGGTGAGTTTCAACTTGGCCAAATCTAGGGGAGTTGGTAAAATACAGGTGAGATGTAAAAATTGGGATTTTTTTTCTGTAAAATTATGACGAGTTGGCAAAATTTAGGGGAGTTGGCAAAATTCGAATCCACTTGGTAAAATACAGGTGAGTTGTGAAAATTGGGATTGTTTTTGTGAAATTAAGGAGCGCTGGCAAAAACGAGTAAACTTGACAAATTCCAAGGAAGTTGGAAAAAATTTGAAGTGACTGGCAAATTCAGAGAAGATGTAAAAATTGGGATTGTTTTCGTGAAATTAAGGCAACTTGGCCAAATCTAGGGGAGTTGGTAAAATACAGGTGAGTTGTGAAAATTGGGATTGTTTGTGTGAAATTAAGGAGAGTTGACCAAATCTAGTCGGCAAAATTCGAAGCCACTTGGTAAAATACAGATGAGTTGTGAAAATTGGACTTTTGTGCAATAAAGGAGAGTTTGCAAAATTCGAAGTGACTTGGTATATTTACGGGAGATGTAAAAATCGGGGGTTTTTTTCTGTAAGAATATGGCGAGTTGGCAAAATCTAGGTTAGTTGGCAAAATCGAGGCAAATTTGCCAAATCTAGTCTAGTTGACGAAATTTGAAGCCACTTGGTAAAATACAGGTCAGGTGTGAAAATTGGGATTGGTTTTGAGCCATTAAAGGACAGGTGGGAAAATCGAGAAGACGTATGACTTGGTAAAACTAAGTTGGTTTAATATCTGTGGTAACTACCCCCCCCCCGCTCACTGAACGAAAATCTGGGTAATAATTAAATTTATGTAAAGTACGAATTTTCTCAGTTGGCAAAATTCGTTTACCTAGTTCGAAAATTTTAGTACTCTCCCCCAACCACAGTCCCTTCGCTCTGCCCCTGCTAGTAATGGTTTTGCAAAATGATAAAATTTTTTGACTTTATAGCAAGTAAAGATACTTTTCATATTTGTGTCTGATATCCAGAAAAAGAATTAACACTCATTCATATACATCTTCAATTTAATTTCAGCTGAATGCTTAAATTTCTTCTCCACAGAAGAGAAAAATTGCTTTCCTAAAGGATCAACTCTCCTTGTAAGTTAAAGGTTGGGTTGTTTTACCTCTGAGCGGCACTTTTTTTGCACATCATGGGCTAAATGGTCAGGTCACATGGACCCCGAAGGCTCAGAGAAAGTTGGGGGAGGAGACCCACTGGAACAGCTGTTGGCAGACAGATGAAAGCCTCCCGTCAAAGCCATCCAGCGTGTTCTTTAACGTGCACAGGGTGTGGCTCTCCCGTACACGGGCCCACGGCTTAACGTCCCATCCGACGGACGGCTGCATTTCCAAGCCCATCGGTGCCCCCTACTGACCGTGGGCAGGGCGAGGAATTTTGCGGAGATAAACCTCAACGCTGACCGAGCTGGGACTCGAACCTGGGAACTACAGATTACGAGCCACCCCCACCTCTCTGTTAGAGGGAATTATAGCTTTTAGAAGATTCCGAAGTGCATATCCGAATACACTGGTTTCCATAAATTAAGGAAAATCCCTATGTTAAGTCAGTGGGAAATTAACGTCGAAGCTCTATAACTTCTGAAATAAGTTTTTTTTCTTTTGAAAAATGTGATTGCAGATAAATATCTCAATCGAATAAATCAATATCTCGATTTTCCACGAGATTTTTTACCAGGATTCTTCAGTATTTAATGAGTTATGGAAGTTTGAATATATATGCCAGCCAGAAAAATTTACTTCAGAAGTTAATTAAAATTTAGTAATAAGTATTGTATCAAAGTGTTTAATGAAATAAGTTTGTATTTTAGAATTTTGTGTAAAGAATTCTTTCACTACTCTTCAGTTTTGTATAAGTTTCTTAAGATTGGCATTGCTGTTGTTAAATATTCAAACTTCCATAACTTATTAAATACTGAACGAATATTGTTGAAAATCGAGATATTGATTTATTTGATTGAGATCTTTATCTGCAATCACATTTTTCAAGACAAAAAAACTTGTTTTAGAAGTTTTAAAGCTTCGGCTTTAGCTTCCCATTGACTTAACATAGGAATATTGTTTAATTTATGGAAATAAAATAAATAGCATAATTTAATACCTATTCAACCCAAAAAATAATTTTCAATTTATCTCTAAAAACAAAAAATATTCGATATCTACATAGATGGACAGAGACGGCACTGACAAACGACAAACGATTGCATTATCTCGTGTTCTTTTTAAACGAGATAAATAAGACTCACGAATAAAATTAATCAATCGTGGTTTAAAGACCGGTTTCAGAAAACATTACGAAACCCCATGTTCTTGCTGTCCCGTTGTCTGGCAGGAGCCAATCGCTAAAGAGAACCGACAACGTGACGTACGTTGCACGTAGTCGCACAGTACCGAGACTCGGACATAAATGTTGAATAAGCCAATGCACCACCAACAGTGAACCTCCAATAATGGATCGGGCAACGGAACATCTTCCAGGTAAGTTGCCATTCATTTATTGCCTTTGAAGTTCAAATGACTATTTTTCGTGAGAATTATATTTATGGAGTTTGCGAGAGAAGTTTCGTCTGTTTTCAAGTAGTAAGGCTTGATTATTGCGAAGTTACGCAAGTATTCAGGGCTTGATTAACATCTGACTCTCCCCTAAGCACAAGAAATTATAGTACGTACTTATAAATTTTTTTTTTTGCATTTTCTAAGAAATTCTTAAATATTTTACCGTGAAGAAAGGAATCAATGTAATGGAAATGGATGTGATAATTTTATGATAATACAGACTGATTTTTATGCTCTTTGCACCTAGTTTGGCGAATTGTGGCCTAAATTGCCGATGTGCCATAGAACCCCAACAACCAACTAACCATTGTATAGGGGCTAATAATACATTACCATTTACATTTTCCAATCACACCTTCGTACGAATTCAGATGAAATGAAAAATGAGAAACTTGATTTTCTTTGAAAACGAACATCCCATATTCTCCAGAGGCGATACGTTATTCTTCTAGTTTAATCGAATCTTTCAATATTAGGGTGGGCATTAGAAGAATAGGCTATCAACATACCATACACCGCCAGAATCGGGAAAATATTGAAAGCATCAGAATGATCTATTAAATGTTAATATGGTCTTTGAAATATGCATCAGATGAGTTCAACGAGGCCTTTTTGGACAGAGTTGAAGTTCATGCAGCCGCTCAAAAAAGTATCCGAACACTATGGTTGATTACAGAATTCAGAAAAAAATATCTGGCAACGATTTTTTTAGACAATAGTGATCTGGCAACCTTCATGTACGTACACAAAGGTTGCCAGATCACTAATTTCTAAAAAAATCGTTGCTAGAAATTTTTTCCTGAATTCTGTAATTAACCAATGTGTTCAGATACTTTTTTGAGCGACTATACAAGTAGTCCTCGATTTACTAGCCCCTTTATACGGAATTTTACACTTACGGAAATGATATCTCAGCGCTCAGTTTCATTATATGGTAAAATTCTGCAGTTAGCAAAATTTTTCGAAAACGGTTTTATATTTTACGGGTTCCTTAAACTCTCCATTGACACAGCCTGCTCATTGATTTTTTTCTGCTGTGTGACATTCAGGAAGTTCTCCAAGAAATGGTATATAACAAAAGTTCTCCAAGAAACGGCCAAAAGAATTTCTCAAAATGTGCATGAGCAGCTTGGAAAGGGTCGCAAAATTTGATACCTTTTAAGTGAACATTTTGTGTAATCGTAACTAAAAAGTGTTTTGTGACAAATATTTTGCATATAGAAAAATATAAATTGACTTCATCCCTATATTTTAGGGAAGCGAAGGGCAGCATAAATGTATCTACCGATTCTAGGGGGGTCGCAGTATGAAAAAGTACGAGACCCTCTGCTCCAGAAAAATAGAGTTACTTATTATTGATTTTTGATGATATGCAAAGTTCAAAATAAAAATCTCCAACTGAATCTCCGACGATGAACTTAAGAACAACAGCAAAAAAAAAATATTGAAGGCTCTTTTAAACACTGTATTTAAAACTTTAGAGAAGGGCTACTTATTGCATTTTCAAGTGGAACAGATTTTGTCACTTGTTAATTTTCAGGTCTTTTTGGCGTATTAAAACTGAGACTCCTTCAGATCTCTGTTGGCAAGCAGCTGCTTGAGGAGATATTTAATATTTTTATTTAGCGATCTGAATTGAAGGGGAAAATATTTGACCAGTTAAAGGTGACATGGGCGTCGGCAGAGGGTTTTTTTGTGGGGGGGGGAGAAGGCCCCTGAAAAAATTTATCGAAAAATTAATTTATGATGAATAATATAATATTGTTTTTAATTTAATGAAATGTAATATTGTTCTTTTTTATGCTTCCTTTTCTGAAGCATATCATTTACATTTAGTTTTTAATATGAAAAATTATATATATATTTATATGTATTGTTTAATAATAAGTTTCCCTTTTCCCATTTTGTTTTCGGCCATCCTTAGTTGTATTATTTTATGACTTCTATATTCGGAACTGCGCTCGTTTTTGAAGGCTCGACTTAAATACTTCTAACTTGAAACATTGATTTACTCTTTGACCTCCCCCCTCTCCCCAAAAAAATTTCTTCTCACGCCCATGGTTGATGACAAAAAATTCACATGTTTCTCCTCTGATGTGCTGGGCGAAACTCGAATGTTATGGAGAAAAAGAAAAACTTATGAAACCTACTTTACAATAATTTCCAATGAAGAATAAAAATTCAAATCAAAAGATGGATCAACGATTACATCAACAATGGGGCATCATCTTTTTAATTCGCTTGCTTTGCTTTTGATGCACAGAAAGAGGCTGCTAGCTCTTTTAGTAATAGTACAACTGTAAAAAAAAAATTGTCATTGCGATGTATTTTTTAGCAGTGTTAATTGTGCGAGCTTATTGCACAGTGTATCTACAAACATTGAACACTTAGGGTAAGCAATTCAAATGATTTATACTTTTATTAATAAAAAGTCTGTTGAGATCAATGAGAGAAATCAAATATAATATTTTTCAATCTAATGTATAGGTAAGGTCGTGCCTAGCCAATGTCGCGTCCAGTACAAAACAGAAATATTGCTCACCACTGGGGTAAGAAAGTTTTTTTTTGCGTACTGTTGGTAGTTAGTTTTTGTGTATAGTAATAAAAGTTGATTATGTAGGATTTGAAATTGAGCCGCAAGTTTCATTGCTCCTGGTGCAGATGCCCCACTCACCCTCTAGGTATTGGTACGGCCCTGAAAGTAGATACATACGTAGAATTTATTTAGAATTTAAAAATCCAAAATCAGGTGGATATGTACTTAGGCAGGGCTAGATCTAGAAGCTAGAAGGCTTTAAAAATGGGAATAACTGGAACGGAGGTTAACAAATATCAAACATATATATATATGCAGTATATTACACACAGTTTGCAAGAAAATATTTAAAAAAATACACTGAAAATGAAAAATTATACAGGGCAGATGTACAAAATCAGTTTTTGATAGCAAACTACAGTATAACATTCCTTCCAATTTAAAACCGAGTTGGAATTCGTATTGTATACTACAGAGATAACGTCTTGAATTTTTAATGCTTAATAGGGATATTTTTTGGTGCCTGGTAAACTGGTTCAATCACGGTTCCCACAAATCAGCTAGTCAGCCTTGTATTGATATAGGGCAGGTTTACAACTTTATATAATATAATGGTAGCCCTTCAGTAAATATTTCATAGTGCCTCCCATCTTTGTGTTTTCATCGCTCGTCTCCCTCTCCTCAGCATCCAGCTTATTATGGCAATATTACACTGAGATGCCAGTTTTATAAGGTACAACACCCTTCGTCACATAAACGGTTCATTCCAACACGTAATATGTCATGTGAGTGTGGTGCGCGGTATAAATCAGGCAGACCAGCTCTTCCAGCATCAGTTGGAGTTGGATTGAACGTCAGACTGGGCAAAACGAGCGACCTGAGTGACTTTGAAGTGGCATGATAGTTGGTGCTGGCGTGTCGGTTCTAGCATCTCCCAAAGGGCCGTCCTCCTGGGCTTTCCACGCATAACCATTTCAAGGGTTTGAGATTCTAAAGTTTGGTGCGAAAAGCAAAAAAACTACAAGTGATTGGCGATCATGTGGACGAAGACAGCTTGTGGATTAGAGAGGTCAATAAGAATCGTGCAAGTGAACAGATGGGCCACAACGGGAAAAAATCACAGCAGAATTAAACATTGGTGTATAGAAAGTCATCTCCGAACACAACACATACCGAACCTGGTTGTGAATGAGCTGCAACAGCCGCCGACCACGTTGAGTGCCTATGTTGCCACTAAGAACACGAAAGCAATGTCTCCAGTGGTCGTGGGAGTATCGATACTGAACCGTTTGAGGACTGGAAAAAAGTAGCCTGTTTGGATGAATCAAGATTCCTTTCATATCATGCTGATGGAAGGATCAGAATCTGGGCAAACAACATGAGGCTATGGAGCTATCTTGTCTGCTGTCAACAGTAGTCTGGTGGTGGCGTTTACGATGGTGTGAGGAATGTTTTCCTGGCACACATTAGGCCCCCTGACACCCATCGAAGGACATCTGAATGCCACGGTGTATTTGAACATCGTTGCTGACCAAGTTCATCCCTTCATGACTAAAGTTTATTCTCACTCGGATAGACATGTTCAACATGATAATGCACCTGCTCACAAGGCACATATTGTCACCGAATGGTTCCAGGAACATGCCGACCAGTTTTCCTTGCTACATTGGCCTGCACTGTTCCCGGTTCTAAATCCTATCGATTGGGATGAGGTGGTAAAGGCTATTCTCAGCAACTGCGCGACAGAATCATTCCCACATGGTACAATTTTTTTTGTTGTCTCCGACTCTGGAATACCAGGCCTTTCGAATCCTCTATCCCGGTCACATGGTACAACATTCCTCCCCAATGTATACAGCTTCTTGTAAGTTCCATGCCCCGACGAATTCGGGCTCTTCTGAAGGTCAAAGGGGGCACAACACGCTATTAGGTAGGTGTACCCAAAAAACTGGCTTCTCAGTGTATATGTGTAGAGAGCAGAGTAAAAGGCGGTTAAAAATGTATGGGCAATGGGAAGGAATGTCAGTTTGCTCAGACGCAGCTAGCAGACAATGCAAATAGAAATGCACGTGGCAAGGTTGCGAAATGTGAGGAACGAAACGCTGTTGTTTTGTGACGTTGGAGTTTAAACCGTTAAGAGATGCAATGACTGAAGAAAACTTTTATTTGAACGGAGCGATCTTATAACTGCAACGCCCCTTTTGAAAGCAATGCACGAAATTTAAATCTCTGACATTTAGAGAAATTAATCATTTAGTTTTAATATAGAATAAAACTGAAATGATATAGCGGACTTTCCCAGAAAATCCTGCGCCCTCCTAACCATCGAGTCACCCCTCCCCCCACACTTTAGGAACCCCTATGTAGCTATGGATAGCAGTCCCATATTTAGTCATGGGATTTCAAAAGCTATTAGACCCCCAAAGTTGTAGACCAATCATGGAACGAATATTTTAGCTGAAGAACCGCATAAAAAAACTGAAACGAACTATATCATAGATTCCCAACGGGGGCGATACCTCCCCCCAGTGGGCGCTGGAGCCTTCCATGGGGGCGGTAGCGGGTCCAGAGGCAAATGGGGGGCGTTGAGGCAGTCAAGAGGGGCGGTCAAATAAATAAATAAATTTAATGGAATTTTCTGTGACAACCTTTTTATCTCTTCTATTCTGTGGTGTCTTCCTGGTGATTCTGGTCATCCACTACCTCATCCGTCATGTACAGCTTTTCAACTGCAGCTTGGACAATAAGTTCCCTGCTGCCGCCTACTAGCGTACTGGTACGTCTGAAGTCGACTGAGATGCCCTCAAAAGTTCTCTTCAAGATCACAGATTGGATATAAGCTTCAATATGTTTTCACACTCCAAGTCGCTTTGAGTATGCTCTATGGTACGTAGTTACAATACCATCCCACGTCAGAACATAAGGTATAATATTAACATTACACTTGTGAATTAGGCTCAACTCATTAACCAGCAGATCATACTTCCTCTTCTTTTCAACCTCTACTGTCTGCAGGTTATCCTGAGATGTTATTCCTACTTCAATAATTGTAATATCATTCAATACCTTACCATGCACTACTATATCAGGCTTATTATGTTGGAATGTGTGTCCGTCCTGATAGGCAAATCAACCTTGATGCAACAATAATATAATAATAATAAATCTATTATATTTAATATTTTTTTATAATTTTTTTTAATATAATAAAATACTTTGAAAATACTGTTTTCTTGAATAAATATTTTATCTAGCTATGTAAATTATCTTATTGTTATCGCGTTAATAAGCATTTTTAAATTAGCATTAGTTTTCTGCTGAGGTCCTGCCATCCTCTCAGACCTTCTACTGTGGCATATAAACTGACAAGCTCCTGTCAGACCTCTGTGGCAAGCAGCTGCTTGAGGGGGTATTTATTATTATTTATACTTATACCTATTTTGTTTTAGTTTAGAATAGATTGACGGTGACAAGTCCTTGCAAGTTGGTAGGCAAACACGCGGTTCATGCAATTTAACATGTTTCGACAAGATTATGGGAGCTTGAAATGACTTGTTTACGGAGCAAGTGCGCCGGCATCGCAAACGTACAAGTTAATGCGTGCACAAAATCAGATCTATAAAAGCGATAGCTCTAGGAATGTTTTATTATTTTTATGTGCTTCGCCGTGATAAATAGTCGTGAGTGATAAGTGTTAGAAGTCATTATAAACATTATTTTTATAACTATCTATAAATCTGTTGAGAAGTTAATTTGTATTTGAAAATGTCTGAATCTACATCTAAAAAGAAATGCCGGCAGTACAGTATTGAGTATTTGAAATATGGATTTAAGTACTCTCCTACAAACCAATCATTACCTATGTGTTTAATTTGCCGAAAAGTTTTTTCAAATGAAGCTATGAAACCTTCTAGGCTACAAGAGCATTTAAATAAAATGCATGCTGATAAGAAGAACAAAGATTTATCCTATTTTCAAGAACTGGAAAAGCAATATTTAAAACAGCCAACTATGTCAAACCTTTTTGCGTCGTCTTCTAAACAAGATGATGACGGACTACGAGCGTCATATAACGTTTCATTGTTAATCGCAAAAGCAGGAAAACCATACACAATTGGCGAGGAATAATTTTGCCGGCAGTCAAAGAGATATTAAAAACTTCTTCATCATAAGACACCGTCAGATATCATCAAAAAAATTCCTCTCAGTAATAATTCAGTGCAAAGAAGAATAGATGAAATGGTAAAAGACGTTGAAATATCATTATGTGGTTACTTAAAGACTTGCAAATTTCCCATTCAACTCGATGAATCAACTCTACCAAATAACGAAGCTCTACTCTTATCATACGTACGATTTATCAAAGAAGAAAAAATTCATGAAGAGTTATTATTTGCTAAAAATTTGGAATCTGATACAAAGGGAAAATCTATATTTAATACCATGCAAAAGTTTTTTCAAGAAAAAATTCCTATTTGCAATATTTTGTCTGCTGCTACTGATGGTGCTCCAGCAGTGACAGGGCGTCATAAGGGTTTCATAGCGCATTTGAAACAAGCAGTACCAAATGTACTCGCTGTACAATTGTATTATTCATCGTCAGCATTTGGTTGCAAAAAATTTGAATAAACGTCTGCATACGTCGCTCCATTACGTTATTCAAGCAATTCATTGAATGACCGATTATTTGGTAAGCTTTGTAATGAAAATGATGAAGATTACAATCACTTGCTGCTGCACACAGAAGTACGTTGGCTCTCTATAGGTGTTTGAATCGTTTTTTCAATCTATTTGACTCAGTAGAGACGAAAAATTGCGCGAAAACCTGATTACGTCAAAAAATAACATCGCTTATTTGACAGACCTGTTTAAAATATTTAATCAAGTTAATTTACAATTGCAAGGTGATGAGTTGAATTTAATTGAAACAAAAAACGTCATAGCTGCTTTTGCGGGAAAATTTATTCTATTCAAACGAAATCTAGGTAGAGGTGAATACAACCACTTTCCCGCATTATCAGCAGTCTTTGCAAAACCGGAAGATTTACTTACTTACTGCCAACACTTGGAAGTTCTTCATGTTGATTTTACGGAGCGTTTCCAAGATATTTTAAACATGAATATACCGAGTTAGGTTTTAGATCCTTTCGCAAACACAGATACTGAAGAATCATCAAATTTGGAAGAGGAACTCTTAGAACTCACGACTAACGAAGTAAATAATAAAAAAAATAAATACCCCCTCAAGCAGCTGCTTGCCACAAAGGTCTGACAGGAGCCTGTCAGTTTATATGCCACAGTAGGAGATCTGAGAGGATGGCAGGACCTCAGCAGAAAAACGACACACACATCCATGCCTAATTCCGGGGCTCGAACCCAGGTCCCTTAGATCAGTAGCCAAGCGTGCTAATCACTCGGCCACGGGACGGCAGTACTCAAAGTAAAATTCAAACATGGATACCAAGAGTTCTAGCTTCCAAAATCAATACCAGTTCTCTACCCTGGATTGTGGGCAATAGTACAGAAGTTTTTAATTTCATTTCCTTCGTCCTATATGGCTGAGCGTGGATTCAGTGCAGTAGCTAATTTACTGTCAAAGAAGAGGAACAGACTACACATTACTGAACGTGGCGATCTGCGATTGATGTTAACGAAATTGGAACCCGACATTAACAAATTGTTAACACTCCACCAGCCTCAACCATCTCATTAATTTTTTTTATTTATTATTAATTTTGTGTTTATCTCATTATTTTTTATTTCTTATTGATTCTGTGTTTATTTTTTATTTCTTATTGATTCTGTGTTTATTTTTAAAATTTTAATAAACAATTTTATTGTACATTTGGTTGTCGTTTTATTAATTTCGGCTTTATGATTTTTAATAGATAAATAAACAGATAAATTAGGTACAGATAATATGCAACAATATTTTAATATTTCATATAAAATTAACTATTATTGAAATTTTTGTTCTCTTCTAATGGGGGCGATGGTCTAGAAAAGGTTGGGAATCACTGAACTATATCATCATTAACGTATGTATAACCAAAGTAAAAATAAAATCTAAAGTGAAACATAAACATTATAATTTTATTATTTTAATGAGAATTCACTTCGCCTAAGTTGGACTTCTTGTCCTCTATGTATTCTTTTTTCTCTTTGATAAATCTATTTATCATCAGTAGATCACCGACCGCACAAAAAGATGTGGCGAGCCGGACCATAGCTTGCCCAAATCTGTTCTAGCCAAAGAGGGAAGGCAAAATATTTTGGCCCCTTCTAACTCTATTTCTTGTTCAGTTTCACTACCGTAGTAAGAATGGTAACTTCAAACGAAAATTTCGCAATATTAAACCACTGAAATTTACTACAGTGCTGGGACTTGCAAGTTGGTCTAACTGGATGAAGCACAACAAAATGATTCCATCTCAACTGAAAGAAAAAAAAAAATTTTCTTGCACTCTAATGCACAACTTTGCCACACATTTGAATAAATTCGCTAATCATTCTGCATCACATCTGATTCCTGTTTTAGCCTTCTTACTTTCGTTTCAAAGATGAAGAGAGATAAGATGCGCAGATAGATATCGATAATATCTTCAGCAGAAAAGTGCACTGGAAGCAGATTGAGAATAGCAAAGTAGCAGCAACAGGCTTCTCAAGGAAGCGGGTCATTACTGCTGGTGACGTAGTAGCTAGCTGCAAGGCCTGAGGCAACCCCAAGCAAGCGTACGTTGGATTGACTCGTCGACAAGGTAGACGAAAGCGAGGTTTTCTGTCTTGTCGGGGACGCCTTCGCAGGTGGATCGCTGCTTTCGTTAATGATTGTGTGCTGTGATTTCGGCTGTGGTTAGGGGATATCTGTTGATGGAAACTGGATTTAAGGGAATTTCATTCACTGGAAAACCCAGGTGAGTATCACTTTCAATTCATTATTTTGTCATGGGGAGTCTGATCTCATTTGAAAAACAACTGGTATTTATGTTTAGATATATATTGCGAAATTTGGGGATCGTATGGTCATCATTTAAGGGAAATTCCAAATTTCCGGAAAAACTGGTAAGTTACGAAACTTTGAAAGTGACAAAATGTTTACGATGAAGCCATCTTCTGGAGTAGGAGTGGGGAGCTCAAAGGCCGTGAGAGCTCAAAAATCGCTAGATATATTATATATAGTTTTATCTATCTATACAAGGGGTACGCCAGTTACATACACCTTTCCAGGGGGTACGTGAAGCATAAAAGGTTGAGAACCATTGGTCTGGAGCATCTACTCAATGATTACGCTGTCATGCAGAGCCGAAGGGATTCTGAAAGGAACACGATGCATAAAATGTTCTTATCTTCTAAAGAGTGTGTGTGTTTTTGCGAAAAGTGGCAGGGACCAAATCTAGAGGGAGGGCAACGGACTCATGCCCCTCCCTCTCCCCTTTGAAAATGCTTGTAAGGAACGGATGAGAACAAAATATTAAAATTTATGTATAAATAAATACCCCCTCAGGCAGTTGATTGCTAGAGAGATTTGACAGGAGCTTGTCAGTTTTATATGCCATAGGGAAGATCTGTGTGGAAGGTTAAAAAGACAACACAAAACATCCATGCCATACCCGGTCCTCGAACACAGATCCTTTTGATCAGTAACCAAGACAACTAATCACTACACTTTTTTCTTTCAAGAAATTTGCTAAAGGCCACTAAAACGAAGTGAAAAAAATAACTGTACCGGAACGGCGTTCCTGTTCATTTTTGCTCGATTATGACCCCCGTCCCCCCCCCTTTTTTTTTTAGATCCAGGCTTGGGAGGTGGCATCTGAATTTGCACTTGTTTAGTTAACACTACTACTACTACTTCTGAACAGGGACGTACCCAACGGGGGGAACCATGAGAGTCCTCCCTGAAAGTTCGTTCGTCTTTTAAGAAATCTCAAACTTGTCTACCTGCTTCGAAATCCAAAAACAGTTGTCTGTGAATAATTTTAGTCCCTTGCCGTCTAGTGGCCGAGTGGTTAGCGCGCTTGGCTACTGATCAAATGGACCTTGGTAAGGCCATTAAGGCATGGCTGTTTGGGTTGTCTTTCTGCTGAGGTCTCTCCATCCTCACAGACTTCTGCTATGGCATATTAACTGACAGAGTCCTGTCAGACCTCTGCGGTAAGCAGCTGCTTGAGGGGGTATTTATTTATATTTAATATATGTCCGACACTAAAAATAGATTTAAAAAACAACTGTAAAATTTTAATCCATGTAGAATATTTACATGGTATTTACAAGACGGGAAAGATTAAAATGCAATAAACATGTAAATATGTATTACATTATTTTAACTTTCCTATCTTGTGGAATATTATATAGTAATTGGGAAACCCTACTGAAATCTTATTCCCCCCCCCCCCCCCCCGAAAAAAAAAATAAATAAATAAATTCTTGGACCCCCTACCCCCCGATTCCCAGAAACCAAATCCTGAGTACTGCCTGCTTCTGAACCCAAATGACTTCAGGAACAGAAGGTAGACATGTTCTGTAGTTGTAACAAGAACAGTAATCACAATTTTAGTTCTTTTGATTTTTTTTTTTATTTCGCTTCGTTGGCTATTTGTCCGTCTGTAGACATTCAACATTTTTGTTTTGACAGATAAATGAAAAATTCATTGTAGTTTCGATAACTACAAACGAAATATTAAGATTCGCATTTTCCGAATTTTGAAATAATTTCGATTTTCAGAGTTAGAAGACACTAAATTTGGAAAATGACAAGATTTATTTCTAAGAAATTATTTTAAATGATCTGTTTATGCGAGAAATTTGGGTGGTAGAGTTCAAGAGGATTCATTGAGAGCAGCACTTTTTCCTCCTTACCCTCCCCTATCCTTCCCAATCCCTCAAAATCAAATTATTAAAAATTTATTAAAAAGATAGAAATTATCACAATTGGGATAACTTGTACCATTTGATTACGGCAATGAAATCATTAATCATTTTGCCGAAGTGAGAGCAAGGAAGAAAGATATTTAAAGTTTTTTTATATCAACAACTTACATTTCATATTTAGTAATGCGAATATAAAGGAGAGAAATCGATTTTTGTTTCCATTTCAGAAGATGATTTTTTTTTATTTCGGGAGCTATTTTTTTCCCCGAATTAGAATAATTGATAATAAAAGATAAAAGAATATTATTCACATTTTACGAATCATTCATTAGTTCGGATTTCCATCATTAGAGAATGCTAAAATATGAAGTCGCAACTTCATTTTCTTTGAAAACGATCTTTCCATATTCTCCAAAGCCGATTTGTCTTTGTAGAGCGTAAATAGGTATGATTAAAGCTCTAGTTTGCTCTTTAGAACAGCGCCTTTATCATTTACGGTAATAAAAACGACTGCATACTAAGTGTCTGTCTTTGGTCGCCATAACTCCTCAGAAAACAATACCAGGCGCTTGAAATTTGGGCAGAGGCTTAGAATAGATTCAGTGACGTCGCAATAGGGTAGCAGTAGTGGCAAAATCACTCAAAATCAAATTATTAAAAATTTATTAAAAATATAGAAATTATCACAATTAGGATAACTTGTACCATTGATCATTTTGCGGAAGTGAGAGCAAAGAAGAAAGATTTTTAAGGAGTTTTTTTATATCAACAACTTATATTTCATATTTAGTAATGCGAATTTTGTATATGTATTTAATAAATTATTTTACTTCATAACTATTCTTTTTCTCTTCAACGAATAAATTAATAATTTTATTAGATAGATAAAGCTTTAGGTGTCCAAATCAACCACAAAAATTAATTGAGGTGTGTTTTGGGGAGAAGGGGGGTAATAAGTTTCGCCATTTGCCCTCCCCTCCTAATTACACAGCTGAATAGGTTGATGATGTAGAGTAATTCCATAGTAAACACGTGGTGAGGAATTGGGAGTTTTTCTAAATTCTACATTTTCAGGTTAATCTTATTTGCGGCTGACTAAATTCCTCCCAAGAATGTATATTGACATAACACTTAGGCCAATTTCACATGTAACAGACCCATTAGTGATGCACCACTTGAATTCAGAGATCATAATTAACAGTTAAATGGAGTCAATCATCAGGGGCGTAGCAAACGGACTATGGTTAGGGGGAAGAGATAAAAAAAAAATTTCCACCTCAGAGATCAAATTTTGCCAACTGCGAAAATTAGTACATAAATTTAATTCTGTCTCTGTCATGAAGTTCCCAGGATTTCGTTCAGGGGACATAAAATAATTTTTAAATTTCGCAAATCGTCATCTGTTTACAGAGAGATTTGGCAGTTTTAAACTGCCAATTCGTCATAATTTTACAGAAATCTCACCAAGATTTTTCAAAGTTTTCCAGATTTTGCAAACTCCCCAAGATTTTTCCAAGTTGCTTCGATTTTGCCAACTCCCCAAGATTTTTCCAAGTTGCCTCGATTTTGCCAACTCTCCTAAAATTTTAGAAAACCATTTCCAATTTTGACTACTTTATCAAGTGGCTTCAAATTTTGGCAACTCGACATAATTTCACAGAAAAAATCTCAATATTTTCATCTCACCTCAATTTTACCAAGTCACTTCCAATTTTGCCAACTCCCCAAGCTTTGGTCAAGTTGTGCCGATTTTTCCAACTCTTTCATAACTCACCTGTATTTTACCAAGTAAAACTTGGTAAATAAAAAGAAAGTTTTGCTTCGAATTTTGCCAATTGACCTAGATTTTGTCAGTTTTTTCGGTTTTGCCAACTCGCCATAATTTTATAGAAAAAAAATAAAATTTTTACATCACATTTTGTCACTTTCAATTTTACCAACTCCCCAAGAGTTGTGCCGATTTTGCCAACTCCCCTAGATTTTCCTAAATTGTGCCGATTTTGCCAACTCCCCTAGATTTTCCCAAGTTGTGCCGATTTTGCCAACTCTCCTTAATTTCATAAAAACAATCCCAATTTTCACAATTCATCTGTATTTTACCAGTGATTTAAAATTTTGCCAACTCGCCATAATTTTACAGAAAAAAAAATCTCAATTTTTACATCTCACCTCAATTTTACGTCACTTCGAAATTTGCCAACTGTCCTAGATTTTGCCAACTCCCTTTATTGTACAAAAAAAAACATAATTTGCACAACTCACCTGGATTTTATCAAGTCGCTTCGAATTTCGCCAACTCCAATTTGCCTTTTTTGAGGGGAAGTCCCTCCTTCCTCCCCATATCTACGCCTCTGCGGGTCATCACGATGACTGATGAATTCAGAATTAAATCGAAAGTTAAACCATACGTGATGGATCAGAATGGTTTTGTTAATTGATTGTTGAAAAATTATTTTAACAATTTTCGACCCCCTCCCCCCAATAACTTTCAAAATACCGCTTAGAACCAAATCTTTCATAAGGATTTTTCTATGCCACCGATTATTGCGTTAAAAATGAAAATTCCTACATATGAGACCCCAAGTTTGGGTTTAAAACTGCTTTGATATTTTTATACCTATAAATAAAGTACAATTAATAAAAAAAATAAATAAATACCCCCTCAAGCAGCTGCTTGCCACAGAGATCTGACAGGAGCTCTGTGAGGATGGCAGGCCCTCAGCAGAAAAACGACACATACATCCATGCCTTACCCGGGGCTCTAACCCAGGTCCCTTAGATCAGTAGCCAAGCGCGCTAACCACTCGGCCATGGGACGGCAAAGTACAATTAGACTAGGAGAAGTTATTTAATTACATTTGTGTAGACGTTCAAAGTGAAAAAAAATCAATTTAATGTGAATCTACAGTACTGTGCGAATTAGTTAGAACAAGCGAAGCCTGAAGAACCTCTTCGATCCGGCCACATCCAGCAATCCCCCAAACACCCACCCAAGGTCATGTTTTGGGGATGTTTCACAGCTTCTGGGCCACAGACGCTTCACCCCATTGTAGGAATGATGGACAGCAAAAAGTACATAGACGTTCTGGAGGCGAAAATGGTCCCAACACTGCAGAAGCTGTTTCCTAACGGCGATGGGGTATTTCAACAGGATCTGGCTCCATGCCACAATTCTAAGCTTGCTAAGAGCTTCTTTACCCAGCGACATTTGAAGGTATTGGAGTGGCCAGGAAATTCACCCGATCTAAACCCCATTGAAAATTTGTGGGCCATTATTAAAGCGCGCGTATCTAAGATGAATTGCACGACGAAAAACAAAATGATAGAAAGTGTCATGAAAGTGTAGTACCACGACCCTGAAGTGAAGGAGATGTGTGGAAAGCTAGTGGCATCAATGGTTGAGAGGGTGAAAGAAGTAATTAAAGCTAAGGGGGGTCACATTCACTATTAACTACACTATTAAACAAATAAATATTTTAGTTGTGTCTTTGTTACTGCATTTTCCTATTGTCCCAACTAATTTGCACAGTACTGTATGTAAATAATTTCTGTATTTCTTCAACATCTCCTGAGTTAAAAAGAGTTGTGTGTTAAGGGGTTACGTTGCTTAATCCAACATAACTATTCGCTTCCAAAAATTTCGCGAAATCTTCTACTTGATTAGCATCTGATATAATCTCTCCTTATCAAACCACTAAAATGTTTATTCTCTGATTTGGTCATTATCTCTATAACGTTCTGTATCTGAACCATTTTTTAATCCTATCGACCTGAAATTTTGCACATAGGTAGTTTTATACCACAAATTTTAGCACTATTGGTCCCCAAGAAACAAATACGCAAATTTCGGTCCACTCATAATGACATAACAATTAGGCCAATTACTCACGCAACAGAACCATTAGTGATGCACCACCCGAATTCAGATATCATAATTAACCCTTCCAGGGGCCAATTGCCCTAGTGTTTTTAATTATATTTGTGTGTCATACAAAATTTCATGTGTTGTACAAAAAAGTCTATAGACATTTTTTGTACAACACATGAAACTTCGATTTTTTTTTAAATTGTCATTTGAAAATTATCTTACATAATATCTTTTAAAAATACATAATTCAAGCTTGAAAAATAATATTTTCTTTTTTCATTTGATGCATATTTTATTAAACTACAATATAAATAATTCGATAAAGCCATCTGATTGCCATATTTCAGAAGCGTTATACGGTATTGCAGATTTGTTTATTAACGCTATTCTGTATTATTGAAGCAATCACCTGATTTAAGTTCACAAGTTTGATTTGACCTATTATCAACAAATTTTCCCTTAACGTTTCTAAAATCTCCTGATAATTAACAAAAAAAAATGCTATTTTTAAAAATGGAAGATTTTGGAAGTAATTTTCAAATATGTACCTATTTTTTTCTGTACATTACTGTAAAGTGTTATTAAAATTAATATATTACTACAATGTTAATATTTTTACTTCAATAAAATTCAGAATTAAATTCTCTTTAATTTGATATATAACATGACCGATTTCTGTTGATTAGTTATTTATTAAAAATATTCTAAAGTTGACTTGTTTATTGGACTCTGCAACATATCTGGACTTTTCTCAAAGTATGGTACGGAGAAAAAGTTACAAAACAAAAGAAATGTTTACTTTAAACAAGAAATTTTTTTGTTATTCAGAAATAGTCTTTCTATTCACGTGCATTATAATCATTTCTGTCTATCAGTGTTTTTTAAATAAATTTTTAGTGTTGCCAAATGCATTTTTTTACTACATGACTCTAAAAGAGTCCTATTAAAATAAAACAAGTTGTCTTTTTTGTTAAATATTTTATTTTCAGAAAATCCAGAATTAAATGTTAATTAATTTGGCATATAACATTCCATAATTCCTTTCATTAGTTATTTGGCAAAAGAGTTATAAAATTAATTTTTTTCAGAGTGAAAAAATAGCTGGACCTGGGAAGGGTAGAGTTAAAACGGAGTACTGGGTCATCACGATGACTGATGATTTCAGAATTAAATCGCGAGTTTAACCTTACGTGATGGGTCAGAATGGCTTTGTTGATTTTACTCTTAAATAGTAGGTCTTATTCCCAGATTCTTTTTCTTACACAGTTGGAATAGTGAAAAACAAAGAGACACTTTAAGAAGGATTAGAGAATATTTACACAGGACATTGGGATCAGAGAACTTTTCCCTGGTGATATTAGATTTCAAAGGATATAGAAATTTTGAATAAAGGCTTACAAAAACCAAAAGCATTATTTCCTTAAATATTGATTGCATCTTCAATGAACTCCCCCCCCCCAAAAAAAAAGGGTTTAATCTGCTACTATCTAATAGCAATTAATATTAAGAATAATTAAAAACTGCATCAAATTTTTAAACAACTTTCTTATGACTCTAAATTTTTTACTATTAATTTTTATTAATTCTAATTTTTTAATGTAAAAATTAATGTCACCATCCGATAGATGTAAATATTAATTTTAAAATGTAAAAATGTAAAAAAATTTAAAATGTAAAAATTTTTAAAATATAAAAATTTTAAAAGGTAAAAATGTTTAAAATGTAAAGTTTTGTAATGTTAAAATGTAAAAATTAATTTTTAAATATTACCTTTTATTTTATTTTACAAAAAAACCCTAATTTTAATGGGCAGAATAACGCATAAGTGCCAGAAGAAAATATTCAACACTCGATCAGCCAATGCAACAAAAAAAAATTTAAAAAAATTATCTATATCACCCTAAAAAGTAAAAAACATCAAACTAAAGCATACCAATAGGGAAATCACTGGCTGAATTCGTATTCACTTCAAAGGAAGATAGTACGCCGATTTACCTACGCAACAAGAATTCTCGGTTTCCTATCTTGCTTTGCATACAATGGGCTAAATTGCCAGGTCACAAGGACACCGAAGGCTCAGAGATGATTGGGGGAGGGAATCCACTGGAACAGCTATAGAAGATAGATGATAGCCTCCCATTGTCCATTCAGCGTGTTCTTTAACGTGCTAGGGTATGGTTGTTCCACACACGGGGCCCACGGCTTTACATCCCATCCGACGGACGGCGGCCTTTACAAGCCCATCGGTGTCCCCTTTCTGACCAAGGGTCGGAGTTTAGCGGATACAGATCTCAACGTAAGCATAGGTGTGACTCGAACCTGGGAGCTGCAGATCATGAGCTTGGCGCGCTACCGACTGAGCCGCATCCGCCCTCGAATTCAGTGACTGATCGCATCATCGGTATGATTTAGTTAATTTTATTTACTTTTTAGAGCGCACATAGGAAGATAGGTGTTTTTAGTGACGGAGTTTAAAATATAAATAAAAAAAATATCTTCTGAAGTGCTGCCATATGCTTTCCACTCGTAAAGGTCATTTGCCTCTCGCTCCCCCCTCCCCCTTTTTTTAGGTGGAGGGAAAAATGTGGGAGAGTGATTTCGAGTAGCCAACGACACTGTCGTGGTCACAAGTTTTAATTTGAAATATAATTCATTGAGATTGCCCTGTGAAAGAAATTTTCGTCCTATTGTTTCTTTTTTTTTTATGGGAAGGGGGGTGAAACTCGGGGTATCCCATAATTTCCACATCACAAGCTTACAATTGATACCTAACTCGTATCTATCGGACCTTTTTTTTTGTATACAATGGCCTAAAATGGCCAGGTCACAAGCACCGCGAGGACAGCTGTTAGGAGACTCCAGTCAAGGTCATCCAGAGTGTTATTTAACGTGCATAGGGTATAGCTCTCCTGCACACTTACAATTGATACCTAACTCGTATCTATCGGACCTTTTTTTTTTGTATACAATGGCCTAAAATGGCCAGGTCACAAGCACCGCGAGGACAGCTGTTAGGAGACTCCAGTCAAGGTCATCCAGAGTGTTATTTAACGTACATAGGGTATAGCTCTCCTGCACACTTACAATTGATACCTAACTCGTATCTATCGGACCTTTTTTTTTTGTATACAATGGCCTAAAATGGCCAGGTCACAAGCACCGCGAGGACAGCTGTTAGGAGACTCCAGTCAAGGTCATCCAGAGTGTTATTTAACGTGCATAGGGTATAGCTCTCCTGCACACAGAGCCACTGCTTAATGTCCCATCCGACAGACGGCGTCCTTTCCAGGCACATCGGTGTCCCCCTATTGACTCGTAAGATGACTCGTAACATGCATGGATTGGATTGCTTCACTTTTTTTACACACAGTGGGTTAAATATACAGGTCACAAGGACCCCGAGGGCTAAGAGAAGGTTGGCGGAGGGGACCCACTAGTCAGCTGTTAGGGGAAAGATTAAGTTGTAAAAATCTGGATTACTTATGATAAAATTTTTGTTAGCAAAGTTGTATTTAAATAAGAGAAATTATTATTAGAAGCATAAATTTTGTTATAATGGCTATTTTAGCTCGACACTAGATATGATTAACACGTTGACTGCTGCAATGTTAAAATTTTTTCGACTCCTCGGGCCACGTCTTTTTTTTTTGTTAAACCAACTAAAATCGGTCTTGTTATGCTATAAGATATCAGTTTATATAATTTTTATAAATTTTTTGCTTAAAAACAAACTTTGAAAGTGTGAATCACGTGTGCTTCACGCGACCTGAGCGCGTTTTTTTTATCCATAGGCTGTGTGATACAAGGAAATAGAAAATATGCAGCTTCCAAAGCAACACAGGGTTGGGTTGTTTTACCTCTGAGCGGCACTTTTTTGCACACCATGGGCTAAATGGCCAGGTCACATGGACCCCGAAGGCTCAGAGAAGGTTGGGGGAGGGGACCCACTGGAACAGCTGTTGGGAGACAGGGTATGGCATGCACAGGGTATGGCTCTCCCACACACGGGGCCACGGCTTAACGTCCCATCCGACGGACGGCGGCCTTTCCAAGCCCATCGGTGTCCCCTACTGACCGTGGGCAGGGCGGGGAATTTTTGCGGAGATAAATCTCAACGCTGACCCAGCTGGGACTCGAACCTGGGAACTACAGATTACGAGCCTGGCGCGACACCGACTGAGCCACCCCCGCCCCCAAAGCAACACAGACTCGCTGGAAATGTGTCCAATGCGACAAATATTATTGTGTTCCTTGTTTTACTGTTGTACACGAATGCACTTTATAAATTTTATCATTCGAGTATTCTTGACATATGTGAAGTAAAATAACAATACGTTAGATTTATGTTTTTAGTTTTGGAATGTTTGCTTTTGTTTGAGATTGTATTTTCAGAATATACTGTTTCGTTTAGTAAATAAACAGTATTTTCTTATTTTATTTAGCACCGCAATTCAATAAAGTAAGTACAAAATGTCAGACTATTTCATTGACCCTTACAATATACTTTAGTTGAAATTTCGCCGCGCTAAGATCATGGATTTATTCCTTCATTCTAGTGTGAAGCATAACTGATTCACGAGCCCTGAACTACAAATTAGTATATGAAGCATAGACGATTCACGCGGCCTCAGGAGCAAATTAAGTGTGAATCATATATGATTCATACGGCAGTCAACGTGTTAAAGATATTCTAAGAATCTGTGCCCATTATCGAAACAAAAATAGAATGGTGCTCTTTCAAAGATTCTTGACTCCGCCCCCCAGGGAAATTTCGGCTAATGCCACTGTCGGTAAGCCTAACCGAATCATGCAAATCGTATCTCTAACGCAGAGTTTGAAATTTCGTTGCTCCCTTTCTGTGTATGCTTAATCCTCAACTAATTCAGGATTTCTGAAACAAAATGGGAAAATTATCCAGATCACAAGATGGATTCTCTGGATGACCTTGACTAAATTCAGGATTTTTGAAACAAGTTTTAATGGACTAGAATGCAATGAGGATTAATTACAGGTTCATAGGTTTTTGTATTCGTACTTTAGTAGATGGAATTTTAAAATACCGCGCTGTTTTAATCCAAAGAGAATAAATACCTTTACGTTGAGATTCACCGAGAATGCCCCTTCGCTACACCTTCGCACTTCCGGGATCAGCCGGTCATTCACCCACGATGGAACGCAGAGCATGCACTTTCGAAGCAATGCACGATTTCTTGTTTGAGTGGCGGTGTCGTCTGCTGCTCTTGTCTGCCATGACAGATTAAAAGTATTGCCATTCACATTTCAAATATTTCTTATTCGAAATTAGTTTTGAGATCAAGTTCGAAAATATGTAGGCTTAACATTAAGCCTTATTACCGCAAAAAATGTTTATTCACTCAAATTTAAGGTGATTATTTTTTTTAAATAAATTACCCCTCAAGCAACTGCGTGCCACAGAGGCCTGTCAATATATTATGTTATAGAGCAATGGTTCTCAACCTTTTATGATTCACGTACCCCCTGTAAATGTGTATGTAACTGGCGTACCCCTTATACAGATAGATAAAACTATAGTTGTAGTATAATAATGCCAACTTAGCGACTTTGCTACTAGATCTAGCGACTTTTGAACTCTCACGGCGTACCCCAAAAAATTTTACCGCGTACCCCACGTTGAGAACCCCTGCTAAAGAGAAGGTATGTGAGGAAGATGAGACCACAAAGAAAGAAAGAAACATCCGTACCATATCCGGGACTCAAAACTAAACCTTTTCATCAATAGCAGACAAAATATTTTTGTAAATAGCGTCTTAAAACATAGATAAAAAAAAACTAATTATTTTCATACGGTGAGTTCAAACAATCTATGAAAAGTAATATCTGAACAAATGTAATTAAAATAACAATAATATTTATACTATAATTGAAAGATATACTGCTAGCTGAAAATAATACAGAAATCAAATAATAAATTGTCTATTTTTTAATGGCTAAATGTTTTGACATTTAGTGAGTTAATTTCAAGATGACTCAGCTTTTCGGCGTAACAAGCAAGTATTTTACGATTCAGAATCGCGGTTATACTGGCCAGTGGAGCCCCTCACTTGTTCATAATTATTAATTTGTCCAAATTAGCCTACGTGGCATGTATTTGTTGTTACGATTAAGGTTTTAGCAAAAAAAAACGCCGTTGGAAACCCAAATAAGACCTAATATTTACTGGAAGATATTTTGCGAGAATGCAATCGAACTCCACAAACGAGATTTACGAAATGAAACTCAAAGAAATTAATAACGAAAGGACTTAAAGATTTTTATCATTCAACTAAAGAACAGTGTTTGTTGCATGACCTCTCCTGGCAATGGCAGAACTGTTCCAAGGCCAGAAAATTCCTAGCATTTTCTGTTACTGTCCGGTTCTAGAAGACGTATTTTGAAACATTATTTGTTCCATTCTTAACCTTCTGAAGGAACAAAACAGAAATAAAATGTCGCCATCCATAGAAATCGTCATTGTGGAGGAAATAGGCATGCTGGAAACATTGAAAAGGGGTACTTTGGATTCTTATGCAAGAACCACGATGTCAAGGTTCTTTGTAATCACATCGGAAACTGAGAAGATAAAAGTAGTCTTTATTAATGATAAGAATCAACCTAGAAGGTCAACACTATAAGAATATAAATTTGATATTCATATAAATAGGGAGAAGATACTGTTACGATAGATGAACGTGCCACAATGAATTTCTGATTTTACGTATCGTCTTGATGATCGCATGTACAGTCGCTCAAAAAAGTATCCGAACACTATGGTTGATTACAGAATTCAGAAAAATTATCTGGCAACGATTTTTTTAGCAATTAGTGATCTGGAAACCGTGTCACGTGACACGAAGGTTGCCAGATTACTAATTTCTAAAAAAAATCGTTGCCAGATATTTTTTCTGAATTCTGTACCATAGTGTTCGGATACTTTTTTGAGCGACTATACTACAGATTGAGAATTACGTCACCAACCACTTCGAACGAACTTAACTTAAAAACAAAGAATAAGAGAGTTGTATTAAGAGAAATTAGAGTGTGAAGAAAATGTAGTTTGTCATTGTCTGTGCACTAAAGTATAAAAAAAAAAGATTTTATTTGGTGTGTGTGCGCGGGAGGTTGAATAAGGTTATTAATGTGGATCCTGTTAGAGGACTGATAAGAAAAAGAAGGATGCTTAGTATACTTAAAGATGTGGCTGAGGAGGTTATACGTTAGTCGAACAAGCAGAGCTGATCTCAACTTTTCTGTAGGAAGAGTTCATCGTTTGATGCATAGTTAACTTTAATTTATTTACAAGAATTGTTAAGGTTATTCTTGGTAGATTACAGGTTTGTTCACAAATATGATAAAGATCTCAATCGAATAATATCAATATCTCGATTTGAAGAAGGTTGGGTTGTGTCATTATTATTATACACTATTATTATTATTGAGTGTTGTGCCTTATTTTATGCTTTGAGTAGAGTTAGTAAGCCGTCCCATGGCCGAGTGGTTAGCGCGCTTGGCTACTGATCTAAGGGTCCTGGGTTCGAGCCCGGATTAAGGCATGGATGTATGTATCGTTTTTCTGCTGAGGTCCTACCATCCTCTCAGACCTTCTACTGTGGCATATAAACTGACAGGCTCCTGTCAGACCTCTGTGGCAAGCAGCTGCTTGAGGAGGTATTTTTTTTTAGAGTTAGTGAGAATTTATAGAGAAACAACCCTTTCTAGGAATAGTGATATAGTGCTATGTTCTTCTGAAGATTTATTTTTATACCGATGAAGATTTTTGTTGGTTGAATTTAGTCTATATAAATGTTTTCATTCATACTTTCGTAATAAATTACATTATTTTAGAATTAATTTTGTTAAATATTATTTTTGAATTCACGTTCAACTTTCCATCAGTTAAATTCATAACAATACTAAAGATACTGTTCAGTCTTTTTTAAAAAATTATCTAAACCTTTTACTCGTAGCTGTTAGAGAGAGGTTCTTAACATATGAAGGGTAACTGCAATATTTTACAGGTGATGAGCTAGTTCTGTGGTTTTAAAGATAACTTCCTATCAAGCCCGGATCTAGAAAAAAATAAAGTATGAAGCGACGCATCTGAGCCTGAGAAAAAAAAGGAAGAGGCCAAATATTGGCGTTCCATTTCAGTATAACATTTCCCTTCCGTTTAATTTATTTGTTTATTTATTATACATTACAACAATGGGAGTCCCTTCCACAGGCTTACCCAAAAATATGTGAGGTTACAAATGATAAAATACATTTTGAGGAAAAAACAATGTCAGATATTTTGTATTATTACATAATATTTAAATTTCGCTCCGGTTAGAACCGAATGCGAGGTCTTTGATTCATATTAAGTACATGTATTATAGCTTAAACATTTTTTCAATCCCAGGATTGATTAATTTTATTCGTGAGTTTTTATCTCGTTTAAAAAGAACACGAGATAATGCAATCGTTTTGTCGTTTGTCAGTGCCGTCTCTGTCCATCTGTAGATATCGAATATTTTTTGTTTTTAGAGATAAATTGAAAATTATTTTTTGGGTTGATTAGGTATTAAATTATGCTATTTATTTTATTTCCATAAATTAAACAATATCCCTATGTTAAGTCAATGGGAAGCTAAAGCCGAAGCTCTATAACTTCTAAAAACAAGTCTTTTTTGTCTTGAAAAATGTGATTGCAGATAAAGATCTCAATCAAATAAATCAATATCTCGATTTTCAACAATATTCGTTCAGTATTTAATAAGTTATGGAAGTTTGAATATTTAACAACAGCAATGCCAGTTTAAGAAACTTATACAAAACTGAAGAATAGTGAAAGAATTCTTTACACAAAATTCTAAAATACAAACTTATTTCATTAAACACTTTGATACAATACTTATTACTAAATTTTAATAACTTCTGAAGTAAATTTTTCTGGCTGGCATATATATTCAAACTTCCATAACTCATTAAATACTGAAGAATCCTGGTAAAAAAAGATATCGTTGAAAATCGAGATATTTATTTATTTGATTGAGATCTTTATCTGCAATCACATTTTTCAAAAGAAAAAAACTTATTTCAGAAGTTATAGAGCTTCGACGTTAGCTTCCCACTGACTTAACATAGGGAATTTCCTTAATTTATGGAAACCAGTGTATTCGGATATGCACTTCGGAATCTTCTAAAAGCTATAATTCCCTCTAACAGAAAGGTGGGGTGGCTCGTAATCTGCAGTTCCCAGGTTCGAGTCCCAGCTGGGTCAGCGTTGAGATTTATCTCCGCAAAATTCCCCGCCCTGCCCACGGTCAGTAGGGGACAGCGATGGGCTTGAAAAGGCCGCCGTCCGTTGGATGGGACGTTAAGCCGTGGCCCCGTGTGCAGGAGAGCCATACCCTGTGCACGTTAAAGAACACGCTGGATGACCTTGACGGGAGGCTACCATCTGTCTCCCAACAGCTGTTTCAGTGAGTTCCCTCCCCCAACCTTCTCTGAACCTTCGGGATCCATGTGACCTGGCCATATAGTCCATGGTATTATGCAAAAAAGTGCCGTTCAGAGGTGACACAACCCAACCTTCTAACAGTGGAAAAAGTTTAAAATTCCAAAAAATCAAAAGAATATTGCAAACGATATATTTATGCTGGAAATTTGAAATTTTGGTGGTGAAATGTGACGGTCGTGAAGAGTCAAATGGCAACGATGAGTTGATCCCTTACACCCAGGGTGGGTGGGAAATGCAACTATTTGATTTAAGAGATAACTGCAAAACTCTTTCGTAATTGCATTGGTACTAATGAAATATTAAAATTCTCATTTTTTAAATCCTTAAGTAGTTTTAATTTACGTCATTTTAGGTTACTAAATATGGAAATGGCAAAACTTTTAACGAATGTTGCTAGGGTTATTTTACCTCTGAACGGCACTTTTTGCATACAATGGGCTAAATGGCCACGTAACAAAGACCCAAGGGCTCAGAGAAGGTTGGGATCCATTGGATTGCTATTTAGGAGACAGATAGTAGCCTTCCGTCAACGCCATCCAGCGTGTTCTTTAATATTTGCTCATAGGGCATGGCTCATGACTCTCCTACGCAAGGACCACGGCTTGACATCCCATCCGACAGATGGCGTCCTTTCCAAACCCATCATTGTTTCATACTGACCGAGGATGGGAAATTTTTCAGAGATAAATCTGAATGCTGGCTTAGCTGGGACTGGAACTGCAGATTACGAGCCTTTTGCTGCCGACTGCGGCATCCCCTCTCAATGTTACAAGTGATCTGTTTATGGTAGAAATTTGAAATTTCGGTGGTAGTGTCAAGCCACTGACAGCAAGAATCTCTCCCCTCCCTCTGAGTGTTGTGAGAAAAGCAACTTTTTAAATTGAAGGATAAAAGACAAATACTTTTCCTGTTGTATAAGCACTAATAAAATACTACTACATATTTGCATTTTCCCCATCATTCATTAGTTCGAATTAAAACTTTTAAGAAGTGAAAAAGTAGGTAAACGAAAAACTTCTTCCTCTTTGAAGACGAGATTACCATATGCGCCAGAGGCCATATGCGTTCTTCTAGTGAAATGTTATTTCTACCGAGTTGTATCGTTAAGAGATTTACGACAACTTATTACGATTAAACATTTTTAAAGAATTTCATAACTGCTTGATCCGATTTGTTCATATGAACAGTTTAGTTCAATTTCGTTCAAGTCGACAGATAGTGACGAATTATTATAGTTAATAATTAAATTAAACCTGCTTCTTACTCTTCAATATTTAATTGACCATCAGTACATATGTTTAGCCGTCCCGTGGCCGAGTGGTTAGCACGCTTGGCTACTGATCTAAGGGACTTGGGTTCGAGCCCCAGATTAGGCATGGATGTGTGTGTCGTTTTTCTGCTGAGGTCCTCCCATCCTCTCAGATCTCCTACTGTGGCATATAAACTGACAGGCTCCTGTCAGACCTCTGTGGCAAGCAGCTGCTTGAGGGGATATTTATTTTTTATTTATTACATATGTTTATTACTTATATCTACCTTCTATTCATAAATGTGTATGTGGGAGGGAAGGTATTTTTGGTTTAAACCATTTAAAAATGGGGTAATTTTGTTGGCTCAATGGTTTGGCGTACAACCTTGTGTCAAAAGGTTAAGAACGCTGTGTTCGAGGATTTACGATGGCCAAGATATCTTTCATGTCAGGACACTCATATCTATATATCATTCTGTTAATCTATCCATTACCGATAATTAATTTGCTATTATCATATCAATCACAGACAGTACTTTTCAATACCAAATTAACGCTTAGGTTAAGTATAGGGTGAGCATATTTACATAAAAAGATCCGGGGACTTTTGAAAATTCAGTTTGAATGCAGTTGTGAGCTGTCAACGAGGGTGAGCAGACGTTCCCGTTTTCCGAGGACTCTAGTTTGACAGCTCGTAATTGATGACTTTCTTATAAAAGTCTAGCATCAATTTTCCACTCACGTTCATTACTGACTGCAGTTTTTTTAGCACTGTTGCCACTTGTATTCTATTACTAAAAGATCTGCTCATGCTGTACAATTAATTTAGATTTTAAAATAATATCTAAAAATAAATTCCGGAGACACTTCTAAAAATTAAATAAATACCCCCTCACGCAACTGCTTGCTACAGAGGTCTGACCGGAGCCTGTCAGTTTATATGCCATAGTCTGAAGGAAGGTCTGTGAAGATGGCAGGACCTCAGCAGAAAAACAACCATGCCTTACCCGGGGCTCGAACCCAGGTCCCTATATTATTAGCCAAGCGCGCTAATCATTCGGCCATGGGATGGCTGGAGACACTTCGGGGGACATTTATTCGTTGGGGAAGAACTTTTCATTCAGGGACTGTCCCAGGAAAGCGGGGACGCTTGGTCACCCTAGTTAAGTAAGCTGTAGTCTAAGGTGCCAAATTTTGATTGAGGGTAAAAACTATGCTTAAACATTGTTGTTTTCAGCTTGTTTTTTTTTAAAGAGCAATGGTTTACAGTTGGGGGCCGTCTGTAGACATTTTACTTCTTTTGTTTAAAGAGATAAATGAAAAAAAAATGTTTATGTTAAATAAGTATTAATGAAATATTAGGATTTGCATTATCTGAATCTCCCAAGGGATTTTTATTTCAGATTCTCACAGCACTAAAAAGAATATATGAATTGACGAATCGCCTTAATGTTGATATTTTAGTGCCGCTCACACGCATTGTAAGCAGATGACCTGCTACTTACATACTTAATAATTCGCAAACTTCAACATTAATTATGAAATACATCCCCTTCACTTATTCTGATCAATAAAAAAAAAACCCAAAGATCTATTTCAAGTGAATGCAAATATTCAACTACATATACTAATACTTCAGCTTTTGTGGGGACAAAGTAAATACCAATACTTCAGCTTTTGTGGGGACAAAGTTGTGGGTAAAGATCATTCAGGGCCACTTCTTAGAATAAATGAGCAACTTTCCTAACCATGCCATTAATCTAGAATAACTTTCCACAAAATTCTCAGTTCTGGGGTCTTTTTTAAAAGAAACATTCTTGCAAAGTAAGTACACTATTTATCGGTAAATTATTTTCCCTTCCATTCAGTTTGTTAAAACTTTCCATTCCCCGCCCTTTTCCCACTGCTTGAGCGACATAAAATAACTCCAAAAGCTAATATGACCAAGCAGTCTCCCACACTGCATTAAAGTATATGCCAACAGCAAGCAGAGGCATAAAAAAAGACTCCACTAAAGTTTGCAGTATATCAATCAACATGTTGATTCTATGGGTTGACACTGAATGGAGGGAGTGCTTTATGCGGCCCCGAAAAGCGGAAGTATTGGCAGGCATGTGTATTGTTGAATGTTTGCATTTACTTGGTCGCTCTTTAAAGAAGGTCACTCGGTCATCCCCCCCAGCAAGCATGTGACCTGGAAGAGAGAGCAGAAAGTACCGTAACTGAGAACTGCGTGAAAATAGGTCACTGATTATTCTAGAAAGTGGAGAACTGCAATATCTTAGATTTAAGTTAATGAATAATTAAGTTAATAGAATAAGGGAAACCGCACAGTTTGACCACGAATGACGACTAATGAGCAACATTCCCATCCTTCCTAAGACACTTCTGAAAAATACTTATAATAATAACAATAATAATCGTTTTAGTCATCTCAAAATTTTGGAACAGGTTTTATAAAAAAAATAGATAAATATATGAAGTAACATTCTTTCTCTTTGGTTATAGTTGATAATTTCCTAAACGATTATAATTAAAAAAATGTTTTTAGATATTAAAATATCATAATTCAATCTGTGGCGGATCCAGACTGTTTCTTTAGGTCAGGCCTGGCTTATTGTCGTGTTGGGACAAGAGGTGGTGGACTCCGAACTTTTTAATTTTTCTCTTTAATTAATTATTTTAATTAATTAACATTTTACCCGTGATTCTGGGTGAAATCACAGACCCGCGAGATTTTTCACCCGTGCTTAAATGTGCGTCAGAGTTGATGTGCGCCAGATGTGATGTTGGTTCGACGAAAGTAGTAAAATATGACGATGCAGGCGTAGAGGACAGCACAGCATCTGTTTACACTATATACATTGACACACAAATATATACACTGGTTTCCATAAATTAAACAATATCCCTATGTTAAGTCAATGGGAAGCTAAAGCCGAAGCTCTATAACTTCTAAAACAAGTTTTTTTCGTCTTGAAAAATGTGATTGCAGATAAAGATCTCAATCAAATAAATCAATATCTCGATTTTCAACAATATTCGTTCAGTATTTAATAAGTTATGGAAGTTTGAATATTTAACAACAGCAATGCCAATCTTAAGAAACTTATACAAAACTGAAGAATAGTGAAAGAATTCTTTACACAAAATTCTAAAATACAAACTTATTTCATTAAACACTTTGATACAATACTTATTACTAAATTTTAATTAACTTCTGAAGTAAATTTTTCTGGCTGGCATATATATTCAAACTTCCATAACTCATTAAATACTGAAGAATCCTGGTAAAAAAAAATATCGTTGAAAATCGAGATATTTATTTATTTGATTGAGATCTTTATCTGCAATCACATTTTTCAAAAGAAAAAAAACTTATTTCAGAAGTTATAGAGCTTCGACGTTAGTTTCCCACTGACTTAACATAGGGATTTTCCTTAATTTATGGAAACCAGTGTATATATATATATACCATATGGGAAAATGCTATATTCTGTGGGCCTTGGCTGTACTCAACACCTTGCAGAATGAAATGGCTTAAATTGATATTCCTTGGAGACATTCTCGTCAGCTTAACATAGCTTGACTGCTGCTTTGATTTTGCAGTCATTCACTCAATGAGGTAGAAATCTGTACTTTCCCCCTGTAATTAAGGAAAATCCCTATGTTAAGTCAATGGGAAGTTAACGTATAGAAATCGCTTTACAGACCTCAAAACTCGGCGAGAGGATATCCGAATCCCTGCCTACCTAACCTGGTTCACACAAAACGAACCCTGCTCCTTTAGGGTTTTCGGGAAAGAGCTACGTCACTTTGATGCGCTAAAATGAACATGACTTATCCGTTCCTTCTATTCTCTTTCTGCTCGTATATTTCTACATCTCTCCATTCTCCCTCTCGCTGACTGACACCCTAACCTCTAGAAGGACTCCGTCCCACTTGTAGAGTGGGACGGAGTGACGGAAACACCATAAAGCCATTTAGTGTGCTCACTTCCGTAAGAATAAGGGAAACCGCACAGTTTGTCCACGAATGACGACTAATGAGCAATATTCCCATCCTTCCTAAGACATTTCTGAAAAATACTTATCATCATCATCATCATCCTCAAGCAGCCATGGGCTACGGAGGTCCAACCAGACCGTGCAATTTAGTTCTCCAAGCATGTCTGTCCTGAGCTACATCTGCTGCATCTGGCCACTGCACACCAATTCTAATAAGGTCCTGTTTAATATTGTCTGCCCACCGCATCCTAGGTTTCCTCCTCTTTCTGAGGCCTTTAGGCCAATAAATGAGATAATGAAACAAATTAGAGGGAATATAGTGAAAATATGATGAGTGAATATTCTGGCTAAAGTAAATGTTCAAATCTTCATACTTCATAACCTTCATACAAGCTTAAAATACTGAAGAAATATTATTCAAAAATCGACGTTTTGATAGAATCGATTGAGAACTTTAATTAATTCTTGTCACATTTTCCTTCAAAACGCTTATTTTAAAAGTTAGAGATTTGAAGTTAGCGTCCCATTGACATAATATGGGCTGGGGGTTGGTCATAATTAAATAATCATTCAGTGCGTATTAAAACATTTTAGCATTAAAAAAACAAAAATAAATATCTTAGCAGTACTTTTTGAGACATACGCATATATATTTCAAATAATAATTCCTTCTTTTCTTGAATTATAAATAAATAATTTGTAAGGTATTCACAAGTTCATTGCTATTGATTAAGAAATAATAATATTCTGGATAAAATCAATATGAAAAATGCTAAAGATTTTTTTAAAACATAATTTTATTACTGTAATTTCAACAGTCCATTACCGTGAATATTGAACCAAACGGGTTTAAAGCGTCAAAGCAAAGCATAAACATAAGTGTAAAAATAATTGACCTTGAGCGAAAGACAAGTTCGAAAGAAAAAAAAATAATATTTTCGCCAATGTCTGAGCAAGGTCGCAAAACATTCGTAATGCAATAAAACAAGAATTCCTGCCAACTGGAACTCCCGCGATATTTGCGCACGCGATAATTTTTAATCACGGTCACGGTGGAATTAATCTTGGCTTGGGGCCAGTATGTTACTAACTCCAGGTCTAATGCTATTAAAAAACCTTTTTTAAACGCTATTAAAAAATGAGTTCATCTTATTCCTCGAAGCAGCGTTTTCTCACCTCAGTTTTTGCAACTAGGGTGCAAGTATCTCTTAGGGAAGAAAATAAAACTCGTGTTGGGAAGTTTTGAACTACGAACAATCTTTTATGTCTTGCAATATGCTTTCGAAAACACTACAGACATACTTAGGCAAATTTAGACACTCTTACGCAGTTCTCTTACTACTTGAAAAGTAATTTTCTGGCTTTAAGTGTTCAAAATTTGGATGGGTTGTTTTTCTTCTTAGCAGAACACAGAAGACTAATAAGAACTGGCTCATAACTGGATAGGGAGTGATCCACTGAACAGAAGTTAAGAGAGAGAGATGAAAGCCTCACATCGAGGCTCTATAATGTGTTCTCTAACCAGTGGCGTATCCAAGAGGGTGGGGATAGTTATATCTCCCACCACTTGAAAGCTTCAGTAACATATATTACATAAGGCAGTTCCCGAAAATAAGAGGCTCAAATAGTTTACAAGAGTCTCAAGCATGTCAAAATTCCCGCAAATTTGAAGTTACTGGGTACGTTTACTGTCTGTAACGTGCATAGGATGTATCACCTATTTAAGGGGCCACGGTTTAATGCTCTATCTGACGGACAGCGGCCTTTCTAAGCTCATCGTTGTCAGTTTCGAAATATTTAACGGAGAAAATTTTTTTGAAACATTTAACGGATAAAATCTCAACGCAGGCGCAGTAAAGAGTAGAATCTGGGTTGGTTTTTTTATTTCTAAGCGTCACTTTTTTTAATACAAAATGGGCTAAATGACCAGGTGACAAGGACCCCAAGAGCGCAGAGAAAGTTAGGGAAAGGGGACCCACTGGACTGCTGATAGGAGACAGATGGACTTTTTTCGCTTTCGTTCTGGTTACTAGTATTCTTAAGAGGGGTGGGAAGGTGCATGCCCCCCTCCTCCTCTAGATCTGGCCCTGATATTACACGTACATAATTATACATACATACATATTTATCAAGAATATTTTTAAACACCACTGAAACGGACGGAACACGGCGTTCAGGTTCTTTTCGGCTCAATAGAGTTGCTTCTCCCTCCTCGAACTCCTAATTTTTTTCAAGATCCGTGCCTGGATATAATCTTTGCTTTATTTAAACAAAACATAATACTAAGACGCTGGCGTCTAGGCAGGTGCCTTATGGGAAATCCGGTCCAGAGAGAGATCATTACACCAGTGACTTCAACTTTTATGTTGCTAACATTTTTATAGACCGGAACAGCATTCCTGTCAGCTCCATTTCATTTTGTCACGATGGACAAACCAAATTATTTAGCTTTCGTTGCGGCCTTTGAGCCACGAAATTTGTAGCAACGACCCTGAGTAACTTTTACGTGTTGTGGGGAAAAAAATATAAGTTTTGTGTTTCGATTTCCGTTTGAGAAAAAAAAACAGTTTCGAAACATTTACAATGAAAAGCAAACTCAGTGTTCACAAAGAAAAGATCCTTGTGCAGTTTGCTCTCGGAAGACCTCCCTCCTCTGTCTGTCAACAAATTCTGCTGTCAGGAGAGATTCTTCAAGGCCAGAGGGAGATGCAGACCACGCGATGGCGTACGTTGGATTATTTTATGAAAACTGGAAGAGGCTAAAGAGCAAACAACGCTTCATGTGGCTTTTGGGAAACCGAATCTGAAACAGCTATGACAACGTTAAAGCGCGTTAAAAGGTTCTTCAGTCAATTGCAAAACACCGAACGAGGAAAAGTGTGTCGATTCTATTCTCAGCCACATAATTAATAGTAGCGTACTGAAGGGGAAGGGGTTAGGAGGTAATACCTTCTCCACCTTGAATACCATATATCTTTTAAGGCAGTGCGCATTTATTTTGTTTCTTTATATTACGTCTATTGATAAAATATCATTTCGTATTTTCTGATAAAAGCTTATTTTCAAACTTAGGAAGTTTCGAATTGTAATCTTTCACTCAAATAATAAGCACTCCTAACGCTTTAGGTAATAGAGTGGAGTTAAAAAAGGGCCACAAAAATAAATATTTTTACATTTGTTATAAAATATGTCATAATCCCGCAACAGTTAAAATGAGAATTTTTTTTACTTTTTCTTGGATTTTGAAATAATTTAGTTATTTGATAAAATTGGATATATGGTTGGTCTAAATGGGCAGATCACAAAAGCCCTAAGGATTCACAGCTGGAAGGTTGGGTTGTTTTACCTCTGAGCGACACTTTTTTGCACATCATGGGCTAAATGGCAAGGTCACACGGACCCCGAAGGCTCAGAGAAAGTTGGGGGAGGGGACCCACTGGAACAGCTGTTGGGAGACAGATAGTAGCCTCCCGTCAAGGCCATCCAGCGTGTTCTTTAACGTGCACAGGGATGGTTCTCCCACACACGGGGCCACGGCTTAACGTCCCATCCGACGGACGGTGGCCTTTTCAAACCCATCGGTGTCCCCTACTAACCGTGGGAAGGGAGGGGAATTTTGCGGAGATAAATCTCAATGCTTACCCAGCTGGGACTCGAGCCTGGGAACTACAGATTACGAGCCTGGCGCGCTACCGACTGAGCAACCCTCGCCCCCACAGTTGGAAAGAATGAGATTCCACTGGGCAGGTGCCAGAACAAAGACGGAAGCCTCCCGTCAAATCCATCCAGAGTGTTCTTTAACATGCACTGATATTCTGCACACAGAACCATGGCTTAACATCGTATTCGAAGGACGGTGGCCTTTCCAGGCCACTGATGTTCATTTTCTCAGAGAGCAAGGTTAGCGACGAAAATCTCAACTTAGGTACAGTAAGGACTCGAAAAATATAATGTATAGTCGCTCAAAAAATATCCGAACACTATGGTTGATTACAGAATTCAGGAAAAATATCTGGAGCGTGTACAGCAACTGTACACGCTCCAGTTACCGTTCACAGCAAACTGGAGCGTGTGCAGTTACTGCACACGCTCCAGTTTGCTGTGAACGGTAACTGCACACGCTCAATATTTCCGTGAGTGATCCCACACGATCTAGTATCAAAATAATATGATCACCTACAGTCGCTCAAAAAAGTAACCGAACACTATGGTTGATTACAGAATTGAGAAAAAATATCTGGCAACGATTTTTTTTTAAATTAGTGATCTGGCAACCTTCGGGTCACGTGACCCGAAGGTTGCCAGATCACTAATTTAAAAGTTATTTTGATATATTCACAGAGATTTAGTTTTATGTGTAATAATTTTAATGTTAATAATAAAAATTTAATATTTATGATAAAAAGATTTAAAAAGTCCGTTTAATGAACAGTAAAAATTATTCTCTCCCGTGGCAGAATAAATAGAGCTCCTGGTCATTGATCAAAAGGATTCTTGTTCGAGCCTCGAATAAGGTATAGGTGTTTAATTTCTGTTAATGTCTCGCCTACCTCGTAGACTTTCCTATGGTGCATTATACCGATAGATTCTTTTCAGACCTCTCCATCAAGCATATGCTTGAGGGATAATCCATTTTTTAACGGCATTCTAAACCAAAAAAAATCAGTATCTCTGGAACGAGAATTGGTTGTCTCTAGTGTGCTGGTTTAGAATCTGATGTATCCTCTTTAAGTCCCCACCGTGCATGTGCTGAGATTTTCTCCTCTAACACCATCCTGTCTTTTGTGAGAAAGGAGATACAAATCGAGCTTGTCACCATATTCTGAATAGTGTTGGTGGGCGGCTTCCATCTGTCCCCTAACAGCTGTCTAGTGGATCCACATTTTCTATTGAACTCTGAGCCTTCGGAATCATTGTGATCTAGTCATTGTGTGCGCAGAAGTGCCGATCAGAAGTTTGTTGTGTTGTGTTACCTCTGAACGGCACTTTTTTGCACACCATGGGCTAAATGGCCAGGTCACATGGACCCGAAGGCTCAGAGAAGGTTGGGGGAGGGGACCCACTGTAATAGCTGTTGGGAGACAGATGGTAGCCTCCCGTCAAGGCCATCCAGCGTGTTCTTTAACGTGCACAGGGTATGGCTCTCCCGCACACGGGGCCACGGCTTAACGTCCCATCCGACGGACGGCGGCTTTTCCAAGCCCATCGGTGTCCCCTACTGACCGTGGGCAGGGCGGGGAATTTTTGCGGAGATAAATCTCAACGCTGACCCGATTAGAAGTGAAACAACCCAATCGCTTCTGGCGAGTACGGAATGCACGTTTTCAAATAAGAAAAAAAAGTTTGCTTCCTCCCCTCACCAGCATTCTACCACTAAAACATCAGATTATGAAAAAATGCTCACAATATTAGTTAAAGTTTTCATATTTCGAAATAGAAAAACAATTTCTTCATTTAACTCATGTGGAATTATGTTTCCGTTTTCCAACTTTAGCAGCTACAATGGTGGAAATTCAAATTAATAGAAAATATGAAAAATGTAAATCCTAATATTTTATTTACCTATTCAACCCCTAATTGGTACTGTTTTTTTTGCATTTACTCATTGAAAAAGAAGTTAAATGCCTACATAATGGCAGGTAGAGAGGCGACGAATTAAACACAACGAATCATTTTATTTTTGAAAACGAACTAACGACATCATTCTGCTTAGTTATTCAAGTATCATTAATAATTCTTACGAACTGTGCTTGATGAAATTCATCATTTTGAGGATGATACTCTGTGACTGGAAAGGTTTTTTTTCCTTACAGTTCCTTTGTGGAGGGAATAAAACAATGAAGAGGATGCAGCGAGAAAACGAGATAGGAGGATCTGCATCATCATCCATGGCATCATCTATTACAGAAAATTCTTCAGAAATCGTCAACTTCTTCAGGGATCGAAGCCTCTTCATTACAGGCGCTACAGGCTTCGTAGGAAAGGTAAGAAATTCAAAGGAAGGGAAATGGAAAATTAGATTATAAGACATTATAAATACCATTTATATTTATTTTGTTACAGTTACAAGGACGATAATTTGTGGATTCTATATTAAAACGTACTTTATCAAAAACATCTCAATTTGGCAAAATTGTGTATGTTTAGAGTGAAAAATCATTTAATGTATCGTTGAGTTTCTACGATTTCCTCAAAAAGGTGATCCTTATTATCAACGTTTGGATGAAATTGATGCTTGTTAACTGCATTTAATGTCTAGGGATTTGCAATTGAATGCGATTTTTAATTTTTAGCATCACAGGTTTATTTTCAAAATCTGATTGACTTATCTGATTTATAAGAGCTGCTGATCTGAAAAGTTCTTTTTAATCTAAATTTTAAATTATCTATGACACCCAAACCAACCCAAATTCCATGGTACCTATCATAATAGGAGGAGAACAGTAAAAATATTCCATTATTATCGAACATATTCTGTTTCATTATGGCTTTGCTCATTGTTTACTTTAAAAATTGTAAATCTGATTTGAGTAAATTTATGTTATGTCAGTGGAGAGTGATGTTCATTTAAAAAATAATAAATAAATATCACCTCAAATAGTTGCTTGCCACAGAGGTCTGACAGGAGCCTGTCAGTTTATACGCCATAGTAGAAGGTCTGTGAGGATGGTGAGACCTCAGCAGAAAAACGACACTAACATCCATGCCTTATCCAGAGTTCGAACCCAGGTCCCTCAGATCAGTAGCCAAGCTCGCTAACCACTCGGTTTAGGTAATTTAAACGCGTCAATTGAGACCCCCTCCCCGAGTTGGATAGGAGAAAGGGATTAAATAGACAACGACACAAATAAAAAAAAGCACTAATAGATTTCAAAAACTGTATTACTTTAATCTTTTTGCAGCAAGATTAAAGTAACACGGTTTTTATATATATAAGCAAGCTTCAAATGTGAAGAAACAATATTTAAAAAAAAAATGAATCATTAGTTGTAGAATAGTTGTCACAGGGGTAAAAAAAAGTAACAAAATTTTGGAGATATTTCATCAAAAATAAATAAATAAATAAATAAACAAATACGTAACTTCTAATATGGTGTATATCTTCCAGAATTGAAAATTAGTAATAAAATTAGTAATGAAGGCAAAACCCAGATGCTCCGCAATATAATAATGTAGATGTATTTCCCTATAGATGTAGTGCAATAAAACTGCACTACATCTATAGGGAAAATGCCATAATCTCTACTACCTACGTCGAGGGCAAGACAATACCATATTGTCGCAGCTCGCCCCACGACTACCTATGGCGAACAGTTCTATAGAAGTAAAGTTCATCCATCGGTCAAAACCTAAATTTAATCTGCGCCCCGGTTAGCCACAAACAAAGATATACAGATCTAAGTTGCCTCGGCTCCCGTGGTGGGAACTCTTAGTCGGACCTTACCAGGCCCCTCCGCCGGGGCCCCGTCCAACCTAGGTGTCCCCCAACACCAGTCAGCGGAGCCCTCAACTTCACCGAGACCCAGCCGTTCCATCGGAACCCCGTCCAACCAGATACTCCCCAATATCAGTCAGCGGGGCCCTCAACTTCACACGGGCCCTACAACCCCTCCCCCCCACAACAACAAGGTGGTTCCCTTTCGGAGGGGGGGGGGCAGAATTGAAAATGAATACTGCACAACGACGAATGTTTCATACTCTTAATCGTGGTATCAACGGTTTCCTGGAGAATTTGGTTCCTTAAGCAAAATAGCCAATGAGAATGTTTGGGGGAGGAAATTTCTGACAAATACCCGCCACACTGGCCACTCACTTCTTTCAATAGCAATGGTTTCTAAGTAATCTCCAATGATCCTTGCTTTATGTGATGTGGCACTATCATCTGTTAAAACAAATGAATCACCAATTGCTCCAGCATATGATCTCAGATATTGGGCAAAGATGTCATCCTGATATCGAGTTGCATTCATGGTACCTCTCCCTGAAGAATAGAGGTCTGTCCATGACACTCCAAATCATGATTTCTCCTACTGTATATGCAGACTTTTGATCAATGCTACAGTCCAAAGGCATATACTCCCACTGATTTTCAGACCTTATCTCGTTGGGAATCGTCTCCATACTAAGCCTTGACTCATCGGAGAGGAGTACCTTGACAGTTCGATACCAAATTTCCTCGCCATATGATACGGACGATCGGAAGGAATCCACTGTATTGGTCTTCGCGCATAAAAGCCAACGTTGTGCAATCAATTTCTGACCGTTTTAGTTATTGGACACCAGAGCGTGTTTGCAAATGTCTAGAGCAGGGAGAGCCGTCCCATGGCAGAGTGGTTAGCACGGTTGGCTACTGACTACCTGGGTTCGAGTCCCCCAGATAAAGCATGGCTGTTTATGTTGTTTTTCTACTGAGGTCCCGCCATCCTCACAGACCTTCTACTATGGCATATAGACTGACAGGCTCCTGTCAGATCTCTGTGGCAAGCAGCTGCTTGAGGGGGTATTTATTTTTATTTAGAGCAGGGGCATTCAACATTTTTCACTAGCGGGCCGTTTTTTTCATTAATAGAGATTAAAAAATGGGAATCATTTCTCAACACTGAAAGCAAAACTGGGCCATAACATTAATTTATACTTTACTTCTACAAAGAATTATCGGTAACAAGAAGAAAAGAAATGTTATTGAAAGTCGCAAGTAATTTATCTATGGCAATGCTACCGGATAAATCTTCTAGTAACATTATAACAATCAATGAATGCTATCCCAATTGAATTTTGTTGCTCGTAACCAGCGTTGAATGGCTGCATTTTCTTTGCAGGTGCTATTAGAGAAACTTCTTCGTTCATGTCCGTGTGTGAGGACGATCTACGTCTTGTTGAGAGCCAAGGATGGGGTTGACGGACGACAACGCTTGGACGAGCTTTTGGCATCACAGGTGAGTGGCGTTCCCGTCGCTTATTGAAGATGCAATTCAAACAGGAAGTAGAGATGGGCCTGATTAAAATTAATACGCTCGGTAGCATGATATTTCTCTTATCAAGACTATTGTAAATAATTTCAGAAGTTTCTGCATATATGCAATATTTGCTTTTTACACTTATCAGTGCTGTAATCGCAATTTTTTGGTCAGTTTTGAAGGATTTTTTTTTTCTTTTCAGATCTATATTGAGAAACTAACGATTTTTTGAAAAATAATATTTCTCAATCAAAGGTATATACCCTCCCCCCTAACTCTTGACTACACCACTGCTTATATAACAACTTTTTTTTCATAATGACAATTATTAATAATGACTTTTTCCCTCCTGAAAGTCGGGAGTCTTCCCATGCCTGCAGGTTTCTCGTTATATTATATTTTTCCTATTTGGCATAGTGGTCAATGAGCTAACCATTAGGAAGCCATAGTGGTGGCCTCAACTGACCTAGTGGTTAGGGAGCTAGTCATTAGGAGGCCATAGTGGTGGCCTCAACTGGCATAGTGGTTAGGGAGCTAGTCATTAGGAGGCCATAGTGGTGGTCTCAACTGGCATAGTGGCTAGCCGTAATGGTGGCCTCAACTGGCACAGTGGTTAGGGAGCTAGTCATCAGGAGGCCACAGTGGTGGCCTCGACTGGCATAGTGGCTAGCCATTAGGAGGCCATAATGGTGGCCTCAACTGGCATAGTGGTTAGGGAGCTAGTCATTAGGAGGCCATAATGGTGGCCTCAACTGGCATAGTGGTTAGGGAGCTAGTCATTAGGAGGCCATAATGGTGGCCTCAACTGGCATAGTGGTTAGGGAGCTAGTCATTAGGAGGCCATAGTAGTGGCCTTAACTGGCATAGTGGCTAGCCATTAGGAGGCCATAATGGTGGCCTCAACTGGCATAGTGGTTAGGGAGCTAGTCATTAGGAGGCCATAGTAGTAGCCTCAACTGGCATAGTGGCTAGCCATTAGGAGGCCATAATGGTGGCCTCAACTGGCATAATGGTTAGGGAGCTAGTCATTAGGAGGCCATAGTGGTGGCCTCGACTGGCATAGTGGCTAGCCATTAGGAGGCCATAATGGTGGCCTCAACTGGCAGTGGTTAGGGAGCTAGTCATTAGGAGGCCACAGTGGTGGCCTCGACTGGCATAGTGGCTAGCCATTAGGAGGCCATAATGGTGGCCTCGACTGGCATAGTGGTTAGGGAGCTAGTTATTAGGAGGCCGTAGTGGTGGCCTCGACTGGCATAGTGGTTAGGGAGCTAATCATTAGAAGGCCAGAGTGGTGGCGTCGATTGGCATAGTAGTTAGGGAGCTAGCTACTGTTTCAGCAGGGCAAACTTTGTATGTTGTGTTAGCTCTGAGGCCGTGGTCAGCAGTAACTTCGCTGACCACGGCCTCAGAGATAACACAGCATACAAAGTTTGGCCATTTTGAGCTTATTTTGAAATTTGTAGAATTTTCTCTCGTGATTCTTAATGTAATAGCTTTTGGATGTTTCCATTTGTGATCGTTCACTTAAAACGATTTTAGAGGTTGAATATATTTGGCTATTTTTTGAGTAACATCAGTTTTTCTTTGTCTTGGTGGTTTATTATTTTTGCTTTTCTTGGTTTAATATTAATTATAATTGGTTGTTTGGGGTTTTATGGCGCAAGAGCAGCTAGGCTATATTGCGCCAATTTAATTATAGTAAGAAGTTTGCTAGTTTCTTCTGATTTCCGAAGTTAATAAGTATGTTTCCATTTGTGTATGATATTAGAAATGCCTTTAACCTACAAATAAGTCAAGTGTCATGTTCTGCTCTAGAATAAAATACGTCATGTTACTAAATCATTTCCTTGTATTTGTTCAGGTGTTCGAAAGGGTAAGGAAGCAGCAGCCAACCACTCTGACTAAAGTAGTGCCAATCAATGGTGACATCACACTTCCTGGCCTCGGCATCAGCCAATCAGACACCGCCATTCTGGCCAAGCACGTGTCTGTAGTATTCCATTCCGCAGCGACTGTCAGATTCGATGAGACACTCGAGTGAGTTGTTTAAGGAGGAATTACATTTTTACCATGTTACTTCACTGTTGCAATTTATTTTCCATATCATCCTTAAAATGTTTTATGCATATGTTTGAATGTTTGTATTTGAATCTGGGATAAGGCAGAATGCTTTCGTTGCGTCTCGATTAAAGTGAGATTAGAGATCAACGTCTGGACAAGCCCAGCTGTTTTTGTCCATTGCATTTGATACGATTTAATTTTGCCATAATGGCGGAAATGGTCCAGTCGGGAAGGTGCCAGTCTTATAATATAAGGTTCCCAGGTTCAGGTCCTATTTGTACCAGTGCCGAAATTTATCTCCGCGAATCGCCTCCCTACCATTGGTCAGAAAGGGTGCAAGTAGAAACGGAAAGACCGCCGTCCATCGGATCGGATGTTAACCCCGTGGTTGCCTGTGCAGGAGAGACACATTCTGTGCACCCTAAAGATACGCTGATTCAATTCATTGCATGCCATGGTTGCAAGACCTGAAGGACATTGCCTTGCACTCACTTCCTGGAGACTATAAGGAAAAAAAAAACGAAGAACAAGGTAGAAACAACAGAGGAAGAACACACTTTTAACCTCTAACTCAGTGGTTCTCAAACTTTTATGCTTCACGTACCTCCTGGAAATGTGTATGTAACTGGCCTACCGCTTGTATAGATAGATAAAACTATAGTTATAGTGTAACAAGGGGAATAAAATAAAACATATATACATATCTAGTCACTTTTGAGCTCTCACGGCGTACCCCAAAAAATTTTACCGCGTACCCCACATTGAGAACCCCTACTCTAATATATTTTTTTACCCATATACAGAGATGCTCAAAATTAAAGGATAATGAACAAAAGTGTAGATAGCTGAAAATGGTGTCAATAAATACAATCAAATATCGTGTGAAAAAGAACATATTGTCATATGATTGAGAACAGCAAATGGAATAATGACGAAATCGTAAGACTTCGTATGAGCATGAATTCTCATAATGCATGTGCTGGAATTAGGGAGCACGGGATGTTAATGAGACGCATGATCACTCCCGACAGCCATAAAACTCACGCAGTGAGTTATTATACTTTTAGGGTAATGAAGCGTCTCCTTCTCAAGAGCAGATCTGAGCTCATGGAAAGTTCTGGGAGGGAGCTGGGTCGTATAAATCGCCTCTCCAGGGCTATGGGATGCCCTATATGGATGCTCAATTGCCCGACCGGATCTAGGAGGGAGGGCAAAGTCTCCATGCCCTCCCAGCAGATCCTCACACAGTGTGTGGAGGGGGTGAGAATTTCGTCTCTATTCCTAATCAGTCAGAGTGCCTCCTTCAAATAAGTAAAGCTCTGTGTGGCTAGTCATCATGATGCAAGCCCAGACCATCACAGTCCGATGTCACAGCAGATGCAGATTGCACTGTCATGGTCAGTTCTTCCGCTTTGAAAAATTTATACGTACACCACATTTCACGTCATTTCCTGACATACTTTTCCAGATACAACACTTTTCTTACATTTTGAACAACAGTGTATATTACTGATTATGTTTTGGTGAGGAAACTGGTTTTAATTATACATCTTTGCATTTAAATAACTGAAAAATACATTTTTTTTTGGCGAATTTCTTTTCTAGGACTTCGGTTAATCTGAATTTATTGGGAACACAGAGAGTCATGCAGCTATGTGAGAAGATGACCGAATTGGTAGTGAGTATTACAAACAATAATAATCTCTTTATTATTAGCTGGTAACAATAATAGGAAAAATCCAACACGAAAAAAATACAAGACTGAAACAAAAAAACTATTTTCAGTTACCAACTTTTAGAAACAACTACGGAAAATATAAAAGATATTACAAAATACCACATACTTTTAACCTTTTACCAAGAGAAATATTTTTCCATAAACTCTTTTACTTTATTGAAACCCAAATTAAAAGTTGTCCTAAAAAATAGATTCAAAGAAACAAACAAAAACATTTACTATAGCCAACTGCTCAACTCAAAGAAACTATACAGTCGCTCAAAAAAATATCCGGACACTGTGGTTGATTACAGAATTCAGAAAAAATATCTGGCAACGATTTATTTTTAGAAATTAGTAATCTGACAAACTTCGTGTCACGTGACACGAAGGCAACGATTTATTTTTAGAAATTAGTAATCTGACAAACTTCGTGTCACGTGACACGAAGGTTGCCAGATCACTAATTTCTAAAAAAATCGTTGCCAGATATTTTTTCTGAATTCTGTAATCAACCATAGCGTTCGGATACTTTTTTGAGCGACTGTAGGTGGTCATATTATTTTGATACTAGATCGTGTGGGCTCACTCACGGAAATATTGAGCGTGTGCAGTAACTGCACACGCTCCAGTTTGCTGTGAACGGTAACTGGAGCGTGTACAGTTGCTGTACACGCTCCAGATATTTTTCCTGAATTCTGTAATCACGTGACACGAAGGTTGCCAGATTACTAATTTCTAAAATAATCGTTGCCAGATATTTTTTCTGAATTCTGTAATCAACCATAGCGTTCGGATACTTTTTTGAGCAACTGTACATAACTGAAGTAAAAAAAAAGATTTATTGTATTTTACCTAGAAAAATTTTTCTTTAGCATAAAATAGATTATTGTTAAACGAGAAACACTCTAAATATGAAATACCCTATATTTATATATACCACGAAATTCGTTTTTGAATCAGAAATTTTATTTTACTGTCAATGTTTTATGAAAATGTAATTAATTTCTTTGTTAAATATTACAAATGTCACATTTCAATGTCAATATTACATTCATCATATCTAAATGCCAAACAATATTAATGTCACATCAGATGAAAGAAGTCTTAACCATACTGTTGTAACAAATTATAAATAGAATTATTCTATATCCTGCAGATAAGCTTTAAGCTTTGCGGCTCACCTGTAACGATAAAATTTATTTGTACTATGATCAAAGAATAATAAAAAAAAAATAGTGTCATCCCACTTTCACTATGAACCAATTCTCTTCAATTTTAATTTTTATTTAACTATTATTTTTAACATTAATGATACGAAACGCATTTAGGGGAATCATCTGTTTAAGAGGCAGTAAAAGAAGGAGCAACTATAGCACTTCTCTTTATAGACACACACATAATTATTTCGTTATTAATTCTTTGCTTATTTTATTATTTATTGTAATCGGTTCGATCTAACTGGTGCGAATCGATTCGATGATACTGCTGTTAATATGATTATTTATAATTTAAAAACATAATATACTCTTTATTATCTAACATATATGGAACCGAGAAGGTTGGTTTGGGTTGTTTTACCTCTGAGCGGTACTTTTTTTGCACACCATGGGCTAAATGGCTAGGTCACAAGGACCCCGAAGGCTCAGAGAAGGTTAGGGGAGGGGACCCACTGGAACAGCTGTTGGGAGACAGATGGTAGCCTCTTGTCAAGGCCATCCAGCGTGTTCTTTAATGTGCACAGGGTATGGCTCTCCCGCACACGGGACCGGCTTAACGTCCCATCCGACGGACGGTGGACTTTCTAAGCCCATCGGTGTCACCTACTGATCGTGGGCAGGAAGTGGAAAGAACCGAGAAGGAATCTGGGTTCGAGATAAGGCGTAGGTGTTATCTTTCTGTTCGTCTCGCCTTCCTTACAAATCTTTATTACGGAGTGTTATTCTGACAGTTTCCCGTCAGACCTCTGTACCAAGTGGCTGCCTGAGTAGTAATTTATTTTAAATGCAATTAACAGTAATCCACTGTAAGTTATAATCTGCAATTCCCAGGTTCGAGTCCCACCTGGGCCAGAGTCGAGATTTATTTCCGCAAAACTCCCCGCTGATAGAGGACATCGATGAGCTTGGAAAGCCCGTCGTCCATCGAATGGGAAGTAAAGCCATGGTCCCGTGTGCCATACGCTGTGCACTCAAAGAACACGCTGGATAACCTTGAAGGAAGGCTACCATCTGTCTCTTAACAGCTGTCTAGTGGGCCCCTTCCCCCAACCTTCTCTGAACCCTAGAGGTCCTTGTGACCTGGCCATTTAACCCATTGTGTGCAAAAAAAGTGCCGGTCAGAGGTAAAACAACCCAACGTTGTGAGTATTTTTAATAAGTTCTATTAAATTTGTCCTTTTGATTATTTCGTCTTCAGCGAAATAAAGCGAACAAAAGAGATAATGCAAATATTGAAAAAGTGGTAAAAGAAATTTTTATAATGTAATTGATTTATTTTTTTGCAAAAACTAGTTTTTACGTTTTTACAGCCCTTTACTTGGTCTGTAAGGCTTTAAATTACTAACCATTTCATATCAGCCATATTACGAAGCATTGAATTGAAATATGGTATTCGAGGTTTACTAATGATACTAAACCAATGGTGGGAGAACATTTTTATCTCTGGGCCAGTAGCGATGTGCAATATTATTAGACAGGCTAACATTTTAGGTAAAACACGTAAAAGATTAAATAAGTAAAAAAAAATGTAACTTTTTTATTATTCGAGTCATGCTAAAGATAAAAGATTTAAATTTAATGCAGACTAAATAGCTTATGTATTAATGAAACTATAACTGTTAAATTTATTTTGTATTTTACTGGATTCACAAATACTTCGTGGGGGTTGTAGTTCGCCTATCACTGTACTAAACGCAAAAAATAATCGAACCTAAATGGTCCGCAACGCCATTCCTCTATATAGTTTTTCTTTTAATATCTGAGCTATTTTAGTATGTAATGAGCTGAAATTTAGTATTCACGGTTTACTAATGGTACTAAATCCATAAGTATATCGAGCCGGAACCCTGTTCCTGAATATAATTTTACCTTAATATCCGAGTTATTTTAGCATGTATTAAGTTGAGATTTGGTATTTAAGGTTTATTAAATGGTACTAAATCTCTAAATAAATCGATTAGAACGCATTTCCGATACATAATTTTTCAATCCTTTTTAATAGTATTTAAAACAATTTTTTTATAATTATCTTGTTATTCTGTCACTTGGTCTGTAACACTTAACATTTCAGTCATTTTAGCATATACTGAGTTCAAATTTCTTATTTAAAGTGGTTAATTGTACTTACTGATGAGATGTTTTTTCCCTAAACGCAATTACTGTTAACATTTCTTTAATATTTTATGATTGTACTTCCATTCTAGGCTCTGGTTCATGTTTCCACTGCCTATAGCTATTGCAATCGAGACGAGATCGATGAAATAATTTATCCAGAACAAGTATCTCCAGAGAAAGTCATTGAAATTGCACAGTAAGTGGAAGAGAAAAATCTGATTAGAAATATCATCATTTGGTGTTGCAGCTATTCTTCACTACTGATTTTACCGTCTCAATAGAGCACTGGCTCTCTCAGCTGGTGTGCCGTGAGCCTGTGCCAAGTATGCCGCGGTATTCACTTGAAAAAGTCGAAAAATAAGCTCAAAAATATTAAAAAGCCTGTAATATAAATTAAATGGGCACGAATGATTAATACATCAGGGAAAAACTGGTATATTATTATTTTTATTATTAAAAGATACTATTTCGATAAAATTGCTGGATTTTAAAAACACTCTTACAGAGGTTTTCAGTTGGTACCACGCAGCATACTGACATTCTACGAATGTGGGGGAATAACAAAACTAAGTGGATTCGATCTATCAGCACAAGAATTTTTTTAATTACTAAAATATATTACCTTTGGTGTGCTGCGACAAAGTGGGAACCCAAAACTAGGTGTGCCGCAAGGAAATGAATTCAGTGCTAGGTGTGCCGCGACGTGAAAAAGGGTGAGAACCAGGGCTGGATCGGGGGGGTGAGGGATCGGCTTTGAGAAAGCTAGAAAAGGGTAATAGAGGCAAAAATTATTAAACTTATGAATTTTTTTGCATTTTTTTTTCAAGAAATTTTTTAAAGATCTTTAAAACGGAAGGGGAAATGTTATACTATAATGGAAATCCAGTCTCTTATCCCCCCCTCCCTTTACTTTTTTCCAGCTCGATTGAGTTTCTTGCCGCCCCTCCCCCCTAAATTTCTACTAGACCTGGACCTTTTGAGAACTATGTCATATAGCTACGTGCTAAAGCGGTCTCTAGAGTTAAATGTATAAAAATTGTAATCCATTTTCTCTTAATATTTATATGTAATATGTATCTATGGAGAATACTAAATTCAGTTTTCATGTAATTCCAATAATACTCATTAAAGGCTTCTAGAATCAAACGTTACATGTAGAGCATATGAAATGTTGCGCATAATTCAATTAATTTGTGATCGGACCTGCAAAGCTACAGTTTATTTGAAGATTATGGCAGAACAAACAACTATGACACTCGGGAATTTGAACCCGGATCTCAATAGCTCCCACGTCACCGCGAAACCAACGCAAATACCACTGCGCCATTCGAAGTTAAAACTCCTCCCGAAATAACGTTTCACAGATCATTTAGATCTTCCCACTCAGGAGGGTTAATAGCCGTAATTTCTTCTGGGTTCCTTCACTTTTCTTCCCAGAGCGTGTGCTGCAGTTGGGGAACAGCCCTCTCTTATCAACATGGTGCTGCAGTTGGGGAACAGCCCTCTCTTATCAACATGGTGCTGCAGTTGGGGAACAGCCCTCTCTTATCAACATGGTGCTGTCCTCTCCTATCAACTGAGTCAACTTGGGAACTACTTGAACCGGACGATGCTTGGAAAACAATTTCGAATAATTAAGTGTCAGAGATTAAAAAATGACACTTATTTTATTCTATGACACTTAATAAATTACAGAAGGAAGCTTTTGACAAGGTCTGTATATATTTTAAAAACCTGTTTTACACATGATCATCTTTATGTTATTTCAAGGGTGCGAAATTTTAATTGCGTAAAGAATTCAGGGAGACTAACAAAGAATCCTGTATTAAAGAAAAAATTATAAAGTAAACATAGAGATTAACTCTATTCCAGGATTCTTAATTCCATTTTTACATATTTAAAAAAAAAATGATGTAAACGTTAAATTGGGAAGTACGAGAAAGACGAACGTGTCAGCTCTCCCTTCTAACAGATTTCCTCGGCATTGTTTCCTGTTACAATTTTTTTTAGAAAATAAACATGTTTATTAAAACGATTTTAGTTTTCCAAAATCAAGGAAAAAAGAAGTTCGTATTAATAAAAATTACAGATTGTTGAAGTACTATCACTTTTTAAAAACATTTAGTAGATCGAAATATCGGAAAAGTGGTCGTTCCTGTTATATTCAGTCTTTTGCCACTACATATATATAGAGAGAGATATTTTAGAGAGTTTGGCTATTTGACCACGAGCTTCTAAGCTGTAAAAGCTAAGACTACCTACCAAATTCGATATATCTTATAACTTAAATAATATAATGGTTTGGTTGTGTGACAAAACGGAATGGGCTTGGAATGAAATTGCATCTCATAAATAAATAATAAATAAATAAATACCCCCTCAAGCAGCTGCTTGCCACAGAGGTCTGACAGGAGCCTGTCAGTTTATATGCCGGAGTAGAAGGTCTGAGAGGATGGCAGGACCTCAGCAGAAAAACAACACACACATCCATGCCTTACCCGGGGCTCGAACCCAGGTCCCTTAGATCAGTAGCCAAGCGTGCTAACCACTCGGCCATGGGACGGCCATAAAACTAACCAGAAAAGAGACAGACTCACCAAAAAAAGTTCAGTCCTCACATTTGATCAGCGGTGAGCTATGAATGTTTTAACAACGGGCTATCTACGTTTGCAAATTTCTTTTGCGCATTTTTAAAAATAATTTTTCGTATTAAAACGAATGAATGTTAATTAAAAATAATTTATTCTAATTTTATTCAATTTAATTCGGAAATAATAAAGAACAGAAAAGTAATTACAAAAAATTCCATATCGAATATACTTCATTACTATTGGTTATCTTCTTCGGCTTTCTTCAATAGTTGAACGATGATTACGAAGGAAATATTTTGTGTAAAGACCAACATCAAATTGAGCCAACGATTTTCCGTTTAGATTAATTGACATTAAACCTGAAACATATTTGTCAGTCAAACCTGTTCTTTTTACTGAAACGATGTCATTCATTAATTACACTGAGAGCTCGCCCAGCTGCAGCGCTGCTAATTGCAATGGATTCAAGAATATTACTAGCATTTCTAATTGATTTCTGTATTCCATTTGACTCTGAAGCTAAAATGTCGTCCCTCAAGTCTCTAAAATCGTCAATTTTGTTTTCATATTTTTTTAAAGAAAATTTAAGTATCTTATTCCCCCCCCCCCTCTTTCCAAAAAGCCAAAACTTCTATTTCCCACATTTCCGAGTAGCATATGTTCAATATATAAAATATTTTAGCTTATTAATTCGTCATGATTTTTTTAAAAGGACGATTTTAATAAATAATGGGCTCTTTAATTTCAAATATTTTGTCAATGAGTTCTTGCGAGTCAGCTAAAACTCACCACTGCATCGGACACAATCGAATAAATGTTAAGAGACTGAACCAAGTTGTACCACAAAAAAAAATCGACGAATCTGGAGAAGGATTTCTCTTCAAGAAAGAAACCTTACCGAAAAAGAATGGTGATCTGGAGTTTTCTATTTTGACACAGCGAAATCAATTCTTACGGCTTGAAAATTGAAAGAAGATTTTACTGAAAACCAAGATTACTTAATCCCACTTTTGGTTAAAACCAAACGAATGATAAGATTTTATAGTAATGAAGAGAAAATTATACCTGATGAAATTTCCATTAAAAACTAAAAAATTTAAAAATTCTTTAAAAATTAAATTTGTCGAAATCTAATATATATGTTTTAGAGAGTTCGCAATTAAAAATTTGTGTCATTAATTGTTTCCTAATTTATTTGCATAAAAAATGAAAGTCAGGTAACCTAGGAATTCCCGATATCTATGCTAGAATATGAATAAAATGAAAAATTATAACTTGGGAATGCCATTAACTTCAAACCAATATTTCTCAACCGCTGGTCCGCCAATAACGGGTGGTGTCCATACATAAAATTTCAGAATAGATCCACTGCTATAAACAATTTAATCCTTCTTTCCCGTTTCGATTGGGGATAACTTGACGTTCCCACTACGATGTGCTAAGATTTACTCCGTTAACCTCTACCGCAGACCTCTACTCTCGGTGAGAAAGGTAATACAAATGGACTTGAAAAAGTCGCCGTCCATCGGATTAGACGTTAAATCATGTTTCTGTGTGTAGGTTAAAGAATTAATGGCTTTCACGAGAGTCTTCTATTTGTCTCTTAATAACTATCCAGTAGATCTCAGCTCTAAGCCCTTGGGGTCTTTGTGCCCTATGGGAAGTGCCACTCAAAGGTAAAACAGACCAATCTAACCTTTCTCCATCCCAGAAAAGGGAAAAAGATTGTAAACGATAATCCTCTATCTTCCCAACACTGAGGCCATTCATTACATCAAGTTATGCTTCATATGACAGTTGATGACGTTCAAAGTGGCCTACGGTATAAAACGCTCCACTGCAAAGCAGGAGAAAAACGGCCCAGAAAGTTTGGCGTTGGGCCCTTTGACCAAACATATAAATATTTCGATTTTCAAAGAACCTTAATTATGCTGCTCACAAAAATTAGGGGATATTTCAAAATGAATATGAAGCGATAATATATCCCCTAATTTTTGTGAGCAGTATATTTAAACTATCTAAAGAATTGCAGAATTGAATAGTTGGTGTTTATAACAATGATAAAGAACATGTTTGATAATGTAATATTTATTCTGATCACAAATTTTCAATTTTTTTCAGATGGATGGATAACGACCTGATCGACTGCATCCTTCCGCAATTGATGGATGGCCGCCCAACCACTTATCATTACACAAAAGCCCTTGCTGAAACTCTGTTGATGTCTGAAGGAGAAACTTTACCCATCGCCATTGTAAGACCGTCCATCGTCACAGCTGCTTATAAAGACCCAATACCAGTAGGTATTTAATAACTGTCTTCGCATCAAGAATGGTAGAAAAATAATTATCTACCTCGTAGTCGTGTAAAATGAGCTTCGATTTAGATATGCAGATTAAATAAAATCTGTAGTTTCTACAATTGTTTACTACCAGTAATACCCACTCCAAACGTTTGGCGAGTGTATTCACACCAAACGTGCGTCAATCGTTTGGTTATTCACACCAAACGTACGTCAATCGATAACTGAATTCACAAGGTAGGCGATGTCAGCACTCCAGAAATCTCGGACGCCTTTCGAGGGATCACTCCCGACCCACGGCACCTAGGAACCCCATTTATTACTCCAAGAGGGGCAGAACTAAGCGGACCACCCCACCAAATTCGGGACCGATCGCTCAAGTTGCCGCGGAACTACGGGGAAACTGCCAATTTCTGCCACCGATGATGTCATCCCCCACCCACGGAATTACGGCTAATATATATAATAATCCACGCCAAAAGTTTGGCGAGAAATTTACAGGTACTGAACAGACAAATGGAAACAGTTTCATGTTTATCTCAATAGAAAATCACATTCAGAGCTCAATAACTTCCTAAATATGATTTGTAATGAAAAATATGTCTAGGTTAAAGATCTCAATCCAATCTATCTAAATCTCGATTTTAAACAATATTTGTTCAGTATTAAAAGAGTTATGAAAGCTGAAATATTTAACAGGCTGCAAAAAATGACCTTCAACTACTAGAGTCAACTGTGATCATGGCATCTGCCAGTCTTGCCCACCCCTGCTGACGCCCAGGGTGTTTATCTAAATTAAGCTTTTATCCTTAAGTTGTAAAAACACATGCCGCTGTATTTAGGTAAGATGCAAAAACGCATATCTAAGTTACTACACTAATGTCAGTTAAAAATGTAAGTTACTACAGTAGTAAAAATGTATGTTTAAATTATACTACTATACTTAGGTAAGTTGAAAAATTTATATCTAAGTAACGCCAGTACACTTAAGATGTAAAAAATGTGTATATTAACTCCGCACTATATTTAGGAAAGTTATAGAAAAATTATATATGTCTTCTTTTTTCCGCAGGGATGGGTTGATGGCGTAAATGGTCCTTCTACGTTCCTAATAGCTGTGAGTATTTAATAATTATTATGCTAAAGGTAATATTAAATATATTTATATTTTGAATCAGAATATAAAATTAGACATTTGAAGCAATGTCGAAATTTGCACTAAAAACATGAACTGAAACCCAAATGTGAAAAAACACGATTTCCAAAAATTCTGTTCGTAACTAAGATGAAATTTGAAATCACGTGAATGATTTGTATCGTGCAAAAAAAAAATGTTTTTGATTTCTGCACTTCCTTAGAGGTAATTCCTAACAAAATATTTTTTATAAATTTTGACAATGTAAATTACCATTTAGAAGATGAATTATGTCTTCTAAACTTGAATGAATTATGTCTTCTAAAATTGAATCTTCTAAACTAGGGGGTTTCAACGTGGGGTAAAGTTTTTGGGGTACGCCGCGAGAGCTCAAAAGTCGCTAGATATATGTTATATATATATATGTTTTATTTTATTCCCATTATTATACTATAACTATAGTTTTATCTATCTATACAAGGGGTACGCCAGTTACATACACATTTCCAGGGGGTACGTGAAGCATAAAAGTTTGAGAACCACTGATATATATGTTTTATTTTATTCCCATTGTTATACTATAACTATAGTTTTATCTATCTATATAAGGGGTACGCCAGTTACGTACACATTTCCAAGGGGTACGTGAAGCATAAAAGGTTGAGAACCACTGATATATATGTTTTATTTTATTCCCATTGTTATACTATAACTATAGTTTTATCTACCTATCAAGGGGTACGCCAGTTACGTACACATTTCCAGGGGGTATGTGAAGCATAAAAGGTTGAGAACCACTGATATATATGTTTTATTTTATTCCCATTGTTATACTATAACTATAGTTTTATCTATCTATACAAGGGGTACGCCAGTTACGTACACATTTCCAGGGGGTACGTGAAGCATAAAAGGTTGAGAACCACTGATATATATGTTTTATTTTATTCCCATTGTTATACTATAACTATAGTTTTATCTATCTATACAAGGGGTACGCCAGTTACGTACACATTTCCAGGGGGTACGTGAAGCATAAAAGGTTGAGAACCACTGATATATATGTTTTATTTTATTCCCATTGTTATACTATAACTATAGTTTTATCTATCTATACAAGGGGTACGCCAGTTACGTACACATTTCCAGGGGGTACGTGAAGCATAAAAGGTTGAGAACCACTGATATATATGTTTTATTTTATTCCCATTGTTATACTATAACTATAGTTTTATCTATCTATACAAGGGGTACGCCAGTTACATACACATTTCCAGGGGGTACGTGAAGCATAAAAGTTTGAGAACCACTGATATATATGTTTTATTTTATTCCCATTCTTATACTATAACTATAGTTTTATCTATCTATACAAGGGGTACGCCAGTTACATACACATTTCCAGGGGGTACGTGAAGCATAAAAGGTTGAGAACCACTGATATATATGTTTTATTTTATTCCCATTGTTATACTTGAACTATAGTTTTATCTATCTATACAAGGGGTACGCCAGTTACATACACATTTCCAGGGGGTACGTGAAACATAAAAGGTTGAGAACCACTGATATATATGTTTTATTTTATTCCCATTGTTATACTATAACTATAGTTTTATCTATCTATACAAGGGGTACGCCAGTTACATACACATTTCCAGGGGGTACATGAAACATAAAAGGTTGAGAACCACTGATATATATGTTTTATTTTATTCCCATTGTTATACTATAACTATAGTTTTATCTATCTATACAAGGGGTACGTCAGTTACATACACATTTCCAGGGGGTACGTGAAGCATAAAAGGTTGAGAACCACTGATATATATGTTTTATTTTATTCCCATTGTTATACTATAACTATAGTTTTATCTATCTATACAAGGGGTACGCCAGTTACATACACATTTCCAGGGGGTACGTGAAGCATAAAAGGTTGAGAACCACTGATATATATGTTTTATTTTATTCCCATTGTTATACTATAACTATAGTTTTATCTATCTATACAAGGGGTACGCCAGTTACATACACATTTCCGGGGGGTACGTGAAGCATAAAAGGTTCAGAACCACTGATATATATGTTTTATTTTATTCCCATTGTTATACTATAACTATAGTTTTATCTATCTATACAAGGGGTACGCCAGTTACATACACATTTCCAAGTGGTACGTGAAGCATAAAAGGTTGAGAACCACTGATATATATATGTTTTATTTTATTCCCATTGTTATACTATAACTATAGTTTTATCTATCTATACAAGGGGTACGCCAGTTACATACACATTTCCAGGGGGTACGTGAAGCATAAAAGTTTGAGAACCACTAATATATATATGTTTTATTTTATTCCCATTGTTATACTTGAACTATAGTTTTATCTATCTATACAAGGGGTACGCCAGTTACATACACATTTCAAGGGGGTACGTGAAGTATAAAAGTTTGAGAACCACTGATATATATGTTTTATTTTATTCCCATTGTTATACTATACCAATAGTTTTATTTATCTATAGAAGGGGTACGCCAGTTACATACACATTTCCTGGGGGTACGTGAAGCATAAAAGGTTCAGAACCACTGATATATATGTTTTATTTTATTCCCATTGTTATACTATAACTATAGTTTTATCTATCTATACAAGGGGTACGCCAGTTACATACACATTTCCAGGGGGTACGTGAAGTATAAAAGGTTCAGAACCACTGATATATGTTTTATTTCATTCCCATTGTTATACTATAACTATAGTTTTATCTATCTATACAAGGGGTACGCCAGTTATATACACATTTCCAGAGGGTACGTGAAACATAAAAGGTTGAGAACCACTGATATATGTTTTATTTTATTCCCATTGTTATACTATACCAATAGTTTTATTTATCTATACAAGGGGTACGCCAGTTACATACACATTTCCAGGGGGTACGTGAAGCATAAAAGGTTCAGAACCACTGATATATATGTTTTATTTTATTCCCATTGTTATACTATAACTATAGTTTTATCTATCTATACAAGGGGTACGCCAGTTACATACACATTTCCAGGGGGTACGTGAAGTATAAAAGGTTCAGAACCACTGATATATGTTTTATTTCATTCCCATTGTTATACTATAACTATAGTTTTATCTATCTATACAAGGGGTACGCCAGTTATATACACATTTCCAGAGGGTACGTGAAACATAAAAGGTTGAGAACCACTGATATATGTTTTATTTCATTCCCATTGTTATACTATAACTATAGTTTTATCTATCTATACAAGGGGTACGCCAGTTATATACACATTTCCAGAGGGTACGTGAAACATAAAAGGTTGAGAACCACTGATATATGTTTTATTTTATTCCCATTGTTATACTATACCAATAGTTTTATTTATCTATACAAGGGGTACGCCAGTTACATACACATTTCCAGGGGGTACGTGAAGCATAAAAGGTTGAGAACCACTGATATATATATATGTTTTATTTTATTCCTATTGTTATACTATAACTATAGTTTTATCTATCTATACAAGGGGTACGCCAGTTACATACACATTTCCAGGGGGTACGTGAAGTATAAAAGGTTCAGAACCACTGATATATGTTTTATTTCATTCCCATTGTTATACTATAACTATAGTTTTATCTATCTATACAAGGGGTACGCCAGTTATATACACATTTCCAGAGGGTACGTGAAACATAAAAGGTTGAGAACCACTGATATATGTTTTATTTTATTCCCATTGTTATACTATACCAATAGTTTTATTTATCTATACAAGGGGTACGCCAGTTACATACACATTTCCAGGGGGTACGTGAAGCATAAAAGGTTGAGAACCACTGATATATATATATATGTTTTATTTTATTCCTATTGTTATACTATAACTATAGTTTTATCTATCTATACAAGGGGTACGCCAGTTACATACACATTTCCAGGGGGTACGTGAAGCATAAAAGGTTCAGAACCACTGATATATATGTTTTATTTTATTCCCATTGTTATACTATAACTATAGTTTTATCTATCTATACAAGGGGTACGCCAGTTACATACACATTTCCAGGGGGTACGTGAAGTATAAAAGGTTCAGAACCACTGATATATGTTTTATTTCATTCCCATTGTTATACTATAACTATAGTTTTATCTATCTATACAAGGGGTACGCCAGTTATATACACATTTCCAGAGGGTACGTGAAACATAAAAGGTTGAGAACCACTGATATATGTTTTATTTTATTCCCATTGTTATACTATACCAATAGTTTTATTTATCTATACAAGGGGTACGCCAGTTACATACACATTTCCAGGGGGTACGTGAAGCATAAAAGGTTGAGAACCACTGATATATATATATATGTTTTATTTTATTCCTATTGTTATACTATAACTATAGTTTTATCTATCTATACAAGGGGTACGCCAGTTACATACACATTTCCAGGGGGTACGTGAAGCATAAAAGGTTGAGAACCACTGATATATATGTTTTATTTTATTCCCATTGTTATACTATAACTATAGTTTTATCTATCTATACAAGGGGTACGCCAGTTACATACACATTTCCAGGGGGTACGTGAAGTATAAAAGGTTCAGAACCACTGATATATGTTTTATTTCATTCCCATTGTTATACTATAACTATAGTTTTATCTATCTATACAAGGGGTACGCCAGTTATATACACATTTCCAGAGGGTACGTGAAACATAAAAGGTTGAGAACCACTGATATATGTTTTATTTTATTCCCATTGTTATACTATACCAATAGTTTTATTTATCTATACAAGGGGTACGCCAGTTACATACACATTTCCAGGGGGTACGTGAAGCATAAAAGGTTGAGAACCACTGATATATATATATATGTTTTATTTTATTCCTATTGTTATACTATAACTATAGTTTTATCTATCTATACAAGGGGTACGCCAGTTACATACACATTTCCAGGGGGTACGTGAAGCATAAAAGGTTCAGAACCACTGATATATATGTTTTATTTTATTCCCATTGTTATACTATAACTATAGTTTTATCTATCTATACAAGGGGTACGCCAGTTACATACACATTTCCAGGGGGTACGTGAAGTATAAAAGGTTCAGAACCACTGATATATGTTTTATTTCATTCCCATTGTTATACTATAACTATAGTTTTATCTATCTATACAAGGGGTACGCCAGTTATATACACATTTCCAGAGGGTACGTGAAACATAAAAGGTTGAGAACCACTGATATATGTTTTATTTTATTCCCATTGTTATACTATACCAATAGTTTTATTTATCTATACAAGGGGTACGCCAGTTACATACACATTTCCAGGGGGTACGTGAAGCATAAAAGGTTGAGAACCACTGATATATATATATATGTTTTATTTTATTCCCATTGTTATACTGTAACTATAATTTTATCTATCTATACAAGGGGTACGCCAGTTACATACACATTTCCGGGGAGTACGTGAAGAATAAAAGGTTGAGAACCACTGTTCTAAACCATTGGGAAGTCATAGATGCATCAATCCGATACACCAATGAATAAAAACATCTCCACTGACCAAATATAGTAGCAAAACACTAACTGTCCTATTCACAATACAGGGGGGGGGGACTCAACGAACAGTCATTATTAAATTTATAAATGTTCTATTAACATTACCTGTAGCTGGGATAGTTTACACATAATTGCAGAAATTTTTGTGATTAATAACTTTTTAGACACATTTGGCTATCAATTCAGAGCTGCCAACAAGGAAAAAAATCAGCTTTTAATGTCAATAAGAATATTTTAATTTTCATTGAAATCATAGTTATAACTTGAAACCTCAATAAATATCGATGAAATAACAATAAGCAAGTTTTCGTTTTACAATTACTGATTGAACTAAACTAAGATAATTTTATTCGGTTGAAGTGTTTTTCCAATACAGAAAATATAATAAGGCGTTACTAAATTTTCTACCAGTTTTTTCTGCTGCAACTTCTTAACTCTTAATTACAAATATAGCCATGGCACAATTATGATTTTCATTCCTTTTTAAATGTTTCCAGGCAGGAAAAGGCCTCCTTCGAACCATGTTAGTGTACAAAAACATCGTTGTAGATTGGGTTCCGGTAGACTTGGTAGCAAATCTTCTCATTGCTGCTGCTTGGCAAACTGGCACAGAAAGGTGAGTTCCTATAACAACCATTTATTTTCACTCATCATTTATAAAACCTTTAACGAACTGTTCCCTTATAACAAATCGCTTACGAAGTCATGAGGTAGCCAATTTCGCTCAATCAGAACCTCCAAACAGGAGGGGGGGAGGTTCTTATAAGAGATCTAAAATTTGTCTACCTGCTTTGAAATCCAAAACAGTTGTCTTTGTATAATTTTATTTCAGCCCCATAGTATATGTCCGACACTAAAAATTAATTTAAAAGACAAAAACTTTTATTCCATATAGAATATCATTTTAACTTTTCTTTTTCTGTGGAATATTTGAGTAAAGGGGAAAACCCTACTCAAATCTTATTCTCAACTCCCCCCTCCCCCCGAACAAAATTCCCCCTGGGGTGAATTTCAATATATGCGCTGCCATATATTGAAAAGTAACTTATTCGAATTTGACTCCTGTTTTGGGCATTCTTATATCCACTTATAGATTGAATGTTACTTAAACATTTTGAAGAAAAACGTAACGAAGAATCTTTTACATGGTATATTTACTATGTTCCCACTTTAATATAAATATGTATAAATGCAGTGAAATTAATTGGTCTATTTTTAAAAAATTAATAGTATACTTCAAGAACAAAATCTAGGCTGGTTATTTCATTCTTGGAAAAAGAAATTATTGGAATGCCATTCAATCAGATTAATCTATGATTCACGCTTTGCTTCATTTTCCAGGATACGTCTCGGTTGAAATATAAAGTGCAATAAACATTACCTACTCGAAGATGCTGTATAATGCCGAGTGTATAATTTCATGGATCGAGGATTCAAGTTCTTTGCAACCTCAGGAACGTAACCAACTTGCCGATCAGTGTAAGCAAAGGCGTACTGATAGGCCCCGCAATCTCCGCGGTGCGGTGGCCCCACGGTTAGAGGGGTCTCTGCAAAAAAAAAATCTAAATATATGAATATAATTTATAAAAAAAAAGTATAACACTATTATTAAATAGTTATATAAAATATAACTATTTAAAGGAAGAGCCCGGATTTTTTTTCTTTTTTTTTCATGGTTTTGAATAAATAATAAAGGATTGAGAACAATCAGCGGCTTTTTCTTACTAGCAGGGCCGGCGCGAGGCAGGTTCAGCCATGGTTCAGCGCGTTCCCTGGAACCCTACCCACGAATCGTAAAATCATCGTAGAAAACGACGCCATTTTCCTATCTTTAACACAGCAGCCGACACAACGTATCCTCGTTCCTCTAGCTCCACGTACCATCACCAGGGCGCATGTCAGTTATTTTTCCAAGCCCAATAGTAAATCCAATCGCAGAATCTGCTAATCGATGACTAACTATTCTTTCAATAGAAAACGAAATCGTTCAATTTTTTATGATGTAATTAAAGATTTTGCGGCGAAAAATTCTGTAATATTTATAATACACTCGGTGTTCCTATAAACTGTATGTAGATATGTACCGCACTTTGTACTTATAACAAATAATTTATTATTATAAAATTTAGAAGTACATATAAATGCGTTTTTTTTTGGCCCGTCACAATTTTGGAACCCGACCCCGCAAAAGTTCACGCCGGCCCTGCCTACTAGATATTCCTCTCCTTCTTTTTTGTGCACAAGACCATGACAGCTGCGCGTGACGTCATTTTTTCCGTCCTGCTTGTGATTGCTCTCGATAAGTCCAACCTATTTAATTGTTACGACTAGAAATGTTTCCAATATTATCACCATTTGTTTTTAATTTTCCATATTCCTTTGTTGCTCTTATATCATTTTTTGCAATAGAGGGATAAAATTACTCATATTCAAAATAATTGAAACTATGCAAGATTTTTAATGCAAATTTTGTTCATGCCGGTCTGAAATAACTGAAGCAATACTTTATGAAGAAAGATGAAAATGTAATTCATTCCAAATTGTCGATTTATGTATTATAAAAACTGAAATATACGTGAGATATTTATAATGCAAACTCAAGTGTATGATGGTGCAAATGAAACGAAAAGCCCCCGCCTCCGCAAGACATTTTTTGCGGGGAGGCCCCGATTTTCCGGTATGCCACTGATAAAGGTCCAATATTGCATCCAACATGGGTGAAAGTCGGGTATCCGACATCCCACTCTCCAAACACTGAAAATAATCTTAATGAAACGTACGACGTCTAAAACTCCAAACGTCCAAAAGACATATTATTTTGCTTTTACATAGTTGTGTTTGCCCAATTTTTAAGCATTTATGAAACGAAATTAAACGGGCACTTTCAATATGTAAAATAAGCTACTCCTCACGCAGCCAATTACGGCAAGGTCTGGCCGGAGGCCTGTCAGTATAACACTGTCTGTGGGAAAGGAGACCTGAGCAGAGCAGAGATATACATTAAGAAAACGTCCTTGCCTTATACAAGACTCGAACCCAGGTACCCTTTTTCTGTAGTAAGCATGCCAACTGCTTGGTCACTACACAAAGTTGCATACTTTGATTTGTCGCTACCTTCCCAAAGCAAATTTCTGGGTGTGAGTTTTTAATACATGTTTATGTAAGAGCATAATACTGTATTTTTACAGTATCCCTTATACTGATGTTTATTATTTATCATTAGGATATATTAATTCAAAAAAATTAAAAGTCTCATACTCCAAAATACATTATATTTAGTATCTAAAGATACAGGGTAATTTTTGTCTATAGTTCACGAACGGTGGACATATTTAGAGAGCAAACGAGGCTTAGGCTCAAATATCGGATGAAGACATTGCTTCCCCCCATCCCCAAAGTTATATTATCTTTATGCTAAAGTCTCATATATTTCATAGGTCTATTTCTTTAAGGTTCCATGCCAGACCATCAAGCATGCCTGAGCCTCTGGATATAACATTAAAGTAAATAAACTAATACGGCGTCCTTTCCTAAATATAACGTAAATTAGACATTTTGTCCCTTTCTGGAAACCTATATGTTGGCAGCATTCTGAGAAATTTATTTATATTTTTGCTAAATGTGGAAGCGAATCTAGTAAAATAAACAGTCTTTCAAGTTGACTTTCATAATATTTGTCAAATAAATAGACGCTCAATATTCTATTTTCAGACCCAATACCATCAAAGTGTACAATTGTACTTCAGGGAGCTTGAACAGGGTGACGTGGTCAGACATCGAAAGGACAGCCTATCCTCTTATCATCCGGCATCCCAGTATGGATGTTCTACGATATCCTGGAGGAAGTTTCAAGTCGAACCGGTTCCTTAACACAATATCCATCAAACTGGAGCACAGTCTCCCAGCTTATATCATCGATATGTTTGCTTGGATGGTAGGTCACCAAACTGGGTAAGATATCACATTCCATATTACCTATCTTCCTATTGTTGTTTCTTAAATTGGTGATAGATATCCAGAAGCTTTCGAATTGTCTCAGATTAATTCTGTCGCACGTTTTAGATTGTTGTGATCAGATTTCCGCAGTTCCTTTACCTGGAATATACTTGAACTACAGAAATACTCGTGCCTTTGTATTGGAGACATAGCACTGATACGATAGTAATCTATTCGAAATCAAAGCAAGCTTTACAATGCATTTTTCTTCGACTTCTAGAAAAATGAGCTGCCTCTTAATAGACATCTATTCGATGTTCTTCTCGAATATTGTTCCGAGCTTTCTTATCTAGCATCAAAATCTGTCACTCAGGATTAACGCAAATCCAATTCTATGAAGCAAAGCAAAAAATCATGTCGCCTTCATTAAGGTTACTGTTCTGTAGTTATGTCTTAAAAAACTGGTCTCGCTACGACAAACAGAAATTCCACTATCGACTCGGTGAATAAAATGAATCACCAAATAAAAAAGAAAATATTCTATTCTCTTTTTTTAGTTGGCGTTTTTCGCAGTGACAAAGTTATGAAAGGAAAGGGGGGCTTACTAAACTACGATTTCAACTGATTTTCTTTTGCAAATTTCAGTTGAAGGTGGGAAAGACTTATCAGCTTCTATAGAAAGAACATCTGCATGCAAGAGTAACATCGAGAGTAACATGTATATAACAACTGTCGTAGTGACATATAACAACAGATCGTGCAAAGCAGACTCAGGAAGCAACACCTGAAAATTGTTCACTGATAATCAGAGAAATATAGGAGATAGTTTTCCCCCTTTGGAGAATTCTAGTAATCGGAAAGGATGCGAGAAATAATAAGCACTATACACTCAGCGGTCACTTTATTAGATACAGTTCCATATTATGTCAAAATTCATATACAGAACTCAGCAGTGTCATAAACAAGCTTTTTATGTAAAAACGTAACTGAAGATAATTTAAATATCTCAATCAAATCTATTTAAATTTCAATTGCTAAACAATATGCTTTCAGCATTTAAAGAATTGTGGAAGCTGAAACATTCAAGTTAGCTCAAGTTATTCCCGAAATATTGACATTACTAATATTACGCGAATTGATAAAAAAAATACTCTTACACGTGTTAGTAAAGTTTAATATAATGGTTATTGCTTTTGTTTCAACTTGCTTTTATTAACTTTTCAGAGCAATTATTTAAACTGGCATTGTTGCTGTTAAATCATAGGCATCGGTAGGAATTTTTTCCAGTGTGTGTGGGAAAAAAAAATATGTTAATAATACAACTAAGGACGCCAGAAAACAAAACGATAAATAAGGAAACTTATTATTGAAAATACACGTAAAAAGGTTTTTCATATTAAAATAAATGACATGCTTCCGAAACAAAACGTAAAAAAATCGTTACGTTTTGTTAAGGAAAAAAAATCTTAATTTTGATGTCTCATCATCATCATCCTCAAGCAGCCATGAGCTACGGAGATCCAACCAGACCGTGCAATTTAGATCTCTAAGCAAGTCTGTCCTCAGCTGCATCAGGCCACTGAACACCAATTCTAATAAGGTCCTGTTTGACATTGTCTGCCCACCGCATCCTTGGTCTCCCCCTCTTTCTGAAGCCTTTAGGCATTATCCATACGGGGAATACGTCTATTATTCAACATAATTTTTCGTTACATTTTTCGAAGGGGGAGTGGCAAGAGACATCGCATTTTGTACAGTTATCTCCCCCCCCCCCCCCCAACACATACGGCTGCCGCTCGTGTTAAATATTCCGATTTCCGTAACTCTAAATGACGAATGAGTATTGTTGAAAATTGAGATTGAAATAGATTTGATTGAGATTTTTAAATTATCTTCAGTCACATTTTTTCATAAAAAGCTTAACAAGAATTCTGTTGCGTTGTTTTACCTCTGAGCGGCACTTTTTTTGCACACAACAGGCTAAATGGATGTCAAAAGGACCCCAAGAGCTCGTGAAAGTTGCAAACCCACTGGACAGTTGTTAGTAGACACAGCAGCCTCTTCCAAGGCCATCCACAGCGTATTCTGTAACGTGAACAGGGCATGGCTCTCCTGCATTCGGAGACAGGGCTTTATACTTATCTTTAGGCAGACGGCGGCCTTTCCAAGCCTATATGTGTCCTCTTTCTGACTGAGGGCAAGGACGAGGTTTAGTGGAGATAAATCTCGGTGCTGGCAGAGATGGGACTCGAACCTGGGAACTGCAGATTACAAGCCAACCTGTGCCCCACTGAGTTCTGTATCAGAGTTGCTAACGACATAACATGGAACTGTACTTAATCAAGTGGTTGCCGCGTGTATAATTTCGAAAGTTTTTTTAAAAACATCACTAAAACGGAGGGTAAAAAACATATTGCACTATTTAGCGAGAGTAATTTTCTTTCTGATAAAAAAGAATGACAAATGGAGTTTTGTTTCGGTTTAATCTAATAATTTACCCCTCACTCTGTTTTTTTCTTTCTTCTTCTGGATTCGAGTCTGCCAATATTAGTGTAATCACATCATTGATTTTTATTTTCTCATATGTTTCATAATTCTCACAGTTCTTCATTTTTATCAGATTTGTAACTATGGTCAAGCGCATGGAACGGGCTGCTGGTTTTCTGGAATACTTCACCACCAAGGAATGGAAATTCAGTTGTAACAACACGTTGGATCTCATGGAGCAACAATCAGAAAAAGACAGAGAAGTAACAGAATTCCTATTTCAATTAAAAATACTTTTATTATACTCCTAAAAGGTGTTTTAATTATTGTGGATACTTTGACTAAAATAATGGTGAGGCTGAGAAGTAGCAAGTTTTAGCTGTAAGGGGCTGCATTAGTATAGGTTAACCGACCACACAATCAGGACTGGATCTAAGGGAGGGAGGTTTACCCCTAAAATAATTTTAACTGAAGAGAAAATTCTTTAAGGGTATAGGGACGCAATTGCAGTGGAAGGGGTGAAGAGGGAGAGAAGATCAAAACTTTTGCAGTAGGACCCCTTCGCCTAGCAACAAAGCACCAACAACGGATCCACAGAGCTGGATGTTGAAAGAAGCATTTTTAATTATATCCCCAGCACCTCATAGTTGGGTCCAGAAGTTACACAAGTCTCAGCACATCTTGTTAATGTCTCATTAGTCGAGAAACCATAGTACCCCAGAAAGAACAACACGTGACCACGTCCGGTGCTTTTTTCGAAGAGGAGAACTTTTCAATAAATAGCATTGACGACACCTAGATCTTCCATGTCAGGGCAGATTATCCAAGGCTTTTATTTTTAGCCTATTTCTTCTACATAGCGTTGGGATCACTGAGGCTTAGTTCAGCCTGTTTTTTGATCATATAGAGTGACTGTACCGAGGATGGGCAATTGCTCTTACTGTATATATTTTAATTATGCACTATAATCATTGTCTATATAGAAATATAAATTGCACATCTGTAAATAGTACACGAAAGAGTCTGTTATTAATCATCCACCTAGCCAGTTGGGTTGTTTTACCTCTGAGCGGCACTTTTTTGCGCACCATGGGCTAAATGGCCAGGTCACATGGACCCCGAAGGCTCAGAGAAGGTTGGGGGACAGATGGAAGCCTCCCGTCAAGGCCATCCAGCGTATTCTTTAACGTGCACAGGGTATGGCTCTCCCGCAGAGGGGCCACGGCTTAACGTCCCATCCGACGGACGGTGGCCTTTCCAAGCCCATCGGTGTCCCCTACTGACCGTGGGCAGGGCGGGGAATTTTGCGGAGATAAATCTCAATGCTGACCCAGCTGGGACTCGAACCTGGGAACTACAGATTACGAGCCTGGCGCGCTACCGACTGAGCCACCCCCGCCCTCACCTAGCCAGTAACTTCATGACGAGAACAGAGACAGATACCCTTCCACATATAACATATACCACATATAACAATCACACAGTGTCAGCCAAATAACCGTCTTCTACAAAGGGAATACGACCTGTTAATAAAAAAAACATCTCCTCAAGAAGCTGCTTGCCACAGAGGTCTGACAGGAGCCTGTCAGTTTATACGCCATGGTCTGTTCGGATGGTGGGACTTCAGCAGAAAAACAACACAAACATCCATGCTTTACCCGGGGCTCGAACCCAGGCCACCAACAAAACATTAAACAATTTGGGTTCCTGAATTCAACACTGTTAAGAAAATTCAATGAACAAAGTTATGCTATTAATCCAACATTCTCTTTAATCAGCATGTCTTTTATTTCAGATTTTCAACTTTGACGTGAGGCCAATTGAATGGACACCTTATTTGGAAGATTACATACTTGGTATAAGAAGATTTATTCTTAAGGAAGATGAATCCACGTTACCTGCAGCAAGGAAAAGGTTGAATAGGTAAGGAGCAGCACTCTCCTAGACTGCCTCTAAAACTCTACTCGGTTCTTTAAAATTACAGTGCTTCAAAAGACTGCAGAATTTTATAATCTGTAACGTAATTGCGTGTATTGCAAAAATACTTACAGGATTTTTTGGATAGATTTGAAGCTTAATGCATTCCTTGAAAGGACTACTTGGCAGCAACAGTCTGAGACTACAAGCATGCGGGAGATGGAGAGTTTACGACACTTCAAGCGACTGTCCTAGTTCTGTTTCAAATCGCCACTAATCAAACGAATCGAATCCGGTAATTTTAATGAATAATGGAGCTCGATTAATGTATTATCATATGTAGGAAAAAAGGGATAATACTATACTAGTTACCTCACTACATTTGTCGGTTGTTGAAGTGATTTATGACCATCAACTCTGGCTGAAATCTGTATTGGAGTCAAATCATACATTTTCTTTGCCTAGGTCTACTTTTATTTATATAAACCTCTTCACCAATTTCCAGTTGCTTTAACAACTGACAGACTCGCCAACTTTGGACACTGGTGCCCAAAACAAGCATAATTCACAAATGTTAAATATTTCTCGAACAATTTAAATTACACTGGTTTTCATAAATTACGGAAAATCCCCCCCTATGTAAGTCAATGGGAAGCTAACGTCAAAGCTTTATAACTTCTAAAATAAGAGTTTTAGTTTTGAAAAATATGATTGCAGATAAAGATCTCAATCGAATAAATCAGTATCTCGATTTTCAACAATATTCGCTCAGTATTTAATGAATTATGAAAGTTTGAATTATTGAAGCGATAACAATGCCAGCCACAAAAATTGACTCCAGAAGTTAATTAAAACTTAGTAATAAGTATTGTATCAAAGTGTTTATTAAAAGAAGTTTGTATTTTAGAACTTTGTGTAAAGAATTCTTTCACTATTCAGTTTTGTATAAGTTTCTTAAGACTGACATTGCTGTTTTTAAATATTCAAACTTCCATAACTCATTAAATACTGAACGAATATTGTTGAAAATCGAAATATTGATTTATTTGATTATCTTTATCTGCAATCACATTTTTCAAAAAAACAACCTTATTTTAGAAGTTATAGAGCTTTGACATTAGCTTCCCATTGACTGAATCAGTATTTTCAAGACTGGAGAACTCACACAGGAGACATTAGTAGTAGATGAGTGCAAGGTTATCCAAGGGTGAGAGCAGTGTACGATGGCTGCTCTCTTGCACTAAGAGACTAATGTCGTAGGGCTAGGCCAGCCAGGCAACCCTCTTTGGTGCTTTCTGCAGCCACTGGGATGGCAGTTTTGAGGTAAAACATGAGGCTTCACCGAGAGGGCTCTATGCCACAAGACGATTTGCATTCCCTTCAATTCCCCCCTGGATCCCAGATTAATGGACATGTGCTCTTCACCTATGAATGACGGTAGTCTTCACTAATTCTCAATGTGCTTTTCTGATCTTGAGAGAGCAAGGAACTCGTTACCATCTAACATCAGAGAACGATATTACTGTGGTAATGATTTCATGGTCTGTGGTGGCATTATGTAAAATGGATGCACACTGTTCCACATTTTTGCTAGAGGCACCCTGACTGGTTGAATGAAAAGGGACAATATCCTTCAGCCCAATACAAAACCTTTCAAGGCACTGTTGGCCACAGTTCCTTTTGATGGACATAATGCCCGCCCTTATAGCGTTCATACAAAAAAAAATTCTTGAAAGTGGAATGGCCAGTCTATTCTACAGATCTAAACTTTTAGATTTCTTTTATTTTTAAAGAATAAAAAAATTTCATGAATGAAAATTTCAAAAATTTAAAGAATAATAAAATTTCTTTTATTTTTGATAAAAAATATAAAATAATAATGATAATAAAGGCTTTTTTTTTTCTTCAATTCAATGCATTTTAGTTTAACATCTCAAAAAAAAACATTAAATTTCTAGAGGCCTCCATATGTTTAATCTCTGCTGCTGGCTTTCTGTGAAGACGGGGATGTACCTCCAGATCAGCCTGGTAAACAGTACGTCAATGTGTGATGCTTGCAATAATTCTGGATGAGTTGAAACTCTTGAGAATTATTGAGTTTCAGAAGATCCAATGTTGAGGGAAGTTTTGACTTGACTTGCAATAACTGTTTGGGTCATTCTACTCCATATTAACCTATTCTGCTGAAACAGGTCCCTTAGCTATGACCACTCACATCACCAAGGTATTAAACAGAGCTCAAACTACCAAATGTTACTTGCAACCTATAATGGGCAGAAACTCAATTATGTCCAAAGAAAATAAACTTCTGTTTTATAAAACCATTCTCAGACCAATCCTCGCTTATGCTTCCCCAATCAGGGTTATACAAATAAAACCACCCTGACAGCCTTAAAATGTTTCAAAATAAAACTCTAAGGACAACCATGAATGTATCACGGTGCATCAAAAATTCTAACCTCCACAAAGACACAAACCTGGCGCATATTTTCATATATTAAAAAACTCGCCCAAGCCTTCTTTGACAGGTTAGGAGTCAATGCTATCGGTAACCTCCATAATTCAATACAAGCATAACTCAGAAAATTTTAAGACCAAGATTACTTGGACACACCTAATTTTTGAAGAAAACTGGAAGAGAATTGACCAGTCAAAAACGCCTTAGGGCCCACAAATTGGGGTTTAACCTTACCATGCGAATTTTTGATCTCACATATATCAGTGCCATATTGGCCAACTTCCGATGAAAACGATTATGCGTATACTGATACCCAGAGCTCTGCAGTCATTTTAGATCTCAGCTATGATCACTGCTGCATTCATTTACGTAACCTAAGGAAATCATGCGATTAGTTTGCTCCTTGCCTCACTGTTTATTGCACATTATATTATAACAATGCATCGTCACTCCAAATATCAGAATTAAATTTTTGAGATCTTCCAGAATTTGTATATTACACTTAACATTTGGACACCAATGTATGAAAGCAAACTAGATAATATTGAGTTGGGCTGTTATACCTCCGAGCGGCACTTTTTTTGCACACATTGGGCTAAATGGCCAGGTCACGAGGCCTCTGACAGCTCAGAGAAGGTTGGGGGGAGGGGACCCACTGGAACAGCTGTCGGGAGACAGATGGTAGCCTCCCGTCAGTCATCTTGCATGTTCTTTAACGTGCATAGAATATGGCTCTCCCCCGCACATGGGACCGCAGCTTTAACGTTCCATTCGACAGGCGGGGAGTTTTGCAGAGATAAATCTCAATGCCATGAGCAATGTGTTATATTTATTCACCGTTCTTAAAAAAATTCTTAAATTTATATGGCAGTTTTTTTCCTAAAACTATCAATTATTATTGACAGTAATGCACGATCACTGCCTAGTAGAGTGAACTATGCATATAAGAGTAACCTCTTTGCACACCAACTGTTTGCGTCTTTTCAAAAGCAGTGCCATTCTTCTCACTAGTTCGGCTATTAATATGCTTTCGGTTTTTTGCAGTAGCAACAGATACGTGTAAAGAAGTGGGGGGATGTCTTTGTGCTTTGCCAAAATGATCTGGGGAACGAAAATGTTTGAGAATCATTGATTGAGGTTTCATCACACCTCATCTAAAGAAATGGGTAACATTTACTGAAAACGAAGTTAACATAAAAAAAACACAGAAAAATATAATATCACAACGGAAAAGACCTTGTTCAGAAAATATGATCAAATAACAAAAAAGTTCTGTCACTGAGCAATAAAATTCAGCAATTTGTATAGCAAAAGGTTATCCAGGTGAAACTCAAAAGCTTTTCAGAGCAAGAACATAAATACATTAGGCAAAATTATACAAAAATGATTTTATGCATGGTTAAATTGTATTTTAGGTAACTTGTGCTTTCTATAGAAGTTAATTATGATTAGAGATGCATCAAGCGTGAAAGCTTGATGCATCTCTAATCTTGCTAATGGCCAAAGTTATTTTGTTGTACAGAGTCTAATGAAAAGACGACCCTTTCAAACAAAAAAAAAAAATTGAGGCATTTCCTTTCTATGAGAAATGGTAAAAATTATTCTTTGCAATCCCATTTATACCGGCTCTGGCTACAGTGTGACTGTGACAGGAACAGTGAATTAATTGTATGATTCAAGGAACACTATTTATTGAATCATATAATTATTATATATTACTGCCATATTTGATTATATGTATTCTCCTTTCATATATTTTACTTTCTTTCAGAATATACTACGCTGGTGTGGTAGCAAAATATCTCTGTCTATTTGGATTCATCCGTATCCTTCTCACAAAGACTGACATTGCCAATCAACTCATGTGGTCACTTCTGGGTCTTGTCTTACGACTCATGCAATATATGCCTAAAAGTTGGATTAAAGCTATTAGTTAGTACAAAGATTTTGATGCAACAAACAGTTGAAACTGATATTATATTGTAAAACGTTTTCTTAGATGACTATTTTTTGAAAACCTGTTATCTTAAAAGTGATGCAACAATTAAAAAAAACTGAAAATTGTATATATATAAACAATGGATTTAGTGAATGGCAGTATTTCCTGTTACCATATTTGAAACACTTAATTTTTACGTCATATATGTATAATTTCTTCTATTTTTCATGTTGTAATGGACTTTCATAAGACAAACCATATTTTACTTTTTTATACAAATTTACTAAGAATTTCATACATTATTAACTTTTATGTAAATTAGAAAAATTGTTATTAATTTTGGAAGAAAGTATTTTTCTATGAAAATATATTTTTTCTCCTCTACATGAACTACAAAGTGTAACAAGAACTCAAGATGTAGAAAATGTAATATTTTCTTACTAGAGCACACAAGTTGTCCTACAGACGATATTTCATTACTGATTTAAAATTAACTTTTCAATTCTAATGATAATTTTTTACAGAGATACTCATATTTAATATTTTGTCTACTAATTATTCTCAAGATCTTATAACATCTAAGAATTTTGGAAATTTAAAGCGAATTTTCATTGCAAGAAAATTATATTAAAAACTAAGTGAAATGCATGTTTCAAAAACAGCTATTAGTATTAAAGATTTTCAATAAAATTTAAAATTAAAATAAATGCTTATAAAATTTATTCTACATAAATCTATAAAATATGTACTATCTGGATAAATAATTTTTTTCCCTCACTGGTTTGATGAAAGTATGAATCGTGGGTGCAGCTAGGAATTTTACTGGGAACTGTTATGGGACTTAAGAGCATCCTATTATTAAAGTCAGAACATACTATTCATTGACTTGAAGATGACAAAATATATCATTGGTCACATGTATTTATGTCATAAGGATGGGATACACATAAAACCCAGCATGCCCTGGCTGTATACTTGGTGTTACAATGTGTTTTAAAGTGTGGTCTGTATTATTTTTAATACCAATTTAGTATCAAAATGTAATGATTCAGATGTACAATAAAAATATGATTTTTTATACATTTGTCCACTTGGTTTTTAGTATATGGTCTATTGATTTAAAATATTGTAAGTTTAATTCATTGAAAAGTTTAAAGAAAAAACGAATTTTATCATAATGTAACTTTTTTTTTTATCTTCCACAACTAAACAATTACTCCTTAGGATAGGAGTTTATGACCAGTAATACTACTTCTATGGATTGTTTTACTTTAATATTTAGTTTCTTTCTACATAGATATTATTTCATTTTGATCAGTTCCTGTCATGACTATGAACTGATGCAAATGAAATAATGCAATTACTGAGGCAAAGTAACACTTTAAATATTAAATTAGAAGATATTTTTCAAACAAGCAAAAAAATTATTATACAGAAATAGATCTTTACTGTTGGAAAAATAATCTTTCTATAATGCAAAATTAATGAGTGGATGCTGTAACTACAACCCCCCCCCCTATAATTATAGAATAAAAATTATTTCAACAAAAACTTTACTTGAACCTATAAGCAAATGGAACCACACTTCCAAATAATTCTGAACTTCAATGGTATACTGGATTATATAAAGAAATAAACAAATGGCATTTCTGAAAAAGCTTTTAGGCATATCATGATTCTGAATCAATTTAATGTTTAACATCTTACAATCCATTTTAATGCAGAAAAAATAGTTTACAACAGACTAGCTGATATAATTTGAAATAACTCACACAAACTTCCTTTGACATAGCAAAAAATGCATGATTACATAAACAGAATATAAATATTAAATCAACTGCCTATGAATATATGAAAGCATGAATAGTTGATGAGTGGTATGTTATGTGCGCATACAGTGGAAGAAACAGGATACAGCTATACTTAATATGCACACATACATACACATATAAACACACATATAATTTTTCATACACAACTGAAATATTAACATTTTAACAAATATAGGTAAATATTACCAACAGATATACATTCAGACAATTCTCAATGCCACATCAATGCCACAGTAAAAACAGTATGATTAATATCGATGACATGAGTTGAAAGACTGAGTAAATACATGTTAGATTTATGATTATACCATATTTGCTTCTTAAATGGTTTATCTGATTTCAGTGAACAGAATATTTTATTATATGAAGAGTACAATTAAAACAAGAAAAAAATTTAAATGCATTAAATTACTATGTTAATATTTTCAATTAATAGAACTTAAAAAATCTTAGCCTTGTGTAACCTGAACAGTTGGATTCATGATCCATCAAATACTTAGCAATGATGTTTGTACACCTTAATTCCTGGCTACTTGGTACAATTGTAATTGCTTACATACTTGCTAAGATACTGTCAGTTGGCAAATTGGATATGTGATCATCCCTTTTGCAAACTCTAATATGCCTAGGAGTGGAACGTCATCAGTGACATAAGAGAAAATATCAAGGCACCAAAAATATATAAATGAAAATTTTAACATTTTAAATTGTTCCCCAAAAAAGATCATTTGTAGATAAATACACAAATTAGATTATTCAACTTTTTGAAGCACTCTTCTCAGTGTCTGAATAAAATGAGCTATATGTTTTTAATAATATATTTGACAATTTTACTGTTCAGATGGACATATTATATTTGACTAGTCAAATGTCTAATCTTAACATTTACACTAAAATGAAACAACTAAAAATACAAAATTAGACCTAGGAGCTTAAATAGAAAGTCCCCCTCCCCCAATGGTTTTGAATTCACATCCCCTCTGTCTAAATTAGTTTTTCACGTTAAAAGATAGAGCTCCAAATCCAGCAATTCAAGTTCCAACTGTGGCAAAACTGGCATTTCATAACTGTTCAATTATCCATATGAATTCCATAAAAAGATTTTGCAATAAGCAGCAAAACATTTAAAGCAATTGAGTAAACTTTACTTTAGTAAAACTTTACTTTAGAATCTACAAGTAGAAAAGTCAATGTGAAATTCACTATCGAAACAACAAAATAAATTATAAAAATAAATTGTACATACTGAGTATATTTACTCCAAATCAATGGATGATTATATCTTGTATCAGAATACATTTTATAATCTTTTACCAATTATAAGCTTTTAACTTTACAATTGAAGCAAAAAAAATTTGAGAAAATTGTAGATTTTTTAAATACAGCTTTCTCACAAAAATCTTTAAAAATTATCTACAAGACTAGATTTGATCATGAAACAATCACTCCATATGAGGGAGCTTATCGTTTAGCCTACTTCAAAGGTTCTTTTCTACCACACTTAAAATTTTTTTTTGCTTTTATTACATAAAGCTTCAAACAGTTTCAGTAATTCTTCTATTGTGTAGGAAGCACAAAAACATTAGTGATGGCAGCTTGCCATACCATTAGCCCAATCAGCTAAGGCACCTGCTTTTAGTCTTGACATAATTTTAGTGATTAAATTACTTCAATTGTTTAATGCAGTGCTTATATCTTTTGTATTAAAAATTCATTCAACCAAGAAACCTAGGCATGATGAAGAAAGCTATAAGCAAGAAGAGTGGTGACCATAAAATTATATTTCGTACATATTTCTACTAAATGAATTGCCATTTACATTTAAGGAAATGCTAAATATGTAAATTTACATTTAAAGAAATTGTAACTAGTTGATTAAAATGCTATCAAAAATACCACATTACAATGATTCCCACAATAGCACACCAATAATTCACATCTGTCTTAGAAATTAGTAATACATGTCTTCTAAAATGTTTTACTGAATCCTAGGATTTAGAGAAATTTTTACAGCCCTGATCTAATGAAAAGTAATGCAGAGAGGCAATGTTTAGCAAAATTTCTTCCAGAGTAAATATGTAGTGCTATTAAAGAAAGGATTTTAAAATGCATAAAAGAAATTTATATCAAATGCATACATATCCTATTTATTGATGTAAAATCATACCTTTTCTTTGAATTTTTCAACCAAAAACTAAAATGTGAGAATCACGTAAGAAATTGTACAACTAAGTATCTACATGACTGACATTAGTAGCAAAGGGAACTCCAATTGAAACTTATGACAGAGATATCACTTTTTTCACTTCCAGTTATGGACAAAGTGGTTCCTTTATACTGACCTTGATTTTCTTTTTGCATTGATTGCTTATTTTTAAAATAAAAATTTCTCTTAATTTTATTAATCCACTCTTTAACAACAGATTATTAAAGTATCATTATAGTTTAAGAACTGCAACAAAAGTGAAAAATAAAACCTCAAGAACTTTATTTACAACAGAGTTATCCAATAACATTACCACTCAACAAGTGGTGAATCCGTTCTCACAATCACAGAATAATATTTTGTGATTTGTGTTGAAAATTTAATTACATACACGTTGTGTAAAATTAAAGTATAAACCAGAACTGCTATGTAATATACATTAAAATCTCTCTTAAATGGAAAATCTTGCTGGCACCACCAATTAAAATTAAGCTAATTAGTAGAATGTTTCTTAACCAGAAGTAGAAAGGAAATTAGTACACGAAAGTTTTTATGTTTATTGCTGACACTCAATAGACACGTATCATATGAATTTCCAAAATAGTTCTAGAAAAAAGTTCCAGATGAATATGGGGAAATGCTTTTCCTTGTGGGAAGAAATTAATTCTGTGTAGAAAAAGAAAATATTACATCTCACTCTGTCATTGAGGATGAAAAGGGGTAATGTGACTTAGGTTTTTCTGGCTGGCATCACTGCTCACATGAATTAACTGAATTTTAAACTAGAGGGGAACAGAAAGATAATTTATAATTTGCCATAGAATGTTCAAGAATTTATTTTCGAAACTGAACTCTTTATGGAACATTCAAAAAGTTTAAGATTTCACATGCTTTCTAAGCATGGCAGAATATGCAGAAATCCTCATTTTGATCTTCAATGCTATGTAGATTAGTTGCAGAATCTAGTACAAAATTTTTGACAATGTTTTTCAGATTTTGAAAAGAACATTTTTTTTTCTCAATTTATGAAAGATCTATATTACTTTCGCATCCATAATTCTCAACTCTCTCAAGTGCTCATGTCTGTTTTCTTTAGATAGGTGCATTGTTAAGTTAGGTGTGCCTTCAAAACTAGATCAGTCATTTGAAAAATGATTCAACCAAAAACTCAAATGTGTTATGATGCGGAACTGTATTTTGAAAGACAATAAGTTCTCAACAGAATAACTTCAGATTTGTGTCTGATCAACTTCGCTCTGTGAATCAACATTTTTAGCAGTAGAATTAATAAAATCAAAGTACAGATCCTCACTGAAAATTTGGAGGTGGAGTTAAGGTATACACTTAGTCTAGATTTTACACATAATTTCAGTGCAATGATTAGTAAAAAAATGTCAAATATTGTATTCAAATTTAATAATTTTTTTAAAATTTGAATGCAGAGTAGCAGTTTAATGAATTTAACCTACAGTTTAAAGCAGTGGTTTAAAGCAGTGTCCCATTCTCCAGCCAAAAATATGATGTGTCACTGAATCAAGTGTTATATATTTAATATAGTTACATTTTTTACAACTTCACATCATATAAATTGTAACATATTAAAACCAAAAAAACTTTAAAAAAAAAAGCTTATTATCAATATTATAATCTTTTGTCTTTTCTTCATCCCAACCAATTTGTCAGTATCAGGTTGTAATTTTATGTTGCAATAATCACCAAGTTTTTAAGATTACAATCCATAAGTTGAGACTGCTGTTTGTCTTTGATTTGCTTCATTGATGAAACTCCTGTTCACAGAAATATATATATTGTATAAACTGAATGGACAAATTATTAAACACATTCCAATAGCAATATGTAAAGCAGAAGTATTGTGTCTAATCATATGGGAAGCTGAAACTGGCAATGCCTATAAACAGAACAGGTCTCTATGCTTTGGAAACCAGTCACAGAAAAGTAATCATGGGTAAAGGCAGCAACATAATCAGTTTGACCATGCCCAGATATTAGGTGCGAGGAAGGCCAGTTGTTTAATCACCGCAACTGCTGAACTTTTGGGATTTTCATGTCAGACAGTCACATATGTATACCAAGACTATGTGCACCATGGCAAAATTTACAACCAGTGGGAGAAATGTGGACGCAAACGGGAAATTTACTTTCAAGGTGAGCACAGACTGCCCCTCATCATTACAAGGAATTGCATGGCTACTGTGCAGTAGATAATGTTGGAATTCAATGATGGCACATCCACAAGCTTATGCACAGACTATCCATCATATCATGGAAAAAATAGGCTATGGCAGTTGACGTCCACATCATGTCCCTTTGTTGACTGTAAGGAACTGAAAGATTAGGCTGCAGTTTGCAAAGACCTATCAGAACTGGAGTGTGGAGGACTGGAAACACATAATCTAGTCTGATGAATCACAGTTTCAACTCTATCACGTCGATGGGAGAGTGCTTGTATGGCTAAATAACATAAAGCGATGGACCCAGCTTGTCAAGTTGACTTCCATTACCAGCACAAGGTATGTGAACATCCTCGCTGGCCATCTACACCCATTTGTAACGATTCTCTTTCCACACCATGACGCCATCTTTCAACAGGACAATGCCACACCGCATACTTCCCGAGTGGTGACCAATTGGCTCCAAGAGCATTCAAGTGATTTTACACACTCTAATGGCTCCCTTTGATGGCTGGACCTCAACCCCATTGAGAATTTGTGGGATGAATTGGAAAGATTTGTTTGAGCCTGCCAACCCCCACCGGTAACTGTAGATGCTCTATGACAGGCAATCCTCGCTTCATAGATGGCAATACTACCTCCGTGTTTTCAACACCTCATTGAGTCCTTACCAAGATGTCTGGCTGTTGTTGTGAGGATAAAAGGTGGAGCAACAGGTTATTAGGCAGGTGTATATAATAATTTGTCTGGAGCAACAGGTTATTAGGCAGATGTATATAATAATTTGTCCATTCAGTGTATATCTAAAAATTCTACATAGAAATGATATTTCTATCATAATCACGTGAAATAGAAAAAAAAAACCTGATTGATGGAATATATTGAGATGAACAGGGTGAATTCAGAATTTGATAGTGATCTCAAAGTCTCAATTTTTACTCTCATGTAGATTCTTAAAACATTTTGAATATTATAAAGAGAGTAAAATGTCTTGTAGAAAGAACAGTTTTCAATAAGCCAAAAATCTTTATATCGGTCAAAGTGAAGCCCTAGCCTAATCTTGCATTAAGCATAATTATACAGAGATATAGCCTGGAAGCTAAGATTTGGTCTTTGTGTCAGTACCATTTTAAAAGGCTTACTAAAACCAAGTGTTTTAAATTTCATATTGAGCCCTTGGGATTCCTTGTGACCTGGCCATTTAACCCACTGTGTGCAAAAAAGTACCACTCAGAGGTAAAACAATCCAACCCAACCTTTAAATTTCATAAATTTTTGAACTGAAACATTAATTAGCATAATAGGTTTCAGGTGCAACACCAGTGGGAAGGGAGAGAAGGAGGGAGGGAAGGGAGATGTAATTTAATTGTGCTGAATATACAGTTGAAAGTTCAATTCTATTTTATATACTAGTATATTGCTCTCTTTAATAATACTGGGCCATTTGAGGATTGATATTACAGTCACTGGTTCAGCATTGAAATTAGTTACACAAGACTGTTTTGTCACCTTCTCATTTAGTTCAGTGATTAGCTAAAGCATAAAGCTCAAAGTATAAGATTGGGGTCTGAGATGGTCAGAGATATGAAAATATCAGATTCAGAATGTTCTGGTTATCTGGACTTAAGGGCAGATACTGTTCAAGAGACAAACTTTTTTTTACCTGTACTATTAATAATACTGGGTAATGGAGTGTATTTGATGATCAATACAAAGACTAAAGTGATGAAAACTAGTCAAGGAAGTCTAGTGATTTTACTTTAAAAATAGTTATTCACTAGCCCATAGTACTAAATAAGTTGATGCTAACAACTTAAGAGAGTTTGAAAAAAAAAATATTCAACCAATGTTATGTATTACAAGTATTAATATTTATTAATATTGTTTTGCAGGTGGAACTGAACTAAAATGCAACAATATTTTGAAAGAATGAAATGTGAAAGTATTAAATGCTAGTTAAACCCCCCACTAAAAGTTTGGCATGAAATGTATGTCTGTTGATAACTTCATACACAGTTTTCTACCATTAACATATTACTCGCAACATATGATTCCATTAACAAGGTTCAAGGTGTTGTAAGTTTTTGGTGAAATTAGCCTCCAATAAGGAGCTCCCTACACCAGTCACAACAGAAAGGCAAGATAACGGAGGCAGAAGAAACTGCCTCTCAGCTATCTCTCGAAGCTAAAAAGAGTACTAATCAGGAGTAAGAAAAAAAAAAACATTAGACCTTGCAGAAGAGGCCAATGTTCTGAAAGAAATCAGTGACCAGTTAGAAGCATGTTCGCTGCAGCTTCATATTGTGTTGATTACCAAGAAGGGAGGTGATGGAGTAGTTGGTGGTTTCGATAGCATGAAGCTCCCAAATCAAAGCTTCTCTTTCGGCACTGTAGCGGGAGCAGTTGAGCAGAACATGGGATACAGGTCTCAGGTGTGCTGCAAGTGGCACAGTTTGGACTGTAAGCTCTGCTGAGAGTGTGAAATGTAGAGTTGCTGTAGATAACACCAACTCGGAGATGATGAAGGAGGAATCAGATCTGTGGAGATTACTGAGATTAGGAGCAGAGAGAGAAGGGTCAACCAGGTACCTGTATAAGGAACAGCTGCTGTCCTGCCACTGGGTGAGACAATACTGTCTCATCAGTTGTGAGACAGAACTCTTGTAGTCACTGAGAGAGAGAGGGTAATTAGTTATGCACCTCTGACTATCCAGCACCTCCTTCATGATGTGATCAGCGAGCTCATTGACAGGTATCCCAACGTGGGAAGGAATCAACTAGAAATGAACCGTGATTCTGGCAGAAGTGAACTTGGAGCAAGTCTCCATGATCTTCTGGATGAGGAAAGGGTTGCAGCTCTTGCTGTCTCACTTCTGGAGAGCTTCCAAGGCTGACTTCGAGTCACAGAGGATGACAAAGTTGCCACTCTCGAGGCTGAGGATGAAGAGTACAGCTTCAAGGATAGGATGAAGTTCTGTACAGGTGGAGGAAACGAGATGCAGGAGACAGAAACCTCTGGCAATGCCTGTATCGGGGAGGCAGAGGCAGCACATAGCCTCTCCTGGCCCACAGATCTATCAGTGTAGACCTCAGTACATCTCTCATATCGTGAAGTACATTGGAGGTAGAGAGAAGTCTGATGGCCACGGAATCTGAGTCGCTCTTTCGACCTAGAGAAGGGACAGTGAGATTGATCATAAGATCACTGTATCTCCAGGGTGGAAGGTCAGGGAAGAGCGTATTGCCAGCAATGAAGCTGGCAAGGACAACTCAGTCATAGAAGTCAGTGGCAGACACGGCAATGGCAGAGTCTGGCCTGTCTTGCAACTTCCTAAGAAGCTCATGGTTAAAGTGGAGGGAATGGAGCCTTGGGAGATGACACAGTATATCTCTCTTCCAGTGCAGGAGGAAAGACATGTCATCAGATTCTGCAATGACAGATGTATTTGGTGTGTTAGGACAGAGTCCAAGACAGAGGTGCAGAGATATAGTGTGTATAGTGGCCAACTTGCTCAGCAGTGAAGCAGAGGCATTGCTCAGAAGGTGACCACTGTAGTTGATGCAGGAGAAGATCAAGTGCCGGTATAAGTAAACTGGGTTCACCAGGTAGGAGATAGCATCCCCAGGAATTTTGGACACTTTCCAATGGACAGCAATGGACAGCTTCCCAAATCACAGCAGATAGGATCCTGACCTGTTAACCCAACAGGGCTAGAACTAAGCAAGCTTAGCTATCTCTCGAAGCTATTCAGCACAATTAAATCCAAATTTGAGACCAATCACTCAAGTACCCATGGAACCACAGGAAACCGACAATTTCTGCCACACTTCTATCAGTCCACTGAGGAATTATGGCTATTTTTTATTGAATTTTTTATTGAATAATTATGAAAAAATGAAACTGAATTACTCAAAAGTGGAAAATTATGTTACTGATGTATAATAATACAATTTATGATAATATTGAAGGTAAAAACTAAATATTATTATAAACAGTCCATTTATATTATGGGATAATATAATACACATTTTTGACCTCCTAGCATAATTGTTATATAAAAAGGTAGGAAATATCCAATCTGTGCTTACTGTGATTCATCACAGTGCAATTTAATCTGCTAAAATTACTTTAGAAGGCAAGATGGCAATCAATGACTTACAATGTTTCCCATCACACTATATAAACATTCATTATACAAGAATACAACAATTTAATTTTTCTTTCCGCAGGACACTTTCACATGAAAGGCAATGCATGTTTAACATAAATATAAAAATTACTAGATGAGTTATAAATATAAGAGCAAGATACCCATAGAATGCAATTAATGGAGATCTAGGGATAATCACATTTAACTGGCTATTGAAACAGCTATACAACTAAAGCCTACTGTGACAGCCAAATCTAAAAGATCCATGCATAACATAAATGTAAATATTACATTACTTCTTTAATAAGATTATTTATATCCAACTGCATTTTTATTATTAATTAGCAAGCATGAAAAACCACTTTACTTCTCCTGGAACATTCCTTTTTTTTTTCAAAGATAAAATTGTCCTTTGGTCACTTCAGTGGAAAACTGGAGCAGTAGCAACTTGTAACATTTATTCTAAGTTGTGAATGCTACTACCTTAACTACTACAAAAATAAGCACAAATTTACCTGGGAGATCAGCATACTAGTCAAAGTGTTGGAACATTTCACTATGAATGATAAATTTGAAGCTCCCTAACTTCTGAAGGTATTTTTTATGGAAAAATGCAGCTGGAGATAAGTTACAGATCTAAATCAAATCTAAATCTTGAATTTTTGTGATATTTCTTTAACAATTAGACTTAAAAATGATGGAATTTTTTTCAGCATTCCATCTCCAAAATTGATGAAAACCAAAAGAACTATTAGACAAACTTAACTACATTTCTCATGTGGAAGAATTTGATATAAACAGTTAGTATTCATGTTTTAATTTTCAATACAATTTTCAGAGTTGGAAACACTGCTATTTAATTTCTATCTTCTATAATTTTAAATATAAAACAAGTTAAAATTTAAATTTATATACAATAGATTTAGATCTGTAACACATTCAGTTGCATTTTTTAAAATAAATTCTGGAAATTATAGAGATTTAAATTTCCCTTTCCACTGATATAACATGGACATGTCCTTGTAATTCCATCAATGCAGTGCATGTGAAATGAGGATATAGTTTTGAAATATAAAATAATAAAAACCATACTCAGATAAATGAAACTAGATTGCAGTTTGAAGCAGTTTTGTTTTCAGTTGACTGGGTAGTTTTACCTCTGAATGACATTTTTACAATGAACTAAATGGTCAGGTCACATGTCAAGGCCATCCAGCATATTTTTTAACCTCTCCAATGTATGCATCATATGCAGACAAACACATTATAAAAAGAGTAAACAAAATGAAAATAGGCTCAATCCACTTCTATTATAATACATTAAACTTCATTTTTTTAAACTATAAAGTATATATTATTTATTTAGAAATTTATTTATCATAAAATGTTTTAAAATTAAAATCTAAATCTTTCCTTTTAATTTATTTGAAACTTCTATATATAGAAGCAAACAAATATTTACTGAACAGATGTTGCCATTTTGGCAACCACTGAAAGAGCTGAAATGCAGAAATATTATACATTATTTTCATCTAAATGTTCATTGTAAATTTTCATTATTGATTACAATCTAAATTTTTCCATTCTTCTTTACTTTTCAAAAATTTCTGCAAGTAAATTGAAAAAATCTTTTTATTTGATAGGTGGATAATGAAGCATTCAACGAGTATTTTGATTCTTGTTTTCTATTTTGCTACTCATTAGGTTCTACAATTGCTTCTTCTATTCTTGAATTATTTTTATTGCTTTTCAATTTAAAAGATTGGCTATTTTTAAGTCTACATCTGAAGTGAGCTGTAACACATCATAACTTCCTGCCAAATAGGGGTTGAGGGTTAGCTCATTTGGTAGTATGCCACTCTCATTAATTGATGTTCCCAGGTTCAAGTCCCAACTGGGACAGCATTGAGAATTTTCTCTTCTGCCCTTGTTGAGAAAGGGGACATCATTAGGTATGGGAAAGCCACTGCCCACTGGAAAGGATGTTAGGAAGTGGCACCATGTGCAGGTAAGCCATCCTTGTGCAAGTTAAAGAACACACTGGATGGCCTTGACAGGTTTCCATCTGTCTCCTAACAGCTGTCCAGTGGATCCCCTTCCCGAACCTTCTGTGAGACCTTACCATATAATCCACTGGATGACCTTGATAGGTTTCCATCTGTCTCCTAACATCTGTCCAGTGGATCCCCTTCACCAACTTTCTCTTAAGACCTTGCCATATAATCCATTGTATGGAAGAAAAAAAGTGCTCAGAGATAAATAACCCAACTATTAGGATATGCAACAAATTATGAACTTTATGTTTAAGATAATGATTTTAATGGGTATGATAAATTATATTTTAAATTACTTTTAAGTTTTATTTAGTTTTTTAGATAAAAGTAATATTTTAGAGCACTAGGTTGTTAGGATTGTTTTAGTGCTGTTTTTACAGCAAATATATCAATGTATATATTTTTACAAAAAAATAGGGAAAAAAAAATAAATAATAAAAAAGCAGAAAAATTAAAATTTGTTTAAAAAATTTTCTTTAAGAACTTTTATATTTGGCAGAATAAATTGTTCTTTATTTTGGTATGTAATATGGCTTAGTATTTTTTGCTAGCTATTCAGGGAGGCCTTGGTCAAAAACTCGATTTTTTTTTTCCAGAGCCATTCTATGTGAATTTGACAAATGTTGTTTGCATCAAAGCCTCAAAATAAAAAACTATATTTTTTGTAATCTAGAATATAACAAAATAAAATTGGATGGACTCCTTTTTCTGGTAAGTTTTTTCTACCATAAAATAATTACTCAGAAAATTCAGGAAGACTTTTAAGTATAATGCATTTAAAATATATCTTTAATTGTGGTAGAATAATTATTCAAATGGCACATTGCTCTTCAGATGTAACTTGTTGCACTCAGTAATCATTACACTTTACTCCCCCCCCCCTTTTTTTGGGGGGGGGGGGGAGAGAAGAAGGTAAAGTTTGGGAGGGACTTGCATTGCTTAAGACTTGCATTGCTTAAGCTTCAATATGAAAACACTGTATACTGAATTTGGTGGTCCTAATTCTTACTACTTAAGGGTCGTCCACCCTTTTTTGGATGAGGTTAAGGAGGCCAAACATTTACATTGCTTTAAATCATAATAAGAGGAAGTTTAATTCCAAATTTAGCGGTCATAATTTTTAGTGTAGCAATTTTTCCTTTTTTGGGGGGGAGGAGGAGAGAAATTTGTCAGTTAATCATGGACAAACAAACTTCCTCCTGATCTCAAGAAGTATTATGTAAAATTTTGCTACAATATATTTAGGAGGTCTTTAAATGTGCATAGCAGACAGACAAGTGTTCAAAATATATATAAGACAACTGAAGATGATTTATTTCCTAAAACTGACAAAATATTTAATTGCAGTACAGAGACCTCGGCTATAACATTCTAAGCTGTTATGCAAACTTTGCAGTGGTCCTAACCAAATGTCATCTAACAATTTCACTAATTACAACTTACTTCTGGGTCAAACTCAATTTAGCACTGATAGTTATTCTACATCAAGAATTTTCTGAGGAACAATGGCATTCTTCAGGAAAAACCTTGTTACTGAATCAGTCTGGAAACTTTCTCACAATGAAGGAATGGAGGCTTTGTGTTAATCTTCCTTCCTTGTCATATCAAACATGTGAATTTAATTGATATTTAAATAAAAATCATCAGTGATAAAGAAAACTAAAACGATGAAGTAAAATTATAAGCTCAAGATCAGGACCAGCCCAACAGCATAAGAATTCCAAGTGGTTATTTGGGTGGCACACGTTATTGGATGGGTTTGCTCCAATTTCAACTCAAAATAAAAGGGCCATGAATGCAAAATGTTAAGGTCCTTTGTGAGCATAATAATTGTGAAACCTGGGTACTGATTTAGCTGGCATTTTATTTCAAATGTGATGGCACAAGATTATACTCCAAGTCACAAAAAATGGTAAGATCATTTGAGATGACAAAAATGGTATGACGACTTGTGGCAGCAAAAAAAGCAAATTCATTTGAGGTGCAAAACAAATTTTTTGGGGGGACTTGGTTGGTTCGTTATTTTGGATTTTATGGTGCATTAGCAACTTTTTTGAATAAAAAAAATTATCACATTATTATTAGTATTGTACTATGTGGATGTGTTGTTACTGTTCTTATTATTAATTAATGGGATGTCCAATCTTACTTTTTGCTTTATAAAATTAAGTTTCTGTGTGATAAAGAAAATAATTACAGAAAAAAATAGAAGAATCAGTACAATTTGATGCTATTTTAATAATTTTGATTTCATTAATAAAATTCACTTACAATTTAAAAAAAGTTAAAAAAAAGTTAGCTGGCCAGTTAACTGAAACAAAAACTGTTTTAAATTTTTTCCTTCACTGCATATGTAATTTTACAGTAACACTCAGTTATAATGGCAAAACAACACTGATCCCTTCAAATACTGTATTTGCAAATTCATAGCTATTATTTGAGATGTAATACAAAAGTAATATTCTAGGAAATGACTAATCCTTGAAGAAAATTTAGTTTTTACAAAAGTTATTGTTTGAACAAAAATGAAGCCTCAACAAAGCATATACATGTTAAAATCAAATTGAGAAATACTGGTATTCAAATATGCAGAAAGGTAAAATTTGCACCAATTTTGTGGCTATTTTTTTACAATGTTTGAGATATGATAGAGATCTGATAATTTCGGAAATAAAAAATATAGACTGTCACCAAAAATCTGCAAATTTTTATATTACTTACTTTGGCTTACATTTGGTGAATTTAAAAATTATTAAAATACATAGTTACAAATATTTACACACATACACAGAGACTTACCATTTTTATAAGAAAAGAGTGAATATTAATATTATTTGCTACTTAAAAACATAAAAGTCTATTCAATAAAATATAAATTATAAATTATCGTATGGTTTATGGTCTGCACATTGTATTGAGCTTTTTAAATTGGCCCTTGTCAAAAAAAGTTGCTCACCATGGGTCTAAATAATTCTAGTTTTTTTGTTTACCTCAGTCTTGCATCCCCTTATTTTTCACATAACTGTCAAGATAATAAACTAAGATACTTGATTTGAAGTGCAACTAATTCAGCCTGAAACATTACTCTGCTCACCAGTTTCCATCAACTTAGTCTTGCCATTGATCATCATAAGGTTAGTTTACTATTTTTTGCTATCAAAAACTCAGCAGCAAAAGCTAGTCTACAGAGAACACTTCCAGCCAGATTAAATAACTCTAATAACTGCACAACAGTTATTAGAGTTTGCCCCAACTTTATTTTGCATCGTGTTTTTTCCTTCCACAATAAAATGTTAGGTAAAGAGAATGTAAAGAACATTTTATTACTAGGAGTTTTATAACTTCATTCTATTCAGTAGGAATATTTTATGCAAAAGAACAATATCAGAATCACAAAGCTATAATGATGTCAAATGCTTCAAGAAATAACAATTTTACAGCAGCAATGTGGATAAGTGTATGTATCATTTTACTTTGTATTTTTGTTTGAAAACTGACCAAAATATAAACAGATGTAACATGATTAGATTACATAGGCTGAAACTTGGAACAGTAATTTCATATCTTCTACTTTTGAAATTTTCATTTCTACCACTTCTCAAACATTCTAAAAAAAGCAACTCTTACAATGGTGCAATTTGACATTTCTGCATATTTTTCAGTTATCTGTATCTATCATTCTTTTGCTTGTAACATGAATGTGCTTTGTTTGGACAAATATGATTATTATATTATTTTTTTTTAGGAAAGATCTGTAACTTTGCAAACATTGCAATTTAATTTTTTGTCATTTAATTTAATTTACATAAAATTGAATTGAGCTGCTATATTGTTGCATCTGTAGAATAAGTATTAACTGAGTATTAATATGAAATTTAAATCATTACGCTTAAAATTACAAAGATATATTTAAATACAATGAACTTTTTCTTTTAATTTTTGAGGGTAAGATATTGCCACACATAAAAGAAACATTATACACAGGGGAAAAAAAATTCATAGATTTTCTTTTGCAAAGCCATACTTTTAACTCAAAGCATATTGTCATAATCTTCTGACAATGTTGCATAAATTTTTAAAAATACTGTACCAATTTTGCACGGGATGAACCTATAACTGAAATGTTTTCAAATATGCTGCTATTTTTAACATATGTAGATTAAATAATTTTAAGTTTTCTTAAAAAATTTAATATATTATTTCCAAATAAACATAGATATTTTGTAAAGTACATGCTTATTGGAAAACATTGACAGGCTTTATATGATATAAAAAAAACTATGAAACAATCCTAAACTTTTATAAAATGGCAGTTCTTTATCAAGCACAAAAAGTATTGAAAACTTAACATTTCAAAATTACATCAGTGCAAAAATTGTTTTAATAGATATTTGATGGTAATGATATATTGGGTAGTGTAATGCCAACTGTGAAAATAACTGCAATTCTCTGTTGGAATGGCTGTCAAAACCTAAGAAACTGAAAACTGCTACAATAAATGCCAGCAAATTATGCACGGATATGAATGCAAAGCTCTTTTTCTTCATTTAATCAGAATCTGAATCTGCCATAGCTTTTGCTTGGATTCCTGCCTTTAGCTGTAGTTCAAGAATATGGCTTACTGGATGTGGTCTGCCATCTTCACCAACCCTCATTGGTTGAACTAGTCCATCTCTGCCAAGTTAAAAACAAAGCTGGTGTATCAATAGATAACAATATATATAGAAGTTATCAATTAATAAGAATAAGCATAAATATTATAAAACTATTTTGCAATTGCAGTGAAAACTTTTACTTGACTGTAAAATATTAAACACCAAAATCCATATTCTCGAATATGTTGAAGACAATGCAAATATGCAAATAGTAAAAGTGGGGAGAAACTGCTAAAAGGCAACCTGTTTTTTGCTTTATTAAGAACTAGAGGTAATGTCACATTAACATTGTAAGACCTATTTAAGGTATTACCATTCAGAATATTTTTTCCTATAATAAGCTCCAAAGTCCAATATTTCCCATTTTATAACATTATTTCTCTTCTGATATTTTGTTGCATAAGCAGTCTCCATAACAATATAAACATGTTTTGCCATATATTTTTCTGAAAGAGTCAACAAGTAGCACTTTTAGTGTTAGAAACATTGAAAATGGTGAAAATAATAATAATAATATGGATGGTAGAGAAGAAAAAGGTGAAATTGTTTCCAGTGACTAGTAGCAACCAGAAGTTGGAGCAAAACTGCCAGTTCAACTATGCATGTTCCTTCATTCTGATTACTTATACTATTACAGAACACGATGTTTACTGTATAATTTTAATCCCTTTTTAATTTTTCTTTTTATTTCAATCTTTTAGTATGACACAATTCTTAGTTTGATACTGAAAATTGAATTGAATTGAGCTGCTATATTGTTGCATCTGTAGAATAAGTATTAGCTATGTATTAATATGCAACTTAAATCATTATCATTAAAATTACAAAGATATATTTAAATACATTGAACTTTTCTTTTAATTTTTGAGGATAAGATATTGCCACACATAAAAGAAACATTATACATAGGGAAAAAATATACTTAAAATATACCTAAAAAAACAGCACCTAGTTAATTCATACTTCAAGCTAACTTTTGGAATATTATATAAAGTTATAGTATTAATGAATTAAATTTAAAAATATAGAAAAAAAATTGATAGCAGGGTTAAAATGAGAGATAATGCAAAGCATAAAAGCTAGTATGTAAAATTTAATTACTTATATAAGCATTCTAATAAGTATGCCAATAAAGTGCAATTGAAAATTAAGAAAATGAGAATGCTGGCAAGAACTTTAAACCTCACTCCTCTTGTATGTGCAAGATGCAGTCTAAGTAAGAAAACCAAAATTCGAGATACTATGGTATTGAAATTTTTCTTGAAGTTCAGCAAATGAATATTGCTTTTAAATACAAGATAAAAAAAAACTTAAAAGACATTCAAGCTTAAAATATTATTAAATGGGAAGGGAAAGAAACCAGTTAATGGCAATGATCTTACTTAAATATCAAAACTGACTTTTTAGTAGAATATAAAATCAATTACGCTTGTCCTAAAAGATTTCTCTAATTCAAACACAAAAAAACCCCAAAAAACTCAGACAACCTCTTCACCATAAAAGCAGTGACTAAGACTGAAGATTTTTATTTATACTTTGGTAGACTTTAATTTACTATTAGTCAAACAAACCATATTGTTTGAATATTTCCCTCATTATGAAATTACACTATGTGATTTAAAACTACTTTAAGAAACAAAAATCACACCTGGCCATTTTATCCATCATGTTGACTAACTGCATTGCTTCATATTCTTTTTGTTCCTCTGACATTCCTTCCATAGGATCTGGTCTAGGTTCTTGATAGCAACCAAGGACTGGGTTTATCCTTTAAAAATGATCAGATAAATTTTATTTTAAAAAATAACATTTCTCCATTCCTAAAAAGCATTTCTCCCCAATGTATAATTTTTTTTGAAGTGATTGCAATTTATTTTTACACTTTCTTCTCTTTTTTTTTCAATTGACAGCAATCGATTTCTTATGACTTGTGCTGGATGCATAAAACCAACAAATTTACAGTATCATGTGATTAAAAAACATAATTGTTAAAAAAAAATCTGATATTTGGCAATTCCGAAAAATATTTAAAGGTAGCTAAAGTCACTGGATAGCATTTAAGTAACAAATAAAAAAATAACAAAAATCAATATTATAAATAAAATATTTTACTAAATAAAATTAAATGCAGGATGTGCTGTGTTGTTTAACTTTGCATTGCCTTTATTTTTAGAGTAATTAGAGTAACAAAATATAATGAAGTGCAAAATATCACAGATGAAAATAAGTATTCCAATATTTATGCATATTATTCAATTTCAATAAATTGCTAAAATATATTGAAAAAACTGATTACATAAATGAGTTGTGCAATGATTGTTAATTCTCATTTGCAAAATTGGCATTAACTGTAGAGGAAACCAACACAGACAAGGTAGGAAATACTGGATTTAATAACCAGCAGTTCAATTCTCAGTAAGGTGAGGACATTTCATCAACTGCTTTATAATGAGATACATCAGTCAGTAGTCTTCAATATATATTATTACCTACTGTTATCAACTGCAGCAAGTCAATGTAGCAAACCACTTTGCAATAGTTGGCTGCTTTTTGAACTACACAACATGGGTAAATATTAAATACAAATTTCAAACTTTAAATATTGTGGATTCTCCTCTAAACTTTTGATAGTGTCTAGCTGTATTATTTTTGTACGCATAATGGATGGATGTTCATCCACCCACATAATCCTCAAGCAACCATGGACTGGAAAGATCTAACCAGACTGTATATTTTTTATAAATATTTCACATACCTATCTTTATACATCAGATATTCTTCTGTATCACTGTCTTCAGAATCGCTTGAATAATTTCCACGTCCTTTTCCACCAAGCATTAAACCCCTGTTTGCTAAAAGGCCAGCAGCATTTCCATAGCCAGTATATTTCACCAATCGTCCAACTGAAAGTTATTAAATATTATCATAAACATATATAAAAATTAATATAATGCATAAGCAAAATATTGAAGGGAAAGAGGTTAAAATGTTTTGCACAAGTATATTGACTGTTGCTTGGTTATCAAACTTTTAACTAGATCCTTTCCAAAATCTTAAAGTAACTATCTGTTTCAACACTTAATAAGAAATGCAAGAAAATTAATGAACTGAATTGCAGAATTATATGAAAAAATGTTATGTGAAAGTTTATGAGTAATTTTGCTTTATGATCATTTCATATTCATTTCCATTTTTTTTTCACCATCCATCCAAATAGAATCTTTAGCATATTTGGTTCATCTACTTTTTTCAATGCTTTAAAGCAGTGGTTCTCAACCTTTTATGCTTCACGTACCCCCCCCCCCCCCCTGGAAATGTATATGCAACTGGTGTACCCCTTACATAGATAGATAAAACTATAGTTATAGTATAATGCCAACTTAGCAATTTTGTTATTAGATCTAGCAACCTTTGAGCTCTCATGGTGTACCCCAAAAAATTATACCACATACCCCAAATTGAGAACCCCTGCTTTAAAGAAATGTATGTTTTTATTGTTAAACCTTTTCAGAATTACTGCTTTGTCAGCAATAGTGCTGAAAATGCATTGTTTAGCTCTAAAAAGCTGATGATAAAGAAATTAGTATATAATGGACTGTGAAAAAAAAATCACTCTAACATATATTACATAGAACAAGCCCTTAATATTTGCTTATGTGGATAAAAATTCCATGAAAAAAACAAACAAACTATTACAAATAGTTCAACCCTGGACAAACATAGATGTATTGACAGAATCTGAAATGAGCAAACCTGAATGAGAATCCAATATGTCTATGTTCATTTTTAGCACAACAAAAAAACTTCAATTTTTAAAAAAATGGGAATGCTGTTCAAAAATTTTCTTACATATATCTTATAAAAATATGTAATCCAAGCTTGAAAAATATTATCTTTTTCCATTTGATGCATATATTATTAAACTACAATATAAATCATTTGTTAAAGCCATCTGATTGCAATTTCTTAGAAGTGCTATATGATATTGCTGATTTGTTTGTTAACATTACTGTATGCTGAAGCAACCCCCTAATTTAAGCTCACAAGTTTGATTTGAACTATTATCAACAAATTTTTCTTTAAAGTTTTTTAAATCTCCTGAAAATTAACAAAAATTACTATTTTTAAAAACGGAATATTTTTGAAGTAATTACAAAGTACGTATGTACCTCTGTTTTTTTCTTCCATTTCACATTCTTTTCTGCCTTAAACCTAATTAGATATTCCTAGAATTATTATTATCATTTTTCCAGCATTCTATGCAAGGTTCCCACTCTTCAAATTGAAACTATAACCCAGAGAAAGGCCAGAACTTATTATTGTGAAACTGCCTGCAGTGTCAAGGGAAAGGGGAGAGCAGGTGCCTAATTAATTGAGCAGACTAGTTAATTGCTGGCATGCGTGGCAATCAAGTGGCTACAAAGTGGATTGTTTACAGTGAACATTGTATTCATAATTTGGATAAATTCACCATCCATTGAGTTAGTATTTATATTTTTATACAACTTTTGTTTCATTCTGCAGATTTATTTTATTTCCATAAATTACTGATCTGTCAGTCAATTGATTATTATATACTGGCATGTTTCTGGAGAGATGCAGGTTTGAGTCCCATATATCAGTGAAATTTTTTCCATAAAATATTTATTGTATTATTGAGTTTTTGCAGTTACATCAGATGGCCAGCTTACAATTTGTTGCTGCAGATGTTTGATTTAGCATTACATTAGGCTATATGTTAATTTTTTTACCTTTTTTTATGTTTCCCAGTAAAAAAACTTTGATCTTGTATCATTTCCTGAAAATGAATGAGGTGTTGCACACAGAAGCAAAAAAGGACTTTCGTGGCACAGATATCAGTCCTCCTGTGGGAGGGCATTTTAGTAAGGTAAGTAATGCTGAGGTATGAACTGCAAAAATTTATACCCATGATTAGTTCCTTACATATCCTTTGCATGATAGCTAATAGAGTGTGGAAATTTCAAATAGTATTATAATAGTAATAATGAAAATACAAAATAATTACCAATTTAAATTATCATAATGAATACTGAGTCTTACCATTTTCTTTGCACAGCACAAATAGGAAATCAGCCACTAATTCTTTCACATCAAACACAGGTGATGTCATTAATTTGACTAATCTGAAAAAAATATTTTTAACATTTAAATTTTGCAATTGTACATATAAAGAAGTTGTTCTACGTCTAAATTTTTTTAAAGCATAATAAGCTATGACCAGGTCACAAAAAGACCTAGAATCTGAGCATTTACATATAAAATTTTTATTTTTCAAATAGTTGTTATTTTTAAAATTATAAGAAACACTTAAAACAAGAATTGTTAAAATTATTATGTGCAAAAAACCATCTACAAAAATCATGCTCTATTATTATCTAGTTAATATTTTATATGCCATATAATTACACATCTAGTTAATATTATTGACTTTTGCATTTTATAAAACTTTTAAAAGTAAGAAATGCATGACCATAAACTTCAACTGATTAATATTAAAATAGCTAACAAAAGATACAAAATAAAACCAAAACAATGGATTTTAATTGGAAAGAGGGGAGAATAAAAACAATGGATTTACACCAATAGGTGATCAAAAATAGGAAACCATAATCAGCTTTCCTCCCCACCCCCTTTCATATACATGCATTTTTAATTACAGGAGACAAAATTTGTATATTTATGGATATTTAAAAGCCCTAATGCAAGACATATGTATATATTTATTAATCAAAAGGAATATTATTAAATAAGGATTACCTATTTCTGAGTGTTGTACCCTCTTCTGGTCTGCTCATCACATCTTTCAGAGGAGGGAGAACCTAAAACAAGTCAAACAATAATGAACACATTTCTTTTTTTTCTTTTAAAACTTTTTGATGAAATTTCTAATTGCTTTTTGCACATTATGATAAAGCTCATTATTCTAATAAGCTCTTTAAACACAGAGGCATCACACTTCTCAAATAATTTACTGAAGACAGGTTGAAACACTATACTCAGTGGCCACTGAATTATGAATGGACCTCCTTGGGATAAAATAACTGCCTGAACATGATATGATATGCATGCTACCATGTTATGAATACACCTCTGGAGATACGTTCAACCAATATGATTGCAAGTTATATCACAGATAGTTAACCCAAAGTTAACTAACAATAACTATTAATGTTACCATCTACTGATACTACCATCAGACTGTCCATTACACATCTCCCACTTGTTCAATGAGATTGAGATCTGGGCAGTTAGCTGGCCATGTGAAGAGGATGAAGTAGCCTGAAAGTTCTGCAAATCAGTCCTGTATGAGACTCATTACTTGGTACACTGCCTTGTTAAGAAGGCATCACCACAGGGGAACAACATTAATACTGAAGAGTGTACTGAATATGCAAACAATGTTCAAGTAGTACATGCCTTTGATACATTGCTACATCTGTATCAGAGGACCCAATGATTCCAAACAAAACATCCCTCAAACCAAGAAACTGCTGCCACGAGTCTCTGTATAATGCACCATGTATGCGAGATTCATTGCCTCGTATTTTTTTTTTGCCATATAGAGAGCATAAAAGAAAACAAGATTCAACTGATTAGTAGGACTTATCTAATCATTCATGGTCCATGCTTGATGTTCCCAGAATCACATAAGTGGCCATTTTAAATGTTGTCGGTTAGAATTGGATGTTATTGTGGGCATCTACTCTAATATTGCAAATGATGAAGGGTTCAATGCATTGACCTATTGAAAACCAGTTGTAACTGTCCAGCATTGTTTTTGAAGGTGAGTGAATCAACTGTTATCCTGCAAAAGCTATTGGTCCTCTCTCACCATGTATTTCTTGCTACAATGTTGTGCTACCAGTTGTTTTTCCATCAGTGTTTCTCCCATACACATTTATAACATATGCTCTGAAACAATCAATGAGACACGATGTTTCTGAAATAAAGGCACCAACACAACTAGCTCCAATAATCACGCCTCTTTGAAATTCTATTGTTTGCCCATTATTAGAGTAACTTTTTAATTCACTAGTTTCATAAACTTTACTGTGAACTGAAAGCTGCCATTGTTGGCACACACCAGCTTTCACTTCATATTAGACTCACTGAGTGTAGTCTAATATCCTTGCAAAGGAAGTGTTCTCTACCATTAGTCTCTACTCACTCGCTTTTATTTTGTTTGCAGTTTGGCTTTTCTTCAACTGTTTCATTATACTGTCCAAAGGGTCTTCCAGCAGTGGCATACATTGCAGTCCACCGCTAATTGTCACCATAACTGTGGGCAGAAAGACTGTGCTCATCAATAGGGACTGCAGCAGTGTGTCATGCACTGTTAGAGCAAACTGCTTTGCAACGAGGCAGGAATTGCTCCAGTCAGTCAATGCAGACCTACAACAAGTTGTTTCTGAATGAACACTTCAAGGGGAACTGCATGCCATGGATATCTGGAGCAGAGTACTGCATAAGAGACCCAGGTTAATAGTTCTGCACAAGACTGCATGGCTACAATGGGCACAGTGCCATAAAGACTGGACTGTCAACTCTCGGAAGCGTGTGATCTGGTCGGATGAGTCACGTTTTTGCTTGTACTCGAATGCGAGGCGACAGGTACATCGTAAGCCACATGAAGCCTTCCATGTGGACTGTGTGTAATGTTCTGTTCAAGCTGGAGGAGGCTCTGTGATGTTCTGGGGGTGTTTCATAAATAACTGTATGAGGAAATGGGTCCTTTGGTTGTGGTAACGTCACACTTGAACCAGAAGGGCTATATGGAACTACTACATGTTGCCTTTTGTGCAGCATCTCCACAGTGAACACCAGAAGGATATCCCAATCTTCCAAGACAACAATTGTTGCGTGCACAGGGCTCGAAGTGTGTCGGATTGGCATGATGAACATTCTGAAACCTTTGAACATCTCAACTGGCCTGCCAAATCCCCAGGTTTGAATCCCATAGAAAATTTGTGGGACTATTTGGAGCAATGAGTGAAACGTCGTCCCAGCCATCTGGCTAATCTGCAGCATTTGCTGCCGGAAGAGTGGATGAATATTGATGTGCACTACATCCACACACCTCTGTGCAACTGAAGAGCCAAAAACCTGTCTGGCATCCATGCCCGACAGGATTTTGGCTCCTCTTCAGTCGCACAGAGGCGTTACACACTATTAGGTGACATTCAGCCATGGGTGACTAATTTTTTGTTCGGTGACGTTATATATATATACACAAAAATTAAAGCTACTTGAAATTTTTTTTTTAAATGCAAACTTATTTTAGCTACAACCCCCTCCCCCCATAATATAAGAAATGATTTCATAATTGCTGTACCTAATACATGCAGGAATGATCGAATTCAGGAACATATTCAACTTTTTTCTACTTTCACTACTTTCTTGTTTAACTACTTTCTCGTGTACATGCATAAATCATGAAATGCAACTAGTTTTAATCTACATCACCATTTTAACAATGCTTCCTAAAACACCAGAGCATTGTGGACATCATTTTTCACTAGCAAGTTTTTGAGCTTACATCAATTTTAATACTATCATTTTAAAATCTTTGATACATTGTCTGATGTATGTAATACATTGAACAAGCATTCAACATTTTACTGCATTGGAGCAAAAAAATATAATTTTGTATGAACCATGAAAAACTGTTGACTGTACTATTTATTCATTGGAAAATGTGGATTTCGTATTTGGTATTAATTACAATAATCAAGCTTAAGACTTTTTACAGGTGAAACTTTGTACTAACCATTCCATAAAATATACATTTACTACTTATAGGGAATTATATAGACTTAATTTTCACATATTTCACAAACAAACTCATTAACTCTTCCAGTGTCCAGCCTGAAAAACAGGTTTCCATCCAGAGGCCAAGCTATTTTCTGCCTATGCTCAGCCAAAAAAACTTTAACTTTAGAACTTTTTTGCTAAATAACTAATGAAAGGAATTATGGCATGCTGAATGCCAAATTAATCAGCATTTAATTCTGGATTTTCTGAAAATAAAGTATTTAACAAAAAAGATATGTTTTATTTTAATAGGACTTTTTTATAGACATGTAGTAAAAAAATGCATCTGGCAACAAAACAAAAATTTATTTAAAAAAATAATAGGCAGAAATGATTTCAATACACAAGAATATAATGACTATATATTTTTGAATAACAAAAAAAAAATTTTTTGGTATTAAGTAAATATTTCTCATTTTGTAATTTTTTTCTCTGTAATATACTTTGAGAAAATTCCAGGCTTTTAGCCAATTGTGCTGAGTCACATAAACAAATCAACTTCAGAATTAAAAAAAAATAACCAATCAACAGAAATAGGTCATTTTATATACCAAATTAAACAGAATTTAATTATGAATTTTATGAAAATAAATAATATAAACAAATTTGCAAGCATATTGATTTTAATAAGCATTTGTCAATGTGATATGGTGAAAAAACGATTCACTATACAATTAAGGCTTCATTTTGGAAAGCCTGCTGAATAAGTTTGGTTGTTTGGGGTTTTTTGGTGCATGAGTTACTGAGGCCTGCGGAATAAAAATATTTAAATTATATATTTATTAAAAGGAAATCTCCTCCCAAATAATATAATATTCAACCTGAAATATGATTTTTATTTCTTTTAATGATTCTTTTCAGTATTGTATATTTTAAACATGGTCAATGTTATACAATGTGACTTGGACTTCTCACATTCACGGGATTTTCTAAACCGGTTATGAAATAAACTTTCCGGAATAGAAAAAAACTTTCTTGGCTTTTTTTTACTAAATGTTATGAATTTTTTCTTTGGGTGTTGAAGTTTGGCTATCTTGCCTAAGTGTAAAAAGGTTTGTGCACCAGAGCAAAAACAAAAACAGCGTTATAATGTCTGTGTGGCACAGCCAAGGTATTGAGGGGGGGGGGGGGCATTGCTTTTAAAATCATTCAATATAAACATAAAAACTTGCAATTAAAAAAAAACTATTTTTCTAGAGGGGGGGGGGGGGGACTTTCACCACGAGTTTAGCGCAGGGGACGCCTTCCCGAAATTCCCCACCCACATGACGGCCGATTTCCGCAGCAAGGAAGTCTATTTTGCTTTCGTATCCAAGACATTCATTTTCAGAAAAGAGTAGAAACTCAAAGTTTTTTTTACTAAAAAACAAGAAATAATAAAAGAAAAGTTCATATAACCTAATGTGGTGTTAAATAAAATATCCACAACAACTTTTAAGCCAGTCTCCAATCTAACATAACTCGGGAACATAGATAATTCAGCCAATTGAAGATCGCTAACTAATAGAAGTAAATATACAGAAATAAATTTGCTTTCATATCCAAAGACCTCATTTATTTTCAGAAAATGATACTAAATAAAAGTTTTTCTGGAAAAGTAATAAATAATAAAATAAAAATTAACATATAGTCTAATGCGATGTTAAAATATCCACAGCAACAAGTTGTAGGCCAGCCATACGATGTAGCATAACTATGAAAAAATCAATACTTATCGATTGGCCAAAAGGTCGCTAATTTCCGAAAATAAACTACTGAAATGAAAACTAAGGTTAAATATAAAAAAAGTAAATACTAACTTTACAAAGGGTATCTAATATGCTGGACCAAAACTGTAAAAATCACTTATAACACACGCAATGGATATTGCATGTGTCAGCCATCTGAGTCTTGTTTGCCTCAGTGAAGCATAACTAATTAAATGCAGGTGCAATCAGAATTTCTAAGAAGGATATGTTTACTTCCAGTTTCGATTTTTAGGCAGGAAAGATGCATAGAATGCTGGGAAAAATGATAAAAATAACTTGGGAATACTGAAATAGGTTTATGACAGAAAAGAGTGTGAAACGGATAAAAAATGGCGGTACGTATTTTGTAATTACTTCCAAAATCTATCATTTTTAAAAATAGCAGTTTTTTTGTTAATTTTTAGTTTTTCAAAATTTAAAGAAAAATTTATTGGTAATAGATCAAACTTGTGAGCTTAAATCAGAAGGTTGCTTCATCAAATAGGGGTGTTATCAAGCAAATTGGCAATACCATTTAATGTTTCTAAGAAATGGCAATCAGATGGCGTTATCAAATTTTTTATATTGTAGTTTCATAAAATATGCATCAAATTAAAAAACAAAATATTATTTTTGAAGCTTGGATTATATATTTTTATAATATATATATATGTTTTAAAAAAATTACAATGGCAACTTTTATTTTTAAAAAATCGATTGTTTGGTTGTACTAAAAATGGATACATACATCCTTAGCCTCTCAATTCATTCTCCAAACGTATACAGATGACATGGACACTGAAAGGGCTAAGATTGAAAAGTCTATATTTTTTACAGGAAAATAAATATGATTTGTATAAAGGAGCATTTTACAATATCATGTTATCAGTCTTTGTTTTAATTTGTTGCCCACTGTTTGGAAGCATAAAAAATAATTACAAATCGAAAGGTCCTAAATATTGGCATTGTGTTAATAAGTTCTTAATAACCAAACAAAAAGAAATCTGAAATAATACTTAAGATAGTTTTGAAATGATTTGCTTTAATTTGATATTGCTAAGGTATTAAAAAACTATCAAAATTAAATTATACTTTGCAATATATGTACAAAAATTTAAGATATAAGAAATATTTTTTTTAATGTAAACTTATTTTAGCTACAAAACAGTGAAATTTCAGATAATAATTTTTAAATCTTTGATACATTGTTTGATGTATGTAATACATCGAACAAGCATTCAACATGTTACTGCATTGGACCAAAAAAGTGATTTTGATTTTGAGCTTACCATGTTAATATAGTACTAAATTAAAAAAAAAAATCATTATTGATGTACCTCTTTATAAATAAAAACTAAAATTAATATTTTTTAAATATTAAACTTCACTATTCTTTTTAGAGTGTAGCATAACTTAATCTACCAAAAAAGTAAAAATTTTCTCGTACAAAAAAGAATACCTTGGTTCGCAGATATTTTCTTATGGTGCTGTTTGAACGGGCAGCTTCACTTAAGGTAGTCAAAATAGGCGAAAGAATTTCTTTGAAAGTCTTGTTTGGCTGCAATAAATAAAATATTAGGTTTACTCTTGATATTAAAAGTTAAATTAATTATTATAGTTAGTGAATAAATTAATATTAAAATGCTAAGTGACGAATAAATTTTTCAGCAGGAAAATAAAAAACTTCAATTGAACTTTAACTGAAACTTCAACTGAAATAGCTAATGAATGGAATTATGTCATATTGTATACCAGAAAAGAGAGCATTTTAAACAGTAATAAAAAAAATTATTTAACCAAATAAAAGTGTATTGATTTTTACTAGTCTGCTTTAGAATAATGTGTTAAATAAAAGCACTTTTATTTGAATCTCATTGTGAGATAATTAATGAACAGAAATATGTCCTGTCATATTTATTCAAAGAAAGATATTTAATTCTGAATAAAAATTTCGAAACAGATTTGCCTAAAACAGAACTATTATGCTTTTGTAATTTTCATATGCCAGTCCTCTGAGCAAAGTTTGTGAATGCACGAGATCACTTCAAAATCTGCATTCATAGGCCCACATATTTTTACTTTCGCAATACAAATCACATTTTCAGTTTGGTTGTTACAACTTGGGAATCATCTATGCTCACACTTGCAGAACCCATGCAGTGTGTGTGTATGCATGCACACATTCATATTAACTATATATATATGTGTATACAGATTAACTATATTAATATATATTTATTATATATGAAATAGGCTCGACGTATTTCAAATCAACTCATAATAAATAGGCACTTTAGCGTCGATTAAAATTTTAGAGGAAAAATTGTCTTGAGCCGGGAGGTCATGGGTTCGTATCCCACCCGGCTCAAGGCAATTTTTCCTCTAAAATTTAAATCAACGCTAAAGTGCCTATTTATTATGAGTTGATTTGAAATACGTCGAGCCTATTTCATTAATTATTTATTATCTGCATACATGCTTCCATCTATTGGCTAATATAAATGCCGCTTGTGGCTACAATATATTGCCAGAATAGCGCCTATATGAAACATAAAGAAATGTTCATAGTGCTTGTTAGAGGAGATCTTGATCGGCGGCCAGTAGCTCAGTGGTCCAGAGCACCTGACATGTTATCAGGAGGTCGTGGGTTCGTATCCCACCTGGCTCAAGACATTTTTCCTTTAAAATTTAAATCGACGCTAAAGTGCCTATTTATTATGAGTTGATATTAACTATAACTTTACCTCCTGAATGTACAAAGAAAATGAAGTGGCAAAATAACTTACAAAGCAAAATTTAGAATAATCAATGTATTATGATTTTATAAATAATATCATACAAATTAACACAAATTCAGAAAAAAATCATTAATATTGTATATATTAAGAATTCTTGTCACTCTAAAAAAAGTAAGGATTATATAATCTGAAAACAAAATGTAATTTAAATTCATGGGGTACTATAAAAAAAAAAGACCGAACAAAAGTATTTTATTTACTCAAAAATCTTCCATTGAAATACAACAGGTTCCTTGAATGGAATAAATGAAGTAGGAAAATAAAAGTGATTTAAACTTGTTGGGTTGTATTACAGGTAAAGATTTGAATTTTTATTGTAATACAGGGTAACAATGGAGAAATCATACAAGAAATTTGGAATAAGGCAGTCTAGTATTTGTGAAACTATTGGAGCAGACAAAAAGTGTGTGAAAATTTCAAACAATAAACTATAAAAATAGGGAGGAAAGTGATTTGAGGCTCAAAATTGGGTTCTATATAGAACACAGCTATATTTAGTAAAAGAATTCTACCCCCCCCCCCCAATTTTTTTAATAAATGGAATTTTAGGAGTATAAAAATGCCAAGTACAAAACTGTGATTGATCTTGTTTACAGTTTATGCATAAATACAATTTAATATTAATGAATTTAAATTAAATATAACTGTTATTCTTGAAACTGAAGAAAGATTGGGTAAGATAGACTATAATATTAAAGTGAATAGTTTTATGCTTAATATAACTCAGAATTAATGCACATCACATTTCGTACAACTACTCATATTAATGATTTTACACTGTTTACTTTAACAAAACGTGCTAAATAAAGTAGATTAATAATTATACTCACTGATTTTATCAAAAGGAAAACTCTAACTAGAAAGTATACTAATACTGCATTTAAATGTTCATTCAATAATAGTGAATGTATAAAGAAAAGCGTATAACCTTTTCTAATCGTTTATCCAGAAACTCCAATAATACACTAATGGCTTCCATATTCATTCCTTCAAATTCTAATCCTTTGTTTTCTTTTTTTTGACCTGGAATATCTGTTACAGGTGTGAGAAGCTCTTCATAGCTAGATGAAGGCATGTTGGTCAGAAGATCAATGGTGTGACTGCCAAAAGAGAATAACATTATCTCCAAATTCATATTATTGTCTCATTTAATGTAGAATTTCATCATTGTTTCTTTTTAGATTTTTTTTTTTTCATTTGTATAAGAGATACTCTCTTTTTTTCAATGTAAGAAAAAGCAAAGTTTTAAAATATTAACTACTAATCAAAACTAACCTTTGCAGTTCTTCTTTCTTTCCTGTTGACTTTGTATCACAAAGAAGTATATCATGAAGAATACTCACAAGACGCATAAAGTGAGCTTCTTCTTCCTAGGTGCAAACAAGAAAGTTTAACAATCATTCTTGAATTATATAACACACATCTATGGAAATTATTATATATAAAAATCTAATACCAAATACAAATAGGGGTGGTTCAGTCAGTAGCATGCTAGGCTCTTAATCTGCAGTTCTCAGGTTTGAGTCTTATATCGGCTAGGTCAGGGTTGAGATTAATCCCTGCAAAAACTCGCCACTAGTGGGCTTGGAAAGGCTGCTATCTGTCAGACGAGACATTAAGCCATGGCCCTGTGCAAGAGAGAGAGCCATATCCTGTGCATGTTAGAGAACACACTGGATGGCCTTGATGTGTCCAGTGGGTCTCCTCACCCCAACCTCCTTTGAGCCCTTGGGACCCTTTGACCTGGTCATTTAACCCATTGTGTACACAAAAGTGCCACTCAGATGTAACACAAGCAAACCTAACCCAAATACAAATCAGTCTTATCATTGTCATTCTCTTGTATAAAAGGAAAACTATTCTTCTCATGAATAGAAGAAAAAAAATTCTGAAATGACTGTTTCCAAAACTATCACAAAGAACATTAGATTGCTCAACATGAAAGTCCATTAAACTACTGACTTATATAAAAGGAAAATGCAAAAACAGTTCATGCAAAAAAAATCAATACTTTAATACATTTACAATACTATGAAAACAATGCAATTTCATTACAAATCTACAGTTACCAAAAAGCATGGTATGAAACATTTTTTAATAGAGCAGATTTTTATACCTCATATCCTTATGGTATAGATTAGGTATCATAAATGCTTAGAGAAAATCGTTTTGAAGCATATGGTATATTACAGATTACACACACACATATATACAGTGACCTTGAATGATATGTCATAAATTATGGAGCATTAGGGCAGCAAACTGAGTAAAAAAAGTCCAGTAAACAAAGTGCCTAAAAAGGTACCATTATGAAGTTACAGCCTGTCAATATTTGGAAATGTATACTACTTGTCTTGTGTGGAGGGCTTCCCACACTGGCTTGTGCAGCAACATGGAGCCCAATGCTAATTCTATAGTTAGGAAGATCCAACGTATATCACATTCAAAAGAAAACTGCAGAGTCATATTGTACAACTGGTAAGTACACTTGAAAATTGCAAATAAACAGGACATATCAGATCAGTGAAGTGAGAAATAGAAACACGAATTTGTATGAAGCAAAATGGGTTTTATTAACATTCACTGCAAAAAAACATGCCACACAGTTAAGTGAAGTATTCTGAGAAACTTCTGCTTTGCTATTATGAATAGTCTCCAGACATATCCAAATATATGATCAAAGCAGTTGAAGTAAGAAGGCAATAAAGAAAACAAATAACTAGTCAGATAAGAAACTGTAAAGAAAAAAATGGCAGCACATAAACACCTCATAAAATTTAAAAGTTGGTGAGAAAAATGAGAATTACAGCCAGCTGCTATAGGTGCTGCTGCTGTTTTCTATTTGTGCTAGCTAGCTAATCTGTGGTTCACAGGAGCCTCATGATCTGGTCTGATCCAACATTGATGATAGTGGTCCCAAAATCACACTAGAACACACAGACTGAAATGTGACAGCACACTACTGTGGATGAATCACATGCTTCAATGTATGGTCAAGGATAAATCTTCCAGTAACCCATATAAACCAGTATCGTGGAAGTGCAGTTATTCAAGACTGAGGCATGTAGGTAGCTGAGATGAGCCAATGAGCATATTTCCCATGATGCTAGTACACACATCAATGGAATGACAAAGTTGGCATTCCATAGAGCATGTTGAACAAGGATTGGCCTCTACTCAAGTAGGCTGGTTGTGGTAATTCATGATTTCATTCTGGTCAAAATCCACCTCATCCATCATCAGAATATTTTGTGGAAACATGGTGCCATGGGCATACCTAATTATGAGCCACTAAAGGAAAGCACATTGTGTACATTTGTCTGCTGGTTGACAATACCTGAATCTGCTGAATGTGATAAGGATACAGATGTTTCTCATGCATTTTCCATACAAGATTTTGTGATATTACCATTCCTGGTGATCATTGTTGGATCATCACACACAATGATGACTTCCTTAATTTCAATTAAGGAAGTTTGCACCTATGTTGGCAGCCACAGTTGTACAGTACTGTGCAAATTAGTTGGGACAATAGGAAAATGCAGTAACAAAGACACAACTAAAATATTTATTTGTTTAATAGTGTAGTTAATAGTGAATGTGACCCCCCTTAGCTTTAATTACTTCTTTTACACTCTCAATCATTGATGCCACTAACTTTCCACACATCTCCTTCACTTCAGGGTTGTGGTCACTTCACTTCAGGTTGTACTTCATAATATAATTTTGGTTTTCGTCATGCAATCCATCTCAGATATGCATGCTTTAATAATGGCCCACAAAATTTAAATGGGGTTTAGATCGGGTGAATTTCCTGGCCACTCCAATACCTTCAAATGTTGCTGGGTAAAGAAGCTCTTAGCAAGCTTAGAATTGTGGCATGGAGCCAGATCCTGTTAAATACCCCATCATTGTTAGGAAACAGCTTCTGCAGTGTTGGGACTATTTTCGCCTCCAGAACGCCTATGTATGTACTTGATGCTGTCCATCATCCCTTCAACGAGGTGAAGAGTCTGTTAGATTAGTTTAGACTTGCAGCAGAAAGTCACGAACAAGTTTAGACTTGCAGCAGTTTAGACTCTGTAGCGGAAGGGACAGCGTTCCTTCGCTTGTCCCAACTAATTTGCACAGTACTGTAGGTCCTTGGTTCAAGGCATCCACATTCTTGTAACCGATGATCGACATCTAGGATTGCCCATTAATCAGACCCATTGACAGAGATACCGCTCACTGTAAGGGCACACAGATGCAACACCATTCCCAACATTCTCCACATCAGATGCATACCATCATACTCAGCAGACATAGAACTATCCACGGCATCACAGATGGCTAAACTTGTAGTGGTGGGTAACCTATGCACTTTTATTCAGGCCATTACACCATATTATGCAGTATGCAAATTGCTGTATGTGCTGATTACTGGGTGGTTGGCTGGTGATGCACATGGGTACAACAGTACTTGCCTTGGTTCACAATAACACATTATTTCCCTCAACTCAACCAAATAACAGATATTACCCAATCACAACTCACATGTCACTACATATAGAGCTTCAACCACTCTTCATTACTAGTTAGTTAGAAGTGTCATAGTGCAACTTTTTAGTGCAATTTTAATAATTTTAACTTTTTAGTGCAACTTTTTAATGCAATTTTAACCTTTTAAAGTTCACTTCAAAACTTTATTTTTACACAACTTTTAAAGAGTAATAACATATTTCTTCTCACTCTTTCATGTACTTATTAAATTGGATTTTCAATATGACTTGTACCTTTTATAAAAACAAAAATAATAAAAATTCAAATTGCCAAAGATAACTTGTGAAATGGGTTGAAATACTATCAATGAAAAACTACCTAGACAGGTTAGTAAAACCCTAATCATTGCAATACTAAAATATTAACCTAGTGTATACCAAAGCAGACATATGTATTATTATACATCAAATAGATCACAGACCTAATTTTGCTCAGTGAATTATGAGTGTTTCTTTCTTCATTAAAAAAATTTTTTTTTTCACATGGCTACTTGGGAAGCCCAATGCTTTGAATAACTTAATCTTGGGTAGAGTAGTATATGTTTATTCTTACTTGAGAGTGTTTATTGCAGGAAAGCTTATGAATTTGATCAACATAATATAAATATCAACACCTTTGCTCATAGTTCCTGATAATTGTATCAAAAATGAAGTTAATTTATTACCTCAAATTTTTATACCAATTGTTCAGCAGAAGACATTAATGTTCTGGCCTATATATATATCTCCCACTGAATTTTTTTCACTAGTAGGTGAGTGGCCACAAATGAAAAAGGTTGAATGCCCTTGACCTAGAAGGCTCTCAGGTATTACCATCAATTACAGAAAATGCAGAGAATGGCAAAGATTACATTGTATATTTTTTTCTAATGCATCATTAAAAAAAAAGAAGCACAAACCAAAATATTAAATTTTGTCCCACTGCAATTTCATGTGTCCTAAATAGCCTATCTCTACGTTTGATCCCTAACAATTTTATGTGAAACCCAACTTTTGTGAATTTCAATAAATCAAATCAGATCAAAATACAATATTCCTAACAAAATCTTAAAAACTGATTCAGATTTTGCTCCTATGTTTTCAGGCTAGAATTAAAAAAAAAATTCAAAATCTTTACAAAGTAACAAAAAATAATTTTTTATCCACACTATCTGTCAAAACAAGTTGTAACCCTAGTAAACATACAACTAACTGAACAAAAAACATTCAACTATTTTAACTCATTTTTTCTTGTAAATGGAACATACTGGTTGAAAGCAGATCAAAAATTTTATGAACAACTTCTCTTTAAATAGTTACCCTTTAAAATTTAATCCCTGGTTTAATAATAAATTTGTAAAAGGAAAAAATAAAAAAAAAAAACTGATGTGATTTCCAAATTTATTAAAATGATGTGTTTAATGTTTAGAACTTCTTTAATAGCACTTACTTCTTCCATATTACATTTATCCACATTGACAGTAAGATTAAACAGGACTTTTAAAACTTCACATGACATTTCCACTTCCTTATCATCAAGACATGGAATGAAACATATTTCTGTCTCTCCTCCTTGGGTATTTCTTCCTCTTCTGCTTCCTTTGCTGAATCTCTTTTTACTTCCTGTGTGTTGATGAGATTTTGATATTTGTTCAGCATTGTTCTTCAGAATTAAATCTAAGACTTCCATAAGATAAGTCAAACCATGAAGTTGAGTGCGAAGCTTTGGTCTGTAAGATGACATAAAACACCAAAATAATAAATTTCCAACTATTTCAAACCAAAAATATCAATTTCAACACAGGAAGAGTTCAAACTTAAAAATAAATATTTAAAATTATTAAAATTTTTTAATTAATTGCTAAGTGGAAAAAGACTTGATGCACATATCAAATTGCAATATATAGCATATTAATATTTTGGTTTAGTTTCAATAACATGTACTCTTATAATGAAATGCTATTATTAGTAAAATATAACATATATTGTCAAAAATGATGGGAAACTTTCATGTTAGATGAATGTAGAGCCACATTGAAAGTGTCCTAACTTTGAAAAAACATTTTACACAAAAATTATAAAATGAAGATTTGAATCAATTTTATTCCAATAATGAGGGTGGGGGTTGACTCAGTCAGTAGCATGCCAGGTTCATAATCTGAAGTTCACAGGTTCTTGTCCCAACTGTGCCAGCATTAAGAATTTTCTGTGCTAACTCCTGTTCTGACCTTGGTGAGAAGGGGGCACCACTGCACTTGATAAGGCTGCTATCCATTGGATGGGATATAGGCTGTGTCCCTATGTGCAGGAGAGCTACACGCTGTGAACATTAAAGAACACACTGGGTGTCTTTGATAGGAGGCTTCCATCTGTCTCATAACAGCTGCTCAAGGGATTCCCTTTCTAAACCTTTTCTGAGCCTTGAGGTCCTTGTGATCTGGCCATTTAGCCCATTGTGTGCACATTTATATATTACTAAATTGGGGAACCAACTACAGAAAATGTAGGGAATGGCAAAACTTAATTATTCTACAGTGTATACTCTCTCTAATGCATCAATATATTTAATAGCAAAAAAAAAAGGAGCATAAGTGGAATATTTTGATTTTGTCACATTGTAATTTCATGAGTCCTAAATAACCTATTTCTATGTTTGATCTCTAATATAAATAAAAAAAAGTATCACTCAGAAGTAACCCAATTAAATGCCAACAATGGCTTTCAATTGTATTCAGATCTTATCTTCAGAATGAAATTCTGGTCCATTCCATTTCAATTCAGTATTTTACTCCTCCTCTACAAAATCTACCTATATATGAATTTTTTCTACATTCAAGTGGTATTTTAAAAAGCTATTCCTGCAGAATATGTGTAATATACCCAATTCTGTTTCTACACGATTTTGATTTAACACGGTTTAGAAAAAAATTCCAATTCTCTTTTACACAATTTATTTTGATCTAACACAGTTCAATCGGCGCTTTTTAAAAAAATCTCCATTTGAATTTAATTCTGAAAAAATATTCCTATTCAAGAAAAAATTCCTAGAATTTACATTTATAACAAAGATGCCACTTTTATGGTCACATTTTTCGAAGTAGTTTTAACTTTGTAAATGTACTATAGATACACATTTTGTGCACTAAAATCCCTAAAATAAAAACTACACTAACATAACTACACAACATTTTCTCTATTTTATGGAAAAATTGTACAAAGTGTGTTGCCACTTTATTCCAAATGAAGTACAAAACCTACTTCATTCGGAATAAAGTGGCAACATTGAGTTCCGGAAATTCCACGCAATTTTATCTTCAATACATGCGTTAGTCTTGGTCTCTCATTTTGTGTTTAAAGTTAGAAGTGTTTAGATGTTTAATAGAAAAAGAAATCGAAAAAAAATTTTTTTAAATTTTCAAGCAATGAAAGTGATTTAATTCCAAGTCTTACACAAACGAATGCGTCTATTGTCAGAAAGTGACAACGAATAAAATCTAGCTAATAAGCATATGTAAGTCATATTTTTTTGCACTTTTGTATTTTTGAATTAGTGACATATTATTTTCTTTATGAAGGATAGTTTACTTTAGATATAAACATATAATTATCTTTATAAGTTTATAAAATAAAAAATGTGTTTAAATGAATAAAAATCAAATAAAGATTTAATTAAAGATTTTGATATGATTTGTTTGAAAACAACTTATTATTTCTACTGAGTTTTCACATCTGGAATCAATCTTCTATTTTTTCATATGCACTGTATTGTTTTTTTTTTTTACACATTTTTTTCGGGAACCTATCTACCGTGTAAAAAACGAATTGGGTGTATATAGGTTTACTATTTTTTAGATACATTCCAATTATAAATTTATATTTATTATTTTAAATTGAATTACTTGCCATAAAATTATCATTTATAGTTTTCTTTAAGGTTATATTAATTTATAATGCAAATTTATTATGTATATATTTTTATTTTATATATATTAATTTTTATGATAATGTAGTTAGCACGCTTGGCTACTGATCTAAGGAACCCGAGTTCGAGCCCTGGGTAAGGCATGGACGTATGTGTAGTTTTTCTGCTGAGGTCATGCCATCCTCTCAGATCTTCTACTCTGGCATATAAACTGACAGGCTCCTGTCAGACCTCTGTGGCAAGCAGCTGCTTGAGGGAGATTTATTTTTTATTTACAATGAGTCATAGGTACTAAAAAATTATGCTTTTAGGAGACAAAAAAACAACAACTATGGGAATGCCTGGTATCAAACCTGAAACATTTGTATTGCCATGTCTACTGGCATTGAACCCTGCTAAAGCTCCGCTTGAATAATGTTTTAAAATGCCTTATTAGTATTCCATTGTAAACCATATGTTCAGTACATTGTAAGTATTTGTATTTTGCCAAGGAATACCTATGCACTTCCTTGGAAAAATAAGGAGTGGCAACTCTACTCTTAGAGTCAAATGAAGATTTTTTGGCTAAGTAACAAGGTCTTCAACTATTCATTGTATTGGTTGAATCAGCCAATCAAATGTAATGGACCACTCCAAATTGGTGGCTTAGGACTTTCAGTTCATCTCTACTGTATTTCAGCACATGCACATTTCTGTAATTGCCATAATAGATCACATCAAAATTCTGCAGTGCCTGTAATGGATAAATTATCATTATATAAACTAAGGCAAACAATAAAATACTAATCCCCAAAGTGAATGATGTGATTGTCCACAAGACATGAAAAATAATGATTAGAAAACAAATGTAAAAATGCTATTTTGGTTTTCTTGATAAGACAAATAATGAATACTAAATTTTCAAGGTTTAATACTCTCTAAGAGCAGAAATTTAAAATATGAATAATTCAGAAAGTGCAAATAATATTTTACTAGCACTTATAAAAACAAATATTTTAGCTCTTAAAAAAAAATTAGCATTTTTTTGACACTCCTCCCCCTCTTTAGATAAAGGGACAGATTGCTGCTATCAAAGCAAATTCCTTGACCATCACACTCTACCACTCAAATTTCAAATCTCTAGCACGAGTAGATTCTTTACAATATTCATTAAAAGTTTTGCAATTTTCGAACTTCAGCACCCTCTAACAGTGAAAATTAAAAGAATTGGAAACGCAATTCTTATTCTTTTATTGCCACCTAAATGAACAACAGACTGTCCCAGTGGCTGAGTGGTTGGCTACTGATCAGAGGGACCCAAGTTTGAGCCCCAGATAAGGCATGATGGATGTTTCTGTGATGTCCTTTTGCTAAGGCCACCTTCCTCACAGATCTTCTCAATTATAATGGCATATTAAACTGAAAGGCTCCTCTATGACAAGCAGATGCTTGAGGGGTAATTTTTTTTTAATTTGTACAACACATACAAAAATGTTTTGATTCATCTCTTATAATGAAAAAATGTTAATGCTTAGACACATGGAAAGATTATAGAATTAATAAGCTAAAAAAAGCAAAAACTTTACTACTATATAGCTGGTGACAAAAAAGCATCTACAATTAATACTGAGTAAAATAAATATTACATATACACTCAGTAGCCCCTTTATTTACTACAATTCCATATTATGTCAATATATATACTCAGATACAGAATTCAATAACAGAATTTCCTTTTTATGAAAAAATGTGACAAACTAATTTTTCAATTTTTGCTTTATGCAACATTTAGGACAGAAAAGAATCCTAAAAGCTACTCATAGCTTTTACAGACCTTCTCATACAAGAACATGCCCCACTAAAACCAAAGTCACTGTCAACCACTGTCTTAGAGCTAACACAACACACAAAGTTTGCCTTATTGCAATAGTAGCTAGTTCCCTAACCACTATGCCAGTTAAGGCTAATTTAAAGATTTCATCAAATCCATTTCAATCTAGATTTTCAATGATATTCATTAAGTATTTAGTTTCAGAAATTGGAATATTTAACAGCAACAAGGCAAGTTTAAAATAATTGCTCTGAAAAGTTAATAAAAATAAATTAAAACATAATCAATAACCATTATACTAAATTTATTAACACATGTAAGGGTATATTTAGCAGTTTGGATAATAATGTTAATTTTTGGCAATTTTGAATTTTTTTTTTCCAGAATGAACTAATTTGCTAAATTTTTCAACTTTATAACTCTTTAAAAACTGAATGCATATTTTTGGAAATCAAGATTTAAATATATTTGAATATCTTAAACTATCTTCAGTCATATTTTGTCATAAAAAGCATATTTAAGAAGTTATTGAGTTCTGCATCTGAGTCACCATTGACATAACATGGAACTGTACCTAATAAAATTGGCTGATAAGTGTATATAAAAATGCATATTTCTAAAATGAGTGATGAAAACTGAACACAAACAATAGTTAATTTCCCTAAATGTATCATATCCTTATGCATTTTTTTCACATTGCTATTACTATAGAGAGCAAAAGATGTAGGTAAATAAACTCATACAAAATACAGACAATTACATTACAGTAATTATATTATTTAAAACTTAAACTGTCATCTAATTGCTGCCTACCTCATATCAGCACAAAGTGCTGTTAGAAGAAACAACATCCTCATGTCAAAGAACTGCAAAAATATGCAAATTTATAGAATCAGCACATCTTTAAATGCTTTTAACTATATAAAATGTAACAATATAAAATGCATAAAACTGCAGATAATATAAAGAATTACTGTATAGTAAAGCAATTTGGGCATAAACCCTGTTAAAATGTTTAACTTGTATATTGAAAAGATTAGCTGGCATTTGGTGACATAGTGTCAATGTTATATGATTGCACTTCCTTTAACTGCATATCTTCACATAGGACATAAAATGCCCATGTTAAAATGAACATATTATGAAAAAATCACATTACAAAAATTTAAATAGTTACTTATTGTAAATGTTTACCAGTTTTCTTGCTTATTTAATGTAAGGTTTTAAAAGTAAGCTATTAGAGCAGATCACACACTTTTCTATTTATTTCTTTTGAGTCCTAATACAGATAATAATTTCAGAAGACTACTTCTTGTTAGGAGGCTTTTCAGTTATAATAAAATTTTGGCAACTATAAAAAGTGGTTTGATAAGGCCATTAGCTGCTACATGATAATGAACAACTCAACAGATTTACTTTTAAATTTTTAACTTAAAAAAATTAAAAAAAAAAGATAATAAAATGCAAGCTGTCTATCACCTCAGTGATGCAGTGGTAGTGAATTAGCTCACTGCAAACTTCTAGAATCCATGCTACAGTCCTGTGATGATATGGTCATGTGTCATTTGCTACAGATAAGCTAGTAGAGCTTTGCAATAGGTATGTAATCACGAATTGAAAAAAAAAAAGTTAAATTTAGAACTTATATTATTACCAGTAGAGTCTAACTATAGAAATATCATTTTTTTAAAGTAAACCATAAAAATGAAGTTTTTAATTTAAAATATCAGTAAATTATGTCACTTTTAAAGCATTAATGCCATGAAGAGCTGATAAGTACTCATTGTAAGGTGACTGTATAACAGATTCTGATATCTAAAAATTTTGAAATATTAGCTTTAAACATAGATGATAATCGCAGCATGACCTTATGCTCTTTTGGCATTGATAAATCAATAAATTTTTTCTGCTAAATATTTATTGATTTATCAATGCCAACAGACCATCAGGTCATGCTGCGATTATCATCTATGTTTAAATCATTAATAACGCTAAATAGCGTGATGAGACTATTATTTATTTCCATCTCACTATGTGCAATATAAAGGTAATGGTTGCCACCCGAGATCATAGATGACACCAATGGTTGGCCCGCAAATCTCGATGATAGAGTTTAGTCTTAAAATAAGTGGAAAAAAGACAAGCTGGCATTAGTTCAACTGAATAATTGTTCTGGCATGTTTCTGGAGAGATGCGGGTTCGATTCCCGTATGTCGGCAAAAAAATTTTCAGCTAAATATTAGCTTTTCCAAGAAAAATTTAAAAGTAATGAAAAAGTAATATGAATGGAATTATAATAATTCGGTCAGTAGCGCGCCAGGTTCGTAATTTGTAGTTCCCAGGTTCGAGTCCCAGCTGGGTCAGTGTTGAGATTTATCTCCGTAAAACTCCCCACCCTGCCCAGTCATAGTAGGGGACACCAATGGGCTTAGAAAGGCTGCAGTCTTTTGGATGGGACATTAACCTGGGCCCCGTGTGCAGGAGAACCATATCTTGTGCATGTTAAAAAACATGCTGGATGGATGGCCTTGATGGTAAGCTATCATCTGTCTCCAAACAGCAGTTCCAGTGGGTCCCCTCCCTTCTCTGAGCCTTCGGGATCCTTGTGAACTGACCATTTAGTCCACTGTGTACAAAAAAAGTGTCGCTCAGAGGTAAAACAGCCCAACCCAAACCCTGCAATTGTATGCTGATTTGTATGCAAATCTGTCCACTCCTTCTTGGTGGTGAAATTTCAATGTCACAGAGTGTATTTTGGGGCTCATAATGGACTTTATAATCTAAAGAAATTCAAATAGTAATCTAAAAATAATTTTTACTTAAAAATTTTTATATTTAAAGCTTTTATGCTTTAAAAAGTAACTGATAATTTAAACATTAAGCCACTATGAGCTCTGCCATTGTCTATGGTAGAGAATGTAAATATTCAAACAAAATTATATATATATAATTTTTGTCAGAAAATTTCTCTTTGAGCTGTTGAAATGCAACAAATACATATGTATTAAAAAAATTCAAATCAATCAACACTATATATTCTGAAAAAAGTCGATTTCTATGACAGCCAGTATATTAATTTAATTTTCTGGAATAATGTTCAAAATTTCAATAATTTAGATGTGCTAACTTATCTATCTTTGCATCTCATTTCCACTGTAATAAATTCCAATAATATTATTAATTTCTTTCTTTTGAATTCTGATGATAATTTAAACCATATATTATCTTTTGAATTTCAGCAAAAACATTTGAAATGTACAAAATAATTCCAAAGGGGATAACATAAAGCATCATATTTCTTGCTTATCTAGAAAGATGATCTAAATAAATGAAAAACTATTGTTAAGAAATTAATACTTTAATGAGAATGCTAGTTTCTTACATGTTTCCCCACTGTGATAAAAGTGCTTGGTTTTAGTTGGATAAAATAATTGTGACTGAGGCATGACACTGATTTCTTCACCTTTGGTAGAGTTCTACCAATGACTTAGAATTAGACATTACATAAAAAAAGTATTTTTGACACAAGAGAAACTTTACATGTAATACATTGCATATACACTGAATTATGACCATCTCCCTCTATGTTATGTCAGTGGAAGCAAACTTTGAAGCTCTATAACTTCTAAACTAAGCATTTTCTGAGAAAATGGAAAGTAAATTAAAAAACTCCATCAAATCTATCTAAATCTCGATTTTTAATAATGTTCACTTTGTACTTAAGGAGTTATGGACTTTGAATGTTTAAAAGCAACAGCGCAAGTCTTAAGAAAATTGAAAAAATATTAAAAAATTATTTACGTTAACTTTCCAAATATATATCTGTTGCATTAAATGGTATGAAATAATACCTCTTATTCAAATTATAATTAATTTCTGAGTTAAATTCTAATATTAGGCATTACCGTTGTTAAATGTTCAGACTTCCATAACTCTTTAAATACTAAGGGAATATTGTTGAAAATCAAGATTTATATAGATTTGATTGAGATCTTTAATTTACCTTCAGTCCCACTCTATCACAAAGCATTAAGTTTAGAAGTTTATAGAGCTTCGAAGTTAGCTACCACTGACATAGCATGGAAGGAAGTAGCTCATAATTTAGTGAGCACTGAATGTATATATATATAAGTGATGTTTATATTTTAACTTTATAATAATCAGTAAACCTACTTTAACATCATGTGGAAGCCCTGGATCTTTATATGTTCGCAACCTTAGCATTATACCTTCTATACATCCATTGTTACTAGGATAAAAAGAAAAAGCAATGTTAAACTTCCTATCTTGTTTCACAAAAGCACTTTCACAAAAAACTTACAGAAGAATTACTCTATTTAGTTTGGTTGTTTAGTCCTGAATAAAACTGCTTTATGATGATGACAATGATGATGATGCATAACAGGCTAAACAGCTGGATCATAAAAGTCCCAAGATTCAGAGCAAGGATGATTAAGACAACTCATTGGAAAGTCATCAGGGGTGGATCAGTCTCATTATTCGACACATTTTCCAACATTTATATCGCATGGTTCTCCTGTACAAGAAGTCATGATTTAACACACCATTTGATACATGGTAGAAAATGTTAATGATATCTCCTTTTTCACCAAAAAAATCAAAGCTCGGGAAAGTGAAGAAAATCTTACAGGTAGAACAGTTAGGTTCAAAACTGGTAAATCTCATGTTATGAACCTAGAGTGTTATATAGGAGCTGTGCTGACACAACACAGAAGTAATCATATAATTGTAATGATGTCAGAAGGGATCTACAGTTACATGCGAATCTGGTTACCAGCTGTGAAGTATAATCCTATTCATGCTTTGCAGGATCTGAACATGTAGAGTAATACTTGACTGAATGCATAGAATGTATTCTTGGAGCAAAAGTTTTCAGTGGGGTAATTAGTTCAGTGGATGAAATTTGTATTTTGATGTCTTTTTTTTTCTCTTGAGCAGAATCTGTTTAAATATTTCATTAAACTGAAATTTATTTTGACAATCTAACTTTAAGTTCTATTTTTATCTAATGATATTACTAAAGAACATGTGTTTAATTTCTTGGCAAGATTAATTGCCTGGCATCCAACTTTATAAACTATCTGGCAAAGCAAAGTTTTACATATTTTGGAGTCCGTTTCTTTAACATGAAGGGTAAAATGTTAGTGTACTAAGTATAAAAAATTCAATATTTCAGAGTGGCATAGCCAAGAACTTGTAGGGGGAGATTTTAAAACCTTTCAATATACAGGCAGACCCTGGCTTATGATCCCCTGCTCTAGCGACTACTCTAAATATATAAATACTTCCTCTCTTATGACCAAACTCATTTATATGACCATGTTTTGAAATAGATGACCTAAAATTTTGAATGCAATTTGAAGGTTCCTGCAGCCATAAGGAATGGCTTTGCATGCTACATGGAGATTTATCATCAGAAGAAGATGGTCTTCAGTCACTGGAATAATTTTTTCAGAAGCCTCAACCAGTGAATCCCATGCAGAAAAGCCCTAAAGGAGCAACAGTTTCAACTAAACATCCAAGCCTCTACCAATTCTCCCAAAGTCTCAACAGTCTCCTCCAAAATCTACTCCTCCTCCCACTCTTCACTTAAATTTTGAAGATTTGGATGACCCAGATGACTCACTGCCATCCCCCATCTGATTTTCCTAAAACCCTCTGAACTATGTGTTGATGATTTTAAAGGAACTAAATCGAGGATATTTTGGTAATTTTGTACATGTTTAGCCAATCAGTGTCACATGCCAAGGTCACAAATGATATATATAATACCTGGGTCGGAGCTCTCACAGGCAGTATTTCGTTTCGTCTCAACGTGGGAAAAGCAAAGAATTTATCTGATTTCGACAAATAGATCGCTATGGCAAGACACCTTGGTAAGAGCATCTCCGAAACAGCAATGCTGGTAGGCTGCTCACACTATGCAGCAGTTAGTACCTATCAAAGATGGTCCGAAACAGGTGACACTTTGAGCCATCAACAAGGAGTGGGCCAGTCACACCTCAGTGATGCCAGAGGTCAGAGCAGGCTATCTTGTCTTGTCCGCAGCAACAGGAGAGATGCTATGGCTGACATTACCCATAATTTCAATTGTGGTAAAGTGCCCAATGTGTCTGAACACACAGTTCACATTAAGCTCTTGGATATGGGTCTCTGCAGCTGCAGACCCATTAGTGTGCCTATGCTCACAGCTGTTCACTGTTGTCAAAGCTTGCAGTGGGCATGTAATCATCGACATTGGACCATAGAAGACTGGAAGAGGGTTGCATGGTCAGAGGAATCCCATTTTCTGTTACACCACGTGGACAGACGAGCTCGTGTGCAACGTTTACCCACGGAAGCCTTCTCACCTGGATGCACTGTGAGATGGATCCAGGTGGCTGGAGGGAGTGTGATGGTCTGGGCAATATTTTCTTGGGGAACACTTGGACCAATTATACTTGTAGGGCAAACTCTGCCAGCTGTCACCTACATGAACATCATGGCTGGCTAAGAACACCCCTTTATGGCAACTGTATTCCCTGGTGGAGATGGCATCGTTCAACAAACAATGCCCCATGTCACACTGCGAAGAAAGTTCAGGAGTGGTTCCTAGAACATGTTGAGGAATTCCATTTATTGCCATGGCCCCCAAATTCGCCAGACATGAATCCTATCGAGCATTTGTGGTTTGAGTTGGAGAAACAGGTATGAGCAGCATCACTGCAACCACGTAATTTATGAGAACTGCGGGATCTTCTGTTGCAATCATGGTACCAAATATCAAGTGACATTTGGACTGAACATCTCATTGAATCTATGTCTCATCAGGTGAGAGCTCTTTTGGTGGTAAGAAGAGGGCCTACATCATATTAGGTAGGCTCTTTGGTGGTAAGAGGAGGGCCTACATCATATTAGGTAATGTTTCGGCTGATCGGCGTATATATATATATACTTTTTTCTGTATCAAGTATTTGTTTTTACATAATAAATGTTTGGAAATACATATATTTGTGTTTTATTTCATTTTTATTTATTTTAATGCTCAATTTTGGTAGATCTTATGGTGTGAAAAGTTGTTTCTGAGAATGAAACCCCAATTTATAACATTGTTTCTATGGAAAATGAGGGTTCGCATTACAATAGCTTGCTTAACGACCATAATTCAGGAACCAATTAGGTCATAAGAGTGGGTGTCTGCTGTATGCTAATAATTTCTTTAAAATAAAAATTTGCCAAGGAGAGGGGGATTAAACTCCCTCTCCCTCAGTGTAGCAACAGAGAGAGGGGGGGGAGTTAAAATGTTCTCGACTCCCAACCATACAAGGACTGATTTCCATGGCAAGGAAATCTTTTTGTTTCTGTATCAAGACTCCATTTATTTTCAGGAAATGATAAAAAAAGCCATATCATTTTGACTGGAAATTCATGAAATGTATATATTTTTTACATTAACAAATAACTCAAATTGATGTTAAAAAATACGCACCAATAAGTTGTAAAAATTCCTCACCATAAAAAAATAGTGACATAGCATAACTTCAAAAGATCAATAATGATATATATACAGAAATAAAAATATATCTATGGATATAAAAAGTGACATAAAAGCCAATTAGTGACATCTACCTCTTGTGCTCTGCCATGACCTAGTTTACATAGTATAATTCCCATAAATAAGCGGTTTTGATTTCAATCATGGGAAATTGTGTACTGAATGCTGGGATGAATGATAAAAACAATTCTAGAAATATTGAAATAAGATTAAAGTGAAAAATAGAGAGTATAACAAGCTCCTTACTTGGTAATTGCTTTAAAGAAATCCTCTGGTATAATTTTTTTTATCAGAGGATATTTAAGAGCCACTCTGAGGATATGGACATTTTTTTTATCTTTAGTACACTAGCATTTTAGTCTGCACATTAAAGAACACATTGGATGACTTGATGGGAGGCTTCCATCTGTCTCCTAAAAAGGATTTTACAATGGAACGTTTTCGGTTAATATTCAGGAAAATTTTGAAACTTTATGAAAAAATGAGTTCATAATAGTTCAGATCAAACTCATGAGCATAAAATGGAGTTTCATCAACATGACAATGGAAACAAATGTGTTCCCAATGCTGTATATCACATGTAAGAAATGGTGATCAGATAGTTTAAACAATTTATTTATATTGTAGCTTTATAAGATATCCACCAAATGGAAAAAGGTAGATATTATTTTTCAAGCTTGAATTATATATTTTTATAAAATGCATGTAAAAAATTTTAAAATTGAATTTTCTGTTTAAAAAAAATCAAAGCTTTGTGTGTTGTACTAAGAACAAATGTATTGGTTTCTGGCTGTCATTTCAGAATCTACAAATATCTGCAGACAATGAGGACCCTGGAAGGTTAATGATATTTTCTGCTTACATGATAATGATTAACTCTACCATGTAACTGAAATATACAAATCTACATATTGAAATATAAATTACAGAATTATTAAGACCTGTTTCATGAACACAGTGCTTCTTAATTTGATCTACAAGATAAAATGTCCTTAATAACATGTTTAGCAAAAAGAAATGTTTTAAAGGTACACAAATGTCAATGGTCCAAAAAGTCCTAATATAATAATTAGGAAACAAATTGTTCAGCATGCACACTATTGAGTTCATAGCACACTTTAGTACACCATTGCCTTGCTTCATTTACTGTTTTCATTTCTATGTTGATCATTACTATCTCAGCCATTATGGCATCCTTCAATTCCTGATTTGTGTGAAGGGAATTTAATATATCATGGATTTCAGGTGTCCCAGCAAATAATCCAAAGTATCAAGTCTGATGAGTGGGGGTAGCCATTCAAAGGAACCCCTCTGTCCAATCCATTTTCCAAGTAGGTTAAAATGTAACCAGTCTTGAACACTTCACATTTTTGGCAGAGAGGATCCATTAACCCTTCCAGGGCCCATGCTGAAAAACAGGTTTCTATCCAGGGGCCAAGCTATTTTCTGCCTATGCTCAGCCAAAAAAAACTTTAACTTTAGAACTTTTTTGCCAAATAACTAATGAAAGGAATTATGGCATGTTGTATGCCAAATTAATCAGCATTTAATTCTGGATTTTCTGAAAATCAAGTATTTAACAAAAAAGTTGATATGTTTTATTTTAATAGGATTTTTTTAGAGTGATGTAGTAAAAAAAATTCATCTGGCAACACAAATAAAAATTTATAAAAAAAAAAAACAAATAGAAATGATTACAATGCACAACAATAGAATGACTATATATTTCTGAATGACAAAAAAATTACTTTTTTGGTTTTAAATATTTTTCTTGTTTTGTAATTTTTTTTCTCGGTACCATACTTTGAGAAAATTCCAGGCTTTTAGCCAACTGTGCTGAGTCAAATAAACAAGTGAATTTAGAATTTTTTTAAAAAATAACCAATCAACGGAAATAGAGGTCATGTTATATACCAAATTAAACAGAATTTAATTACGAATTTATGAAAGTAAATAATATAAACAAATTTGCAAGCATATTAATTTTAATGAGCTTTTTTTAATGTGATATGGTGAAAAAAAAGATCGCACTATACAATTAAGGCTTCATTTTGGAAAACCTGATGAATAAAAATAGTTAAATTATATATTTATTGAAAGGAAATTTCCTCCCGAATAATATAATATTCAACCTGGAATATGATTTTTATTTCTTTTAATGATTCTTTTCAGTATCGTATATTTTAAACACGGCCAGTGTTATACAATGTGACTTGGCCTTCTCACATTCACGGGACTTTCTGAACTGGTTATGAAATAGAAAAAAAAACTTCCTTGGCTGCTTTTTTTTTACTAAACATTATGAATTTTTTCTTGCAGTGTTGAAGTTTGGTGATCTTGGCTAAGTGCAGAAAGGTTTGTGTACCAAGGACCAGCCCTTCCTGAAATTACCCTCCCAAATGATGGCCGATTTCCGTAGCAAGGAAGTCTATTTTGCTTCTGTATCCAAGACATTCAATTTCAGAAAATGGTACAAGCTCAAAGTTTTTTTATTAAAAAAAAAAGCAAGAAATAATAATGGAAAAATTACATATAACCTAATGGAATATTAAATAAAATATCCGCAACAACTTTTAAGCTGGCTTCCTATCTAGCACAACCCAGAAATATCGATAAAAACAGTCGATTGAAGATCGCTAACTAACAGAAGTAAATATACAGAAATGAATTTGCTTTCATATCCAAGACCTCATTTATTTTCAAAAAATGATACTATTATCACAGTTTTACTGGAAAAGTAATAAATAATAAAATAAAAGTTAACATATAGCTAATGCGATGTTAAAATATCCACAGCCACAAGTTGTAGGCCTGCCATACGATATAACATAACTATGAAAAAAATCAATACTTATCAATCGGCCAAAAGATCGCTAATTTCCAAAAATAAATCTACTGAAATGAAAACTAACCAAGGTTTAAATATAAAAAAAAAATACTAACTTGACAAAGAGTATCCAATATGCTGGACCAAAACTGTAAACAAACACATAGCACAAGTAACGGGGATTGCATCAGCCATCTGCGTCTCATTTGCCTCAGTGAAGCATCACTAATTAAATGCAGGTGCAACCATAATTTCTAAGATGGATGTGTTTACTTTTAGTTTCAATTTAAAGGCAGGAAAGATGCATAGAATGCTGGGGAAAAATGATAAAAATAACCTGGAAATAATGAAATACGTTTGTGACAGAAAAGAGTGTGAAAGAGAAAAAAAAATTGTGATACGTATTTTGTAATTACTTCCATATTCTATGGTTTTTAAAAATAGCAGTTTTTTTATTAATTTTTATGAGATTTTCGAAAATTTAAGAAAAAATTTGATGATAATAGCTCAAATCAAACTTGTGAGCTTAAATCAAAAGGTTGGTTCAGCAAATAGTAACATTAACAAGCAAATCGGCAATAGCGTTTAGTGCTTCTAAAAAATGGCAATCAGATGGCTTCATAAAATTATTTATATTGTAGTTTAGTAAAATATGCATCAAATTAAAAAACAAAATATTATTTTTGAAGCCTGAATTATATATATTTTATAAGATATATATATATAATTACAACAGCAATTTTTATTTTTAAAAAATCAATATATTTTTGTTGTACTAAGACCATATGCATACATCATCGACACTCACAATTCTGATTCTCCGTACATATACATACGGGTTACGCCCTGGAAGGGTTAATCCTCACACAACCTGTTGAAAACATTTTTGTTAGAATAAATAAGGCCAAATCATAGAAATAACATACCATGGTAGATCTGAGCATTCACAATGTTCTGAAAGAAAAACTGACCAAAGATTAGATCATAATGAATCCCATTCCAAATTATTTAAGGACCTCGAGGGGCTGTTCTTGTATCCAGTGTGAATTCTGATCAGAGCAGTACCTGAAGGTGTAATAGTTTACATCACATCTTCAAGCACTGGTCTGTTTGATGGCCTGACAGATGAAAAATTGCCTCATCAGAAAAAAATTATCTGATGTCCATGTTCTGTTGAGCCAGTGCCCTTTTATAAAATTCCATTCTGCAGTCACAATCATTTGATGGAGACTTTACAAATAGAAACTGCTTGTGTAGAATGTGATGTACTGAAGTTTGGCTGATGTTACATTCCTGTAACAGTTTCTGAGCTGACTATTCTGGATTTACAGCTATGGACACAATGCATATGACAGTAGAAGACTGTCCTGTTGCTGAAGTAGGGTGGCCAAGTCTGATTGTTCACGCTTCCTGTTTCCACAAAAAGCTTATGATTTTTCTCAATATTGAAGCTGTGATACTAAGTCAGTGAAGCATCATTTTTACAGCATTACTTATGGCCATTAAATTATGACCAAGCTCAGCACATACATAAACTTTGAAAATATTGGCATAAAGCACTTCATCAGGTGTACACAGCATCTAACACATCCTCTGCAACTGCAATTATGGACTACATTTACACAAACAGGAAGGTTGCAGTCTTGGCTGCTAATGGTATAAAATAGAGCAATGTATTGGTTTTACTGTCTTGCATAGCAACCTTTAACTTTTTTATTTTACATTTCAATATATGTTTGCATTTCTTTCAATCATACTGTATAAATTATTCCACAAAATATTTCATCTGGTGCAGGACAAAATATTTCTAAATAATTACAATTCACTTACTTTTCATATGTTTATAATTTTAAATTTTTTTTATATTTAACACAGAACATTTAGTTTCAACAAAGCAATTATTGGCCCAACATTGGGAGAGAGGATCCACTTATCTGCCTCCAGGATTCCACTTTTTCACATTTACTTACTTGTTGAAACTAAATGCCTCTTATGACTGTCACTACTGTGAGCTCCTTTGTTCATACAAAACATTTACTTTGAATAGATTAAATATCTCTTACCAACAAGCTTTCTGGATAGAACGGCAGTTATAAATTAGATTACACAAACTCTTCTGTGCTTCAACTATAACTGTAAAACAAACAATTAATTAAAAAAATTTAAAATATTATTTTAAATAATGAAAATTGAATTAAAGCTATTTTTTTCTAGTTGAAAAACTTGACAGATAACATGAGAAGTAAATATTAGAAAACTCAAATATTCTAGATATAAAAGCACTACTATTTCTGAGGTTACATTGACCTTCATCTCAGTATGTAGATATTACACATTAGTGAACTCGCACTTTCCCTGGATGTAGAATAAGCCAAGGATATTGAAGTGTAAAATATAGAAAAACATCACAGAAAGTTATATATGATACATAGGACAGTAACATTGAATTAGTAGTAGACTTGGGAACAGTAACCTAAAATTTTTATATGGCAACCATAAAATTGTGGTAATGATGAAAATGATTAGCAAAGTTATGTTTCATGTTCATCATGTATCATCTTTCATGTATATTACTTGAAAATAAAGAATGTTGCCTTATAATATATCAATTCCTTTAAATACTATGAACTATTCAGTTACATTAACTGCAAAATTTAGGATTAAAATTGTTGAAATTTCAGTTTAAAAACTGCAAAACAAATTTTGTTTTAAAATTAAACTTCACTGAATTTGAAAATTCAAAACATTTAATTCATAATTTAGTTATCTATTCTTTTAATAGCTTTTAATTTAGCCATACATATGATTTCTAAAAATAATAATAAAAAAATATTTAAAAGTGGAAAAAAACAAACTTACTTTTGGAATCCTGTACTTTATTGCACTGATTTAATATCTCTTCTTCTTCCATTACAAGTCCAGCTAAATCAACTAGGATATTTATCATATCCTGAGTAAAGAGTTCATCTAAGCCAAATTTGTCTCTGCTCAAGATGCGAACTGTTTCCAGACATGACAAATGACAATTCTGATTGCTGGAAAGATGCTTGAATATGAGATCCAAAAACTTCTGTTAAAATACCAAAAATTATGTGAATGAGAATAAAAATATTTTAGAGTAAAAAAATAAGTAGAATATAATAAAATTAAATAATTTAGAGTAAAATAAATAATATAATGTTCTTCAGCTCAAACTCTACTTATTGGAATTGTAAAATTTCTTCAAAGATGGAAAAAAAATTATGATTGAGTCACTCAGTACAATTAAATTCAGTATTTGCTGTTTTGTTTATTGCACTGTAGATAATGTTAAATAGTATACATCAAAGCACTGATCATAAAAATTTAAAATTCTCATAAATCTTAGAAGATATACACTATACACAGTTGACCTTTTCAGTCTGCTAATGATAACCAGCTGGGATTGCACTGTTTTGTATGGAAGTGCTTTTTGTATTGTGTATTACTGCACCATCAGAAACTCATCAATGGAAAACAAAGATAGGGAAAAGCCTCTCTGAAGCATATGAAATGTTATGGACAGCTTATGGGGATGATGCTATATCTAGAGCACACACATTTTGATGGTTTAAGCATTTTCAAAAGGGCAGAGAGAATGTGGAAGACGATACTTGCAGTGGGCAAATGAAAATGACCTCTAACCCTGGATTGGTAGATAAAGTGCACAATTTACTCACAAAAAATAATCTTGTGAGTAAATTGTGATTAACACTCAGAATCATGACAAGTGAACCAATTGTGAATAAGGAATTGATAAGGTTGATATTTACAACAGACTTGGGTTTGAATGACAACACCTGCTCACACAGCAATCAATGTAAGGATATTTCTGACCCAAAAAAAGTCGCAGACAAAAAAAGTCACCCCCCCCTCTTATTACCCCAACCTGGCTAGCAGCCTTTTCTTTATATTTCCCAAGTTGAGATTGAAAGGTTATAGATTTGATACAGTCGATAACATTAAGAAGAACATGTAGCAGAACTGAATACCATCACAGTAGACAAGTTTCCCAAATCTTTCCAAATTTCATATAAGCCCTGTAATAATTGTATTTGGTCCCTTGGACTATTTTTGAGGGAAATGATTAATAAATGTGTCGACTTATGCATCATTATTTTTATTTCATTTCAGTCACATTACTTTCTAGCTACACAGTGTATATGTAAACTTTGGAGTGATGGTGAGCCATCAATAAATAGAGTGCAATAAAATACATATTAAAAGAGCTTTATTTAATTTCACATTAATATTTAACAATGAAAAGCTTAAAACCACAAGCAGAATATGGTAATGGTGAAATACACTTAACCCTTTACATCTCCAAGCTAGGTTTACTATTTTCACTTTTCCAATTCTAGTAGCACAAGGGCTGTTTACCATTTTGTGCAAGATGCTAAATTATTATTATTATTTTTTTCAAAAGAAATTGTATTTTTTAAACTTTTTAATCAAATGTTAAAAATAACTTTTCAGTTTATGATATACCTTTTATGCCTGTTGATTCTTCTTGAAAAAATTATGATAAATGTTAAAAATAAATTAATTTGAGCCTGCATTGATTGTATGTGCATGATGAATCACCATAAATAGCATGAAGTAGCCATGATTTATTCTATGCCTTTATTCTGCTAAACTAATAATTGACTGCTAAACTAATAAACATATAGTAGCCTATGCATCAGCTTTTGATTTACAATATTCTGACCAACTTATTGCTTTAGCAGAATTGTAATGCTTTATAAACTTTTAAAGTAAAATATTGTCAACATTTTAGCAGACTTTTGATTTTACAGTTTTTTTTACTGGTGTTTTTGGAATATTTAAAACAGATAACCTTGTCAAAATATTAATTTTGGCAAATTAACTTTAATATTTAAAAAAAAATTACTGAAGATTAAAAATGCCAAAAACTATTAGCATCTGTTCTTAATTTAACCATGGTTAAGGGTTGATTTCTCACTATTGCAATCAGCTGGCACTGAAAACTCCATCAGTTATTCTAAGACATGTTTTTCTACCATATAAGCAAACAAGACAAATAACATTGCCTCTGGAAAATATGGGATGCTTGTTTTCAAAGAGAATGGTTTCGTTTTCTGAATTTTATATCCTGTTAACAATTGAAATTCAAATTAATGGACGATTGGGAAATAGAGGGTAATATTCTATTAGCACTTATATAACACAAAAAGGATTTTTCATTTATCTCTCAAAATTAAAAGAGTTACATTTTCCCATCCCATGTAAAGGGAAGAAATTATCGCTGTCAGTGTAAACCTCTTGAGATCCTCCCACCCTATCACCAGGTATTATTGACACAGCTGGAAGATTTCAAAAGTGTGAATCTTAATATTTTGTAAATACCTAACCAACCCAAAAGGTATTTTTCATTTATCTTTAAATAAGTAAGTTCAATGTCTACAGACAGACAGATGGCAAAGTGAAAACCTTAGCTCATTTTTTAAAATTAATTTAAAACAAATGAAGCAGAAATTAAAATATAAGACCAATAACAAATAGTACATGTTTACATGAACAACAAAATGCAAAAAATAAATACCTTTCTATTCTGTGTATTAAATTCTGGGAATGTAAATGATTGGGCATGCTGCAAACAAAAACAAGAATATTCATCAGATAAAAGCTAATTTTACTTCACAAACTATGACAAAAAATTTAAGTTCATAAAAAATTAATTTTCATCCATTTTTATTACAAACACTTTCAAGTACCACAAAAAAAATCTATAAGTTTCAATTATTTTATCTATTCAAAGTAGCTTAAGCATCAAAATGGTTTTAGAAATTCTTTTAAAGATACAAATGGCAAGTCATTTCTAACTAATGCAGTGCAGCTTTTCTGCATTAACAGGTTTAAACTATTGGTTTCAGTTGTTTTACTATTGAGCAAGGCTTTTTGCTTCACAATGGGATATGTAGGTCAAAAAAGCCCCCAAGGTTCAGAACAGTAATGTAGAAGGAGAACCAATGAATAAATGTTAGGGACAGATTGGTACTCCTCAAAAGGTCATCATATGCATGATATTAACATCCATATACTTTCCTACACACTGGACCAAAGTTCAATATCTTGTCCAAAATACAGTATCTTCACAAGCCCAACATTCTTCCTCATTGACACAGGGTGTAGGCAAGTGTAAAAATATATCCCAAAGATGTGAAATGCCTCATGCAAAATTTCAATGTTAAAAAAGTAGCTTATATTAGAAAAGTTTAAATAATAAAATTGAATTCAGGATAAAAACCAGAAGCTCTGCCATATTTTCTGTGATGTACTATGCAAACACTAACAGCTTATAATTGTTGATAATAAGTCAGAATACAGTAATGAAAAAAGAGACGATAATTTTTTGTTTCACATTTAAAGAAATGATAAAAAAATAAAATATACCCTTCAAGCAGTTGCTTGCCATAGGAGGTCTGACAGGAGGCAGCTGACAAAAAATTATTATCCTATCTCCATTTCAAAATTAGGTCTAACTAGCATATGGCAACATATGAGACAAATCAGCACTATTAACAAATTCATCAGCTACATGAAAAAGAATACTAAATAGTCTCTCCATGAATTACAAAAGTTATACAATACTAAAGTTTACTTTTTCAGAAAAAATCCTGTCGATTCATGGAATGAACCCACACCTCCCAGTTACATGGAGTAGTTCCAATACATTGTGGGTTATTACAAAAGCTATAAATTACTAAATTTTACATTAACACTTTATTAATTCATTAGAAATATGTTCTATTTAGTTGTGATATTGGTCAGCCTGCAGTTCACGGTGCAACATGGTACTATGTAAAGAAACATAAGTAGAGGTCACCTGAATAATTGCAATGTACACTATATTGCAAAAAGTGTCCTGACACTTTCATGTTAAATGAACAAATAGCCACATTCAAATCTACCTAACTTTGAAAATAAGATTTTTACGGAAAAATGTCACCAGACATAAATTGAAGATCTCGGTCAGAGATCTCTAAATCTCTATTTTCTATAATATTAATCTAATATTTAAAGAGTTATGGAAACTATAATGTTTAATAGCAGATGTTATCACACACCACACTTCTAAAACAACCCCCCCCCCCCCAGAAATTGATGAAAACTTCAAAAATCTTTACACAAAATTCAAATATCACATTTATATTGTGAACAACTTGTTATAACATTGCGATTTAACTTTTTGAAGTAAATTTTCAAAACTAGCAAAAGTTTCACTTAAATGTTTCAGCTTCCATAACTCTTTAAATATTATATTAATATTATAGAAAATAGAGATTTAGAGAGCTATGACTGAGATTTTCAATTTATGTCTAGTAACTTTTTTCTGTAAAAAGCTTATTGTCAAAGTTAGGTAGATTTGAATGTGGCTATTATTCATTCACTTAACATGAAAGTGTCTGGACACTTTTTGCAATATATGTAAATAGAGAATACATGAATAATCGCAATGTAAATTGAGAATACATTACTAAATACAATGCAAGTGAAAACATAATGTATGATCCAGCAGTTCCCGGTTTTTGCAGAATTGAATGGTATGCATTTTGTTTACTATTAGGATTTGCAATGGCCTCTGAATATTGGGACGGAGGAGGCTCAGTTGGTAGAGGGCCAGGTGCATAATCTTCAGTTCCTGGGCTCAAGCTGAGCAGCCTTGAGATTTATCTCTACAAAACTCCCTGCCCCACTACAGTCAGTAGGGGACACCGATGGGCTTGGAAAGATCAATGTCCATCGGATGGGATGTTAAGACATGGCACCATGTGCAGGAGAGCCATACCTTGTGCACATTGAAGAACACACTGAATGGCCTTAACAGAAGGCTACCACTGTCTCCCAACAGCTGTTCCAGTGGGTCCCTACTCCAACCTTCTCTGACCCTTCGGATTCCTTGTGATCTGACCATTTAGCCTATTGTGTGCAAAAAAAGTACCACTCAGAGATAAAACAACCCAACCCTCTGAATATTGCATTTTGATATTTTTTATGTTTATACAAAGTCTTGGTTATGATCTGAAATGAATATTTATGTTTTTTTTAGATTATCATGTGGGAGAACTTTAATCCAGTGGGTTTTAAGAGTGAATTTTTCTGAAGTTTTCAAACTAAAAATGTTTTTAGTGATGCAGTCTATGTTGCCAGATAACTACTATTTGCAGATAAGTTTTTTATCCTCTGATTTTATTGTTTTTTTTGCTACCTGTTATTATTTAACAATATGCTCCATTTGAAATAATTGCATCTGGTGTGATTATTTAGTTTTGCATTTTTCTTAAGTGTGGAACAAGAGTTCATTGTTTAGTCATATGCTCTGGTTGAAATAGATGTCTCAGTTGAGAATATTTATTTAAGTGCAGAACCAAAAATTTATTGTTCAACAATAAGCTCCAATTACAATAGTTGTCTTTGATGAGATTATTTTTGGAAGCTTTTTCCAAGTGTGGAATGAAAATTTGTTTAGCTATAGGTTTTGATTAAAATTGTTTTCTCGAATACGATTATTTTTTGGGGCTTTTTTTTAAGTGAGGAATGGAAATATGTTGTTTGGTGATATGCTCTGATTAAAAATGCACCTTTGATGAGATTATATAATTTTTAGGGCATTTTTTAAATATGGGATATTTAGACATTGGTTACTGATATGTGCTGTTGGAAAAAGTAGCTTCTCTTGGCAATGTGCTTAAGTGATGCTGGATAAATTAGCAATAAGCAAGGTTAATCAAAATTGTGTTATATGCAATTATTTTTGCTTTTTTTGCTATGTGTTAAACCAAAATTTTACATTTAAAAATAAGCATTTATAATTCTATTCTTTTTGGCCTATTCTTATTGTACAGGGCCTTTGCTGGCTCATAATATGAGTTTTTAGGCCATTATCAGTATAACTTTGTTGAATATTCTTGGAAAGGCATTACTTCTACACATTTTTTCATTAGCTTATATTATACACGGAATGACAAATTATTATATACACTCCAATAACAATATGCAAAGCAGAAGTATTGCATTCAATCACACGGGACGCTGAAACTGGCAATGACTATAAATAGAGCAGGTCTCTACACATTGGAAACTAGTCACTGAAAAGTAATCATGGGTAAAGGCAGCAATGCAAGTGAGTTTGACCATGGCCAGATTGGTAAGAGGAAGGCCAGTCGTTCAATCACTGCAACTGCTGAACTGTTGGAATTCCCATGCCAGACCATTGCACTTGCACACCAAGACTATGTGATATACAACCAAACTTCCAACCAGTGGGAGAAAGGTGGATAGAAATGTGTAATTGACTCTTGAGGTGGCACAGACTGTCCAGCATTGGTACAAGGAATCACATGGCTACTGTGGAACAGATAATGTCAGAACTGAAGGAGGGCATGTCCACAAGCTTATGCACAACGACATAGCATGGAAAAAATAGGCTATGGAGTACATCATGTCCTCTTATTGACTGCAGGCCAGGCTTATTGCAACTGGAATTTGGAGGACTGTAAACACATCACCTGGTCTGATGAATCATGGTTTCAACTCTATCATGGTGATGGAAGGGGTGTATGTAGTGTAAACCACACGAAGCAATGGAACCAGCTTGCCAAGTTGGGGTCATACAGGCAGATGAAAGCAGTGTAACAGTTTGGGATATGTTTATATGAGCTTCCTTGGGGCCCCTCATATCTGTCAAGACCTCCATCACCAGCACAAGGTATTTGTGTTGTTTTACCTCTGAGCGGCACTTTTTTTGCACATCATGGGCTAAATGGCCAGGTCACATGGACCCCGAAGGCTCAGAGAAGGTTGGGGAAGGGGACCCACTGGAACAGCTGTTGGGAGACAGATGGTAGCCTCCTGTCAAGGCCATCCAGCGTGTTCTTTAACGTGCACAGGGTATGACTCTCCCGCACATGGGGCCACGGTTTAACGTCCCATCCGAAGGACGGCGGCCTTTCCAAGCCCATCGGTGCCCCTACTGACCGTGCGCAGGGCGGGGAATTTTGTGGAGATAAATCTCAACGCTGACCCAGCTGGGACTCAAACCTGGGAACTACAGATTACGAGCCTGGCGCGCTACCGACTGAGCCCCCCCCCCCAAGCACAAGGTATGTGAACATTCTCACCGACCATCTACACCCATTTGTGATGATTCTCTTTCTGCACCATGATGCCATCTTCCAACAGGACAATGCGACACTGCATACTTCCTGAGTGTCAGCCAATTGGCACCAGGAGCATTCAAGTGAGTTTATCACACTCGAATGGCCACTCCCTCAATTGCTGGACACAACCCCATTAAGGATTTGTGGGACAAATTGGAAAGATCTATTCAAGCCCACCAATTGCCACCAGCAACTGTGGATGCTCTATGACAGTCAATACCACATCCATGTTGTTAACATCTCATTAAGTCCTTACCAAGATGTCTGGCTGCTGTTGTGAGAGCAAAAGATGGAGCAACAGGTTATTAGGTAGATGCATATAATAATTTGTCCATTCAGTGTATGTTTAGTGTTAATTTCCTTTACAGGAGTAATTCAGAGAGGCATTTTATGTTAGTTCATTTCTACCAGTCACCGTTAGGGGATGGGAAATTAGGCATTTAGTCGCAACATAAACATTACATTGTCTCAAAAAAAAAGATGCCATTGTACTGTGAACTGTATTACTTTGTGATATTTTATTGTAATGAGCAGGCAGATGTTTATCAGTATCTGTTTGCTATTTTACTACCTGCATGTACGGGGAATAAGAAGGATAGAAATGAAGAAAGGTGAAGTTGACACAGAGCCATTACTCAAAAATGAAAACATTAGCAAATATAAAATCACAGACAATAATGTTACAACTGCAAAATGATATATTACTCAAAGTTTGCTTTCCCCACCAAAATAGAAGTATGATTGATTAAAAACAACTCGGCACTGCTGTGTCAACAATGACAGCATTTCTAGAAGTTGAACACCTTGCAGGGTATGGGGGTACAACCCCCCTGAAAACCTTCTCCTTAAATACATCCCTGCAATATCGATCTCTACCCAAACATAATTTCGCAATATGTCGCTGGTATACTGCATTGAGTGTTATGCAAAACACAGAGTAGAATATGTAACATTTGTGCTTAAAATATTCAAAAATGTTACAATTAGAATTTTTAGTTGGTTTGTTTTACCTCCGAGTGTCACTTTTTTGCACACAATGGGATAAATGGCCAGGTCACAAGGACCCTAGGGGACTCAGAGAAGGTTGGGAAGAGGGATTCACTGGACAGTTAGTTGGGAAACAGATGATAGCCTTCCATCAAGGCTATCCAATGTGTTCTTTAACTTGCACAGGTATGACTCTCCCACACATGGGGCCACAAGCCAATCAATGAGGATTTTTAGTGTATATAACCCATTGTAACTGCTACTTTGTATATGACTTTGTAACTGCATTCTAATGTGTTCTTTAACTTGCACAGGTATGACTCTCCCACACATGGAGCCACAAGCCAATCACTGAGGATTTTTAGTGTATATAACTCATTGTAACTGCTACTTTGTATTGATGAGATTATATAATTTTTAGGGCATTTTTTAAATGTGGGATATTTAGACATTGGTTACTGATATGTGCTGTTGGATATGCACTAGTTAAAAAAATGTAAAATTAATTTCTACCAAAAAACTCAGACAAATCTCATTCTTTTAAGTTTGTAACTGGTTAACAAATGTTTGGAAGTGGTGAAATACTTTTTTCAGGGTCTCTGAATAAAAACTTTTTCCACGTATAATTCAAGACTTACAGTATAATAATTAGCTGGAAAAAACTGGTTGCCCTGAATGGAGCACTCAGGGAAACCAATTCTTTTCAGCTAATCATTTCAAGTATTTCTTGTCTACATTTTCTTGCGATACTTTATTACTCACAGTATAATTTCATCTGGAAGTATAGGTTAGTTTTCTTCGGATATTATTGCGATAATCGTCCTGTATTTCTCATTTAACTATATTCTCCGATATACTAGTTACAATTTAAATAAACGTATAATATCTTATAAAAAGGAAATCTAGTTCTAATAACAGGCCATTACGGGCAATACAAGAAGATATCATATTCATTAAAAAAATTTCATTATCCTTACTTTTTTATTAAAGTCTGAAAGGACTTCGTTCACGTCTTTTTCAGATCCACTTTCTAGTTTTTGAAAAAAAGACTCTTCCATGTTTTAAAGAGTAAAACATATATATTTATGTAACAACTACGGATTTCCTGTTATCAACAGGCTACCAGCCGCAAGTTTAGTTAAGCATATTCGGCAACAAAAGTCCTACTGCCACCATGGAGGTAGGAAGATAAGAGGAGGAGCACTAAGCACTTGAAAATGATGCTTCGGCGACTGCGCGGCTGCCATGTTGTTCTATTCGAACATTGATCAGTAGTAGAATGAGCAACGAAGTGTTGCGCCATAAAAATTTAATTTTTTTCTACATTTGTATTATGGCAGCCTGTTCAGCTTACGGCTGCACGAATCGCCCTTCAAAGAAGATACCAGGAATTACCTTTCATCGGTAAGTTTGTCTTTTTTATAAAAGTTTAAATAATTATATAATGATACAAGCAACTTTGTGTTGAAATTACGCCGCTATGAAATCGGTTTTATTTCGAGTTACAAACCTCGATTCTTTACCAGATTTTTTTTTATTTTCTTCGGATTGTACTCAGTGATAAATGTGAAGATGTACTTCTTATATTGATTGATTGATTGATTTTACGTTACACTTATTTGAGAATTCCTTCTGCAGGCTTTCTCAGTTAAAAAATTTTGTTGCTGTAATTGAATATTAGTGTGTATTCTATTAATGGATGATGAATTTACATACTTTTAAATAGAGGTGATTAAAATACCAAGGAGTTTCTTTTTTGTTTTTTATTTTATTTTAGGTGGAAGTATTAGATATTATTTTGTTTAAATGTTTCAGTGTTTAAATTCCTCTCTCTTCATGATTTAATAAGTTCAGTGTAAGAAGGGAAAAGTAAATTACAATAAAGTATTTTCATCATCATCATCATCATCCTCAAGCAGCCATGGGCTACGGAGGTCCAACCAGACCGCGCAGTTTAATTCTCCAAGCATATCTGTCCTGAGCTACATCTGCTGCATCCGGCCACTGTACACCAATTCTAACAAGGTCCTGTTTGACATTGTCTGCCCACCGCATCCTAGGTCTCCCCCTCCTTCTGAGGCCTCTAGGCACACTGTTCATAACCCTATTCACCAATCTATAATTATCCATACGCGCAACATGGCCAAACCAGCGGAGTCTCTCTCTGCACAATATGCTGCTTAAAGGAGGTTGCAGACTCCTTTGCCTAACCTCATCATTAGTTACAAAGTTAAACCACCTAATACCCAAGATACTGCGTAAGCATCTAGAATCAAAAGCATCTAGTTTCCTGTTATCTTGCTTACACAGCGTCCAAGTTTCACTACCATAACTAACCCTAGAAAGAACCAAACTATTATACAGTCTAATTTTAGTCTTTAGGTGTATACGCCTATTTCTCCACAATCTCCATAGATTCTTAAAAGTCCCGGCAGCAATACCTATTCGTCTGTTAATCTCATGCCGCACATCACCAGTATCAGTTACGCAGCTCCCAAGGTAATTAAACTGTGACACCTGCTCAAGACTGCAACCATTCAGATTAACTGAATCACAACCTGCCTGACCAATTTTCATCACTTTAGTTTTCTCTCTGTTTATAACCAAACCTACTGTACTACCAGTCTCATCAACAGTTCGAATGAAAGAGTTCATCTCATCAACATCATTTGCCAAAAGGGCTAAATCATCAGCATAATCTAAATCAGAAATTTTCGCATCTCCAGCCCATTTAAGGCCAAAATCTTTCCCTTGAAGTGAATTTCGCATAACATAATCAACAACCAAACTAAAGAGAAAAGGAGACAAAATGCACCCTTGTCGAACACCAGAAGTAATGCTAAACCAATTGCTACAAGACTTACCAACTCTCACACATGACTCAGTGTTATTATAGAGAGCTTTCATTATGTTAACTAACTTGTCTGGTATACCATATGATTTCACAATCAACCACAAATTATGACGATCAACAGAGTCGAAAGCCTTTTTGAAATCAACAAAGCTAGCAACCAAAGGTTTCTGAAACTCTAAACATTTCTCAAGAATCTGCCTAAGTGAAAATATCTGATCTACACATCCCCTACCACTTCTGAATCCACATTGCTCATCACGCAATTGCCTGTCAACCAGATTCTTAATTCTATTAAGCACAATCATGGAAAGAACTTTACCTGGAACGGAGAGTAGGCTGATACCCCTATAGTTATCACAAGAACTGCGATCACCTTTTTTGAAAATAGGGATAATAATAGCTCTGGTAAAATCTTTAGGAACCATGCCTTTATCATAAAAGTTATTCAAAATTTCAGTCATCCAAATGGTAACTGAAACATTCCCAGCTCTAAGCATTTCCGTAGTAATTTCATCCACCCCTGGGGATTTATGAAGTTTAAGTTTAGAAATAGCCAAACTAACTTCAGATTGTGTTATAGGGCCAACATTAAAGCCAACAATGCATCTATCATCACTGCCAACAATGGGAGTAGAACTAACCACATTGTTTAGAACATCACTGAAATGCTCAGCCCACCTAGCCATGACAGAATCCTCACCTTCTATAACCTTGCCTTGTTTATCCTTCAATCCCTGTATACCTGTTCGTTTTCTACCACACAAAACATTAACTATCTGGTACAGCTCTCTGCTGTTGTGCTGTCTAACTGCTTCCTCAGCTTTGTCAGCAAGGCCATCAAGCCAAAGATTCTTATCAGTAGCTAACTGATCCTTTACACGTTTATTAAGTTCTTTGTAATGCTTTCTATTAGGACTAGTAGGGTACTGATTAAGGACATTCCTGCAGTTCCTTCTTTCTGAAATAAGCTCAAGTGCCTTATCGCTTAAATAATTCTGCCTCCTCTGCTCCTTTTTCCCTAAAAGAGTACTGTTAGTTTCCAAAAAAGCCTGTTTAAAATGGCCCCATTCTTCCTCAACGTCAGTATTAAGCAAACCATGACTGTCATAATGACTAAGTAACCTATCATGGTAAGCTTTAGCTATAACTGGGTCTTTCAGAGCTTCAGTATTAAAGGTAAATTTTTTAACCCTAGCACAACACTTTTTAAGTTTAAGTTGCAAGACACTTTTAACAAGGTAATGGTCAGATCCAATTTCAGCTCCCCTATATGCCCTGGTATTTCTAACAGAACTAGCCCATTTGCTGTTAATTAATATATAATCGATCATATTCTTATGCAGCCCATCAGGTGAAACCCATGTGTATTTATGTATGTCGCGGTGTTTGTAATATGTGTTAGTTATTCTGAAACCATTTAGTTTACTTACCTGTAGGAGACGTTGCCCATTGCCATTGCAGCTACCAATACCAAAAGGGCCTATTACTCCTCCCCAAAGGTCAGAGTCGGTACCAACTTTGGCATTGAAGTCACCAAGAACAAGGGTAATATCTCCTTTCTTGACAGAATTCAAAATATCCTGAAGTTGTCTGTAAAACCTATCCTTCTCATCCTCATCAGAATCCTCAGTGGGGGCATAACAGCAGATAACATTCAAGTCTTTAATGCTTGTCTGAAATTTTGCTGTAAGAAACCTTTCATTAATGCACTCATATCCTAGAAGAGCATCACTAGCATGTCTGCTGAGCAGCAGACCCACGCCTTGGTGATGCTTTCCATCCTCCCTCCCTGTAAAGAGAAATTTAAAGTTATTTTTAAGTATCTCACCTTTACCTGTCCATCTGGTCTCTTGCAAGCCTAGAATATCTAGGTTATAGCGCTGGAATTCCTGCATGAGGACATCAAGAGAATAATCTCTATGTAATGTCCTCACGTTCCACGTTCCTGCAGAGAGAAAATGATTAGTAGGATTTTTAAAGAAATTAGGTTTATTGAGATTGGTAGGGCCAACAATATCAAACAGCCCCCTGATCGCAGGCATGGGGCAAAGACCTGTTCCTCCTCCGCTAAAGGCTGAAGTCACCAATGCTGGTAGGAACTTCAGGCACCACCTTTTCAAGTGGACTTTTTCAAGAACCATATGGCCTGCCTGAGACACATTACTCCAGTTTAGGCTTGACGATGCCCAACTAGCTAAGTAAGGTTCAGGTACCTGCGATGGCCTCTGATTAGGATTATCCACCAGCTGATATAAGGTATCCCATGCCTCTGTTCACTTAGAGCTGGCAACCCAGAAGCAAACAGAAAACACAGCGGCAGACTCTCCCTCAACAGAGGCCCACCAGTGCAGCAAGTCCAGGATCAATAATCAAGCTCAAATCCATAAACAAGTCCAGTCTAGTAGGTATAAATGGTCAGCACCAGGACCCTGTGAAGTTGACCACTCCTCAGCAGGGTTGAAAAAAAAGGAAAAAAGTGGCCATAGATGACCAGATCAGTAGGCCATACTGAACTGGCAGCCCTCCCCTTCCGTTCCCTTCCAAAAGAGAATATCTCTTTTGAAAGGTACTAACGGCCTGCACCACGAGAAGGCGGGGTCGGACATTAGGTGCTAGACCTGGCCGGTTCTGTGCATCATCACTGGGGATTGGTACACAGCTCTCCTTCCAGTTTACGCCTAGCTACCATAAGGTGAGAAATATAATCTTTCTTTTTTTTAAAAAAATTTGGATATCATTTAAGGGTTTTGTTTAAATACCCCCTTTTTTTCTTGGATTGGACTCTTATATATTTGAATTTCTTTTTAGATTAATTTAATGTATCTGGTGTAAATTGTCATAGGTGAGTGACAGCGACCATTAGTTAGGGTGAAAATTTTTCAAATTGTTTAAATAATTTTAGTCAAAAGAGGAGAGGAGAGTGTAATGCTTTTCTCCTTTTCGTTAATTCTTCTGATAGGGTTCTAATTGTCCCTTTTAAGATGAATACTGAATTTATTTAATTCTGTATGGATTTCAAATAGAGCGAGTTTATTGCTTGCAGTTATTTTATTTTTACTTTGGTTGAGGGGTAGGTTAGGCGTACATGAAGGGAGGTATGAGAGACTGAGCAGTCAGGCACTGAGATGTTGGGTTTAAGCCACTGTCTGGAATGTTGCCTTTTTTTTTTAAATGAATATTACATTCCCTTCACCCTGTGGATATATATTTTTTTCCTTTTTGTTATATTTTTTAAATTTTTTATTATTTTTGCTTTGTATAATTTTTAGTTGCTTTTTTTTCATATAGTTTTTTTCAGATATTATTTTGAATTTTCCTTTGTGGCTGAGGAAGGATGTATTTCAATCTTTATGAGATTTTTTTGAGAGATTGTAATAATTGTGTATTTTGTATTGATTGTTAACTCTGGTTGAGGGAGGAGAATGAGCATGAGATGGGGGAGAGATGTGAAGCTGAGGGTACAAACATAGAGCTGGTGGGTTGAGCCACCATCTGGGGCGTTTTTTTTGTATAAATATATATATTTTTTTTAGTTCTTTTTTTTTACTTCTTATACTATTGGCTTTATTTAGTTTTGTTAAGCAATTTTTTTTATTTTTGTGGAATGAGAATTTTTTTTACGTAAAATAGCTATTTCTGAATCTTACAAATGTGATTTTTTTGCAGTTTAAATGTTGCTATTGGATATAATGTTTAGTGTTTTATCCATAAAATATTTTCTGCTATTATCAGTGCAGTATAAATAAACTTTCAAAATCTGGTAATTGTTTGTTATTGTCGTATTCAACGAAATACATAAATAGTTCTGCTATAGAGTAATTCTCTATGGAAATATTCATTGCATTAAAAAAAGCAACATAAATTCCAAATAGCTTAAATGGGCTTTCTCTTAGTCGTAAAAAAAAATCTTCCCGTATATAACGCACAGTAAAACTGAGTATAGCACGTGAAAAGTAGGCTTGATTGCAGCGGCAGACGGTTTGTTTTGAATGCAACAACATGGCTACCGCCCTGCTGCCTAAGCATCATTTTCCTTGAACAGGGAAAGCGCGTTAGGGCGTCTCCTCTCATTCATACCTCCGTGACTACCACATTTGATGTTATTAAAAGACTTCTGAGTTGGGAACGAAGTCTGATTTGGTCTAATACAGAGGTCGGGAATTGCCATCCGAAGCCGAATGCGGCTCTGAGTAATAAAATATCGTTCTTCACGTTTTCTAGTTCGACATTCGACTGTGGAATTTTTTCTTAATGATTTTCATTAAAAACCAGCTCTAGATAGGACGACCAGCAATTTCCTGCTGACAACTTGGGGACAGAATTTAAATAACCAGGAGCCCAGTTTGACAACAAAATGGCGGTTATTTAATTAGTAGTAGATTTCACAATTTTATTTAAATATCGTTGTTTGATGATGTACAGAGAAATCTTCTGCTTCTATAAATTACTTTAATACAGTTGTGAAAGAAAGCAAAATATATTTCTACATGTAAATTCTCGTTACAACTTTGCTCTGCAATAATTTACTTTTTCTCACCGATAGCCATTTCCATTTAGTTATACATTAAAAGATAAAACCTACTATTCAGAAGAAATAAATACAAATAGGATAGTTACAGTCTCTAATTATAAATAAATAAATAAATAAATAAATAAATAAATAAATAAATAAATAAATAAATAAATGCATTCTCAACCAACTGCTAAATCACTTCATACTTCGATTTTATTTCGAGAGCATTTTGAAAGTAATGTAAATATATTGTAAAACGATATAAACTGTTAATTTGTTTTTTTGTACGTTAGCATTATAAGCATCTAATCCTTTGTGTATAAGGAGGGGGGGGGGAATTAGCTTTCTTTCAAAAAATATCGGCAATTAATTATTTTAGCAAATCCGAGCATTCGGTCAAAATTCAAATAAAATTAAATAGGAAATCCTTAAAAATGAAATCAACAGGGGTATAGCTATGGTAGTTGATCGCAAGATCGTATGGCATTACCAGGCAAGTTAGCATAATGAGAGTTCTCTATAATAACACTGAGTCATGCGTGAGAATTGGTAAGGTTTGTAGGAATTGGTTTAGTGTTACTACTGTAGTTTGACAAGGGGACATTTGTCTCCTTTCTCCCTTTACTCTGATTACTGATTATGTTATAAGGAATTCAATTAGAGAGGAAATTTTTGGCCTTTAATTGTTTAGAGCAGTCATAGAAAACCTATGGCACGCGAGACTGGGAGGTGAATAGAAATACATGTTTATGACTAGTGTAGAGATTGGTAATGGTTGCCCTAGCAATTCAATGCATATTTGTGGATGAATAACTACTGTCAAGACAGCAACTGTGTTGGTAAAATTGATTAATTATTAACTTTAGCAGTGCACCCCATCGATGGTCCGTTCATATGCTATAATGATCTCGTCAAATAACTGATTACACATTGCACAATATACTGCATTATAAAAAGATACTTATTAAATCTGTCATCTATTCATTGGTTTCCTTTAGAGCACTTCTCTATATTTTAAAACTTAGTTATGGTTTAGTTTTATTGCTACTTCTGACAGAGCAATTTTTCTCTCATCCATTGAAAAATTCATTCTTATAACAGTAACGTTGTGTCGATGATGCACTAATCATTGTAAATGGAAAGTCGCGTGTGAATTTGAGGTGTGATTGAATAATTTTTGTTACGGTAAAATTTATTTTTAATTTTCCCTTGTGTAATGGCAAATTTAAAACTCTGTGTTTCATCTTCTTCGTATTTTGTATAATTTAATTTACATTGTATGGTAAACGGATATGTAACCTTATCTGGAATAAAATTTAAAGTCATTTCGTAGCGTTGGTACGCGGGTAGAAAATGTTCAGTAATTGTGATACGCGAGACTGAAAAGGTTCGGCATCGCTAGTCTAGAGGCTTAAAAATTTTGATTTAGATTGTGCTGATGATTTGACTCTTTTAGAAAATGATGTTGATGAGATGAACTCATTCATTAGAGCTGTTGATGAGATTAGTTGTAGAGTACCTTTGGTCCTAAGCAGAGAGAAAACTAGATTGATGAGAATTGGTCCAGCAGGTTGAGCTTCAGTTGGTTTGAATGATTGCACCCTTGAGCAAGTGTCTCAGTTTAATTTTCTTTGGAACTATGCAACAGATTCGGTAATGTGTGGCACGAGCTGAAAGACTAGATATTGCTGCTAAGACTTTTAAGAATCTATAAAAGTGTGAAAAAAATTGGCATATACATCTAAGGACTAAAATTAATTTATACTAGGGGTTCTTAACGTGGGGTACGCTGTAGAAGTTTTGAGGGTACGCCGTGAGAGCTCAAAAGTCGCTATATTTAGTAACAAAGTCAGTGTTTTATTTTATTCCCATTGTTATACTATAACTATAGGTTATAAAAGGTTGAGAACCACTGATCTATACAATAGTTTCTCCCATATTTAAGTAATATGAAATGGTAGCTAAACATGGATCTTTGAAAACAATATAACAGGAAAATTGGTAACTTTCATTGTAGATGTTTATGTAATATGTTGACAAGTGATTACACCTTGTGTATAAGGATGAGGTTAGGCGAAGGAGTCGGCAACCTCATTTGAGTAGCATATTTTGTAGAGAGAGATTGCTGATTTAGCCATGTTGGCCATATGCATAGTTATAGATTAGCGAATAGGGTTATGAAGAGTGTGCCTAAAGGTCTCAAACAAAGGGAGAGATCTAGGATTTGGTGGATAGACAGTGTTAAACAAGACCGCGTTAAAATTGGCTTACTGTGGTCAAATGCAGTACTTGTAGCTCAGGTCAGACAGGTTTGGAGAACTAAATTGCAGTCTGGTTGGACTTCATAGCCTATGGTTGCGTGCGCACGTGTGTGTATGTGTGTATTTTTTGCTGAGGTCCTGCCATCCTATCAGACCTTCTACTATGGCATATAAACTGACAGACTCCTGTCAGACATCTGTGGCAAGCAGCTGCTTGAGGGGGTATTTATTTTTATTTTATTTATGTATGTATGTATGTATATATGTATATATGTATGTATGTATGTGTGCATGTGTGTGTTGTGTGTGTGTGCATGCGCTTGCATGTGTGTTTATGTGTTATGGGCATGCGTGTGTACATGCATACATATGCATGTTGTTGTGTTGGCTTGCTTTACATCTAAACGGCAACTTTTTGCGCATAATGGGCTAAATGACCAGTCACAAAGAACCCAAGGGTGCAGAGAAGGTTTGGGGAAGGGGATCCAATGGACAGCTGTTATGAAACAAATGGTATCCTCCCATCAAGGCCATCCAGCATGTTCTTTAAAGTGCAGCTGTATTAAACCATTGTTGTCTCTTTTTTGTCAGGAGAGCCCTATGCTCTGAATATCAAAGAGCACTTTGCATTAAATCTCTAGACCACTTAAGACCGAAATCTTCCCCTTGGAGAGAATTCCGTAATCTATTCAATAACAAATTATAGATAAAAAGGAAAAAATGCCACTAGCAATGCTAACCCAATTGCGACAAGCTTTAAAAGCTCTTACACTCGATTCAGTGTTATATAGAGAGCTTTAATTATGCTAACTAATTTGTCATGTATTTCATCTGATCCTTTTTATCAACCACAAATTATGTCGATCAACAGAGTCAATGCCCATTTGAAATCTATAAAGCTAGTAACCACAGGTTTCTGAAACTCTGAATGTTTCTCAACAATCTACCTAAGTGAAAATATTTGATCTACACATTCCTTACCCCTTCTGAATCTACACTGTTTATCATGCAGTCGTTTATCAACCAAATTCTTAATTCTATTAGGTAAAATAACACAAAACTTTATCTGAAACAGAAAGTTGAAAACTTTCTTATTTTTTCTTAATTATAGGGGACTGTTGAAGTCCCTTATAATTTTCGCAAGAATTATGATCACTTGTTTTAAAAGCATGCATAATAATAAATTTATTAAAATCCTTAGGAACAACACCATTATTATTAAAAATATTCAAATTTTCAGTCAGCCATGTGACAATAGAAATATTCCCAGCATTAAGCATTTCAGTAGTAATTTCCTGTATCCATTCCTGGGATGTTCTAATTTCCTGGGATGTTGTGGTGTTAATTTAGGAATTTTTTCTAATTCCTGGAATGTTTGTGGTGACAATTTCCTGCAGGTTTATGTGGTGTTATTTTAGAGACAGCCAAAGTAATGTCAGAATGCGATATGGGACCAACATTAAAGTCATTAGCGCATCTATCACCAGTACAAAAAATTGATGTAGAAATAACCACATTTTTCATAACATTTCCAAAATATTCAACCCACTAAGCCATGATAGAATCTGCACCTTCAACCACCTTAGAATGCTTATCCCTCAATCCCTGTATGCCAGCTTGTTTCTTATCACATAAAAGATTGATTCTCTGGTACAACTCTTTGCTGTTGTGTATCTAACTATTTCTTCTGCTTTGTCAACCAAGCAAATAAGCAAAAGATTCTTATCAGCTGTTAACTGATCATTTACTCATTTATTAAGCTTACTGTAATGGTGTCTGTTATGACTAATAGGAAATATTTGATCTACACATCCCCTATCCCTTCTGTATCCACAATGTTCATCATGTAATCGTTCATCAACCAAATCTTTTATTAAGAAATTATTCCTGAAATTCCTCCTTTCAGAAATAAGCCCCATAGTTTATCACTTAAATAATTTTCTCTTCTCTCTTCCTTTTTATCCAAAGAGTACTGTTAATTTCAGGAAAAGCTAAGGTAATGACAACGTGTATTATCATGGTGTGCTTTAGCTACACCTGGAACTTTGAGAGTTTTAGCATTTAAGGTAATTCTCTTACCGTATCATAACAGTTCTTAAACTTCAGTTGAAAGACACTTTTGACTATTTAATGTCAGACTCAATTACAGTTTCCTTATATTATCTGGTATTCTTGACCAAATTAGCCCATTTTCTATTAATTAACATATAATTGATCATATTCCTGTGCAATCTATCATGTGAAACCTAGGTGAATTTATCATTACTCCAGTTTTTGTAATGTGTTAGTTTTTCTCTAATTATTTAGTTTACTTATCTCTAGGAGACATTCCCCATTGCCATTGCAACTACCAATGTCAAAGGGCCTTATTACCTTTGTGGAAAGGTAATAAAGTTTGTCAGTACCAACTTTAGCAGTGAAGTCAATTAGCACAAGAAAAATATTTCCTTTCTTGGCGAAATTCAAAATGACCTGAAGTTGTCTGCAAAGGCTATCTTTTCTCTTCAGCATCCTCTTGAGGGGGGAGGGGACAACAATAGATAATAGAGATGAGTACGAATAGTGAACGATTTGTGAAATGATTTGTGAAACAAATTTCTTTGACTCATCATAAGATGTATGCATAGAAATGTATCCCAGTAGTTTATTTTATTCTTATTAATTATTTTTAATTAGTAAAGACTGATTAAAAGTTTGAAATTATGCTCAGAAGATATTATATATTTTCTTTCATTTTTTTTTCACCAGTACAAATATATTTAAAATTTTAATTATTTCAAGCCTGAGCCTGCTGAAGCCAATATTCATCTGTGCTGTTTTGAGCCTAGGCCTGGCCGGTCTCGGTGGACTGGGACTCAGCCTGAATCCATCTGTAACAGATAACATTGAAGTCTTTATGCTTATTTTTGAATTTAGCCGTAAGAAATCTTAATTAATGCAGTCATATCCTAGAAGAGCATCACTGGCATGTCTGCTGAGAAGCAAATTTACATTTTAGAGATGCTTTTCATCCTTCCTCCCTGAAAAGATAAATTAGAAATAATATTTAATTACTTGACCTATCCATCTGGTGTTTTGCAAGCCCAGAATATTTAGGTTACAACGATGGAATCCCTATGTGAGGATCAAAGAGAATACTGTATGCAAAGTCTTTAAATCCCATGTACCTTCAGAAAGAAGATGGTTAGTGGGATTTTTAAAGAAACTAGGTTTATTGACAAAAGTAGGGCCAACAATATGAAACAGCCCCCTAATCTCAGGCGTGAGACAAAGACCCGCTAGTTCCTCCATCGCTAAAGGCTTAAGACACCAATGTTAGTAGGAACTTTAAGCACCACTTTTACAAGTGGACTGTTTTAAGAACTAGAATCAAAATAGAAACTGACGAGCCTGGCAAATATTACTCCAGGGTAGGTTGGCAATGCCTATAGAAATAAGAGTTCAGGTACCTGTTATGGCCTCTGATCAGGATTGTGCACCAGCATATACATTGAAGTGCCAAATTATGACCAGAGCATCTTTATGCAAATCGAAGCAACTGCAGGTAAATGATGGTGCATGGGAAGGTCATAAAACAATACAAATAACACCTGATACTGAGCTCTGTTAATCAGTGTTATTCTTGTTCTTCAGATGGGAAATGCATCTGACTTAAGTGAATTTGACAAAGACCGAATTGTAAATAGCCAGATGGTTCAGAGCATTTGTGAGATGGCAAGGCTTGTGGGGTCCTCAAAGTCAGCCGTGGTTAGTATTTTCAAAAAATGGTCCGAGGAGGGAAAAACCACAAACCGCCAGCAAGGTGTAGGCTGACCACAGCTCATCGACGCTAGAGGTGAGAAAAGACTATCCCGTATGGTACAGGCCCATAGAAGGGACACAGCATTCAAATTACGGGTGCAACTCGCCCGTAATTTGAATGCTGTTGATGGTAGTAACATGTCACAACACACAGAACTCTGCTGAAAACGGGACTTCATAACCACAGGCCGCTCTAAGTGCCCATTCTAACCTCGGTCCACCATCGAAAGTGCCTACAATGGGCAAGCGAGTATCAAAACTAGACCTTGAATGATTGGAAGAAGGTTGTCTGATTCAATGAATCTTGTTTCCTGTTTCACCATGTGGATGGCTATGTAAGTGTGAGTTGTATACCTGGGGAAATGTTGGCACCAGGATGCACTGTGGGACGAAAACAAGCTGGGGAAGAAGTGTGATACTTTAGGCAATGTTCTGCTGGGAAACTCTGGGTCCAGTCATTCATGTGCAGGAAACTATGACATCTACCACCTGCCTAAACATCATTGCAAACCAGGTACATCCTTTCATGGTAACGGTATATCCCTCTAGTAGTTCCTTCTTTCAAAATGATAATGTGCCATGCCACACTGCCCAGATTGTTCGAGAATGGTTCGCAGAATATAAGGAAGACATCCAGGTATTGCCTGGCCTCCAAATTCCCCAGACATCAATCCAATCGAGCATCTGTGGTTTGTGTTGGAACAGCATATAGAATCTGCAGCAGCTTAACCACGTAATTTATAAGAGTTAAAGGATCTGCTGGTAAGGTGTTGATACCACACACCACAAGACACCTTTTCAAATCTTGTAGTGTCCATGCCTCGCCTGGTAAGAGCTGTTTGGTGGCACATGGAGGTCCAACATCATATTGAGTGGGTGGTCATAATGCTTTGGTTCTTCAGTGTATAATGTATCTTGTGCACCTGTTCACTTAGAGATGGAACCCATAAGCAAACAGAAATCAAAATGATAGAATTTTTCCCTCAACTGTAGAACCTATACTTTCTGCATTGGCAGCAAGTCCAGGCAAAAAAAGAAAAAAATATCGAGTGCTAATACCAGTACTATTGATGAGCCGTCCATCAAATAATGATTTAAACGCTTATTCAAAATATTAAAGGGTGCATAAGGAAAGTATCTCATTGTATCATTATTTCTGAAATGTTCAACTTAATTTATTAAATTTACTTTGGAAGCAAACAGGGAAGAAATTTAAAAATCCTTAACCGTCCGGATATTAATTCATATATTGCATTCTTTTATTAAAAAAGAATCTTGTACTCTGTTTATAGCATAATGAAACTGGAAGTAGTTATGGTATCTCGTGCTAAGCACGCAAAGCAGACGATGTAGTGCTGCAATTTTGTGTTGTTCGATTTCAGTGCTACGTTCTGTCATTAACATGTAATTCGTGTCGCGATATAGTTGTATCAGTACTGCATATACGTGCCTGCTATTGTAAATAGTTTTTACTGACTAAATAAATCGTATTTCCTTCGTTGATAGAGTTAGGTAAGGTTGATAGAGTTAGGTAAGTTTTAATATTTTCTTCGCTTCCGGTAGTTCAATACGCTATATTATACTATTTTATCATTGAAATTTATCTAGTCCAACTTAAACCATCTATATTTCTAATAACTCTCTTTAATAAGTTCTCTTGTTATCAAATAATATTTTGTCTTATAGTCAATATTCTGATAGTAAAAGTATTAATATTTTTATAGTGACTTTAGGTCTGTAAGAAGTATTGTGAGATGGCTGAATTGGTTCAGAAATGCCAATTAACTATATGAGTGTTGAAAAATTTGTATAGTTTAATTTTTTGGTGGAATGCATTACATTATGAAATTTTCAGATGGGTTTGAGCAAAAATTGTTAAGCTTTGGTTTGTGTATCAGGAAAAAAAACTCGGTATAATAGATATTTTATCAGAAAAGAATACAAATTATAAGTTCATAAGACTTGAAGATTTTAAAATATTTTGGAACTTAATTATGCTTTTAGTTTTAACAGTCATACCCAATATTTGAAATAGTTTTTGAAGTTGATTAAGAAATTTTATGAAAATATAAACGTTGCATGTGATAGACCATTGATTTATTATTTTTTAATTAAAATATTTAATTGTATCAGTTTTGTGTTAAATGCATAGTACATGGAACACCGAGCTTCGCTCTGTAAAGGTGGGCTGAGTGATAAACTTGCTGTGCATACAAAATTTTATATTTTGCTGTTATTTTCAAAGATTGTAATACTAAGTGAAAATCATGAATACTAATAATGTAAGACGAATCAGACAGGCAGCTGCTCGATGATCTCGGCGTTGATCTTACTGACGTGTTTGTTCAATGGGCCCAGTATAGCTCGGCCTTCATCCCTTCATAGTTTTCATTGGCGAGGCAATTTCCGAAGACTTCATCGATAAGATTGCAATTAGAAAGGATGGTCCATATTGGCTCAGGTGGAACATCATCACACCTTTAATTATTATTATTATTTTATTCTTCAAATGCAAAAAAAGATCCACCAGGTGTGGGAAAAGGGGGTACCCCCTAAATGATGATATGACCCCCTAAATGAATTTTCCCAAAGTCAGGACCTAGCTAAATCGCTTTCCCGCACCCGAAAACGGTAGATTCACCCCATTTCATCAATATCCTTAGTCTCGTTTTCAAGATAAAAGTTACATACAAATGTACAAGAATTGCTCGCTTTAGAGCAGGCGTGTCCAACCTGCGGCCCTGGACAGCTAGTAATACGGCCCACAAAACCGTAAAGTTTACGACATAAGCTTTCAACATGATTATGTGATTTTCAGCGAGTTTTTGATATCCCACTAGTTTTATGTTGCTCTTTTTTTATTTTATAATAGAAAACATAAGAAAATAAATGAAGTTTTATTATTCATATACATTAACTATGTTATATATTTTATGTGCGGCCCAAAACAGTTCATATTCACTCAGTGTGGCCCAGGAAGTCAAATCTTCACTCAATGTGGCCCAGGGAAGTCAAAAGGTTGGACACGCCTGCTTTAGAGTATAGGATATAAAAATGTGAAGAAATAACGCCATGTATTGATTTCATTAGAGCGATGCTCCAATTTTTTTTTATCACACATCCCTATATTACCAAAAAAAAAAAGGACGCACCCCCAATATGTATGAAGATATATATATATTTATGTATGAAACTGAAATAAGATAAGATGAAAATAAGTATAAAATTATAATGTAACGAGAACAGCGGGACTGAAGCTGTTTCATAATTTCTGAATATCTTGGTTTCACATCTTGTGATACAGCGATTCGAAGATATCTTTATGGCAGACATCTTTATGAAACGAAACAGTCTCGCGTACGTAAAATGAACGCGGAATTTAAATATATTAGCAAATTTTTTTCCTTTATATTTTTTTCTGGAAATTTAAAATCTTTCTAAAAAAAAGATAAATTAGAACCATTTAATTCTTTCCTCCCTCATGGATCTACACGCACATCCCATTTTGTAGACCACTTCATTAGAGATCTGATTTCTTATTAAGTGACGTGAGTTTTCATTCATGTTAATGACGTTGTGTCGCATTTATATTTTGATAATGTTATAGAATGTAAATTATATTTTTCTCACAGTTGTTATTTGATCTCAATTTTTAGCATCCCTCTGAAATCATTATGCGTAATATTTTAAAACCTTCATTTTTTTTAAATGAATCACAAAATAACTGAAGATCATTTCGATTTGAAATTAAAAGTTTATTGGCATTTTAAACCAGTTGGCCGAGTGGTTAGCTTTCTTGGCTACTGATCAAAGGGACCTGGCTTCAAGCTCTGTGTAAGGCATAAACGTTTGTGTTGTCTTTTTGCTGAGTTGTCGTCCTCCCTCACAGACTTTCTGCTATGGCGTATTAACTGACAGGCTCCTGTCAGATCTCTAACAAGCCGCTGCTTGAGGGGTATTGATTTATTTTTATGATCTCTCTCGTTGAATTTTTGTTATTGATCAGATTTCAAATATCATGCTTTAGGTATTTTTGGAGACGATTAGAATAACTTACGTAATCTATGAATGATGCAAGTGAAGAAAACCGATTTCAGCACCAATCATGTGGTTGGAAATCTTTCATTGTTAATATGGGGCAGTTCTCGAGATCTCGAGGAGAAGCTATTTGAGTACAATTCGGCTCGGTGCAGTGTCCAACTGTTGTATCAAATTGAAATCTCGTGCCCTAAATTAGGGGCCTATAACAATTTCTGAACGAGACCACATTTAAAAATTCAATTCTTAGGATGCATTTAATGAAATTCCAAATAATTCACCGAACGCAAATGATAATATAAACATAAAAAAAAACACTAAAATTAGATATAGATGTATTATTCAACATCTGAAATAACGCTGATACAAAATCTTAGACATTGACATACAAAGTTAATAGTTTATTTTCTGGAGTATCGATGAGCATTATATATCGTATGGGTTGGGTTGTTTTACCTCTGAGCGGCACTTTTTTGCACACCATGGGCTAAATGGTCAGGTCACATGGACCCCGAAGGCTCAGAGAAGGTTGGGGAAGGGGACCCACTGGAACAGCTGTTGGGAGACAGATGGTAGCCTCCCGTCAAGGCCATCCAGCGTGTTCTTTAACGTGCACAGGGTATGGCTCTCCCGCACACGGGGCCACGGCTTAACGTCCCATCCGACGGACGGCGGCCTTTCCAGATATATCGTATGTAAAATGTAAAAATAATCAGTATCTTTTATGACATCTAAATTGAAAAATTTGAAATATTTCACCATTAAACAGAACAATTTAATTACTATTTGATTTTAGTTTTGTTTAGCGCAATGGTGAGGAATTTAAATGCATGAACCATTTTCTTTGTTTTTTACACCAGCGATTCCTAAAATAGTACACATACCAACAGGCATTGCACACACTCTTGGCTTTTACCACTGGTATGCGAGTTTAGTCATATATGATTCAAATATGATTTTTTCACAACCTTGTAACAAGATAAATCATTTTTCAGTAGTACCGATTATGTTTATATACCTTGTTTGAAAATGCTTTTTTTTTCTTTAACAAAACGATGTTTTTTAAGTTTTATTATAATTTTTCTCAGCCGGCTGTATTCTAATAGCTTCTGCTCGAGATCTCGAGAACTGCGCTACATTGTAATTTACCTACTATTCGTACAAAAATATGCTAGGTATTTGGTGGTACACGAAAAAAATGTTACAAACACTGATCATTATTTAATTATAGTAATTAATTTCTTTAATATAGCTGGTGAATTGAAAAATAAATAATTGTACTAGAAGTTTTTTACAGAAATGACAATACACCCAATTCTGTTTTTACACGGTAGATAGGTTCCCGAAAAAACGGTGCAAAAAAAAAAAGTGTAAAAAAATACAGTAAATAAATAAATAAAATAAATACCCCCTCAAGCAGCTGCTTGCCACAGAGGTCTGACAGGAGCCTATCAGTTTATATGCCAGAGCAGAAGGTCTGAGAGGATGGCAGGACCTCAGCAGAAAAACGACACACACATCCATGCCTTACCCGGGGCTTGAACCCAGGTCCCTTAGATCAGTAGCCAAGCGCGCTAACCACTCGACCACGGGACGGCTCCCATATGAAAAAATAGAAGATTGGTTCCAGACGTGAAAACCCAATACAAATAATAAGTTATTTTCAAACAAATCATATCAAAATCTTTAATTAAATTTTTATTTGATTTTTATTCATTTAAAAAAACTTTTTATTTTATAAACTTATAAAGGTAATTATATGTACATTTATGAAGTAAATTATCCTTCATAAAGAAAATAATATGCTACTAATTCAAGAATACAAAAGCGCAATAAAATATGACTTGCATATAATTTATTAACTAGATTTTATTCGTTGTCACTTTCTGACAATAGACGCATTCGTTTGCGTAAGATTGGAATTAATCACTTTCATCGCTTAAAACATTTTAGCCGTCGTGTCATACTCCAATGGTGAAATACTCTCTGTGGTATGGGGATATCACTTGCTTCCACTGATTATGAAGTTTGATTAGTTTTGACAACGAATTCTGTAATCAATCGTTGAGATCCTGCTTTGACTAGATCTTTGTATAATTCTTGATAACGCGCCATACATGACTTCGGTTCACGTTTAAACTGCTCAGCTCGTTCGACAATGAGATCTTGTGTAAAGAAAATGACTTTCCAGTTTACTAGCCATTTGAAGCCCTTCCTAATTAAACCTGCAGTGAGTGGAACCTCTTCATCGCCATCACTTTTTTCTTTTTCATCAGGAGTCTCAAGGGCAACTTCTATTCTAAATTGAGGGAAATTCCCGGAACTCAATGTTGCCAAATTTATTCCGAATGAAGTAGGTTTTGTACAATTTTTCCATAAAATTGAGAATAAAATAGAGAAAACTTGTTGTGTAGTTATGTTAGTGTAGTTTTTAGTTTGGGGATTTTAGTGCACAAAATATCTATAGTACATTTTCAAAGCTAAAACTACTTCGAAAAATATGACCATGAAAGCGGCATCTTTGTTATAAATGTAAATTCTAGGAATTTTTTCTTGAATAGGAATATTTTTTCAGAATTAAATTGAAATTGAGATTTTTAAAAAGTCGCCGTTTGAACCGTATTAGATCAAATAAATCGTGTAAAAAGAGAATTGGATTTTTTTTCTAAATTGTGTTAAACCAAAATCGTGTAAAAAAAATCCGTGTAAAAACAGAATTGGGTGTATTTTCCTATCAACTGACTCCTATTTCTTTTCTTTTTTTTTCATTGAAATTAGTTTAATTTTAATAATTTGCATTTTATAGCATTGAAAAATGCTCAAATTTGAGAATGTTTGGAAGGATTTTGTTTCAATTTTGGAAACCTCTATATTAAAAAGAGGACCATAACTCTGGAGTATATGGGATGAGGAAAGACTGATAGGAGTTATATGCCCTAGAACAGGGGTGGAGAATCTATGGCATGCGAGACGATTTTTATTGGTACGTCACTGAGAAGTGAAAAGAAATAATTGTCTATGGCTATAGTGTAGAGACGAAAACAGTAGCTCTAGCAATTCAATACATATTCATGGATGAACCATTGGTGGAGAGACCGCGATTATATTACTCTAATTAGTACTTAATTGTGTGCCCATAAATTATAAAGATCTCAAATAACTGATTACATTTGAAACAATGAGTTGAAAAAAATTGGTTGTCCCGACTGGACAGCCAAAATGTTTTTTCAAACTCATTATTTTCAAGTGTTCCTTGTCTACAGGACTTCTGTGATAATACTGAACTGATTACATATTGCAAAATATGTTGCATCATAAAAAAATACGCAACAAATTTACCATGTGTCAACTGATTTTCTTAAAACACTTCTCTAGATTTTACAATTTAGTTTTGATTCGGTTTAATACTACGCTTGAGAGAACAATTTTCCTCTCTCAGCCAATGAAAATTCACTTCATTTTGATTAGGGCGGCGGTTTCAGTGATGCGCTAAGGTCGCGTGTAAATTTTCGTTTTGAAATAACGAATGTTTTATTTAACTGAATGTTTTTATTTAAAATTAATAATTTTTTTCCGGCGAAATATAAAACTTTGTATTTCTTATCGTTATATTTAAATCGTTAGTATTTTGTATCATTTAATTTCCATTTTATGATAAATTTATATGTGACCTTTTGCTGGCATAAATGACATTTTAAAGCATTTTTGTAACGTTTGGCACGCGAGCTATAATATGTGCTCTTAATTCTGTAATTTTGCACGCGAACTCGAAAAGGTTCGCCACCCCTGCCCTAGATACGTAGTAAGGTCTAAAAGTTTCCGGTCCAAGGGTATTAAAGAGGTAATAGGATCAAACAATAATTTTTATATTTCAATATAATCACCCTTTATTTCAATACATTTTTTAGAACGGCTGATTAACTTTTCTATTCCACTGAAAAAATAATTTGAATTTTTGTCTTTAAAATGGTCTAAAACTACAGAAATGACTTCTTCATCACTTGTAAATTTTTTCCCACGCAGATCCGACTTTAATTTTGAAAAGAAAAAATAGTTGCTAGGGGCTAGGTCGGGGATTTAATTTCTGGAAACCACATTGTTGAATAGTAAGCAGCCTTCTCATCAATGCACTGCCGCATTGTCGTGCAATAACCTCATTCCCGGGACAGCTTTCCTCGGCATTTCTCTTTGATGGGGGGCGAGCTCAGTCGGTAGCGCGCCAGGCTCGTAATCTGTAGTTCCCAGGTTGGAGTCCCAGCTGGGTCAGCGTTGAGATTTATCTCCGGCAAAATTCCCCGCCCTGCCCACGGTCAGTAGGGGACACCGATGGGCTTGGAAAGGCCGCCGTCCGTCGAATGGGACGTTAAGCCGTGGCGCCGTGTGCAGGAGAGCCATAACCTGTGCACGATAAAGAACACACTGGATGGCCTTGACGGAAGGCTACCATCTGTCTCCCAACAGCTGTTCCAATGGGTTCCCTCCCCCAACCTTCTCTGAGCCTTCGGGGTCCATGTGACCTGACTCTTTGATGGTATCCTTCAATTTGTACATTAATGACGCATAATATTCAACAGTAACTGTAGTATTTCGTTCCTAAAGTCGACTAACAGAATCTACTGTTTCAAAATAAAAAAGTTTTTTTAATTTAAAAAAATTTAATTAAAAAATAATAAAAATTAAAAATAATAAAAATAATAAAAATTAAATTTTTTAAATTAAATATTTTTTTAAATCTAAACGTCGTTTAATTTCTGTCGGACTTTCGCCCTCTTTCGTCAAAAATTTAATGACCGCGTGATACTCATGTTTAAACATTTTAAAATATTGGGCAACAGCATTTTTATCTGCGACGCTAGCTGGAGTGCTACTGATGCTAGAGCTGCAAAATTTTAACTGCAGTGCAACAAAACATAGGGTAGGAGATTGACGGAGTTACATCTCTCAATTCTTGTTTTAACATGTTCTGGCCGGAAACTTTTGGACCTTACTATGTACATCGCTCCTCCATTTAAAATTGTACGCTTCAACGTCCCTCCACAAGTTAAAATCGTATCCTCGCCACTCTCCCCTAGTTAATATAACTATTGAAACACGTGGCAGGTAAGCAATGTTCTATCTTTAGATGTCTTCCACCCCCCTAATTTCTTGTGATATCCTTCTTTTATTTTTAATCATGATCCCAACTGCACTGACAGGCATGGATATGGAGAAGAACACGTGAACCAAGTGACTGGATTGAGCCGGAACTGATCAGAAAGCTTTCCGGTGTAAAATTTTCATCATTGTTTCAGTGGTGTTTTAAAAAACATACTTGCAAATATGTGTGATATGTATATTATAGTTTTTACATCCGTTCTGATTGTTAAAATTCTCAGGAAAGAGCATGATCCCCCCCCCCCCCCTACTCCATCCTTTAGATGCATCTTTGATCCAGCATCTGATTAACTCACGGATACTTAGGCCCTTGCCATAGAGAGATCCGTTGGTCACTCATAAAATGAATTTCTTGATCTTGTAGAGTATGAGGGGCCTCAAATATTTACCAAACTTAGGGCCCCATTACACTTTAATATGGTGCTGCCTTGGTCACTTTATCACTAGTACCAAAAAGATGTTTCATTTACGAAAAGAACTTTTTAATCTAGAACTTGGTTAATCTAGAGAAGAGTAAACACTACCCTACTCCCCCGCCAAAAGTAAATAATAGTAGTAATATCTAATTTAGTAGAAACACATAGTTTCAGTAGCATATACCACCGTAAGCATTAGTTAAATTTGCGCAAGAATAGTTTTCATTTTTGGTTCGTCAGAACATTTTGAAGTGACTTAACAAAGTTGCCAAATATTCCATTATTAACAAAATACTTGTTCGAAGCATTACTGATACATAACTGTCAATCTAAAATATATATATAGATGTGAGAGCAGAATGTAGTAGATTAGTATCTACAGCTGGGGGTGGAGTATTGCAGTTGAGCCAATTTTTTTTATTTTTGGGCAATTTTTGACCTCTAATGCTTTCTTCCCCCCTAGAAAAGGGGAAATGTGAAAACGATTGTTCCACTTCATCTTCGGAACACGAGTTCTGAAAGTAACAAGCTAAGCGTTAAATGAAAGCTTCTGTCATGGAGAGTGTTATAAGCTATTAAAAATTGACCACCCACGCTTTCTGCCCCCCCCCCCTAAAAATGGAAAATGTGAAAGAAGTTCTATTATATCCTTTGAAAGCGAGGGCCTGTCAAATGAAAGCTCATATAATGCCCGTCATAAACTATTTCGAATTTTCCCCAACCATTTCCCCCACTGATGAAAAGGGGGGGGGGGGATTTTTGCGGGATTCGACCTTAACTAGTCATATCTCAAATTAAAGAATGACGTTTCCAATGTCATGGCCTGCCTCAAACACGACTCCAAAAGGGAAATAAAATGTGGTCGATGTTTATGAGTCATATCAAATGAAAGTTTCTGAAGGTATGTGCTTTTAGTGACAAAGAAAAAATACAAATAAGTTAAAAATAATTGAAAAAAAATACATATCTTCCTATATGTGCCCTAAAAAGTAGAAAATAAACCTGAAGCATATCGATGGTGCAATCAGTCACTGAGTTCGTATTCACTTCAAAGAAAGATAAAGCGCCGATTTGCCTACTAAACAAATTCCCGGCATCCTAGGGGTGGCTCAGTCGGTAGCGCGCCAGGCTCGTAATCTGTAGTTCCCAGGTTCGAGTCCCAGTTGGGTCAGCGTTGAGATTTATCTCCGCAAAATTCCCCACCCTGCCCACGGTCAGTAGGGGACACCGATGGGCTTGGAAAGACCGCCGTCCGTCGCATGGGACGTTATGCCGTGGCTCCGTGTGCGGGAGAGTCATACTCTGTGCACGTTAAAGAACACGCTGGGTGACCTTGACGGGAGGCTACCATCTGTCTCCCAACAGCTGTTCCAGTGGGTCTCCTCCCCCAATCATCTCTGAACCTACGAGGTCCATGTGACCTGACCATTTAGCCCATGGTATGCAAAAAAGTGCCGCTCAGAGGTAAAACAACCCAACCCGGCATCCCATCTTCTTTTGAAGTGAATACGAACTCAGTGACTGATTGCACCATCGATATGCTTTAGGTTTATTTTCTACTTTTTAGGGGGAATATAGGAAGACAGGCGTTATAGATAAATAGGTATTTTAAAAATAATTTAATATATTTATATTTTTAATATTTATTAACATTCCATCCAATGAATGACGACTTTTTAAGCTCACAGATGTCTCCTTTTTTACCGAAAGCATAGCGAGGGTTCATGGATAAAATTCCCAACACAAGCCTAGTTGGGTCTCGAACATCAGTTTGCTAGCCAGGCGCCTACCAATTGAGCCAACCTCTCCTCCGCTCACCAGGGAACATCAAGTTGTTAGTTTGGCATCTTACCCACTGACTTCTTCGTCCCTCGAACTGCAGGACTTACCGCTCTTGAAATAAGAATCGTGACACTCACATTGTGTATTTTTAAATAATCATTATGAATATATTTGTTATTTTACAATGTATCCTTATATCACATATGATGAAAAACTTACATTTCAGAAATGAATGAAATACATCAGGATCATTCAAATTTTACTATTGGAAATTCGAAGAACCCAACGGAAAGTAGAAGTCCTCCAGACAGGAAGAGAATGGCAGCTTCTCCAGCAAAGCAAGAAGACCGTCGAAAAGTCCGTGTAGCTCAGGCAGAAGGTCCAGTCAAACCCGAGAGTACTGAATCTTCAGCAGGCTTTGAAGAGGCAACAAGCGCTTTAGAACAACAGTAAGAGAAACATATTGTTTATGTGCCTATATAGTACATAGCTTACCTAAAGTACCGGTATATCCGAACTCGTATTATTCGTATGTTCAGTTAACCCCCTAGTCTAATTATGATGAACCCTTGATTGAAGGGATTAATAAGAGGTAAGGGGAGTCCGTTAAATCCCAGAGTCTCTTAAATCAATATTTATATAGCGATACACAAAGTACAGTGGCTCAAAGAAATATCCGAACACTGTGGTCGATTACAGAATTCAGAAAAAAATATCTGGCAACGATTTTTTTAGAAATTAGTGATCTGGCAACCATCGTGTCACGTGACACGAAGGTTGCCAGAGTGACTGTACATGACCATTTGAGCGACTGTACATGACCATATCTTATAACAGCCAATGCAGGACATAGGGAAGATCATTAAACAGAATAATACTAATATCTGCAATAGCAATAAAAACACTTAAGTAAACAATACTGTACCACAAACACAAAAACTTTTATTCTGAATCTTTTTTATTTTAGAGCTCTCGTGGCCTCTTACTAGTAGAAGATTGTGCTGATGAGTTAGAATCCTCCTATCGCTTACTAGTAGATGATTATGAGAGAAGCAAGTTACCTTTTACCAGTTGGTGATTGTAGTGAGAGAGAGATTAGGAGGAGCAGCGAGTGTTTTAATAATGTGTTGAACTTTTTGAGTCTTATGCTGGTGATACCAGTAAAATGCTGAGTGTAAATTTACGAGAAAATTGTGATTTTCATTGAACAAAAGTGTCAGGCTAGTTTGGCTGTGGGCAGATGGATGTTGTCCGTAAAATTGGTTCTATAGTATCGAGTTTTACCATATCCCCATACTGCTACTCAGTGATTTCCTATCTTGAGATCTCTGCATGATTCTAATCAGATGCAATGAAATTGCGCAAAAGAATGTTCAGATTTTGCTGCGTAGCGAAATTTCTGTTTCCATAAAATCCTATTCTATAGAGCAGTGGACGTCCATTAATTTTTATGAATGAAACCTGTCTACATAGCAATTATACAGCACCGAAATTTGTCACGAATAAGACGACAAAAGATAATTTAAGTCGACTTCACGTCATTGTGTCTGAAACTAAAAGTGATTACTACTCGTAATTGAGCATGCTGGAGAGGTAGACGGTTTTCTAGCAATGGCCTAGTAGTATTCAAAGCTGATCAAAAACTTGAGGACTAATACGATTAAATGAATTGATCGAATAGGGTGGTTGGAGAGAAGTCGGCGGTTTCAGAGGAAGATACGAAGATTGGAACCTGAGAAAGTTTGGAAACCACAGCTCTAGTTAATATACTTTCTCCTGGCTTGTTATCTTGGTGACTGTGGTTTATTTTGTTGTAATGGGTAGTTAATAAAGTTTGTTGAGATGTTGCTTTGAAAAGGATTGCAGAAAACAGTTAAATGCTAATAAGCAATTTAAATTCCAAGAATGTTTTCTCCTTTGTTTTCAGGTTTATTTGTTGCTCTTTTAAATATATTTTAGAAATTATAGAAGAATGCTTGTCATTGTAAAAAAACAATAGTTGTTCAAAAAACTGTAATTTATATTAGAAAATTTGTGTATCTCTGTGCAAAGGTTAAGAGGTAAGATTACCGAATTCGGGATATAACTTCCTATTATAATAACTAAAAATAACATAAGAGTTTAGCCTTCCAGCTTTACCCTCCACCGCTCGAAAAAGAGGGGAAATTTATGAACGATTGCTGTGTGTAATGAGTTTTATCTCACATTAGAGCTTCTGATGTGGAGAGTTGGGTTGGGTTGTTTTACCTCTGAGCGGCACTTTTTTGCACACAATGGGCTAAATGGCCAGGTCACATGGACCCCGAAGGCTCAGAGAAGGTTCGGGGAGGGGACCCACTGGAACAGCTGTTGGGAGACAGATGGTAGCCTCCCGTCAAGGCCATCCAGCGTGTTCTTTAACGTGCACAGGGTATGGCTCTCCCGCACACGGGGCCATGGCTTGACGTCCCATCCGACGGACGGCGGCCTTTCCAAGCCCATCGGTGTCCCCTACTGACCGTGGGCAGGGCGGGGAATTTTGCGGAGATAAATCTCAACGCTGACCCAGCTGGGACTCGAACCTGGGAACTACAGATTACGAGCCTGGCGCGCTACCGACTGAGCCACCCCCGCCCCATGTGGAGAGTAACTTGGGATTATTATGATGAGGGGAATATCATCAGATTATGTCCCATCATTTCTGCCTTTACAAGAAAAGGAGAGGGAAATTTGATGGGGGCAATCGTAATGGATTGTATGGCAAATGAACGCTTGCGTCGTGGAGAATATCATTTATTACATGTAATTGTACAGATATATGTATATGTAATCAAATTAAATTTAAAACCCGAGAAAACGCCGGGTAATATTGCTAGTAGTAACATACTTAAAAATGAAGAAAGCAATAGATTGTTCTTCCTTTTCAAACCAGGCAGTCAGGAAATGTGGATTCCTTGCGTCAACAGTTTTACATCGAAGTTGATGCTAGCACAGTGGCTAATCTGAAAGCTGGAGCTCAGTATACTCTTGTGCCCGTTGAAAGCGACCAGATCAAAGTTCCTACAGATGTTAGCCTTGCGTCAGAAGCCTTTGACTCAAACAAAGTAATAGCGTAAGTAGTGTTGGTATATCCTACCTCCTTATTTAGAGTTTCATTTAAAATTTGTTTATCTTATTTAGTACCATAAAATTGATTAATTGTAAATAATAATTGAGTTAAATAATTAGGCTTTTCAGCTTTGCTGTGTCAAATCATTTTTTTAAATTACTTTAGTAATGAATTTTTTAAAACAACTACCATTGAATCATTTATTGACATTTCAGAGATTGGAAATTTATGGTTCTTCAATCAAGTATTTTTAGGTAACACCAGTTACTCGAAAACAGCGTCTTGTTCTTTTTATTTTCCAGATCTTGGCCACCTGAAGCCAATAAAAGCGTGTATTTGCAAATGCCTGCCAGTCAGTTGGCAATGCCTTTAACGCAGGCTGCCTGTAACCCTATACCTTCTAGGTCAGAATCTGTTAACATCATACCGGGTTCGGAATGTGTTATGTCAAAGGTAATAATATTTATATTGTTTCAGCGCAATTAAGTGTTTTGTAATGTAAACGAATGTAACTAATGCAAGTACCTCAGTCATTCAGAGGACCCTATTTAGTATTTAAGTGGTTTTGATAATCATTATGGGTTCAAATCAACAGGTTTTTCGAAGTATGGGCTGCGATTCTCCAATGGGCCAGGGAGTCTGTAAATGGGCTGCAGCACATTAGATTTTAACTTTGAATTTTCGTACTAACAGTACGCGCTTGGCTACTGATCTAAGGGACCTGGGTTCGAGCCCCGGATTAGGCATGGATGTGTGTGTCGTTTTTCTGCTGAGGTCCTGCCATCCTCTCAGATCTCCTACTGTGGCATATAAACTGACAGGCTCCTGTCAGACCTCTGTGGCAAGCAGCTGCTTGAGGGGGTATTTATTTTTATTTATTTAAGTAAAAGAATAAATATTTATGTTTTGAAGCGCGTTCATGTCATAAATGAATTATAATAAATAAATAACTTGATTTAGTGAGAGTTGAAAGGAACCAAATTTTTTTTTTATAAATGTTGAAATCGGTATCATTTTTATTTCTTAGTCCTGTTCACTTATTGGGAATGTTTCGTTGGAATTAAATCTAATTATATTAAGTAATAAATATACTAAATTAAAGAGAATGTGTGAATATTAAAAATTTGTTTATTATTTTGTGTATCCGTGTTGCCGTTCTTGATTTCTTTTAGTGTCTAGTGGCCTTCGAAAATGCTATTCGGTTTTCTGTGTCGCCAAGAAAGAAGTCTGAAAAACCCTGTTATATAATATTCCCAATGACTAAGGAATGTTAAGCTTACAATATTTATTTGTGATAATATACAGAGAATTTCAAATGGACAGTATAGAACAAGAAAACGTAACGCTCGGATGACGTTTTTCGCGATCTTTGAAACTCACGATGAATCATTGCGAATCACTTACGATTGAATCACTCACGAAATATCATTGCTGGTATTTCAATACAGTAAATACATTGCCTGCTAAATTATTATGAACCCTACAACGTGCGAGAAGTACCATGAAACATGCCAATGTATGCAAAATGTCTTACTGACATTAGTATTCTATGTCACTACGAAGTCCTATAAAGCCATCAAGGCATGGTGGAAAGCAAAGTCAAAGTGCAACATGAGTAAAAAAGCTGATCTGAATGACTTCGAAATGGGGCTCATCGTTGGAAAGCGATGGGCAGGAGAATCCGCGAAGGAAATGATGGAACTTGAGCGGAAAATCACGAGGCACAATATCAAGTGATGGAGAATGGCAATGGGTTCACAAAACGTCCGCCAATCGTGGCAAATGCGCGAGGAAAAAGTCTCAGACAGGGACAGGCGTTTGTTGGTGGGAACTGTACGCAAAACAGAGCTGTTATCATCAGCTAAGAGATATGACAGCTAGTAAAGTAGTACTTCAAAACCATCATTATTAATGTTCATATCGTTAATAAATAATCTTGTTACGCCAGCATTTCAACGAGAACTATAGCTATCTATTTCAACGAGAACTATAGCTTTCAACGAGAACTATAGCTATCACAGAAAATTGAAAACTTTGAAAATTTGTGAACTGATGATACGATGAAGTGTGAGGTAGAGATTCATACTAATTTGGTCAGGCAGTATATATGGGATGTTAATAAGCCATTTTCGGCGAAGCTTTAAAGCTAAATGCTACTTTCTTGAATAAATTTCTGTTACATGAAATAATTATTTTAGAATCACTGGTTTGATATAAAAGGTTAAAGAATTATTTTAAAAATCGATATGATTTTATATCAAAAAAGCATTCACCTTTGCGAATGTCGCACCTTAGAGAAATTATTGTTAAAAGCAATGTATGTAATGTGAAGATAAAACTTTGTTTCGTTTCATTGCAAAGAGGATTGATGAAACTTTGAATTCATTTTTATTTCTGATTTTTGAATTTTTATTTCTGATTTTTGAATTTTTATTTCTGAGGTTCACAAAACGTCCGCCAATCGTGGCAAATGCGCGAGGAAAAAGTCTCAGACAGGGACAGGCGTTTGTTGGTAGGAACTGTACGCAAAACAGAGTTGTTATCATCAGCTGAGAGATATGACAGCTAGTAAAGTAGTACTTCAAAACCATCATTATTAATGTTCATATCGTTAATAAATAATCTTGTTACGCCAGCCAACATAAGGGTTGGGTTGTTTTGCCTTTGAATGGAATTTTCTGTATACAATGGGCTAAATGGCCAGGTTACAAGGACCTCAAGGGCTCAGAGGAAATTAGGGGAAGGGGACCAAGAAGACAGCTGTTAGGAGACATGAAAGCTTCCCGTCAAGGCCATATACTGTGTTCTTGATTTACACACAGGGCCACAGCTTTACATCTCATCCGACGGACGGCGGCCTTTCCAAACCCATCGGTGTCTCACTTTCTAGCTGAGTGCAGGTAGTGGTTTAGTTGAGATAATCTCTACGCTATAACCAGGTGATATAACAAGGACTTAATTCAAAATGTGATGCGAAAATAAGAGTTTATTCTTTATTCTATTAGCATCAGTACATATGTAGTGGGCAGCATGAACTGTATTTTTATTTGATAAAAAATATTCAAATAATTAATTAAAAATCATTTTAATTCATGGTCTATCAATAGTTTAATTCATGGTCTATCAATGTTAAAAAAGAGTTCCAATATAAAAGTTTGGTCTTGGTTTTGTGTTTTCTTTATTTTCCAAAATATAAAAACTTTATTTGTATGGGCGAGTTTTAACGCAATAACACCAGTGAATGCAGTCACAAATCCAATACTGAGTCAGTTCGTTGAAACACTCTTGAACATCAAACTCAGATGAAAAATGGTCTTGAGCCATGACCTTCTGATAACTTGTCAGGTGCTGTGACTACCAAGCTGCGATTACGATTTCTTCTTTTAACGATCTGAACCTGCTGCCAGCAGTATACAGTCGCAAATGTATGTCATATGAAAGCAAGGATTTCTGCTCCCAAACATTGTCATGAGGATATATGGTGAAGGTATATGAGCATACGGTAATCACAAGATCCGATGATGATTCAACTGAAAGTAGATGAAAACATTACTGATATAAAGATCATTAATAGAGGAAATCTCGATTGGTAACCGGTGGTTCAACGGTGAGGGCATCTGACATGTTATCAAGAGGTCCTGATTTCGTATCCCACCCGGATCAAGACAATTTTTATGTTCTGAATGTGACGTTCCAGAGTACTTCAATGAATTTCCGTTTAAATGTAACCCTCAAATCAACGTATATATAATATTGCTTGTCATCAGGGACGGATTTATTGGTATACGCAAAAGTAGAACCCTGTGGGACTAGGGTGCCCCCGATTTCCAATTTTTGAGTATAGTTTATTTAGATGAATGACTAGAGCTTCTAGAAAAGGGCTGTGCACAGAGCCCCGCGAGCCAGAAATCCATCTCTTCATGTAATGCAACTTATTTTGCACTGCTCAGTAGCCTGCAAGGAAGCATAATTGCAAATGTTGGCATATTTACTATATTAAGACACAAAAATGATTTATGTATTTAAATAGCTAAAAATGGGAGAAATTTTAAATTAACTGTAAGATCCGCATTCATGTCTGGATGATAAAATCAGTTTAACCCTTTTCGCTAACAATTATTCATTTTCATATTTTTGGCTCTATATATACTCAGTAGTCTATATATACTCATGCTTTGTCAGTAGTAACTCAGATAGAGAAAAACTTCTTAAATACGCTTTTTATGAAAAAATGTGAATGAAGATAATTTAAAGATCTCAATCAAATCTATCCAAATTTCGTTCGTTATGCAAAAAAAATTCAAAATTGGTGAAAATTATCTTAATTATTACACCAATTGCGACAAATACTGTTAACACGTGTTAAAGTTGAGTACAACGGTTATTGCTTTCGTTTTAACTTGTTTTTATTAAGTTTTCAGAGCAATTATTTAAACTCGTTGTTGTTGAATATTCCAATTTCTGAAACTCTATTCACTGAAGAATAATGTTGAAAATCTCGATTGAAGTAGATTTGATTGAGATTTTTAAATTGTCTTCAGTCATATTTTGTCATAAAAAGTTTATTTAAGAAGTTACTGAGTTCTGTACCTGAGTTACTATTAGCATAGCATCTCTACCTCCGTAGCCCACGGCTGCTTGAGGATGTATGTGTATATATTAACTTAACATAAAACTGTCTAAAAGAATCAGAATTTTTTCTGAATGAAAAATGAATGCGATAGCCCAAAGTTCGCCATTCATAATAGATGTTGGATTAGACAACGAAAATCCTCCTTTAATACTGAGACCAGGAATGCAGAATAGTATCCTGTGCTTTCTGCATTCCTGGTCTCAGTATTAAAGAAGGATTTTCGTTGTCTAATCCAACATCTATTATGAATGGCGAACTTTGGGCTATCCTCAAGGCATTGAATGGGCATTCATTTTTCATTCAGAAAAAATTCTGATTCTTTCAGACAGCAGGTCTTTACTTCAAGCTCTTCTAGCTGATCCACTTTCTACCTCTAACTGTTCATTAATTTCAGAAATATTATGGCAATGCATGTTGAAGAAAATAAAAACCAGACTGTGATCCAGTGTATTCCTAGCCATATAGGAATCCATGGAAACGAAGAGGCAGACAAAACTGCTAGAGAGAGCTTACAGAAAACCGCAAACATATTTAACATCATTACATACAAAGATTTCTGCATTAGAGAAAATAGAATAACTCACTCTGAATGGATTAAACTTTTTCAAAATAGTCGGAAAAATGTTGGCCTATTCTATCGCAGCATCTTTAATAGCCCCCCACCCCAACTTCAAACATCTCATCTGAGCAGAAGACAAGAAACAGCTCTTTTCAGGATTAACCTTGATCACTGTGCTTTAAATGAAAAGCTCTTCAAAATTAACAAAAAACCCTCTCCACTTTGTGCCATCTGTAAAACTCCAGAAAATATTTCTCATGTATTTTTACATTGTCCTCTCTATCAATTTCAACGAGAAATTCTGAAGGAAAAGATGAAGGAGATTATTGATGAAGATTTGTCAATGAAATCTCTTCTCTGCAGAAGCTACAGTAAAAGCAATAGATTTAAAATTCAGACCCTGATTCTCAGTTTCTTGGAGGAAAGTTCTTTAATATACAGAATCTGAATTCATCCTTTGCTGGGTTTTCGTTTTTCGAAAATAAAAAGAGGAATTAATATACAAATATTAAATATTGACTGTTCAAGAAAAATGTGTTTTTCTTACAAACTTTCTCTAGTGGCCAGTTTCTCAAGTGATAACCTCATGGTTATTTTTGTGGTGGAACTGAAGAAAGAACTGTGACTGTTATTTTTTATACCTTGTTTGAAGTGTTAATTTTGTTTTTGAAATCTCTTTTGGCGCAGAAAAGAAAAGAAATTAAGATCCAAGAGTATTGGATTACAGAAAGTCTACTCTGCATAAGTAGGAACTTCTAAAAAATTCAGAAAAACTATTATTTTCTACATTGTGATTTACACGTCCGATTCTTTGTTTGGGATAGCAGGAAGCCCATTGTTGAAGGGTTTCTAACCTTCCCATCACATTTTATCACATCACATCATTGTCAATAAAGTGGCTTGGGTTATTTTACCTCTGAACGGCATTTTTTGCACACAATGGGCTAAATGGCCAGGTCACAAGGACCCCAAAGGTTTATAGAAGGTTCGAGGCAGGAATCCACCGGACAGCTGTTGGAAACAGATGGTAGCCTCCCGTCTAGGCCATCCAGAGTGTTGTTTAACGTGCACAGGGTATGGCTCTCCGCACACGAGCCACGGTTTAAAACATCCCATTCGACGGACGGCGGCCTTTCCAAGCCCATCGGTGTTCCCTACTGACCGTGGGCAGGGCGAGGAGTTTTGCGGAGATAAATCTCAACGCTGGCCCAACTGGGACTCGAACCTGGGAACTGCAGATTACAAGCTTGGCGGGCTACCGACTGAGTCACCCCCGTCCCCAATAAAGTGATCCTTGAGTATAGTCCCATTGGTATTTATTATATTGTGGGATAATAAGTCCCATTGGTATTAGTACTGAAAAAAATTTGCTTTTCATTGAGGCAAAAATTGAATGTGTTATTTTATAAATATTAGTAGAAGTTTATATTGTTTTCTCGGAAGTTTTTATGGTGCAATTATAAAGTCACGAGTATGTACGTTTTGAATATCGTTTTCTATTTTCAAGAAGCAGTCAACTGAGTCGGGACACGTGGCAACAAGCATTGCATGCCAAGGTGATGGAAATGGAACGACTCTTTTGCCTAACATGATTCCTACCACTGCAGTGAAAATCGAGATGCTAGGCAAAGCTGATAATGAACACAACACTCCGTGCTCAGATAATTCTATGGGAATTCAGCATCTCAACAATGCATCCAAAGACTTGATGTACACTTCCATAAATACTAAGGATCAAAATCAGCAGCATGGATCTAAGGTAATTCATTTTATTTTCTAATAATTGGAATTGATTAAACCTGAAACCAACAAAATACACTTTAAGCGAAGCTTTAGAGCAAAATATACTACCATCTTAAACAAATTTCTACTATGTGAAAAAAAGAAAGTATTTTAGAATGACTGGTTTAATATAAAGTATTATAGGATTATTTTCAGAATCGAGATATTTTTAATATCAGAAAGCATCCATTTTTGTGAACATCACATCTTAGAAATTATTGTTAAAAGCAAAGTACATAATGTGAAGATTTAATTCTGTTTTATTTCATTATGAAGCAATTTTCTGTAACTTGAACATTTTCTGAAGCCAGTATGGCAGCCAACATAACAAGACTTAATTCAAATTGGTAATATGAAGAGGAGAATTTATTTTATGTTAGCATCAGCACAACAAAAAACATTCTATTGAAACTCCGAGAATGGCTCAATTGCTTCATATAAAAATGAATTTTCGCCAAATATATGATAATCGTGCGTAATGATATGAGTGATTGAGGGAATTAATAACATTTGACTACAGCTTTGGTAGTTACAATCTGTTGTTAAATTACTTTATATGTAGCCATTTTAGTAAAGCCAAATTTTCAATGCAATTCATCTGTAGATCTTAATATGAGCTACTATGTAATTAGAGTACGACTAATGGATCATTACGTAGTGAGTTTTATATGTTTGTGAGCTTAGAATGCAACGTTTATTTTTCGTTTTCCTCCAAAACTTTGAATCAGCATTAACATCAATTTGTTTCTTTACCCGCGGTTGTATCCACTATCCGTATTCAAATTAATCTTTTTTATCCGCTGAGAGCTGCAAAATACAAATATCCACACCCGCACAGGGATCTATATATAGCGTTATGTATGAGACTGGAGCCAATTTTTTCAAAATTACCCAATGATCTATGAAGATTGTCAGTGCTTCAAATGCGCAGTCTCATTACTTGGTTTTCAAAGTTGCCATAAAAGCTTTGCTAGTAATCTCAGTAATTGTATGTTTTGTGTTTGGGTCACTGGAAATTGCACTAATAAAGAAATAGATAATGCACAATGTGACACACTTTTATTAAGGAGACTGAAAGGGTAAATATCGCACAGGAATTGCACATTGTTTATTTGCGTGTCTGAGTTATTGCGTTGTGAAGAATCCCTGAAGAATGATTAATTTCTGTAGCAGTGATCTAAAATGACTTTAAGAGTGTGCAAGACAGAAAGCGATTTAGCCTTAAGAACATCTCCAAACTTTCTTCCCTCTTAAAAGAAAATAAATTTCTAATAACGGAGATGGCCTCGTAACAAAAATTTGTTCTTTAAGATTTTAAGTCGTCAGAAAGCTTGGAATATTCATAACGCTAAACCACTCAAACTGCTTTTTTTTTTGTAGCCAACTCTAAGAATTGAAGCGCTATAGTAGTGTATTTTTTTTGTATGTAGAGCTGTGTCCACTTCGAGACTCCCAGAGGTTATTTGCAACAAAGTTCTGTCACTTCACCTGCTACTCCTATGACTGCGATTTCTACCTCTCATCCTATGCACCGTCCGCCAACTCTGTATACATCAGAGGGAACTTCCAACTCTCTTGGAACACCATATCCACATTCAGTGGTGCCACCCAGTCATCCCAGGGGACAGCCTCCTCCTTCGGCGTGGTCATCCTATATTCAGGTAAACTCTTTCTCTTTTGATTTGCTTTCTTTGCCAGCTGTAATTATTTCAGTTTTTCTAAGCAAATATCTTATTTCCAAATAAATTATTTAAAAATGTTAATTTTGTTATATTTTAATAAAGTGTGAATTATTAAAGCACTTCGTAATGCAATGTAATTTTTGCTAAATTTGTTATGTAATTATCGTTACTGCTAAATTAGGGTGAGTTAGATTTTTTTACTCCTGAGCAGAGCTTAAATCGAATCGGAGCTCAATGAATCCCGATAAGGTACTTATTTATCGGGCTCTGCTGCTTTTAAACCAATACATATGTTCAAATGTCAAGATTTCAGTTCTTTACTGGATATTTTTTTAAATTCATATTGAATACGTTAATTTTTTTGGAATTCTTTTTACACTTTTTTTAAATCGAAATACCACATTCTACCGCTTTTAGCATCAATGGTGAGACTTCTGTTACATGCCTTAGGGAAAAAAAAGCAAAGGCTATAATTACGATTAAAAGCTCCTGCACTTTCCCTCCCGGAACTTAAGTCCATTAAGTTCTTGTTACACAGCCGTCCCGTGGCCGAGTGGTTAGCGCGCTTGGCTACTGATCTCCGGGATCTGGGTTCGAGCACCGGGTAAGGCATGGATGTATGTATCATTTTTCTACTGAGGTCCTGCCATCCTCACAGACCTTCTACTATGGCACATAAACTGACAGGCCCCTGTCAGACCTCTTTGGCAAGCAGCTGCTTGAGGGGGTATTTATTTATTTTTTTATTACACAGTAACCTTACCTTCAGATTCCAAGGAACCAAAACAATTTAGAAGAAGGCGATCGATTAGACACCTGTTTAGTAGCAGATGGAAAAATTCCATCTAATGAACTTTCATAACATGCCCTCTGGCGTGTTTCTCATGTAAATACAAGGGTGGCCCTTCTCCATATAGGGTCATGGTATAAGATCCCATCCGATGGATGGTGGTCTTTTTAAGCATAATTGTCTCATATTCTCACCGAGAGCAGGCAAAGACAAGCGAAGAAATATTTAAAGCTTCACTGTTGAGAATCGAACTTCAGGCAACAAAATGGCCCTTTACTGGCTGCACTCCTACACTACCAGAAGGTACATCAGAGTGGAAATACAAATTAATTGCTAAGAATAATTTGCTTTCATTCTCTAATGTAAATTAACCCATTTCTTCCCTAAAATAAAAATTGTGAAAAAATATGGTATTTTGTCATCAATTTCACTTTAAAATAATTGAAATAACATTATAAATATTAAAAACTAGCAGTATGTGTTGTCATTTGCACCACACATAATGTTGCGCTGGCGCAACGTTGGGAGTTTCCTGGTAAAAAAATAAAAGAAATTTATTTTTTCGATCACGCTTTTATTTGCTCAAAATGTACAACATTGTTGATTATATGAAAAAACTGATCAATGTTGATGGCATCACTCTTGAAATTTTGAAAAACACTCTGTGTGAAGGTGAACCTGACATTTCTTGCATATGTAGATCGTCTGGCTTTTGAAAATCTTGCATCTCCTCCTTGCATTTTCTTCATTGCGGATTATAATATGGTCAGTCCTGTCCTCCCTCACTGCTCCTGACAATCTGTTTCTGCTGGGGCGTCCAAGGTTGATGTTTTTTCTCTGAGGTTGGTGGTTTACCTCCAGTTCAGATTCTTCTTCAGTTTTCAATAGAGATAATACAATCTGGGATCTGAAGTCAATTTGACTGATAGTAGAGCCTGTTGCCAGTTGGTACATTTTCCAGGCATTGACAATAGCACTGTCAATTCCATTGGAGAATAATGGCCACCACCATTTCTTGTCTCTAATTCTGATTCTATAGTTTGCAATGGCATTGTCATGTAAATCCACACCTCCCATGCCTTGATTGTACTGGTGGATAACATTTGGTTGAGGGACTATGTTGTGCTTCTTTTCCTTCCGGTTGTATCTCTTTACATTCATTATTGGCTCAAGGGTACCAAAGTTGGTAACAACTGTTACAACAGAATTATCATGCCATCTAACAGCGAATACTTTGTTGTTGCCATCAAATCTATAATCAAAGTTCCCTTTTGGTTCTTTCGCTAAGGCTTTTGTTGTGTGAAGTGGACAGGAAGCCACTCGGTTCTCTCTCACTGGACCAGCTGCAAAGAATTTCATTTCTGACAACAAGGTAAAAAGGTAATGGCTTGTGAAGAAGTTATCAAAAAATATGATATGATTTTCAGGATCATGAACAACTTTCAAGAAGTTTGTTACAACCCTTTCACCTAAACCCAGGTTTTCATTAGTCTTCTGTGAAGTTCCACCATAAGGGTCAAACTGATACACATATCCTCCAGCTGAGGCTATTCACCACAGTTTGAATCCAAACCTTGCTGGTTTCCCTCGTATGAACATCTTAGCATAATGACGTCCAAAATATGGCACCATCTCTTCATCAATCGATATCTTATGGGAAAATACACCAAATTGCATGTACCATTTATTTAGTTCATTGAAAAAAGGTCTTAGCTTGGAAAACTTATCAGATTTGTCTAACTTCAGAAAGATGAATGTACTTCTTTATTTCATCAAATCTGTTCCGTGACATTGTTTTGCGTATGAGAGGGATCCCTTTATCTTCATCTAAACTCCAGTAAAATTTTGTTTGAGGGAGAGAGTGATAACCAGTGAATATAAGGATACCAATAAATTTTTCCAAGTCAGTACGTGACATAGCAAATGTGTGGTTGTTTTTACTTTGAGCATATTTGATTGAAAACTCTACTATTTCACCCAAAATTGGTTTGTGTAAGAAAAGTTCAAACATTTGTATGGGTGTCAAACTCCCAACGTATTCTTTATTTCTTCCACACATCTAACTTCACAGTTTTTAGGAGTGTCAGTATAAGTTGGGGCACACTTCAGCCATTTTGTTATAGGTTTCTTCTTTTTCTGTTTTGGTTCTTCAGAGGTATTTTGTATAGTTTCAGGTACTGATATATCTGTTTTGTCGTCTAAAGTAGCATGAATTTCAAATGTACCCACCACATCTACTGGTAATCCATCACCCCCGTCATTGATAATCATACGTCCATCTTCTATTTCTTCTTCATCAGTAAGTTCGTCTACTTCAGGAGGTATGATGACTGCACCAATGGCTTCTTCTGCCTCTAATTCCTCAAGAACAGCTATAATTTCCTCAGCTGTTTGTAATCTCTGTTTGTAGAAAGCCATTTCTAAGTTCTATAATTGAAAAATAGGACAAAGAATGTATTCTAAAAATGCAACATTGTTTTTACGAAAAACTAAATATCATAAGAAATACGAAAGTCATAATAGAATATTATAATACAATGTACTTACAAGGGAGGTCCGATGCTTCAAAAGTATTCGTGTTAAAACACAAAGTCAGATATAATTCTTAAACTTACAAAGCTTTTAGACTGCAGAACACTTCATTAGCACCAAACATTCAATTCGAGTTCTTATTTTTGACTGCACAGGTCATGACTTGTCACAGAACGAACTTGAGCTGGGCAACTCCCAACGTTGCGTCAGCGCAACGGATATATAAATCATTCACTGCTGTGTCATAGGTCTAATATGTTCAAGAAAAAAAATATCCATGTGTATCCCACATATATAGCATTCAGGAATACGCACATAAAAGTTGAACTAAATATATTTTAACACTTGAAATAAATTATTGAAAAATATTGAAAAAAACATGTTTTCAGTAATTTATTTTTTTTCACGAAGTATTAGACTAATTGTGAAATATAAACACATAGACAGAGAGCTTGTGAATGCCTTTTAACACATGCACGATGAGTTTTGTATAATAAGTTCATTTTGACTGCATTTTGTGAAGTTAAACTTCGTGTTGCATGTACGTATCACTGGGAAGAAATTGGTTAAATATTAAGTAACCAAAGAAAAATAAAATAATGCAGATTTTTATCAAGAACTCTGAGAAAAACAAGCAGAATAAGAACTCTTTCATGCTATGTGAATGAACGGCCGCATTCGTGGCTCCCAAACTGTGAAAAATAAGCTCTTTATGAAAATAATTTTACTGGTGATAAGTAGAAAATTTCCCTCAAATCTTTCCAAATCTCAAAGAGAATATGATTTTCAACCATACTTGTTTAATATTTAAAGAGTTATTGAATCTGAAATATTTAACAACAGATGCTGCTAGACACAAAAATTTACCTCAAATAATGAAGGCAAAAAGTATTTTTTATAACAAACCATTTCCGAAAATAACTGTGATTTTAATAGTTGGTGTAATAATTAACTTTTCCTGAATTTTGAAGAAAAGTGTTGATGAGGAGAGTAAGAGCATCGTCTGCTGTTAAGTGCTCAGCTAAATATTAAATATCTTTGAAATTAGAAATTTAGAAAGAGTTGAGTGAAGTCATTTATGCATAGTGACATTTTTCTATAATACGCTTATTTTTAAAATTAAGAAGTTTTGAATTGCCTTCCCTTCATATAACATGTACATTTTCCAATATGGTGAGTAGTAGAGTTCATGGTACGGTTAGCCATCACAATGATCGTATTCCATTTTGTGCAGATTTAAATAAATCAATATACTGATGAAATGCAAACATCATTTAATTTTCAGCTAATTAATTTTAGCACAGATAAATTTTAATTTAATAAACTTGATTTACATTTTTCAGGATTACAAGTTGTTGTTTTACCTCTGAGTGGCACTTTTTTTGCACACCATAGGCTAAATAGCAGGTCACATGGACCCCGAAGGGCTCAGAGAAGGTTGGGGGAGGAGACCCACTGGAACAGCTGTTGGGAGACAGATGGTAGCCTCTCGTCAAGACCATTCAGCATGTTCTTTAACGTGCAAGGGTATGGCTCTCCCGCACATGCGGCCATGGCTTAACGTCCCATCCGAAGGTCGGCGAGCCTTTCCAAGCCCATCGGTGTCCCCTACTGACCGTGGGCAGGTCGGAGAATTTTGCGGAGATAACTACAGATTACGAGGCTGGCGCTCTACCAACTGAGCCCCCCACGCCCCCAGGATTACAGGCATTTAAATATAAAATAACCATTTTTTTTACCTCATTGCTTCCAAATATGCTGCTTATAAAACATATTTGGCCTTCTCTTGAATTTAGTTTTGGATCCTTATAACTTGGAGGTAAGGAACTGTCTTGGAACTTGGAACTGTCTGCTTTAGAAATCGTAATTGTCATAAAGTCTGTTCTTTCGATTTGCATTAATGAATATTTTTATTGGAATGTTTATGAGCAGCCTTGCAGTTAACGGCATTTAAACCTCTCTTTCACTATCTTTTCTAGTCGACCCCGTCGCCACAGATTATCTATACTACATCTTTAGGAGCCAGTTTGAGTGCTGGTGGAGGTAGTGCAACATCATCAGTAGCATCTTCCGTTACTCTAAATAGCAGTGGCGAGGAAGGCCAAGACTCATCGCCAGATTATCCCAAGTGAGTTTATTTAGATTTGTTCGCATTTCTTCATATTTTAAATTTTTAGATTTCAAGAAATACATTTATCTATGAAATCGTATAGTTGCTAAGCAAAGAATTCAGAGGAAGATCTCTGCGGTTGTTCTAGTGAATGTGTAAATACGTTTATAGAAAATTTAACCTGTACTGAATAATATTGGTTTCAGGAGCAGGACTGGATCTAAAAAAACCAGGGGGGGGAGGGGGAAGGACTATAACAAATACCGAATTTTTTTTGTGTGAACCTTAAGTATTTAATCCGTAGTAAATACACAGATTGCTTGTATATAAGGAATTCAATAAATACTTATGCGGAAAAGGTTAGTTTTGGCGAATGCGCCGGACTCAAACCCGCGACTCCTTAGATACGCCAGAGTGCTCTATCCGTTAAACCAACCATCCCCTCCGTAATTTTCGCAATGTGACCTTTATATCTTTCGCTGAAAAAAAAAATTATTTCCACATAAGTATTTATTGAATTCTTTATCTACGAGTAATTTGTGTATTTACTATGGATTGCTTTTTTCATTAATAAAGCTTAAGCGTGAGTGATTCCTCATATACATTTTATTCATTAGCAACAACTGAAACTGTAAGTTGCCTTTCCTGATTATAGATGGCGCCGGGCCGCCGAAAGCGAAAGATATAAAGGTCGCATTACGGAAATACATTACGGAGCCGATGGTTGATTTAGTGGCTAGAGCACTCTGTCATGTACCTAGAGAGTCGTAGGTCTGCACCGTCGATAATTTTTTTTTTTCTCATAAGTATTTGTTTTATATTTTTCGTGAATTTAATGGAGTGTTTTTTTTTTGTTTTGTTTTTTCACACTTTCTGCTGAAGTTTAAAAAGCTGCAGTTATTTGTAAAAATTAATGCTATAGACAGATTTAGAGTAAATATTTTTCTTTTTATTGCTTTTAATCTCCGTTTTGATTAGAGTTTGTTTTTTATTAAATGGAAAGTTTGTACCTCCGAAGACCTATAACATATGTCCTTGTAATTTGCACGGGTTTCTCACGTTCGAACAAACAGACCCAAACGAAACTTTGCTTGTTAATTTGATCTGTTATGTGCAGTAGCGAATTAAAACTCTCTGGGGTCCCCTAGGCGTCCAGACTTGTGGAACTTTTCCTTGTAGTTTGTAACGTAAATAACAACTATGGTATCCCACTGAAAAATACTTAACAAAAAAAAAAAGCATTTTCCTCATTGCCTTCCATCAACACCTCCTAGGAAAAATACACGAATTTATAAAAATAATTGGAATTGGTATGGACCAAACCAGTGTTAAAGCGTAAATATTTATTCCTGGTTCCACCTAAACACCAAGTAGTCAAATTAATTTTTATGGATATTATGGGTTCTTAGGTAAAAAGTGATTTACATGCGATTAAAATCCTAATTGACTGGCAATATCAGCCGTTTTAATTTCGATTTCATTTTTGATTGATCATAGTTCACTTTTCATTTGATCGTATTTCATCTGTGACATATTTTCATAGCGCATTATTTTTTTCTTTTGCAGTGGTTGCATATTTAAAAAGAGTACTTAATATAATAAACTTTATGGTATTTTTTACTTAGTTGGATGTCGAAATAAACAACTATTACACCGGTCATTTGATGTATTTGGGATAATTTAATTCACAAATTAAATAATGCTTGTTGAGTTGTTTAGTGAAAAATGTCGCTTTAGGAAGCATTATTATTAGAATTACAGATATAAAAAAAGTAGTCTATTTTTTTCTAAATACGTGTAAGGTGGTAATAAAAGCCTCATAAGTACACCCAAAGGGGCAACAGACGAGTTGTGTAGGTGCATTTCACCAGCCTCCCCACCAAGCGATTTCGAATTTTTTCCGATGCCATACGTTTGTACCGGATTGTACCGCAAAAATTTTCGTTTGTACCGCATTTGTTAAAAAGTTATTCGACTTTCAAAGTTGGGGGGCTGGAGAAACGACAACCCCCCCACCACCACCAAGCGATTTCTAAATTTTTGCGATGCCATTCGTTTGTACTACGTTTGTACCGGATTGTACCGCAAAAATTTTCGTTTGTACCGCATTTATTAAAAAGTTATTCGACTTTCAATGTGGAGGGGGGGGGGTGTTAGTGGAGCTGGAGAAACGACAGCTCTCTGGAAATTTTTTCGTTTGTTCTTTTATCCCAAAAAAGTGCAAGATTTTGTTGTTAAATAGAGATAATTTTGGCTCAAATTCGGCCGAACTAATTAGATAGTTAGTGAGCCTGTCCAAAAGCAGGAATAGAAAAATAAATATTAATTTATTTTCCTGTATTGTAGCACCATTTAGAATATTTACTACACCCTTCCAACTAGGGAGAAGCAAGTGGGAGCTGTCGATGTAAACTTCTTAACCATTGTGAAATATAATAAAATATGTGAAATAGTTTCTTCACAGTTACAGAAAATACAATTTTCGCTATCTGATTTCTTTATCTTGTATAAGCAGCTGTTTAACTTTGCAGTACCAGTTCTAAATCTTAATATTTTGCAAAAATTCTTTCTAGACATTTTAAATTTTAACAATGAACATATATTTTGATCAAGTTCATATCTAAAATGATATTTAACAGAACTCTGAACTTTAAAATAATTGTTGAGTTCTATTTTTCTAATGACTTAAGATAATTTTTAATTTGTATATTTTATGTATAGGAATATCAGTAGTGTCAGTTACGTTGATTGCATCTTTGGCACATGAGTCGGCTAAAACATTTCCCTCAATTCCACAGTGACTAGGCCATTGACTGATATTGTGTCACAGGGAATTGTGTCTCCCTTCAGAAACAAATGACAAAATTTTAACTGCAACAGCCAGCTTTGTTTCAGCTAACCTGAAGTTGCTTACTTAAATAACTTGAAGATTTATTACTTAAGATTAAATAACTTGAAGATAAATTACGGAGGGGATGGTTGGTTTAACGGATAGAGCACTCTGGCGTATCTAAGGAGTCGCGGGTTTGAAATTGTGGATTATATTATAACACTATTAAATAGATAAAAACGTTACGCTCTTTATTACCTTTTTAGTAACAATTCTATTTATGTCTTATTTTTGTTATTTAAACAACTTTTTTTATAAATTGTTCTATGATATTTCGATATATATATATGAATTACTGTCAAAATATTTTATATATATATACTACTATCGAAACTTTCTAGTATGAAAACTAATGCTCATCTCTATTTCCTGCAGATAAGCTATTAGCTTTGGGGGTCAAATGTGAAAAAAACTCTCTATATCTGTGTTTGCGAGATGAACATGATGATGAATAAATATATCAACAGCTAAAACATTCCCAAGTCACAGAAGCCGCACTCGCATTCCTGGATATCTTAAATACAGTGTAGTGACTATTAGTCACCTGTCCCAGGGGCATCACACACCACAAGCCAAGACAAAAAGTTACCAGCTGTTGTCGAATAACTTTTTAACAAATGCGGTACAAACGAAATTTTTTGCGGTACAAACGTAGTACAAACGAATGGCATCAGAAAAATTTCGAAGTCTCTTGGTGGTGGTGGTGAAATGCACCTGAGTTGTGTATGGACTAAATAAACTGAAACCAGTTACATCAGGCGTCGAAAATTGCATTCAGAAATTACTGGTTTAATTACGGCATTTCAATTCCTTAAAGCAGTAATTCTCTTTTTTTTATGCTTCACGTACCTCCTGGAAATGTGTATGTAACTGGTGTACCCCTTCTATAGATAGATAAAACTATAGTTATAGTATAACAATGGTTATTTTTACTTTGTTACTATATCTAGCGACTTTTGAGCTCTCACGGCGTACCCCAAAAAATTTTACCGCATACCCACGTTAAGAACACCTACCTTAAAGTAAGAAATGCCGGTATTTTTGCTTATTTATGAATTTTTTGTTTCAATAATATTGCCTGTATAATAGTCAACCTATTCAAGCAGGGGGGGGGGGGCTAGGCACGTGCCTACTGTGCCAATTGGGTAATATAGCATCAATTATGTGCTACATTAATGAATTAAACTTTGTATATCATGATCAAGCAGTGCACGATAAGTAGAGTGGACTATACCGTATTGCTTTTCCAAAACGTTAGTTGAAAGCCTTGTGTAAAGTGATATTTGGCTGCCTTGCCACTTTCTCTTTGCATACCGAGATTTATCTCCGGATACCACTTATTCACTCCACAACAATTATACACTGTCGAAAACTATGCAACTTCCTTGAAAAGATTGCTTGAACAACACTGAAGTCTTCCGTAAATCCACTATCAGTCAGTTACTTAGTTCATTTTTTTTTTATCAATTTGATTGATGGGATTTATTGCCTATGATCTCTTTATATCCCGAGGCGAGAACATAGATTTTTAAGGCATATTTAGAACTAAACAATTCTTTTACCCAGGGTCAATCACAACATATATGACAGATCAAACGACCATGCCACACCCACGACTCGAACCTGGACCCCTGCAGTAGCAGCGTTTACCGCGAGCATTTTATATATTAACACACTACATTTTATGTATATTCATATGCAGTGGCATTGCAGGGTGACGCCGGCCCTGGTGGGAGACTTGTTTTAAACCTGTTTAAAACCTATTTTACTCTTATCTGCGGTGATTATCTCGGCCGGTAGCGCGCCGGACTCATAATCTGATTCGATGATAATCTGATCTTTGAGTCCTCACTAAGTCTAAGCCTGCGTTGAGATTTTCTCCTCTAACACCTGCCCTATCCTCGATGAGAAAAAGGATTCCGATGATATAATAAAAAGCCGTCCATAAGGGTGGGACCTTAAGGGTGGCTCCTTGTGCAGGAGAGACATACATTTTGCACGTTAAAGAAAACTCTGGATGCATTTGACGAGAAGCTTCCATTAATTTCTAATAGCTGTCTAATGAGTACCTTTTCCTTATCCAGCTACGAGCCTTTGGAACCCTTGTGACCTGAAGGTTTAGCTCATTGTATACAAAAACATGCCACCAAGAAATAAAACATAACCAAACAACCCGACCCACTGTGATTTGATACTTATATCTAATAAGTATTTCATTGAAAGGTATCTCTTCGATTGCCATATTATTTTTACGCTTTTCTTTTTTTCCAGAGTGCCTCATAACACCCCCAATTCAGCGGAAATGAGTGTCGATGTAGGAGGAAGTGTCCAGAAAGTGACTGTTCTTCCTGAAGGGCAGCAACTTACTCAGTTTGTCGGTCCCTTAGATAACATGCGATATTTCGTACCTTTCAGTGGCAGAGAAAATCACAACGAAAAGGAAAGGAAACGAAGGTATTGCTTCAATTACTTTAGAAATACTTCTGTTTTAACTCTTGAAATCGTGTTCGAAATTGTGGATTTTATTATAACACTATTAAATAGATAAAAACGTTACGCTCTTTATTACCTTTTTAGTAACAATTCTATTTATGTCTTAGATTAGTAATTTATTCAAATTCAGTTTCTTCTACTTTGAAAAGCTTAAGAACATTCACTTACTTGTAAGTAATAAGGTCCAAATATTTCAGTCCTAGAGTAGAACCGTCCTTAGAGGCTGGTTGGGATTAGAATTGAGTTTTTATGTTATGCTGTATATGTATATATATATGCCTCAATCAGGCTTTTTATTTTAAAACTAGGCTTTAAAGCCTAGTTGAGATCACAAACTTGTGTTGTTTATGGAGTCATCTTATTGTATTTATTAGACCTGCTTTTTTTTTTCAAATTTTTTTGTAGTCCAGTCTGTTTTATGGTTAGTTTTGTTTTATGTCTGTCAAGTCCTATTTTGTCTCGTTTATATTTTCATTGCTGCTTTTAGCCAACGGCAGTACCAAGCTGAAAACACCGGTTCTCGTCCGATCACCGACGTTGAGAAGCTTTGGGCGCGGTCAGTACTTGGGAGGGTGACCACCTGGGAACACCGCATGCAATTGGCAAAAAAAAAATTGTTGAGGACCCGCCATCCTCACAGATCCCTCTACCATGACGTATTAAACTGACAGGCTCCTGTCAGACCTCTGTGGCAAGCAGCTGCTTGAGGAGGTGAGGTATTTATTTTGATTTTTATGTTCTTTTATTGTTTCTAGTGTTTTTCTTTTTCACCTATGTGGAATCTTTGGCATTCACATACTATTATTATTGTTTACAAGTGAATCATAATTACTTGTTGGATCAATTATTATTATTATCACAAGTAAGTGAATTTTCATGTCTTTATGATTAAATGGCTATTTACTGTATTATCACAGTTACCGCTTTTTTTTTTTGCATTGTATTCATCATCTTGTTTTTATTTACAGAAGTCGTATTAAGAATGCCTGTCAGACACTCCGGAGTCTGGTACCAGGACTCAGTGATAAGACCGACAAAGCTACAGTGTTTGAATTTACAGTGCAATATTTAATGCACTTAAAGCGGAATACGGGAGTAAAATTTGACAAGGTATAAAAATTTTTAAAAGTATTATTTCTTCATGCAGAATAAAATTTTTCGTACAGTTGTTTTTGACCCTAGATTAATGCATTGTTTTCATATTTAATAATTTTCTTTCTTTTAATCTGAAAATTCGTTTAAAAATATTTTTACACTAAACGGTTTTAATGTATAAATTTCTGTTATTTTATGAAATAAAAATGCTAAATAAACATAAACTAAAAACTCTTTTTCATTACTATTGTCCCTGCTTTTATTCAACCTTCGTGCTGAAACTTCCGAGAACACCTATTTACAAAATATGCTTAAAGAACAAACTTAATTAATAATTTGAAATTTACTACAAGAGTAAACGCTAGAATTGCATCAAATATGTTCAAATTAGGTTGTTGTTGGGTTGTTTTACCTCTGAGCTGCACTTTTTTTGCAAGATTGGGTTAAATGGCTAGGTCAAAAATACTCTAAGGCTCAGAGAAGGTTGCAGAGGAATCATTGAAGAACTATTAGTAGACAGATGGAAGCCCCTTTTCAGACTATCTGTTGTGTTCGCTAACTTGCGCAAAATATGGTTATTCTGCATAAGAGACCACAGCTTAAAGTTTCATCCAAAGATGGTAGACCTTCTAAGCCTGTTGGTGCCACATACTCACCGAGGACAGAACAGGAGTTAGTGGAGAAAAATTTCAAAGCAGGCGCAATGGGCACTCGAACCTAAAAATATCAGTTACGAGCCTGCAATACTAAGTCATCCTCTACTCTAGGCTTGAGAAGTGGTGATAGTGAGTATTGAAATTAAACGTTCTGAGTGCCGAGGAGTGATGAGCACCTATTCTACTATTTTTTTGTTGGGCTTTATACACTGAAAAGCCATTGAATTAGGGATAGCAACCTAGTAACTTGTTGGACCCCCTTTGGACTTGATAATGGCCGCCACACGACGAGACAAAGATTCCAAAGCTTGCGTAAATATTCCACAGGTATGGCGACCCATACATCCTCCAGAGCTGTCCATAATTCTCTCAAGGTCGTCGTTGATGGGACACCGGCCCGAACACTCTTCTCGACGGTATTCCAAAGATTTTCGATGGGATTTAAATCTGGTCTTCTAAGTGGCCAAATCATTATTTCAAAGTCAGTAAAATGCTCCTGCAACCATGCAGAAGCCGACCTGGACCTGTGAGATGAACAGTTGTCATGCTGGTAAACACCATCTACATTGGGATGCATAATGGACATAAATGGGTGTAAATGGTCAGCCATGAGTTCTACATACCGCGATGCATTGAGAGTCGTCGGTACGCGTACCAAAGGTCCCACAGACGTCCAACTGAAGACACCTCAGGCCTTCACTGAGCCACCACCAGCTTGTACTGTTCCGACCTGACATGCAGGATTCATGGCTTCATAGGGTTGGCGCCATACCCTCAGTCTCCCATCGGCATGATAAAGTTTAAATCGGGATTCATCACTCCAGGCTATCCGTTGTCAGTTTTCGATGTTCTTTAGCCCAGGCAAAACTAAGGAAAGAATTACACAATCGTAAAAATGCACCTCTATTTTACGTTATTCTGTTTTAATTAACTTTTGACATAAAATTGCCTAACAATGCTGATGTTAAATCTTTCGTATTTCATAGCTCTTTAAATATTAAATAATGTTCAAAATTGAGATTTGGATAAATTTGATTGAGATATTAAATTATCTTCTGCGACACTTTTTCGTAACAAATATATTTTCATTTGAATATGATTTTCACATAGCATGAAAGTTCCTCAATGCATATTGTCTTTTTTCTCTGCATTTAAGTCTTCCTTATTATTTTCGCCTTTTGAAGTTATTATTTGTTTCTATATAATCAGTGGTGGAAATGGGGTGGGACGCGATAGGCTATTAGTTACGAAGATGAAAAACAAACTAGCTAGAGAAAAAAAACTTCCTCGTATTCAAGTGAATTAATCCGTGATCCTGTCTGCAATTGTTGAACTTTTAAATTCGATTTGTAAGTGCAGTTTTAAAAATATGTTGTAAAATAAGTTTTAAAGAGTCATAATCCTTTAATTGTTTTCTTCAAAAATTGCCTTGAATTACGAATCAATACCGCTCAGTATAAATAAGTAGTAATAATGCCACTAACGATTGGCCGGTTCCACTACAATTCTTCTAATGGACATCGCCATAACAACATATAGTTCAGGTAGTGGAAAAAATGAAAGTATGAAAGTTTAACAAACAGAATATATAATGTTTGTGATATATTGTTAATAATTGCAAAATTCTAGGGTCCGGTGAATATTCTATATTGTATTAAGAAAGCAGATCTCGTTGAATCCTAGTATATAGATGTTAATATTTTAATAATTTCAAGTGGTGAAGATGTACAGGCGCTCAAATAAATATCCGAACACTATGGTTGATTACAGAATTCAGAAAAAATATCTAGCAACGATTTTTTTAGAAATTAGTGATCTGGCAACTTTCGTGTACGTACACTTAGGTTGCCAGATCACTAATTTCTAAAAAAATCCTTGCTAGATATTTTTTCTGAATTCTGTATACAACTATAGTGTTCGGATATTTATTTGAGCGACTGTACCACTGATACCAAATAAACTTTCAAATGACCACGGATGTGATTTTATTTTTTGTATATGAAATTGATGAATTATACGTATTATAACTTCAACTCAAGATTAATCATAGGTTGCTTTCTTATTTATTTTTACTAAGAGGATGTTTGCTGATTGGAATCAATACTGGATAATAAAACCAGAAACTTAAAATTCGCAGTTGTAAAGCCAAGATACTAATCAGAAATAGGCAAGTGTGAGAAAGCCACACCATTGTCTTTCCGGACTCGAACTCGGAACCTCCTGGCTAAGTGCCAGTTGCTCTCAGTGAAGCTAAATTGGTGGTGGTTCTTCACACTTGGTTATGCAAGGTTATGAATGAAATAGGTATTGGACTGTTATTTCCTACACTTCAAATCGTCGGGGACACACACACACTAACAACAACAATAAAAATAATTAATATTACTTAAATATATGTTAAAATTATACTTAAATATCAATTCTACCTTCATGTGTTACAATAATAATAATGATAATGTAATGTGACAGTTATATAATAATATTTATTATTAGAAAAAATAATATGTCTGAAATTAATGTTAAGTTACCAGAATTTATTGCATAAACAACGTTTTAAATGATCATAAAATGGTGCAGCTGCATTTGATTGCATCAGTATCAATAGTTTTACTTTCATTTACCCTTTTGTTTTCTCGTATAGGAATTCATGGAAAAATACTCTCCTTATTGATTCCACCATTATCATAGAAGACGTTGCTGGTGATAGTATACATTCATTCAAAGGTGATCGTATACATCCATTCAAAGCGAGTTGAAGTGTAGAAATTACTCTACTTCTGTTGGCTTTAACCAGCGTAAATAAAAGATAAACTCAAGGGAAAAGTTCATGACAAATCAGACTGTGATATTATCATTTATGCAATTGTAACGATTTCACTTTTATATATATATAAATACACGCATGCTTAAATATTATATCTATTTTCATGTATTGTTATAAAGTTGCTCCACCTAGTAACTTAATCCACTTGCAACATTTATTTTTAATAATATCACTATTTTGTATTTCATTGTCATTTTTGAAGTATGTTATTAATAAAACTTGTAACATTTTTAGGTATAAAAGGCAAAATTTTATAATATGATTAATTAGTTTTAGAGTTGCTTTGTAATGTATTAAGGTATTTAGATTGTTTTAACCTTAAATATATATAATTAGTAAGAATAATATCAATTAGCCTTTAGATTCGAAATATAAGCAATAGTAAGTTCATTTTGTACTCACATGAAAGTTGTAATGATCAACAAGAACTGTTACGTGATAAAGTTTAAAGCTCTTTTCCACAAACATTTTGTTCTCTTGTTTCACTTTAAATTTCATTGTACTAAAAAAATTCAAATGACTGAAATAATTATGTTAGGAGAAATGAAGTCATGTGAAATATTTGTTTATTTATTATCTCACGTCAACTGATAGCTATGGTTAAACAGAAGTAAAAGACACTAATTACTGCATTGTTATATATCGATAATTTTTTAAGTGAAATGTATTTATTGCAAGCAGTGGCAAAGCGTATATGTCAAGTTCGAACCAATGGGGAAAATGAATTTTATGTCGACATTCTCATAGACCACTGATTGAAATGTTAATCACATTTCAATCAGGTTCACCAATGATTTCATAGATCACTGGTTGATTGAAATGTTAATCACATTTCAATCAACCAGTGATCTATGAAATCATTGGTCTATTTATAAGTGATTGATAATTCAATCAGCCAATGATATATGAGAAATGTTGAAGCATCACCTACTCATCCTCTGGTGAATTGATTTCAAAGTTGCCATAAACATTTCGCCACTAATTATAGGTTTTTAAATAGCAGTTCTATATTGTATTACATTTTCTTCATTCTTCCTAGAAGTTTCGTAAGAGGTAATGAAAGCATAATACCATGTCTGATTCGTATATTTATACTACGACAGATATTTCGGCCAAAGTAATAAAGAGGAAATCTACAGTTTTCCAATAGGCTAGTACATCGAACGTATTCTTTTAGTTGCTAGGTTACAACAGAAGCATATATTAGACGCTACAACTAAGTATACATTGTCATCTTTAAAATTATGTTTATATTTCGAGTAAATTTTTCTAAGTTATACTTTAGTTACTTTACATACAGTGTTTTCTAATTGAAGATAACTTGATAAAATTTGATGGGGTAACAGCCATGGTCCAGGCAGGGACAAAATTTAGGCCCGGGAAATTTAACATAAACGGCCCACATATACGCCCCAAGGAAAAAAGAATAATTAATACATTAGAAGTAAAATATTATTTTCTTTTGATCGATCTCTATTATCCAATGGAAAATTCCCCGTAGTCTTTATCAGCAGTTCGACTATGGTGGCAGCGACGAGGATTAAACCAGAACAACAATTTTTATGAGAAATTGTTCCCTCTGAATAGTGCAATATACTTTTTTTTTTTTCACTCTGTTTAATAATTTGCATATTTTCACTTTTAGGTTATTAAAACTCTCTCTACGGGGGGGATGATTTTGCCCCTTAGAGCCAACTCTGTTTCCTCCTAATCAATACTTTACTGAATTTCGTCAGTGTTGTCAAACATGGGAAAATTGTCCCATGTCTACTCTAATTAACTAGTTTTATGTTAGTTGATATAATTTATCGTGTGTAGCGTTTCATAAACTTTAGTTGGCAAACACAAGGCAGAATCAAAAAGTTTTTGAGTATCCAATGCTTTCTGATATTGCTTAAATTGAAGACATACGCCAAAGTACACGAACTACAGGAAATCAGTGGATTCCCAGATAATCGTTGACATAATATCTACAATTTGAGAACATTGTAAAACACACTATAATAATCATCTGTATTGATGACTGTCGCAGGAAACAAATTTACCCCAATATAACTCTGAGTAGTAAATGTTTCTCAATCCACTGAAAAAGTAAAATTTTAAGAAAGACATATATTGTACGTGTAATCTATGTACGACATTGACATTTTGAGAAGTGTGGTTGCATTTAATATTGCTCAGTTTTAATGCTGACTGTATATTAAAATTTGTGGTAAGTAATTTTATTAATTTGTATATATTTGCTTTTTATACTCAATAGCCTACGATACACATTAAAACATCCATTATAAGAATTATGCATCCTGTAATCACGTGGTACAAAAGTCGAATAACAAGCCAAACTTAACGAAATGCTCCATCTAGTAGTGTTTTGGTTAATGACCCATTTCACCCAAATTTGTTAAGAATATTTGAAACATCTGATGTCGTCCATAAATTGCATAACTCTGTTTTAATTAAATTTTAACTCCCTCCTCCCTGTGTAACATTAAGTAATGCTTTTCTGAACTCCTTCCTCTTGTGTCTTAAGTAACTTTTTTGTATGTGATCATTTTTGTTCGCTTTATTTACAATCGGTAGTAATTATAATAATTAAAAGTAATAACATAATAACGATTTTTTGTTATTGATTGCAGAAATACGTGTGCATTTTTAGCCTTCGGTATTATATTGTCTCCGAACTCCTCCACTTCCTCGTATGACTCGACCTAACGCAAACATCAACTTCCTCCTCTCGAGGTGTAATACAGACGATACCTAATTAGTAGTATCATAAGCATAAAAAGGATAATATGTTTAGTTTTTAGCCTACAAAACTCGATTTTAATCCACAACTCCTCAGACTGCTATTTTTGTTTAGTTCTTAATGCGATGAAACCGGAAAATATTTACATCGTAATGAATCACTACACTAACGTTTTGAGCAAATGCTGGTTGCAATGGACAGCACTGATAATATGTTGTTAATTCAGCATATTACAGTAGTTTAATTATCAGAGATAATCTGGCTATTGAAATGATATTATTACAAAATTATTAAACTTTGCCTATTTCAAGCTTTTTGTTCAAGATTTTTTTTAAACCTCTAAAACGAAGGTGAAAATGTTACATTGCATTGGAAAACAGTTTTCCCCCCCCCCACTTATTTTTTCATATCGGGATCTACATGTAAATACACTACTTTGCAACATGCAATGGGATATTTCCATATTATTTGAATGAAAAGTCTCATTCAGAGCTCCCTAACTTGGAAAATAGCATGTTTTATGGGAAAGTAGATAGATTAAAAATATTTTCTAGAGATAAATTCAAGATCTCACTTTCAACTATTTTATAATTGGAATAGTAAATTAAAGTAATAAATTTAATTGTTTATTAAATGAAACAAATTAAAGCTCTCAGCTTTTCAACCCAAAACCATCCAATAATAAATTATTTAGCAGAAATATTGTCCGATTTCAGCTGAATCAATTACAGTAGCTGAGTTGTAAAGTTAAAGAGTTATTGAAACTAGAACATTTAACAGCAGATGCTGTTGTTTCACTTTTCTTAAACATTCTTTGCCAAAAAACGATGAAAACTGAATCATCACAGAAACTGCTGAAATTATATTTAATAAAGGTTTGTCACAACAGTTGTATTTTAAATAATTTTCCAGGATCCCATAACTATTTAAATACAAAACGAATAGTGCTAAAAAACGAGATATAGAAAGAGAATTGAGGTAAGATCTTCAATGTATTTGTAGTGACTTTTTTTCAATAAAATGCTTATTGGCAAAGATAGGGAGCCCTGAAAGTGGCTTTCCTTTCACATAACATGGATGTGTCCCAGTATATGTATTGCAAGGTAGTGTATAGTTTACTTATCGATTATATTGCACCTACATTTTAGTTATTGGGGATGTAGCTAATACTAACTCTTCACTAGGTAGTATGTACATACAAGAAAAACTAAAAGGTAAGGGGAATTTATTTTTTACACCCACAAAATTTGCGTAATAAAATCAGATTTTATCTAAAGTCGCCCAATAATAAATTATTTCACAGAAATATTGCCCGATTTCAGCCGAATTTATGAAAAAGAATAACAACGAATTTCTACGATCTAAATTAAAAATGAAAATCCAAAACAATAATGGATTACCTATAATCTATTATATTTATTCAGCTTTCATTTGGAAGAGTGAGTAAACAGAAATTTAATGCAGTTAACAGTAAACTTAAAAAGTTTACATAAAATGTAAATTGATTTGTATCAATGTAATCAGGAACGAATGTAAAAGGACCATGCCCACTTCCTTAGATTTCTCCTTGACTCTTTGAAAATTTTAATATCCGGAACCGAAACGGAAGGAAAAAATGTATATATTTTGCAAAAATATTTTTTAAATACCGCTGAAATGGATGGAAAAATATGTACCAGAATGAAATTCTGGTCCTGTATATATTCCTCCACCAGACCCACTCAACCGCCCCTAAATTTTTTAAAATCCACATCTACTACATCGAAATCATAAAGGATTATACTTATTAATTAACAATTGGAACTTCCGAAGTTGCACAGATTCAAGAAGTAATTTCATGACTACAGATACTTCCACTTCGTAACATTGAAATAAAATTTGTCATGAGGTATGTGCATTATTTTTAATATGAACTGCATGTTTACATCAAAACCTAAAAATATGGAGGAACTAAAAATTCTGTATTGCAAACTGCTCTTGTACTTTAAAGCATTAAACTTACTTTCTATAGCATTTATTATAATTAATTATTCTGGCTCAGAGTTTTCTGGATTAACTAAATGAGAGTTATTCATCTAAATTTATATTTAATATCTGTGAATTCCAAGCATGCTACTAGTAACTATGTAACTTTTGTATGTCAAAATAAAGATAAATGAAAAATGTTTTTTTTCAAAAGGTCTGGAGATATCCTGTAAGCTTTTGGCTTGTGTTGGTTTCTCGTACATTATGCAAACACTTACACAAGGAATGCAACACAAACGCTTAAACAAGGATATGCCCGCTGGAATAGTAGTCAGATACGATAACCACTAGCCCTACCTGGGGTAGTGATTATTTATTGTGATATAGTTATTTTTATTATATATATTATTATATACAGTTATATTATTTTGGGGCTGTTTAATATTGTCGGCATTCCCTCCCTCAATAAGCATAGTTTCTTTAAACATAACCATTTCCTTTCCACAGGTAGTTGGAATATGAGGACACTGCACAGAGATTATTCTCTTGATGTCCTCACTCAATAATTCCACCGTTATAAATTATATATTCTCGGTATGCAAGAGATCATCAGATGGACAGATAAAGGTCAGATTCTAAAAATAATCTTAAATTTCTCTTTTTAGGGTGGGAAGATAAACATCTCTGAAGGCATAGGTTTGCTGACACTAAAAGCACTAAGGTTTGCTGACACTAAAGGCACTAAGGTTTGCTTCTCAGCTGACACACTTCTAGGATATGAGTGCATTAATGAACGGTTTCTCACAGATAAATTTCAGACAAGCATTAAAGACGAATGTTATCCCTTGTTATGCCCACACTGAGGATGCCAGTGAGAATGAGAAAGATAGGTTTTAAGAACAACATCAGGATATTTTGAATATTTTCAAGAAAGAAATTACTCTTGTTCTAGGCGACTTCAGTACAAAGTTGGTACTGACTCTGACCTTTGGGGAGAGGTGATAGGTCCTTTTGGTTATTGATAGCTGCAATGGTAATGGACAACATCTCCTACAGGTAAGTAAACTGAATGGTTTGAGAATAACACAGTTATTACAAACACCGCAATATACATAAGTACATATGGGTTTCACCAGATGGGTTGCTTAAGAATATGATTGATTATATATTAATTAACTACAAATGGACTAGATCTGTTGGAAATGCCAGGTCATATAGGGGAGATGGAATTGGATCTGACCATTACCTTGTTAAAAGTATCTTGCAACTTAAAACATTTTCCAAGGTTAAAAAAGTTACTTGTAACACTGGAGCTCTGAGAGACTCAGTCAGAGCTAAAGCTTGCCATGATAGGTTACTTAGTCATTATGAGATTCATGGTTTGCTTACCACTTAGTTGAGGAAGAATAATACCATTTTAAACCAGCTTTTCTTGAAACTAACAGCACTGTTTTAGGTAAAAGAGAGCAGAGGATGCAAAATTTTTTGAAAAATAAGGTACTGTAATTTATTTTAGAAAGAAATTGCAAATGTCCTTAATCACTATCCTACTGGTCCTACTATGTAGAAAACATTACAAAGAGCTTAATAAACGTGTAAAGGATCAGTTAGCAGCTGATAATAATCTTTCGATTGGCTAACAAAGCTGAGGAAGCAGCTAGAGAGCAAAATAGCAGAGAGCTATACCAGATGTTAATGTTTTGGGTGGTATGAAACCGACAGGTATGAAATTTAGGATAAACAAGGTAAGATTAGAGTAGGTGAGGATTCTGTCATGGCTAGGTGAGCTGAGCATTTAAGTGATATTCTAAAGTGGTTATTTCTACTCATTGTAACGATGATAGATGCGTTACTGACTTTAATGTTGGCCCTATATCGCAGTCTGGAGTTATTTTGGCTATTCCAAAACTTAAGCTGCAGAAATCTAAAGGCGTAGATGAAATTACTACTAAAATGCTTAGAGCTGGGAATGTTTCGGTTACCAAATGGATAACTGAAATTTTGAATATCTTTTATGAAAAAGAATGTGTTCCTAAGGATTCTGCCAGAGCTATTATTATCTCTATTTACAAAAATGGTGATCGCAGTTCTTGTGATAATTATAGGGTTATCAGTTTACCTTCTAGGAAAAGTTCTTTGCATGATTGTGATAAATAGAATTAAGAATCTGGTAGACAGACCATTATGTGATGAGCAGTGTGGATTCAGAAGTAATAGGGGATGTATAGATCAGATTTCTTCACTTACACAGATTCTTGAGAAATGTTTAGAATTTCAGAAACCTTTGGTTGCTAGCTTTGTTGATTTCAGAAAGGCTTTTGATTCTGTTGATCGTTATAATTTGTGGCAGATCGTGAGAACAGTTGGTTGGTTGTTTTGAATATCTTTTATGAAAATGCCAAACAAAGATTAACAAATATGGCATTATTTATAATTTTTTGTGAAATGATATAGAGTTCTTTTTCTAAAATCTACTTGTACAATTAATTGTACAATATGCTGTAATGATTTTTTTAAATCCTCTGAACGAATAAATATGTGAAATAATATATTAAATTGAATACGATATCGCTCTAGAACAGAACTGCGATCATAGAAAAATATAACTATGTAAAGGTATTACACTCCCATAGGTTCTATGGTGGCAGTCTCTGAGTAATCAGTGTCACTATGTCCACTTAGTAGAAACTAACGTAGTCGCTAATAGGTATGCACATCTTAGATAGTTCCACTTCAGACTCCATAGATGTAATGTACGGCAATGGAATCGGGAGTCTTTGAAATTTATTTTTGAAGGATAAATGTTTTCTCTCTTCAAGTTCTTCTGAAAAATAACTCAATTCAGCAAATTATGTCACATCGAATATTTGCAAATATTTACGCGTTAAAAGGAAAGAAAACAAATAAAAGCAAACTTGACGAAAAACAAAATCGCCTAATCACACTGGGTATCGTGCCTCCATCACCGTTAGAAGAAAAGAGACATACCACGACGTCATCATTGCTTGTTTACTGAAATGTTAAAACATACTATTTTATTATAGGACAAATGTTCAAAGCAAATATTTTCATATTGTGTTTGATAATGTAATAAGATCGATTATGTATGTAAAGTGAAAAGCTTTGTAAATCAACTAATTTATAGCATTATTTTGTTTCTTGCTATTTCTGCTCTTAACAGCAACTAACACGTAGCATCTTTAGGCTTTTTGACCTTATGAGAACGTTCGCTATATGAAGTAAATCTGTTTAATGTTAGTAATAATATGAACTTTTCTTATTCTTTAATCTATCACAATGAACATAATTTAAAATTTAACCTAGAAGATTATCTTTACGTACGAAACTTTGAGAAGTTGCAACTGAACGAGAGCATAAACTGCTATCGTTATCAGCCGAGTCATAACAAAATTGGAGTACTTCACTTGGTGCCAGTAGGTGCAGCCCTCTTGCTGTTGTTGTATCTTTACGTAGCTAAATTTATCTATACTTACGAATCTCTCTTCTTGCCACCAGTCACGTGTTATAGAATGCACACTGATATGCTTATTTTGAATAACAACCGAGTATAACCATGCACCTGATTATACGTAAAGTTCTATGTATACTAAAGGAGAACTTGTATTGCATCGCAATTGAACACGATATGAACGAATGAGGAGATAGTACTATTGCGGCATAGTTGGGCAAAACACCAGAATTATACCTCAAGTACATGGGTTTGTTAATGTCCCTACATATGTTATAAAGGAAATATATGTTTTCAGTAAATAAAACCCTACGATATCAATGTAATTACAGATAGGTTGTTAATAATTCAGCAATATAAATATTTCACACTAGAAAGTCCCTTTTTATGTATATTCAGAGTGCTTTCTTATGCCGTTTATTACTGAATTTGTCAAAGCAACTGCATTTATCAGCTTCCCACCCCAATTTTCTCTGCGTCATTGAGTTTCTTTCATACTTTTTTTAATGTTTTTTCAGCAATTTTTTTGTTTATTTTTCAAGCTCTGTTTTACAGCGATTTCTCTTTCTTGAGGGGGTTTCTGTTTCCATATGTCAAGCCACTCAACATTGCAGCCGTCGGGTTGTGAGGAGGGGTGACGCTTGGCAATCCAATAGTTACTCTGAACAATAGCAGTGTAAGATATTCATTGTGTGGCTGATGATCTGAGAAGCTGTAGTGAATAGAATAATACTAATTATGGACAACAAGTTAATTTTCCTTAAAAGAGAGAGGTTAAATAGCCTTTCTTTTTGAAGAAATTAAGAGATTTATCTGGGTTTTAATGATTTGTGCATCCTGCAGTGGATCCCTATTAAGGGCCCCATCCACTTATAAGAATGCATGAGTGGTGAAACGTTCCATGCATCCTTGCCTACTGTTTGTACGAATACTTCGTCTAAAATTTCAAACGAATCGCCCATCCATCTGTCATGTTTCAAGCACGAAGAAATTGCTGCCATCCGGTGGGCAATTAGTTCACTAAGAGAAAACGGCTCCTTTTCGAATAATAATAGAAATGCATGTTTAAGAATTATTTTCTCCTATTATATGAAAAAAAAAAGAGAAAACACAGATTTTGGTATTGGAAGTGGCTACAAGAGAAGCAATTATATTCACATATGAATTTGTTAAATGAATTGCTTTTTAACCATTCACACAACTATCGCATGTATTTGCAAATGAGTGAAGAAACATATAATACATTAATAGGGCCACAGTGCAGTTCACGGGAAACATGGCGCTACTGAACAAATGTAACGTAAGAAGTAGGAACGTAAACGTATGACAAACTGGTTTGGGTTCTAACAGAATTGAACGGAAAATATCGTCTGCTGCTGAGATTTGCGGGTGGCATGTAAATATCACATTTGGATATTGTTTAGGTTTATAAAGCGGCCGAGGTAGGGGTTCTCAACTTCGGGTATGCAATAAATTTTTTGGGGTACATCATGAGAGCTCAAAAGTCGCTAGAAATATTTTATATATACTGGGTGAATCTGAAAAACTGGGCAAAACTTTACGGGGTGGTAGAACGCAGCTATACGAGCAATATTCGTCATAGAATGTATGGTCGGAACGCAAGCGGTGAGAAGTTAAAAGGTAGTTTTCCACTGTCACATTTAAAGAATGAACACAAGAAGGAGAGGAGATACTTCAGAAAACTCTGTGCCCCACTTGCATTCCCGTCCGCCGCACCGTACACAAAGTGCATATCCGCCATTTCGTGGTTAGTATAACCAGCCATCCTCTCGGCAATCCACGGTAGAAATGCCGTTGGGTGCGAGGACTGACCCTTTTATACCATTTCCAACGCCACCTAGCGGCTCGCTGTTTGCGTTCTGCCCATACTTTCTATGACGAATATTGCTCGTATAGCTGCGTTCTACCACCCCGTAAAGTTTTGCCCACTTTTTCAGATTCACCCTGTATATATATGTTTCATTTTGTTCCCATTGTTATACTATAACTATAGTTTTATCTATCTATATAAGGGGTACGCCAGTTACATACACATTTCCGAGGGGATGTGAAGCATAAAAGGTTGAGAACCTCCGGGCTAAGGTATGATATGAAATGAATATACAGGGTGATTCAAAACTCTTGGGCCAAACTTTAAGGGGTGATAGAACACACCTAAACAAGCACTTTCCGTCATACAATGCATGGTGGGCACTCAAATGTGAAGCGTTAGGGGTTAGCAGTTACTGTGTCAGGAAATGAAGAAACACAAAAATGACAGAAGAGGTTTGAAACAATTGCAGAAATTACAGAACAGAAAGTACAGAATTTTATTGAACAAATTACAGAACAGAAAGTACAGAATTTTATTGAACAAATTACAGAACAGAAAGTACAGAATTTTATTGAACAAATTACAGAAACTGCTCAAAAGAGCGACCGCCAACATTAATGCAGCCTTCACACCTTCGACGTAGTGATCGGCTTACATGGGCGAAAACACCAGGCATTTCTCGTACAACGGCTCCGGTACAGTCTTTGGGTTTCCCTCACAATCCTGTCTGCAGCTCCGTACGTGAAATGCATGTTCGCCTTCTCCTGATTCGTGAAACAATCCATCCGTTCTGCAATCCATGGTAAAAATGACAACGAGTGCGAAATCCAGTGCTTATGAGTGTTCACTGGAAAGCGCCCTCTAGCGTTTCACCGCTTGAGTTTCGATATTTCGGCATTTACAGGTAAGCATTTTATGTGTGTTTATCCTTTGTTTCATGTTTTTTTTGTATTTGTTTTGAAAGTACGAAGCGAAAGTCTGTTGTTTAGTGATATGCTGTAATGGAAATGTCTTCAATACTTGGGGGTAGGGGGCTTTTTTAAGTACGGAACCCAAATTTGTTATTCAGGGATAAGTTCTGGTTCAAATAGTTGCCTTCGATGTGATTTTTTTTTTTTTGGGGGGGGGGGAGCTTTTTATATGTTCGAAGCGAAAATTCCTTGTTAAGTGATATGTGCAGATTAAAACTGTTGTCTCCTACAAAATTATCCTGATGACTTAAAACCACGGCGTGCTTAAACGGGTTTGTATGATGAAGGAAGCCCGGTCATAACTTATTTTAAATCATAGTATCCTCTGCCTTCTTTTACTCCAAAGCTGACCATGCCCAGAGTCACAGCTGTTTATTGAGGTCACCTCAGCTATCGAAAGTTCACAGCCAAGTCCACTCCTTCGGCCCACAGACGGTTCCTTGCATCGGACTCTTGTGTTTAAAGGTGCAGCACACTTTTAGCTTCGTTCTCTTCAGAATGAAGAAAAGTTTAAAGTAGAATGAAGAAAAGTTGCAGCACCATTCAGCTATTTGTTCTATTTTGCGGTATAATTGTGCATGTCAATTTGTTTTAATATAATGAACGAGTTGCTCTGCTATTTTTCAGCACTCAAGTTTTCGAATATTGTTATTTTTGTTTTCTTTTGAGTATGAATCATTGGTTGTAGCAGGGGCGTAGCGAAGAATTATGGTTTATAAGGGGGGGGGGGGGGGGTATCGAAATTTTTCCAACTCGAAAATCAAATTTTGCCAACTGAGAAAATAATGTCTCTGTCATATTAGTACCTAGATTTTTGCTCCGCGCATGCGTGTGTGTGTGTGTGTGTGTGTGTGTGGGGGGGGGGGGGGGGGGGGGGGGGGGGGGGTTGAGGTAATTTCCCAACTCTCCTGCATTTTGCCATTTAACTTCCAATTTTGACAACTAGCCATAAATTCACAGAAATAATCCCTATATTTACATCTCCCCTAAATGGTAGCAAGTCAGTGTGAATTTTCCCAACTCTCCTTAATTTCATAAAACCAAACCCAATCTTTACTTCTCTCCTAAATTTGCCAAGTCGATTCAAATTCTTCAAACTCCCAAGTTTTTTGCCAAGATTTTTAGTCTCGATTTGGCCAAATCTCTTTAATTTCACAAAACTAATCCCAATTTTCACAACTCGCCTGTATTTTACCAAGTGGATTCGAATTTTGCCAACTACCTTAGATATTGCCAAGTTGCCTCGATTTTGCCACTTCTCCTTAATTTAACAAACAACAATCTCAATTTTTTTACATCTCTCCTGAATTTGCCAAGTCACTGCAAATTTTTCAAACTCCTCAAAATCTCGCCAAGTTTTCTCGATTTTGTCAACTCTCCTTAATTTTTATAAACCCAATCCCAATTATAGCAACTCGCCCGTATTTTACCAAGTGGATTCGAATTTTGCCAAATGCCCTAAATTTTGCTGAATTTCCTCGATTTGTCCAACTCTCCTTAATTTCAAAAAACTAATCCCAATTTTCACAACTTGGCTATATTTTAGCAAGTGGATTCCAATTTTCCCAACTTGTCTCAATTTTGCTAACTCTCCTAGATTTTGCCAACTCGCCGTAATTTTACAGAAAAAATCGCAATTTTTACATCTTCCCTGAATTTGACAAGTCACTTCGAATTTTATCAACTCTCCTTAATTGCACAAGAAAGCCACAATTTTCCCAACTCCCCTCTATTTTACCAAGTGGCTTCGAATTTTTCCAACTCTCCTAGATTTTACCAAGAGTTCTCGATTTTGCCACCTCTCCTTAATTTCGCAAAAAGAATCCCAATTTTTACATCTCTCCTGAATTTGCCAAGTCACTAAAATTTTTCTACCACTGTGCCAGTGGCATGCGTGCCCTTAGTCCTGCTTCCAAAAGACTTAACTATTAACATATTATAACATGAGTTCCAAAAGGAATTCCTTCTGGGTGTTCTTTTTTCAATTTCCACCAGTGTACCTCTAAAAACAAACCTGCTGAATGTATACAGAGGGATAGAAACACGACGAAGTGAAAATTTTAATTTAATTTACTAGTAATAGTAAATTCTAATAATAATAGAGTTCTTTAATGCTTTTCTTGCAACTCGTATTATTGTTGGCACATTTTGCAGTGTCGGCGTTCGACGTTTTCGGAGTAATGTTACGACAGCGTTTTTGTTTTCGGCGTTATGCACAGTTGTCGGCCAATTTCACAGTGGGCATTTTTGTTGACGGCGTTTTTGTTGTCCGCTAATTGTACCTTAACATATTATAATATGAGTTCCAAAAGGAATTCTTTCTGGGTGTTCTTTTTTCAATTTCCGCCAGTGTATTTCTAAAAACAAACCTGCTGAATGTATACAGAGGGATAGACAGACGACGAAGTGAAAATTTGAATTTAATTTACTAGCAATAGTAAATTCTAATAATAATAGAGTTCTTTAATGCTTCTCTTGCAACACGTATTATTGTTGGCGCATTTTACAATGTTGGCGTTCGGCGTTTTCGGAGTAATGTTAAGACGGCGTTTTTGTTTTCGGCGTTATGCACAGTTGTCAGCCAATTTCGCAGTGGGCATTTTTGTTGACGGTGTTTTTTGCTGTCGGCGAATTGCACAGTCGGCGTGTTTCTGGCTGCATTACGTCGTGAAACTGACCACCCGTTTTGCATCACATGTTGGACGTGTTAGCTATAGTGACCAGACGTCCCGCTTTTGGCGGGACAGTCCCGTTTTTTAACAATTTGTCCCGCGTCCCGCGGCGTTTTAAAAAAGTCCCGATTTTTGGAAAGAATGCACGACAAGCTAGGGAACGAAGCACGACAAGCTAGACAAGCACACAAGCTAGGGAAAACAACTTATGGAGACGAAGAAAAGAAATTAGCATTAGCAGAAGGACTTATGTCTTTTCATGCTATTAATCACAATCATTCCTTCAGATCTATGGACTGTACATCACAAGTTGTCAAAAAGTTATTCAACCAAAAATTTGCCTGTGCTAGAACAAAATCCGAGGCAATAGTGTGTAACGCATTTTTCATCATACGCATTTTTAGAATTAAACAAAAATCTAGAAAAAATTAATTTTATATCCATATATTCTGACGCATCTAATCATAAGGATATAAAGTTATTTCCAACCATTATTAGATTTTTTTGATTCGGAAACTGGAATAAAGATTAGAATTTTAGATTTCGTTTCTTTGCCCGGCGAAACTTCTGAAATAATTTTCAGTTCCATTATTAATATTTTGAAAAAAAAAAACAATTTAAAACATAAAATGATTGCATATTATGCAGACAACACGAACGCAAATTTTGGAGGAAAAGCGAGAAGAGGTACAAATAATATTTTTTTTATAAATTTAACAAAAGCCTTAATCAAAACATTATTGGTGTTGGTTGTGCAGCGCACATAATACATAACGCCATTCAAACAGCTGCTGACTTGTTGCCCATAGATGTGGAAAATATTGTTATTAAAATATATTCTTATTTCTATTTATACACTGTGCGCGTTGAAATGCTTAAAGAATTTTGTGAAACTGCGGAAATCGAATATCAGAAAATACTTGGATACAGTAAAACGCGCTGGTTAGCTCTTTTGCCAGCTGTCGAAAGAATTTTGAAAATATACGATCCTTTGAAATCCTACTTTCTATCGCAGGATAAATGTCCTAGAATTTTAGAAGAGTTTTTTGAAAAAGAATCTTCAAAAATTTGGCTAGAGTTTGTACACAATCAAGCAGCTCTTTTTCAAAATGCTATAAAACTTATTGAAGGTGACAAAATTTCGGTAATCGAAGTAGCAAATGAAGTTAATAATTTAAAATTTCAGTGTCAAGAGCGGTTAGAAAATAATTTTCTTCCGTTAACTATCCGTAATAGTATAAGCCAGCTAGAAGAACAAGGTGCAATAAATCGTGAAGATATCATGAATCATGTTAAAAAGTTCTATAGTAACTGCATAGATTATTTAGAAGAGTGGACGGTACTTTACAATGATATTGAACATTTTCATTGGGTTACATTAAGACAAGAACTTAATTGGAATGATGTGCAAAAATCATTCGATCATATTACTCATAATTTCCCATACAGTAATATTTCCGAAAATGATCTTTTTAATGAGGTATCATTATTAAAAAAATATATTGATAAGGAAAAGGCTAAATCTTGGGCATCAGCAAAAATCACAATAGGGAACAAATGGTTAGAAATATTTCATCATTTTGAAACAAACCATGTTCCATACAATAATGCACTAAAAATTGTGGAATACGCGCTGTCCTTACCAGGAACTAATGCTGCGACTGAACGCGTTTTTTCTACGGTATATAAAGTGTGGACATCAGAAAAATCACAATTAAGTGTTGAGACTTTGAAAGCCATTTTATGTGTGAAATATAATTTAACAAATTCTTGTGAAAAATTTCATGATAATTTAAACAACGACAGCAATCTACTAAAAAAAATTCACTCAAATGAGAAATATGCCAAAGAATAAAATAATACTATACATAATTTTTTTTAATGTATTATATTTGTAAATTGTACTTATGTTGAAATGAAAAAAATATATTACAATACTATTTTTGCGTTCTATGAAAATTTTTGTTGCTCCCTATAGACCAAATTTTTAATCAAGACCCCCCCCCCCCCGGTCAATGGTGTCCCGCTTTACCAATGTTAAAATCTGGTCACCAAAGTGTTAGCAGGTTTTTTGGTTATGAGACGACTTTTACTATTATCAATAAAAGGATAATATTTTTCCGAAGGGTGAGGAGCAATAAGCTACGTAAATCCATGAAATTTAGAGTATTAGTAATATTTAAATGCAGGGTTCAACCCGAGGAAAAATTTCTATATAATAATAATCGCTAGTACTCTAGGTCGTGTCGCTGCTGTCGGCCGCTATTTGGGACACATATTTTTCACCATGGTGTTTTCCCGCTTTACCCTTTACTCATCTTCGGGAAAAGAGATACTATCCGTCGACATGGCGACTGTAAGTAGTTATTCTTTGTTATGTTTCCATTTTTATATCTTGGTAATATCTTTTCGGAGATCTTTTATACTATTAATGTATTAAGTAATATACTTTTTTGTACGTATTCACCATTAGACTAGGAAGCACAAGAGAAATTAAACTTTTTAAGAGACTAAACAAAGCTGCTAGTCACGCTTTATCCGGCATTATACTACACGAGGCCTATTTGGTTTTCACAAAAAAAAATCTACAAAAGCTCTAGTGGTGGAGCTTAAACTCTTGATCTTGTTTTGGTTTTTTTTTATATCAAAAAGTATAATTCGTGTTATGTGACGTATTTTAATAACATTCATTGAAAGACCTAATTATTTGCAGAGCGTATCGAAGTGAGGGAGTAAACTTCTCCCTTCCCCTTTGAGTTTGGTGACCCGATTTTAACATTGGTAAAGCGGGACACCATTGACCGGGGGGGGGGTCTTGATTAAAAATTTGGTCTATAGGGAGCAACAAAAATTTTCATAGAACGCAAAAATAGTATTGTAATATATTTTTTTAATTTCAACATAAGTACAATTTACAAATATAATACATTAAAAAAAATTATGTATAGTATTATTTTATTCTTTGGCATATTTCTCATTTGAGTGAATTTTTTTTAGTAGATTGCTGTCGTTGTTTAAAATATCATGAAATTTTTCACAAGAATTTGTTAAATTATATTTCACACATAAAATGGCTTTCAAAGTCTCAACACTTAATTGTGATTTTTCTGATGTCCACACTTTATATACCGTAGAAAAAACGCGTTCAGTCGCAGCATTAGTTCCTGGTAAGGACAGCGCGTATTCCACAATTTTTAGTGCATTATTGTATGGAACATGGTTTGTTTCAAAATGATGAAATATTTCTAACCATTTGTTCCCTATTGTGATTTTTGCTGATGCCCAAGATTTAACCTTTTCCTTATCAATATATTTTTTTAATAATGATACCTCATTAAAAAGATCATTTTCGGAAATATTACTGTATGGGAAATTATGAGTAATATGATCGAATGATTTTTGCACATCATTCCAATTAAGTTCTTGTTTTAATGTAACCCAATGAAAATGTTCAATATCATTGTAAAGTACCGTCCACTCTTCTAAATAATCTATGCAGTTACTATAGAACTTTTTAACATGATTCATGATATCTTCACGATTTATTGCACCTTGTTCTTCTAGCTGGCTTATACTATTACGGATAGTTAACGGAAGAAAATTATTTTCTAACCGCTCTTGACACTGAAATTTTAAATTATTAACTTCATTTGCTACTTCGATTACCTAAATTTTGTCACCTTCAATAAGTTTTATAGCATTTTGAAAAAGAGCTGCTTGATTGTGTACAAACTCTAGCCAAATTTTTGAAGATTCTTTTTCAAAAAAACTCTTCTAAAATTCTAGGACATTTATCCTGCGATAGAAAGTAGGATTTCAAAGGATCATATATTTTCAAAATTCTTTCGACAGCTGGCAAAAGAGCTAACCAGCGCGTTTTACTGTATCCAAGTATTTTCTGATATTCGATTTCCGCAGTTTCACAAAATTCTTTAAGCATTTCAACGCGCACAGTGTATAAATAGAAATAAGAATATATTTTAATAACAATATTTTCCACATCTATGGGCAACAAGTCAGCAGCTGTTTGAATGGCGTTATGTATTATGTGCGCTGCACAACCAACACCAATAATGTTTTAAGGTTTTTGTTAAATTTATAAAAAAAATATTATTTGTACCTCTTCTCGCTTTTCCTCCAAAATTTGCGTTCGTGTTGTCTGCAAAGTATGCAATCATTTTATGTTTTAAATTGTTTTTTTTTTTCAAAATATTAATAATGGAACTGAAAATTATTTCAGAAGTTTCGCCGGGCAAAGAAACGAAATCTAAAATTCTAATCTTTATTCCAGTTTCCGAATCAAAAAAATCTAATAATGGTTGGAAATAACTTTATATCCTTATGATTAGATGCGTCAGAATATATGGATATAAAATTAATTTTTTCTAGATTTTTGTTTAATTCTAAAAATGCGTATGATGAAAAATGCGTTACACACAATTGCCTCGGATTTTGTTCTAGCACAGGCAACTTTTTGGTTGAATAACTTTTTGACAACTTGTGATGTACAGTCCATAGATCTGAAGGAATGATTGTGATTAATAGCATGAAAAGACATAAGTCCTTCTGCTAATGCTAATTTCTTTTCTTCGTCTCCATAAGTTGTTTTCCCTAGCTTGTGTGCTTGTCTAGCTTGTCGTGCTTCGTTCCCTAGCTTGTCGTGCATTCTTTCCAAAAATCGGGACTTTTTTAAAACGCCGCGGGACAAATTGTTAAAAAACGGGACTGTCCCGCCAAAAGCGGGACGTCTGGTCACTATACCTTTGAGGTAACTTGTACTTTCAAAATGAAGTATCAGAAAATCGGATAAAAGACGTTAAAACTCCCCCATTCGACTCAAACATATCAAAACCGCTTCATTAGACAAATATATCAAACCATTAGATTTAACATAATAAACTTCAGGTTTGCAACTGTAAATCTGATACATTAGTCAAATGCTCTGTTCCATCACAAGCCAGACGTGTTTTGTATTTGCTGTATATTTAATAAACCATATACATTTTAAAATAAACTATATTGATTTGGTAGTTACAGATTGCTTTATGTTGTAAAAATAATTTTTTTGTGAAACGCAAAAATGGATAAAATGACAACTTTAGCATTATTAAAGTAGAAATGGCAGAGTGGTTAGCATGCTTGGCTGCTGATCTAAGGGACCTGGGTTCGAGCCCCGGGTAAGGCATGGATGTATGTGTCGTTTTTCTGCTGAGGTCCTGCCATCCTCACAGACCTTCTACTGTGGCATATAAACTGACAGGCTCCTGTCAGACCTCTGTGGCAAGCAGCTGCTTGAGGGGGTATTTATTATTTTTTTTTTTAAGTAGAATACTTGTTAAATAAGCACAAAATAACAATTGTTGACTGAATAAACTCTTACTCAGCAAAAGATCCAATTTCCAAAATATGAATAGGTAACATATTGCCTGTGTTCCAAATATAATATGTATAATTACTGTCCCATGGCCGAGTGATTAGCATACTTGACTACTGATCAAAGCTACCTCTGTAAGGTATGGATGTTTGTTGTTTTTCTTTTGAGGTCCTGCTATCTTAATAGATCTACTGTGGCATATAAACTGACAGTCTCCTGTCAGATATCTATGGCAAGCAGCTGCTTGGGAGGATATTAATTGTTATGTACATAATCTGGTAATATTATTAAAGTCCTACTTTGCAAATTCATAATGTGTAGTTGATGACATCCTTAGTGGAATGTGCAACATTTTGATGGAGAACAGGCCCACTTGTAGGGTATAAATGCTTTAAGGTATGAGCAAAAGCTTCTACTGTAATTTTTGTTCTCTTACAACATTCAACACGCAGAGAAGAAACTTGAACTGGGTTTTACCTTTGAGCTGTACTTTTTTGAACAAAGTGGCCAGGTCACACCCTGAGGACCTTAGAAAAGGTTGGGGGGGGGGGGCATTACTGTTTAGGAGACAGATGATAGTGTCCCATCAAGGCCATCCAGCATGTTCTTTAAAATTGCACGGGATGTGGCTCTCATACACATGGAGCCATATCTTAATGTCCCATCCGATGGACAGCCTTCCAAGCCCATCGGTGTCTCCTACTGACAGAGAGCAAAACCAGGGTGTTTGTGGTCTGCAGAGATAAATCTATGAGCTTGGCACAATACAGACTGGGCCAAATAACTCTGAGAATTTTGAAGTGAAACTAAAACAATTTATACGTGTAGCCTTTTTTCTTTCTAACTGAAATATTCAGAACATTGACGATCTCATTGAGGGGTGCAAAAGAATTTTCCTGGACTGCTTCATTCCATTAGAAGTAAATTCTCGCCCACTTCGTTCCATTAGAGGCTGATTCTGGTTTTCTTATTCCTTTTTAAAAAGCTTTTTCTTGCCCCTATCCATACTTGAGTTATGCACCACTGAACTAATCCAAGGTGATGATAGTACAGCCACTGTGATAAATAATAACTTCACAGATTTATTACACAACTGTATCTATGAATGTTAGTTTTGTAAGAAAAATAATGGTGAGTAGCAACTTTTTTTTTTAAGCACCAACACTTTAATAAATGCTCAGATTTATAGTTAACATATTTTCAAGTTGCCAAAAAGCTTTTAGCTTTGGCTACACATAATTTATAGCAATAATAGATATCATTTGGCAAAAATATAGCAGGATGGAATGCAGTTTTAATTTTAGTGCTAAATATTTTGATCTTTTTTTTTTAGTCTTGTCAAATTTTAGTCTTGTCTGTAAATGGTAGCTAGGTAGTCACTGGAAGGAGAGCTATGCACCAATCCCCTGTGATGATGCATAGAACCGGCCAGGCCTAGCACCTAATGTCCGACCCCCGCCTTCTCGTGGTGCGGACCGTTAGTAACTTTCAAAAGATATACTCTCTTTTGGAAGTGAACGGAAGGGGAGGGCTGCCAGATTAGTGTAGCCTACTGATCTGGACAACTATGGCTACTTTTCTTTTTTTTCTACCCTGCTGAGGAGTGGTCAACCACACAGGGTCCTGGTGCTGACCATATAAACCTACTGGACAGATATATGGCTCTGAGCTTGATTATGGATCCTGAATTTGCTGCACTGGTGGGCTTCTGTGGAGGGAAAATCTTCCGCTGTGTTTTCTGTTTGTTTGTGGGTTGACAGCCCCAAGTGAATAGATTCACAGGATATGTTTATCAGCTGGTGGATAATCCTGAGCAGAGGTCATCGCAGCACCTGAACTTTTTGGCATCGTCAAATTCTACATTGGAGGAAGTCTTCCAGTGTAGATGGCTTCAGCCTTTAGTAGTGGGGAACGGGTCTTTGCCCCATGTCTGCGATTAGGGGGCTGTTTGATATTGTCGGCATTCCCTCTCTCAATAAACATAGTTTCTTTAAACATCCCACTAACCATTTTCTCTCCATAGGTAGTTGGAATGTGAGGACTCTGCACAGAGCTTTTTCTCTTGATGTCCTCACGCAAGAATTCCAGCGTTACAATTTAGATATTCTCGGCTTGCAAGAGACTAGATGGACAGATAAAGGTCAGATTCTTAAAAATAATCTTAAATTTCTCTTTTCAGGGAGGGACAACAATAAGCATCACCAAGGCGTGGGTCTGCTTCTCAGCAGACACGCTAGTGATGCTCTTCTAGGATATGAGAGCATTAATGAAAGGTTTCTTACAGCAAAATTTCAGACAAGCGTTAAAGACCTGAATGTTATCTGCTGTTATCCCCCACTGAGGATGCCGATGAGGATGAGAAGGATAGGTTTTATGAACAACTTCAGGATATTTTGAATTCTGTCAAGAAAGGAGATATTACCCTTGTTCTTGGTGACTTCAATGCAAAGTTGGTACTGACTCTGACCTTTGGGGAGGAGTAATAGGCCCTTTTGGTATTGGTAGCTGCAATGGCAATGGGCTACAGGTAAGTAACTCAATGGATTCAGAATAACTAACACTTATTACAAACACCGCGACATACATAAGTATACATGGGTTTCACCCGATGGGCTGCATAAGAATATGATTGATTATATATTAATTAACAGCAAATGGGCTAGTTCTGTTAGGAATACCGGGTCATATAGGGGAGCTGAAATTGGATCTGACCATTTCTTTGTTAAAAGTGTGTTGCAACTTAAACTTAAAGTGTTGTGCTAGGGTTAAAAAATTTACTTTTAATACTGAAGCTCTGAAAGATCCAGTTATAGCCAAAGCTTACCATGATAGGTTACTTAGTCATTATGACAGTCATGGTTTGCTTACTACTGAAGTTGAGGAAGAATGGGATCATTTTAAACAGGCTTTTTTGGACACTAACAGTACTCTTTTAGGAAAAAAGGAGCAGAAGAGGCAGAATTATCTGAGTGATAAAGCACTTGAGCTTATTTCAGAAAGAAAGAACTGCAGGAATGTCCTTAATCAATACCCTACTAGTCCTAATAGAAAGCATTACAGAGAACTTAATAAACGTGTAAAAGATAAGTTAGCTGCTGATAAGAACCTTTGGCTTGATGGTTTACCTGACAAAGCCGAGGAAGCAGTTAGACAGCACAACAGCAGAGAGCTGTACCAGATAGTTAATGTTTTGTGTGGTAGAAAACGGACAGGCATACAAGGATTGAAGAATAAACAAGGTAAGGTTATAGAAGGAGAGGATTCTGTCATGGCTAGGTGGGCTGAGCATTTCAGTGATGTTCTAAACAATGTAGTTAGTTCTACTCCCATTGTTTGCAATGATGATAGATGCATTGGTAGCTTTAATGTTGGCCCTTAACACAATCTGAAGTTATTTTGGCTGTTTCTAAACTTAAACTTCATAAATCCCCAGGGGTAGATGAAATTACTATGGAAATGCTTAGAGCTGGGAATGTTTCGGTTACCACTTGGATGACTGTAATTCTGAATGTCTTTTATGATAAAGGCATGGTTCCTAAGGATTTTACCAGAGCTATTGTTATCCCTATTTTCGAAAAAGGTGATCGCAGTTCTTGTGATAACTATAGGGGTATCAGCCTACTCTCTGTTCCAGGTAAAGTTCTTTCCATGATTGTGCTTAATAGAATTAAGAATCTGGTTGACAGTCAATTGCGTGATGAGCAATGTGGATTCAGAAGTGGTAGGGGATGTGTGGATCAGATATTTTCACTTAGGCAGATTCTTGAGAAATGTTTAGAGTTTCGGAAACCTTTGGTTGCTAGCTTTGTTGATTTCAAAAAGGCTTTCGACTCTGTTGATCGTCATAATTTGTGGTTGATTGTGAGATCATATGGTATACCAGACAAGTTAGTTAACATTATTAAAGCTCTCTATAATAACACTGAGTCGTGTGTGAGAGTTGGTAAGGCTTGTAGCAATTGGTTTAGCATTACTTCTGGTGTTCGACAAGGGTGCATTTTGTCTCCTTTTCTCTTTAGCTTGGTTATTGATTATGTTATGCGAAATTCACTTCAAGGGAAAGATTTTGGCCTTAAATGGGCTGGAGATACGAAAATTTCTGATTTAGATTATGCTGATGATTTAGCCCTTTTGGCAAATGATGTTGATGAGATGAACTCTTTCATTCGAGCTGTTGATGAGACTGGTAGTAGAGTAGGTTTGGTTATAAACAGAGAGAAAACTAAAGTGATGAAAATTGGTCAGGCATGCTGTGATTCAATTAATCTGAATGGTTGCAGTCTTGAGCAGGTGTCACAGTTTAATTATCTTGGGAGCTATGTAACAGATACTGGTGATGTGCGGCATGAGATTAACAGACGAATAGGGATTGCTGCCGGGACTTTTAAGAACCTATGGAGAGTGGAGAAATAGGCGTATACACCTAAAGACTAAAATTAGACTGTATAATAGTTTGGTTCTTTCTAGGGTTAGTTATGGTAGTGAAACTTGGACACTTTGTAAACAAGATAACAGGAAACTAGATGCTTTTGATTCCAGATGCTTACGCAGTATCTTGGGCATTAGGTGGTTCAACTTTGTAACTAATGATGAGATTAGGCAAAGGAGTTTGCAACCTCCTTTAAGCAGCATATTGTGCAGAGAGAGACTCTGTTGGTTTGGCCATGTTGCCCGTATGAATAATTATAGATTGGCGGATAGGGTTATGAACAGTGTGCCTAAAGGCCTCGGAAGGAGGGGGAGACCTAGGATGCGGTGGGCAGACAATGTCAAACAGGACCTTGTAAAAAATATAACTTGTTGTAGCTGAGGAACTTTTAATAATACAAATTCCAATATTAAATAAAAAGTGCTGAAAATAAATTGTATAATCTGCAGTATTTTTTGCTGTTTGCTGAATATAGATCTTTAACTGTAGTAATTCATACTAATGGGTGAGTGGAAAATATAAATGTGTTTATTAGTCCTATACATTGCAAAAAGAATTTCTCATTTAACTCTTAAGGTATGAGAAAAACCACTACTTTTTCATCTTAAGATTAAGGGACAAATCGGTCAGTGTATATAAAATAATTAATTTTTACTATTGTTAGCATTATTTTTAATATTTTAACTTGTTTTAAATTAAAAGCTACCAGTTGAATTTTAGCTAATCGTGATCTAATTGAAACACATATGAATGCCAATTATACTTCTCTTAGTAAGTTTATGAAGAAGAGATAAACAAATTCCATCATTAGAATTTCTAGCATAAATATTGTTTGCTATATTGTTTCAAGTTTTACATTTAGTGCTCTCTAACAATATAAATTGAAGCCTTTTTTGAGGGATTTGAAAACTATGAATTATCCTATTTCTTTAGTATCTATTCAACTCAAAGAGGATTTTTTTATTAATCTCTGAATATTTTAGAGTGCTCTAAAATATTCGGTTATTCTGTGGAACCAAGCATAGCTGAGTACAAACTTGAGTTTTGGTTGGGATTTCTGACCTAAGACCCACCAGTCATCGAAGACACGAAAGACTCTAGATGGTTTCTTAAAGTCAAGGAAATTGAAGTTGAAAGAGATTCGTGGAATGATGGAAGGTATGTTTTGTCAGTGTGACAGTAGTTTTGTCAAATGTCAAGCAAAGTATGGTGAAAGAATCTCCCATAATTAGCCGTGATAAAGGCTGAAATTGTATCCATATATGCTGGTAAGCAAGAGTCTCATACTGTAACTGATGGGGTTTCCGCACCACTATTTGCGAGATGTGAGGTCAAGTGATATCATGGAATCAGTAAGATGCCATGTCTATTGACCAATGCAAACTGCTTCTTGTGTAATTTTTCATGCAATTTTTTAAGTCTGCACAATTTTTCTTGGCATTGTTTCACCCAGTTTTAGGAATGAATAGAACTGGTTGCAGACCACCAAACCGTCACCATAATATTCGGATGAAGATTAGGCTTGAGCATGTGTTAGTGATGTCTAGCTATTGAGCAGAATGTTGATGATTGTTGACGATCCATTTTTTTCATCATATCTTGCAACTTTATGCAAAAAACAATCCTTTGGTTTTGTGTGAGAGGAAAAGTGCACACTTCAAGTTGATGTGCCTTGTGAGTGTCCTTTAATTAGGGCAGAACCCATTTATCCAACTTCATTTTCTCATTTGCATCCAAGTGCTAGGAAAACTGTTGAATAATGCACCTCTAATTTGCCTGTGATGTCTTGTACAGTTTGTATGTATTGGATTCAGTTACACCCTTGAGTCAATCTTTATCAATGGTTTCTTCAGTCTACCACATGGCTTAATTTGTAGGCTGATGACGCCCAATCAAAAATTATCAAGCCAACATCATGTCTGTTCACTAGCTGCAGCTTTGTGTCACAGTTTTAACTTGTTTAAGAACATTAATTTGATTCTGATCTATTGTTTCCTTTAAGCTCTTACAATCCACTTACCACAAAATCTGGCAAAGTGGTATGTTATTGTAAGCAGGTTTCATGATTTAATATAGTGTATATCACAAGTACCATCTGGTAACATTTTCAGTCCTCAAAATATCAAACTTCATACATCTGTGATACGCAACAACCTAATAATTTTGTATGAAGCTTGGAAAAAGCGGTCAAGAAACAGAGATATTGCAGAATTAATGTAGAGTAGCAGCAGTGATCCAAGTTGCAGTGGTGGGAGCATTTTAAAGATGGACATGAAAAGGTGCATTGACACGGAAGTAGAAAATCGCTTGCTGCACATGTTTGAAAGGTGTGTGAAGCACTACAAAACATATATAGCAGGCAATGGCATTACTTTAAAAAATAAATAGTGCCCACATCTCAGGAGTCCCAAATACTGAGTTGTGTAAGTAGCCTCACAAATTTTCACTTTCCTGCATTAACCTTTTCACTACCATATTGGCCCAATATTGAAAATGAAGGAATGGCATTGATTGGATGAGTCCACTATATATAAAATAAGATCTTTGCTGTTTTGGGCTGGTATGGTAAGGAAAAGGTTAATGTGAAAGAGCTTGCATATATAATCTCAAACCAGGTATTAGTTACAGATTTGTTTAAATAATTCCTATATTAAGTTTGCAAAACCTGTCTACGTTATCAGTTCTTGGAACCAGTTGTAGAACCTATTCACCTAATCAAATCAAAAGAGGGGGAAAAGTTACCAGTCAATCGGTTGCATCCTTTTTCCTATATAATGAAACGGATAGGTTTTACAAAACGGTTATAGGAATCATTGGTGCATAGCAGTAACTACCTTATACGAGATCATGTAAGCATGAAGTCTTTTTTTCTCGTTAATGTGTGAAGTCCCAACATTTTGCTCAATGTTATTGACAGGTTTTATTGCAAAATCAACCATTTGGTATGCAACAACCTAATTTGTGAGGCTTGGGGGGGGGGGAAAAGCTGTTAAGAAACATTGGAGATATCGCAGAATTTAATATAAGGGCATTAATGCATTGGTCATATCTACACTACGAATGATAATGACATTTTTTATACTGTGGTCTTGTGCAGTAATTGATATAACCATATTGGAAATGCTAAATGGTTACATTCGACTAATAGCAAGTTATTGTGAAATTTGCTTAGTACCCCCCCCCCCCCCCTCTTCAATAGCACCTAAAACTTTTAATAATGGTATGATTAAGTATGGGATTGTATTTTCTTGTTGAAATAACAGTGATCTTATGTTAACTCGGCTGTCAAGAATTGTTAATCAACAGCACTAATATATTGCAAAGTTTATATCTAACTTTACGATTTCATCACTATGACTATTAAAATGTTTTTTTTTTTGTAATGCTTAATGTGGAGTATGGTTTTGCTGGGTAACTTGGTAAACTATAGCTGTGTTTTTAATTTTTGCAGTGCTGTAGAGTTTAAATTCTTCAGTTGTATACCAAGATCTTTTTATCTATTAATTATTATCTTATTAAGAAAGAACACTTAATTCTAAAGAAAAATATCGGAAATTAAAGAGAATAAGTTTAAGACCAACATATTTTTGAAAACTGATTTATCCTTTGTTGATATTGGAAGGGTTAAAAGGTATGGGTATCTATTTTAAAAAAATATATATATATAAAGTTGAATGCCATAGCATTCAAGTGCTGAGGTTTTCTGAACTTCTGAAATCTACTTGTTTGAAGTTCAATGTTTTCCTTTTTAAATTTGAAGATTCTGTCGCATCACTCAGAAATGTTGTCCAAAGATAACTGTTCGAATTACACCTACATAATTTTGACTTTTTTAAAATACCTTTTTCCTTTCTTCCATTACACAATAAAATTGAATAAGCCAATAGTCAAATCCTTAGCAGTTATTTCCAGAATGGAGTGTCGTACACCTCAGTTTTTATTTCCAGGCTCCATTTCTGCTGAGGTTTCTGAACTGTCAAGCTTCAATAAGCAATTTATACATGTATTTTGTTTTCTAATAAATTTAGTTGTTTCATTAACTGCATTTTTAGTGGAATTTTAACATAATCAAGGAAAAATAACAAATTCTTATTTCAATGAGTGCTTTGATTTAATTGGTAAATTGTTAAACATTTTAACAAATTTTGTGCACCCTGGATATTTGTTTGAATTGTCAGTTTATTCTTGAAACTAGTAATTCTTTCCTTTAAAAAAAACTGAATAAGCAGGAAATTGCAAAATTGAAGTAAATGGTGTAAATCCCCTTATTAACTTCTGGAAACCACTATTTTTATTTTGTGTCAAAGTTTATATCTTATGTTGTGTGTCTGTGTATATAATTTTTTTTTATTTTTACTTAAATACTCAAAAATACTTATGTCTTGATTCTTTCTAAAATTAGGCATCGGTTGCAAAAGTACAAGAAGTTCGAGATGTAACTCGTATTGAAAGAATTGGAGCTCATTCACACATTCGTGGACTTGGCCTAGATGATGCATTGGAGCCAAGACCGGTAAGTTTAAATGATTTTAATGCTAATGTGTTCCAAAAATATTAATATACTTTTGGCCTCTACCATAATCTACTCCAAATCTAAAAACCTCCACTAACTGCAGTGAAAAAAGATAATTGAACTGTGCCATGTAATGCTCAATCTCCGAAAGGTTCAATATAATGAAAAATTATTATGTAAACTACCATATTGAATGAATGGGATCCTCTCTGCTCTGTATACCATAATTTAATAATAGTAACAACAAACTTGTATGCAATATTTTTTTCTTTTGTTATTATTATAGTTACCCCTTTCAGTGTCTGAGCCCGAAGAATGGCTTTCATCTTTCCCATTCTAATAGTTGGAGACCAAAGCTCTGCTCCCATAGTACAAGGTTGTGGGAAAAAAATTTCAGAATATAAATCTGAATATTTTTTTTCCAACTGTTTCTAATCAAGTATTGAAAATAACATTTAAATCTATGATATAAATTTTTTAGCTGTTTGATTCCACTTGAAAAAATTACGACAAAGTTTAAAAATAAACCTATTTGAGTCAGGTGCATGTTCAGTCACCACAAACAACATAAAGTAGCACTGATTCAGTTCATGTCTTTATTCTGCCATGCTGTGCTTAAATTATTGATCAGTTGCATTTCCTTCTCTATTCCAATTCTACTAGAGTTGTAATGCTTTCTAAACTTTTAACATCAGAATATTGTTTGTTTTTTTTTACTACCAGAAATTTCATCTGGGAACTGCACACATCAGCTTTCGACCAATGTTTTAGAATACCTTATAAGTTAGTGTAATGAAAGCTCATTATATAGAGCTTTAACTCTGAGATTAGAGAGCTAATAACACTGAGTTGCATGTGGGAGTAGGTACATCTTTCAGCAATTGGTTTAGCACTACTAGTAGAGTTAGACAAGGGAGCATTTTTTTCTCCTTTTCTGTTTTGTTTGGTTATTGATTATGTTATGTGGAATTCATTGCAAGGGAAAGATTTTGGCCTTAAATGGTCTAGAGATTTCAAATTTTCTGATTTAGATTATACAGATGATTTGGTCCTGTTGGCTAATGATATTGATGAGATGAATTCTTTCGTTAGGGCTATTCATGAGAATGGTAATAGAGTAAGTTTGGTCATAAATGGAGAAAACACTAAAGTGATAAAAATTGTTGAAGCAGATGGTGCTTCAGTTGCTTTGAATGGCTGCACTCTTGAGCAAGTGTCTCAGTTTAATTATCTTGGGAGCTACTTAATGGATATTGGTGATGTGCGGCATGAGATAAATAGAATAGTAATTGCTGCTGGGACTTTTAAGAATCTATGGATAGTGTGGTAAAATAGGCATGTACACCTAAAGACTAAAATTAGGCTGTATAATAGTTCGGTTCTTTCTAAGGTTAGTTATGGTAGTGAAACGGACCCTTTGTAAGCAGGATAAACAAGAAATGATGCCTTATATATGCTTACACAGTATCTTGGGCATTAGGTGGTTTGGCTTTGTAAGTAATAAGAAGCATGTTGTGCAGAGAGAGAGAGAGACTGTGTTGGTTTGGCCATGTTGCCCATATGCATAGCTGCAGATAGGCACACTGTTCAAAATCCTCTTTGCCAAAGGGTTTGAGAAAAAGAGGGAAACCTAGGATGCGATGGACAGACAATGTCAAATAGGACCTTGCTAGATATGTCTTTAGAGGAAAATGACACAATTTGGTTGGACCTTCATACCCCATGTCTGCATGAGGATTTTGTATGTATGTACCTCAGTTCTCCTTTTTTTTTCTTCTAGGAAAAAAAAAATAAGCTGAACAAAAAAAAATGCATTTAAAGAAAATTAATCCTGTAGTAATCAGTACTGTCACATTTAACCAATACTATGGAGAAAAAATTTCACATGTAATATATATAATATACCCTTATCGAATATATACCCTGCTAAATAAAATTTTTATTTCAGTACTTCTGTTGATATTTACATTTAATATAAGGGCCATTTCATAAATCAGGACCTCCCTATCAGAATCAATTTTGCATATATATTATATTAACCCATAGTCAGCCAGTTGCTAGTAATGTCTTGCTGCCATAAAGGAACAAATTAAAACCAAAAAATATAGTCTCTTTGAAGTTTAATTCCACCATGATCTAGTTCCCAGGTTCGAGTCCCAGCTGGGTCAGCGTTGAGATTTATCTCCGCAAAACTCTCCACCCTGTTCAGTCGGTAGGGGACACTGATGGGCTTGGAAAGGCCGCCATCCGTTGGATGGGATGCTAAGCTGTAGCCCCACGTGCGCGAGAGCCCATACCTTGTGCACATTAAAGAACACGTTGGATGGCCTTGACAGGAGGCTACCATCTGTCTCCCAATAGCTGCTCCAGTGGGTCACCAACTTTCTCTGAGCCTTTGGGATCCTTGTGACCTAGCCATTTAGCCCATTGTGTGCAAAATAGGCCACTCAGAGGTCAAACAACCAACCAACTACCATGATCTAATATTAACTTGACCAAAGAAATTAAATATAGCATGATTAAAAGGAAAGCCTTTTGGTCAATTTGTTGTTCATAGGCCTCACCCAAGAGATGTTGCTACTCAGGAAACATGATATCTAAGTATGATGTAGAAACGTATTACCATCAACCTACAGTTACTCTATTGTTAAGGTTCTATGATTAGTGTCTTTTGGTGAGTAATGTGAAGTCTCTTATCATGGATTTAATATGATGTTTACGTTTCAATATTTTGTTGTTCTTGGATAATTTGTGGGAACTGTCGCAGGTAAGTGGATATGTATAATATATATTTTATGACGGACTGAAAAGGGGTCATTTTTTTTTTTTTTGAAATATGGTAAATAAGTTGTTGTAGGTATTTAGGAATTTAAGTTATTTAATTTTAGGAGTGTTGTTGAAAGTGTTATTGAACTGTTTTGCATTGTTATGGCCAGGTCATTCAGAAGTGGGAGTTTGGTAGCTTCTTTTGATTACGGGTGTAGGGAAATGTTTTACATAAGTTATTTGGAGTGAAAGTTTTAAGGTTTGGAAGAAAATGACAAAAGGTTCGAATGTGGCAAAATAAAGTGCAAAAATTAGTTTTCTTATTGAATGTTCATTCAGGTTTTAGGAAAATAGTTTTTGGGGAAACCTGTACTATGGTTTTCAGAGGATTCTAATGTGTGGGTGTTGGAGGGGGGGGGGGAAGTTTAGCAAAAGAACATTTGAAGTTTTTTGCTTTATAGGAGTGAACATGGTGGTTGTAACGAGCATGCATATCTCGTTACAGTAATTTGAGATGACAAATTGAGTGGTTATTATTAGTTTTGTATAATATATTATAGTTTTTAGTGTATTAGTGATATGTTAATTTTTTTAGACTGATTACTTTTTTAAATGTTAATACGATTTTATTGGGAATATTTGAAAGCATTTGGCAGCTTTTTTGCATAGAAATTTTGCATGTTGTGGAATTGTCGGTGTGGAAAAAATGGCAATTCGTAATGGGTTCAAAACCTTCAATTTATACATAGGAAAGCATAAGGTTTTGGTGGATTGGTAGGATCCTGTTTGTGATGTTATATTTCTTAGTTCCAGGCCTTAGTCATAAAGACTGCCTTGGTTAGGGTCTGGGAAATTGTGGGTTTGATCAGAAAGTACTGTTTTGTTATGTTGCAATAGAAAAATGCTACCCAAGGACTGTATAATGCATTTTTACCAAATCTTTTTAAATGTTAATCCTATATCTGCAGATATTTTTTCTTCTGGCATGTTTCATATAATACAAATATGAATATTTTTAGGTGTCCCAAGGTATGGTAGGACAGCAGGCTGCGAGGCGTGCTGCTGGTGTAATATTAGAAATGATAAAAGAAGGTAAAATAGCTGGCAGAGCAGTACTTATTGCTGGTCAACCTGGAACTGGTAAAACAGCAATTGCTATGGGTAAGTTCATGTTGCATACATAAATTTTGTCTAATGTTCCAATAAATTGTAAAGTCGCAAAAAGTTTTTTTTAATGTGGCAGAGAAATTAATGTAATTTTATATCCTCTCCCATGGTTTTATTTTAAATAGTTGTAGAAAATCTAAAAATATGCATAAATCAAAATCTAATCTTTGTTTAACCCTTTAACGCCCATAACTGCCTAAAACGGCCGACATTTTGGAATGGACTTGTCCAAATAGTGCTATTACTTTGTCTTTAATACCCTCTACCCATTTCTGAAATTTCTTGGGCATTTAAAGGGTTAAACTAGTTTGCTTCATAGCCAGCTAATATTAAAAATTAAGTTTGTTATAGTGACTTTTAGAAATCTTAAAATGCCTTGTCTGGCTCATATTATTTCACTTTATCACGTTCTAAAGCACCATCCTAGTGAATACTAGGGCGATTCCTAAATTTGTATTTTTATCGGGTACTCGAAGAACAATTACAATATAAATATTGAATCTTGTTCAGCAAAATATGAACGATCATATTCCTAGTTTAATAAAATATGCATCAAATGAAAAAGGAAAAAATTATTTATCAAGCCTGAATTATATATTTTTATAAGATATGTATTAAAAAATTTAAAATGGTAAATCTTTTTACTAAAAATGAATATATATATATATGTCCTTGGGCTCTTTTATTCACATTTAGGTGATCTATGCTTTTGATGAGTAGTGTATTTTCAGATCACATTTGTGTAAGTGCTGGTAGAATTGAGGCAGTTTCTGCAATGTCTGTGCTTTCATTTGGTAGTACTGTGCGTGAAAATTCGTTGTTAACAGTGCCACCTACAGATATTTTTTTAAGAAACTGTGAAAATCTTTGAACAACATATTACACCTTATTAAGATTGTAAGTTTTATATTTTAACTGATTCACTAGCAGCAAAAATTATCTTGTTTTCTCTAACTATGGTTTTTTAAGCAAGCTAAATCATATTCACTCTTTTGATGGTTGTTTTTCTTGCTGCTTAATGATTAGAATTCAGTCATGCCTACAATAATGCAGCCCTTTCTATTTTAATGCTGATATTTTATGGGATGGATATATTATGTTCTGAATTTAAATCTAATTATGCATTTGTGTATTCATAATGTTATAAATTTTATCTTGTTTTTAGCAATGGCACAAGCTCTAGGCTCTGATACACCTTTCACTGCTATATCAGGTAGCGAGATATTTTCTTTAGAGATGTCTAAAACAGAAGCTTTGACACAGTCTTTCAGAAAATCGATTGGAGTGAGAATTAAGTAAGTTATGTGATGAAAGTGTTTACTTTTTTATGTTAAGGCAATCGGAATTTATGTTCATAGAATCTTGTATTACTTGTTGTTTAAAACATACTGCTTTGGTTAGTAAAATTCATTTGTTATAGATAAGTTTATAATAAGGATATGACTTCAGCATTATTACCAGAAGGAATCTTGGATCAAGTATACGTCTTCCATCACCCGCACGACTAGTTCTAAGGTCGTGTGGGATAAAGTCCGGAAGATGAGTGGGAACTACACCTCCCACTCGTTATCGATCCTGGAGCAAAATGGACAGGCAATTGCTGATCCCAAAGCAATTGCCGACACTCTGGGGAGTCCTTCTCTTCCATCTCTTCGTCTTCCTCTTACTCCCCCGAGTTTCTGGCCCAGAAGGGCAGGGCGGAGCGCTCTCCGCTGTCTTTCCACTCGAATGGCCTGGAGCCTTACAACAGGCCATTCACAGCGGAGGAGCTTCGCCTTGCTCTGCACTCTTCTCGTGCCTCTGCTGTAGGGCCGGACAATGTCCATTATGCCATGCTCCAACATCTTTCACCATCGAGTAAGGATCGGCTGCTCCATCTCTTCAATCGCATTTTTCTCGAGGAGCAGTTTCCGGACTCCTGGCGGGAGGCCATCGTCTTGGCCTTCCCCAAGCCAGGCAAAGATCCCAAGATTCCTTCCAATTATCGTCCAATCGCATTGACGAGCTGCGTGTGCAAGGTGTTGGAAAGAATGGTAAATGCCAGACTCATCTGGTATTTAGAACATCACAACCTTCTTTCCAACACCCAGTGTGGCTTTCGCAGGCAACGGTCAACTCTTGACCATCTGATACGCCTCGAATCGGCTATCAGAAATTCATTTTTACGTAGAGAGCACCTGGTGTCAATTTTCTTCGACATCGAAAAAGCGTACGACACGGCTTGGAGATTCGGCATTCTTCGTGACCTCCACAGCTTCGGCTTGAGAGGTCACATGCCGATCTTCATCTCCAACTTCTTATCGACACGCACTTTTCGTGTCCGTGTCGGTAACACTCTGTCGCGGCCGTACCCCCAAGAACAGGGGGTGCCACAAGGCTGCGTTCTGAGTGTTACGCTTTTCGCTGTCAAGATTAATTCTATAACTAGACAACTTCCTCCATCAGTAGGCAATGCCCTCTATGTTGACGACTTTAGCATCTTTTGCTCTTCGTCCAGCATGAGGGTCATTGAAAGACAACTGCAAATTGCCCTGAACAATCTTTCGGTTTGGGCGACGGCAAACGGGTTTCGGTTCTCCCCACAGAAGACCGCTTGTGTGCACTTTTGCCACAAGCGTAATCTTCATCTGGATCCCGAGCTGCGGCTCAGGGGTAACATCATTCCAGTTGTGGCGGAGACCAAGTTTCTCGGTCTCATATTCGATCGGAAATTGACCTTTTTACCTCACATACGTCATCTCAGGTCCAAGTGCACGCGGGCATTTGAACATCGTCAAGGTCCTCTCCTCCCTCTCTTGGGGGGCGGACCGATGTTCTTTGCTCCGCCTGTACCGTGCACTTGTCCGATCGAAACTGGACTACGGATCCCAGGTGTACGACTCGGCCCGGGATTCGGTGGTGAAGGTGCTGGACCCCCTCCATCACCAGGCTCTCCGTGTTTGCACGGGAGCCTTCCGCACCTCACCGGTCCAGAGTCTTTACGTTGAGACCGACGAACCTTCTTTATCTCTTCGCCGTCAGCAGTTGTCCCTACAATATGCGTCTAAATTGCGATCCCTGCCTGGCCATCCCACTTGGGACTGCGTTTTCAGTCCGAAGTGGGAAATGCTTTACACTAATCGGCCGACTGCCATTCGTCCTTTTGGTTTGCGTGTCCGAGGCTACCTCAGAGACATCAACACCAGTCTCGATAGCGTTGCACAGTCGACAGCTGAGCCACTTCCACCTTGGCTCGCTGTTTCCCCTTCCTGCGATTTTTCCCTGTGCAGGACGGGGAAGGCCTTTACACCCGACTGTGTGTACCGACAACTCTTTGCCAGCCATCGTGCTGAGCACCCGGACTTCTTGCCTGTCTTTACAGATGGCTCGAAGTCCGGCACTTCGGTGGGATCAGCCATGGTCTGCTGTGATGTAATCATTGCAGACCAGATCCCACTGCAGTGTTCCATCTTCACTGCAGAGTTGCACGCTATCAGCCTCGCCTTGGACCACGTGGCGACTAAGCATCATCGTCGGTGTGTGCTTTACACCGACTCGCTTAGCTCGCTACAGGCTTTGATCTCGGTGAGGCATCGGCCTCACCCTGTTCTTACTAAGATCCGCCAGCAGCTACATCGTCTGGCAGCCACCACCACCATCCATTTCTGTTGGGTGCCCGGTCACGTCGGTATCAGGGGCAATGACTTGGCAGATGCTGCTGCCAAGTCAGCTACGCCCCTGTCCGACTCTCCGTTGCCGGTTCCATATCTGGATTTCCGGCAGCGTTTTACCATCGAGCTCCGGGCACGGTGGCAGAGATCTTGGTCGGAACAGCTTACAAACAAGCTCTTTGAGATCAAACCTCTCATCAAACCATGGCAGTCTTGTTACCGCAGGAATCGCAAGGAGTAAGTTGTACTTGCTCGGCTCCGCTTAGGTCACTCGTATATTACTCATTCGTTTCTTCTTCGGGCGGACGACGTACCTAAGTGCGAGTTTTGTGACACCATTTTAACAATAAAACATATTTTAATTGAATGTCCCTGTTTTAACCTAGAACGTCGTTTGTATTTTAATTTTCACAATTTTACGTCCGAGCCACTTACACTCGGACATCTTTTATCTGATAGTACCATTTTATCTCCAATTTTTGCCTTTTTACAGTATACAGGATATTTTACCAGATTATAATTTTAATCATTTGTAATTTTTTCACCTTCTGCCTAGGTCATTTACACCTGGGCTAGTTTTATCCTTTGTCTCTACTGTATTTATTTATCTACACATTTGTTGTTTTACACTTTACTTTTTATTTCTGTTATATATATATATATCTTGTTGGTTTTATTTTTTTACCTTTTCCAGCATTTGTTTTTTAATTTTGGTTGAGGAGTATTTGTTTTTTAGCATATTTTTACCTGGTTTGGCGCATTATAGCCTCAGTAGCTCATGCGCCATAAAACTCCAAACAACCAACCAACCAATCAGCATTATTATTTTGAAGCAATTTCAAGGACAGTGACTTTGTCCCATTGGGGATTTCAATATTTGTATTGTAATAATTTCTCAAGTAGATGGTAGAAACGCAAACTGATGAATTGCCCTAGTATTTGGGTTCTTTTCAATGACTTAATTCTCTAGTGAATTTCTCAGTTATTTTGGGAGTTGAGGTACAGATACTGATAATGTGACAGAATAGATATTACTTATGGAACTTTTAAAACTCTGTAGAGGTTGTGGAAAAGTAAGTGTATTTAATGTATCTTATTTATGTACAAACGTTTGAAGTAGTGATTCTGAAGTGCATCCACTAGACAATATAAGTGTGGTCACCAGAAAATTTGAATAATTCAAATTCATACCTTTATATGTTATACACAATTTCTGGTGATCTATATCCTGGAAAATTTCACAAATTCTGCAATATTTGCATAAAATATGCCAAATTGGGAACTTTTTTAAAATCTGTTAGTTTCAACGAAAATTTCCTCAGGATTTAAAATTTATATTTTGTCAAAAATCTACATGACAATTTTAAAACGCCTATTAAAAGCTTTTAGAATTAAAATCAAATAAAGACATATGGAATTCAGTAAGATTCAATAAAAATTTAATACTTTTTTTTTAATGCTCTCAGAATATAACAGTTGTCATTCAATTGTGATGTCTTTTGTGATTAGATACTAATATGTACATTTATATGTTGGAGACGATAGATTTAAACCATCCATATACTCTAAGTTTTCAACATAATTTACGTTTTCATCGTGATTAAATTTTGTAATTTTTTAGAAGTAGTTTGCTTTCTTAGATTATAATATTTGTCGATAAAATTTTAATATAAAATGAATTTTTGAAAATGACCACAGTTTATCAGATTACTTAAATATTATATACTTTTTTTTTCTATACAACATTATGATAAGTTATCTTCTACTGTCATTTGACATTTAATCACACATTGAGCGAGTATAGCTTATATTTTTAGTCTATATATTTGCTTATTTTTATAGTTTTGTAAATTTCAATGAAATTTAAATGGGTATATAATAAAATCAATATTTTTATATTAAAATTCCCATTTTAAATATATAAAAATGGAAATTTTTCATCAAATTTCGGAAATTTTTAGCACTGGACCAAAGACCTGCATAAACTGTAAGGCTCCTATGCTTTATATTTGATGACTAATTATGTATTAAAAAATAAAAGTTACTATATTCTAGGAGGAAAAAGTTTTTTTTTTTCTATTATGAATTTATCTTAATAAAGTGTGCATATATACTTATGCATTTTATTTTTTTCTTAAAAATACCCCCCCCCCTTCCCCCCGGTCAAGTTTATTTTTAAAATTTCTATAGTGACTAATGGCCAGTAATGAGGCTACAAGAAAATATCACTTGAGAACCACTGATCTAAAGACTAGAAAGGGCCGGCCATATTAGTCTATTTTTAAAGTTTACCATTGTAGTGAAATTTTTTTTAGGCAACAATAGCATGAAAATTAATTCTAATTGTTTATGCAGTATCATGGACATTGGGTGGTTCATATAATTAACGATGAGATGAGACTCTTCAACTACCTTTGAGCAACATCTTGTAGAGGGAGAAGTTTTATTAGTTTGGCCATGTTGCTTGCCGCAGAAATGTAGATTAGTGAATGGAGTTATTAACACAGCCTAAATATTAAATTTATTTTAAAGTCTGAAGGCGTTGATAAAAAGGAGAGGGACCTAGAATGTGGTGGATAGATAATGTCAAATTGGATCATGTTAGAATTGGCTTGCAACAGCCAACTGCAACAGCAATAGATCAGGATAGCATATACAGAGAACTAAGTTGAGTATCTAGTTTGATATCTGTAGCTCATGGTTACTTGAGAATTATGAGTAGGTAGGTGGATTCAATTTTATAAATCTATATTTCTGTATGCACTATATTAAAATTTTTGCTTTGAAAAAAAAAGTGTGTAGGACCATCATAAAAAATTGAATCACGATGTTATTAATGATAATAATTAATTTTTAGTCTTTAATATTAACTGAAATGTTCGCTTTAAATACAAAGGTAATAACATGGTGGTTTTTTTTTTTTAATGTTTAAAAATACACTTATGGGTGCAAGAATTGCAACACCATGAAGCAAGCCTTGACCCTCAGTGAAACTGAGCAGAGTGGGAGAGCATATTGCAAGGTGGTAATGATTGCCCATTTTATAAATCGTAATCATCTGTGTTATCTAATCAGGGTTGTTTACTATAACAGGTTACGTGGGCCCTTTGCCATCTGGGGACCATATTGTAGAATCTCTGTCAGTGTTCTTCCTTGGCTGAACTGGATGCCTAAAATGGAGGCAATGGGAGGGGGGGAGGCACTAGTGGCTGAAGATAATGGTGGCAGAGACTTTGTGTCAAACAGTAGTGTCCACATTTTGAAACAAATGTGAGCACGACAAGACACCATAATGTCATTGATGTATTGTTGAGCTGTCAAAGTTCCCTGGACAAATACTAAAGATATTCTGGAGTAGTAACTGATGGCACATCAGAAAACTGGCTGTTCAGGCACTGTGACACTGCCAGATCCTGCTGCTAGCCACAGCGATGCCAAACCCAGATGTGATCCTCATCTGCACCAAAACAGAAGTGACTCGTCCAAGAAGACTGTGGTTCCACAACAGACTGACGACTCCCCACGGCACATGCTGGATGCACCACAGATGACATGACTGGTGATGATTAGCAGTCGGAGGCAACCTGTACATGTCTGTCATTCAAACATTGTTGGATGGTCTGTGTGGACATTGGTGCATCCATTACAGGCACCACATTGCACTGGATTGCTGTAAATGTCTCACAGGGTTGGAGGTTTCTTGTCAGTAGATGAGGCAATCTTCTCATGATGTATGTCTGCCAAAGCATGTGAAGTGGTGCCTGTCCTTATCCACTGCTCCAGTGTTGCAGTGCTCACTATGTAACTGAGATAGTTTGCTATATGATGGGCAGGCCAACCTGCCTTGTGCATCCCCATGATATGATCACATTTGAACTGTCCTAGCTGCTGATAACTCTTCCATTTGTTGCCTTGGAATAACTGAAACATGTACACCAGTTTAACTCCACTCATTTATTTGCGGTCTGCTTTGGGGGCTATTATTGGGGTTTTGAGGCCAACAATGCTGACTTGTATTTCTGGTTTCGTGTAGTGTCATACTGTCTTCACTAGATTCATTTGCTTAGGACCTCTGATATTGCATGTAGTAATGATTTGGTGTCATTGCATTCATTCTTTATGGGTGTTGAAATTTTTGTGTCCGTAAGTGTAAATTAAAATAAGCAGTAAATAATAATAAAGCTTTACTAATTTTTTTACATTTATGTTAAAATGCATTATTTGTCTTATTGTCTAGAGAAGAAACGGAAATAATTGAAGGTGAAGTTGTTGAGATACAGATTGATCGCCCAGCTACTGGCACTGTAAGTAATTTTGTGGCAGAAATTTTTATTTGAAAGCAAAAATAACATTAAAATAGAGAGATTAATAATTTGCTCTAAAAGTGTACCATATCTGAATTATCGTTGTTATGAAATGCAAATAACTATTTTTAAGTTGGCTGTTAATGCACACATAGAGCAGAGCCTTTTCTAAATTAATAACCAAGGTGCACGAATCTGAAGAGACATGGATTGGGTCCCACAAATTGACAAAATTGGCAAACTCAAATTATTTATATGCTTACATAATTACACGCAGTTGTAAGATACAGAAATATCTAGTCAGACTGCATTTTAGTTTTAGAACTTGTCAATATCTGTATTGGTCACTGCAGCCCATTTCTAATAAGATTCTCTTTGGCATTATCCACATTAGTTATTTTATTTGGTATTCATTGTTGGGTGTTTCTACTTCACATTCCTTTTAATGTTGGCAGATGGGGAGAATTTCTTTGACAGTGATTGAAACAAACTAAACTAGATGACTAGATATGTACAGTAATACCCTCACCAATCACTGGTTTGCTGTTCATAATTTCAACTATTTGCAGAAAATTGAAGCTTCATTTGATTATGGGTCAGAAATTTTCCATTTGTGGGTCTACCAAGACATTGCTGTAGAAAATAGTCCTTTGATAAATTCTTAACTAATTTAAAATTATCACTGGAATTTTCTCTGCTTTTACAATTAACTGAAATGTACAGTTTTTAAAAAAATTCTTAAAGTGTTGTGATAAACCCAACTCTGCATTTCTGGTCAGAATATATTATCTTCCAGAAGAAAGTAGCTGGACTTGAAAATATTATCCTGCAGTTAGTTACATACCAAATGGAAGATCATTTAATTCTGGAAACAAAATAGACTTAAGTAGCATTAAATATGAATTTCTAATTAAAAAAAAAAGTTTACTAGCTTTGGACTTGAAGGTACCAGCTTTTAAAACATTGAATGACTGACTATAGACATTCAGAAAAGAAAGTTGAAAAGTCTTGTTCTTCATTTGAAAATGACCAACAAGCATTACATATTTTGCTATGCTTTCTTAATAAGGAATTTTATAACATGCCTTGAAATTATTTTAATTTGTTATAGAAGGAAATAAAATTTAATAAATGACAATGCAGATCTGAACTTGTTCAATCCATATTATAATAATTAGCATTTCCAATTGTGAATTTCTCTGAACTTCAATGTACTCCCTGCCAAGTTTCTTGCAGTCTTAGACAATTTTTAGATTTTTTAATTTTTATTTTCCTCTATCACTCTAAAAGTGTAAACTAAAATGTATTGATAGTGCAATCAGTTACTGAATTTGTATTCACTTGAAGGGCACCAACAATCTTGTTGAGTTGGTAAGACAACACCGCATGTTCCTTTGAAATAAATATAAATCTTTATAATAACAATGGAGTAAAAGGAATTCTGTTAGTGAAGAAGCAAGACTAATTCTGTCATTCGACTAGGGAGCAATTGGGAAATTTTGCAGTGCTCCATAACAGGACACAGTGCAATGTTTTCTTACTTTCACCTCTGTTTAGGGGAGAACTGTTTAAGATATTTATGTAACAATATACTTGCTTATTAGCAATATTTATCATCTCTTTTCAGGGAGCAAAAGTAGGAAAACTGACGTTAAAGACCACAGAAATGGAAACCATTTATGATCTTGGCCAGAAAATGATAGAATCCTTAACGAAAGAAAAGGTTCAGGCTGGGTAAGTAGAGTTGTTAGGAAAACCAATTTTAGTATTTTGAAAGTATGACAAAGATGAACATGCATTTATTAAATGTAACTAATAATGGGCAGGTTATAAAAAATGTAACTGGTCAACTTTGTGTTATATGTTAGTGCATCAGTATATGGAATTGCTCTCTGGCAGAGGGTTGGGGGTTAGCTCAGTTGGTAGCATGCCAGTGCTGTAATCTGCAGTTCCCGGTTTGAGTTTCAACTAAACTAGCATTGAGAATTAGCTCCACTAAATTTCCACCTGTCCTCCATCAGAAAGGGGACACTGTTGTGCGTGGAAAGGCTCTTATCTATCGGATAAGATGTTCAGTCATGGTGCCATCTGCAGGAGAGTCATACTCTGCATGTTAAAGAACATTTGATGGGAGGCTTTTATCAATCACCTAATATGTGTTCAGTGGTGCCCTTCTCCAACCTTTTCTTAGCCCTTGGGTTCCTTGTGACTTGGTCATTTAGCCAAACAACCCAACTCCTACGCAAGAGAGCCATATCATGCACATTATGGAGTGCATCGAAAAAGTTTTTGAAGTGTTTACATTTGCACTTGTTTTAAGAGATAATTGAAAAAAAAAAAAACTTTTTCAGTTTGAGAGACCTTGCTATGCGCCCAGCTGCCTTCGGGCGGTGTGATGTTCTGACGAAGTCTCCTCGTGCGACCGTAGGAAAGAAGCGCCGTCCCATGGCCGAGTGGTTAGCACGCTTGGCTACTGATCTAAGGGACCTGGGTTCGAGCCCCGGGTAAGGCATGGATGTATGTGTCGTTTTTCTGCTGAGGTCCTGCCATCCTCTCGGATCTCCTACTGTGGCATATAAACTGACATGCTCCTGTCAGACCTCTGTGGCAAGTAGCTGCTTGAGGGGGTATTTATTTTTTTATTATTTTAATGAAATATAATTCAAAATTTTCATAACCTTAGGTAGTTTTAATTTACATTGTTAGAGAGCACTATATAGAAAATACCAAACTTTTAACAAATATTGCAAGGGATCAGTTTATTGTAGAAATTTGAATTTTTGTGGTTGTATCAAGAGATATTCCACTGACAGCAACAGTCTATTCCCCCCCCCCCCCCACTTCTCATAGGAGTGTAGGAGAAGTAACTTTTCTATGAAATTAAAGATTTTTATTTGTTTTATAAGTACTAATAGCCGTCCCGTGGTCGAGTGGTTAGCACACTTGGCTACTGATTTACGGGACCTGGGTTCGAGCCCCGGGTTAAGGCATGGATGTAAGTGTCGTTTTTCTGCTGAGGTCCTGCCATCCTCTCAGACCTTCTACTATGGCATATAAACTGACAGGCTCCTGTCAGACCTCTGTGGCAAGCAGCTGCTTGAGGGGGTATATATATATATAATAAAATACTAGTGTTTGCATTTTCTCAATCGCCCATTAGTTCAAATTAAAACTTAAAGGGTGCAAAATTTGGTATACAAAAAAATTTCATTCTCTTTGAAAATGAGATTCTTGTATTTGCCAGATTCCATATGTGTTCTGGTTTGAATGAAAAACCTCAAACTTTGTTATGCAAAAAAATAGCAATCTGATATATGGTCGTTTTACTAAACTTGGGTCTTACTACACTATAGGAACAGTAAATGGCATAGAAGAGTGTTCTTTGACCACTATACTGCTTGATTAGCACAACAAACTAGCCTAACTTTTATCCTAATTTCCCATTTTATTTTTGGTTCTTTTCAAAAACTTTAGCCGCTTTTTTTTTTTACGCCTCAAATCGGCTATCAGAAATTCATTTTTAAGAAGAGAGCACCTGGTGTCAATTTTCTTCGACATCGAAAAAGCGTACAACACGGCTTGGAGATTCGGCATTCTTTGTGACCTCCACAGCTTCGGCTTGAGAGGTCACATGCCGATCTTCATCTCCAACTTCTTATCGACATTTTCTTTTCGTGTCCGTGTCGGTAACACTCTCTCGCGGCCATACCCCCAAGAACAGGGGGTGCCACAAGGCTGCGTTCTGAGTGTTACGCTTTTCGCTGTCAAGATTAATTCTATAACTAGACAACTTCCTCCATCAGTAGGCAATGCCCTCTATGTTGATGACTTTAGCATCTTTTGCTCATCGTCCAGCATGAGGGTCATTGAAAGACAACTGCAAATTGCCCTGAACAATCTTTCGGTTTGGGCGACGGCAAACGGGTTTTGGTTCTCCCCACAGAAGACCGCTTGTGTGCACTTTTGCCAGAAGCGTAATCTTCACCTGGATCCCGAGTTCTTTGCTCCGCCTGTACCGTGCACTTGTCCGATCGAAACTGGACTACGGATCCCAGGTGTATGACTCGGCACGGGATTCGGTGGTGAAGGTGCTGGACCCCCTCCATCATCAGGCCTTCCGTGTTTGCACGGGAGCCTTCCGCACCTCACCTGTCCAGAGTCTTTACGTTGAGACCGACGAACCATCTTTATCTCTTCGCCGTCAGCAGTTGTCCCTACAATATGCTTCTAAATTGCGATCCCTGCCTGGCCATCCCACTTGGGACTGCATTTTCAGTCCGAAGTGGGAAATGCTTTACAATAATCGGCCGACTGCCATTCGTCCTTTTGGTTTGCGAGTCCAAGGCTACCTCAGAGACATCAACACCAGTCTCGATAGCGTTGCACAGTCGACAGCTGAGCCACTTCCACCATGGCTCGCTGTTTCCCCTACCTGCAATTTTTCCCTGTGCAGGACGGGGAAGGCCTTTGCACCCGACTGTGTGTACCTGCAACTCTTTGCCAGCCATCGTGCTGAGCACCCGGACTTCTTGCCTGTCTTTACAGATGGCTCGAAGTCCGGCACTTCAGTGGGATCGGCCATGGTCTGCTGTGATGTAATCATTGCAGACCAGATCCCACTGCAGTGTTCCATCTTCACTGCAGAGTTGCACGCTATCAGCCTCGCCTTGGACCACGTGGCGACTAAGCATCATCGTCGGTGTGTGCTTTACACCGACTCGCTTAGCTCGCTACAGGCTTTGATCTCGGTGAGGCATCAGCCTCACCCAGTTCTTACTAAGATCCGCCAGCAACTATATCGTCTGGCAGCCACCACCACCATCCATTTCTGTTGGGTGCCCGGTCACGTCGGGATTAGGGGCAATGACTTGGCAGATGCTGCTGCCAAGTCAGCCACGCCCCTGTCCGACTCTCCGTTGCCGGTTCCCTATCTGGATTTCCGGCAGCGTTTTACCACCGAGCTCCGGGCACAGTGGCAGAGATCTTGGTCGGAACAGCTTACGAACAAGCTCTTTGAGATCAAGCCTATCATCAAACCATGGCAGTCTTGTTACCGCAGGAATCGCAAGGAGGAAGTTGTACTTGCTCGGCTCCGCTTAGGTCACTCGTATATTACTCATTCGTTTCTTCTACGGGTGGACGACGTACCTAAGTGCGAGTTTTGTGACACCATTTTAACAATCAAACATATTTTAATTGAATGTCCATGTTTTAACCTTGACCGTCGTTTGTATTTTACTTTTCACAAATTTACGTCCGAGCCACTTACACTCGGACATCTTTTAACTGATCATTGCTTTTTACCTCCAATTTTTGCCTTTTTGAAGTTTAAAGGTTATTTTAACAGGTTATGATTTTATGGATTTGTTATTTATTCATCATCTGACCTAGGTCATTTACACCTGGGTTAGTTTTATCCATTGTATATACTGTATATATATATATATATAAATATTTGTTCTTTTACAGTAATTTTTATCACTGTTTTTTGTTATATATTTTTGTTGGTTTTGTCTTTACTTGTTTTACACTTGTTGTTGTTTTTGTATTGTATTTTATCACCTTTAGATGTTGCTTTTAACATTGGTTGTAGGTTTACACGATTTTTAATATCTTATTTACTACTTGTCTTTGTCTGGCGCATTATGGCCTTAGTTGCCAATGCGCCAATAAACCTAAAACAACCAAAACAACCAACTTGACAGAAGGCTTTCAGCTGACTGTAACAGCTGTCTAATGGATCTTTTAGTAGGCATCCTACCGAAGATGTAATCGCAAAATGCATTTTGGACTATAGCAGAACACATACATCCAGCAGCAAAATGATAATGCCCAAAATATTTTATCTAAATACCTTAAAATACTACAATAAGCATTAATTTCAATAAAAAGAAATTTAAAGTGTATTCTAATACATTATCTGATATCTGCATAAGCTCCAATAACTAGCCACTAGTCTAGTCTTGTCAGAATTGATAGTGCAAAGTCAGGAAATGGGTAAGATAATAGGTAAGGTAGTTGTCAGGTAATGTAGAACAGTTCTGTGCACCGATTTTATAATATCAAAAATATCAAAGCTACTGACCCTTTTTTTTTGGTTAGCAGTATCGGTGCACCTAAAATTAAGCATTGAACTGTAAAAACATCAAATACCTAACAACTTGCCTTGCATGACATTTACCTTGACCTACAAACCTTGTATATTGTTATCTCTTACAGAGAATTTCATTCAGTAGATATAGAAACGTGCATTCTATGTGAAAAATATCTCTACCTGAAATATAGACAAATACATCTTGAATGCTATTTTGGCACCCATTTTGTTCCTGATATGATCAGATCCTGATATGCTATTGTTTTGATATGCTGATACAGATCCTGATATGCTATTGTTGCCGTTAATGTTTTATTAAATTTTGATATGTACACAGATTTTTATTACATTGTACCTGTTAAGAGACTCCCACTGAGCTGATTTCACAGCAAAAGAATGCCACCTAAGAGAAACAACCTGGTCAATAGTATTTTTTTAATTACATAATAGTTTCAGCTTGTTTTAAATATTTATATATCATTCTGAATTTAAGTTGCAGATGCTCACATTAATATTAAAACCCAATTTTTTTTTTCTTTTTTCAGAGATATAATTACTATTGACAAAGCAACAGGAAAAATAACAAAGTTGGGACGCTCATTTACCCGAGCAAGAGATTATGATGCCATGGGTCCACATACAAAATTTGTCCAATGTCCTGAAGGAGAATTGCAGAAAAGAAAGGAAGTTGTGCATACTGTAACTTTGCATGAAATAGATGTGATAAATAGTAGGACCCAAGGATTTTTAGCTCTCTTTTCTGGTATGTCGTTCATTACTATAGTTAAGATTAAGGTGTTTTTTCTTTAAAGCTTGCATCATATTAATTATTAGTTATAGAACTTTCGAGGTACGATATCTAGTACAACATTCTTCTGGATGCAAGAGTTTTCCACATAAAATGTGCAATAGCGATTGTAAAAATACTAGTTTCTTTCAAAAACTGAATTTTTGAGGTTGGGGGGGGGGGACAAATATTTATTTTGTACTGAAAGCAGATCTTTCTGATGTTTTTTTATCACATTATATAAGGCAATTTTCATTTGGGGGAAAAAATCTGACCTTATGATTTTTGTTTGACAAAGAGTTTTCTTTTTTAAAGCAATGATTAAATAATTCTTTTTAATAAAAAATGCAACTGGAGCTATTGAAAAATGTTTTTCCTTTGCCACTATTACTTCTGTTGCTTAGCTCTCTGTTTATATCTTCACTCTATACTATCACCAACATTGGATAGTAGACCTCAACAGTTTTGGGCTTTTCCCATATCCCAGAATTAAAAAGTCCATCTCCTGTAGTAAGTGGAAATTAAATCTAAGATCGAGTTTAACCAGTTGTATAACATTCTGTTGCCTGTTTTCTGAAAGAGTAAAGATGTAGTAGAGGATAGTACTAGTGGTATTTATGATGTATAATAAACAAATTTTAATAAAGTTGCATTTTTTTCATATTTATTTATAATTACATAGCCATTGCTTTTTTCCAGCAATAACTCCATTTGCCACAACTGCAACAAAATTCTTTGGAGTCAAAAAGGTTTTTTGGTTTAAGTTTCATACACTCCCTGCTGGGCAATTCTGATGACTTACCTAAAACATGCAGTATTGTGATTATTAGTAATATTTTGATTCCATTTTGGTGATTTTACTAATTTATTCCCTTTGTGGCTTTTTTTATAATGCAGCAAACGGATTCATATGAAATGAGAATTCATAACTGTATGTTTTAATATTTATTGCAAAATAATTATAAAAATTCATTATTCTACTTGCTCTTGCCAGATGATAATGGTTGCCATTTTCATCGCTTGTTATTTTTCAAACAATAATGATGTGGAATATGCATTGTTTGTGTTTAAAATGTTTTCGAATAAACTTGTTGATATTTAATTTTGTAGTTATTAATTTTGTTTTATATGAATCTGTTGGTCGTCTCTGTGTGTGTGTGTGTGTGTAAGTCGCCAAAAAATAAGGTCATGGAGGAAGTAAATCAGAACCAAAATATCATTCATGATCTCATTGCTGCAGGTTCTCAGAAAATCGCCAACGTTGATCAGTAAGGTGTCATAGTAAGAGGTATCGATTCTGCTGAATCTACTCCATATGTAAATTTATTATATTCAGTAATGCTCTCTAGCTTTATATACTTGTATCAGGACTCCTCTGTTTACTGATCCTGATGTGCTGGGCACATAGTGAAGGTAATGATTTGATTACTCTTCCATGCCCAGCATTGTCTTTTGACAAACATCTACTATTTCTAATCATTCTACACATCCCTATGTTTATATCCAGAAGGAGTTAGTAAAAAGTCATCTGATCAAACACAATAATGACAATAGTAACAGTATTGCTTAATTGAGATTACTGAAAATTTCATTCTCTCACAATCTGGATAGAATTCCTATATTTGAATAGCAAATTCAAAATGTTAAAATTTTTTATAAATTTCTAAATGGAGCTTTACATTAGCACACTAGAACAAATTGATTAATGTAAATTAAGTAAGAGGATGCTAGGTGGTTTTAGGGATGGCTCAGTCGGTAGTGTCCAGGCTCGTAATCTGTAGTTCCCAGGTTTGAGTCCCAGCTGGGTCAGCGTTGAGATTTATCTCTGCAAAATTCCCCGCCCTGCCCACGGTCAGTAGGGGACACCGATGGGCTTGGAAAAGCCGCCGTCCGTCGGATGGGACGTTAAGCCGTGGCCCCGTGTGCGGGAGAGCCATACCCTGTGCACGTGAAAGAACATGCTGGATGGCCTTGACGGGAGGCTACTATCTGTCTCCCAACAGCTGTTCCAGTGGGTCCCCTCCCCCAACCTTCCCTGAGCCTTCGGGGTCCATGTGACCTGGCCATTTAGCCCATGGTGTGCAAAAAAAGTGCCGCTCAGAGGTAAAACAACCCAACTAGGTGGTTATATGCATTAGAAAATCTTTTGTTATTCATTGAATCGTAATAATTACTTTTGTGCAAGAATAAAAATCAAAGGATTTCTATTATGAATGAAAGGTCAATAACAATTTTAAATTATAGTTTGTTTTTTTTTGTATTTGTTTTAAAGGTTCTGGTGGCACATATTTTAAGTAATTTCGTGCAGTTTTGTTTAAAAGAATCCAAATGAACTGGAGAAGCTTTTTTACTAGAATCAAGAAGTTTGAATAAGGGAAAGTAATTCTAAAATATTATGGAATCGGTTTTTAATAAGTAACAAATTAAAATATTTAGTTTTTCTTCAAAATTTTGTCAAATTCTGTTTGCTGAGATACAGAACATCAAACAGTTTAACTTTAAAAAAAGCTTAATTGTGAAGGAAATTCTAGTTATGATGGGTGAAAGTATTGAAAAAAATAAGTGTTAGATATCGCAAAATAAAACATTTGGTATAACTTGCACTCATATTTTGATTGTGACCTCCATCAGAATCCCCCTGCCACATAAGCTAACTGCACAGGAATGAATATATTTTCTTCTTTCATGTTATTTTCTGCTTCCTATATACCTCCTCAATTTTTTTGCTCAGAAGTTTTTTTGGCACATAAGTTGATCCTTTGTCCTCTGTACTTTGCTGGACTGATTGTCACTTCATAAATTCCAGCTCTGTTTTTGGGAGTGGGTTGGCTCAGTTGGTAGCACACCAGGGTCTTAATATGCAGTTCCCAGGTTTAGTACCAGCTGAGCCATCCTCCTCCTCCTCAAGTCTAATTTTAGTCTTTAGGTGTATACGCCTATTTCTCCACACTCTCCATAGATTCTTAAAAGTCCCGGCAGCAATCCCTATTCGTCTGTTAATCTCGTGCCGCACATCACCAGCATCTGTTACATAGCTACCAAGGTAATTAAACTGCGAAACCTGCTCAAGACTGCAACCATTCAGATTAACTGAATCACAGCCTGCCTGAAAAAATTTCATCTCTTTAGGTTTAGTTTTCTCTCTGTTTATAACCAATCTACTACCAGTCTCGTCAACAGCTCTAATGAAAGAGTTCATCTCATCAACATCATTTGTCAAAAGGGCTAAATCATCAGCATAATCTAAATCGGAAATTTTCTTATCTCCAGACCATTAAAGGCCAAAATCTTTCCCTTGCAGTGAATTTTGCATAACATAAACAATAACCAAACTAAAGAGAAAAGGAGACAAAATGCACCCTTGTCGAACACCAGAAGTAATGCTAAACCAATTGCTACAAGACTTGCCAACTCTCGCACACGACTCAGTTAACATAGTGTTATTATAGAGAGCTTTCATTAACTTGTCTGGTATGCCATATGATCTCGCATTCAACCACAAATTATGACGATCAACAGAGTCGAAAGCCTTTTTGAAATCAACAAAGCTAGCAACCAAAGGTTTCTGAAACTCTAAACATTTCTCAAGAATCTGCCTAAGTGAAAATATCTGATCCACACATCCTCTACCACTTCTGAATCCACATTGCTCATCATGCAATTGACTGTCAAGCAGATTCTTAATTCTATTAAGCACAATCATGGAAAGAACTTTCCCTGGAACAGAGAGTAGGCTGATACCCTTATAGTTATCACAAGAACTGCGATCACCTTTTTTGAAAATGGGGATAATAATAGCTCTGGTAAAATCCTTAGGAACCATGCCTTTATCGTAAAAGATATTCAAAATTTCAGTCATCCAAGTAGTAACAAACATTCCCAGCTCTAAGCATTTCCGTAGTAATTTCATCTACACCTGGGGATTTATGAAGTTTAAGTTTAGAAACAGCCAAAATAACTTCGGATTGTGTTATAGGGCCAACATTAAAGCCACCAATGCATCCATCATCATTGCAAACAATGGGAGTAGAACTAACTACATTGTTTAGAACATCACTGAAATGCTCAGCCCACCTAGTCATGACAGAATCCTCATCTTCTATAACCTTACCTTGTTTATCCTTCAATTCCTGTATACCTATCCATTTTCTACCACACAAAACATTAACTATCTGGTACAGCTCTCTGGTGCTGTCTAACTGCTTCTTCGGCTTTGTCAGTCAAGCCAAAGATTCTTAGCAGCAGCTAACTGATCCTTTACATGTTTATTAAGCTTTCTATTAGGACTAGTAGGGTATTGATTAAGGACATCCCTGCATTCTTTCTTTCTGAAATAAGCTCAAGTGCCTTATCACTCAAATAATTCTGCCTCTGCTCCTTTTTCCCTAAAAGAGTACTGTTAGTTTCCAAAAAAGCCTGTTTAAAATGGTCCCATTATTCCTCAACTTCAGTAGTAAGAAAACCATGACTGTCATAATGATTAAGTAACCTATCGTGGTAAGCTTTAGCTATAACTGGGTTTTTCAGAGTTTCAGTATTAAAGGTAAAATTTTTAACCCTAACACAACACTTTTTAAGTTGCAAGACACTTTTTACAAGGTAATGGTCAGATCAAATTTCAGCTCCCCTATATGCCCTGGTATTCCTCACAGAACTAGCCCATTTGCTGTTAATTAATATATAATCAATCGTATTCTTATGCAACCCATCTGGTGAAACCCATATGTACTTATGTATGTTGTGGTGTTTATAATAAGTGTTAGTTATTCTGAATCCATTGAGTTTACTTACCTGTAGGAGATGTTGCCCATTGCCATTGGCAGCTACCAATACCAAAAGGGCCTATTACTCCTCCCCAAAGGTCAGAGTCGGTACCAACTTTGGCATTGAAGTCACCAAGAACAAGGGTAATATCTCCTTTCTTGACAGAATTCAAAATATCCTGAAGTTGTTCATAAAACCTATCCTTCTCATCCTCATCGGCATCCTCAGTGGGGGCATAACAGCAGATAACATTCAGGTCTTTAACGCTTGTCTGAAATTTTGCTGTAAGAAACCTTTCACTCATATACTAGAAGAGTATCACTAGCGTGTCTGCTGAGAAGCAGACCCACGCCTTGGTGATGCTTATTGTTGTCCCTCCCTGAAAAGAGAAATTTAAGATTATTTTTAGGAATCTGACCTTTATCTGTCCATCTGGTCTCTTGCAAGCTGAGAATATCTAAATTATAATGATGGAATTCTTGTGTGAGGACATCAAGAGAAAAAGCTCTGTGCAGAGTCCTCACATTCCAACTACTTATGGAGAGAAAATGGTTAGTGGGATGTTTAAAGAAACTGTTTATGGAGAAAGGGAATGCCGACAATATCAAACAGCCCCCTAATCACAGACATGGGGCAAAGACCTGTTCACCCACCACTAAAGGCTGAAGCATCTACACTGGAAGACTTCCCCCAATGTAGAATTTGACGTTGCTAGTAGAAACAAAGAGTTCAGGTGCCTGCGATGACATCTGCTCGTGATTATCCACCAGCTGATAAACATATCCTATGAATCTATTCACTTTTGGCTGTCAACCCACAAAGAAACAGAAACACAGTGGAAGATTTTCCCTCCACAGAAGCCCACCAGTGCAGCAAAATCGGGATCCATAATCAAGCTCAGAGCCGTAATTCCATTCAGGTTGGTATATATGGTCAGCACCAGGACCCTGTGTGATTGACCACTCCTCAGCAGGGTAGAGAAAAGTAGCCATAGATGTCCAGATCAGTAGGCCACACTAATCTGGCAGCCCTCCCCTTCCATTCACTTCCACAAGAGAGTATATCTTTTGAAAGTTACTAACGGTCCGCACCACAAGAAGGTGGGGTCGGACATTAGGTGCAAGCCTGGATGATTCTATGCATCATCACAGGGGATTGATGCATAGCTCTCCTTCCAGTGACTACCTATTTACCATTTACAGATCTTTTGTCTTTTAGGTGAGACATTAAGTTGTAGCCCCATGTGTGGGAAAACCATACTCTGTGCGCATTGAAGAACACACTGGATGGCCTTGACGTGTGGTTACAATCTCCCAACAGCTGTCCAGTGGGTCCCCCCCCCCCAACCTTCTCTGAGCCCTCGGGGGGTTTCTTGTAACCTGGCCATTTAGTCCATTATGTGCCAAAAAAAGCTCCTCAGGGTTAAAATAATCCAACCCAGCTCTGTTTGCTTTCTGTAATTGTTGATGCAATTGTAGCGACAATGTGTTCTTTGGACATTGATGCCAGATAGTGAAGTTGAAAGAATCATTGTTTAGTGTATCTGGAGACATTAAATAAAAATAAATAAATACCCCCTCAAGCAGCTGCTTGCCATAGAGGTCTGAGAGGATGGCAGGACCTCAGCAGAAAAACGACAAGCAGCCATGCCTTTCCCGGGGCTCGAACCCAGGTCCCTAAAATCAGTAGCCAAGCGCGCTAACCACTCGGCCATGGTGGTTATATCAGGCACTCGTAAGTAGGTATGATCCTTGTTTGAACAAATATTAGGTAAACCAAATTATTAGGATAAACCAAATTTAAATAATGAAACTGAAATATTTATCCAATGCGAAACAAATATACACAAAGAAAATTGTGTAAACTATAAGTTACTTATGAATGTAAACTACCATATGTAGGAAAAACAGGAAGATCCTTTCAAAACAATAAAATCAGAGCAGTAATAAAAAAAAAAGAAGTAGGATTAGACAACACCTAGCCTTTAACAAAATATAAAACAGACTGGACAAACCTTGCAATCTGAAAGAGAACAAAGTTGTTTTACCTGAAAAATGCATTAAAAGTACTGATTCAAGAAACAGAGGGTGTAATTATTTAACTGTTCGTTTAAAGGTGCTGGTAGTTTTACTTTTCTCCCCCCCCCCCCCAATCCTTCATTGATTGATTCAAAGTCTTATTAATAGAAGCTAGCTGCAAAGATATGCATCAAAATAAAATGCATATAAAATATGCCACTCTTGGCATATTCCAAAATGTCTTTATCATGAAAATATTCAGATAGAAATGCCATCAGAATCTCCCTATCCATATGAGCTTGGAAAGTTTTTGAAATGAGACAAAGGCTGAAGTATTTTTAATTATTTAAAATAATCAAATGTTTCTTGTTATTGCATGCTTATTATGAAGAACCTTGTCAAATGCGATTCTTGCATTTTAAAATGCTGGGCGACAAAAAAATATTCTATGAAGGAGCTTTTCAACATTGCAAGAAATATTATTTTGCCTCTAGTGACACAAGTGAGAGTATAAATTTTAATGTAGAAAATGTTCATTAAACAAAGTTCCCAGAGAACAAACAGTGGAAAGTCACTTGAATATGTTCTGTTTATCAGATTAAACAGTTTTAAGATGCAAGTTACATAAATCAACACTTTTATATGTACTTATATTGAAGTTGTATGTAATAATATATATCACAACATGTTATTTATACTTAGAAATGTATTCATTGTGTAGTGTTTATATAATTGATTTTGAGGTATATCATTTCGATTATATAAACACTATACAATGAATATGCATATATGTCGCAGATATACTTAGAAATGCAATCAGTAGTTCTGCATACTCTGTAAAAGATCTAAATTTACTTTCCACTATGTTATGAGTATAGCTGTATTCTGTACGTTTTTGATTAGAAAATAAAATGGTTTTAACTAGTTTTTTATTTCAGTTCACAGAAATGAAAGTAAAATATCAATTTGGAACAAAAATGAAATATTTTTTTTTATTCCAGTAAAAAAATACCAAATATTTTTCATTTATAGTCACTGCTTCTGTAATTTAACAAACTGATAACACTAAATGATAGCTTTCAAAATATGATTACACCCGCCTCACAAAGAATTTTTTTTTTCAAAACCCACTTGTCCTACAGCAATAAATCAAATGTTTCTAAAACCTAGATGAAATGTACTGAAAATGATGTAAAAAAAACTAAAACCGCAAATTTTGTAAAAATTAAACAAATGACAATTGCAAACTTTTCATTATAGAAATCTGTAAATGCATAATTTGTTGACAATAAATAATTAAGATCATTGTTAAACTATATAACATAATTGTAATCATTATTTGTTTATGTATATTTTGCAGGTGATACAGGAGAAATCAAGGGAGAAGTTAGAGAACAAATCAATGCAAAAGTTGCTGAATGGAGAGAGGAAGGTAAAGCAGAAATTGTGCCTGGTGTGTTGTTCATAGATGAAGTACATATGTTAGACATTGAGTGCTTTTCTTTTCTGAATCGTGCAATGGAGAGTGACCTGGCACCAGTTCTCATCATGGCAACTAACCGAGGCATAACAAGAATACGTGGTACCAATTATCAGAGTCCTCATGGCATTCCTATAGACTTGCTGGACAGACTAGTTATAATTTCAACAGCACCATATGAAGAAAAAGAAATTAAACAGATTCTGAAAATTAGGTACTTTAAAGCTTACATTATTTAAAATGGTAATTTTTGAATGTGACAAAAATCTTTTAAATATGGCAAAAGAATAAATTCTTACTTGTGACATTACTTTAGTAACAAAAGTAACATATTTTTTTTATCTAATAGGTGTGAAGAAGAAGATGTTGAAATGAGTGATGATGCTCTTCTGGTCCTTACAAGGATTGGCATGGAAACCACACTTCGTTATGCCATTCAATTAATAACAACTGCAAATCTAGTTTGTCGGAAAAGAAAGGTATGCATGTAAGTTTTGTGATTGTTTTCCTCTGAATGTTATATATATATGTAAGGGTGCTTCAATAGAAACCTGTGTAGCCCATTGTTTGCAGGTATTGTCATTTCACAGCATTGAAACTGTTAATAGTAAAGAGCTGCCGGTGAATTGGGTGATGCATTGCAATCTGTGGTGGTGCATGCAATCATACATTGCATATGATTTCCATTTGATTCTCTGAAGAACTCAAGGGATATATATTCTGGTCAGAACTGAAGTGCAGCAGGTTGTGCAATTGCAATTGGTGTAACTAGCAACTAAAGGAATTACATGAAAATTAGATAATGTTTGGTGACTGTATGACTAGGGCAAATAGGTAATTAATAAATTCCATCAGACAGGTTTCTATTGAACTTCCAACATAAGAAAAACTAATGTGCTTTGTTTGTCCTAGATGCATATTTCAACTGTAAGTTATGCTAGTGGAAAGTAAATTTAGATCTTTTACAGAGTGCAGAAATATTGATTACACCATTTCAAAAATGCTTTCTTTGCACTTATGTTTTTCAGTATTCATTCATGATAGGTCTTAATTTTAAGATCGGAAAACATTTCATTAGTAATAGGAACCTATTTTATAATTTTTTTTTTTTAAATCTTTGTTTAGATGACAGTATTTTTACTAAACACTGAGAATTGTGGAGTACATTAATTTTAAAGGCAAGGAACTAATTTGCATGTAGATACACAAATCTAATATTATTTAATAAGTGAAAGTTAATAAAACAAAATTATTGAATAAAAATTATTCTGCTGGTCTATTGTATCCCTGGATAAAACTTGGTGTTAAACATAAATCATTAGAGTGGAAGAATTGAAATATGTGCATTGTCTTTTTTTTTGGTTTGGATTAACCTTGTACTTGGTGATATAGTTTATACACAAAGCACATTTAGGAAGAAAAGTTGCAGTATGATATCTATTCAACAGTGACGAGAATTACCAAAATTTCCATTTTGATATAAATTTATATTTGTTATTTAGGGTACAGAGGTGAACATCAGTGATGTGAAAAGAGTTTACTCCCTTTTCTTGGATGAGTCACGTTCAGCTCAGTTCTTGAAGGAATATCAGCAAGAATTTATGTTTAATGAGCTAGGTAAAGAATATTTTTAATAATTTATATCCATATATAAATATTTAAGTATTTTATTCTTGTACTGTTTCATCTTGTTATTCATGGCATCAGTGGGTATAGATTGCTATAATGCCATTCAATCATTTTTATTAAAGTGCCCCCTTTCCAAGAGTTTGAACCTTGTTACTCCCTGTTTTTTAATACTGTTAGTTGCCTAGTTTAAAAAATTGGCAACTTTGATTTTGTTCAGCAAAAATAGTTTTTAAATCCTAGTTATTTAGTTTACTAATGTGCATAACACCAATTGAAAATTCATTCTTAATTATAATTTAGTACTCTTTCTTAAAATTTATAAATATCAGGCTCTCAACATCAATTAAAAAAATTGCAATAGGTTTCTCTGGCACCAGAGAGTTTTGCATGCCCCTAAGAAAAGCCATGCATTTCCCTCCCCGACCCCACTCAGTGTGTGCTGTCAACTAATGGTATACGACTATCACTTCTTTCCCCCCCCCCATTGGTAACATTCATACATATGAGGGTCAGTTGGAAAATAAATTTGCAAGCATGTTCTCAAAAAAAAAAAGCTAATCATCTGACCACTTCATCATCTGTCCATATGTAGACATCAAAGATTTTTGTTTTAAAGGTAAAAATTCTTTTTGGATTCAATAGGTTATTGATGAAATATAATTCAAATTTTCCTGATCTTCCATTAGCTTTAATTGTATATTCCCTCTAATGGTAGAAAAAGTAGAAAATGGCAAAACTTTTAATGAATATTATGAATGATCTATTCTACAAAATTTAATTTTGGTGATAGTAAGGAAATTATTACTTCATTATCAATACACTATCTCTAGGGGATAGGTAAACCTTTTTGTTTAAAGAGATAATGAAATTTTTTGTGTTTTTTTTTAAGGACGTATATTTTCATTAGTTACACATCCATTAGTTTGAATTTCCACTGTTAGAAGGTGCTACATTTCTATAGTTCCCTGTAACACAGGAGCAGTTGAAAATGCTGAAACTTGAAACTAATATTGCAAATCGTATATTTATGCTAGAAATCTGAACTTTTGGTGGTAGAATGAGAAGGTTATGAAGTTTATATTAGCAGCAATGCTTTTCCCCCCTTACCACCTGGAATTTATTTTGTTATAAGAGATATAAAGGCAAAATCCTTTTTATGTTTGGACATGAACTAATAAAATTTTATTGTTTGCATTTCCCCAATCATTGATTAGGTTCAAACTCTCAATGTTAGGGGATGCTAAAAATGGAAAATGAAAACTACATTATCTTTGAAAACAAGCATCCCATATTCATTATAGGCAATATGTTATTCTCCTAGTTTGTTGCAGTCCCTAATATGAATGATGCAGGAAGAACTACCATCATCCTACTTTTTTTCAGCTGTCTCCACAGAGGTTGAGACACTTACCATGGGATAAGTTTTTCTGTTCCTTGTTGGCAGAAGTCTCTGTTCTTTTCACTTAACTATTATTTCAGTACTTTTTCCACATCATCACTTTGAAACCTGTGGCTTTCCAAAATGCGAATTTCATTTTCCACAAGTGTTCTGTTAGCAGTTCTTAGTGTCGTGGGTCTGTTGCTCCTTTCACAATCTTTAGTACCAATTCTTCTGCCAGGAAATTCTGCACACCATTATTCGACATTGCTAACTCATTACATTTTTACCATAAATATCCATGAATTTCTGCCAGCAACACATTTCTTGCATTCAAAAACAAAACTTGGGGTTTGTTTAATCACTATTACAATTGAGTTGCAATGTTCAACTGACTCATACACACAAATGGTAGATGGTTGATAAATTGACATGCAATGTTACCAACAGTGAGCAACAAACCCCTCTGACAGACTACAGTAAGTATAGGTCCTTTGATTATGAGATTATATTCCTTGTAAACTTACTTTCTGACCATCCTTATGTGTACAGACAGATGGCAGGGCACTCACATGATATATATATATATAAAACCTCTCGGCTGCTTTCCACAGAGGTCTGACAGGAGCCTGTTAATTCAATAGACCATAGAAAAGATCTGTGAGAAAGGCAAGACCTCGGCAGAAAGACCACACAAATATCCATGCCTTACCTGGGGTTTGAACGTTCCCATTGATCAATAGCCAAGTGCCCTAACCACTCATCCACCAAAATGACTGCATTTGGCCACTATAGCCTAATTCTAACAAGGTCTTGTTCTAACCACTCAGCCACCCATGGGTTATCCACTTTACTGCAGCTTTTAGGTACACTGCACTAAATAATCTCTGCAGAAGATGCTGCTCAAAGGTGGTTGCTCATTCCTTTGTCTAGCCTCATTACCACATACATGAATACATAGTTAAATTACCTAATACCCAATGTACTGCATAAGCATTTAGAATGAAAGGCATTAAGTTTTGTTATTTGTTCCCTCCATATGTTGAATGGGACATAAAGCTGTGGTCTTGTGTGCAGGAGAGACTTTCCCTGTACATGCTAAAGAAAATGTGGATGGTCTTGACAAGAGGATCTTGATCTGAATCCCAACAGCTGTCCAGTGGGTCCTTTCCCTCAACCTTCTCTGAGCTCTTGGGATCCTTGTGACCTGACTATTTAGCTCACTGTGTGCAAAAATTGCCATTCAAAGGTAAAACAACTCAACTTGTGTTATTTGCTTAGAAAGGGTCCCAGTTTCATTATCATAGCAAACACATATGCCAAAAAGCCAAATTATTAGCATAATCTAAATTGCAAATTTTCAAAACTCTAGACCAGTGATTTCAAACTCTCAGCTTGAATTCATCCTGTCATGCCCTTTTTTGCTACTTGTCACATTTATTTTAATTGCAAGAGCATATAGAAGGTGATATTCAGGGGGGAAAATTGCAGCTGTTAAGAAATGTTTGAAAATCATAATTAAAAGAATGTAGAAATATATTAAAATAAAGTATATATAGAATTAAATTTAAAGTATTTTCCTATTATTACATCACGATGACAATTTTTGGAACAACTTATTCATATGAACAATTGTTTTTAAGGATGAAACAAATAAAATCTCTGGAAAGGAACAAATTGACACCTATTTGTTGTCAGCTTTAAATTTGCATGTGCCAAGGACATTTTTCCTAATATTGATAATCTGGTGTCACAAAAGCATGCCCAATTATCTGGCCAGAAAGCATAAATAATATTTCCTTATAAATAAAAGTAGAGTATAGGTTTCAACTCTTTGAAGTGATATATGGAAGTGATTTAAATTTCCGTAACAAGCATGGGGTATCTGTGGAAGATTATGGGACAAATGCTGAGCAGCAAGCAATGAAGGACTATTAATAATAGATATTGAGGACAAAGTGTGGAAAATACCAGGATGATTCTTTGTCAACCATGACAGCAGTTCATCACTAAAAATGTAGTATTGCCATTCTTTATTCCAGGTTACTTTAATCTGACCCAGGTTCAGCTGAGCTTGAAAGTGAGACAATGCACAATCAAGGTCAGTCTGTGCAATTAATACGATGCCTGCAGCTCTGCATCCACCAGTCTCCTGGAAATTATTCTAGTTATGATTAGAGGCAGTATATAGGTAGAGGTTGGCCATTTCAAAATTGGATGCAATGTTTTGTTGTCGCTCAGATTGTTTCGCATGCAAAGCTGATTGGTATTCCACAGATATTTATGGATTCCGGAAAAGGATAGGGTAATATTTGATACAGATTTCAGTGCTCGCGATTGAAAGCACATTAGAAAATGGCTAAAAACGAAAAGTAAATATTATCCTCTTTTTTTAAAAAAAGAGAGAATTTTGCTTTGTTGTCTGACCATCTGTAAACATAGAACTGTTTTGTTTATACAGATAAATAAAAAAAATTCTTGTAGTGTTGGATAGGTATTAATGAAATATTAAGTTTTTCATTTTTCGAATCTCCCAAAAGTTATTGTTCCCTCTAACAGTGGAAAAAGTTAAATTCCAAAATATCAAACGCTATAGTATGTTAGAAATTTGAAATTATTGTGTTAAAATGTGAAAGTTTCAAAGTTACCATTGGCAACAATCATTTGACAGTTTAGACCGGGGGGGGGGGGGGGGGGGGAATGCAACTTTTTTTAGTTTTACAGAAAATTGTTTTTTGAGAGCTAAATTAAAAATTCTTTTTGGGTTAGACAGGTATTGATGAAATGTTACAAATGCATTTTCCCGACTCTACCAAAAGCTATAATTGGACCCCCCCCCCCCCCAAAAAAAAAAATCTCGAAATTTAAAGCGAATATTTCAAACGATGTAGTTATGCTAGAAATTTGAAATTTTGTTCATGGAATGAGAGTCTTGAAGATTTCATAACAGTGAGTTGACCCCTATACCCAAGGTAAGTACCAAACAGAATGGTTTTGTTTTAAGAGATAATTTATATCACTGGATACCACTAAATATCCAAACAGAAAAATGTTTCAAGTGATCTGTTTATGGTAGAAATTCCACTGAGAGCAATGATCTGCTCACTATTTTCAGAGGGTGGGAGAAAAGCAACTTATTAAATTTAAGAACTAAAAGCTAAATACTTTTTATGTTGTATAATTACTAATAAAATACTACTTTGCTCATTTTCCTCATCGTACATTAAAAAATTACACAGAGGTCTGACAGGAGCCTGTCAGTTTATATGCCATAGTAGAAGGTCCATGTGGAGGTTGGAACCTCAGCAGAAAAATAACATGAACATCCATAATTAAAACTTTTAAAGAGTGAAAAAGTGGAGAAAGAAAAAAACTTCATTATCTTTGAAAACGATATTGCATATCGCCTCTGGCACATATGGTATTCTTCTAGTTATTTTGCACATTCAGTACCCTCTGATAAGTAAATTCTAACTATTGCAGAATTGGGAAAATAAACTATTAATATTTTATTTGTACCTGTAAAAAAAAAATGTTTTCATTTATCTCTTAAAGTAGAAAATTTGCATTTTACCAACACCCCATTGCTATAACGGGCAAATCATTACTATTAGTGTAAATCACTTGACCATTACACTCTATGACCAAGAAGTTAAGCTTCTGGCTTAAATTGATCATTTGCAATATTCGTTCAAATATTTGGTATTTTCCAGCTTTTTTTCTGCCGCTAGAAGCTGCCTTTAGAGTTTTTATTTACTGCCTTTAAAACTTTCTAAGAGTGGAAATTGCAACTGATGGGGATTCGAAAAATGTAAACATTAATATTTTGTTAGTACCTGTAAAACCCAAAAAAATTTTTTTCATTTATCTTTTAAATTAAAAAAGCTTCATTTTCACAACCCTTTTGGCAAAGAGGGCAAAGCCCTGTTGCCATTGCAAACCTTCTGACCATAGCACTCTACTACCAAAATTCCAGATTTCCAGTGTCAATAATTTATTTGCAATATTTTTCGAATTTTTAGCATTTTTCATCTTTTTCAACTGCTAGAGGGTGCTATTAAAGTTATTGGAAGAGTTCAAAATTATAGCAAGATTTATTCGAGATCTATCCAACCCAAAAATAATTTTTCATTTATCTTTAAAAGTAAAAAAAAAATTATTTTCTACAGACAACAGTTAACAGAGGGACCGACAGAGAGACGAACAAATATTGACATTAGCAGGCGACAAAGTGGAAACATTAGTTCGTTTTTCAAACGAACCTTAAAAGAAATTATTTGTTGGTTTTCAGTTAGCTCATTTCACATTTGCAGTAGATTTTCGTCTTCTGACGGAGTTTCTTGGAAAAAAATATTGATTTTAATTCTAAGAGTGGAATTTTTACATCCGAATGCAGCTCAGTGAGGCATTGATGAAATATGGAAGCTTTTATAAGCAAAATAAAAGCGGTTGAAATGTACGATAAAACATGCCGCCAATAAACCAGGTGACTCAGCCAATGACAGTCAATCACCGAGATGACCAGCCTTTAACTTTATACAGGACCTCTAGTCGTGATCCTTACAGCTTATTAAATTATTGCTGAAATAAAGAGGTGCTGCTTTAAATAAAAAAAAAGTTTGGGGCAGTATTATACCTGTATATTGAAGCTCTTTTTCCATTGTTTCGTAAGAGCCAGAGTTCAAAATTTACCGCTAATCAGCCCACTGCTTAAAGCAAAAAAGAAAAAGCAGTGTTAATTAAGCAGTGCATGGTTTTACAGAAAAAAAAGTAAGAAATCGTTATTATTTGCCTTATTTTTACAGTTGGCCGAGTGGTTAGCGTGCTTGGCCACTGATCAAAGGGACCTAGGTTCGAGCCCCAGGTAAGGCATGGATGTTTGCGTTTTCTTTCTGCTGAGGCCCTGCCTTCCTCACAGATCTACTATGGCATATTAAACTGACAGGCTCCTATCAGATCTCTGTGGCAAGCAACTGCTTGAAGAGGTATTTTTTGTTTAGTATATTTCTTTTTAGGTAACTTTTCCCATCAATATTTCAGTAGTAAAAATAATAAAGTATATTGTTTTAATTATACCATGCAAATAATGCTGGGAAAATTCGTCATTTACTAAATTTATTCTTTAACTCATGTCACAACATTTTTATGTATTAAGATTTTTTTTTTTGACATTAACAGGACTACTTTCTCTTTCAGTGCCGGAAGTAGAAGCTGATGTTATGGAGACATCTTGATCAGTAAATAACATAAAGTCGTTAAAAATACGGTAGCTTTTTTAACGAAAAGCTTGAGCATTGTTTCATTTGTATATGATTTCATAGTCCCTATGTTAATTACATTAAAGCTGTATGCACTGTTACATTAAAGCCAGTATTGTTTTATATTTTTTTTGTTTTGGAAATTTCCTGAACATTGGAACACTTCTATTAGTGTGATGTATTTTAGCTGCTTAGAATGAATAAGTAAAAATGTATTGACAGTACAATTTATGCACACTGCACCCATCCTCAAACCTGCCCTACTCCATGGGTAATGTAACTAGTTGAAACCCCTTCAAGTCGGATACCTACTTACTGTATAGTGTGCGACTGATCAGTAAATACTGTGACCTGAGCGAGTTTAGTCGTAGGCAGATAGTATGCTGCATATCTGCAACTGCAGAACGTTGCGTGTGTTTACCCCGACTGCATCAAAACTAGCAGCTGCGTGGGGATTGAGGGGGGGAATGCGAGTAATCGGGACGTTAATATTCGAGGTGAATGCTGAATCTCCTGTATCGGGACAGGGCCACGGTCCAGATGATAACTGCATTCAACGAGGGGACAGGGCCACGGTCCAGATGATAACTGCATTCAACGAGGGGACAGGGCCACGGTCCAGATAACTGCATTCAACGAGGGAACGTCATAAGCTACGGGTTGGATTATTTTCTCTTGAGCGGCACTTTTATTCACACAATGGGCTAAATGGCCAGGCTACAAGGAACCCGAAGGTTGGGGGTGAGGAGACACTGGACAGCTGTTGGGGGGGGGGGGGGGCGGACATCGTAGCCTCACGTCAAGGGAATCCAGGGGATTCTTTACATGGTATGTCTCTTACACCAGCCGCACCTTAACATCCAATGGACGGTAGCGTTTCAAAGCCCATTGATGTGCCCTGCTGACTGGGGATTGACCCGTTGCAAGTATCAGGATTCTGGTAACTTTGCCTTATGAACGAGCAGACTTTTAGAGCCAAATTTCGGGGGGGGGGGGAGAACCTAATTTTATGGGAACGAAACCCTTATAGTGCACTAAGTTACGGTGAGATGTACATCCAGATGGTGATCCTAGCTCTCCGTTTAGGAGGAACTATTGAGAATAGGTAAACTTTCTAAAATATGCAATAGATCATGTCGCCAACTTCCTTTATGGTTAAAGAGTTGTAACAGCCGTTTCCCATTGCTATTGAACAGTGACGAAGCGACTTTTTGTATAGGTAAAGCAGTGCTATCACTAAATCGCAGCTCCGTTCTGGTACCTTATGTTTACGATTCATTGAGTGAAAGTTCTATACTTTTTAAATCAAATAGTACATATACCGGGTGATTCAGTTAAGCGTGTACAAATGTTTGGGAGGGGTAGGTTGCACAAAGACATCGGAATCGTATAGCAATGCAGGGTCGGTAACGGCATCAACATGTGCTGGTGTACAGAGAGGACGTGACTGAAAGAGCAGCACGTAAGTGAACAAAACGCTTTTTATTAATCGAAATAGGTACATTTGCGAAATTCACAGAAGGTGTTCGAAGTTGCGACCACGAGCTGTAACAGGCCTGACATCGACCCGCATGGGATCACGTACATTCTAGAAGATTCCTGGCGTGTCTCGTACTTCCGAAGCAGCTACGGAGATGCGTGCGACAAGGTCCTCGGCATGATGTAACCCCAGAAGAATTAAGGCATGTTAGGTCCGGCGATCTTGCAGGCCAATGAACGGGACTACCACACCTGATACACTTGTCCAAATGTCATGTTTAAGTGTTGACGAACTTCATGACTGAAATGGGCTGCACGTGTTCGTGTAGCATGGGTGTTCACCGCCGATGCATCCCCGTTAGGTGCATTGAAGCTACCTTCCTGTGTAAAGCATGCCTCATCTGTGAACAGTACAGAAGCAGGAAATTGGGGGTACAGCCGCACCCTTCTGCGGGTACCATTGCACAAATACAATGCGCTGTGGGTAATCCTCAGGCTTCAGTGTCTGGACGTGCTGCACACGATATGGATGCAATTGGTTATTGTGCATAATCCTCAATTCGGTGGATTGGGAAAGACCTACCCAGTGGGCGATTGCTCGAGTACTGGCGCTTGGAGTGTCTTTATGACGTAGCAGATGCTCCTCCATGTCAGGGGTCCGTGCCTATCGTTCCCAACTTCTGGCAGGTCTCTGGAAGGAACCAGTTTCGCATAACCTCTGATGCAGCCATGCAAACATCTGGTGGTTGAGAGTACGCCTCGTCGGGTACCGTTCCTGGTACATGTGCACAGCGGCTCGCCTGTTGCAGTCCGCAGCCTATGCGAGATGCATATCGACTTACGTTTGTGTAATTGGCCATCCTACTACCTCTGCGGGCAGTTGACGAATGACGGTTACCTGCGAGGACGTTGTGCAGTACTGTGGCCATACAATGCCATCTACCACATAAAGATGCTGTTACTGACCCTGCATTGCTATATAATTACGATTCATCTTTCTGCAACCTACCCCTCCCAGAAGTTTGTACACGCTTAACTGAACCACCCTGTATATACAAGGGGGGGGGGGGTGCAAGTGTAGTCTTCCCCTCATTGAGGAAAGATACTTTGTAGAAACTTCATTGGCGTTCCTGTGTTAGAGTGGTTAGTCTCGTTACTAATGTTATTAAACGGAGTTAAAACCCTGGATAAAAGAGACGTATTTTTACCGTGGTTTTTCTCGCAAACCTTTATGGTGTATTATACTGATAGGCTCCTGTCGGATTTATGTGAGCAAGTAGCTGTTTGAAGGAGAATTTGTTTGTTCATTTCGTTAACATGAAAAAAAATTGGGGGGGGGGGGGGGACCATACATAGGGTAGCCAGAAGTTGGAGATTTGAAAACTTTTCCCAAAAATTCTTCAAAAATAAAGGAGACAAAATTTAAATATAATTATCGATAGGTACACATATTTAAAAATATGATTTTTATATTTTATAAAATCTGCATAGAGCTACTGAAGGATATCCAGAGAACGTGAACACAAAAAAGTGTTATAATAATACTAGGATCATTTATATGTGTCTCAAAGTCTTCTGTGATGAATGTGAATCGATCTCCTCCCAATTGATTGGAGGTGTTGGTATAGGAAGATCTCCGTGCGGAACTGGCCTTATGGCTGAAGGCACATTTGGATATTGTATTTTGCTTTTGTTCTTTTTTGAAAAGCCCAACACTTTAGTTAAACAAAGAAATAGCAATCATGCAAGTGATTAATTGGCTCACGCCAAACCATTGGAACTGCAAAGGGCACGGATTTTATCTTAACTTTCAACCATTCACTCTGACCAACAATGCACGAAATGCAGCACACATGTGGAGTTATGTTTTGTCCTGATCTCCAACATGACATCCAAAATACAAGTTATAGGCTTTCTTCACATTCTTTGTCAAAGAACGGCCCTGGAATTTTAAAATATAATTTCCACACATATAACAAAACTTATCTGGCACATTAACATATATACAATGCTGTCTTTGGTCCATTTAAATGCCAAAATTTACTCTTCAATGTACAGCATGTATTCTCCTACAACGAAAACAACAAGAATGGTGGTCTGAGGTTAGGTAACTGTTAAGGGCCCCATCCACTTATCAGAATGCCGAGTGGTTAGCGTGCTTGGCCACTGATCAAAGGGACCTAGGTTCGAGCCCCAGGTAAGGCATGGATGTTTGCGTTTTCTTTCTGCTGAGGCCCTGCCTTCCTCACAGATCTACTATGGCATATTAAACTGACAGGCTCCTATCAGATCTCTGTGGCAAGCAACTGCTTGAAGAGGTATTTTTTGTTTAGTATATTTCTTTTTAGGTAACTTTTCCCATCAATATTTCAGTAGTAAAAATAATAAAGTATATTGTTTTAATTATACCATGCAAATAATGCTGGGAAAATTCGTCATTTACTAAATTTATTCTTTAACTCATGTCACAACATTTTTATGTATTAAGATTTTTTTTTTTGACATTAACAGGACTACTTTCTCTTTCAGTGCCGGAAGTAGAAGCTGATGTTATGGAGACATCTTGATCAGTAAATAACATAAAGTCGTTAAAAATACGGTAGCTTTTTTAACGAAAAGCTTGAGCATTGTTTCATTTGTATATGATTTCATAGTCCCTATGTTAATTACATTAAAGCTGTATGCACTGTTACATTAAAGCCAGTATTGTTTTATATTTTTTTTGTTTTGAAAATTTCCTGAACATTGGAACACTTCTATTAGTGTGATGTATTTTAGCTGCTTAGAATGAATAAGTAAAAATGTATTGACAGTACAATTTATGCACACTGCACCCATCCTCAAACCTGCCCTACTCCATGGTAATGTAACTAGTTGAAACCCCTTCAAGTCGGATACCTACTTACTGTATAGTGTGCGACTGATCAGTAAATACTGTGACCTGAGCGAGTTTAGTCGTAGGCAGATAGTATGCTGCATATCTGCAACTGCAGAACGTTGCGTGTGTTTACCCCGACTGCATCAAAACTAGCAGCTGCGTGGGGATTGAGGGGGGGAATGCGAGTAATCGGGACGTTAATATTCGAGGTGAATGCTGAATCTCCTGTATCGGGACAGGGCCACGGTCCAGATGATAACTGCATTCAACGAGGGGACAGGGCCACGGTCCAGATAACTGCATTCAACGAGGGAACGTCATAAGCTACGGGTTGGATTATTTTCTCTTGAGCGGCACTTTTATTCACACAATGGGCTAAATGGCCAGGCTACAAGGAACCCGAAGGTTGGGGGTGAGGAGACACTGGACAGCTGTTGGGGGGGGGGCGGACATCGTAGCCTCACGTCAAGGGAATCCAGGGGATTCTTTACATGGTATGTCTCTTACACCAGCCGCACCTTAACATCCAATGGACGGTAGCGTTTCAAAGCCCATTGATGTGCCCTGCTGACTGGGGATTGACCCGTTGCAAGTATCAGGATTCTGGTAACTTTGCCTTATGAACGAGCAGACTTTTAGAGCCAAATTTCGGGGGGGGGGGGGGGGGAGAACCTAATTTTATGGGAACGAAACCCTTATAGTGCACTAAGTTACGGTGAGATGTACATCCAGATGGTGATCCTAGCTCTCCGTTTAGGAGGAACTATTGAGAATAGGTAAACTTTCTAAAATATGCAATAGATCATGTCGCCAACTTCCTTTATGGTTAAAGAGTTGTAACAGCCGTTTCCCATTGCTATTGAACAGTGACGAAGCGACTTTTTGTATAGGTAAAGCAGTGCTATCACTAAATCGCAGCTCCGTTCTGGTACCTTATGTTTACGATTCATTGAGTGAAAGTTCTATACTTTTTAAATCAAATAGTACATATACCGGGTGATTCAGTTAAGCGTGTACAAATGTTTGGGAGGGGTAGGTTGCACAAAGACATCGGAATCGTATAGCAATGCAGGGTCGGTAACGGCATCAACATGTGCTGGTGTACAGAGAGGACGTGACTGAAAGAGCAGCACGTAAGTGAACAAAACGCTTTTTATTAATCGAAATAGGTACATTTGCGAAATTCACAGAAGGTGTTCGAAGTTGCGACCACGAGCTGTAACAGGCCTGACATCGACCCGCATGGGATCACGTACATTCTAGAAGATTCCTGGCGTGTCTCGTACTTCCGAAGCAGCTACGGAGATGCGTGCGACAAGGTCCTCGGCATGATGTAACCCCAGAAGAATTAAGGCATGTTAGGTCCGGCGATCTTGCAGGCCAATGAACGGGACTACCACACCTGATACACTTGTCCAAATGTCATGTTTAAGTGTTGACGAACTTCATGACTGAAATGGGCTGCACGTGTTCGTGTAGCATGGGTGTTCACCGCCGATGCATCCCCGTTAGGTGCATTGAAGCTACCTTCCTGTGTAAAGCATGCCTCATCTGTGAACAGTACAGAAGCAGGAAATTGGGGGTACAGCCGCACCCTTCTGCGGGTACCATTGCACAAATACAATGCGCTGTGGGTAATCCTCAGGCTTCAGTGTCTGGACGTGCTGCACACGATATGGATGCAATTGGTTATTGTGCATAATCCTCAATTCGGTGGATTGGGAAAGACCTACCCAGTGGGCGATTGCTCGAGTACTGGCGCTTGGAGTGTCTTTATGACGTAGCAGATGCTCCTCCATGTCAGGGGTCCGTGCCTATCGTTCCCAACTTCTGGCAGGTCTCTGGAAGGAACCAGTTTCGCATAACCTCTGATGCAGCCATGCAAACATCTGGTGGTTGAGAGTACGCCTCGTCGGGTACCGTTCCTGGTACATGTGCACAGCGGCTCGCCTGTTGCAGTCCGCAGCCTATGCGAGATGCATATCGACTTACGTTTGTGTAATTGGCCATCCTACTACCTCTGCGGGCAGTTGACGAATGACGGTTACCTGCGAGGACGTTGTGCAGTACTGTGGCCATACAATGCCATCTACCACATAAAGATGCTGTTACTGACCCTGCATTGCTATATAATTACGATTCATCTTTCTGCAACCTACCCCTCCCAGAAGTTTGTACACGCTTAACTGAACCACCCTGTATATACAAGGGGGGGGGGGGTGCAAGTGTAGTCTTCCCCTCATTGAGGAAAGATACTTTGTAGAAACTTCATTGGCGTTCCTGTGTTAGAGTGGTTAGTCTCGTTACTAATGTTATTAAACGGAGTTAAAACCCTGGATAAAAGAGACGTATTTTTACCGTGGTTTTTCTCGCAAACCTTTATGGTGTATTATACTGATAGGCTCCTGTCGGATTTATGTGAGCAAGTAGCTGTTTGAAGGAGAATTTGTTTGTTCATTTCGTTAACATGAAAAAAAATTGGGGGGGGGGGGGACCATACATAGGGTAGCCAGAAGTTGGAGATTTGAAAACTTTTCCCAAAAATTCTTCAAAAATAAAGGAGACAAAATTTAAATATAATTATCGATAGGTACACATATTTAAAAATATGATTTTTATATTTTATAAAATCTGCATAGAGCTACTGAAGGATATCCAGAGAACGTGAACACAAAAAAGTGTTATAATAATACTAGGATCATTTATATGTGTCTCCAAGTCTTCCGTGATGAATGTGAATCGATCTCCTCCCAATTGATTGGAGGTGTTGGTATAGGAAGATCTCCGTGCGGAACTGGCCTTATGGCTGAAGGCACATTTGGATATTGTATTTTGCTTTTGTTCTTTTTTGAAAAGCCCAACACTTTAGTTAAACAAAGAAATAGCAATCATGCAAGTGATTAATTGGCTCACGCCAAACCATTGGAACTGCAAAGGGCACGGATTTTATCTTAACTTTCAACCATTCACTCTGACCAACAATGCACGAAATGCAGCACACATGTGGAGTTATGTTTTGTCCTGATCTCCAACATGACATCCAAAATACAAGTTATAGGCTTTCTTCACATTCTTTGTCAAAGAACGGCCCTGGAATTTTAAAATATAATTTCCACACATATAACAAAACTTATCTGGCACATTAACATATATACAATGCTGTCTTTGGTCCATTTAAATGCCAAAATTTACTCTTCAATGTACAGCATGTATTCTCCTACAACGAAAACAACAAGAATGGTGGTCTGAGGTTAGGTAACTGTTAAGGGCCCCATCCACTTATCAGAATGCATGTGGACATAACCACCCTCGCCCACCCCCCATTTACCTCCCCCCATGAGTAGGGGTCAATTTTGATTGACTCAAATCTACCATACTGGCAAGCAACCATAGCCACAACTTCAAAAAATACCATAACACTCGGAAAATTATAAAAAAATATATATATACACACTACTTCTTCCTCGCCGTCCCATGGCCGAGTGGTTAGCGCGCTTGGCTACTGACCTAAGGGACCTGGGTTCGAGCCCCGGGTAAGGCATGGCTGTTTGTGTTGTTTTTCTGCTGAGGTCCTGCCATCCTCTCAGACCTACTACTATGGCATATAAACTGACAGGCTCCTGTCAGACCTCTGTGGCAAGCAGCTGCTTGAGGGGTATTTATTTATTTATTTACTTCCTCCATCTCTCTCCCCCCTTCCCCCCCCCCCCCTTTACATGACATGCAACTGGTATTTATTCTCCTTCACCCTTCAACATCAGCCTCTCCACCACTGGGCGGCCTAAAGCCCAATTGCCAATATGTACGATTGCCAGCCTTCACTGTGCTGGCCAGTCTTTGCCGTTTTCATCCGCACCCACTGCCCTTTATGCCTATGGTCCTGATGATAAGGGGGCCGAGGCCCCCTTTACAAATAGGTCCAGCTTAGAAGGATGTATAAGAAGAAGGCAAAGACAAGTTTACTCCAATCCAAACATCTTGTGAATGGCAACAAGAACAAGCTCGCTCAGTTCTGCTCACCAAGAACTTGCATGATTAGAGGCTTGTGATCACGATAGATAATTTAGCTGAGGTGCTCCTGGATCTGACAAGTGCGCTTGCGCGAACTATAGTCGTTGTCTGTGATCTCTTGTATACATCGATAGCTCGTGGCGCTGTATTTGAAATAGGTCAAAAAGTTTCTTAAATGCATATATTTCCATGCCGTGTCTGTGGAAAATAAAATCTGCGACAATGATTACAGAAATCGAGAAAAGAAAAACGTAGCTGTAGTATGAAATTGTAGATATGTGCCGCGAAGTCGAACCCAAACCGACAAGATGATTTCGTGGTGAAAAAAAAAATTTCCTGACTACATTAAGAACACAAGAGTGTGACTGATACAAGGCGAACTGGTACTGGAACAGATATTTATATTCCAACATTGTGATATTACGATATACGTTGTAGTGCAGCTCCTCGGTATAACGACCGCCATTTTGTTTTTGACGCAACGTATTGCTACGTTATATTTTTACGTAACTCAGGCCCCCTACCGGTTACGATGAAAATGGAAAAAGTTTTCGCACTTAATAAAAAAAGATTAATTTACTTCTATAAAGAAAATTATTATTAAATATGGAACATAATAAATACACTTCACAGAAATAGAACATTATCAAGGGTATTCAACTGTTGTACAGATAATGGCTTAAAACTTGCATTACCAGGCACAGTACAACGAGAATACACGAACAAAAATTTAATGATAAATGCTTATTTACGAACGTAAAATTTTGCTTAGCATATAAAAAAAATCAGCCCAATGAACTTTATCTAGAGTATATATTAACAACTACGCATATCGCTCAATAGCACACTTTCGTTACACACTACTAAAAAAACCTTAAAAGTATGTAATCTCATCGGTGACAATAATTTTAACTAGATCATAACGCTAAACAACAGATTTTCGATCCACACGAAAAAACCAAAGCCCCAATATATATATCTTGTACGAGACAGCAATTTTAATCTACAAATATCGTTTAGGAAAAAATTTTCGCTCAGCACATATAAAAAGCCCCTCCCCCTAAAAAATACCACATCAGAGACAACTATTTGAGCCAGAACTTCTACCAAAACAAATTTGGGTTCCACACTTTACAAAAGTTCCCTCACCCCAAAGTAAATATTCTTGTCGAACTAATAAACTAAATATTCATTTCGACTACAGCATATCACTAAACAACATACTTTCGTTTCGTACTTAGAAACAAACACCAAAAAAAAAAACATGAAATCAAAGGATAAACACACATAAAACGCTGACTTGTAAAAGCCTAAATATCCAGAAATTTAGGTTCTTAGGAGGTATACGTAGATACTCTGCATTACTAAAAACATTTTTAATTTACAACATTCTAAAATTCACGGGACCCCACCTCCACATGACAGTTAAAAAAAAACAACTATATATTCATTTCAGATCATACCTAAGCGCTTCATAAATCTAAAAAATATCGAAATGTGATATTAACATATCACTGGAAATCTCAGCAGCAGACGCTATTTTCTATTCAATTATGTCATATGTTACATTCCCATTTCTTACGTTACATTTATTCCGTATCGCCGTGTTGTCCAGTGAACTTCGCTGTGGCCCTTTTAATGTAATATACGTTTCTTCTCATTTGCAAATATTTGAGATAGTTGTGTGAATCGTCAAAACACAGTTCATTTAAAAGATTCATATGTGAATTCCTTCTCTTGTAGCCATTTCCAACACCCAAAATCTGTGTTTCCCCATCTTTTTTTTTCATACAATAGGACAAAATAATTCTATTTTTATTAGAAAAAGGAGCCATTTTATTTTAAAGAACTAATTGTCCACCAGATGGCAGCAATTTCTCAGTGCAAGAAAACTGACAGATGGATGGCGGATTAGTTGAAAACTTTCGACGAAGTTACTGTAGAAGGTTGATATGAACAGTAGGCAAGGATGCATGGCACGTTTTAGCAGACATGCATTCTGACAAGTGGATGGGACCCTTTAAAGTCCCGATCCGTTTATCATAATGCATGTCAAGTAAGGCAAAGGCAAGTTTACTCCAGTCCAAACTTCGCGTGAATGGCAACAAGAACAAGCTCTCTCAGTGTTGCCGGCCGCGAACTTGCATGATTAGAGGCTTGTGCTCACTATAGATAATTTACCTGAAGTGCACCTGGATCTGACTAGTGCTCTTGCGCGAACTATAATCGTCATCTTGTATACATCGATAGCTCGTGGCGATGCATTGAAAATATGTAAAAAAGTTTCTTATATGCAGATATTTCCATGCCGTATCTGTGGAAAATGAAATCTGCGACAATGATTACAACAATCGAGAAAAGAAGAATATGGTAATTATAGTATGTAAGTTTGAACCCAAAGCGACAAGAGATTCATAGCGAAAAAAATAAATTCCTTCTGGACTACCTTACATAAAGAACACATGAAAGTGACTGATACAAGACAAACTGGTACTGGAACAGATGATATTTATACTCCAACATTGTGATATTACGATATATGTTGTAGTGCAGTTTGAGGTATAACGGCCGCCATTTTGTTTTGACGCAACGTAATGCTACGTTGTGCCTTTATGTAATATCCCACCCCCAACCGGCTAGCAATGAAAACGGAAAACATTTTTGCAAATTTTTTAATAAAAAAAAGTCTAATTTACTTCTATAAAGAAAATTATTACTAAATATACCACAAAATAAATAAACCTCACAGAAATAGAATATTATCAAGAATATTCAACTAAGTTGTACAGATAATGGCTTAAAACTTGCATTACCAGGCACAGTACAACGAGAATGCATCAAAAAGAATTTAATGATAAATGCTCATTTAAAAAGGTAAAATTTTGCTTAACGTATAAAAAATATCAGGAAAATTAACTTTATATAGGGTATATATTAACAACTATGCATATCGCTTAACAAGCATATCGCTCAATAGCACACTTTCATTACGCACTATAAAAAAAGCACTAAAATCTCATTGATGACAATAATTTCAAGTAAATCATAATGCTAAACAACATATTTTTGCTCCGCACGAATAAAAGCCCCAAAAATAATGCATAATTTTGTAGGAGACAACAATTTTAATCTGTACATATCGCTAATATAAAAAGAGCTCCCCCCCTCGGAAAAAAATTACAACTGAGGCAACTATTTGAAACAGAACTTATCCTTGAAAAACAAATTTAGGTTCCGCACTTAAAAAAGTCCCCTCTCCCGAAGTAAGTATTCTTATAGAAGACAACTATTTCTAATCAAAGGATAAACACACGTAAAACAGCCTTCCCTGTAAACACCTAAATATCCAGGAATTTTGGTTCCTAGGATGTCTTCTATGTAGATACTCTGCATTGCTAAAATCATTTTTCATTTACAGAATTCTAAAATTTACGCCCCCCCCCCCCGCCTCCACATGATAGTTAAAAATATACATATATAATGATTTCATATCATATTGTAACCGTTTTATAAACCTAAAAAATATCAAAATGTGATATTTACATGGAGGTAGGAAGCTAAGAGGAGGAGCCCTAAGCACTTGAAAATGATGCTACGGCGACTGCGCGGCAGCCATGTTATTCTATTCAAAACATTGATCAGCAGTATAGGTGAGTAACGAAGTGTTGCGCTATAAAAATTTAATTTTTTTCGACATTTGTATTATGGCAGCCTGTTCAGCTTACAGCTGCACGAATCGCCTTTCAAAAAAGATACCAGGAATTACCTTTCATCGGTAAGTTTGTCATTTTTTACAAAAGTTAAAATAATTATATAATGATACAAGCAACTTCGTGTTGAAATTACGCTGCTATGAAATCGGTTTTATTTCGATTTACAAACCTCGATTCTTCACCAGATTTTTTTTTTATTTTCTTCGGATTGTACTCAGTGATAAATGTGAAGATGTACTTCTTATATTGATTGATTGATTGATTTTACGTTACACTTATTTGAGAATTCCTTCTGCAGGCTTTCTCAGTTAAAAAATTTTGTTGGCTGTAATTGAATATTAGTGTGTATTCTATTTAATGGATGATAAATTTACATACTTTTAAATAGAGGTGATTAAAATATCAAGGAGTTTCTTTTTTGTTTTTTATTTTATTTTAGGTGGAAGTATTAGATATTATTTTGTTTAAATGTTTCAGTGTTTAAATTCCTCTCTCTTCATGATTTACTAAGTTCAGTGTAAGAAGGGAAAAGTAAATTACAATAAAGTATTTTCATAAGGTGAGAAATATAATCTTTCTTTTTTTTAAAATTTGGATAGCATTTAAGGGTTTTGTTTAAATGCCCCCTTTTTTTCTTGGATTGGAGTCTTATATTTTTGAATTTCTTTTTAGATTAATTTAATGTATCTGGTGTAAATTGTTATAGGTGAGCGACAGCAATCATTAGTTAGGGTGAAATTTTTTCAAATTGTTTAAATAATTTTAGTCAAAAGAGGAGAGGAGAGTGTAATGATTTTCCCCTTTTCGTTAATTCTTCTGATAGGGTTCTAATTGTCCCTTTTAAGGTGAATACTGAATTTATTTAATTCTGTATGGATTTCAAATAGAGCGAGTTTATTGTTGTAGTTATTTTATTTTTAGTTTGGTTGAGGGGTAGGTTAGGCATACATGAAGGGAGGTATGAGAGACTGAGGAGTCAGTCACTGAGATGTTGGGTTTAAGCCACTGTCTGGAACGTTGCCTTTTTTTAAATGGATATTATATTCTTTAACCCTGTGGATATATATTTTTTTCTTTTTTTTATATTTTTTTAATTTTTTATTATTTTTGCTTAGTAAAATTTTTAGTTGCTTTTTTTTCATATAGTTTTTTCAGATATTATTTTGAAATTTTCCTTTGTGGCTGAGGAAGGATGTATTTCAATCCTTTATGAGATTTTTTTTGAGAGATTGTAATAATTGTGTATTTTGTATTGACTGTTAACTCTGGTTGAGGGAGGAGATTGAGCATGAGATGGGGAAGAGATGTGAAGCTGAGGGTACAAACATAGAGCTGGTGGGTTTGAGCCACCATCTGGGGCGTTTTTTTTGTATAAATATATATATATTTTTAGCTCTTTTTTTTACTTCTTATACTATTGGCTTTATTTAGTTTCGTTAAGCAATTTTTTTTTATTTTTGTGGAATGAGAATTTTTTTAACTCAAAACAGGTATTTTCTGAATCTTACAAATGTGATTTTTTTACAGTTTAAATGCTGCTATTGCATATAATGTTTAGTGTTTTATCCATAAAATATTTTCTGCTATTAACAGTGCAGTATAAATAAACTTTTAAAATCTGGTAATTGTTTGTTATTGTCGTATTCAACGAAATACATAAATAGTTCTGCTATAGAGTAATTCTGTATGGAAATATTCATTGCATTAAAAAAAGCAACATAAATTCCAAATAGCTTAAATGGGCTTTCTCTTAGTCGTAAAAAAAAATCTTCCCGTATATAACGCACAGTAAAACTGAGTATAGCACGTGAAAAGTAGGCTTGATTGCAGCTGCAGACGGTTTGTTATGAATGCAACAACATGGCTACCGCCCTGCTGCCTAAGCATCATTTTCCTTGGACAGGGAAAGCGCATTAGGGCGTCTACTCTCATTCATACCTCCTTGGATATTTACATGCCACTGCAAATCTCAGCAGCAGACGATATTTTCCGTTCAATTCTGTTAGAATCTCTAACCAGTGTAATATACATCATTACGTTCCTACTTCTTAAGTTACATTTATTCAGTAGCTCCATGTTATTCCGTGAACGGCACCGTGGCACTTTTAATGTATTATACATTTCTTCACTCATTTGGAAATATTTGCGATAGCGTGTGAATCGTTAAAACATAGTTCATTTAACAAATTCATATGTGAATATAGTTGCGCATGGTCTTTGGCCGTCCTAAAACGGCCTTTCATAAGCTGTGCTTCGTGTGCTTCACCATTAAGCGATAGATAACCGGAAGCGGTAGGTTGTAGGTAAACTGTAGGTAACATGAAGCGGTAACATAGGTAAGGGTACCGGTATCCCGAACTTTGCACGAAACACGAAACCCTGTGTTTTCTTTTCTTTTTTTTCATACAATAGGATAAAATAATTCTTAAACTTGCAATTCTATTGTTATTAGGAAAAGGAGCCATTTTCTATTAGTGAACTAATTGCTCACCAGACGGCAGCAATTCCTACGTGCTAAAAAACTGACAGTTGGATGGGCGACTCGTTGAAAACTTCGACGAAGTACTTGTATAAACAGTAGGCAAGGATGCATGGCTTGTTTTGGCACTCATGCATTCTGATAAGTGGATGGGGGTCCTTTACATGTTTTCTCCTTCTTGGAAATCAGCATTGCCAGCCACAAAAAGAAAAACATCTAGTATCCTCCCAGTTGCCTAGAGGTGTTGGTATAGGAAGATCTTAATAGGAGGCAAAATGACCAATAACATAAAAAACGTGACATGGTAGCAACTTTTTAAGGCCAGATCTGAAATTAGCACCTGAAAAATAATTAAAGACAGCTACAATTGTTCATCTTATAAAAACCTTGTAAACCAGTGTAGTGGATTATTTATACAAATCAATATATAAGTGTGAAATCAGTTTCGGGAATTTAAAGGTGATTTTCAGTGTTGCTAAGTTTAACTTTAACACTATGAAAAATAAAGAATCATGTAGTTACATTTGTTCGCATTTCATCTAACACGATGTTTCATTAAACGAAGCTTAGACAATTCTAAGTATGAATTATCGATGTTGGTGTCGCTGTAAGATTTTCAGCCCGCCAAGCGGTATGATAAAATCCATGGAGGTAGGAAGAGGGCGAGGCGCTCTTACTATATCTTAACATAGGTCGCTAGTGTAGCAGCGCTGAACGGCGGTAGCCATGTTCTTGCTACTCAGAAAACCGCATGCTGCACGTCAATTGTAATGTATCCTGTAGTCAATTGTAATGTATCCTGTAGTCAATTGTAATGTATTCTGTAGTCAATTGTCGCAAGTTCATTACTGTAATCAAACGCGTTACCCAAATCATTTTTTTTAATGCAATCTGCTGTTCTTTAACGCAGTGATAGCAAGATTACAAGTAGCGACAAAATGGCGATTTCGGTTACAGTTTTCAAACGATAGGGCACCTCCCTGTCTTTCTACCTCCATGGTAAAATCGGGTTTGCCGTGACCACCGATGGGTGGTCACGGTTTCGCATGGTCTTTGACCGTCCTAAAACGGCCTTTCATAAGCTGTGCTTCGTGTGCTTCACCATTAAGCGATAGATAACCGGAAGCGGTAGGTTGTAGGTAAACTGTAGGTAACAGGAAGCGGTAACATAGGTAAGAGTATCGGTATCCGGAACTTTGCCCGAACTCAAAGATTGCATCGCACAAGACTGCGTCAAACAGTTATAAAAATAAATGCGTTTTTTTTTGCAATAGAACAACTTTCTTTTTTTGCAGTTATGACGAGATTTTGTAATAGTAATATTAGAACTTTAGATTCTACTCAAATATAAATGGTCTATTTTATTTATACATTTAAATACATTCAGGTCTAATATACATTTTCTGAATGGGGAGGCCGATTTTGCTCCTGTATGATCGATACTCGCGTTCACCGGTAGTAGGAGCCGGCAGTATTCGGCACTCGCAGCGAGAGTTGCGGCAGCATAACTGAAGGCTACGGGATATTTCATATCTAGCCAAGCAATAAGCATAGAATCATTATAAAATAAAGGGAATTAAATAAGAAAATAACTTTGTTAATTAAGTTCTTACTAATCTATTTGTCCAACATTTTATGCGGTTGAATTTTTTTAAATCCTTTTCTTCTATAACTTTCAAAAGTTTTTCTTTGCGATGAAATATTTTATTTTTTCTAAGCGTATTTTATATTTTTTACATATTATTTAATTTGACTATAATCATAATCAGTTAATAATATTTTAACAAGAGTATTTTTTCATCATGTAAAGTAAATAAATAAACTAACTTGATATCTGACAAATACTTGGCACAGCGTTTATGGGACATATGGCCATCTCCTGCTTCATCTGTTGTTACGGCAAACTCGTTCAGGGCCTCTACCCTCTAAACTCCTTGATCTTGTTCCCGTTTAGACATCTACGGTTTTTCTTTTTTCTTGTCTCGAAATCGCCGCATCACATTGAATTTGTTTACAAATATGGCAACACTCTACACAAGATTGTGGAGTGTGTCATAGCTCACGCTAATATGAGTATATAATTCTCCGCTAGTGATTATATGTAGAGAGCTGTGCTTTTTCTGAAGTGAATAGTGATATTTACATATGTAACAATAATTATATCTTAAGTTGTGCGCTATCAAACTAACTCTAGAATCGAATATCTAGAATCCAGTATATTAATTACCGAATATTCGGTATATCTATGTTTAGTGGTTATAAACATTTTTAATCATCTTCACTCTCAGAAATGGAGCCTGAGGTAAGTACCTCTATGTGCATTTTATCAAGTAAATATGCAGTATTTATGTACAACTTTAAATATTTTAATCTGAAAATTAAAGTAGGAATGTATTGCATAAGTGATCAGTGGCGTACGAAAAGGGGAGGGTCGGAGCAATCCTCTTGGACAACACAAGAATCCCTTATCTAAATTAAGTACTATATAAGCCAAAATCTATATAAGTAATTATGTATATATGCCTGGCCAAAAAAAAAGGCAAAATTTACTGCAACTGTAATGCTTAGCACAGATATGCAAAGTACATAATCACAGTTGTGTAATCCTGAACTGTAATAATAAAAGCAAAACATCAATTGGCTAACACTTGATATGAAGTAGGAAGGAGAGATATAACTGACTTCCAAAATGGTGTTTTTTGGTGCTTGATGGTCTAGTTGAATCATAGCCAAAAGCATGGAAATCGCAAGGCTACCATCTCTATAGACAAATATGCCAGATATTTAGCAGACAAGAGTCCAACATCTGGCAGGACACAGATGTCTGATAATACAGGAGAACTACACAGTAGTACAGAGACATACGAGATCAAATTGATGTTTGCCTGTGCTAAACAACCATTGCTTTCAAAATTGGTTGGTACCAATGCATACCAATATATCAAAAATTCATTCGTCTTCCCTCCATTGTAGTCACATGATCTGAAACCCATTAAAAATCTGTTATAGAATGTGGTATACAAGCACACACGCCATTGAAGATACTGCCTGCTGCATTACAAGAGGGAGAACTCACCAGACACCTTACCCTCACTCACTGAATATATGCTGCTAAAATTCAAGTTGTTATGAAGGCACATGAGTGTCATATTTGATAACGAGGTGTAAGGCCAAGCATGGCCTGGTAAGTGATGCTGAGCCCTGTAGTGTTTCAGGCCCCTGGGAGCTCATAGGAGCAGGTTTTTTTTAAAAATGATTACAGTTCTATAATATTATTTCATACAAATATAATAGAATTGGGAAAAGCTATATTAACTGTCATGTATGAACTATCAGCAGAATAAGTATTGAAATCTTGAAAAAGATTATGTCCCTGAAAAAAAGTGCTAGTCCACCTCTGGATAAGTCTTAATTTTTTGACATCCAGTATATAATTTTATATATGAAAGATGTGCATACCAAACATTAATTAATAGATTCTGAAAAAAAAAATCATCATTTCAGAATCTATTAATTAATGTTTGATGTCTATCTTAACAGGGAATACTGTCATTCACTTTGGATTGATTTTTAATGTGCATACCCTCAAGATATTCTTAGTATAATTATAAGTTATTTATCTTAAATAATTCTTGGTGCTTAATCAACTGTTTTGCAACTTATGAGATGTGCCATTTTGTGGCAAGGAGATGATTATACTTTTTTGATACATTTAAAATATTATTCATGTTGTTATAAGTTTAAAATAAATTTTGGTGTCATTAGGTCTGGCACTAAGCATGGTTGGGGTCCCATGCAAGTGCAATCAAAATACCCTCAGGCAAAATTAATTAAAAATATTCTTAAGCAAAGTTCATTGGATGTAACCATTCTTTCCACAAAAGTAAATGTGTATCTATGGTGGTCCCAATAGTAACTCTCTTACTTAAACCTTCATACTTCATCCATTGCCTGTCAATGAGTGCATTATTTTACTAATCATTTAACATTTGAATAATATGTATATATTTTTGCAATTATATTAGTATAAAAAAGTTAACATACTATCCTGCAAATTTTAAACATGCATTTTTTTAACGTCGATGCACATTTTAGGAGTAGATGGCACCAATGGTTGGCCTGAAAAACTCTGTGATAGAGTTAAGTCTTAAAATTAGTGGAAAAAAGACGAGCTGGCATTAGTTCAACTGGAAGAATACTCTGGCATGTTTCTGGAGAGATGCGGGTTCAAATCCCATATGTCATCGAAAATTTTTTCCGCTGAATATTTATAAATTTTAGGAGTAAGCTAATGGCCCAGCTATTGAGAACACATGAAAAATATATAATAAATATTGAGATAAACTCAGATAAACTTGACGGTTCAACATCTAGTAATAAATAGGCACTTTGACGTCAATTTCAATTTTAGAGGAAAAATTGTCCCACCCAGCTCAGACAATTTTTCCTCTAAAATTGAAATCGACGTCAAAGTGCCTATTTATTACTACATAAAAAACATGAATTATATAATGAACTCATGTTTCAGATAGCTGAATATTTTATTAATTCTTGTATTATGCAAAATTCAGATACATATGTAGGTGATGGAGATGCTGATAATTCCCCAGTAATTCTGCATTATTGAGCTTTTACTGCAATAGGGTGCAAACTTTATAGTTATATTCATAATTATTTCACTTTATAAAATTCTGCATTTAATCATATTTTTACATAATTTATTTAGTAAGCTAATGTGTGTAGCTAATAATTTAAAGCTACATTGATCTTATGTGAGTTATTAACCCTTTCACTGATATGCATGGAAATTTTTGGCAGTCTTCATGTAGCACCAACTTGCCTGGAAAAGTTTTAGAAGCATGCTCTGTTCAGTAGTAAAAAATCACAGATGTGTCTTATAGACATGAAACTTGTGAAATAATAAGCTGAAAACAATTGTTTTTGACATGTGTCAGTATTTAGTATTCCTCTAAAATTTCCTTGTGATTTTAGTGAAATCTATTTAGTTATTTCTTTCTGAATTCTCTATTAGATTTCATTAATATGCTTTATTCATAATGGATAAAGAACAGTATGCAGGCAGGTGTTAAAAAACCTTTCAGTTAAAGGGTAATACTGATTATCACTTCTGTTAATATCATTTATTTATGTTTATTAATTCTAATTTTGTTTTTGTTTTTTATTCTCTTTCAGAAGTATATAAAAACCATGCGCTCTATTAGTTCTCCACCTGGTTAGTATTATATTTTCATATATTTTGAATACATTAAGGTTACAAATGTATGAGCAGGAGTGAGTAGTCATGTACTTTATAGGTGTGTTAATTTTTAGTAGTTTGCAAATAGTAAATTATAAATAAATGAAGTATAACTGTAATAGTATATTTTTGGTGAGTAAGTTTTGAAAAAGTGTCCTCCCTTACCCTTACTCATGAATAAATAACATGACGGAAAGATTAGTAGTGTAACTTACATTTCCAAACTTATAAGAGGATATAATATGTAAATTTCAATTAAAAAAATATCAGTACACCTATCCCTCGATTTACACGGTACTCAGTTCACACAATTTTGGCTTTGCACGGTCAAAAATAGCAACCAGTTTCGATTTACACGGTACTGACTGAGACGTACATAGAAAGGAAATCTCGGTCAGTACCGTGTAAATCAAAACTGGTTGCATTTTTTGACCGTGCAAAGCCAAAATTGTGTGAACTGAGTACCGTGTAAATCGAAACTGGTTGCATTTTTTGACCGTGCAAAGCCAAAATTGTGTGAACTGAGTACTGTGTAAATCGAGGGATAGGTGTAATTCCAATTTTTAGCATCTAAAAATTTTCTGAAAATGCCAGTTAATTATGAAAACTGTTTCAGAGATACCATATATATCATATCAAAGTTAATAGTTACATGTTAACTAATGCAACTTTGATAGGGAAAACAGTATTCTAAAATATTCATGCCTCTATTGCATATGCTCCGATACAGTATTTTCAAACTGTGTTCCAGAGAACCTTTGAGTTTCATAAAAGACTTACAGGGAATGAGAAAAATTCTGTGATTCAACACTTTTATGGCTTTTACACAACAAATAAGAATATTTCCAATCTCCAAACAAAACAATATGTCAGCTTTAGAATCTTTTTGTTAGCGTCTGGAAATTTGTTTCAATTTTGATTAACCCTTCCCAGAGCAATGGTGCCTATGTGCATTTTTACTTACTCTTTACTCTAGATTTATATCATTTTAATATGCAGCTGAAATTCTTTGTTTCGATATACATTACAATATACCTGTATTTGTTAGTAACATCAGAACAGGGTTCTAAAATCCACTTTCTTTTGCTGAATACAGTTAAAAAGAGTTGGGCATTGTGTGATTCCATTATTCCTCTGGACACACAAAAAGTTAAAAGGAGCAAATAATTTGATATCTTAATTGAGAATTAAAAATTTTTTGTGGACATGGAGAAAATTATTGATTATACAGTGAATATGAATTTTATGTATTCCAATTTCAGAAAGGAGAATTGAAGTAATTGGGATGTTATTCTTGAGGTGCTCTTTTGGTATCTATATTTTTAATTTGCTGAAATGAGTGAGAAAGGCATTACAAATAAGTAACAAGATGAATGACATAGGTAGATGAGGAAATGATAGTAAAAGGAGGTAATTTTTGTTATGCAAATAAGAGTTGTATAGGAAGGCAAGCAGCATTTTGAGAGGCAATTATTGTTATACTATTCCTTAAACTATCACTTTTATTTTGCATAACTAATCCTAAAAAACCAGTTCTGTAAATAAATAATTTTTTGAAAAACAGTCTTAGAAAATAAGGAACAAACAAAGAAATAATTGAAAATAAGTGAATGAAAATCTTGAATATTACAAAGTGCAATTCAGATCTTGGAGTCAATGTTTTATGAGTAATTAATAAGTTTTTGCAAATCTCCATTATAGTTTTTAATTTGCACAGTTTTCACATTTTTTTGCACTCTTTTTGGTATGGGATAGCAAAAAAAAAGGCAATTTACTAACAGTTAAAGACAAATAAGATCAACACATCTAGCTGAAAAGCATATAACTGAATGATAAGAAGATACTCTGCAGGATGAGTTCAAATATGCAACAATGTTGTGAACAATGTTAAAAAGTTGTTTGATGGTCTGAGAGGCATATACTTTGGGTGAAGGGTTAAAGGAGGTTGATAACTTCTTTGCTTAACCTCATAATTTTTTGTGAAATACCAGCTGGTACTTAAAATGCTGTGAAAATATTTGAAATCAAAACATCAAATCTGCTGGTATTCCTATATCAAGTTTCGTGTTATCCTGCTTCCACAGAGTCCACCAGCATAAACTTTAGAAATTATCATTATTATAAACTTAAAGAAACTCCCTAGATTTGTTCAACTGTATTGCTATACTCTCCACACAACAGCCTTAAATTTTCTAGCATCAGTTCTTCTGTTTACTTAAAATTTTAAGTCACCTGCATCAGTCAAAAAAAATACAAAGGAAATTGAATTGGGAACTTGATCCAAGCATACTATCTAGAATGACTGACTAGTTTTTATCACCTTATTTGCTTCTCTGTTAATTAGAAGCTTCTTCATTGCCTACCTTATGTGTACAGCACTAGTAAGAGAGTTAATTCTTGAAGATCATTTGCCAAGAGTGCTGAGTCATCGGCATATACTTTCTTACATCTTACTTCCCTAGGATACTTTAAGGTTGCCTGCTTCTAGAAAGCATCTCTCCCCACTCTTTTCTATCTATCAAGTAAATTTTCCTCTTAAAGACCTTTTATTTTTCCATTATTTCTCTCACATCATCTTTCCATTTCTGGCCTTACTTTTCTTCCAGCGAGTTCCCATTTCCATATTTACCCTGGTCACGTCTTTCATCCATCCTATTCATATGCCCATACTATTTCACCCTCCTTTTTTTTTATACAATCTCTAACATCTTCTACTCCCACAATTCTTTTAAGTTCCCCCATATTATGCTTTATTTTCTTAGATATTTTCAAAATTCTTTTCCATTGCTAATTTTTCTGTCAGCACCTATCTTCCTAATCCATATGTTTAGTACACATACTATAATTGTGTGAAATATTTTTTCTTTCTTTCTTAATATATACTTCTATCCTGTAAAATTGAATTTAGTATTCATTTCTCCCATTTCACATATTGTTCCTTTAATTTCCTAATCATATATTCTAAAACATCTTTATCTTGTAACATTACAATGTACAAGGAAATAGATGACATAATAATAATAATAATGTGATCATATACAAAAAATAAGTTGTCTTCTATAGTTGGTGTATCTATTCCTTCACATTAGCTATTCCATTCTTTCCTAGTAATTTTTGTAATACTCGCATGCAACATCCTAGATTTGATCCATTAGATATTAATATAGAACTAGATTCATTAGATATTGCTGTAGATAATAAAAGTAGAACTAATGTAAAGAATATTTTCAGGTGAAGAAAACGTAAGTGGTATAAGAATATCTAACTTTGTATGCTTTTTGTTGGTTTTTAGTTGTTAACATACATCACAAAAAACTTTGAATTGCATTAGAACTTACATTAAAATGTCATATATAATAATAAAATTTATTTTTTAAATATTGTATGCAGTACACAGACATTGCAGGAACCTGAAAATTGCACTTTCCTAAACTGTTGACAGCTTGACAAGTTTATAAGATAAACTACTTAATGAACCAAAGATGTCTCCTAATTGACTCACCTTGATACATGCAGTTAAGTTTAAATGACACCATAATCTAATCATTTTAATTTCACATTATACAGAGCATTGTATAATATGAATATATTTTTATAGAATAAGAAAATATCATTTTCTTTTTTCGAAAGCAAAATGATTAGATTATGATCCATAAAACGTGTGAACATCTCTGTAAACCTTAGTGGGCTATGTATTGGAAACCACTATTCTAGACTCTCTCAGGCCTCAATCTCTCCCATCTAAACTTTCCCTCATAATATAACCAACCACTAAAAAAAAGGTGTCAAAATGCAGCCTAGTCTAACTCTGATATAATGCAAAAAAAAAAAAAAATCATTGCAGGCTTTACCCTCATAAGATTCTTTTCCTAATATATAGAGAGAGAGTCATCATTATGTTAACCTTTTTTGAAGTATTTTATAAGATCTTATGATCAACAACCAATTATGTCAGTCAACAGAGTCAAAAGCCATCTACAAAGTAGGGAAAAATGGTTTATGAAACTCTGGATACAAGGTGTCTGGGACAAAATCTACCAATAAAAAAGTAAGAATTAACTGTTTAATACGTGATGAACATGCAACTTGCAGTTCATCATTACATTAAATATGAGGCTGATACACTTTATTTCTCCACACTCTGCCTGAGTGAAAGAATTTGATCTCTGTAAACCCTTATACTTCTGAATCCACAATGTCTATCTTGAAGTTGCTCATAAAGTAAACATATAATTTTGTTGAACACAATTATGTGAAGAACCTCATCAAGAACAGAAAGTAAAATGATGCCTCTGTAATTAAGAATTGTAGTCTTTTTTGAATAGGAATAATCATACAGAGTGTGTACATTATCTTACTGATTTTAAAGTGGTATTGTGTGAAAACACTTGCAAAAATTCAGTGAAAAGTAAGCTACTAATAGAGAAAAATTCAACCCCCCCACCTCAAGCTACTAAAATTTAATATATGTTCCTATAGACATTGAAATGGTGATCTATTTGCCTCCATACACTTTGTAGCAGATCATGCTGAACTATTCCCATAGCTTCACATGTTCTTCATTATTTACTTTGCATTGATGGAATGAAAAATTGATTTTTGCATAACGTTCAACAGTAATTTTTCTTACTCCAATGGCTTATGTAGTTTTTATTTTAATATAGTCAAATAACCAGATGTTGATATAAACAGAATATTAAAGCTAGAAATAAATTTTTGAAATTTTTTAACAATTTTTTTATTAAAGCTAGAAAAAAATAAGAAATATATATTTATATAAATAATCACTTATGCAGCTGCTTGCCACAGAGGTCTGACAGGAGCCTGTCAGTTTATACACCATAGAGGAAGGTCTATGAGGATGGTGGGACCTCAGCATAAAAACAACACAAACATCTGTGTCTTAATTGCAGAACTAAAATTAAAAAAAAATGTTATTTTTCTTTCGTTTTAAAAAAATACGCAAAAATAAAAAAAAAATCCTAAATCAGTAGTAAAGAATCACAGGATAAGTCCTGTAGACTTTGAACTCTTGAAATAATGAGCTGAAAAAAATTGGTTTTACCATTAGTGGGATTCAAACCCACATCTCCAAGAAACATGCCTGTTATGCTACCACTACACCACCAATGGCTAACCTTTTCTCAGCTTGTGTGATGTTATAAACTTTTCGGATTTTATTTGATTTGCACAGTGGCACCATCCGTGTGGGAAGTGGACAACTCTGTTTCCTCATTAGAGCAAAATAAAAAATTCCTATTCCTTCCTTATGATGATCAGTTTTTTAAGCAACCTCAATTAAACATTCAAAAAAATCCTCTGTTAATCATGCATCCTAATTTTTTTCATTGCAATTGGTATGCAAATAAATTTAGTAATTAAAATGAAATATATTTTTTTTAAAGTAAGTTTGTTATTTGGAATAAAAGCATAATGCAGAAAGTGTGAAGAATATTTAGACTGTGAGTGATAGAATAAAATTTTATGTGTAAATATGGTAAACAATGAACTATATATAATTAAAGCTATTTAATTCTCTATGACACTGTTAAATGTTTTTAAGCACTTCAACACATGGACTATGCCATCAAATATCAACAATTTTTAAGGGGAGACCTATGTACCATGGTAGAGGATGGGTAGTAACAGAAACCTCTAGGATGCTTTCAGTGACAAATTTAATAATTGACGTTCTTGCTGGCAAGTGACGTCTCAGTGGGGACTAAAAGAAGGATAATGGCTGCCATCTACCTGCCTTGGCAAAGGAAATAATCATTTATACTTTTGATAGCATAGAGTACTTAAAAAAGTTTTTTATCCACGACGTGGTTTCGCACCCTTCCTTTTGGCACATCGTCAGGTGGGAAGTGAGGAGCTTAAGCTACTCTATGCTATCAAAGGTATAAATGATTATTTCCTTTGCCAAGGCGGATAGACCGTTGGCAGCCGTTATCCTTCTTTTAATCTCCACTGAGATGTCACTTGCAGGCAAGAATGTCGATTATTAAATTTGTGACCGAAAGCATCCTGGAAATTCCTGTTACTACCCATCCTCTACAGCATGGTACGTAGTTCTCTCCTTAATAATTATTGATGCTTGATGGCATAGTCCATATGTTAAAGTGCTTAAAAACATTTAACAGTGTCATATAGAATTAAATAGCTATAATTTTAATTACTGCACTGTAGTCCCGTGGCCGAGTGGTTAGCGCGCTTGGCTACTGATCTACGGGACCTGGGTTCGAGCCCCGGGTAAGGCATGGATGTTCGTGTTGTTTTTCTGCTGAGGTCCTGCCATCCTCACAGACCTTCTACTATGGCATATAAACTGACAGGCTCCTGTCAGACCTCTGTGGCAAGCAGCTGCTTGAGGGGGTATTTATTTTTTTATAGCTCTACTCTAATTTTTGCTATATATAGTTAAGTAGAGATCTGTAAGATTTTATTTCAATGAATGTTTTCAGCAATTTGCTGCATTCATATTTTTTAATTTTAAAGGATATCTTTAGTATATAATATTTTTTTTATTGTATATTAATAATTTTTGTTATCTAATTTTAGTAATGCCACCTACTGTACCAAACAATTCGGTAGATCCTACTAAGCCGGCAGGTGTGGCAAAAACTGGACATCCCACTGATAATAGCAGTTCTCAATCCAAAGGTGTGTATTTTTTTTTATTTCTGATTATATTTTTCAACTACATTGCAGCAATAAATCAACACAAATATGAACATATTTTTAAAGTTCATTTGTGTTTTATATTACTCTCATGTCACTTTTATGTTACTTAATTACAATTCTAATAAATAGTGAAATTATCATTCATCTTTTTTTTTATTTTTTTAGTACTTATGTGTATACTTTTTTAATGTGTGTATTTCAAAATTCATTTTTAGTAGCATTAATATTCCATTAGTACTTCATTTGGAAGGCTCAGAGAGATCTTTGTATCAATAGACGCATTGTATGTAGTTAACCAAGAGTTACATGTTTCAGTGTGAAATATTGAATATGATTTTTTTATTTGTATATTTTTAACATGGGAAAGTAACTCTTATTATAAAATATAACTAGCTGCACACTTCTAAGTGGACAAATATATTTTCATCTTCCAAATAATGGTTTAAATTAAATTTTGTCAATAATGATTTGTTAACTATGGCATTGCTCCTTCTCTGACAGAAGTCTGAAGTCTTCAAAGATAGGAGCAATAAATTTATGCACTTTTATTGTTTATGGTTTCCAATTTTGTTTTGTTACAAAGTATTGGCAGTTGTTTATATATATAGATTTAGCATTAGTATGAAAACAGAGTTAATGCTACAAATGTAATATGCATGTACTATATATTTATAGTCTTTTTTTTTTGGTATGAAAATGCATTCTGTAGGTTTTAACTACCCTAATTTTAACTTGAATCAGTAGTGTAGCCAGGCTTAGAAAACATTTTGAAAAAGGATAGGTTGTAAAAACATTTTACTATTTTTGTTATTATAAATTGTAAAATTAATCTTATATTTTTTAGGAATAAAATTTCTTCAGGGAGAGAGGGGGAAAACCCCAATCTGCTCCCCTCTCCTATCTATGCCACTGACTTGAATTAATTGATATTTGTCTTTCATGCATGAAAGTTTTTAATGGGGAAGAGTATGTTAGTTTTTTATAATGTGCATATGTTCTAGATTTTTTTGTCTTACTAATGTTGTTTTTCCTAAGTATCCACTAGCTGTTTAATTTGTTGAAACTTATGAGATTGAATTATATTTACTTGTATTACAGACTGGTATTAATTTAATTTTTCTTGTTATAAATGATAAGAATATATATCAGATTCTCCACACGGGTGAATGAAAACACATTTGCTAAGTACACAGAAAAAAGAGAGATTAGATTATTTTATCCCTGAGTAGCACTTTTCTGCTGCACAATGGACTCAATGGCCATGTCACAAGGACCCTGAAATTCACCTATTTAAGGTGAACCTGATCCATATCTATTGTGCATTTAAAATTATTGTATTATTTATAATTATTATATTAAAATATTTATTGTGACCAGGCCATTGATTTATTTAATCGCTGTTCAATTGTCATCCTATTTAACCTTAAAGGTCAACTTTAAATTATAAGGCTAAATAGGATGACAATTGAATAGCTGTTAATGGCATAATAGAAGATTCCTTTTGAGGCCATTTAATATATTTTTAAATGCACAATAGATATGAATCTCCTGCACACAGAAAAGTAACAATAAGTACAAAATTTAATATCCAGTATAGTCACCTTTGAGTAACATTTCATTACTCAATATGAGTAGGAATGGACAAAAAGAAGAAATTTCAATTTTGGCAAAGTGAAATTGAGTGTGTAAACTTCAGTTCATGAATCTGATATGCTATGACTGGGCTTTCATTCTTGCAAAATAGTGAATTAATAAATTATTTTTAGCTTTTACAGTAACTTTAAAAAAAATTCTTAAATGTGGGTATTCATGGTGATACCTGAAATGATCCTTTCATACATCACAGCAAATGAATATAGTTTGCTTGGAGTGTAAAAGTTTAATTCTATTACCATATAGAGGTAAGTAGTCTTAAAGCAAACTATGTGAAAAAAATATTTTATTCTTATATTAAAAGTAGTATTAAATATTTTAGAGTTCAATTTTTTTTTCCTTGAAAGAGGTTTTTACATTGTTTCAGAATGTAGGCGTAGGCATACCAGCCTTCTTCTTCCTACTAGCCCTTATTTTTCAGAAATGCCATGTTCTCCACTATCTCCAGGTAAGAATCGTTATCTTTTGATTTGTTCTTGTCACATTTTACATCTGGGGTAATTATTTACTATAGATAATATATTCTTTATAGTATGGATATTATACTGCATAACCAGTGGAAAAGACTGGTTAACACGAATTCTGTATATGAATATAGTCTGCTGAATGCTAAACTAATAAGACTTATTTCACATACACACTCCCCACACACACTAATTTCTTTTATAAAATTATTCTTCTTATAAAGATACAGTATAAATGTTTTAATTATAATGACTTACAAAGCTATTTTCTGCAGGAATTCAAATAATCCTATTTTGTATATAATATATAATATTATCAAAATATATAATGTTTATAATTAGAAGACTAATAGAAGTTTGATATGAAAGACCAATTTCCAGGTTTGATGTAAAAAAAACTAATTAGCAAGTTTGATAAAGAAGACTAAGTGCAGGTTTGACATTAACTTGTAGAGTACAGGAAGGTAGTATATCAGTTTTGCTAAAATCACATGTTAGAGGATATATTGCTATGCAGTTCTATGTTGTGTTTTCCCTCCAGAATAAAATCATCATAACATTTTTAAAATTACAATTGAAAAGTCAATAAAATAGATTTTAAAATAAAAATTTACCTGTTGATATACTGCTGCAGGCTGCCATTATTGTGGGGTTACTCACTTCAGTGGTTGAGAACTTTAATGGAAGAAACATTTTTGATCAGTTATTTACTCTTTCAGGGAGATGTACTTTGTTTTTTCCTTAATATTTTATTACATTTTTGTTTTTAAAATTGTTTTGTTACTTTTAGCTTAATAATCATTATAATTATATATGGGATTTTGAAATAGTTTTTATAAGTGTGATATAACAGTAGAATAAAACCTTGGTTATGATTTCATTTTCTGTGGAGAACTGTGCACAATGATTCTACATTCTAATGGATACCTTTCTACCAGGTATGATTTTTTTTCTGATATTTTAAGTGGTTATTTGAAATGTATTTTTATGTAAATAAAAATATGTTACAAAATAACATTATGCATTTATACATGCATAGTGCTTTAATATAATTTATTTTCCGTGAGTGTGAAATAACTTCGTTCTTGTGGTAATGTAAAAATTGATCCTGACAATTTGATCTCAACTTCAGTGCTTGTTAACCCTTCCAGTGTCCAGCCTGAAAAACAGGTTTCCATCCAGAGGCCAAGCTATTTTCTCCCTATGCTCAGCCAAAAGAAACTTAACTTTACAACTTTTTTGCTAAATAAATAATGAAAGGAGTCATGTCATGTTGTATGGCAAATTAATCAGCATTTAATTTTGGATTTTCTGAAAATAAAATATTTAACAAAAAAGATAATTTATGTTTTATTTTAATAGGACATTTTTAGAGTCATGTAGTAAAAAAATGCATCTGGCAACACAAAAATTTATTAAAAGAAACGTATGATTACAATGCACATAAATAGAATGACTATATATTTCTGAATGAAAAAAAAATTTTTTTTGGTTTTAAGTAAATATTTCTCTCGTTTTGTAATTTTTTCTCGGTACCATACTTTGATAAAATTTCAGGCCTTTAGCCAATTGTGCTGTCACGTAAACAAGTCAACTTTATAATTTTTTTAAAAAATAACCAATCAGCAGAAATAGGTTACATTATATACCAAATTAAACAGAATTTATGAAAATAAATAATACAAACGAATTTGCTAGCATATTGATTTTAATAAGCCTTTTTCAATGTGATATAATGAAAAAAAAAAGATTGCACTATACCAGTGGTTCTCAACCTTTTTTGCTTCACGTATCCCCTGGAAATGTGTATGTAGCTGGTGTACCCCTTCTATAGATAGATAAAACTATAGTTATAGTATAACAATGGGAATAAAGTAAACATATATTTATATACACATTAAATTTTGTATTCATAAATTACATATATTGATAAACACAAAAAATGACATTTTTGCACAGCAGTATTGCCAATGTAGAGACTTTGTTACTAGATCTAGCAACTTTTGAGCTCTCGCAGTGTGCCACAGGCTCATCATATGCTGTACTCATAGTGTATGTTAAGAGTTTACTAATGTTAGGGATCTGTATGTTACATGATCAAAGCTCTTCGAGATCAAGCCCATTGTCAAACCGTGGCAGTCTTGTTTTCGCAGGAATCGTAAGGAGGAAGTTGTCCTTGCTCGGCTCCGCTTAGGTCACTCGTTTTTAACCCACTCTTTTCTTCTTAAGGCGGACGCAGTACCTAAGTGCGAGTTTTGTGACACCGTTTTAACAGTTAAACATATTTTAATTGAATGTCATTGTTTTAACCTTGAAAGACGTATGTTTTTTAACTTCCATGATTTTACGTCCGAGCCCCTTACACTCGGACATCTTTTATCAGATCATTGTCATTTTACCGCTGTTTTTCAATTTTTAAAATTTACTGGATATTTTAATCGAATTTGATATACTAATTATACTGGATATTTTAATCGCATTATTTATCCCAGGTCTCTTACACCTGGGATTATTTTATTTAGTATTTCTACAGTTGTTTTACTCTGTTTCTATGCACCTGTTTTTTTGTTATTTTACCCTTTTATAACGTTGAAAATATATTTTAATTATGGTTGCGGGTTTCTATGTCTTTTATCTTTTATATTGTCTTTTGTTTGGCGCATTATGGCCTTGTTGCCGATGCGCCATTAAACCCCAAACAACCAACCAACCTACATGATCACAGATATGATTTCAGCCTTTGTTATGTTTAATATAAGAGATATCTTCTCATACTTTTCTCAACATTTGAGTCTGTTGTGACACCCAAAACATTCCTTACTTCATTCATAGTATCTCACTCAGCCTCGATCTCTTTGACCTTAAGAAACCAGTTCCAGAGAGAGTACTTTTATCTTCGATAATTTGTGGGTCTGCAGCTAGAAAATGTAGTTGAAGAGTAAGTTTCTTTGCAGCCATGCGTGATTCCTCAGAATATCTCCTGGGCTTAAATATTTTAGGACACTCGGACTGTATGTATGATCATATCTCCCATTATTGCAAAGTATTTTTTGCTGTAAATATCCGAAAAAATAAAATGATTAATGAATTTGGAAAACTGGGACAAAAGTTAGGATGAATGGTAAAAATATGGACTATCCCTCCAAATTTGGGACGATTGGTCAGTCTAAATTCATATTGGTACATATACAGACATTTTCATTGGATGTGTATGAAGCTTAGCAAAAATACGCTGTGGCATTTAAAACTTTCATTAATCAAAGAAAATGTATAATCTCTGTGAAAATTTAAAAAAAATATGTATATGGCCCTTTTGATGTTTCACTAAACAGAAAGCAGAATGATGTATGAAAATATTTCATTACTTTATTGAGATAAGATTCAGAAAGCATAACAGTTCCATCAAAACAAGAATCAGTTGAATTGAATTGATTTGTAAGTCACTGATTTTAATTTTTTGAAGTGAGCTGATTTGGTATTAGGAAGAACTTATTGCTCTGATAACAGATTTCAAGTTGGTTGCAGCCGCGCTTGGCTGTTGATCTAAGGGACCTGGGTTCGAGCCTCGGGTAAGGCATGGATGTATGTGTCGTTTTCTGCTGAGGTCCTGCCATCCTCTCAGACCTTCTACTGTGGCATATAAACTGACAGGCTCCTGTCAGACCTCTGTGGCAAGCTGCTGCTTGAGGGGGTTCTCTCTCTTAAAACTGATAAACCAAGCAGGGTCAGACATACAGCCTCTGCAAAATCATTATGTCCAGACTTGTGAATTTTTAACATTATGGATATAGTATACAAATCAAAGGTTAGGCTAATAAAGAATTTGGAAGAAAGAAAATTATGAACTTCATAAAAATCATTGTAACATTTAAAATTTTAAATCTGTATATGTATAATATAGTGGTGATGATTCCATGTCAAATCATAAAAAATAATTTTAGACCCAACCATTTCTGATTTTGATGAAATTTTTTATATTCAACATATACAGGGTGATTTGAAACTCATGGGCCAAACTTTAAGGGGTGATAGAGCACACGTAAACGAGCATTTTTCGTCATACAATGCATGGTCGGAACTCAAGTGGTGAAGCGCTAGAGGGCACTTTCCAGTGAACACTTATAAGTGCTGGTTTTCGCAGTCGTCATTTCTACTGTGGATTGCAGAATGGATGGATTGTTTCACGAATCAGGAGGAGGCGGCATGCATTTCACATATGGAGCTGCGGACGGGAATGCGAAGGAAGCCCAAAGACTACCAGGAGCGCTTTCCGACCAGACGTGTGCCACAGTAACTGCTAACCCCTAGCACTTCACTGCTTGAGTTCCGACCATGCATTGTATGATGAAAAGTGCTTGTTTAGGTGTATGCTATCACCCCTTAAAGTTTGGCCCAAGAATTTTGAATCACCCTGTATAAGATTTAATAAAATAAAGTTCTTTGTATATAAAATTTTAACAAAAGTTAATCCATGTATTACTTAGCAGACAATATGCATTATCAACTGAAGAAATGAATGCTTCGAATTTAAAGTTCCTTTTTGATTAAAAAGGACATTTGAATGAATATCTCTGAACCCCTTAAATTTCTCTGAAAAAATTATGCTGAAATATATATATATTTAAAAAGGGAAGAAGTTGTCCTTTACACATAGTATGGATATAACACAGAAGCTCTATTGGATTTATCCTGATTTCTCATATGCTAACCACTAGACCAGGTATGGCTAACCAACATCTCTGGAATTTTTTTATTTTGGGACTGTCATGTGTTCCTGAGATATAAATTTTTGAATTAGGCAAGATTGTTAAATAACATTGGATATCTTTACAAAATATTCTAATACTGCATGAATACATACAGTAGTTTATTGAAATAACGCAAAAGTAAATTTGATGAAAATTTGACTATATGAGTTTAGTAAAAGTTGTTACTAAAATAAATGTGCAAATTTCTCATAATGTGCTTTTTAATCAGAAGGAACCTTTAAGTTCTTAGCATTCTTCTATTAATAAGGTGTATGATCTTCCGAGTAGTACATGGATAAACTTTTGTTAAAACCTTTATCTTATGTACCAGTAAAGTATCAATTTCTACTGGATAACAGCAGAAAAACGATTGACCATTAGTGCTGCAAGTTTTTCGCGTTGCGAATTGTTGTGTTTTTCTTACCAAGAATTTCCACGAATTTGGATATTTTTCACGATTTTGCGAATTTTGATGGGTTTTTTTCATGAAATTCTGTGACTTATCAGAATTTTTTAAAATTCAAATTGTTAAAATTCTGATAAGTCACAGAAGGAAATAGGCAGTTTGTATAAATTTCCGACTTTTCACGTGTTTCTGAAATGCATGAGAACATATGTTTTGAGAAACTTGACTAAATTGCTCCTCACATTCACTATTTAGATGAGTGAGACAATCCTTTTCAGATCCCCTCTACATGACATTACTTTTGTTAATGGACTAATGCATTGAAGGAAATGTAGAATTCAGTGTTGGAACTCCACATTTCTCCAATGTTCACTGTAGGAATTATTCGATATATAGACAAACTTAAATTATTGTAATCTGTTGTCACAGCTTTTGTTACCGACAACGCTTCGTTTATGTTCAAATCATGGGAATAAAAATCTTTTGGTTGTTTTAAAACGCATTTCATGTCACGTGTAACTGTCATATTCTAAATCTTGTTGGTGAGATATGATAACGAGAATTCAAAACTGTTAATGCTTTGGTTTAAGAGATTAAACTCAGATTCACAAATGGTCCTACGCGTAAAGCTCATTTTAAGGTGTTCAAGAAAAAGAAAAACTAACAAACCACCAGTTCCTTTGAAAACAAGGTGAAACATTTGGTCCCAAGCTGTACTTTATCACTGCGATCATATAGAAGTTTATAAGGTGTTTTCGAGCAGAAAATGGGAAATAGCTCCAGTCGTGAAAGAAATGAAATATTGAAATGTGTGAAAATGATACTTTAGAAGTGATTTGAATCAAATCAAAAAGATATTCACTGGTTATTCCAGATTCGTTACTTTGTTTCAAGTCCTCATATATCAGCATATATCAGAACATAAAGTCTATGATGAAATGAACGATTTGGCACTAAAATAACTCGGCAAAAGCTGAGTGTGATCTAACACTGCAAAACACTCGTTTCATGTTCGAAAAAAATTGGGCAAATTCATCACTGAAATCAATGATGAAAAAAAAAACCAGTTTCGTCAGCCTGTAAACAACTTTTTTTTTATAGCATGCCGATTATTCGATCAAAATTAAAGTGCTTAAATATTTCTGCGAATGATGTAATTCGTGATAATATAATTTTGAACATTATGCCACTCTCGAACATTACAACAGTTTATAAAAGCCGCATATAATGAATTTAATTCTTTTCTGGTTGTCTCAAAACGAACGATTTCCCAGTCTCTCCAATATTTATCAGCCTCAACTAACAGTGTTAATTCAGAGCAATTTCTTTCTAAATATATGGCGTTCTGCAACATGATCTCAGGAGTATAAAAAGGAGCATTTTATATATGTATAATATGCTGTATCAGAATTAATTGTTGATGATTAATATGCAATGTGCAAGTTGAACCTAAAGTCAATCATTTAATTTTTTTGTTCTTTTGAAATAGTTGTATGGATCTAATCATTACCTTGTTGATAATGATAAACACGCCACTGACGTGTAACTTTTATAATTTCCGAACTTAAATGATGAGTAAATTTTTCAATTTTTTCCCGCGAAATTCCTTCAAATTTTGGCGTTTTTCAGAGTGATTGCTCCGCGAATTTCGCCTTTTTTTCCCGCGAAAAATTTACAGCCCTAACCATGGGTCAATCATGTGAAAAAAAAAAAACTATGAAAAATGATCCCCCCCCCCCTGAAACTGAATCCTGGGTACATGCCAGGTTCTCGATGTATATGCCAGTGGTTCTCAACCTTTTATGTTTCACGTACCCCCTGGAAAAGTGTATGTAACTGGCGTACCCCTTGTATAGATAGATAAAACTATAGTTAGAGAATAACAACGGGAATAAAATAAAACATATATGCACATTAAATTTTGTATTCATAAATTACACATATCGATAAATACAAAAAAATGACATCAACAATTTAACAAATCTTATAAAATTATGAACATTTTACTGGATAATCAGTGAAATGGACTTGTTACTAGATCTAGCGACTTTTGAGCTCTCACTGCGTACCCCAAAAAATTTTACCGCGTACCTCACGTTGAGAATCCCTGGTATATATAATCTAATCCACTCGGTGGTAAACGTTACTTTTGACGGTGATATCAAAGACCTTGACGAACTAGTAATGTTGCCTCAAGATAACATTGGCACAGGATCGTTTTAGTAGTAACTTACGCAAATAAAAACTTTATCAGCTATACTCCTCAGTTGTTAAAGTGATAAGTAATAAGCTGATAAGAGTAAAAGTACAAATTTTGCTAATAGCTTTTATAAACGAATGCGGGGAAACGTGTTAACATTCGATATGTAATTTTTAAAGCTACAGTTTATTATTGTTGAGCCCAGACACATTAATCATCGTTTCTTGGAATTGTTAGGTGAGTGTCAATCTACCCTAATTTGGACATGGAGGAAAAGAAATGCATAGTGGGGAGAGAGGAGAGAAATCTGTGTAAATGCTTGGCAAAAAGGTGTGAAATTGAGAAAAAGGGAGATGTCGAAACAGAATGAGAACATAACACTGTTTTTTCTTTGCTCACCAACTTCAGTGCTAACAACAAAATGTAGAGAATATAAAGACTATTCAGGTGTAGGTAAATTCATATTGAGTGGGGGAGATGAGAGAGGGAGGAAAATTTTGGGTAAAGGGAAAATTTTATGTTCATAATTTATATTTTATACCAGCCGATTTAAACAGCATAATAACATTAAGCTGTCAAATATAATAAATAAAATAAATAAATCCCTTTCAAGCAGCTGCTTGCCACAGAAGTCTGACAGGAGTCTGTCAACTTATATGCCATAGTAGAAGGTCAGAGGATGGCAGGCCCTCAGCAGAAAAACGACACAAACAGCCATGTCTTACCCGGGGCTCGAACCCAGGTCCCTTAGATCAGTAGCCAAGCGCGCTAACCACTCGGCCGTGGTATTTGTTGTCAAATCTTTTGCTAAGTGGTATCAGAGAGTTTATGGATTTGGAACCTAAGCAACGATACAATCGATAACTGAGCTTGATAAATACACTGTCTGGTAGCCCGAAAATTCTTGAATTATTTACAGTTATTATGTGCAAGATGATATATGCGTTGCTTGACACACTTTGGTCATGCACGCTAATTATAGAGCTGCCAGCCACACAGGCACTTGAACTATGGTGCACAACAGACCTTCCTTTGAAAGGTCTCATTGCTGACGCAGCCATGGCAAAGGAACTGTCTATATAAAGGCCTGAAGGGTACGTTTATTTCCCCCCTTTGCACAGTGCTTTCCCCCTATGACGCCACAGACTACGCCCCTTATTAATATTCATAATAACCCCCCTTTATTAAAAACCCCTTATTAAAAATTCCTTCCCCCTTTATTAAGCACACGTGGCGCCATCTAGTGTAAATGATGAGTACTATTTTTTTAGAAAAACCCTCAATTTTAGTCGTAATTTTTCCAATTTTTGACTCCACCTTTACTAAAAAACCCCCTTATCAAAAGTTCCGCCTCCCTCTATTAAAATTCCCTCTCCTTTATTAAAACCCCCCTTATCAAAAGTTCCACCCCCCTTTATTAACTCCCCCAATCACAAACTCCCATCCCCTGGTATCTAACCTCATCTGAAATTTTCCAAGTCCACTAAATTTTTTTGGTGGCAACGATCAGAATGGTTGATGCAGTCCTCTAAATAATTACAAAACTAAACTTTCAGTGCCAATGATCAGAATGGCTGATGCAATCCTCAAAAATAATTACCAGGTCCCTGTATTTTGCTCATGTCCTATGTCGCGTGTTCTTTGATCGTATCACGTATCCGGTAGGGGGATCTGTAAAGGTCGCGGTTCTGGCTGTATATAACGGACAGAAAAGTTTCTTCTGAGCTACGTGTTATAGTTGTCGCCATGGATTTTGTATTTTGGACGAGTGACGAGGATTCCGGCTATGAGAGCGAGTCTCAAAACTTCAGGCCGCGTATCCGTCGGTTGTTACGTCGACCTATGGTTGTTCCTCCTCCACCCCCACCGCCAACTGTTAGAATGGAGCTACGTCCTGGGTTTAGCGGCTCTATGCTTCAAGCATTTCTTATTGACGATGGGACACCTCCACTAGCACTGAGACTACGGCGCCCTCTGATCATGAAACCGCCTGAAACCTGGCCCCTGGTCTGCTGCAGAACGTCGTTCAGGCCCTGAGACGTAAACGTCAGAGACATCTCTAGTTTTGTCTGTGTAAAGTCGCCAAACGTTTGCCTTCCATCACCAGTATTCGAATTAGGGCGAAATAGTTTCAGAGTGGTTGTGAAACATGCAAAATATCTGTATGTTTCTAGGTCTCGACGGTTTTCATGTAAACGGCCATTTCTTAGTGCGTGAACTTTATATGCAACTCTGAACGGAAAATGCGCCGTCTATCGGTTCAATCTTCGACATTACCAAGCTTTCTTGATAAAGGACAGGAAGACAGTCAACTACGTGTCTAAACATGTGTTAGGCCTATCCTTTACCTAACAAAAAGGTATGGACATTAGATCACGTTTCTAACATCGTGAAATATGCTTACAAACTTGCACGTACTGAAGAAGCTACTGTGGTAGGTTGCAAAGGAGGAAATGTCGAAAGAATTCTCCTGGAACAATTAAATCTTCCAAGCGTTAATCTTGAACTTTACGGATGTCTCAAATATTGTTAGCTCCCAAAAGTTTCTGATTTCGAGTGTGGATATCACACAGCAGAGGGAGTCCACTGCTCTTTAGCTGAAACAGCTGCTTTTTTTTGGATGGATTGATTGATGCCTCAAGTATTGAGAACGTGTTACAACAAGTGTTGCATCACCAGGTGTTCGCCTATTGGACTATCATGTTTTCTGCATAGATAACGTTATAAATGTTTTCTGCATTTAACCTGATTCCAGAGGGTGCTGTCTCTAGTTAAATAGGTGGCAACTGTTGAGTGCATCATTGCCCACGATGCAGGCTAGCAATCCAGATGTGTGGTGTCTCGGTGAAGATGTTTACGTCGTGCCTTTGCTGTTCAAAAATAAGTTTTCTGTGCACGTACGTCGCCACAAGAAATATGAAAATGGTGAACTCATCCACCCTACACCTGCGGGGATTACCCTCTCCATACCTGAATGGGAGGCTTTGTGTGCCACGGTGCCCCACATAGAGGATCAAGTGAAAATCGGCCCCGATCAGCAGACATGGCACGTGATGCCTAGTGTATGTGCCTACATGTATCGCAACGAAGGTGGTGAACGCTGTGTCAACTTCATCAAAGAATCAGCTGCTACGAGAACTCTACTGTTCCGTGTTGTGAGTTGCAGTATAACTCTGAACGCGTCACAGTGGTTTACGTTGGCTATTCATGTAGATGAAGTGATGCGTGATCAAGATATCAAAGATCACCATCTCCGTACTGCTATTATCGAACATTCAGAATCAGTTCTACCCTTCCTGCTGGGTCCTGTTTTCGAGTGACCCGAGTGTGTTTATCAGCTGTTGGTGGACATTTTCCAACAAGAATTAACACGTCTGATTCTGTTAGATGGACTTCACCCTGAAGAAAAACTACCGACCATCGTAGGGTGGTCTGGTGACTTGGACAATTAAACTGCGACACCTGTTCAAGATTGCAATCATTCAGATTAATTGACAGATTAATCACAGCCTGTCTGACCAATTTTCATCACTTTAGTTTTCTCTCTGTTTATAACTAAACCTACTCTAGTACCAGTTTCATCAACAGCTCGAATGAAAGAGTTCATCTCATCAACATCATTTGCCAAAAGGGCTAAATCATTAGCATAATCTAAATCGGAAATTTTCGTATCTCCAGCCCATTTATGGCCAAAATCTTTCCCTTGAAGTGAATTTCGCATAACATAATCAATAACCTAACTAAAGAGAAATGGAGGCAAAATGCACCCTTGTCGAACACTAGAAGTAATGCTAAACCAATTGCTACAAGACTTACCAACTCTCACACACGACTCAGTGTTATTACAGAGAGCTTTCATTATGTTAACTAATTGTCTGGTATACCATATGATCTTACAATCAACCACAAATTATGACGATCAACAAAGTCGAAAGCATTTTTGAAATCAACAAAGCTAGCAACCAAAGGTTTCTGAAACTCTAAACGTTTCTCAAGATTCTGCCTAAGTGAAAATATCTGATCCATACATCCCCTACCACTTCTGAATCCACATTGCTCATCATGCAATTGACTGTCAACCAGATTCTTAATTCTATTAAGCACAATCATGGAAAGAACTTTCCCTGGAACAGAGAGTAGGCTGATACCCCTATAGTTATCACAAGAACTGCGATCACCTTTTTTGAAAATAAGTATAATAATAGCTCTGGTAAAATCCTTAGGAACCATGCCTTTATCATAAAAGATATTCAAAATTTCAGTCATCCAAGTGGTAACAGAAACATTCCCAGCTCTAAGCATTTCCGTAGTAATTTTATCTACCCCTGGGGATTTGTGAAATATAAGTTTAGAAACAGCCAAATTAACTTCAGATTGTATTATAGGGCCAACATTAAAGCCACCAATGCATCTATCATCATTGCAAACAATGGGAATAGAACTAACCACATTGTTTAGAATATCACTGAAATGCTCAGCCCACCTAGCCATGACAGAATCCTCACCTACTATAACCTTACCTTGTTTATCCTTCAATCCCTGTATACCTGTCCGTTTTCTACCACACAAAACATTAACTATCTGGTACAGTTCTCTGCTGTTGTGCTGTCTAACTTCTTCATCGGCTTTGTCAGCCAAACCATCAAGCCAAAATTCTTATCAGCAGCTAACTGATCTTTTACACCTTTATTAAATTTTCTGTAATGCTTTCTCTTAGGACTAGTAGGGTATTGATTAAGGACATTCCTGCAGTTCTTTCTTTCTGAAATAAACTCAAGTGCCTTATCACTCAAATTATTCTGTCTCTTCTGCTCCTTTTTTCCTTAAAGAGTCCTGTTAGTTTCCAAAAAAGCCTGTTTTAAACGGCCCCATTCTTCCTCAACTTCAGTAGTAAGCATACCAATGACTGTCATAATGACTAAGTAACCTATCATGGTAAGCTTTGGCTATAACTGGGTCTTTCAGATCTTCAGTATTAAAAGTAAAATTTTTAACCTTTGCAGAACACTTTTTAAGTTTAAGTTGCAAGACACTTTTAACAAGGTAATGGTCAGATCCAATTTCAGCGTCCCGTGGCCGAGTGGTTAGCGCGCTTGGCTACTGATCTACGGGACCTGGGTTCGAGCCCCGGGTAAGGCATGGCTGTTTGTGTCGTTTTCCTGCTGAGGTCCTGCCATCCTCTCAGATCTTCTACTTTGGCATATAAACTGACAGGCTCCTGTCAGACCTCTGTGGCAAGCAGCTGCTTGAGGGGGTATTTATTTATTTTTATTTATATGACCTGGTATTCCTAACAGAACTAGCCCATTTGCTGTTAATTAATATATAATCAATCATATTCTTATGCATCCCATCTGGTGAAACCCATGTGTACTTATGTATGTCACGGTGTTTGTAATAAGTGTTAGTTATTCTGAATCCATTGAGTTTACTTAGCTGTAGGAGACGTTGCTCATTGCAGTTGCCAATACCAAAAGGGCCTATTACTCCTCCCCAAAGGTCAGAGTCAGTACCAACTTTGGCATTGAAGTCACCGAAGTCACCAAGAACAAGGAACGATTTAAATACATTTAATTGTAAAGCTGGAACGGGAATTATTATGTGGACTTTCGTTAGATAAAGTTTTAATATTCTTGTATCAAAATTATTACTTGAAGTTTGATTAGATTAAAATTTTAATATTCTTCAATGTTAAATTATCATACACTTCACAAAGTTTCGGTTTGATAACCAAATTATTACTTTGGACTTTTATTAGATAAAAGTTTTAATATTATTGTTTAATAGCAAAAGTATTACTTGAACGTTGCTTAGATAAAAGTTTTAATATTCTTGTAGCAAAATAATTACTTTGGACTTTGATTAAAAGTTTTAATATTTTTCAATGCTAAGAAATTTATTCACTTTTGGATAAAACTTTTAATATTCTTCTTTGATAACAGAATTAATACTTTGGACTTTGCTTAGAAAATTTTGATTCTGCTGTATCCAGTGAAGTGTATGATAAGTTAACAAAACACATCATTTTTTATCTCATACACATACACCTTATTTCAACCTAATTCATTTTTATCTCATACACACACACACACACCTCATTTCAACCTAATTCATTAAAATTAATTCACAAATTAGTTTAAAACCTCATCTTTAAAAAAAAACTTTAATTAGTTTTTCACAGGCTAAAAAATACCCCTTTATTTTCTAATTTTCACACATATTTTTACAAAAAAACCACAAGAAAAATACTTTTTTCCTCACCCCCCCATAACTTTTCCCATGGATTTTCATATAATTCTCGAACCCCTTTTACTGTGCCAGAACTCTCATTTATGCTACTACTGGCCTAACCTTTAAGTTAAAAATAAGCATTAAGCCTCCTTGAGACTGGGAGCCATAAGGCAAATTTTGTTACAATATTTTAAAGAGGTCAACATACGAACAGCGAACAAATGGACAGCTCATATGGCGAACGTGAACAATAATAAGACATGTCATATTTGACCTTGCTAAGGACTCTGGATGCAGGATAATGCTTGCGGAATACACGTGCTCTAATACACATTGAATTCTTTATGAAAGATCTCTTTAACATGTTAAGTCGGGATATTATTGTTTTAATAAACACATTTTAAAGAAAGACTCTCAATATAGCTGTATATTTATTTAATTTAGAGTGTCGAGTAATGCATAATACTAATTTTGTTTAAACTCGAAAAACTTTAAATTTTGAAACTTTGATAGATAGTTGACTATCTTTCATGTTTCTGATATACCGCAAAGTTAAAAACACGATTGATAGATACGAAGTTAGGATAACGTTATTATTCAGACTATTTTCATTCTTAAAATGTATGTGATGTGCACGAGTCTGCTGATGACGTAGCCCATGAGAAGGCTTCCCCTTTGCCAGTGGATCTGTCCGTGGTTTCTCTTCACAACACTGACGACGCTTCAGTGGATACGGGCGGTCGCTCTGTTAGAGTAAGTTGTGGAGATAGTGGCGCCGACGATTCATCTTATGTCTTTTTACCCTCGTGTTGACTGAAACGGTAAGGGGTTTGTTTTAGTTTTTATGCTCTTAATAGCTTTAAGTTTGCTTTGACCTCAATTGCAAACTGATTTTTGCCTTTTTTTTATATTCGGGAGCTTGTTAAGGAAAATCGGAAGAAAATTAAGCTTGTGGCACTGTATCAGTTACGTTTATGTCCTAAGGCTGGCTTGATTGAGCACATGTCTCTGAGGCTTTGATAGGCTTTTGAGAGGGCTTTTGATAAGGGTTTTTTTTAGTATTCTTTGTAATTATTTAGAGGATTGCATCAGCCATTCTGCTGATCATTGTCACCAAAAAAATTTAGTGGACTTGGAAATTTTCAGATGAGCTTAGATACCAAGGGAGTTTGTGATCGGGGAAGTTTAATAAAGGGGAAGGAACATTTGATAAGGGGGTTTTTAATGCGGGTGAGTCAAAAATTGGGAAATTTTCGATTAAAATAGAGGGCTTTTTCCTAAGTACACATCATATACACTAGATGGCGCCACGGGTTTCTAATAAAGGGGGAGGAATTTTGATAATGTGGGTTTTTAATGAGGGGGAGTCAAAAATTGGAAAAATTTCGATTAAAATTGGGGTTTTTCTAAAACTAGTAGTCATTATATACACTAGATGGCACCCATGGGTGTTTAATAAAGGGGAGGAATTTTTAATAAGAGTTTTTTTAATAAAGGGGGATTATTTAATTTTTAATTTATTATTTATGAATATTAATAAGGGGGCATAACCGGAAGTGGACGGAATCACGTGACCGGAAGTGGGTGTGACCAGGGACGTCATAGGGGGAAAGCACTGTGCGCGGGGGATTCGTTGATGGGCCTATACTACTGAGGATTCTATCCACCATAAAAATGTAAGTATATGCACATCAAGATTTGGATGTGTTTTAGGTTAGCACCAAAGTATTGAATGTGTAGAAACATGGCTTCTGTGCAGGCCTGTCAAAACAGCACAAGCATTTCAGGCGGTCATATAAGGCGGCAAAAGTTCAGGGGTGTCATGCTAGTAATTTGATGGGCTTTCTCTAATTTCAACTCAAAATAAAAGTTCTATGAAAGTACTCGGGTTTTTACATAACTTTGCGAGCATAGTAAGTTTGAAACCTTGTTATTAATGACTTAACTGGCATCATTTTAAATGTAGAGGCAGCAAAAATATACTCAAATCCACAAAAATAGTAAAAATCGTATGAGGCGGCAAAAATTAAATCGGCTGTAACAGCAAAAAAAGTAAATTCACTAGAGGCGGCATAAATAAAGCTACTTGTAGCTGCAAAAAGTAAACAAAATGTGGGCGGCGCTGTTTCTGTGCTTTTTTTTTTTGACGTTTTCGAATGTAAGGTAAGTTGGAAAGAAGAGTAAAAGAAATATATCATGCTTAATACAGTTGTTATATGCTACTACTTTCATTTTTCCCTCTTTTTCACATCGCTGTTTCAGAAAATACTCTTGGTAGAAGATGAGAACAGTTCTTCAGACTCGTAACACAGTACTCGTATGTGAGCTTAAAAAACATTTGTGGCGCAGTTTTTACCTCTAGTGAATTCTACAAGCTTGTCTGACCACAGCAGTTAATATAAACTGAATCAAATCCGTATTAGAACTGTAAACTGTTGTTGGAGGGAATTTTTCACAAGCGACCATTTGTGTAGTTCTATTGACAGAAGAAAATTAATTGGGCCATTTCCGCTACATCAACAGGTGGAGTACACACACTTGTGACGTGTTAAAACGCACAAAACATCTACATTCTTCCTACATCGAAGGATGTAGAGTTTGCCATCATATAAATTATGCGATGCAGCTGATTGTGTTTTGTTCTGTTCTGTAAACGGTATGCATATTAACGATGTCTTTATTACAATTAATTATATTGCAAGCGAGGAGTACTTGGCTTTTTCTTTTATTGGTTCTGTGCCCTGCGAAACACGACGATGCTAATGAAGTCCGATCCATTTGGAGGTTCCGATGTGAGACAACGGCAGAAATAAAGCTGCTCATAACTTCTGGAGGAGGAAATTGTAATTATGGCATGCGTTGGCTCTGCCTGCTCTCATTACACTGATAAATGACGTACATAGACTGCCGGATGATGAGCGAAGCGAACTCATAAGGACAAAAAAAGTCGACATTGCAGAGTACGTAGTAGCGTTGAAAATTTCAAATGGTAACCAGCTTTAGATGTTCGACTGACATTCAGCTCATATTAGAGTTCAGATGGATCGATGATCAAATAGATAGATGCCCCATAAAGCTCAAGCAGCAGTGAATTGATTCTGCTCTTGATACCAAAGATAGGTTTTAAATAGGGTGACCAGACGTTTCCTTTTTCCGGGGACAGCCCCTGGATGACAAGCTATGTCCTCCCCCCTCGAAGTGTCCCCGGAATTTGTTTTTTTTTTAGATATTATTTTAAATATTAAATTAACTGTGCAGCATGAACAGATCTTATAGTAAGAGTAATAGTGACAACACTTATGAAAAAATATCGGTCGGCAATGCAGGTGGCTGAAAAAACCTTTAAATCTTTGTCTGATTTTTTAGGGGTGCAGTTGGTGCCCAATTCTTTCTAATGGATAATAATGCTTATTCCCAAAGTTTTCATCTTATGAAAGAATTTCTTCAGAATGATTTTCTATTATCCTAATGGGAGTGACCATTAAGATCTCCATACTTAAATTTCATATCGCTAATTGCGAGCTGGTAAGTATCGACCAGACGTCCTCGGGAAACGGGAAAGTCTGGTCATCCTAGTTGACAACTCGCAACTGAACTCAAATTGAATTTTAAAAAGTCCCCCGATCTTGGTCTGTAAATTTCGCCACCCTAGTTTTAAGCCTTTTCTGCTGTGGTGGTCTTACAAGGCTGCAAATATATCTGTTTGATTGGAAGCATTTGCAAAAACCTTCATGTACTGCCACTATTTCCTTTTCAGTGTGTGTGTTGTATGAAGACAGATAAGTATGTTGGTTTCCATAAATTAAGGAAAAATGAGAAAAGTCGCGATATTCGACAAAAAATTGTGCGACCTTCACTAAACTTGTTCATGTAACCAATAAAGTACTGCCGAGTCAGTATACTGTATGCAAAGTAGTCTAGGTTGCGTCAATTTGCGCAATCGGATAGGGGCATAAAAGCGGATCTTTTGGAGTGGATCATTATTTTGTTGTAAACGTGAATAAAGAAATTCGAAATAGCCATTTTGTAGAAATGAGCTCGAGACATCATTTGCCAAATGAACTGCAGTGGAGAGTTATTGGTCGGCTCGAAGCAGACCAAAGTCAGTCAGACATGGCACGATGACTAAATGTGAGTCCTCCTGTGGTCCATAGACTGTGGAATCAATTTCTAGCACGGATTCCGCATCTCGGAGGTTTAGCCAAGGAAGGGCTAGAGTTACGACGCTGTACAAGACCGATATCTGCGATTAACAGCACGAAGGAACATGACGTCTACTCCCTCTCAGCTACAATCCTCTCTTGCAGCAGCCACTGGGAGGGTTGTATCAGCTTCTACTGTGCGTAGAAGGCTTCATGAGGGAGGTCTGTATTCTAGAAGGCCATTAATTTGTATACCCTTCACGTCACAGTAGAGAGCTGTTGAATTAGAAGGTGGGAACCTGGGCCGGCGTTCAAATTTATCTCCGCAAAACTCCCGCCCTGCCCTCGATCAATAGGGGACACCGCGGGTTTGGATGGGATGGATGGGTTTGGATCGGATGGGATGTAAAGCCGTGGCCCCGTGTACGGGAGAGCTATACCCTGTGCACGTTAAAGAACGCTCTAGATGGCCTCGACGAGAAGTTACTATCTGTCTCATAACAATTGTCTAGTGAGTCCCCTTTTTCCGACCTTCTCTGAGGCCTCGGGGTCCTTTGTGACTGGCTATTTAGTGGGGCAGGGGTGGCTCAGTCGGTAGCGCGCCAGACTCGTAATCTGTAGTTCCCAGGTTCGAGTCCCAGCTGGGTGAGCGTTGAGATTTATCTCCGCAAAATTCCCCGCCCTGCCCATGGTCAGTAGGGGACACCGATGGGCTTGGAAAGGCCGCCGTCCGTCGGATGGGACGTTAAGCCGTGGCTCCGTGTGTGGGAGAACCATACCCTGTGCACGTTAAAGAACACGCTGGATGGCCTTGACTGGAGGCTGCCAACAGCTGTTCCAGTGGGTCCCCTCCCCCAACCTTCTCTGAGCCTTCGGGGTCCATGTGACCTGGCCATTTAGCCCATGGTGTGCAAAAAAGTGCCGCTCAGAGGTAAAACAACAACAACAACAACTGGCTATTTAGCACATTGTGTTCAATGTGCTAAATGGTCAGTCACAAGGACGCGCTCAGAGGTAAAATAAGCAACCGATAAAGATTAAATCAGTTGCACATTTATGTGGCAAAAACAACCTTGTCACTTTCAAAATGTAGAGCTACGCATGAGTTACTAGAGGAAAAAACACCGGTCATGATTTTTCATTTCCGCCTTTAGCCAAAAAAACTTATCTTTTTTCATGTTTGGCAGGAACCTTGGTTGCATTTCTAAACAGATTATCATCATGACTACCTTTCATCGTAAAATGATTAAAATTATCTTTCCGAAAGGTTTTTCAATCTTACTTTGTTCTAAGAAATTGCTAGGAAATGGGCTCCTCTGTTTTTATGCTGCATCCACATCCTTCTTAAAGCTAACTAAATCATCACGGTACAATTGAAGAAGACAAATGCTCGTATATTAAGTCCCCAGCGAATGAGCGTGGGCCATCACTTTCAAGCCGAGCCTACGCCAGTGCCGAATGCGTGGGCACAGTATACGGAGAAAAGACATTGTGCTACAATCATGTTTATTTGTTGTTGCTTCTCGTTTTACACTTCTGTATTCGTGGAAAAGGGCAGAGGTGGTGTCTAGCAGAAAAGGAGCAAGCATCTGGATTCGATAATCTGAGCTTTGTTTTCCTTTTTTTGAACGTTATTCCTCTTTTCACTGAGGAAGTATTTGCCTATTGCGATTACTTTGTGTGTATTGGAGCAAATTTTCGATATACATAGATTTTAAATAGGATTATTTATGCTTTTGCAACAAGATTAAATATGATATTGGGTTGTGAAGAAATGTTATCCTAGTAGGTTTGGGGCGTGGGGTGACTCCGTCGGTAGTACTCCAGGCTCATAATCTGCAGTTCCCAGGTTCGAGTCCCACCTGAGCCAACGTTGAGAATTATTTCCGCAAAGCCTCTCCGTCCTTCTCTCGGTAAGTAGGGGACACCGATGGATTGGAAAGGCCGCCGACCGTCCGCCGCGGCTCCTTATGCGGGAGAACAGAATACCCTGTGCACGCCAAAGAACACGCTGGATGGCCTTGACGGAAGGCTACCATCTGTCCAGTGGGTCCCCTTTCCCCAACCTTTTCTGAGCCCCCTGGGTCCTGTAACCTGGCCATTTAGCCCATTGTGTGCAAAATGTACCGCTCAGAAGTAAAATAACCCAACCCTAGTAGGTTTTCTTTTGTTCCTAAAATACCATTCATTATGTGGAGGAAAATAATCGGTGCTGTCTTTGATTTAACAAGTAGCGTAGATTCGGGAATGATTTGGAAGAATGTGAAAGTTACATTGCATTGAAATATAAATATTATGCACCTTATTAAATATGAATATATATATAATATGTAGGTGTATATATATATATTTACGTTTTCTGTATAGTTAAATAATGATACGCCAATGATTTAAGATCTAGGTTTGGTAATGAAGTCGTTTCAATTGTACTTGCAGTCTTTTTATTTTGTCATACTTTTGGCTAAATGACCAGGTCATAAGGATCCCCAAGGGATCAGAAAAGGTTTGGGGAAGGGGGTTTACTGGACAGCTCTTGGACACAGATGAAACCTCAAGGCCTTCAACGTGTTCTTTAAAGTACACAGGTTTACGGCTCTCCTGCACACAGAGCCAAGGCTCAGTATTCCATATAATGGACAACGGCCATATCCAATCCCATCATGGTTCCCTTTCGCACTGAGACAGAGTTGAGGTTATCAGAGAATACCTCAACGCAGGCACATTTGGGACTCGAATCTGGGACCCGCAGTTTAAGACCCTGACGTGCTACCAAGAGAACCAACTCGCCCCCTCAGTCATATCAAATTTAATGCTGAGTTTTCAGTTGAACGTTGGTTTTCTTAAAGTTCTTTTAATAAAAATCTACAGTATTCTGTAAAAGTTTTTAAAGTTTAAATTAATTTTTTTTGAAAAACTAATGCTTAAAATAACCGAAAAAAAAAATAAGTTAAGCGATTACTTGTTTTTTCCAACAACCATTTTTGTCTATCTCCCAAACTTTTCGCTTTTCATTTATTGGTTTGTGTGTTTGTCAAGGTAGTTGTTCCACCATATCTTTGGAACGTGAGCGCCGAAATCGTAATCCCGAAAAAGTTTTTAAATATTATCAAACACTGAAGCTATCTACCCTCGAGAAAAAAAATAGAAAAATGAAAATATATTCTTCACCCCCACCCGTTTAAGGTGTTACGATTGTTATTATTTTTTTAAAAACATTTTGGGAATGAAGGTTAATGTATTATTTTTACTTATGAAAATGTTTTAGATTAATTTCGAATATATTCTTCCTGTGTTTTGCAATATTAAAAATTCGTTTTAAGTATGTATCTTCATGATCTGTCATACAATATCTTCACTCGCTAACACGTCAAACAATTTCATTAATTTTGCATTAAATTTAAAGAGGCATTTTATCAGATACCATGTAATCAAGTGATTAGTGATATATTAGCATAAAAGAAATATTTTTAAATGTAATGCTAAGGTTTTGACTTCTTTGAATGAATGATGACCGTGAATATTTTTGGCTGTCACATTTATGATACACTGATGTGATCGTGAGTGGAGCAGGATGAGCCATTATTTGAAACAACACTGAACTGTTATTTTCGTTCAAAATATAAATGTTCGCGATTCGTCTTCTGAATCGTCTGTACCGTTTAGGCCGAGTCATGCACAATGCCATGAGATTGCTTAGAAACTGCGGCATAAATTTCATCAAAATTATTTAGTTATTCCCCAGGTTTGCGTAATACATTACGGTTAATGACCTTATTCACCAGAGCAGAAAATAGTGTTGCATCGCGGGAAATTCAATGCTAAAGTGTTCTGTGCTGGAAAGGCCGCTGAAACAGCAGTTTCTGCCGGAAACGGCGACGGAGAGTGGTCTTGTCGGCTTCGAACAGTGGTTCTACTGGACCACGAAAGATAGATTTATCTACAATCGCAACATGATTAGTTACCTCCTGCTCAGTAGACCCGGAGGTATCTACGTCTATGTCATGACCAGAATACGAGCAAATTTCTGAAAATCATCCTCATTAAATATTTTAGAATAGCGAGAAGTGCGCCCACCTCAGAAAAACAACACGACATATTTATAGCATGGATGCACAGCTCATGCATGCTGGGGCCAGCAGAATAAAATTTGATAACGTTTAAATGGAAAAAGAAATCCAGTCAAAATTTAAGGGTCAAAATTTAAGCATAATCTTTTTTATATCATTAATAACAAAATCCGTTGAGAATAATTCTCTTCACAGTGATGTTAATTATCATGAAGTATTTTGCTGATCTTCTACTATGGCGTATTAAACTGTAAGTCTCTTATCAGACCTATGTGACAAGCAGCTGCATGAAATGGTATTTTTTTTATTTATTCTGCAAGTAAGCAGGGCTGCTGAAGTTTTCTTGAAATCCGAACGAGGAGGACCAACAATCCGATATTACTAATATTTTATTTAATTCGTATTAAGTATTGTTTTATCCATAATTCATATTTATATATGTGCATCAGGGTGTTTATATGATAATAACATGTCGTGACCCCGGATAGAACGGGACTGATTCGTGTTAGCAGGAAAATACATTCATCCCACTTTCGTCAGTTGCATACACTTCGCTGATGCATTTCGAGTGGCAGGAAATCGTGTTATTCGGTGGAATAATAGCCTTGTACGTAGGATCAATCAGTTACTTTTGTCAAAAATTTAAAAGGGTGGAACACTTCAAAATCTAGTGATGTGTAATTTGATCATATAGAGTTAGTGGGAAAAAATATCGTTAAATTCACAGCCTGATAGACAGATAAAGCTTGGACAGATTTTTCACCCTTGTATCTGTGTGCTGCGTTATAAGTCTGCAAGCGAAGTAAAAGCTCTTCCTATAAATAGTACATAAAAGACTGAAAATGAATTATAGAGACAGAAACTTTATTTCATTCTTGATAACAGTTAGAAAGATACTTTAATAATCTTTATTCTTTAGATCTGTATAAAACATTTTTTTTAACTTTCTTCCTTGTTTTCATCTTGGATCACTCCTCTCTTTTACCATTCCTTTTTTTCAAGACTTCCCGTTGATCTTTGCCACAGATTTTCAAATTCAACATTAGCGAGTTTTTTTCCTTTATTGGGAAATTTTAATCAGCATATTTTAGTTATTTGGTTTCGTCCAATAAATATTCACCCATTTCTTTCTAATGAATATCTTTAAGTTTTCAATCGGTCTCCCCTCCCCCACAATTGATATTTTGATTGAATCTCATTTCTGCAGTTGTCCCCTAATCTTCAGTCTCGCGTAATTTTGCTCCCAAAGTAATTGAATGTTTTTTATCTCGCTGGAAATAATAGAAAAATAATATATTTCCTTTGTGTTCATTTCTCATTGCGGTCCAAGAAGTATCGTCTTCTTTGGTTTCATTAATTAGAAGATCAGTTCTTTTGTAACTTACCAAGATTTAGCTTTTTTTTTTAGTTCAGATTCATTAAATGCCAAGTTAAATACATTTTCAGCAAAGCTTGTTGTTCCTTTTTTTTTTTGTTTGAAAATTTGTTCGCTAAAGAATAGAATCTAGAAAGTACACTATCATCCTTATGCAATTCTAAACTTCAGTATTCAATACGCAAATCTCGCTTAGCGCAATAATTTTACCTGGGACATTTCCGTCAAATAAGATACAGTCCCGGAAAATAATGGGTTGGGTTGTTTTACCTCTGAGCGGCACTTTTTTGCACACCATGGGCTAAATGGCCAGGTCACATGGACCCCGAAGGCTCAGAGAAGGTTGGGGGAGGGGACCCACTGGAACAGCTGTTGGAAGACAGATGGTAGCCTCCCGTCAAGGCCATCCAGCGTGTTCTTTAACGTGCACAGGGTATGGCTCTCCCGCACACGGGGCCACGGCTTAACGTCCCATCCGACGGACGGCGGCCTTTCCAAGCCCATCGGTGTCCCCTACTGACCGTGGGCAGGGCGGGGAATTTTGCGGAGATAAATCTCAACGCTGACCCAGCTGGGACTCGAACCTGGGAACTACAGATTACGAGCCTGGCAAAAAAAAATAATGGGCGTCATGTGTTTGCAACAAATGTGGCCAGACATGATTATAGAAACAGATGTATGGAGACATCTTGCAGCAGCTTCTTGAGGAGAAAAATATCAGTAAACCGTAATAGAATTATCCGTGGAAGCGATTTACAGTTCATCCTCTGAATATAGTAGAGATTATATTTCATCTTTTGAATATTTGGAAAAGTAGTTTTGCCCTATTTTGAGGGTGGCTTTATTAATCTTGATTAGAAAAATGTACGTTTTGACCTGGTGACTCATTCTGTAGTGTGCCTGGCTCGTAACCTGTGGACACTATAGACTATATTTTATATGGATTTCTTTAGTTAATATTTTATAAAAGCAGAACTCAATATCTTTGAGGAGGATATAACGAAGAAATTGAGGAGAGATGGAAATCCTAATTTAAAATTTGGAATAACCAGAGAAACTCGTAAGATATCTTTTTATTATCGTGTTTTTTCTAGAATTATCCTTTTTTTTTAGCTATTTCATCAGTACGGTACATTACCCATGGACAAAGCTAAAATCATAGCATAAGTCAGGTCGTTATCTTTACTCATTCACTTATCCACACTCACACGCATCAGTATCACGGAAATAGCAATCACTGCGCTAACAAGCCTGTCAAGTATCAGAATATAACATCGCAATCATCAATCAGAATCAGTGCACGAAATTGCCTGCTCTGTTCCACTGTCCAATCACTGTTTACGAGCTGTAGTTGCAGCACAGTGGGATAAACTGTTCATTCTACTAGTTGGGTTGGGTTGTTTTACCTCTGAGCGGCACTTTTTTGCACACCATGGGTTAAATGGCCAGGCCACAAGGACCCCGAAGGCTCAGAGAAGGTTGGGAAAGGGGACCCACTGGAACAGCTGTTGGGAGACAGATGGTAGGCTCCCGTCAAGGCCATCCAGCGTGTTCTTTAACGTGCACAGGGTATGGCCCTCCTGTACACGGGGCCACGGCTTAACGTCCCATCCGACGGACGGCGGCCTTTCCAAGCCCATCGGTGTCCCCTACTGACCGTGGGCAGGGCTGGGAATTTTGCGGAGATAAATCTCAACGCTGACCCAGCTGGGACTCGAACCTGGGAACTACAGATTACGAGCCTGGCGCGCTACCGACTGAGCCACCCCGCCCCCATTCTACTAGTGATTCCTCTCCTTCAAAAATTATATTTCTTCGATTTCGGGCATTCGTTGATATATTATGATACATGAATAAATTATTTTTACTTCGCTTTCTGGGGCGGGGGTGGCTCAGTCGGTAGCGCGCCAGGCTCGTAATCTGTAGTTCCCAGGTTCGAGTCCCAGCTGGGTCAGCGTTGAGATTTATCTCCGCAAAATTCCCCGCCTTGCCCACGGTCAGTAGGGGACACCGATGGGCTTGGAAAGGCCGCCGTCCGTCGGATGGGACGTTAAGCCGTGGCCCCGTGCGTGGGAGAGCCATACCCTGTGCACGTTAAAGAACACGCTGGATGGCCTTGACGGGAGGCTACCATCTGTCTCCCAACAGCTGTTCCAGTGGGTCCCCTCCCCCAACCTTCTCTGAGCCCTCGGGGTCCATGTGACCTGGCCATTTAGCCCATGGTGTGCAAAAAAGTGCCGCTCAGAGGTAAAACAACCCAACCCTTCGCTTTCTGTTTGATAACTCTGGTGAACAACGATGGCAAATGATGTAGGTGATGTCATTAAAATAAATAAATATTCCCTCAAGCAGCTGCTTGCCACAGAGGTCTGACAGGAGCCTACCAGTTTAATACGCCATAGTAGGTCAGGACCTCAGCAGAAAGACAACACAAACATCCCTGCCTTACCCGGGTCTCGAACCCAGGTCCCTTTGATCAGTAGCAAAGCACGTTATCCACTCGACCACCGGGACGGTTGACGCCCTAATTATTCTAAAGAATACAAGCGGGGTTGGCTTAGTTATTAACAGGCTAGGCTGGTATTCTGTAGTTCCCAAGTTCGAGGCTCATCTGGGCCAACGTTGAGATTTATCTCTGCAAAACTCCTCTCCCTGCCCTTGGTCAATAGGGGGACACCGACGGGCTCGGAAAGGCCGCCATCCGTCGGATGGGACGCTAAGCCATGGCTCCTTGTAGGGAGAGTCATACCCTGTGCACGTTAAAGAACATGCTGACGGAAGGCTACCCATCCGTCTTACAACAGCTGATCAATGGGTCCGAAATGTCTTTTCAGTCCTATTCAATTCAAATTAATATCGGGCATGTCTCCAATTTTTTCCCCTATATCCGGGCTTTGCCTGTAGTAGTTAAAGTGTCCCACCAAAAATTTTAGTCACGAACCGCCACTGGTTAATATAATATTCGTATCATTATTAGCAATTTATAATATATTCATTCAACGCTTCGTTTTCGAGCTAAGTTTGTATATATAAACATTGTTTTCAGATCTTAACGAAATACATCATATCCTTTGAGTAATAATAGTCGCATGCAAACCTATAAGAAAGATAGCAATTGCTTTCTAATTCTTTCTAGACATTTGCAATTTCGGAAATGGGAAAATGTAGTTTCATAATAAGCATGTATTAAATGGCATCTTAAACGGAATTAAACTTATTAAAGGAATTAGTAGCTCATTGTGGTAAATCAGCAACTTCTTCATGCACGCGGAGAAGAACGAACAGCGATTACGAAGTGTGCATTCCCTCTCTCCAACACAATATCATCTGAAATGCAATCTACGATTAAAGTAATGTTGCTGACGAGTTTATTGCGTGTCAACCAGATTAGTGGCAACTGCCTTGTTGCTCAGACATTGCGAATAGCACGAGTATTGTTTGATGTAAAGAAATGCAGCATGCTGAGGAAAAGAGTTTTTATCTGAGGAAGAGCATTATCACAAGAAATTTGTTAATATTTCAAGGAGCAGAAACGACTTAAGCGTTCTTTGCAAAGTATTAAGCATGAAGGTATGTACTTGGCCTTGAAAAATTCTGCTGAAAGCTGCAGTTTTTTTATGGAGAAAATATTTTCTTATAGGATTATAGAGAGATATGTAAAGAAAATGTAAATATTTCTGTGTAAATACAAGTGTACCATAAGAGGTGAGGTACCATAAGAGGTCGTTAAGTGAAAAGTGGACAAGTTGGAAATTAAACTTAAAGGATTTATTTATTTATACTATTGTGCATGCCCCTTGGGACTTACCCCAACGTGAAGTTAGCAACGTGATATGAAGTTCGTAAAACAACTCGAGCTTTTAAATTGAAGAGATTTTTTTCGAAGTATTTATTCATATATTAAGGAAGATATCACTCTGAATTGAACGTCGCAATATACTTGCCATCTTCATGACATACTTGTCCCAGCTGCTCTCAGCCTCAAGAAACAATGACAATACCTTCATAAGACACAAACTTGTGTACTGTTGGTAGAAAGTTCATAACATTAATTAGAGATCTTGATCGGCTGCCGGTAGCTCAGCGGTCAGAGTACCTGACATGTTATCAGGAGATCGCGGGTTCGTATCCCACCCGGCTCAAGACAACTCTAGCTGTTGTTTGATGAATTCTGTGATGTGCTGCATCTCTTTGCAGACTCGAAGTTCCTTTCATAACGTTGCTTAGAGGACTGAAAATATGAAAAACCACACGGGGAGAAGTCAGCACTCTAGAAAGGGTGTTCCAGGCATTTCCAGCAATATCAATATAACCATTTTTACTATCGATTATTGATAAATCCTTAAAACTGAGGGACGGGTGACTCATTCTGTAGTGCGCCTGGCTCGTAACCTGTAGTTCCAAGATTCCAGTTCCATCTGGGCCAACGTTCAGGATTTATTTCCGCAAAGCCTCCACCTTGCCCTCGGTCAGAAATGGGACACCGATAGGCTTAGAAAATCCGCCGTCCATCGGATGGGACGTAAAGCAGTGGCAATTTGTGCAGGAGAGAAGAAAATAATTTGCAAATTAGAAAGCTGTGCATTTTTATTGGGTTAAGCATCTGAAGAAATGGAATCCACAATTAGTTAGAATATTTGCGAGCGACACTCGGCAATATGAAGATTTATTTAAAAAAAATATTGCTGTTAATAAAAATCTAATTACAAAGCATTTTTTTTGGCTCCTAAATTTTTTAGTGCTTTACCAAATGAAATAACGGAAACAATTATATTAAAACATATGTTAAAGAAATGAAAAATTGGATATTAAACTATGAGAATATTGATGTATTGTTTATTTAATCTAATAACGTTGAGTTTTAACCATATTATTAAATTGATTTGAATCTGCAAACTATTTTACTGCGTTGTAACAAAATTTCCCGCCCTGCCACAGTCAGTAGGGGAATAGTTGAAATTGAAACCATATTATTAAATTGATTTGAATCTGCAAACTATTTTACTGCGTTGCAACAAAATTTCCCGCCCTGCCACAGTCAGTAGGGGAATAGTGTGCGGGAGAGCCATACCTTGTGCACGTTAAAGAACACACTGGATGGCCTTGACTGGAGGCTATCATATGTCTCCCAATAGCTGTTCCAGTGAGTCCCCTCCCCCAACCTTCTCTGAGCCTTTGGGGTCCATGTGACTTGGCCATTTAACCCATGGTGTGCAAATAAGTGCCGCTCAGAGGTAAAATAACCCAACTCAACTGCTCTGTAATTACGTTTGTTCACATATCTAGACTGTTGTGAATACATGAAATTAGTTTTGTTAAATAATATCCACATGAGTGTCATGAATTCTCTTGTAACGTGTGTAATGAAATGTTACACTATGTAATTTCCGTTCTTGATAAGGTAATATAAAATTTAATTTCATGTTTCAGTTTGTTAAAAAATAAATACATGTGCACGTTAAAGAACGCGCTGTATGGCCTTGACGAGAGGCTTCCATATGTCTCTTTTTAACATTGTCCAGTGGGTCCTCTTCCCCTAACCTTCCCTGAACCCTAGGGTCCTTATGATCTGGACGTTTAGTCCATTATGCTAAAAAGGTGCTGCTCAGAGATAAAACAAACCAACAATAACAACCTTAACACTTAAAATGTGTAATAAGAAATCCGAAGTTACGAGTATATAGATTTTGTATGATTGATCTGTAATTACAGGGTGTTTCAAAAAGGACTCAACCCTAAATATAAGAGAGTAGAACTTGCGCACATGTACATTTTGTGCTATAATATTAGTCAGTTAGCATTACTGTACTCAAGGTTAACAGGTTTAGCTGTTGAAATAACCTTGTCACGGTCTAGTCTCACTGAAGCATTCATTCCTTTGCGTTGTGTCAGCTATGTCGTTTTCCAAAAACGAACGTATTGAGACTTACTGTGCGTACAAATCTTACAAACGTGTGAGAGAGGAGTTTCAGTTGAAGTTTCCTCAGTCTGCAGTTCCCAACAAGTCGACAGTATCTCGTTTGATAAATTTCGTGACACTGGGTCTGTACAGGATCGAAAGAGCCCAGGCTGGCCATCATAGTTTACTACCGAAGTTTTTGATGATGTGTCTCAGCGTTTAACTCGCTCACTCAGAAAATCTCTTAGAAAGTTATCTTCACAGGTTGGACTGTCATCAGCTAATGTTTTCAGGGTTACAAAGAAGTTAAAATTTCATGCCTACCGCATTGGTGTCGTTCATGAACTGAAAGAACCAGACAGACCATGAAAATCGTTTACGGTACTGTCGTTGGTTTCGTTCTTTTGTTGATGAAAATGGAATTGAGGTGTTGTACCGTGTTTATTTCAGTGATGAGGCTTGGTTTCACTTGGATAGGTATGTGAACAGTCGAAAATGGAGCAGTGAAAATCCTCACACCGAATTTTCACGAACGACCATTATACGCACGGAAAATTGGTGTTTGGTGTGCAATTTCCGTCGTCGTGTGATAGGACCTTTACGTTTTGACTCAACTGTAAAGCCCTGACTGGTCTAGTGGTTAGATAGAAACAAGCTAACTATTAAGCCAGGGGCATGTCCTTGTATAAATAAAAAAGGGCGGGGGTGGCTCAGTCGGTAGCGCGCCAGGCTCGTAATCTGTAGTTCCCAGGTTCGAGTCCCAGCTGGGTCAGCGTTGAGATTTATCTCCGCAAAATTCCTCGCCCTGCCCACGCACGGTGAGTAGGGGGCACCGATGGGCTTGGAAAGGCCGCCGTTCGTCGGATGGGACGTTAAGCCGTGGCCCCGTGTGCGGGAGAGCCATATCCTGTGCACGTTAAAGAACACGCTGGATGGCCGTAACGGGAGGCTACCATCTGTCTCCCAACAGCTGTTCCAGTGGGTCTCCTCCCCCAACCTTCTCTGAGCCTTCGGGGTCCATGTGACCTGGCCATTTAGCCCATGGTGTGCAAAAAAGTGCCGCTCAGAGGTAAAACAACCCAACTCAACTGTAACTGGTGAAGTTTATCGCGACCTCATCCAACAGTTTATTGCACTATTGGATGTGAATGAACGAGAGTTGGTTTCAACAAGATGGCGCGACCGCCCACACTGCAAAGGACACAATGGTCATGTTGCAGGGATTTTTTGGTGATCATTTGATTTCAAAAAATTTGCGGCCCCCAAGACCCCCAGATCTTACTTCCCCAGATTTTTTCCTTTGGGGATATCTCAAATGTTTAGTGTTTCAAAGCAGTCCTCATACACTTTTGAAGACTTGAAGGCTAACATCGAAAGAGAGATTTTAAACATAAGAAAACAAACATTACGAAAAGTGGCTGCAAATGTCATGAAACGGGTACGAACTTGCATCCAGGTTGCAGGAAATCACTTTCAACATCTGTTGTAAAAGTAGATATATGTCTAATTTGCATCTTTTGAAATTTGTGTCTTTTGTCGAGTTTAAATTGAAAAATACAATAGAGGATTGCAACCTTTTTGAAACACCCTGTATAATAACGTCAGTCGTAGAATTACTTCGTGATTGATTTTAATGTCAGGATATTGGAAATCTTTGTTATGCTGCAATATTGTCGTACTCAACTTAATGCCATTTTTGAAGACACAAATCTGATCTACGACTAAATTCGCAATATTTTGCTTTCGACAATTCATTTCATTGCCATGTGCTACATCTACTAAAGATGATGACAGTGATTCCAGTGGCACGTACATGTGAGACAGTTGTTGACGATGACTTTTCAATGGCATATATAGCAGATGACAGGTGATACCATTGCCATGTGTGTGAGGATCTATGTCGCCCCTTTTTTTATTTACAATCGCTTGTTGGTTCGTATCCGATGTTGTGTATTGGTCCTTTTGCTCGTCAGCAAATGATAGCCGATTCTTGCTACCATCAACTAATAATCAACAGTCAAGTAATTGATGATAATGTATTTCGAATGAAAGCTTCTGACATCGATAGACTATCATGGATTATCTCAAATTATACCTCTCCTTTGTGCTCTCTCCGTCAAAAAAAGGCAAGTGGGTGATAAATTTCACGGGAATCGATTATAACGAGATGTGTATTAAATGAAATCTTGAGACGTGGGAAGTCATCTACTATATTATACATTAAGAGAGTTTAATTGAGTTTAAGGCCTGAGCAACATCGGGTACTTAAATGCTAGTATATAAACATCTAAATTTTGATAGTCTTTGATTAAAGTAAGTAAAATACGAGTAATGAAATGTGACGATTATACTTGCTATAAATAATAAATTACCCCTCAAGTAGCTGCTGGCCACATAGGTCTGAAAGTAGTAAAAGTAGTTTACCTTTCACACAAGTAAAAGGTAAATTTTTAAAATGTTATAAACATTCGCTCCAAAACATTTTTATGAGTAGTTTTTGTGCTGATAAATTAACAGTATTCGGAAGAACATTAAAATTTAACATCTTCATCGGTAGTACAACAGCTGGGGTGGCTCAGTTGGCAGCGCGTCAGGCTCGTAATCTGCAGTTCCTAGGTTCGAGTCCCAGTTGGGCCAGCGTTGGGATTTATCGCTACAAAACTCCCCGCTCTGCTCTCGCTAAGTAGGGGACACTGATGGGCTTGGAAAGGCCGCTGTTTGTCGGATGGGAGGTAATTCCGTGACCCCGCATGCAGGAGCTTTGCACTTTAAAGAACACGCTGGATAGCCTTGATGGGAGGCTACGATCTGTCCCCTAACAGCTTCCAGTGGGTCCTCTCCCCCAACCTTCTCTGAGCTCTTGGGGTCCTTGTAACCTGGCCATTTAGCCCATTGTGTGCAAAAACTTTTCGCTCAGTGGTAAAACAATGCACAATTACATCAGCTTGTCTTTAGGATTTCCACACTTGCAATAGGAATATCACACATTTACTTATATACACTAAACATCAATCATCTTGAAAATGACTATATTAAATGTGCGCGTATCTGTTTATTGAAAGCAAGTATCAGTGATTCGGAGCATGGAATAATTTTAATATTGAACTAGTATGAAGAAGATAAGGGAACGAACGCACAACAAAGGACAGAAGTAAGCTAGAAACTATAAACAAAAAAAATAGCCACAGATTTTTTTTTTCCTAGTTTCTTCTCCAACCTTCTATCCACACAATAATAAGCTTGTTCTAATTTTTCATACAGCATATAACACATAAGGACATGCACGTTGTCTTAGTAGTCAGGTGCCGCTAACCACTGTATCAGGTATGGACTCATGTCATGATAATAACATAAATACGAAAAACAGTTTAATGGAATAAGTCAAACGTGGTAATCACAATTAAAGTGATGGCATTAGCCTTAAGTAACGTTAAATTGCTGCTGTAAGAAACTTAATCTGTAGAGGCATTCTATTCTGGGAATTTTAGGCAGAAAATAATTGTTAACTGAGGTGTCTCTAGTCATGTCCAAGTTATGATAAAGCTGTATGGGACGTTTTGCTTTATTGGTGCTTGTTTGTCATTAGCATGATGGGTCAGATCTATCGCATCCTCCAGAGAATAGCTCCGAAGAAAGAAGTACAATCTAATCAAACATCGATGTAACTTTCTGTTTCGGAATCGTTAGTATCTATTTATTATTTATTAACATTATGTTGTAACGCAATGATTACAAAGCTGATGTGCCTCTAGAGTCTCGTTATTAAACACAGTTAACATTACATCAATAACTGAATCTCAAGGATTGGCTGATGGACATTGCTAACAGCATGCGAAACTCATTATGAAAGCAATTTAGCTACATCTTGTTAAAACGGATGAAAGAAAATGCATTTTCTAGTTACATTCCTGTCACTGTACATAATTAAGAATATGGGGAAAAAAACAATGTTGCACGAAAATAGCAAACTAGTTTCTGTATTGCTTTCTTTATTGCTGGTTATTTATGTGTGTGATATTAAGTCGTTATCTAATATAATTTACATATTTTTCCCATCAATTAGCAATTTTATGGAAAGAATATAATTTATATTTTAAAATATAACTACTCTTGCATCAGATATTTATCAAATTTGTTACAAATTAATGGCTGTTTCATTTATTTACCAGAGTTTGAAATGCCATTTTATCGTCAAAAATCTTTTGATTTCAAATGTTCCTTGCTGTGAAAATACAAGGAAAATTGCTTTTTTTTTTCGAATTGTATCTTTACTCTCTGACAGACACCAATGTTGTAGCTCCATTCACGTATTAACCACTTTCGTGTCAATCTCCAGATGCCATTTATTCCATTACCGAGGTGAAATTACAAGGTGAAGAGCAGTTTAAAAATATCTCACTTAGTTTTTGTAATATGCCCTGATTCATTTGCTAGGGAATGTTTCTGTATTCTGTTATTTATAGCTGTACATCAAGGCCGCATACCGAGCACACAAATGTCCGTACTTTAAGATTAAAAAAAATGAGGAGCCTGATCATGTGGTTATTGCACTTTGCTAGTGATTTCACGCTGCGCAGTTCGCTGTTTAATCACGCACTTGACGGCCGCATTAGGTACGGGCTTTGCACTGTGTTCCTCCTTCAAATCCTGTGTAATAGTATACGTCGCCGAGGTAATGTTTTTAGTAATGCAGTACAGTGACGAAATTTGTTGTTGCACTTAGTGTAAAAGTGGGAGAAAAAAAATATACTTATGTCAAAACTTCATGATATTTAGGTTATAATAGCCCCGGATGTTTTTCCTAGTTCCTTCTCCCACACTCTATGCACAAATGGTCCTAGTCTTGCAAAGCTCTCTTGATGGTGTATAATTTTTGCATATGATTTAAAATTTATAGTAAAAACAACAGCTATCGAGAGACACTTTAACCAAAAACATATAGTTTTAATTGATATAATAACCAGAAGCAGTAATTTTAATATTCTTTTTGGGTCTTGTTATAGCTGTGTTAAGAGTGACAGCAAAATTTGCAGTTCGATTTAAAACGTAGCAACCATTAGTGTTTAAGAAGTACAGGGTGATTCAGTCATTTGATAGCGTTGGAATTTTGCTAATCTGTTATTCTTGTTTGTCAACCGATTTCTATGAAGCATGGTAGTAATATATAATAAAGGCACAGATTACCTGAAAACTGATAATTCAAGAAATATTATGCTGAATATATGTTTCTTGAATTCTTTGTTTACAAGTAATCTGTTCCGTTTATTGTTGATTCTGCATTAATAAAGCTTTTAGCGTGAATGACTCTCTAATTATTCACCATCCTCGACTTTAAAAAACATTCTGTTTGGCTTTGATGGAAAACTTCCATATATCTTCTAACAGCTGTCAGTGGACCCCCTTTCCCAACCTTCTCTGAGCTTTTTAGCCCATTTTGTGCACAACAGGGTCACTCAGAGGTAAACCCAAAAACTATACAAAGAATATAATCACTAACCATAGGGATGAATTGTGCCATTCATAATATCCTCTTTACCTTATAAGAAAGAATGTTGCACGAAACATTTTTGTGCAACATTTTTGTGCAACAGAATGTGCAACATTTTTTTTACTACTGTTATTGTCATCTTGTCGAGAATAGATACGTACGTTGTGTCGATCATTTCCTTTCTCAGATGTGGCCTTCGTCTACTAATGTAACTACATGCGTCTACATCGGCGAATTTTTTTTACGCTTCAGTGACTGCTGTTTTTATGGCACCATAAATTCTTCATATTCTGTAATGCCACTCACGACGGAGAATAATACTGTTTTATGTAGCAGCTAGGAAAAGAAAAGGCTTAGAATTTCGAAACGATATTATAACTTACCAACTGTAGTGCTTTGATAAAATAAAATATGAACCATGTATTACAGAAGAGATCAGACCGAGGCGGAAACAAAAGCTAATGAGTTTCCATTATGCGCATACTGATCAAGTGAACACGAATTAACACTATTTGTAATCGACTCTCTTTGTAATTGTGCTTCAAATGTGAGCAACTACTCATTCTGAATTCTTTGAATTAGTTATGGTTAACTAGCCGTATGGGAATTATTTTGGTTGTCCACGTCTTTCTCTTGGTAAGAAAATGAAACGTTGATGGACATTTGCCATTTGGGTGTTGAGTTGTGGCTCCGTCTGCAACATAAACATAGCCTGTGAGCAGCGCCGGATCTAGTGGGGAGGGGGGAGCAAGGGGGCCAGAATGCAAGTAAGGGTAATAGAGACAAAAATTATTAAACTTATTTATATTTCATGCATGCATTTTTCAAGAAATTTTTTAAAGACCTGTAAAACTGAGAGGGAAACGTTAAAATGCATTGAAAATCCAGTCTTGCGCCCCTCTTTTACATATTTTTATTACCGAAATATTACGAAAAAATACGTACGTTTCTTGGCCCTCTCACCCCTTCCCCCCCCCCCCCTCTTGATTTTTTTTTTTACAGTGAGTGTTCGAAAAATCAGCCTGAATGGCTATAACAAGAGGTTACGCTCCAAACTTTTTTTTCCCCAACCAAACTAGAAAGATCGCTTGACACTAGTATTGCTGCATGATTTCTTTCTGCACTAATCGTACGAATTGTTCCGTAAAGTAAAAAGCATTTTCTTCTTATTCCATATTAATATTCTTTCCTCCGTGTAATTTTGGGGCGGAGGTTGGCTCTGTCGGTAGCTCTCCAGACTCGTAATTTGTAGTTACCAGGTTCGAGTCGAGATTTATCTCCACTAAACTCCCACCCTACCCTCGGTCAGAAAGGGGATATCGATGGATTTGAAAAGGTCGCCGTCCGTTAAATAAGACGTGAAGCCATGGAATCATACCCTTGAATATTTGGCCATGCTTAGACTATCATGCAACAAAGACCTCCTTTCAGTAATAAAAAACAGTCCACTTCTTTACACTTTTATGAAATATATACATAACTTGAGCAGTGCCTTTAATATTCGAGTGTTTTGCTTTAAAATTAAATTATCATAGATTAGTTCAAAAAATTAGCTGCAGAGGAAGCATAGCAAAGATAAATTATGATCGTGAGTAAAAGATACAAAAATGAGAAAATTCCGATTGCAGCTGCAAAATATACTCCGAACTGCAATGTAATTAGTAAATACAGTTAATTCAAAAGAGGTGAGAGTTGAACATTTCTCAGGAGAGGAAGATGAATTTGAGATTGAAATCTATGTCAATCGATGCTTCAGTTGAATCCAATAATCACATAAAAGTTCAAAGAGATTTATGGCATGCGATTAAAAATTGTTTTGAGACCACATTATGCAGTATTATTTTATAGTTCTTTTCTACCTTTTTAATTAACTAACGGAACGATATGTGATGCACGCGAGACTTGCTAGTACTTGGTGTGGGCATGAAATATAATCTTTATAGACTTTAAATGCTTATCACTGATCAGATTACACTTATAAATTATACAGTATACTTCATTTTAAAATCACTCGTGCTCATCTGCTTAAAAAAAACTAACATGTATCATAGGTCAGTAGTCTAGTCCCACCCAGGGAATCCCCACGCACAATGCTCTTCCCCCTATGACGCCACAGACCACGCCCACTTCCGGACACTTGTCCCCGCCCACTTATTCATAATTCACAATTAATTAAAAATTAATTAATCCCCTCTTTATTAAAAATTCCTCGTCCTTTATTAAAAACCCATGGCGTCATCTAGTGTATATGATGAGTACTATTTTTAGAAAAAGCCCCAATTTTAGTCGTAATTTTCCCAATTTTGGACTCCCCCTCATTAAAAACCCCCTTACCAAAATTCCTCCCCTTTATTAGAAACCCGTGGCGCCCTCTAGTGTATAGGATGAGTACTATTTTTAGAAAAAGCCCTCTGTTTTAATCGAAAATTTCCCAATTTTTGACTCCCTCATTAAAAAACCCCCTATCAAAAATTCCTTCCCCCTTATCAAAAGTTCCACCCCTTTATTAAACTTCTCCGATCACAAACTCCCCTGGTATCTACGCTCATCTGAAATTTTCCAAGTCCACTAAATTTTTTTGGTGGCAACGACCAGAACGGTTGATGCAATCCTCTAAATAATTACAAAACTAAACTTTGGATGGCAACCAGGAGAGTTTGTGATCGGAGAAGTTTAATAAAGGGGGTGGAACTTTTGATAAGGGGTTTTTTAATGAGGAGGAGTCAAAAATTGGGAAATTTTCGATTAAAATAGAGGGCTTTTTCTAAAAATAGTACTCATCCTATACACTAGAGGGCGCCACGGGTTTCTAATAAAAGGGGAGGAATTTTGATAAGGGGTTTTTTAACGAGGGGGAGTCAAAAATTGGGAAAATTACGACTAAAATTGGGGCTTTTTCTAAAAATTGTACTCATCATATACACTAGATGGTGCCATGGGTTTTTAATAAAGGGGAGGATTTTTTAATAAAGAGGGGATTAATAAATTTTTAATTAATTATGAATTATTAATAAGTGGGTGGGGTCATGTGACCGGAAGTGGGCGTGGCCTGTGACGCCATAGGGGGAGAGCACTGTGCGTGAGGGATTCCCCGGGTGGGACTAGACTACTGTAGTCCAGAGAAAAACTTCATTTTATGTAGCTTTAAAGGTATTATTATTGAGTCAAGTTCCGTTTCCTGGCATTTTTGATTTCTTCCTGATTATGTGCTATGTTAAACCAGTAAGGCAACTCAGTTGATTAGCCATTATTGCCTTAAGGTGAATTAGAATTGCAGATGGATTAATTAAGAAAAAACTTATTTGGGTTTCAAAATATCCTACCAACTGTGCAATCGAGCTTTGGTCGGCGGTGCTTTATGACGTAGACTACTGGTCGCTGCATACACATGAGTGTTATAATGAGCCATTACTTGCAGCTGCCGGAAATGTGGAGACTGTTGAGTGGTTTTTTTTTTTGGAAACATTTCTCTCGCAAATTATACTTTCAGGTGATGATAAAAATATTTATCTTATGTGATGAATGCAGCCAGACATAAAAGTTTCAGAATTTTATTTTTTGAAATTATATTCTCATGACATCGACTTCATTGGCAGTTTTGTTGCATTTAAACACCTAAATGTACTTGTCATATGAACAGTGGACCTACATTATGCGTTTACATAGCTATACCTATTACATGTTAAAGAATACGTGGATGGTATTGACAAGGTGCTACCATCTGTCTCCTAACAGATGTTCAGTGGGTATCTTTCTCCAACCTTCCCTGAGCACTTTGGAATCCTTGTGACCTGGCCATTTAGCAGATTGTGCACAAAACAGTGCTTAGGGGAAAATAGTTCAACTCTCTAATTGTGTTAGTTTTGCGATAAATATACACTTTGTTCTGCTTTTCGATACGTGATATTTAACATATTTGCAAGGCCTGTGACGAAGGTGGGGCAGCAGAAAAACACTACAAACATCCATGCTACCCGGAGCTCAAACCCAGATCTTTTTGATCAATAGTCAAGCATGCTAACCACTCGTCCACGGGACGCATTCTTGACAATTATTTGGCCATTGCGTTCAAACTTGAACTTTAGCAAAAAAAAAAAATTCCTAAAGCCTATCACACTGCTGGCCATTAAAAGTGCAACACTAGGAAGAACTCATCAGATTGTCTCGAAATATGCAAGATAGGTAGCCCATGGGAGAATATGTAAATGACTGAATTATACGGCATACAAAATGTTATTCATATAAAGACAATAAAATCATTTGTTACAACAGGGATTACTAAAATGGCATTTGGAATTGCATAGAACATTATTTCTAAAACAAATACATTTTTTGTTGACACTCTGCGTTTTACATGAACATTTTCTAAATCCCTGACCGGTACTTAAACTTTGAGCTGTAGCAACCGACCGGAGCGATTTCTCTATATCCGGCACTTCTTCAATCTTAATTAGTTTTTGTTCACAGATGCTGAACTGGGATCGGGAAGAGCTGTTTCCAGATTCTGAAAAGTGACCAAAAACAACAAAAAATGCATTCTACCCAGAAATGCAACAAAAAGTAAAAAGAAAAAAGAAAAAGACTATTTCTATTGTCCGAGAGTAGAGTTGAAACCAGGGTCAATCCCTCTGTCAACATGAATCAGTGGTTCGAATTGTAAAAAACGCCCAAAATTGAGCAGGCCAAGTGAGAACGAATCACTTTACTGATTCGCTCATCCGGTGTGTTTTTTATAATGCGGACGATTGATTCACAAGAGCTACTTTCCATATTCTTAAACGAAATATAAAAGTTAATATCATTATTATTATATAACACTTTATAGTGGGTTAAAAATGGTGTGCTATTTCTGACCAGTGGTTCTCACTTTACAGCCTTTTGAATTTAAGATTTATTTACTCGGTTATTTTACACTTTAACGGGGTGTAGATCGTTATACTATGAAATAACTAGTTAAACCATAAGTTTTACGCTTTAACTGACTTGATCAGTTATTTCATGAAATAACTAGGTATTCTATGAAATAACGGATTTCATACTTTAACGATAACATATACAATAAATGCAGGAACATGTCTATTCATTGTTCACAGGGTCATCTTTTGCATTAGCAAAGTAGGCAAATGCTGGGGGTACGCGATTTTTGGGTCCCATTTTCGTTACCACATCGTAACGAGAGGGAAAATTCCTGCATAGAGTTTTAAAGGGGGGGGGGCATATTTTATTTTTGCTTAGGTGCCCAGGTAAGACTTAAGAATCCTCTGGTTGTTAATTACTGTCTGTGTTGCCCAATACTGCCTGCACTAAACATGATGACTTGTTCATGGAGCCATACTTTCCTATTGCTCATAAACAATTCATTATAGCACGAATCATGGGTGAGCTATGCGGCCCGAACTAAAAACCTAGATGCGAAGTAAACATGATTCCCGGGGCTTAGTAGTCTAGAATAAGTACCAATCATGTACGATTCTTACGGCAGTCAACGTATTAAACTAGAGTTAAACACTTACGAAACTGTTGAAATTTTCCGCTGTTACAAAGGTGATATTGAATTTTTTCGCCTTTGGAACTGCTCAAGATAAACGAGCTTCGCTATCCGGATTTCAAGCGTGTCTTTGCAGGCTTTGAATTAGAGCAATGCCCTGAGCGCATTGTACATTTGTATTTGCTGAAGTAATTTAATAAAGGCTTTGCGATTCCTCGTAAACTCACTGTAGGGGAACTGGGTAACATGAATCTGCCAGACTTTCTCCAAAGGCCGATATGGACCATTATTATGGTTCTGCTTTGGTAGTTCTTTTTTAAAAGCAGTGATTTCCAAAGCCAAGAGAAAAACAACTTGGCATATGGGTCAAGATCAACTGTATAATTTATTTAATCAGTGCTTATTGTACTGGTATAAGAATATAAACCTGGTTTCTTCACATAGAGCCTTGAGTGTTGGTTTGCAATGAAATGAATAGCGAGTTCATGAAACTAGGAACGTTCAACCCGAAAGCAGGTTTGCCCTGCCGCAGAGTGAATGTAGATTGGTATTAATGTTTTCATGTTATTTAAAACTGAAATTCGGTGTAAAGCAGTTTATTTTTACAGAGAAATTGCAGGAAAACTTTGAATTCAACCAGCATTGCAGATAGAACATCTTTGCTACTCTTGGTTCACGATAATTGTATCAATTGGTAGTTGGTTGTAAATTGGTTGTTCCATTGGTAGCGATCGTTATCTCTATAGATTTAAATGTGAAGCATAGAGTGCGTACCTCTTTGTATGAAATCGCTTATAATGAGACAATATTTCCTTTAAAAGTTGGAAGTTATTACTGTGAACTAAAAAAGTGGTGATGTATACACTATCTGATCGTTGAAATCAAACTTTAGCAAGTTAATATATCGTTCTCTAGCTAGCGAGTCCGAAATTAGTGTGTCTTTGCTTTAAAAATAAATACGCCTTCACTCAGCAAATGGGGCGGGGGTGGCTCAGTCGGTAGCGCGCCAGGCTCGTAATCTGTAGTTCCCAGGTTCGAGTCCCAGCTGGGTCAGCGTTGAGATTTATCTCCGCAAAATTCCCCGCCCTGCCCACGGTCAGTAGGGGACACCGATGGGCTTGGAAAGGCCGCCGTCCGTCGGATGGGACGTTAAGCCGTGGCCCCGTGTGCGGGAGAGCCATACCCTGTGCACGTTAAAGAACATGCTGGATGGCCTTGACGGGAGACTACCATCTGTCTCCCAACAGCTGTTCCAGTGGGTCCCCTCCCCCAACCTTCTCTGAGCCTTCGGGGTCCATATGACCTGGCCATTTAGCCCATGGTGTGCAAAAAAGTGTCGCTCAGAGGTAAAACAACCCAACCCACGCAGCTAATTGTCGTAACAGTTACAGGATTTTTTCATACGACCCCGTAGAAGTGGTGAGAGGATGTGGGGATCTTGGCAGGAAAACAACACAAACGTTCATGTCTTACTATGGATCTCAAACCTTGGCTTTGTTAGATCAGAAGTAACTAACCTACTGTCTATGAGATAGATTTAAATCTGTTGGCCATCATAACTTATAGCTGTATCGGAGGTAAAGTACTGTCCATTTCAGGCTATTGTGAGATTTTCAACGTAAAGAATTAGCAGATATATGGAAAAAATAATAATCTGACTCAGATGCTTGCAATTTTACCTTTTTCGGCAAATGGTGCTATGAAAGTAAATATACACATAGGTGGTAGATGTATCAGTGTTTGAGGTAGGGGTATTGTATGAGAGAAAGCAAAGAATACATAATGAGAAACATGCATCTGAAGAGTTAGTTTATCTCTATGACAGTGAAACAAACTTGCAATCAGTTTTTCATTCTAAATGCTTACACAACATGTGAACCAGATAGGTAGTTTGTCGGTGTAATGATAAGTCATTAACGTCTGATGCGTAGTATCTTTTGTAGATAGACACTTTGATTAACGAATGTCAGAAAAAGGGAAAGTCCTTGATTGAATGTGTAAAACATCCCTTGTGATCCTGACAGAATTAGACATCTACAGCAGAATGAACTCAGAAGACTGTGGAGAATTAAACTTTACAGAGGTCTATTCATCTTTGATAGTTAAATGAATCATTTCTCAAGCATCGAGGTTTCTCAATTTATGATAAATAAAAAAAAAATAAATACCCCCTCAAGCAGCTGCTTGCCACAGAGGTCAGACAGGAGCCTGTCAGTTTATATGCCATAGTAGAAGGTCTGAGAGGATGGCAGGACCTCAGCAGAAAAATCACACATACACATCCATGCCTTACCCGGGGCTCGAACCCAGGTTCCGTAGATTACAAGCCAAGCGTGCTAACCACTAGAGAAAACAGGTGTGGAAGTCAATCCCTGTCTATATTAATGTTGTCAACCCTCAAGCTCAGTACATTACGTTTCACATAGTTTTATCAATCAGATCAGTCCATTCACGGTTTTAATGACTTTTTAGTTCAATTCTTTATTGTCTATGGGAAATGCATGAACCAGGTTTGTTTTTACTAAAGTGCATGGTCATATCGCAAGTGTGAGAAAGATTGCCCCCTGCACCATTTTTTGCATCGAAGTCACCAGCGAACTGTTCCACAGAAACGGTGCATTATCGTGGTTGGAAAAAAATAAAAGTTGAAACTTAAGTGATACTACCCCGAATGTCATTTGAAAATTCGTGGATGTTAACACTACCACCTAACAAAGGACGCAGGGGAATAATGCTTTTCGTATTACTTTAGATCACACTGGGATTTTTACACATTTTGCGAAACACGTATTAAGTTTTTATGCTGAATTATACGTCACAATTTCTTATGAGGGTAAAGAGTACCAGTTAACAATTTTCTGTATGTTCCCTTTCTAATGTACGAGGTCAAACCATATTTTCTTTAATTGTGATGAACAGTATAAGACGACCTTGAACTTGTAAAATCAGCTGACCGCTTGGAGTTTCAAAAACCGCTGTGTACATCCAAAAGATCCGAAGGCAGCATACATGGAGCCCCCGTTGACCTGATAAAATGCAGCATTTAGATAGGAAACAGTAATTATTTAACTTTGTTCAAAAGATCTTTGAGGAAGATAAAGGCACGGAGCGGTTCTCACGAGTAAAGGATGAGTAGCATATCTTTCGCATCGACTTATCAGCTTTCCATAGGTCAGAGCTAGTGGCGTGGGCGAGTGGTCCGTGACCTTTGTACGTCACCAGCTGGCCAGCTTGTTCCGTGATGTGTCCTTTCAGCAGATCAACGTGAATCGGCAGAAGAATCCCTTATTTTGAATTGCTGCATTTCGTCATGTCATTACTTAACTTTCTCATTAGGGCACCCTCGAGGAAGATAAAGCACTGAGCGGTTCTCACAAGAAATTAGACATGTTTCGGTTATCAGCTTTCCATAGGTCAGCACTTGAATTGACCCGTGACATTTTATCACCGGGACGGCCGCCTGTGCGCACGTCTCCCTGCATTTCTTTGCAATCAGTGTAAATTCTCGAGATGTGCCTGCGTTTGTGAAAAGGTCTTATTCGGGTTGACTATTAAGCGCACAATTCACCGTTCCGTCTCGTGGTTGGGGGGCTGCTGCACGTGTGGGTGTGGGAATCCTTCGCTGATCGAACCGTTCGCGATCATTAAGGCTTTTGCATGAAAGGTATATCAGCGGCGCTTTTCAGCACAAGGGAAAAATTAGTTTTCACCGGTGTGACTGAACAGTAATAAGTATCCAAAGCTCATTGGTGAGGTTTGTACTTTTTTAGTTAGGTGGATTTTTATGTTGCGCCGAAGCGTTCTCATTTCGATGGATTAGCTCAGGTATGATGAGGGTATGATGTTCTCATCATACCTTCCCATCAGGTATGATGAGAAGGGTACGTTCGAGTGAGACTTATGTATTATTTTTTATAGTAGTTTAGTGTATTTGACTCTTGTCCCCTATTAACGCGCATTCGTGTTGGAACTAAAATTTTTTTCGCAAGCGGAAACGTATGAATTTAATTTTTAGCATGGCTTACTTTCTATAACAATCTTCCGCGTAGTCTTTACAGAATTTACCCGATGAAAATAACTGAGCTTGTAACTGATGCCGCAATGCGAATTTCATTAGCGTCTTCACGTTCGCCGATAAACGGTGGAAGAGACGATTTTTACAAACTGTGAGAGCGTTTGTAGATTAATGATTACTCCCATAGCTGATTTTTCTTCGAGTAGCGTTACTTCCAATGCATCATGTACTGAGGATACACCTGTAATAAGTATTTTTAAACCATGTCGCGTAATGGATATACTTACGGAGAGTAATGAATTGAGACAAACGTAAAACCACTTTCCAAGCCATCCTGATGCGGAAGCACAGCTATCTGATGGCATCACCCCATTGGAGACCAATACGCTCAACTCTTGAAGGTTTAGGGCGCATAATTTCAAAAGTCTACATGGGGTACATTGAAACGCTGACCTATCATAAAGGGTAGAATTGGAAATGGGGAGAACCGTCTCTAGACTTGTAAAAATTTCGGGTTCTAAAGCAGCGGTCAAGGCTGCGAGTGGGTTTTCATGTTGTAAGACCCAACATGAAAGCAGCGCAGATCCAAGATTCATCCGTCAATAAAACGTGGTCCGTACCGAACCTGGGGTCTTTTAGGTCGCCAGACCCTATTACCCTTCAATATTTTTCATCATGACGAATAAAATCAGATTTTTTTTTTCCTTTTATTAATTTTTCACTCAATAGCATTTTTTTATTTTCTGCGGGACAGTTACTGCGGGATAGTCCTTATTCTAGTGAAGGTCGAACTCGCAAAATACGGGGACCTTGTTCAAGGATTGCATCAACCATTCAGCGAGGGGTTGCCACCCAAAGTTTAGCTGGACTTGGCAAATTTCAGATGAACGTGGACACCAAGGTAAGCGGGTTCAAATCACTGCGTCGGGAAGGAAATTTTTTTTTAAATACAGGACGTTGGATGACACCGATTAAATGTGCCTAGAGAAAACTGATTTACCACGTGAAGGGTCGGCCAGGGGTTTTTAATGATGATGGGCGGTGTTTTTGATAAGTGTTTAATTACTAAGGAATAAAAATTGGTAATACAGGGAATATACAACTTTGGGAGTTGATTTTATGTGAGTGACTGCTACCGAAAGTTTTGCAATTATTTAGAGACTTGCATTAGGCATTCTGAGTGTCACCATTCAAAAAGAGTTTAGTGGACTTCGAAAAGGATAGAAACCAAGGGAGTTTGTGGTGAGTTTTTTAAATACAGGAAATGTACTAAAATGCGCATTGGACGCCACCGATTAAATTTTTAATGAGGGGAGGAGACAGTTTTGATAAGTGTTTAATTAATAAGGAATAAATACATAGAATATACAACTTTGGGAGTTGATTTTATGTGAAGAGCTGCTTTTGCAATTATTTAGAGACTTGCATCATCCCTTTCTGCGCGAGGTTGCCACCCAAAGTTTTGCAATTATTCTGAGGCTTGCATCAACCGATCGTTGCCATCCCAAAGTTTAGTTGGACTTGGAAAACGAACGTGGATACCGTGGGAGTTTGTGAAGTTTAATAAAGGGGACTTTTGATAAGGGGAGGGAATTTTAATAAAGGGGTGCAACTTTTGATAAGGGGTTTTTAATGAGGAGGGAGTCTGGGAATAATTACGACTAAAATAGAGGCTTTTCTAAGAATAGTACTCCTCATAGTCACTAGATGGCGACAGGGGTTAAAGGGGGAAGGGTTTTTTTTAATAAAGGGGAGTCAAAAATCGGAAAATTAGAGTTAAAATAGGGTTTTTCTAAGAATAGTACTCCTCATAGTCACCAGATGGCGCCAGGGGGAAGGAAGGGTATTAATAAAGGGGGAGTCAAAATCGGGAAATTAGAGCTAAAATAGGAGTTTTTCTAAGTACTCATAGTCACCAGATGGTGCCACGGGTTAAAAGGGGGAAGGAAGGGGTTTTTAATAAGGGGGATTAATTAATTTTTAATTAATTATTAATTATTAATTATGGATGTTAATAAAGAGACATGGCCAGTTATGAATATTAATAATGGGGTATGACCAGTTATGAATATTAATAAGGGGGCATGGCCAGTTATGAATATTAATAAGGGGGCGTGACCAGAAGTGGGTGTGGTCCGTGACGTCATAGGGGGAAAGCACTAGTGGGGCTGCCCCAGGTTGGCAGGACACTACTTCGGTCTGTGATATTAGACCACAGCAGACTACACAAGAAAAAAGAAAATCCCTGCATTATCCGTTTCATTAAGCACTCGAATGCAGGTCCCTTTGATTCGCAGCCAACAGCTCTCTAACTGAATTTTTTGCATTCTAAGTGAGCTCCAGTCAATATAACAGGTAGCACTCTAGGCTTGCCACATGCAGCTCTGAGATAGATTGTATTATAATTGTTTTATATAACAGTTGGTTTCGTTTCAGTGATTTGCGACATATCTGGTCAACACAAATCTGGTACAAATTGTTGATAATTTGTGAATGACTAGGATTATGAGTCCTAGTCATTCACAAATTATGGGTATGGGTATGACCCATACCCATAATTTGTGACCATAATTAGTTTATTATATTAATTTGTGACCATATATTAGTTTCTACTAATTTCTGTTTGTTTTCTGAGTGCAAAGCACACAGAAAACAAACAGAAATTAGTAGAAACTTAATATACACCACAGCATTGAGGTTATTGAACTTTAACTAATACAATGTCCAATGGTGCAAAATGTGGGAAGTATGAGATGGCTTATTATTCAAATTACTTGTTTGTTGATTTGCAATTTTTTTTCCTCGTGTCGGGAGTGGCTCAGTCAGTAGCGCGCCAGGCTCCTAATCTGTAGTTCCCAGGTTCGAGTCCAGTCTGGGCCGCGTTGAGATTTATCTCCGCAAATCTCCTCGCCCTGCCCTCGATCAGTAAGAGACACCAATTGGCTTGGAAAGGCCGCCGTCCTTCGGATGGGACTTAAAGAGGTGGCCTCGTGTGCGGGAGAGCCATACTCTGCGTAGTTAAGAACACTCTGGATGGCCTTGTTAGGAGACATGGTAAAGTGGGTCTCTTCCTCCCAACCTTCTCTGAGCTTTTTGGAGTCCTTGTGACTTGGCTGTTTAGCCCATTGTGTGCAAAAAGTGCCGCATATAGGTAAAACAAAAACCCAACTTTTTTTCTCTCTTTACCCACTTTATTACTGTGTGGTACAGGAACATAACTATTAATAAAAGTAGTTGTTTTGTATATTGACTTTTTTCGACGTTCTAAACTTTTTCATTCTTAATGGCTTACAGAATGTCATTGCAAACGGTATATACATCATTAAAATTTAATGTTTTTATTTAATTTCTCAAAAATAGAAATTTTCTTCGAATGCTGCGCTAATTATGATAGCATAGGATAAGTCTTAAATAGTCTATAATAACAATACCCATAATAAGTCTAAATAGCTAACAATTCATTATTTTTCAGCAAAGAACACTATAACTGCACATAAGACTGTACATAATTAGGTGTAGGACAGTTAGTTGTAAACAATTCCAAAAGAGTAGCAAATATGGTTTGAGAGAAATATAAAATACATGACTTGAAATCTATAAAAGTTATATTTCGGCTTTTGATGATTGCAAAAACAGCCAGCATGCGACTTGCAGATCCATATTTCCATTTTTATTTTTTCGATGTTTTCAGTGTCATTCTGATTAAAAAGTTCGTGTTCAACATCAGTAGATCAATAAATGCTCTGTCTAGTTGATAATAAAAGTTTGTTTCTTTTTGTTCGTACTGTCATTTGTGGTTAAATTATTTTCAATCAATGCCAACAAATGCTGCCTTTTATTATCAGATACAGTCGCTTCATGTTTTCGTTTTTTCGCTGTTCTGTCTCTTCCTCTCTGTAAGTTTGCTTAAAAATATCTCCTTCGTTTTGCATTTTCATTACTAAAGGAAACTATTCAAAGTGAAGTTTCCAAGATTCCCTTTCCCTTTGCAAACTTGCTACTAATGAGCTAGGCTTCAGCACATTAGCTTTTGTGTAAGATTCAAGCTGGCACCACAGACTACGTTTTATGTAAGCTGCAGCGTGCGACATTCCACAGTGTACAAGGCAAGATTGAGGATATGGAAATGACTTCGAAGATTTTTTTAAACTTCTTCTCTTGATTCTGTTCATATGTGAAAGTGGAAACAACAAATGAGATGCAAACGCTGAAGCACTGCAGTTACAATAATCTACTTTGGGGAACTCCTTAAAGCCACAAACATAGGCGGGCTGTTCACGATGGAAGTCAATTACCGATGTTCCTCCTTTAACTAGATTCGCTGTCTTGATTTCTAAGATATATTGAGGTTATTCTCTTTTAAAACATAAATAAACTCCGAAACTTTTCCGAGGATGGAGTCGCTGTTGAAATGAAAAGTTTGATAGCCGAAGCTCTCTAATAAATACTGTATGTTTGGCACGACACTCTAATATTATCTAAAAGAAAAAATTTGTAAGCAAAAGTCATTCGAATCGAATTATTAATGCTGTTGTTTATTTTCAAATCGACCATCGAGTATGTTTTATGAAAGAGAATTTACACACGTATGGACACATGGAGAATATACTTCACAGTGGGTTGGGTTGTTATTTTATCTCTGAGCGGCATTTTTTTTCCGCATAATGGACTAAACGGCCAGGTCACAAGTTTCAGAAAGACTCCGAAAAGATTGGGGAAGGAGTACCCATTGGCCAACTGTTAGGAGATAGATGGCACTCAAGGCTACCACGTGAGTAGATATAGCTCTCCTATACATGGAGCCACGGCTGTAAGTTCCAGCAGATGGACGGCGATTTTTTTAATACCATCGATGTTTCTTTTCTTTCCGAGAGCAGGATAGGGGTTTAGCGGACCTAGCCAGAACCACCTAGAGAGGAAGGCCATACCACTCATTGTGACGTCATCACTAGTAGACCGAACTGCCAACAGAATAGAATGAAGAGTAGTTCATTGTGCGAATAAAACTTTAATTTTCCGAACATTCACCCATAAATTGTTAATACCAGCTAGACTGTACATAGTAAAGTGTAGGACATAAGCCGCCGATTCATTCGCACTCTATGATCCTTCGATACTCTGTGTTGGGTTGTTTTATCTCTGAGCAGCACTTTTTGTACACAGTGGGCTAAATGGCCAGGTCACAAGGACTCCGAGGGCTCAGAAGGTTGGGGGAGGGGACCCACTGGAATAGCTGTTGGGAGACAGATGGTAGCCTCCCGTCAAGGCCATCCAGCATGTTCTTTAACGTGCACAGGGTATGGCTCTCCCGCACACGGGGCCACGGCTTAACGTCCCATCCGACAGACGGCTGCCTTTCCAAGCCCATCGGTGTTCTCTACTGATCGAGGGCAGGGCGGGGAGTTTTGAGAACTACAGATTAGGAGCCTGGCGCGCTAACGACTGAACCATTCCCCACCCCCCCGATAGATACTCTGTGACTTTAATTAGAAAATGAATGTCTTTTCTAGCATAGACCTTCATAGTTTTAAGAGATAGCGAAAAATTCTTTTTGTTTTATAGGTGCTAATAAAATATTACTATTTGCATTTTCCTCAATCATACATTAGTTCGAATTTCCAGATTATGGTGCGGAAAATAAACTTCATTTTGTTTGAATTGAGCATTCCCCATCGGCTAGAGGCGATATGTTATTCTTTTAGTTTTATTAGGTAAGTTAGCTCAAATTTAATTTTCAGTTACAGAATACATATTGCCTTACAACCACGTGATTTATAGGTGTTCTTCGGTTGTGACAAGTGTCAGAAGATGTGTAAATATAGGAAACTACTATTAGAGCTATCTTTAATGTACAAACACAAGTTCTTTTTCTAAAAATTTAAAAAAAAATTATAATTCTGATGCTTATATTACATCACATTAGGATCTTCGTAAACATTTTGTGACTGTGGAAAAAAGTTTTTTTTATCCAAATTAGAAAAAATGTTATATATATTTTTGGTAATTTATTAGCGTATTAAAATTGATTTTATTTATTTTAGGTATTTCAGTTTCCTTTGAAAACGATCAAATAAATGCAGAAAAAATTGAGGAGGATCCTAATCCGATATTTTATGAAAGTAGGTCACTTATTTTTATATTTATTATTTTGTATGTTTAACGTATATTACAAATGAGTTATGGTGTGAGGTGTAATGAGTATGTGCGGAGTGAGGCGTTGATAGAATTTTAATAAGATTATATTGAAATAAATGGCATGTTTCATCCCATTTAATATTGTATCCTTATCATAGTGTTGATCATACGTTCATAATATTCTTACAATGTTAAAAAAATTCTAAAATGTTGTAAATCAGTTTGTTTTATATATCCGTCTGTATACTATAACTCACCCTCCTCCAAGGAAAGATATAATACAATTGAATGTGGTAAGAAAACCGATATCTAGAAATTTTTTAAGTTAAAATAATGCTGAAAGGTTAAAGTAGGTATTATGTTGAAGTAACTAAGTGTTACTAAAACGGCAGAGAGCGGCATGCGACATCCAATCTCCATTAAGTTTCGAAACGTATTTGCTCCAGTAGATTGCCCATCCCTCGTAACATAGAATTGTTGGAGATTGAGAATTGTTCAGTGGCAAATACCCTTAATTATTCCATCACATGGTTCACATTCACAGGATCATTAATCAGAATGCAAATATGCTTAAATATAAATTTTCAACCTAATAGCCTGAACTATGAAGATGCTAGTAGTTCATGTCTCTCTAATGTATTTATTTTTATTGTATTTTGTTGTTGTAAAATATATATATTAAGTGTGTTTTTGGAAGTGCTGTTGTGGGGATGTGACTCATAGCTGTTGTTTTCGGGTCTGAGCTAGCTGCCTCCTGCACATGCTGACGAATCAGAAAGCCCTTTTACGACTATTTACAACTAGCCTCGGGCGCGAGTGTTAGTGCTGGAGATTAAATTAAAAAAAAATAAATACCCCCTCAAGCAGCTGCTTGCCACAGAGGTCTGACAGGAGTCTGTCAGTTTATATGCCACAGTAGGAGATCTGAGAGGATGGCAGGACCTCAGCAGAAAAACGACACACACATCCATGCCTAATTCCAGGGCTCGAACCCAGGTCCCTTAGATCAGTAGCCATTACGGCAGCGATAATGAAGACCAGTTTGGGCGTCACTGTCAAACGGGAAGGACGTACGCTTCAAGGGACGCTGCAAAATTCCCCGCCCTGTCCACGGTCAGTAAGGGACACCGATGGGCTTGGAAAGGCCGCCGTCCGTCGGATGGGACGTTAAGCCGTGGCCCCGTGTGTGGGAGAGCCATACCCTGTGCACGTTAAAGAACACGCTGGATGGCCTTGACGGGAGGTTACCATCTGTCTCCCAACAGCTGTTCCAGTGGGTCCCCTCCCCCAACCTTCTCTGAGCCTTCGGGGTCCATGTGACCTGGCCATTTAGCCCATGGTGTGCAAAAAAGTGCCGCTCAGAGGTAAAACAACCCAACTAAAGGGACGCCGTTCTTGCTCAAAGAAAAACCCTTAAGGAGAAAGTTCGGTTCCATGTGAGAACCAAGATACGGTTCTGTGTGAACCAGGTTGTAGGCAAGGATTCTTTCGCTGAATTTGCTCATTCTCGCTTTACCGACCTCAAAGTGCGGTTCTCTACCTCATTGCATGATTGTTTGCAGCAGCAAAGGCCTAAGAATCGAGTGCATTCCCAGTACGTGATTGTATATAAATATGAATAAACTGTGTCGTCCCTATACAACTCTCTTATTTGAATTGTTGGACATATTTCTACACATCACTTGGCGCAGAAGTTCTAAGGCATATGTCGGTACTGGTGTAACAACCTGCGAACCTGTTATTTCACCAAAATAAGGGTGAAGGTAATTAAGGGACTAATTGATCGCCCTCTCTATAGAGTGGTAAATCTTTTGTCATCTGGCCCAATACGACATTTGGCGCAGTTCATCAGCATACGTAAATAGATGTGATCTAATGAGATAAAAATCTGCATCTTTCCCTTACCACAACGCACCACAGTCCACATAGACAATACAACTGCAGATTACAAGCCTAGCGCGCTACCGACAAAATCACCCCAGCCAATTGGCCAGAGTAACTCAAGTAACCTGTAAATTATAAAATGGTTACTGTCGAACTGCTGTTTTCCTGTTCATTTTATTCCGCTTTCTTAAAAGAACTACATCCTCACCGCTTTCATCCACTCGAGCGTACTAACGACAAATTGGGCTTTTTTTTTAGGTAAGAGCAACTTTGTGCAACAAATCGATGGGTGCTGCTGATTGTCGTGCATCGTGTGTACTGTTAAAAATTCCTGCATCTCTGGCGTGTGTGGTTTGCTGATTTAGTTCGAGTAGCATAAAATTGCTCCACTCTTACTAACAACCAGGCTGGGTAAAAGAAATACTGCAAACACTTCGTATGTTGATTGCTTTGATAGTAGTACTGTAATTGTTCAATATGCTGTTTTTAACAGTGGTCCGTTATTTTAATACAACTACTATGAATGCAGATAGTTGAAATGGATCAACAGCTAATTTAATTATATAAGTTACGAAATTTGCGAATCGGTTCCACTTCAAGGCGGATTTCTTTTTCGTTAAGGATTTTTAAAGAGTTTTTTTTTATTTTCTTGACACGAATGCAAGAAGCACCAGAAAAGATTATCAGTTATGGAAAAAGTTATTTTCAAAATTGTCAGATAAAGTGGCGCAACAGTTTATTATGAAAACGTTGCATAACTTAAAATGATTGGTCACAATATTAGAAGAACGTGAAGAATAAATTATATGAAAATCCTCATTGATCAATTCATATCAATGTTGATTCTTATGGCTGTCATTTGGATAAGCCAGATAATTTCATCGTACCGTTTTGATCCTCAAGAGATTAATAAAGTGACTTTGGCAGTGGTGCTTTCAACCTATGCTGTTGCCACTAATATGATGCTTGCCAAAGTGGTGGCAAGGTCACATTGAATGACCGGGTCTGTGTTTGTTAAGTGATAAAGTGACACAGTTACGAGGCAATTGGCCGGCTTCGGGGCGCGGTGTACGCACGTTGCCCCGTTCTCTCCTCCTTTTGCTCTCTTCTGTGTATCTCATCTCTTAGCCGCAGCTCGATCGATGGCTTGCAAGGAACTGGGCTATTGGCAGCGTGCCCAGTCATCTGCAGAGAGAGGAGTGAATAGTAGCTCTGGCCGGGCAGAGCCAAGCAAACGGAGAGCTGTCAGCGGAGCAGCGGGTTCGGTTGATGACTTGCGGCAACCACATGGAAAGGCGACTTTGCTTCAAGAAATGGCTTCTGTAGCCTTTGTAGTGCGTGCACAGGATGCACAGTAGCGCTCTACAGAGTTCGTTGAGAATGCATTGTCTGCAGTACACTCCGAGTGCTCATTTTCTGTGATAAATGATGCTTGAATGGTGATGTGAAGAAAAAAACAAATCCACATTTCGCATATGAAACAGCTGCTTGCGTAATAATTGAAGAGATATCAATAATATGCATAATGTCATTTAAAAATGGAAATCTTTTTGCTTTGGTGTCATTGATATAAAATTGTATTAGTAAAATAATCGAATTTTGATTTAATCTCGACTCGTCACCTGGAGAACTACGTTTCATTATTGTAACCCTTCAGAAATGATTTTAGTTCCAATTTAGTAAGAATAATAAAGCAGTGTGATCACAGTGCCATTTTCATTGGATAAGTTAATTATTTCTTAATGTTGAGTTTTTTAATTTTTATGAAATGCTGAAAATTAAAAAGTTACGTTGCTGTAAGAAACAATTTGGTCCGCAGTCCCAAAAGTCTCGATAAGTTTTGTCCGATGACACTTGATCTCGTCACTTATTGTTGAATCTGAATGGTTACAAAAAAACATGAACGGGCTTATATATATATGTATTAAATCATAAAAGATTCAACCCCTGATTTAGATTACAGCTTTTACACTCTTCAATAGAGGAAATTTAAACAAAATGAAGATTTCAAAATGCAAGACAGCAAGAGCGCCGCATATAAAAACGTGCTGATCATCACCTCAATCAGCGTGCTTCTAAATAAAATCTTTATTTATTAAATCGTAATTTCGCAACACCAGAATTGTTCACTGTTACAGATAGGAATCATTTTCAAAGACCAAGATCGGTAGGGAAGATTTGAGAAGAAAGTTAAAATGTGATTTTAAGTTTTAAATTCCTTTTAAGATGGAGAATGAAACATTAAATGAATGTGTCGCCAAAACAGAAAAAGAGAGCAAAGATCAAGCAAGAAGGCACATAAAGAGGGTTGCAACGACTCTTGAATTACAAACCGGTTGTCATGGGCAGTGGTAAAGGAACGAAGCAGATTTTTATTTCGTCACGTAAAATTAGATATTCTGCTTGAATTGCGCCGAATGTAGTGGGCATCGATAGTGAACGATTAACCACTCTGTAGCACAGGACGATCAATTAGTCCCTTGATTAGATTCACCATTGTCTAGATGAAATAACAGGTTCGCGGAGGTTGTTACATCCGTACCGACGTATGCCTCAGACTTGCTGCTCCAAGTGATGTATAGAAATATGTCCAACAATTCACGCACGAGAGTTGTAAAGGACGACACAGTTTATTCATATTTATATACAGTCACGTGCAGAGGATGCGCTCGACTCCGTAGGCCTTTACTGCTGCAAACAATTATGCAATGAGGTGGGGAACCGCACTTTGCAGATTCTTTCTTTACCGACCTCAAACTCGGCGAAAGGATATCCAACCTTTGCCTACAACGTGGTTCACTAAGAACCGAACCTTGATTCTCACATAGAGTCGAACCCTCTTCTTAAGGGTTTTGTTTAAGAGCAACGTCTTTTGACGCGTGTTTAAACGTCCTTCCTGCTTGACACGACGCTCAAGACTTGTTTACTCTCGCTGCCTTAGTCTCCAGCGCCCGAGGCTAGTTGTAAATTGCCGTAAAAGGGCTTTTTGGACTCGGCATGTGCAGGCAGCCAGCTCAGACTCGAAAACAACATCTATGAGTCACATCCCCACCATAAAACTTCCAAAAACACAAAATGCATAAAAATATTTACAACAAAAATACAGTAAAAATACAACAATAAATATAAATAAATTAGAGGGTCATGACACCGGTTGGGTTGTTTAACCTCTGAGTAGCACTTTTTTACACAGAATGGGTTTAAATGGCCAAGTCACAAGGACCTCGAGGGCTGAGAGAAGGTTGGGGGGAGGGAACCTACTGGGAAGCTGTTAGAAGGTAGTAGCCTCCTGTCAAGGCCGTGAAACGTGTTCTTTAAAGTGCACAGGGTATGGCTCTTCCGCACACAATCCTCGGCTTAGCGTTCCATCCGACGGACGGCTGCCTTTCTAAGCCCATCTACTGACCGAGAGTAGGGCAAGAAATTTTGCTGAGATAAATCACGACGCTAGCCCAAGTGGAACTCGAACCTGGGAACTGCTGATTACGAGCCTGGTGCTCTACCGACAGAGCCATCCCTGCCCCAGTTAGTAACCGGAGTTTTGACTAAAGACGAGGAAATCTGCGAGCAGCAGTTTTCAATTTTACCTCTCACTCTAAGAATATGCAAAATAATGAAGCTGTTATAAAGTTTTGTAAACAGAATTACGGAAAACCATGATCACAAGTGTTTTGTTTAAAAGATAATCTTGACAGCGGCCACGTATAATTGTAGAACATTGATAATACCTCCATTCAAAACAAATCATGCAAGATTTTCTTGCGACATGCCGGGTCCCTATCATTGGAGGCTTCTGGTCTAAGGAATTCTTTAAGTTCAAATTACGTGTCTTTAAATATCTTTGGGTAATAACAGATTTTCTGCCAGCATAAGCGTTATTCTTTATCCTTTCTTGAACAGTGATGATGCATACAGAAGCTCTGACAAGTTTTGGCTGAAATTGACAGTAATATCCTCTCACTAATTTCATAGTCAAGTTTTTAGGCAATGATGAATTTTTTTGTAACCTTGGAAATGCTCGAAACTTGCGACACTAATTACGCACCAAACCGACTTAAGTGGCTTTATCGAAAATCCAGTGATTTGAATCTTACCCAAGTTTGAAATAATCTTGGATAGCTTAGTTTATTCATAAAAAAAAAGAACACTGAATATTAGTGTTAAACCACACGGCCAAATCTTCCGATATGTATGTGGGAGGAAATTGTTCTCATTTACTGAACCGCACTAACATATAAGTGCCTCGTGCCGTAAGAGGCGTTTCCTTCTCGATTATGGGCGGAGACCGTTTCCTCTTACCCTGTTTTCTCGAGTTGCATGCTGCAAACTAAGCACGTTGACTTTCGCTTACAACAAATTTTATGCCGTGCCATAATGCTAAGTCACAGTGTAACTTGCTCACGCAAAAATTGCCTCAACTTTAACATGCCATAGGACTGCGCTAGGAAAAGGGAACAACCGCAGAGGAAGCGTTGCAACCCGAAGAATTTCGTTAAGGCTTGTTGAAACTGTGGGAAATGGAGAAAAGAAATTGTTGAAAGCAGTATTTTTGGAGGTGAGGGTTATTCAGAGTTTTTGAGTCTAATGTAATAAAAGTAGATTTGACGTTTTTCTCACTCTTTCGTTGTAATAGTTTAAAAGGCCAAAAAGTTTAAAAGCGATAAATTGCCAAAAATATTTTTTTTTTATCGCTTTCCTTTTTTTTTTCCTTTTTTGCTACTTTAGAATAACGAATTATAATACTACTTTGCATTGCAAGTAGCCGTTCAAGCTGCCTAATTACTATGCATTAACTGGCATAGTGGTTAGGCAGCTAGCGACTGCTCCAGCAAGGCAAACTGTGTGCTTGTTAGCTCTAACTGAGGCAATGGTCAGCACTGACTTCGGCCTTAGTAGGGCATGGCCTTGTATGAGAAGGCCTAGTGTTAAAGCTAGGAGTAGTTTCTAAGATTCTTCTCTCTCCTATATGTAGCAAAAATCTCGGCGTAAACCTTTTGACAACCCACTTTGCTATTCACATTTCTAACATGAATAATCGTTTACAATGGGCGTTTTAGGGTTTGCCACCTTCCATCTTTAGCGCCCTCTAATGGTGGAAATTTGCTGTTCTGTGGCCGAAAGGTTAGCGTGCTTGGCTACTGATCTAAGGGACCTGGGTTCGAGCCCTGGGTAAGGCATGGATGTATGTGTCGTTTTTCTGCCGAGGTTCTGCCATCTTCACAGACCTTCTACTATAACTATAGTTTTATCTATCCATACAAGGGATATGCCAGTTACATACACATTTCCAGGGGGTACGTGAAGCATAAAAGGTTGAGAACCACTGATATATATGTTTTATTTTATTCCCATTGTTATAGTATAACTATAGTTTTATCTATCTATACAAGGAGTACGCCAGTTACATACATATTTCCAGGGGGTATGTGAATAATAAAAGGTTGAGAACCACTGATATATATGTTTTATTTTATTCCTATTGAGGGTTATGAACAGTGTGCCTAAAGGCCTCAGAAAGAGGGGGAGACCTAGAATGCAGTGGGCAGACAATATCAAACAGGACCTTATTAGAATTTGTGTGCAGTGGCCAGATGCAGTAGATGTAGCTCAGGACAGACTTGCTTGGAGAACTAAATTGCACAGTCTTATTGGACCTCCATAGCCCAGAGCTGCTTGATAATGATGATGATGATTGAGATATCTATGATGATCAAGGTATTGGGAATATCGGAAAATAAAAAAAAAAACATTTTAACCGAAAACACTCAGCAAAAGGAACATCTATTAATAGGAAATTTTAGCGCTATACAAAATTCTACTGGCATATGATCAGGCAATATCATCATCATCATCCTCAAGCAGCCATCAGCTACGAAGGTCCAACCAGACTGCAATTTAGTTCTCCATACAAGTCTGTCCTGAGCTACATCTACTGCATCTGGCTACACCAATTCTAACAAGGTCCTGTTTGACATTGTCTGCCCACCGCATCCTGGCTCTTCCCCTCTTTCTGAGGCCTTTAGGCACACTGTTCGCCAATCTATAATCATTCATACAGGCAACATGGCCAAACCAGCGGAGTCTCTATCTGCACAATATGCTGCTTAAAGGAGGTTGCAAACCCTTTGCCTAATCTCATCATTAGTTACAAAGTTGAACCACCTAATGCCCAAGATACTGCGTAAGCATCTGGAATCAAAAGCATCTAGTTTCCTGTTATCTTGTTTACAAAGTGTCCAAGTTTCACTACCATAACTAACCCTAGAAAGAACCAAACTATTATACAGTCTAATTTTAGTCTTTAGGTGTATATGACTATTTCTACACACTTTCCATAGATTCTTAAAAGTCCCAGCAGCAATCCCTATTCGTCTGTTAATCTCATGCCGCACATCACCAGTATCTGTTACGTAGCTCCCAAGATAATTAAACTGTGACACCTGCTCAAGACTGCAATCATTCAGATTAACTGAATCACAGCCTGCCTGACCAATTTTCATCACTTTAGTTTTCTCTCTGTTTATAACCAAACCTACTCTACTACCAGTCTCATCAACAGCTCAAATGAAAGAGATCATCTCATCAACATCATTTGCCAAAAGGACTAAATCATCACCATAATCTAAATCAGAAATTTTCATATCTCCAGACCATTTAAGACCAAAATCTTCCCTTGCAGTGAATTTCGCATAACATAATCAATAACCAAACTAAAGAGAAAGGGAGACAAAATGCACCCTTGACGAACACCAGAAGTAATGCTAAACCAATTGCTACAAGCCTTACGAACTCTAACACACGACTCACTGTTATTATACAGAGCTTTGATTATGTTAACTAACTTGTCTGGTATAATACCAGACAAGATCATACCTGACAAGTTAATATATGTAACTAACTTGTCTGGTATGATCACACAATCAACCAGAAATTATGACGATCAACAGAGTCAAAAGCTTTTTTGAAATCAACAAAGCTAGCAACCAAAGGTTTCTGAAACTCTGAAACATTTCTCAAGAATCTGCCTAAGTAAAAATATCTGATCCACACATCCCCTACCACTTTTGAATCCACATTGCTCATCACTGGTTGACAGGCAATTGCCTGTCAACCAGATTCTTAATTATATTAAGCACAATCATGCAAAGAACTTTCCCTGGAACAGAGAGTAGGCTGATACCCCTATATTAATCAACACAAGAACTGCGATCACCTTTTTTGAAAATAGGGATAATAATAGCTCTGGTAAAATCCTTAGGAACCATGCCTTTATCATAAAAGATATTCAGAATTTCAGTCATCCAAATGGTAACCGAAACATTCCCAGCTCTAAGCATTTCCGTAGTAATTTCATCTACCCCTGGGGAGTTTAGAAATAGCCAAAATAACTTCAGATTGTGTTATAGGGCCAACATTAAAGCCACCAATGCATTTGTAATCATTGCAAACAATGGGAGTAGAACTAACCACGTTGTTTAGAACATCACTGAAATACTCAGCACACCTAGCCATGACAGAATCCTCACCTTCTATAACCTTACCTTGTTTATCCTTCAATCCTTGTATACCTGTCCGTTTTCTACAACACAAAACATTAACTATCTGGTACAGCTCTCTGCTGTTGTACTGTCTAACTGCTTCCTCGGCTTTGTCCAAGCCATCAAGCCAAATATTCTTATCAGCAGCTAACTGATCCTTTACACGTTTATTAAGTTCTCTGTAATGCTTTCTTTCTATTAGGACTAGCATGGTATTGATTAATGACATTCCTGCAGTTCTTTCTTTCTGAAATAAGTTCAAGTGACTTATCACTCAGATAATTCTGCCTCCTCTGCTTCTTTTTTCTTAAAAGAGTACTGTTAGTGTCCAAAAAAGCCTGTTTAAAATGGTCCCCTCCATCCTCAACTTCAGTAGTAAGCAAACCATGACTGTCATAATGACTAAGTAGCTTGTCATGGTAAGCTTTAGCTATAACTGGGTGGGGCGGGGGTGGCTCTGTCGGTAGCGCGCCAGGCTCGTAATCTGTAGTTCCCAGGTTCGAGTCCCAGCTGGGTCAGCGTTGAGATTTATCTCCGCAAAATTTCCCCGCCCTGCCCACGGTCAGTAGGGGACACCGATGGGCTTGAAAAGGCCGCCGTCCGTCGGATGGGACGTTAAGCCGTGGCCCCGCCCGTGTGCGGGAGAGACATACCCTGTGCACGTTAAAGAACACGCTGGATGGCCTTGACGGGAGGCTACCATCTGTCTCCCAACAGCTGTTCCAGTGGGTCCCCTCCCCCAACCTTCTCTGAGCCTTCGGGTTCCATGTGACCTGGCCATTTAGCCCATGGTGTGCAAAAAAGTGCCGCTCAAAGGTAAAACAACCCAACCTATAACTGGGTCTTTCAGAGTTTCAGCAATAAAGGTAAAATTTTTAACCCTAGCACAACACTTGTTAAGTTTAAGTTGCAAGACACTTTTAACAAGATAATGGTCAGATCCAATTTCAGCTCCCCTATATGACCTGGTATTCCTAACAGAACTAGCCCATTTGCTGTTAATTAATATATAATCAATCATATTCTTATGCAGCCCATTGGGTGAAACCCATGTATACTTATGTATGTCGCGGTGTTTGTAATAAGTGTTAGTTATTCTGAATCCATTGAGTTTACTTACCTGTAGGAGACGTTGCCCATTGCCATTGCAGCTACCAATACCAAAAAGGCCTATTACTCCTCCCCAAAGGTCAGAGTCAATACCAACTTTGGCATTGAAGTCACCTAGAACAAGGGTAATATCTCCTTTATTGATAGAATTCAAAATATCCTGAAGTTGTCTGTAAAACCTATCCTTCTCATCCTCATCGGCATCCTCAGTGGGGGCATAACAGCAGATAACATTCAAGTCTTTAATGCTTGTCTGAAATTTTGCTGTAAGAAACCTTTCATTAATGCACTCATATCCTAGAAGAACATCACTAGCGTGTCTGCTGAGAAGCAGATCCACGCCTTGGTGATGCTTATTGTCGTCCCTCCCTGAAAAGAAAAATTAAAGATTATTTTTAAGAATCTTTTTTAAAAATCCCGAAGATCTTATCCTTCTGACGGGCCATTGCGCCCTGCATTTTCCCATCTGCTCTTAACACTATCCCAGTAGATTTTTTTTTTATAAACCTTGGAGTTTTGTGATATGACCATTTAACGTATTGTGCAGAGAAATTTGACTCCCAGTGATGAAATAAATTCACTGTAATTACTAATTAATTACTTCTGATGTTTCGAGTTGCATTTATAATTTTAGCTCGTTTTCATAAAAGTATAAGTTATTTTCACTTTGTCATGTGAACATCCTTAGACGTTCTGAACTTTTTTGCTTTAAGAGATGCATGAAGAATTTTTTCGGGATCCTCCATTAGTTTTGTCCTCCGTTAAAGGACCCTAAATTTGGTGAATGGCATAAATTTCATTTGGAAACAGTCTGTTACAGAAATCTGATATTTAAATGGTAAATTTTTACCGCCAATTTGGTTGGCAGCCACTTTCCCTTCCGCGAGAAGAGAGGAGAATCCTTTTTGCTATTTTAAAGTAAGCATTCCATATCCATCAGAAGCAATTTTACTTCCTAATTTCACTCGTTTCGCTTTCTCATATACTCATATACTAAGTACATAGAAACAGTTTTTTTCTTGTAGCATTTGTCATCTGGGATTCGAATCTGGCTGATTAGTTATGACGAATGCTTCCACCACTGCCTACTTACGTTGAAACACAGATATGTCATTTATGTATTCATTCGGTAAAAAATGTGAACTGATGCAAAAGCTTTAATCATGTTTCTCCTTTGGTTGGCTGCAAACTTTTAACTCCGTTGCATTTTCGGTACACCCATCTAGTGATTTATGTCTCTGACGTATGAAAACATTTAACTGGCAGTATCATCCACTTCTCTTCCTTGTCTCAATAATTTTTCCTTCTCTTTATGACTGTTACTGCATTTTCTCAGTTCCAAATGACACCGTTAGTAATAGTAAGCCCGACACTTGTGCTGTCTTGAGTTGATGTCTACATCTGCATTATGATACATACGTCGCTGTCCCTAGGGATGCTGATCAGCCCACATATATTGGTTGACATCGGACAGACATGGCTGTAATTATGTCGTAATTTGGGAATTAGGTCTACATTGACCGTTTGGCAAGCATCCAAGCTTCACCCGGTGGGGTTTCTACCAACGTCAATATCAGTGACCTCATTTCTGCACTATCGCTCGCTCTGTTTTGAGTGTAACCCTTAATATCTCCCTAACACAACTAATCTTCAACATGTCTGGATCTTCGTTCATAAATGCACCGTTGGAAACGGAAGCCTTATTTAATTTGCAAAGTTTTGATTTCTTGAACTAAAACTCAAAGCATCGTGTAAATTTTTCAACTATTAGGCAAGCGTTAGCTTCCGTTGATGCTACAAAAACATAACTTGCACGTGTCAGTTATGTGAGACCGCAGCAGATATTCACGTGATTGTAGTTCGCTTTTCACCATGTTATGACTGCACATATGTAAAATATTACGTTGAATAGTCCTTATTTGATATAGGATTCAATTTCGTGCATAATCAATTTTTCCCCACTTTGAGCAAATAAGTGTCACATTTAAGCTCTTATAATCAATTCCGCGATTGCCAAAGGTTTTCTGACAGCTATATTTCATCAAAGCTGCTGCATAATAGTATAGTCAGATTACAATTGATATTCGATAGTTATTATATTTCGTACAAAAATTGGGGCGGGGGTGGCTCAGTCGGTAGCGCGTCAGGCTCGTAATCTGTAGTTCACAGGTTCGATTCCCAGCTGGGTCAGCGTTGATATTTATCTCCGCAAAATTCCCCGCCCTGCCCCCGGTCAGTAGGGGACACCGATGAGCTTGGAAAGGCCGCCGTCCGTCGGATGGGACGTTAAGCCGTGGCCCCGTGTGCGGGAGAGCCATACCCTGTGCACATTAAAGAACACGCTGGATGGCCTTGACGGGAGGCTACCATCTGTCTCCCAACAGCTATTCCAGTGGGTTCCCTCCCCCAACCTTCTCTGAGCCTTCGGGGTCCATGTGACCTGGCCATTTTGACCATTGTGTGCAAAGAAGTGCTGCTCAGAGGTAAAACAACCCAACTCGTACAAAAATTGTATAACCGAAACGATGAAAAGAAGTGGGAAGAAGTATTGAAAATTTCGTTTGCGCAGGGGGCAAAATTTTGTGCATTAACTCTACCCAAAACCAGATATAAATTTGCACCACATATAAATTATGCTTTTTCAGTAGGAGGTTATTGTTATTCTTCATATAGTAACTAAGAATAAAAGGAAATTTTTTTTTTTAGTTAGGTTGTTTTATCTCTGAGCAGCTCTTTTTTACATTAATGGGTTTAAATGGTCAGTTTCCAAGGATCCCAAGGCTTAGAAAAGGTTAGGGGAAGGGGACACCTGGACAGCTGTTAAAAGACAGATGGTAGTTTCCAGCCAAGTCTATCCAGCGTGTTCTTTAACGTGAACAGAATATAGAATTTTCACTTGCACACGGCTTATCGTCCCATCCGACAGACGGCGGCCTTTCCGAGCTCATCGGTGTTATCTTTCTGTCCGAGGGCAGGATGGGGATTAGCCGAGATACATTTCAATAGTTGGGACTCGAACGCGGGAACTGCAGATTACGAGCCAATTCCTGCCCCAAATTTCTTTGATATTTGAAGGGTAGCACAGTCGAACTGAATGGGACGAAACGTTGTGATCCCGTAGTTACTGCGCTACAAGCGCACAAACACAGATAGATAGATAGATACAAGGGTTCCTTGAAATTAATTGCTTCTCTGTCTTCTCACAAGTTCCAAATTGTTTTGTCGAGTATAGAAAATAAGTTGCTCAATCCTTGCTTTCGTTTCGTTACTCTGGGGAAAAAAAGATACTAAATTTTCATTAAATGTTAATATCTAATTCAGGGTAATTAAGGTAAATTCCGGCTTTTGCTACACACCAGTAAAATTATGAATTAAAAGACCGAGAAATTTTATTAAACTATTGGTAGTCAAAAGCATGAAGATCTGAAATTAGCACTTAACCATTGACCCCCCCCCCCCCTTAATTTAGAACGTAGTTACTGACACACGGTCACTAAGACCACTTTTTTTAATTTTTTTTATTTATTTTTTTTATCATTGACACTTTCAGAATAGAGCCTTTTGTTATCAACTAGGAACATGATAAATGCGTTACTAATTTTTAATGCCAATAAAAAAAATTAAAGGCCAGAAACTAAAAGATGTTGGGAATTATTATTTGAAATTCTGACGGAATTTAAATCTCTTACCTTTTTAAAATCACAACCTACTCTAATAAAGCCTCTTTTTCGCCTGTTAGTTATTTCCTAATTTCCTCTTCTGAATTTCCACCGCCAGAATTTATCTCGGAAAAGAATATACTTCGTTTCTCATTTTGGCATATTTCTGACACCAATGTAGACGTATTTGTCATAAACTGAGGAGGAAAAGATAATGGGTAATCGCTTCTTTGATTTTCATTATCAATAACCTTTGGAAAGGAATCATTGATAGGATGAATCTTTATGGGTTTTTCTTTGACAGCCATCAGATTCAAAGCATGAGTGTCTTGAGATGTATGTTAGTTGGGCTTTGTACAAATGCCAAATTCTTCGTCATTTTCTTCTTTGAAGTCTTTTCATATCGTAATCTAGTTATTCTCATCACTTTCGACAAGATTCATCTCTTGTACACGAAGGCATCAATATAAAGTTTTAAGGGTATAATCAATCATTAAGTTATAAAAAACATCAATACCGTCGGGTTGCGAAATGGCAAATTGATGAAATTATTTAATCTGTTTTTATTTTATTAGAGAAATATTTTTTACGTTTTTTTTTTTTCAAAAAAGTTACAAATATTTGAAGTTAGATTAATGTAAGGCAGGGGACATCATAAAAAATGTAAGTTATCTATGCACAACCCAGCTGTTCATTATAATTTCAGGTAGAATGTGTTTAAAAAGCGCAATACAGTTGGGTAACTTGGAAGGGGATAAATTGACGCCCCAGTTGGCCACCAATAAATTTGTAACGGTGTTCCATGTCTCTCTAAATCAGTGTTTTCCAACCGGGTTCTGCGAGCAGTTTTCTAGGATTCCGCGAAAAGTGTGGATTTCCAAGCTAAGAAAAATATCCTGCAGTTGATAAAAAAAAAAGTTACCATCTGTTACTTCATGTTTAAATCACCTATTTGTGTGGAATAGTTTTTTCATCTCCGAAGAATATTAGAAATAAAGAAATTGTACGTTGTCAGTGGAAGAAGAATTGAGAATTTATCCAAAATTCGCTCAAGAATTCATGACTTGTGTAAGGAAAAGAAAAAGCTCAGTTCTCCCACTCAATCTAATATATAAGGACGTATGAGATTGTATTATGCCCTTTATGTCGTCCTCATTTATAAGTGTCATGCAAGTTCGGCGAAACCATATGCTTCATGGATACGCATTTTTGATGTCATTACACGAGAACAACAGTCTTTGAGCGTCATTGTGTCAGTTGTGTACGAATGATTCATACAGCGTGCTAGATTCGAGTAAATATGCGTGCAAATTGCAAAAAAGAAATAGTTGTTTTCGAAAACATGTAGTATCACCATAGCTGCGTATTTCCCAAGCATTTCTTCCTCGCACTCAGGTTCAGTAGGAGATACAAAAACGTAACAAGGCTATCGTGGGTGTAAAATGGTTCCAGTCATGTACAGGTAAAATTGGATTAGCAGAATTCAAGTTCTCAGGCCTTGCATCGGTTACAAATATCTGCGTACAAAGAAAAAAATGCCTAGTTATTTCGCATGATGTCATTAAAAAATTATACTTTGTAATGTATATTCCAGTTATATTTAATTGTACAAATCCGTGTAGTTTAATTTTGATCGACTTCTGCGAAAAATGTATTTATATTTTTTACCGATATTTTTCACAATCATTGCTATCACAATGCTTGTTTTTCAACAATCCATTTGGTAGCCCTTTTCGTGTTTCTTCAGATAAACCAACTGATGTTTGCGTTTTCTGATACAAACACGAAACAGCGATCATGAAGTTGCTATCTGATGATAAAATAAGGTTTATCAGTGAAACTAATAAACCTTATTTTAACAATGAGTGTAGAAGTGACCAAAAATATCACTCGGAGATTTTGATATACATTGCTTTGTTGGCGAGTTTCAGCAATCATAACACTTGCTCCCAATCTCTGATTTCATCTGTCACATCCTCTCTATTGGGTTTCCTGTAGAGATGCAATAGCAGATCGGTAATGAGAGTTAAACAGTTGTATTTATGGATGAGGTTAACATACTCACTTGAAACAAGTTTCTCAAAAATGCTATTTTTTTCATTTTCAGAAGTTGATTTCTCTGAATTCAACTAATATAGTCTCAATTTATGTGCACTGGAATGGTGTCATTTTTTTATTGGAAATGAAAGGAAATATAACTAAACGTTGAGCATTTCCTTTTTATGATTTTTCGCTTGTGAAGAGGAAATTTTGTCACTCAACATTCGTGTAAATAGGATGCACAGTGATTTTTGTATTAATATTCGTGTAAATGGTATATGTTGCATAAAACTTTGTGGCATTCACTTTCTATGGTTTTGTAACTCAGTTTTTGCTGCACACACCATATATTTTGATCATCTGTACATTAAAAAAGTGTGAATAAAATTTCAGGGTTCCAGAAATTGCGCAATATACAATCTACTGCATTTCGAAAAATTGCGTTGTAATGCACTTGATTAATGCAGAATAAGGCAGATTCCCTTTATGAGCCCACGTGGTCTACTACGTTTCTAAAGCTGCCCATCTCCCTGTATAACAAAAGTGGGCAAACTGCGGCTCCCGAGATAATATTTGGTTTCATTGCCAATTTTCCTAAAATTTTATATTAACCCTTTGAGATCCGGGAGAGGAAACGATAGGTTTCCCTTAAACCCGAGAGGTGTAAAATTCAGAAGTATACCATTGAAATCGCCGTTTTCAATAGATTACAAAGAAAAGTATACCATTGAAATCGTCTTTTCAATAGATTACGAAGAAAACTAAAACAACCAAAACTTGTTTTAATCAAGTACTGATGATGCAACTGGACTCTGCGTCATCTCTCTTCATGCAGTACACACAAGTTACACGTTTGCGGAATATAACTAGTAATTGACTTTTGGAAACAAATCCCAGAAGCAAAGTATCCCAGTCTTCAGAAAACTGGCTTCCGATTACTCTCTGTTTTTGAGACAACTTACTGCTGTCCCCGTGGCCGAGTGGTTAGCGCGCTTGGTTACTGATCTACGGGACCTGGGTTCGAGCCCCGGGTAAGGCATGGATGTTCGTGTTGTTTTTCTGCTGAGGTCCTGCCATCCTCTCAGATCTTCTACTGTGGCATATAAACTGACAGGCTCCTGTCAGACCTCTGTGGCAAGCAGCTGCTTGAGGGGGTATATTACTGCTGTGAATCTCTCTTTGTAATGAAATTTGTCAAGTCAAAACATCGTGTTATTCTCACTAACAGCGCTTCTTAGAACAGCTTTGACATCCTACCAGCCAGATTTTAAACTATTAACTGCAAAAATGAAGACGCAAAGTCTTCAACGAACAGAAATTAAACATATTCTGTTTTGGTGAATAAGACTACTATATAGTTGTATTTTTTATTATTTATAAATACAACTTTAAAATAATATTTTCTGTGGCTATTGAACAGTTAAAAATGTATGAAAATATTTTATGTGGCTCTTCTTATTGAAGAACTTGCCCATCCCTGCTGTATAACGAGGACAAAGTATCACATGTCATAAAATGCCGTTACCTATACTGGTGATTGTTCCGTTGTCTGGCACTGCTCAAAGCCGATACAAAATTCATCAATGGATGAGTGTCAAGTCAGCCCATCTGTCTGCACCGAAATAACTGTAGATACGCTTGGCCAGCGAACTGTGTAGGCTCTGACGCATATTTCGGACTATCTTGCTGAATTAGCTAGAAAACTAGTTAACGAATGAAAATTAACGATAGTCGCTAAAATGTTACAGCTTGTCGAATGTGAAATAGCACATTATTACACTCAATCGTAACATTTAAAGCTTGACAATCGAAGCGAAATCGGAATTGCGATTTTAGGTTTATAGATATCTGTCCAATAGTTAAAATATGAGTGAAATTGAGTTTCTAAAAAGATCCTTTAAAAAGAATTGTCTTCAGGAAGCCCTTTGTAAGATAAGACAGGAGTTTGCCAACAAAGTGCCCCATAGAGAAGACTTCAAAGGGGAGGGAAGCAAAATCTCACAAAAATATCCATATCTATTTCGAAATTGGAACCGGGTTCCTTCCATTTTCAAACATGCTTAAATACTTAGTGTTGATGCATTACGGAGTAGTAAGTTTTGTAGTACTTTATAACACTCTGCGAAAGTATAATGACCACATTTTTATTCGGTTGTTGCGAATCAAAGTTCGAACCCTTCGCATGAAAGCCTAATATAACTAAAGCACCGCTGAAGACAGAGAGGGAATAAAAAACTCGATGAGTTGGGCTCTGAACCTGAAAATTTCGAGCTGCGAGTGTAAATCTAAATACTCTTTTCTGCCCCCCTCGCTTCAGAAAAGCACATGGAAATACATAATCCTTTACTCCACTTCAATGAAAAATGTTTTATACCAAACATATTTTTTCATATAAAGAAAGAATTATTATATATATATTTTTATATATGTTATATATATCATATGTTTTCAGTGGCGTACTCTCTAAGCGCTTAAACCTAAAAAAAATTATACTGCATTCCATTTTTTTTTAATTTGGAGCTGAATAGAAAACTTGAGTTTGCGATATTGTGGTATTGTCGACAGTTCTAAGCTATACTGCAGTCATGGTCAACCAACAGTCACTCTTAACATCCTCGTTAGGACTGCCTTACACAATACTATGCCCAACCTTTGAAGACAACTTTGAATATAGTTTGAGAACTACTATGCCCAACCTTTGATTTACAAATAATCAAGTCGGTCAGCCCACAAATTACTGAATTTAAAAACTGCTTTTTACCTTATTTACTGAACCTTTAATTATCCTTATTATCCTTTTGGATGGAAAGTATCCCGTGGGTAGGAGGGGCCATACTCTATGCTTCTCAAGAAATACATCAGATAGCTTTCATGGGAAGCTCACACGTGTCTCCTACTCGCTAGGATCCTTTTTTCTAGAAAACCTAGAAACCTTAGGATCACGGCCTTTTTAACCGTCGTGATCCTATAATATTTGGTACCTTGTCATAATGCCTATTATGAAGCACAAAAATAAAGTTCGGCAAAGGATAGAAGACCCAAATAAGAAAAGAAATATAGTTCATATATAGTGTGACATAGGAGAATAACAAATTCAGTGGTATAGTCATCAAGGATTTGATTTACTTCTGGTTATCATCATATTAGATATTTCCTATTATGAGTTGCACTGTTTGGTTCACGTTTACCAATACAGTAAAAGGAACATGGATGTATGCTACAATACGTTTAAATACATGTTTGGCAGTAAATTGAATAACGCTTCAAAAGATTAATTTTATATAATACAGATATATACATATATTGATTAACTTTGTTTTCACTTAATGCATGGTCTGGTTAGCCTTTAATGAGATGAAACACGATTATGCTGCTGATAAAATTTTCGCATGAGAGATGAGCATATTTCACTTTCGATACTAAAGGAAAAAGCTCATAAAAGCGGTTTATTAAATAATAATCGATTTCTTATTTGCATCGCTCCTTGAATGAGCGAGCTTCCTTTTTCTTGCTGTGATTAGAAGCTTTACTCGATGAACGTTTCTTCCTTGTTCATAACTGCTGTATTGAAAATGCATTATTTCTGAAATCCTATAATTAGGAATTTGTAGAGAGGTTTAATTTGAATATGTGAAAATGATGACTCTGTTGTGAAATGTTTTTGATATAAGTTCATGACTTTTCTCTTTAATAATTTATCCCTTTGGTTAATTGATTTTTCTCTGAATATATTTATCTCTTCGTTGAATACTGACTTTGGTTGGAATGATGTGAAGGGAATGCTTAAGAATGTCTTTGGAACTCTTTAGGTCTGCGATGTGTAGCCGACGTAGTTCGAAAGTTTTAAGGCCACATACTACTTAAAATTTCCATGCACTGTATTGCTAAAAAAAAATAGAGACTACGCCATCTACGAAATGGGTCGCAGGGGATGCAATATGTGGCAGTTTAATTTCGTAGACATCTTAGCGTGTCTTTTTATTCACGATATAAAATTTATGTAAAAAAGTTTTATTATTTGAAGTATAAAGTGGGCATAATTAAAGTTCCCCTGTTCAGAGGCCGCTGTATAACTAAGTAAAGCACGGAATGCGTTAATATTTGAGATCTACATGTTGCAAAACATGCAGAAAACGATTTTGCAAAAAGCAAGCCTATGTATTGCATATCATTCCAAGTAATAAAATATAAAACAATAAAAGATAGTTGTCAGAGCAATACATATAAAAAAATTCTTGCTTGTGAGAACTATGTTTCAGGACCAGAAAGACCGCTCATTACAGTTGAAATTGTTCTATGAGAACCCAAGCAATTGCAACACAAGTGTCAGAATTGGACGAGAACGGAAACCCATTGCTCCAGACGTAGAAGAGATATTCACCACACTACATGCAATGGGTGGCACACATGGAAACAGCAGTGCTCCGCATGTGGCACGATGACTGTAGTTGCCCAAGACAGCTGTTCATAAAGTATTTAGAAAAGAACTTCACCATTATTCACACAAGATCCACTGTTCTTCTGGAACTGGTTAGGTAACCGATATTACCTACAGTAATACTACTATTACAGTTAACTTTGTGTAAGAAAAAATTGTTTTCAATTTTAATGGTGAGTAACTGATAGATTGCGATGTTTCATTTCTACTGGGATTGATAGATCGGTTTGTTTTTATATAGAAGAATAATAATATATATATTTATATAATATATATTAATATGTATATTACAAATAATATGAACAATATCCCCCCAAAAATATGCACATTTTATTCACTTATTTCTCAGCCTGTAAAACATTCATGCTTCCTTGTTGAATTTATCACACAATATCAAATGTCCAAAATACCATCAGCCAACCGCAAAACATTATCGAAAACGATTCACAACAGACTAATGCGAATTGAAGTATGTTATTGGTGGAATAACAGAAAAGATAAGTTCCATTTTCATCCCACTCCTCAATTCTCCCCAAGTTCTTGTTCAATATTCTTAGAGTACCTCCTAAGTAGAAATGCGGTAGTAGTAGAAGTAAAAAGTGTATGGTGTTCCAGAATTTCTCTCCGTCCTATTCGTCTTCCTGGTAAATGAGCATTGAAAAACTCTTAAACTGTTCTGATAATTCATCGGTACTCCAACTTCATCTTCAATATTTTATTCCACTATCTGTATATATATTGGGGCGGGGGTGGCTCAGTCGGTAGCGCGCCAGGCTCGTAATCTGTAGTTCCCATGTTCGAGTCCCAGCTGGGTCAGCGTTGAGATTTATCTCCGCATAACTCCCCGCCCTGCCCATGGTCAGTAGGGGACACCGATGAGCTTGGAAAGGCCGCCGTCCGTCGGATGGGACGTTAAGCCGTGGTCCCGTGTGCGGGAGAGCCATACCCTGTGCACGTTAAAGAACACGCTGGATGGCCTTGACGGGAGGCTACCATCTGTCTTCCAACAGCTGTTCCAGTGGGTCCCCTCCCCCAACCTTCTCTGAGCCTTCGGGTCCATGTGACCTGGCCATTTAGCCCATGGTGTGCAAAAAAGTGCCGCTCAGAGGTAAAACAACCCAACCCTGTATATTTATTAATGTCCAAAGTCTGTATACATTTTTATGAGCATTCCTAGAGCCCCGGGTAAGGCATGGCTGTTTGTGTCTTTTTCTGCTAAGGGCCTGCCATCCTCTCAGACCTTCTACTATGGCATATAAACTGACAAGCTCCTGTCAGACCTCTGTGGCAAGCAGCTGCTTGAGGGGGTATTTATTATTTTATATTATATACGTAAGGCTGGAAGAATTACTTCAAGCTCTTAGGTGCCAGCAAGAATCAATGAATAACTTGGTGGAAGTCAGACTACTTTATTGTAAAAAAAGGGGGAAGGGGCATTGGTCGGATCTGGGTGATCAAGAACGTTTTTTTAACAGTAAAAAAAGGCTTAGGTATAATTGCCAGAATTAGCCATTTTCCTCAAATGAAAGGCGGGCATAAAGGATAAAAATTTCAAAAATATTTAGCCTAATATATTAATTTGCCTTAGTTTCATCTACAACCTGCTGCATATTTCGAATATCACGTTTATCACTCCAAGCACTGTGAAAAAGATTTTAGTTTTTCCTAATCTTCCCAAAATATTTTTCATAATATTCTTTATTAAAACTTATAAAAAAATTCGTTTTAATCGCATTTTGTAGTCCGGGTTCCTTATTTATAATGAGGTTTGCTTATAAATTTTACGCAGCAAAAAACAAATCATATTAATTCTGAAAATGCTTAATACTGTATCTTATTTACTATTTTGCAAATAAGTTTTAATTGAAAAATAATAATTAATTATCATGCCGAGTGGTTAGTACGCTTGGCTACTGATCTAAGGGACCTGGGTTCGAGCCCCGGGTAAGGCATGGATGTGTGTGTTGTTTTTCTGCTGCGGTCCTGCCATCCTCTCACAGATCTTCTACTATGGCATATAAACTGACAGGCTCCTGTCAGACCTCTGTGGCAAGCAGCTGCTTGAGGGGGTATTTATTATTTATTAGGTTCAAGTCACAGCTGGGTCAGCATTGAGATTTATCTCCGCAAAACTCCCCGCCATGCCCTCGATCAGTAAGGGACACCGATGGGCTTGGAAAGTCTGCTGTCCGTCGGATGGGACGTTAAACCGTGGTCCGTGTGAGAGAGAGCAATACCCTTTGCACGTTAAAGAACACGCTGGATGTCCTTGACGGGACGCTACCATCAGTCTCCTAACAGCAATGGTTCCCCTTCCCCCAGCCTTTTCTGAGCCTTCGGAGTTTTTGTGACCTGGCCATTTAGCCCATTGTATGCAAAAAAGTGCCTCTCAGAGGTAAAACAATCCAACCCCTGCTATATGTTATGGTTATACAGAACAGGCAAGTGCATTTTGTATCTCATCTAATTGCCCTAATAAATAAGCAACATGCATTACTGCGGTGCTTTGGTAAAAATAAATAAAAGTAATAGTTTTTAAGGAACTTGTGATTATCAGATTTCGAACTAACAAGGGTTTTGGGTAATTGTTACCATAATTTCAATCTTTTTTGCCACGCTTGGATAATGGGGGAATCGTACGGGATAGACAAGGAAGGATATTTCAGGAAACGCATGGTATTAGAATATTAAATGGTTGAGTATTGATTTAGTGCCATTTGTGTAAGCGCGTTGGCTATTTTTGTAAGCGCGTTGGCTATTTTTGTTCCAAGATTTTCCTCGTGCTTTAATATGCTACGTCGTTCAGTGTATCTGTATGACTTCTTGTTGTCTTGTAAACAAGTCGTATCATGATAGTCGTATGTTAAATGCATGAATTGCAGCGAATTTTTTTTTATAGAGATGGACTATGTTGAGAATATAGTTAGTTGTTTTGAAAATGGATTGATTTATAAGAATAAGGTTAAGTATTTTTTATCGAAATATTAATTGTTTACAAAAAGAAAATGTGATTCGTATGAATTTCTAGTTCAACTTCTGTAAGTAGTTGTCGACTTTTGGTTGGCAAATATAGTTTTTTTTATGGTATTGTTTCCATGAACACGAAGTTTCCAATTTTATGTCTAACAACAAAAGGATTTTGTCTTTTTAATACTAGTGTTTTTAGCGTCATGGAGACAGTCAAGATTACCACATTGCGCATGACCTTGGTCGCACGTGTCATCAATAACGTGGAAAGCTGCCTTGTGTGACCACCACAGTCCGGCGCGTAATTTCCTCGTACCGAGGAAACAGTGCAGTGAAAGTAATCTATGAACGTGCACGTCTCCTACTTCGGAGCTAGCCATGAAGTTCCGTGCAGCCCAACACAGCTACGCTTTTAGCGTCTCCACACCTTCCTTAGATAGCTTCTTCTTAAATAGGAGAGATGGAATATTTGTTTTGCACTCTTATGGTAAGGAAGCTTTTTGTTGCACTATCCTCAACAGTAGCGAGGCCAAGTTAAGGTGTATTTCCCCCATCCCCTTAAAAAAAGCACTTTGCCAACTTGTCGCAATAGTTTAATAATTTTTAATTGCCATACCCACTAGAACTTAGTGTTAGACGCTTTCTAGCAAATTGAAATATATTTACGCTAACTCCAACATTGTACCATAGAAGAAAATAGAATCTCATAGTCTTCAGTCCGGAGTGGAAGAAATTACGGTTCCAGTGGTCCTGGATTCCTCATACTTTCTCACTTAGTCTATTAAGTGTGGTATCAAATCGTGCTATTTTGTGAGAAAGGCATCACGATTTTAAGGCTTCCTCATGTTCTACAAAATCATGAAATTCATTCAACTTGTGTGATCCCTATATGACCATGCCCTGGCCAGGACTTTGTGGCCTGTGCAATTATTTGATACTGGTCTATGCAATTATCTGATACTGGTCTATGCAATTATCTGATAACCTCTACAGATTGCCTTAATACTAGGAAATTGTTCTAAATTAGGGATATTTGACTTGAATCTTCATACCTTCGGCTATGTTGTTACATTCAATACAGTTAACCATTTTTTTCTTGTTTTTGATATGCGTTGATGACTTCTGTGGTGCCTTAAAATGGAGCAAAAGCATGTCAGTTTCCTAACTACAGTACGATAATGTGAACTGAAGATATGGAATTAATCTTTCTCACTAAGTGTATTGTGCAGTAATAGAGATAATTCAAATGAAGGGACATTTATTTTCTTAGCTATAATGTAGTCCCGTGGCCGAGTGTTTAGCACTCTTGGCTACTGATCTAAGGGGACCTGGGGTCGAGCCCCAGATAAGATCTGGATGTTCGTGTTTTTCTGCTGAGATCCCACCATCCTCACAGATCTTCTACTATGGTGTATAAACTGATAGGCTCCTGTGAGACTTCCGTGGCAAGCAGCTGCTTGAGGATATATATATATTTATAATAGTAATCGTATTATGTTTTTTTTCATCAAGGGTTAAACCATTGGTTAACTTTGCGGTCACATCGACGGTTCAGTTCAGTGTTTGGGCTTCCCAGTTATTGTTTCGACGGGTTTACTCTCCGCCTTTGAACTTAAAACTCTTCATTTATGAGAGTCGTATAGGAATTTCCGTTTGTTACAGCGCAAATAACAAGTGTATTTTCTCTTCTCTATGCAGGTAGCTAGGAAGTATTGCAAACTGATGGCATACTAAAGTCGCTGTAGCTAGGCAAACTCAAGAAAAATGCTCTTAACACATCAATTCAGGGCTTTCAGAGAGCGCGCCAGGCTCGTAATCTGCAGTTCCCAGGTTCGAGTCCCAGCTGGGCCAGCGTTGGGATTTATCTCCTGCCCCTCCCTGCCCTGCGGCTTGGAAAGGCCGCCGTCCATCGGATGGGATGTTAAGCCGTGGCCCCATGTGCGGGAGAGCATACCCTGTGCACGTTAAAGAGTTTTTAACGTGCACAGTGTTTAACGGAAAGTTAACACTTTCGTTAAACACTGCCAACTGTCCTAACAGATGTCAAGGGCCCCCTTCGCCCAACCTTTTCTCAGCCTTTGAGGGGGGGGGGGGTCCTTATGACTTGGCCATTTAGTCCATTGTGTGTAAAAAAGTGCCGTTCAGAAGTAAACCCAACCCTTTCAGGGGGCTAGGAGAAAGCATGCGCATTCGCGCTCAATTCGGGGCAGACTGATTCAACTTGAATCCTTCAAGAAATCACCATGGTCTCCGAGATTTCTTTTAACTGGTGTCAAGTATAGTAATGGATCCGTTTTCCCTTGGCCGGCGAAATGCCTGACCTTTAATCTCATAGAGCACTTGTGGGACCATTTGGATTGACAGATTCGGCTTGCGGACCCACAACCACGTCATCTCAGGAACCTTCGTGCTCTGCGTTGGCTCTGCTAGAGTCCGAATGGGCACGTGTGCCTCAGGCAATCTTCCAGGGCTTCATTGCGTCCATGCCACGCCGTCTCGCCACTGTCATCCGGGCTAAGGGTGGTTATTTCCATTATTAGGTAGGTGGTCATATCATTCTGATACGACTGTGTATTCTCTATAGCAGAATGAGAACTTTGCGGTCGGCCCAAGCTAGTAAGTCACGGTTCGCTATCATGATTATAAAATGTATTGCCTTGATCTGCATAAAATGACTTCAGGCCGCTTAAAATATAAATTTCTTGACCAGGGGTCGGGCCCACATGACCCCGGTCAAGAGATTTACTGACAGCAAGCATTTTCCTCCATATTCCCAGTTGGGTGAGTGGTGGGGCTACTTTTCTGTGTTGAGGTAAATGAAACATTCTTTTGGATTCGATGGATATTAATGAAACATTAAGTATACCTATTTTCCATATCTTCCAATAGTTTCAATTCCCACCAATAGATGGCCAAAAATTTGGAAAACGGATATTGTAAACAATCTATTCATAGTAAGGATTTGAAATTTGATGGTAGAATGTGGAATGTCAAATGGTTTACACTATAACAGCAACAATTTGCTCCCCCCCCCCACCGATATGGAGGTGCGTGTGAAAAAACGCAACTATCTGGTTTTAAGAGATAAATGAGAAGATTATTTTCTTGTATTGGGTAGATGTTACTAAATATTACGATTTTTTTATTTTCTGACTCGTTCATTGGGTTCGAATTACCAACTTTAGATGGTGTTAATTTTGTGAAATAATGATTTCATTCTGTTTATGAAAACGAGAGTTCCATATTCGCCACAGACGAATTTTGGTCTAGTTTTAACACTTTTTCAGTTATACTTTAATTTTAGTGACTTTTTTAACATTAACATTTAATATAGATTTTTACATATTTTGTTTATAGATCTGTCTGCTGCCCTGATTATTTTGTTTTCGTTATCGTTTTTATTTATAACTCGTTAGTTTTCCTAATACAATATAATGATCGCCTGAGAGTTTTAAAACTGTCGCGAAATAAAAACGTACCTTTCATTTTGTTACAGAATAATTAGTTTACCAATCTCGTAAAGTAATAACGTTTAGATTTACACGAGTGTTTACAAAAGCTATCGACGGCGTGTGTATCTTTCCGTTAGCTACCACGCTTCGCTCTTGAGACTTGTCTCCATTTGTGTTTACAGAATGAAATGATTTAAAAATGGCGTGCCATCAAGTTAATTTACACTACTATGACTGTGATAAACAAACATATCTGAAAGTGTGTTTGTGCATGTTTCGAATGCCCCCTGAGACTTTAAGGTTGTAAGAGGCAGACGATAAAAGAACACATGCATACGTGACCTTGCGGCAGATGCAGCCAGGAGCAGTCAGCTCCTGGATGACGTCAGAGCACTGGTTCGAGGTTTTGTTGTCGCGACGGTCGATCGTAAGCTGTCATATGATTTGTCTGGCTTCTTCAAGTTCCTCGAAGTTTTCTTGAACGATGCCAAATTGATTATTGCTAAGTGCGAAAAGATGATTTCACCATTGGACTTCAAATGTTTCAACTTATATATTGCTTATTGTTTGGCGATAATTAACGTCACAACAGCAAGAAAATATATATCTGGAATCTGCGGTTTTGGTCATGGCTCAGTAGGTTGTGACCTCTTGAGCTGTATTTGTTTCGATATTCATCTGGATTCTGGAAAGCTTTATGGATGTCACATGACTTCACCGATAACATAATTTGTTTTAAACGTGATATTGTTTATAACTGTGGTTCTGTACTTTTCTCAAGCCACGAACCGTATTCCGTAATTTTTCGTAACTAATTTATATGTAGCTAGCGGCTTACAGATACCATCCGTGGTTGGAGAACCACGAATTGAAAAACAGTGGTATATAAAGTTTGCATTCTGTTTTTTAGAGAAGTTATTCTTTTTCCTTTTTCTATTGTTGAAATCAAGGAATATTTCTTGCGCATCCTTTTGTTTGGATCAGAAAAGATAGTGTGTAGATTAGCTGTTTTCGGAAACAAATATTTATTCGAGATATATCCATTACGATACTCGACTTGCTACCAGTTAAAAGAAATCTCGGAGACCATGCTGATTTCTTGGAGGATTAAAGTTGAATTAGTCTGCCCGAATTGAGCGCGAATGCGCATGCTTTCTCCGACGGCGTAGTATGGAGTGTGAAGAGTAGGCTCACTGTATCACCTGCGCTATAATCGATTTCTCTGCTCCTCCCGGAAACCATAGTACCTGAACGATGACGTGCTCCTGCTCAATTCATTCCTGATCCTCTTGGCTCTCCCGCTGCCTTCGATCAGCCTCTAATTGACTGAAGTACTTATTTTTTCGCGTTGTTTCTGTATCGTTCTCAATCTGAAAGAGCCATCTCACTTTTCTTCGAGATTGCCCTAGTTTTAGTGTCCTGGAATCCTTTTGCGTTTACCGAAGGTGTCAGTTTTAGCAGTGTTTAAGAGACTTTTGCCATTTTTTATAGGCTTAAGTGAAAACTCGATTCAGTGTAAAAAAAGCGGATACGTAATTGAACAATGAGAACTATAACGAGAAAACTCTGAAGATAGTTTCGCTAGGCCACCGTCAGCGGAATAATTGAACTTCTATATTGCTGATAAAATGTAAACTTTTTGATAGCGAGATTCTTCTCTTCTTAACTGTTGATATTTGCGAAATAATTCGTCGTAGTAAATAATTTTGAACAAGGTGTGGAAAATAAGGAATCCCTTCTCTCCGGTTTAGAATAAAGGTGTAAAAATTCGCTGCAGATTTTCCAGTTGGGCAATCGTTTTCAACAAGGTATAGCAATTGGTAAATTTTCTTTGATTGGATAATGAAGAAATCATTTGAAAATTATGTAGAAGTTAGCTTTTCTAGTATGAAAAATTTTTATGTGAAAAAAAAAGCAATCTAAGGTTGTTTTATTTAATCTTTGGCGAAAATATTATTTAAGTAATGCATCAAATGTGTACATAATGCTTTTGCTGAATAAAAAAAATATATGTATAGTAGTAAAGAAGTTCGTGGTTTTTGTTATCACCTATCATTAACTCTTAATTCTACTGGAATAATATGACAGTCAGAGGTGCTGCAATTGTGGCACTAAGTGCACCACAATTGCAGCTCACTTGATTATATGTTTGAAAAGATGTAAAGCATTATCAATTTAGTAAGAAACAACTCACAAGCCAGCTCACCGAAAAAGAATAAAAAATAAAAATAAATACCCCCTCAAGCAGCTGCTTGCCACAGAGGTCTGACAGGAGCCTGTCAGTTTATAAATAAAAATAAAATAAATACCCCCTCAAGCAGCTGCTTGCCACAGAGGTTTGACAGTAGCCTGTCAGTTTATATGTCAGAGTAGAAGGTCTGAGAGGATGGCAGGACCTCAGCAGAAAAACGACACGAACATCCATGCCTTACCCGGGGCTCGAACCCAGGTCCCGTAGATCAGTATACAGCCTAAAAAACCAGGTATATGGTTACTGAAATGTACTCCCCTTCGTTGACTACGCAGACTTGGACTACACTCATCTCATGGCTGGTACGAGGAACTTTCAGAAAGTTCTTGACATGCATCTGCAGAACAAAAACCATTGCACTTAACCTCAACAAAACTTTTACTGTCCTTCAAAGTTCTCCCCTCCAGTATCTATGCAAAGTTTGCAGACGTATACGCCAATACCGTGTGCGGGAGAGCCATACCCTGTGCACGTTAAAGAACACGCTGGATGGCCTTGACGGGAGGCTACCATCTGTCTCCCAACAGCTGTTCCAATGGGTCTCCTATCCTAACCTTCTCTGAGCTTTCGGGGTCCATGTGACCTGGCCATTTAGCCCATGGTGTGCAAAAAAGTTACTCTGAAAGGTAAAACAACCCAACCCAACTTATACCGATGTTTTCCAGTACCAATGCTTTGCTGCCACATTGTATTGTCTTAAAACTTAAACTCTTTACCTATAATAAAATACAGGTTCAAACTCGAAATTAATTTAAATTATGATGTAAATTCTAATTACAAACTGAGAAATGAAGGATGGAAATATTGAAATGGAGAAAAAATTTTAAAAAGTTCGTATGAAAAATTCTCATATGTTCCGAAATAATTTTTACAGTAAAATTATATGATTTTACTAATGTTTGTTACAATTTTCAACAACCATTCAACTAATATGATTCAAATTTGAAAAAAAATAATGAAAAAACTTAGTCGGGGATAGAGGCCCACATTGACCATTGCAAGTATTAAAGCTTGTCAGTTTAATACGCCACAGAAGGACTGTGAGGATGGCGGGACTTCGGCAGAAAGACAACCCAAACATTCATGCGTTACGAGGGGCTCGAATACAAGTCCCGTTGATTAGCAGCAAAGCACGTTAACCACTCGTCCAAGGGACGCCAATTGGGAGCATGAATGCATAATATATTAATCTTCAAACTAATTTTTGTCAAGGCTACTAAAGTAGTTGACTGCAGCCAGGCCCGGAGTTACCATTAGGCACGTTAGACACTAGCATAGGGGCGCCAACATAACGGCACCATTTTTTATATGCTACAATTTATTTATTTAAGTAAAAATAAAATTGTGTCTTTTCAATTTTAACTCCCTGCAAGTATCCATGGAGAGCAAGTATTCTCTCTTCAAAGTATTCTTTCTCTCCTGATAATCGAAAAATCTTAAAAGAATTCGGATTGTGAATCTATACACTCTATTTCCAAACGTATTGGGATACATCCATAATAAATACACAGATTACCTGTAGAAATATACTTCAATAATTATTATAAACATCTGAAAAAAATTATCGCTGCCACGATAGTTTTTTGCGTCTGCCTCGTGGTTTAACGGTAGAGCGCTCTAGCATGTATCTAGAGAGTTGCGGGTTCGATTCCCGCCGTGACAGCGATAATTTTTTTCAAATGTTTGTAAATAAGTATTGGGATAATTCTACGTTACGTGAAAACAAACCATATTCGAAACTCACTAACTTTGAAAATAAGCTTTTTTTACAGAAAAATGTTGCAGAAAATAAATTGTAAATCTCAATCAAATTTATCAAAATTTAAATTTCAGAAAATATTAATTTGTTATTTAAATATTAATTTGTTATTTAAAAGAGTTGTTGCAGCTGAAATATTTGACAGCCAATACTACTGTTATACTCGTCCTAAACATTGTTTCAAAACTGATGCAAAGTGAAAAACTTTACCCAAAGTTTTAAAATTACATTTATTTCAGCAAACGATTTTGTTATAATTTTAAGGTAAATTCTTACGAATATATTTTTTAGATATACTTTTCGATTTTCCATTTCTTGTAACATTTTGCTACAAAAGCTTAATTTAAAGTTACTGAGATTCGAATACATTTTTGCACAATATGAAAGTGTCTTAATATTTTTGATAATTAAGTGTAATTTGATCATTCTCAGAGTTCTAAAGCGAGGAAATATTTTTTGAAATTTAAATTGATAATGTGATTGTGTAATATTACTCCATATTAAATACAACAAGTTGTATATTATCCTATTAATTTATTACACATTAATTTCACTATTTGTTATCATTACAATTTCTACATTATTTCCATTCTGCGTAGGGGCGGGGGTGGCTCAGTCGGTAGCGCGCCAGGCTCGTAATCTGTAGTTCCCAGGTTCGAGTCCCAGCTGGGTCAGCGTTGAGATTTATCTCCGCAAAATTCCCCGCCCTGCCCACGGTCAGTAGGGGACACCAATGGGCTTGGAAAGGCCGCCGTCCGTCGTATGGGACGTTTAGCCGTGGCTCTGTCCGTGTGCGGGAGAGACATACCCTGTGCACGTTAAAGAACACGCTGGATGGCCTTGACGGGAGGCTACCATCTGTCTCCCAACAGCTGTTCCAGTGGGTCCCCTCCCCCAACCTTCTCTGAGCCTTCGGGGTCCATGTGACCTGGCCATTTAGCCCATGTGTGCAAAAAAGTGCCGCTCAGAGGTAAACAACCCAACCCAATCCATTCTGCGTGGTTGTGAAAGAAAGAAAAAAATTTCATACGAAATTAAAAGAAGTATTGTTGATAACGGCGGACTACCACTTCCTGTGCCTAGAGATGCATGAGCTGTAAATTCGGCCCTGTCTAAAAAAATAAAAATAAGTAAATATCCCCCTAAAGCAGTTGCTTGTCACAGAGGACAGACAGGAGGAGGATGGCGGGACCTCAGCAGAAAAACAACACAACATTCATGTCTTAACCGGGCCTCGAACCCAGTCCCTTTCAACAATAGCCAAGCACACTGACCACTCGGCTACGGGGCGAAAAAGCAAATGGTACAAATTGTAAAACATTAAATGCATATAATTTTATGAATATATGTATTTAATGGCTTTTTTACTATTTACTTAAACAAGTTTATTCAGCATTATCGACACAGTCGCACATATTTGCACAGTAGTTCAATGTATTAAATTTATGAGATTTAATTTAGGCTAAATTAAATGAGAATCAAATTAATTCTCTGTCAGTTCTACTTTTTGTAAATATGGGTTCTTCAAAATTTTAGTTAACATTTTTATTAATATTAGTTAATGAACAAACAAATTTCCCCTCGAACAGATGCTTGCCGCAGAATTCTGACAGAAGCCTGTGAATACAATATTCCGTAAAGCAGGTTTCATGAGAAAGATGAAACCTCAGCAGAAAGAGAACATTCATGCATTATAGCCGGGGCTTGAACCCAGGTTCCTAAGGTTAGTAGCTAAGCACCCGGCCATCGGAACGCCGATGAGCAGTTTGTTAAAAATAACTTTTCTCAATGACGAGAAGATTGCACTCTCAACCCCCATCCCTACTTCGCTACTAGACTGTACATATACTAACATTTGATTTAAAAAGTATAGAACTATTTTCACTCAACGATTCTCGGTGGGAATGGCTCAGTCGGTAGTGCGCCAGGATCGTAATCTGCAGTTCCCAGTTTCAAATCCCAGCTGGGTCAGCGTTGAGATTTATCTCGGCAAAATTCCCCGCCGTGCCCACGATCAGTAGGGGACACCGATGGCTTTGGAAATGCCGCCGTCCGTCGGACGGGACGTTACACCGTTGTCCTGTGTGCCTGAGAGCCATACCCTGCACACTTTAAATAACACGCTGGTACGCCTTAACGGGAGACTACCATCTGTCTCCCAACAGTTGTTGCAGTAGGTCCCCTCCCCCACCCTTCTCTGAGCCCTCGGATTTCTTGTGACCTGACCATTTAGCCCATTATGTGCAAAAAAGTGTCCCTCAGAAGTAAAACAACCCACTCAACGATTCAGAAACATCAAGTACCGGAACGCCGTTTCAATGATTCGAAATTATGTAGTAGCGGAACAATGCTTCATTTCAGTGATTCGGAAACATCGCGTAGTGGAACGGCGTTCCTGTTCAACGATTCGGAAGCACAGAGTAGCGGAACTGTATTAGATTTAGTTGCAGTAGTGATTTTGTTAATTGCTAGCCCTATTCAAAATGTAACGTTTCGCCACTGGTCAATCTTCTGCCATTCCGAAAGTTCTTCAGGCCATTACTTTGGTCTAAATAATCCATCCGGCTTCCACACACACGTACGGTAAACAGATCAAACGTGGACTTGTTCAGGTAGACCTATAATGAAGGACAAACAACGTCTGTGGGGCTTTTATGGCTCAACTTAAGGGGAACGGAGTATGCGTAAAAATATTTCCTCGGATTGAATTCTGCATTTAAAAATATTCCACATCATCATCCTCAAGCAGCCATAAGCTACGGAGGTCCAACCAGACAGTACAATTTAGTTCTCCAAGTATATCTGGCCATACAGTGACATCTGGCCACTGCACACCAATTCTAACAAGGTCCTGTTTGACATTGTCTGTCCACCGCATCCTAGGTCTTCCCCTCTTTCTGAGGCCTGTAGGCACACTGTTCATAACTCTATTCGCTAATCTATAATTATGCATACGGGCAACATGGCCAAACTAACGGAGTCTCTCTCTGCACAATATACTGCTCAGAGGAGGTTGTCGACTCCTTTGCCTAACGTCTCATTACTAACAAAGTTGAACCATGGTTCTCCATACTCCCAAGATGCAGCGTAACCATCTAGAATCAAAAGCATCAAGTTTCCTGTTACCTTCTTTACCTTTTTTTACAAAGCGTCCAAGTTTCACTTCCATAACTAACCCTAGAAAGAACTAAACTATTATACAGTCTAATTTTAGTCTTTAGGTGTGTACTCTTATTTCTCCACACTCTCCATAGATTCTTAAAAGTCCCGGCAATAAATTTGCGTAACCTACTGTTCCTCATCCTTCGGAAATCTATGCATCTTTTTATTTATAATAGCAGGAGTAGTCTTACAACCAAGAACTCTATATTTCTTGGAATAGTATTTTGCCATATTGCTAGCATGTCGAACACGTGTTTCCAAAGCAAGTGGCCTCAGCTTTGCAGGTGACCACACAGTAACGCGTCACAGAGGATCATGTCACTTATAGTTCTTTATCGCTTACGACTGATGTCGCTGCTGGAAGTCGCGCACGTCATTATTATTCTCGCAATATTATGCGTTTGCAAGATATTCGCCTGGTTTCTCCTTTTTGACTACTCTGCATAGTAAACCATCATTTTATATAAACTGTCTTTATGCTATATAGTTTTATAGTCTTTCATGATGAATAGATTTGGTTGTTTTACCAGTGAGCGGCACTTTTGTAGAGCACACCTAAAATCTAAAATTAGACTGTGTATATTTTTGGCATTTTACCACTGAGCATACATGCAATGGGCTTAAATGACTAGGTCACAAGGGCTGAGAGTTGTTTAGGGGAAAGGGACTTCACTGGACAGTTGTTAGTAGACAGATGGTAGCCTCCATCGAGCGTAATAAATAGATTTTCTGTGTTAAAATGTTAAATTAAAAAAAAAATGTTAAAATGTGTTATTAATAAAAATAAATAAATAAAAATAAATACCCCCTCAAGCAGCTGCTTGCCACAGAGGTCTGACAGGAGCCTGTCAGTTTATATGCCACAGTAGGAGATCTGAGAGGATGGCAGGAAATATTTATATTTAATAGGAATTCAATGTTTTCCCCTTAAGTAGTAAAGTCACTTTTTTTAATGGACAATTTATTCTATTTCACAAAAACAGTAGCATGCTTCCATGAATTAGTATAATTACATGCATATTTTCTGCATTTAAGAAGCAAAAATATTTTATTCAAATCTTAGCCAAGTCATGGATTTTTTTTGCTAGGATTACATCTCTCTTAAAGTAGTGTTCTCTGTGGATTCAGGCCTTTTGGGTTAGGTTGTTTTACCTCTAAACGGCACTTTTTTTTTTGCACACAATGGGCTAAATGGCCAGGTCACAAGGACCCCGAGGGCTCTGTGTAGGTTGAAGGAAGGGAACCCCCCGGACAGTTGTTAGGAGGCAGATGGTAGCCTCCCATCGAGGCTACCCGGCGTGTTCTTTAACGTGTGCAGGTTATGGCTCTCCTGCACACGGCCCTCCGCTTGACGTCACATCCGACGGACGGCGACCTTTTCAAGCCCATTAGTGTCCTCTGCTGACTTTTGCGCTATTGCTTGAATATTTTATGTACGATTTCTTCCAGATTGTACTTTTCAAGCCATTTCTCTTGCTTGATGGATATTTTGCAGAAGTATTTGCGCTTCTCTTTGCTCAAATTAGTATTGGGTAATATTGTTTCTGCTGAGGTCTCGCCTTCCTCACAGATATTGTTTATGACGTGTTAAACTGACAGACTTCTGTCAGACCTCTGTGGCAAGCAGTTGCTTGAGGGATTTTTTTTTTTTCAATAAACATTCAGTGACGGCCTTAGATACCTAAGTAGTCCTTTCTTCTTTTGAAACGATATAATTATAATTTCGCTTTTGTGAGTACAGATTTTTCGATTTGCTTGAACGGAAGGGTTGGATTGTTTTTACCTCGAAATGGCCTTTTTTTTTTGACACGCAGTGAGCTAAATGGCCAGAAGGTTTTTTTGGGGGAGGGGACCCATTGGACAGCTGTTAGGAGACAGACGGTCGTCGAGGCCATCTATCGGGTTATTTAACGTGCACAAGGGAAGTGTGTTACCAACTATTATACCAAACTATTATACAGTCTATATTTTAGTCTGTGGAGAAATAAGAGTACACACCTATTCTCCATAGATTCTTAAAAGACCTTTGCGTCCCATCCGATGAATGGCGGCCTTGCCAAGCCCTTCGGTGTCCCCTACTGATCCGAGGGCAGGGCGGAAGTTTTGCGAAGATAAATCTCAACGCCTGCTCAAGTGGGACTCGAACCTGAGAACAGCAGATTACGACCTTGGCGCGCTACCGACTGACTACCCACTTGAACGGAAGTAGGTAGCTGATATTTTAAGAATTATCTCAGTGCGACGCTGTTTTTTCAGTAAATATTGTAGCATTTTTTAATTCGTTAATGACAACTAGCTCTAAAATATACACACCTTCCTCGTATTTTGTTATAATTTATCACTGTTGTATATGATTTAATAAATGGGACAAATAACTACCTAATCCAGTAAAGTAAAAAATTAAATGTAACAGTGCAAACAGTCGCGAAAGTCCTCATTTCCTTAGGGTGGTTAAATGTATGTGAGTCAGCCACACACAGCTCAGTGTTAGCAGCAATTGCAACTTTTAGATATTGCTATCTCTACACGGATTAACGATTACACGTGTTATTGATTCCATTTTCAATCTGGATAAAAGCGGCGAAAATAAGGAACTAGATGATAGTGACAGAATGCAATTTCGTTCGGTTATCAGAGACGCACCACAACCCAATAGATATTGATATCAGACGTATCGATTCAGTAGAAGTGTTGGGAAGCAAACAGCAAGCAATTTATTAGTCAACTTCTGATATGGTGTTTTGCTAATGCTTTAGGTTCGCTCTTCACCAAATTTTTAGTGTAAAGCGTTGTACAGAATAAAAGTGGTCTACCAAAAGTGTCACGCATTCCATTCAAAAAATGGAATGCATTTTTGTATTTAACATGGAATCGTTTATGAAAACTGCTATTGAAATATTCTATAGGGAATATATACCAAGACAGAAAAGAGGTAGTAATTACTAATTTAAGCGCCCCGCCATAGTTAATATTTTAACATTTATATATATATTGTTTTAATGTACCACTTATTAAGAAGTGGTTTTTCATGTGTGGCTAAAACTTCAGTGGACACTGATTCCCTTTTGTACTTGGTACTCTCTTGAGTAATACTTTATAAAACCTAATAGCGAATGGCTTTTCCTAATGTTTAATCACTAATAATTTTATTGCTCTTGCCTTGTTCTCGTGGTCATTTCATGTCGTGCTTTTTTATTTTCTTAGCTTTCTGACTTTTTCTATTTTCGTTTTGTTATCGTTGTTGTTAAAGAATTTTACCTTTTTCTGATCCTTTTTATTGTGTTTAACGCACTACAATTTTAGTTCCTAATGTTTCAATAAATTCCAAAGCAAACCGTGCAGTCTCGTCTTTAAATCGAAATTCCCCGACCTGCCCACGGTCAGTAGGGGACACCGATGGGCTTGGAAAGGCCACCGTCCGTCGGATGGGACGTTAAGCCATGGCCCCGTGTGCGGGAGAGCCATACCCTGTGCACGTTAAAGAACACGCTGGATGGCCTTGACGGGAGGCTACCATCTGTCTCCCAACAGCTGTTCCAGTGGGTCCCCTCCCCAAACCTTCTCTGAGCCTTCGGGGTCCATGTGACCTGGCCATTTAGCCCATGATGTGCAAAAAAGTGCCGCTCAGAGGTAAAACAACCCAACTCGTCTTTAAATTATTATCACAATATGGTTTACCCGACCTATTTAATTTTCAACTTGGGAAATGCATAGGTTGTTTTAAGTATTTTCTGAAATTCTAGAAATTGTTTAAAGCTGTTTCATATGACATATGACTCATATCTACTGAAGCTGAATATATATAAATATATTTTAAGAATTTAAAATACAAGCTTAGTAAGTTACTTTGAAAATCAGAGTTTGAACAGTCTCAAATTGGCTTTAGATCAGTTTGTTAGTTTATTTAAAGTAAGAATCTGGTTGCAGAACGAAAATTGAAACATATAATAGTGTATTTTGTGTTTTTCAGGTAAGTTCATCTAATATATAAAGAAGATAATTTGTTTGTGTGTCTGTCGTTTATGCACTCAACCCCAGAAGAGCTAGAGACACTAAACGTTGTATGAGCTTTTCCTTGACCCAGGGGAAGAATATAGGCTATGTGTGAATTTGCTGGGGTCAGCCAAAATGGGGGTGTGTGGGTTTGAATTTCTCGAAATCCCCATAGACTTAACAGCAGTTATTCAAAATGATATGGAGAGTGCCGTCTACAACTTTAGAGAGTTTCAGACTTCCCCTAAAGAGGCGGAGAAAAATTATACCGAGGGGGAGATTTTATACGAAATGAAAGTTTGAAAAGTGGAGAGTGCCTCCTGCTGTATACTCTAGAGTAGGGGTTCTCAACGTGGAGTATGCGGTAAAATTTTTGGGAGTACGCCGTGAGAGCTCAAAAGTCGCTAGATCTGATTACCCAGTAAAATGTTTATAATTTTATAAGATTTGTTAAATTGTTTGTCATTTTTTGTGTTTATCGATATATGTAATTTATGAATACAAAAATTAATGTGTATCTATATTTAAGTTTTATTTTATTCCCATTGTTATACTATAACTATAATTTTATCTATACAAGGGGTATGCCAGTTACATACACATTTCCAGGGGTACGTGAAGCATAGAAGGTTGAGAACCACTGCTCTAGAGAGTTTCAGGCCTCCTCTAGAAGAAGAGAATAAATTTTTGACCATGGGGGGCACAGTGGACGAAACAATCGTAATGAATTTTATGCCAAATGAAAGTTTGCGCTGTGGGGGAGTGCTATCAACTATATACTTTAGACAGTTTCAGACCCCCCGTAGAAGAGAGGGATAAAATTTTTATCGAGGGGGAGGGAGAGAGAATTGGGTTGGGTTGTTTTACCTCTGAGCCGCACTTTTTTGTACACAATGGGCTAAATGGCCAGGTCACAAGGACCCCAAAGGCTCAGAGAAGGTTGGGGGAGGGGCCTCACTGGAACAGCTGTTGGAAGACAGGTGGTAGCCTCCAGTCAAGGCCATCCAGCATGTTCTCTAACATGCACAAGGTATGGTCTCATGCACATGGGACCATGGCTTAATGTCCTATCCAATGGACAGCAGCCTTTCCAAGCCCATTGATACTACTACTGACCATGGGCAGGGCGGGGAGTTTTACACAGATAAATCTCAATGCTGACACAGCTGGAGCTCGAACCTGGGAACTGCAAATTACGAGCCTGGGACGCTACCGACTGAGCCACCCCCGCACCAGGGGGGAGAGAAACGATCGTAATAAATTTTATGCCAAATGAAAGCTTGAGAAGTGGGAAGTATCATATACTATACACTTTAGAGAGTTTTAGACCTCCTCTAGAAGAGGGGGATAAACTGTTTTTACCATGAGGGGAGTTGGGGGAAGAAACAATCGTAATGAGTCTTATGCCAATGAAAGCTTGTTACATGGGGAATGCTACTGTATACTTACAGAATTTCAGACCCGAGCAACGCCCGGTAAATCTGCTAGTACGAAATAATTTTAGAAAGTGGTATTTACCATCTTATAAAATATTTGCCACAGAATTGTTTGATAAATATTGTGGCGTGCATAGTAGTAGTGTTATTGGTAATATAATTGTAATGTAAAATGAAAAGAGCATGACTTATTTGATTTTGGAAATAAATTTATCCTTAGATTCGTTATTAGTAATTTAACATCAATATTTAAAATAGTATGTAACCGATGGGTAAATATCATTTAAATTTTTAATTGACCTCATGGGCAAATTTTTCCTGTTGGTATATGTAATAAGTCTTCCAGTTTACGCCTAGCTACCATTTACAAATGGTAGCTAGGCGTAAACTGGAAGGAGAGCTGTGTACCAATCCCTAGTGATGATGCAAAGAACCGGCCAGGTCTAGCACCTAATGTCCGACCCCGCCTTCTCGTGGTGCAGGCCATTAGTACCTTTCAAAAGAGATATTCTCTTTTGGAAGGGAACGGAAGGGGAGGGCTGCCAGTTCAGTATGGCCTACTCATCTGGTCATCTATGGCCACTTTTTTCTTTTTTTCAAACCTGCTGAGGAGTGGTCAACTTCACAGGGTTCTGGTGCTGACCATTTATACCTACTAGACTGGACTTGTTTATGGATTTGAGCTTGATTATGGATCCTGGACTTGCTGCACTGGTGGGCCTCTGTTGAGGGAGAATCTGCTGCTGTGTTTTCTGTTTTCTTCTGGGTTGCCAGCCCTAAGTGAACAGAGGAATGGGATACCTTATATCAGCTGGTGGATAATCCTAATCAGAGACCATCTCAGGTACCTGAATCTTACTTAGCTAGTTGGGCATCGTCAAGCCTAAACTGGAGTAATGTGTCTCAGGCAGGCCATATGGCTCTTGAAAAAGCCCACTTGAAAAGGTGGTGCCTGAAGTTCCTACCAGCATCGGTGACTTCAGCCTTTAGCGGAGGAGGAATGGGTCTTTGCCCCATGTCTGCGATCAGGGGGCTGTTTGATATTGTTGGCCCTACCTATCTCAATAAACCTAATTTCTTTAAAAATCCTACTAATCATTTTCTCTCTGCAGGAACGTGGAACGTGAGGACTTTACATAGAGATTATTCTCTTGATGTCCTCACGTAGGATTTTCAGCTCTATAACCTTAGATATTCTAGGCTTGCAAGAGACCATATGGACAGGTAAAGGTGAGATACTTAAAAGTAACTTTAAATTTCTCTTTACAGGGAGGGATGACAATAAGCATTGCCAAAACGTGGGTCTGCTTCTCACCAGACACGCTAGTGATGCTCTTCTGGGATATGAGTGCATTAATGAAAGGTTTCTTACAGCAAAATTTCAGACAAGCATTAAAGACTTGAATGTTATCTGCTGTTATTCCCCCACTGAGGATGCCGATGAGGATGAGAAGGATAGGTTTTACGGACAACTTCAGGATATTTTGAATTCTGTCAAGAAAGGAGATTACCCTTGTTCTAGGTGACTTCAATGCCAAAGTTGATACTGACTCTGACCTATGGGAAGGGATGATATGCCCTTTTGGTATTGGTAGCTGCAATGGGCAACGTCTCCTACAGGTAAGTAAACTCAATGGATTCAGAATAACTAACACTTATTATAAACACCGTGACATACATAAGTACACATGGGTTTCACCCAATGGGCTGCATAGGAATATGATTGATTATATATTAATTAACAGCAAATGGGCTAGTTCTGTTAGGAATACCAGGTCATATAGGGGAGCTGAAATTGGAACTGACCATTACCTTGTTAAAAATGTCTTGCAACTTAAACTTAAAAAGTGTTGTGCTAGGGTTAAAAAAATTACTTTTAATACTGAAGCTCTGAAAGACTCAGTTATAGCCAAAGCTTACCATGATAGGTTACTTAGTCATTATGACAGTCATAGTATGCTTACTACTGAAGTTGAAGAAGAATGGGATCATTTTAAACAGGCTTTTATGGACACTAACAGTACTTTTTTAGGAAAAAAGAAGCAGAGGAGGCAGAATTATCTGAGTGATAAGGCACTTCAGCATATTTCAGAAAGAAAGAACTGCAGGAATGTCCTTAATCAATACCCTACTAGAAACCTTTACTAATAGAAATACTATCAATACCTTTACTAATAGAAAGGATTACAGAGAGCTTAATAAACGTGTAAAGGATCAGTTAGCTGCTGATAAGAATCTTTGGCTTGGCTGACAAAGCAGAGGAAGCAGTTAGACAGCACAACAGCAGAGAGCTGTACCAGATGGTTAATGTTTTGTGTTGTAGAAAAAGGACAGGCATACAAGGATTGCTGGATAAACAAGGTAAGGTTATAGAAGGTGAGGATTCTGTCATGGCTAGGTGTGCTGAGCATTTCAGTGATGTTCTAAACAATGTGGTTAGTTCTACTCCCATTGTTTGCAATGATGACAAATGCATTGGTCGCTTTAATGTTGGCCCTATAACACAATCTGAAGTTATTTTGGGTATTTCTAAACTCCAGGGGTAGATGAAATTACTACAGAAATGCTCAGAGCTGGGAATGTTTCGGTTACCACTTGGATGACTGAAATTTTGAATAACTTTTATGATAAAGGCATGGTTCCTAAGGATTTTACCAGAGCTATTGTTATCCCTATTTTCAAAAAAGGTGATCGCAGTTCTTGTGATAACTATAGAGATATCAGCCTACTCTCTATTCCAGGGAAAGTTCTTTGCATGATTGTGCTTAATAGAATTAAGAATCTGGTTGACAGGCAATTGCATGATGAGCAGTGTGGATTTAGAAGTGGTAGGGGATGTGTAGATCAGATATTTTCACCTAGGCAGATTCTTGAGAAATGTTTAGAGTTTCAGAAACCTTTGGTTGCTAGCTTTGTTTGATTTCAAAAAGGCTTTTGACTCTGTTGATCGTCATAATTTGTGGTTGATTGTGAGATCATATGATGACAAATTAGTTAACATAATGAAAGCTCTCTATAATAACACTGAGTCGTGTGTGAGAGTTGGTAAGGCTTGTAGCAAATGGTTTAGCATTACTTCTGGTGTTCGACAAGGGTGCATTTTGTCTCCATTTCTCTTTAGTTTGGTTATTGATTATGTTATGCGAAATTCACTTCAAGGGAAAGATTTTGGCCTTAAATGGGCTGGAGATACGAAAATTTCTGATTTAGATTATGCTGATGATTTAGCCCTTTTGGCAAATGATGTAGATGAGATGAACTCTTTTATTCGAGCTGTTGATGAAACTGGTAGTAGAGTAGGTTTGGTTATAAACAGAGAGAAAACTAAAGTGATGAAAATTGGTCAGGCAGGCTGTGATTCAGTTAATCTGAATGGTTGCAGTCTTGAGCAGGTGTCACAGTTTAATTATCTTGGGAGCTATGTAACAGATACTGGTGATGTGCGGCATGAGAATAACAGACGAATAGGGATTGCTGCCGGGACTTTTAAGAATCTATGGAGAGTGTGGCGAAATAGGCGTATACATCTAAAGACTAAAATTAGACTGTATAATAGTTTCTTTCTAGGGTTAGTTATGGTAGTGAAACTTGGACGCTATGTAAACAAGATAATAGGAAACTAGATGCTTTTGATTCCAGATGCTTACGCAGTATCTTGGGCATTAGGTGGTTCAACTTTGTAACTAATGATGAGGTTAGGCAAAGGAGTCTGCAACCTCCTTTAAGCAGCATATTGAGACTCCTTTGGTTTGGCCATGTTGCCCGTATGGATAATTATAGATTGGCGAATAGGGTTATGAACAGTGTGCCTAGAGGCCTCAGAAGGAGGGGGAGACCTAGGATGCGATGGGCAAACAATGTCAAACAGGACCTTGTTAGAATTGGTGTGTAGTGGCCAGATGCAGCAGATGTAGCTCAGGACAGATATTCTTGGATAATTAAACTGCGCGGTCTGGTTGGACCTCCGTAGCCCATAGCTGCTTTATGATGATGATAATGATATGTAATATATGAATTTGTGTATATTTTAGATGATTGAGCTGAATAGTTTTTTTTTTTAGTTTTTTAATAGCTGTCAATGGGAATAATTCAAAAAATTGTTTAGCGGCATGCATTTCTGTACATAGTTTTTCGCTTTTTTTTTAAAATTCAATAACCAGTGTGCTCAATAATTATCAAAATACGAGTCTTTGCTCTTCTCTAATGCAATGTCCTCTCCTACAGTTATATCCCAGGTGCGAGTCTCAGCTACACCAGCTTTATCTTTGCAAAACTCCCGACTTGCCCTAGGTCAGTAGGAGACACTGATGGGCTTGGAAAGGCTACCAGCTGTCGGAGGGGCGTTAAGCAGTGGCACCGTGTGTGGGAGAGCCATACTATCATGTGCACGTTAAAGAACATGCTGGATGGCCTTGACGGGATGATACCATCTGTCTCTTAACAACAGTCCAGTGGATCCCCTCTCCCTAAAAACAGGGCCCGGGGGGGGGGGTCAGTCGGTAGCGTGCTAGGCTCGTAATCTGCAGTTTCCAGGTTCGAGTTCCAGCTGAGCCAGCATTGAGATTTATCTCCGCAAAACTCCTCTCCCTGCCCTCGATCAGTAGGTGACACCGATGGGCTTGGAAAGGCCGTCGGATGGGACGTTAAGCCATGGCTCCGTGTGCGGGAGAGTTATATCCTATGCACGTTAAAGAACACGCTGGATGGCTTTAACGGGAGGCTACCATCTCTCTCCCAACAATTGTCCAGTCGGTTCGCTCCCCCAAACCTGTGAGCCTTCGGGGTCCTTGTGACCTGACCATTTAGCCTCTATTGTGTACAAAAAAAGTGCAGCTCAGAGATAAAACAACCCAACAAATACTAGATAGCTATAATTTCTTGTTTCATTTTTCACATTCATTTGTTGCGCAGTTTGTGCTGATTGTAGCTATTGTAGTTATGAAAAGTATAAATAAATAAATACCCCCTCAAGCAGCTGTGAAAGTTGTTAATCAAAGCTTTAACATTCTCGTAAAAATATAGATAATTTAATACACTCGTAGAGAATCCTGAAGCAACCAAAGAATATGAATGTATTGACAGTTAAAATTTTGTTCTCCAAGCACGTCTATGCTAAGCAAGTTTTACGCATTCAGCCACTGAAGGCCAATTCTACTAACGTCCTGTTTTGACATTGGCGATCGAGAATGAGGTGGCCGTTTGTAATATGACGAACTTAAATAATTGATTGCGTTGCTGAACCAGATTTTTAAAAGCGATAATACTTTGTGTAAGTTTTGTATCATATTAGGTAATTAATAAGTGTAAAGAAATTGCAGTATGCTGCTTATATTGGTGCAGAACAGAAGTTTTTCAATAGGTGTCAGAAAATAATTTTGAAACCTGCAGAAATTATTTCTATCTTTGTTTTTCATCGGCATTCAGGGTCTGAATTTATAGTTAAGATAGTGATAAAGGATAACATTAAAGCCAAAAATACACTTTCTTCACTGTAAAACAGTGGCAGAACAAGTAGACCATGCCCCCCCCCCCCCCCGCTTAATTTTGAACCTTTAAATAACGTTACAGTAAAATGTAAATAAATTAGAAACCGCTGTGCTAAGTTAGTGCCTAAAAGCAATTTATTGAACAAAATCAACAAATCATTTGCACTTCTCGTTGTTGCTGAAGTTCATACACGTTTCTAGCATCTTTTTAAATATTGTTTATTGTTGTCCAAATTATTTGTAGTATCACAAAAAAGTTGAAAATCAATAAATTATAGAACTATTTTAAGATTTTGTTCGGTTTTTTTTTTGTAATATGTAATTTTTAATGGGCAAGCCATGACTACAAACTCTAAACTAAGTTTACTGCTGATCGAACTTTTTACGGAGAACCGGCTCCTGGAAACAAGCGCAGTTCCGCTGCTGAGGAATCCAACGAGAGCAAAACTTAAAAACATGTTTAAAATGCTCATCCCACTTTATCATGTAAGAATCCTTACTTCCTAATATTTTGCCACCTTTTTTCCTTCAAGCATTACACACTATTCTGTCTTTTTTTACACATGCAAATTTAGATTGTTGTGCTGCTTGCAGTTTTCATTGTTCCATCTCTATATGGCAGACCAATTATTTCTGTCATATTTCGCCTGCTCCTTCAAATATCATTTAAGCACTCTATAAAGTTGTCTGTTAGGACTAATAGAATTAAGTTGTATCCTTTTCTCTCTTTTCTCAGTAATAAGCTTCATTGTTTTATCAGTCCAATAACTCTGTCTATTCCTTTAGAGAACATCATTGTTGAACCATCCTGTTTAAAATGGTGCTCAACTCTCAGTACTTGAGCAACCGTGTTTCTCATAAACCTCGATGAGTCCTTCAAAGTATCTGTGTTAGATGAACAAAAGATCCCTTAAGTTATCTACCAACTTCATCATCTCTTTCAATTGGTAATAATAAGCATTCAGAAAATTTCTGATTACGCCCTTGGATAAATCTTATTAGCTTTCCATAAGTTCAATACTAGATCTCGTAGAATCTTAAAATAAATAATACAGATCTGTACAGTTACGATTGCCGTCAAGTTCCATTGATAGTCCTTTAAAACATCTGCTATGGAGTTAAAGAAGCATTTTCAAAGTTGATTCGTTACCGTCCACCAACAGACCGTCGTGTCGATAGCCGCAGCGTCCAGGCGCACTCGAGGAAGATGCGGTGTTCGTTGCCATGGCTACATGCAACGTGAGTTGTACGTAGCAGCGCTCCCAGTGAGAGGCGATGTTGTTTGGTCGCTGTTGGTCGGTGGCAGTGTAACGGAGACCTCTGTCGCCACGGAAATTGTATGGCAGTCACTGAACGAGAAAAAAGGAATATTGCACTTGAATGTGTAACATCCCTGTTTATGTGGTGTTAGCATGAGGCGGAACCAAGTAAATATTTCTGTAGCATGAAGCCTTTTGGAGATCATAATTATCTTTGATGGCCCATTCTTTGTGCCTCGAGGGTAAGTGTGTAGTTTGCTTCAGTTCAACTGCTTTTGAAAAGAATATTAAATGCATCAGATGCTATTATGCTGTGGTTGTCTTTATTTGAGAAAAGTAGCTCTTTTAGTTGGTGTGAGCAATTTGCCAAATGAAAAATCGCCCATTTTCTTGATTGCAGAGCTTTCGTTTAGGACTTCAATTTGTGGTAAGAAACTAGTTGATTAATGAAGCAAATAAATATTATTTGTTCCAGTAATCGGCATCTCAATATTAAGTATCAGATGCAAAGAAAAGGATCTCGTGTATTTAACAGTGTAACAGTGTAAATAATATTTCTTTAGGTTAAAAAAAAAAAGCCCAATAAACCTTGGATAGAAAAAGAGTGTTTCATATTTTACTAAGAATACTTTCTGGAGCCCAAGTTTTTTTGTTTTTTTGAGGGGGAGGGGGGGCAGTATACCCAATGTTAAAAATCACATACAAATTTCATAATTTCGTTAGTAAGGTTAAGAAATTGCCGTTTTTCAAAACTTTGGACGATTTAAAAAGTTGGCAACTGAAAAACATTTTTAAAGTATAGTTACATTGGCTGACTGAGTCAAAATTTAATATTTTTAAGATTATAGGAAATCTACTTTAAACACTAAAACTTTAAACATTATTCAGTAATTCATCTATTTACATTTCAAGTTGTTTGTCTGCCCTATTGTTTGTAATTTCATTCTTTCTAAGTCTTCTTTTCACTCCTTTTCCTTGGACTCTGAAAAGACCAGAGAAATGGGTAGCAGATAGTAGAAAACAATGAAATAAAGACATCATAAAATATGATGATCATAAGTGTTTATTATACTAAATTAAATAGCTAGAACTTGAGACATTTACTACTGTTGATCAGTCATCCCTTTTCTTTTATGGTTTTGAAAAGATAGACTAACTTCTAAAACTATTAAATATAAATTCAGCAGCTACTTATTAAATGTTTTATTGTGAATACTTAACAGATTTGGTAAACTTGCTATGTATAAACTTTACAAATTTAACAGCTATTTTTATTGGATCCTATTATAATTTTTATTATGCAGTTGTCCATGTGTTATACAAGGGTTGATTGGAAAATAAGAATATACAATCTATACTGCACCAATAAAAGTTTATATTCAAGTGCAACAGTTACAAATTCATAGGTACATTTGCTATTTTTCCACATAATCACTTATGTGATTGAGACATTTCTCGCAGCATGAAATCAGTGAATCAGTACCAGACGTATAAAATTCTAGACTCTGTTCACAGAGACATTTTTGAACAGCCTGTTGAACATCAAATCCAATGCTCATATGCTGCCTCTAAGATGTTCAAACAGGTGATAATTACTTGAGACTAAGTCAGAGCTGTAATGGGGGTTATTTTGGTAACACTTCCATCCAAATTTCTCCAACAAGTTTTGCATCTACCAAGTTGCATAGGGGCCTGGCATTTTCATGAAGAATTCCCTTCAAGAGAAGTCCCATTCTTTTTTTTTCTTATTCCCTCACATAAATGCTGGAGTATTTAACAGTAAGAGACAGCAGTAATTTTTGTTCCAACCTACATAAAGTCCATGCACAGAAAATGGAATTCTATACTTCTGGTATTGACTAACTGATTTCATGTTGCAAGAAATATCTTAAATCACTTAGGTGGTTATGTGGAAAAATATTCAACATATGTATTTATGAATGTGTAGCAATAGTGTTTGAATATAAAGTTCTGTTGATTCAGTATGGACTGTGCATTTGTATTTTCATATCAGTCCTCATGTGTTCTTAATATATATTTAGATTAGAAGCACCAAAAGATTTCAAGAATACTTGAAATAATTAGTTGAAAAACTATACGTAGAATATGTTAATGGAAGTCATGCATATTATTTTTGTAATAATCCCTTCATATATTGTATTAATCTTACTTTTTGCAAGTAATTTTAACATTAAAATAATAATGAATTGAATGGAAAGTGTATTGAGATTGTGAAGATTTAAAACTTCAAACTTAACCTTAAGAATAATAGGGATATACATTTCAATTTTTTGATAAAGGCAAAATTGTTCAAAAGCAAATATTTCATGTATTGATATCCAAATTGTATTTAATAAATTCAAAGTATATTAAAATTTGCTGTAAAATGTGAAATCAATAAATATTTGCAATAAACTTTATTTCTGGTGATAATGCATGATTTCAACAATATTCCAGTTACACTAAATTTCATGGTACACGGCCATGTTTCTCAACCTTTTAGTGTCCTCTTGTCATTCTTTTAGTCATATTGTCATTCTGAACCTCAATAAATAGCATTGTTGTAGAACAGTACTGTCTAATCCAGCAATTTTCAAACTTTTTTATGCCATGTACACTTTTTACTAATGTACAATATCAGTATGATCCTTTGGTGACAGTTTAAAATATCCTTATATCACCTAAGAAATTAAAATAATCTTACATTATTTCTAGTTTTTGGTGAAAATGCATCCCCATCATTAAGTGTATCCATAAGTTGAGAAACTCTTATCCAAATTGTGCTTTATCACAGTAATTGTATATCTTGCCAATTACTTCAGTATACGTGTGGCATAAGGAGGGGGAGTGCTTCAAGCAACTGCTGTGATCAGAATCAAACTTCATAAAAAAATGAGGGAAGCAGGGTTGGCTCAGTCAATAGTACACCAGGCATATAGTTTACAGTTCCCAGGTTTGAGTCCTCTTTGTCAACATGGAGATTTATTTCTGCTAAACGCTAATCTTGCCCTTGGTCAGATGGGGGACACTAATGGGATTGGAAAAGCCGCCAACCATTAGATGGGTTGTAATGTAAAGCCATGGGCTCCCTTGTGTAGGAAAGCTATATCATGTGCACGTTCATCTCCTAACAGCTGTCCATTGGATTCCCATCCCCCAGCCTTCTCTGAGCCCTTGGAGTCCTTGTGACCTGACCATTTAACCCATTGTGTGTAAAAAAGTGCCACTCAGAGGTAAAAAACCCAAACCTTAAAACGAGGCTTATGAAAGTTTGGTCAGTTTTTCTAAACTTTTCTTAAAACATACTGGAAGTAATCTGATTACAGATTGGTGGGAAAAAAATTGAATTTGTTTTATTTAACCCATTGGCTTATAATAGCTTTTTTAAACATTTTTTTCCTTAGAAAAGTACATAGCATTCCATTCATCATCATTTGCAATGAAATGTATATAGTTGGATGACTAACAATATTTTCATAAAAAAATATAATCTGTCAAATGAATGACTGTGAACAACTAGATATACTTCAACTAATTTTGACCACAAAATGCAGTAACTCAGACTTCACTGAAGAGTTCCTATTGTCATTCTGAACTTCAATAAATAGCATTGTTGTAGAAAAGTACTTTATTAACTACTAGTATTTACCTAACATTGTAAAGCTCTGAAACTCTCTAAAATATATAGTAAATGACACTCCCCAAATCACAAGCTTTTATTTAACATAAAATTCATTATAATTGATTACCCTCTCCACCATGAAACTGTTCACCCCCTCTTTAGGAGAGGAAAGAAGTGCAGATAATTTGAAGTAGCACATGATACTCTCCATGTCAGAAGCTTCTAAACCAAAAAATAATATTGCCTTGCATAGAAAATCAAACTTTTCAAATCATCTCATACCCAGCAGAGTTGCTCAGATGTAATTTGTGGGGTTGTTTCACCTCTGAGCGGCACTTTTTTTGCACACCGTGGGCTAAATGGCCAGGTCACAAGGACTCCGAAGGCTCTGAGAAGGTTCAGGGAGGGTACCCACTGGAACAGCTGTTGGGAGACAGATAGTAACCTCCCGTCAAGGCCATCCAGCGTGTTCTTTAACGTGCGCAGGGTATGGCTCTCCCACACACGGAGCCACGGCTTAACGACCCATCCGACAGACGCCGGCCTTTCCAAGCCCATCGGTGTCCCCTACTGACCGTGGGCAGGGCGAGGAATTTTGTGGAGATAATCTCAACGCTGACCCAGCTGGGACTCGAACCTGGGAACTACAGATTACGAGCCTGGCACACTACTGATTGAACCACCCCACCCCAATTTGTCAGGTGATGGTCACCTTATAGCAAAAGAAAGCTAATTATGAGGAAATTTTGTATGACAGATCTAAGTTGCTCAAAAAATGTATAGTACTAAGAATGTATTGTACGATTAAAATTAAAAACATTATTTAATACATTTATTAACATATTTTTTGAGATGCAGAATTTTTCTATCAGAAAATTTCAGTTAATAGTTTTTAATTACCTCAAAATATGTTCACATAATTCACTTATAAGAGAGATTTTGTATATATGTAATGCATGCATTAAGAATATTTATAGAAATGTTTCTACTTCTTCATATCATAATTAGGCCTATTTCTTATTTTATTTATGACCATGCACATACTATAGTTTTAGAACCAAAATACCACTTTCCACAAACTTTCAAGGGTTAAACTTCATAACTATTGGGTATTTCATGTTAATCATCAGCAAGCCATTTAAACTTTCTGCCTCCGGGTTTATATAAATTTGATTTTCACAAAATTCATCAAACTGAAACTTCTTTCACAAGACAGTGCAGACACTATTAGCAACAGTTATGTGAAAACAAGAAATTCAATTTCTTCCTATCATTTTTCCAACTAAAGTAGAAAAGACAAATATAGGCATGAAAATTTTATTTTAAAATAATTAGAGAAATTTTATTAGTACCAAGATGAATTTTTAAGTGCTATAAAGACCTGATTCCAAAGATTTGTCAAGCCCTACTTTTAACTACTATGATCTTGCTATGTACTGGCCAAGTAAGCATCTCAGTAATTTGTGTTATTCCTATTATATTTGTGCCAATATCCAATATATTTGTGTTATTCCTATTATTGTTAGGATACCTTAACAATTTTTTTGCTTAACTTTCAGATCAAGAAGTAAGTGATGAGCCACCAATGACACCACGATTTTCAGAAGTATCCAGCACTCCAAGTACATCTCCAAAGGTACAAATGCAGTAACTTCATTTGTTTATAAACTGTTAAATGTTTTAACGGTGTCTAATTTGTTGCTTAAATGCATATGATTTGTTCGTATAAAATAATTCATTGAAATAAAGATTTTAAATTGTACTATCAGTAGAAAAAAAATATGTAACATACTTTTAAAATGCTCAGCATAATAACATAATTATGCTGTATAGTGGTTAGCACACTTGATGCTATTGTAGCGGTTAGCATAACTAACTGCTAATTCAGTGGGTGTTTCTTATGTATGTGTTCATATATTGTATGAAAAACCACGACGAGCCAGATAGAGCTTCTAGGTTTACACATTCTTTCTCCAAACATGTCTTATTCCAGTGACAAATTCATACTATTTCTGTAGGTGGAAGTGGAATATACTTTGCCCTGCAGTGATTGTATACAAATGCATCTTTGTAAAGGTTAATCTCAATCTTTTACAATTTGCTGTGGCACTTAGAGGCAGTTGCCTAGATCTCCTCTCCCCCAGAATTTGCTACTTATTCCCACAGGTCTCTGGATTCTGGAGGTGTCTGTTATAAATTGTGCATTGTTTCATGAAAATACAGCATAATAAGCAGCATCAAATTGAAAAGAGTAAAGTTCATGAGTCTATATTTTTCAGTATAGTACTTGACAAACTTTCTTTGATTACTGTTAATTGATCTTTGGAATCCTTGATCTTGGATTACTATTAATTGATTAGCCAGTCAATAAATAGTGACTAATTAATAATAGTGATTAGCCAGTCAGCAAATAGTGACTCTGTGATATTCAGCTTTTATAAGAATAAAATTTTCAGGTTTAATGTTGGCTTGATATGGATCATCCATAGATTATATAATGCCTTGTGGGAGGAGGGAGTTAGTGATTCCATTACTTTGCATTACGTGGGAAGATGGGTTTGGAGATGATGTTATGTAATGCTAAAATGTAAGAAAATATTGGTCACATTGATTTTTGCAATAGTCTTTTATTTTTTCTATTTTCTAATCATAAAAATAAACTTTATATTATCACTTAAAATTAATAATTATTGTAGCAATCACTTGCAATATTTATTTCATATAAAAAAAAACTAAAGATCTGTATGAAAAGAAAAGTGTTTAGTAATGGGAAAGTGTAAGGTTCTCTCAAGTGTTATATGGAGTTACATGGGAGGGGTTGGGTTGTTTTACTTCTGAGCGGCACTTTTTTGCACACCATGGGCTAAATGGCCAGGTCACAAGGACCCCAAATTCTCAGAGAAGGTTGGGGGAGGGAACCCACTGGAACAGCTGTTGGGAAACAGATGGTAGCCTCCCGTCAAGGCCATCCAGTGTGTTCTTTAACGTGCACAGGGTATGGCTCTCCCACACACAGGGCCACGGCTTAATGTCCCATCCGATGGACGGCGGCCTTTCCAAGCCCATCGGTGTCCCCTACTGACCATGGGCAGGGCGAGGAATTTTGCAGAGATAAATCTCAACGCTGACTCAGCTGGGACTCGAACCTGGGAACTACAGATTATGAGCCTGGCATGCTACTGACTGAGCCACCCCCGGCCCTATGGAAGGGGTGTTTAAACTCTGCTAAGCAGCTTTACTTGATTTATACATGATCCTTATAGTTACTTCGATAAATTTTTAGCATTATGCAAAATTAATTTTAATAAGAATTCATCTTGATATTTTTGTTATAAAGGAGGTACAGAGAATTAAACTTTTTTTTGTTATAAAATGTGAAATTGGGTAAAATATGAAAAAAATATTTTTCTTATTTTTACTCTGAAGATAAATTATTAAATAACCTACTAAAATACAATTATTATGAAAGCAGAATTGCTGCCATAATTAATTTTGTTACGAGAAAATGTTTATTGTCACAAGACCGACTAGAGTATTGAATATTTTCTAGGTAGAAATGTTTTGTTAGTCCTTGTTGTTTCTATTTGTACAGTTATTATTTCTACTTTTAAGAAAGATAATCATAGTCCTTTTGATAATTTCGGAGGCAATGTACTTTCTGTTTCTTGTAAAATTCTTGGTATAATTGTACATAAAAATTGAACAAATGATTGATTAACATCTGAGATGAACAGTGTGATTTAGAAGTAATACGAATAACATGGACCAAACTTTTCACTGTGAGAAATGTTTTGAAAATCCTTTAGCTACTTAGTTTCAGGAAGGCTTTTGATTTTATTGATTGACTGATTGTAAGGTCTTATGGAATACCTGAAAAGTTAGTTAACTAAATGGTGACTTTCTATAATAAAACTGAATTGGTAAAGCTTGCAGTTTAATTACCTTGATAGCTCTGTGACAAATACAGGCCATTTTAGGTTATCAACCTTCTGAAATTTTTAAGAATCTGGGAGAAGGAAAAAATAGTGAGGTAGACATAAAGTCTAATCTTAGCCTATATAATAGTATAACCATCTTTGTTTACTAAGTGATGAAACTTGAACCCTCTATAAGCAAGATAATAGGAAGTTGGGGCTTTTGATTTAAAATGCATATGCATCAATTTGGGTATTTGATTATGGATGGGGCAGGGAACTTATTATTTTGGATATTTGATTAAATGAAGAATGGGAAAGTTAGATGAAGTCATCATTCTTTACCTTTAATTTATTTAGGGATACCAGGATTTTACCTTTAAGCATAATCTTATTTGTGGAGAGCTCGTTATTGTTTTGGCCTTGTTACCCACGTGGAGAACTGTAGGTTAGCAAATAGAGTTAATAATGGTATTATTCTGTGTTAAGTGGCTACAACAAAGCCAATATACAGATAATTATATAGGATAGTTAGGATGTTCAAGTTTCCCCAAGTTATAAATGATGTTCCTAAAAAGTTGAGAAAAAGAAGCAGATCTAAAAATGAAGTGAGTAGACAATGTCAAACAAGACCTTGTTAGTATTGGTCTGCAGTGACCAAATACAGCTGATATTGTTCTGGATAGTGTATTCTGAGAACTAAGTTGCACAGTCTTGATGGACTTTCATAGCATATAGTTGCTTGAGAATTGTGTGTATTTGTATGTGAGAGCATGTTGACCAGGATTTAAATGAAGTTACAGCTTAGCCCAGGTATTTTTTAAAATAATAATTATGTTAATAGTTCAACATTGAATCTCACAGATGAAATGTAATTTTGCTGAGTTTTTTAAACTCACAGTAAGGATGCTAAAATTCATACTCAGTAGTGTTTGTCAAATTTTATTATTTATTACTGCTTTATTTAATTTACTACATGGTTTATTATAGAATATGATTTCTTATACAGGGTGATTCAGAATTCATCATCAATATTTAGTGGGGAGGAAGGGAATAAGAAAAGAAAGAGATTTCACATAGGAAAGTATGGGGGCAGATGAACGCTATGTGTACACACCTCTCATACAGAAGCACAGCTGTTTGACGCGTGCAGTCAGTTGTCATTCGACAAGGTGAATTTGCAGAAGTAACATGAACCGGTATACGGGGAATGAATGTGCAGATATGCATGTAACTTACGGTGCGGCAGGAGAAAGATGACTTCGAGCCAGGCAATTGTATACAGCGCGCTTCCCAAACCGCCGTGTGCCACAGCATCAAATGTTTTCACGTATTCATCGCCAACTGCGTGAAACAGGATCGTTTGCTGCTAGTAATGTTAATCGAGGGAGGCGCAGATCGGCACGGACAGTAGCGGTAGAGGAAGCTGTCCTACAGGAAATCGAGGAACAACCTGGTGCTAGCACACAAGGTATGGCTAGGCAGTTTGGAATTTCGCAAGCAACAGCGTGCGGATATTACACGATGAAGGGTTACATCCGTTTCATCTGCAAAGAGTGCAATTATTGGCAGCAGACGACCATCCCAAGCGTGTTATTTTTTGTCAGTGGTTCATGCAGAGAACAGCTGTTGATCCCAATTTCCCAACGTATGTTCTTTTCACCGATGAGGCGTTGTTCACTCGAGAGGGTGTCTTCAACACACACAATTGGCATGTGTGGGCTCATCAGAACCCACACGGTACAAGACCTGGAGCTGCGCAACAACGTTTTGCTGTCAATGTGTGGACTGGGATTGTCGGTGACTGTTTGTTGGGCCCGTATTTACTACCATCCCGTTTGGACGGTGCCAAGTACCTAACATTTCTTCAGACTGTGTTACCGGATCTTCTGAACGAGGTTCCTGATGGTAGTCTCCGGCGAATGTGGTTCCAGCATGACGGCGCTCCTGCACATTTCGCAAATGCTGTGCGTGCTTACCTACGCAGACAGTTTGGTGGTCAATGGATTGGCCGCGGTGGACCGGTTTCTTGGCCACCACGTTCACCGGATTTATCTCCAATCGATTTCTTTGTATGGGGTGCTATGAAAAACATGGTGTACGAGACCCCTGTTGATAGTGCTATGGATCTTGTAGCACGCATATCAGTTGCTGCCTCAAACATCCGGGAAATGCCAGGCATCTTCCACAGGGTCTGGCTGTCCATGCAACGCCGTTGTGAGTCATGCATTCCAGCACATGGTCGGCAGTTCGAGCACCTCTTGTAAGTCTGTACAACCAATGCAAAGAAATGTTACATGTAAGATAATAAATGTTTTTTCCTTACCACTTCCTTCTTATGTGTTCTTTTCATCATTGAACTGGGGTCATTTTGCCCTACTACATGGCATATGCGCCCATGCTTTCCTATGTGAAATCTCCTTCGTTTCTTATTACCTACCTCCCCACCAAATATTGATGATGAATTCTGAATCACCCTGTATGTAGAGAATTGTACATTTCCCAATTTAACATTTGAGTTTTTTTATTTCTTTGTTCCAACCCACATTCTATATAAATTTGTCAGTTCTGTCCTGTTATTGACAACTCTAACTGGTATAGTGGTTAGCAAAGCTGACTGTTAAACCAATGGGCATGTTTTTTGTGTATATGTGTTATAGAATTCAGCACAAACCAAAAGCTAACAGGTTATCACCATCTTTTGTGTTAATTTAAAAAACTTAGAGGCAGGCCAAAACTGGGATGATGCATTTCCTAAAGAGTAGTTATGGTACTTTTTTTTACCTTAAATTTAAGTCCTAGTGTTACTAAGTTTTAATATTTAACCAATTTTTTTTAATTATTGTTGCCATTTTTTTATTTTGCTTTCATACGCTTTATTCAATTTGCAACTCAGTATTATAAAATCAGAATTTGTTTACAACTGTTTATCTGTAAATTACAGGGAGAAAAGATGACATCAGAGCCACTCTCAGCTGCAAAACTTGATAAAAGAGAAACATACAAAGTAATTATATTTGAAAGCCTTAACTATAATACATGATTTAACATTTTATATATTTAGAATAATTACCCAGTGATATTTCAATCATATGCATTTGAACATTAGAACAGCCATAGCAGTCATTTTGACCATTTCCCAATTTTATAGTTAAATTGCCTATGATAGGTCCATTTGAAGGAATCAATTTTACCTTATTTTTCCTAGATATTCATAACTGTGATTAAACCATGTGGGACTTGCAGAATGTAAGGTCTTTGTGTTATAAAATAAACTACCTAGAATGGTCATAATGGTTATTTTGACACAAAGAAGATTATCCAAACATTTCCATCACCATTTTAAATTTTTTCAATAAAATTTGCTAATGCTTTTTAGCTGTCGATATTTCACATGGAAAAAAAGTATATATATAATGCAAATTTTTACAAAGGGATAGAAGACAAGTTGAAAAGAGAACCACTAAAATTGTTTCACTATGCTGTGCATGCATCATCAGGTAACTGAGAGGTGAAATGTATGATATACATGGTGATAAGTTATGTGGTGGTTGCTTATTGAGCCAAATGCTATTGAGGCAGTTTATTGGGGAAGGTAGGGAAAGGAGAATTTGAAGCAAAATTAGCCAAGTGACTATTAGCATGTCTACTTCCATGAATAGAAATAATGCTCTACAATGAATACTTCATGGATATTCAACACACTGTTATGACATGTAAGTGCGACATTAAGCCCAATGAAGTAATAAATGTAATATGAAAAGCCAGACTCTGTTCTTACAAATGCATACTGAGGTCTATGCAGCCACCTTTTGGACTACTTTAATTTGGGCTATATTGTATATTGAGATTTAGCATAATAAGATGCTAGTGGTCAAATTGATCACTACAGCCATTCTAGATAGTGAATATAGTGCAACTGCTCATGTCAAGGAGTTGTTTTTGTAAATTCTTAATATAAGTGAAAAGGGGGAAAACTTTAAGAGAGCAATGAAATTATAATCATTAACCTTTTCTGTAAGCCAAACTGTAGGTAGGAGATAGTGAAGAGAAAGAAATAACGTTTATTGGAGGAGTCCATTTAAAATCTCCACCATTTCAGGCCAGTATGATAGTGAAAGGGTTAAATATGAAAAGTTACAAATGCATACACATGTAGTTTAAAGAGGATTTAGTATACATATATTAGTAATGAAAAGTTGCTTTTGTAAAACAGGCTAATTTTATAGTTCATTTCCTTGAAATATACCCAATTCATTGCACATTGCCAGAATCAACAAGAATTATTCACATTAGTTTCAGAATGATATAATTGATGCAATTTTAGAGTTCCACCTCAATTCACAGGTGAGTATTGAAATGATGGCAAGTAAATTAAAAATTCCTGCAAAAAAATTACATTCTCACCATGTGTTGGCCAATTGCAACTGTTAGTCACAAAAAAATTATCACTGTATTAATTAGAATTGAGTTAATTCATTTAAAGAGTATTAATATCATCTCTTTTGCTGATGGTAGATAATTGTTCTAGATTTATATTATGAGCCATATTAATATGCACATGTGAAGAATCCAAACCAGTTAAAATAACCAATATAAGGAAATCTGGTATGCTCTTACCTGAAATGAGGGTTTTTCACTATAATGTAATTCATAGTTGTTTTCAGGAAAAACAAGCTAATGTTTTCACTTTACCATTTGTCTGTCTCTAGATATTCAATTTTTTAGAGATCAATTAATTTTTTTTCAGTTTGGATAGGTATTAATGAAATACACTGAAAGGGCAATTTATTAGACACACCCACCTAATAATGTGTGGGTCCACCTTTCGCCCACACAACAGAAGCAACACATCAAGACATGGGCTCTACCACATGTTTGAAACATCAGGTGGTATTGCGACTCATGATTTTAGGGCAGCCAAAATTGCATCAATCATATCTAACAATGAGAGTTGCCAGTAGTGGGTTTCAGGCTTGAATGTATTACTCTACTTCATTCCACAGCTGCTCAATAAAGGTTCAAATCCAGAGAGTGAGAGGGCCATTCAAGGGTTGTGAACTCACTGGAATTCTACTCCAACCAGCCCTTCACCAAATGGGAGCAATGAGATAGGGCATTGTCTTGTTGAAGGAATACATCCTGCTGTGGGAAATGGATAGCCATGAATGGGTGTAGGTGGTCAGTGAGTATGTCAACATAGCCTTGTGTGGCGATGATGGTCTCAGTAGGTACTAGGAGCTCCAAGGTGGTCCCCACATAAACACACCCCAGAACATTACATTGCCTCCACTGGCCTGTAAATACCCCGACTTGACATTTGGGGTCCAAGGCCTCGTGTAGCCTATGCCACACATGCAACCTCCAGTTAGTGTGTTGTAGTTGGAATCTTGATTCATTGAAAAGCTTCCCATTTCCAGTCTTCCATGGTCCATTGGCAGTGTTCCTTTGCCCACTGCAGCCTCATAGCCTTGTGATGTGCTGTTAACAAGGGTACTCAATATGGGCATTGGCTGCAATAGCCCAGTTGTGTCATCATATGTTGAATGGTCTTTGCACAAACCTTCATAGTTGTCCCATCATTGAATGTCGACATTATCATATGAACTGTGGCTCTCTGTTCTGATGTTACAATATGGGATAGACTAGGATAGACAGCCACATTGTCCATGGCAGAGTAGGGCAGGTTTGTGGATGGGTGCAGTGTGTATAATAAATTGTGCTTTCAGTATGTTATGAACACATTTTCTGAACTTCCTAATGGCTTTAATTATGCCCTCCAATAGTAGAAAAAGTTGGAAAGTGCCAAAACTTTTAACATTAATTGCAAGTGATTTATTTATGCTAGAAATTTGAAACTTTGTTCGTAGAGTATGATGGTCAAGAGGTTTACTCTAACTTCAGTGATTTTGCCCCCCTTACCCCAGGGTCAGAAGATGCAACTTTTTTTTTTAAGTGAACAAAAAGTTTTGTGTTATATAGGTACTAATAAAATATTACTACTATTTGTATTTTCCCATTTATCCATTTGTTCCTGTTTTCACTGTTAGAAGGCACTAAAGGTGAAAAATAAAATGCTTCGTTCTCTTTGAATGCACAAGCATCCCATATTTTCCAGTAGTGATATGTTAATTTTCCAGTTTTATTCATTTTACATCTAAAGAAGCTGATGTAAAATGTATGATGCTAAGAAGAATGTAAAAGCTGATGCTAAGAAGCTGATGTAAAATGTATGACCAATCTATACATTTAAGTCACTTGAAAAAAGCAGAACTTTTCACAGCTGGAATTAGCAAATATTGGTTTATGTATGACTTACATTAATGTCAGCATACAAGGTATTTATAATAGAGTTTAATATAAACCTAATAATTAAATCCTTATTAGAATGATGCATTGTGTTTGTTATAAAAATTGTTATCTATTATGTGGCAAATTTTTAATTTCATTGCTTTCCCAAATATTGATACTATTTACACATTATTAGTTTTAAAATTTATGATATTTATAAATAATACATCTTTGCTACATTTATATGTAACATCTTTTTTTTATTTAGGCTCAACGAAAAAATTACAGAAGGGAGAAAAAGAGGGTTGCTAAAGAACTTCTGAGTACCCTTAAAGATCCTTCAATCATAGTCTTGGCTGATTGGCTGAAAGTTCGAGGGACATTAAAAGGGTGGACTAAATTATGGTGTGTCATAAAACCTGGACTTCTCCTGCTGTATAAAAGTCCAAAGACACATAAGGTAAACCTTGCCAAGTTTTATTAAAGATTGCTAAATATGAACTGCCTAATGATATTACTGTGAAAAAGTTAAAAATCACTCACTCAATGATTAATGTAATTTTTTTTAAAATAAAGAGTAATTTTTTCAGCCAGAAAATCGTGTCAGCAGTTTTTAAAGACAAAGCATTTTAGTAGGCACACACATACACTTGTTCATATTAGTGCACAGGTCAAAATTCATTGGATTACAAAAATACTTGGAAACTATGTATGTACAGGTAACTCTTGCTTTGTGCACCCCTGTGAATGTGAATTTGCTGTAATGTATTAAAATATTCATTTATTTCCCAAAAAAATGTTAAAGAAATTTTATCCCAAGATTTTCTTACACAGCTTTAACCCTTTAACACCCAGGAAATTTCAGAAAAGGGTAGAGGATATCAAAGACAAAGGAATGTCACTCTTTGGACAAGTCCATTTCAAAATTTCAGCCATTATGGGCAATAAAGGGTTAAATGGCTCCTAACTGGTGAAGCAGTCTATCCATAATACATTATTGTCTTGAGTGAGAAGTACACTACATTGATGAAATGCATTATATTTGCTGCAAAAGATTTGGGATAGCAACTTAAAAGATGTAGTTTCATCATTCATCAGTGTCGAATTAGTCTAAACATACTTAGTAATAATAATAAACTTAACTAGGATTCTGCAATAATTGCGTACCAATACATTTTTCAAAAAAAGGGAGGGGAGCAAAAATTGTTTTCCAGTTATTAGAGAGAAATGGAGGGGGAAGGTTCTAAATAATATTTTCTCTTGAGTGTAGTTTATCTAGTATATATAGCATAATGTATTATTCATTATTATTTATTGGTTCAGAGCAATAGCAATCTAAATTATTCTTAAACAAATTAATGATGTAACTTTAGTTATTTTAAGCTGCTTCAAAGAAATTTAATTATGATCTTTCTCTTTACAGAGTAGCCAGTGGGTAGGAACTGTGTTGTTGAATGCTTGTGAATTGATTGAACGTCCTTCCAAAAAAGATGGTTTTTGTTTTAAGCTCTATCATCCCCTTGAACAATCAATTTGGGCTTCCAAGGTAACATTTTGATAGTTTTGTAGTATTAAAATTTTTTCAAGTAATTCAAATATTGCATGAGTAAGTACATCTAAATTAAAGTGGTGTAAAATATGTCTAAGGCATTCATATGCCATTTTTAAAAATAGAGCTGACATTCCACTCAGTGCAAGATAATTTTTCCTCAATACTAAAGATTGTTTAACCTATAGGTACTTATTTGTGTATGCTTGTTATTAAACATATCCTTATACTTGATGAAATGTGATTGTGTAAATACTGTGTCAAATAAAATTTGCAGTGTGGTCAATCTAATGCATTTACCTGGAAGTCAACAGAATCTTCAATTGCAGTCAAGACAAAATCTAATGATTAAATTTATTATATAAAAGTTTGAAACCATCAATAGAAGATATGTTGATCAGCAGCTAGAGCATCTGAGATGTCCATCCTGAGGTCATGGTTTCGTATCCCACCCAGCTCAAGACAATTTTTCCTCTAAAGAATGGTATTGCCTTAAAGATATTAAATTATTTGATTAATATTATTGTTAACTGGTAAGACATAAATGAGGAACTTGTTATATATTTAGTAGTAAATACCGGGTAAAATTAGTTTGTTTTATACTTCAAGTAAACATTCTGTGGAAGGTGGAAGTTAAGCCTTCAAAGTTCCAGCCTGAAAAACTGGTTTACATCCAGAGGCCAAGCTATTTTTTCACTTAATAAAATATTCATCAAATGAAAAAAGTATTATTTTTAAAGTTTTAATTTTGTATTTTTTAAAGATATATGTGAAAATTTCAAACTACAATTTTTGTTTTAAAAAAAATTAAATTTCATATTTTATACAATTTTATGAAAAACCGATATAGTCATCTTTGGCCTCTCATTTGGGATTCTGTCAGCATGTATAATTGGCATGGACCCTGGAAGGGTGTATCACATAATTCAAGAATATTCAAAGTTTTTCTGCTTTGTATATTATACTTTAATTTTGTCTTCAGTGTTGTTTTGTAATCTGTTTCATGTTTTTACAAGGAGTAAATTTTTTCCTTTGAAGTTATAAATAAAAATATTCCTATTTTTTCCGTTTTAAAATTTTCTGTATTTACCTTTATGTTATTTGGATATGGCTCCCCTGGTAGCTGAGTGGTTAGCATGCTGGGCTGCAGAGCAAGAGACTGGGGTCTGTGCCTCATATAAGAAATGGGTATTTATTTTTACTGTCTTTCTGCTGAGGTATTGCATTCCTCACAGATCTCTTTGGTGTATTAACTGACAGCTACTTTCAAACCTCTGCAGCAAGCTGCTTGAGGGTTGTTTTTTTTTCATACAATTTTACAACTTTGCATTTAACCAATGAAACATCCTAACAAAAGTGTTGCAGTTAAACATTCTTGAAGTTTACATTAATGATTATTATAATATTATAATGCACGTGGTACTCAAAAATTAGGCTTTTGGGGAAGGAAAGTTTTTCTTAATGGTAGAACTGTTTTTTTTTCCCCCAAATGATTTAGGGGACCTATGACATAAAAGGTTGAAAAACACTGCTTTAGATGGCCTTTTGGTTGTAGATGTGGCAGTATCAACAGATTACCTGAAACTTTTACAATTCTAACATTACTGTGAAAGGAACACAAACTGATAAAAGGAGGTTAAAATTCCTTATTTTTTTTTATTTTAATATTACTGCAAGCAGATTTAAGTAGTAAAGCCAGACATGGTGAATTAATTGAAAGTCTGAAAATGAGTGGTGATTACAAGAAAGTAAAGTCTTGTAAAATTTATATTTATTTGATGAATAAATAATTGGCATAAAACTCATACAATTGTTTCTTCCCCCTCCTCACACTCCCCTCATGGTAAAAATATTTTATCCCCCTCTTCTAGAGGAGGTCTGAAATTCTCTAAAGTGTTATATGAAACTTCCCACTTCTCAAGCTTTCATTTGGCATAAAATTTATTACAATCATTTTTTTCATCCCTGGGGCGGGGGTGGCTCAATCAGTAGCGTGCCAGGCTCATAATCTGCAGTTCCCATGTTCAAGTTCCAGCTGTGTCAGCATTGAGATTTATCTCTGTAAAACTCCCCACCCTGCCCATGGTTAGTAGTAGTACCAATGGGCTTGGAAAGGCTGCTGTCCATTGGACAGGACATTAAGTCATGGTCCCATGTGCATGAGACCATACCTTGTGCATGTTAAAGAACATGCTGGATGGCCTTGACTGGAGACTACCATCTGACTTCCAACAGCTGTTCCAGTGAGGCCCCTCCCTCAGCCTTCTCTGAGCCTTCGCGGTCCTTGTGACTTGGCCATTTAGAACATTATGTGCAAAAAAGCTACCGCTCAGAGGTAAAATAACCCAACCTGAGTTGTCTCCCTAAATTTCCAAACCCATGATAAGTCACTGGTACAGGGTTGAACTGATTTAATTTCTCACTGTGCCTGTATTGAGATTTCTCTGCTAATCTCTGTTCTCTTTGTGAGAAATAGGGATGACAATGGGCTTAGAATGACTGCCAGATGTGTGTAATGTGACATTAAGCACTGTATGCAGGAGAATTATACGTTTGCCTGACCTGGATTTAAAAAAAAATTAGGTCAAGTGACTTGATTGAACTGTGATGAACTTAGAGTTTTAGTATTTTTTCTCTGTGTTTTAGTATTTTTTTTTAAGTTTTATTGTAAAATGTATAATATGTACAGGGTTTATGCAAAATAACATCACAAAATTAAACAAAAATAACTCATGAAGTATTGAACATATATTTATTCTTGATTGCTGTTGCAAAGTTATAGAAGATGGAAAATTTTTTATGCAACTTTCATATGAACACCATTCTTGGTACGAACAGTCTGCAATTGATAATCAGTCTCAATCCATGCTCTTTGAAGCATATTTGATGTGATGGTGAAAGTGCTGTTACAAATTCCCAAAAGATGGGATTTTTTCAACAAGACTGACCTCACACTGATCTCATCTTTTGAGTAATACTCTGGATATAGAATTTCCTGGGCTTTGGATTGTTCTAGATGTCCCAATTCTTTGGCCCTGCAGTTTCCAGATTTAACTCTTCTTGATGTTTTTTTAGTACTGTGTGAAAGATAGCATGCACACTAAACCTGGTTAAAAAAAGGTAAATCAAATCCTTATCTTTCAAACCTGCACAATAGGGTCAAAAATGTTATTTCCACAGTCACAACAGGTATGCTTCAAACCTGGGAATATCCAATTATAATCCTGGTGTGAGTGTGTTCTTTAATATTTACAGGGTAGGGTTACAACTAGATCTGGTCCCTCCCTGTACACATTAAAGGACATATTAGATGGTCTTGATGGGAGGCTTCTTTCTCTTAACAACTGGTTAATGGATTCCCTTCAGCTACCCAGCTCTGAGTCCTTTTGATATGACTATTTAGCTCGTATTCAAAAAAGTGCCAATCAGAGGTAGTTAACAACCCAGCCCTTTCTCTTTGAAAATGTAAGTACAAAATTTGGAATAACAGTAGCAAAATAAATCTATCATAATATTAAAATTTGTGTTATGTTAATTTTTGATAATGCTATTCTTAAATTCAATTTTTAGCTGAAGTATTTTATTTATACAGGGTCCAAAAGGAGAAACAATAGGAGCCATTGTACAGCCCTTACCTGTAGCTCATTTGATTTTTCGAGCTCCTTCAGAAGCTGCTGGAAAATGCTGGATGGATGCATTAGAATTGGCCTTGAGGTGTTCTTCATTGCTAATGAGAACAATGAGTGGGAGAGAAGGAAGGCCCTCATTTCATCAGAGTTATTCTTCTGAAAACACATCTCAACAGCAGTATAACTTATGGAATGAAAGTGATCTTGAGAAGCATTTTAAAGATCATGGTAATTTTTTTATTATTAATTATAAGTAGAAGATCATATATATATATAAAATGACATCATTTTCACATTGTTAAACAGTGAAATATATTTCCAAAAGTGATTACAATAAATGATTTTATAATGTCATACTTTATATAATTCATTTGTGTATGTCATGAGTAAATATTGTTATGTTAAGCAGAAAGTTAACCCTTGGCCATTAGAACAAATTTTTATATCTGTGTTTTTAAACTGTTTGCCCATATGAATGCTGGCATTCACTATCATTCTGTGGCTTTGTATTAATCAGCTTTTGTCTTGGTTTGAATTTTGATTAGTGGAACAGTTAATTGGCCTACATTATTTACCAGTGATAGTTATGCTTTTGGAAGAAGAGTTTACTGCATGAGAAAGATTTTTAATGTTTGTTGCAAAAACTTATTTTTACTGGAGCTTTTGTTGTCAATGATGGCAAAGGAAGATTAGCCAAAATTTGTTGGCCAGCTTCTTTTAATTTAACTGATTTTCATCTTATATTGCTCTTAATAAGCATGTATATGCCTTCCATGTAAAATAAGTCAATAAAATAACCTAGTCTTATATTCTTAAGCCTTTTTGTAATGAATTGCTTGCATAATTTTATTTTTTGATGAGGTTAAAAAAATTTTCCTTGTAATCACTTATTTTGTTTTCATTTTTTTTTTATCATTATGATGATAAAGCCTACTTCATTTGAATTGGAATGCATATATAAAAAGATTAACAGCAATCGTAATGTTTTTGAAGGGTTACACATTTTGATTATGTTTGGGCTGTTTTCAGTTGTGTTTGTATGTAAATACTATTTTAACAGTATGTTGCTTTTGGAACTGTGCAAGGTTCTGGATACTGTTAGATTTTTATAAAAATTTAAACTATTATTCTTCATATTCTGAAACTTCCTTACCATTTCATTTATGTTTGGCAAGTTAAGTATCAAGTTAGTGATTTCAAAGAAATAATTTAAATGTTTATCAGATACAGTAATGTGAAAATAAATATAGGTTAAATTTGCTAAATATCCAAAATTTTGAATAAGTAGAAGCAAATTTTACGAGCCTTAGTAATACAAATTTTAGCTAAGGTACTACTCTGCAGTAGCATTTCCTTGTGCTTTTGTTATGTTGCAATATCAAGACAAAGCTTTTAGATTTCTTTATAAAAAAGCATTTGGATTCTCTAAAGGAAAAAGTTAAAGGTAAATACTATTATTGTAACTTTTGTAATAAGCTACAATGAAAGTTTTTTTTTTAAGTTATAAGTGTATGTAGTAAATGCTAAAATTTATTAATACACCAAACCCTGAAATTTTTTATGAACTGTGTACTTTACAGTGCACTAAAAACTAAACATTCTTGTGACAGATCCTTAATGTAGAATTCTCTGCAAGGTAAAATTGCACTTCTTGCTCCTTTTAAATTTAGAATCAATAGAGCCTGTAATGTATGTTTCATTTATTTTTCTTAAATGTATTTGAAATATATAAAATTGAACTTACTGAATTATCATATTTAGCCAGTTTTTGCTGTCTTTTTAAAAGAATTATTCAAAGCTGCTTTACTCAATATTATCAGATTTAATTACTTAAAACTTTGTTGCTGTTTATTTCACTTCTATAAAACTTGTCAATCATGTAATACCACAACCATACTCATCAACCCATAGAGATATGCAAGCAGTGATGAGTTGTGTTATTTGGTCTTACTGTTTAAGTACAGATTAAGAAATTGTTTTACTAGACTAGAAAAGAGTAATAATACTTAATGTGCATAATAGCACTTTATTCATTGTTCAGTCACCTTTTTCCACTCCATCTTAAAATATTGGTCAGATGATCTGCCAAACCTGAGTTGGTAAATATAAAGAAGCTTAGTTTTTTGCTAAAAATCCATTTACATCACAGTAAATTACATAGTTGTACTTCAGTTTGCATCGTTAATGTGTCCTGTAAAAATGTGACACCGAAATATAAACTGAGACAAATTTTTCCATAAGGAATAGTAGAAAAGATGATTTGTATATATATGGATTTGAAAAATAACATTGAAATCATTTTCTTCCATCTTTGAAACTAATGGGAATATGAGACAAGTTTGTGTATTACAGTTTTATACTTTCTCTCTGAGGCTTTACATTGGGAACAAAACTTTTTGTGTGTATATGTTTAACACTAGATTGTCACAAATACATTTTTTCAGAAACACTTTTCATTGTGAATATATTTAATCCCATTGAGAATAAGTATCAAATGCTTTCGTAATGTAGTTGAGGGTGTAGCAGAAAAGCAGTTGAATGCATGAAATAGTAAGCTGGAAAAATTTGTTTTGCCCTGAGACTCACAGAAAAACTAATTTTTTTTTAGCTTATTATTTCATGTGCCCCATGTCTACAGAACATCTCCTGTGATACTTTACTGCAGTTGAATGCATTTGTCATTAATAAACAAAAAGCACTTAAAGATTTTTTAAAAGTTTATGTTTTAGGAGTATTCTAAAATTATTCATAAATTTTTTATTTGTTTCTATTTATATGCTTAAAGACCTTATATGCACTCAGACAAAAACAGCCTCAAGTTATGTCAATGGAGAGTCAAATTCAAAACTCTTTTGTAAAGGTATTTCATATTGTAAAAATAATAATGGGTTGGTTGTTTTACATCTAAGTAGCACTTTTGTGTACACAGTGTTCTAAAAGCAAGGTCACAAAAACTTCAAGGATTCAGAGCTGGGATGTATATATATATATCCCAGCTGATAATAGCTATCTGATGGACGATCCAAGTTTATTAGTATCACCTTTCTCACTGAGAACAGAATCAGAATTAGTAGAGAAAATTCTCTATCAGGCTCAGCAATACTTGAACCTCATAACATCAGATTATGCACATAATTTTGAAAAAGTATTTATATATTTTAGAAAATTATTGCTGTTCTAAATAACAACTCAGATTAATTATATGGATATAATAAAATATGAATTTTTGAATATGATGATACTGAAAAACTTCTTTAAAAATTATTAATAATCGTTATTTTGGTAGTTACAGATTTTGTTTTTGAATTTATGTCTTCGTTATTTTGAATATAGAATGGAAAATGATATCACATTACAGATTTTGTATTAAATTGTTGCCTTTTTCATAATGTTTTACCATATTGTACAAACCCACATGCGAGTTATTTGAACTGTTGTGGTTATTTTCAATGTTCCTATTGTTAAATACATAATTTTCGAAAATATATTGTGCAAAATTCTTTATATGAAAAAAAAAATTATTTTGAGTACAGTGCTGCTGTTAAAATAATGTTGTGGATTTTACAATTCTAAGTACTATTAAAATAAATTAAAATTCTGTGTCATTGAGCAATAAAATTTTTAAGCTTATCCTTCAAACTAGAATAACTGCAACTAGAGCCATAGTTTGAAGGATAAACTTAAAGCTTTTGTTTCTCAACAACAGAAATTTTTAATTAATTCCTGAGCAAGGTCTTTTTTTTTTAATTGTGTATCTAAGTACTAAATGTATATTGTTGACAATCAAGATTTTATTACATACAATTGAGACATTTAATTTCAATCTGATTTTTTTTTCTCAAAACTTTTTCTCAAACAAAAAAACTTTTTTCTCAAAACAAATTTAAGAAGCTACAGAGCTTTACTCTCAATTTACATAACTTGGGGCTGTTTGTATTTCAAATCTTTGAATGTATATTTATACAGTGTTTCAAAACTCTTTTGACATGTTTCACAGTTGAACTCACCAAAACAAGAAAAAAATTTAACCTTTGTCCTATTTTGCATAGTTTCCATGTGTGGGCACTCTACACACAAGCACATGACCAATGAATTTGCATTGGCCAAACAGTGAGAGTGTGGTTCAGTACAGTAGAGCTATAGAGTTGTTTGTACAAGCATGCTGTCTGTCTGTGTTTGCAATTTGAGTGTAAGAAATCTAACATTGTGAAATGGGCAAGTATACTTTCAAAGAAATACGACATATACATATAGTATACAGTGCAGTGATTTGCTCAGTGGTCCAGAAATGATATCTTTGTGCGTTACGTAAGGCTTATAAGAGTTGTTCTTGTCTCTGGTTTCATCTTTGTAGGTGATAATGCTTATCCCCCATAGAACTCATATAGTCAGGAGTTCTCTTTAAAGGGGAGATATTCATTGGATTGAATGACCAGCCAGATCTTCAGACCAGAATCAAATTGACCCTTTGTGAAATGCCATGTGAAATGACATCTCACTTTCAGAACTCTCCAAGAGCTCTGCCGAGCAGAGCCAAGCAGAGCCTTCCAAGAGCTCTGTCAAGCTCTTGGAAGGAAGCTTCCAGCAGAGCCTTCCAAGAGCTCTGTCAAGCTCTTGGAAGGCTCTGCTGGAAGCAGGAAGGCTCTCTGCTGGCTTGCTGAGGAGTGGGCTTTATTGACACAAAACTTCAACAATATGAGAACATGTTGTGTAAGTTGTATGGTTTTTCAAAATTATTAACATAGCCTTATTGTTAATATTTCCTGTCCTTTAATTCTATCACTTCCATTATGGGAACTCGTGCTATCGTATGCAGCACTCATACATATTAAATGATTGCATCATTGTCCCACTTGCTGTTACTCAGTCATATCACAAGACCTTTCCACATGACATTTAATTGTATTTACTGAAAACCTTTTTTTAAGTTATGTATGGGTTTTGTTCATTATCTTTTTAAATTTGATATGTATTGCATAATAATTATATTTATCTGTGTTGGATTGCAAATAACTTTGAGGAACAAAGTGAAACATATATTTACTGGCATAAAAAGTTTTTTGTTTTAAATTAATGTGCATATATTCCAATAATAGTTTATGTACCTTATATTTTTTTTCTGTATTAACAATGGGATATGCATACAGTAGCTTCCTACATATAATAACTTAAAGGTGCTATTAGAAATGTATATAGATCTGTGACTGGAGATAACTCTTTTCAGGTTGATAACATTTTTATTGTTAATGAATAACAGTTGTTAGACAATAAGTTGGAAAAAGCTCATTTAGTTTTTGTTTAATTTTAACTATACATTTTTAATTATATTATTGAAATTATCAATTTTTATTTTTTACTTTTTATTTGCAACACACACATATTATTGTTATTGGTGCCAGTTAAATTTTAATGAAAACGTTGTGCATTAACAAAGTTCCTTACTAAACAAATACAATCTAAGCAAAAGAATCACCATAAGTCTAAGGGGCTTTTTTTTAATCAACTGGCACTAATAATAATTTTCACTGTTTCCTGAACATTTAGGAAAGTTTTACAAGATTTATTTCATCATTAACTGTAAGATTTTTGCACAGAATATGCTATGATCCTTACTTAACAATCAACTGAAATTAATTCCAAAGAGCCTGCCAAGTTTTAATTTTGCCTGCCAAGTCAGGCAAATTTAATTCTGAATTAGGGGACTGATAGTATGAAATATGATCATTAACTTAAGCAGTCACAGAATGCTAATTCTAACCAGGTACAAAAAAATTACATAATTAGTTAGATCTCTATTGTTTTATTGCCTTAGAATTTGTAATAAATATGTATGTAATATATTTACATATAATATCACATTTTTTGAACAAATAGGAATTTTAGAATAAACTGTGTTAATAGTAGGTTTAAAATTAATCATAAAAATGCCTGTATTATATTGCAAAGAATTCAGACAAAAGTTTTAAATATATTCTGACTACTAGACATAATAAACAATCATTCACATGTGCAACATAATGTCAAATTAAATTCAAATACTAAAACTCAGTTATAAATTCATATTTTTATGCAGGTAGTTTTCTATAAAGAAAACTATTGTTAATATTTTAAAGTGCCAAACAAATATATTTGCCTGTGTTATTTAAATATGATAGTGCATTCTAAAGTTTCTAGTATTTTAGTTATACATGTTATGACAAGTATTTTGCTGTTTAAATTGTCTTTTAATATACATAGCTGCATGCATACATATAACTTATTATACTTACCTTTCAAATACACTGAAAGCATGCAAAGATCAGTGTGGCAGTTGCATTAGTTACAAATATTGAAGGCATGTCAAGACACACATATTGAATGCTTCTGTTAATAAAATAACTGAAAATGCCTGATTGTGTGCATGGATATATATATATATACTGTGTTAATTACTAATGAAACATATTCCTAAATTATTTACAAGAATGATAATCTTGTTCTTGTAGATTCAAAACTTAGATTATTCTGCAACCTGAATTAGATACTCTTAATCTTTGCATGCTGCCAGAACGGAAATTTTGGTTTTCCCATCTCTTTCACCTCTCTCCCAGTAGTTCCACTTTATCCTTGAGTCCTTTACATAAAACTGGTGAAGGTATATCCTCTTCCCCTGGATCATCAAATTCTGACCTGGCTCTGAATTGTGTTTGCCCCAGCCCCTGTCCATACCATTCCACTGACAGAGATCATGCATCATTAAGCATGCTGAAAAAGTCTTTTTTTGGCTTCTTTCCTGAACTAAATACTAAACCCACTGTAACAGTATCATCGGTAGATACATTAGGTATTAGCTCGTCTACATCTTCACTTGAATTCAAAGAACAGGAAATACAAAATATTTATTCCTCAGGCAGAAAAGTCACAAAATTGAATGTATTCAATATACCGCGTAAACCTATTAGTGCTCCACCATCACCCAATCACATTACTCCACAATCTAGAAGTTATCTCACCATGAAACGCAGCTCTTGTCCTGAAGATTGTTCCACTTCAACTTTAACTCCTGGCTCCCTTAGTCCTGCCCTAACCCCTCCCTCCATTCCCTCAGACTTAGAGGATGACACCCATACGGATGACAATCGGGAAGGGGACCATGATGGCATCCAAAGCATCCATTCTACAGACTCTGAGTCTGAGCCGCAACCTGTGGAGGAGATAGAAGAGGAACCTTTAGAAACACCATATATGGAAAATGGAGTTGAGGAATTTGGAATTGTAAGTATAATTTTATGTAATTTGACATGATGTAAATTAAGCTTAGGAATAGAATTTTACATATAAATTGAATGATTGTAGTATTATATAAATTGTAGCTTATTTTAGCACTATATAGTAATAAAAACAAAATAACTTGTTTTAGCTTTTCTTTAATCCATATTATCTGTAAACAGTGATTTATTGTTAATCACTTTTTACAAAAAGAAAAAGATTACTGAAAGTAATAAAAGTATACCTGAATCAATATACCAGAAATGAAATGTATCACTGCTGTCATATTGTTGTTCTCTGCTATATTTTTTTTTCTTTATGCAGTAGTCAGCATTGTCAATTTAGTTAACCAGGTTTAGTCCAGTTTTTTTAAACCAGGTTTAGTCCTTTTTCATGCTCTTTAGTTTCAAATTTTATCATTTTGCTTCTAGTTTTAAAAACAAGTTTTTATCATTTTGAAATTGGCCTTTTTTGGCTTATTTTACTCATTTTTATGTGGAAATCTATTCGTAATGGTAAGCTGTGCATAAAAGGTTTGATATCTCTTCATCTGTTACAAAGTTTGCTATTTACTCTTTTCTAGAATTCTGAGAAACTAAATTATAGCAACATGTTTTAAAAAGAGGAAAGTAAACAACTGTAACTATACTTTTGTGTTTTTTGCAGTATATATGATTGGCAACATGTGTAGTATTGCATGGTTAACAATTCTGAAACTGGAATATCTTTAAAATTTGGTTTCATTTTCTGGCAATTCAAGACACATCAATGATGGAAAAATACGAGTTCAAAAATATGCATTCCCCCACCACCAACAAAGTTCACAGATTTTTACTTTTAAGTTGGAAAGTATGCATTGTTTCCTCTCCCCAATTATAATATTTTTTCTATGATCGTGTTTCTAGGAAAGTGTTTGGGTGCTCTAAAAGTAGCTTAGATAGCATCTTTAACTGCATAATAATCAGAATGCTTGCTTGCAATGCATGAAAATATTTTTATGTTTTGTTTATAGCACCATTTATTACGTTGCAGTCAGAATCAGTTCAATATATGTACATAGTGCCATTTTAAGTTTTATGGTGGTTTTTTTTTTGTCTACTGGTGGCTGAGAAGTTAACATCGCTGTGGATCAAAAGAGCCTGTGTTCAAGTCCTGGATAAGGCATGGATGTTTTTCTTCTTGTGTTTTCTTTCTGCTGAGGTCTCACCTTCCTCATAAATCATATTTATGGCTTATTATGCTTGTATGCTCCTATCAGACCTCTATGGCAAGAAGCTACTTGAAGGATAATAAGACAGAGCAGCAAACATACAAAGCTTAAATTTTTAATTTTTAAGAAATTTAATATCTAGTTTAAATTTGTATATGTATGTGCTCAGAACAATATGTTTAAAAGCTGACCATCTAACCCATGGTTCAATGCAAAAGAACTTGTTGCTCATTAAACAAATAATCAATATACTGAATCTGACTCATTTCTTCGAGAACATTTTTAGGTGTGTAACTAAACAATTCTAAACAATTTTATCAATTCATAGTATGTATTAAAATGTATTTCTGTTTTTTAATCAAGATATTTTCTTGATTCCTTAAAAATGTAGTTTTCTTTTCCAATTCATTATTCATTAACAATGTATGTTTTCATTTTTAAGTAAAGAATTTTTCTTGTAGCTCTTTAAAAATATGGTTTCTTCCTAGTGGTTCTTGACTAAGTTCCTAAAGTTAATATATATATAATAGAGAGTTTGTATGTGTGTCTGTCTGTCTGTTCAGCACATCCTTCTAGATGGTCAGAACTGGGACCACCAAACTTCATCTGCAGCATCATATCACCATAACTTAGTGAACTATAAGGACATATATATCCCACAGAAAATTAGGCCCACCCCCAAAAGTTGGCAGTGAAACATCTGTCCATCAATAATGTGGCAGATTGAAAACGTACTACTCCATTCATAAAATTGGTGATGGTAGCAGCCCCAGAAATTTTGGGTGCTTGTGGTGGGTTGAAGCCTGATCCACTACAGCTAGGAACTGGATCTCTAAACCCTGCATAACCAGAGCTAAATAGGACCACCATGCGAAATTTGGAACTGATCAGACCAGTATTCGCAGAATTATGGGGAGCCAAAAGCTTGTGCCACTGGATGCACCCCCTAACGTCAACAAGTGTTCGTGCACACATTACAAATATGCCTACTACTCTGATTAATTATATCAAGTCCCAAGTGATATCATGAAATTTTGCTAGTAAATAATATTTACCTCTTTAATATATTATAAAATATAATCAATGGTGACTTTTTGATTTTACTAAAAAGAGAAAGAAAGATTGCTGGCCTCCAGTATTTTTTTTAAATAAATAAAAATAATATTAATTTAAATGACTGTGTCTACTTTTGCTTCCCACTCTACAACTCATAAAGTGGGAAGTAACATATTCTGTAGGCCACTTCATCAGATGTGATTGAGTCACAGGCTGTGCTTTTATTTTTCTGAACATTGGAAGGCTTATTTTATACTAAAAAAATAGTGTTAAATTGGTTATTACTATATAATATGATTAGTACCCCAGGCGTAAATTTTAAAATATATGTTTAGTTAAACTTTCATTGGCAGATATGCACATAACCAACATTGAGTTGTCATTTTTATATGTGCGTTATAATGAATGCATTTCCAACTGCATAAAGACAGTTTGAGGCAACATCAGCCTTAAGATAGATTTGATCCTATCTTAAGGTAGGTTTCACACAATAACAAAACAGATTGGAGATAAACAGTCTTTAAATTCGAAACTGCTATTTAATCAGTTATTGATATATAGTCAACCAGCAATTAAGTACTAAAATCAAGTAACATATTTACCATGAAGTAAGTTTTTTAGTACTTAGTAAGTATATAATATCAATACAAAAATTTAGGATTTAAACTGATGAATTATGATTTTATTTCTTTGTACAATTTTAAGTAATGACCTACAGCCAAGATTTTTGCACATTCCATTAGATTTTTGCAGGCTAATATTTGTAAAACCTCCTTTCCTCAGACCCTTCCATCCCATGTATGTGATTGGCAGCCTATGAAAAGCATTCTGAAATGTAAAATATATCTGCAGATCATTGCATATATATGCTGCTCAGAGGTAAAACAACCCAACCCATTTCATATATATGAAGAAAAATTGAAGCAGAATTCATCAGTTTAAATCATAAAATTTCATAGATTTGATTTACATGTGTATGTTACTAAATGAATGTTTAGTTATTTCTTACCTTTTTTCAAATGTTTGGAGCATTACAAGTTTTGTTTCATTGCTGCATGAATTATAACTACATTTCTGTTTTAAGAAAAGACATTATTTAATATGGGTGTTTGTTTTACACTTCAGTTTTAGAAAGAAAATTACTCACATGCATGTATTGCCTATATGAACTAATATCTTAAGCTTAAGTACTTGATTGAAATAATATAGTATATATGTTGTGTATCTTTTAAGTAATGTGTCTTTATTTGAAATATTTACAAGATATATTCAATTGTAATTTTTTTTACATTCTTTTAATCTGATGCACATTGGCTAATACATAGTTCTTACAGTAATAACACCTTTGGTTTTTTTAATATTAATCTACAAGATGCAGAAAATATTAATTACTAATATGAATTAACCAACATGTCAACATTTATTACTGAAAATTCTATATGATCATAGTATCAACTTAAAGAAGTAATATTAAAATAAAATGTTGTGCCTTATAACCAAGCATAAACTGCAAAGAGAGATGTTCACATTTTCCTGATATGGTAATGGAACTAACCAGGCATAACACCAAATAATAGTCATGGTTGCTTTTCACAGAAAGTTCATTAATGCTATACAAAAAATATATTGCTGTTTCTTTAAAAAAAAAAATTATACTGAACAAAAATAGTGATGCTTGCTGTTCCACCAGGATGAACAGTTTAAGCCTTTAGAAGTCTAGAAATTGGTCTTCATGTTATATCTATGATTAGGGGATGTTTCATATTGTGTGCCCCTAAATTTCATAATTAACTTTTTTTTTAGTAAACCAAAAAAATTTTTTCTCTATAGTATCATGGCATGCGAAGATAAAAAGTTAAGAAAAGTTTTTTGATCTCCTCATGCAAAAATTTAAACAATAAAAGTCATACTTTGAGTCTTTAAGAGAGAGAGAGGGTAATATTAAATAGTCTTTAAGATAAGGGTAATCTGAAAAGACCTATGTCACTTCATTTTCCCTAGCATATGTTATTTATATAGGCAAGGAATTAAATTATCAGGAATACCAGGCAAGATTATTTAGGTTAAATTGCTTTAATGAAACATTTCTTATAGCTAAATTTAAGGCAGATTAAGAAAAATCTATATTGCATGCTGCTGTATTTAGATGATCCTAATAAAATGATAAGAACAATTTTTGTGACTAATAACTAAGGTTATTTCGAGTTTCCTTTGGAAAGTTTTGATTGTTTTGCTCCTGAGTGACACTTTTTTGCACATGGTGAACTAAATGTCATAAGGTCTCAGAGAAAGTTGAGGAATGGGATCCACTTCTCCAACCTGGACAGCTGTTAGGAGACAGATGGGAGCCTCCCATCAAGATCATTCATCATGTTTTCCAATGTGCACAGGGTATAGCTTTTCTGTTCTAGAGCCATATAATGTTCTCCATCCAGTCAACTCACCTTTCGAAGCCCATTAGTGTTCACTGAGAACATAACAGGGATTAACAAAAAAATTCTCAATTCATGCACCATTGAGACTTGAACTGAGAATATATGGTTATAAGTTAGGTGTGCTACTGACTGAACCAATCCACTCTCCCTTAGGAGAAAAGATACTACTTTTATACTTTGTGACTTCAGTGCTAAAATTTGCACTGGAATATATGATATATTTTTTGACTTTGAAGATTGCTGTGATGATGGGAATAATTTTCTTATAAGTAAGTAAACATATTTATTTGGAATAGCAAAAGCTTATTTTAAATTGAAGAATATTTATGAAGATAATAGTTTCATTAAATGGGTTATATAAGAATATAATTGATTACATGCTAATTCATAGTAAATTGGCTGGTTCTTTTAGGAACACATGTTGTTTCTGATCATCGTCCTATTAAAAATTTTTAATTGAAGTTAGAAATCTGCAAAGTTTCAAAATATTGCATTTAATACTGAGGTATTGTGGGAACCAGCAATACTCGAAGCTTATCATAAGTTACCTAGAAATCGATAGACATCATTGCTTACCATATTACTAATAACAAAGAAGAATCTGGCCATTTTAAACAGAATTTTAATCGTTATTTGAATGAACAATGCTGTTCTAGACAATTACTTGAGTAATAAAATACCAACTTATTTCTAATAAAAGAGAGTACAGGAAAATGCTTAACAACAGAAAGCAATATAGAAAGCTTAATAAATTCTTAATGGAGCAGCTGAAGGCCAGTAGAACATTTTGCTTTGGTGGCTTAGTTGATAAAATAGTAAAATCTATTACAAAGTACAACAATAAAAAATTGTATTAGACAATCAATTTTTTTTACATGGAAAGAAGCAGAATGTTATGTAGTGTTTTAAAGAACAAAGATTACAGAATAATCAAATATGAGGGGTGTTTTTTTTGTTTTTTTTTCCGTGATAATATGTATAACATTGTAGAGATATTCTGAATAATGTTTTTAGTTCTACTGCATTTTTTTTTCAACAAAAAATGCATTTTTGGATATAGTTATATAGCCAAGATTTCTGGAAATGGAATTAGTCAATTTAAATTCTTTAATAACAATTTCTTAAAAATACAATTTTTTTCAAGGAAACCACCCACAAACTATACAACTGCTTTATTTTAACTTTCACATTATATCAAAGTTATTCTGTCTACTATACAGAGATAATATTAATAAAATCCATGTTTTTCGTGTATGAGCATTTCAGTTTTTAGCAGAAATAAAAAAATATTTATAACAGAGCTCAACAAATTTGGTCCTCATCTAGGACCACCTCTATAATTTAGGTGCTAGGAAAGTATTCCTAAATTGAAAATAGCAGATTTTTATTATTAGGTTGTAAACAATTTTCCAGGATTCTGGTAATTTTTCTCTTTGAAAAAAAAAAAACCTCTTCAATATATTTGGGGATATATTATGTGCATGTAGCTAAGTAATATGATAATATTGAAGCCCAAAATCATGCATGATTGAACAAGAAAAAACATTTCAGTTTACATAAAATGCTTTAATAATATAAAGTAAAAAAATTTTTACAATGGAGTCCATGTGTGTGTTCCTAAATGTGTGCTAAAATTTGTACCCTAGTCACAGATGTTGAAAGTATCAGTTAGGAAATTAAGATTTTTTTTATATAGTGCTTAATTTGGTAGACCATATTGACTATAAAATAAAAAATATTTCAGAATATTCAATAACTTGTCACTGAGAGAGAAAACCTTACAAGACTTTTGATACAATATGATTAAAATACACTGCTCATAAAAAGTTAAGCAGAGATCATGAAAATGGGAATAACAAAATAATCATTCGAAATTAATATAAGATTTTTAATGTATCTAGGTAATTTAATGTGTAGTTTCGAAAAATAAACATGTAACTTCTGTATATCATTACTGTTTGGCATATAATAGCCTGGGGCGGGGGTGGCTCAGTCGGTAGCGTGCCAGGCTCGTAATCTGTAGTTCCCAGGTTCGAGTCCCAGCTGGGTCAGCGTTGAGATTTATCTCCGCAAAATTCCCCACCCTGCCCATGGTCAGTAGGGGACACCGATGGGCTTGGAAAGGCCGCCGTCCGTCGGATGGGACGTTAAGCCGTGGCCCCGTGTGCAGGAGAGACATACCCTGTGCACGTTAAAGAACACGCTGGATGGCCTTGACGGGAGGCTACCATCTGTCTCCCAACAGCTGTTCCAGTGGGTCCCCTCCCCCAACCTTCTCTGAGCCTTCGGGGTCCTTGTGGCCTGGCCATTTAGCCCATGGTGTGCAAAAAAGTGCCGCTCAGATGTAAAACAACCCAACCCATATAATAGCCCAATTGCTCAAGTGCCATTAAGCCCAAACAACCAATTCTTATAACATCATCAAATATGTAAAACATATACCATGTGAAATGAATACTGTTGTACCCCCTTGATCATTTCAAATCAAACTGCTACATTTTCAGTCTGGAATAGCTGATTACTTCATGGTGCCTCAAAGAAAAGGTTTAGACAACTCAAAATAATGGAGAGCCATTGGAAGGTTGGAGGCAGGTCAAACAGTCACAGAGGTGGCCATTCTTTGGTGTCTGCCATTCTGTTATCTTATTGATTTGAGAAATTAATAATGGTAGCAATCTGAAACAACCCAAACAGTTAGAAGACCTGTTTAAGGACATCCCTAGGATGATAAACCCTCAAAATGATTGCTACACTGGACTGCTATCCTGATGGAATAGGAGGGTAACAGCATCATCTCTGTGTTCAGACTTCATTGCAGCCACAAGAAGATAGGTAAATGTCTCAACTGTGACCAGAAAGTTTCACAAGGCTGAACTCTATGCCTATCAATCAATTGTATGCATCCCTTTAAGTTGCAGGGATTAGTGTAGATTTTCTCTACAAATGGACATCAGATATATATTGATCTAGAGAAAGGTGGGAACCTGCAACCAGCCCCATAACATCATTGATAGAAGTCATTTGGTAGTGGAGGTCTGACTGTGTATATGTCATTGGATGACTGTACCAACTTCTTTGTGTTTGATGGAGGTTCTGTGAATACTCTGAGATATTGGGATAAGATCTTCAATTCCTGTGTCAAGATTTATCAATGCAGTAGGTGACGATTTTCTCAAGGTTCAAGGTATTGTAAGGACATGGTGAAATTAGCCTCCAATGAGGGGCTCCCTACACCAGATGATTTTCTCCTAATGTACAATAATATCTGTTGTCTTGTGGCCGCCAGGCTCGTAATCTGTAGTTCCCAGGTTCGAGTCCCAGCTGGGTCAGCGTTGAGATTTATCTCCGCAAAATTCCCCGCCCTGCCCACGGTCAGTAGGGGACACCGATGGGCTTGGAAAGGCCGCCGTCCGTCGGATGGGACGTTAAGCCGTGGCCCCGTGTGCGGGAGAGACATACCCTGTGCACGTTAAAGAACACGCTGGATGGCCTCGACGGGAGGCTACCATCTGTCTCCCAACAGCTGTTCCAATGGGTCCCCTCCCCCAACCTTCTCTGAGCCTTCGGGGTCCTTGTGACCTGGCCATTTAGCCCATGGTGTGCAAAAAAGTGCCGCTCAGAGGTAAAACAACCCAAACAACCCAAAGTCTTGTGGCCAAGTGGTTAGCACACTTGGCTACTGTTGTTTTTCTGCTGAGGTCTGCCATCCTCACAGACCTTCCATTATGGCATATAAACTGAAAGGCTCCAGACCTCTGTGGCAAGCAGCTGCTTGAGGGGTATTTATTTTTTTATTATTATTTACAATAATACTATCCATACAGCAAGACTAACCAACCAATATCTTGAGGAAGAAGGTTTCCAATGAATGGAGTGGTATGCATTTCTCAAAATCTCAACCTGATGGAACATATATGTGAATTCCTGGGGAGATATATTACTGCCCTTCAACTCCTTCCCCAAACTCTCCATGATCTCAAAACTGCTCTTATTGCTCAGTGAACTTTTATTGTCTTCCCATTCTACAGATTATTTTTTGAGACCATCAGTCGACATTGTCAGGCCTTGCATTAGTGTTAGAGCGGCTGCATCTCTTATTGACTATACATTTTTTATTTAAAAACCATCACCCCTTTTTCATGTACTTTATTCGTTTTTCCTAGGTTATATGTAAATCATTTTGGCCCAAATTTCCATGACTTATCACAACATTATATTTGTATCTTCCTCTCAGATTTAATTAAATTTGCCAAAATATATGTGGTTAGCACCATAGACTACTGATCTAAGGGACCTAGGTTCAAACCCCAGGTAAGGTAAGGTAAGTCATGGATGTTGTGTTGTTTTTCTGCTGAGGTCCCACCATCCTCACAAACCTTATAGTATGGAGTATAAACTGATAGGCTGTGTGCCAAGTGGTTAACACTCTAGGCAACTGATATAAGGGACATGGATTCGAATCCCAGGTAAGGCATGGATGTTGTGTTGTTTTTCTGCTGAGATACTGCCATCCTCTATGGCAAGCAGCTGCTTGAGGGGTTATATGCGTTGGTTTCCATAAATTAAGAGAAACTCAGAAAAATTATGATAAACCAAAAACTATATGAATAATTGTAATGAAATTTGATGAAACATTAATTAAATGCTAGTTTCAGAATGGCATAAAATATTTTACACTAGAAGCATTTTTTGTCAAAAAATAACACAGGAACTTGTCCAAAAATGAGGTGTCAGAATACAATGGGCAAAGTTCTTTAATAAGGAGTATGGTCACCCCTTACAGCAATACAGGCACGACAGTGATGTTCCTTGCTGTTTATGATGTCAATCAGCTCAGTAGGGCAAAATGACCATTGTTCCCTTAAAGCAGTAATAAGCTCCCCCTTTGTTTCAGGTGACAGGTTGAGGGCAGCAACACACATGCTCAATTGGATTTAGATCGGGAGATCGAGCTGACCACACCATGTGCATAATGGTCTCCTCTTGAAGGTATTGTTTCACTAGTCAAGCTCTGTGTGAATGAACATTATCGTCTTGTAAGATGAATGTTTCACCTATTGCACCAGATAAGAATGTACACAAAGGTCCAGGATGTCATCTCTATACCTTTGAGCATTGAGGTTCCCACTTGTCAACACATAGAGATCTGTGTGTATATGCATGTGTGTTTGTGTGTCACCCCAAACACACATGCTACCTCCACCATAACTGTTTGACGGATGTTACTGGGATTATAACAGGTACCTCATTCTCTTCATATCAAACAATGTCCGGAATCACTCTGCAAGCAATATCTGGACTCATCTGTGAGGAGTACGGACCTCCATTTCTCTTCTGTCCAGTTAACATGCATGTGTGCCCAATTCAACCACTCTCTCCTGTGACCTGATGGGTATACAAATTACTGGCCTTCTAGCATGCAGACCTCCCTCATGAAATGCACAATAGAAGCTGATACAACCCTCCCAGTGGCTGCTGCAAGAGAGGATTATAGCTTAGAGGGAGTAGACATCCTGTTCCTTCGTGCTGTTAATCACAGATATCAGTCTTGTACAGCGGCCATAACTCTAGCCCTTCCTCGGCTAAACCTCCGAGATGTGGAATTCGTGCTAAGAAATTAATTCCAGTCTATGGACCACAGAAGGACTCATGGACAGCCATTGTTCTACATCTGACTGATTTGGCCTGCTTCGAGCTGGCCAGTAGCTCTCCACTGCAGTTCATTTGGCAAATGATGTCACAAGGTCATTTATACAAAATGGCTATTTCGAATTTCTTTATTCACATTTACAACACAAAATAACGATCCACTCCAAAACACTTGTTTTTATGCCGCTATCCGATTATGCAAATTGACGCAACCTAGACTAATTTGCATATGACATGCTGACACGGCATTACTTTACTGGTCACATGAACATTTAATGAGGATTGCAGAATTTTTTGTCGAATATTGTGATTTTTCTCATTTTTCCTTAATTTATGGAAACTAGTGTGTGAGTGTTTGTGTATATATATATTTTAAATATAGGCAAGTTATTGATCCTTGTTTAACTTTTAATTAAGCAGTATAGTTAAATGAACAATCTAACTATACTGCTTACTTGAACAATCTGAGCTGAAAAATTCTATAAAGCAATTAATTTTTTTCTAGGCTGGTGATGCTGGACAAACAGAAGAAGTTGCAGATGAAAATAAGAGCCTTATCTGGAGTTTAGTAAAGCAGGTGAGGTGTAGTTAGTACAGTACCAATTATTGTTTAAAAGAGAAACAGAATTTAAACATTTTTTAACATAGTTATTTAGAAGCTGAAAAACTAGGGGAAAAATCAGGGTGGTGGGTTAGAACTTGTCATACTTAGATTTTTTTTTATCACAAGCCAGCTCAGTATGAATCAATGTAATGAAGTATAACACTGTGGATAACTCCTGGTACATGAATACAAGTATTATTTTATGATGCCAAATGGCTCTTGGTAAAGGAATGCAAATGATTAAGATTTTTATTTTTCAGAAATTAGAAATTTTTGTTTGAACTGTATAAAACTATACCATTGATTTCTTTGTTCTAGTGGAATTTTTTCTTTAACTGCACTATTCCCTTTAATCTGTTTCTATTGAGTTTCAGTTTCCAATTAAGTATTCAAAAATTTGTGTCTTATTTCAATTCCATTTGTCAGTCAGTTATTTTGCCTATCTTATTTTTTCACTCGTACTAGTAAATTTCACTATTCTGTAAGTTTAAAATACTATTTTTTCTTTTACATACCATCGCATAATGATTGATTTCTAAAAACATTTATACATATGCAGTCTGTAAATGAGTAACTTGGCTTCAACTGGAAAGAGAACTATACAGCATTTTCCTGAAATGTGATTCTTTCCCCAGCCATTTGTGGGAAGTGTCCGGAATGTTTTCCTCCATGATTCTCCTCTTTCCTTTAGTACTATTCATTACTCAAAGAGGGGAGTGCTCAACCTTATTTACTAAATTGGATGAAAAGAGGGTATTTAATTGGACCCAAGAAAAACTGCCATTATCTGTTGTGAAGGAAGTGGAGACCTTATAAGAGAGATGAACTTCTCTCTTGACCACCAAAAGAGGCCATTGTTTCTTTAAATAAAGAATGCACAATCACTAAGTTAATCCATTTCTCCTAAGAAAATTGCTTATTTTTCTCATATAATTATGCATTTTATTGTTTTATTATTATTTGCTAAACAGATATCCATTTGAACCCTGTTTCTTTTTCTCTAAAACTAATTTAGAAGCTTGTCAGATACATCCTTGTTTAGTGTTAGCAAAAAGCATCACAAAATGAATTTAAAAGTTTTTTTCTACTGATTTCCTTTCTGAGTTTAATGGACCTATCTGATTGAGAAGTTTCATTGATTAACATTGATTTAATTAACTGTACCAGGGGAATTTTATGGTTAAGAAAGATTTACATCTCAGAAAGATTTTGCTGTATATAACTTATCTTAACATTCAAAACAATACATTCAGTAGATTTGGAAAATTTGTGCTAAATAATTTGAACACATGCACAATGAAGGCAGAAATACATAAATTTTTCAGACTTAATTTTGTACAAATGAAGTCAGGATCATTTGTGAAAAGAAACATAATTTCAAAAAAAATGTAAAAGAATATTTTCTGTTTTACATTTATAATTGTAACATATATAAAAATACTTCTGGTGTAACTAGAGACTAAGTGATACATATAATTACAAATTGAAGGATTCAGAATATATTTTTTCCACCAGAAACCAAAAAAGCTGTTAATGATTTTAGCCTTAACCTCTCGAGTGTCCAGCCTGAAAAACAGGTTTCCATCCAGAGGCCAAGCTATTTTCTCCCTATGCTCAACCGAAAAAAAACTTTAACTTTAGAACTTTTTTGCCATAACTAATGAAAGGAGTTATGGCATGTTGTATGCCAAATTAATTAACATTTAATTGTGGATTTTCTGAAAATAAAGTATGTAACAAAAAAAAAAAGATTTATTTTAATAGGACTTTTAGAGTCATGTAGTAAAAAATGCATCTGGCAATGCAAATAAAAATTTATTTAAAAAAAACTAATAGACAGAAATGATTACAATGCACATGAATAGAATGACTATATATTTCTGAATAACAAAAAAATTTTTTTGGTTTTGAGTAAATATTTTTCGTTTTTTAATTTTTTTCTTGGTACCATATTTTGAGAAAATTCCAGGCTTTTAGCCAATTGTGCTGAGTCAAATAAGCAAGTCACCTTTAGAATCTTTTTGAAAAATAACCAATCAACGGAAATAGGTCAAGTTATATATCAAATTAAAAGTCTTTTTCAATGTAATATGGTGAAAAATGAGATTGCACTATACAATTAAGACTTCATTTTGGAAAACCCGATGAATAAAAAATATTTAAGTTATATATTTATTGAAAGAAACTTTCCTCTCAAATAATATAATATTCAACCTGAAATATGATTTTTATTTCTTGATTCTTTTCAGTATTGTATATTTTAAACATGGCCAGTGTTATACAAAGTGATTTGGACTTCCCACATTCACAGAATTTTCTGAACTGGTTATGAAATATCAAAACACTTCCTTGGCTGTTGTTTTTTGCTAAATATTTTGAATTTTTTCTTTGTGTGTTGAAGTTTGGTGATATTGGCTAAGTGCAGAAATGTTTGTGCACCAAAGTGAAAAAAAAACAGCATTATATTGTCTGTGTGGCACAGCCAAGGTACTGAGGGGGTACTTTAAAATCATTCAATATAAATATAATTTTTTTAATTGCAAGTTTTTAATTTTCGAGATGGGGGCAGTGAAAATTTCACCTTGAGTTTAGCGGAGGGGACATCTTCCAAAATTGCCTTCCCACATGACTAATTTCCACAGCAAGGAAGTGTATTTTGCTTCTGTATCTAAGACATTCATTTTCAGAAAACAGTACAAGCTCAAAGTTTTTTGCAAAAAACAAGAAATAATAAAATAAAAATTGCATATAATCTAATGGAGTGTTAAATAAAATATCTGCAACAATTTTTAACCAGATCTTAGCATAACTCAGAAGATTGATAAATCAACTGATTGAAAACATTAACTAATGGAAATTAATCTACAGAAATGAATTTGCTTCCATATCCAAGACCTCGTGTATTTTAAAATTATACCAGATTAAAGTTTTACTGGAAAATTAATAAATAATAAAATAAAAATTAACATATAGCCTAATGTGATGTTAAAATATCCACAGCAACAAGTTGTAGGCCGGCCATATGATGTAGCATAACTATAAAAAAATAAATACTCATCGATCAGCCAAAAAAAATCGTTAATTTCCAAAAATAAATCTACTGAAATGAAAACTAAGGTTTAAATATAATAAAAACTAACTTTACAAAGGGGGTATCCAATATGCTGGACAAAAACTGTAAACAACACTTATAGCACATGCAACAGGGATTGCACATGTCAGCCATCTGTGTCTCCTCAGTGAAGCATAACTAATTAAATGCAGCTGCAACCAGAATTTCTAAGAAGGATGTGTAATTCCAGTTTCAATTTTGAAGGTGGGAATGATGCATAGAATGCTGGGGAAAATGATAAAAATAACTTGGGAATACTGAAATAGGTTGATGATAGAAAAGAGTGTGAAACGGGGAAAAAAATGGCAGTTTGTATTTTGTAATTACTGCCAAAATCTATCGTTTTTAAAATAGCATTTTTTTTGGTGATTTTTAGGAGATTTTCGAAAATTTAAGAAAATATCTGTTGATAATAGTTCAAATCAAACTTGTGAGCTTAAATCAGAAGTTTGCTTCGGCAAATAGGAACGTTAACAAGCAAATTGGCAGTACCATTTAGTGCTTCTAAGAAATGGCAATCAGATGGCTTTATCAAATTATTTATATTGTAATTTAATAAAATATGTTTCAAATTGAGAAACAAAATATTATTTTTGAAGCCTGAATTATTTATTTTCATAAGATATATATATAAAATTACAATGACAATTTTTATTTTCAAAAAATCGATTTTTTTGTTGTTGTTGTACTAAAAACAGATACATGTGTCCTTGGCCTCTCAATTCAGATTCTCCGAATGTATACACACAATGTAGACACTGGAAGGGTTGAACTGAGGTGACTATTATGAGAACGTTTATTTTTTTTATTTCAGTGGTTCTAAATAAGTAAAAAAAAAATAATATAAAATAATCTAAGCATCAACTTTGTTTAAATTTGCACATCTTTTTGGTAATACAATAAGGCCTCTTTTAATATATCTTCTGTAAGAACTAGACTTCTTTCATATGAAGAAGATTCCATTATCTACTTTTTTTTACTAATTAAATATTGTCTTATTTCCTGTTAATAGTTTTATCAGTTACAAATGATTATAATAAATTGTTGTTATAATACTAAATTTTAATTATAATAATTGATAAACATTAAATTTATAATGGATTTCTGATGGAAAAATTTGCATATGTTGTTTTTATTTGAAATATTAGTTCATTAAAATAATTTTAAAAATTTATGCAAATATTGATGTGGTTTTATGAGATTATTAATAAATCCATATGTACATATATTTATAGGTTCGTCCTGGGATGGATTTATCTAAAGTTGTGCTCCCAACATTCATTCTGGAACCAAGATCTTTCCTTGACAAACTATCAGATTATTATTACCATGCAGATATTCTTTCCATGTAAGAATAACTACTTCTTTGTGATCTTTTTTATCTTTATTATAGCAGGCAAATATATGACTTAATTTTATTTCTAATGATTTGACTTTCTAAATTGTTATAATATCTTATTAGTATTTCCTAGACATTTTTGTAAGAATATCTAAAGTATAGGGATAGTTTAATTTTTTGATGTTACAAATAAATGTTTAGTAGTAGTATTTTAATAAATAACAGTTAAAAATATTGAACAAGATCTTCAAACATAGTTGTGTAACTAGGAATTTTATACGAAAACGAATTTTACAAAGTGTATCCTGTGCATTAGATATTAATCCACTTCCCACTTTGGTCCACCTTCCTCATAGCAGTCACTTTCTGTAATGTGCATGGACTGATATTAAATATTCCTCTTTCTCCAGATGAAGAGATGTCAAGAATAGCTCAGTAGACTGAATCTGGACTCATATGTGAACATCACATTCGATTATTGCTCTGGGGTGCAGCACATGTTCCTGACATAAGTTGAAATGGGCCTGTTGCATTGGGATTAAGGGGAATGCAAATCACAAGTAATCTTGCTTACAGGCATACAGACTTCTTTTCTACAACCTATATATGGTTTGGTGTGAGATAGTCCATTATATAAATGACTCAAGTTATATGCTCCTGTTTCACCTTTGACCTACTTTGACCTGTACTTTGTACAGGTCTTTGGGATATATCACATTTGGGTGGCATTCAGACCTCTTACAACTTGTCTGTGATTAGCCCATGTCTGTCTGTGATAATCTGATGGTCACTCTTTACTGCAATGAATCAATAATACAGTCTCTTTGTGCCATTTGAATATTAAATATTCCTCAACAGTGCATAAGTTCTGTACTGCAATAAACTGAGTGCAGCATGGTCAGACCACTATATTTAAATAGCACCCTTTATTTGCAAATCAGTATGGTGTGCACATTTTACATGCTAAATTGCACTTGCATAATTATTCTTTAGACAATATTTCAGTTTCATCCATTCAGGATGTTTCACCCTCAACTACCTTAACTTTGTCCATGAGCAAGTCTTCAATAGTCTCTTCTTGGTCACATGGTTAATATGTTTGAGTCCAGAGTAAAGGGATCTAAATTCAAATCCATGATAAGGCATAGATTTTTTTCTTATGTCTTTCTGCTGAAATCTCACCTTCCTCAAAGACCTCTATGGTGTGGTATACTGATAGTCTTCTGTAAAACCACTATTGATAAGCAGATGCTTGAGGAGTAATTTATTTTTTATACCTTATATATATATATAATGTTGCAAAAAATATTATCCATAATAAGACTGGATTTTACAGATGCAGACTTAATGATATCAAGCTCTTCAAATATGAAATGTCTGAAAAGGTTATCCATTCTTGGTCTAAATATCATAATTAAAGTAATCAGAAGTATCAACATTTGAAGTTGGCCATTTTATAATAAGGATAATTAAAATGACCTTATACTAAGCATTTGCATTATAAGGTCATAATGCAAATGCTTAGTATTAGAAATTTTTATGAATAGCTCATAACCTTAAAAAAAACTTTTTTTTTTGTTTTTCCACATTAGGGCTGTATTAGAAGATGATCCTTTCACAAGAATGAAACTGGTGGCAAAATTTTATCTTTCTGGTTTTTATAAGAAACCAAAAGGCTTGAAGAAACCATATAATCCCATTCTTGGGGAGATGTTTCGTTGCTATTGGAAGCATCAAGATTCTGGAAACAGATCGTTTTATATTGCTGAGCAGGTAAATAAATTAGATGGGTTTTATAACTGAACCAATCAAATAACAGATTGGATAAACATGAGACTGGAAATCATGAGTTTTAGGGTCTAATATGAAGTGATAGTAGTCCTATACTACTTTTAAATTTCCTCATTAGTAATCTTCGTAATTAACATTTCCCACATATTATTGTATTTAGGTTGCTGATATGTTTCTCATAGTAGTTTAACCAGCTTATTAGGCTACAACTAATTATACAAGTATCCACTGAACTATTATAAAACTTCCACATTTCACTAAAAAAGTCAATTTTAAAGCTCTAAATTTGAAATTAGTTTTATATGAAAGAAAAATTGACTAAAGATGTAAGTCAAATATATCTGTCTTGATTTTCAAATATTCATGTGTTAATTGAAGAACATAATTAATACCAAAAGATTTATCAATGTAATATACGTAAATTAAAAAATTGTGGAAGTTAAAATATTTCCCATCTTAAAAATAGGTTTAAAAAGATTGAAACATAAAAAAATTGTTATACCAAACTATTTGCCAAATTAAGTGTTATTTTTAGAAGTTTGTATAATTACTCTTTATATTTTGTGATTTTTTTTTTGCTGGTGAACATGTTTAACTCTTTAATACCCAAAAAATCTCAGAAAAGGGCAGAGGGTAGTAAAGACAAAGGAATAATACTATTTGGACTAGTACTTTTCAAATTTTGACCCTTTTGAATTGTTCTGGGCATTAATTGGTTAGGGTTTAAAAAATCAAGCTTATACTTCATAATTTTTAATTCTGTATATGATACAATTTACAAAAAGGAAAAGAGTGAGGGACAAGAATTCAACTTAGATATAATGGTAATTACCAATCTTCTATACTGTCATAACAATTTCTTGTCGGTGATATGAAACAATATTACTTAAATACATTTCTTATCATTCTTTGTTTCTATCTTATTCAGAAAAACTTGTGTATTCTCCTTGTTCCACAGGTAATGAAACTGATAAAGTTGTTTAATACATCATTAAAATTTACTTCACAAATTCAGATGATGTCTGTAAGTAACTTTTGTAATGATCAAATTCAGAGCGATTGTTTTTAAACTTTTATACAGTGAATTTGTGAAGTAAATTTTAACTAAAATTAGCACTGTCCTTAAATTTTATGTATTAATGCACAACTTAGATATTACATATGGCTACATGCTATGCAGCCAAAAAATATTAGCTATGTGTGGAAAATCAACCACAAGCTGTCAATCCACTGAAGTCATCTTACAGGGGTTTAAAGTTATATGCATGCATGGTGACGAAAGTACAATGGTGCAGTATTTTCTATTTCTCTCTATATTTATTGCAAATAGTGAATGATTTTAGGGATTTTTTAATGTGAAATAGATATTAATATGAAATAATAAGTTGAAAAAATTGGTTTTGCCATGAGTGGGATTCAAACCCACGTCAAAACCAGTTTTTTCAGCTTATTATTTCATGAGTTTCATGTCTACAGTACATCCTGTGATTCTTTACTATTGAGATATTAATATATCTGTATACTTGCTGATTCCAATCTGTTTGTGGATAAAAACACACCTAAACAAAAACACACCCAAAGTTAAACTTCTAGTGGGTGTCGGAGGGAGAAGATAAAAAATTGAATAGAGGTGTAATAACTCTTGCTTAATTTTCAAATATATTTATTTAATTTTCTTAAAGTTGATAATAAATGTAAGCAAAACTCTTAAAAAAAATTGTTAAAAAAATTATGTATTATGCGCTAAAATTAATTTCTTAAATATTAATTGTTTAAATATTTTTCTGTTGTAGAATTTTAGGAGTGTGCATTTTCTCTCTCTCTGTGTACTATATATATGCATGTTCATTTAGAACTCTCAAAAGTTTAGTATGGTGAAAAATACTGCCAGTGTTTTTTATAATGGCTTGTGAGAATAACCTAATTTTTAAAATTTATAGTAATTATTTCATGCTTTAGGAGTGCTCACTGCTGCCCCTCCACTGCAGGCCATTCAGAATGAAGATTAAATAGGTATTTCTCATCCAGGCCCCATGTTAAGTAGTGCCCCAAAATCAAGAAACAGATGAAAAATTAATTTTATTATCCAATAAGAAAGAAAAGGAACTCACTTATTTTTCATCTTGCACTTTTATGTTTCTTTTTTATTATTTTCATAAAGAAGACAATGCACATTCACACTTGCCATAGCTGTCTGGGTTTGGTCTTAATTAGCAGCAGAGGCACAACTGGGAAAATGGGGTGACAAATCAAAGATCAAATGCTCTGTTGAAAGAGCATTAAGCTATAAAAGAAATTGTTAACTGCACCACTACTGAAAAATGTCTTACCAGTACAATATACTGGCAAATAATTTCTTGCCAGTATGGCATACTAGTGCACACTGGCCTACTTTCACCACTGACTATCCATCAGGTGACAGTCAGAAATATCAATAGACCACTTCAAAATTAATCGGAGCTAATACATCATACAAAATTTCACATAGAAATTTTTCATATCGGACTTCAAATATCCATGATATATTCTGTGTAGATTTTATTTAGATAAAAAGAACAATTAAACACAAAAATACATTAATCAAAAGTTAAAAGTTTGTCAATTTTTAAAGTTTTATTTCTTTTCCAGGTATCTCATCATCCCCCTGTATCAGCTTTTTATATTACAAATCGTCAAGATGGTTTTTGTATTCGAGGAAGCATTTTGGCTAAATCAAAATTTTATGGTAAGTTGCTGCCTGATTATTAAAACATAATTAGATTTAATGAGCTTTATATAAACTAAATTGATATGCAACTATTTTTATGTGTGAAATACATTTTTTTTTCACAAAAAATATAATGTTAGTACTTTTAAAGGGAAAGAATGGATAAAATGTTAGTAAATTTTTTATATTTATATATCTGTAAAGAGATATTTATCATACATCTTGACTGTTGATGTTTCTCTAAGGTTTGCAAGGTATTGCATAATTGGTCTCTAAAAGAGTTGTGCAGGTTGATTTTTCACTACCCAAACCTGCAACATGTACCTGCAACATGTACCTGCACCAACTTGCAGCATTGGTTGTGTTTTTAACCATACCCAACCTGGACCTGCACATATATATCTGATCTCTATGTGCAACACATAGTGAATTGTGATTATTAATAGTGTATTATGGTCACTATGTGACCCAAACTCACAGTACATAAACCTACATACAACCCTCCAGCATTGATTTCTTTCATACCCAGAAATTAATTAACCCTGTATATGCTGATGATACATAATCCTCAAGTACCCAAGGGCTATAGAGGTTCAACCAGACTGTGCAATTTAGTTCTCCAAACATCTATCCTTAGCTACAGTTGTTGCATTTGGCCATTATAGGCAATTCTGAAGAGGTCCTGTTTGACATTGTCTGCCCACTGATCCTAGGTCTCCCACTTTTTTTTAGGCCTTTGGGCACATTGTTCATAACAATAATATTCATTAATCTATAGTTATTCATAAACAACATGGCCATATATGCTAAACCATGCCCCTTTTTAAAAGGGTTTTCTTTTTTAAATTATAGATGGAAACATGCTTGTACTGTATGGATTGTTTTTTTTTTTAATTTTAGCAATGTGTATCTGCATTGTCAGAGTATCTGACATGTTAACAGGAGGTCATGAGTTCGTATCTCACCCTGCTCAAGACAGTTTTTCCTCTATATCTGATATTGACGTTAAACTAAGAGTGAATACTTCCCTGATAGTTACCTACATATTTTGGAGAATAAATAACTTATGCTCTATAAGAAGCCTAATAAGATATATATTAAATTCACCAGTTATGAGACTGCCTTAATGTAAGGAAATAACAAATATGTTTTTCTTTCATATTTTGAACCCATGAGAAGATAAAGGTCCTTTTTTATATATATATAATTGCAGTATACACCTAGATGAACTGAATAGCCAAAAAATAATTAAAATTATTGTTTTTTATAATGGTTTTTAATTTTTTCTACTTCTGATACACTGTCTCTGAGACCTTGTTATGCTGAAATAAATTTGGTCAAACAATAACGCAGGATTTGCAAATTCACATAGCTGTTTCATGGCTGATCAAAAACATAAAGCCATCTGGAGTTAATTACTTTATCTTTCTGTGAAGTACATACAGGAAAAGCATCTTAAGGTTGTTAAATATCAATGTTGCACTTTTTTACTGCACAATGGACTAATTAATCAGGTCATAAGGACCCCACATTTCAAGTTAGGATTGTGGAAGGGAATCCACTGGACAGTTGTTAGGAGACAGATGGGTCCTTTTTATTTTCTAGTCTGTTTTCAACATGCGCAATATATGTGGTGCATATGAAGCCATATCTATAATGTTTGATCTGGTGGATAGATTTTTTGTTTTAAGAGATTAATTAAATGAATGACAAAACCCAGATGTATCGCAATTCAAGGACTGCATGCCATCTATAGGGATAATGCCAAGATCTCCATTAACTACAGTCGAGGGCAAGACAATGCCATATAGATACAGCTCACCCCACAACTACCTATGGCAAACAGTACTATACAAGTAAAGTTCATCCATCAGTCAAAATCTAAATTTAATCTGTGTCCGGATCGCCACAAACAAAGATATATACAAACAAAAAAAAGTTGCCTTGGCTCCCGTGATGGGAGCTCTTAATCCGGCCCTTCCATCTTGACCTGTCTGATTGGAGCAGCTGCAGTCAGCATTGCCTTCAACTTCACTAAGGCCCTCAAGCCCCCCCCCCACCCACCCACCCCCACCCACACACACACACACACCTCGACAAGGTGGCTCCTATTTGGGGTGGGGGAGGTCATTTTAAGAGAAGTCAATGTCTTTCTCTCCAAGGCAAAGCAGGGCTGGACAAAGAAGACATGAACCAGGTGACATCATGTTGCAAGCCACTGGCTGGGCCATTATGGCATTCTCCCTGAAAAGGTTATTTGCAACAAAATGTGTTTCAAGAACACCAGGTTAATTTGTAATTATTTATCCAATTACCATTTTTCCCTCTTTCTATAATAAACTTCATCATACATTATCACTCATATTGAGCTAAAATTATCACAACACTTGCTATGCTGATTTGCAATCCTTCTGAAAATTATAATTAATGACTGAAATTATTTTGATTCATATTTTCAATATAACTTATTTTTTGCTGGGAATAAAAGATTAACTGTAATGTCATCTGCTAGATCTGAGTGTGCAAAATTGGTGGACATTTACCCATAAGTAATTTTTATCAGGATATAACACCATGGACATTCATCAAGATACTAAAAACAATTTTAATTTCCTATATCAGGCATTGGCTAATTTGGACATTTCTGTATTCTGTATTTCCTTTTATATCAATGAAAAAAGCAATTCAGTTTGGATTAAAAGTAATACTACAGATATACATGTTGAATAGATTGTAAACAAAGTATAGAGAAAGTAAACACCCATACTAGAAGAATTGAAAAAATGGAAAATGCAGCAGGAAGTTTAAACCAATGTAAAATGTCCACAAGCAGTCCAATCTGCAATTGTGGCTGATTTTCTGGCATTCATCTGCTAGCAAAATTCTGACCTCTACCAATGAAAACTATTCCAACTCAAAAAGTGGTACCCAAGGTCAGGTTTACAGAACTCTGTAGTCTACTAAATACAATTGTTTTTGCTAAAGTCATTTCTATAGCATATTTATATATGTTTCTTCTATTTAGAAATTTAATTTTCAACTATTCTTACATAGGCAGAAATATCTGTATGGCATTATGATAAATTTTTTCCATAGATCCTGAAAATAGATTTTGTAACTGTATCTGTTGTAAATAATTTTAAGCTCTAATTATAAATTAAGTTGCCATCCTGTAATTTACACTTTGATATTATTAAAATAACCTCAGCTATTATATGAAATTTTTTAGATCCACAAATCATTGTTGATTTGTGGATCCAACATACAATAAAAATGTACCTAGTTTTTCAACTACAAGTAATATGTTTTAGAAACATCCAACTAAAGTTTTGTACATATTTAAAGCAGTGTCACATATAATGCTTTTAAATGTCTTTTACATTTTTTTACTTTTTTTTATTTAGGAAATTCAATATCAGCCATAATGGATGGAACAGCACATTTAACACTTCTGACTAGGGGAGAAGACTATACAATTACAATGCCTTATGCTCATTGCAAAGGAATTCTTATGGGAACACTAACCTTAGAGCTTGGTGGTAAAGTTGATATATGTTGTGAAAAAACTGGATATCGAACAGAATTGGAGTTTAAATTAAAGGCAAGTAAAAAATTTTATAATTAAATCTTCAAGTGATAATCAACCATCTTAAAGCAATGAAATTTAAATAGTGGTATTTTAGAGAAAATTTTATTTAAATTGCACATAATCCAAAATTAATAATATAAATAAATAAATAAATACCCCCTCAAGCAGCTGCTTGCCACAGAGGTCTGACAGGAGCCTGTCAGTTTATATGCCATAGTAGAAGGTCTGAGAGGATGGCAGGACCTCAGAAGAAAAACAACATGAACATCCATGCCTTCACCCGGGGCTCGAACCCAAGTCCCATAGATCATTAGCCAAGCACTGAACTAAATATATTTGCTATTCTATTTTACATCAGCTAGGATGACAATAGAACTCTTACTACAGCAATTTATAATATCATTATAAACCACAACCAGATGCATACATAAAGTCTTTTGCACAAATAATTTATCATCATCATCATCAAGCAGCCATGGGCTACGGAGGCCCAACCAGACAGTGCAATTTAGTTCTCCAAGCAAGTCTGTCCTGAGCTACATCTACTGCATCTGGCCACTGCACACCAATTCTAACAAGGTCCTGTTTGATATTGTCTGCCCACCGCATCCTAGGTCTCCCCTTCTTTCTGAGGCCTTTAGGCACACTGTTCATAACCCTATTTGCTAATCTATAATTATCCATACAGGCAACATGGCCAAACCAACGGAGTCTCTCTCTGCACAATAGGCTGCTTAAAGGAGGTTGCAGACTCCTTTGCCTAACCTCATCATTAGTTACAAAGTTGAACCACCTAATGCCCAAGCAAGATACTGCGTAAGCATCTGGAATCAAGAGCATCTAGTTTCCTGTTATCTTGTTTACAAAGAATCCAAGTTTCACTACCATAACTAACCCTAGAAAGAACCAAACTATTATACAGTCTAATTTTAGTCTTTAGGTGTATATGCCTATTTCTCCACACTCTCCATAGATTCTTAAAAGTCCCAGCATCAATCCCTATTCGTCTGTTAATCTCATGCTGCACATCACCAGTATCTGTTACATAGCTCCCAAGATAATTAAACTGTGACACCTGTTCAAGATTGCAGCCATTCAGATTAACTGAATCACAGCCTGACCAATTTTCATCACTTTAGTTTTCTCTCTGTTTATAACCAAACCTACTCTACTACCATTTTCATCAACAGCTCGAATGAAAGAGTTCATCTCATCAACATCATTTTCCAAAAGGGCTAAATCATCAGCATAATCTAAATCAGAAATTTTCGTATCTCCAGCCCATTTAAGGCCACAATCTTTCCCTTGAATTGAATTTTGCATAACATAATCAATAACCAAACTAAAGAGAAAAGGAGACAAAATACAACCTTGTCGAACACCAGAAGTAATGCTAAACCAATTACTACAAGACTTACGAACTCTCACTCACGGCTCAGTATTATTATAGAGAGCTTTTATTATGTTAACTAACTTATCTGGTATACTATATGATCTCACAATCAACCACAAATTATGATGATCAACAGAGTTGAAAGCCTTTTTGAAATGAACAAAGCTAGCAACCAAAGGTTTCTCAAACTCTAAACATTTCTCAAGAATCTGCCTCAGTGAAAATATCTGATCCCCACATCCCCTACCACTTCTGAATCCACATTGCTCATTATGCAATTGACTGTCAACCAGATTCTTAATTCTATTAAGCACAAACATGCAAAGAACTTTCCCTGGAACAGAGAGTAGGCTGATACCCCTATAGTTATCACAAGAACTGCGATCACCTTTTTTGAAAATAGGGATAATAATAGCTCTGGTAAAATCCTTAGGAACCATGCCTTTATGATAAAAGATATTCAGAATTTCAGTCATCCAAGTGGTAACAGAAACATTCCCAGCTCTAAGCATTTCTGTAGTAATTTCATCTGCACCTGGGGATTTATGAAGTTTAAATTTAAAAAACAGCCAAAATAACTTCAGATTCTGTTATAGGGCCAACATTAAAGCCACCAGTGCATCTATCATCATTGCAAACAATGGGAGTAGAACTACCCACATTGTTTAGAACATCACTGAAATACTCAGCCCACCTAACCATGACAGAATCCTCCCCTTCTATAACCTTACCTTGTTTATCTGCAATCCTTGTATGCCTGTCCGTTTTCTACCACACCAAACATTAACTATCTGGTACAGCTCTCTGCTGTTGTGCTGTCTAACTGCTTCCTCGGCTTTGTCAGCCAAACCATCAAGCCAAAGATTCTTATCAGCAGCTGACTGATCTTTTACACGTTTATTAAATTCTCTGTAATGCTTTCTATTAGGACTAGTAGAGTATTGATTAAGGACATTCCTGGAGTTCTTTCTTTCCAAAATAAGCTCAAGTGCCTTATCACTCAGATAATTCTGTCTCTTCTGCTCCTTTTTTCCTAAAAGAGTACTGTTAGTGTCCAAAAAAGCCTGCTTAAAATGATCCCATTCTTCCTCAATTTCAGTAGTAAGCATACCATGACTGTCATAATGACTAATTAACCTATCATGGTAAGCCTTGGCTATAACAGTGTCTTTCAGAGCTTCAGTATTAAAAGCAAATTTTTTAACCCTAGCACAACACTTTTTAAGTTTAAGTTGCAAGACACTTTTAACTAGGTAATAGTCAGATCCAATTTCAGCTACCCTATATGACCTGGTATTCCTAACAGAACTAGCCCATTTGCTGTTAATTAATATATAATCAATCATATTCTTATGCAGCCCAACGTATGAAACCCATGTGTACTTATGTATGTCGCAGTGTTTGAATAAGTGTTAGTTATTCTAAAACCATTGAGTTTCCTTACCTGTAGGAGACGTTGCCCATTGCCATTGCAGCTACCAATACCAAAAGGGCCTATCACCCCTCCCCAAAGGTCAGAGTCAGTACCAACTTTGGCATTGAAGTCACCTAGAACAAGGGTAATATCTCCTTTCTTGACAGAATTCAAAATATCCTGAAATTGTCTGTAAAACCTATCCTTCTCATCCTCATCGGCATCCTCAGTGGGGGCATAACAGCAGATAACATTCAGGTGTTTAACGCTTGTCTGAAATTTTGCTGTAAGAAACCTTTCATTAATGCACTCGTATCCTAGATGATCATCACTAGCATGTCTGCTGAGAAGCAGACCCACGCCTTGGTGATGCTTATTGTCGTCCTTCCCTGAAAAGAGAAATTTAAGATTATTTTTAAGAATCTGACCTTTATCTGTCCATCTGGTCTCTTGCAAGCCGAGAATATCTAAATTATAATGGTGGAATTCTTGTGTGAGGACATCAAGAGAAAAAGCTCTGTGCAGAGTCCTCACATTCCAATTACCTAAGGAGAGAAAATGGTTAGTGGGATGTTTGAAGAAACTATGTGTATTGAGAGAGGGAATGCCGACAATATCAAACAGCCCCCTAATCGTAGACATGGGGCAAAGACCCGTTCCCCCACTACTAAAGGCTGAAGCCATCTACACTGGAAGACTTCCTCCAATGTAGAATTTGATGATGCCAATAGAAGCAAAGAGTTCAGGTGCCTGCGATGACCTGCTCAGGATTATCCACCAGCTGATAAACATATCCTGTGAATCTATTCACTTGGGGCTGTCAACCCACAAACAAACAGAAAACACAGCGGAAGATTTTCCCTCCACAGAAGCCCACCAGTGCAGCAAAATCAGGATCCATAATCAAGCTCAGAGCCATATATATCTGTCCAGTCCAGTAGGTTTATATGGTCAGCACCAGGACCCTGTGTGGTTGACCATTCCTCAGCAGGGTAGAAAAAAAAGAAAAGTAGCCATAGTTGTCCAGATCAGTAGGCCACACTAATCTGGCAGCCCTCCCCTTCCGTTCACTTCCACAAGAGTATCTCTTTTGAAAGGTACTAACGGTCTGCACCACGAGAAGGCGGGGTCGGACATTAGGTGCTAGGCCTGGCCAGTCATCACAGGCATCACTGCATCATCACAGGGGATTGGTGCATAGCTCTCCTTCCAGTGAGTCCATTTACAGACCAAAAGGATGTATAAATTATTTTGGTCTATAAAATAATTTATACATCCTTTGAATTCTTGTTGATGAATTTTATTTTTAAATGATATCAAATTTAACTTTTGCAATCTCCATTTAATCACCTTTTAAATAGGAAGCTAATGTGGAAAACCAATTAGATTATCTCCCAGTAATGACACCTCCTGGTAATGTGACAGTTTCTGTTATCAAGCTAAAGTTATTTTGTGTGTTAAGCTAAGATGGCAGTTCTTCACACTTGATTTGTAAGGTAATATGCTATATATTCTATTATTGGATAAATCACCACCATCTTGTTTAACTGGTCACAGCACTGATGCTTTTACTAGATCAGAAGATCCCAAATTAGAGTCCAGGGAACATTCTATGTATTTTTCATATTTGTTAGTTTTCTGATTGGCAGTCACTTGAGATACCATTAGTTCAGTTACATAATTACGAATAGAAATTATATTTGAATGTGCTCATGTTATCCTGAGATGTGTTTTTTTTGTATTCCAGAAGATTTTTAAAATTTATCAAGTTATCAGTTTTTTCTGATCCTATTTTATGATCAAAATGTAAACTGGAGCTTGATGATTATAAACTTAATATGCCCATAATTTATAACCTGTGGCAAGCAACTGCTTGAGGGGGTATTTATTTATATTTATTTATTTCAGAATGTATCATGTCATTTCTCTTTGAAAACATGTCAAATTCCAAAAATACTGCTCTCAGTAATTTTCTGTTTCAAGATTTATCGGTGAACTTTCCAAATGGTGTATTATGTTGGTAACGAAAACAAACATTGCCTATATTGAAATCATACAAAAAAATAAATTGATAAACCTTTAATTAAGAAAGTAATATAAACTGTTCCAGAGTCTAGCCTGAAAAACTGGATTACATCTCCAAGGTCAACTTTTTTTGCCTATACTCAGCCAAAAAAATTAATCTTAGATCTTTTTACCAACTAACTAATGAACAAAAATAGGACAGATTGTATACCAAATTAAACATCACTTCATTCTGGATTTCCTGAAAATAAAATATTTAACGAAAAGGAGGATAATAATAATTTTAATAAAAGATTTCAGAGTGATTATTTCAGAATCTGCTAACATCTGCAAATGAGGACCCTGGAAGGTTTTTAAGCCTTTTTTTGTGTGTGTGTGTCTGATCTAATCAAATAATGAGTTAAAAAAATTAGTTGTCCTGACTGGGATTTGAACTCAGGTCTCCCAGAAGCATGCTGAGCCTGAGAGACCTGGGTTCGAATACCAGTCAGGATAACCAGTTTTTTTCAATTCATTATTTCAAGTGTTTCTTATCTACAGCTTGTTTTTCTGTGATAATATATTACTGTAATGATACATTATTTGATTAATCACAGGAGTAAGCAGATTTTTAAACCTTAATTCGTATAGTCTGTGTATTTCACCATAGTCCAAATTTCGAGAGTAAAATTTAGGGAAAAACTGTTGGTAATATATAAGTAAATGTGATAATTTCCAGTCAGTCTTGGTAATAAATTTCATCAATTAATGATTCTCTATTTCTCATTGTATCACAATAAATTCGATATATTTTCTTGAATTGTAAGTTTGTTTTTCTGAGTGGTAAAAAAGACTTTTATAATAGTTATTGCTTTAAAAATAGCCATTCCTTGGTGGTCCAGAACTGTCCAATTTAGTTTCTGGGAAAATTAAACTTGGTAAGGAGACATTAGCATCTCTTGAAGGTCACTGGGATGGAGAAATATATTTCAGAGACAGAAGAACAGGGGTAAGTAGGTAGTTATTTAAATAAAATAATAGTAAAAAAGTAAATTAATATTCTCAATACATAAATGTGTCCATGCAGTAAAGTTTTAAAGCTTTGAAAATGTCCTTAATATCCAGGAATTATTGACTATAAATGAAAGCTAAGATGCAGTTATAAGTAATTTTTGATTAGTTCTTTGGAGATTATTCTGTTTAATAATTATTTTGTATTAGTTCTTGTTTACTAATAACACTTCATCTCTGTGCACATGACTTAGACACATTATATTGACATTTCCAGTGCATTTTTGAAGAAATGAGTTAGAAAAATAAAGTTATTTAAGGTTTAGAATAAAATTCATATAAAAAATTAAAAGAAAAACTCAAGTATATTACAGCATACCTTATATATCACACAAATGGTAAAAAAGGGTAAAACTCTATAAACTGGATTACATCCACAGAGACTATGCAGTAATTATGCACAGATGTGCCTATAATCTTAGAGTTTTGATAAGCATGTTACATAAATTAACTCATTTTAATAACAGATAAATTTCCTCTATCTGGGAGAATTTACATTATAGACATTAAAGATGATGTAAGAAAAACATTTCCAAAGAATAAATATACTGTTAGAACTAAAAGGTATTTTTTGATGCATGACTGAAAGAACATAAATGTCGCATACTTAATCAATTACAAAAATAGCATTATTGTAAGTAATTACGAAATGTGGATATAACATACAATAAAAATGTACTTGGTTTTTCAACTATGAGTAATATGTTTTAGAAATATCCATTTAAAAAGTTTTTTTACGTTCTTAACTCTTCCCATGTACACGTCGTCTGTACACATTCAGAGAATCCGTAAAAATACGGACTTATGCACACGTTTTTATGCACACGTTATTATGACGAGGACTTATGCACATGTTTTTAGTACAACAAAAAAAAACGATTTTTTTTTTAAATAAAAATTGCCATTGTAATTTATATATATATATCTTATAAAAATATATAATTCAGGCTTCAAAAATAATATTTGGTTTTTTAATTTGATGCTTATTTTACTAAACTACAATTTAAATAATTTTATAAAGCCATCTGATTGCCATTTTTAGAAGCACTAAACGGTATTGCTGATTTGCTTGTTAGCATTCTTATTTGCTGAAGCAACCTTCTGATTTAAGCTCACAGGTTTGATTTGAGCTATTATCAACAAATTTTTCCCTAAATTTTCGAAAAATCTTCTAAAAAATAACAAAAAAATGCTATTTTTAAAAATGATAGATTTTGGAAGTAATTGCAAAATACGTACCGCCATTTTATTTTTCCATTTCACACTCTTTTCTGTCAAAAACCTAGTCAGTATTCCCAAGTTATTTTTATCATTTTTCACAGCATTCTATGCATCTTTCCTGCCTTCAAATCGAAACTAAAAGTAAACACATCCTTCTTAGAAATTCTGGTTGCACCTGCATTTAATTAGTTATGCTTCACCTTGGCCAACAATGATAGAGTACAGGCCTGCCCAATTGGAGTTTTCTCGAGGCACTCTTATGCAAAAAATATCTGCTAGATGATGCGCAAACACTTCACTAACAAACCATGTTGCCTGCATAGGTTTTCATTAGAGTGCTTTCTGTGTTCAGATTTAAAACTGTGATCTTTTCAAAACTAAAAGTTTTTAATGCACAATTTTTCAAATTTTCTCTATTCTTAAATATGCTGATATGTAGTTTTCCGATGTGTCGGTCCAGAACAGGTGCATATGATATAAAAACAAAGGGACAGGAGTTGAAGATCAAAGGTCACAGGAGCTACGTATCACATGTTCAAAGGGTGTGTGTGTGATTTCAAATGGATGGGACTCCCCCTCCCCCACCTCCCACGTTAGACAACTGACTGCAAATTGGATTACCTTCAGAATCCTGTGCCCTGAAGCTATGGGGAGCGTGGTGAGGGAGATAGTTGGGTCGTGGATCATGTGGTATATATCCTTGCGCCTTTGATTGAATTGTTCTCCTGGCAGACAAATTCGATACCTTTTACAATCAATTTTTAAAACAACTATGAACTATATCAATTAAAAAAAAATCAGAAAAACAGCTGAAAATGCATTGTAACTTTCAGATGAAAACCAGAAGGATGAAAGCAAAATAACACGAAAAATAAAATAAAGTGTTGGGTTGTTTTACCTTTGAGCGGCACTTTTTCTGCACAACCATGGGCTAAATGGCCAGGTCACAAGGACCCCGAAGGCTCAGAGAAGGTTGGGGAAGGGGACTCACCGGAACAGCTATTGGGAGACGGATGGTAGCCTCCCTTCAAGGTCATCCAGTGTGTTCTTTAATGTGCACAGGGTATGACTCTCCCGCACACAGGGCCACGGCTTAATGTCCCATCAGACAGACAACAGCCTTTCCAAGCCCATTGGTGTCCCCTGCTGACCGTGGGCAGGGAATTTTGCGGAGATAATAAAATAGAGGAAAACGCGATGATGCTTGGCATTCAAGGGCACAAATTTTTTCCACTCATATGTTGAGCTCGTGGCACTGATTATCAAAAAATAAAAAAAATAACTTCAGATTGTGTTATAGGACCAATATTAAAGCCACCAATGCATCTATCATCATTGCAAACAATGGGAGTAGAACTACCCATATTGTTTAGAACATCACTGAAATACTCAGCCCACCTAGCCATGACAGAATCCTCCCCTTCTATAACCTTACCTTGTTTATCCTGCAATCCTTGTATGCCTGTCCGTTTTCTACCACACAAAACATTAACTATCTGGTACAGCTCTCTGCTGTTGTGCTGTCTAACTGCTTCCTCGGCTTTGTCAGCCATTCCAAAGATTCTTATCAGCAGCTAACTGATCCTTTACACGTTTATTAAGCTCTCTGTAATGCTTTCTATTAGGACTATAGGGTATTGATTAAGGATATTCCTGCAGTTCTTTCTTTCTGAAATAAGCTCAAGTGCTTTATCACTCAGATAATTCTGCCTCCTCTGCTCCTTTTTTCCTAAAAAAGTACTGTTAGTGTCCATAAAAGCCTGCTTAAAATGATCCCATTCTTCCTCAACTTCAGTAGTAAGCATACCATGACTGTCATAATGACTAAGTAACCTATCATGGTAAGCCTTGGCTATAACAGGGTCTTTCAGAGCTTCAGTATTATAAGTAAATTTTTTAACCCTAGCACAACACTTTTTAAGTTTAAGTTGCAAGACACTTTTAACAAGATAATGGTCAGATCCAATTTCAGCTCCCCTATATGACTTGGTATTCCTAACAGAATTAGCCCATTTGCTGTTAATTAATATATAATCAATCATATTCTTATGCAGCCCAATGGGTGAAACCCATGTGTACTTATGTATGTTGCAGTGTTTGAATAAGTGTTAGTTATTCTAAAAGCATTGAGTTTACTTACCTGTAGGAGACGTTGCCCATTGCCATTGCAGCTACCAATACCAAAAGGGCCTATCAGCCCTTCCCAAAGGTCAGAGTCAGTACCAACTTTGGCATTGAAGTCACCTAGAACAAGGTTAATATCTCCTTTCTTGACAGAATTCAAAATATCCTGAAGTTGTCTATAAAACAAACCTATCCTTCTTATCCTCATCCTCAGTGGGGGCATAAGAGCAGATAACATTCAAGTCTTTAATGCTTGTCTGAAATTTTGCTGTAAGAAACCTTTCATTAATGCACTCATATCCTAGAAGAGCATCATTAGCATGTCTGCTGAGAAGCAGACCCATGCCTTGATGATGTTTATTATCGTTCCTCCCTGAAAAGAGAAATTTAAGATTATTTTTAAGAATCTAACCATTATCTGTCCATCTGGTCTCTTGCAAGCCGAGAATATCTAGATTGTAACGGTGGAATTCTTGTGTGAGGACATCAAGAGAAAAAGCTCTGTGCAGAGTCCTCACATTCCAACTACCTATGGAGAGAAAATGGTTATTGGGATGTTTAAAGGAACTGTTTATTGAGAGAGGAAATGGCGACAATATCAACAGCCCCCTAATTGCAGACATGGGGCAAAGACCCGTTCCCCCACCACTAAAGGCTGACGCCATCTACACTGGAAGACTTCCTCCAATGTAGAATTTGATGATGCCAATAGAAGCAAAGAGTTCAGGTGCCTGCAATGACCTCTGCTCAGGATTATCCACCAGCTGATAAACATATCCTGTGAATCTATTCACTTGGGGCTGTCAACCCACAAACAAACAGAAAACACAGCGGAAGATTTTCCTTCCACAGAAGTCCACCAGTGCAGCAAATTCAGGATCCATAATCAAGCTCAGAGCCATAATTCAGTCCAGTGGGTTTATATGGTCAGCACCAGGACCCTGTGTGGTTGACCACTCCTCAGCAGGGTAGAAAATAAAAAGAAAAGTAGCCATAGTTGTCCAGATCAGTAGGCCACACTAATCTGGCAGCCCTCCCCTTCCGTTCACTTCCACAAGAGTATCTCTTTTGAAAGGTACTAAGGTCTGCACCAAGAGAAGACGGGGTCAGACATTAGGTGCTAGGCCTGGCCAGTTCTATGCATCATCACAGGGGATTGGTGCATAGCTCTCCTTCCAGTGACTACAATATATAGTCAATTGTGCATGATTGACTGATAGGGGATCACGCTAATTCTAACTTCGGAAAGTGTAAATCGTGATATTTCATCAATAACTGTGCAACACCAAATCATTTTTTACTTTATGTCTATAAAGAAACAATATTCCCTTAAAACAAAAAAATTGCATTTTTCCACCCCCTTGGGTCTAAGTGATCAACTCATATGTGCCAATTATATATGTATAATAATACAATGTGACCTTCACATTCCACCATCAAAATTTCGAAGTTCTAGCAGAAATACATCGTTTGCAATAATCATTTGAAATTTTTGGAATTTTCAAATTTTTCGACAGTTAGAGGGTGCATTTTATAGCTTCTGAGAGAATAGGAAAGTGAAAATCATAATATTTCATCATTACCTGTCCAATGAAAAAAAAAAGTTTTATTTCTAATAAAGAAATTTTGCTGAAATCAAAACAATTGCAATTTCCCACCCACCCTGGGTCTAGGAGATGAATTAATTGTTTCCTATGAAAACTTCAGGAAGTTTACTCTCCACTGCCGTAATTTCAAATATCTAATCATACATCATTTGTTAAAAATTAAAAAAACCTAGTATTTTTGTTTATTATTACAGCATACAGAAGCGAAATCACCAAAGTTATTATGTTTTTTTAATCCAAATTCATACGATTTTTCTTCCTAAAAACACTTTCCGTTTAAAAATATTAACAGCATGTAACTTACAATCATGAATGTAGCATATATTTTTCCCCAGGGTTCTTTACCTTCACGAAATTTAAAGTTTTTCTTCGCTACTTTCACACGAAAACGACTGAAGAAACTGGTTTGTTTGTCAAGTGTTTGCGTGCCATCTAGTGAGATTTTATGTTATAGAAGGTTCGCGTAAAGGTGCCTTTTTCGAGCAATTGCGCAGGCCTGTAGTCTATCATTGTTGACCAAGGCTTCACTTAGGCAAACAAGCCACAGATGGCTGATGCAATCTCCGTTGCTTGTGCTATGTGTTGTTTAGTTTTGGTCCAGCATATTGAATACTCTTTGTCAAGTTAGTATTTTTTTTATATTTAAACTTTAGTTAGTTTTCATTTCAATAGATTTATTTTTGGAATTTAGCAATCTTTTGACCGATAAATAAGTATCGATTTTTTCATAGTTAAGTTATATCGTATGGCCAGCCTACAACTTGTGGTAACATCACATTAGGCTATATGTCAATTTTTAATTTATTATTTATTACTTTTCCAGTAAAACTTTGAACTAGTATCATTTTCTGAAAATAAATGAGTTTTTGGATATGAAAGCAAATTCATTTCTATAGATTTACTTCCATTAGTTAGTGATCTTATGATTGGCTGATTTATCAATTTTTCCGAGTTATGCTAGATCGGAGGCCAGTTAAAAGTTGTTGCAGATATTTTATTGAACATTCCATTAAATTATATGTAATTTTTATTTTATCATTTCTTGTTTTTTTAGCAAAAAACTTTGAGCTTGTACCGTTTTCTGAAATTGAATGTCTTGTATACAAAAGCAAAATAGACTTCCATTGCTATGGAAATCGGCCACCATTTGGGAGGTCAATTTTGAGAAGGGCTGGTTCTTGTTTCACAAACTTTTCTGCACTTAGCCAAGATTGCCAAACTTCAACACCCAAAGAAAAAATTCATAATATTTAGTAAACAAAAAAGCAACCAAGGAAGTTTTTTTCTATTTCATAACCAGTTCAGAAAATTCCATAAATGTGAGAAGGACAAATCACATTGTATAACACTGGCCTTGTTTAAAATATGTGATGCTAAAAAGAATCATTAAAAGAAATAAAAATCATATTTCTGGTTGAATATTATATTATTCGGGAGGAAATTTCCTTTCGATAAATATATAATTTCATTATTTTTATTTAGCAGGTTTTCCAAAATGAAGCCTTAATTGTATAGTGCGATCATTTTTTTTTTACCGTATCAATTGAAAAAGGATTATTAAAATCAATATGCTTGCACATTTGTTAATATTATTTATTTTCATAAAATTCATAATTAAATTCTATTTAATTTGGTATATAACATGACCTATTTTTGTTGATTGGTTATTTTTTTAAAAAATTCTAAAGTTGACTTGTTTATCTGACTCAGCACAGTTGGCTCAAAGCCTAGAATTTTCTCAACGTATGGTACCAAGAAAAAAATTACAAAATGAGAAAAATATTTACTTAAAACCAAAAAAGTAATTTTTTTGTTATTCAGAAATATACAGTCATTCTATTCATGTGCTTTGCAATCATTTCTGTCTAATGGTTTTTTTTTTTTAATAAATTTTTTTTGTGTTGCCAGATGCATTTTTTTACTACATGACTCTAAAAAAAGTCCTATTAAGATAAAACATATCGTGTTTTTTGTTAAATACTTGATTTTCAGAAAATCTAGAATTAAATGCTGATTAATTTGGTATGCAACATGCCAAAATTCCTTTCATTAGTTATTTGGCAAAAAAATTCTAAAGTCAAAGTTTTTTTTTGGCTGAGCATAGGCAGAAAATTGCTTGGCCCCTGGATAGAAACCTGTTTTTCAGGCTGGACACTGGAAGGGTTAAAGCAATGTCACATATAACCTGCCCACATAATTTGAAACTGTCAAGATATACTTACAGTTGAATCTCCTCCCTCTTTAATAACTACTTCCCACATGGCCTTCTCTCCTCCCCAACCTATTTAAATAAGCTTTATTACACAGCTAGAATAGAGCCTATCATTGAGAGTTCTGAATATTACTATACTTTACTGAGGAAGCTATATTCTTGTTGCTAAGCCATGTAAATGAATTTTATAATTTTCATATATATGGTAAAATCATTGGCTTGGAGGCTATAATCCCACAAGAATATTAGCCCTGTTGAATCCAGTATCTCACCTGTGATGTGTTATAGTACATTTCTAACTCCCAACTGGGCATGTAGCCAGAAAATATTTTTGAGCAGGGAGCAAAATTGAAAAAATACTGTAATTGAAGGAAAAAAAGATGGATATTATTGCAAAATCTTGTAAAGTAAAATATGTAATTGTACGTAATATGTTAGTAAATGACTTAAAAGTAAATTGCATAAAAAATGGTTTTCTAAATCTAAGCCAATTTTTTTTTACTAACTTCTAATTTCGTGGAGAGGGAGGAATTATGTTATAAATGACATATCATCATCATCATCATCATCATCATCCTCAAGCAGCCATGGGCTACGGAGGTCCAACCAGACCGTGCAGTTTAATTCTCCAAGCATATCTGTCCTGAGCTACATCTGCTGCATCCAGCCACTGCACACCAATTCTAACAAGGTCCTGTTTGACATTGTCTGCCCACCACATCCTAGGTCTCCCCCTCCTTCTGAGGCCTCTAGGCACACTGTTCATAACCTTATTTGCTAATCTATAATTTTCCATACGGGCAACATGGCCAAACCAGCGGAGTCTCTCTCTGCACAATATGCTGCTTAAAGGAGGTTGCAGACTCCTTTGCCTAACCTCATCATTAATTACAAAGTTGAACCACCTAATACCCAAGATACTGCGTAAGCATCTAGAATCAAAAGCATCTCGTTTCCTGTTATCTTGTTTACATAGCGTCCAAGTTTCACTACCATAACTAACCCTAGAAAGAACCAAACTATTATACAGTCTAATTTTAGTCTTTAGGTGTATACGCCTATTTCTCCACTGTCCATAGATTCTTAAAAGTCCCAGCAGCAATACCTATTCGTCTGTTAATCTCATGCTGCACATCACCAGTATCAGTTACATATATATTATATATATAATATATATATATTATATATATTAGTTATATTATAAGCTCCCAAGGTAATTAAACTGTGACACCTGCTCAAGACTGCAACCATTCAGATTAACTGAATCACAACCTGCCTGACTAATTTTCATCACTTTAGTTTTCTCTCTGTTTATAACCAAACCTACTCTACTACCAGTCTCATCAACAGCTCGAATGAAAGAGTTCATCTCATCAACATCATTTGCCAAAAGGGCTAAATCATCAGCATAATCTAAATCAGAAATTTTCTTATCTCCAGCCCAATTAAGGCCAAAATCTTTCCCTTGAAGTGAATTTTGCATAACATAATCAACAACCAAACTAAAGAGAAAAGGAGACAAGATGCACCCTTGTCGAACACCAGACGTAATGCTAAACCAATTGCTACAAGACTTACCAACTCTCACACATGACTCAGTGTTATTATAGAGAGCTTTCATTGTGTTAACTAACTTGTCTGGTATACCAAATATGATCTCACAATCAACCACAAATTATGACGATCAACAGAGTCAAAAGCCTTTTTGAAATCAACAAAGCTAGCAACCAAAGGTTTCTGAAACTCTAAACATTTCTCAAGAATCTGCCTAAGTGAAAATATCTGATCCACACATCCCCTACCACTTCTGAATCCACATTGCTCATCACGCAATTGCCTGTGAACCAGATTCTTAATTCTATTAAGCACAATCATGGAAAGAACTTTACCTGGAACAGAGAGTAGGCTGATACCCCTATAGTTATCACAAGAACTGCGATCACTTTTTTTGAAAATAGAGATAATAATAGCTCTGGTAAAATCTTTAGGAACCATGCCTTTATCATAAAAGTTATTCAAAATTTCAGTCATCCAAGTGGTAACCGAAACATTCTCAGCTCTGAGCATTTCTGTAGTAATTTCATCTGCCCCTGGGGATTTATGAAGTTTAAGTTTAGAGATAGCCAAAATAACTTCAGATTGTGTTATAGGGCCAACATTAAAGCTGCCAATGCATCTATCATCATTACAAACAATGGGAGTAGAACTAACCACATTGTTTAGAACATCACTGAAATGCTCAGCCCACCTAGGTATCACAAAAATTACTATTTTACTATTTACTGTCATTAGAGGAAAGGTATTAAAATGATTACAAATCTATTTAATAAAATAGAACTCAGAAATTAAAAATAGGTGACTGTTTTTAGCAAAGAAATTTAAAATAAACTATAATGTATCTTAAGGTTCGTAATAAGGCCAATTTTATTTAATGTGTTTATTAAATGATCTTTGTAATTTAGATGTAAAAGATAAAATAATTATGTTTGCCGATTTTTACTAGTTGATCAAAATGATACAGCATCGTTGTATGCATTTAAAAGCAAAATGAAAAAAAAAATAGAAAATGGTTTGAGAAAAAAAAAATTAGAAAAATTTCCTAATTTTACAGTTTTGGACATTATTTATTAAATTTTATGCTTTTAAATGTAGAATAAACAAAATATGTTTGATTTATATGCAACATTCCAGATATATTTGAAAATAAATTATTCTATCATTTAGTTAAATGTACAGGATGTAGAGATATGTATGCAAGTCAATTGAAGGTGTTAATAAATACAAATACGCCAGTTGATTAACTAATAAAAATCATATTGACTTACTTGATAAAAAAATTAATACAGTTATACCTAATCTATATTGTGTTACAAATTTTGATAAAACTACCGTTTTAAAATTAATTTATAATACTTGGGTTAAATCATATTCTAATTGTGGATTAATATTGTGGAGAGAATCATATTCAATTATTGATTATTACACAAAATAAAAATTATATGGATTTTAAAAAATGGAAGTGTTAGATTGTATTATAATGATTTACCTATTCTCCCATTGAAAAAATTATATAGTTTTATAGCATTATATTGTATATTAAACATATTATACAGAAAGTAATATTAAAAAAGACTAATTATAACCCAAGATCAACTGCTTATACTGATCTAAATGTTCAATATCCTAAGAAAACTATTGCACAGAGCCATTATACAGGGGCTTATCAAAATAATGGAAACACCAACTGTGACTGGAGTACACGCAATGCACTGTATGTATATCACAGGGATGACATCACCTGCGATGTGTGGTATATAAAGGGAAGAAGTATGTCAGCTATCACATAGCAGTGCCACAGGCGAAACAGTTGTTGGTGTCATAGATGCTCCTCCATGCTTGTCAAATAGAATTGTCAACAATGTCAGATCTCAGTGACCTCCAAAAAGGCATGATCATTGGTGTGTGTTTTGCAGCAGCTTCAGTGACCAGAACAGCAGAAATAGTAGGTGTAACATGAGGAACTATATCAAAGATTATGACTACCTATCAAAAAGGACAGGGCATTGCCTCCAAATGTGCAAATTGTGGAGGCCATATGAAGTTGTCAGATAGGGATAGGTGAACGTTGGCACAGATTACAACAGAAACACAAGAGCTTGGCACTGCAAATAGCAGCAGAGTTGAACACCAGTCAGAATGATCCCATTTCCATCATAACAGTTCATCGTGCTGATATTTATTGCTGTGCTGCAATCCACAAACCTCTGATTACCAACATCAATGCAATGAAACATCTAAGGTTTATCATTTAGCCTTACATGTTTCATTGCATTGATGTTGCACCTCCTTTGAGCAGCAGATTGTGCAGAGACTCTTATGGTTTGGCCATTTGCCCATATGCATAACTATAGATTAGCGAATAGGGTTATGACAGCAAAGCACATAAAAACTGAGATGCTAAAAACTGGCAACGTGTTATTTGGTCTGATGAATCGTGCTATATGTTGTTTCCCACCACTGGTAGAGTGTACATCTGGCGAAAACCTGCAGAAGCGTACCACCCCGACTGTTTATTTCTGACTGTGAAGCATGGAAGTGGATCTCTGATGCTGTGCAGTGCCATATCATTGTATTCCTTATGGCCATTGGTTATTCTGCAGGGTTGTGTCACATCTGCAATGTATGAATCCATTCTCGGGGACCACCTGCACCCAATGTTGTGCTCATTGTTCCCTAATGACCTCCCTGGTTTCAAGTGGATAATGCACCCATGCATTGTGCAAAAGTCAAGTTGTGGTTTGTAGAGGATGAGGTACAGCAACTACCCTGGCCACCTCAATCTCCAGACTTCAATATTATTGAACATTTGTGGGAATATCTGGAGTTCAAGGTCAGATCACACTTTCCACCTCCAGCATCACTCGTACAGTTGGACCATATTTTACAGGAAGAATGTCCCACATTTCATTGCCGTATGACTTGTATAATTCACATCAAATTGCATCTGTTCTGAATGGATGAGGTGGGCCTACAGCTTATTAATAAAATGTTCTCCACAAACTGTACATGTTCCCATTATTTTGATAAACCCCTGCAGAAATATACTGGGTAATTCAAAAGTAACAGAAAAAGTAAAAGTGCAATAATTTGAAAAGTATAGACAGCAGCATGATGCGGTTTTCACAGAAATGCACAGAAAGACATGGGATTTTTTTTAATAACGAAAAATTTTGTTGCCAGAATAGTTATATTTGCCACCAACAGGTGGCGCTTCAGTTGTGTCAGTAGTTTGTACAGTGGTGCAGCACAGTTTGCAATGCAGCTAGGATTACAAATGTTCAGTGTGATGGCCATCATTCACGAGAATGGCCGTCAGACGTGACACGACACTCTGCACAGCATCGAAGAGGGTTTCAGCTGTAATTCCTGTCACATGATGAATGATAGCGAATAGCTTGATAAATGATGGCGAATAGCTTCTTTCAACATGGCCTATGGCATTGGCTGACCTCTGTTACACCGCTACAGCGCCGCCTGTCAGTGACAAATTTAACTATTCTGGCAATAAAATTTTTCGTTATTAAAAAAAAAACCATGTCTTTCTGTTCATTTCTGTAAAAACTGCATCGTGCTACTGTCTATGCTTTTCGAATTATTGCATTTTTTACTTTTTCTGTTACTTTTGGATCACCCGATATATCTAGCACCAAAAACATTTAAACGATTGCTTAGAATGATTGAAAACAAAACTATAATATATTTATAAATTTTCACAGAAATTAAAAATATGGATAATTGGATTTACTGATATGGTAATGAAATGTGGACCCTTTGTAAACAAGATAACAGGAAACTTGATGCTTTTAATTCTAGATGCTTATGCAGTATCTTGGACATTAGGTGGTTCAACTTTTTAAGTAATGATGAGGTTAGCTAAAGGAGTCTGCAACCTCCTCTGAGCTGCATATTTTGCAGAGAGAAACTCCGTTGGTTTGGCCATGTTGCTTGTATGGATAATTATAGATTGGCGAATAGAGTTATGAACAGTGTGTCTAAAGGCCTTAGAAAGAGGGGGAGATCTAGGATATGATGGGGCAGACAATGTCAAACAGGACCTTGTTAGAATTGGTCTACAGTAGTGAGGGTGCAGATGTAGCTCAGAAGAGATGTGTTTGGAGAACTACAGTACATAATCTGGTTGGAATTTTCATAGTCCATGTCTGCTTGAGGATGATGATATTAAAGTGATATTTTCTTCAGAAAAGTGAATTTTTATATTGCATTTTGCTGTTATATATTAAATTGATACTTGTTTGCACCATTTATCAATAAATAACATTATAAATTAAATAATTTAAATTTTTGATTTCCATCTAAATTAGCATTTTATTGATATTACTGTTTTCAACAAAATTTTGATCCACAGATGAGTTTGTTACTCTTACAGATGGAAGTCCAAATGCTAAATTTTAATTAACATTATGTATTTTGAAATAACATACATCTTTCTTGTTTTCTTACATTTTTATTAAATATATGATTTAAGAAATATACAAAATGCATTGTATAAATTGTATAGTTGGAAAAATTAAAAGTATGAAATGTAAATTGATATAATGAATTGATATTTTAATTTCTGAATCTTTCTAGAGTTTGAATTTTTATTGCTAGAGACCTTAAAGTTGAAAATGGGAAAATTTTAAATTTTAGTGATAGAGTGTGATAAGGAATTTACAATTATAGCGGTGATTTATTTCCCCCCCCCCCCCCCTCAACCCCAAGGAGAGTGGAAAAACACAGTTTTTGCCTTAAGTGATAAATGCGAAATTCTTTGTATTGGACAGTTAATGGTAAAATATTACTATTTTTCAGTTTTGAATCAGTTTTAATTTCTACCATTAGAAGGCATGAAATTTGGGAATTTGGGATTTCTGGTGAATTGTATATTCACCAGAAATAATTGGAATTTCTAGTTAATGTTTAGTATTTTATTGATGTCTTTCTGTTAATGCCAGTTTTCAATCACTATTGTGGGATAATGAATGCAATTAGTTATTGCTCTAATATTGTATAAAGGCAAAATAAGCTTCCTTAAATATTTACTGTACTTTATTGTAAACTTTTAAAACTAAGTAAACTTAAATATTACTCATGCAATATTCTGGTTTTATGCTTTTTCTCAATTAACTTCTAATTATTTATCATGTTGAACAAGTGGTTACATGGTCATTATATGGTATTTTTACATGGTTATATGGTACATTACATGGTTATATGGTATTTCTTTGCATTTAAAAAGAACTTATTCCTGAATAAAGAATCTATTTTTATCAAAGAATGCATGTTACCACACAAAATCAGGCTTGATAAAAACAGTTCAAAATAATTTTATAAAATTACGACTTTAGGAAATTGCATTTTTATTATCATTTCTAGTTCTTAATTTGTTGTTTGTATTAAATTTAGGAAGATCATTTGCTTTGGAATCCTACTCCAGATATAAGATCAAAGCGTTTGAAGAGGTATACTGTTCCAATAGAGTATCAAGATGATTTTGAGTCTGAAAGGTATGTTACTCTCTATTTTCATTTTTTTTTTATAAATCATACATTATATTTAAAAATTACAATATTGCAAATTAATGTATTTGGATTTTATTGAATTTTTAGCTGTAAGTTTGTGCTTCAAAAATCTGATTATATCAAAAGGGAAATATGTTTAAGATGCATGTTTCATTTTCTGTAATGAGCTCTCAGTTATTTGCCCAAGGTGCAATCCATTGGTTAGAAGTTGGACAACCTTATTATAGATTATGGATATAATGGCCCAATTTGATGGCTAGAGAAGAATTATTTTTCATCAAACTTGTATGAACTGATAAATATGTTGCTAATTTTAATATATTGATATATTATATATATCATGTTAAACTGTGAGATTAAAAATTATATTATTAATGATTTTAATAACTATGGTATGTAACATTAAAAATTATTGCCCAATCAGTAAGTCATTTACTAAAAATGCAGTAAATAATAAATTATCACATTTATTGTAGTTTGATAAAGAAATGTCCAAAATAATAATATCAGTGATGAGGTTTTGCTTACTGATTGACTCCCAAAGCTATTAAATTGAAATTGACATATATAAAGTTCTTATTCTCCTATTATTCACACTGTGATTTAACCTTGATTATTAAACTATAAAACATATATGCTTGTCTAATATTTCACTGAATTGGAGCAAATTTTGCTGAGCTGCATTTGCCTAAAGGGAAAACATGTGTCAGGTAATATCTCTAGATGTCATTCTCATGATGACAGTTAATGCTATGGTGATTGCTCTAATTTGAACCTCAGATAAAATCAAATTCAAAAAGAAATAATTTTTAAGGTAGCTTGGAAATTATGTTCTCAGATGTGATACAGTATGCAGCTTTGCCACATTTTAATGCTCAGTAATGTAACCTTTGCTTCTATCAGATTTACATGACCTGAGGTCAGTAGAAGTGCAAATAAGTTAAATTTATTGTCATTTAACATAAACAGTACGTTATATTCTTTTCAAATTGAAAATATTGAAACTAAGTTATGAAGAGCTGATTATTATAAAACAGTTGTTTTTAACTTTAACATTTGTTGCACCTTACTGTTGCTTAACCTTTAATTAATGTATTGTTTAAACTTTTAGTTTACTAACCATAGGTAAATATCTTTACTCTTGTATGTTATTTTTCTAAAAAATTGATATATGCTAATATTTTAGGTGTATATGTAACAATGTCATGCCTGGCTACTGATGAAAGGGACCTGGTTCAAGCCCCAGGTACGACATGGATGTTTGTGTTTTCTTTCTGCTGAGGTCTCACCTTCTTCAAAGATCTTCTCTATGGCATATTAAACTGACAGTTTCCTTTCAGGTCCCTGTGTAAAGCAGCTGCTTGAGGAGAAATTTTTTGTGTGACAATATATTTATGGAAATAAATGATTGAGTTGAAATATAAATATTTTCATCAGTTGAAATATAATTTTTTTGTAGCTCAGGATATAGAGTGACAAGTTGTAATGTTTCAGGCTGTGGCAGCATGTATCATATGCCATAATTCGAGGTGATCAGATTGCTGCAACAGAGGAAAAAACTTTATTGGAAGAAGCACAAAGGAAATGTACCAGAGAAAGGCAAGTGAAAATGGAAAAGTGGTTGCCACGACACTTTGTTCAAGATATAATAACTGGTGATTGGGTATACAAACATGCTGAGTGAGTATTTTCCTGTGTTAGTTCTTATATGGAAGAAAATTAATCTTTTTTACAGTATTATGCTCTGTATTGTTTGATAAAAATGATCAAAGTGAAAACTTAGTACAAAGACTGCAGTGGAATAAATAAGCCTTATTTTCTTGAAATCATTGGTGCTTTGCATTTTGTGAACTATTCGTTTAATGTGATTTTTATTATTGCACTATAAATAAATTGGGGTCCAAAAGTAATGCATTTTTTTTATTTACTCTTTGTTCTTTTGTTAAATGGCAATTCATATTCATTTACAAAATCTGAAATAATTTTTTATTTTTTATTTCAGATTTAAAATTTTATTAAGAACAAAAATTTATAAAATTGCATAATTAAAAATATATATATACACAAATATAAAAATAATAACCTAAAAAGGATTACTTTTGGTCCACCAATTGTGACTTAATCACAGAATATCTTCTATAATATACAGCATTTTGGTTTTTCAAATATGTTTTTCAGATTTCTACACCCAAGTGTCATGCCAAACTTTCTCTAAGCAAAACACTAAGAAATTTATGCACAACAAAGGCCATTTGATTTTTTTGTCACAAAGATTGTAATGATTCAAATTCCCCATTTAAATGCTACATTTAAAAACTAGTCTTATGATAAATGAACTCCAGAGCGAACTGTTATATAAGTGGTCCAATATTTTGTTCATCTGAAACCAAAGTAATGATTTTATTGGAAAGATTTAACTTTGATAAAGAAAGAACATCAAGTAATGAAAAACTGTGATTAATTTTGGAAAGCAGAGCACAAGTGTTAACCAGTATTTTCAGCCTAAAAAAATGCAAAAACCGTGAATAAAATTAATATAAACTTTTAATTTGACATAAATCAGTGGAACTCTCATTTGTGATAATCTTAAGAGGCATTTAATTTCAATAAATAGGTACATGTGGGGCGGGGGATGCCCATTCACCTCCTGGACTTGAGAGGAGACCAGGATATTAATAGATTCTGCATTCAAGTATGAGAGGTGGATTAGTGGTTTTCACAATTAGAAATATAACACTTCTAGAAAATGTTATATGCCTAATTATTTAAATTTGATAATATTACTTGCAATTAATCCTTAATTTGTAATATTGGTTTTGGCAAAAAAAAAATTGCTAACATATTGCATTTCAGCTTGTTTTAAAAACAAACTAGTCAATGTTTTTACTTTGCCATTTGTCTGTCTACCTTTAGACATGAATTTTTTTTGTGTTTGTTTTCAGAGATATTTTAATGTTTTGCATTTTCCTAATCTCCCAATAGTTTTAATAGTGCCCTCTAATAGTGAAAAAAGTTGGAAAATGTATAGCTTTAAATGAATATTGCAAACTATTTATGGTAGAAATTTTGGTAGTAAAATGTGTTGGTCAAGAGGTTTACATTGGTAACAATGATTTGCCCCTATATCTGCAGGGAGCATGGAAATGCAACCTTTTTGTTTAAAGAGAATAAAAATTATTTATATGTTTATATGTTTATATGAATAAAAATTATTTATATGTTTATATAATATTTATATGTTTAAAGAGAACTAATAAAATATTAACTATATGTATTTTCCCAGTCACCCATTAGTTTGAATATTCACTATTAGAGACCATAAAAGTCAGAAAATAAAAAGCTTAATTATCTTTCAATGAAACCCCTATTCACCAGAAACAATGTTATTCTTCTAGTTGCTTTGTAGCTCTCTCTTAATAGTAAAAATCTATATATTTTAAGATCAATTCAGAATTTTATTAAAAGCTATTTTATCACATCTTTATAATCTTATTTTAAGTATATCAATATATAAAAGGGAAATAACTAATGCAAGTAACTTTGATTAAACATGGTTGAGATTACAAAGAAAAGTAATTGATTAAACCTGATTTTTATTAAATTGCGATTCTTGCTGTTAGCATAAAATTTATTATAAATGAGTACTATTTTAAAACACTGCTAAGTTCTAACTGTGAAAATTTGACTTTCTTTAACCCTTCCGGTGTCCAGCCTGAAAAGTAGGTTTCCATCCAGAGGTCAAGATATTTTCTCCCTATGCTCAGCTGAAAAATAACTTTAACTTTAGAACTTTTTTTGCCAAATAACTAATGAAAGGAATTATGGCATGTTGTAGGCCAAATTAATCAGCATTTAATTCTGGATTTTCTGAAAATAAAGTATTTAACAAAAAAGACGATGTTTTATTTTAATAGGACTTTTTTAAGAGTCATGTAGTAAAAAAATGTATCTGGCAATGCAAATGAAAATTTGTTTAAAAAAAACTAATAGGTAGAAATGATTACAATGCACATGAAATAGAATGGCTATATATTTCTGAATAACAAACAATTATTTTATTGGTTTTAAGTAAATATTTCATTTTGTAATTTTTTTCTCTGTACCATATTTTGAGGAAAATTTCAGGCTTTTAAGCCAATTGGGCTGAGTCAAATAAACAAGTCAACTTTAGAATTTTTTTTAAAAATAACCAATCAATGGAAATAGGTTATGTTATATTTAAAATTAAACAGAATTACGAATTTTTTTAAAATAAATAATATAAACAAATTTGCAAGCATATCGATTTTAATAAGCCTTTTTCAATGTGATATGATGAAAAAAAAAATTGCACTATACAATTAAGGCTTCATTTTGGAGAACCTGATTCATAAAAATAGTTAAATAATATATTTATCGAAAGGAAATTTCCACCCAAATAATATAATATTCAACCTGAAATGATTTTTCTTGTAATGATTATTTTCAGTATCATATATTTTAAACACGGCCAGTGTCATACAATGTAACTTGGACTTCTCACATTCACAGGATTTTCTGAACTGGTTATGAAATAGAAAAACACTTCCTTGGCTGTTTTTTTCTGATAAACATTATGAATTTTTTCTTTGGGTGTTGAAGTTTGGTGATATTGGCTAAGTGCAGAATGGTTTGTGCACCAAAGCAAAAAAACCATATATTTTTTTTTCTAGATGGGGGGGAGGGGTGAAACTTTTACTGTGAGTTTAGCAGAGGGGGGATACCTTCCTGAAATTGCCCTCCCACATGATGACTGATTTATGCAGCAAGGAAGTCTATTTTGCTTCCATATCCAAGACTCATTTTCAGAAAATGATACAAGCTCGAAGTTTTTTTTTTTTTAAGAAGAAAAATTACATATAACCTAATGGGATGTTAAATAAAATATCTGCAACAACTTTTAACTGGCCTCTGATCTAACATAACTCGGAAAGATCGATAAATCAGCTGATCGAAAGATCACTAACTAACGGAAATAAATCTACAGAAAAGAATCTGCTTCCATATCGAAGACCTCATTTATTTTCAGAAAATGATATCAGGTCAAAGTTTTACTTGAAAATTAATAAATAATAAAATAAAAATTACCATTAGCCTAATGCGATGTTAAAATAGCCACAGCAACAAGTTGTAAGCCAACTATACGATGTAGCATAACTCTGAAAAATCAATACTTATTGATTCGCCAAAAGATCACTAATTTCCAAAAATAAACTACTGAAATGAAAACTAAGGTTTAAATATTAAAAAAAGGTAAATACTAACTTTACAAAGGGTATTCACTATGACATGCGGGTTTAATCTCTCTAGAAACATGCCATCCACTCCAGAACCCACATCTCTCTAGTCTCCTTGAAACAGACCAGAGACATGTTTCTGGAAAGATGTGGGTTCAAATCCTACACATCAGTGAAACTTTTTCCCACAAAAGTATTTACTGATTCATAGATGTTAAAAGTCAACAGGTGGCTCTGTGAATGTTATTTACTGTTTAAAGTATACTTTTATTTTCTGACTTGCATTTTGCCCCCACTATGCTTGCTGTCATGTAGTGTACTTTGATATTACCATGAAGTGCCATTGAGTTAGTGATAGCAACCTAATAACGTGTTGGACCCCCTCTGGCCCTGATAACAGCCATCACATGACAAGGATTCCACAAGCTTGCATGAATGTTCCACAGGTATGGCAACCCATGCATCCTCCAGAGCTGTCCACAATTCTCTCAAGGTCGCTGATGGGACATAGACCCGAACATTGCTCGATGGTATCTCAAAGATTTTCAATGGGATTTAAATCTGGGTTTGTAGGTAGCCATTTCATTATTTCAAAGTCAGCAGAATGCTCCTGCAACCATGCAGTAGCCAACCTCGATCTGTGAGATGAATAGTTGTCTTGCTGGTAGATGCCATCTCCATTGGGATGGCCATAAATGGGTGTAAATGATCAGCCATAAGTTCTAAGTACCAGGATGCATTGAGAGTTGTCAGTACATGTACCAAAGGTCCCACAGATGTCCAACTGAAGACACCCCAGGCCATCACTGAGCCACCACCAGCTTGTACTGTTCTGACCTGACATGCAGGATCCATGGCTTCAGAGTGTTGGCACCATACCCCCGAGTCTCACATCAGCATGATGAAGTTTAAATCGGAATTCATCACTCCAGGCTATCTGTTGTCAGTTTTCGATGTTTAGATGATTCGATGATTTAGCCCAGGCAAAGCGTTGAGCCCAGTTTTGTGCCGTTAGAAATGGGACTCTCGTAAGTTGGCAGCTTCCAAAGCCGAGATGATGAAGTGAGCATTGCAGTCCATGCACTGACTTTCCGGCTGGAACCCATGTTCAGATGGGAGGTGATTTCAGATAATGCCTGGCCCCTATCGGCCTGTACAATGTGGGCCAGACTGCAAAGCCTACGATCATTCAAGACAATTTGTCCAGGTGCTTGTTTTTTTGCTGGAATTTTCATAATCTCGAAACTCTTCAAACTGTTGTACAAGAAAATCCGAGTTCGTTGACAATTTCAGAGATTGAGTGTTCCATCCATCGGGAACCTACGATCTGCCCTCTGTCAAATGCATCTAAATCCCACGCCTTTCCCTTTATGTTTTTTGTGACGAATGCTTGGGGAAGCCGAAGCTGACAGCTGTATATGACCAGAGTTTCAGCTATGCATACACGCAAATGCGGGACTTGCGGTACTGAATTTTGATAACATCTCCTATCCCTAATTCAATGGCACTTCAGTGTAATACATTTCCTTTCAAAAGGTATAGTGAGTATCCAAATGACTAATATTTCCATGTGATTCAGGTTTTCAGTCTTTTTTATACTTCATAGAAATTCTTGATGTAGTTATCCTTTGTATTGCCACTTGTGCATTGCACTCGAATTTAAACCATTTGTGTTAAATATTATTATATAATATGGTAAGATGCATGTTGTAACTGAAACTAGATCATATATTATTTTTAAATACTTATGATTAATAAACTTTTTGGTTTATTCAGTTGAAGAAGACATTCTGTCAGCTTTAAGGAACCTACATATAAATTTTAATGTAATTTTATATTAATTCTTTTAATCTAAAAAAGCTTGGTGTAATCATTTTAACATTTGTAAAAACTTTGCATTATCAGTGTTGACATGTTGCTAAGGTGAGTGATTAAAATACTGAACATTTAATATACTATGTGTTCTACATAGGTATATTCTTAAATTTTAGTCTGTTTAAAACAGTTACAAACAGAAATGTGTAACTTTTTGTTGATCTTATTTTAGTTCTCGTCCATGGGATCAAAGAACAGATGTTCTCCAGTATGAACGCGATTACAAAATTCAAACTCAAACAAGGCATAGAGCTCCAGCAGTGAGAACTGGTAGCATTATTAGTGTTGATGATACTCCAAAAGTTGAGCTCATTCGACATCTCTCTGTAGACAGAGTTTTGCAAAGGCCCCCTGGGTGTTTACTACCAAAAAGTAGACACAAGGGAACCTCTCATAGAAGTAGTATTACATCGCAAGGAAGTGAGAGTTCTTCCCCTGTAGGTGAAATACCTCCTGGAAGTGATTCAACAGAAAGTGATGGTAAGCACAATAATAAGATAATATTGCTTGATTTATATATAATTATAATATTTGAATAAATTTGCCTATTCTGCATTTTAATGTGATTTTTCTAAATAATTACCACTACCATGAATTGTTGTATATCACAAATGAACATATCTTTGGCAGGGCAGTGCACCAGAAAACATGTATTTTCATTTTGTGTGTGTATATATAGGGTGGGGGGAGTGGTTTTGCATGAAAATATATTTTTGAAGCACCTAAAAATCTCATTGCATGTACCATTTATTGGTATATATTTGAAAATTAGATGTATGACAAAGGCTCATGGGTATTTATTCAAAAATATTGAATTATTAGAGAGAATGTCCCTGTTAAGTGAAAGTCCAAATTTGAAGTTTCTAAAACATTTTTTGGGAAAATGACACTGAAGATAAGTTTGAAAAATATATTTTAATCTTGATTTCTAAACATATTCATTTAGTATTTAAAAAATTACATAAGCTGGAACATTTAACATCGGTGTGACCAATTATAAGACTTTATTTCAAAATTTGGCAAAAAATGAATAACTGCTATATCAAACTGTTTACTTAATTATTTGTTCATAAAAATTTGCATAATAATTCAACTTTCCCAGTTTCGAAGAAAATGTTCATTTACGTCTATCTTAATTACATTGTCACCAATATTAGGTTAAGCAGTGCCAACCTTAATATTTTTTTATTGCCACAACAACCCATACAAGCCAAGATTTTATATGAACTCATCCAAGCAATGCTATTCCTTTCTCTTTGCTACTTTTTACTTGCTGCTTTGGGCCATTATGGTAGTGAATAGGTCATGCCCCTCCCTTAAGAATGCCAGTAAGGACAATGGAGACCAAAAATGATTAAATTTCTGCATTTTTAAGACATTTTTTAAAAACCTCTAAAATGAAGGGGAAAATATTACAGGTTAGATTAGATTGGTAGAGACTGAATTTCCATTGCACGCTGCAGTGGAAATCCAATCACTTGTCCCCTCCTTATCTTTTTCTGCTTAATTGCCTTTCCCACTTTTTTTTCCCACCAACTCAGTTGACCCCACCCCCTATTATAATTTTTTAGCTCAATTACCCCCCCCCCCCTTTCCCCTCATTTCTAGATTCGGTCCTGGAACTAGCTTTACTGTCTCTAGTTTGAATAATGTAAAATGTGCCAATTTTTTTGTTGAGGCCATGAAGTTGTCTTTAGGCTCAGTTACCACATAGTAGACAAATAAAAGCTATAAAGACAAGGAAGTAATGATCTAAAATATCACTTCTTGACCTCACAAAATTTGATTACCATATTAATTGAAAAAATTACAAATGTTAATATTGAATCAACACAGTAATTTCAATTCCATTGTCAACTATAAAAGTATAGTCAAGATAATATTCAATTGTACATTTGTTAGAACCATGTTTATAGAGAGTTTATTAGAATCATGTTTATAAAGTGTATATTAGAGCCATGTTTAATATATAATAGACTAACCACAGAATTTTAGCATCTGCTGTAAGCATGTCAAATTAGTAAATTTGAATAATTGTCAAAATTTGTTATTTTCCTTTGGAACAACTGATCAAACAGAAAAGAAAGAATAATAATGTCACTTGTTCAAAAACTTTATCCCCATCTAGGAAAACAATGTTCTTTCAGATATAATTTTCCAAATTACAATATGACAGGAACTATAGAGCAAACATTTTGTAGCACCATTTATGAGGTTTTCTTTAATATAGTACTTGTATAATTTAACAGTACACAGGATTAGTCAAAGCAGTCACATTGTATTGGAATAACATCTCAACTACAGTTCTGTTTTTATCAGTGTTCACTTATTCATATTTACCAATATGTTTCATTTTGGGTATTATGTCCAGGGTTGCCACCCATCCATAAAAATTAGCCAAAATTTTCCTGGCAATTCTGCAAATTTTTCAAATGTTTGTAATGAAGAATTAGAATTGTGACTCAATATGATTAAGAAATATTAAAATTGGGATAATCATTTACTAGATAAATACATTAAATCTGTTAAAATACCAAAAAAGTTTTAAAAAGTTCTAATTTTAAACATGCTCTATAATTGTAGAAAACTACAAACTCACTGGAGATAGAGAAAATTTTGTTATGCATACAAATAAAAGTATTTTGATGACAATGACTATAGCTTGGTGAAAAACAATAACTGGATGCAAAAATAAGCATTGTTTTTGCCATGTTTTTGGAAATAATAATAAAGAAAATTAAGGATTATTCAGCTATGTCCTACAGAGACATTTGGTTTTAAAGCAAAAATGTATCCATAAAAATGCCTGGCTCTTCATAGGATGTTTTTTCTTTTTGTCTGTAAAAATTATTTCTCCAATATTGGCAACTTAGGTATAGACATTAATTACTTTTAAATCTTTTTAATCTAATTGTTATTAGTAACAAAAATAACTCATATATTAATATGCAAAAAGAAATGCACTCCAGGTTAGGTGATCCTTGCCTCATTTCTGCATCCATCACTTTGACAAACCTGATTAACCTTATATAATCATTCCATGTCACATTTAGCACATACTTAATGAAGAAATGAATAATATTCCTGTTTTTTTTACATTTAAATTAGATTGTACATTAACTATTATTTCCCAAATTGTTACAAGTCCATGTAGCATTTTTAATCTGGGAAATAGATACTCGTCAATTATGCAATGTTTATCGATTTTCATTTTTTTACTGTTACTTCAAACAAAAACCTTTATTTCTATTGAGACTAATCTTAATCAGAAGATTAACTTTGTGTAGTGATCTTAATCAGAAATTCTTGAATTATTTTATTATAGGCAGTGACTTGAATTTTTAAAGCAACATTAGGGTGACATTAAGATTAAATCAAGCAGTGCCCACCTCTATTGAGAATGTCCTGTTGAACAGCTACCAAGTGCTACAGCAACTTGCACTGTTGGAAAACCAGTGGCCACAATCCATTTGGAAGGAAATTATGGCTCTTATTTATAATATAATGTGTTCTGATATACCATAACTTTTTGTAAGTACATGGCTCTATTACACTATCAATGGATCTCCATATCATGCTATCGGAAAGCCAAATTCCAAGCCCAGTAACTTTTAAAATTATTTTATTATGGGAAATTGAGACTGAAGGTGGTAAAAAATATCACTTACGTCTATCTTAATTACATTTTTCACCAATATTCATTTACTATTTAAAGAATTGTAGAAGAAGGTTATTAGACACTTCAGACTTGACATGTGTCTGTAGATTCTCACTTGTTCTTTTGAAGTATGACTTGTTTGAAAGCTTGTCTAAACTTGTCATTACTTGTTAAAAACAAAGGCTGTATCATCATTTCTCTCTTTGCTGGTGGCATGTAAAGTTCTGTTTGCAAAATTTGTGCATTGTTATTATGGAGCCTATAAAGACAAATATTTTACATTTTCACAAGGATACAGCTTGGGAACAAAAAAAAATTCATGCCAATTTATCACAAGTGTATGGGGATCATGCTTGTTCATATGGCACTGTTACAGGATGGATGCACAAATTCATGAAATGCAGAACTTCAAACACCTCCTTCATGCAGGAAGACTGAATGAAGCCATATACGACAGAACCATCACTGCTATTTGTGAACTTGTTAAGGAAAATCCATACATCATCATTCAAGTAATAAGTTTAGATTATTATATATTATTATATATAATTATTCCTCAACATTTAAAATTCTGAAAGATCTGTGCCAGATGGGTACCCCACAAACTGACAGAACGGCAAAAAAGGGCTAGAGTCGACTTGTACAAGGGGATGCTGGCAATGTTCGAATCACGTGGGTCCAAATGGTTAATAGACATTGTCACAGATGATGAGATGTGGTTTTATTACTATATAACTCCCAGAAAGATTAACAACTATGTTTGGGTTGCTGAAGATGAACTGTGTCTCCAAATCCTCTGACACGACTTTCACTCAAGGAAGAGTGTGTTTGCAATTTTTTGCAATCCCCAAGGAGTGATAGCCATAGACACCTTATCTGAAAAAATGAGTATAAATTGCCAATACTACACCAACATTGTTTTGCCCAAAATGGTTAAGGAGATGAAGGAGCAGTTTCCAACAACAGGTATATCAAGGGTTCTTCTTGGCAATGCCAATGCTCACAAAACCCAGCAAGTTACAGCCTATCTAGAGCAGAAAAAAAATCAAACAGCTACGCCATCCTGCATATTCACCTAATCTTGCATCGTGTAATTTATTTTTTTTTTTTCCAAAAATTGAAAAAAGAACTTGCTGGGAAGCCTTTTTCTAGGGTGCAAGACCTTGTAAAATGCATTCATTCAGAGTTGTGGATTCTTCCTCGACAAAAAAAGAATACCATCAAGCATTCCAGAATTGGCATAGATGTCTTCAACTTTGTATAGATGCTGGAGGGGAGTGTTTTGAAGGACAGTAAAAGTTTTGTTGAGGTAAGTGCAATGGTTTTTGTTCTGCAGATGCATATCAAGAACTTTTTGAATGCCCCTCATAACAAGAGCATTTCCCATTTTTAGATGCCTTTTAACTTGCTGTATTCTGTGACTATATATGTAGTATTAAATTTTATCAGTGTTTGATCTATGATTTTATCACTTTATGAAATTCTTGAATATTCTAAAGAAGCAGTTGCAATTTCATCAACATAAAAAAATATACAATGCTAATTTGGTGAATGCTATGAGTATTAAAATAGGGGTGAAGTAATTGTAAAGGTATAATCAAATTTTTCAATTCATACTTTCAGCTTTAAAATATTTTTTATTTATGGTGAAGATCTACCATATTCCAGAATATAGTTTCTTTTCCTATATTAAATCTACATATTTGTCAGAATTATCATTTGTTCTTACTTTCATTTTTTACTCTTAATAGGTCCAGTGAAAAATTATCATTCCACTAAATGCAGCATAACTCTGTCCACTTTACAACAGTCCTTGCAACCTCTTCAACAGCTGCAACAGGAGACTAATCAAACACTGCAAGCCATGCAGCATAACCTTGAGTCCATTATGGTGCAGCAAAGAAGGATTCAGGCTCAACTAGCTCAGCGTGGTGACCTTAGTATTATTGTAGCTGTCATCCTTGTCCAAATACTACTTCATTTGTTGCTATGACTGAAGGTCACAATACCATCTTGAATAGTGAGTGCCTCTGTTACAGCAACTATGTCAAACTCAATAGGAACTTGTCTCCTTGTGGTTGTTAACTGCATTAAACTATAGAGTGGGTAATAAAGCAATTCAATAGCATTGGGAAAGATGTCTAAATGCAGGTTTAATTGTGTAAGGCATCTAACAATGACATTTGTATTGGAAGATAGTGTGTTACAAAATTGCATTGACAAATCTGTATGTATAAACTTGGATGGATGAAAAATCTGATGCATAGAGACCTAGTTTTTTTAAAAACAATGCTGGTAAGTAATATATGCAGTGCAGTATGCATAACAGAGGCTGAGCCTATTTGTTTTGTTCTTATTGTGAGTTGAATGTACAGATATGCATTTAGTATTTTATACAAATAGCTTGTAAAGCAATGCTAGCCATCTGCAGCTACAAATGCCAAAGAAAGTTTTCCAGATTCTAGCGAAAACTGAATAGAATTAATTTTCAAGGTAGTACAGGTTATGGATAAGCTCTGTAAATAAATGTGAGAGAGAAAAAGAGTGATAAATGAAATGTGCAATCATTCAGTATACTTCTCTTGGTGTTTAAAGTACAAAAATATTTCAGAAAAATCATTTTCTGTATATAATCAAAAATATTATGAGAAACATAATTCATTTGTTTAGATTCACTTAAGAAATAGAAAAATGTCTAGTTCAGCTTGACTACACAAAAAAAAATTATTGAAGCCTGATGTAGTCAGATTGAAGTATTTGCTCCTAACCAGCACTTGATAAATTAGAAGATATATTTTTCAGCCTCACTTGTATATAGATTTTCAGATGTGATCCATCATTGCTTGCTTTTAAAGAGCTAAAATATCTAATTTTAATTGGATAAAGTTGATGTAAGTTTTTCCAGTGAAATTATAATAATCAGCTCAGAAAATTAAAGTTTCATTTACTGTTAAACTATGTTTCACAGCAATAAAAAACTTTGATAATTTATTATAGTTCATTAAGCAACAAATGAAATGCAAATATTAAGCCATAAATATATATGCATTTTTCCATGGTTATAGTGCATTTAAGTAGATGATTACAAATAGTAGAAGTTGTCAAAGACTACATTTAAGGAATAAATATTCTTCTACGTGCATAAAGGTTTTGCATCTTTATGTCAATATTATAAATGCATTCTGAGGAAGCAACTATAAGAGTATGCTGCCAATTTCATTACTATAAGGTATTGTACAAATGTAAATATTCTCTGTAAATCATAAGAATCACTCGCAGAAGTCATACTAGTAACACTGGTGTAATTTTTTAAATAAGTTTTTCACCAATACATAACTAAAGCTAAGTGTTTTAATTGAATCCTTAAAATCTAGAAATTTTGACTGAAACTAGATGTATGTCAGGGGTGTTCAACCCTCTTCAATGACAGGCCATTTTTCAGTAGTTAAAGCAACAAGCAGACTATTTTTGAATAATGGAGGTGGCTCATGAGTCAGAGCATTAATGCACCATGCTTATTAAATGGTACAAATAGTTAGAAATAACAACTCTCTATTACATGTAGATAAAATTATCTGACCATGAGCAAAGCTACCTGTATTTACAACATGATGATTGAATTCAGAAGCTTTCTGACAATTTCTCTGTAAGAATAAACAAAAACTTATTTAACTACACATAGTTTCTAGCCATGTAAAAATGTTAATATCCATATATATATATTCACTCATTGCTCTGGACAAACCTGCTTCAACAGAGTGATACACCATGTCTGCCATAGCTTGGAAGTTCCTGATGTGTAGGATGAATAAAGGGAAGTTTGATATTTACTAGAAACACTGATATTAGTACTGAGTTAGTACAATAGTTCAGCCACAAATTGCCAATATGGCAATTAATTACAATGATTTAATTTCAAATTTGTTAAAATGATAATTCCATTGTTTGTCTCTTTGTACATTCATTATCATGGATATGCAAGCACAAAGGAACTATTGTCTCTTTTAATCCATATGCCACATAATATATAACTATCATTTTTAGATTATTCTGTTAATTAAAATGATTTAATAAAATTAAACTTTGTAAATACTAAATATACATGACTATGAAAAATCAATTCAAATGAAACTTGTGGCATGGTTTATGAAAGCATGTTTAGCAAAGCTGAATATAGATAGCATGCTTGAAATGATATCAACTCATAATAAATAGGCACTTTAGCGTCGATTTAAATTTTAGAGGAAAAATTGTCTTGAGCCGGGTGGGATACGAGCCCACGACCTCCTGGGTTTGTATCCCAACCAGCTCAAGACAATGTTTACTCTAAAATTTAAATCGATGCTAAAATGCCTATTTATTATGAGTTGATTTGAAATACATCGAGCCTATTTCATTAATTATTTATGAAATGATATTTTAATACAGAACAAGTTAGTTTTATGATAGTGAAAAACCATTGGAGTTTAGTAATCAAATCTTTAACATGTGATAGATGCATATGTAGCATGTCACATATATTATTCAATTTTAAACTGAAATCTTTTTTTTTTTCATGATGTGTGTTACATACTTAAATATATGCATACACCATGAATATTAATATACTGTATATAGTTATGTACAAAACAAACTGATTACCATGAAATCAATCATTATGATAGTTTTATTAATAAAAGGTCAAAATGCAGTGAAAGGAACAAGAGCCTTAAAATTAATGTAGTGGTTTGCTTGAAAGGTACTAGAAAACATCTGAAACAATTTTTGTCACTTGCCTTTTATCATTGAGGGAAAATTTGCTGATTCTTGATCTAGTGTGAATATGGATAAATTCAGTTAATTGTATTCTTAAATATTTATATTATTTTGAGCTAAAATATATATTTTTTGTCATCATAATTATAGACTAAACGATAATGCAATTTAGTGATTCTTAGAAAGCTCCTCATTTTTCATTTTATGTTAATTATCCAGTATTTAGTTCATAATTTCTGTTTTAATGATCTGATATATTTTAAGACATTTTAAATAAAAAATAGGGTAATTTTTTCTTGATTAATATTTTCATTTGCGATGAAATGTTAACTTTTTTCATGAATAAGAATTTAATTTTGCAGCTTTTTAAATTCACTTTTTTGTTGATAATACATCAGTCAGGCAGCATACCTTTGTTTTTGTTTCCTCATGTGCTTTTCCCTTTGGTGTGGTTTTGTAAGAAACAATAGAGAGCATGTTGTGTGTTTTGGAATATCGAACCATAAAAATGTTTAAAATCTTGTACTAGTTTTATAGTGATAGTATTTAAAAAATTTAGAATTACATGTAGAAAAGTTTCAGAATTATCTGCAGGTGCTGAAAGTTTATAAACATTTGTGGAATTAAATTAATTCTCCATTGTTTTTTGAATGTACAGACATTATAGAAATCAAACTACAAATTCTGATTTATCTCCCTCTATAGTGAATAATCAAATGTATTAGCTTATTTCATTCTAATGTCCTTTTAACTAACACAAATTGATCTGAATTCACATTGTGGAGGACTAAATGAGATAATTTTGCTACAAGCAACCAAAAATCATCCAAGTGTTATCATGATTCCAGCAACAGAGTTGTCATCTAGTAAACCTATAGACAGATATTCTGCTAAAGCTTTTTATATGAATTTTCTTTGTAGGTTTATATTTACAATCAATATTGGTATAAGGATTGCATTTGTGAATAACTCTGGTCTTTTAATTATACCTCTATGCAATTTTTACTTGTTTCTTCAAGAGAAAAATGCAGCTTTTTACTTTTTGTGTACTTTTTGTATAACTGTTTTGTGATTATTTGCAAGCCTGTTTATAATTTTTGAATACCTTTAAGGTGCAATATTAGAACTAATATTTATTATTTGCACTATGAAACTCAATAGATCCATTTTAGTTGTAAGTTAGTTTCAATTATTCATTTAAGGCAGTGTGGTTCAGGTCTTTTCCTTCTGTGGATTGTGAACAGTTTTCAAGCTGTACAAGAAGGGCTGGGTGATCTCCAAACTAGAGCTATTACTATTCCTAATATTTTTCTCTTAAGCAAAATACATCTTGGAACACTTTTCAAAAATTAACAACTGGTTTTTATATTATGTAAGTACAGACAATGATGAAAAAGAATATTTTCAAAGGAAAATTTTTAAAATCTTTTTCCAACAGTTTATTTTTTATGAATGCTTCTCTCTGTAGTAAAAAAAATTGTCTACAAAGCCATGTGCAAGCAAAACTGCGCAAAGATTTCTGATGTGTTTTTTTTATTATGTTCAGATGCCATATATTAAAGAAAATCTTGCTCCTGTGCTAGAATAATAAATAAAACTGTAACACACAGGTGAGCAGAAACACAAATGATTGCATGTCACTGGTTGGACCATACTGATATGCATGGTAATAATAAGAAGCTAATGTGCAAGTCCTTATGAAGATAATTAACTTGCTTGGTGCCAACTGCAAAATTAGAGATAAGAAATATCTCCCTTTCATTCTCCAGTTTTATGTTTTTGTCTTCACCTAGTCATCATCATTCAGCACTAACTAATGTGTTTTTGCAATGATCACTTCAATAAAATCTTTAAAAGGCATACATCACATATTAATAAAATCAGTAATGGAGTTTTTTACTTTCAAACACTGTGTGATGCTATTATTCCTTTTTACTTGAGTGACTTTTACACTCTCAAATGCCGTTCCTATTTCTGGTGCCCCTGATAACCACCTTAGTCTGTGTCACAGTACATAAATAACTTAATATAGGTTATAACCACCTATTGTTCTAGCATGGCCCTGTGTATTGTACAAACAGTAATTAACTTGCTTATTAGGTAGAAGTTCCTAATAAAGTGGCCATTGATTATATATTACATGTGTGGTATTGTCTTTTCCAATATATATATTGAGAAACCTATTTTTCCAATTAAAGTTCTTTTTTATGTGAAAAAAGAGTTAAACCAGCATTGAAATTGATCTCATTGGTAATAATGCTGAATCGGAATCATCAAGTATAAGTGTTCAACCAATTGCTACAGCCTTAGTTGTAACTGAAGTAAAATCTTTTCTATCTGCAACTGTTATGACAGTTTCATTTTTGTGTTACTACATATAAGATTAGGAAAATCTTGAAGCTCTTTGTAGTTGTTAAGGTTTTTTTTTTGCACATACCTTACTATTCACACCATTACCCACTTACTTCAGTGTTAATACAAACTAGTGTGATGCCATTGTGCTACTTAATGCTAAATGTGATTTTGGCACTGGACTTAATAGGCTTCTCAATATATATTTGCCAAAAGAATGCCCATTTTACTACACTTACAGCCACTTGTAACATCTACCTAAATAGTTAAGGCCTCCTTTTCTTCTATTGTTATTCACCTTTGCATTGATTCCACAAGATGATGGATGTATCTTGCAGGAATATTAACCCATGAAGACATCTGTCAAATATGGGATAGTTGAAGAAATTGGTTAAATACATATGACTACTGTTTCTAATTTCATCCCACAAATGTTAAATGGGGGTTCCCACAGTGGCTTCTCTATATTTGGTTGCACAATCCTGGATATGAACTATTTGTTATGTTGGTTATCAACTAGTCTTTTTCTAGTTACATGTGTTCATTCTTTGTGGCTCATGCACAATTGTTGATACACCCCAAACACTGTTTTTCATTAATACTTGCACCAGTCCTCATTCCTGCAATCATGCTGCATTCGAAATCCGTTAATCGCAGTTTCTACCCTGTGTTTTATCACCAATACCTCAAAATTGCTGCTGGATGTGTCTGCTACAACCTTACGTCTTAATCAATATATGGCAATTGGCATCACAGTATGTTCTGCTATATATTGGTTCAATGGTGTTCCTAATAAAGTGGCCACTGTGTAAATACACTTAAGTCGTGTGGTAAATGATTTTATTGAAAATCATGTACTTCTGACACAATTCTTATCATAAAGCCTTACATGAAAAATATGTGGAATAGTCCTTAATGAATCCTGTGTAAAGCACAAAGAAATTGAAAAGATTTTATCACTTTGCTGTATTTTTTTAAGTTATATATTATGTTTAAATCAGTATTGAAATGCATAAGCATTTTTAAGAAAGGCTTTTTAAACCGTAAGCAATATGAAGCGCATATCAGCACTATGGCAGGGTTAAATAGGAAGCAGAATTTTTTTACTAGCAATGATCGATAAAAGCAAAAACTTATGTTCTCCTAAAACATTTCAAGATAGGGCAAGTTACATTAATGATGAACACATTTGGTCACCATAAAGTGTTTAAAAAAGTTGGGTCTTGTCTATACAGAACAGTCCCTTATCAGTAACATTTGAATGGATCAGAATAAAGAGGAAATCATACACATATGTCCTTAAGTCATTAGCCTTCTAGGGCAGGGGTTGACTCAGTCTATAGCATGCCAGCTTTGTAATCTGCAGTGCCCAGGTTCAAGTCCCACCTGCTCTCATTCAGAAAGGGGACACTGATAGGCTTGGAAAGGCTATCGTCATTTGGAATTAAAGCTATGGCCCCTTGTACAGGAGAGCCAAACCCAGTGCACATTAAAGAACACACTGGATGGTCTTCACAGGAGACCCCGCCCTGCCCACTGTCAGTAGGGGACACTGATGGGCTTGGAAAGGCTGCCGTCTGTTGGATGGGATGTTAAGTCGTGACCACATATGCGGGAAAGCCATACCCTGTGCACGTTAAAGAACACACTTGATGGCCTTGACAGGAGACTACCATCTGTCTCCCAACAGCTGTTCCAGTGGGTTCCTTTCCCAAACCTTCTCTGAGCCTTCAGTGTCCATGTGACCTGGCCATTTAGCCCATGGTGTGCAAAAAAGTGTCACTCAGAGGTAAAACAACCCAACCTTCACAGGAGACTACCATCTGCCTCCTAACAGTCGGGTTCCCTTCTCCCAACCTTCTGAGTCCTTGTGGTTTTCGTGTGATTCACCGTTTAGCCCATTGTGTGCAAAAAAAGGTACAAAAAAAGTGCTCAGGGGTCTCTTAAATGCAACTCAACCCAACCCATTAACCCTACTTAGTATGAATTATTAAAACCAGGTGGAAATATGTGCCATTTTCTGCTCAAACCTTAACCATTACCTTTTAATATTATTGTTGCATATTTTGGTGCGAGCTCTGTGATGCAGTGGTCAGATATTTATCTCAATAGCATGTCTTTCTTTGAAATAAGATAGAGGTAGCTGCTTGGTTTTTCTGTTCGGTTTATGTGTTCAGATTTTAAAAAATTGGGAAATGCTTTTCCTAAAGGCAATGTCCATATTCACAGCAGATGTTATAATTATTTGAAAAAAGACAAAATATGCACTTTCTCAAGCGTGAATATAATACAATAAAAATAATCCCCTCAAGAAGCTGCTTGCCACAGAGGTCTGACAGTAGCTGTCATTTTATGCACCATATAAGCAATGTATATAGCATAATGAAACTGATCCATAAATGCCATTTATGGCAGAGAAAATGTGATTGTAACATATAAAATAAACTTTCTGAAATGGTTGGCAATTGAAAAATTTTAATTTTTTCATAATAAAATCATTAAATTGATATGAAGTCCTGTGGTATGAACCAAAACTACACTGCTCACAAAAATTAGAGGATATTTCTTCGCTTCATATTCATTTTGAAATATCCCCTAATTTTTGTGAGCAGTCTATTTGCCTTTTTTTAAATATGGTTTGTGTACTAGTTTATGTATTGCAAGCAAATTTCATAGGAATATTTTTTTTTCTTCCAAGATATATGTATTTTATAAAATCTTCAAAAGCATAATTTCTTTCGATGAGGCAGGTGTGTGTGTGTGGGGGGGGGGGGGGGAATACATTCAGTGAGCAGCATTCCATGCTTAAACGTGATGTTTGTATGTTCAGTTGTAGACTCTTCAATATTGAGATTTTCTTCATAGGTTTCAACATGTTTGGCTTAGCTACTTTGTCTAGCGCCAGACCCTACTCGAAAATTTTAATAGCCAGAAATATTTTCATATTACACAAGCGGAATTGTCTGGCATTGCAGGATTGTATTAACTTATAATAGATAACACAGAGTAGCACTTCCTGATGTACTCTGAAGGGTGTGCAAACACTCATTTATGTCCAGGAGGATGCCACTGATGGCAGAAGTTTTCTGCTCCCCATAATTTTTCAAGTATTCATTTGATCAGTCCTGAATTTGGTGTGGTGATCTGACTTACATCTTAGTGTACAGGGTTTAGAGATCAGGTTCCTAGTTGCAGTGGGTCAGAATTAAACCTGCCAAAAGTGTGCAAAATCTATGAGAGTACATTTTGGCAGAATGAAAAGTTGATAGTTATATGAATGGAGTAGTACATTGTTGGTAGCAAAGTTATCAATGGAGAGGCATTTTGTGGCTAACTTTTTGTGGAAAGCCTAATTTTCTGGGGTCAAAACCCTTACAGTGCCCTACATTATAGTGAGATGAAGTTGTAGACGAAGTTTGTTGGTCGCAGCTCTGACTGTCTAGGAGGAGATGAATAAAAACAGAGATACAAACTCATTGAAATATATGCAAAATATGTAATAATTTATTATATTTATTACATATATTTTGAGAGAATATTTTTTAAGACCACTAAAATGAAGAGGAAAAGACATTGCACTATTTGGCAAGAATTCTTCACAATTCTGGGAAAAACTATACTGAATGGTTTTCTAGGTGTTCTAATATATTTTGAAACAATCCAGACACTTGCCTCCCCCCCGCTTTTTTTTTTTTTCGAATTTGGGTTTAATTTTGTGTATGTTAATATAACGATTTCAGAAATGTTCAAGTGCAAAAAATATTTCATCATGTTAGTAAATTAGTTGCCATTTGAACCTTGTTACAAGGACATGTGCCCCCATCATTTAAATAGTCCCCTTGCACTCTAAAACCCCAACTAACCAACCAACTTGAGAGTAAAAAAAACTATTTTATTCCTTTTGTGTAATACAAATGTTGAGGCTATAAGAAATACACAAGCCTTCTTTCAAGTGAAGGAATTGCTCAGTAAAATTGTGATATAAATCCAAACAAAGAAGAATTGAAATTACTGGAAATCTGCTTCATTTCTACCTCAAATAATTGCAGTTCCACTTGTGCAACTTTCTGCAAGTCAATTGACTTTTTTTTATAGCACTATTATATGTGTTTTTGACATCAGCCAAATATTTCTCAGAAACAAAATTCTGTGTAATCACACTGATTTAAAAATGTGTGCCCACTATGGAAAAATAGAAAGCAAAGTGTTGACTTATAAATTAAGAAAAGTAACGAGTTATTATGCTTATTTTTAATAAACTGCTAGCATTTTGTTAAGAAAGAATTTGAACTTAATTAGAAATCTAAGACTATTTTGAATAAACGTTGACAATGAAATTCTTTGCAAGATACATAATGGTAAAATAAAATGTGATAGAAAATAAGGAGTTTAGATTTTTTCTGTGCATATGCTTTAAAATAAACCACCTATTACATAGCAAAGGTATATGTAATCAGTAACTGCGATTTTGATGTGATTAATGACAGCTCTCTACAGTGATTTTGACATGGTCAATGACAGCTCTCTACGGTGATTTTGACATGTCAATGACAGTTCTCTACAATTGGTATATCTGAATCTTTGTTGCTATGCACCAAAATAGCGGTATAAAGTAGCGGCATAAAGTAGCCGCTATATGCGCTACTTTATGCATAAAGTAGCGGCTGCTAAAAGTATTTGCATTTGATTTAGGAATTGAAACTTGTTCATTCCAAAACCATACAACAGAAGAATAATTAACAAAGTTTAAAAATGTAGGATTATTTTTATGTTGTACCAAAATCAGGAAGAGATACTTGTAAGAAAGGTTTACATGTACAACGAAACAGTCAGAAAGTTACAAAATAAGGTATCAGTATGAATTGTATATAAATACTAAAAGAGCTTGCCAATTGTTATATTTGTGGAATAATTAGAAATAACGAACGTGAAAAATATGGTGAATAACTTCTTATTTATGTAAATTAAAATTTTTTCCAGTGAAACCTATCATCTAGCTAAAGAATTCATTACAATAAGACCTAAGTTAACCACTTAATATTTTGGACAATACTAGTCAACTTCAACAGATGTTGAAGTTACAGAAGGTTAACCATGTGCATCAAAGCTAATTTGTGTTGATAATGTGCTATTAGACCCCCAAACAATGTATCAAAACAGAATAAAATTGAGCAGTTTAATAGAAAACGTGGTCAATTGAAGCAAGTAGTCAACTCTGTAGATTTCTATTTGTTTAAATATTGGATCAACAATGTTGTGTGAAACTGGAAAAAAATTCATTTTTGAGAGCACCTAGCTGCATGATGGTCTCCTGTGTTTAAGGCTGTGATATCATTGTTAAACATCTTACAGTGTTACAGAGTTTCCTAACTAGATTTGCAACTCGTGAATCGTATTTTGCTGTGAATCAGTGTTTGGCATTTCATGCACCTTTTGAATCTATGCATTAGTGGGAAAATTAATATTTTGAGTATGAAAAGGTTGAGTGATTTCTGTCATACTATTAAGGCAGTGGGTAAATAATAGCTAATTCAGGGCCATATCTCTCAAACCCTCACCACCTACCTTTGAGTGGGTTAATAATTAGAAGATAAAAAAGTATACAGGGATTTATCAAAAATAATTGAAACACACTTTCTGTGGAGAACATTTTATTAATAAGCTGTAGGCCTACCTCGGGCATTCAGAACAGACGCAGTTCAACATGGAATAAACTTATACAAGTCATGCACATACGGTAATGGAATGTGGAACCATTCTTCCTGTAAAATATGGCCTAACTGTGCCAGTGGTGCTGGAGGTGGAAAGTGTGATCTGACCTTGCGCTCCAGATATTCTCACAAATGTTCAATAATATTGATGTCTGGAGATTGAGGTGACCAGGGTAGCTGCTGTACCTCATGCTCTGCAAACCACAACTTGACACGTTTCACACAATGCACGGGTGCATTATCCACTTGAAACCTGGGACAGTCATTAGGGAACAATGCCTGCAATAATAGATGCAAGTGGCCCCCTAGAATGGATTCATACAACGGAAATGTGACACGACCCTGCAGAATAAGGAATGCCATGATATGGCACCCCACAGCATCAGGGATCCACCAGTCTGAGTGGTACGCTTCTGCAGACTTTCACCAGACGTACACTCTACCAGTGGTGGGAAACAATGGGTAGCACGATTCATCAGACCAGATGCCAGTCTTTAGCATCCCAGTTTTTATGTGCTTTGCACCACTTTACACATTTTGTCGCATTGATGGTGGTAATCAGAGGTTCACAGATTGCAGCACGGTCATAAATACCTGCATGGTGAAGTTCCCAACAAACTTATGACGGAAACAGATTCATTCCGACGTGTTCAACTCTGCTGCTATTTGCAAAGCCATGGTCTTGTGCTTCTGTTGTACAATCCGTGCCAACCTATCCCTAACAGACAACTTTGTATGGCGTCCACGATTTGCACGTTTGGAGGCAATGACATGTCCTTTTTGATAGGTAGTCAATCGATACGTTCCTCATGTTACACCTACTATTTCCACTGTTCTGATTACTGAAGCTCCTGCAAAGACCCGCACCAATGATCATGCTTTTTGGTCACTGAGATCTGACATTGTCAACAATTACACCACAACAGCTGTTTTCACCTGCGCCTGTGGCACTGCTATGTGATAGCCGACATTGTGCTTCTCCCCTTTATATACCTCACATCAAGGGTGACGTCGTCCCTGTGATATGCATATGGCGCATTACGTGTACTCCAGTCGCCTCTGTTTCCATTATTTTGATAAACCCCTGTATATGTATTATACATAATTTGCCAAAAAAAAAAAATTAAGACGCTAAAACGGTGGGAGAAATTGTATACTAGAATGCTATCCCAGTATGTAAGTTTTTATTTTCTTTCCGGTGGAAGCTGCATGAAAAGAAGTCATGGAAAAGTGACTGGATAGAGAGGGAACGACTTGCACTTGGAGTCGCATACTCTCAACCCCTCTCTCATTTTTTCCCCCCTAGATCCTGGCTAGATTACAGTCGTAGCTTCAGATGACTTTCACAAAATATAAAATATTCAGAGAAACGGTGTTGAAAGAGGAGCCAGATTTTCAAAATGTGTGTTCCTTGAAGTTAGAACTGTATCAAGATGCCACGATTTCTAGTTTTCATAAACATTGCGGCGCTAGGAAATGTTAGTTCGTGGTTTTAATGAATAAACTTCCATTTTAGATCGGTTTTGATATCTGGAAATACTGTCTTAAATGCACAGAAACACCCTTTGCTTCTATCTTGATTTTTAGAGTTCATTGGCATTTCCATTATTAAGCAAAGTCGTTTCGGCTGATGCATCCGTTCACTTAAACTCTTCCATGAATCATTTTGTGATCTGTATTGTAGTCACATTTTATCAACTGAGTTAGAAGCATGAAAATTCGCACAAAAGTGAATCTCTCCTGCGGTTTCAACACAAAAAATAAAGATTTGATTATTGGCTATAGAATATCTCTTGAATCGTGAATGAAGGCCCTTTAGTTGGAGAGTAGCCATCGCTACAAATTCTTTGTAGCGTTTTATTTCAAGAATGACAAGAAGCTATGCGGGATTCTTATTTCCTAACGACAAAGTGAATCTTTAGACGAAGATAAATAAGCGTCACTCTCTGATTCGCAGTCTCCTCTCATGCTAGTGACTGATACATAAGGAAGCTTTTAACACCACCCTAAAAATTAACCTTTCTAGAATCACCCTTGGTTCATGTTATAGATGAATATGCGAAATTCAATTGCAGACATTGCACTTTAAATAATGGTGATGCTCTCTAACTGTACTATAAGACTTGCTGCTCGTTAGAAAGATTAGCAGCTGCTGAATGGCTTGCTAACCTCAGCTGTTAAATGATTCAAAATAAGTCCGCTTCGGCGAATATGCTAACTTGATCCATTCCTGAAACATTAGTAGCACGAAAATGGCTGTAGGTAATCAACTAAGCCCAGTTACCCAACCTCCTGGAGATTGCTTGGCGGTGCAGAAGTTTCATTTGAACATTTCGTTTTTGTCAGTTTAATTAATGTACGAGATCTCTGTGCTCGTCTACATTTTATCACTTTCATTTTTATACACTTTTTAAATATTTAGCGGGAAGTTCTATCAGAGCCCGATTTCTGCAGTGGGTCCAGAATAAGAATATAAGATTTGATGCGAATTTCAAGCAATTTATAGCAGCAAACCTGTAAATAAACGTAGACAGGATAAGGCAGGGATTACACAACCAAACAGGCCGCAATAAGAAAAATTGTAACATGTAGAGCACATTGAAAGCATAACTTTGTAACGATAACAAAAAATATCGTTTAAGTTTTTGACATCAATATAAGCAGTCGAGGGCCGCGAGTTGTTCACCCCTGCTATCAGGTCCAATAAATAGAATTCCATAATTCCTGGCGAAAGCTAGTGATTGCGCTACGTAACGTTACATGGGGAATTTGAGAGAGCGTGTTACCTAGCTAAAATGCATACTTATTTCTGCAATTAATATTTTTTTCCGATGAAAACAGCTAATTTTCGCTTGTAATAAGTATACTTGCTATCTTGATTACCGTACAGAATAAACGTTACGTAACTCAAAGGGCTTGAGTCCAACCAAACGTGATTGTAATGTTCCATAGGGCAGAGAGATGCATTGAAATCCCTAAGTCGAATTGTGATCTCTCTCAATTTCGAAACTCTAAAATTGAATAACGGAAAAAACTCACGGATTTGGTTTTCATAAAGCTTGACAAATGTCACTACAACAGATTTCATAAAACATGAAAAAATAAAAATCCAAACGTTTAATCCCCCCCCCCCCCGAGTTCTATTAGAATAATAAGTGTAAAGAAATGTATGACAAAAAAAAGTTTGCTATACTATAATAAAGGTTATTCTTCCTGTGAACACTTAAACAATTGATGATTAGAAAAGCAGCCATTAAGATGGCAGCAATCAAGATAAAGTTAGCTGGAATATAGAGATCCGATTCCTAATGTTGCTAGTTTAAAGTGAAATTAGATGAGAGGCAGCAGCAAGACTCATTATTTATTTTCTCATAAGCATTTTGAACTTTTTTGTATTTATTTGCTGGTACGGATAATAAATCCATATGTGGACCATAATGTATATATATTTTATTATTTAACTGATATGTATAATTTAGTTTCATTTTTGTATCTGTACCTCAAAATGGTGTTCAAATTATGTAGAAGCTTTGTAAAGATTTCAAAGTTTATTTGTAAAACTATCGTTAGAAATATTAACAAAAAACATGTTATTAAAAAAAAATTCTTCCTGAAAATCTTTTTGAAGTTGACCTTCACGACAGTGTAAAATACTCGAAAAGAAAAAAATTGTTTAAAATTTCCAATTAAATTATCATGAAGATATCATTCGCTTGGATATTTGACTTTCAATTATTTCTTTGACTTTTTTAATTACTCGGTTATTGTTCACAAAGTAAAATAATAAATCTGCTAACAATATTTATTTCTTATATTCGACAAGGAACATAATACCAAATTGTTTATAACCTCTTTAAGATCAGTCACGACAGGCACGTACCCAGGATTTAGTTTCGGGGATCAGTCCAAGAATTTAATTTCCGGGGAAGGAGGGGTCAGAGAATCAGACTTGAGTACGGTTTCCCAGTTACGAGGGACGTTCAAAAAGTTGAAATGCATCAGCAGAACAAAAACCATTGTGCATACCTGAACAAAACTTAATGTCCTTCAAAGTACTCCCCTCCAGCATCTTTCCAAAGCTGCAGACGTTAGGGCAAGGGTGGCTCAGTCGATAGCGCGCCAGGCTCGTAATCTGCAGTTCCCAGGTTCGAGTCCCAGCTGGATCGACGTTGAGACTACTACACAAAACTCCCTGCACTGCCCACGATCAGTATGGGACACCAATAAGCTTGACAGGGCCGCCATCCGCGGATGAGACGTTAAACCGTGATTTCATGTGCGGGAGAGCCATACCCTGCGCACGTTACACTGGATGGCCTTGACGGAAGGCTACCCCAACAGCTGTTCCAGTGGGTCCCCTCCCCCAACCTTCTCTGAGCCTTTGGGCTCCTTGTGACCTAGCCATTTAGCCCATGGTGTGCAAAAAAGTGTAGCTCAGAGGTAAAATAACCCAACTGCAGACGTACTACGCCAATTCTGGAATGCTTGTTAGGATTCCTGTTGGGGATACTCCGCAACTCTGAATAAACGCATTTGCAAGGCCTTGCCGCCTTGAAAAAGGCTTCCCAGAAAGTTCCTTTTTAATTTTTGGAAACAAAAAAAAAAATCGCATGGTACTAGATCGGTTGAATATGATGAATGGGGTAGCTGTTTGATTTTTTTCTCTGCGCCAAATAGGCCATAACTTACCGGGTTTTGCGAGCCCCTGACTCTTAACATGCCTTCTGCATTTTCCATGTAGAAATGGCGCAATGAACGCTCCTACCTAGTTGCCATTGTCGAAAGACATCCTGAGCAGCAGGCGTTAAGTTGTGGACTGCGATGTCACGATTGCTAGTATTTGATGTGTCCCCCAAGCATTTTGATCGTGCACTATACGATGATTGGGACCTGTGGTAGTACCTTTCATCACAAGAGTGCCTGGCACTATGTTTCATCAAGACAATGTCGGGTCTTGCACAGCTAACTCCATCAGGAAATGTTTACAACTTGTCAATACTCTTCCATGCCAGCGAGGTCCCCGGATTTATGCCAACTTGATAGAGCATCATCTGTAACTGGTGCAGACCGTAGTCTCTCTGAGAGACTAGTTGCAAGACATGGTAGGCTGTGCTTCATCACATTATTCAATGCTGGTGCGACTCCGTACTACAATATGTATCATGAAACGTGTGGGATTTACAAGGTATTGACTCTGCCATCTAATCCGTCTCTGTGTGAAATAAATTCGTGCCTTTGCTCTGTAACTGTAATCATCTTGCTCATCTGCCAACTTGTTTCGTCTGTGATTTTCATCCGATTCCAAATACTTCTTCTGGGTTGTGCTATTTGAATATCACACGAGTGTATGTTGGGACGACAAAATATTTATCAGAATATTCGTGGATCAGTAACCAAAGTGATTACAACGCTTCATTTCATAATCTTTTAAATTAGAATAATTTGTTACGCTAACTATGCGTGAGCTTGCCAAGTAAGATATCGGGTGCTCACGAAGTCGAGAATTCTTACTTTTACTCATCATATAATAGACGTATTGTGAACAAACGGGTGCGCGGACGTGTTTCTGGTATGTGCGTAGTGACCATTACATGGCCAAAATTTTCCGAGTACTGTTTCCATAGATCACAGCTTGGTCCCGAATTTGGGTATCACAAAGAAATGCCGCCGGAAAAATGCGACTACATTCGCCGACAACAAAAATGGCATTGCACGATCATCCCGCGAATGAAAACATTGATACGACAAAATGTTGACAATAATACACGTTGCAAGAAAAGCATTAATAAACTACTTTTATTAAAATTTAAATGAGATAATATTTTCGAAACTTTAAATTGTCAAAACGGTGAAAAAAAGTTGAAACTTACAAAATTTAATATTGCAAACGATTTAGGTTTAGAGATTTTAAATTTTGTAGTAGATTTTGGTCATAAGGTTTGCATTCGCAACAATGAGTTGGTCCCTTTTCCCCAGGGTGTAGGAAATGCAATTTTTTTTCTTGAATAGATAATTAAAAAAATTCTTTTTGGATTGCAATGTTAATTCATATTTTTAAATTATTCAGAAAATTATTATTTTCATCATTGGAGCGCCCTCCAGTGAAAATAATAATTGCAAAAGTTTAAAGGAATATTACAACTATCAATATATTCTAGAAATTCTGCAGTTCCCAGGTTAGTCTCACATGGGCCAACCTTGAGATTTATCTCTGCAAAACTCCATGCCCTGCCAGTAAGGGACACCGATGGACTCGGAAAGGCTGTCACTCATCGAATGGGGCATTAAACTGTGGCCCCGTGTGCGGGAGAGCCATATCCTATGCAAGTTAAGAACACACTGGATGACCTTGACAGGCTACCATCCGTCTGCCAACAGCTGTCCAGTGGGTTCCCTTCCCTGAGCTCTCAGGGTCTTTTAAAAAATATGCTGAAAGGCCTTGACTAGGAGACGCGCGTTTCTTAACAACAGTCCGATTTCCAATTCTTGCTCCCTTAGGTCTTTGTGACCTGGCCATTTAATCCATTGTAACAAAAAATAATGCTGAGGTTGGGTTGTTTTACCTCTGAACAGCACTTTTCTGCACACAATGGGTTAACAGACAGTAGTGTTCATTTCAAAGACAAAAGTTGATACAGACACAGCATGAAATCCTTGTTTTGGACTAAGTCTTTTTGTACTACAGAGTATAAGATCTGATTATTTTTATTTAACTAAAAACGTATTTGATCCATTTAACCCATCGTGTGCAGAAAAGTGTTGTTCAGAGGTAAAACAACCCAACTTCAGCAGTTTTTGTTACAATGGGTTAAATGGCCAGGTCACAAAGACCCAAGGGCTCAACAATTGGGATTCTATTGGACGGTTAGAGACACGTGCGTCTCCTGTCAAGGCCATTCAGCATGTTTTTTAGCATGCACAGGAAATGTCTCTTCTGCAGATGGAGCCATGGCTTAATGTCCCATCTCACAGATTTCTTCACAGACCTTTCCAAGCCTATGAAGTCCCCTTTCTCACTGAGGTCAGGGTAGTGGTGGATTACCAAAGATAAATCTCAATACTAGAAGGGATTCGAACATGGGAACTGCAGATTACAAGCCCACACCAAGTTCCTGGCCGGTTCTGTGCATTATCACATGGGATTGGTACACAGCTTTCTCCAGTGCATGCCTAACATTTAAAGGCTGTGGATAAGCATTATCAAAATACACTGCCTACCAAAATATGAACTTCCATTTTGTCAGTTTTGTTTTGGAATCTGACTTCGAAGCTCTATAACTTCTAAATTATGCATTTAATGCGACTGAAGATCAAAATCGAACCTATTAAAACCTCGATATTTCGAAGTTTGTCAGTGTCTATATTTCATAATAGTAATGTGTCAATTTACTTCATAAATTAAAACCTAAATTTATATACATTTTAGAAGCTTACGTAACGATTGTTTCAATATTAGGCAATTACTGTTGTTCTGACACAGCGCTGTCCAACTCGCGGGCCGCTAGTTGGACAGCGCTGTGATAATTTATTGTTAAATATGCAGCGTCAAGTATTGAACGAATAGTATCGAAAACCGGGATTCAAATAGATTTGATTATAATTTTTATATGCAATCACATTTTTCCATTAAATGCATATTTTAGAAGTTATAGAATTGGATTCCAATTGACCTAACATGGAAATTCTGTAATATTTTGATAAGGCAGTGCATTATTAATTGCATTTTCTGAATATTTCATTAGATCCAGGTTGATTTGTTTGAATTTCCACCTTTGCATGCTGCTAAATTTGTAAAAATCACATTTGTTCTTGAAAATAAGCATTCCATATTCACCGGAAGCGATTGGAATTTTTCGTGTATATTGAATCAAATGGACTCCGAGAATTGCTTTTGAGCATATTTGAAGTAAATCTTTATCGACCTCAAATGCAAATGAGTTTCATTTGTAGCCTTAGACCCATGCCAAAATTTGCGCATTTAGGTTTCCCACCATAAGGGCATTTATACCACCCGATGCTTCTCATATTAATACTTTTTAGTTCATTTATAGTTTCGCATAATGATAAAAAGTGCGAGAAAAAAAATGAAGTAACCAAAAGCATGTTTTTTGACGTTTCACATTGATACAAAAAATTTTAGGCTGGCAAATCTTTTACGTTAGGAGGCAAACCGTGAGAAATGAGAAACACTTTGCTATTAACCTATTTATCTTACTTTTTCTTCATACCGAAAAAGAATTACCCCCCCCCCCCCTAAATCCTACACCGAATGTGGATATTTGTATTTCGTACGTTTTCCTTTTTGACTATGCTATAAATATGAAATTTCGCAATAATGCCAAAGGACAGAGCCAAGGTAGCAGAGGCTAAAAATTGATAAACTTGTACATATGTCACATTTCCCAAGTTTGTTTTAAACTTTAAAACAAAGGTGAAAATGTTACACTACAATGGAAAGCTTTTTTTTTCTAGATCCGGGCCTGATGAGTATTTGGTAGCCTATTGAAGTGAGGAAGAGGATTGGCTCAGTCGGTAGTGCGCAGAGAATCGTAATCTGCAATTCCCAGGTTGAAGTCCCAACTGTGCCAGCTTTATCACTGCCAACCTTCACCCTGCCCTGGGTGAGAAAGGGGACACAGATGGGCTTGAAAAGGCTGCCGTCCGTCGGATGGGGTGTTAAACTGTGGCTTCTTGTGCAGAAGAGTCACACCTTGTTCACCATAAAGAACATGCTGGATGACACTAAAGGCAAGCTTGTCTCCTAACAGTTGCCCACTGACCTGACCATTTAGAATATTCGGGTCAAAATAAATGCGCAGCTCAGAGGAAAAACAGCCCACCCCATAGTACTAATTAAGAGCCATCATTTTTCATGTTTTTTATTACCAGCACGTCTTTATGCAAATCCAAGCAACTACGTGTAAAGACGGCGGATGTGAACATCATGAAACGGTGTAATAATCACCTGTTGCTGAGCTCTGTTAGTGTTATTCTTGTTCTGCAGATGGGAAAGGCAGCGGACTTAAGTGAGTTCGACAAAGGCCAAATTGTAATGGCCAGATGTATGGGTCAGAGCATTTCCGAGATGGCAAGGCTTGTGGGTGCTCACGTCAGCCATGGTTAGCACCTTTAAAAAGTCGTCCAGCATCCGTGGTTTGTGTTGGAACAGCATATCCGATCTGCGGCGGCTCAACCACGTAATTTAACACGAGTTAAAGGATCTGCTGGTAACGTGTTGGTATCAGATACCACAAGACACTTTTAGAAATCTTATAGCGTCCATGTCTCGCCGGGTAATAGCTGTTTTGGCGACACATGGAGGACCAACATCATATTAGGCAGGTGGTCATATGTTTTTGGCTCTTCGGTGTATATATATTTCATCAGATATACACATTTCAAAATAGGAACAGAACTACAATATTTGCTATGTATTTACTTTATTCACATTGTGTATTGTAAAACAGTCTTGACAATCAACGCAGTCTTGTAAAATACAATGATTAATAACTCAACCATTCAACTATTACTAGATCATTGTTTTTTCTGCCACACTGATGTGGCAGTTGCCAATCTTTCAACAGAGCTATACATACTTTTAATATATGATACAAATCACAACTTTACACAGTTCATGATACTGTACAAATCTAAGTGAAAGCTAATGACATGATAGCGCTATGAATTATTTACACATATTTACAAAAGTCTAACGATGTAGGTGAAATCATACTGCCAACAAGTTAAAATCAATTTCAAAACAACACAACTAATTTTTTAGGAACATAATTCTAGCAAATGAGCTCCATGTCCATGCGTATGAAATCTCTAGTTATAGCTCTAACAAAAACGTCATGAGCTGCAGTTCCCAAATTTACCTGGCTTAGACTAGGTTTACTACATCCAATGCATTCGATGTCTTGAGATTTATTACGTTGAATATTTGTCAGCAGGTTCTTATCCTTAAAGTGGTACTTATAATTTTTTTTTTACTTGAATTGCACAATATATATTATTTGCAACAATGAAGTACGATTTGTATTAAAAATTTTAGTGATTCATTAAACTCTCTTAGATTGAAAATATTCTTGCATCTTACCACTTTTATTGCCACTTTTAAATGCCCACCGAAACCTTGATACATGATTGGAACTGTATTTGTTAGAAAATTACTTTAAAATGTGATGTATATTTGTGAATAATAATAAAATACAATAAATATTAAGGTTGTATTATATGTAACGTTATAATGCTTAGTTAAACAAAAATTACAGGCATTTAACACATAACTAATGACGTCCTTAATTTGGAGCGTAGTTACTGACATGCGGTCACAATAAAGACTGCTCACATTATTTTCTTCACATGTGAATTTGGTATTGTTCAGTTAGTTATAGAATAGAGTCATTGTTATCAACAAGGGAATATGATGAATGCGTTAGCACCTTAAAATATGCGAATAAAGAACAGAATGCAAAAACTGAAAAATGTCAAAAATTATTGTTATGGCGAAATGAAAACATCCCTTTCGGTCTCACAAAACTGGACAATAGTTAAGAATTATAATACATACATTACGTTGCGCACTGCTGCATTCCCAAAGCTACGTGAGTTTTTTAAAAAATAACAAACCTAAAAATGTAATTTCTTTTATGACCTGCATTTTCTAAAATAATAATAATGTATTCTAAAAAAAAGTATTTTTATAAAATGAAAACACAATGAATCAAATAAAAAAAAATGTAGAATTTTATTGCTAGTTTACAAATGGCAAAAGATCTTGTGTAGAGAAGTAGATTGCCCATAAATTTTAGGTACGATCCACTAAATCCCCTGTTTTAGTAGTTTTCACAAAAATTCATTCCAGTATATTTTATAATGTATGTTAATACTTTGCCTCTCTTCCGTTCATTAACATTCCGGAAAAAAATGAGAGGAGGGGGAGGATGTGTCCGGACCAGTTGGGTGTTGTCTTATTTCTGTTAAAAATAAGCAGAATTTTTAACCAATTTATTACTGGATGAGATATAATGGTAGCATTTCACCATGCTTTCAAACTTGACCAAAAACAAGCCAAAATATTCAAGACGTTCCCTCACCATTTGAAATTTTTCATTTTACAATTTTAACGAAAACACAGCTCCTCCAATGCATTTTTGTCTACATTCGAGAACAGATTGGTATTGTTTAATTTTATACAATAGAATGATGCCCGTAAATGTGTAATATTATTTTTTTACTCCTAGACAGACTGATGGAATATTCAATTTGGACAATTGCTACTAGAATGCTGTATTTAGTTTTGTGGAGCAAGAAAATAACGATATTCATAGAGAAACGATTATTCTATGTCATTTTTGAAAGTGTTCTGAGATATGGGGCAGAAACTTGATCCGTTACAATTAAAGAAAAAACTTAGGGAAAACTGACGGATTTCTGGAGAAAGTGCGTATTAAAGACTGGATAGAGTGAAGAAGTTGGAATTGAAAATATTTTCAACTATTATTGAGTAGAAAAATGCTGGTGTGATACGGATATGCCCAAGAATAAGAGAGGAAGATTGTCAAGAAATGTGAACTCCGAAGTTTAGGAGAGAAAAGCCCGAATTAGAAAAGGTGGGGAGATGGAGTCGCAGAAGCAATGAATTAAACAGGTTCGATATGAAGACACAAGAGATATTCCTGCTGGAAAAATAATTTAGGCACAGGAACAGGAGAAGTTAATTCTGGAAATATAGACTATAAAGTGAAAACAAACTACTCCAAGTTTGTGCTCACACGAAATTTGTAGATATATTAAAAGTTGAAGAAAAATGTTTTTTCTTTACGTTCACTGTAAGGGAAATATGTCCGTCCCCCACGTTCAGCCAAAGGTATTCTAGTGACATAGAGCTATTCTAAAATATTTATCGGAGAGGTCAAATGGCTCCTGGAGGTGCCATTGAATCCAAACTGTTTTGATTAAATTCAGATGTGTATATCATCCTGTTAAAAGTTTAAGCTGTATGTTTTATACAATTGAACCCCAAAATCTTCAAGCCATTTCTGCAATAACGAGTTCATCATTGTAACTGAATTTGGGATATAAAATACACATATAAATAAAAAATATAATACCAATAGTAACCAGAGAGGTCATAAATCTCAAGCCTGGAGAGGGGGCATTTAGGGGTGTATGAAGGATTTTGTTGTCCAGAAATGACATTTTACTTTACTAATGTATTACCGTATTTCTTCGATTCTAAGACGCACTTTTTTTTCCCATATAAACGTCTCTAAAAACGGGGGCGTCTTAGAATCGCATTTGTTTTTTTTCAATTTTCCCGCGCTTTGCACACAGCACCACACGTTTTATTTTTACGCGGAAACCTCGCCTCCAAGTTTGACCGTTATCGCATTCTCCAAATGTGGGTATTTTCCCGTACTTTCCAAATGTGAAGCCACCGTTATTTCATTATAGTGAAGCTCTGTGAGTGAATTATAGTGAGCTTGGAACCGGTCTGTTGACTGACAACCTTCCGCTGACACCTTCCGGAAAAATTAAGAAAGCGCCGGCATCAAAATTGGCGGAATGGGTATCAACAGCTTGGAAGCTAATCCCAGAAAGAATAGTGCAGCATTCATTTAAAAAATGTTGCATCACTAACGCTCTCGATGGCTCAGAAGACGATACATTATGGGATTATGAAGATAAAGACGGCTCAGAAGAATGACTCTGATATTGATTCAGAAGGAAGTGATGCATAACATACCTACTGATAAATAGGTAATATTGTTGTTAGTAAATTGAATTCTATTATAATAAAAATATTTGTTAGATATATTTTAGCGTTTTATTTTTTCCCCCTTAGAACTAAAGCTTTTTCTCTGTTGGTGGCACTGAAATTAAGGTGCGTCTTGCAATCGATGGCGTCTTAGACTCGAAGAAATACGGTATTTAGTAATCTAAATGCTTTTAACAGCTTGGCCTTTGGGGTACTGAAGGCGTCAGGAGTTTGCTTTCCTGAAAAAGAAATTGGCTGACTTTTGGAATGAAAAAACAAAACAATTGGATTCTCTTGGAAGGGGCCATGACCCCCCTCCTTATGACCGCCACTGAGGAGTTGAAACTAAAAGTTCACATTGTTTTGAATAAAATTAAGATTTTTGAACTTGTACAAATTTTTAAATTGATAACAATAAAATAATTATTTGTAACACACGTTGCGCCATGTTTTTGAGAAGATATTGGTGGTGATTGCCAATGATATATCAACACAGGCGACTAATTCACCAATAGTAAGGATTCATCCCCCCCCCCCCCCCCCACCACCGTAGTACGAGAATTCGCTGCAGTATCTAGATCCAACATAGCTTCGAAAAAAAAGTTGTTTATACGCATTATATCTAATGCTTTTTTCAATAAAGAATATTAATATAATGTGTCAAAACACTTTTCACGAGAAACAGAAATAAGTTTTCTTGTTCCAAGAATTTAAGAAATAATAAAAAACAAACTTGAACTTAGATAAGTGCAATATTTTTGTTTCAAACATGAGAAAGATATCACAAAAGCGGATTTAACGTCTTTTTCCGAATTTGGTCTTTATGGACCCTAAAAAATCCTAAGATAACACAGCGTCTTTTCACCATCACACAGGGGAACGGCATACATACTTCACCGAACAGAGAAGTTAATTTTTTGCTTCGTCTTGCGTAGTATAAGGGCAGGACAGTAGAGTGGGATGACAGATTCTAAGGCAGCAGAAAATTTTAATTTCCAAGAAATATTTTTTTACATATGCTGATTTTCTTCTCTAGAGACAATCTTGTACTCTTTCAACAAATGCACAATTGAATGTGTGGTTAGCACGCTTGGCTACTGATCGAAAGGACCTGGGTTCGAGCCCCGGATTAGGCATGGATGTGTGTGTCGTTTTTCTGCTGAGGTTCTGCCATCCTCTCAGATCTCCTACTGTGGCATATAAACTGACAGGCTCCTGTCAGACCTCTGTGGCAAGCAGCTGCTTGAGGGGGTATTTATTTATTTTTTTTTATTTCAGCAACCAGTGTTCCAAAACGTCATCCTATCCTGCTGGTAATTGATGCTTTCGGAAACTGATAGGTGATGGTCACCTAAAGATGGTAAAGGGGGAGCAAAATAGATTCAATAGTGGTGACTAAAAGGAATCTTGTCTTGAAAAACACAAAGCTTTTCATTCAGAAACAAAGCAGTCAAGCTAGAAAGCTGGGTAAAACATCGTATTCCAGTTTCCTCTCCCTAACCATTTAGGATTTAGGTTAGCAAATCCCAGCAAATGACTTTATCCAGTCCTTTAATAAAGCATTTTTTCTTGTATAAATGAAAATACGGGTCTGAATAGGTTAATATAAAACTTCACAATACTTTCTTTTGCCAAGTCAAAATCGAAAGGTAAAAAATATACCCTTCAAACAGCTGCTTGCCACAAAACCTTTTCACGCCAAGAACTTTTAATTTAGGACTTTTTGGAGGGCTACTAAATTTTTATTTACGTTTGAATATAAAGGGGGTATTATAAGTAGTAAACAAACTAAAATATATAATTTAACTGGGTGCCAGTTAAAAACACACACATAGGTGCTATGTTAAAAACATTCCTATTCTTGGCTATATGAATCTATAATATTTTTAGTAGAAAAACCTACCTCTTAAAAACTAACTCTACTCCTTACCATATCATAGGCGATGGATACCTCTGGTTCAGAGTGTGACAGATGGGCAACCATTACTAAACGAAAAAAAATAAACTGGCTACTCCCAGCTGATACAGCAGTTGTACCTGCTACTTCTTCCAGATGCAAAGTCAGAAGCCAGCTAAGCAGATAACAGTGGTGTTTTTTTATGCTGGAGCTTTGGCAGGGATAGGGTTGGGTTGTTTTACCTCTGAGCGGCACTTTTTTGCACACCATGGGCTAAATGGCCAGGTCACATGGACCCCGAAGGCTCAGAGAAGGTTGGGGGAGGGGACCCACTGGAACAGCTGTTGGGAGACAGATGGTAGCCTCCCGTCAAGGTCATCCAGTGTGTTCTTTAACGTGCACAGGGTATGGCTCTCCCGCACACAGGGCCACGGCTTAACGTCCCATCCAACGGACGGTGGCCTTTCCAAGCCCATCGATGTCCCCTACTGACCGTGGGCAGGGCGGAAATTTTTGCGGAGATAAATCTCAACGCTGACCCAGCTGGGACTCGAACCTGGGAACTACAGATTACGAGCCTGGTGTGCTAACGACTGAGCCACCCCCACCCCACAGGGATAGGGGAAAAGCTTAATCTTAAGGTTGATTGAGATCAGGCTGGATCTTTGGAGCAAGCCCCCCTCCCCTTTCAGAATTCTAGTAAGGGAAATAGAGGCAAAAAATTATTAAACTTTATATTTCATGCATTTTTCAAGAAATTATTTAAACACTTGACAGAACAGAAGGAGGAAATGTTGTACTGCATTGGATATCCAGACTCTTGCATTGACTGGGAATTATATAATTATTTTGCATATTAGTAAATTACTTTTTCTTAGATGAAAAATATAAATAAAAATAATCCCTCAAGCAGCTACTTGCCACAGAGATCTGACAGGAGGCTGTTAGTTTATGCACCACAGATTTCTTTTCAGTGACAGTGTCCAAGATGGGCAACCATTATAAAAAAAAGATACTCCTATATACAGCAGTTGTACCTGCTACTTACTTCTCCCGAATGCAAAGCCATTGGACTGGATTTCCAATGCAGTACAATTCTCCCACTTCCCCCTAATTTTTTTTCTCTCTAAATCCAGGCTTGGTCGAGATATTAGGTTGTATATGTGGAAATTAGAATAGAATCTCCTGATTTCAGGAGAAGATAGGACTGCATAATATTTACATTTCTCAGTGATATGATAAAGAATTAAAATCTAGAAGTGAAATGCAACCCTATATCAAGCTCATCTAACCCAAAGTAGTGAAGAAGGATAGGAAAAAAATTGTATTCTTAAAGAGCCATAGGAAAAATTCTCTACCTAAAATAATGAATTGGGGGAGGGGGACTATAAATTTATGGAATCAAAGAATAAAAATATACATTTTTAACCATTTTGTTAGGCACCTAAAAGTGTTTGGTGAACAAAATTGGAATGACCCAGATTCAGTATATTATTTAAGTGCCACAAGTTCTCTTGCAATGAGCTGTGGGTTGGATGGCCTGCTCTTAAAAAAGGTAACTGTTCTATCACACTATTTCTCTGTTTATATTTATTTTTTATGGTGCCACATTTCAATCAAGTGGAAAATAAAATATTTTTTTACATTACATTTTTTTTGTGGAATTCTAGTGAGATTTACATTAGAAACTGTGAATTTACAATTTATTTTTGTGCTTAACTAAAATCTTACAATTTTAAATTGTTCCGGATTATTTATTTATGGCTAGGCTGAGTAGTTAGTGTACTTAACTGCTGATCAAAGGGACCTGGTTTTGAGCCCCAGAGAAGGTATGGATGTTTGTGTTGTCTTTCTGCTGATGCCTTGACTTTCTCATAGACTGTCTCTATGGTGGCTTGGGCTGTTTTAACTCTCAGTGGCACATTTTTGCACATAATGGGCTAAGTGGCCAGATCACAAGGACCCCAAGGGCTCAGAGAAGATTGGGGGAGGGGACCCACTGACAGCTCTCCATCAAGGCCATCCAAATGTTCTTTAATGTGAATAGAGTATGGTTCTTTCACACACAGGGCCATGGCTTTATGTCCATCCAACAGATGGAGGCCTTTTCAAGTCCATCAGTGTCCCCTACTGACCAAAGGATGGGCAGGGAGTTTTGTGGAGATAAATCAAAGAAGGGTGGTACAAGATCATATATTTTATTTACATCGTTATTTAGTTACTCATTTATTTATGTTCCATTTCTGATAACATGAGGATGGCTCCAGAACTGTTCAATATGGTCCTGGCCTCAAATAATGAACATGAGTCATCTCCACCCCATTTTGAACACTAGCTACTCTAGAAGTTTACTAAAATAATGACCAACGATAACTTGATAGCAATTATTAGAAACACTAATGAAACATAAAAAGCTAAGAAAATCGATTAATAAAATCACAAGTCATTTAGTGTTATCTTACTATGAAACCTGCACATGAAAAGGAGTCTCTGGTTAAAAATTAATTGATGGATTTAATTTTGTAAACACATTTGACATAGGAATATGCTTTAAAATCAATTACTCAATTTATATATGCATTTCATACATTACTCAATAACTGCTCATTGCTATCCCAGTACCATACTGATGGCTGAGTAGCTATCAAGCTCCAAGCTAAGATCAAAAGAGCCTAGGTTCAATCACCAGAGAAGTCATGAATTTCTTTCCTATGTTATGTTTCTGCTGAGATATCACCTTCCTTGCAGATCTGATCTAAGACATATTATATTGCCAAGGGGGTAAAATATTGGGAAACCCCTGTGGAAAACAGCAGTTTGGGGAGTAATTTTCTTTTATCCCAGTAATAAACTATGAATGTAAAAGAGGGATAAGATGGTGTAGTATGATGCCAAGCTTGCAAACTGAAGTTTTCAGATTTTGGTCCTGCTGAGATTTTTTCCATTTGCTTAAATCAAGCCTTCAGTGAAAAAGGAAATAGGTGAATTTGTAAAAAAATATTGGGTGGAGAATTAAGCTGTTGCCTATAGAAGAACCATGTGAAAACTTGCTGATTGGCATTGATAGGAGGCTCCCACCTGTTGACCTAACAGCTGTTCCCTGGGTTTCCTTCTGCAACCCAGTTTTCAGCTTTGTGGTTTTTGACCTGGTCAATTAACCCATTCTAAAGTGAAAGGGTAATTAAGAGCAAAACAATCGAACTGAAGTGATCTTTTGTTTTAAATTTATTACATTAATAATTTCAATACACCACTCTTTGATTTTATTCAGTAGAATTATGATGTTTTGCATTAAAAATAAAATTCATTCCTTAAGCAGCTGATTGCCATAGAAGTCAGATAGGAGCCTATCAGTGATCTGTGAAGGAGGTGAAAACTCAGGAAAAAGGCAACACAAGAAACATCCATGCCTCATCTAGAGCCCAAACTCAAGTCCCTTTAATTCACCACCAGGTACATTAACTCACATTAGTTCACAGGGTCAGTTTTAATTAGTTTCCTAAATTTTCTAGGCTATTGTTTCATGTCTTCCCATTTCATATATAGTATAGAAAACTTAAAATGAACGCAGACTTACATCTTTGCTTCATGATTAGAATTTATTTTTTCAGCAATAACATATTGTTTCCCATGATTATGGCTAGAGCTTTGTGTTGATGACAAAAGCTCTATTCACATCCGCAAATCTTAATCAGCATCCGTCTATTTTGTTACTTAACAACCAGAGAGATTTTGCTAATGCTGATAATTGAGGTCCAATATATTTTACATTTATGAGTAAAAGTTATCAGTCTAATGGTTTATTAATGGTTAACTGAATATGATATATGAAAACTGCCAATTATGGAATTAAAAATCAATCAGCTCACTTCACCAGGATCTCAAATTTTTGCAAAATGTCTTGTTCAATAGAATTTAAGTACCAATAATCTGAGTTTGGCAGGGAATTAAAAAAAATACATCCCTTATTCTGTTCTGCAGAATAAAAAGTTTTTTGTACATATTTGCCTCACTGAAAATAATCATCAAACTGGAAACATTTGTGATATAACCCATATTCTCAGATAGAACACAATAATATATTTATACAACTCTAATACAATAAACACCACAAGAAAATGTTATGTAACACCAATATTAGTTCTGAAGTTAAAGCCCTGCAACTTTGAAAATAATTGTCACATACAAAACTGCCACTGGAAATAAGTTATAGGTATTGACTTTCAATCATATTTGTTTAGTTTTCAGAGTTATAGAAATTAAAATTAAGTATTAGCATTAATTATATTTTTCATTCAGAAACAACAAAAATCAAGAATCATTCCACAAATTTAAAAAAACTCTCATTACTAAATGGTTTGATATGTCTTTTTTTGTTTTATCAGAATTCTTATGACTAGCAAATGTTGTTAAAATACATATCTTTCATAACTGTAACTAAAAACAAACATTAGTGTTGAAAATCAATGTATATAAAGAATTTGTTGATATCTTTTACTTATATCCAGTTACATCTTTTCATGTGTGTTTCTTAATAATTTCTGTTTATGAAGAACACAGCAAAATTCACAATTGGCATGATATTAAGCATATTTCACCTACATACCTTTATAATTTTCTCAAACTCACTGCTTAAGGAACTATTTCTGCATCCACAAAACAATGTTTTAAAATTTCACTCATATTTACACATTACATGCTTACATATTTCAATTAGCCCTTCTTACTCAATAATACAAAAGCTTCTGTGGTTGAACAATAATAAATATAAAGCTACCTAAAAATTTTCATTTCAAACTTAAAACAAAATAAAAACAAACCAGTTTTTCTGAGTGAGAACCATCATTAGTGCCTAATACAAAACACAGTATTTTCATCTATTTCAAAAATGTGATTTTAATTTTGAGTAATTACTGTTCTCACTTCAAAAAAGCTTCTAGCTTATTCTTATTTCCAATAGTAAAATTTTTTAAATATTACTTACAGATAATTTCTCTAGTACTATGCCTTTCTGGCATAAAGGAAAAGAACACTATCCTTTTAAAACACTTCTACTTGAAACTCCTACTCAGTAGGATTTTTATTAACAATGAAATCACAATAACAATAAAATTATAACAGCTGTGCAATATTTCTGAGTATATATTCAATATTTTGCTGTCTACTCTTAGCAAAGGATATATATAAAGAAAACCATTTTAAAATTGTTTCTTAAACTTGATGAATTATTAATGCAAGATAACAACAAAAAAGATTATCTCTATGGTAGCTGCTTTTGTTACATCAAAATAGAGCTCTACACATCAATAAAATCAGTATTAATCACAATTTGACTTTATTCTTGTTGATAAATCAGAAAGTGTAAAATAATTATATGCAGTGTAAAACACAGCATGTCAAAAGTTAAAAGTGAATCAATAAAATGCATGTATCTTGAAATATATTTGGGAAAATTTAATCAAATTTAACAGAAAGATAATTCTGTGATAAGTCATGAAAATTTGGGACAAAGTGATTTACCTACACCTGACCCCAAAAAAACTGGAAAGTATTTGAAAAAACATGAGGAGAGTTTGAATACAAAACGTAGCCAATAGTGGATGGAACCTCCCCCCCCCCCCCCCACCACAATAATTCAAGATTGACAATGTCAATTCATGCCCACAGAGAATGGGGAGAAAATAAAGTCCACTGAGCAATAAGTACAGTCCTGTAGTCCCGAATGGTTAGAGGGTTGAAGAGCAGCAATATATTTCCCTAGAGCATCCCATGAATGTTCTATTAGGTTGAGATCTGGAGAGAATGAAGGCAACTCCATTCTTTGGATACCTTCTTAGATATTGGTTGATTAGTCTTGCTCTGTGTGGACAAGCATTATCATTCATTAGGATGAAATCATCACCTAATGCAGCAGCATAGAGCTTGACATAGGGATTAAGGATCTCATCCTGATATCTCAAGGCATTCACAGAACCTCCATCAAACACAAGGAAGTCAGGAACCCAGTAAAAAATCAGCCAACAAAGACAGAGCTCCATCATCAAATGCACTTCTCTCAGTGATGTTAAGGGCTAGTTGCAAGTTTCCACCACTCTCTAGATCACTACATGCAAGCCCTCTGACTTTTTTTCTTTCATTTGCAACATATAAGTCAAAGAAAGGTCCTAGAAACTATTCCTAGTTTGCACAGGCATTCTCCTATAAGGACATGACCCACTAAAATGGAAATCACTGCTGATTACTGCCTTAGAGCTAACAGCACACAGACAATCATACTATCCCAGGACTCGAACCCAGACCTCAGCAATTATAAGTGTAACTAGGAACCAATGCAACAGTACTGTGTTACTGAGGTGATAGAAAGGTAGAAAGAAAATCTAATCAGTGAACGGGATGCAACTCCATTGTTTTTGGTTCCAGGCTAAACCTTTACACCATTTCAAGTAGGCCTATTTGTGGCTGGAGGTTAAAGGGTACATATAATGGTCAATTGGCATAGAATCCAGCCTTGTGAAGTGTTATAATCACAGTTGAGACAAGATACCTTCTTCCTTGTGGCTGCAATGTTGCTTATATGCAAAGATGCTGCTGCTGCTCTCCTGTTCCATCAGGACAATAGTCAAATATAGTGATCATCTTCAGGGAATGTAATCCTAGGATGACTTTCAAAAGGGCTGATAACTCTTTGGGTTGTTGGGAACTGCTGACATAGCCTTGAAATAATAAAGTTATGGACACCCAAGAAAATGGCTATCTCTGTGAATACACCTCCAATGACTTTCAATCATTTTGAGTCATCTAAAGATTTTCTTTGAAGCATCATGAAACAATTAGCTACTTAACACTGAAAATGTAGTGTTTCAATTTGAAAAAAAAAATGATCAATAAATTTACTCCTTTTACAGAGTATCTATATCATATATTCTGTGATCTTATATGGGATTTGAATGTTGATAACGTATAATTTTCCAAACTATTCATTAAATTACTAGGTACATTAAAAACCTTTTATTTATCTCTAATTTTTTTACATTCACATTTTGGTGATCTGTGCTTAATTTTGGATGAGCAGTGTATATTGCAACAAAATTGTTTCACTTTATGATGGCAACATTAGGAAATTTGGGTAATGTTAGGATGTGTTAGGCATTCCATGAATTGATGCCAATTGTCTCTGCTGATGGCTAATTGGCACACAATTTTTATAATGATTTTAGTTCATTAAATGAATCAAGCTCATAACTTACAGGTTAAAGCTGCAGAAATATCTTTCCAGTTCAGTAGTTCAGTTACAGCAATATTTGATGATGGAAGTTGAAGTCGGGATTCAGTGACCTGGCTCCTTATTATCATATTGAAGAGTAATTCAAAACTATTATCTCCTGTGTAACTCTGATCAGATCTTTGAGCTATGACATGCAGCAAGACTAGTATAATTCACTGCAAAAGACATCCACTAGTTTATATTGTAAAATACAAACAATAAGGGTTATTTTAACTTGCAGACCTGAGATAGCATTAAAATTTAGATTCTATGCCTATAGCTTTCAGTGTCATGTCAGGAAAAGATATTGGACTAAGTCTCTCCAAAGTAAAATAGATTAGATGAATTTAATAAATAATATTTTTAAGAATAATAAACCCCTATGTTAAAAATAAAAGTATCTGTTTCATGACTTTAAAAAAAGTAACAATGGTAACAGGTCAGGCAGAAAAGCCTGGAGCAGTTTAGTCTAATAAAAAAAAACTGAGAAATTAATCTTATTGCAAGTTTATAAAGTGGTATTGCTCACTGTCAGAAATTCGGTGTAATCTAAGCTGAAAGCACTATTCCCAATCTGAAAAAATGCTAACTGAAAGTGTCAGCATTTGAATTTCCTTCAAATTTTTGTAAAAAAACATTTACATAAAATTTTAAGCATTCAATAAAGGATGCTGCTTAAAAAATTACTAATCACTATTATATTTCTTATGAAGAATATGAAAATATATTATACAAATGTTATGAAAACTATTATATTCTTCATAACAAAATTCATTCACAGGAATAACATTGTGTAATTATGTGCATGCATTTAGCTGTTCATGTAGCTGTCAGTTCTCCATTTTGAATTTGGTAAGTCAGTGAATCAAATGTTTCAGCTAAGAAAATGAAAGGCTAAATGTACTAAACTATTTTAGTTTTGCTTTCCAAATTTTTTTTCTACTTATTACATTATCTGTCACTAATGTTAAAATGTTATAATACCCTACAGCAGTGACACCCAATAAAAAAAAACAAATAAATTATTTTCCCCTCATTTAAAAATTATTTATTACTTGTTCATTTATATGGCACATGAATGGTATAGAACATTTTTTCTTATGCTGAAGAGCAATATAGAAATCCCAAATTTTCCCTGTTAGTACACAGCTGAAATATGCACTAACATTTAGTACAATTTATTATATGGAGTATCATGTGTGAGAGAGAAGTGACAATGGAGATATATGATTTGAGCATAATTATGCTATGCACCTCAAGTGTGTATGTAGCATGATAAAGTTATTGTTGATTGGATGTGTCGATATGAGGGTATGATCAAAAATATATTTTCAAAGTGAGTCAATATGGAAGAAATATCAAGTGCTAATTCATAGCCTATATTAATTGAAAAAAGTTTTTAACTTCCTCACAGCACTAGTTAACTAATTCAATCAATTCATGCATATGAGTTGAGTTGTTTTGCCTCTGAGTGGCATTTTTTTGCACACCATGGGCTAAATGGCCAGGTCACATGGACCCCGAAGTCTCAGAGAAGGTTGGGGGAGGGGATTGGAATAGCTGTTGGGAGACAGATGGTAGCCCCATCAAGGCCATCCAGCATGTTCTTTAATGTGCACAGGGTATGGCTCTCCCACACTCGGGGCCACGGCTTAATGTCCCATCCGACGGACGGCAGCCTTTCCAAGCCCATCAGTGTCCCCTACTAACTGTGGGCAGGGCGAGAAATTTTGCGGAGAAAAATCTCAAAGTTGACCCAGCTGGGACTTGAACTCATGCATATGAATGTAGGATGCTTTGAAAATACAATTGATTGGAAACCACAGTGTATTAAATATTAATTTCTTTGGGAGACAGAAAAGCTTCTCTGTGCCAATATGTCATGAAGAATTGAAATAGCAGTACATGAAAAGGAGAATTACTATCACTTTAGTTACTCATAAATCTTTTTTTATTTTACACATCAGATTTTAGTCTTGATATATTATGAGACAAATTCAATATGAGAATATCAAAGGAAAGAAGTGTAACCTATACTAAAACGTTATTACTTTATTGGTTTGAATGCAAGAAAATTTTGATACAGTAGTTTTGTTTTTGATTTGTGACTGAAAGGTCTTTGGTTCAATTCCAATCATGATTGTGGTGTTTTTTCTACATCAAGCAACCATCATTGCATATATACTCATTTTTCCTACAAAAATATAATTCCTTCCCTTTCTTTTAAAATAATTCATTTACTAATAAACAAAATTATATGCTAATGAAACATTTTAAATGAAACATACACTGCATTTATTATGCTGAGTTGAATAATATAACTGCACTATTATGACTAAGCTAAAAAAAGTTACATATAGTATATTCATTTTTGTTTAAAATAAAGCTACAGTAGGCAGAATCTAAAGGCTTAAAGAAACAAACTCAACATCTTAATTCAGCTAAGTTGTTGTTGGGTTGTTTTACCTCTGAGCGGCACTTTTTTGCACACCATGGGCTAAATGGCCAGGTCACATGGACCCCGAAGGCTCAGAGAAGGTTGGGGGAGGGGACCCACTGGAACAGCTGTTGGGAGACAGATGGTAGCTTCCCGTCAAGGCCATCCAGCGTGTTCTTTAACGTGCACAGGGTATGGCTCTCCTGCACACGGGGCCACGGCTTAACGTCCCATCCGACGGACGGCGGCCTTTCCAAGCCCATCGGTGTCCCCTACTGACCGTGGGCAGGGCGGGGAATTTTTGCGGAGATAAATCTCAACGCTGACCTAGGTGGGACTCGAACCTGGGAACTACAGATTACGAGCCTGGCGCGCTACCGACTGAGCCACCCGCGCCCCGAATTCAGCTAAGTAACTCCTACAACATAAAAATAATGCTGCTTCAAGAAACTAAAGAACCAGGCCAATTAAAATAAAACCATTTGTAGCCTATCAACATAATAAAAGCAACAGAGCAGGAGGCACAAATTGAGATCCCACTGAATTCCACACAAAATATACTACAAGAACTGGCTACTAGAATAAAAATAAGAAACAAAAAAATTACTATACTAAATGTATATAATCCTGGAAACAACATAACAATAGAAATATACCACTGATAGTGGAGGACAAGTTATGGAAAGCTTAATAAACAAAAACAACCTAAGCCTACTCAATAATTGCTACCTTTCACAGATTTGGATAAAAGGAAACTGCTACTGACCTCACTAACCCTGCTGACTACATCTTTATACTTGGAGAAATCTTCCAGACACTATGGGAATGATTGTTTCCCTATAGTAATCACTTTACCAGAAAAAAAAATCCCCAAATATACAAACAGAAGATACCATCAAACTTATCGGAAAAAGTACAAAAACTTATGGAAAGATAAACATTCCATCTTTTGGCAACTACCAATCTTTCACTAATAAAATAAAAAAAAAAATACTTATGACATCTCTATCACCAATTATAATATAAACCCCTGTGAAACCAAAAAATTAATTACAAAAAGGAGACGAAAAGAAATCAAATACAGAATTTTTTTTATATCTCAGATGTCAAAATTACCAATGCTTTAAAAAAAATGCAGAGAAAACATTCACTTAAAATTTAATCCCTTTTTACCTCCACCTCTAAAATCATATACAATAACCTCAATTAAAAACAAAAAACAAAGGAGAATGGCAAAGTATATGCTTTCACAATAATTTGTTCACAGAGCAATTGGTGAACAAATTCCTTGACCTATTTTACCCAGAAAAAGAAAAGAATGACAGCCGACATTCAAGATACATTTAAAGAGGAATACAAAGAAGACTTGAATCCTAAGAAAACAGAGGACTTAAAAAATTCTCACACTTACATATACCCTACTCAGCATAACAAAAAAAAAATATCACCAAGTCCTGATGGCATCAAATGTCAAACCATATTAAATCTACCTACTGATAGCATAAAAATACTATTAGAAATGTTTAAATTCTCATTAAAAAGCATAACAAAATTGCTAAATCAAAGGGGCATATAAACCAATTACTTTAATCTCTTGTATATTCAAAATATTTGAAAAAATTCTAAAAAAGTAGGCTCAACTGGTTTGTCAAAAAACACAACATTCTCAATGACAGTGCCTCGGGATTTAGAACTGCCAGATGCACTAATGACAACCTACTTAACCTAACATTAGATATCCAAAATGCATTAAGTTATGACTTACCAACAGCTATTATATTTTTGGACATTAAAGAAGCCTTTGATGGGGGAATGGCAGGAGGCCTAATCCACAAACTAATAAAATTAGGCATCCATGGAAATAGCCTTAATATACCACTATAAATATTAATTAAAAAATACATCCAAATTAAACTAGGTAATATCTTCTCTAACAGAAGTCACATTACATCTGGAGTCATCCAGGGAAGCTTGACTTCCCCATTATTATTCAATACTATTTGACCTGTCTGCCATCCTCCCAGCTCAAACTAAAATATCTCTGTATATGGGTGATATTGCTATTTGATGTAGTGACCCTTCCTTCTTCAGACTGGAGGAGAAACTATGTCTTTTAACATCATCCTGGCATCATCAAATGCAAAAGACCCATACCTAAAATTAATGTAACAACTGAAGATGAAGTCACTACCCTGACCCAAGTCATACAAAACAAATTTTTTGGGTATCACATTTACCCTGTATCTCACATGAAAGGATGACTACTACAAGATCTTTGAAGCTTGCTAAAATCACAATCAACTTCTCGGGTGTATTGCAGGCACATCATGGGGTTGTAGGATAAAATGCCTATTAACTCTTTATAAATCAATACTCAAATCCAAAATAGAATATCGTGTCATTTGTAAAATTACCACAGAAACAATGAAAACAAAATTAGAAATTACACCATAACATTATAAAACGTTACACAGGTCAATTGCCAACTTCAACACAGTGGGATCCAGGGGGGGGAGGGGGTCACTCCCCTATTGCCCAAAAGGACTTGGAAAAAATTGATTCACATTTATGAATCAATTGAATGCATTTTGTATAAGCTTGTGGGAGCATTTGAATTGAAGAATGCTAAAGAAGCAATTGAAGAATGCCAAAGAAGTCCTATGTTTAATTAATATTATGGTAGGATTACAATTTAGAATTATATTTATTTTGTTTCCCTTTAGATCAGGATCATCCAACGCAAACTTATTTAAGAGGCATTAAAAAAAACTATTCTGAAAGAGGAGCAGGGGAATATTCTCAACTTAAAAACGAAAACATACATTTCAAAGGAATGAAAAAAAAAATACTTTTAAGGAATGAAGGAAATATCTTGATTAGAAACAAAAATATACATTTTTAATTAGTATTAGGAATTGGTAAAATCATTAAGTTATGCACCTAAATATGTTTTGTCAAATAATTTGAAGAAATGAGCTAATTTAATATAATTTTTGCATATGTGTGTTTTATGAGCCACAGATTGAGGGGCCTACTTTAAATGGTTAACATATCAGCTCATATTGTTCATAATCAATTCAAACATATTGTTACTTGGTAGTAATTTTAAAATTTCAAAGGGTTCCAATCATACCAAAAGATTATGAAATGGTCCATCTTTATTTCCATGATAATCCAAGTCATTGATTCTTTAGTGATTTGGTTGGACCATGAAATGTCACAAAAATCACATCCTCTATCATCACTTTGTAGGGTTGAAAAATCCTTTCTGCTTACCATTCAGTGTAGCTGAATATTCTTGGTTGATTGCGATCAAAACTTCGTTCGCTTCTTCAGACAATCTTAATTTGATGAATTCATTCTCTGAAATATCAATGGCAAATAAATGCTCATAATTTTTTCCTCCCTCAAAATTTTCTGTTTAGGGAAAGCCATCTCAAACAACAAAATAAAATATAACAAATATAAAAATTTAACTTGATTCTAAAATTATATCATTTAATTTTAACAGCTGTAAAAGTGCCAATCTCCAAAATACTCTAAAAAATAAATGTGTGTATTCTATTCTTTTCGTAGGCCGAGTTGACCTGTTCCCTTTTGTTTAGCCTAAACATCTGAATCATACCAGAAGAAGTTAGAATCTGGAGTGCAGTCTGCGAGTTTAGTAGTACTGGTATATCAAGATTATTTTTGCATTTCTTTTTCAATAACTTTTTAGATTTCAGACCTAACAAAATCAAAACTGTTAGCTTTAGCATTCACAAATATGAAACAGCAATATTGCTATTTCAGAAGTTATAGTGAATGTACATATCAAAATTTAGCACATGAAATATGCAAATAATTTTTTTAAAGAAACACTTAGCCTTATTAAAAGGGGCTACATATGATTAAGAATTTGTATTGAATGCTTGTTTATGAATGGGATGCCTTACAGATCATATACAATTATCATTCTTTCATCTCCAGAACAGGGTAGATTTGAATGCACTTTCACCATTAGAGTTTCAGTAGAAAGTTGAAAGAAATGGCTTTGTTGCCATTTCTTTGATGCTTTAGTTTCTAAACCTCATAATGAATTTTGTTGCTACAAATGTTACCTATTGCAGTCTTTTACTTTACATTTCTTATTTTAAAGTTGAAAGAGAAAGAGTGCTATACACCAGCTGACCTTTCCATGCATTCAATTATATGGAAAATAAATTATTATTATTAAGTTACAAAAACACAGAAAACTTCTCCTAGAGTATGAACAGCAAAATCATGGGTTCAGGTCAAAGTAAATTTTTCTGGCCTACTAAAATTTGCTGTTCTTACTAAAGGAGACATTTCCTACACCTCTATCTTAAAACAGTTTACTATTAGTTTTGAAAAGTGTCCATCTTCTAAAAGGGGGTGTAAATGTTGTGCCTTCCTGATGACTCTGATCAATGAATATTGGTAAAGTGCACTGTGTTGGCTATATCAGGAATTTGTCATACCAAACTTAAGCCAGAGAACTGATTGCGCCTATTAGCTTAGACACTAAGAATACCTGATGCATAATTATAATATGGGATTAAGTTCCACTTGCAATATAAAATTTCTTGGGTGTTAAATTCTATATGGTAGTCAATCTTTTTGTTTTCTCACACAGTAAGAAATAGCATGTTTTTGGTGACATGAATGTGGATACCTATACCATAAGGAGAAATCAACAAAAATTTAAATCAACTACTAGCCATGGGTAAATAATAAAACTTATCTATATATATATACAATGAAGTCTGATAGTGTTCTTTACCTTTCTTTACAAGCATAGTTTTTTTATTCATTTCTTTAAAAAATTTGTTAATAACATTATTGGTTTGTTTTTGCAATTCTGTTATAGTCTGGGACACCTGGCTCAGTGGGAGGTGAACCAAGCAAACCTTTGAGTGTTGGTAACATGGTTTGGTGAGAGGTAGAGAAATACAGGTGTCGATAAAAAGGTCCCAGAAATGCTTGAGTACCATTTACTCCACTAACATTTGCTGCCATGTTGTCAGGATGAACTGGCATTTCTCTAGTGTTGCATGACAATTGGCATAATTCCCTTTTAACTGGAAATGCAGCTGCTGCAGCTATGGCAGGAAGTGTAGATATGGCATTTGCTGGCATTGGAGCTGTACTTGGGCAACAGTTGCCTTCAGGAGGTGAAGATGGGAGAGATACACTGTTTACAGTTGTATCTGGGACAACAGTACCATGATTAGAACTTTCTGGTAATGGAGATGAAGCTTCTGTTTTAACACATTGATGAAAAAAATGATCTGATTTTGCCAAAAATGAGCGTCCACACTTTGTGCATGTGAAATTTGCCCTTGCCTGTTCATGACGTTTAAGGTGAAGATTCAGATTTCTTCGATTACCAAATGGTTTCCCACACATTGGACAAGAAAAACTTTTGTCCATTCTGTGAGTGGTTAAATGCTGACGAAGATTACTTTTCAATGTGAAAGTTTTGTTACAATGCTCACATTCATATGGCTTTATACCATTATGACTATTCAAATGACGAGTCAGATCACCTTTGAGACAGAATTCTTTCTGACATAAGTTGCACATATAGCGATTTGTTGCTAAACGAGTTGACTGTTCATGAATCAATTGCACATGTTCATGTAGACTTTCAGATGAGGAAAACGTCTTGGAACATTCTGAACAAAATGACAAACCTGTAGACTGACTCTGAGGAATGCTAACTGATGTAGATGATGTCTGAATATATGGATTTGGTGGTGAGCTGACATTAACTACATGGCTTGCTGTTGAAACATTGTTAACAAGAGGTAATTTTGATAATGAAGTACTGACTGGAACAGATCCTAGTGTTTTCTGGATGTGAGAGTATGTCAAGTCACGTATGAGTTGTGGTTCTGCTTGGGTTTTGACAAAATGTATGTTGGGATTTGGCCTGGACTTTGCATGAGTTCGTATGTGTTGCGTAAGATTTCCTTTCAATGCAAATTGCCTACCACAGAACTTACATGTATGTGGCTTAAGGCCTGAATGAATAAGTACATGCCGACTGAGGTCCCCTTTTAAAGTAAATCGCTTTCCACATGTAGTACATTCAAATGGTTTCTCACCAAAATGTGCACGTATATGCCTATGGAGACTATCTTTCTGAGCATAATTTTTTTCACATATAGTGCAAGCATACTGTTTCTCAGGTGTGTGTGTGCGAAAATGTTGCATTAAATTACCTTTTAAGGTAAATCTTCTTCCACAAACATCACAAGCATAAGGGCGTTCACCACTGTGAATCCTCAAATGCCGTGTCAAATCCCCATTCAGCATGAAAGCTTTTGCACACACAGGGCATCTGTAAGGTCGAAGGCCAACATGTATCAGTATATGTCTCTGTAAACTCCTACTATCACCAAACATTTTTCCACAATGATTACAATGGAAAGTACCAGTACTTCGTGAGCTTGCTTGAGCTTTTGCTCCTACTTCAACTATCAAGTGACGTTCTTGTGTGTATAGTTCAGGCCTGATACCATTATGCACAACTACTTGTGGTTCTGAGCCAACTGGTGCTTCAGTAACTATAGTTAAATTTAATAAACTCTGTGGAACAGCATCTTCTTCTACCCCAGAGGAAGTTGGAATACAACAATTGGTTTCAGAGTTACTTTTAGTTTGTGGTATTTGGCCATTCTGGTATTTAGCTTCTTCCTCAGTAACTTGCTTATGTAAATTATCACCAACCTGACAAGAAACATCTCTGGTTCCTGGGCTGTTTCCAGGTAGAGGTGTACATTCACTATTGGAATTGATTGAATTTGCTGTATTTACTCTTTCTTCTCTATGATTTGACTGTTCCTCCAGAAGTCTAGTCCATGACCCTTGTTCATTTGCTGGAGGAATCTGAGTTGCTTCTTTTTGAGATGTAGGTGTTTGTTGAGGAGGAACATATGAGTTATCTGCTGTGCCTAAGTTGGCTGGTCGCAGAAGTGGCTGATGAATTTCTTCACTAGGATTAGTCAATTCAAAAACTTCTTTCAAGTCAACAGGAAAAGCAGTATGACAAGGTGGGGTTTCATTTTCTTCTAAATGATCTGATAGAGGCATGCTCTTTTTGTCATCAGAGCACAAATTTTCACTGGATAGTGGGTTTTCTTGATATGAAACACTATTACTAATAACTTTATCACTATTTACAGTATGATATTGTTCATTACTCTCTGACATTGTTCCAGTTACAATCCAGTGTTATTTGTGCACTTTGCATGAAGTCTGCATTATTCCAAGCTATGCCAAAATATGCTAATAATATGTTTTTGTTGACACTTCTGATATGTATCTTTCCAGTTTCTAAGGTATACAGAGCATTCAATTTGACCCATGATAGTATATTTTCTTGTTTTAGGTTAAGATACTAAAACATATTTATATTATATTTAATGTATAAAAAAAAGATCAATAGTAAAATATTTTAGGTTTTGAAATACCAGTTTTATACATTGGACATTTCATGTCCATTGTGTCATCAGCTTTATCTTGGGGATGATTTTTCTCTAACCATCTTGATTATCAACCTAATAAAAACAAGTTGTATTATTAAAAATTACACCTACACACCATCCATTCATTAATATTGTACATTCATCAGAAAACTTCAAAAATGAATTTTATACATCACATAGCATATGAAGAGAGGAAAACACTTTTTTACACCTCTGTGAAAATTTATTACAGAATACAAATAAATAATAGCACTTATATTCAGTGGTTGAAATATAAAATCATAAGCAATGCTACACTTAGGTATAAAAATGGTGATATTATTTCCTTTTGTTTTGAATTGTGATGATTACACACAAGAAATGATGGTACAAAAATGCCCTACATTATCCTCTACTTTGGGGCACTGATAAATAATGTAAAATAATCCCTCCCCATCCATCCCCAAGCAGCTGCTGCCAGAGAAATCTGACAGGAGCCTGCCAAATTATACGCCATAGTAGGTCTGTGAGGATGGCAGAACTTCAGTAGAAAAAAATACAATATTTGTGCTTTACCCGGGGCTCGAACATAGATTTTCTTTGATCAGTAGCCAAGTGTGCTAACCACTCTGTCACAAGGAAATTTAAAAAACAAACATATTGTAACTACTTTAATTACCTTCGAAGATAGATGTCCCAATATAGTAAAAATCTACTTTAACTACTTTTATGGAAGAGTCATATGCTGGAATCAGAAAAATCTGACAAGCCAGCAGTTTTTACCCCATGCCAGAGGAAAGACATATACAATGCTGAGGAGAGGTAAACATTTTCCTGCTTTTATGTGCATTAAAAATTACATCGATTTTAAAGGGAGGTGGACTAGTATAATAGTAAATGTTCCTTCAACCAGCTGCTTACCATAGAGGTCTGACAGAAGCCTGTCAGTTTATACACCATAGTAGAAGATCTGTGAGGTATTATATTGTATTACCCTTGGGTGGCACTTTTTTTGTATACAATGGGCTAAATGGCCAGGGCCCAAGGCTCAAAGAAGATGGGAGGAGGGGACCCACTGGAACAGCTGTTGGGAGACAGATGGTAGCTTCCCATCAAGGCCATCCAGCATGTTCTTTAATGTACACAGGGTATGGATCTCCCATACAGAGGGCCACGACTTAACGTCCCATCCGACGGACGATGACCTTATCCAAGCCCATCGGTGTCCCCCTACTGACCATGAGCCGGGCAGGGAATTTTGCAGAGATAAATCTCAATGGTGACCCAACTGAAACTTGAACCTGGGAACTACAGATTATGAGCTTGGCACGCTACCGACTGAGCAACCCACCGCCCCAGATCTGTGAGAAAGGCAAGACCTCAGCAGAAAGACAACACAAGCATCCATGCCTTAATCTGGGGGTTTGAACCCAGGTCTCTTTGATCAGTAGCCAACTAATCATAAAATAACCACCCACTATAATCAATTGAATATTGGGTTAATTTTATTATCAAATTAATCCTGGATTAATCACATATATGGTCTTTTGGCTGCCCAATGTGTGCTTTTTTTTTAATTAATGTAAATTAATTCTATGGCTTTTGCATGCATCCACTCATCTAGATAGACTTGAATATTCCTCTTAAATAGATATAACATGATTTTGGAAAGTCAGAGTTAGTCCAAAGGACTATGGCATAACTGGTGATATTAGTCATTTTTCATCTTTTGGTAAACATGGTTAAATTGAATCTACTGATTTATATCAGCATAACATGGATGCAAGTCATATTAAGAATTACATATGCATTTAAAATAAAATGAAACTAAAAAAGAAAAGAAAAACAGTGTTAATCTCTTTTTTTTTTTGCATTTTTGCTTAAATTTAAAGCAGATAATATTATGTTTGCACATTTTTCCAAAATATAACATATACAATTATGGAGGAAAAAAATCAAAGTGAAACATTTTAGAGAATGAGCATTTAGCTAGAAAAGCAAGTCAGGGGACAGCCAAAATAGGCACTACTCCAGATTGATGATACTGAATTCAAATATGAAAGTTGATCATCTTTCTCCTGCAAATATTTTACTATTGTAATTTTCCTTAGCATTGACAATAATAGGCCACACCAGAAAATTCACCTGCCACAAGCAAGGGATGACTGGAACTCCCCTCCCCACCAACTTTATTATATGTGGGTTCGTTATATGTGGTTTCAAGACAGAGAAATGAAAAATGGAAAATTTTGCATAATTTTCATCAAGTTGGGTTGTTTTACTTACACTCTTGACCTGCAAAATCTAAAGTTAAAAAAAAAGTTAGAGTTCATAAAAAAATTTATCGACTTGGAGCATCACACCCCTTGCACCATTAGGTTCTGGTGTGATCAGGCTCTGTTATCATTTCTCCCACTGGATGTTGTCAGTGCTTTGCTGTGGGGGAAGGGGGGGAGGATACTGCAGGCACTCATATTTCACTGTACAGTTAACTAGCTGGTGTTTTACTCCCTAAATTCTCTGAAGATCACACATATTATTGCCAGAACAGCACTGTGAAGAAGACAAAGTCTAGTTGCTTGAAAGGGAAAGTAGAAAATTTCTTTGTGAATACTGCTTGAACAAATAAATTTTCAGTTCATTTAATAATTTTTTTTTCATACTTTTGATTTCATGTACTATAAGTTTTGTTGAAGTCAACACTTCAATATACAGAAGTTTTGGAAATGTAAAATTATCTTTGCTTCTTTTTTCTAAAAAAAATATTACAACATATATTAAAAATAAAAAATAATACCCCCTCAAGCAGCTGCTTGCTACAGAGGTCTGACAGGAGGCTGTCAGTTTAATTTGCCAGAGTAGGTCTGTGAGGATGGCAGGACCTCAACAGAAAAACATCACAAACATCCATGTGTTACCAGAGACTCCAACCCAGGTCTCTTAGATCAGTAGCCAAGTGCACTAACCACTTGGCCACAGGATGGTACCAGTTTTAAAATATAAGAATAACTTTAGAAAATCTTCATACATTCATCCTGGACAATTTAAAATATTGTAATTAAAGTATTGTAACTACTTTAATTACCTTCAAAGATTATATAAATAAAATAAATACCCCCTCAAGCAGCTGCTTACCACAGAGGTCTGACAGGAGCCTGTCAGTTTATATGCCAAAGTAGAAGGTCTGAGAGGATGGCAGGACCTCGCAGAAAAACGACACACACATCCATGCCTTACCCGGGGCTCGAACCCAGGTCTCTTAGATCACTAGCCAAGAGAGCTAACCACTCGGCCACGGGACGTTCAAAGATAGATGTCCCAATATAGTAAAAATCTACTATAGTTTATCTTGATAAGGGTAAATTGAGATTATTTTTGTGGGTCCACTTGACCTGATGCAGTCACTTTGCTTCAAAGGGTGTACCTGTGCTGGATTAAATGCAATGAATTTACATATTGCAGTCTCAATATATAGGAGTGGGATGAGATTATTAATGAAGGAGAGTAAAAGGAATTTAGAAAGTGTAGAAATATATTGGATAGGGCAAAGAGTGAAAGCAGTATTTAATGTGGGGGGAGGGGCTATTGAGCAGGAGAGGGTAATAATAATAATTAAATATGCACTTTTCTGATTTCTGAAAGGAAACAGCATAACAAAAATAGATAACATCTATATTTGTTAGATACAATATATATATAGCAGTTATCAAGAGTAAACCACTTTTTCTTTTTTTGAAGGGATGGCTGATATTTTATGCTTTTGTATACATATTTGATCAGCAACACTTATAGTACACACAGAGTACTGATCACTTGGAATTCTTTTTTCATCCCATTTGTCACTTGCCAAAATCACAAGAGTTATATAAAATTGTGTCAAGTTGTAGTGTCTATAATATTGATGTGTCTGTGGTTAAGTCTAATGCAGATGCAAAACATAATTATTGCATCTTGCACTTATGCCCTTCTTTGGTAATAAAAAATCTAACTTTTAATTTTATTACAAGTATCAGTAGTTATTATTCAAGTTTAGGTCAAAAGATATTAACAGAGTTCATGTCAGAATGATTATTTAAAACTAGGTTTAGAAATGTAAATTATGCTTCTATACTTTTGATTAATAAATGTGTCACCAATAGTATATCTAGAGAATTATTATTTTTTATTAATCTTTACAAGATTTTAAAACTTCCAAACCTTATCTTGAAACTGACAGAAATATGTCATGCTGCTTACAAAATAAAGAATATCCATCTCTAGACAGCATAAGAAAATGGTAAGAATGAAAAACATGTTGAAGATCGTTTGTACAGATTTCTAAACAAGCAAAAAAATATATATATCGGTTGATATTTTAACAATAATGAAAGAATTTCTCACTAATATTTGTTTGAATCCTGCCTCAGCCAGAGTTGAGATTTATCTCTGCGAAACTACCAGGTCTGCCCTCACTCAGTCAGTAGGGAATACCAATGGACTTAGAAAAGTCCCCATCCATCAGATGAGAAGTTAATAGCACCATGTATGGGAAAATGATATCATGTGCACTTTAAAGAACATACTGGATGGCCTTGATGGGAGGCTACCATGTCTCCTAACAACTGTTGAGTGGGTCCCCTTCCCTATCCTTTTCTGAACCTTTGAAGTTCTTGTGACCTGATCAGACTACTGTGTGGAAAAAAAGTGCAGTTCAGAGGGAAAACAGCCCAACAACACTACAAATATTTCTTTTATAACTGAAATGACATAAATCAACTGTTCTATTGAAAAAAGGCCAACATTTCTTATTATTTCGTTAAAAAAACACACTCGTATAAAATTTAATATATTCAGTAGGTGCAATTTTAAAAGGTATTGCTTTCAAATTAAATTACATATTATAATATCAATTTATAATGTTAGTGTGAAATGAAATTAGGAGCAAATTTGTGATGTTTGATATAATAGTTTATGGTACAACTCGACTGGCTATTCTAGCATATAAAGTCTTCCACTTCCTACCTATGCCTTAATGAAACTTTTGCTCCTAACTTTTCTTTAGATTGAATCATAATGAGTCTATTTACAAAATTATACAGCTAATAATCTCTGCTATAATGTGTCCCCCTCCTCTCATTTTCTGTTGTCATGACAACTATTAAAAATTACCGCCTGCAGTAATATTTACTGTTCCTAAACACTGAATCCATTTCACTACTACTTCTGGAAAAAACAACAACATATTGCTGTATATTAAGCGAATGTATTATATTTTCATATGACAATACCTGATTGATCAAACGTCTATTGATATTAGATTTCAAAATTATACAATTTTGTTTCTTGTACCGTGGACTGTCATATGAAAATGTGTTTCATTGCACTAACAGTATCAATAGCCACGTTTTAAGCTACACACTTCTTACTTACATTTTTTGCAATCTATGCAACATAATTGCATATTTTTAAGGAATGCATTTAGCACAAGATATTTATAATTAAGCAGATCTGACAGCACTTCACAACTAAATGAATTAACATCATTCTGTAAAAAATACCATTGCCAGGTTCATAGATCAATTACAGGACTCTGACATGTTACCAAACGTAAAGTTATAAATTTAGAACGCTAACTGAGCGGCCATCACTGGTTAAGTTGTTTGCTATTATTGAAAGTTTCGGTTCGCGATTACGTATTAATTATCATACAATGCATCTCACCATTTTAATATATGGAAAATGCAGATTTAGAGTGAAAGTACGTCAAAACATGGCGCAACACGTCATATAAACCACTCATTTGGAATTTTTAGGAATGCAAATTAAAGTTTCATTTACATTTACCTATTGTATAACCAAAATTACTTTTGCTTTTCGTTCCATCTTTATAATTAATTTTTCTTAGCTTTCCTTCCATTTATAAGTTTTATTTGAGGTAGGAGTTGGTTCAGTCATTTAACGTGCTAGGCTCGTAATCTGCAGTTACCAGGCTTGAGCTGCAACTTTGCCATCATGAGATATATCTCTGCTAACCCTCACCCTGCCCTTGGTCAGAGGCGAATGCAGATGGGCTTGGAAAGCCCGCCGTCCGTAGGATAGGACATAAAGGCAAAGCCTGTTTTAATGCGCACGAGATATTTCCCATATTTAGAGAAAGGACATATATAGTGCACATTAAAGAACACGAGAGTCTTCCATCTATCTCCTAACAATTATCCAGTGTGTCCCCTTCCCCTAACTTTCTCCAAGCCTTTGGGATTCTTCTGACCTATCCATTTAGCCCAATATGTTCAAGAAAAATAATGCTTCTCAGAAGTAAAATAGCCCAACCCAAGCCATTCACATAGCACTTCAGCAATAGACATTGGAAATAGTACTTCAGGAGGCAAAAACCCTGTTTTCACAATTCTTAACTATAGTCTATTGCAGAAGAAATGAACTTCCCAAACCCTACAAAGGGATTGGGAATCCACAGAAAATTGTCAAATTCTATATCTCCGGGGAAGATCCAAGTGTTTAATTGCTCCATTTTGTCCCATCAAGGAGACAAAAAAATCATCTTTTGAAGCCTTTTGAAATGGCTGCCGAAAGCAGCATTAAATATTGCGTGCCATATGATTTAAATAAAACAGAAATGAATTGCTTTTTTCAATTTCATTAAAGTTATGCAAGTGTAGTAATTTAATTAAAATATATAAAACATATAATAATAAAATATGTCAAACAAATAATAAGGTGCTTATAATGATTTTTTTCCAATAAAATTCAACCATTCTGGAGACTGTCTTCTTGAAGATTGTTTTGTCGAGAGTGTAGAATAAAAAAAAAGTCGTGTTCTTAATATTGTCTCACTGAATATGAGAGTTTTGTATGTGGCCATTGCTGAAATACTACACGATTTGCATGTCACACCTATTAATGCAGTGAACGTCCAAATGTGTCTAGCAATCTGAAGGGCTATAAAAATGGAAGTGAACGTCAGGGGGCAAACAGAGTGATCAGCGAATGACCTGAGAAGAGTGTGGAATGCGTTTAACACAGGAAAGCCACTTTTCAGTAGATCTAAAGGAATTTGAGAGTGTATTATGATGAACAGACGCAGGGAAAACGTTAATGCAAAACTCCGCCATAAGAGTGCTGAATGAACAATTTACCCACAGCAAAACGGCCGATAACAAGACACACTGTCACAACATAACACTGTAAACAAAAATGTTGACAATAGAAAATTCCTACCACTAAAATATATGCTATCAGTCTAATCATCCCTACCAGAAAAACACCAACTCTGTAAAAACGTCATTGTGGTATTGACAAAAAATTATTGTTGAATAAAAAGAAATGATAACCATAAAAAACCTACTGTTTTTAGAAATGATATTCTTTTTAAAAAATTTAACGGTTTGTGGGTTTATCGAAGGCAGTTGTACAAATAAGTACACCAAATAGTTTTCTAAATGAGATGTAAATGCTATCACAAATTGCACCTTCACCTAGCTCTCCCTCAAGAGGGAATAAAATTTTACTGCTATCCATTAATCCAGGGTCCAAAGTATGTTTACACACCAATGTGAAGCTTTGTTTCAGCACCGATTTTTCAGACATTTTACAAGCATTTACAAGTCACCCAAAGCTGTGCTTACCGTCTTGAGCTGTCCCTTATTATGTCGTCAGTTGTCAAATGAGAGAGCGTGTAGCGGGAAAAAAATAGGTAACCCGAAATTATTCATTCCCTACATGCATGTGCCCCCAAAAGAAGAGAATAAAATTTAACCGGTGTCATATTAACGAGTCATATGACAAATGAGCATATGACAAAAGGAATGTAATTCGCAACCTGAAATTATTCCCTACTGTCATTATTCCTACCTCAAAGTAGGGAGTGCAACGTTTAATGAAGGGGGTGGGCGGTCGATTGCAATGAATTATATATCAAGTGAAAGCTTGGGACAAAGGATAACTTAAAATTATTCCCTCTCCCCATTATGTCTCCCCTAAAAGAGGGTAGTCAAATTTAAGTGGGAGGCTCCATAAAGAGCTGTAGTGAAATGATAGCTTGTGACAAAAGAAATATAACTGGAAACCCAAATATGTCGCTGTCCTTCTCCCTCTAATGTCTCCCTGTATGGAGGGGGGGTGGAAATTTCAACAGGTCAAACATAACGAATCATATGTCACATGAATACTTGTGCAAAGGGAATGATATTAGCAACCCAACTGGAAAAGATTGCAAGATGTGTAGTAATGACTGAGCCAAATCTCACCCCAAAAATTTGATGCAACAACTGTTTTAACAAATCCCCATAAAAAGCATAAATCAATAGGAAGATTGGTAACATAAATCGTTGCTGCAAAAAGCTACTTAAAGTAAATTAATCAGCGGCGTTTGCGTATGCGCCATTTTATAGGACCGACTCTTTTTTTTTTTTTGATGCCGCATTGCACAGGTGACATTTGCTGCTTTGTGTTTTGTCATGAAACTATTTGAAAGAAATCAAATAATTGGGTATCAGAAGCTGGATAATCTACTTGCCAAACTGTTATTAATGTGAATCATGATGAAGGAACAGTTGAATGATGTTGGCAGTAGCAAGTGCAGTAAAGTACCTGTAAATGCCCGTAAACAGCACTTAGGTGGCATCAGAAGAACACCCAAAGAGAAGGATCGATGGGCCTGCGGACTAGTGACAGGAGAGAGATTTCTCAAAGTCATCAGATTTACAACATTGTCATGCCACTATTATTTGCCTCATTGTCAAGGGGCAAGAATTAGAGCTTCATTTGCACCACCTATTAGATCTACCTTTGATATCATCGTCGGCATCTGCAGTAGTGCAGGAAAAAAGCTGCTTGGGAAGAAACCTGGTATCGAGTTCGTTGGGGATGAATCACGTTTCAATTTGAGATCCATTGTTTGTTGAGACACGCTGGAACAGATAATCCAGCCTGCATCAGGAAACATGATATCCGGTTCACATCCAGAATAATGGTATGGCAAGACATTAGTTACAATAACCATTCACACCTGGTCATTGCTAATGGCACATTCACGTCTAGATGTTATGATGAAATTTTTATAGTACCAGTGTTTCTGCCCTTCTGTAACTCCATGCCAGATACATTTTTCAGAAGGACATTGCCTGCATATATAAAACTCTCATATTCCTACAGTGGCTACGTGATGGAGATGTGCTTTTAGGAATGTTATATATTTAGAAATTGCTAAATTTTGGAATTATTAAATGCAAATATATCTTTTTTTTTGTCTTAACTTCTAAAATGTTTTCTATTAAATACAATAATTCTGTTGTTATCTAAATTACAAAAATATTTTCTGTGATACCTTCTTAGTTGGGTCATACACACTGTCCAAAAACCCTCGACAACAGAGAAAAAACAAAGGAAATGAAATTTGAAACATGCAGTTGCGTTTTGGACTTTGTAGGAGACGGTAGGTTAAACTCTTTTATCTAACTCCTTTATTGAATTGTAGTTGGGAGCACCTGAACGTGCTCAGCAGCAGCCTTGTTAGCATAAATGGGAATCCTGCTGTTCTGTATTTAGTGTCTTGTTGGGTGGTAGTTGCGGTTTCTTTGTGAATAGATATATATTTGCACTCTATTACTTCTAGTATAAACAATATGCTCTGTATTGCTTCCAGTATAAAAAATGTGCACTGTATTGGCTTCTAACGTAAATAAAGCTGTGGATATGTATGTAGTATACACTGGAGTTGAGTCCAGTGATTTGAGCAACTGAAATAGTGCACTTCTGACATCAATAATTAGTGAAAAGTACCCATATGTATGAAACTAACTGTTCATTGAAGCCTTGTAGCACTTGCTTGTTCTTCCACTGCATTTCTGTGTGTATGTGCGTGTGTGTGCTGAGCTGGATAATATTGTGCGAGATTGTAGGCCAGGTGTACACAGCACAAGGGCCAAAAATATGGAAAGAGGAGAATGAAAGCTTTCATAAGTGCAATATATGAAACTTTTAATTCCAGTGGAAGAATTATGCAGGTGAAACTTATGCTGCAGTGAAGCTGCCATTCGTGATTACAGGAAATTAGGTCACTGGCATATTTCTGCTTTTATGAGAAGTTTTAGATTTGGCGACTATAGTGAGTGTCATTATGTTTCTAAGTTTTTATACGCATATATATTATAAGCATTTGACAATTCTTTCGTATGACATGAAATATTTTTATTTTCCTTTCATACTTTAGTTTTCTCCTTCAGCACCTTTATATATGGATTGTTCCTGAAAGGAAATGTTAGTAAAATCTCGATTTATACAATTTTAAAAATATATATAGTTTTCAAATGCACAACAATTTTTGGTTTTTATATAAAATTATCCAGTCAATCATTTCCCTGATATAAAAACTTTAATTTATTAAAAATTAATTTTCAGGAATTTAAAATGAAAATTTAACCAAGTTTTTAAAAAAAATCTAGGTTAAGAATTTTGATGTCTTCACAGGACATTGTAATGCCCCAAAAAATTGTTAAACTTCTTCTCTTTGCACCTTTTGATTGATCCAAATTAAACTAAACTTCCTCAAAGCATCGGGCGCCAGGCAATATTAACTTGCCAAATAAAGTTAAATGAGGGTTCACTAGGTATATGGGCGCTACTTAGTGAATAAGAAATCAAAAGATTGTCAATTGATTAACGTTAAATCTTAATAAAAAAAAATCAATTTCCGATGGTCAAGAGAAGAAATAGTCAAGTTAAAATACTTCATATAACAAAGTTTATTTCCCAAAAAAATTAAGACACACAAAATTAACTGATGAATATAAAAGTCTGAGCAACTAAAAGTTAACTTCTAGCTCCATCTATACTACATCTTATTGACTTGATAATATCTGACTATCTCCACTAACTTCTTTCCTCTTACTCCTACTATCTCATTAGTAACTCCATTAACCAACGTCACTTAGTATAACTTAGTGTAACCCTTAACTTTAGTATAACTCAGCGTGTAACACGTGTATTTTGCACACTTGGAAAAACATTTGCATAAACTTACGATCGCGCCCCAACTATGACACAAGAGGAGCGTGTCCTTATGAGCGCATTAGCTGCTGTTAATCAAAATCCGGAGTTGCGCATGCGTAACACCTTATGGGGATCGGAAAAGGGAAAAGTGGTAAGTCCAATTGAAGAATAAATCCCCAAAATGATAAATATAACGTAAATAAAGCAAAACTGGTTAAGGAAAAGTAATGGGTGGACCATCACAATATCCCACATGCTCTTTCGTTGAGAGTAGCATCAAAGCTCAAGTTTGTTATACATATCTCGAAACACTGGGCAGTGTTAACATTCACTTTTAGTGGATTTCCCAAACAGTTCTTTCATTTGCAACACTATTGCTTACAGAACAATACACTGCTCCCTCATGTGCGACCGTATCAGAAAATTTGCGAAGGAATTAACGACTACAGCTAATGAAAGGTTGTCCAAGTAAGTGCGATGATATTTTTCAGCAAGATGATCTCAATCAGGTCCGGATGTAGGGGGGGAGTGACAAGGGGGCCATGTCCCTTCCACAATACCAATAATGGTAATAGATGCAAAAATTTAGGAAACTTATTTATATTTCATGAATTTTTCAAGATTTTTTTTTAAAGACGTGTAAAATGAAAGGGGAAATGTTATACTGCACGACCCCCTCGTAATGTCGATGAATTCTGGACACAGGTCAACGACGTATAGTCTGAGATACCTCAGCACACCATTTGGGGGACTCTTCCACTTGATACCACACCATTTTGCCACATTATATATCTTCTCGCCCATTGCATTCATGTAACCCCCCAGAAATTAAATCACTTCTTTCTCACCTACTGGTCTACAAATGGTAAGTTTCTTATCATTTCGTGCATTTATTCCTGGTCATATTTTATGCTGAGCAGTGTACTTGAAGTTGTGTGTACCACCTAAATAGTACAGAAAAGGGAAGCTGTTAAGAAAATCTTTATAAGTCAACTTAATTTGAATGTTGAGATATCGAGTGGAAACGTCAGTAAAGTGAATGGTAAATGAAATTTCTTAAAGTATTAGGTCTCTAAATGTTCCACATTTATAACTGAATAATTTTATTGAAGTCGGATATTTCCGTACTCCAAGTAAGCAACTGCAAGTAATAAAACGGCAACAAAAATCTGATCAATTTACCTTCATAGCTATCAGCAAAGAGGTTAAAGAATTCTTCATCAGAAATGAACTACTGAATTAAACGAAATGTTAAAATCGATAAACTATTATCCTGATTTTCCTAATTTCATTCGCTTTAGATTTCCCACTTTCAAACGCACAGTTGCTTTAACTGAACGAGACGATATAATATCAAGGCCAAATTAACGGGAAATGAGAGCATTTGGTGAAAATAAAAGAAATACAGTGGACCCCCGATATAACGCGCATGTCGGGCGGGAAACAACACCCGCGTTATAAGGTGAACCGCGTTATACCGAGCCGCGGTGGCGACACAATAAATTTCACACTGTAAGCTTTTCTTTTACTCATCATGCATACAATAATTAAACACTATTCAAAATACATGCAGGAACTCAATACATACACAATTACTCAATACGCAGTAACAATAAAATGCGATACTCACTAACGCCGCACGGACCTGTATAAACATGTTTGAACTTATCGCGAACATCGCCCGCGCTATAACCGAGTGAGCGGTATAGCGAGCAGCGCTATAACGAAGGTCCACTGTATTTACAATTAAGATGAAATTTGGCATTCAGGCCACACAGTTTCTAAAGTGTGGTATTGGATGTAATAAATGAACAAGATTTGGAAACTATATTTGTTGACTTAGCAGAAGTAGTGACCATACTGGAGGCAATATATTAGATTAGGGGTTCTCAACGTGGGGTACATGGTAGAATTTTTTGGGTTATGCCGTGAGAGTTCAAAAGTCGCTAGATATATGTTTAAGGCATGGCTGTTTGTGTTGTTTTTCTGCTGAGGTCCTGCCATCCTCTCAGATCTCCTACTATGGCAATATATACTGACAGGCTCCTGTCAGACCTCTGTGGCAAGCAGCTGCTTGAGGGGGTATTTATTTTATTTATTTATTTTATTTTATTCCCATTGTTATACTATCACTATAGTTTTATCTATCTATACAAGGCGTACGCCAGTTACATACCTAATTCCAGGGGGTACGTGAAGCATAAAAGGTTGAGAACCACTGTATTAGGTTATAATGATTTTCAGTGACGGCTTTGTTTTCAGCTAATCACGGACTGAATAACATTTTCTTTTTAAAATTAAATTTATTCAAAAGGTTCTATAGATAATACTTCTATTATTCATATTTGTTCATAAACATTTACGTAATTGAACACTAGTGTTTATTTAGCACTGAAGATACAAGATCGAAAGTATATCTTTGATACTGCGTTTTATATTCATACATCTGACATGTGCTGCAAAATGAGCCCTCAGAAGGTATCAAATAGCCATTCTGCGCGCATTGGTGCTAGGAAAGGTTTGCTTGTCTCGTAAGTTTGTTATGTTAGTCTCAACTTAAGTGAAACGAATATAATTCATATTCGAAATAATATTCTCCACAGAAAAATTAAAGGGAGACGATGTTTGCAATTCAACTTCTTGAATACTTCTTGAATATAATCAATATATCTTGATAATAATCAAACTTCTTGAATTTAACTTCATGAATATAAGGGAGACGATGTTTGCAATTCAATTTCTTTCCTTTGTTGCAGAATTCATGACGAACAAGTTCTACTGATGAAATAAGAGATGCTTGTAATGAGCCTAGCTAACTCGTTTTGTATAGTTCTAGTCATGTTTTTAATGATGTCTTCATTGTTTCCAATGAAAGGGTTGATTGGACATGTTATTATTGAGGTATTGTTATATATATTGAAGCGAGCTGTGAAAGTGCAACAATGAAAGTGTGATCGCTTACTACAAGACACACGAGATATCGCACATAGGGTAATTTCGTCAAAAATGTATTGGAACATGATGAATTTGAAAAAGCAAGAATACAGTTGAGCGTAGAGAGTAGAGCGTTTTCGTGTATGTAAAACAGACGATTTCGTTTTGTGTTATGCGCGGTAATAAATTATTGATATTTGAGTGGTAAGACCAGTGTTAATTGGCAGTAAAACAACGGTGTATCTTCATTTGTCATAGATAAGGTTCTTTCTTTCATGAGTGTTTTTAAGCAGTGATATATAATTGGTAAGATTTATGCCTATGCATTGATTTATGAATCAGTTTTCAAATATTTGGTTTCTCAATTAGTTTAGTAATTATGACCGTCAGGATCATTTACTACAGACAAATGGCATATTGGTGTTTATTGGGACTGCTACTGAAATTATTTTGATTATGTATACTTATTACTTTTTTTATTACATCAGTTCATTTACAATCTGTTTATTACGAATTCACGCTGGTTGTCAAATACAACTGAAAAAATTGTAAACAACGTATATTGAGGCAAATTTTGGCTAATGCACTATTGAAGCTGTAGGGCAGTTTTAATAATGCAGGAGTCTAACCAATGCAGGAATAAAGGTATACTCCTGTATTGGTTAGATACAAAAATATAAATACTTTTAGACACTGGTTTAGGATATTGTCAAAATCCAGTTCTTCAGAGCAGAGTTGTTTTCCAAATGTGGAGTTGGGGGTTGTTTCTTTTTTCAGATTTATCACAGTACTTTTTAGTTCATTGATTCACGTGTATTATAAATTCACTTTTTTCACATATGACAAATATTCCTGAACAACCTAGATTATTTTTTATTCTTTTTCTTTAGTTATCTGCTTTCCATGGAAGTGTTTTCTTCTTATTGGTGTTTCAGGGCATATTTTGCCAATTGGTTAGCCATTTCAGTTCTTGGCTGTATTGTATATGCTGGGGGGAAATTTGCCCTCCATTAGTACTTTCAATTAATTCGATTAATCCTATAGCTTCAATAGTTGCCAGATTAAGCCATCGTGTTACCTTTAAGTGTGACGTCATTATGACGAATTGTTGGTAGTTGTAAGACATTACGGCATTCGTTCAGACACATCGGATGTAATCACGTGTGTTCATTTTTGTTCATGCTCTAACTGATCTGGGTTGTTTGACAGAACTTTGTGGCGTTTGTTTGGACGTATAACGTTGTTGTTTGCGATTTGGAAATTAATTATCTCGATCGTTTTGATTGAGAGTGACAAGTCCATTATACTTGAATAGAACCATGGCTGTTAAAGGATGTTTAGCTTGCATTAAATACATTGTTGTCTTGATTAATTTTATATTCTGGGTAAGTAGATTGTTTCATCAAAATATATACAAATATGAGGCAATTTCAACCATTTGTCTAAAAGCTGTATGCTATAATTTTATAGATACTAAGTTTTGTATCGATGTCATGCGGAAATCATGTTTTTTTAAAATGATTAATAATCATTGTTAAAAATGATGAAAATTGAAAAATATGGCGCGAAAAGTTCAGTAAGCTAGATTTTTATAATACTGATTTGAATAAATATTGCAATATGTTGCAATTTCTTTCAATGTAGGATAGGCAATTGAATAAAAAGTACATTTTCATAATTCAGTAAAAAATATGATTATATTTCGCATTTAGGTCTATATCCAATGGATTTAGATAATCGTTCAAAATACCGGCAGACGGATGTGGAGGGGGAAGAGTGCTAAATGTCTATTTTGCATCATTTATAGGAGACGCCATGTTGACATATTTCGGTGTTTCCAAAGGAGTGGGGAGGGATAGGAGATTCAACTTCCCTGCATCTGATGCCGGCACCTTTAACAATATTGTTCTTTAGGAGAGCCTCTTTGCCTCGCTCAGTTGCTGGTCTGTAGGTGCTCCATTGAGCATTTTACCTCCTTAGAATATCCCCCAAATTTTAATTCCTAAAATTTATAACTTAACCTATGAATAAAACTGTTCTGTTTGATTTGATAAATTTTAGGGGTTTTTTTAGTCAGTGTTATGATAGTAACTAAAGTTCAAAATTGATTTCCATTTTTTTTACCTTCCTGTTGCTCTTCATTTATCAATGATAGGTTGTCATATCCTCATTCTACTATATCTTCCCAGCATGACTGTCAATTATAGATGCGAAGTAGTATATTTGTATCAAGCAGAAATGTTTTTTAAAATCAGTGTATTACAAAAGGTGAGAAAAAAATATATGAAAGTTCACTAAGATACTTAGCTTTTTTTAAATACCAAATTAAAGGATGAAAGATAGCTTTTTTCTTCATTTGTGTTTGATATGATAGGTCCTAAGAAAAAGTGATATTTTTTATTTGCTACTGATACTTAGCTTGTTTTAAATAGAATTGATGTGTTTTAGAACTTTTACAAAATTTTAAATTGGTAAAAAATATTTTCTCAAAGAAGGTGTTATGTGATTGGGGCTTTTATGTAATGAGTAAATACATAATGAGTATAAAATAAATGTTTCATTTGTAATAACATGGGGGGGGGGGAATCTTATAATGCCCTGTATAATAGAAATAACCCCAATGTAAGTAATAATGAGATTCGATAAAGGAGTTATCAACACTATTGATTAACATCCTATGTAAAGAGAGACTTTGTTGGTTTGTCCATGTTACCTGCATGCAAAACTTCACATTAGTGAGTAGAATTATGAATAGTGTATCGAAAAGCTTTAGAATGAGGGAGACCTAGGGTGCAATGGGTGGACAATGCCAAACAGGACTTAGAATTGGCCCAACTGCAATAGCTGTAGCTCAGGATAGCCACATATCGAGAACTAAATTGGACACATTGATCCCCCATAGCCTAGAACTGCTTGAAGATTGTGTATGTGTCAGGGCTGGTTTTACAAATAAGCTAATTTAGTTACAGCTTAGGGCTTAACGATTTAAGGGTCTCAAAAATGTGCATTTCAAATGTTACTTTATAGGTTGGATTGGGTTGTTTTACCTCTGAGTGTAACTTTTTGCACATAATGGGCTAAATCGCTAGGTCACAAGAACCCCGGAGCCTCAGAGAAGGTTGGGGGAGGGGACCCACGAACAACTGTTTGTAGACAGAATGTAGCCTCCTGTCAAGGCCATCCAGCATATTCTTTAATGTGCATAGGGTATGGCTCTCCCATACATGAGGCCATGGCTTAACATCCCATCTGATGGATGACAGCCTTTTCAAGCCCATTGGTGTACCCTACTGACCATGGGCAGTGCTGGGAGTTTTGCTGAGATAAATCTCAATGCTGACCCAGCTGGGACTTGAACCTGGGAACTACTAATTATGAGCCTGGTGTGCAGCAACCGAGCTGCCCCTGTGCTGTGTAGGAGTTGCGAATTTGTATTAGAATTTGATATATATCAGTACAACATAAATTTAGTAGTTATTACCACTAAATCAGTTTCCAGTTAATAGTTTAATGTTCCTTTGTCAGAAAATAATTTGACTGAATTTTTGGAACCTCTTAAACTCTACACAGTTTAGGGCCTCAGAAGGTCAAATTACATGGTGTGTGTGTGTACATAAATACATGTTATAGACTAATGTAATTTGCCTACCATCTCCCCCCTCCCCCCCGAAAAAAAAGTAAAATTATATGAGCAATTGTCCCACAAAATTTTTCAAATGCAAAGACTGAGCATAACAAATTATATGCTAAAATGAAAACCTGTGACTTGGGGAGTGTCATAAACTACATTAATATTTCAGATGGCTAGAATGTTTTCTCCCTGCCACAGCTAACTAGTTCAGTAGTATTGCTGACTTAATAGCACTGCCCTTTGGCTAGTGTTTATGACAGAGGGAGAGTAATGTAATGCTTGAAAAGTTAAATTATTCTGCCTCCTTTCTGTTGAAAAGGGGGAGGAGAATTTAGTGAAGAAGGATATATCGTAAAGCACTATATGTGAATGAAATTTGTGACAAGAAGAATGTGTATTACTGCAGATTATAATTTCCTACTTTCATATGTCCGAAACAGAATATATTGAACATTAATTCCATTTCATAATTCTTGCCATTATTCTAAAGTAACATCTAGAGCAGTAATAGGCAACCCATGCCCTGCAAATATTGCTGTGCAAATTGTTTTTTTTATCCCTTATGCTTGAAATATTTTGTGGAATTCCAATTTTTCTTTCCCAATTTACCTTTACACTTAAAAATCAATCCAAAGTGAATGCACAGTATTCCCTGTTAAGATAGACATCAAACATTAATTAATAGATTCTGAAAAAAATTCATCGCTGCCACGCCGGGAATCGAACCCGCATCTCTCCAAATTCATGCCAGAGTGTGCTCAAGGCCAACATAGAAAGGAAACATTTAAGAAATGTATGGCTGCATTAAACATGTAAAAAAAAAAATTATTTATCCAAAGATCTCAAGATTCTGATGCTATTGTGCATGCAAGTTTTATTAATAGTGGGAAAATTTCAAAATATTACAAAAATTATTCTGATTGCTAATATATAAAAGAGTGCCTGCAAATGGATTTTGATGTGTTTTGTCCAGAGAGAAAAAAATGATCATAAGTTTTTCCCATAGACCCATAATCAGATGGACTGATGGACTTGCTGCCAATATAGAAAATACCTATGCAGGGCCTACATCAAAATTTTAATATTTTTCTTTGGTTCTTCATGAAAGTATCAATGTTTCTGACACAGCTTAATTAGTGGTATCAATGTTTCTGAAACAGCTTAATTAGTGGTATCAATGTTTCTGACACAGCTCAATTAGTGGTATTTGTATGTGGAGTTGATGTTAATTTCGTTTAAAATGCTGTTTACTTTCAATTTCTCATATATTTAATCTGAATTGTAATTAAAAATAATAGTTTTTTCATTAAAATTATGAAAAGTGCATGTTCCTTTTTGTAATAAATAGGTATATGTGAAAATTTAATTGTTTGTGCATATTGCCTATTTGGGGCATTGGATGTGAGGGAGAGGGGGATAAGTTTAGAGTATTAATGCAATAAGTAAGGTTCTGGCTTGCAACACTCTGAAAAATCCTCATCAGGCCTGCCAATGAGAAAAGATTGCCTCATCCCTGATCTAGAGTAACTGCTTTGCAAATAGCAAGCAGTTATGTTGGTAAAGCTAAAAATAGCTATCATCAGAGTAGGTAGCAGTTGATGCAATTTAGAATACTATTTTGTGTAATAAGTGTTTTCTTATTAGTATCACTTTTGTTAACATGGAATATATGTAAAATTCAATGTGAATAAGTTTTTTTTTAACCTCAAATTCAGTATACAATTAAAAGACCTTCTTGCTCAAAAGTTAATTTAAAATAATTTAAAAATTCTCTGTCATTGAGCAATAAAATTTCAGAGTTTATCCTTCAAACTATTTGGATGTTGAATGTTCTTAGGAGAAAAACTCTCAGAAGCTTTTCGGAGCAAAGACAGCTCCGACTTCACTGAAGACGGAGCGCTGTCTTTGCTCCGAAAAGCTTCTGAGAGTTTTTCTCCTAAGAACATTCAACATCCAAATAGTTTGAAGGATAAACTCTGAAATTTTATTGCTCAATGACAGAGAATTTTTAAATTATTTTAAACTCAAATTCAGATTGTATAATTTTAGTTTGCTTGTCTTAAAAGAAATTCCATGAAATAATTTTGCTAAAAAACGAGTTTCTTTGTGAGTGGAATGTCAAGCCTATGTCTCAGTTATATGGCAGGTATTCTCACCACTAAACTATTAATGACTAGTTTATTATATCAGCTAATTATTCTGATAGAATGAACTAACTGCTGATAGTTTAGTGGTCAGAATACCATGCGTATAACTGGGAGACCATTTTGAGTTTGGTTCCAGTGGTGGTCATAAGGAGTGGACCATGAGTCCATGGCCCCTTCCAAAAGAGGCTTGCAGGTTGGTTTTTTTTTTTTATTCTAACAGCCAGCCAATTTTTTTTTCTAGGAAGGCAGACCCCTTACACCTTCAGTCTCCCACATGCAGGCATTTGTAGGGGCATATAAAAGATTTTGTAGTCTGGAAATAATTTTAATTACAAAATTCTTCATATGTTCCTAAATGACCCCCTCCAGGCTTGAGACTTATGACCTCATTTTTTCAGCAAAATCGTTTCTTGAATTCTTTGTCAATGGGTAATCTGTGTATTTACTATTGATTGAAACTCCATGATATAGCATCTGAAAGGCATAGTCTCTGTTTGAATTTGTGTGATATATTGATTATAACGTGAACACGTTTTTCATTCAGTGAAGCATGTTTTTTAATTCTAAATCAAGGATAATTATTTTATTCTGTGTAAGAAATCTCTGACAACAACTTCTTTCTAATCAATAGGCAACCATACAGAATCAGGGTGGGGGTTGCTCAGTCAGTAGTTCAGATGGCTTGTAATCTGCAGTTCCCAGATGAGAGTCCCACCTCAGCCAGCATTGAGATTTATTTCTGCAAAACTCTCTGCCCTGCTCTTGGTCAGTAGGGGATACTAACGGGCTTGGAAAGGCCACCTTCCATTGGATGGGACATTAAGTTGTGGCCCCTTGTGTGGGAAAGCCATCCAGCATATTAAAGAACATGCTGGATGGCCTTGATGGGAGACTACCATTTGTCTCCCAATAGCTGTCCAGTGGATCCTCTCTGTCCAACCCTCTCTGAGCCTTTGGGGTCCTTGTGACCTGGTCATTTAGCCCATTATGTGCAAAAAGTTCTGGTCAGAGGTAAAACAACCCAACCCATACAGGATCTTTCTGTTATTGTTTACAACTGTTTCCAGGACTTGAGATTCTGATTAGCCAGGAGACGTGTGTAAAATTATAAGGATACTTTTTTACTACAGAGTAAAGTCTTTTAGACATCTTGGTGATATTTTATTTGGTTATTTTGCAGTTTGGGTTACTGTGGAAACTCTAGGATACAGTTTATGCTAATTCCTCTCCCGTTAATGGGTTTCACTGCAATACCCCTCTGCATTATAGCCACCCTCATTGGCTTAGCTTAGTAATTTCTTTCCCTTCTACTACTAGTCCGTATCATAGATTTGCTTATACTAGTAGTGTACTGGTAAAAATACAAATATTCATACTTGTTCAAAGTTATCAAAACAATGTTTATACCTACCCAATGCAGAGCAGACTTTGGTTATTTTGCACTTTGTTAACTAGAAAAGGATATAACCTAAACTGGAACCTATAGTTTCCACAGTAACCCAAACTGCAAAATAACCTTTTTTTTTTTTCATTATTTTTGCTTTTTTTAACTTGTAAAAATCATCAATAAAGAAATTTTAAAATTTCTGATAGATAGGGGTGCTTGCTTGTGTCATTGTTGAACATGGCAAAATGCTTTGTGCCAGCTTTGATAGTTTTGTTAGTTATTCTATAATAATTCTCAATGCATCATTATTTTTTCAATACTTTATCCACCAGGGTATTTATTTATGAGATTAATCATTTAATCACTCTGTTACAAGTGCACCATCAGGTTCTCAAGTATATGATATTCTTTTACTGTTTGTTGATTTTATGATAAATGAAGCTATATGAGGTTGTGTATAACAGAGATATTGCAATAACATCCCAGCCAAAAAATATAAACAATATGAGTCTAGGCATCCACATGAATGCTGATGCAACAGAACCAGAAAATATATAATTCTTCTGATAATAGAGATGCATTTTATTCTTGGCATGCTTCTAATGAAATAAAAATTTTCAAGTCATTAGAATTAAACAAAGGGGAGGTCAAGGCCATTGAGCTATCATCATTCTTTCACTACTAGGTTGTGTAATCTTGGCCCATTGTCATCACCATTTCTGTTTTAAAAGGTGGATTTGGTTCATCTTTAAGGTATACTTTTGTGTAAAAAATTTTGAGTTATTAAAGATCGGAATGATCCATGCAAGCCTTTTAGAGTTATTGCAGAAGAAACAATGATAAAAATCCACAAAGGTTTAGTAAAATCAAACCTTTGGCTAATAAATAAATGATAACTTAGGTGCTCTCAGTTGAACAGTAATTTATTGCACCAGTAATTCGTTGCGTCAACGTCTGTATTTTGGTAGTCACATATACCTTCTATACAGATAGAAGAACATATAACCATTAATTCAATAATCCTATATAACAGAATTCTAATCTTTACACTTTCAACACAGTAATTCATGACTTGCAAAGCCAAGTGTTGCTTCAAAATTCACTCACAAAACCATTTAGTGTCAAGCGTAATATTCAGATGAGTTCATCAATCTTTGACAATCGATCCAGTGAAATTTCTTTAAAGAAAATAAACATCCCCTCAAGCAGATGCTTGTCACAGAGGTCTGACAGAAGCCTGTCAATTTTTACGCCATAGCAGAAGATCTGTGAGGATGGCGGGATATCAGCAGAAAAACAACAAAAACATCTATACCTTAACCTGGGGCTTGAACCCAGGTCCTTTAAGATCAGTAGTTAAGCGCACTAACCACTCAGCCATGGGACGGCTCAATAAAGAAAACGATAAAATTTGTTTAAGAAGAAAATTTTACCCTGAGAAACCTACAGTGAGCAGCCGTCAATGAAAATTAACATTATCATAGCACTGTTAAAAAACTGCTAGAAAGGAGTATAATAAAATGCATTTTTATTTTCTTATAATTAGATATTCTCATTTCACATAACCTAATTTCGCACCGTAAAAATATCCGCATAATTTTTCTTTTATGATAAAATATTTTGAAAAAACATTTAGGGTGCATTAATAGAGGAATAAGCCGTCCCGTGGCCGAGTGGTTAGCGCGCTTGGCTACTGATCTACGGGACCTGGGTTCGAGCCCCCCGGGTAAGGCATGGATGTTCGTGTTGTTTTTCTGCTGAGGTCCTGTCATCCTCTCAGACCTTCTACTCTGGCATATAAACTGACAGGCTCCTGTCAGACCTCTGTGGCAAGCAGCTGCTTGAGGGGGTATTTATTATTATTTTTTTATTTAATAGAGGAAAAGTTGTGAGAACGAAATTATATGAAAGTTGTTTAAAATTCTACTGAACAAAAATGCTAAGATAGGTGTTCGGAAAAAAATTGGGCAATATTTCAGTGATATAAAAACCACAGATTTTTATTTTTTTTTTAAAGCATGTCGAATTTTGATCCCACTTACCTAAAGTGCGTAACTATTTCTGCAAATGATGTTTATAATAAAATTTTGAACAGTATGTCCATGCTCGAAAACACAGCTTATAAACGCCGCATAGCTATGCTGCGAAAAAAAAAACTGTGAAAGAATTAACACTGAGAATTTAATTCTTTCCTAGATGTTTCAAAAGATAACGATTTCAGTCTCTCTCATATTTATCAGTCTGAACGAACATTGTTAATTCAGAGCGATCTCTTTCTAAATGCAGAGGTGTTGTGCGAGATGATTGCCAGAGTATAAAAGGGGGCAATTTATCTGCATATAATATGTATCAGAATTCATCTTTAATGCTTGATATGCAACTTGCCAGTTTAACCTAAAATAAAGCCAATTATTTAATATTTTTTTCTTCTTTTCAAGCTGCTATATGTAACCAACTGTCATTATCTTGTTTGTGTGGACTCCACTGATGTGCAGTTTTTTTTATTTTTGAACCTAAATGATGCGCGAATTTGGCAATCTTGTCCCGCGAAATTCCCGCAAATTTTTCTGCTTTTGAGCGCGATTGCTCTGCGAAATTCACCTTTTTTTTCCGCGAAATATTTACAGCCCAAACAAATGGGTCACCAAATGAAACCATTGTTCATAATTTATCCTGGAGTAGTTAAATATGTTATGATGGCAACGCCTCCCGAATTTTTTGCTCTTCCAATTCGATTCGCTTTGCATGGCTTCATGATATACACCCCCCCTGAAGGGGAGGCACGTGACACATTTTCAACATAAAAAAATTAAATGTTCTTCTGTAACATAATAGTATATTTGAAAGGTATCGTGAAAAACGATACAAATGACAATGCGTACAATTCTCAGGAAGTTTAAAAAAATGTATTTTTAATGTAAATTTGGTATTTCTTAAATAATTAAGTAGTTATTTTATACAATTCAACTTGAAATAATAAAAAATTCCAATGATCGGTTTTTATTAAATTTCGATAACGACAGAATGCTATTTCTAGTTTCACCCGAAATGATTTATGTGCCATTCCTAGGATTACACCATTTCCCACTGACCATCACCATGGAGATACTCTTATATTGCCAAAAGTCATCAGACACTACCTTGTTATTCGAAAGGAAAACTACAATCAACTAACAATTCCTAAGTAATTTCTGTAATGATTGTTTCTTCCATTTTGAAGAAAGTTGTTCCGAGACGAACGTAACAGCGTCTGCTTAAAATGTTCCAATTCCAATAACTTTAAACATTAAACGAATATTGCTGGAAATCGAGATTTAGAGAAATTTCAGTGAGATCTCCAGTGGCATTTTTCGTATAAAGGTTTTTTTCATAGCACATAGACTATTCCCATGAAAAATCCCAAAATTCGTTTTTTTAGCTATTTGTTGCATTTTGTGTACAGTTTTCTATTTACACCATTCATATGTTGGCACTATTGTACCTTCTTTTAAGGAAGAATTACTAACTTTTACTACATTGCACTTAAAAAACTAGCTGGGTCAGCGTTGAGATTTATCTCCGCATACCTCCCCGCCCTGTTCACGTTCAGTAGGGGACACCGATGGGCTTGGAAAGGTCACCGTCCGTCGGATGGGACGTTAAGCCGTGGCCCGTGTGTGTGGGAGAGCCATCCCATTTGCACGTTAAAGAACACACTGGATGGCCTTGACGGAAGGCTACCATCTGTCTCCTAACAGCTGTTCCAGTGGGTCCCCTCCCCCAACCTTCTCTGAGCCTTCGGGGTCCTTGTGACCTGGCCATTTAGCCCATTGTGTGCAAAAAAGTGCCTCTCAGAGGTAAAACAACCCAACTTATAAAACTTGAACCTTCTTTTAAGCAAGAATTACTAACTTTTACTACATTGCACTTAAAAAACGTGACGACAAATGACGAACATCAAAAACAAGTAAAATACATATGTACTTCGGATAACATTAAATTTTTGTTTTGTATTCCAAATTACTTGAAGAAAATTGTGGACCGTGCTTAGACTTCTGAAATTTCCCCCTCCAAACCTCCAGTAATGCGCAAGAAAACTGCAGAAAATCAATATCTGCAGTTTCGCCGGCCATAAGTCTAGACTACGTTATTCGGTACAAATAGGAACCTCACCACTGTTCGATTACATGTAGGTCACTGGGTCATTGCTTGCCCTGAGATTTTTATGTGAATGATATGGAAAATTTCAAAGTTTAGGAAAGAATGTTATGATATCCAATGTTTTGACTGTAATCTTGAAATGTTAACTGATGATACTGAAAAGCTTGTTTGCAGCCTAAGTGAAATGCACTCTTTTTGCTTATTCCTGTTGTATTCTGTTATAAAAATTATTTTTAAGTGTTTTCTGTTGTGGAAGGTGGGGGACATGCGAGTTTCAGAAAAGGTGTTAAAAAAAAGTTGAGCAACTCAAAATTGGCGACTTTTTGTGAAACGTTAAATTACTGTATTTGGTTTAAAAGTTTTCATCAAGGTGGTTAGTTTTATATGCTATATTTTAAAATTAGTGTGCAGGATTCCATTTTCGTGTTTTATTTTTAACCGAAAGAGAAAAATCGAGCAAATTTTTATTTTTTTGTTTTCAGCGCTTATTAAAATTAGCATTTCGGATACTAAAGATCGATGATGTTATATATATATAAATCGTGAATTCTTATATCCCTAGTAAAGGTTTCAAGTTTGATAAACCTGAGCTATAACCCCTTATTTCTTTTGGTCGTTTTTTAAGTTAGATTATTAATTTTTGTAGTGATAAAAAATAAAATAAAAAACGAAATTTAAAGGAATATCCTAATAACTAGAGCCCTGCGTGGATGCAAAGTTCTAACGTAAAACTTTATCAACATCCACGTATATTGGCTACTTAATAACCGTCGAGACTTTGCAAATGATTGAGAAATGTATATTTCGAGTAAAAAATATCTGTCTAATTGTTTATTAATCACTATTAGCTGAAAAATGTAATATGATAAAAAAAAACACTTTTCGAAAAAATATGCCTTCGAAATGTTAGAAAAAAGTTATACAAAGGTAAATTTTTAAATTCTTCTGAGTTAATTTTGCGCTTTTAAATACAGTTGTCTGCTGTTATGGGAAGACATCTTTTTTCCTTAGTAACTACACTTCACTATGCAAACTTCGTGATCTCCACTTTTGAAATTTTCATATATTTAATTCCAGTTTTCTACTTAACATTACAGTAATTTTTTGAATTTATATTCTGCTTTTGACAGCTAAAAGATCATTTCTTTCACATAGGATTTTTTTTTTTAATTTGTGGCTTATACCAATACATTTTTTTTTTCATTTTAAAGTGAATATCATTGAATTATCAATTCAGGTTTCTTTTTCCGTTATATCAGGTAGTTTTTTTACTCACGTAAGCCATCAATAATGTTTGCTCCTGTTTCTGCGCATCTTATCAAATCTGAGATTTAATCCGCTATAACATTAATTTTTTATCCGCCGAAAGCTATTAAATGCGGATGAAATCGCCGATATCTGCATCCACACAGGGCTCCACTAATAAACTTTAACTGGCATAGGGGTTAGAGAGCTAGGTCTTCATAGATATTGTGTTATCTGTGAATGGTCACAAAAGTCTGACCTGGGTTGTAGTGGGATTATACATGCATGAATTGGGTTTACCTTTGAACGCCACTTTTATGCACATGAGGCGAGGGTTGGCTCAGTCGGTAGTGCGCCAATCTCATGATCTGTAGTTCCCAGGTTCGAGTCCAACCTTTCACCATAAAACCCCAAACAACGAAACCCAGACCAACGTGAGCCAGGATTGAGATTTATCTTCGCTAAACCTCCACCCTCGGTCTGAAAGGGGAAGCCAGGGAGCTTGGAAAGGCCATCGTCTGTCGGATGGGACGTAAAGCTGTGACCCTGTGTATGGTAAAGTATACTCTGGATGGTTTAGCAGAAGAACCATCTGTTCCCTAAGAGCTGCCCAGTAGGTTCCCTTAACCTACTCTGAGTCTGGGGTTCTTGTGATCTGGTCATTTAGCACATTGTTTGCAAAAAATGCCGCTCGGAGAAAAACAACCCAACTGAAGGCAGGGCGATTGGTTAGTGAAGATAAATTTCAATGTTGGGACTCGAACCTGGCAATTGAAAGTACAGGGGTTAGCTCAGCCGGTAAGCGCGCCAGGATCGTAATTGCATTACTAGCTGCACGCTATCTATATGAGCCAACCCCCATCCCTTGTATGAAATGGCCTGTATAGGCTAAAAGTAGCTGTTACAATTTTTCTCTGCCTGCCTCCCCCCAAAAAAATACTGAAAATAAAATGCTACTTTCATCGCTTTTGTGCAATGTATATTCGGTAATGCGAAGGAATGCGGGCATTCGTCCTGTGTTTACGGATGTGTTGCCTATTTGAATGTTTTAACTAAGAATTAAGTCTTTACGGATGAGTGGTCATCCGGAGTTCCACGTTTTCTCCTTGGAACAATTCCTAAGACGTTTAAAGTGCACTGGCTCATGGTTAATGATCCCGAAACCCACATTCTCAGTGGCTTTATGGGCCTAAAAATAAACCATGCTTCTCTTCTCAAGTGAAAAAAAGACGGGGTTGTAGCTTTTTTTCCCCTAATTTTCTTATCGAGCTCCTTTTCAATCTGCTCCTAACTTTGGGTATCATCAAGTTGAAATGATTTTGTGACTGCATTATATATATCGAATATTTGTAAGATCTCAAATGAATGGGTGAAGGTGGCTCAGTCGGTAGTGCGCCAGGCTTATAATCTGTAATTCCGAGGTTGAGTCCGAGCTGGGCCAACTTTGAGATTTATCTCCTCAAAACCCCGCCCTGCCCATGGTCAATAAGGGATACCGATGGGCTTGGAGAGACTGTTGCCGGTCTGATGGTACGTTAAGCCGTAGTTCAGTGTGCGGGAAAACCATACCCTGTGCACGTTAAAGAATACACTGGATGGCCTTGACGAGAGGTACCATCTGTCTCTCAACAGCTGTTCCAGTGGGTTCCCTCCCCCAACCTTCTCTGAGCCTTCGGGGTCCTTGTTACCTGGCCATTTAGCCCGTTGTGTGAAACAAAGTGCAGCTCAGAAGTAAAACAACCCAACATAGTTTTCCTACATAAACTCAATATAAGAATGAACAAAGATGGAAATTAGATCTAACACTAATAAAGTATCACAAGAAAATGAACTGTATACAAGAAACAGAATTTGAAATAGCTGAAAAAAATTTGATTTTGCCCTAAGTGGGATTCGAACCCACGTCTCCCAGAAACATGTCAAGTATGATAACCACTACATCATCAGAGACTAACCATTTTTTTCAGCAATGTAACCTATAGGCATTCCCGCATATTTTGTTAATTCGCTTCTGACAGATTTCAGAAAATGGAGTCAGTGGCGCAGCAATTATTAATATTGGGGGGGTTGGGCTGAAAAATGGAAGCAGATATTTAATGAAACTCAAAATTCGGAGGGGAATAATAAAATTTCAGCCATTGGTATTAATTAAAAATTTTTATTTCACACATTTTTTTGTGCATATTCTGCAAGTTAAAAAAAATCTTAACTATTACACGAAAAACTTCAAAATTTATATTTAAAAATCTTAAATATAGAAACTTAATGGAAATAATATAAGCATTATGCTTTCATTATCGATACATGATATTACATATTAGCTAGAAGAATAAAATATCACCTCTGGCGAATATGGCGTGCTCATTTTCAAAGAGAATAAAGTTTTTTTATTTTCGACCTTTAATACCGTCTAACAGCGGAAATTCGAACTAATGGATGATTAGGAAAATGCGTGTAGTAATACATTATTAATATCTATACAATACAAAAAGAATTTTTAATTTATCTCTTAAGCAAAGAAATACATTTCGTTTTCCCACGCCTCTTGTAAACCTCGACCATCTATAATCTACCACCAAAATTTTAGCACAAATAGATCGCTGGAAATATTCCTTTAAAATTTTGCTTTTTTCCAACTTTTTCCATCATTAGAGGGGAGATTCGGAAAATGCCAATCGTAATATTTCATCAATACTTTAAACAACTCAAAAGAATTTTAAAATTGTGGCTAAACACAAAAATTTTAATGCCTACTGATGGACGACGAAGTGAAAGCATTATATTTTTTTCTTAAACGAGCAAAAAATTTAATTACTGTTGCAGCATAAAATTCGAATTCAATAAAAAAATAAAAAATTAATTGTTTAAATGAAGTTATCGGAATGATGAATCTTTCCATTCATCACGAGGTGGGGGCAATCCCACTGAGGTTGATTTTGACTCTAAATAGTCACAATACTCAGATATTCAGTAGCATAATAAGTATTTTTCTTTTTTCTTTTTAATCTACACATGATTCTTTTATGGATACTTGCCGTACTAGACTGCTGCCTTATTGCAACTTAATTTAACTTGTATTTATAATTTTTGATAAGGAATCTTGGCTTCTAGATATATGACACCGAGATAACAAGTTTACCTTGGTCTCCTGTACAAAATAAAATTATTACTTGAAAATTGGGATAAGAGGAAAAAAAAATTAAACTTTTTCATATTTATTAATAAGAAATAAATTGTTTGAAAGTCATTTAAAGGATTTTTGCTTTTGGAACTTTTAATAAGGGGCAAACATATTAACAGCAATGAGCGTAGCAAAAAACGAAGTTCTGAAATATTTCACAGGGTTTGGATGATGTGCAGATTATTATAATTTTTCTCTCTAGAATTGCCAGCAATTTCTCAGACGCAAACGAAGCGAGATCGTAGACGATAAAGCGAACTTTATCTGACAATGCATTCCATAACTTCTAAATACTAATGGCAATATCACACAAGCAATAGACGAGGAATTTAATAACTTAGCTATGCAAGGCCAAATTCATGACCCATGAAAATTAGTACAGATGCCAGGACAGTGATACAGCTCATCGCGTTTCCTGTGGTTGATCATGTACTCGAGCTACCGTGCTTGGCTTCATGTATGCAGCAAGGATATCGGGGCCATGAACTCATGAGCACGATGGGAAATGCAATAAGATCTCTAGAACGCATCTAGTTTTTACGAGGGTGACAGTGATGTAACCATGGACTCTCGCAATAAGGAGACATAAGCTCCTCCGTGAATTTTGAAAAAAATTTCTTTCTAAATGAATAAAAAATAAAATAAATACCCCCTCAAGCAGCTGCTTGCCACAAAGGTCTGACAGGAGCCTGTCAGTTTATATGCCATAGTAGAAGGTCTGAGAGGATGGCAGGACCTCAGCAGAAAAACGACACATACATCCATGCCTTATCTTGGGCTCAAGATACATACATCCATGCCTTATCTTGGGCATGCTTTATCAGGTCCCTTAGATCGGGTTCGAGTCCCAGCTGGGTCAGCGTTGAGATTTATCTCCGCAAAATTCCCTGCCCTGCCCACGGTCAGTAGGGGACACCGATGGGCTTGGAAAGGCCGCCGTCCCTCGGATGGGACGTTAATCCGTGACCCCGTGTGCGGGAGAGCCATACCCTGCGCACGTTAAAGAACACGCTGGATGGCCTTGACGGAAGGCTACCATCTGTCTCCCAACAGCTGTTCCAGTGGGTCCCCTCCCCCAACCTTCTCTGAGACTTCGGGGTCCATGTGACCTGGCCATTTAGCCCATGGTGTGCAAAAAAGTGCCGCTCAGAGGTAAAACAACGCAACCCTTAGATCGGTAAAAAATATAAATTACCTTTTAATCAACTGCTTGCCATAGAGGTTTGGCAGGAGACTGTCAGTTTAATACGCCACAGAAGAAGATTTGTGAGGAAGACGAAACCTCAACAGAAAAACAACCTAACCGATCCAAGCCTTAACCGAGGGTCGAAGCTAGGCCCTTTCGATCAGTAGCCAAACGCGCTAACCACTCGTCACTAAACGTGAGTGCTAATGTTAGTAATGGCCGCAAGATGCTTGGCTGCGGAACACTGGAATCTGGGTTTGAGCTCCTGTAAAAGCTTGGAGGTTTCTTTCTACGGAGGGTCTCGCCTTCCGCACAGAGCTCTATGATATATTGACATGTTCCTTCAGCCTTTCTGTGGCAAGCAGTTTCTTGAGGGTTAATTTTTCAAGGTAACTCTATAAACCAGCTCGTCGCCCCATATACATATTTTGGTAATGAGCATCGGCCGGAATTATTCCAAGGAAACACAATTTTGCAGTATAAATAACAAAAATCCCTTAAGCAGTTGCTTGTCACAGAAGTCTGTCAGTTTAATACTCCATAGTAGAAGGTCTGTGAAGATGGCGAGAACTCGGCAAAAAGACAAACATAAACATCGATGCTTTATTCGGGGCTCGGACCTAGGTCCTATTTGATCAGCAGCCAAACGTGAAAAAGCTGAAATTATGTTTATTACTCATCATCAGTGTAGATTACTGTTTAGAGGTTTAAAGAATTTGTTAGACTCTGGACCTTTTATCCCGAGTTGAATAGGGACTTTATCCACAGAATCCTCAAATTTTATATTTAGTAATTAATCTTTCACGTAAATTGTCTCATAATTGTTAATTTTGCAGTTCCGAGTTGAGTCCCCACTTGTGCCAGCGTTGAGATTTATCTCTTCTAAACCTACACCCTCCGGTCAGTAGGAAACACCGATGGGCTTGAAAAGGCCGCCTCCTTCGGATATGATGTAAAGCTATGTTCAGGAGAGCCATACCCTGTGTTAAAGAACACGATGGATGGCCTTTACGGAAGGCCACCATTTGCCTCTTAACAGTTGTCCAGTGGGTCCCTTTTCTCCAACTTTCTCTAAGCCCTTGTTGGTGCTCTTTTCACATAGCCATTTAGTCCATTTTGTGCACAAAAGGATCACTCAGAGGTAAAACAACTCGTTGCTACATACCTTGATATAGGGGTTATCTAATCTGATTAAGTCTGCATAGTCTACTCTTAGTTTGAAGTGGTCGGATCACTATTTTTAATTTGTTCTTAAATTTATGGCTCGGGTAATAGTGCAACCATATTTTTTTTAGATTCATTGAAATTCAAGTGAATTTTCCGGCGTGACCCCGACACTGTTATACGTACCTTTACTATGGGGAGTGGCGAAAACTGTTGATTGGTAAGATTTTTTCCTAAGTTCCTCACCCCTGTGTATAAATAAACCTGGGGAAGGGATGTTTTCTAACAAATGCCCAATGGTTTTATACCCTTGAAAAGATTTTTGCAGCCTCCGTGCCTTCTTACACTTTTGCTGCAGTATTGCTGAAAGAATACAGGAAAACTTGAAAGCAGACTTGTTATGTATATGGACCAGGCTTGGTCTTCTGGTTATAGTGAGTACGTTTGCAAATTATTGGTGTCAAGAGTGATTGGGCATGGGCAGGGTTAAAATTACGGTATCCCCTTAAGATAGCTTTCACACCAGTGAATATTCTATGTTGTCTGGGGGTGGGTGGGATGCAAATTTATATGAGTTGAAGAGAATTTACCACTTTGAAATTTTTTTCCTCTTGGAATAGAGGGGAACATATTGAACTATTTGACGAGGTTTTCTTTAAAAAGATACGGTAGCGACATTGGGCCTAGATATTTTCTTTCAACATTCAATCCTACCATCCCAACCCATTGGAAAAGCTGTTTAATTCGCATCCCGGATGGGGTGATTCGAACCTCCACACTTGAATTCGTAATTACTCGTTCTGTCTTGCGGACAAATTTACGACTAAGTAGTAGTAATATAGATAAAAAAAAGTTGCTGGTTGATCAATAGTGTTAAAGGGTTTCATACTAGATGGAATCAGATTTTACTTATAGAATCCTGTAATATAAAATTTACCAAGAGTTGGAAGTCTGCTTTGGTGAGCTCATCAAAACTTAGAGAATGCTCCAATAAACGATAAAGGCATGAAATTGAAAAGCTCCGAATGACTACAATGAATTGTTTACTGAAAATTTCCACTTTCGGATTACAAAATTCATTATTTCCTCAATTTGTAAATAAGTGATTGAAATGTTATTGTATTATTTGCAATTGACTTGATTTCTAAACTGGAGTCTAGCAGCTCTTGTCTAACTGAAAATTTCTGGATTTTTCTGAGTTTCTCAGAATCTGAAGTATTTCTTTTATTACTGGTGAATAAATAGGAATTTATCCAAATAATACGAGACATTAGCAAATATTTCTTGAAGCCTGATAACGTTATCAGCTTATCTACCATTGGTTTTAGGAAGCGGCACAATCCTGATGCCGACTTTGTACCGATAAGGATCCTACCGAGATATCGCATGAAGCAAATGCTTTGTTTTCATAAGCTACCAGAATTTACTTTCACTTAACCTTTCTGTAGATAATCTTTCACATAGTCTCATAATGGTTAACTCTCAATGCCATGTACTTTTAAATGAGATTAGAAAACCCTATATCTTCAGTCTATGTATAATCTATACTTAGTTTGATCGGATCATAATTTTTATCTTGTTATAAGTTTATGGCTCAGGTATAATATTAAAATTTCTAGTAATAGATTATCTGAATTATAATTTGTTTAAGAATTTCAAAGAGGCATCAATTTGGAACCTTTATATTTTCTGAATATTGTTTATGCCATTTTTATTTAAAAAAAATAAGTAGATATTTTTAGGTCATACGGGCCACACGTGGCTCATGTGACATAAAGTGTACTACCGTGCTATTTAAAGAGTTATAGTAGTTAAAATATTTACAGCAGCATCACTCCACCTTGAAAAGTTGGGGCGGGGTGGTTCAGTCGGTACCGCACCAGGCTCGTAATCTGCAGTTTCTAGGTTCGAGTCCCAACCTGGGTAAGCGTTGCGATTTACCTCCGCAAAACTCCCCGAACTGCCCTCGGTCAGTAGGGGACACCGATGGACTTGGAAAGGCGCCGTCCGTCTGATAGGACATTCATTAAGTCGTAGTCCGTGTGCAGGAGACCCATACCCTGTGCACGTTAAAGAACACACTGGATGGCCTTTACAAGAGTCTACCATCTGTTTCCCAACAGCTGTCCAGTGGGTTCCCTCCCTCAAACCTCTGAGCCCTCGGGTTTTTTGTTACCTGACCATTTAGCCCATTGTGTGCAAAAAAGTGCCGCTCACACGTAAAACAACCAAGCTTAAAAAGTTTCGTCAAAATTGCTGAAAATCGCTTGTAAATGTAGTTGAATTGTCCTGGTGTGTGTTAATACAAGATGTTTGAAAATTTGTTTTACAACTCTTAGAGGATGTATAATTTATTAATAAATGACAGATACAAATCAGATATATAGAAATGTAGCCAAACAACATAAAGTTTTGTCAGATGTATCAGAGGACCATCAACGGTATTGTTTACCAGACATGCTTGACAATTTTTCTCATCCCACTGTTTGAGCAAGATTATCAAGAAAGAATCACATTTTTCCATCAAAGGAACTTCGATCCTCCTCATTTCCATGGAGAGCGGTTCCGATATTATGTCCATCACAATCCCCTGATTTAACTCCACTAGACTTTTTCTTATAGAGATTTGTTAGGGATAAAGTGTACCTTCACCTTTAACTGAAAAAAGTTGATGAACTACGGGAAGGAATTACGGCCGCAGTTGCAGAGGTCACGACAGACATCGTACTTGGGGAGAAATTTATTATAGGTGGGATACTTGTGTTACATCTAGAAGTCACATCGAACTGTCACTCTGATACATCTGACAAAGCTAGATGTGTTTGGCTACATTTCCATGTATTTGATTTGTATCCACCATTTATTAAAAATTTTATGCATTCTCTCTGAGTTGTAATCCTACTTCTGAAATACCTTGTATTGTGATGTATCACCGAAGGCGAATAACTGAAACTACAGTTTTATCGTTCTTTTAATTTTAAGTGTGCCTTTTTTGTGTATTGAATATATAAATCATTACATATTCAATACACAAATGTTAATTTTCCTATGCAAATAAAATGAATGCTTTGAAATTCTTTTTTTTTTCCGAAGGAATTTTCATTGTACTTATAAATGCGAAATATTGAGAAAATAAATGCTACATGCAAAAGTTGAAATTCAAATATGAAAACACCTTTTTCAGTTGAGAAAAAAAAATTGTATTTATTACTACTGAAGTATTAATATGTTGACACAGAATTACGTAGACTAGTCTTTTCATCGACCTTTGCAGCATGAGACTGCATTTATACCCCAGACATGTATGCGTAATGTGCAAGCAGGCGCGCTCTATTGAAGTACTATCGTGCAATTGTATCCTGTGACATCCATCAACAGGTGTACCGACAGCTTTCCCAGCAGACATTGTGTTTCCCTTTCTCTGCCAGTCGCAATTATTTGGCGAGTCACCATTTCCGTGGTGGTGAATGTTGGTTGTTTTTACATAATGGTTGTGTTTTGTTATGTATTTATTCGATTGCACTTTGCAGGCGCGTACCCATGATTTTCATTTGTGTGTGTGTGTCGAGGGAAATGCTGAACCTATGATTTTTTAGGAGGTGCTAAACCTAATATATATTATGGGGTTGCTGAACCTATTTTTTTTAATAGCCTTAGTAAAAACTTTGGCACACCACATAAGGGTAACGCGATAAAAATCACTCTGTATGTGGAGGGGGGGGGGGGGCTTTTTTTTTAGCTCGTTTTCAGAAAAAATTGATTACTACAAAAAGGCAATTTGTGTGTTTAAATTACTATTGATTAAAATTCAACCGGTTGCTGTTTAAATTTTAAAATTTTCAATAATATTTTAATATTATCATCATCCTCAAGCAGTCATGGGCTATGGAGGTCCAACCAGACCGTGCAATTTAGTTCTCCAAGCAAGTCTGTCCTGAGCTACATCTGGCCACTGCACACCAATTCTAATAAGGTCATGTTTGACATTGTCTGCCCACCGCATCCTCTTTCTGAGGCCTTTAGGCACACTGTTCATAACCCTATTCGCCAATCTATAATCATTCATACGGGCAACATGGCCAAACCAACGGAGTCTCAATATGCCGCTTAAAGGAGGTTGCAGACTCCTTTGCATAACCTGATCATTAGTTACAAAGTTGAACCACCTAATGCCCAAGATACTGTGTAAGCATCTGGAATAAAAAGCATCTACCTTCCTGTTATCTTGTTTACAAAGTGTCCAAGTTTCACTTCCATAACTAACCCTAGAAAGAACCAAACTATTGTACAGTCTAATTTTAGTCTTTAGGTGTATACACCTATTTCTCCACACTCTCCATAGATTCTTAAAATCCCGGCAGCAATCCCTATCCATCTGTTAATCTCATGCCACACATCACCATTATCTGTTACATAGTTCCCAAGATAATTAAACTGTGACACCTGCTCAAGATTGCAGCCATTCAGATTAACTGAATCACAGCCTGCCTGACCAATTTTCATCACTTTAGTTTTCTCTCTGTTTATAACCAAACCTATTGTAGTACCAATTTCATCAACAGCTTGAATGAAAGAGTTCATCTCATCAACATCATTTGCCAAAAGGGCTAAATCATTAGCATAATCTAAGTCAGAAATTTTCGTATCTCCAGACCATTTAAGGTCAAAATCTTTCCCTTGAAGTGAATTTCGCATAACATAATCAATAACCAAGCTAAAGAGAAAAGGAGACAAAATGCACCCTTGTCGAACACCAGAAGTAATGCTAAACCAATTGCTACAAGCCTTACCAACTCTCAAACACGACTTAGTGTTATTATAGAGAGCTTTCATTATGTTAACTGGTATACCATATGATCTCACAATCAACCACAAATTACGTCGATCAACAGAGTCGAAAGCCTTTTTGAAATCAACAAAGCTAGCAACCAAAGGTTTCTGAAACTCTAAACATTTCTCAAGAATCTGCCTAAGTGAAAATATTTGATCCACACATCCCCTACCACTTCTGAATCCACATTGCTCATCACGCAATTGACTGTCAACCAGATTCTTAATTCTATTAAGCACAATCATGGAAAGAACTTTACCTGGAACAGAGAGTAGGCTGATACCCCTATAGTTATCACAAGAACTGCGATCACCTTTTTTGAAAATAGGGATAATAATAGCTCTGGTGAAATCCTTAGGAACCATGCCTTTATCATAAAAGATATTCAAAATTTCAGTCATCCAAGTGGTAACAAACATTCCCAGCTCTAAGCATTTCCGTAGTAATTTCATCTACCCCTCGGGATTTATGAAATATAAGTTTAGAAATAACCAAATTAACTTCAGATTGTGTTAAAGGGCCAACATTAAAGCCACCAATGCATCTATCATCATTGCAAACAATGGGAATAGAACTAACTGCATTGTTCAGAACATCACTGAAATGCTCAGCCCACCTAGCCATGACAGAATCCTCACCTTCTATAACCTTACCTTGTTTATCCTTCAATCCTTGTATACCTGTCCGTTTTCTACCACACAAAACATTAACTATCTGGTACAGCTCTCTGCTGTTGTGCTGTCTAACTGCTTCCTCGGCTTTGTCAGTCAAACCATCAAGCCACAGATTCTTATCAGCAGCTAACTGATCCTTTACACGTTTATTAAGCTCTCTGTAATGCTTTCTATTAGGACTAGTAGGGTATTGATTAAGGACATTCCTGCAGTTCTTTCTTTCCGAAATAAGCTCAAGAGCCTTATCACTCAAATAATTCTGTCTCCTCTGCTCCATTTTTTCTAAAAGAGTGCTGTTAGTGTCCAAAAAAGCCTGCTTAAAATGATCCCATTCTTCCTCAACGTCAGTAGTAAGCATACCATGACTGTCATGAGGACTAAGTAACCTATCATGCTTGCTATTAAGCTTTGGCTATAACTGGGTCTTTCAGATCTTCAGTATTAAAAGTAAATTTTTTAACCCTTGCACAACAGTTTTTAAGTTGCAAGACACTTTTAACGAGGTAATGGTCAGATCCAATTTCAGCTCCCCTATATGACCTGGTATTCCTAACAGAACCAGCCCATTTGCTGTTAATTAATATATAATCAATCATATTCTTATGCAGCCCATCGGGTGAAACCCATGTATACTTATGTATGTCGCAGTGTTTGTAATAAGTGTTAGTTATTCTGAATCCATTGAGTTTACTTACCTGTAGGAGACATTGCCATTGCAGCTACCAATACCAAAAGGGCCTATTACTCCTCCCCAAAGGTCAGAGTCAATACCAACTTTGGCATTGAAGTCACCTAGAACAAGGGTAATATCTCCTTTCTTGACAGAATTCAAAATATCCTGAAGTTGTCCGTAAAACCTATCCTTCTCATCGGCATCCATAGTGGGGGCATAACAGCATATAACATTCAAGTCTTTAACGCTTGTCTGAAATTTTGCTGTAAGAAACCTTTCATTTAATGCACTCGTATCCTAGAAGAGTATCACTAGCGTGTCTGCTTTGGTGATGCTTATTGTCGTCCCTCCCTGAAAAGTGAAATTTAAGATTATTTTTAAGAATCTGACCTTTATCAGTCCCATCTGGTTTCTTGCAAGCCAAGAATATCAATTATAATGGTGGAATTCTTGTGTGAGGACATCAAGAGAAAAAGCTCTGTGCAGAGTCCTCACATTCCAAATACCTATGGATAGAAAATGGTTAATAGGATGTTTAAAGAAACTATGTTTATTGAGAGAGGGAATGCCGACAATATCAAACAGCCCCCTAATCGCAGACATGGGGCAAAGACCCGTTCCCCCACCACTAAAGGCTAAAGCCATCTACACTGGAAGACTTCCTCCAATGTAGAATTTGACGATGCCAAAAAGTTCAGGTGCTGCGATGACCTCTGCTTAGGATTATCCACCAGCTGATAACATATCCTGTGAATCTATTCACTTGGGGCTGTCAACCCACAAACAAAGAGAAAACAGCGGAAGATTTTCACTCCACATAAGCCCACCAGTGCAGCAAAATCAGGATCCATAATCAAGCTGAGAGCCATTTATTTGTCCGGTCCAGAGGATCTATATGGTCAGCACCAGGACCCTCTGTGGTTGACCACTCCTCAGCAAGGTAGAAAAAAAAAAGCAGCCATAGTTGTCCAGATCAGTAGGCCACACTGATCTGGCAGCCCTCCCCTTCCGTTCACTTCCACAAGAGAGTTTCTCTTTTGAAAGGTACTAACGGTCCGCACCACGAGAAGGCTAGTAAAAGTAAATTAAAATACAACTTTTTCATTTTAAGGGATAAAGGATAATTTTTTTTCATTGCATATGGTTTATAACATATTACTATTTATTTTCCATCCTCAGTACGAATTACTGCGTTAAAGGGTGAAAAATTTCATTTTCTTTGAAAACGAGCAACTCATATTCCCCAGAGGCGATATGTTATTCTTTTCGTTTGCATATATGTATTCGAAGCAGTTTATGTGGAAGAAACTGGTTCACTTCTTTTATACAGAAAAGGTAATTTGCACTGTTAAAAGCAACGCTATTTGTGAATGCCCTGCAGAAAATCAAAATTTCGTTGCTTGCTGATTAGTGTCTTGTTTGATGCTTATTCCGGTTTGGTTGCAGATTAAAAATAAGAGGTGCCTTCACACCTCATTTTTTTATGTCCTGACAAACTACAACTGTTTTGGTATCTTTTTTTACCCAATTCAGTTAACACAGCGTTTTCTCAAACTCGAACTGCGCCTGTGAACACTTTTATCGTTTTTCAGTTTCGAGCTTTGAAAATTTAAAGGGTAGTGCTTTTGTCCCTTCCCTGAATATACTCATGCACATATGCCAGTGATTGATACGAGTCAGGGTAACTCTTTTTTGCTTAAATTTATATTCAATTAAAAGTATAGTGTATAACGAAAGTAGCAGCTAGATTTATATAATTTCGGTTTATGTGATTGCACTCTGACGGAGCGTTTAATTATCGAACGGTTGTTTAAGGTAAAAAACAGACCAGACCGCGGCCAAATTCCAGTTGTTTGGCAACCTTTAGTCTCTCTGTTGAACATTAATGTTGTATTTTGTAAATCAACAAAATGAACCTCCATAAAATTCTTATGCCGTTATGGAAAGTAAGTTTACTTTGTAGCTCGTAATATATAGTAATCTGCAATTCCCAGATTCGAGTCCCGCTTGGGCCAGCGTGGAGATCTGTCTCCGCAAAACTCCTTGCCCCGCCCTCAGGCAGTAGGGGATACCGATGGGCTTAGAAAGGCCACCGTCCGTCGGATGGGAAGTTAAGCCGTGGCTCCTGTGTGGGAGACGGGAAGATATTGTGTGTATATACTCCTGTGTTTCTCTGACGGGAAGATACCACCTGTTTTCTAACAGCTATCCAGTGGGTCTCCTTCCCCAAACCTCTGAGCCCTCGGGGTCCTTGTGACCTGGCTATTTAGCCCATTGTGTGCAAAATAAGTACCGCTTAGAAGCCCCAACATTCTGCAGCTGTGTACGAGTCTGTAGAGTGCATTTCGTAATATTAATTGTTGAGGTGGCTCAGTCGGTAGCGCGCCATGTTCGTAATCTGATGTTCCAAGTTCGAGACCAACTCTGCCAGCGTTCAGATTTATCAACATTAATCCTCCCTCTTCGCTCGGTGAAACAGAGTAGACACCAAAGGGCTTGGAAAGCCCACCATCCGTCAAATGGACGATAAACGTGTCTTCTTTTGCAGAAGAGCCATATCCTCTGCAAGTTAAACTCATTTAACCCGTTGTGTGTACAAAAGCACCTGCTCAGAGGTAAAGCAACACAATACTTAACTGAAAGCAGCGGCTTAGAATGTATGAGCATAGCTAGAATTAGTTGGTGCAACCCTATCTGCGTAAAGGATCCTCCTTTGGCATTGCTTTGAGGCACAGAGAACTTGTTGCGGTGTTGGCGTCATCTCGTACAGTAGAAAAAGATCGTGATGTAATTCTACTTCGAATAATGGTAGCGGAATGCTTCGGTTACTTGGCGGAGGCGTTCATGACGTCATCCACGTGTGTTTGGGCGGACTCATCTCGGCTGTAGACTGGAATGGCTGCATTGAAGCTAGCTTAGCACTTTACAACGCCCATTGCGCTGAATGTTACACATAGCGCTCTTAGGGCCTTGGCATTCTCACCACAGGGGGTATCTCCAAATTGTGCTGGAACTTTTCCCATTCCAATTTGTTGAATGCTAATTTTTTTTCTTTACCATACCTGTTTTTCTTGTATTTTTGGGGGATATTTTTTAATATTTGACTTTAAGTAACTTTCAGTACATATAGTAGAGGCTCTCCAACTTTTTGATACTGCGACTCCCTAGAAGCACAGATAAATTTTTGCGGCCCCATTACACTTCCCCACAAGTTAATATAACGATTTCATTGTGCCTTGCGATCCATACTTTGGGCAACTTGCACTCTGTTATCAAAAGCGTTCGGAAACTTGTATTATTTCAATGGAAAGCCATTTTCAGAGCGCCTAACTTTGAAAATAAGCTTTTTACGTAAAAATGGCTCCAAAGATAAATTGAAGATCTGTATATCTCGATTTTTTTCGACATTGTTTAATATTTAAATAATTGTTGACTGTAAAAAATTTTAGAGCAAACGTAGCCAGTAATAAAAATTTTAAAAATAAATTTAAAAATTTAAAATATACCGATTTTCTTACATGGATTCTAAAAAGTAGAAAATAAACTTGAACCATGTCAATGGTGCAATCAGTCACAGAGTTTATTCACATCAAAGGAAGACAGGGCGCAGATTTGCCCACTTAACGAGATTGCCAGCGCCCTATCTTCCTTTGAAGTGAATGCGAACTCAGTGACTGATTGCACCATCGATAGGTTCATGTTTATTTTCTATTTTTTATGGCCCATATAGGAAGATAAGCATTTTTTTAAAATTTGGTAGTCTGCAGCTTTGTATTTGAATGGTTCACAGTTATACAATGAATGACTGTGAAAAGCATCACAGCAATATTGGATTTCCTCCACATCATTTATTATTCGTTCACCATTTCTGGTATACTTTATTATTTTTCTGTTTTCATGATATTGGTGCCTTCCATACATTTTTTTTTCTATCCTATACAGCAATATCTAGCGTCAGTGGTGAAATTAGATTGCTGAGGTTCCTGGTGCGAAATATTCGATAATCCATAAAATGCTGAATTGTAAGAGTGATATCTGACAACACGAAAATGTTTTACTTCCCATTTTTGTTCATTGGGAAAACCAGAGACTCCATTTTAGTTTCTCTCTTTCCTGCAGAGTCACATCCTTCTCAGTATCGGAAGTTTTCATTGCGAATGGCATATTCATTTAAAGCGATCGTAGTGACGAACCAGATGTGCATTAGTTCTTTCCGGTGGCACATATTCATCATTTTCCTGTGTACTGAGAACAGATCTTTTTCCTCTGAAATAAATTCACGTCACAGAAGAAAACATTAGTGTTATAGTGTAATTCATATGGCGACCCATGAAAGAAATTTTCTGGCTGTGGAGAATGAAAAAACTATAAAAATTAATGAGAAAATTCTTTTCGGAGAAAAATAAGGAAAACAAACTGTAGAAAGAAACATTCAACTATATATAGTCCTAATTATTTTGCCTTCAACTCTGGCATTGGAAATTTTCAAAAAATTAAAACTGGCTCGCTTGACACAATGTAATTCAGTAGCCTTGAGTAAAATATTGATACATGATATTATTGTTTTGGTACAAGATTATTGCTAAAGCCAAAACGAATTTACCATTTTTTACATTTTATCAATTCTTTCAGCTGATTACATGTGTAGTTTGTTATTACACTTCAAGAGCTTGTAGTCATGCTTATCGTTTGCTTTGTTCTATGATTGGTTTTGTTAACTTCTGTTGGTACGTTCGGCGTAAAAATCGGCAGAAAGTTTTTAGAACAAAGTCGATTTGTGTTCTTCCAAGTATAAATGTTCATTCAGAATTTGTTTCTGAGGGACTAACTGCTTTCGGACCCATTTGCTCTGAGATGTGGGTTATTGCTTCAGTCCATAGCCGCCTGGCTCGTAATCTGATGTTCGGGGCGGGGGTGGCTCAGTCGGTAGCGCGCCAGGCTCGTAATCTGTAGTTCCCAGGTTCGAGTCCCAGCTGGGTCAGCGTTGAGATTTATCTCCGCAAAATTCCCCGCCTTGCCCACGGTCAGTAGGGGACACCGATGGGCTTGGAAAGGCCGCCGTCCGTCGGATGGGACGTTAAGCCGTGGCCCCGTGTGCGGGAGAGCCATACCCTGTGCACGTTAAAGAACACGCTGGATGGCCTTGACGGGAGGCTACCATCTGTCTCCCAACAGCTGTTCCAGTGGGTCCCCTCCCACAACCTTCCCTGAGCCTTCGGGGTTCACGTGACCTGGCCATTTAGCCCATGGTGTGCAAAAAAGTGCCGCTCAGAGGTAAAACAACCCAACGTAATCTGATGTTCACAGGTTTGAGATCCACTGTGCTTACGTTGATCTTTCCTCCTAGCCCTCATTTGAGCCCTTGGGGTCCTTCTGGACCTGCCCATTTAGAACATTGTATGCAAAAAAAAAGTGTCGCAGTGCCATTTAGAGATTAAACAAATCCAACCTGCCATCCCTTTTTCTGAGTTCAGTGAGTTGGGCTTGGTAAAAAACCTCTGTTTTTCTATAAGGTAACAGAGGCTCGGGCTAAACTGGCTAAATGAAGGGTAGGGAAGCCAATGGACAAATGGGACATTTAGCTGTGGCCCCTTTTAAAGTGGGTCACACGTTAAAGGATAGTCTGCATAACCTTGACGGGAGGCTTCAATCTGTGTCTTAACATTTGTCCAATGGCTTCCCTACCCTAAATTTAGCCTCTGTAACCTGACTATTTAGTCTAATGTGTGTACAAAGTGTGTAGAGGTAAAACAACTCAAGCCAGGCTCGGAACCTTATACATTTTATTTTATTACGTGCCACAGAGTAACTTAAAAAAAAACGGTTCTAGCGACTTTTATGAAATTTTGCCTGTTCATAAAATACATTCTCAAATACTACTTTATAGATCATATGTTCTAAAAATAAATACGTTTGCTAAAATTAAGTTTACATCCTTGCTGATATTGAATAATGATATAAGCGTGTTAGAAAATCTGTGCAATATTTGCTATTCCTCTAGCTTCTTATTTTATTTAGTTCCACTTTGCCCATATACACAGAACTTACGGAGTGGTCTTACAATTAGTGTTTTGTGTAGCAGAAAAAGTGGAGCTTCGAAATGAGATAAACCAACTCTAAGATGTAAAAAAAATTTTCTTGTAAGAAGTTTGCTCAAAGTTCTTATTATGAATATCTGGTTGTGCAAAAGACTATATATTACATATAACTAGCTTATCTTTAAGTACAGTATATTAACACTTTGACTGCCGTATGAATCATATATGATTCCCATTTAATTTGCTCCTGGGGCCGCGTGAATCATCCGTGCTTCACATACAAATTTGTAATGCAGGGCTCGTAAAGCATACGTGATTCACACTTTCAAAGTTTGTTTTTAAGCAACAAATTTATAAAAATTATATAAACTTATATTGTATAGCAATTTAAGACCAATTTTAGTTGATTTAACAAAAAAAAAAGTCGTGACCCCAGGACTCGAAAAAATTTTAACATTGCGGCAGTCAAAGTGTTAATTATGGCGCGTTAGTTGTTTTTGGTGGCATTGCAGCAAACTGGAACCAGGTGATTACTTAATCTTGTGTTTTCAAAAATCTATATATTTTAGAGTTCGTGTGTCTGCCACCAGACCCCCCCCCACCCCACAAAGTTTGGTGTGAAACTCCTGTCCATCGATAATATACTCCATAACATTCAATCAACTTTCAACTCTCCATCTGTAACGTATTACTGCATTCATAAAGTAGGCGACTCCGACGCTCCTAGAGATTCTGGACACTTGCACATAATGGACTAATTTTTTTGCACACAAATGGCACCCAGTGAATTTAATTCCGACCTACCGCGACTAGGAACCCGGTCTCTAAACCCTACACAGAAAGACACAAGTGGGACTACTACACTAAATTTGTGAACGATCGGTCAAATACCTGCGGAATTACAAAGAATCGAAAACTTCCTCCTCCAATGACGTCATCGCGAAAATACGAGAAGCATATGCCCACTCCTTCGGAATACGCCCGTTATCTAAAATGTTATCTAAAATATATAATAGAGGGAAGCTGGTTATTCTGAGTCTTTTAATATATATTAAGATAACGAACAACTCTTCTAGTGTTATTTTATACACTTATGTCTGCGCTACGTAAGTAGAATAAAATATCGATTTGTAACTATAAGATGTTAAATCAGGGTCTATAAACGGGAAATATTTCGTTCGTTTTTATTCGGAACGAAACCAAAATATTTCGGTGTCGTTCAAAAATAAAATATTTTGTTTCCGGGAAGGGAAAAAAAAAATGAAAAACGTAGAACTTACGTATATGCAACTTTAAACGATATACCTCATATTTATAATATAAACACTGTTATTGGATCATTGATCCATTGTGAGCACTTTAAATAACTAAATAATGAATATGTTTCTAAATATAAGTGTGTTGTAATATAGCAACAAATTTCTTATATATTATAAATTCATAATAGTAATAAATGGAAGGTAAATATTGTTTATACTGACTCCTTTCGGGAGAATTGAGAAACAGAAATAGCATTACAAACAAAATTGAATGATTATGTGCAATATCGCATATAAGAAATAGACTAACAGATAAATGAATCTTTTGGCAACATGAGATGAAAGCAGTTGAAGTTCTGAAACCAATAGCATTTGAGATATATACATAAGTCCATGCTTCATAAATGCTTTTTAAAAACGGCTATGGTAGGAGAGATGACAATGTCTATCGAATAATCACTGCATACTCTTCCTATTCAACAAAAAAGAAATGTTATATCAGGAATCTCTTATTGCAAATGGAATATATATACACAGTGGGTGTTGTTTAGTGCTAGACATTGTGTGAAAAAAATAGTGGTTCGGGATTTTGGGTTGGGTTGTTTTTCCTTTGAACGGCACTTTTTTTGCACACAATGGGCTAAATTGCCAGATCACAAGGACCCCGAGGGCTCAGAAAAGGTTGGGGGAGGGGACCCACTGGAACAGCTTTTGGGAGACAGATGGTAACCTCCCGTCAAGGCCATCCAGGGTGTTCCGCACACGGCTTAACGTCCCATCCGACCAACGGCTACCTTTCCAAGCCCATCCGTGTCCCTTACACGCCCTGCTGGGATAAATCTCAACGCTGGCCCAGCTGGAACTCGAACCTGGGAACTGCGGATTATGAGACTGGCGCGCTACCGACCGACCCCTTGTTCGGGATTAAAATACGATTCATGAGTACATGTAAGATACAAATTAAAAGAATATAAACCCTTTAACTACTTGTTTAGTCTAAGTAATAAAACATTCTGCAATAGTTTTCATTGATGTTTATTCTGTGGGAACTTAGTAAATTTTAGTACAGAAAACATTCGTTCAACACTCATTTCAGTTATTGAAAGCGAAATAATGTTTATGTTGCAAAGCTCCTTCGTAGAGAATGTTCATTTGGCACTCAATATTTTAAATGCAAGTAATCTTGTTTTTGACGATGTTCTTCATAATAAGAATTCAATAATAAGAGAATGGTATTTGATTCTTTTAAATTATCAAAAATACTTCTGTCGTTGTTTTAGTGACTTCTCAATTTTAGATTCTGATGTTAATTCTATCTGAATGTTTTCACGATTAAGAAGTTTTAAACATGCCAAGCGTGGCTCATGTGTTTCTTCGCAGTTTCTACTTGAGCTTCTGTTAATACGACTTCGAATCGAGATCTAGAAGAATGACAGCGGGAATTACGTCATTGTTTAGTAATAATTTTTCTTTCATAAAATTCACGTTTTTTACAAAACATTTTTCGATTTTCTCTGCTATGAGGATGACAACCAGTATTATTTTTAAGTGCAATTGCTCGTTTTCAATCATGAACGAAAAAAAATATTGTTCCTTTCTGTTCTCATAAAAAAATTTCTGTTAATATCGTTTTTAGTCCCCGCGTTAAATGGTCATATGTTCATCCATGTATTCATTATCGAAATTTTCCCAACTTCCTCGTAAATATATTTAAATTTTTTAATTTCATATTAACCCGACAGTCGTCATTATTTAAAAAAAAAGTATGCAATTTACTATCTCTTAACAGTTGTCCAGTGGATCCCCTTCCCTTATCTGGATGTGATCCCTTAGAGGTCCTTTGATCTGGCCAGTTAACCCATTGCATGCGAAAAAATTGCCTCTTAGAGGTAAAACAACACAGCCTTTCTGATTCAACAAGGTAACAGTATTTATTCAAAGTTCTGCTCTCAAAACTATCCCGCGCGAACGAGAATTGCTGCACAGGTTTCACAGAATATGCAAAAGTAAGCTTAAAGTCCAGAAACAGCGTTTTCTGCCGCCTGCATTTAACATTTGCAGAAACTCGAGAATCGGAAGTTATCAGGAAGTTACTCTTTAAGGTCAAAAGTTCTGGTTTTCACTGCTAGTCCATAGCAAAGGCGTTTAATGGCTACCTTGCGTTTCTTGAAAAAGCTGTTTAAGGAAGCGGCACAATTCCATACAGGTTAAGAGTTTCCAATAATTGCTGCCGCTGCATAGAAAAGCTGTGTTTCAATTTGTGCGTGTAACCACCTACATTTGACCCTCATTCTCTGAGCTTGCGTGACTTGTTATGCTGCGGTCACGCCATGCAGCGGTCACGGTCCTTGAATTATTTTAGTGAAATGCGTAAAAACACTTCAACCACTACGAAACAAACATACTCTCAGACGTTAAGCTTTTAGTTAGGTGTTGATAATGTGGTTATTAAACTGATACACAGGTCATACTTGTATTGGCAGTCATGACCTGAATACATGAAGTGTATTTCAAGACCTGAAAACCAGTTTTTTACTCAGTTTGGTATAGTGTCAATTTCGTTTGTACTTGAGAAGGAGAAGGTTTAGGATGCTTCGATGAATTTAACCTAGATATCATCTTTCCTAGTGTAAGAGAGTGGTAAGTGGAATAACAATTTAACTAGAACGAATTGATGTATTTAATGAGTAAAATTTTAATTAAGGAAACTTAAATGGTTTCTTTAATTACGTGCTTGAGGTGAAACTGAAGCACATTTTAGTTAAATTTCCTGGAAATGACCTAAAATATCGCCATCAAATTAAACAACTAATTAACTGCTTCCTTTAATATAGTGAGCGAAGGTTGACTCATTCGGTAACGCTCCAACATGCGTTTAAATGGATACCAGGTCTCGAGAGGTTATAGTGCCCTGCGCGGATAGCAAAGTTCTAACCGGCTACTTAATAACTTAATAACTGTCGAGGTTTTGCAAATACTTGAGGTCTGATGCATGTTTACGAGTAAATGAAATCAGTCTAATAGCTTATTAACGACATAATTAACTGAAAAAAACATACTCTAATAAAAGAAATATACCTAGAGTTCGGAAAAATACGTCTTATTAAAAATTTACTTAAATCTAATTTTTCAAATTCTGAGTTAATTTTGTTCTGTTAAATATAGTTATCGGCGATTATGGGAAAATACTCCTTTTTTATCACTCGGGTAACTCCCTTCTATACATCGCTATACAAACTTCGTGATCTCCACTACTAAATTTTTCGCATTTTCCAGTTTTGTACCTAACATTCCAGCAATTTTTTCGTTTCTATTTAGCTTTGCCAGCAAAAAGAATCTTACGAACGAGCCTACTCTTGTGAGACCTCAAAAGTTTTTGTATACTGTAAAACATTATCTAAAATAAAAAAAATTGTCTCTCTATCTACCTAGGATAATTTTTTTTTAATTTGTGGCTTTATCCCGTTGCATACTTTTTTCTTTTTAAAGTGAATATTATCATTAGATTTTCAAATCAGGTTTCCTTTTGCATTATCTGATGCAGTTTTTTCACTCATGTCAGCTATTACTAATGTAATAATGTTTGCTCATGTTTCTGTATATCGTATTAAATTCGAGATTTTATCAGCTATCCGTGTTAACGTAAGCTTTTTATCAGCAATTGTATTCGCGTTAACATTAATATTTTGTCCACCAAGAACTTTAAATACGGATATCCGCGCAGGACTCTAGTTAAAACAAATGCGAACTTGTGGTTAATCATAAGCTCACTGGACAAAAAATTAGTCACCCTTGGCTGAATGCCATTTTATAAATAGCGTGTAACACCTCCGTGCAACTGAAGAACAGCCGAAATTCTGTCTGGCATGGATGCCACCAGTGTGCGGATGTAGTGCATATCAATATTCATCCACTCTTCCAGTAGCAAATGCAGTTCGGCCAGATTGGCCGGATGGTTGGGACGGCACTTCACTCGTTGTTCCAAATAGTCCCACAAGTTTTCTATGGGATTCAAATCCGAAGATTTGGCCAGCCAGTCGAGATGTTCGAAAGCTTTAGAATACTCATCGTGCCAATCTGACGTACTTTGAGCCCTGTGCACACAATTGTCTTGGAAGACTGGGGTTATTCTTCTGGTGATCACTGTGGAGATGCTGCACAAAAGGCAATATGTGGTCATCCAGTAGCGCCATATAGCCCTTCTGGTTCAAGTGTGACGTCACCGCAACCAAAGGACCCATTTCCTCGTACGTGAAACACCTTTAGATCATCACAGAGCCTCCAGCTTGAACAGAACCTTGCGCACAGTCCGCATGGAAGGCTTCATGTGGCTTGTGATGTACCCGTCGCCTCGCATCATTCGAGTACAAACAAAAACGTGACTCATCCGACCAGTCACACGCCAAAGTTCCAAGAGTCGACAGTCCAGTCTTTGTGGTGCCGCACCCACTGCGTGCAGCCTTATTGCAGAGCTGTTAACATGTGTCTCTTTTGCAGTACTCTGCTCCAGATATCCATGGCATGCAGTTCTCTTCGAAGTCTTTGTTCGGAAACAGCTTGTTGTAGACCTGCATTGACTGACTGGAGCAATTCCTGCCTCGTTGCAAAGCGGTTTGCCCTAACAGTGCATGACACACTGCAGTGATCCCTATTGGTTAAAAGTCTTTCTGCCACTGTTCTGGCGACGATTACTACCTTCCCCCTCCTGGCCATCTGCTTTGTTGTACTTTGTTTTTTAAAAGATCCATTTGGACAAACTTAAAGATCCAGGAGCCAAAAAGATCCTTTGGACAAAAAAGATCCATTTAAGGACAAAAAAGATGCTCTTTGGACACCTGACTTGTTGATCTCTTTTTCAACTCTTCAAAAAAAAAATATATATACATGTTCAAAAAAATATATGTTCTAATATATATATATTCAAAAAACATATAATAATAATAATTATATACTTAATAACTGATGCAATATTATTATTTTTACTGTTTACCCTTTGTCTGGTCACTGATTCCTTCCACAGTATACCCACATATTGCCCCTGCTTACTTTTTCATACTACATATCTTTCTTTCTCCACCACTCACACACCTCACTGCTACTCTGCCTTCCCACCCCTTTTCTTTTTATTTCTCCCACCCACCTCCTATTTACTGACACATTACCCACCTTTATCCTAATCCCCACTTTCAAATTCATTTTGCAACTTTTCTGAATGAATTTTGCAAGTCCCTTTGTCTGGCCTTTCTTCACCCTACCCCTTTGCCAGGTTTTCACTGCACTACGGTGCACGTGGTTTTCTTACTTTCCCATATGCCCATTTCCCCTTCTCATCCACTCTTTTCCTGATTCCCCTCCCCCCTCTTCACCAAATTTCACCCCTTGGGCAAGCCCCTGACCGAGGAAGTTGACTTTTCTGATTATTTAGATTAATAAAAATTATTAAATACAAAATAATTTTTTAACGCTGACACACTTTACTGAACTTTTTTGTTCTTTGCTTTTACCTACACCTTTGCCCCACCTGCCCCCTCTTACCCCTAACCCTTTTGCACCCCCTCCCACTCCTTTCTTGTGAGATGATTTTATTTCTTTTAATAAAATAAAAATATCCAAAAAAAAAGGGAATTTTTTTTTCTCTTTTTTTTTCCATTCTCCCCTCACTGAGAGCCCACACTGGACACTCACTCATTTGACCATTTTCCTTTGATTTTGGACACTCTCTTCTCTTTCCCTTTTTCATTGGCCCTGAGTCTTCTTTTCTCATCCTTGTTGCCATTTCTCCTTCATCTTTAGGCGGCCTGCGGCCAAACGCCTTCGCCAGATTGTAAGTACACTGTGCTACGCTTCGTTAGCTTCTGTCTTACATTCCCATGCAGCATCCTCTGACGACCCCTGCGCATGGACCAGATGATCCTGATTCCACTGGAATATGGTACAAAGTGGTCCAGATTTGAAGGAAGAGATTTATGTTTAATGGCGACGATTAGCGGTGGACTGTGATGTATGCCACTGCTGGAAGACTCTTTGGACAGTGCGTTTTGACACACCTGCAAAGGCAGGAACTTCTTGCACACTATGCCCTTCGGCTCGGCCAAACGCAATAATACCTTTTTGCCACTCATTCACATCTTTGGCGCGACCCATGTTTCACAGAGCGACTACACACCATTTTTTGTCACTGTATGAATCCCGTAGCGCACGGCACAGCTATTTGTAGGACTCGTTTATTACTGATGCGCCCTCTGAGATAACAATTTTTTTTTGTCCAGTGAGCTTATTTTCTAAGTTAATGCAAAATAAAACATTACTCCTTTATTTTAACGATACTATTTGTGTCATTTGAGAGCTTGTGAAAGATTGTTCTTATTTATTCCGTGTTTTAAAGGACATTCGAACACTGTTTAAAGAATTTTACTATGAAACTTCCAGTATATTGAAATATAACGAGATTTGTCGAAATCATGCATTTAATTACTTCCTTAAAGTTCTGAAAGGAAAATTAAACTTCTTTAAGGTTAAGGAAGTTTTAATTTTTTTTAAAAGTTATCAAAGTTATCGAAACATGATTTTTGGGTACAGGGAATCTCATCGGCGTGAAGGAAAAATGTAACAAAATTTGTATCAAAGGTAGTGGGAGGAATTAAAGTTTTGACGTCCTGTTCAGGGGGGGGGGGGGTGTTATTGATAAAATGCGACGGAAGACGGGCATCTGGAATCAGGTAAAAATTCAAACGTTTCCATATTTATGTGGTGTAGGAGCCTATTCGTTACATAGAACTATGCGATATCGAATTAATCAGGTTTTACAGTATTTCTGCTACTAACAATTTTATAAGTGAGGTTAATGACACCCATTGTGCATTTGTTTCCTTGTTCCTCAGTTCGTAGAAATTTCACAAAACCTTCTGGACCATTGTCCTTAAGGAAACCTAAATACCATAAATTTTTGCCAAAAGGTTTCAGATTGGATCCCATTTTCCACGAAAAATAGCACGCCGCGATTTTAGTATGTTATTCATATACCTTGAAAGGTGCAAGAAACCTGTTTCTCCGTACTATTTTCCGAAGGACACAAGATCCAACAAATAAAATCTTAAATTTCAACACTGCTATTGTTCCACGAATAATGGACACTAGCAGGCGTACATTCGCGTCTCCTTTGTTACGTTCCTAAGTTCAAACTTGCACATAGTGCGATATCATTAGGCGGCATTGGTGTCTCGGTAATGCCACATTTCGAGTTTTGTTTTACCTCACAGGAAGTATGAAGAAAGTTTTGTGTAAGGCCGATTGGCATCTTCCCAAGCGCAGTCAAACGGGGTAGGGGGCAATTTCTAATTATTACAGGGTCAATTTTTATTACCATGTGCAAAAATTAGCTAATCAATAAGTGGCAAAAATACTCTTTCCTAGGGTGAGCAGATTTAAAGAAAAAGGTCCGAGGACTTTTTTGAAATTTAATTTTAAGGATTTACAAGATGCCATTGGAAAACGGAGACATCGTCACCCAACTCTTTCCCCGGCCGCGAACATTTCTCCTCACTTGCAGCAGGCGCCAAATTATCTGGACACTCTTCTGACATTATGATCATGAAAGTAAATGTCTAGAGATTTTCGATCAGGAGTATGTTTCAAGAGATCCCGACTTCGAAAAGGTGGTTCCGTCTCCTAACAGTTGTCCAATGGTTTCCCTCTCCCAATCCTCTTAGAATTTGGGGTTCTTGTTGCGTAGCCATTTTATCCTAGTGTATGAATGCTGCTCAGAGGTAAAACGGCCCAACCTCTTAAGCAGCCCTTATGCCATAGAGATCTGACAGTAGCCGGTCAGTTTAATACGCCACAGAGGAGGTCTCTAAGGAAGACGAGATTTCTGTGGTATAGGGACATATTCGTTCGAAAGAGGGCGGGGGTGGCTCAGTCGGTAGCGCGCCAGGCTCGTAATCTATAGTTCCCAGGTTCGAGTCGCAGCTGGGTCAGCGTTGAGATTTATCTCCGCAAAATTCCCCGCCCTGCCCACGGTCAGTAGGGGACACCGATGGGCTTGGAAAGGCCGCCGTCCGTCGGATGGGACGTTAAGCCGTGGCCCCGTGTGCGGGAGAGCCATACCCTGTGCACGTTAAAGAACACGCTGGATGGCCTTGACGGGAGGCTACCATCTGTCTCCCAACAGCTGTTCCAGTGGGTCCCCTCCCCCAACCTTCTCTGAGCCTTCGGGGTCCATGTGACCTGGCCATTTAGCCCATTGTGTGCAAAAAAGTGCCGTTCAGAGATAAAACAATCCAACAACCCATTACTCGTAAAACCTCCTTAGTTAAGATAATCTTCGTCGGAAGATTCATATTTAATATCAAGCATTCCCAAGTGAATCAAGAACCATGTGAACAATTAGAAATGATGTCATTTGACGATTTCGATAGTCTTCAGGTATTCTCTTAAAAAAATTACTTAACGAATATTAATAATTAATTTTATAACCTTTTCTAAAATATTTGTATCATTATATATTTTAGAAATAAAAGTTTTTGTTAACAATTTAAAAGGAGAGAAAATTTTCGTCTATAAAAAAAAGTAGATCGGAACAAAAAGGAAAGAACACGTTCTCTTTAATAGAGAATTCTGGCACCTCAGATTTGCTATTTGTCTCTTAAATGTTCACAGTTCAATGCAACAATTTTAATCATTGTACCTTCTTGCAAGTCAGTTTTTCTTCCATTTCGGAACAAACTAGCGTTTTGTTGTGTAAAGGTGCCATTCGTCACAATCGTCCTCTTCATTGGGTGATTTTTTCATCAAAGGACAAAAAACACAATTTAAACATCCATCAATATGAAAGCGGCCCGAAGTAATCTTCCCTTTTATTAAAAGGTCTTTTTTATTGTATTCCTTTCTCGTAGTGATAAAAATGCCCAGATATGGAAAAAATAAAATTTTAGAAATGGAAATTAGTTACTTAATGCTGATCATGTTATTTTCTTAGTACTAACAGTGTGTTGCTCATTACTAAGTTGCTTCGCGTTAGTCATATTATTTCTGGTCACCAGGTTTCGCCTGCTGTCGGCCTGCTGTTGTATGACGTCATGGGCGATAACGAACAGCTGCGCCATCCAACGTGCGCCATCTTTCGGTTCTTGTCCACGTGACAGGTCTCTGGCGCTGTGTTATGGTGGTACGATATGGCATGGAGTTAGCAGTTATAGTCGTGTTTACTTTTTTTGTGGAATGAAGGCAGTGCATTTACTTTGGTTTCAACTATCATTACAGCATAAAGAACTAGGTTTTTACCTTTGCTGGTCATGAAAACTGGACATATCTGCGATCACCAACGATTTGATGTGCTGCATTACATGTTTGCTAGTGAGCTAGGCCTTTTTTATATCAAAACCCAATGGGTAGATGTAAAATTACGAAAACTATTCAATTCGAAATCGAAAGGGCACGGGACACAGGAGCATTGGCTTCTTGTGTTGTGTTTTTGGTTTTTCAAACTGTAAGTGCATTTAAATATTTTCGTTAGCTAAGTTACTGAAGATTTGTACTACATTACATATGGTTTGTTTTTGTTGAAGAAAATGGTAAAATATATTCTAAAAACACCTATTGTTGCTTGCTATAACTTGCTCCACGTTTGAAATTTACTCAGTTAATTTTTCCAAGTGAGATGTATGCCAAGTGATTACTATAAAGCACGGTGCATATTTTATGTGCAATTTTTTGTGGTTTTTCTTGAAAGGTAATGCTGATTTTTGTTTGCAAGTTATGCATTAATGGTGTGTGGTCTCTATGTCGAGACCGACGAACCTTCAATATCTATTCGCTGTCAGCAGTTGTCCCTGCAGTATGCTGCAAAATTGCGATCCCTGCCAGGCAATCCCAATTGGGACTGTGTTTTCAGTCCCCGGTGGGAAATGTTATACCAGAATCAGCCGACTGCCATTCATCCTTTCGGTTTGCATGTCCGAGGTTACCTGCGAGACATCAACACCTGTCTCAATAGCATTGCACAGTTGACAGCTAAGCCACTTCCACCTTGGTTCACTGTTTTCCCTTCCTGTGATTTTTCCCTGTGCAGGATGGAGAAGGCCTTTTACACCTGACTGTGTGTATCAGCAACTCTTTGTCAGCCATCGTGCTGCGCACTTGGACTTCTTGCCTGTCTTCACAGATGGCTCAAAGTCTGGCATATCAGTGGGATCAGCCATGGTCTGCTGTGTTGTAATCATTGCAGACCAGATCCCACTGCAGTGTTCCATCTTCACTGCAGAGTTGCACGTTATCAGCCTCGCCTTGGACCATGTGTCTAAGCATCATCGTCGGTGTGTGCTTTACACTGACTGACTTAGTTCACTACAGGCTTTGATCTCGGTGAGGCATCGGCCTCACCCTGTTCTAAGATCCGCCAGCAGCTACATTGTCTGGCAGCCACTAATACCATCCATTTCTGTTGGGTGCCCAGTCATGTAGGTATCAGGGGCAATGATTTGGCAGATGCTGCTGCCAGGTCAGCCACGCCCCTGTCTGACTCTCCGTTGCCAGTTCCATATCTGGATTTCCGGCAGCGTTTCACGATCGAGCTCCGGGCACAGTGGCAGAGATCTTGGTCAGAACAACTTTTGAACAAGCTCTTTGAGATCAAACCTATCATCAAACCATGGCAGTCTTGTTACCGCAGGAATCGTAAGCAGGAAGTTGTACTTGCTCTGCTCCGCTTAGGTCATTCGTTTATTACTCATTCATTTCTTTTACGGGCGGACGACGTACCTAAGTGTGAGTTTTGCAACACCATTTTAACAATCAAACATATTTTAATTGAATGTCATTGTTTTAACTTTGGATGCCGTATGTTTTTTAATTTTCATAATTTTACATCCAAGCCCCTTGCACTCGGACATCTCTTATCCGACCATTGTTGTTTTACTTCTATATTTAAATTTTTATGCTTTACTGGTTATTTTAATCGCTTGTAGTTTTACTCCCTTTTTTATTATTCTATATCTTTAACCCATGCTGCTTACACCTGGGTTATTTTTATGTTTATATTGTTGTAACATATTTATACATTTGTTCATTGTTGTTCTATATGTTCTATTTTTTGTGCTGGTCTTTGTAGTTTATTTTTAACTTTGGTTGAGGGGCGACATGATTTTTATCCTTTTACTTTTTGGACATACGTTTGGCGCATTATAGCCTTAGTTGCTAATGCGCCAATAAACCGCAACCAAGGTGTGCAGAGCCAGATCTAGAGATGGGAGCAGCCCCCCCCCCCCCCTTCAGATACTAGTAAGATTAATAGAATCAAAAATCATTAAACTTCATATTTCAAGCATTTTTCAATAAATTTTATTGAAGACCTGTAAAATGGAGTGGGATTGTTATAAATAAAAAATATCCCCTCAAAAGCTGCCTGCCACAGAGGTCTGAAAGGAGCCTGTCAGTTTATATGCCATAGTAGAAGGTATGTGAGGATGGTGGGACCTCAGCAGAAAAACTGCACGAACATCCATGCTTTACCCAGGTCCCTTAGATCAGTAGCATTGAAAATTGTCTCTTTGGCTGGTGGTGGGCTAATTTTAGATTACCATCAATTATTCTTGGTAAAATCAAGTAATTTCATTTGTATTAAGTAACATTGACCAACAAAACCTATTTCAATACAAAATAAAATTATTAAATTTTGTTTTATATAACTTATAAAATAGGTAATCAATTAACAATTCTAAAAAAAATATTTGTGCCTTCATGAAAGTTTCAAGCTACCTTGTGGGCTCGTAATCTTTAATTTTTTTTTCATTAAAAGATTTGTATAATTTAATTTGTTAAGTAAAGCTTTCAGTGAGAAATACACTAAAGGATTCTGTTTTTCCTTTGTACATTAAATCACTTCCTTCATAACCACATGTCTTCAGTGCATATATCTGTTTCCAAAATTTACTTACATTCAGTAATAAAGTAACAGGAAAATGTCCTGTAGGCAAGGAACACTTGAAATAATTAGTTGGGAGGAAAAAAATCTTTAGTGGGATTACATTTTTTACTTACATTCTTTTTCTTCACTTTTTGTATTTTATTGCTTGAGTTATGACACTATCTGTTTTCTGCCTTGGTTCAAGATTCTTAAGTGAAATTTTTAAAAAAAGACCTGGGTTTGCAAAGTGTTAATAAAGGAAGTCATCACTACATTTTGTAAACAGTAAGCTCAATGTTGCAAAAATGCCCAAGTTCACAATTAAATTTCAACTCTTTAAAAAAAATAGATAATTTATTATTTTAGAAGTTGACTTAAAAACATAGAAAATACCTTGCTGCTGCTTATGAAATATTAGTCAACTTTAAGAATGACTCTTATATGAGGTGTAATTTCATTGTTAAAAATAGATCTCAACTGTGAAAAATATTGGGCGTAATGAAAGTTGTGAAAAATACACTTGCACCAGTTTACTCTGTTATCCTAAAAAATTAAGTATTTTTTCCCCATTTTATTAGTAATCATATTTGTAAAGCTAGTAGTTATGTGTTATGACAGACATAAATGACCATGCCAACTTAAGATTTAAATTTGGATGCCAGCAGCATGGTGTCAATGACATCACTGGTTTGGTTATTTGCCAACTGAACTAATAAATCTGAATGTTTACTGTTTAACCTTTTGAACTGATTATTTTGCAAAGAACAAATACTTTTTTTTTTAAAGTTAACATGCTTTTTTGCAACATCTTTAAAACTTCAAGTGCCAATTTTCTAACAAATCTATTTGTGACAAAGTTACTTAATTTTTTCAGCAGGAAAAACAACCAAAGTTTTAGAACCATATCCACAATGCCTAACATACAGAACTAGGCTACATTAGGCACTAATCAAGAGTACTTTGAAGTAACAAACTAACATAAATTTAAAACAAATCTCTGGATAGTTCAAAAAATTACATTTGAAATTAGTCCTTTAAGAGTGGTTGCATCTTGGAATCTTAACTGAACCTGTGTTCAAGTCTCACTTGAGGTAGCATTGAGATTTATCTTTGCTGAACCCTTGCCTTACCATCAGTCAGTAGGGGACACTGATAAGCTTGGAAAAGCTGCCTTCTATCTGATGTGTCATTAAGCCATACCCTGTGCATATTAAAGAACATGCTCAATAGCCTTGATGAGAAGTTACCATCTGTCTCCTAAAAGCTGTCTAATGGGTCCCTTTCCCCAACCTTCTCTCAGCCCTCAGTGTGCTTGTGACCTGACCATTTAGCCCATTGTGTGCAAAACAATACTGCTCTGAGGTAAAACAACCCAACTAGACCCATGTGCATATCAGATTGTCACAAATGTTTTTTTTTTTTTGGTATTTGTAAAATATTACTTATTATCTATATTTGAATGTTATGTAGATGTGAAAAGATTGTCATTTAGGCAATATATTTTACAGTTGTGTAAAAATCATGCTTGGTCCTTCAGACCATATTTTGTCTTGCTTTTTCTGTTATGCATTCTACTTAATTTTTGCAAATGAATATTCAAGGTATTTTGGAAAATGATGAATGCAGAAGTGATAGTAAGGTATTGAAAATGTAGAAAATGAAACAAATTTGCCATTTCTTAACTTTTATATCTTTGTACATATATTATTTACATTATTAGTAGAGGTACTTTTTTTAAAAAATAAAAGTGCAATCTTTCCTATTCTGATTTCAAAATTCACATTTATATAGCATTTTTGTCTCAAAAATTTGCATTTATCAGTGCAAATAAAAATGTGTTAAAATTACTTAAAAGAAGTGCTGACTTTAATTTTCAAGGACACTTTAATCATTTATAAATAATGTGTAAAATTAATTCTGAAATATTTCTTACTGATACAAAGTAAGCATTGTTCGTGCTTCAATTTTATTGTCTGGTCATGTTCCATTAATGATTAGGTGTGAAAGTATTATACTGACTAAAGTACCATTTTGATGAACACTATTTACTGGAGTCCATATTGATTGAAGACATGCTTTGGCAAATGCTGGGTAGTTTCATGTCCAAAAGAGGTATATCTGGTTTTTTACTCCTCGATTTACTTGATTAATTAGTTCTGAAAATGTAGATAGCCATCTATTATGTCAGTTTTATTGCAAGTGTAGAAGAATCAAATGCTATTTGTATTTCTCAGTAAAGAGGAAATATAAATGTTTGCTGCCAACAATGAATAGGTTAAAATAAATTTCAGACATGTTTATAACAGTCATTAGTTGGTCTACTTCCTGTTTTTGTTTTTCTAAAATGGTGATTTAGGCAGTAGGGCACATCATGGTCCTTGGGTGCCATTTTTTTTTGATGCAAGATAACAAAACAGTCCTTTTAGTTGATTCCCACAATCCCCAGACCCTAACCCAAACAGGGGTTCCTAGGAAAAAGATTGTTTTTTGTTACCATGGTAATAACTTAAGTTTACGTAAAATGCAAAGTACCGTTACCTTGGTAACAATAATGTGTGTTGTAAACAAACACAACGTAAAAAAAAGATTCCACTTAAAAACATCTCTCATCATCACCATCCTCAAGCAGCCATGGGCTACGGAGGTCCAACCAGACCATACAATTTAGTTCTCCCAGCAAGTCTGTCCTGAGCTACATCTACTGCATCTGGCCACTGCACACCAATTCTAATAAGTTCCTGTTTGACATTATCTGCCCACTGCATCCTAGGTCTCCCCCTCTTTCTGAGGCCTTTAGGCACACTGTTCATAACCCTATTCGCCAATCTATAATCATTCATACGGGCAACATGGCCAAACCAGCGGGGTCTCAATATGCTGATTAAAGGAGGTTGCAGACTCCTTTGCATAACCTGATCATTAGTTACAAAGTTGAACCACCTAATGCCCAAGATACTGCGTAAGCATCTGGAATCAAAAGTACCCTGTTATCTAGTTCCCTGTTATCTTGCTTACAAAGTGTCTAAGTTTCACTACCATAACTAACCCTAGAAAGAACCAAGCTACTATACAGTCTAATTTTAGTCTTTAGGGGTATACGCCTATTTCTCCACACTCTCCCTAGATTCTTAAAAGTCCCGGCAGCAATCCCTATTCGTCTGTTAATCTCATGCCGTACATCACCATTATCTGTTATATAGCTCCCAAGATAATTAAACTGTGACACCTGCTCAAGATTGCAGCCATTCAGATTAACTGAATCACAGCCTACCTGACCAATTTTCATCACTTTAGTTTTCTCTCTGTTTATAACCAAACCTACTCTACTACCAGTCTCGTAAACAGCTAGAATGAAAGAGTTCATCTCATCAACATCATTTGCCAAAAGGGCTAAATCATCAGCATAATCTAAATCAGAAATTTTCGTATCTCCAGCCCATTTAAGGCCAAAATCTTTCCCTTGAAGTGAATTTCGCATAATATAATCAACAACCAAAGAGAAAAGGAGACAAAATGCACCCTTGTCGAACACCAGACGTAATGCTAAACCAATTGCTACAAGACTTCCCAACTCTCACACATGACTCAGTGTTGTTATAGAGAGCTTTCATTATGTTAACTAACTTGTCTGGTATACCATATGATTTCACAATCAACCACAAATTATGACGATTAACAGAGTCGAAAGCCTTTTTGAAATCAACAAAGCTAGCAACCAAAGGTTTCTGAAACTCTTAAACATTTCTCAAGAATCTGCCTAAGTGAAAATATCTGATCTACACATCCCCTACCACTTCTGAATCCACATTGCTCATCACGCAATTGACTGTCAACCAGATTCTTAATTCTATTAAGCACAATCATGGAAAGAACTTTCCCTGGAACAGAGAGTAGGCTGATACCCCTATAGTTATCACAAGAACTGCGATCACCTTTTTTGAAAATAGGGATAATAATAGCTGTGGTAAAATCTTTAGGAACCATGCCTTTATCATAAAAGTTATTCAAAATTTCAGTCATCCAAATGGTAACTGAAACATTCCCAGCTCTAAGCATTTCCATAGTAATTTCATCCACCTCTGGGGATTTATGAAGTTTAAGTTTAGAAATAACCAAATTAACTTCAGATTGTGTTATAGGGCCAACATTAAAGCCACCAATGCATCTAGCATCATTGCAAACAATGGGAGTAGAACTAACCACATTGTTTAAAACATCATTGAAATGCTCAGCCCACCTAGCCATGACAGAATCCTCACCTTCTATAACCTTACTAGTTTATCCTTCAATCCCTGTACACCTGTTCGTTTTCTACCACACAAAACATTAGCTATCTGGTACAGCTCTCTGCTGTTGTGCCGTCTAACTGCTTCCTCGGCTTTGTCAGCCAAGCGATCAAGCCAAAGATTCTTCTCAGCAGCTAACAGATCCTTTACATGTTTATTAAGTTCTCTGTGATGCTTTCTATTAGGACTAGTATGGTATTGATTAAGGACATTCCTGTAGTTCTTTCTCTCCGAAATAAGCTCAAGTGCCTTATCACTCAGATAATTCTGCCTCTTCTGCTCCTTTTTTCCTAAAAGAGTACTGTTAGTGTCCAAAAAAACCTGTTTAAAATGATCCCATTCTTCCTCAACTTCAGTAGTAAGCATACCATGACTGTCATAATGATTAAGTAACCTATCATGGTAAGCTTTGGCTATAACTGGGTCTTTCAGAGCTTCTGTATTAAAAGTAAATTTTTTAACCCTAGCACAACACTTTTTAAGTTTAAGTTGCAACACACTTTTAACAAGGTAATGGTCAGATCCAATTTCAGCTCCCCTATATGACCTGGTATTCCTAACAGAACTAGTCCATTTGCTGTTAATTAATATAAAATCAATCATATTCTTATGCAGCCCATCGGGTGAAACCCATGTGTACTCATGTATGTTATGGTGTTTGTAATAAGTGTTAGTTATTCTGAATCCATTGAGTAAACTTATCTGTAGGAGACGTTGCCCATTGCCATTGCAGCTACCAATACCAAAAGGGCCTATTACTCCTCCCCAAAGGTCAGAGTCAATACCAACTTTGGCATTGAAGTCACCTAGAACAAGGGTAATATCCCCTTGACAGAATTCAAAATATCCTGAAGTTGACTATAAAACCTATCCTTCTCATCCTCATCGGCATCCTCAGTGGGGGCATAACAGCAGATAACATTCAAGTCTTTAACGCTTGTCTGAAATTTTGCTGTAAGAAACTTTTCATTAATGCACACATATCGTAGAAGAGCATCACTAGCGTGTCTGCTGAGAAGCAGACCCACCCCTTGGTGAGGGTTTGTGTACGCCTTATTGATGGTTATCCCTCCCTGAAAAGAGAAATTTAAGATTATTTTTAAGAATCTGGCCTTTATCTGACCATCTGGTCTCTTGCAAGCTGAAAATATCTAAATTATAATGGTGGAATTCTTGTGTGAGGACATCAAGAGAAAAAGCTCTGTGCAGAGTCCTCACATTCCAACTACCTACGGAGAGAAAATGGTTAGTGGGATGTTTAAAGAAACTATGTTTATTGAGAGAGGAAATGGCGACAGTATCAAACAGCCCCCTAATCACAGACATGGGGCAAAGACCTGTTCCCCCACCACTCAAGGCTGAAGCCATCTACACTGGAAGAGTTCCTCCAATGTAGAATTTGACGATGCCAAAAAGTTCAGGTGCCTGCGATGACCTCTGCTCAGGATTATCCACCAGGTGATAAACATATCCTGTGAATCTATTCACTTGGGGCTGTCAACCCACAAACAAAGACACAGCGGAAGATTTTCCCTCCACAGAAGCCATCCAGTGTAGCAAAATCAGGATCAATAATCAAGCTCATAGCCATAATTCTGGTCAGGTTGGTATATATGGTCAGCACCAGGACCCTGTGTGGTTGACCACTCCTCAGCAGAGTAGAAAAAAGAGAAAAGTAGCCATAGATTTCCAGATCAGTAGGCCATACTGAACTGGCAGCCCTCCCCTTCCGTTCCCTTCCAAAAGAGAATATCTCTTTTGAAAGGTACTAACGGTCTGCACCACGAGAAGGCGGGGTCGGACATAGACCTGGCCGGTTCTATGCATCATAACAGGGAATTGTTGCATAGCTCTCCTTCCAGTGAGTACCTAGCTACTATTTAGACCTAACAACAAAACATCCCTCACAACCACAAATTACTAAAAAAATTAAAATTATCAAAAACCTCCTCCCCGTAAACAAAGACACTAAGCAACACATTTGCCTCCTCATATAATACAAATTCCTGAGATACCCCTGCTCCCTCTTTTCCCAATAGTTAACACTCCACAAACTAAACAACTAATAAATCTAGTCATACATACAATAATTAACTTAAATAAATCACCAGAATTAATGAAATCTAACACCAATGTCAAAACCAAGAACATCGACAATGCATCGCCGACCGGCATTATAAAAAACGTCCCCAAAACTAAATAATCTCATCAGTGATAACACATACCAAAAAACATGAAAATCGGAAACAGTGCACCACTGACTGAATGTACGAAAAAGCCTCCAAACTAAATAATGCCCTCACAGACAACACAAACCGAAAAACATGAAAATTGGAAACAGTGCACCGCTTACCGAATTATAAAAAAGCCCCCGAAACCAAATAATCTCATCAGAAACAATAACAAAAAAAACCTCTTAAAGCTATAATAACCCTTCCCTAAATTATTGATCAACTTTCCTGACTCCATCAAAAACTGCTGTAAGCAGGATAGGGATAGGCCACTAAGCCACTTCGTGGCTTAGTGGCCTATCCCTATTCTGCTTATATCTACTTTGATAGAGTATATGAATACTTTTAGTGTAACTACAACTTTATCATGTATTAAATTATGAAAATCATACCTTTCCCACAATATGCAAAATGATACTTGCATCCCTCCAGATTGTTAATGATGTTTATCATATTGTTACATGTTTCTGCAATGAGTTTCATTTGAACTCAAATTGTTATGACTTTCATCCTCAAATGTTTCTGTCAAAAGTGCTGTGATGGAGTAAGTTCCCAGATTTTTAGAAAGCATAAGATGAGTTTGAGGTATCTAAATAAATCACTGCTTGGTACCAGGCATTCCATCTTTTAATTATAGGAACTGGAAAGAAATTAATTTTCAAATCAGCTATAACTCAGATTCAGAGCAGTAGAGTTTAGTTAAAAAATTGCAGAAATGCCATACTAAATTACTCTTCTAATAATAAAACAACCACAAAGTAACCAATGCAAAAGTCAAAACTGATTTTTGAATGACCTCAGTCTACTGCACAACTCTTGGGATCAGCATCGCTGTTAAACCTCTCTTATGCCAGTTCACTTCTTCTCTGGGCTCACATCTGTTGAATTCGTCTCCCTCTCTGAACTTTTTAACCTGTGCCATTTAGCTACTACCCCTTTGAGCATTAACTACATTACTATGTGTTGCAAGAAAGGATGACCATCATGGCAATCCTGCATTGTTTATTCCTTGTTTAAGAGGAGTTTGACATGGGTCTGAGTTGGGGAACACCCTTTGTGAATGGAAATTTCCATTCACAAAGTGGTATTACAAGAAAAAGCAAAATAGATGATGCAGTGAGAAAGCTTGTGTTTATAACTATAAGACCATCATTTAAAATCTCATCTGATGGCTAGCAATCAGCATTTCCAGGCCTGTTTGTTGTCTCCTTTACCATTGAAGATACCAGGTTCAAGTCCCAGCTATGCATGCATTGAGAATTTCCATTGATAATCCCCCATTCTGATCTCAGTGAGAAAGGGGATACCATTAGACTTGGAAAGGTTTTCCTCCATCAGGATGGGATATTAAGCTGGGGCCCTGTGTTCAAGAGAACCCTATCTCGTGCCCTTTTAAGAACATCCGGGATGACTGATAGGAGGCTTGCATCTTTCTTCTAACAACTGTCTAGTGAATCTCCTTCCCCAACCTTTTCTGAGCCCTTAGTGTCTTTGTCACCTGCTCATTTAGCCCACTGTGTACACAATGTGTCACTTAGAGGTAAAACAACCCCCAACCCATTGAACATAGAGAGAAGGCAAGATGAAAAAGTTTCAAAGCTGTTGCACTTCAGACCTGAACCTTTGGGATTCATTAAGCATTTTGTGCATACACTAATACTGGTTCCTTTAAAAGGTAGAGCTCTCAAAAGTTTTTAATGGAGTATTTATTTTAAATGCTTATTTATATTTTTTACTTTTCAGTTGGCTGGAATTGGACTTCTAGCAATATCAGTGTGGATGTATGTTGACACAGCTTCATATCTTGCTGGTAGCTACAATGATAAATTCTTTTTTTCCATCTACATTCTGATGGCTGCTGGATCTTTGATGACTTTGATAGGCTTTTTGGGATGCTGTGGTGCAATGCAAGAGAGTTCATGTATGCTTGGCACAGTAAGTGGTTCTATATTTTAACTTTTTTATCTTTTTTATTGTTAGCTGCTTTGAAACAAAAAATAGTATAGAACTGTCTATTATTTGGAGAAATTATCAACTCTTTCAGGATCCCTAATGAATATAGATGTTGACAGAAACCAAAATGAGAGTCCCAAGACATCAGTGTTCATTTTTAGTACAACAAAAAAAAATTTAAAAAAAATAGAAATTACCATTACATATATTTTATTAAAAAAAATATGTAATTCAAGTTTGAAAGTCAATATTTTATTTTTTAATTTGATGCACATTTTATTAAACTACAATATGAATAATTTATTAAAACCATCCAATTGCAATTTCTTAGAAGCAGCACTACACAGTATCGCTGATTTGTTTAAGATTACTCTGTGCTTAAGTAACCCCCCTGATTTAAGCTCACAAGTTTGATTTGAACTATTATCAACAAATTTTTCCAAAAGTTTAGAAAATCTCCTGGGAATTAACAAAAAAATTTCTATTTTTAAAAATGGAAGATTTTGGAAGTAATTGCAAAGTACCCCCCTCTACTTCCCCCCCCCCTCCATTTTACAATCTTTTCTGCCTTAAACCTTTTCCAGTATTCCTAGAATGATTTTTATTATTTATATCATTTCTCCCATTATTCTATGTGTTGTTTTCACTCTTCAAATTGAAGCTATAACTAAAAATATTCTTCTTAGTTAGAGCTTGTTATTGTTATTCAAGACTGGCTGCAGCACACAATGTCACAGCAGAGGTAGGTGTTACTATTACTCTCTCACCCTTGCAACAGCTGTCTGTTAAAAAGTGACTGCATGGTAATTGTTTATATGGTTGATTTAAGTCCAAATACTTTCTCCCCACATATTGGATATCATATTACTTTATTTACTCTTTTATAATTAAACCTTACTTTTCATTTCTCTACATGTACTTTATTTCTCTAAATTATCAATCTTTTGGTCGATCAATTATTATCAATTTTTTGGAATTATACTACATCAGATGGCCAGATTACAACTTGTTGCTGTGGATATTTTATTTAATGTTGCATTAGGTTATATGTTAATTTTTCTTTTATTTTTTCTCTGTTTTCCAGTAAATAAAAACTTTGATCTTTTATTGTTTCCTGAAAATGAATGAGGTCTTGGATACGGAAGCAAAACAGATTTCCTTCACGTGGAAAGCAATCCTGCTATGGGAGGGTAAATTCAGAATTAAATCCTATTTAATTTGTTGTATAACATGACCTATTTTGGTTTATTGGGTTTTTCTTTTAAATGCTAAAGTTAACTTGTTTATTGGATGCAGCACAATTGGCAAAAAGCCTGAACTTTTCTCAAAGTACGGTATTGAGAAAAAAAATTGCAAAAATGGGAATAATTTTCTTATTTCAAGTAATTTTTTTTGTTATTCAGAAATAACCTTTCTATTCATGTGCATTATAATTATTTCTGTCTCTTAGTTTTTTTTTTTTAATTTTACTTGCATTGTCAGCTGCATTTTTTTACAATCAGTGTGGCCGAGTGGTTAGCACACTTGGCTACTGATCTACGGGACCTGGGTTCGAGCCCTGGATAAGGCATGGATGTATGTGTCGTTTTTCTGCTGAGGGCCTGCCATCCTCACAGACCTTCTACTATGGCATATAAACTGACAGGCTCCTGTCAGACTTCTGTGGCAAGCAGCTGCTTGAGGGGGTATTTATTTTTATATAGGGAAAAAAGTGATGTATGTCAATGAAACTTTTATTGACTTTAAAGTTAACTGGTAACTCTGGAAATATTATTTACTAATTGAATTGTTAACAGCTGTAGGGATTCAGCAGCTAGGGTGGAAAGAGAGAGCCAGAATTTCCATTTTGGTGGCAGGGCCTTTCTGCCTAGCAACAGAGTTCTGGTAGCGGATCCAGTTTGGGGAGCTAGGCGAAGAAAGGTGATGAAAATTGACATGGCGCAGCGACCATGTCCATATCCCATTGGCCGAGACACCCTAATGTCCCCCGAAGAAACATCACATGACCGTATCTGGAGGAGCATTTGAATACATTCGAACTGAGACTTGCATGTTGACAATGAGACCTTCTTCATGTCAGGTGGATTGTCTGGCTTGACTAAGCCTTTTGTTCTTTATCTAGTAGTGGGACTGCTGAGTCTCCTTGTAGCCTGTGCTGTGTTCAGTGAGTGACTGTACCTGGTGTGCAGTCACTGTTTATATTATAAAGTGTAAATTGTGTAAATAAATGTATATATAAGAAGACACCTGAATTTGTGTATATTGACCATCTAGGTAGATCATCGTGACAAGATAGTGGTAGGTACCCTACTGCACACACACTCACACATGATCAGTGAAAAAACAACCCAGCCCAGACAGGTAAAGAAGAAGCCTGTCTACATTGTCATCAGAAATGGGATCTGTATTGTGAGAGTTGGGTATGAGGTGGCATTCCATTAAGAGACATTTTTTAGCAAATGTTGAGTGCTGGAAGGAGAGTGAATCATCACTGTGAGAATTTCACATTGGGTGCGGGGAGATCTAGTCAGTAGAGCCAGTTTTTGTCTTGTTATTCTGTACTATGCCATACAATATACGAGGGAATGTGAAAAAATGGTTCTGAATCGCACTACATGGACACTGCTACAGATTGGTCAATGCAAAGCATGGAGGCTATTGGTTCTGATTTGTCAGGAGTTGCTGTCAGCGATTATTCTTCGACTCAGAAAATTCCACCATGACTCCTTGATTCCTCCAGAAATTAATTTAGTGATTGCTATTTCATCACGCCTGGCAATTCCTGCGCTTCTGATGATGGACGATTTTAAAACACTTTCTGCCCTTGATTTAAGCAAAGAGCACATTCCAGTTTCGAATATAGCGAGTGATTTGGTGGACAAGACTCTCGGAAATAGCATGCACTATGTGACTTAACTTTCCAAGACATGTGAGAGGCTGCCTGCTTCAACTTTGGAGGTTGCTATGGCAACAGCCAGTCCAAAGTGCATGTGCAAAGAGCCTATCACTACTGCGGCTAGGGGTAATGATTTATCGCCTACGAGTGTCAGCCAACTACTGGAAGTCTTAGATCTGTGGCAGAAGAGAGCTCTTTCATCACAGGATGAAGAGGATGTAAAGATTGGCAGTGTTGAGGAATCGGCACAAAGTGAACTAACTGAGAATGAGTATGAGAGCGGACAGCTTTGGCAAAATAATTCACCAGAATTTGAGGACCAGGTCTTTTGGGATAATTTTAAGAAGTGACAGAGAACTGACCCCAGTTTAGTTGAGTCATGGAGCAACTCTAAGTTAAATTGGCAGAAATATGTTGTATTGGACGGACAACAGGTAGGTCAAGTAGGAGATAGGATTTTTCATAGATATGTGGTCCCGAAGGTTGATAGGGTTGATGTAATCCGAAGGGAGCATTCGCCGACCTCAGGGAATCATCTTGGTGCTTTGAACGCATTAAGCAATCTCCTGTTTTTCCATTGGTAGCACACAATTGAGATTGATGTAACAGAATTTTCTTGCATGGAAATCTCTTGCGTGGAATGCCAGTTGTGGGAGAGGGGCGGATCTGACGATAAGGTGGCAGGGTTGCCTGTAGATAGGCTGGTGCCTGTGATCTGAGCCATTGGGTGCAGAGGCTCTGCACTTTATTGTCCACCAGCACTGAGGGGGGAAGAAGCAAAACTGGATGGGAGGGGCCTTGCCAGTAAGTTAAAAGGATACCAAGTACAGTTCTCCCAAAAGGATACAATTCTTACTAAGACTTGTGGCATGGAGGAGTGATTTGTTGACTCTGTTTTCAGCAGGGATGGTATTCCAAGACAGATGGAATGGGTTGCTCCCCACCTGATAGATTAGAAGCACTGAGTTCTGCAATGGGGGCAGCAACTAACAGCATGCAACCAAAAAAAGGTTTTGCCAAGGTGCGGGTTTTGCTACCAACATTAAAAAACATTACAAGCAACAGAAAGTGAGGGGAGAGCAATGTGACAGTACATGAACTGTGTGATCTGAAGCAGTGCTTTGAACTGCGCAAAAGTGTGACTGAGTTTTGCACAGTGGCCCAAGGTCAGCAAGGCATGTGCTTGTTGGCAGCTTGCAGAAGAGTCCTTCACTTGGTTGGATGGTTTCTGGATCACGACTCTTGGCAGTGGCAACAATCGGCTGCACCACACATCAAGAGCTTGGAGACACTCCCAGCAAAAGGAAGGAGATTATGGACAAGGAAATTCTTCTCTTTCCAGATTGCGATTGGTCTCTGAAGCAGAGTAATGGGGAAGACACAGGCTAGGAGGGAGTACATTGTGCAGGGTGACGATGGGGCATCAATGACTTGATGGGCTTGGATTGAGCCGCAGCCCTCCATGACAACGAACTCCTCCTAGAATGCAGTGAAGATCACGTGGCTCAGTATTTACATTCAATGATGGGCGTGGCATCCAAGTATGGACTTCGTCACATACTTTGTGTCATCGCTGTGCTAATGCTTTGGTAAACCTATTGGTTTGGTTACATATGTGTTATGTGTGAATAATTTGCGAACTGTGTGGCAACCAGATTGATGCAAATTGTTGATTTTTCTGGGCCAGCGTTAAAAAAGGACCTCAATGGTCATCTGTGGCTTTGTGATAAAATGTGTCTTCAGTTATTTGGGAACTATAAACTTTCATTGTGCAAACATTTATATGGACTCTACTTCAATGAACAGTGACTGACATTCATGAGGGATGGGTTCAGGTCCCTCAATGACTGGATTAGAAATTGGGGCAGTGGACTTCTCAAATTTCTTAAATAAGGGAGGGGGGGATATAGGGACTCGGCATCTAGGGTGGAATGAGAGCCAGAATCACCATTTTGGCAGTAGGGCCTTTCTACCTAGCGACAAAGTGCCAGTAGCAGATCCAGTTTGGGGAGCTGGGCGAAGAAAGGCGACAAGAGTCGACGTGCCACAGCCACCGTATCCATATCCCATTGGCTGAGACACCCTAACGTCCCCTTAAAAAACATTATGTGATTGCATCTGGTGGGGCATTTGAACTCAGATGCGTGCTGACAACAAGATTTTCTGCATGTCAGGCGGATTGTCTGTGGTTTGAATGAGCCTTTTGTTCTTTATCTAGTGGTGGGACTGCTGGAGGCTCCTTGTAGCCTGTGACTGTACTGGGTGGACAGTCACTGTATATATTATAAAGTGTAAATTGTGTAAATAAATGTACATATGAGAAGACACCTAAGTTTGTGTATATTGGCCATCTAGGTAGATTATCCTGACAAGATAGTGGTACATACCCTTCTGTACACACACAGTCAGTAAAAAAAAACAACCCAGTCCAGACAGGTAGAGAAGAAGCCTGTCTACAATAGCATTAATAGTGTGAAGTGACTTATTTACATCTTACTCAGTGCAACATTAAAAGAAATAGTTGCTGTTCCCTATCATAGATTGCACCAGGTGCAGCAATCACGGGAGATTGATAAGTCATATTAGTGGAAAAAACACTGAGTTGATGTTTAGTGGACTTAGAACACTCTGGCATGTATCTGAAGAGAGTGGGTATGGATCCCACACATCAGTAAAACCATTTAAGCATATTTTTACTACATGACTCTGAAAATGCCCTATTAAAATAAAACTTGTTACCTTTTTGGTTAAATGTTTATTTCTGAAAATCCAGAATAAACGCTGATTAATTTGCCATATAACATGTCATAATTTCTTTCATTTAGTTATTTGGCAAAAAAAGTTCTTAATTTTTTTTGGCTGATCATAGTGAATAAAAATAGCAGGACCTCTGGATGTAAACTAGTTTTTCAGGTGGGACCCTGGAAGGATTAATAAAAAATTCTGTTATAAACAAAAATCGGAAAAGTGTTGAACACCTTTAAAAAAAAACACACACACATTAGAAAATATTAATGGTTAGTGTGCTTAGCTGCAAACTATAGAGACTCGAGTTTTAGACCCAGATAAAGCAAGATTGTTTTTTCTGATGTGTGCAGTTTTTTTGCTGAGATATCTCCTTCTCATCACATATCTCTTCAATGGCATATTCAGACTGTTGTTTGACTTCATGGCATGTGACTGCTTGAGGAGTAACAACAGAACAAGTAATCTCTCATCCTTTAAATCTAATATCAGTTTTGCCAATAAGGAAGAATAAAAACTTGTATTTGCTACATATTATGAGATTACCAGTTACTATGTATTGAGGAGGAATAGGTGTTGTCTGAACCTATAGTTTCAGAGAGCCCAGTGTCTTGCTAATCATTTGATTCTGTGTTTCAGAGGTGATGACTGGTATTGAAAACTGTGGTCTGAAAATACCTATCATTGTCCCTATATAACTTCAAAATCAATTTTTACTGCTGAATAAATTTTACCTACATTCTTTTTCTGTCATCTATGTCAGATAATATATTTAATTTCGATAGTTTATCGGTATCCCCCAACTTACACGATAATGACATATCATGTAAGCTTATACAGCTAATAGGAATTGGAGTTCTTTAAAATTTTGCAATGCCAGAACTGTGCGAAGTTTCCAAATTTTAGTTTTACATACATATTTATTTGTGATTATACTTCCAACATTCATTATTCTGGTTCATTATTAGTTATTCTTGGGGAAAACTCCTTCATACCCAAGGGTTCAAGAAGATAAATGGCCACTGTGTGAAACAATTCTCATAAGACATTGCTCTTGAAATTTATTGTCTGACCCCAAAAACTCTAGTTATTTTAGATATTTCTGTATATTTTAAAAATTTCTCACATATGCCCATGTTTTTTTTCCTGCTTGTTCTCATTGAAGGATCTATGGGAAAACCTAGTTTATTTTGAAACAAGTGAAGTTAAGAAAAAAAGATGCTAATAACTGACCCATCTTTTTGTAGTATTAATTTTTTCTTATATTTTTAGTTTTCCACCTTTGTTTTGCTGATATTTGCTGCTGAGATTGCTGGTGCTGTTTATGCATGGGCACACCAAGAAGAAGTGAGTAGATTTTACTGAAAAAAATATATCTACATATTAGAATAATACTTCTTAATAAGAATTTATAATGAATTGTATTCCTTATGAAATTCATATGCAAAATTAAAACAAATGCATTAATGTAAGCTAAGTTATCAGCAATTGAAATCACTGTCTAGATGTATAAAGTTTAATGTATAGTTCACTTATGCTGCTGACTAGAATCTGCAAGCTACGATGCATACCATAAAATATATGATTGCACTACATGCAACCTGGTATTTTGACAAAATTTTCTTCCCCTCTGAGATTGAAAACAAGTATATATGAATCTTTTACACAATATTTTCTCATTTTAAACAAGGTTGGCACTATCCATGTTCATCCTCATCCCAGTGGTACCTGGATTGAGGTTAATCCAGGTACCACTGGGATGAGGTACCACTGGGGTGGCTTAGTCGGTAGCGCGCCAGGCTCGTAATCTGTAGTTCCCAGGTTCGAGTCCCAGCTGGGTCAGCGTTGAGATTTATCTCCGCAAAATTCCCCGCCCTGCCCACGGTCAGTAGGGGACACCGATGGACTTGGAAAGGCCGCCGTCCGTCGGATGGGATGTTAAGCCGTGGCCCGTGTGCGGGAGAGACATACCCTGTGCACGTTAAAGAACACGCTGGATGGCCTTGACGGGAGGCTACCAGCTGTTCCAGTGGGTCCCCTCCCCCAACCTTCTCTGAGCCTTCGGGATCCATGTGACCTGGCCATTTAGCCCATAGTGTGCAAAAAAGTGCTGCTCAGAGGTAAAACAACCCAACTCAATCCAGGTACCACTGGGATGAGTCTGTCCTTGTCCCTGTGGATTTACAAGTATGCATATCATGGGTTGAGTTGTTTTATTTCTGAGTGGCACTTTTTTTTTTCACACAATGACTAAATGGCCAAGTTTCAAGGACTTGGAGAAGGTTGGGGGAAGGGGACCCACTGGACAGCTGTTTAAGAGACAGAACTTTCTGTCCAAGCCATTCATTGTATTCTTTAATGTGCATGTGTGAGGGTATGGCTCCCACACACACAAGGCCACAGCTTTATATCTCATCTGGTGGATGGCAGCTGTTCCAAGCCCGTTAGTGTTCCCTTTTTGACCAAGGCCAGGGCAGAGGTTTAGTGGAGATAAAATTGATTCGGCCCAGGTAGGATCGAACCTGGCAACTACACAGTTTAATGATTTACTTCTTTATGGCAAGTTAGCCAGAGCTGCATTATTCCTGCTTTCGCAGAGAGTTTAATACAATATACTTCAATCTGTTAATATCTCAGGAATTTGTAAATTATACCTTCTGAATGCAGTTCACCATCAACATGGGTTATACACATTGCTTTAAGGAGATCTTTTTACAGCATGACACTTTATGGCTTTGTTCTTCCCATATCATTTAACTCTGAAGTGCAATGTTTTTATCAACTTTTTGGTGTTGGTAAAGAAATGATTTATTCTTGAATTAAATTTAAAATTGTTTAATCTGAAATATTCTACAAGTACACAGTATTTGGTGATAAATGCTTGTGTGAAATATATTTCATTTGAAAAAAATTCATTGGCAAAAACTATAATAAAGTATTAAGCAGTGAGACAAAGTCAGTTAAGGTAGCAAATATGCATTAAGTTTCTTCTAATTGACAAATTGTTCATAAATACAACTGCCATGTCTGATGTTGAAAATTCATTAATATTTTTTTTTCTCTGGTGGCAGTAAAATGCAGGTTTTTTGCTTTAGGAGATAAATGAAAAATAATGGAGAGGTACTAGTGAATAATTACTGTTTGCAATTTTTAAATCATCCATTAGTTTAAATTTCCGTTAGAATATGCAAAAAAAAAGATTTACCAATCACAGCAATCTTACAATATATTTCATACTATACGATTATGTTGTATTACAATTTAAATCGATCTTGAGTATGTTATATGCTAGTTTTGCTGATCAGGTTTTATTGCCTCTAGTGCAATGTCCTCAGCAGTACTACTTTATTTTCCTATACTTAGTCACTTTTACATTGCAAAAGTTCGACTATTTTTATACTCTGGAACTTTTACAATGAAAAAGTGACTTTAATTGTAGGAAAGTAAAGTAGTAGTACTGCTGAAGACATTGCAACAGAGACAATAAAACCTAATTAGTGAAACTAACATTAAAGCATACTCAAGATTGATATACATTGTAATCATGTAGTATTTAAATATATAGAAGATGCAAAAGGCAGATAATGAAAACTTGATTCTCTTCCAAAATGAACATTCCATATTCTCCAGAGGCAATGTTATCTTCTAGTTTTCTTATTTACTGTTAAAATGCAAACACTAAAGATGTGTTTGAGATAATAACATAAATTGTGTGTTTTTTTTACACTATTAAGTAGAACTATAAATTAATCTGAAACTAGGCTGATTATAATTTTAAGTGAGGCTAGAGTGTAAAACTTTTGATCAGTTTCCTCAAAAATCAAAAATTTTCTTAGAATTTATCATATTTGGTAGCATATTACACCAAATTGTTAATTTCACCTGTGACTTTTCTTTTTCTTGTATCAAAAGTAATATTAGAAGTTGTGAAGCTACAGTTGATTGAGTTATTTGGTATATATTGATGTAAGGCAAATTCCTAGAAACATTTAACATATGAGTATATGGTGTAAGAGGAAAAAAAATTAAAGCATGCCCATTTGTTTTTATTTATACATGTTAAACATTTTATATTAATAAATTTGCATTATTCATTGTATAATTTGTGTTATAAAGCCTTCAAAGTGAAATAATAAAACATTTTCCACATATCAGTTGCAGTGTGCAGTTGATCAAAGGAAAATGTGGATAGCTCACCTAGCACCAAATTAAGTTCATTCTCTGACATTATACCATTATCCTTTCATGTTAAGATGTTCTCTGCTTTTTCTTCATCTTGCCCTAATGAAGGAGAGAAGCACTGATAAACTTGCTATAGATGTCATGAAAGTGAAATAGGTCATTACAAATTGATTCAGCACTGTGAAGGACACATTTTTCAATAATTTTGGACTGCATAACACTGCTATCATAAAACTCGCACTTTTAATCTACAGTTGTATTTATAGTTGATATATATGTGCCATAAAGTGAAAGTATAAATTTGCTGCTTAAAATTCTTCATTGTGTTAATGGCTAGTAAACTATTTACTGTTCATAGCCCACAATATGTGTATTTGTGCTTATTGAGTTGTTTATTTTCATGTAGAGCTGAGGATGGCTCGGTTTGTGGCACACCAGGCATTGTAATCTGCAATTCCATTAGTGTCACAACTGTGCTTGAGAAGTTTCTATTCCTAACTCCTGTTTTGCCCTCTGTGAGAAAGAGTTCTGTTGGGCTTGAAAGGGCTGCAATAATTAAACAGTATGTTAAGTCATGGCCCTGTGTGCATGCAAGCCATACCCTTGCATGTTATAAAGAGCACACTTGGATGGCTTTGATGCGAGGTTTCCATGTCTCATAAAAGCTGCCCAGTGGATACCCTTCCCCAACCTTCTCAGAGCCCTTCAAGTCCTTATGGCCTGACATATTTAGCCCATTATGTGTAAAAAAAGTACCTCTTAGAGGTAAAACAACCGAACTCATGTTTTTAAAAACTCTGATTTTAAAATTCTAAGCATTTTACCTCTTTAAAAAATTTTCTTTTTTGCAGGGTGTGCTTATTACATTTCAAAGAATGAAAGTTATTGTTAGTAAGAGATGAATATCACTATAACAGTGACAGTCACTTTTTAGTAATAGGAAAGTGTGAAAAAATTCACTCGTCTGCCTCCAGGACTCAATTGGGAAATATCCTGGTTATACAGCAGTTGCTCTGCCAGTTGAGCTGAGGAAGGGGCAATTGATATGTGTTTAAAGAAGGTTATGAGAGTTGGTTGCTGGCCTACTGTGTATAAGGTTATTTCCATCCAGTACTTTGATACTGTGCATCTGAATAACCCAAGGTGTATTAAAACCCTTCCAGTGTCCAGGATGTATATATCTGTTTTTAGTATAACAAAAAAAAAGATTTTTAAAAAATAAAAATTGCCATTTAAAATTTTTTTATAGATATAAAAATATATAATTCATTTGTAGTTTCCATAATTACAATGCTGTACTAATCTGTGTCCAGGGTAGGTTGGTTTGTATAGGACCTGGAGTGTTCTAAAATTTTGTTTGTATACATATGATTTCTACTTGTATAAAAATGACAATCAGCAGATAATACATTTCATTTGTTATTAATGTTAAATCGTTTGTGTGCTGAACACTAATAACATTTGCAATGAATGTAACAGGATTGCATGCCTGGATTGGCATGATGGAATCCCTGTTAATCTGACAATAAAAAAAAGATATAAATGTTTATTTCTCTAAAGTATGCATTTCAAATTTAATTTTGGTTTGGCCGAGTGGTTAGTGCGCTTTGCTACTGATCTAAGGGACCTGGGTTCAAGCTCCGGGTAAGGCATGGATGTACACATACATCCATGCCTTACCCGGAGCTTTGGGCTTTTTTTTTTCTGCTGAGGTCCTGCCATCCTCTCGGACCTTCTGCTCTGGCATATAAACTGTCAGACCTCTGTGACAAGCAGCTACTTGAGGGGGTATTTATTTTTTGATAATATTTTCTTCTTTCATTTGATGCATATTTTATTAACTTATGATATAAATAATTTGTTAAAGCCATCTGATTGCCATATCTTAGAAGCGATATAAGGTATTGCCATATCTTAGAAGCGATATAAGGTATTGCCATATCTTAGAAGCGATATAAGGTATTGCCAATTTGTTTGTTAACATTACTCTGTGCTGAAGCAATCCCTTAATTTAAGCTCAGAAGTTTGATTTGAACTATTATCAACAAATTTTTCCTTAAAGTTTCTAAAATCTCTTGATAATTAAAAAACTGTTTTTTTAAAAATGGAAGATTTTGGAATTATGAAATATGAACCTATTTTTTCAGTATACCACTGTAAAAAGTGTTATTAAAATTAATATGTTACTACATTGTTTTTACTTTTATAATTCAGAATTAAATTCTCTTTAATTTGGTATATAGTATGACCTATTTCTGTTGATTAGTTATTTATTAAAAATATTTTAAAGTTGACTTCTTTATTGGAATCTACAACAAGCCTGGACTTTTCTCAAAGTATGGTATGGAGAAAAAAATTACAAACCAAAAGAAATGTTTACTTTAAACAATTTTGTTTTTGTTATTCAGAAATAAATAATCCTTCTATTCATGTGCATTATAATCATTTCTGCCTATTAGTCGTTTATGTTTTTGTGTTGCCAGATGCATTTTTTATTACATGACTCTAAAAAAAGTCCTATTAAAAATAAAACTTGTCTTTTTTGTTCAATATTTTATTTTAAAAAAATCAAGAATTAAATGCTGATTAATTTGGCATATACATGCCATAATTCCTTTCATTAGTTGTTTGGCAAAAAAAGTTCTAAAGTTAAATTTGTCCTCTGGATGCAAACCAGTTTTTCAGGCTGGATGCTGAAAGGGTTAATAGTGGTTTATGGTTAATAAAAGCTTGTTTCACCATAAGTAAAATAGTTCATGTGTACCCAACACTTTAAATTACATGGTATAGCTTTATATGCATGATCAAATATCATAACTTACTTAACCCTTAAAAGGATGGAAGACACTATAGTTCCCAAAGAACTTTTTTGCAAGTTTTTACATTTTTTTTTTCTTAAAAGAAATTTCTCATTTAAGTTTTTTAAATTAAGCTTGAAATTAGCAAATTGTATAGGATAATATGACCAAGTTCTGTCAGTTACTTCAGGATAAAATTCTACACCTTTTTAATTTTTCATATTGAATAGAAATGATATATAAGGCACTTAAGGGGTTAAGCAGATGTGAATTGCTCCTGCCTTAGCTCAACTGGTAAAGCAACTGGCACATAACCAGGAGATCCCATGTTGGAGCCCAGGAGACAGGTGGGTGGATTTTTTTCCTGCTTGCCTAGTTACTATTTTGTTTTTCAGTAGCATGATTGATAGATGTTGTCGAGAGATTAAAATGGATGCAAAAAAAAGATATATATTTCTCCATTTTTGACTAACTTTCTAGTATTCTGCTTATTTTTAAACAACTATTGAACAATTGATTTTATGTAATCTTATTAACTCCCAATTTCAATGTTGTTGACATACATTTCAGTGTGTGAATTTGTTAAATTTACTGGTACACTCACATCTTATCAAACATTGGTCATGTTATATTGGTCTTAAAAGCAATGTTTTGTACTTGTGTAAAATTCATTTATTACTTATCAAATGAAACATTAAGGATGGTAGCAAATATTTAATATACTAAATATATATATCATAAGAAATTTTGCACTTGATCATTGGACATTAATATTTTGTATTTTTTAAAGATTAAGACGGCTATTGCAGATAGAGTGAGAAATATGATTAAGCATGAGTATAAAGTTCAGGATGCTGTGACAATTGCTGTGGATACCATGCAGAAACAGGTATTTCCTTGCTATGATTGTTATGGTTTCTACCTAATAATGCAAAGTAGATAGATATCAAATTAATAAATGTAATGTCTTCTTTTAAAAAATTAATAAATATTTTAAATATTACATTTTTTTTTAATTTTAAAATAATTCACTTAAAGGAGATTTTAAAAGCATAAATTTATTGATATAATTTATTACCTGTTGTGGTCAATATTGAAGTAATAGTGCTTTATTTTCTGTGAAAGAGGAAAAACAAGTAAAATTTAAATATTTGTATTCTACTATACTAAAATATTTTAATTCAGTAGAAAATTATTATCCAATAGTATTAATTTGCATATTATGATATCCATCAAGTATAATGGCACAAAGTTGCCAATTTTTTTTAGTTGTTGGAAACTTGCATTATTGATGCTATTTCTTTCTTGCTTAATATATAAAATATGAAAAAAAAAATAGTGTAGCAAATGCTATTAACCCATTCACTCGCTGATATTGCTTTTTTTGCCAAAAAACAGCATATATTATAATATTAAGATACTAAAAAGAAAAGAAGAAATAGCAAGTCCAACTTTCCATAGGGCATGTTAGGCACTTGCTTAGGGGTGCTAGCATTCAAGTGCAATATTTTGTTCATTTGAATAGCAACAAAATTGTCATTTTCAATTCTTGGGAATAAAAAACTAGTTGCAAATATCCATGGTTTCAAAGCAGTTGGAAGAACTCTCCTGCCAATTGAAAACGAGTTTTTAAAGGATATGGATTGTGGGGATACACTAACATTAACAAAGGTATTTGGGATGCTTCTTTGTTATATGAATATGTCTTTGTTATGTGAATAATAACCACATTTAAATCTCCATAACTTCAGAAATAAAATTTTTACAGAAAAATGACACAGGAGATAATTTATAGATCTTAATCAATGTTATCAAATCTCGATTTTCAGCATATTTGTTTAATATCTGAAGAGTTACTGAAGTTTAAATATCTGATGATGCTGTTTTGTTAGTTTTAAACCTGTTTCAAAATTGATGGAAACTGAGAAAAAAACTTCTAAAATCATATTTATTTTAATAAATGATTTGTTATTACTTTTGAGGTAAGTTCTTACTCTAGTAGCAACCAAATATTGCTGAAAAATCAAGATTTGGGGAAATTTCAATTTACTTCTGTGACATTTTGCTATAAAAGACTTATTTCATAGTTACAAAACTTAGAATATAGCTATCCAATTCACACAAAATGAAAGTATTCAAATACTTTGATAATTTAGTATTAAATTGAACATTCTGGAGCTAAAAGGTATTGCATTATTTTGTAAAAAAAAATAACTATATTATTTATTAAAATACGCAGATACATTTTAATTTGCATTAGTTTCTTCTTTTTTTCATGGCTATGAAAGTAAAAGAATTTATATTGGTTCATAGAAAAATAATTGCATGTCCCATGGCTGAGTGGTTAGCATGCTTGGCTACTGATCAAAAGGGCCTGGCTTTGAGCCTTGGATAAGGCAGGCATGGATGGATGGATGAATGGATGGATGAATGTATGTATGTCTTGTTTTTCTGCTGAGGTCTTTAGGAATAATGTGAATGCTTAGACCAATTAGATCTGTTAAAAACTGCACTGAACTTTATCATTCTTAAAGGGACACTTCAAATTCAGAGTTCTTTGCACAGTTCAGGAATTGAAAGATGCAATATGGCTGAGCTATATATGAATCAGCAAAGAAACATTAATTGTGGTAGTGCCACCTTTAGTAACCCACTATATTTTCATTTTCCTGTCAATTTTCAAAGTGTGAGGATGTCTTCCTTTACTGCCATTCTTTACTTTACAGTTCTGTATCTGACTAATTATTTGTTTTCTTTATTGAAACAACCGTCCCGTGGCCGAGTGGTTTGCGGCTACTGATCTACAGGACCTGGGTTCGAGCCCTGGGTTAAGGCATGGATGTTCGTGTTGTTTTCTGCTGAGCTTCTGCCATCCTCTCAGATCTTCTACTGTGGCCTATAAACTGACAGGCTCCTGTTCAGACCTCTGTGGCAAGCAGTTGCTTGAGGGGGTATTTATTTATATTATTGCTTTCTTATTTACTGCTTTGATCATATTTTTGGATATGTGTGGCAACTGTATCCATCATTGTGATGCACAATTTTGTTAGAATACTTCTCTTAACTCAGTTTTAAGTGTGCTACAAACTTCTAGGTGCCCATGTTGAACATTTTCCATTCTAATTATTGTAAAATCACTTTTAGCCATTTGCAACTATTGACTATTTTGTTTCTTGCATCATTCCTTTTAAGTCTACCAATGTATGCTCTGATTGCATGTGTTTTACCAGTTACTCACTCTTCTGAATTATACTTTATATGCTGAGATGTGATTGCTAATGTGAGTCTTCGAACAGTTTAGGCTAATAAAAAAAAAAATTGGCTGAAGATAGCTTGGATATGATTCCATGACCTCCTGATAACATGCTAGTAGCTACTGCTTCCAGACAAGATTTTTACTAATAAGGGCTGCAAAAGGATATAATTGACAAAATTTCAATAAAGAATCAAAATTTCATTTAATGTCACTTAGAAGTATGGGGTTTTTACAGCCCACCAAGGTGATCTTACGTTATGAAAGATACAATTGAAAATTTGTGTCTGAAAAATTGTTTTTGCAAAACATATTTTCCATTATCTAAAATTGTTTGATCTGCAGATCTGTGAATATCATAATACTGGTGTATTGAGCTTTAGTTAAAAATAATTTCTCTTTTCAGAAAGATTTTCACTGCAGTTCCCTGATGTCAACTGCTACCATTTAAAAATTTCATTAGAATAAAATTTCATGTTACTGTTTCCAATATTCTTATTGTAAACAACACACCACATATTTTAAAATGATGTTGAAAGCACAGTGACAAGTTATTACATTTAATATTTACACATAATTACAGTAATCCTACTTCAACCTAGTGAAGTAAATTCAACCTAGTGAAATAAACCTTATTCTGAAATAAAATTACTAAAACTGTCATTATTGCAATGAAATTCAAAGGAAAACATTTTTCCTCTTTTCTTTTTATACAATGGTATAAATCAGTGGTTCTCAACCTTTTATGCTTTGCGTACCCCTGGAAATGTGCATGTAACTGGTGTACCCTTTGTATAGATAGATAAAACTGTAGTTATAATATAACAATGGGAATAAAATAAAACATATATATACAACTTTTGAGCTCTCACGGCATATCCCAAAAAATTTTACTGTATACCTCACGTTGAGAACCGATGGTGTAAATCATAAAAGATTTACTTCACTAGGGTGAAGTAGGATTACAGCGATTATATGTAAAAATTAAATGTAACATACCACATATTGTTTTCAATAATTAAAATGATTTTAAAGTCAGTAAGTCTGTCAGTAATTTTTGTGACTTTGTTTTTATTTACACAAGAATCCATGCAGCTGAGACCTGGCTCTATTAGTGAAACTAAGAAAAAAAAAGTATTGTTAAACTTATTCAAAAATATAAATTATGGGGTATAGAGGCTTTATACTGTATATTAAAAGGTAGAATAACCAGCCTCTAACATGCTTTGGGTGGTATTCAGTAATTTTTGTGCATTCAGAATATATAAGACAAGCTTTCCTCAAGTAATAAGTAAACATGTATATAAGCATTTTATTTCGTTTGTGACCTTTAGCTATGTCAGAATAGGTTGCATTGGAGACAGATGGATCTGTCCCTGGGAGTTGTCATCTGCTGCTCTTCAGCCATACACAGATGCCTCTAAAGAGCAATTAGATTTGTTGATAATCATTGTTGTTTAGCCTAAAAACTATGTTTTCCAACTTTTGCTAACTGTTTTCTACTGCATATTCATATAAATAATAAGTGTTTGTGTTTATTCATGATTCTTCTTTTATTGTTTTAAAACTGTTTTGTTTACTAGTTGGAATGTTGTGGTGCTACAAAAATGAGTGACTGGTCAGAATCTGCTTTCAACAAGAATTTGGGGGAGAAATCGTTTTTAGAGAAGGTTGTTGACAGAGCAATATACACAGTACCTCGCAGCTGTTGCAAAGTAGATGATGATGAAGTATGTAATAATGCAATTTCCGTTCCTTTGGCAAACCCTATTACAGGTGCACTATATAGTGAGGTATGTATCATTTTAAAAAATTTTATTAAGCTGCTTATATAGAATAAGAACTGAATCACTACTCACTTTACTCATTTTCATCACTTTAGTTTCCTTTGTCACCAAACCTATACTTATTATCATCCTCATCAACAACGTTAATGAAAGAGCTTGTTTAGTCAATGTCCTTTTCCTAAAAGGCAAAATTTCCAGCGTAATACAAGTTGAATATTGAAATGTACTGTGATGAAAAGATTTAACTTCCATGGCCAAGGGATCAACTAACTTGGCTACTGATGAGAGGGACCTGAATTCCAGCCCTGTATAAGTAAACAATGCTTGTGTTGTCTTTCTGAGGTCTCCCCTTCTTCACTGATTATACCTGTGATTTGTAATACAGGCTTCTGTTAACCTCTGTGGCAAGCAGTAGTTCGAAGTATTTTTTATGAAAGCTTGCCAAAATTGCTAAACCGATTAATTCTAAATTTGATATATTTCAGTTATTAGTCTGATTTTCTCAGAACCTGTATAATTTCAGAATTTTAGAGTACATTTGTGTTAAATTGTACTGCCTAGCTAAATTACCTTGCTTAGAGTGCATTGCAAATGCCTGGGCTAATAGTTACCACTATGTTAGACTAATCCTAAATTATAATTCTTCTGCTTGAGAGAGCATGAGAATGAGATTTCTGGCCAAAATACCCTTTTTCCCAGTAAAACAAAATGATATGTGAGGAATTATTTAGTTTAGTGATGTACAGGGAATTAGTGTAATTTTCAACATCAGATTTATTCAATAGTTTTTCCATGGCTAACTTAGGATAATTGTTTACAAAGACATTGTTTTAGTTTTTTTGTGTGTAATAAAATAAATTTTTTATTTAATTTTAAAAAGCATGTAAACTAAATTAGCTATTGAAAAGCACATTTATAAATATCTAACACTATCCTTCCCAATTTTTTTCATTGCAACAAAATATTACTAAGATATTTTCAGCTAAACACATTGGATAAAATTAGCTATAAAGCAGAGATATTTATTTATTCTGAAATAAATGACTAAAACTGTCATTATTGCACTACAATGTCCTCTTTGTAGAATTTCTGAAAATGAAAGGTAAAGTTTTACTTCGTGTGTTGATTTTTTTTTTTACATTCGGTCAATAATAATTGTGAAATTCAAAGGAAAACATTTTTTCCCCCTTATTATAAAAAAATTTTGAGCATACCTTCTCATTGGGAAAATTATAAATTTTAAGTACTTTTTTACTTGCTTTCTTCCCTCCCGTAAAAGAAATTGAAACTCTTTGTTTTATTACATCTTCCAAACACAAGAGCTTACAGTTACGGTTTAATCAATAATAAAATTTGTCAAATGAAAGCTCATGTGAGGACTCTCGTAGATTACTTTAAATAATTACTTCCCCCTCCCCCCCCCAAAAAAAATTCCAAAATTTTGCAGGGGTTGATCTTAATGTTTTATATTTCAAATTAAAACTTGTGATGTCTCCACTGTCATGGACCACCTCAAACATGACTCTGACCACATTTTCCCTCCCCTTTTTTCAGTGTTTCTGAGTTGCATATCAAATAAAGGTTTCTGAAGGTAAGTGTAGTGACCAAAAAAATGTAAATTCAAAAATTTTAAAAATGCCATCTTCCTATATGCGCTCTAAAAATAGAAAATAAACCTTAAACTTATCGATGGTGCATCACTCATTGAATTCATATTCACTTGAAAGGAATGTAGGGTGCTAATTTTCCTACTCAACAAGATTGCTGGTGCCATATCTTCCTTTGAAGTGAATACAAATTCAGTAACTGATTGCACCATTCATATGCTTTATGTTTATTTTCTAATATTTAGGGCATATATAGGAAGATAGGTTTTTTAATTTTTCAATATGTTTACTCTTAAGATAACCTATATAGTGAAATGAATTATGAAAATAACTTTGTGTTTTTAATTTATCTTATAGCCTTTCACAAGTCATTTGATAATTTGTCGATTTGTCAAAACCATTGTTCGATAGCAATTTCATGAAATAGTAGCCATTCATAGCATTATAGAAAATAAAAGTTAACAACATCCATAGTGTCATAGACTGTATATGACAGAATGCCCCTTTCTGCATTAATTAGTTTTCTCTTCTTTACAAAAGTGAACTTACATAAATATGGTCCCACTACAACATATGAATGTGAGGTCTGATCACAGTGATGTGTGATCTGACATTTTTATTATTTTTTAAAGTATAAGGCACATATAAGACAGCATTTTTGTTGTATTCAATAATGTTTTAGATTTACATGGCACTTTTCAAATAATTTTTTTTTCATTTAAACTAATTAAATTTTATAAATAGCTAATATAATTTTATTGTTCTTGGTGATGTTTGGAATTTTTGATAAAAATCAATTTCATTAGAAACAACACATTCGTATGAGAATAATATGATCACCCACGGAATCACAGAGTGCACATAACAAGGTCAACCACAAGGAAATATAAGCGGCCGGCCAGGACAGATGAGCCATAGAGCGTAACGTGAGCATAATGGGCAGAGGTATTGGTTTGACTAACGTATGTTCAAAAAGGAATGATCATTGGCTACATGCCAAGGGTGGAAGCATTTCGGAAACAGCAGACTTCGTGGGTTGTTCGCGAGGTGCTGTAGTAAGGTGTACCAAGAATGGACCACTGGCACACTGAGTACCTACAGATGTCATAACTGTGGAGCTCCAAAGGCCATCGACCCCAGAGGAGAATGACACTGTTGTGTCCCCTCACTCTCTTGTGGTCAATTGACACTGTTTTGGCCTTTTCCTGGCCTTCAGTGGTAAGGATAGGGGACGTTCAACACTTTAAATTTTTATTAAGGTTCCAGGATTATTTAATCCAGTGCCAGTGTCTTTGAGTGTTGATCCCATTGATAGTTCGCCTAATATTACACAACTTTTGAGAGGAATTTTATCCCGCTGCAATGTATTCACCTTTGATCGACGGATAAACTGAAGACACTTGTTGCAAATTTAACATGAGCTTTATTATATCCTTCTCATCAGTGTTGCCTTCCTTTTGCTGGGATACGTCATAGGAGGTTTCTATCATTTCTAGTGATTCGTTATTTTATAGTCAAACAGACTTTTAATTTGGATGGTCACACAAACCTTTGATATATATCTGGTCACACAGACCTCTAGTTCTTCTAAGTCACACAGACTATATTTAGGGTTCAATCAATCTAACCCTACCCTGAGACCTACAGTATCTCAAGCTCCCAAGAAAATGCACCTCTCAATACCTTGACGTCCAATAACTGCTCCTCTATTCGTGCCGCTCCACCCTGACCTTCCACCCATTCATGCCTTAAGGTGGCAACAGCACCTGCGCACCACCCAGCAGTGCCATAAAGTGTAGTCTGGTGAGCCGACACTGTGGCCAACCCTTCCAACCCTTGCCGTGCACAAGAGAAGGTGGGGGAAGGTGCCTCATCGAGGCTGCCTGCACTGACAGCCGCTTCCCTTCCTATCATCATAGCAAGTAGATTACCTCCTAAGTTCTCACATTTTCAATGCCCTTACTGCACGAGGTGCAGTGTCATCAGCTGACGTTCCCAGCCAGCAGAAATAGCTACAAGTAACAATCATATCACAAGAACAAAATAGACAGATACCATAAATATGTACATATAAAAAAAATGGAAATTATCATTAAAATATCAATATCCATGACATATAATACCTTATGCATTTATAAAAAATATATACAAAAAAAGTCACCCAATTATGCGAGGGGATACTACAGTTGCCTCTGTCGATTGGTAAATGGCAATCGATCTGCAACAGTGCAGCAATTGACCACTCAAATGAACATTGGGGCACCCAGGTATGTGTCTCCGATACAGTAGAGGGCGGGGGTGGCTCAGTCGGTAGCACGCCAGGCTCGTAATCTGTAGTTTCCAGGTTTGAGTCCCAGCTGGGTTAGCGTTGAGATTTTTCTCCGCAAATTTCCTTGCCCTGACCATGGTCACTAGGAGACACCGCGATAGGCCTGGAAAGGCCGTCCATCCGTCGGATGGATGTTAAGCCATGGCCCCGTGTGCGGGAGAGCCATACCTTGTGCACGTTAAAGAACACGCAGGAACACGACAGCGATGTCTCCGTTCTCCCTTGGCTGTCGAAATCACCTGACCTCAATCCCATAGAGCACTTATGGGACCATTTGGATTGACAGGTTCGGTGTGTGGACCCACAACCATGTCATCTCCAGAACCTCCGTGCTCTGCTGGAGTCCGAATGGGCACGTTCCTTTGGCAACCTTCCAGGGCCTCATTGTGTCCATTGCATGCCGTCTCGCCTCTGTCATCTGGGCCAAGGGTGGTTATTCCCATTATTAGGTAAGATGTCATATTATTCTGATACGACTGTGTATATCAATCTTATATGTATACCAAGAACTTTTTGTCTGCTGGAAATTCTTTCCATGTATAACAGATATAAAATCAAGAAACTTCTAAAGCAAATATTTATAATTTAATATAAAAAATTATTCTAGTACATAAATGACTTAATTATCTGAACTTAGGTTGTGTACTTTAGTGCTAAAAAATTTTTTGCCTGCAGTGCAATTTCAGTGATGGCTAGCTTCGTTTGCTACCTATTAGTTTCAGAACTGTATTTTGTAGGGGAAAAAAAATCACAAAGTATATATCTCAATCAAAATAAGAAACCATAAGGAGATCTTTTAACAATAGATTTTATTCACTTCCATAAATATTTGTAGTTTACAAATTGAAAATTCGTTTTGATTTCTGTTTTTGAATATTGGACTTTCTTCAATGTGTTTGAAGTATGTTAAGTGTTCAGCAAATGTTTCGGTTGAACATTGTCACCAACTAAAATCTGTGATGATGATATATTGCTTACCTTATTTATTAGCACATGGAACTTTTTTTTAGTCTATTTTTTCATGTATCATCAAACATCAAAAATGTTAGTGGCATATTTCTTGTATCTTTTGAGGTCAATCTCAGGGATGACATTCTGTACAAAATTTATATAATTTTGGCTGACCTTCTACTATGGCATATAAACTGACAGGCTATTGTCAGACTTCTGTGGCATGCAGCTGCTTGAGGGGGTATTTATTATTTTTATTTAAAGATATACCCAGATAGTATATTTCTCCCAATTTGTATTATTTCCGAATCTGCCTCATACCAGAAGAACAAATCGCACAATTTCCCATGTGTAATGGCTAACTGATCCTGAATTTTAAGGGCGGGGGTGGCTCAGTCGGTAGCGCGCCAGGCTCGTAATCTGTAGTTCCCAGGTTCGAGTCCCAGCTGGGTCAGCATTGAGATTTATCTCCGCATTATTCCCCGCCCTGCCCACGGTCAGTAGGGGACACCGATGGGCTTGGAAAGGCCGCCGTCCGTCGGATGGGATGTTAAGCCGTGGCCCCGTGTGCGGGAGAGACATACCCTGTGCCCGTTAAAGAACACGCTGGATGGCCTTGACGGGAGGCTACCATCTGTCTCCCAACAGCTGTTCCAGTGGGTCCCCTCCCCCAACCTTCTCCTGAGCCTTCGGGGTCCTTGTGGCCTGGCCACTTAGCCCATGGTGTGCAAAAAAGTGCCGTTCAGAGGTAAAACAATCCAATCCTGAATTTTAAAATAATATTTATACTTTGCGGGAAGGAAACTAGATACATCACTATTTCATTTTATACTGATATTGTGCTGCTCGCAGACCAGTTAAACACTTTTGGCATTGTGGACATACCACAGACAACCTCTTCCAAATCATCATCACCAATCAACCCATCAGGACTAGTGCAAAGAAAAGGTTTATGTTTGGTTTTGAATAAAATCATAGAAACAATAATTTGTTGGATGATCAAGAATGATGACACAAAACTAGTGATGGGTAAAAAATACTGAAGTCCTGTATCCAGTTCTGAAATGGAATATCCATCGCTCACACCTCCAGTTGCCAGGATCTGGCAACTGAAGTTCTCTTCAAAGCGACCTTATAGAGAGTCACTGGACACTCAATCAATTACCTAGATTCCATAATATACACATCTTTATATATGAATATGTTGTCAAAAGAACTTACCTAGATTCTATAATATATACATCTTTATATATGAAGTATGTAGTCATCTCACTGGAGTGTCCAAGTTCAGCATGGTGGTGATATATTTCTTGCTTTGGTCAGGGGAACAGAGCTGGCTCAACTTTAGAGGCAGTTGGTAGTTGGCAGACTGCCAATTGAACTATCAGTGGTTGTACTATTGACTTTTTGACTACATATTCATATATAAAGATGTGTATATTATAGAATCTAGGTAATTAGGTTTACACAATAGAATGCAAATAAAGTTAACTATAGTACATTTTTTGAAAAAAAAAATTATTAGAAAATGTTGCATGTTACAGTAATGAAGTACTACAGAAGGAGGAGTAGTGCTGACATATGCAGAAGGAGGAGTAGTGCTTAAAACCAAAAAAGTAGCGGGAGGAAAAATGTATATAAATTCACCACAATTTTTCTAACTTGGACAATCATATCTGCATAGTTGTTACCTAAAATATTTACCATTGCAAGTGTATGGCTTTCACTTCCCCTTAAATCTGAGAAGAAAACCTCTTTCTGAAAACTACTATTTATTAGATCAACTAAAAATTTGTAATGATGCAATTTTTTTTTTCTCAAATCAAAATAGCTATTCTTAGTACATTGACTATACATTTACTATAATATAAACAACACAAAAGCATTAGCTTATCTTGGTTGTTATAGTTAATATTATAAGAAGTAATATAAATGAAATTTCAATTTATTTCTTACAAATTAATCCAATATGGATAGATCCAAGCAACAGTTAATTATAACAAAATCTAAATATATTTACATTTTTTTTAAATTTAAATACACTAAGAAAGAGAACAATAAGCAAAATAATTTTGCAGTGTTTACTGAGATAAGTTAGCAGTTATCCACTATTAAAGCTGTTGGGCAGTTTAAAGGTATACACCTGCATTGGTTAAACATGTGTATAAAATTGTATATTTTATATATGTATTTAACCAATGCAGGTAGTTGCTCTATAGTTTTAATAGTGCTTAATTAAACTACCCCACATCTTTAATAGTGCACAGTTGCTAAAGAAGAAACAAGTAGAAAACAAAGTTTATTACAATACAGTATACAAGTAATACTAAATTAAATTTTTTATTGTAGAACAGTAAACTTATAATCTAATTATTTTTGCACCTACCAATAATAAAAATAATTTATTCTGTAGTCTCTATGAATTTTGTATAAATAAAAATAAATAACACTTAAACTATGCTGAATGTTCTGAAACTGAAAAAAAAAATTAAGTATATTTGGCTTTATGATCGGAAGTCTATATTTTATTCTAGGATTTCTTAAACATTAAATGAAATTAATTTATAAATTTAGTATAAAATTATTGAGTAATACAATACTGAATTGCACTTTGACCAAAGTGGTTTCATTATTATTTTCCTTAATGTCTGCAGGGATGTATTACCCAACTTGAGAAGAAAATTGAGAGTCATATACTTACTATAGTTGCAGTGGGAATTGGCATTGCAATAATTCAGGTGAGTGAATGATTAGTTTATGATACTTTGGTTTAGCTTTGAAACTTGGAATTTTAAATGGGATGCATGTACATTTATTCAAACGTCTATATTTAAGCTATTCCTTTTTATTATTGTGAGAGGATATTCATTAGATCTAGAGAAAAAGTGTAAAAATAAATGGTAATTTAAAATATTTTTATGCATACTATAAGTAAATCAGAGGGTTTTAAAAATTTATATTTGCTTGTTGCTGAACCTTGATAATGGGGGTTTTCAAGATTAACACAATTTTTAGCATTCAACTTTTGTCTAAAATGTATATAGGAAACAGTAAGTCATGCCATTGGTAATTGGCCAACTCATAACCTTAGACAGGGCTGTTCTTAGCCAATTTTATGTCTGATGCCAAAAGGAGGAAAAGAGAATGTGCCTGGAAAAAAGAGTTATTTTGCACTCTATTGAATATTTAGTTTTTTCACATAGTAATGAAAACGACATAATAATATGACATTTCACTTTAGATTTGACTTGCACAAAGGGTATATGTTTGACTCACCCTTGCCTTGGCATGATGCTGGAGTCTGATGAAAATATGTTTTTAAAACCATTTTGTAGTATGCATCTTTTTAAAAAATATCCTCTGGCATCTTCAGTTCAGCAACATTGAGATATAGCTATTCTGGAGTCCTGGAACTATATTTTAAAAATTCTTGATAGTATAAATATATGCGTGCTGACAATTTTTAATGCATGATCTCAGAAATATTAGTTCTATAGTGATGCCTTTAGAACAATTGTTTTAGAATTTTGTGTAGATTAGAACATTGTGTTCAGATTTTCAAAAAAGTCTGACTCCCTGTACAATGACATATTTCAGTAATTGGTTATTTTCTTATTTAGGTGATTAAAAAGCTATTAATACAGTACCTGCACATTTTCATTTACCATTTCAAGCATGTTTGTTGTTGCAGTATTTCAGTGTTGCTTTTCAGTACTGGAATAAATACATTGAATTTCACTGCTGCTTTGAGTATTTAGAAGCATTTCATCATGGGCAGATAAACCTGGAACAGCTGAGTCAATTAAATAATAATATGATTGATTGTTTGATATTTTGCACAAATTGCCACTGCAGTGTAGAGTGAATAGAAAAAAGCTTTCCTGCCCCTTGCATCATTTTTTTTATAGAAAGGGCCACAACAGGGCAGCTCTCTGCATACCACACAGGGAAGCAGTGGCTAACAGTAGGCCCAAATTTGTGGCATATGTAATCTATGATATCAAAAATTAAACTTCATTGCTAATAATTAATAGTCAGTCAGTAGGTTTCATTCATGTATTAACCTTAGTATAATGCTAGAATACAGAGTTAAAGTGGGGGGGGGGAGGGTTGCATTGTACATAATTCTTCCTTTTTTTTTGAGAAAGTGCTTGTAGAGACTTCTAGTTCCAGAATATGCCTTGGCAATTCCCATGATAAATTGCAGAGGGTGAAGATTGCATATGAGTTGTGGCCAGTTTTTAAGTATTTTTCTCAGTTTTAAGTTCCTAAAATGGCTGGAGATGATGGAATTAACCTTTCACCAAAACAATAAAGCACTTCGCTGCTGGAGATATTTACAATTTTATTACATAGGTACATATAGCTCGACTAGCTATAGTTATGCCTATTATAGAATCGATACTACTAGTACTATATTAGTGCTGCATTACTATATCTTTCACTATGCAAGGGGATGTTCTCTTACTGCCGAGCAGTCTCAAAACAACTTGAATTCCAAAGGTGAAATTAACCAAGAGTTTAACTTAATTCATCTCAAGAGATCTTCACAGCTCATCGCCTTTCTGCCTAGGTCCAACAGAAGCTTTTCCCTTTCTCTTTAAACACTGACAAATCTTGTCACATGTCCACACTGTCCAACAGTTAAACCCCTTCTACCACACCTCGCATTCTTCAGTGTTCTCCCATGCAGTTTTCTCTCTTCCAACCCTCCCCTCTCAGGGTTTCAATTCATATTGAAAGTAGTACTATGGATGAGGGACTGTGTCCCGAGCTGCAAGAGTGGCTGGACAGTGGGAACCAAGGTCACCTCCTTGAGACCGTCCCCCTGCAGCCTATATTGCCACAGTACAATGATGAGCATACATAAAATTAATATAATGAAAATTACATAAAAAACAAATATTTTCTATTTACATAATTACAATGGGGGAAGCAAGGCCCTGGCCTCACAACTCCCTTTCTCTCAAAAGAGTTATCCAGACTTCATTTAGTTTGATGACTCTTGACCAGAAAATGTTCGTTATCAGTTGCCCTTTCAGAGTTCAAGTCTAGTGTCACTAATTAACAAGTTTTATCGAAAGTTGACAGTTATTCCAATGTTCACTAAGTCCACAGTTAAAATGTTGAACTTTATGGACAGTTCTTTCACTTTTGCTGTCACACATAATTAGAGCACTAAAATCATGATACAAGCTTACATATGATAACATAACTATACAAATAATTCTAGTTTGCCAAAACAATTACATGGCTACCTAACTGTGTTTTTCCTACTCCACTGCCAGTGAGAACTCTAAGCTTGGGAGAGCGAGTAAGCAAAAACTGCTTGACGAGAAAACTTTTCTTTTTTGCATTAGACATGGGCCTAATTTTATTGCTTGTAATTGCCAGAGACTTGACCTTCTTGAAAGGGCAATGCCAATAGATCTTGATGAAAGTTGTTGTAGAACAACTTGTGAAGGTTATTAGTGGAACAGATGAAATGACTGGTGGTAAGGATTCTCTCTTACCACTAGTCATTTCATCTGTTCCACTAGTAACCCTCTCAGTCCAAGACCCACATTCATTTTCAGAAAACAAAAGATCAAGTTTTTTTACTGGAAAATGAAAAAATTGTAATGGAAAAAATTGACATATACCCTAATGTGATGTTAAGTCAAATATCCTCAGCAACAAGTTGTAAGCTGACCATCATATGTAGCATAGCTGTGAAAAATTGATAATAGTCAGTCAATTGTGGAAGATCGGTAATTTACAAAAATAAAATGAATCTACAGAAATGAAAACGAAGATTTTAAATATAAAAGTATAAATACAAACTGGATGAATTGTGATGTTATCCAATGTATGAGAATGCTGCTCACGGTGAACAATCTGCTATGTTGTCACCTGACTGCCCTAAGTGGCAGCAGTTAACTATAAGTGAACAATCTGCTATGTTGTCACCTGACTGCCCTAAGTGGCAGCAATTAACTATAAGTGAACAATCTGCTATGTTGTCACCTGACTGCCCTAAGTGGCAGCAGTTAACTATAATACATCACGGCAGCACCTATTCTGCCATGACGCTGCAGGCTCTTGTTAGTTATAGTTTTGATTTGAAAAGTAAGAACAATGCATAGAACGTTGGGATAAACGATAAAATTTATTCAGATTCTGTCAACTTGTATGTGATTCCTGGAAGGGTTATTGGTCCAGATCTGTAACAAAAGTCATAGATTGCACATGGCTAGTATTTTTTCAAGGGTTAATAGTTTATGGAGCTATAATGGGTTTCACAAAATCTTTGTTTTCTTAAATCTTATGGTTCTTTATTTTTTCATACTAATTTCATTACTGCAGAACATCAACTAAATGTTCTGTAAAATTGATTTTTCTATTTTAATTTTCTTTCATAGAATAATATGAAATTTGAGCTTCATGTTTTTTTTATCCCATATTTTTCTTTCAGATCTTGGGATTTATCTTTTCTCTGGTTCTGTGCTGTGCAGTTTCAGGTTCTTCAAATTCTTTCAAGGCATAAGATGCTGTAAGAAAATGTTTGGATTACATTTGTTAAACTATGCTATATTGTTCATAGGAGAAATCATTAATGTAATGGTCATTTTCACTTCAATAATTTTGTTTGTTATAAACGTTTAGCTCAGTGTATGGTGAAATGAAAAATTAATGCTGCTGAGATATAGTAGAATGTTAAAATTTCATTTTATAGAATTAATGAAAATACTTTTCAGTTTATATTTGTTTTGCTGCAAAGATGTTTGAACCCTAAAATGTACTCTTTAGGACACTGTTTAGTTAACTGTTTTGTCGTAGTTTCCTCATAATTTTGAAAGTGCATCAGTATGTGTTTACAATAAAATATGACTAAAATGTATATAATCATTAGATACTTAATCATGCTAGTTTTTAATTCATGTGTTGGTTTTTGCAAAATATATATATTTTTTATTGTTTGTTTTTTAATTCATATTTTCAAAGTGAATAGCTGTTTCATTAATGCTCATTGTACTTAACTAATAATTCTTATGCCTTTAAATTTTAAAATGAAAATTGGCGCTAAATATTAAAAAAATTTAATAAATGTCAAAATAAAAATTTGTCAAGTTTTAAAGTACCATATTTACACAAGTAGGCAGATTGTTTGGATTATTATAAATTACTTTAAAAGATTATAGGGTAAACTGTGATGAAGAGAAATATCTGAAATTAAAGTTGAATAGTTGGCTAAATTTTAACAAATTTTTTGCTATCTTTACCAAGAATGCATTTAAATTTATGATAATTTTTTTGCAATATGTTACCATTTTCATTTTTAAATGACATTTTCCCCATATTGTTTTAAATTTTCATAGTTGTTGGTTTTAAAATTAGCTACTTCCTTCTTATGAAAAATAATAGGGAATACTTTGGGAATTGCCAACCTTTTTTCTAAGTATTTGACCATATATATTTTTTATTTGTCTGATTTAATGATTGCAATATCTGAAAATCTGTAGCTAGCAAGATATTTTTTATGAAATTTCAATGTGTAAATTGTACACAAAATATGTGCAGATTTATGTTTCATATGCAGTTTAAAATGTAATGAAGTTTTGAGAGTATCGTTATTTTAAGATAATTCATAGGAAAAATTATACATTAAACAGAATTAGACTGAATTAACCATTGCATTGAGAAGTATTTTTAGTACCGAGATTCAATGTTATGTCTTGAATTTTGGTGTTTCATAAGATTCCTATTTACAAAGCCAGGCTCAATTTTTTTCTTCATAGAATAGTTTTCGAAACGTTTTAACAGCTACCCAAGTTTCTTTATTATAACTATTCAAATACTTCTTATAGGTTTTATTTTGATAAAACATCTTGCATCATAAGTTGCACATTTATATAGTTTCAAAAATGTTTTTAATAAGCACCATTGGTAATGTCAGCTCAATATTGCTTTAGATTATAAGACAGAATTTTATATATATATATTCGTGTAGATTTGCAGATTTTTAAATCATTGCCAAATATTTTGCAATATGTTATTTGGTATAAAATGTTTTTTCGCATTGCATATTTATTTCAAAATAGAAATACGCAAACAAATGCTTTATCGTGCTTAACTTCTTGCTTGTTTACATTTCAAATTATATGCATGATGGATATTTGCCATCAAGTATTGACTGAAAAAATATAGATATATATTTTTGTAAAGAAAATAATGAATATTATTCTCGGTCTATTTGTTCATTGAAATAAAATTACCTCAGTGCACATAAGTCTGTGCTAAGTTGCATTTTTTTTAATACTTATTGTGTTCTCTCGCTGCATGGGTAGGCTTCTGAATATAATATTTGAAGCTTACTGTTGCTCTAGTTGGCTCTTCTTAGCAATCATTATTAATAAAAGTTGTTCACACATATTTATCTTGTACGGATTCTTCATTTATGTATATTTAGTTTCTTCATAACATGTATAAGTTTTACACAAAAGAAAATTGAACTGTCGTGGGAAATGCTTTTTTACAGATGGGTTTCTGCTTTAATTTAAAGTTTTTTGAACTATCATTTCTGTTTTATAATTCATCACTGCCATTCCAAAACAGATTGAAAACATTCTCAAGAAAAGGTTTCATACCGAGGTTTTTTGTCGGTTTAAAGATCTATCGACAGTTTTGTGTTTATTTTTTTATGCAATATAGCAATGGTGTACAACCTTTTTCTCTCAGGAAAAACAAATTTTTCAAAGGGTCTATTTAGTCAACAAATCTGGTGAAATTTCTGAAACTTAAATTATTAATTTCATGCTTTTACCAGTATACTTACTATATGTAGTACACTGGTTTCCATAAAGTAAGGAAAATCCCTATGTTAAGTCAATGGAAAGCTAACGTCAAAGCTCTATAACTTCTAAAATAAGTTTTTCTGTTTTGAAAAATGTGATTGCAGATAAAGATCTCGATCAAATAAATCAATATCTCGATTTTCAACAATATTCTTTCAATATTTAACGAGTTATGGAAGTTTGAATATTTAGCGATAACAATTCCAGCCACAAAAATTGACTTCAGAAGTTAATTAAAACTTACTAATAAGTATTGTATCAAAGTGTTTAATAAAATAAGTTTGTATTTTAGAACTTTGTAATGAATTCTTTCCCTATTCTTCAGTTTTGTATAAGTTTCTCAAGACTGGCATTGCTGTTGTTAAATATTCAAACTTCCATAACTCATTAAATATTGAACGAATATTGTTGAAAATCGAGATGTTGATTTATTTGATTGAGATCTTTATCTGCAATCACATTTTTCAAAACGAAAAAACTTATTTCAGAAGTTAGAGCTTTGGCGTTAGCTTCCCATTGACTTTTAACATATGGATTTTCCTTAATTTATGGAAACCAGTGTATTTAATAGTATGAACTTACAATATGATTGTTATTTAAAGGTTAATTATAAATAAAATACTCCCTTAAGCAGCTGCTTGCCACAGAGGTCTGATAGGAGCCTGTCAGTTTATACACCATAGTAGGAGGTCTGAGGAAAGCGGGACCTAGAAGCAAGAATTTTACACTAATAATACTGGAGTCCACAAAATGCATCTAACATTCACAAGTGAGGTGTTGCAACTGAACACAGCAGCAGCAGTAAGGAAAACTAAATTGTGAAACCACTTCGCAATGGCTTTGTAATGATTCTTCCACTTTATCACCTGTCTCTTATGCTTTTCAGATTTCTCCACTCATGGTTCAAGAGATCATTTAAAATAGGTCCTTAAATTATGCAGCCTGCTGTAATCCCCCCCCCCATATGTAAATGCTAGGCTGGATCCCTGTTACCAATTTTTGTGAGGGTCTTTTTGTGCTGTAACGGCATTGCAAATGTTGTGGTATTAGTTAATTATAAGTGATATGATCGATTCGCTGTTTTTTTTAATTAGTAACATCCCCCCCTCCAGTGTTCTAATTGCAAAAAAGCCATTGTATTTTAGTATTGCTTAATGCCAGCCTCACAAGGAAAGTAATACAAGACGTTTAAGTATGATCAACACCATATAAATTGCATAATACAAGGTGTTATGTAAATTTTTTCTATTTTTATGAACGTCACCTGAAGGTATGTGACTATACGTCCAAAAGTGGAGAGGTCTCTCTCGCCACTTCTTTCCTGCCAACATGCACCAAAGTCTTGAGATTTTCCCACTTTGTTTTTTACAGTTTTTAATTTTGGGAGAATCAGTATTTTTTAAATTTCCAGTTTAAAAAAATCCAATTTTTTAAATAAATGCCCCATGGGCTGCCTGAAACAAGTATTCAGGGCCACGTCTTGCACACCCTTGCTATATAGCAACTACTTCTGTGACTAAAGACTCGGTTATTAAAAATTTACTTGTCCTGACATGTCCATTGTAGCAGTCCATCAAATAGGTGGCCAACTTTCATGCCTTGTGTATTTCCAATATAACTTTTTCTTTTTGTTCAGAATCTCGTATTGATGATATGTACTTGTAATGATGTAGAAAAAAAGATTGCCAGAGGAACTGGGGATGTTGATCAAAATTGCTGATGTCATTGCAGCCTCATAGCTCAAGTATTCGGATAGTTGTCATGTCCGGTACAGTTTAGACCTAATTGTATTTTTTTCCAACATCTTCACCTGAATATTTTAGTCGACAGAATTGTGCATGTGCCATCATTGTTAACTCCTAATCGAAGCTTTTTTTTTTTAAATAATGTATGTTTGCTCAGGTAAATGGGTGATTTATCAAGATTTCCTTTTTGTAGCAAAGCTTAATTCGGTGAAATCGAGATGGTTCATCTTGATAGGAACAAGTTTTGCTCCCATAGAAATTGCAACTGAGGTTTTCCATAAGCAGTAGATATTGACAGGCATGTTGGCTGTCAATGGATGTTTTGCTAATCACTAATATATATTTTTCACCAAATTGTATAGGTATGTATACACATTACATTATGGTAAATAGGAGACTAATAATTAGATTAATATGAAAAAAAGCCTACCATTTCTCATTTGAAATGCTTGTAAATAAAGTACATTTATGATATGCTATTGCCTTGGCTATGCAACTATTTTTGTATTTTTAAATGTAAGCAACATGTGTTTCTATGCTCAAGTCTTTTTCCCTCCGTCTATTTCAAGTATTTAAATCTAATTTTTGAATCACTTTATTAACAATGTATATGAAAAATTGTTTTGTACCAGAAGACTTGGAAATTGCTCTTTGTGCATCAGTTTGTTTTTTGATTAAAATCATAATCAGTGGGGGTTTTTTTGTGTGAATGTTTTTTAAAATGTTCTAATTAGATTAACTGTTTTGTAGCCAATAATATTCTCTTAACATATATTGACACTTCCACATAAAGAGAATGGAAAGCCACACTCAGAGTTCCCTAATTTCGAAAATGAGCTTTTTATGGAAAAATATCACTAGAGAAATTTTGGAGAACGTGCAGAAATCTTGATTTTTAAACAGTATTAATATTTGAAATAATGAAAACTGGTGTATTTAATAACAGACGATTAATTTTAATCTGAAACTGGCAAATATTAAAAAACAATACAGGAGATGGATGAATGAATTTCCGGCAAAATATTGCTGATTTGCAGTGAAATTGGTTGCAATGAAATTCACGAATATGAATAAGATTACCAAAATTTTCAAATATTAATTAAAGTCCATAGTATTTTAGCGATTTAATTTTCAAATGAAATAAAGTACATTTATGCTACTGTCTTGACAATGCAATTTTATTTTTACATGTAACAGGTAAAAATCCTGTGGTCATGGGTCCACCCCCCCATGTGTATTTCAAGAATTTATAATTTTACAAAAAAAAAAATTTAAACTTCTGCCAACCAAACATCTGACGTTTCTGACCCTTGGAATTGACATGGTAATGAGACGATAATCATCAGCTAATGTGGGAGATACTAATAAAGCTGAGTACCCAGAGATTCTTTGGGGTGTAGGTCAAGCATCTCGGTTCATTAAACATTGAGAAATTCAAGTATTGCTTTAAAAAAATGTTACTCAACTAAAAAAAACCATTTAATGTATCCGCAGTGTTGAATCTCTCGCCCACCAATGCATTTCTCATAGTTTAACCAATATTGGTCTTTATAATTTGTTATAATGCGTAGCAGTATGTTCGGTTGTCTTGAAGACCGACTTTTAGTGTTTGCGAACGTATTTCTATTTGGCGTTGTGTTTATGCCAGTGTACTGTCTTCTCAGCCGTGTTACTGTTGTCATGACAAGTAACAGTGATAACCTAGCTCTAAAATCAATAACTGAAATATTTTTATCAGACAATTACTCAAATTTTATACACAGATGGCTCCCTGAACTCGGACAAAACAATCTTCTCCGGTACATTTTTCTGCCCTTCTGGTAAATTCGAAAACTTTTAAATTTGATGTCGCACCTGTTATTATTGCAGAACTGTCTGCCATCATCCTAGCTATTGCATAGGCACTAAAATACTACAATAAAAACAGTCATTTTAACCGACAGCAGTCCTCTTTAGAAATACTCAAAACATACCATTTTAAGAGCAAATTCCCTATATCAATGATATTTTTACTCGTTTTTCAACATTTAGACCACAATAATCTCGTATCTTTACAATGGATACCTACACACATAGAAACCTTGAACACAATATGTAGATAAATTAGCCAAAGGCTTGACCCATACTTTCAACCCTTATTATTTTACATTTCATAAAATGTATAAATCTAATTTACTAACAACTTCAAAATTGATACAATATGAATGCACAACACACATTCCGCTATAACTTCCCCTAAAATCAAATTTTCAGAATATGGTTTAAAAAATATTTACCACCATTGTGAGACAAATCCAACACATCATTAACAAATAAGATGTTACATAAAATGAAAAAAATTCGCCAAACTGCCCTTGCTGTGACACTACACTCAATTGAACGCATAAAATTACCTATAAGAAATAAACGAAAGAAACCTATACTTCCAAAAATTACAAAAATATACAAAATTATAATCTTAAAAATTTAAACAGAAATTTTATTAACTGCTAATTGCATTCTTAAATAGTATTGATATGCTATATAGTCTATAAAAAATTATGCATATATATTTAAAACCCAAAAAATATTGAAATTAAAAGAGAATATATAATACCAAAATTTACTACAGACGCCAGTAGATAGTGCTCTCTTAAACTCCAAGAGCTCACTATTGACCGATAGGATCATTTAACTAATCAAAGTATTTGATTCTTTATTTCATAAGATTACAATGTTCGAATTCGAAACTATATATGAATTGATTTTCCAATTCTGTTGCCCTTCCAATCAATCGCAGGAATATAGAAAAGTATGATCAGAGTAATAACTACAGACACAAAATGTTCTGAGTAAAATTAAATATATTGTATTTTACAACATTATACTTTTTTTTTTACGAGGTTGATTTTATCGCATTATTTCAAAACGACATTTTGGTATCCCACCAGTCTGCGGCAAAAGCGGGACGTATGATAGCTCAAGGTGTATACGAGAAAGTCTTCAAATGATCGACAAAACTGGACGATACAAAATGATATCGATTTTATCTGACTGGAACAACTTCAACTAATATTCAGTACGTTTTGCGTTGCTTACAGAATGTTTAGATATGAGAAGACATTTTGAACTATTTTATGCAAGTTTTAAGTTATCTGATGAATAAAATGCATTGCAATTATGTAATTAACTTTTCATCGTAATAGAAATAATCTGATAATTCGGACAATATCTACTGCACTGAAACATCGTATTTAAAAGGTAAAAGCAGAAATGTGTTGAAGTAAAACACCATTAGCTTACAAGCAATAGATGATTCAAGTTTTTCTTTTTCCATTGAGCTAAGATTTCTACAGCTAGATATGATCCACGACCACCTGATCAGAGCTGAATCTAGGAAGGGGAGGACGCCTCCCTGCGAATGCTAGAGGCTTAAAATAATGAAACATATTTCTTTCACGTAGTTTTCAAGAAAATTTTAGAAGCCTTTATAACGAAAGGTCAAAATGGATTTCCCCTACAGTGTAACAAACTCTTCCACCTTTACCAGTTGGCGCATTATGGCCTAGTCGCCCATGCGCCATAAAACCCAAAACAACCAACCAACCTTTACCAGTTTGATTGCGTCGCTCCCCCCCCCCCCACTTTTACTACATATCCCTGCCTGCACCTGTGATAACGTCAGAAACGGAAATATCCGAGAAGAAGTTGGTATCTGTACAACCAGGCTAAAACAATTTTTAGTTAATTTTAAAATTGTGCATAAGAGTATCGGGAGACTAAAAATGATAAATCGTGATTGGAGATAGAAAATAAAGTTCTTCGGTTGTTCTACCTCAGAGCCAGTGTTAGGTAAAGTTCAAAAATCAAGGGTAGGAAGAAACTATGTAGACACGGATGGTGGCAAGCACCACATCGTGGGAGGCTTCTACAACACAGTGGCTGTAAAATGAGTGCTTAAAGACTTTGCATTGGGGTGTAAACATGAGCAAAGCCTGCGTGTGTAATCGTTATACCCGTCGCAAGTTCCAACCAAGGGGTTGCCAACTCTGTCACACCAGAAATCAGTTATTGAACTATATTTGCCTATATAAGAAATATAAAGTAATTAAGCAATATAAGTTATATGCCATTTCCATTGTAGTTCTGAGCCAGTTCTGATCTTTAATTGGAGATACACACAGAAAAATAATTTATCATTTGCAAGGTTAAAATCAAATGTAAAATTTATGCGTTTTCAAAATAGGCTTTTGGCCCACTCCAAATTTTCAGGGTGAGCAGGTGATTATCTACTTTGTACGCCACTGCTTAGAGCTTCACTTTTCTGCCCATAATAAGGGTTTGATGCTGGGAGGGGAAGAGGATTTAATGAGGTCTATTATTAGAAGATATATAGAATAAACTTGGGAGATTAATAAAAAGTGTCGAGCAAGACATGTTTGGTGTAATGCGCTGTGCAAAGATATTGCTTTGAGTTTTTAAGCCGTGGCCCCGTGTGCGGGAGAGCCATACCCTGTGCACGTTAAAGAACACGCTGGATGGCCTTGACGGGAGGCTACCACCGGTCTCCCAACAGCTGTTCCAGTGGGTCCCCTCCCCCAACCTTCTCTGAGCCTTCGGGGTCCATGTGACCTGGCCATTTAGCCCATGGTGTGCAAAAAAGTGCCGCTCAGAGGTAAAACAACAACCAAAGCTTTGAGTTTCACTATTGTCACATGGGTGAAAGCCAGTCAGTTATTTTCTTTGCAATAAGAGACTAATCTGGATTGATGGCTTTTTAAGAAATAATCATTTGCATTAATAATAAAGCGTTAAATTTAAATGTATGGAGGTTAAAATCCATATCCAGCTAAAAATGTTGCATTATTTGAATGAAAACATCAAGTCCTTGATTGTTAATCAAGATTCCGATGTTGGGGGGGGGGGGTGAAGTCAGTATTGAGGCTGAGCAGGGGAAGAGGATTCAGTGAGCGACTCAGGAGAAAGATGGAAACCTACTATCAAGACCGAAATGGGGTTGAACTGCTAGAAATGGGATTTTTGAACTAGGGAGGGGTACGACAAAATACATTTGTTTAATTTTGTTTAAAAAAATTGAAAAGTGACATTATATTAATAATATCAAACATGGTTAATAGTGGCTTTGTTAAGAAAGTGTGCAAATTGACAAGGCGCGAATAAAAAATTTCATTTGAATCTAATGGTTATCGTATCTGACTACTAGAGGGTATGCACCTATAGAAATTTATGAGAAACGGGAACAAACCTTAGAGAACTAGATTATTACCATCTATGTAGAGGAGTATCTTCCCTTTTTTTTAAAATAAAAACTATTAGCTTTGTAACAAGTAAAGAAGGCCTGCTTAGACCCTTTTCTTGAGGACAACTTTTGTTTAATGTTTTTTAATTTGCAAACTGTTCTGGCGAGCAACATACACCAAAGAGCCAAAACATTATGACCATGCCTAATATGATGATGGTTTTCCACGTGCCACCAAAACAGCTGTTAACTGGCGAGACATGGATGCTACAAGATTTCTAAAAGTGTCTTGTGGTATCTGGTACCAACGCGTTACCAGCAAATTCTTTAACTCTTTTAAGTTATGGTTAAGACACTGCAGATTGGGGGGCAGGTTGGGTTGGGTTGTTTTACCTCTGAGCGGCACTTTTTTGCACACCATGGGCTAAATGGCCAGGTCACATGGACCCCGAAGGCTCAGAGAAGGTTGGGGGAGGGGACACACTGGAACAGCTGTTGGGAGACAGATGGTAGCCTCCCGTCAAGGCCATCCAGCGTGTTCTTTAACGTGTAACAGGGTATGGCTCTCCCGCACACGGGGCCACAGCTTAACGTCCCATCCGACGGACGGCGGCCTTTCCAAGCCCATCGGTGTCCCCTACTGACCGTGGGCAGGGCGGGGAAAATTTTGCGGAGATAAATCTCAACGCTGACCCAGCTGGGACTCGAACCTGGGTTGGGGGGCGGGGGTGGCGCGCCAGGCTCATAATCTGTAGTTCCCATTTTCGAGTCCCAGCTGGGTCAGTGTTGAGATTTATCTCCGCAAAATTCCCCACCCTGCCCACAGTCAGTAGGGGACACTGATGGGCTTGGAAAGGCCGCCGTCCGTCGGATGGGACGTTAAGTCGTGGCCCCGTGTGTGGGAGAGTCATACCCTGTGCACGTTAAAGAACACGCTTGACGGGAGGCTACCATCTGTCTCCCAACAGCTGTTCCAGTGGGTCCCCTACCCCAACCTTCTCTGAGCCTTCGGGGTCCATGTGACCTGGCCATTTAGCCCATGGTGTGCAAAAAAGTGCCGCTCAGAGGTAAAACAACCCAACTGCAGATTGGATATGCTGTTCCAACACAAACCACTGATGCTCGATTTGATTGATGTCTGGGGAATTTGGAGGACAAGACAATACCTGAAAGTCCATGTTCCGCAAACCATTTTTGAACAATCTGGGCAATGTGGCATGGAGCATTATCCTGCTGAAAGAAAGCACTGCTAGAGGCATATACCGTTGCCATGAAAGGATGTACCTGGTCTACAATGATGTTTAGGTAGATGGTAGTCGTAGATGTTAGGACATTAGGTAGGTGGTAGACGTCATAGTTTCCTGCATGAATCACTGGACCCAGAGTTTCCCAGCAGAACATTGCCAAAGCATTATACTTCCTCCACCGGCTTGTTTTCGTTTCATGGTGCATCCTGGTGCCAACACTTCCCCAGGTAAACGATGCACACGTACCCGGCCATCTCCATGGTGCAACAGGAAACGAGATTCATTGGACTAGATACCTTCCAATCATTCAAGGTCTAATTTTGATGCGAACCCATTGTAAGTGCTTTCAACGGTGAACAGAGGTTAGCATGGGCACTCGGAGTGGCCTACGGCTATGCAGCCCCATTTTTAGCAGGGTTCGATGTACTGTGTGTTGACATTACTCCCATCACCAGAATTCAAATTATGGGCAAGTTGCACCACATTGTTCCTTCTGTTGGCTCACACCATACAGGATAGCTTTCACTCACCTCTAGCATCGATGAGCTATGGTCAGGCCACACTTTGCAGGCGGTTCGTGGTTTTTCCCTCCCCGGATCACTTTTTGAACATACTAACCATGAGCACCCCCAGAAGCTTTGCCGTTTCAGAAATGCTCTGAACCAGTTGGCTGGCCATTACAATTTGGCCTTTGTCAAACACTTAAGTCCACTCCTTTACCATCTAAAGAACAAGAATAACACTGATTAACACAGCTCAGTATCAGGTGTTATTTATACCATTTCATGATCACATGCGCCGCCGTTTACCTGCAGTTGCATCTATTTGCATAAAGACGCACTGGTCATGATGTTTTGGCTCTTCGATGTATATTCAATATAAAATGTATGGAATGTACTGTATTTTTCTATACATTGCATGCAACAAAAATGTACTATGAAAATTTATATAAAAAAAAAGTAAAATTCACAACTTAGGGTAGGGTGTCTGTTTTTAACACGTTTTCACAAAATGAATGAGTAATATAACTAACTAATAAAGTGTATCTTCTAGGACTTCCTTTGTAGATTTTTGATAATTTTATACTATGCATTTGCAGACTTTCAAATATATCGGAATCAGGTAAGCGATTGCTGAATATTTTAAATGATGTTTTAAATGTTGGGCGGGCTGCATAAGATATCTTTATCATCGCATATTAAGATTAATTTTTATTTCTACATAAATATTAAATGTATAAAATTTATGCTTTCATATTTTAGCCATGGACAGGCTCCTGTCAGACCTCTGTGGCAAGCAGCTGCTTGAGGGGGGTATTTATTTATTTATATTATACCATAACTCATTAGAAAAATCGCGGTATGGTACATAGCTTTAAAAAAAAATGAGTTGTGGCTTTCTTTGTGTTCTGTCCATCTGTATTACATTAAACTTTTTCGTTTTTAAAGAAAAATAATTTTTGCGTTGGCTAGATATTGAGGAAATATATTTTCCGGATCTTTCAATAGTTTAAATATCGGCCATTAATGTGTTGAAAAAAATGGCGAAACTTTAAACGACTATTGCAAACGATTTATTTGTACTAGATATTTAAAATTTGGTTGGTTTTGTTTTTCCAGGGAGGAGGTAGAATACAATCTTTTTTTCTTTAAGAGATAAATGAAAACTTTTTGGGTTTAATAGTACTCATGAAATAATGCTATTTCCGAAGGTCGATTAGTTCAAATTCCCATCCTTAGAGGGAGCTAGTGGCGTATAATAACGAATTTCATTCTGCTTGAAAACTCTATATTCACCAGAGAAAGTTTCTTTATTTTTGCTTTTATTCGCGATATTGTATTTTATAATTAAATAATACATGGAATATATTTTAACAGATTACTATTAAATTTATAGGTTTTAATTGAATCCTTTGTGTAGGAGAATATCTTCTTGGAATGCCATCAATAATCTTTGTCAGTTGTTAATATTGTATCTGTATGAACTTCTGATCAATAGTCAATAAAATCTGTATGCATTCTATAACATATACGAAAAAATTTAACAGATGCTGTCGTTGATTATTCAACACGTGAAGGAATACCAGTGTTGATTTTGCGATTTTTCTCCATTCATCTGGGGGAAAAATTGCACTCAGCACATAGTTCAAAAATACAATCAAAGATTTATATTTGCACTTTAAGTCAGTATTATACAGATGTTTTCAGCACTTTCTCACGACTAAAAAGTATCTAATGAAGTTTTTTCTGTACATAAAAAAATATGTAAATAAATTAATTTCCTATTAATTGCTGCTCTGTCTTTCAGTTCCATTTTTCACTGGCAGATAAATATCAACTTTGTGACTATTTCACTTTTTTTCAATTCACTGTCTCACTAATAGTGTCTTTAGTAGTTTTCGTTTCTCAGGATTCCGATTAATTTATTTTCCAATTTTTTTGTTTTGGATGATTTCTTGAAGGTAAAATTCGACGTCCTTTTTCATCGCAAATGCGCAGCATTTCGTCGGGATGAAAGAAGCGTGATCTTTAATTGGAGATGCGATCGTTTATTCAGATCATTCTTGAGGGACGAATTATACTTCTTTGCAAAGACACATGGCAAAAATCATCCCAAATATCTGAAAAAAAAATATACGAAAAGTACAAACTTTTACTACGAGAGAGCATTAATTATTAAACTGTTAGACAGTAAGGTAATCAAGATTTCAAAACTGGAGGTTGGTGAAAAATTTCCTAAAATTTTTATTAATTTAAATTCTGGAAGGGGGAGGGGCAAGGTCAAAGCCCAATCCCTACAGCCAGCTTGATTGATTTAGTGACTATGATGGACGACTATAGTAAGAAACAACGGGTGTGCATGCCCCTCCCTATATTCTTACAAGTAATTTAATAATAAAGCCCATATTTCATTCAATTAAAGATATTTAAAAGTGGATTATTTCTTATCATTGTACACGTGGGCAGGTCCGAATCTATAAGAAAATAAGTGTATGTTTGTGTGTGTGTGTGTGTGTAGGGGGGGGGGGGGAAGTGCATACATCGCTGTTCCAGAGTCAAATGTTTTCCTTCAGTTTTAATAGCCTTGAAAAGAATGCATATATTATTTTGTAAAAAAATTTTCCTCCTTCCCGGTTGCTTACGATTCTCAAGGTAAGGGGGGGGGATTGCTAGATTCCAGATTTGGAGATGAATATCTGTATTAGTAACAGTAAGGTATATCTATAAATTTTGTTCTCTAGTGGTGCACACATGGAGAGAAGGGGGCTGCATGAGAGGTAATGCATCCCAATTGATCCAAACTTAATTTCCTTATATATTTTGCCTACATGTTGCTTAAAATAGTCTCATTTCTTTAATCATATTCTATACATATGACACATAGAAAAATACTATGTTAAAATTAATCCCACGTTTTTTAGGTGTAATTATACCTATCGGAGTTTGCATATCAGCTTACGGTCCTCTCCCCTTCGGCGAAATTATACGCTTTATTTGTACTAGAAATTCAAAATTTGGTTGGTTTTGTTTTCCAGGGAGGTGGTAGAACACAACTCTTTTGCTTTAAGAAATAAAACTTTTTAGTAGGGGTTGGTTATTTCAAGTTTTTTCCCTGGATAATGTATTTTGTCATTATTCTAACGTTTCCACTTGGACCTTCTTTTCCAAGCTGTACAAGATAGTCCATTAATGGCGGATAATCTCTCCGTAAATCGATTTGTCGTTGAAAAATTACATGCCACGTGCTCTGATGTAGTTTTGAATCCGAGGCTTAGGTAGAGAGCCAAATTACCAGAAAGGTGTGAAGCGGCAGACGGTCGTATACATCAGTGCTGTACAACTTCTCTAAGACCGCGGGCCATTTTTTCTTTCGCCAATATTTCGAGGGCCATTTTTTCTTTCGCCAATATTTCGAGGGCCATTTTTTTCTTTCGCCGATATTTCGAGGGCCAAAAAAAGAATAGGACAGGATAGGTAATTGAAAAGTCAGTTCATGTCACCTCAAAAGGTTATTTTATTTATACGAAAAATAATAAGTAATAATAAAACAATATAAATTTTCTAAACCTTATCAAATATTTAATAAATTTAATGGTAGCATTGTGACCGTAGTTGTTAGGCAATAAGAATAGAATTAGTAAGTTGAAATAATGCAATAATAATTGCAAATAGAATGAGTAAGTTGAAGATTGTATATCAAGTAAAGTAATATAAGTTGACAAAAAATTATAAGGCGGATTACAGATATTTATTTAAAATTTCAAGTAAAGACTTGATTTTGTTCGCGGGCCACAAAAATCCTTCTGCGGCCGTATGCGAACCGCGGGCCGCTAGTTGGACAGCGCTGGTATACGTGATCGTGTAAGCATATTTTAAAAGATACGATATCGAGACATTTGACACTCAATATTCATTGTTCAGTGAAAGTACAAAAGCGCTTTTGTACTTCTCTGGAAAATAAATGCTGATTCTCGAATGCCTGGATACCGTTTCTTTCACAGCATGCATAGATGGCATGGCCATTCTTCTCGCTACCTAATCCTCGGACGCAAAATTGCCTCAGATCATTCGATATGTAATTTTCGATCTACGGAGAGATTATTCGCCATTAATGGGACACTCTGTATTTAACATGATAGAAAAAGAAAAGAGAATCTTAAAAAAAGTCTCGCAAAAATTTGGTTCTATTTATAAGGTTATAATTACCAGTGCCCTACTCAGAAAATTCCAGTGTGAAAGGAGCCGAGATGTTTGGATTTAATGGGGGAGATTTTGAGTCTGATTTTCAAGGATTTCCTTAGAAAATATAAGGTTAGTCAAGCCCTAAAGAGAGAGTTTATAAACCTCTCTCACTTTGGAGTACGCCATTGAACTATGTGCATGAGTTTCTCCACTTTTCTTTTTGGCAGAGTTTATTTTATGCATGGACCAATTATTCATCAACCAAGCTATTGGAATTATTTTCTAGGGAATTCGCAACTTACCTCTAATGACGCAATTCCACATCCTAGGCCGACCAAAAGTATGCTGACTCTTCGCACGAAGCTTTCGAGTTTCGGCATACAGCCCTACAGGAGAAGAAATGAGGAAAAATATTATTGGTTCATGAACAACTTTTACACTGGAACTAATCTGTAAGGTTCGGATTTTTTATAAAACGACATATTCAGATGGTAAGGAATATTTCCGAGAGAATTACACAATTGTGACACATTTTGGAATTATTAGCGATTTCAAGATTCCTGAGCAAACAGAGCAAGTTATTTAGTTGCAGCTGCGACATGGTGCTGCTGTACAGTCGCTCAAAAAAGTATCCAAACACTATGGTTGATTGCAGAATTCAGAAAAAATATCTGGCAACGATTTTTTTAGAAATTAGTGATCTGGCAACCTTCGTGTTACGTGATCACTAATTTCTAAAAAAAATCGTTGCCAGATATTTTTTCTGAATTCTGTAATCAACTATAGTGTTTGGATACTTTTTTGAGCGACTGTACCGTTAGATTTTAACCCCTGAGTGGTAGCCTTGTGCACCCTACGATCAGGCCACAAGGGCTCAGAGTATGGTAAAGAGACACATTGGGCAGACAGAAGTCTCCCGTCAAAGCATTCAGTTAATTAAGTTTATTCTCTAGCTAAATATAAATATATATCTAAAACCCTAATAATTGCAGATGTAGAAGTTAGTTTAGTCAATTCCTCTGTCAGAAAGGGGTGTAAAGCAGTAGCCCTGTACATTAGAGGTATGTTGTGTATAGTCGAGGCATACCCTCTGCACGTTCAAGAACAAGAAGACCATATGTTTCCTAACAGCTGTCCTCCCCCTTCTCTGAGCTTTCGTGACCTGGTCATTTAGCCCATTGTGCGCAAAAAAGCGCCACTCTGAAGGAAACCAACCCAATTCGTAGATCAAATGTCATGTGCCTCAATGTAAGCTCCACTTCCTTCTATGGCTATCACATAACGAGCTCGGTCTATTTGCATGATTTGTCTAAGGCAACACTCCCTAATTTTTTCGATCCCAACACTATTTTTTCAAAAAATATTATTCATCGAAATCAAAATAATTTTTTTTTCTGTACAAAACCAGTTGAATGCAGATGACGGTAGCACCACCATTATCGGTTTGACATGTCAAACCCCTGAACAAATTTCTAAAACGCCTCCTAGAAAGCAATGCCGCCTCTCATTGAAAATCACTGGTAGGCATTATCGAACATTGGAGATCTAAACAACAGAAACTTTTGGTTAACATAGAGAAGCACTCTAATGTATGTAAATGCAACTGCCTACGATCAAAAGCACCAAATCACTCGAAACTTTCATTAAATGATAAATTTTTTCAGACATAAAACTTTATATGAAAATTTGTTCTAGGTTTTCAGTTCTACTTACTTCGCTGTGCCTATAGAGAGCGTTCTCAATGGGATTTACAGACTGACACAAAGTGCTGTTCAAAGGCCTTGGGTCCATGTGGTCGTTGTTGGCCAGAACACAACAGGTTTTGCTCACTTCATCTCCTTTGCCTAAGTTTTCTGTTTTCCAGACACTTTCAACATAATCTCCAGGGCCAATGACTCCACAGCAATTGAACTAAAGAAGAAAACACGATTTGAAAACAAATACATTTAAAGATATTTCAACAAAATGAATAATATCATCTAGTCACTTATCATCGCTATCCTAAGTACGAATAATTTTCAAATATTAATAAATGATCGAAATTACTACATCCGGGGGCCGCTTTATTAAGTAAAGTTACATTCAATGGTAACTTTACCTAATTTTATGTTACATCAATAGTAACTCAGATACAGAACTTTGTAATTTCTTAGACTTTTATGTAAAAATATGACTGAAAATAATTTAAAGATCTATTTAAATGTCGATTTTTCAACCATATTCGTTTGATACTTAGAGAGGGAAATTGGAATATTTAACAGCAACAAGGCAGGTTTGAATATTTACTATGATAAGTTAATGCAAACAAGTTCAAATGAAAGCAGTAATCATTATATTAAACTTCACGTGTAAGAGTATTTCAGCAGTTAACGTAATAATTATTAATTTGCGCTAAATTGGAATTTTTGCAAAATGAACTTACCCAATGCTTCAGCTTCCATAACTCTAAATACTAAATGCATAGAGTTGAAAATCGAGATTGAAATGTCACATATTAATGTCAAAATTATAAATATCATATATCAATCTCAAATAATAATACCAAACAATATTAATGTCAAGTCACATGAAATTAAAGAAGGCTAATTATACTATTTTAATGAATCATAAAAGAAAATTATTCTAAATCCCCAGGCCAGCTTTAAGCTTTGCAGGTCATCCATAAAGAGGCAATTTATTTGTACTGACTGACCATTATCTAAAAAAAGGAATGACGCTCTGTCAAAGATTCTTGTCCTCACTTGGAGAAATTTCTGTTGACGCCACCGACTGAGTGCATACCTTACCTATACAATATATCGATGTGACAATACAACTCTTTAGGAATGTGAGAGAAATAAAATATAAAGCTGACAGCGGCTCAACTCTCTGATCTTATTGCACAGTCCAACTACGCTCGGTATGGCAGCAGTAACAAGCTTTTGAGGAGACCCAAGAGACGATGCCATTTTATGTATTAGTAGGCTTGGGTTACTCGTCTGCAAATTTCATAGCAAATGAAAGAGGGAATGTTGAAGAATTTTAAAAACCAGAAAAAGAGAATAAAAATAGCAAACATATATAATGGTGGTTGAAAATGAAAAGTGGACAACTCCTATATCTGGGCAGAGACTGAGTGTGCCTCACACAAGAAACCGGTACCCCACAGCACAGTCACAGCAGAATCAGGTGTTGTTTTGAATCAGGTGTGTTTGAAATCGATTTTCAATTTCTCCAACAGGGATAGTGATGGGAACAAAGATTTGTCCATAAATTAAATAACGCTAAAATGCTAAACTTACATCTGCAATTACTACTTTTTTTTTAGTCAATGACGAAAATCAACTGATAGCACTTATTAACAACTATTCTTAACACTTGTCATTCTGATTACAATATTTCCAAAAATGAAAATTTACCAAAAAACGTTTTTAGTATTTTTTTGAGTGGCAACGTGATCTTTTTTTGGTGACAGTGTTTTATTTTATTCGAAAAAGTTAATGCAGATTTTTAGTGCCAATCTACTATGAAGTTGTACCTAAAACGATTTTATGAAAAAAAAATGTGATTGATCATAAATTTTAAAGATCGTAGTCAAATCTAAAACTCGATTTTCAACAATATTAGTAGTTCTGTGTTGTGTTATGGAAATTTAAATATTGAACATTAGCATATCAGTCAAGAATTTGCCTCAAATGGCAATTGCAATTTAAATAAGAGTTATCAATTAGAAAAATTTAATAAAATAACTGCACATTTCAGAAGTCTGTGTAAATAATTCTTTTAATACTCGTCAATTTTTCATATTTCTTAGAGGCGTTACTACTGTTAACAAAACAAGTAACTAACGAAACAAATTATCAATAATTAAATCTCATAATTAATACAAATTAATTTGAAACGAAAATAAGAGGCAAGAGCATTTTTTTACTTTTACCCATCGCAAAAAATTTGCCTCCCTATTCTCTCTTTCGAAATTAACATGAATTCAGTAAGTAATTTAATGACTGGATAATTATTTTTTATTTCTTTTGAGGACACATATAGGTAGATATTCTCAATATATAAATTTTAATTCGCCTTTCTAATGCTGTAATGCAATTGGAAGAGCACTTACCTTCATCTGTGCAAAGTCAAAGGCCTCGGTGGTTGTTCTGCTGATTCCGTATTCAGTCTTCAGAGTTTCCGATAATCCTTGCAGGCCACCCAGCATCTACGAACGAAGTAGCAAAAGTAACCAATAAGATACAAAAATTCATTTCTTAAGCATTAATCTTCCAAAAGTTTTCACCCTCTTAGTGTTACCGAGGAAGGAAGTGACGCTAGTATGGCCACATGCCTATGACGCAGACAGGTTTGAAATGTGAGGTTGAGTTTTGGCCATTGTTACTTGACTTTTATGCTTTGTTTTCTCGCTTGCAATGTGAACTTCGAATGTATGACATCATGCTCCATCTACTTCTATTATTGGACTAAGTTTACGTTAGGCATTGAGAAATGATTCGAACAGTGTTCCTAGCTTTGTAGAGATAATAAAAAGATCTTGAATTTTGCAAATAACACCTTTTTTTGGGCACATTAGTGTTTTGCTACTAATCAAAGGCACCTGAGTACGACTCTAGAAAAGATATAAACGTGTTTTTTTTCTGTTTTCCTTCTGCTGACGTCTCGCCTTCCTCACAGATTTCTATAGAGATCTGTAAGGTGTAGTGTAGTAATATTTGAAATTCTGGTTCGAGATATCATCTCGAACTCCTTGAGATGTACCCTAGTAACTTGGGAAAAGATGAAGTATTAGATTAAAAAAAGTACTGTTTCGGTTTGTTACATAAAAGAAGAAATTCCCCATCAAGCAGCTGTTTGCCAGAGAGGTCTGACAAGAGCCTGTCAATATAATACGCCATAGGCAAGGTCTATGAGGAAGGGGAGACCTCAGCAGAAAAAAAAACACAAATAAAGAAATGTCCATGCTTTGACCATGCCATGACCTGGGTTCGAGCCCCGAACCAGTCATGGTTCCCAGGTCATGGCAGTTCATGACCTGTCATGAACCCATGTCATGGCATGGTTCGAGCCCTTTCAAGATGGCATGGTTCATGCCCGAGTCATGGCATGGACCTGGGTTCGAGCCCTGGGTAAGGACCCGGGGCTCGAACCCAGGAACCAAGCACTCTGCGTAGCATAAAATGAAAAAAAAAATTCATATTCATCCACTGAAAACTGGGACAGATCTGTGATGATGAATTACATCCATCTGAAAGCATCAAATATCAATTAATTAAAATCTCGACTATCAATTAGTTTCTCTAGCTTATTGAGAAAATAGAGGGCAGGAAAAAAACCACTAAGTGTGAAAGAATGAAAACATCAAAGCTGGAACAAATTAGTATCCGATTTGCGACAACTCAGAAAACACTCACGAATAGCAACAATTATTGTACGCAGCCTGTGTAAAGTGAAAAAGACCACTTTTTTTGATGCCAGATTCCTTTAAAATACACTTCGAAAATTAGATGTTGAAAATTTTTAAATATGAATTTAGCAGCGTGATCTGCAATTGCAACATTGATAACTTTTTAAAAAAATATATTTTACCTTTTTCATTAGATGAAATAGCATTTTTGTAGCTTTTTGATTACATTAAAAATTAAAAGGAGTTGCTACACGATGTGTAGAAATATAATAGTACCTAAAAATCCCAAAAGATTTCTTTAGTGATTATTTATAACGTCTTACCTTATCTTGGAAAATTACACTCAAAATGCCAACTGCTAGTTCAGCTCCCATGATCAAAAACAGAAAGATGAAATACTGAAATAAAAAAAAAATTAAAATGTAAACTCTGAATCATATTTACTCCTAAAAGATTTTCAATTACTTTCATTTTCAGAGAATGTATATATCTATATATAAAATAAAAAACCCAGTGCTTGGGCTGCCTCTCTATTAAGCTTAGATTCAAGATTGCGTTTGGCAACTTAGAATAAAATTTGTGCATTTTATACGTTTGGTTAGGTAAAGTTAGATTAGGTTTTCAGTTGGTCTTCCATTCGATATTGTTTGTATAACCTCGGAAAGGATTTAATTTAAAATACTTTCGTTTTGTTATCAGATTATTGTGCATATCGGAATCAATCGGCATGAGCATGGCCGGATCTGCAAGTGGGATGTGGTGAGGCTAGAGGTCATACCCCTTCTTCCCTCTTTGAGAATGCTAGTAAGGTTAAGGAGGCAAAAAATATTAACATTTTTATATTTCACACACTTTTCAAGAAATCTTTTAAAGAACTCTGAAACGGAGGGGAAAATGATATACGGCAACGGAAATACAATCTGTTACTCCCCCCCCCCCCTTTTACTTTTTTTCAGGCTTGATTGCGTCAGTTGCTCCCCTTTATCAATTTTTTTGTATATCAGGACCTGGGTATGAACATTAAATATTTGTGCGGTGCTTCTGTGCGTTACAAATTATTGTTAAAAATGTGCAATAGCAAATTGGTTTGTTTTCTGCTTTGACTGAAAAGTGACTATAATAGAGACGGGCAAGAAGCAGTTTCAAACTTCGACTGATTAAGAACCTTTTTTTCGACAGAATAACGAGAGAGGAGTATGCAGCTCACATGGGTTGAATTGTTTAACCTCAGCGTCCCCCCCCCCCCCAAGTGGGGCAGGTCACAAGGACCACAGGAGTTCAGTGAGCTTGAAAGGGAAGGGAATCTAGTTGAAAATTGTTTAATGACAGATGGATGCCTCCCGTAAAGACGATCCAACATGTTTGTGTCCTAATGATGCAGAGTTGAAATGAAAAGTAAATTGATCATTGAACTGATAGCAGAACATTTTTTTTATTATTGCACCTTTGCAGCGGCGTTCCCAAGAGGGGGTGGAGATGATTATGTTGTTACTCCCCCCGAGGGCTTTATTAACATGTTTTCTAAGATAGCCCCAGAAAATTAGAGGCTTAAACGCGTTATTTTTCCTAAGACTAAAAGATGTCAAATTTCCTCCCATTCCCTCTATTAGAACTTATTGAGTGCTCCACTGCATCTTCGTGTAAATGTAAAAACAAGTTTGCTTAGTACTTAGTGGGGAGGGGGTGTCTCAGTTGGTAGCGCGCCAGGCTCGTAATCTGTAGTTCCCAGGTTCGAGTCCCAGCTGGGTCAGCGTTGAGATTTATCTCCGCAAAATTCCCCGCCCTTCCCACGGTCAGTAGGGGACACCGATGGGCTTGGAAAGGCCGCCGTCCGTCGGATGGGACGTTAAGCCGTGGCCCCGTGTGCGGGAGAGACATACACTGTGCACGTTAAAGAACACGCTGGATGGCCTTAACGGGAGGCTACCATCTGTCTCCCAACAGCTGTTCCAGTGGGTCCCCTCCCCCAACCTTCTCTGAGCCTTCGGGGTCCATGTGACCTGGCCATTTAGCCCATGGTGTGCAAAAAAGTGCCACTCAGAGGTAAAACAACCCAACTTAGTACTTAGTCTCCTGTAAGTATGATAAATTTCCTGCATATACAATTTCAGTTAGTTGGCCATGAAAAGTGAACTCCACTAATTCTACTGCTTCGTTTCATTTCACTTTTTTGTCTGTCTGTCTGTCTGTCTGTCTGTAGACATCCAACTATTTTGTTTTTAAATAATAATTAAAAAAATTCTTTTTGGTTGAAAAGGTATTGATGAAATATTACGATTCGCATTTTCAGACTCTCCCAATAGCCTAAATGGCACCCTCTAACTGTAGAAAATTTTGGAAAATGCAAAATTTTAAACGAATATTAACAACAATCTATTTGTGGTAGAAATTTTAAATTTTGGCGGTAGAATGTTAATGTCAAGAGATTTCAACTGAAGAAATAATTTGTCTTGAAAACCTTTTATTCTAAGAGAAAAATGACATTTTTTTGTGTTTTACATGCAATAACAAAATATACTATTGCATTTTTTCTAATCATCCATTAGTTCGAATTTCCACTATTAGCGGGAATTAAAGACCGGAAATAAAAATTTCATCCTCTTTGAAAATGAGCACCCAATAATCGGCAGAGGCGAAATGTTATTCTTTTAGATGGAGTTTATTTTTGTTTAGTCTTTATCGGTTAGTTCTGCATTAACTGGCAAATGGTTTCATACAGCAAATAAGGGTTAAGCTGCCTTCTCTCTGTGACGCTTTTTTTCTTTACATTGGATTAAATGTTACGGTCATAAGGATTGAAGAGCTCAAAGCTGGGAAGGGAAAGAGGATCCATCAAACAGCTCTTTGGAGACGCATGGAAACCATCCAGCATGTTCTTTGACATTCATAGGACACACGGACGCCACGTGGAGCCAAGCTTAAAGTCCCACCGGGAGGATGGTGATATTCTTAATCATTCGCCCATCGATAACTGTCCATTAGTCCACCTTTTCTAAACGAGGGTTAGAAGACGGTTAGCGGAGAAAATTTGAATATAAACATAGTGAGGACTCAATCTTGGAGTATAGTGCCAATAAGTGTAGTGTGTCATTCGCTTATTAAAATCTGGCAGAAAAAGTGTCCCATACCAGTAGAGGGCGCTGGGAACGATATTCTTGCCGTGTTAACATTACCCTCTATGGACGTTTCGCTTTTTAATGATTTTTAAACATAGAAGCATTTATGCAATGATTTTACCATTCAAATGCACATTATACCTAAGTATTTTAACTGAACTAGTAAAACTTAGAGAACGCTTGAGCAAGTATATTTTTTTAAAACGAAAAAAATTGGTGGCCGTTCGATCAAAACAAACCGCATTCCTCTGTATGTATCAGAGCGCTGAAGTGCCTCGTTTTGAGCCTCGTTTTGATTGGCTCTTTGGTAAACTCTTCGAATGACACGTGATGTAACATATGACGTTTGGACTCGCCAATTGTAATAGAAGTCTTATGACGTAGATATCCTTGTAAATTGCAAAAGCAATTTAAAACGTTGCAATTGGCTAAACAAGAATGCAAGTTATTAGTATCATGATTATTCTTTCTTGTGTAGCCAATTATAACGTTTTAAATTGCTTTTGCAATTTACAAGGATATCTGCGCCAGGACTTCTATTAAAATTGGCGAGTCCAAACGTCACATATTAATACGTATGTTATTTGTCACATCTTCAAATTATAAAATATACTTCAAGTAATAAAAATTTGAATTAACCGATAAGTTAGATCATTTTAATACTGCAAATTATTAGTATCATGATTATTCTGTATTAAAATGCTCTAAACTATCGATTAATTCAAATTTTTATACCCTCTGTCAACCCACAACCCCCACTTCAGCACTCTGAATGCACCAATTGGTCATAAACAGACCCCCATAACCCCCTTACCCCTCACTATAAATAAATAAAAATAAATAAATACCCCCTCAAGCAGCTGCTTGCCACAGAGGTCTGACAGGAGCCTGTCAGTTTATATGCCAGAGTAGGTCTGAGAGGATGGCAGGGTCTCAGCAGAAAAACAACACGAATATCCATGCCTTAACCCGGGGCTCGAACGCAGGTCCTGTAGATCAGTAGCCAAGCCCGCTAACCACTCGGCCATGGAAGGAAAAAAAAATATGGTATCAAATATCCTTTAATTCACAAGGAATACAGTTTGCACTGGACCCCTTCGAGTCTACCTCACTGCATTCCACTTCATTATTATTGCTAATCTAACTGGCTAACAACCATCTCCTTACCCCCATATACCTCAATTCACATCCCCATTAAATCAATGGCACATTTTCAAAATTTTTAAGGGCAGTTAATTAAAGGTTCCTCTCCCTCTCACTCCTGAAAATTCCATTTCTACAGTTAACTCCCTTCAATGCACGAGGATTTAATGATTATAAAAGTTCTATCTTAGCAACCTCCAGGGCACAAATTTCCACCCGTATTCAAGACCCCAGACCCCTCCTCCCTCACACCACTAAAAATTTATAACTATCTCAATCCCATACCTTTAACTATAGTGCATCCCATTTCCTAGGTAGTTACGCTACGTTGTGTAACGCAACACAAGCGCTAAAATCTACCTTATTGACACCAACCCACAGCATGTCCCACAAAAAACTTACATTTCACCCTCCATCATGGAAGATATTTTAACTACTCACCACCACTCTCTAACACATTTTACGACGTAGCAGCTTCCCTTTGCTTCTTTTTATCATTTTTCAACGAATCTAGATGGCCTGCGAGACATTAAGCCTAATTGCCGAAATGTGGGATAGCCAGCACTTTACAGTCCTGGTTCCGCCAGTCGTTGCTTACAGTGCCCAAAATTGAATTTTGCGATTGGACCAGACGATAAAGGGGCTGAGGCCCCTTTTACAAAGTGGTCCAGGAAAGGATGAAGAATTGTTAAATGCTGTTACCATCCCGTACTGAATGCCACAGCATTTTATTACCGTTAAGTACTGGAACATAGGTCATGGAGTTGACAGGAACCAAAAACAGCTTTATCGTACCCACAATGCATATTAGACTTGAATGTTCTTAAACGTAAAAGCAAAACCTCAGTAATTTATTTATATTTGAGTAGAATCTAAAATTATAAATATTAGTCTTAAAAATTCTCGTCTTAACTGCACTGTGCAAAAGAAATTTGTTATACTGAGAAAATTACTTTTAAAACTGTTCGTTGCAATTGTGAGGCTAGCGGTTCCTATCGCTTCAAGATGCCGCATGCAAAGCACACCTTACTACGTTAAAGTACAACGAACGCGATCATGCCTTGCTGCTTTATATTTTAGCCACGGCGAGCTGAATTTCTTACCGTGACACAGTATTCAGCAAGTTGTACTTGAAATTGTATTAAACATCACGTGAGGTTCAATACGAGCAAATATGAACTATATAATTCTCTCCTTTTCATAACGTTAAACATAGCAACACTGAAATTACAACTGCCCTGAAACTTCTATAAACGATCAATTATGCTAAATAAATCAAACAAATTAAAGGTTTATTCACTTTATACTTACCAAATTAAAATGGATGTACAAATGGGATTTGTGAGGATGCCACCCCAATTAAACAATTTTTTATTATGTAAGCTAATTCTTAATATTTAAATTTCTGGAGGAAACTAACGAAACATTTTAGCTGCTTATAGAGTATCATGTTTTTTCATGCCCATAATGTTTCGCGATATCATTTTTTATGTAGAACTACTTTTTTCCTATCTAGAACTACTTGTGATGGAGTAATTTGGCTGTAAAACGGTACTATATCAATATCTTTTCACTGCGCATGTACGAAGTTATGATGCGACTCTAGTCCCCCTGTCGGTAGGGGTCCATTATTTGGACAACTTTTTAATGACTAGGCTACTGAGGATTGACACACTATTGCTTATAGGCACTATATTTGGAGCATCAGGTTATAAGCCTGTCACGCTACATTCTACTGAGCTGATCTCTATAACTAAAGTTGACAGGTTTTGTTACTGATTGCCCAGCGAAAAATATAATTATTTAAGGATATTGCTTATTATTGGCTTGATATTGTATAAAGTGAGTGAGACTTTTGCTACATTTTTGTACTAAATGGCAGATTTAGTTCATATTCGAACTTGAGACATAATTTCATATAAAGAATATAGTTTTTTAAATGAACTTGAAATATCTTTGTTTCAGAAAAGAATACCAAACAACACCTTCAAATATTTTGTTAGATTTTTTTTTTCACAAGAGACAGTTACGGGTTGCATTCTTGAGTCTCATAATAAATTGTTGAGAATTTTGGACTGAGAAATTAACTCTCTTACCGTGACGAGGAGTCCTCTGTTCTCTCTTACTGCTCCACAGCATCCACAGAAGCCGACAAGGAAGACGAATCCTCCGATGCCGATGAGAGCCCAAGCCAGGTATTGGGTGAGGGCGTAGCTGGGTCCGGAAGTGGTAAACAGACGGAAGAGCGTGCTCTTCTCTTTATCCACTAAGATGTAAATACCCATGGCCAACAAGCAGCAACCAGAGACCTAAAAGAGGAGAGAATTACATACTTAACTATATAGCGGAACATAATCTCAGAAATTCAGCACTTGACAGACAGGGTTATAGCCATTGGGATGGAAAAGAGAGCAACATTTTGCTGCCATCAAGTAAATTTGCTTTTTGTCACTTCAAGAAACTACTTTTGCCGCCGCCAAAGAAATTGCTACCTCAAATGAATTTCGTTTTTTTTGCCGTTACAACCAATTTTCTTGTCAACCGCCTCAAGTTTTCGTACCGTTTTTATCATCTGAAATAACCAATTCCATCTCTGTGAATCTTACTGAGAATATTTTTCTGCCCTCACATTTTAAAAAAAATTCTAGTTAAAGCATTAGTAAAGGTTTAAAAATTACTATATTCGAAAAGCTATGCTTAGAAATTCAAAATTTAAAGTGATTTACAATATAAAATTAATAAAAGAAAAATCTGGAGACTGAAAAGGGGAGAATGTCACAAATTATACAATACTGTTTTTGCTGATTTTCAACCCCCCCCCCCACTGCTGTGCTTCTCCCCTATATAATACAACGGTAGCTAATGAATGTTATTCTTCTCTCCTGCAGATAAGCAGATGCTTTGCGGGTCATTTGTTTAAACTCTTTCATAACTAACATGGATATGAATAAAGATTATTATTATTAAAAAAAAAAGCCTTATCACTTTACATTTACGTCACTTTTTTGGAATGAATTTGGCAAGCCCATCGAATGACGTGGATGCCGCCCTTAAAATCCCCCCCCCCTGGCCCCCGCAAACGACCACTTGAAATGCTTATGCTGCTCGGCTGGCCCTGAAGAAGGGGTAGGAAGCAAAACCAAGAAACTATGTATAAGGGCAATAAATTTACGGCTTTCTGATGCAATCTGACTGAGAATATAAGTTTTATTTGCATCTCTCATAAAAAAAAAAACTATTACTTTACGCAGGGCTGCGCAAACCTTTCAAGCCGCTCTTCCTATTTATTCAGTATAATTGATCTCCCTTCCCTACTTTAATCTAAAACTGATCGCCATGTCATTAGTTGTCTTTGTTAAGTTGGAACGCAGTTTAAGAGCAGAATTTTCTCAGTTCGCAAAACTACCAAAAATGAGAAAAAAACGCTAAGGAAACTTCTAGTCTTCCGATTTTAAGTCTATAGCTCTATTCTGAAACTGACTGAAAGTGTAGTTAAATTATCAGGACGAATAACCTCGTTGCATTCCAGGCCATTCAAGTCAGTAATACGAAAATAAAAGTGCTCATTTTTTGAACTTTTAGTGATTTTTTTTTCCTTTGGAAAATTCAAATTTGAAAATGTTTCCCTAAAAGCCGTGACCTTGTGTGCGGGAGAGCCTACCCTGTGCACATTAAAGAACATGCTGGATGGCTTTGACGGGAGGCTGCCATCTGTCTCCTAACAGATGTCGAGCACGTCTCCTCACCCCAACTTTATCTGATCGTGGTCTTTGTGACTTGGCCATTTATTAGCTTACCGTGGGCAAAAAGTTGCAGCTCAAAGACCACAACCCCAATAGTTCTTGAAATAAGAACGTTCATCCCGAATCCATCTTCTTTACCTTCTTTCTGGAATGTCCAGGAATTTTTTCCTTCTATGATTAGCAGCAATTTTATGTTCCCAGGAATTTATCATCTGGTATCGGACTAAAAATATTTAAAATAGGGGAAATATATATCAGTGTTTATATTTTCTAGAAAGAGGAAAAAAAATTTTTTGAAGCAACAAAGATTAAAGCAGAGAAAGCTACAAAAATTAATTTCACCACCTCATCTTCAATATAAACGAAACTATGGATTGTTTCTAGCCAGACCTAAAACGAACCACACAGAAAAAAAAAATACTTACCCAGAAAATGAAGTTGAACGCGACCAGAATCCCTTTGGCACATTTCGCTCCACAGCTGAGACCCATGGCTACGCAGGAAATGAGCAGTGACCTCTACTGGCAGCTGGGGAAAAAATAGAGTGACGTTAATTAGGCTTAACGGAGGTTTAAGAAAAAAAAAAAACACCCGAGACTGTGGCAGGAAGGATAAAGAAATCTCTTGGCCTTTCTAAGAGAAGAACAGCCCAACCTAATCTGAAAGCCGGCAGGGGGCGGGGAGGGAGCATTTCTTTCCCTACTGCATGGGCGTGATTGTACTCAATCGGCAGAGAGCACCGCTTTTAATCTGATGTTCCTATATTCGACTCTTCGCTGGACTAGTGTGAAGATTTTCTTCATTAAGTTTTCAGTAAGAGAAATCAACTTGGAAAGATCTCCGTATTTTTTATGGGATTTAAGCAGTGACCCACACACAGGTTAACCGTTGTAAAATTTTTTACTCCTCAAGCTGCTGCTTGTCACTGAGTTTGTCAGTATAATTATGTCATAAAGAAAATCTTAGAGAAATGTGAGACCTCAGCACAAAGACAACACAGACGAAGAAACATTCATGCCGGAGCTCGAATACAGATCCTTCAGTCAGTAGCCAAGTGCACTAACCACTCGGCCACCAAGACGGACAGAAGAATAATATATTGTAGAAAAGAACACACTGAATGGATTTGACAGAAGGCTTCCGTCTCTCTTTTAGCACCTAACTTTCTGGATGAAATAAATTATCAGTGGTTAACATTAAGAACTTGTGGATGAAGTAAATGAACAGTCGTTAAAGAAAATGATAACAAAAAACTGAATTCAACCTAACGAATTCTGACAGCAGCTATGAGTCATCTCTTATTATTAATCTACAAAGTTACCAAACTCAATGATTCGCCAGTCAACTTTGGAACCAGGAGTAGCACGTTTCGCAAGCATTAAAGCAGCAAGTTAATGACGCAATGTGAAGGGCGGGAAAGAGTTGTGTATGTGTGCTGCCAGAACCATTTCTGCTTTTTAAATGTTGTTTCGTATGAAATTAATTGTTTGCTGCGTTCAGTAAACCGGTCATTTCGTTTCTTCTGGTCTTTTGTTGGTGGTTGTCGAAGTATCGAGAAAAGCAGTTTGGGTGCTGGGAGAGAGAAAAGTTTGGCAGAAATAATGTCCCGCAAAAGTGAAGATCGACCTCTTCCTATTACGGCAGCATTTAATGTTTCGCGATTCATTACTGGACATAAAAAGTTTCGTCAGAAAAACAAAAACCGGTTCATCTCTAAAACGTGAAGGAGGTCACGTAAGTTATGCTGGATGAATTAGGCATGATGTGTGGACATGAAAAGGAAATTGCAAGCGACAATACGTTATCGCTTACTTGTCATTCAATGAAAATGAAAATATCGAATATTCAGGAATAAAATTAGGTTGAAACTATAAATTTCTCAGTAATCTGACTAGTGTGTGTAATGACACACTAGTGACACACTCAGTAATCTGACTAGTGTGTGTGACTGACATGTGTAATTGCCATCATTGCCATTGCAGACTCGTTTACTGTGTGTATCTTTGCTTTATTCAGTAAACGAATTTCAGGGACGTATTCTTCTCTATGGCGTAACTGACAGGCTCCTGTCAGAACTCTGTGGCAAGCAGCTGTTTGAGGGGTATTTATTTATTATTCAATAGGTATAAACGAATTACAGGGCCGTATTTTTCTAGGATTTATGAGGATCTTATTCCGGCCTTTCTTTACACATAATTCTAATCTTTATATTTGACACAAAGTGTGACGACACCTCTCAGTGGAGCGGGGTGCTGGGGCGGGGATGGTTCAGTCGGTTGCGCGCCAGGCTCGTAATCTGCAGTTCCCAGGTTCGAGTCCCAGCTGGGTGAGCGTTGAGATTTATATCCACAAAACTCCCCGCCCTGCCTACGGTCAGTAGGGGACAACGATAGGCTTGGAAAGATCGCCGTCCGTTGGATGGGACGTTAAGCCGTGGTCCCCGTGTGCGCGAGAGTCCGTCTAGTACTCGAACTAGCTGTGACTCGAACCTGGGAACTGAAGATTACGAGCCTGGCGCTCTTCCAACTGAGCCATCCCGCCTCGTTTCAATAGGGAAATAATTCTGATGTAATATTAATAAATCCAATCAATTCACTCTACAAATTTGATATATATATATAATTTTATTATTCAATTTTTGACAACACCCATTGGGAAAAAGATTAGCTTTATACGGAGGTGGTTTTTTTTGGCCACAAGGCTATGCGCGCATACGTTTTTCGGAAGCCTTATTCCTTCACTTAAATTAACAAGACTGTGCATCTTGGGCAGTACGGAGGAAGGAAGAAATTTAATTTAGGGCACATCACGAAAATGAAGTCATAATTCTATCTCATAAAAATAACCGATCTCCGCATCATGAAACTCAAGTGAAGCGAAACTTGGCCGACTGACATCGTATGTATCGATGCTAATTCCGTGTCCATCGAAGCATTCCCGATCACTTCATACTTTACTAGTTCTTCTTGACTTCGCTGAAAGTGGAGCACTTCTTTCAACATTAAGATTTACTTCGTATTTCGTCAACCGAAGCCAAAAGGTTTCCGTTGAGCAAACTTCATCGGGGACTAGAAACCGTGAACTAGGACAGGGCAATAAATCGCTTCATTGAAATATAAAAATTCCTTTCAATGTGTTGAAAGAAACTGGCAATGCCAATCACAGCCATGGGTGGTCTAACAGTCAGCAAGTTCAGCTTGAAGCTGGAGAACGGATTACTAGAGAATCTAAACATTATGCTCTATTTTTAGACAACCAAACAGCAGAACTTACTGCTAATATACGAGGCTAGTCTTCCCACACTGGTAGATGGATTTGTATTTAACTGGAGAGGTTAGAGTTTGATTTCATGATTGGAAACTGTTTTCAGTTAGACCATCAACCCAAAATTGAGTGTTAAAGCTTTTGAATCAGTCTGCACGATTCGCTTTACTACTGGCGGCTTTAGTAGGTCTGAAGGGAGGAATAATAGATAGATGAACAGGTCATATACATTGTTCTACCAAAATATTAGACCATTATCATGTGATATCAATGGAAATCAAACTTTGAAGCTCTATAATCTCTAAAGTATGCATTTATTAGGTAGGTTGCTACGTTGTACACCAAGGTTGCCACATCACTAATTTATAAAAAACATCGTTGCCAGATGTTTTTTCTGAATTCTGTAATCAACCATAGTGTTCGGATAATTTTTTGAGCCACTGTAGTGTGTCCGCGCATGCGCCAGGAGCTTCTGGTCCGGTATTGCCTCAAAAAGCAAGGTTCATTATTATGTCCATCATACTTTCCTAATGCGAGCGAAAGGACGGGGTCAAGATCGAATCAAAATGAACTAAAATGCCGCTCTGCTATAGATTTTTCCACTCAGTTTTTAACAAATTTTGAATGCTTTTTTTTTACTTAAAATACTTTTAATTACTTAATACTTTTTTCATCTCCGTTCCTGTTCCTAGCATTCTGAAGGGGAGGAAGCATGTCCCTCTCCCATCCGCCTTGTCTGTCTCCCATAGGACTCCTGTGGTCGATAATTTCCTTCAAAATAAAGATATTCATAAGATGGAGTGACCAGCCAGGTACCAGACCCGATTCGAATTCAGCATGTGTAGGACGCCCTGAAGAGGCGAATTTTAGGATACGGCTCCTTTCAGAATCCTGCATCAGCTGAGATCTGTTCTTGTGAAGGAGTGGTCTTTATTACCACATCATCTTCATTAATCTCGTCAACAGTATGAGAAATCATTGCGTGAATTGATGGCTATCAGTGGTGGTCTTATGCCCCATTAACATCTCTTGTCTCAATTCCAGCATATCCATTATGGTAACTCGTGCACTCATGCATATGACACGATTTCGTCATTAGCCCACTTGCTGTTTACGCAGTCATGTGACAATAGCTTTCCATATAGCATTTTATTTTATTTGCTGAAAAGCATTTTGAATTATACAATTATGTTCATTATCCTCTAATTCTGAGCACCAGTGGAGTTGGTTATGCTCTGTGTCTGCAAAGAAAAAAACAAGCATTTGGTCTCAGCCGTATTTCCCATAAAGCACGTTAGGCACTTTCCTAGGGGCGCTAACATTTGAATCTTACAATTTGCTTATTTAAGCAACAACAAAATTATATTCTTTTCAAATCTTAGAAGGAGTAAAAACTAATTGCAAAAATCCTTGAAATAAATACACTGGTTTTCATAAATTAAGGAAAATCCCTACGTTAAGTCAATGGGAAGCTAACGTCAAAGCTCTATAACTTCTAAAATAAGGTGTTTTTTGTTTTGAAAAATGTGATTGCAGATAAAGATCCCTATCAAATAAATTAATATCTCGATTTTCAACACTATTCGTTCAGTGTTTAATGAGTTATGGAAGTTTGAATATTTAGTCATAACAATGCCAATCACAAAAAATGACTTCAGAAGTTAATTAAAACTTAGTAATAAGTATTTTATCAAAGTGTTTAATAAAATAAGTTTTTATTTTAGAACTTTGTGCAAAGAATTCTTTCATTATTCTTCAGTTTTGTATAAGTTTCTTAAGACTGGAATTGCTGTTGTTCAATATTCAAAATTTCATAACTCATTAAATACTGAACGAATATTGTTGAAATTCGAGATATTTATTTGATTGAGATCTTTATCTGTAATCACATTTTTCAAAACAAAAATAATTGTTTTAAATATTACAGATCTTTGTCGTTAGCTTTCCATTGACTTAACATAGGAATTTTTCTAAATTTATGGAAACCAGTGTAGTTATAAAAAAATCTATCTCAAAATTAGGCAGTTTTGAATATAGTTTTTCATTCACATAATACGGAAATGTCCCAATACTTTAGATAATTTAGTGAATTTGTTCATTCCCAGAGGAAAAAAAAAATGAGAGAGAAAACTGTTTACATTTATTACATTAATTTATACAGTATGCGATAACAAAATTGAATTTCTTATCAATAAGATTCCCAATAATGTAATCAAAATGTATATTTTGATTACATTATTTTTTTTCATGATTGCGTAAGTAAAAAAATAATCCCAGCCGCAGCCTCTCAATCCCTGTCACTTCGTGTGCCTAGGAGAGCATGAGGGGATATCAGAGACTTTCTTAGAAAATACATTCAACCTCTCAAAGGAGAGTTATATCCCCCCCCCCCCCCTCTCCTGAGTTCTCCACTTCACCGGTTCACTTAAGTTGGCCCTAAAATAAATTGTATGACACGAGCAAAACTTACTTGGAATTATTGCACGCAGAAACATCTGATGTTAGTTGCATTTTGAGGCCTCATTTTAAGCACATGTTAAAAAATAACACTCTAGTGTTTTTTTTAACATGTGCTCAAAATGCAACTAACATCAGATGTTTCTGCGTGCAATAATTTTAATAATTTTGAGGCCTCATTTTAAGCACATGTTAAAAAATAACACTCTAGTGTTTTTTTTAACATGTGCTCAAAATGCAACTAACATCAGATGTTTCTGCGTGCAATAATTCCAAGTAAGTTTTGCTCGTGTCATACAATTTATTTTAGGGCCAACTTAAGTGAACCGGTGAAGTGGAGAACTCAGGAGAGGGGGGGGGGGGATATAACTCTCCTTTGAGAGGTTGAATGTATTTTCTAAGAAAGTCTCTGAAAATCAGACATGTAAAAATAAAAAAGAGTATTGGAAGAAGTTAGAGTAGCCATTCAAATGAACTACAGTTGGGGACCCTGCTTAAATTGTTACCGGCAGACCATTTTTAAGGGGGGAGGGATGGACGGAAAGTTGCCGATATTGAATCCATTGCCAGTTGTACTGTTTTATGAAACTCATAAGGAATGCAATATGTGATATAAGTCTCCTTTGGAACATAATCAGCCATTATAGTACAAAAGAAAATTATTATTGAAAATGCATCTAAAATTTTTTATATTAATAATTGAAAATAAACGAAATGCTTCGAAAAACAAAAGAAAACGTAAAAAGCAAAATTACATTTCGTTAACCGAAAAACAACATTAACTTCTGGTGCACTTAATATTATTCAACATTAATTTTTTCGATCAATTTTTTCAGGGGGAAGACAACTGACCTTTCCCCCCCTTCCTTAAGCAAGCCATGCCTGCTTAGAATGAAAATATTTAATTAACGGAAATTAAACTGCAGTTCAGAATTGTTTCAAAGCTTTGTCCAAATGAACGAGCCATATTCGTATATATAAGAAAATCAAATTCTTACCTTTAGAAATACTCGTTAAAGCTGCATTTCTTTATCTGCAGTGTGTGAACCTGGCATATAAAAAAAAATAAATACCCCCTCAAGCAGCTGCTTGCCACAGAGGTCTGACAGGAGACTATCAGTTTATATGCCAGAGTACAAGATCTGAGAGGATGGCAGGACCTCAGCAGAAAACAACACGAACATCCATGCCTTACCCGGGGCTCGAACCCAGGTCCCGTAGATCAGTAGTCAAGCGCGCTAACCACTCGGCCACGGGACGGCTGAACCTGGCAACAAGACCATTATTCCCCTTACAGGACATTCAACGACATTACTGTCAATGTAGTCACCACACCATTACAAAAAAGAACAAAGTGAAGCAGCTAAACTTGCATTCGTAAGTATTTTCCAAAAAAAAAAAACTTTTTTTTTTCCTTTCTAAAGGAATTGTTTGTGTTTCTTACCCCATTTCTATTACCCTAGTATCAGAAAAGCGCGCAGCAAGACACATTGTCGATCTAACACTTGAATTGCCATGGCGCAGCGACATTAACTACGCGTGACTAAGCGGTTGCTAAGAGCCAGTTAAAGGAAAGATAAATGAAAGCTTCGTCACTGCAGTCGTCTGCCAAAAGTTTGATGACTTCAAACGGATTCGCTCTAGTTAATTTAAGCGAAAATTTCTTACTATGGCGTTTGAAGCAGTAGAAACAATGGTAGGTCCAGAAATAAACCTCATCAGCTCGCAGGATGAACGGGTAAGGTCAAAGATACTACACGATACCAGTCATTTCATACTCGACGTTTATTTCTTAATTTTATTTTCCAGTTTCGTCTAGACCAGTGTTTCCCAACCTTTTTTGTGCCATGCCCCACTTAAGCCTTTCTAAAATTCTTATGCCCCCCCCCCCCCCCCACCTATGTAAAATTAAATTGTTGGTTGAAGTAACTTACATGATAGGTTTCAGGAAGAAGTCATTAGGGAATTGTAGAGGAAACACAGTACGTAAATTTTCAAAACATAATGGAGAACTAAAATTCAAGTACGAAAAAATTTTAATGAAAGATTTTTCTATAATATTTTAATTAGTAGTAATTATTTATTATTATATATTATATATTATTATATTTAGTGAGATCCTTGCGCTTGATGCAAAGAGATTTATGTCAGGTTCCAATTTAGTTAACTTCAGTCTTCCCGTTGTGTTATGTCCGTTGTGTAATCTTCGGGTTTTCTTTTGTCCGGACTCGCTAATCCTACGACCGCCATACGGTTAAACTATGAACGAGTCCATTTTCGAATTGCCCCCCTTGACAATCAAATTGCTCCCCTGTGGGGCGTGGGCCCCACGTTGGGAAACACTGGACTAGACAGTTGCATGGCAAGGTTCATAGGTTCCAGAGGGGTTTCCAGTTAGTACTCCAGACTCGTAACATGGTGTTTTCAGGTTCGAGTCCTCATTGTGCCACGCTGAAATTTACAGTAGCCCTTGAATTGACCTAGATGAGAAAGGGAACAGCCATTGGTTTGGAAGGTCACGGTCTGTTGGATAGTATATTAAAAAGCTATTAAAAAGTGACTCCTTGTGCAAGAGGACCATACCTTGTGCAAGAGGACCATACCTTGTGCACATTAAAGAGCACACTAGTTGGTCCTTGTGATCTGGCCATTTAACTCATTATGTTCACAAAAGCAACGCTCCGAAGAAAACCCAATTCACCGTTCGAGTCTATGACCTTGCTATGTTTGAGATTCTCTCACGAGACAACATTGTCTTAAGATGTAAAATCTTGTCAAGGGCTACAAAAAATATAAGATACCATAGAGAGTGAATAATCAAATAGAGACCCAATAATCAAATGTAAAACCCAATGTTGGTCATTTTGCTCAGTTTACCGGTGACACTTGAGTTTTCGAAACTTGATGATTTTCAGAAGTCCCTTTTTCTGTTGCAATACTTCCTGTTTTGATTGCTCATTCCCATTTCAGTTGATTTAAAGAGCTACCAAATTAATTATGTAATAAACTGCAAATAATAATAAAAGAAAACGCACATAAATCTTAATTGGATTATGGGTTGGGTTATTTTACCTCTGAGCGGCACTTTTTTTGCACACCATAGGCTAAATGGCCAGGTCACAAGGACCCCCGAAGGCTCAGAGAAGGTTGGGACAGCCCACTGGAACTGCTGTTGAAAGACAGATGGTAACCCCCGTCAAGGCCATCCAGCGTGTTCTTTAACGTGCACAGGGTATGGCTCTCCCGCACACGAGTCCACTGCTTAACGTCCCATCCGACGGACGGCGGCCTTTCCAAGTACATCGGTGGCAGGGCGGTGAGTTTTGAGGAGATAAATCTCAACGCTGATATTGGATTATGGAAAAAGGTAAGAGGTAGAACTGTTTTCTGTGTTTAAGATACCTATTACAGTAATGAAATTAATTGTAGAAGTGTGTGCTTTATGATTCCACAGGAGTGGAGGAAAATGCTACCACTCCTATGACGTGTCCTTCAACGTGTTCTTCAACGTGAAGAAAGTATGGCATTTTTTCACACTGAGTGTCAACTTAATGTCTTATATGATGAACAGCAGCCTTTACAAACCCATTGGTTTTTCCTTTCTCGCCGAGGACAGATCGAGGGCTTGTGGGGAAAATCCCAAAGCAGGCACGGTGGGTATTTGAACTGGGAACATCAGGTAACTATTCTGGCAAACTATCGATTGAGTCGACGTCATCCCTTTGTCTCAGAGTTTGAAATTTGGATTCCGATTCCCATAACATGGAAGTAGCCAAGAAGGGTTCAGAAAGGTGAAAGTTGAGGCCTTTCTCTGATCAGTTATTTAGAAATCTAGCTCGCACGCATGCCTGATCTTTAGGCATGGGTCAGTGACCTCACCAGTGACCTCAGTAAAAGAAAAGAAACGTGAACCAATCATTGGCTCTTTTCTGTAGCTAACGGATAACATTTTTTTTTTAAAGAATATAATTTTTATTCATAAGAGTAAAGAATAAAATACATTTACAATTTGACCCGCAAAGCTAAATAGCTTATCTGCAGGAAAATGAATAAATTATATTAAACATAGGTCATTCAGCCACAAAAATGGTGTACATCAAATAAATCCACAAAACACAACACATAAAAAATCAGCTACATAGAAAATACCAAATAATTTTTTAATTCCCTTTAAAGTCTTCTAATTAGCACGCTTGGCTACTGATCTAAGGGACCTGGGTTCGAGTCCCGGGTAAGGCATGGTTGTGTGTGTTGTTTTTCTGCTGAGGTCCTGCCATCCTCACAGACCTTCTACTATGGCATATAAACTGGCAGGCTCCTGTCAGACCTCTGTGGCAAGCAGCTGCTTGAGGGGTATTTATTTTTATTTTTTTATTTAAAAGAATCTATATTTAGTAATTCTTTTGGAATAGCATTAAATATAAGTGGTACTTGATATTCGGAGGTATGTTTCCCGTAATTACAGTGGACCCCCGATATAACGCGCATGTCGGGCGGGAAACAACACCCGCGTTATAAGGTGAACCGCGTTATACCGAGCTTTTTGTGTTTTTTGTGTTTATTGTGTCGCCACCGCGCCTTTGGCGACACAATAAATTTCACACTGTAAGCTTTTCTTTTACTCATCATGCATACAATAATTAAACACTATTCAAAATACATGCAGGAACTCAATACATACACAATTACTCAATACGCAGTAACAATAAAATGCGATAGTCACTAACGCCGCACGGACCTATATAAACATGTTTGAACTTATCGCGAACATCGCCCGCGCTATAACCGAGTGCGCGGTATAGCGAGCAGCGCTATAACGAAGGTCCACTGTATTTCGAAAATTTGGCAATTTGTAATAACCTTGGTTTTGAAGTCTTGTATTTTTATTAAACCACCATCCATCTGATCCCTTATGTCAATTGACGAAAAGCAAGCGCAGGATGGAATGATGACTCCATACGAGGTCAGCGGTTGTTGATTTTGCGCAGCGGACAAGTGAATGGCCTCTTCTTGTTGCGTGCTTCGGGTCATCGCAGGGGAAGAGCAGAAGTAGGAAATGCTTGCTGCTCTTCCGAATAACGATCGAATTCGAAAGTGCACTTCAACTGAGCAAGAGGAAACAAACAGGGTCATTTCCTAGTGGGCGTTTGAAACGATCCTAACAAAATCAGCCGATATGTAAGAGTTAATTTTTTTACTCTCAATTCCCTTACAGACAGGCCCCGGATCTCGACAGAAATAAAGGGGTACCAGGTGACGCAATCGAAATGAAAAAATATTAGGGGGGGGGGGGCAAGAGATCCATTGCAGTAGAACGCTCACTGTGCTTGATCGATTTTGGCGATTTTTCGAACATGCGGTAACGAGATTATAAGCGATATTTTGGTTGGTTCCTCACTTTTTTCTGATTCACTCCCCATGCGATTTTATACTTTTTGGTGGCTTTCTTTATAATACGACCGACGGATGGAAAGAAATTCATGACTATATGATTAAATATTTAAAAAAATTTAGTATATAGTTTCTTCCACATCGCCACTGATCCAAAAATAACGAGCGATGAAAATGGCAACAGTTACCAGTTACCATTAGAGCTAGCGCGAGCTAACAGTGTTAGCTTGCGCTAGTTGTTTAAATATGTAGAATGCATTCATTTGGAATAATGAATTTTTATAATTATTTTATGATAAATATACAATTATGAATTTTCGCTTCATGTGAATCCACTGGCCGCATTATATAATAGCCGTCAAAAAATATAAGATACCATAGAGAGCGAATTAATTAAATATGGAATCAAAAATTGCTCATAATCTCGATACCACATGCTTTTTAGGAAAATCGCCAATCGGAACTTGAGCCACATTCACCCTCCTTTTTAGAGATCTTTAAAAAAATTTATCGAAAAATATGAATGTGCATGAAATAATGAACCACTTTAAATTTTTTTGTCTCCACTACCCTTACTAGCATTCTTAAAAGTGAGGCATGGCCCCCTCCCCCCCCCAAATCCGGACTTCCTTACAGGCATATATACTTCATAACATATTTATGGAGAAGAAAGTGCACAGGTAAATGGTGGTTGGAATGATACGACATTCTTTTGCCCACTTCAGTTAAAGCTTATAATTTACATATGCAGGCGTACCCCGGTCATACGACACGTTAGGATCTAGACCACCGTCGTATAGCGAATCATTGCTTTTTTTTTAACTTGTAGATGATATTTTTAAGCAGTCACATAGTATGTGTAGGGGCGGGGGTGGCTCAATCGGTAGCGCGCCAGGCTCGTAATCTGTAGTTCCCAGGTCTCAGCTGGGTCAGCGTTGAGATTTATCTCCGCAAAATTCCCCGCCCTGCCCACGGTCAGTAGGGGACACCGATGGGCTTGGAAAGGCCGCCGTCCGTCGGATGGGACGTTAAGCCGTGGCCCCGGGTGCGGGAGAGCCATACCCTGTGCACGTTAAAGAACACGCTGGATGGCCTTGACAGGAGGCTACCATCTGTCTCCCAACAGCTGTTCCAGTGGGTCCCCTCCCCCAAGCTTCTCTGAGCCTTCGGAGTCCTTGTGGCCTGGCCATTTAGCCCATGGTGTGCAAAAAAGTGCCGCTCAGAGGTAAAACAACCCAACCACACATAGTATGTGCGTAACTGATGTAAATAAAGCATTTACAATTCAAATGAACACTGTACAGTCGCTCAAAAAATATCGGACATATATTTGAGCGACTGTACATCCTACTGGAAACATGTTTGCGGGGTTGGCTCAGTCAGTATCATGCCAGCCACGTAATCTAACGATCCCCGATTGGAGCCAACATTGTGCGTGCATTCAGGTTTTCTCCACTAACCTCACTCTGCCCTTACGTAGAAAACCAAAGGAGAAGAAAACGTAAAGAACTAAAAGTTTTTGAAAAATTGCCTTCCATCGGATGGGAATGTTTAGCCATGGTATACGCAAATAATAAGTGTCGTAAGTTGTGCATTTAACAGACACGCTGGATATCTTGATAAGAGGCAAACAGCAACTCTGATGAATCCCTTTCCCCAAACTTTTTATAGCCCTTTGGCAGGTACGTTTCCAGGACTTAGTTTCGGGGGTCCGAGAATAGGTTTTTTCGTTATGAGGGTTGGGGGGGGGGGTTGGGTGAAGCCCAAGAATTCAGTTTCGGGGAGACCCTTAGGATTTAGCTTTCGGGGTAAGGGGGTCTGAGAATAAAACTAGTGTATTATTTAATGGGTTGAAAGTTAATGGGTGTTCAAAACCCATGTCACCATAATATCAGAAGATTATGATATTCAGGTTCTGCCATCCTCTCAGACCTCCTACTATGGCATATAAACTGACAGGCTCCTGTCAGACCTCTGTGACAAGCAGCTGCTTGAGGGGGTATTTATTTTTTTTATTTAATGGTAATGGAACTAATGATCTCAAGTAATTTACTTGTGACAAAAAGTCCCATCCCGCTTGTTAAAATCCTTCTCGCAGCTACTTCTTCAACAACAGGTGACTCCATCCCTTTCTACGAGAAATGTTGATTCCAGCAAGAAACAAAAAGTGAAATATTGGGTCCAGTCTGACATAAGGACTCGAAAGAGGGGGGGGGGGAAGAGAATTTTTGTCTTCCAAAATAAATGTCGAATATTACTAACTTTGCAACACACAACGTTTTTACCTGTGCATGAAATATTTCTCTATAAATCTGTTAAATAAATTTGATTTGCCACCACTTAAAAAATTCCGGCGGTACGGGTGACATCGCCCCTGTAGGTAGGCAAAAATGAAAATTTACCCTCTCATTTTCTCCATCTTCCTTTACTTTGAATTTCCACGGTTAGAGGGTTAAAGTTCTGAAACGGGAAACTTTATTTTCTTTGAAATCAAACATTCCTTATTCGCCATAGGCGATTCGTATTTCTAGCTAACTTTAATTTTCAGGAGTTTAATTCTTTTCGAAAAAAGGGGCAGACTTAATAGTATGTATTCGTAGAACAATCCGAACTGATGTAATGGTTAGAGGACCTAGTTCCTCTGTTAGCTGTGGTGTCCTTGTGTGTTTTGACAAGTACAGTAGATCGAGAATCTGACCACTGTGTTAGTGGGACATGTCCTTGTATGAACGAAACCAGTATAAGCAATGAGTCAACTTATGGATTTCTCCGTCATACATCTGTTAAGTAACATTCAGATCCACTGATCATATGACTACCTCGGTCTCTTCGATTTTTCAGTGGTTTACAGCATCTGGCGATCAACGCTGTAACATCAAAAATACTTTCCAAACAGTTCTTTGCCATATAGGCGGACAAGAGCATGTCAATTTAATATGCTCTAGAGATGATATGTGAAGAAGGTGGGACTGCAGCCGAAGGATAGACAAGAAACTTGCATGTCTTATCTGAAGCTTGATCCAGTATTTCCGTAACTTCCCATTAAAGCAAAGAATGCATAATACGATAACAAAAAGCAGACCAAACGTGCGAAATACACACTTGTTGCCATGCAGATGATTTCTGTAATAATTCCTAATGCGGACATGAGATATGTCAACACCTGTTTTGTTTAAAAAAGTAAAATCTTCAGCTAAGGATTCCAACTCCTGATGCTTTACATTTCTGATAGCCTTTAAAATCACAAAACAGAAAAATCACGTACGCAACATCCTATTTACCTCGATACCGGTTCGGAAGGAAAATAGGAAAAAGATAATAATGCTTACGAAATTGCGTCCCACATGACAGATGCATACAGAATAGGCTAATGTCGACGCTACCTACGTGACCCCCTCGTGACCTATATCTGTTCTGCTGTTGACGCCGAGTGCGCCAGTAACGGACATGTTGATTCTGGGCTTCTAACGGAACGACAAATGTAGAGACAAAAAAAGCAGTTTGAAAGTCACGAGAGTGGCAATTCAAAAATTCCTCAACTGTATTCGCATTAGCGTGACGAGAAGACAAGAGGATTAAGACATCTTTGCAAACATTATTACGTTGCGGTGGTTTTTATTCTTATCTATGTTCTTCAGAATGGCAATGTAAACGGCATAGTTACAATGAAAACAAAAGAAAAACACAATATTTGTTTTGATAGGACTGTGCCTTCATTTTTTGACTGTTTTGTTTTTTTTCTCTATATAGATTGTTGGGGATGGCAACAAAAATATGTGATAAACTAATTATTACCAGTAAAGGGTTATGAAGTACCTTTCTGGATATTTATTAGCACCATGAGCGTTAGACTATGGAACTAATCATCCCTGTCGTGACCTTGCAAACAACCACAAACAACTACGAAAAAACAAAGTTTAAAACAATTCTGAAAAAAATGATTTATTACGTAAGGTTAGCGGACATAAATCTCAACTTAGACACGGTTGGAATATTTATTACGATTATTAATATAAAAGTATTTCTAGCAATCTAAAAAATCTATACTCTGTTCCAGAAAAAGAATAGGGCGGTAAATGTGGATATCAAAGCAATCAACAAATGAAAAGATGTCGCACACGAGTTCTTGCAAGATAAACTTGCAGATGTAATTCCGCCACAGCAAATAGTTCCACACCTTATGCAAGAAATATGCACTTTTCTAACGTATTTGTACGTTATTTATATGGATACTTAATGGAAGTGAGCAATTAAAAAAGCTGCTTTTAACCTCGGAATATGGCAAAGTACTCAAGGATTAGATCAAGGATAGATTAGCGACTGGAAGAATAGCGGGTCGTTGCTGAATGTCAGCGCGCCCTCTCACAGATTATGGCTTCGTCTCTATGCAAATAATCGAAAGAATTATTTATGTTCGTATCGAAAGATTTTTGAGTCCTTGCAATCCCGAGATACTAGACTGAATAGTCTCAAAATTCACACATGCGTTCTCCCTTTGGGACCCCATGTATGGTGAAAAATTCATGTTCCTCTCTGGAATGGGAAGTCTTTATATAACAATATCTTTGAGAACGTGAGGAAACTGGCAACAGTTGGTGGCTTTCTCGATTAGAAATTGCGAATGAGCAGAAGTTACGAATGAAGAATGAACTAGAAAGATGTTTTATTTAAAAATAGCGATTTCAAACCTCCTATTTAATCTATCGAGTTTATATTATGCATCGTACATGCTCAAGCTACATTTCATCTCTACATTATTTCATTCATGCGTTCTCCCTTTGTGACCCTTGACTTCTTCTACCAAAATTCCAGTTTCCTAGCCTCTTTATGTGAAGAGTTTTGGCGACCACGGACATATATTATTATTACAGATGTCAAACACTTTCCGTAGAAGTGGAGGATTGATACATTTTCAGGCGTAAAATCTTTCTCCTCATTGGCTCCCGTGGTTAAGCGCAATAAACCACGATTGGACAAAAAACTATTTGAGGAAGACTTACCGCACCATTCTTTATGTGAAACAGAGTATAAATTTATATTATAACAAGCTAAGCCCACGCCAAAAGTTTGCGCGAAACATGTGACCATTGGTAGATGTTCCAATCGATAAGTTCATTCACCTCTTTTCATTCACAAGGTAGGAGACGGCAGCGCCCCCAGAAATTTAGGACACTTTTCGAGGGATCACTCCTGACCCACGGCAGCTAAGTCCTGGATTTGGGCGGGGGTGGCTCAGTCGGTAGCGCGTCAGTCTCGTAATCTGTAGTTCCCAGGTTCGAGTCCCAGCTGGGTCAGCGTTGAGATTTATCTCCGCAAAAATTCCCCGCCCTGCCCACGGTCAGTAGGGGACACCGATGGGCTTGGAAAGGCCGCCGTCCGTCGGATGGGACATTAAGCCGTGGCCCCGTGAGCGGGAGACCCATACCCTGTGCACGTTAAAGAACACGCTGGATGGCCTTGACGGGAGGCTACCATCTGTCTCCCAACAGCTGTTCCAGTGGGTCCCCTCCCCCAACCTTCTCTGAGCCTTCGGGGTCCTTGTGACCTGGCCATTTAGCCCATGGTGTGCAAAAAAGTGCCGCTCAGAGGTAAAACAACTCAACCTGAATGCTACCATCTGTCTCCCAACAGCTGTCCAATGTGTTCCCTCCCCCAACCATTTTGGAGCCTTCGTGATACTTTTGACCTGGCTATTTTTCCCATGGTGAGCAAAAAAAGTGCCGCTAAGATGTAAAATAACCCAACCCTTCCCTGAGTCCTTGTGACCTAACCTTTTGTCCATTTTGTGCACAAAGTGCCTCTGAGATGCAAAACAAACAAACCCATCTTCCAAACCAACCCTCGGTCGCGCGTCAGGCCGTAAGGTCAGGCTCGTAATCTGAAGTTCGTAGGTTCGAGTCCCAGCTGGATCAGCGTTGAGTTTTATCTCCGCAAAACTCCCGCCCTGCCCACGGTCAGTAGGGCACACCGATGTGCTTGGAAAGTCCATCGTCCATCGGATGGGACGTTAAGTCGTGGCTCCGTGTGCTGGAGAGCCATACCCTGTGCACATTAAAGAACACGCTGGATGACCTTCACGGGAAGCTATCATCTGTCTCCCAACAGCTGTTCCAATGGGTCCCTCCCCCAACCTTCTCTGAGCCTTCGGGGTCCTTGTGACCTAGCCATTTAGCCCATGGTGTGCAAAAGAGTGCCGCTCAGAGGTAAAACAACCCGACCCAAATCATCCCATAGTTCTAATAACCACCATTAGAGGGCGGTAAATTCGGAAACGCACTCTCTTTTAAAAGAAGCATCCTATATTCGCCAGAGGCGGTTTGTATTTAATCATACAAACCTCAGCTGGACGAAGGAGTCCGTGGCCAGCAACCGCCAGTGTCCCAGCCAGCTTCAACCCGCATGTGCGCCGCGGAAATTGAAAATTGTGTTTAAGGGAGCCACGGAATTTAAAGACCTCGATGCGGCGAGTAGAAAAGATTGAGACAAATTAGTTTAACGTCTCATCCGAATGATGGTAATCTTTACAAGCCCGACAAATGGTGATAGGAGAAATGACCTTTCAGGAAAAATGCTTCTAACACGTGGAGATCCCTAGAGAGATCGCGAAACATTTCACTGGGAAAAGAATTTGCAGCTTCGTATTTTAGCCAACGTAAAGCAAACTTTAATTAGGGCATAACCAAGTCATCGCTTCGATGAAATATATGAGATGCAAAATATATATCTGAGCTAGAAATCATCTAGTGAAGACAACTCTTGCGATCACAGAGAAACATAATTTGCAAGCGCCAAAATAAAAATGAGAAAACTTTTTAAGTACACGATAAATTTAACGAATGACAACTCCGTGTCGGGAAGAAGTTCTGTCAGGGGGAGGAGGGAATTTTTTTTCAGGGAGGGTCAAAAAATTTTCGGAGGGGGTGGGTCGGGAAGAACTAGTGTTTCAAGGTATATTTAGGTCAAGTCGTTCATTAACGAGTACAGTTACAGATACATGCCATAATACATTTAAAAACAAAACGGAAAAAATCGAAACTTATTGAAAATGCATGTAGAAAATGTTTTTCCATATTAATAAATGGAATAAATTTTATTTCGGAAAACAAAAGGAAATACTAAAAAAATAAAAATTATATTTTGCTATAAAGAAAAAAAAAAACATTAATTTTTGGTACACCTGATAGTCTTCCAAATAAAATGATTTTTATAGGAAGGGAATTAATTTCTCCTCACCTTACCAGGACCTGCCGATTTAGACACTGTAAGGGAGGGCCCTGTCCCTAGTTTCAGGGAACTTCAAAAAAAGGGGTGAAAGTGTTATTCAAATAAGATTTCGACCTTCCCAAAAAATTCTCGCACCCTCTCTGATGTTTGATCGTTATCTTCATAGAGCTTAAAAACGAATGTTTTAAAATTACCAAGTTTTGTCAGCATCTTACAATCTCGTGAAATGAATGTGAAATTGATTTCAGAAATGTAACTTACCGATTCACGGGAAAAGTGAATAAGTTCTTTCCCAATCGCAATCACACAAGACAGGCCTGGCCTAGAAGCGATATGCGCTCCATCAAAGTCGCAACACGTGACTGTTGATGGCAGAAAAGCTTTCACGCCCAAACACTACTCGCCAATCTACGTATCAGCCTGCGAGCCCACACTTAGCCAGCTGACCATGTGAACAGGTTTCTGTAAAGAGGTAGGTGGAAAGGTGGCCTCTCGACACTGCGCAGAAGTCTTCCCCCTTCTGCACAGCAAATGGGCAGCCAGAGATTCACACACAAATGCATCAGCCGATGGAAAACTAGCAGCGAGTGCGCCGCAAGCTCTGGACGAACCACCGCGTGGCCCTCTTTACGTTACTTGGCAGTTCGAGATAGAGAAGAGATGGAAGCAGGTAAAAGGGATCATTCTCGTTTCAGATACGTTCAGGATGAATGCTGAATGTTATGCTTTCATGAACACTGTGAAAAAAATTTTATTTTTGATATAGAGAAGGGATTTATGATTACTTGCACGAATTGTATTCAAATTTATGTCAGTCACTCACAAAAAAAAAAGGAATTATCACACAACTTCCTAGTATCACTGATTTGATTGCTATAATTTAACGATGGATATAACTGTTGTAAAATTTGTTACGATTTTTGTTAATCTTTCAGCAGAGTGGGATTGTTTTGCTTCTGAGCGGCATTTTTTTTTTTGCACAAAATGGGCTAAACAACAAGGATCCTAAAGCTTAGAGAACGTTGAGGTATGAGAATCCACTGGACAGCTGAGGAGGAGAAAGATGGAAGCCTCCCGTCAAGGCCAACCAACGTGTTCTTTAACGTGCACAGAGTATGATTTTCCTGAAGAGTTTCACGTCCCATCCGACGGATGGCGGCCTCTCCCAGTCCATCAATGTTTCTGAGATAACTAAGGTTCAACTGTGGTTAGCCCAGATGGGATTCGAATTATCTAGGAACTGCAGAAAATGAGCCTGGTGCGCAAAACGCTGAGTAAGCCTCCCCCACCCCCCACGAGCGGGGATACTGCCAGGGATGGAAGGAGAGGGAGCCAAAAGACGATTTTTCTCAGGTCGTGCATCGCGTTGAAGGGAAAAAAAAATCCGATTGTGGGTAGGTGATAAATTAAGAGAAAGGGGAGTGAGGATTCAAGATTTAAGAGAAAGGGGAGTGAGGATTCAAGATTTAAGAGAAAGGGGAGTGAGGATTCAAGATTTAAGAGAAAGGGGAGTGAGGATTCAAGATTTAAGAGAAAGGGGAGTGAGGATTCAAGATTTAAGAGAAAGGGGAGTGAGAATTCAAGATTTAAGAGAAAGGGGAGTGAGAATTCAAGATTTAAGAGAAAGGGGAGTGAGGATTCAAGATTTAAGAGAAAGGGGAGTGAGGATTCAAGATTTAAGAGAAAGGGGAGTGAGAATTCAAGATTTAAGAGAAAGGGGAGTGAGGATTCAAGATTTAAGAGAAAGGGGAGTGAGGATTCAAGATTTAAGAGAAAGGGGAGTGAGGATTCAAGATTTAAGAGAAAGGGGAGTGAGGATTCAAGATTTAAGAGAAAGGGGAGTGAGAATTCAAGATTTAAGAGAAAGTGGAGTGAGGATTCAAGATTTAAGAGAAAGGGGAGTGAGGATTCAAGATTTAAGAGAAAGGGGAGTGAGGATTCAAGATTTAAGAGAAAGGGGAGTGAGGATTCAAGATTAAAGGGGAGTGAGGATTCAAGATTTAAGAGAAAGGGGAGTGAGGATTCAAGATTTAAGAGAAAGGGGAGTTAGGATTCAAGAGAAAGGGGAGTGAGGATTCAAGATTTAAGAGAAAGGGGAGTGAGGATTCAAGATTAAAGGGGAGTGAGGATTCAAGATTTAAGAGAAAGGGGAGTGAGGATTCAAGATTAAAGGGGAGTGAGGATTCAAGATTAAAGGGGAGTGAGGATTCAAGATTAAAGGGGAGTGAGGATTCAAGATTAAAGGGGAGTGAGGATTCAAGATTTAAGAGAAAGGGGAGTGAGGATTCAAGATTAAAGGGGAGTGAGGATTCAAGATTAAAGGGGAGTGAGGATTCAAGATTTAAGAGAAAGGGGAGTGAGGATTCAAGATTTAAGAGAAAGGGGAGTGAGGATTCAAGATTTAAGAGAAAGGGGAGTGAGGATTCAAGATTTAAGAGAAAGGGGAGTGAGGATTCAAGATTTAAGAGAAAGGGGAGTGAGGATTCAAGATTTAATTGAAAGGGGAGTGAGGATTCAAGATTAAAGGGGAGTGAGGATTCAAGATTTAAGAGAAAGGGGAGTGAGGATTCAAGATTTAAGAGAAAGGGGAGTGAGGATTCAAGATTTAAGAGAAAGGGGAGTGAGGATTCAAGATTTAGGAGAAAGGGGAGTGAGGATTCAAGATTTAAGAGAAAGGGGAGTGAGGATTCAAGATTAAAGGGGAGTGAGGATTCAAGATTTAAGAGAAAGGGGAGTGAGGATTCAAGATTTAAGAGAAAGGGGAGTGAGGATTCAAGATTTAAGAGAAAGGGGAGTGAGGATTCAAGATTAAAGGGGAGTGAGGATTCAAGATTAAAGGGGAGTGAGGATTCAAGATTTAAGAGAAAGGGGAGTGAGGATTCAAGATTTAACCAAGACCGTATAGGAGAAAAATTAAGTAAGAGTCTGGGGGCGCAAGTGACTGAATTAAATTAGAACAGCGCAGAATAAAGTTTCGGCATATTTCTCCTGGAAATATTTTAGTATATAATAAAGTAAAGCTCGATCAACCCACTAATGATTATCGATTGACTGCTGAATTTGGGCGGTTAGGCCTGGCATCATTTGGTAATAGAGCTGATTCCCAGCATCTGCGTCAGGAAATGTTGAAAACATCGAAAGGAAAAAATCAATAGATTCGGTCAGTTTCCCTCTTTTAGCATTTTTGTTCAATAGAATTTTAAAGAACTTTCATATAATTTCGTTCTCACAACTTTTCCTCTCTTAATGCACCTTAAATGTTTTTCCAAAATATTTTGTCATAAAGGAAAAATTATGCGGATATTTTTACGGTGCGAAATTAGGTTATGTGAAATGAGAATATCTAATTATAAGAAAATAAAAATGCATTTTATTATACTCCTTTCTAGCAGTTTTTTAACAGTGCTATGATAATGTTAATTTTCATTGACGGCTGCTCACTGTAGGTTTCTCAGGGTAAAATTTTCTTCTTAAACAAATTTTATCGTTTTCTTTATTGAGCCGTCCCATGACTGAGTAGTGAGCGCGCTTAACTACTGATCTTAAGGGATCTGGATTCGAGCCCCGTGTAAGGTATGGATGGATGTTTGTGTTGTCTTCTTGCTGAGGTTCCGCCATCCTCACAGACTTCTAGTATACCGTATAAACTGACAGGCTCTTGGCAGGCCTCTGTGGAACAGCTGCTTGAGGAGGTATTTATTATTTTTATTTCTTTATTGTTTATAACTAGGATGCATTTCAAGTGTTTTTTCGCCAACTTCTCTTAACTATTTGATTTTCCCTCCGAATATCAGATTTTTCGTCGTATTCACCTCACTCTCTTAGAGATCAGTTAATCGAGGTTTAAATGTAGTGCGCATTTTTGCTGATCACCGAATTAATATTACACTTTTTATTGATAAATGATTTTAAAATCTTCAAAGTGCATGTCCCTACTTTACTCTAGAACAGTGGTTCTCAACCTTTTATGCTTCACGTACCCCCTGAAAATGTGTGTGTAACTGGCGTACCTCTTCAATAGATAGATATAACTGTTGTTATATCTATTTGATAAAACTATAGTTAATATACAACAATGGTTATTTTTATTTTGTTACTAGATCTAGCGACTTTTGAGCTCTCACGGCGTACCCCAAACAACTTTAACGCGTACCCCACGTTGAGAACCCCTGCTCTAGATGCAATATTGCCCAATAATCCGACATTTTGGTCCAGTTCAGGATAATTCGATTTCGACCGAAGTAGGTTTTCATTGAGTCACATGAAAGGCATTATTTATATACACAGTTGTATCAGAATAATATGACCACCTACCATAGTATATGTATGGTAGGTGGTCATATTATTCTGATACGACTGTGTATATCTCATATTCATCTTATATTAGAATATTGTTTTGCACATAATAGTTGAAATCAGTGGTTTCAGAATTTTACATATTGGTTCTCCCCGTACTCAGCTTAACAAAGATTTCATTCCTCCTCCCCTCTTTATGTATGCGCATAAAAACAGCTTTTTCAAGTTTTTCAGTCCACTCTCTCCCTACACACTTACTTTGGAAACCATTGGTTCAAATAATTTTGAACTAAAATATTTCCTGGTTTTAATAAAGAGTTTTTATGCATCGCAAAATGTTACCACTAAGATAAAAGAGAGCCGATATCAATATCAATCAAAAGCAATCATCGATGATTTATCTTAGACAGATTTTCAAATATTTCCGTTCTTAAAACGCTTCGCTGAATAGGAAAAATTTATGTGTAAAAGTACAGAAGCAACCTGGAGACATTTTCCATTTGATTTTAATTTTCCTTTAATTTACTAGTTTTATCTTCCTTATGTTCTTTTCCCATGACATTCATTTTACAAGGCCAATTATTCATGCTTTGTTAACTTAAAAAACTTCGCATAATTCCGAGGATTCTCACCAAGTATAATACCCACCCACTAATCAACCGTAAGGTGGGAAGGTCATTTTTCTCCCAGTCGTCTCGATTGTTCCGCATTGCGACAGTCTTGTACAGCAGATGCTTTTATATTCCATGCTTGTTAAAGCTGGTAATGCACGTGCAACACTGTGTCTACAGCGGATGAGCTTCGGTAATCGGGGAACTTCCTCTTTCTATTCATGCATTCTTTAGGCTGCGTGGATGACATCTTGACAGAGCCGTTGCTTGGGATGGGATGTTTTACCTTTGAGCGATACTTTTTTGCACCAACGCAATGGTCCGAGTGGCCAGGTCACAAGGACAACCAAAGGTCCAGAATTTGGTAGAGGATGCACTGGACTACTGCTAGGAGATAGATCCGTCAATGCCATCAAATGTACACTGGGGGAAGAATGGGGATAAGCGGAGAAAATTTCAAAGCAGGCATAGCGCAGACTCTAACCTGGAAATATCGTCCGTCTGGCAGTAGTACTTCTGATAGGCTGATTGAGCATACACCCTCGCAACTGGAAGAGATATTCAGACGATGCACAATCGCAAAATAAGTTATTGTAAGCGGTCGAAAGTAATATAACAATAAACGATTTTGAAATAAAAGCCTATTTCTTGTGCAAAAAACTTGTCTTTTCGTCAAGTGAGTTCCCTCCGTTCAACCTTTTCTGAGTCCTCGGGGTCCTTGTGACCTGGTCATTTAGTCCATTGTGTGCAAGTGCCGTCTGAGGTGAATAACCCAGCCCAATTGAGAAAATAAGTACTTGTACCTATATTTAATTATACCTCTATTACAACAGCATAAATTATGAATGAAATAATAAAATATAAGAATCGATTTATTATCTTTAATAATTTAGCTTTAATAATTAATAATATTTCAATTTATATCAAGTTTACTACTTTGATATAAATTTTATTATTGTAATTACATACAGATACCCTTCGATGTATGAAGGTTCAATTTAAGAAATTTTTCTAATACGAAGCTTATAAAATTATACGAAATATTCGATAAAGAGAAATAATCCTTTAGAATGATGTAAGTTTTACACAACTTTGCTGGTACGTCACTGCATGGACTGAAAATGCAATTTTCAGCAATTCATCTTCAGCAAAATTCAATTTTCGCAATTCGTACAACGAAATATTTTTTGGGAACCTTTCCTGTACATATTTTATTACTGTAATACACCGAAGAGCCAAAACATTATGACCAGATGCTTAATATGATGTTGGTCCTCCACGTGCCGCCAAAACAGCTCTTAACCGACGAGGCATGGACGATACAAGATTTCTGAATGTGTCTTGTGGTATCTGGTACCAATATGTTACCAGCAGATCCTTCAACTATTGTAAGTTACGAGGTTGAGCCGCCGCAGATCGGATATGCTGTTCCAATACAAACCACAGATGCTCGATTGGATTGATGTCTGGGGAATTTGGGGGCCAGGGTAATACCTGGAAGTCTTATGTTCCGTGAACCATTCTCCAACAATCTGGGCAGTGGGGCATGGCGCATTATCCTGCTGAAAGAAGGCACAACTAGAGGGGCTATATTTATACCATTGCTATGAAAGGATGTACCTGGTCTGCAATGATGTTTAGGTAGAGGATAGACGTCATAGTTTCCTGCACATGAATGACTGGACCCAGGATTTCCCAGCAGAACATTGCCCAAAGCATTAGACTTCCTCCACTGGCTTGTTTTCGTCCCATGGTGCATCCTGGTGCCAACACTTCCCCAGGTAAACGACGCACATGTATCCGATCATTCACATGGTCCAACAGGAAATGGGATTCATCGAACCAGATGACCTTCTTCCAATCATTCAAGGCCTAGTTTTGATGCTTGCGTGCCAGTTGTAAGCACTTTCGACAGTGAAACGAGGTTAGCATGGGCACTTGGAGTGGCCTGCGGCTACACAGCTCTATTTTCAGCAGGGTTCGATGTACTGTGTGTTGTGACACATTACTCCCGTCACCAACATTCAAATTACGGTTGAGTTGTGCCACAGTATCCCTTCTGTTGGCTCGTGCCATACAGAATAAGGTGGGATAGCCTTCTCTCACCTCTAGCATCAATGAGTCATGGTCGGCCCACACCTTGCCACCGGTTCGTGGTTTTTCCCTCCTCAGACCACTTTTGGAAGATACTAACCATGGTTGACCATGAGCACCCCACAAGCCTTGCTGTCTCTGAAATGCTCTGACCCAATTGTCTGGCCATTACAATTTGGCCTTTGTCAAACTCACTTAAATCCGCTGCCTTTCCCATCTGAAGAATAAGAATAACACTGATTAACAGAGTTCAGTATCAGGTATTATTTATACCGGTTCATGACCTCCACACACGCCATCGTTTACCTGCAGTTGCTTTGATTTGCATAAAGACGCTCTGGTCATAATGTATTGGCTCTTCGGTGTATGTGTTAAGTAATACACACAATTTTTAAATTTAATATTATATATTTTAAATACTATTAATATTAAAAGAAAGGGTTAAACAGTTAGTGCGTTCCAGATTTTTAATGTGATATTATATCCACACCTACATCGTAGTAACTTGATATAAGAGAGCAAGTTTTAATTAATAAATTCAAATGTTTTCTATGCAATAGTAATGAAGAAGGAATAGTGTACGTATGGAAACTGTTGATAGAGGTAACTGAAGAAATTCTGCAAGCCAGGATCATGACGTTGAGCTTTACATTATTTTGTGGGAAAGCTAACAAACATCAGTATATACATTATGGTACAGCTTTCATTCAGTTCAATGATGTTTTATGCAGAGAATAAAAACTGGTGATAAATAAGACAACGACATTTTAAATATCGTTGTTGAAGAATATTTTACCAGTCGCGACTCGTGACTACAATTTTTGGAACACTTTGACTACTGCAAGCTATGGCTCGGATGTAGGGAAAAAATTGGGGAGATTCCTGATATTCATCTGATATTCATTCCTGAACCGAATAGGACTGAAAAGATGCTTCGTAATGAATAAATTCTTATTTTCTGTCATTTATTCTCAAAACGCATTATTTAACAAGAAAAATAAAACTCGAAAAGGTGTAATTTTGTGGAAAAAAAATTATTCGTCGATGAATGGGATTGGAACCCACGATTCCCAGTTACATGCCAGGTGCTGTATCCACTAAACAATCACTAGCTCTGTAATTTATCCATTTAGTTGCGACTTTTAAATCTCACTGACCTTGTCACTCATGGCGCCATCTATGATCAGGAAAGGCAACATTCCATTAATTATTGCTCAATATATAGATGTTATAGTTTCCACAAAATTATTTCTTGAATTATATGTCAACAGGTAATCTGTGAATTTATTATCAAAACCCCAAATTTATTATTTTGCCCTTTCTATGTCAATTTAGTATCCCCCCCCCCCTTCCTATAATAATTGCCTATATATATTTTTTTCCTCTCTGCTCCAGTGGTATTTAAAAAAAAAAACTCTTCGCGAAAATTATGTTTAATATATAAGTTTACTATTTTTTAATTCCCTTCCGATTATAAATTTATATATATATTTTAACTGAATTACTCTTCATAAATAATCATTTGAGCAGTTGTATATTTTGGTTATATTAAATTTACAATATTAATTTATTTTACAACGAATTGTAAAAAAGTCATGTGGTTTTTAGAAAAATATGCAGACAGCACATGGGATCGAACCGGAGACCCTTAAGTTTGCCAAGTGCACGGAAGAAACGTTCTGTATTTAGTCTGCTGCGCTAGACATTGATAACGAAAGGCTACATGTATGTTAAAACATCGTATTAACATTTTCTTACGGATGGATCAAATATTCAATATATTTTATATTTTCATGTATATGTAATATTGTAAAAAGTTGGCAACCTAGTTCAAACACATTTTGACAGAAAAGTTTAGGCTTGTTGAGCCCGTTGAGCCTGCCACTGTTAACGTCAACTGAAGATATTCGCTAAGTAACAAGATCTTCGAGAGAGCGATTACATCCTTCATCCTCTTCCTGGACCACTTTGTAATTGGTTAACTAGGTCTAAATCGGTTGTAATTAACTAGGTTGTAATTAATTAACTATTTTTATAATTTATTAATATAATTGTAAGTAGACCTAGTATATTAAAATAATTTTATTATATTGTAAGTAGACCTAGGAGGTCCACTAGCATCTGGTTCATGAGCAATATTTGCAGGTGGGATATGGAGTAGGAACCTGGTAATGGTGAAACAAGTGACCCTACAGGTGATGAATACTATTAATATAATATATATATTATATAATATATATATATTATATATATGCAATATATATATTATATATATGCAATATATATATTATATAATATATATATTGTAAAAAGTTGGCAACTAGGTTGCCAACTTTTTACAATATTACATATACATGAAAATATAAAATATATTGAATATTTGATCCATCCGTAAGAAAATGTTAATACGATGTTTTAACATACATGTAGCCTTTCGTTATCGTATCAAAGTAGGTGCAGATGAGTGGCTGATTACTGCTTTTCTGTCGAAAATCAGAGATGGTACTAGGAATAATATCCAAGTTTGTTCAATGTCTAATTTGATGATATTTTATAAAGTGTGGCAGGTATGGGCAAATAAAAGCGATAGAAATAGGTTTCCTCTCCCATCCCCCAGGGGAGGAATGTAGAGGGGGGAGTAGGAGGTGTGGATGGGTCTGATGGAGAATATCTATATCTATTTCCCTCGAGGGGGGGGGGGGGGCAAGAAATATAATTTTTTTCTTCTCTTTGCGTCCCCCCCCCCTCTCCAGAGTTTTGATCAGAGGGTGATTAAAACAAGATCTTCGACTGTTGGTTGCTTTGGTAGAATCAGTCAAGCAAGTATCACCGGCCACTATAAAATAGTGACCTGCCTCCTGCGGTTCAGCGCATGTGCATATGTGCCATCGTTGTAATAGATAATGCTGATTCCGTAACGGAAAAATTCTTATTGACAATACGATAGCAGCTGACGTAGCCCTGATTCGCAAAGTAAATGCTGTGATTGGCTACGTAACACGTCAAATAATTATTACAAAACGAATATAGAAATGATATTTTGTAGATTAGAAATAATTAATGTAATTTGAAAACCTAAACTTTCTTGACAATACGTATTTGAACTGGGTTGCCAACTTTTTATTTTGCCAAGGATGGATATTTTTATATTTAAAACTTCTAAGAACAGCATTAGATATGACAAATAATGAATACTAAATTTGAAATTCGTTTATTATTTTTGGTGGGGCAATGCACCAGGTGGCCTAAGATATATAAATACCCCCTGATATTTACAGATAAAGTCCCATAATCACAATACATCTAAAGCACAGAACGATAACTCAAACTGATTCATCTCAATGAATTGTAGAGATTTTCACGAAAAGGGTTTTATGCAGCAGCAAAAGGCCCTCCCAATCCACCATTGCTTTTTTGTGGATTTTTTTGTGGTTGATTAAAGAGAGAGTGTTTGACAACCTTGTCAGCAATTTAGCGCCCACAGATCTCAGGGATTTTTCATGAATGTGGTTCTTAAACTGGGGCAAGTTGTTTTCCAGTTTGTGTATTTGGGTTATTCATGGATGAATTAGTCATTCATATTATAGAGCAACGGTCTCCAAACGTTTTTTATATGCGGGCCACTTTGGCAACTGCCCAAAGTTTCGTGAACCTAAATATCGTTTTATAGAATCTTTTTCATTTAAAGACTTAATATGGCTTATATTCAAGGATACATAACATTTTCACGAAAAGGGTTATATGCAAGTAGTATAGTCCCACTAGTGCTTTTCCCCTATGACGTCACTGACCACGCCCCTTATTAATATTCATAATAAATAATTCATAATTAAAAAAACCTACTCCCCCTTTTTTTACCCCTGGCGCCACCTGGTGATTATGTGGAGTACTATTTTCGGAAAAACCCTATTTTATCTCTAATTTCCCGATTTTTGACTCCCCCTTATTAAACCCCCCCCCCCTTTTAACCCCTGGCGCCATCTGGTGACTATGAGGAGTACTCTTTTCGGAAAAATCACTTAGCTCTAATTTCCCAATTTTTAACTCCCCTTTATTAAAAATTTCTCCCCCTTATTAAAAAACCTTCCTCCCCCCCCCCCTTTTAAACCCCTGGCGCCATCTGGTGACTATGAGGAGTACTATTTTCGGAAAAACCCCTATTTTAACTCTAATTTCCCAATTTTTCAGCCAACCGTCATTAAAGACCCCTGGTTGACCCACCTATATTTTAAGCCCTCCTTCTCGAATAGTCCCGATTTTTCTTTATTTCAGACCCCCTGGTTGACCCCTTATATTTTAAGCCCCCCTTAATCTCCGAATAAGTCCCTTACCAACTAAATTTCGGGATGGCAATGATCGGCTGATGCAAGTCTCAGAATAATTGCATGGGTGGCAACCTCACACAGAAAGGGATGATGCATGTCTCTAAATAATTGCAAAACTTTCGATAGCAGTTACTAACAGAAAATCAACTCCCAAATTTGTATTACCCATTTTTATTCCTTATTAATTAAACACTCATTAAAACCCCCTCCCTTTTATTAAACCCCTCTTATCAAAAGTTCACTCTATTAAAACTTCACTGATTGCAAACTCCCATCCTTTTTACAAGTCCACTAAACTTAGAAAATCAACTCCCAAAGTTGTATTACCCATTTTTATTCCTTATTAATGAAACACTCATTAACCCCCCCCCCCCCCTCCCCTTTATTAAACCCTCTTTTCAAAAGTTCACTCTATTAAAACTTCACTGATCGCAAACTCCCATCCTTTTTACAAGTCCACTAAACTTAGAAAATCAACTCCTAAAGTTGCATTACCCATTTTTATTCCTTATTAATTAAACACGCATTAAAACACCCCTCCCCTTTATTAAACCCCCCTTATCAAAAGTTCACTCTATTAAAACTTCACCAAACTCCTTTGGTGTCCACGTTCATCTGAAATTTGCCAAGTCCCGCTAAACTTTGGGTGGCAACCCCTCGCTGGATGGTTGATGCAATCCTTGAACGAGGTCCCCGTATTTTGCGAGTTCGACCTTCACTAGAAGAAGGACTATCCCGCAGTAACTGTTTTAAAAGACTGTCCCGCAGAAAATGAAAAATACCATTGGGTAAAAAAATTAATAAAAGGAGAAAAATCTGATTTAAAAATAAATTATTCGTAATTATGAAATGATATTGAGGTGTAATATGGTCTGTAGGGGTGACATATAAGACCCGCTTTAGAACATGCAACAGACGTTCGGTACCTCACCCCGGCCCACGTTTTATTGACAGATCACTCTCAGCAGTGAAAAAATTTTCGAAGTCTCTAATCTTTCATCTGTGTCAACAATCGAGCGGTGCGAATTGACCTTCCTTCAAATCATACGACGGGTCGCTTATCGATGGGTGCAATCGGACTTTCAATATATCATGCGACACACGGTACTGGTGCAATCACTTATCAGTATGGGTTCAAGAGGACGAGTGCAGACGCTGCCACATTTGGTGCCGATAAGAATGCGCATTTTAATATTTAAAACTCGGCAGAGGTCACTTATCGATGTCAGCAATCGCACAATATAAATTTGATCTTACAACTTATCGGTCTGGGGGTCAAGTGGACGAGTGCAGAGAGTTCCACAGTGTTTGCATTTGACGCTGATAAGGTTTTTAAAATAGAAGCTAAGTCAATAACACGGTTGCACACTAGCTCACGTGAGGGGTCACCAGATGTAAGACCACCCGACTTTGGTCATGTCGCAAAATGTATCAGATAGCGGTGGCTGTATAGCAGTATATGTATATAGCTGTATAGGCAGCCTCACTAACAGTCATGCTCAAAAAAATATTCGAACGTGTTGAAGAAAAATCCTTACACCTCCTGAAATATGAGTATTCAAGTTAAGATCTGTGATGAAATATTTTGCAACCACTAGTCTCGTTTTAAATTGTTAGCTTCTTCTGTAGCAAGCAAGTGTCCGTAAGACAATATGTTTATTCTTGCATGTGAACAAACACACACGCACACATGCGATAATATATACACATAAAGATGAAACACATACAGACACTTTAACACCCACACAGAGAGAGAGAGAGTAAATAATACGAGAGATAATTTAAAGAGTTCTGCAAGATGGAATATTTACCAATTATCTTGTTTTATAAAAAAAATTCATAATTCTCAAATATTGAAATAATCATTATACAAACTTCTAAAACGTATATTAAATATACTTATTTTATTAAACGACTTCAAACCCTTTAAATATTGAACGAATATTGTTGAAAATCGAAATGTCAATAGATTTGATTATGGAAATTCTCTAACAATTTGGCAGAGCAGTATACTTAACTCTTTTTTTTTACATTCTGTGTTGTCAAATGATTTGTTTTCTCCCTTCTCCTTACAGATGTCTCTGCCCAGCGATCGACTGATATTATAAATCTGCCCACTGACTTAGGACTTGCCCATCTGTCTATCATGCCTGTGTATCTTTATGGAAATACTATGGGCTACTCTTATTCGAAATTGGAATCGAGGTACTTTCCACTGTGACTAAAACTCTGAAGTTGCACTTCAGGTGATTATTATTAAATCAACTATTCTAAGCTGGAACTTTTTTTTGCCCACAATGGGCTAATACTCCAAGCTGCATAGGATAAGACGACCCACTGGACAGTTGTTGGCAGATAGATGAAAGCCTACCGTTAAGGACATCCAACGTATCTTTAACGTATACCAGGTATGGCTCTACTTTACACTGGGATATGGCTTTACTTTCTATTCTTTGGGAAATTATTCCAAATATTTACAATTAATTTATGTTTGATTCATTTTTAGTACATTAGTATATACTGAGGAAAAATTTTAATTTTAAAATCTGGAAATAAATATTGAGATATACGAACCCATTTTAGTAGAAATTTCCATATCCATCTATGAGGAGCAGGAGTACATTTCACACAAAGCTACTTGACAGGAATGGTTGCCTGTCCCTGTCAGCATGTCGCTCTGAATCGGTGATGATATTACCGTCACAGTCCACTTCCATTCTCTTCCGGCCTATTCAAGTTCCCTATTGCAGTTTCCGGTGGTGTTTTTATTAACTGCCCTGACAAAGTACGAGGGTGTCGACCAGTAGCCGGAAGGTCACTGTATTTTCCGGTTTTCAAACTCACAGCCAACTCGGTATCTAAAGCAAGCAGCTCATAGTGATGAACTGCCAGGTCGGCCGTTTGCAGAGCCACCACCGTGTTCAGCGAATGACGACAGAATAGACGCTCATGAGAGGGATTTCGGATTACAGACAAGAATGAAAATTGCCACGAACATTATCCACTGAAGCGTTTGATTTTGCTTAAGCGTTACCTTGGGAAAAAACGCGGACTCGTAAATAATACGGTAAAAAAAAAACTTAAATATGCGACATATACGTGATATAATGCATAATTATAGCCTTTCTTGTCAATTTTGAAAAATAATGAAAAAAATAAGGTTCGTTTTGGATTCTATATTTAAAAACTATCCCCCCCCCCCCATGAAGCAGCTGTTTGCCTTATTCGGGGCTCGAACCCAGTCCCTTTGATCAATAGTCAAGCCAGAACACTAACCATCGGCTACCGGGACGGCTTATTCTATTAATCAAAAATATAGTATTTTGACTATTAAGTGGTTTTAATTAGTGAGGGATTCAGGGCCCAAGGCTAGAGAAAGACCAATATATGCTCCAGCCCAAATGTAATCCGGGATATTCCCGATTATCTAAATACTTTTCATTAAGAAGCTTAATAAAAAGTTTTCTTTAAGCTAGTTGAATTTTATTAAAGTAATTTAGTATTTATACATCTTTTCGTAATTGTGCCGGTTTGATTGTAGGGAAACATAACGAAATATTAAATTAATGCCATCATAATGCCAACGAAAACAAAATCTGGGATGTGATTTAGTGTAAATGGAAAAGGTTCATGGGCGAGAACCACCTTGGACACTGAGACCCGGATCTAGGAAAAAAGTGGGGGGGGGGGGGGAAGAGACTGGATTTCCATTGCAGTATGACATTTTGCCCTCCGTTTTAGGTCTTTAAAAATTTCTTGAAAAATAATTGAAATATGCACAAAAAATTTTGCCTTCAAAAATCAATCTTCAAATCCCCCCCTCCTCCCAGATCCAGCCCTGAGAAAATATCTTAATCATTTTTGTTGCAACGACCACTGTTGAGTTCTGGAATGAAGAACCATAAAAATTTCTAAAACTACGTATGATGGTTGTTGTCAGCGTAAATTGCTACAAAAAATGCCTGTGAGCAAGTAGAGATCTTTGTAGAAATGCAACACCCTTTACACCTTTCTTGGAATTTGAGCAAAGGTATACTAATGTACTAATCAATTATTAATCCCCAATACACGTTTTCCTTTTGGAAATATATAAATTGAATTTCGTGCCATTTCTAAAATTATAAGAGCAGCCAGAAAGCATGAATTCAGATTCCATTTACTTTACAACAGAAACACTCTAACATATCTTCCAAGACATTTTTATGAGGGGGGGGGGGGAGATTCTGTTATTCCTCCCTCCTTTGAGATTGTTAGCAAATAGGAACGGAGGCGAAAGCAGTATTAAACATATATATTGCATATTCATTGAAGGAAAAATTATATACCTGAACGGCGTTCCAGATCGATCCAATGATCCCCCCACCCCCCAAAAAAAATTAATCGGGGTTGGCAAAATTCGAAGCGACTTTGTAAAATCCAGGTGAATTCTGAAAATTGGGATTGGTTTAGTGAAATTCAGGAGAGTTGGCAAAATTCGAAGTGACTTGGAAAATTCAGGAGATACCTAAAAATTGAGATTTTTTTTCTGTAAAATTATGGCGATTGCCAAAATGGAAGCAACGTGAAGATCCAATATACTATTTCAAGAGTGTAGCTCTGAAACAATTATCATCAATCGGAGATAAAATAGTTTTTCTGTTGGTATAATTTGCATGTTTGAAATTAAATTCAAAATATATGCTGGGCATTAAGAAATAGAAAAATCTGTTTAAAAGCCTATTACGTCAGTTTATACTCTTTGCTCACTTTCCATTTTTTCAGGGTGGGCAGCTGCTCACCTTTTCCCACGTCACTGGTTATTTCATTTTGCAACACATAGAACAGAGAATCCTGGAAGTTACTCTTAGCTTTTACAGACTTCATACTAGGTCAAGCTCTATTAAAATCGAAGTCATTGCCGACCACTGCCTATTACAAGTTGGCCTTGCTGGAACTGTAGCTCCCTAAGCACTATGCCAGTTAATGCTATTTGATTACTTAACATAAAAGTTTTATTTTTGTAGCTCCGTTTTTTGAAAAAAGGATTAATGTTTCGATTTTGTTTTCTGTCTGTAGACATAAAATTTTTTTAAAAGATAAATTAAAAATTCTTTTTGGGTTGAATAGGATATGATGAAATAAATATTCGCAGTTTTCGAATCTCCCAAAGGTTCTAACTGCAGCCTCCAAAGGTGCAAAAAGTTGAAAAGTGCAAAATTTTAATAAATATCCCAAACGACGTATATAAGCTAGACATTTTGGTGGAGTGTGAGGGGTGGAAATGGGGTTTCAAAACCAGGTGGAAGCTCCAGAATCAGTTGAAATGGGACTCCATAGTTGACATGGCAACGTTAAGAAATACATACAAAAAATTGTCTAAAAGCCTGGTAATTATGACTGCAAATATCATGGAGTGGATATTACATGCAATGAATCTATTTCCTGTCGTTAAATATATTCATACAAAATCCTCATGCTGCCACGTGCTATGGAGGTCCAGCCAGGTTCTGTGCAGCTCTCCTTCCAGTTTATGCCTAACTACCATTTACAGACCGTATACGGGATAAAAAAAACCCTCTGGAACAGAGGAATGGCATTGCCTCCCACATTCCTTGCACTGATTGTGAGGTGATGAATTTCAGCTAAGAGCAATGATTTACTCTTTTACTCTCAGCGGTTTGTAGGGAAACAACTTTTTTTTTGCTTTATAACTGAAAAATTCGTTTTGAGTTGGATAGGGTGTTTTTACCTGTGAGTGACACTTTTTTTGCATACAATGGGCTAAATGGCCAGGTCACAAGGACCCCATTAAGATTGGGGGGAGGGTACCCACTGGACAGCTATTAAGAGATAGATGGTAGCCTCCTATAAAGGCCATCCAGTATGTTCTTTAATGTGCACAGGGTATGGTTCTCCCACAAACGGGAAATTTTGTCAATGGCTTTACATCCTATCCAATGGACTGCATCCTTTCCAAGGAAATCGGCGAAAAGTAGGGCTAGGAGTTTTGCGAAGATAAATCTTAACGGTGTCCCAGCAGGAACTCAAACTTGGGAACTACAGATTGACTTGGATAAGTTCGAATGATTCATACTGATATTATGATTCACATTTTTGAAATCTTCAAATCAAGAAAGTTATTTCCATCGCTAGAGAGCACCAAACGTGAAAAATGCGAAAACTTTAAACGATCTACGCTAGAAATTTAGATTCTTGGTCAAGGTACTTACACCGACAGTAAAGATTTATTCCCTTTTGCTCCCACTGAGGTAGGAAAACATAACTTTTTCATTTTAAATGATAATTTTTTTTATAATAAATTAGCTGATAATTTTTTTATAATAAAAGTAATAAATTACCATTGGAATCTTAGTTCGATTTATCAGTTGAGGACGCAAAAGTCGGAAAAAAATCATTCTTGTTGAAATGAGCATCAAATGGACTTTGGCCGCGCAAAAATTGCCCCCTCCCCGGGCGAAAAATTTCTGCCGAAGCCTCTCCTATATCCGACAGAGGCGATATTTGTTCTAGTTAAATGTTATTGGCAAGACATTATTATTCTTACTTCTAAAATATAGTAATACATATAAATTCTTCAAAGAACTGGACCTCTTTGTAAGCTGATAGTGTATCGGCTATCATCAGGTCCAAACGCTAAGGCAATCGGTGTAAGCTAAATGTTGGGAGAGACTCTGGTAATTAGAGTCTTAAAATAGGTTTCAAAATTTGGAATTTGAAGGAAAAAGTCGGTAATGTGGCCATCTCGGTGATTCACTGCCATTGGTTGATTGAGTCACGTGGTGTATGGGTGCCACGTTTTGTCGTACCGCGAGACGAAAGTCTAGGAGTTAGTGTGTGTATCAAGTTGAAACCTCTCAGTTGTTATAGTTTTATACATTTCTACCACTTTTTTTCTCTATAAAAGCTGTCATATTTTATGAATGCCTCACTTTCGCTGCATTTGGGTGTAAAAATTTCGAAGAAATGAATTATTTTTTTCCGAAAAACTCCATCAGAAGACGGCAATAGGCTGCAAAAGTGAAACGAGCTAACTGAAAACCAGCAAATAATTTTTTTACGGTTCGTTTGAAAAACGAGCTAATGTTTCCACCTTTGTCGTCTCCTTATCCCAATATTTTTCGTCTGTCTGTTCGTCTCTCTTTTAATTGTTGTCTGTCCATCTATAGAAAATCAATTTTTCACTTTTAGAGCTAAATGAAAAATTCTTTTTGGGTTGGATAGATGCCGAACAAATATTGCGATTCCCAATTTTGAAAATTTTCAATTGCTTTAATAGCGCCCTCTAGCGATGGGAAATGCTAAAATTTTAAACGAATACTATTACAAATTACACTGGAAATCTGAAATTTTGGCAAGTAGACTGTTATGGTCAGAAGATTTACAATGGCAACAAGACTTTGCCGTCTTAGCCAAAACGGGGTGCGAAAATTAAACTTTTTTTTTAAAAGAGATAAACGAAACAATATGTGTTTTACAGGCACTGACAAAATATTAATGATTTAAACAATATTTGAAAATCTCGGCGTTACCTGTAGACGTTCAGTCGTCTATAAATCAATAAACGTTTTTGTGAAAAAATCCTGCGTTAGTTCAACAGGCTAGAATACTCTGACATGTTTCTGGAGAGATGCGGGTTCGAATCTCGTATGTCGGCGAATTTTTGTCCCCATCAGCGGAATGTTCAGTGTTAGAGAATGCTAAAGGCGGTAAATAAAAACTCGAAAGGCGACCTCTAGCGACGGAAAAAAGATGGAAAAATACCAAATCTTTAAATGAATATTGCAAACGATATATTTTTGCTAGAAACTTAAATTTTTGGTCATAGAGTGTAATGGTCAAGTGGTTTACCTTAGTGGTAATTTACCTTATGATTTTACCTTAATGATTCGTCCCTTTGGTAAAATGCAACTTTTCTGCTTTAGGAGATAAATGAAGACGTTTTTTGCACGTTACAGGTACTAATAAAATACTAATAGTTTATTTTCTCAATTATACAGTAGTTCGAATTTCCACTGTCAGAGGATACTGAAAGTGTAAAATAACTAGAAGAACGCATATCGCTTCTGGTGCATATGGGAATCGCGTTCTCAAAGAGAATGAAGTTCTTTCTTTGCCTACTTTTTCACTCCTTAAAAGTTTTAATTATGGATGATCGTGTTGTTTTCTGCTGAGGTTCTACCATCCTCAGGGATCTTCTACTATGGCGTATAAATTGACAGGCTCCTGTCAGACCTCTGTACAAGCAGCTGTTTGAGGGGTTATTTATTTTTTAATGTATGATGGGAAATGCACATAGCAGTATTTTATTAGTAATTATAAAAAACATAAAAAGTATGTCTTTTAGTTCTTAAATTTTAAAAGTTGCTTTTCTCTCGCTTCTCTGAAAATAGTGGGCAGATCATCGCTGTCAGTGGAATTTCTACCATAATAGAACTCTACTGCCGAAATTTCTACCATAAACAGATCACTTAAAACGTTCGTTAAACGTTTTGCAGTTTCAATATTTAGTGATCTCTAATGATATAAATTAAAACTACCTTTGAAAATGCGAATTACATTTCATTAGTAACCAACTAAAAAAAAAGAGATTTCCAATTATCTCTTAAAACAAAACCATTGAGTTTCAGGTGTCCCCAGAGGAAAAAATCAAATATATAAATATATGTTAAATCAGGGCTTAGGGTGATTTACACTCATTGTTGTCAGTGGAATTCTCGACTGTCACTTCTACCACCAAAATTTTAAATTTCTAGCATAGCTACATCGTTTGCAATGTTCATTTGAAATTTCCGGATATTTCGTTTTTTTCCACCGTTAGAGAACGCAATTATAGCTTTTGGAAAATTCGCAAAATGCAAATTTAATATTTCAATACCTGTAAATAAAATAAATAAATACTCCCTGAAGCAGCTGCTTGCCACAGAGGTCTGACAGAAGCCTGTCAGTTTACATGCCAAAGTAGAAGGTCTGAGAGGATGGCAGGACCTCAGCAGAAAAACAACACGAACATCAATGCCTTACCCGGGGCTCGAACCTAGGTCCCGTATTCAAAATGGTAGTAAAGAAGACATTGTTTTCTGCCGAATTATAAATTTATAAACTAAATAAATAACCCCCCCCCCTCAAGCAGCTGCTTGCCAGAGGTTTGACAGGAGCATATGTTTATATGTCTGTGAGAATGGCGGGAACATCAGTAGAAAAACCACACAACATCCATGCCTTACCTGAGATTCGAACCAGGTCCCTTAGATCAGTAACCTACCGTGCTAACCACTAGTGGTTAAAGAAGACATCGTTTGCTGCACTCTTCTGTTAAAACCAAAAAGGTTGCATTCACCTCCCCCCTGGGTCTAAAGGAACAAGCGATTGTTGCCAATGGTAACTTCGTAACCTTCACATTTCAGCACCAAAATTTCAAACTTCTAACATAACTACATCGTTTGGAATATTCGTTTGATATTTTGGAAATTTCAAATTTTTCCACTGTTAGAGGGAGCAGTTATAACTTTTGGGAGATTTGAAAGATGCAAATCGTAATATATCATTAATGCCTATCTAACACAAAAAGAATTTTTTTATTTTTCTGTATGAACAAAAAAGTTCGATGTCTACAAAAGAACAGACAACAAAGCGAAAATATACCTTTAAAAAGCCCTAAAATTTACTTTTCCGTTTTTAGCCGTTTTCTAAAGTGCTTCCAATCGTGAGCACTGAAATCTGTATCAAATATTACCCTACCCTTTTCCGGAATCCATAAATACCGTGCTATGCCATTTAGCTATGCACGCTAAACAATCCGAGTGACCACAAAACGTAGCATCCAATTTTGAGATGGCCTCTACTATATGCCAGTGACGTCGGGTGAGTAAAAATTCCTTTGGGCTAGTTCATTTTAAATTGATATTTTAGGTTCTCAACGAGCAGAATAAACTGGTTACTCCGTACGTGTATCAGAAGAAACTGACGTTCTGGCAATACGAAATAAGTTTAAAACCGTGATATTGTTTTTCTTAGTTTCACTAGTAGTTAGCCAGAATTTTCAATGATACCAATGCACACTAAAAGCTTTAGACAGAGTTTTATGCCTGTATTATGGAAGTATTTGGTTCACCAGGTCATGAAGTTCTCATTGGTTTTTCCTGATTATCGAACAAGATGTCCTCAAAATTTTTGACGTTGCAATCCCCTGAAATCGTAGATAAAATTATGCGAACCTCTCCCCTGCAATGTAGGTCCTAGGAATTTATAAAAACATTTTTAATGCTAAAAACTATCAGAGCTTTGAGACTCCCTTCGAACCTGCTTATGACCCACGGCTTGAAAATCCCTGACTTAATCCATTAAAAGGATATTCCAAGTAGAAAAATATCTATTCATTATTCAAATTATATACAAGGTGTTTCAAAACTTTATGTACAAATTTCAATGGGAGATAGGGAACACCAAGACAACCGTTTGTCTATGAGTAATGTCGACTGACGTAACCCTTCAGTGCTAGGGCGCTGTTTGGCGGTACGGCAATTGGCTAGAAGGGCGAAGTGGGAACGGACTTGTTTGCCGTTGGCATTCTTGAATCAGACACATTATGTGTAAATGGGGAGTGTTTCCTGACTGCTGAGGTGGCTGACATGCATCTGGTGTATGGGACTACCAATGGAAACGGAAGAGCTGCTGAAGTTGTACCGACAGCGCTTCCCAAACAGACGTGTGCCAAACATTTGCACTGGCAACTGCGAGAAACTGGAACATTTTCATGCATGACACTGGTCGGGAGATAACCATGCGCCTTCCTGATATGAAAGAGATCCTACGGCGGATTGAGGATGCGAGCTGTTGCACGTAGCCTCAGTGTGAACCACACCCTCGTGTGGTGTCTCTTCGCGTGGAATTCACGTGCTGGTTTCTGCAGCAGACCGTAGTGCAGTCTGATTTTCCGGCTCATGTGCTCTTTTCAGATGAGGCCTCTTTTACATGTGAGGGTGTGTTTAATACGCGCAATTCTCACGTTTGGGCGCACAAAAATTCGCGTCACAAGGCCATCAACAACGGTTCGCAGTCAATGTTTGTGCGGGTATCGTCCACGACATTTTGATTGGGTCATACCTGCTGTTTTCCCGACTCAACGGGCATTACTTGAAGAAACGTTGCCGGGACTGATGGAAGATGTTCCCGAGGTTATTCGCAGACGAATGTGGTTTCAACACGACGAGGCGCCAGCACACTTTAGCAATGGTGTGCGGGATTATCTGAACACCACTTTTAGGGGCTGATGGATAGGTTAGGGTGGACCCGTCGCCTGATTTAACATATAGAAATCAATTATATATAAATATATTTGATTTCTTCCTCTGGGGATACCTGAAGAACCTCGTGTACAAGACTTCCATTGACTCAGATGAAGACCTCGTCGCCGCTGTAACTGTTCGTGAAATTCCAGGAATCTTTTAACATGTATGGGAATCAATGCTGTTGCCGGTCGTAATTTTGAGCACCTTATTTAAATAAACATATTGTTCACACTTGTTTCCATTCGTTTACGTACCAGCTCCACCGACATTTCTGTCAGCGCCCTCTAGCACAGAAAGGTTGTGTAAGCGGACATACATTCATAAAGGAAAAAGGTTTGTCTTGATGCTCCCATTGAAATTTGTAGTTTTGAACACCCTGTATATAAAATATATTAATGAAGGAAACTATAAATACTTTACAACATAAAATACAATGGATATACCAATTGTATATTTAACACGAGTAAGCCATAATTTCACTTTCCCATGGTATTCCCACACCTTCCAGTTCCTATCCCCCCTTTTCCCATGGTATTCCCACACCCTTTCAGTTTTGCTCCTGAAAACTATACAAGAGCATCGTCAAAGATATGCGATTGGGCAACGGATTAAAATAAATTCAACGTCCTCTATCATCTGTACATGGCAAATGAAAGTTTGTCACTTTGGGATTCTTTGTTCCTTGACAAAAAGAAAAAGCAGGCATGTGTAAATTTTTCTTCCATATCTTCCAATGTGAAGTTACGAGTTAAATCTTGACCACCTTATGATGTGGCCTACCGTGAGTTATTTCCCACCATTCACTGATCAGCCAATACATTAAAACCACCTCTGCGTTATGCAAAGAAGCGCGCGTGCAGCCAATCAGTATCATGTGCCAAATTCGCGAATGATATACAGGGTAATTCAAAACTCTTGGGCCAAACATGAAGGGGTGATAAAACACACCTGAACAAGCACTTTTCGTCGTACAATGTATGGTCGGAACTCAAGCGGTGAAGCGCTAGGAGTTAGCAGTTACTGTGTCAGGAAATGAAGAAACACAAGTAAGACAGAAAAGGTTTGAAGCAATTGCAGAATTTTATTGAACAAATTACAGAAACTTCTCAAAAGAGCGACCGCCAATATTAATGCAGGCTTCACACCTTCGACGTAGTGATCGGCGTACATGGGCGAAAACACCAGGCATTTCTCGTACAGCGGCAATAGAAATCCTGGCAACAAGGTCCTTATTAGAATCATGGAGGTAGAGGAAGCAAAGAGGGGTCCTAAGCACTTGAAAATGATGCTACGGCTACTGCACGGCAGCCATGTTGTTCTATTCAAAACATTGATCAGTAGTATAGGTGAATAATGAGTCTTGCGCTACAAAAATAATTTTTTTTTCGACATTTGTATTATGGCAGCCTGTTCAGCTTACGGCTGCACGAATCGCCCTTCAAAAAAGATACCAGGAATTACCTTTCATCGGTAAGTTCGTCATTTTTATAAGTTTAAATGATTATATAATGATACAAGCAACTTCGTGTTGAAATTACGCCGCTATGAAATCAGTTTCATTTCGAGTTACAAACCTCGGTTCTTTTTATTTTCTTAGGATTGTATTCAGTGATAAATGTCAAAATGTACTTCTACTAGCAACAGCAATATATTTAATAAATAAGCACAAATTCAGGGGTGTAGCTACCTCTAAAAATGGGAGTGTTATCACACCAGAGAATTTTTTTTTCTTTTTATAAGTTTAGAGGTGTGTTAGAAATTTTACGAATTTATTTCAAACTCAATTCTATGGTTTATTGTTCGATACTGTTTTTTTTTCACGATCAATTTCTTGAAAAGATGCTTTAATTTTTGCACAGTAAACTAAAATGCACTGTCAGCTGATGACCAATACATAGAAATTATCTTTTATTTCAGTTTTCCATTAAATAAAGAGAGACGAGAAGCATAGGTGAAAGCTGTAAGAGAAAATTGGGAACCATCAAAATGTAGTACCTTGTGTTCTGCACATTTTACAGATGAAATTGACAGAACATCTCTGTGCTATGTTCGATTAAGGGATACTGCAATACACAACGTATTTAAGTCATTCCCAGGTTACCTTCAAAATGTTTTTTTTTTAATTGCACTAATTGCTTGAATGTAGAAGATATATTAATGGATTCATACAATGAGAGCAAAATACTTTTTAATAATCTCACATTCCTTAATCTGTTATATATTTTTTGTTATTTATCAAATTCCTAAGGTATATTAATTCAACATATGAAATTCAAAAACTACCCTACAGAATATGCAGATTCAGCATTCTTCTGAACATTCCAATACACAGACTTTTGTACATTTGCTGTTCTATTTCTCTTTTTTAAAAATTGGATATAAACATTATAGATAACAGGTGATGACACACTTTGTCTCTAGAAGATGTTAAAAGTTCCTCATCTATCAAAAAATATCTTGGATAGATGGAATTGTACTTTTATCCATTATCAGAAAATTTCAAACTGAGCACAAAATTTTAAAATTGTCTTGTACTATGTGCAATTTCATAGATTAGAGCAAGGGGTACAACCTTTTGACTTCCCTGGGCCACACTGAGTGAAGATTAATTGTTTTGGGCAGCAAATATAGTAGCCAGAAAAGTGTTTAATTGGGATATTTGCTTGTGTCACTAATACTTTTGGCATTAGTGCATACATTGTGTTGCCATAAAATATATAATATAGTTAATATATATGAATAACAAAATTTCATTTGCCAAATCACCACAAGCGCATGCCACGTCTAATGCACACTTCGGATTCGATTTGACTGACCGTGTCTGGTAGGCATCATTAGCATTGCACTTCGCCATTGAGTCACGAAAGAACTCGCTGAAATTCATATAATCATGTTGAAAGCTTATGTGGTAAACTTTGCGATTTTGATGGGCACATTATCAGCTTCCAGGGCCGCAGTGGCCCGCAGGTTGGACATGCCTGAATTAGAGGAAGTGAAACCTTTGTTGTCTTGCTCATGATGACAAAAATAACCTTTTGCCCATTTCCAGTGAAAGGTTTTGAGAATAGTAGATATCTTCAATTGTGGGAATATAAATAGTAATGCAGTGTGGCCATTAAGTGGTTAATTATATCCAAGACCACATGTCAATACTAAAAGCAGTGGTGCCAAACCTTTAGTCTATCTCGAGCAAATTAAAAATTTTTGGCGAGCCACACATAGGACGATGACCTTTTTTTCTGAAAAAATCAGCAACAATAGGTCACTATTCTTTTATATATTTATGTATAATTTTTAAAACTATTTTATTTTTAATAAACGTGATGAATCTGAATACGTGAGCAACTTTGCTCGCGAGCTACGTGTTGGGCACCGCCGACTTAAAGGTTAATTATGTGGTATGGATGAAGCCCTGAGATCTTGGGGCTTCATATGAAAACAACACACATTTTGCTACAATCAGAATAGTGAATATGAATAGTATAACTGGAAATTAAGTTTTTTTTATAATGATGTAATACAAACTAGGTTACAAGTAACTTCTAATTTGCATCACTTTCTGCACTTTGTTGTCAGAGAAGGAAACAATAGAAATATTCTCCAAATAAAACAGTAGAATTAATCAATAAATAGTAAATCCAGAGCTACCTGTTGACTTTGAAATAAATAAATCAAGAAAAAGTTTTGTGTAAATGAATTTTGTGAAAATACAATAAATTTTTTACAGTAAATATATGTTAACAGCAGGTTGTAGTTATTAATGTTACAGAAAAATTTTCAATTTTCTAGATATTTCTGCATCTATTTGCACAATTATAAACCCAGAAACCACCACCTTCTTTGGCCATTAAAAATTAACTATAATCTTATTATATTACAATATAATTTCCTTGACACATTATATATACATACATACATCTATAGTTTTAAAGAAGAAATCTAGAAGTAGGGTGGGATAAGTGGGGCAATGAAATTTTACGGTGGACCACAGACAATGATTGACTGTGTATGTGGGGTCATATTTTTTGCCCCAGGTTTCAGAATTCATAGTTCAAACACTATAGGAGTACAGACAGGGCTGGATGTTGACTTCTCAGACCCTAAGCTATACACGCCATCATATACGAGTGGTTAACGTGCTTGGCTGCTGATCTAAAGGACCTAAGTTCAAACCCTGGGTAAGGCATGGATGTTTATGTTTTTCTGTTGAGGTCCTGCCATCCTCACAGACCTTCTACTATGGCATATAAACTGACAGGCTCCTCAGACCTCTAATGGCAAGCAGCTGTGTGAGGGGGGTATTTATTATTTTTATTTAAGATATACAAATTTAAGAGGCCCGAAAAATTCAAAAGTTGAAACATATATTCATTTATTATGATTGAAGGGAGCAGTAAAAATTTGATAGGAAATTGATGTGAGAACATTATTCCTGCAGTGCTGTTATGGTGAAGAATGTTTGCACAATAGAGTAAATATATATTTATTGTAGTAATATATATTTACTCATCTTTTTCTAACAGTAAAACTTGAAATGTATTTCTTTGAGGCCCCTCATTTTGCAAGACACTAAAATGTAGTTTGGTTAGCTTAGGCATAAGTCTAGCCCTGAATACAAGAATATAATAAGCTAAAGAAATCTTCATATTGTATTCACAGTTTCCAAATAACTGAGGATGACATAATGTTGCAAATCATATTGCTCATTTAAATTAAAACAAGTGTACAATTGGAAAGAAATTTTGTGAAACTTGGAAAAGCCATTGTCTGTCAGATGGAGTTTAAGGCTGGCCATCCCATGTAGGAGATACATACCATGTGTATGTTGAGGAACATACTAGATGGCCTTATCAGGCTATCATGTCTGCTAACAGCTGTCCAATGGAAGTAAAACAACCCAACTGTTCATTTTTAACCATTTTCAAATAAAAGCTTAAATTCTTGGAATTCTATATTTCACTTTTGGATTACTTTTGATTTATATAAAAAAATGGAATAAGAAATATTTTGCTAAAGCTTAGAATCATGTTTTTAGGGGAAGAAAGAAAAAATAAATTTAGAAATTAACAGTGGTTGCCAAAATATGAAGGGTATAACACTGTACTCCTTTCAGTTAGTATATAAAGCACCTCCTGGGTTAAGTGAATTTTGTATTTTCTATGACCTTAGCCGTTGAAATGCTGATTTGCTCATATAATAACAAAAAACATTATATAGTATAATGAAGGCCTTCTGATAAACCCATATTTTATTTGTAGGTTAAAAAACAGAGAAAACTTCCAGCAGATCGTAGTGAAAGTTCAACAACTGTAGATCTTAATTTAAGCACAGATAGCTGCAGTGAAGTAGCAAATTCATCTGTTTCCTCTGAAATCATATGCCAGTCACCTAGCAAAGAGGAACTTAAGAGGCGATTGGATGAATCTGAGGAATTTAATAAAAGATGTGTTAAAAAAAATCAGGCTACTTCAGCAAACAAAACGTAGAAACAAGAAAATTAAAAACCTGAAGTTCGGAAAGATATTGAGAAAAAAAAAAAACTTATGGAGGAAGACAAATTAGAGATTTTAAGCAAAGCATCAGGTCCTAAGCAAGAATTGCTAGCTCGTCAGTTTGCAAAAGGCTCAGGACAGAAAGCAACCCAAAAAATATTCTGCTGAATTAAGAGCATTTGTCTTAACACTTGACTTTTACTCACCAAGGGCTTATTGTTATGTGAGAAACACTTTTAATTCTTGCCTTCCTCATCCTAGAACCATTTCAAAATGGTAAAAACATGTTGATGCTGCACCAGGCTTCACTTCTGAAGCCTTTGCAGCTTTAACAAATGCAGTCATCAGTAGTCAATATCCTCTAGTATTTTCCCTAATGATAGATGAAATGGCAATTCGTCAGCATGTTGAATACGATGGTCGTGTGTTTCATGGCTACATTAGTGTAGGCTCAGAATTGGATGATGACTCTCTTCCAATAGCCAAGGAAGCATTGGTTTTCATGGTTGTTTGCATAAACAGCAGATGGAAAGTACCAGTAGGATATTTTCTTATTGATGGTATGACATCAGTACAAAGAGCAAATCTTGTTAAGCAATGTCTGAATTTGCTGCATACAACAAAGATAAAAATAGCTTCTCTCACCTTTGATGGATTAGCAGCAAATTTAAGCATGGCCAAACATTTAGGCTGCTCACTCGATCCAAAAGCATTAAATACAACCTTTACAAATTTGGATACTGGAGAAACAATATCGGTCTTCTTCGATCCTTGCCATATGCTTAAGTTGGTAAGGAATACTTTGGCAGAGGAAAAAGTAATAGTTGATCTGGATAACAATTTTATCGAATGGAAGTATATATCAGCCCTTCATGAACTGCAAGAAGGTGAAGGCTTGAATCTAGGAAATAAGTTAAAAGCTGCTCACATACAATTTTGGAAACAAAAAATGAAAGTAAGGTTGGCTATTCAACTTTTAAGCAAATCTGTGGCAGAGCAATAGAATTCTGCAATGTAGAATTAAAATTACCACAATTTAGAGGATCTGAAGGTACTGTTGCATTCTAAACTGTAGGAACGTCAAACAATATGGCTTAAAAAAGGCATTGTGCAAAAGCAGTTATGAAAGTGTATTTAATTTGCTTAGTGTCATTGAAATTTATATAACATCTCTGAAAGTGAGCAGAAATGGTGATAAAATTTTATCATCCAATAGGAAAACTGGTTTCTTAGGATTTCTTGTTTGTATTCAAAGTTTGAAAACCATGTTCCAGTCTCTAGTATTAACAGAACATCCAGTCTTGGCTTACTTGCCTTTGTACAAGAAAGTCAAGATCACATTGAATTATTTTTCCAAGCAGTTAGATTTCATGGTGGATGTAATAATAATCCAACAGCCAGACAATTTAGGGCTGCCTACAAAAAGTTGCTCATCAAATCAGAGATTACAAATTCAATATCTGGTAATTGTGTGCCTCTTGATGAGTTAAGTATATTAAATGTTACTAGTACACAATCATTAGAAAGTATCATTAATTCATCATCTAATGGATATCAGGCAATTTATTGTGATAGTGGTAACAATTTAGATGATAAAGATGATTTTAATGGTCATGATTATTTATTTAATTCTAGTTCAAAGTCAGTGTGCCGAACATATTGTGTATTATATAAGCTGGCTATATTGTTAGGAAACTGTCTTTAAAGTTAAAATGTGAAATATGTATAGAAGCATTTCAGGCAACAATGCCATATTTTAGAGTCATTAGTAAGCTACAAGAGTAATGGTGGCTTAATTCACCCCTCCAAAGATGTATTTTTGATATGTAAAAAGAGTGAATCTGCTTTTCGTAAAAATGTCAATTTAAGTGGAGGAAAACACTTAAGCACAAAATATGGTATGTTATATACATCAAATTAGGTTTTAGAAGCAGTTGCAGGCCAAAATCTTTTTACCTCCTTGGATATTCATATGCATGACACATCTCCACTGGAAAATCATTGTATTCATTTAATCCATGCTGTAGTACAAAATTATTTGCATATTAGATATATCGCACCCCGGCAAGAAAAATGACATCTCAAAAAATGCGTATTGTGAGATTATGTCAGTGATAAATAGGTATTGTGTTCCTCTACGTGAACGAAAAACGTCACATCTCTAACTCGCAAATTAACCGCCAGGGAGCAGTTGTGTCAGTTTTACTTTTAGGCTACTTCACATTCATCATGGCAAGAACAGTGTCACTTTAGTGTTGGTACAAGAAGGTGTGTATGTTTTTGGTCAAGAAAACCGACACATTTCGAGTTGACACTATTCGTGTAGAAAGGCAAGTGGAATAAATATTTTAATACCGTCAAAAGCAGAAAAGTGTCACTTTTCTTGAAGTAATTAACTCTAAACCTCTTTATTTGTTCCGTTTTATTTTGACTTGTGCCACTTTTCCTGAGAGTGTCAGTATTTTGTGTTGTGTCGTTAACAGTAATTAAATTTTGTGTTAACAAAAACAAATTTTGTGCATTTGTTTGTGGTAGATTTATTATGGACCCAGAGCAGGAGGTACGAGAGTGTGTTGCAGAAGAAACCACAGAACAAGAAAATGCAACGAAAGAGACGGAATTGAACAAAGACACAGTAGCAGAAGATCATGACACACATTCTAGTTGGCAGTGTACTGAAAATCCGCATACAATGCGATTGAGGTTACAACGGGTTAAATCGAGTGCCCAACAAGAAGAATCAGCAGATGAAACCATAGATGATTCAGACTTCGATCCAGATTTTAGCATGTCATCATCTTCATCTGAAAACGTGTCGGATTCATCAGGATCGGAAGAAAATGAGAATATTAGTAACGAGACAGAAGGTGCAGAATCAGACAATACTAAAGCAGATAACAAAAGAAAGGGGAAAGAAAGCAAATCCGGTTGAGTGGAAAATGACTAAAGCAAAACTTCTTCGAAATAATGGAAAACCTTATACATCATCATCAATTCGCAAAACAGAAATGCGGGCCAGAAAGATATGTCCAGCGTGTAATGAAAAATGTAGACTAAAATGCTCAAGCAAAATAGAAGAAAACAATAGGCTGGAAATATTTGACAAGTACTGGTCACTGGACAACGAATAAGATTCGCGACAACCCCAGTGCACCGCAGTACTGTGAGGACAGTCTGAAATCCCAGCGAGAATTTATCTCTAGAAGTATAACTGCGGTTAGACCTCAGTATCAGTACAAAAAAGAAGGAAGTAGGCGCCAATGTAACCATGCGTTCCATTTCGTAATCAACGAGGTAAATGTACGTGTTTGCAAATTTTTCTTTAAGGCCACGCTGGACATCAATGAACGACCTATTAGGACTGTCATAGCCAAATTAAAGGAAGGATTTCTTCAAGAAGATCTAAGAGGAAAACATGGACACCACTCTAAAGTAGATCCTGCAATAAAAGATGGTGCTGCTCATATTAATACAATCCCAAGAATTGACAGTCATTACCTGCCCGCGCAAACTACTCGGGAGTTTATAGAAGGTGGGAAAAGCTTAGCTGATTTACACCGTGATTACAAAAATGACTGTGGTGAAAAAAATGTTCCTTTTGCAAATCTCACAATGTATTCCCGAATTTTCAACAACAATTTTAACATCTCTTTTTTTCTCCCCGAAAAAAGATCAGTGCGACTTATGCAGCTCCTATAACAATGCAAGGGAAGAAGCGATACAAGAAAAATATGAAAAACATTTAAAGGAGCAAGTTTTGTAAAGAGTAGAGAAAGAAGGGGATAAAAAGAGAGCAAAAGAAAGCGAAGGCAAAATTATAGTAGCCACTTATGATCTCCAAGCGGTGCTGCCAGCACCAAGAGGGGATACCTTCTATTATAAAAGTAAAATAAACAGCTACAACTTAATTGTAAGTGAACTTCAGTCAGATTACGTCGAGTGCTTTTTTTTGGCATGAAGGTCAAGGAAATCGAGGTGCCATAGAAATCGGCACTTGCGTTCTGAAGTACTTAGAAGAAAAAGCTAACACCAAAAATGATAACCTTGAAATTATACTCTACTCGGATAATTGTTGTGGTCAGCAAAAGAACAAATTCATAATGGGAATGTACCTATACGCTGTGCAAAAATTTAAAATCAAATCGATCACACATAAATTTTTTATCAGGGGTCACACCCAAAGTGAAGGAGACAATGTGCACTCTGTCATAGAAAAATCTATTAAACGAGCTCTTAAATCGGGTCCCATCTATATTCCCACTGATTACGTCAGATTAATTCGATCTGCGAAAAAATCCGGAAATCCATATAAAGTAACAGAATTGAGTTACGAGGATTTTGTTGACTTGAAGAAACTCACTCAACAGATAGGATCAAACTTTAACAAAACATCAAACGACGAACAGATAAAAACCAGCGACATAAAAGTAATTAAAGTACAGAAGGATAACCCCGGAGTTCTTTTTGTGAAAACTACATACAAACAAAAAGAATATGCGCAGATTAATGTCAATAATACCAGGAGAAGGCAAGAGAGCATCTCTACAATAAAATGCGTTCCGGTTTACAAGAAAAAAATGGACATCTCTAATATAAAGAAAGCTCACATTCACAATCCCTCATCTCAGCGAAAAGTATTCCCACATTGTATAAGCCCATTTATGAATCTATGTTTATGTAAATTGTGTACTTCTTACTTAATTTTCATTTAATATTTTGTCATTAAAATAAGCTAATAAAACAGTTACCTAATTCAAACTTTTTTTTTCATTTTTATTCTAAGTAGTGACCTTAACTGAGGTTAAAAGTCTAAGTAAAAATATATAATTTGGGCTTGAAAAATTACTTGAGGGGTCACAACAGAAAGAAAAAAAAAATAGAGAAGCAAGAAAAGTGACATAACTGAGACCTCACCTATTTTTACCTGGTAGCGCCAAATATTCTACAAGTACTGATTTACAGACATACAGTATAGTATTATTCTAGAGAATATAAAATTTATTGTCAAAAATACTTATCTGAAATTTAAAAGAATCTTGTACTATTTCAAGTTTTATTGATTTCTTTAATTTGTTATTTCTCAAATACTGCATTTTTGAGTTATGTCACTTTTCTTGCCGGGGTGCGATATGTTAACAGCAGGTTGTAGTTATTAATGTTACAGAAAAATTTTCAATTTTCTAGATATTTATGCATCTACTTGCACAATTATAAACCCAGAAACCCCACTATCTTTGGCCATTACCAATTAACTATAATCTTATTACAATATAATTTCCTTGATACACTATATATACATACATACATCTAGCATTTATGGTTTTAAACAAGAAATCTAGAAGTAGGGTGGGATAAGTGGGGGCATGAAATTTTACGGTGGACCACAGACAATGATTGACTGTGTATGTGGGGTCATATTTTTTGCCCCAGGTTTCAGAATTCATAGTTCCAACACTATAAGAGTACAGACAGGGCTGGATGTTGACCTTCTGAGACCCTAAGCTATACACGCCATCCTATATGAGTGGTTGGCGTGCTTGGCTACTGATCTAAAGGACCTAAGTTCAAACCCTGGGTAAGGCATGGATGTTTATGTTGTTTTTCTGTTGAGGTCCTGCCATCCTCACAGACCTTCTACTATGGCATATAAACTACAGGCTCCTCAGACCTCTATGGCAAGCAGCTGTGTGAGGGGGTATTTATTATTTTTATTTAAGATATACAAATTTAAGAGGCCCGAAAAATTCAAAAGTTGAAATATATATTCATTTATTATGATTGAAGGGAGCAGTAAAAATTTAATAGGAAATTGATGTGAGAACATTATTCCTGCAGTGCTGTTATGGTGAAGAATGTTTGCACAATAGAGTAAATATATATTTATTGTAGTAATATATATTTACTCATCTTTTTCTAACAGTAAAACTTGAAATGTATTTCTTTGAGGACCCTCATTTTGCAAGACACTAAAATGTAGTTTGGTTAGCTTAGGCATAAGTCTAGCACTGAATACAAGAATATAATAAGCTAAAGAAATCTTCATATTGTATTCACAGTTTCCAAATAACTGAGGATTACATAATGTTGCAAATCATATTGCTCATTTAAATTAAAACAAGTGTACAATTGGAAAGAAATTTTGTGAAGCTTGGAAAAGCCATTGTCTGTCAGATGGAGTTTAAGGCTGGCCATCCCATGTAGGAGATGCATACCATGTGTACGTTGAGGAACATACTAGATGGCCTTATCAGGCTATCATGTCTGCTAACAGCTGTCCAATGGAATGTAAAACAACCCAACTGTTCATTTTTAACCATTTTGAAATAAAAGTTTAAATTCTTGGAATTCTATATTTCACTTTTGGATTACTTTTGATTTATAAAAAAATGGAATAAGAAATATTTTGCTAAAGCTTAGAATCATGTTTTTAGGGGAAGAAAGAAAAAATAAATTTAGAAATTAACAGTGGTTGCCAAAATATGAAGGGTATAACACTGTACTCCTTTCAGTTAGTATATAAAGCACCTCCTGGGTTAAGTGAATTTTGTATTTTCTATGACCTTAGCCGTTGAAATGCTGATTTGCTCATATAATAACAAAAAACATTATATAGTATAATGAAGGCCTTCTGATAAACCCATATTTTATTTGTAGGTTAAAAAACAGAGAAAACTTCCAGCAGATCGTAGTGAAAGTTCAACAACTGTAGATCTTAATTTAAGCACAGATAGCTGCAGTGAAGTAGCAAATTCATCTGTTTCCTCTGAAATCATATGCCAGTCACCTAGCAAAGAGGAACTTAAGAGGCGATTGGATGAATCTGAGGAATTTAATAAAAGATGTGTTAAAAAAAATCAGGCTACTTCAGCAAACAAAACGTAGAAACAAGAAAATTAAAAACCTGAAGTTCGGAAAGATATTGAGAAAAAAAAAAAAACTTATGGAGGAAGACAAATTAGAGATTTTAAGCAAAGCATCAGGTCCTAAGCAAGAATTGCTAGCTCGTCAGCTTGCAAAAGGCTCAGGACAGAAAGCAACCCAAAAAATATTCTGCTGAATTAAGAGCATTTGTCTTAACACTTGACTTTTACTCACCAAGGGCTTATTGTTATGTGAGAAACACTTTTAATTCTTGCCTTCCTCATCCTAGAACCATTTCAAAATGGTAAAAACATGTTGATGCTGCACCAGGCTTCACTTCTGAAGCCTTTGCAGCTTTAACAAATGCAGTCATCAGTAGTCAATATCCTCTAGTATTTTCCCTAATGATAGATGAAATGGCAATTCGTCAGCATGTTGAATACGATGGTCGTGTGTTTCATGGCTACATTAGTGTAGGCTCAGAATTGGATGATGACTCTCTTCCAATAGCCAAGGAAGCATTGGTTTTCATGGTTGTTTGCATAAACAGCAGATGGAAAGTACCAGTAGGATATTTTCTTATTGATGGTATGACATCAGTACAAAGAGCAAATCTTGTTAAGCAATGTCTGAATTTGCTGCATGCAGCAAAGATAAAAATAGCTTCTCTCACCTTTGATGGATTAGCAGCAAATTTAAGCATGGCCAAACATTTAGGCTGCTCACTCGATCCAAAAGCATTAAATACAACCTTTACAAATTTGGACACTGGAGAAACAATATTGGTCTTCTTGGATCCTTGTCATATGTTTAAGTTGGTAAGGAATACTTTGGCAGAGGAAAAAGTAATAGTTGATCTGGATAACAATTTTATCGAATGGAAGTATATATCAGCCCTTCATGAACTGCAAGAAGGTGAAGGCTTGAATCTAGGAAATAAGTTAAAAGCTGCTCACATACAATTTTGGAAACAAAAAATGAAAGTAAGGTTGGCTATTCAACTTTTAAGCAAATCTGTGGCAGATGGAATAGAATTCTGCAATGTAGAATTAAAATTACCACAATTTAGAAGATCTGAAGCTACTGCTGCATTCATCAGAATAATCAATAACTTGTTTGACATTCTAAACTCTAGGAATGTCAAACAATATGGCTTAAAAAAAGACATTGTACAAAAGCAATTATGAAAGTGTATTCAATTTGCTTAGTGTCATTGAAATTTATATAACATCTCTGAAAGTGAGCAGAAATGGTGATAAAATTTTATCATCCAATAGGAAAACTGGTTCTTAGGATTTCTTGTTTGTATTCAAAGTTTGAAAACCATGTTCCAGTCTCTAGTATTAACAGAACATCCAGTCTTGGCTTACTTGCCTTTGTACAAGAAAGTCAAGATCACATTGAATTATTTTTCCAAGCAGTTAAATTTCGTGGTGGATGTAATAATAATCCAACAGCCAGACAATTTAGGGCTGCCTACAAAAAGTTGCTCATCAAATCAGAGATTACAAATTCAATATCTGGTAATTGTGTGCCTCTTGATGAGTTAAGTATATTAAATGTTACTAGTACACAATCATTAGAAAGTATCATTAATTCATCATCTAATGGATATCAGGCACTTTATTGTGATAGTGGTAACAATTAAGATGATAAAGATGATTTTAATGGTCATGATTATTTATTTAATTCTAGTTCAAAGTCAGTGTGCTGAACATATTGTGTATTATATAAGCTGGCTATATTGTTAGGAAACTGTCTTTAAAGTTAAAATGTGAAATATGTATAGAAGCATTTCAGGCAACAATGCCATATTTTAGAGTCATTAGTAAGCTACAAGAGTAACGGTGGCTTAATTCACCCCTCCAAAGATGTATTTTTGATATGTAAAAAGGGTGAATCTGCTTTTCGTAAAAATGTCAATTTAAGTGGAGGAAAACACTTAAGCACAAAATATGGTAATGTTATATACATCAAATCAGGTTTTAGAAGCAGTTGCAGGCCAAAATCTTTTTACCTCCCTGGATATTCATATGCATGACACATCACTGGAGAATCGGGGTACACGAAAGGAGCCTCCTAGAAGATTGCGATTGGTTTATGAGAGTGAAATACACTCAAATGAAGTAAGTTGTAATCAGGGGTACCCTGGACAACGTCAGTGGAAACCACTGACAGCTGATCCTTTCACCACCGGACATCAAAGAGACAGGAAGGATGAATCCCAACCAAAATGAAAGGCCTTTTTCAAGGCCGGCTTTGACGTTAATAAGCCTCAACATTGAAGGACTTACTATAAATAAAGAGTTTTTAATATCAGACATGTGTAAGCAAATGGAAGTTGACATCCTGTGTCTACAGGAAACACATCGAGGGAAAATAAAAACAGACCCAAAATCAACAACATGAAACTGTCTGTTCAACAAAAAAAATGTCGGAGAAATACCTCATGAAAAATATGGTAGCGCTGTCTTTGTACAAAATAACGTAACAACCAACTCCGTCGAGCACTCCCATATTGATAACATTGAAATTATCACCTTAGAACTTGCCAACTGTACTATAACATCTTACTATATACCCCCAGGAGTGGAGTTCCAATTCCAGGCAACAAAAAATTTTGCATCCCAGAAAATTCAATGCGTGTTAGGTGACTTTAACAGCCATTCCACCTCATGGGGTTATGAAACAACAAACGAAGACGGCCAGGGAGTTGAGGACTGGGCGGAACGAAGCAGACTATCCCTGGTCCACGATGCAAAACTCCACAAATTCTTTTAACAGCCGAGCTTGATGGAAGGGGTACAACCCTGACATCTGTTTTGCTAGTTCACTAGATCTGATTGTTGTGTTAAAATGGTATTGCAGCCTATACTGAAAACTCAACATCGACCTATTGGGCTGAAAGTCTACGCTGCCATAAAAACGCAGGAGATCCTATTTAGAAGACGTTTCAATTTTAAAAAAGCAAACTGGAAAGCATTTAGAGATGATTTAGACTTAACTATTAAGGGACTTCCAGCTATTTCTCAGAAATATGAGCTGTTCATTGAAATGGTGAAGAGGACGTCCAGAAGAAACATACCCAGAGGATGTAGGAATTTTTATATCCCCGGAATAACAAACGAACTGAAGGATATGACAGAGAGATACCATGAATACAGCACTATACAGCACAAATCCTTTCAGCCAGGACATGATTGAGCTGGGAGACAATCTCATGAGAGCCCTAAGTGAAACCAGACAGAAAAAATGGAGAGAATGGACATGACCCACAGCAGCAAGATGGCCTGGAATCTCATAAAAAAACTTAACGGTGAACCCAAAGTTAGAGCACCAAAGGGAAATGTCACAGCTAACCAGTTATTGCTTAATAGCAAACCTGATAGGAGTATCAAACGCCAAAAAATCCAAAGACTGCCAGACGAAGAGAATGTGTTGCGCATGCCTTTTAAAATGGAAGAACTCGAAAATGCTTAAAATATGAAAAACGGTAAAGCTGCAGGGATAGACGATCTGTGCACAGAACAGATAAAAAATTTCGGACCCAAGACAAAGCTATGGATCTTGAATATGTTTAACCATTGCCGTGAAACCTACTCCCTACCTAAACTCTGGAGGAAATCAAAAGTTATTGCTCTTCTGAAGCCGGGTAAAGACCCAGATAATCCAACCAGCTACCGACCTATTTCATTACTCTGCCATCTTTTTAAGCTTTACGAACGCTTAATACTATCCCAAATCGGACCCCAAGATAGAGCCAAAACTTATCCCACAACAAGCGGGTTTCCGCCCAGGAAAGTGTTGTACGAGTCAGGTGCTAAACCTGACGGAGCATATAGAAGAAGGATTTCAGAGGAAACTAGTGACAGGAGTAGCGTTGGTTGATCTATCTGCGGCATATGACACCATCAATCATCGCTTGTTACTCTTAAAGATCTATGACTTGTACAGAGATTTTAACTTAGTAAAAATCATTGAATCTCTCCTCACCAACAGACGTTTCTATGTTATTTTGGATAACAAAAAGAGTAGGTGGAGAATTCAAAAGAATGGATTGCCCCAGGGTAGTGTGTTATCCCCTATTCTATTTAATATCTATAAAAATGATCAACCTTTACATCCCAATGCCAAACACTTTCTGTACGCCGACGATCTGGCCATCGCTGTACAAGACACTATGTTTCAAAGGGTCAAAGAACTGTTAGAACAAGCGCTGTCAACCATGTCCACATACTACAAAGATAACGTTTTAAAACCCAATCCATCTAAAACACAAATCTGTGCTTTCCGTCTACGTTCAAGAGAGGCAAAACAGAAACTAAAGGTTAAATGGGAAGGCCATACACTGGAGCATACAGACCAACCAAAATATCTAGGAGTTATCTTAGATAGAAGCCTTACCTACAAGAAGCACTGCCATAAAACTGCAGCTAAAGTCCATACGAGGAACAATATACTAAAAAAGCTATGTTGCAGCAAATGGGGAGCGGTCCTATGTATATCTGCCAAAGCACTCTGCTTTTCCACTGCAGAGTTTGCAAGCCCTGTTTGGAATCAATCCGTACACTCAAAGAAAGTGGACGTAGCCTTGAATGAGACTTGCCGGATAGTGACTGGCTGCATGAAACCAACGCCATTAAAACTACTGTATAGAGCTGCTGGTTTTGCAGAACTGAAAACCCGCCGTGCCTCACACGAGTACACAGAGCGTTTTAAGCAAACCTTCAATAAGAAACACATTATGTTTGGAATGCCAGATCCCCCCCCCCCCCCCTAGTAGACTGATCTCTAGGTCCTCCTTTCTATCTCGCATAAGCGTCGATGTGCCAGACTGCTATCCAATCTCTGAGGAAGAACCTTCTGGCGTGGGGATGGACTGGGTGACCTGGAGAACCCTAAACCGTATAAGAACGGGGGTGGCCCCTGTAAAGGCTAACATGCACAAATGGGGTTTGACAACAGACGACCGATGTGAGTGTGGAGAACGACAGAATATGGACCACATCTATGCTTGCACGTAATTTCATTTTTTAACTACTCTAGACGACCTATGGATGGGGAGAGACATGGACGACTTTGTCCAATTCTGGACAAAACGATTATGATGCCCAGACACGAGAAAGAAGACTGGAAAATCATTATATTCATTTAATCCGTGCTGTAGTACAAAATTATTTGCATATTAGATATATGTACTGGGCCAAAAGTGTTGTAAACAACTCAAATTCAGTGAGACAACTGTACACAAAGATGATATTATTTAAAGGTTAATAGAAGTAGATAAATTTTTTTTTATCTTTTATATACTTGTTTTTGAGTCATTATGTTATTCATGTTTTCAAACTGGTTTTCAGACCTATGTAATAGCATTACTTGATAATCCTCATACAGTGCCTTACCAAAATATTAGAGAATTAAAATATCTTACCTAAGAGATCAATAACTTCTACAGTATGCATTTAATAAAAAAAATGCTTGTATTATCAAAGTTAAAAAGAATTTTTAATGAAAATATCATCACACAAACTTTTAAAATATATATTTTGTTAAATGTTTTGCAACAATATTATTTAATTATTTTGTGAGGTAAATTCTTATGATGCATTACTGCTGTTTAATATTCCAACTTCCATATAACTTTAAACACTAAATATTGTTGAAAATACAAGTTAAATTACGATCTTTTAATTTTCCAACAGTTGCATTTTTTCATTAAAAGAATACCATGCATTGTATGACGAAAAATGCTTGTTAAGGTGTTCTATCACTCCTTAAAGTTTGGCCCAAGAGTTTTGAATCACCCTGTATATAATACCTGGGTCGGAACTCTCTCAGGCAGTATTTCGTTTCGTCTCAACATGGGAAAAGCAAAGGATTTATCTGATTTCAACAAAGGCCAGATCATTATGGCAAGACGTCTTAGTAAGAGCATCTCCGAAACAGTGACTCTGGTAGTCTGTTCATGCTATGCAGTAGTTGGTAACTATTGAAGATGGTCCGAAACAGGTGACACTTCGAGCCTTGAGAAGGCATGGCTGACCCACGCCTCATTATGCCAGAGGTCAGTGCAGGCTATCTCGTGTTGTCCGCAGCAACAGGAGGGCTACTTGACATTACATAATTTTAATTGTAGTAAAGGGCCCAATGTGTACAAACATACAGTTCATCATGGGTCTCCACAGCCCCATTTGTGTGCCTATGCTCACAGCTGTTCACCGTCATCAACATTTGCAGTTGGCATGTAAACATCGACATTAGACCATAGAAGACTGGAAGAGGGTCACATGGTCAAATGAATCCCGTTTTCTGTTAACCATGTGGACAGATGAGCTTGTGTGCGATGTTTACCCACGGAAGCCTTCTCACCTGGATGCACTGTGGATCTGGGGGGAGTGGATGGAGGAAAGGCAGCTGGAAGGAGTGTGGTCTGAGCAATATTTTCTTGGAGAACACTTGGACCAATTATCCCTGTAGAGCAAACTCCGACAGCTGTCACCTACCTGAACATCGTGGCTGATCAAGTACACCCCTTTATGGTGACTGTATTCTCTGGCAGAGATGAAGTCTTTCAACAAGACAATGGCCATGCCACACTGCGAAGAAGGTTCAGGAATGGTTCCATAAACTTGAGGAATTCCATTATTTCCATGGCCCCCGAATTCACCGGACAAGAATCCTATTGAGCATTTGTGGTTCGAGTTGGAGAAACAGGTATGAGTAGCATCACCCCAACCACGTAATTTACAGGAAGTGCGGGATCTTCTGTTGCTGTCATGGTACTGAATATTAAGCGACACCTACCACATCTCACTGAATCTATGTCTCATCGGGTGAGCACTCTTTTGGCAGCGAGAGGACCTATACATATTAGGTTGGTGGTTTTAATGTTTTGGCTGATCGGTGTATATAAGTGGAAATTTAATATTTAATTAATACTATTCACAGTAGGATATATTCAATTTAATCTCCACGAATACGGCACGTAATCGCGCGGCATGGCGAGATGATGCATATAAGGTAACATATGAATGTGCTCGATGCCAGAGCCTGAAGATGCCGCCGTGAAGAAAGGCATGGGAAACACATTGCTCTTGGAATATCATGTTGAGCAGTTAAACTTTTAATGGTTGAGTTGGCCAATAGATTTTAGCGAGTTTTAATGATTCGTTTAAATATTTGTTATTGGCCGGTATTGGATGATTGAAATTTTATACATGTAGAAAGCTGCCACGAAGCCGGTACAGGAACTTGAGTAATAGAGTATACCGGTATGTGCAACATTAACTGACTAAAACCAATCAAGTATTGAAGTAAGGACAGTCAATATCATTGTGGAAATAACATAATGGAAGAATCACAAACAGCATAAGGCCTGAGGCAAGACTTGCTATTGGATTCAGGATGTATATTGTGATGTCAACATATTTGGTCAAGTTTAATGTTTGCCGTGTCATCCATACTGATGAAAATTACAAATTTGGACTGGTAGCATTGTTCACGTAAACGGACATTTATCTATGCTCTGTTGAACAAGATAATCTAATGCAGTTGTACCAGCGATTTTGTAAGTTAATATACTCTTCTATTTTGTAAGCATTACTAAGCTAGTGATCTTTAAATGGGTTTAAAGATTATTCATAGTTAATAGTAGTGTGTAAGTAACATCTGAATAACTGTATATAGACCTCCGGAGGTGTAGCGATCTAGAAAAGATACTATTTTTAAGTTATTGGAGATTGCCACGGTCCATATGATGTATGCAGAAGTTCTCTGACTTAGGACACTGTACTAGTGCTTAGTGGCCAGTGAACATGATTAAATTTTATGTACAGTAATTATTCATGGATATTAAATTAAGTGGAAATTTCACGAGTCGAGGTATTAATCTTAATTGTACCTTAATAAAAGTTCTTGATGTCTAAAACGCTGGACTACGCCGAATTTCTTTCCCCCCATAAGAGAGAAGTAAACAGATCTATGTCATTGTGGAAATAGACATCGATGACAAAGTAAATATATTTAAAAAATAACCATCTTTTTTACAGTAAAAAATTACAACTGATGGTGAAATCACTTTCTCGATTTGCACCGAAGAGAAATAGGGCGCCATTTTACATCTCAACATGCCGGTGCCCTATCATCCTTAAAGTGAATACAAACTGAACAAGTGATTTTATGATTACTATGCTTTACTTTTTACTTTTTAAGGTAAGGAAGATAGGTATTTTGAACTTTTCAATATTTTTTTATAACCTTTTAACTAATAGTTTTGCAATTGTGGGGTAACTAGTGCTTTTCAACAGATATGTTTTTCCATGTTACTACTGCGATGGTTCCCCCTTAGGAAAGGCTTCAGTATGAAATGTATACTTTTCATGATAGAGATGCGTTAGAGATCCCCCCCTCCCACATACAAGTGGAAAATTCCAAGTGGGTGGGGGATTAATCTTAACAATTGTACCTCACATGTACGGATATGCTAAAAAAAAACACCTTACTTCTCTTCAATGCAAAGCAAGGTGATTTCACCATCGTTTGCTGTAGGTTTTTACTGCGAAAAAGATATTTTCTTTAAATATATATATTTTTCCTATAGCTCAACTATTGACAAGAACGGAATGAGTATTTTTGCAACAATTAGAAATATATCTATCTATAGCAATAACTGTATAATGTAAAATTGTATTAGATAATAAATTTGCTGTAAATGAGATGGTGGTGGGAAAATGACAGAATAGTAAGCATGATTCTAAAGATTAAGATAATACAAGCATTTTGATACAGTTGAGATTAACAGAATTAAACATTTGGTTGGATAACTGCAAAATGAAAAGTTGGGAAAGAGACATTAATTTCATGATAGCAACACCTTCTCAGTGACCTAACTGTCAATTTTCACAAGAACTATCCAGCTGCAAAGGGCATGAAAACATTGTTCTATCATCAGTAGCAGCAGTTGCTATGACTGTCTATATTAATAAAATACATGGCTTTCAAAAACCCACGTCGAGCTTGCAAAACAAAAGAGGTTACACAAATATAATGCATATCTGTGACTATTGCTGAACATAATCTTTACATAGCAGTAAACTATAGAAAAATTCTGGTTTGTCATAGAATGAGGTACACAAAATTGTTCAAGGTTTGCTATATACATAATTTACAATTATAATAATATTTTGGTTTGGCACTGAGTTAAAAAAAAAAGGTCTTTTGACATGTCAGAATTTTAATAATCAGAATGGGGGTAGGAGGAAATAGTACATTTAATTTACACATTTTGCAAGACTATTTTAAAAGACCACTAAAAGGAGATTATTCCAGCACAATCCAGCGACTCCGATTTTTTACTAGATCTTTTCCCGATCTTATGAAAATTGACTAATCATTTTCCTTAAAACAAATAAAAATTACTTTACGTCACTTATTTAACTTCAGTAATTTATGATACACAATTTACGAAAAACTAGTCACACTATGCCTCCTCAACTTGTTTCTTAATTTTTTCCAATAGCATTTCTATTCTGTCCTTCATTATAGGTTGTCCCCATTTTGTTTTCTTTGAGAGTCTTCTAAATTTTTCCTTTTTTTTCGCTTTGTATCTTGCTAAGGCTTCATTTCTCTCCTTTTGTCTACGTTCTTTTTCCTGTTTCAAGTTACAATAAATTGCAATTTAGTAAATAACATATTGTAAACATAGCAATTATAATGATACAATTTTCATGGATTCAAAAAAATATACTGTTTGAAATTGTAAAAAATAAAATGATTTAGGAAAATCATGCATACATAAATTGGCTTTTTGGATTTTCATTACTGGATTACATTGGTTGTACTTTAATAGTATAAAGCAAGAAAACAAACGATATATTTCAGTTTAAGTTTGATGAACATTTTACCATGTGATCTTAATTTTCTTAATATATTTTCTGGGGGAAAACAAGGGAACAATGAAAATTTTTCCTTATTTGAAAGGGTGGTTTAGAATTCTCACATATTTTTAATACTTCTTGATTTCCCAAAAGTGAGGGTACTCACAAAAATACTTTATATTTATAATAAATACAAAAACAAAGGTTTAAGGTACTTTTTTTAAACATTGAGTAACAGCATAAAACATTCAAGCCAACCTAGCACATTAAGAGGAACCGAGACTTTACCTATTTTCCTTTTCCATCTATGTAAAAATCTTTACCTATTTTCCTTTTCCATCTATTGTCAAGCAACAGAGATGTCTGAATAATTACTAAATCATGTAAAAATAGTTGATCAAATATGCATGTTGAATTTCACAGAAGAAATGTAGAATTTTTATTAGGTATGTATGTGACAAAATTTGCTTTGGAACTGGTAAAATTAATTAACTAAGCTTTGCTTTTCCCTCACAATTACAGTGATTCTTATGAAGAGTAGCATAACTCCAAGAAGCATAAATTTAATAAAGTCCTCTTGGGAGCACAAAGAATCTAACACCAACTGCCCATTTTATTGGAACACAGCTATATACATCCCTTTAAGCCACGTGTAGAACAGCTGTTGGGAGACAGATGGAGCCTCCCATCAAGTTCTTTAATGTGCACAGAGTATAACTCTCGCACACAGCGCCATGGCTTAACGTCCCTTCCAACAGGTGGCAACCTTTCCAAGCCCAACAGTGTCCCCTACTGACTAACCTACTGACTCCCCTACTGTCCCCAATGGTGTAGAACAGCTGTTGGGAGACAGATGGAGCCTCCCATCAAGTTCTTTAATGTGCACAGAGTATAACTCTCGCACACAGCGCCATGGCTTAACGTCCCTTCCAACAGGTGGCAACCTTTCCAAGCCCAACGGTGTCCCCTACTGACTGTGTTTGCGAACATAAATCTCAATGCTGGCAGAGATGGGAATCGAACCTGGGAACTACAGATTACAAGCCTGGTGCACTACCGACTGAGCCACCTCTGCCCCTATATAGTACTCTAAAGCAGATACACAAGTGTGGTCAACAAGAAGTACTGGATGTAGGAAAAGCCAAAGATTTCACAGCATCCAAAAGAGACATTATAGTTGGTTTAAGCAGATGACACTAAAGCCAAAGGCTTTTGAGAGTAGAATGTTTCTAAATATCAATGAGTTAGGTAGTTTAATTTCTGAGTGGCACTTCTGTGCACACAATTAGATAAATAGCAGTCACATTAACCCCCTCCCTCCTAAGGATTCAAAACTAGGTAAAGGAATCTACTGGAAACTATTAGGAGATAGATGAAAGCTTCATGGCAAGGCCATACAGTACATAATTTAACTACTCTAGTGTTTTGTCCGAGACCATCTTGGGCAACAATTTTGTTTCAAAATTGCCAAAGACTGTCTTGTATAAAACAGAGCGATATTTCATTAAATTGAAAAAGCACAAATAATTGTTTTGCTAAAAAAACTCCTCACTAAATAGAATAACCATACCATAAGATTTGTAAACTATTTCTCGACTTTGAAGGAGTTTATAAATTCAAATAAATTTTTAAATAAGTTAACAAATTGAAGATCAACCAGTGTAGCATGACCTACATATTGGCCCTTTGTTTGCATTTGGTTATTGTATTTTATGGCTTTTCTTTTTTATTATATATTAGTTTAAAAATAAATTCGATTTGAAATTAGAGACATTTTCTAATAATCCTTTTTCATTTCAATATTATAATTCACTAACATAATATTTTTCAAAGATACTGAAAAAATGCATATTACACAATAAAAACCTGTCCAAAATTTTACCAATTAAGGGCTGGATGGACCAATGGATTGAAATATGCAATAAAAATGTGTAATTTCTGGAATTAAAAAATCAAACATCATGGAAGTGGTTAACATGTACAAGGTATTTTGATATATGGGGCTTAATGGCTATATGGCTTAATGTTCCATCAAACCAAAATTCAGTGTTCTCTTTCTCACAGAGGATAGGACACAGATTAGCAGTGAAAATCTCAATGTAAGTACAGTAGACTTGAAGCTGGAAACAGCAGGTCAGAAACTCGAAACAATGGACTGTGGAAATTCCCAGCTTATGAATGATTAGAGTGTATATCTATGATACATATCGATAAAGGCAGAATGAACAAGATTAAATTCACTGTTTCTTTTTTTTACATATATAGGAATGATTATATATTGGAGCTGTTTTTCTGTGTTCAGCAGTTTCTTAACTACATTAGTGCGCAAAAGAAAGCTACAGCCTAAGTTATGTCAATGAGAAGCTAATTTTTAAGTTCTATAACTTCTAAAATAAATTTTTTATGGCAAAATGCGACTGAAGATAAATTTAAGATATTATTGAAACTATCTAAATCTCTATGTTCAGCAATAATAGTTAGGTATTTAGAGAATTATGGATGCTGGGATAGTTAATATCAGCAATACCACTATTAAGAAAAACAAATATGAGGAATATTGAATTATTTATACAAACTTCTAAAAATATATGCTTATTTTGTTAACTCAAATAATACTTATCATTTAAGTTTTAATTAACTTTAGAGCTAAATTCTTAGATCATCATTGTTATGAGTGAATAGTCATGAATTATGAGACTGAAATAGATTTGATTGAGATCTTTATCTTCAGGTCAAATTATACTATAAAAAGCTTATTTTAGAAGTTATAGAACTTTGAAGCTAGTTCCTCATTGACATAACATTTGTTATAATTTAATTTTTTCACTTAAGTGTATTTCATTTATAGTGATAAGTCATTAATTCCAGACTAAAGCATTCACATAAGCAACCATAAGAAAAATCATCTGTGAAAAGCTTAAATTAAGCAATTTTTGACAATATTTTCCACTTATGTCTAGAATGATGCAAATTGCAGTTCCAAAATTTCTTGTATGTCAATAAAATTCTTATTTCATTAAAGTATATGGTTATTAGATTTTATTTTCACTAAAGACAGGAGATTAAATTTTTAAAATATTGGTCTGATGTGAACCCACACACTTGCTATTGTTAGAAAATGAGCAGCAGTCTTGTAAACAATGTAAAAGACAGTGTATGTGTGGCTCCAGTATCTAATGACATTATGTACTTACATTTAGTTTGAACAGGTGGCAGCATGCATTTCACAATGGTGACACAAATGTGTGTATTTTTCTATCATTGTGTATGAATTAAGAAATGGTGCATGTGTCCAAGAACATTTGTGTAAACTGTGCAAAGATTATGCGAACAAAGTATCTCTAAAAGCATCTGTTACCAGTGGCATGACAAGTTCCAGTCAGGTGGCTTTCAGCTCAGAAACAAAAGTTTCCCCCTGGTGGAGTTGAATGATGACTACTTAAAGGCACTGCTGAATGAAAATCTATGCCAGACATCCAGGGAATTAACGGAGTTATTGAACACCAATCAGTTTTCTCTTGTTCAATCCCACATCAGTTGTCACAGCAGAACACGGTGGCTCACTATACTGCATATTTCATTGCTTGCTCAGCAAAAGGCTGATGGTTTTCTTGAGAGAATGGGGACGAAAAACATGGGATGAAAAAGTAACTTTAGATAAAAAAAGATTGTTTATGATAATGTTATCCATAAAAAATCATGGTGTCAAGCAGAATTGTTCTTGGCTATGGCAAAACCAGAACTATATTCCTGTAAGGTGATGATGTTCTGTTGTTAGTGGGATTGCAGGGGTATCATCCACTATGAGCTTTTAAATGGGTCCCAAACATCAACTCAGATGTGTACTGTGAGCAGTTGAACTGCTTAAATGCAGCACTGACAGCCAAATATTCAGTGTTGGTAAACCGATGTGTTGTATTCCATCAGGACAACACAAGGACCATGTTGCATTACAGATGAACACAATAGAAGCTGAAACAAGTGGGTTGGGAAATAATGACCTTTCCCCCATATTCATTGGAACTGGTTCCCTCAGCTTTCTATCTGTTCCAAATCCTTGAACAATTTCATTTCCAATAGGAAGTTTTGATAAGGTGAAAAAGTGCATTGTTGACTTCTCTGCCTCAAAGGGCAAGAGCTTCTACAGGAATGGCATCTTATAAACTTGTAGATTGTTGGAACATGGTCATATCTACTAAATGTTCTTGATTAAAAAAACACATTTGTTAAACATGGGAACAATTATTCTTGCATGCCTTGTGATTTCCCATTACTTTTGCATCAACCAAATAGGTTTCTATAGTAAAAGCACATAACAAGAAAAATAACTGACAGTATTCACTGTGATTTGGGAACCAAATGTTGAAAATGCAAAAATATACCTTGAAACGATTTCCTATTCCATGCAGTGTTCATATTGTAAGATCGATGGGCATCTTTGATTTTAACTACAGGACTTATTATTTCCTGCTGTTAAAAATTGTAAGAACATATACTTCCTTTCATTAGCAATTTAATCAATTGATGTTGTGCATAAATTAATAAACAGATTGCTTTTAATTTTTGATTTCATTTTTCATCATACAATTTTCATTAGATATATCTTTTAGTAATAAATCACCTCTTTTTGCCTCTGTTTAAGATTTTGTTTGTTATTATATTCTTGCATAGCTCTTTGGAAAGCAGTCAGTTTCTTTGGCTTCTCTGACCTATGGAAAAAAGAGTAACAAAGTATTACAATCATGATAATAAATAGTTTTTTAGAACAATCCTGGCAAATAAAAGTGAGTGATCATTAGAGGCCCAAGTAATGCACACTTGCACAAAGTCTAAACAAAACGTAATTTTATCAGTTCATAACTAAGGGAAGATTTAATTATTTATTCTCCTGTTGCTACTCATTAGTTCTTTAAAAAAAATACACCAGCATTATGTTTTCCCATTGTTTAAACAGTAATTTAAATTTTGGAAAGTACTATTCAAATAGCTGCACTAATACTTTGCTTAGCCAAAAGATTGAGCACAATTTACCATAAATTTAGTGCAAAGGATGTCACATGATCCCTGAACTGTCTTAAATACAAGCACCACAAGCCACTGGCAAACCCTAAACCCCAAGTGGGAGTAATGTGCGATACTGACTTTCAAAAAGATGCTCAATGGGTGGGTTGGGTTGTTGTTTTACCTCTGAGCGGCACTTTTTTGCGCACCTTGGGCTAAATGGCCAGGTCACATGGACCCCGAAGGCTCAGAGAAGGTTGGGGGAGGGGACCCACTGTAACAGCTGTTGGGAGACAGATGGTAGCCTCCCGTCAAGGCCATCCAGCGTGTTCTTTAACATGCACAGGGTATGGCTCTCCCGCACACTAGGCCACGGCTTAACGTCCCATCCGATGGACGACAGCCTTTCCAAACCCATTGGTGTCCCCTACTGACTGTGGGCAGGGCGGGGAATTTTGCGGAGATAAATCTCAACGCTGACCTAGCTGGGACTCGAACCTGGGAACTACAGATTACGAGCCTGGCACGCTACCGACTGAGCCACCCCCGCCCCTCTCAATGGGTGGGTGTAACACATGCTATGGATATACTATGGGAATCATAGGTTTATCCAAGACTACAATTTCTAAAGTGAATACAAGATAGTTAGCAGATGCAGAATTATGGCCAGGCTAAAGTAACTGAAACAGATGTCCAATATTACAGGAGAAAGGAAAATAGAGTTATAAGGCATGTGAGATGGAATTGGCATTCAACTGGGTCCAAATAACCACTGCTTTCAAAGGCTGAGATCAATATATATCAACTCAAACAATGTGCAGAGAACTCAGATATTTGCAGTTCAACAGTTGGTATTCCATCTAGAAACTTTTAGTGTCAGCCAAAAATTAGAAAGTAGACTTCACACGGTGGCTCACTATACTGAGGAGAGGAATGGGTGAATTGTAGAGGGCTGGATAAGGTTATGTGATCAGAAAGAATTGCACTATATGCTCTTTTGTACAGGAGGGTTGGGTTGTTTTACCTCTGAGTAGCACTTTTTTGCACAAGCTAAATGGCAGATCATAAGGACCCAAGGGCTCAGAGAAGGTTGGGGGAGGGGACCTACTGGATGGCTGTTAGGAGACAGATGGTAGCCTCCCATCCAGCATGTTCTTTAATGTGCACAGGGTATGGCTATCCTGCACATGGGACCATGGCTTAATGTATCATCCATTGGATGGTGGCCTATTCAAAGCTTCTATCCAATCATCCATCTTCCCTGCTACATTACTCATCTGATCATAATATCATGGAAAATTTGTGGGATGCAATGGAATGTAGCATACAGGTATGCATTCCACTGCCTCAATCCTGAAGGAACTATATGCTACACTGTAACAGGAAAACCTTCATATCTGACACCTCCCAAACACCCAATGAATCTACAGCATACTAAATTCAAGCTATTATGAAGGCACTTTGGGGATCCTACAACAGTGTTAAATGTTCTGATTTACTGGTCACACAAATATGTCTTACTAACTTGTGAAAAAAAAATGGCAGGAAAATAAAAACAAAACCTTACATGATTTGACTCACTCCTGGTCTGCTGTCCTGAAATGCTGTGGAAGGCTGCTTATATTTATCTTTTTTCAAAATCTTTCTATATTCTCTTATTACTGCATTTTTCTTTCTATCTCCAAATTTTTCTATAAATAAAATTAAAATTATGCATTAACAATATTCCAGATTATTTTTCTAGTTCTATTATTCCTTTGGTTCACACTATATATGAATGTTTCAATGTTAGGATTCTGATATTTCCTGTAGTTTACCAATTATGCAGAGAATAAACTCCTTTGTTAGGTGTTTGAACTGATGGCTAAAAGAATACACATCATCCAGTAAATATGAAACACTCATTTAAAAAAAATGAAGTTTGCAATCTCTGATAATAAAAATTTTAAATAACAGATGGTTTGAAAAATGTAAATAGCAATATTTTATTAATATCTATTTAACCCTTCAAGAGAGGCACCTTATTTCCAATTGTTGCTAATGATTTAGATGTTAATGAGAAGGTCACTCACACTTAAGCATTATTATGAAAAATCCATCCATAGTAAACATAGATTAACTGTATATATAGAATTAAATAATCATTAATCTGAAAAAAAAATTATCGCTGATGTGGTGGATTCAACTCACAACTCTCTAGATACATGCAGAGCCTCTTAACATCTAAATCATTAGCAACAATTGGACATAAGTTCTCTCCTGATGAATAGATGGCACAAGGTCTGCCATATCTCAGTGAATGATTTATAGGTCATATCCTGAAATTATTTGTCATCTGACGTGTGGTTTAACTGGTTAGAGTGCTCTGGCATGTATCTAGAGAGTTGTGGGTTCGACTCCTGCCATGTCAGCGATAATAATTTTTTTCAGATGAATAATTGTTGAATTCTATATCTACAGGTAATCTGTGTATTTACTATGGATGGATTTGGTTAAACAGTTTCCTACAATAAGATTATTTATTTTGGAGCTTTTTTTTTTGGTGTGGAATGAAAATTTGTTGTTTATTAATAAACTATGGTTAAAATTGTTGTCTCCGTCATAATTACTTATTTTCGGGGGCCTTTTTTGAGTGTGGAATGGGAATTTGTTGTTTAGTGATATACTCGAATCAAAATTAGTTGTATCTGACAAGATTATATATATTTTGGGGCTTTTTTCGAATGTGGAATGAAAATTTCTTGTTTAGCTGTATTCTTAAGTCTGTGGGTGCCAGAAGTTGAAAATATGAAAAAGAGAACTTTTCCCAAAATTTCTTTTAAAAAAAAAAGGACAAAAAGAGGATAGACATAAAATTTAAACATAATTGTCAAATTGATGATTTTTATATTTTTATAAAATCAGCACAGGGCCACTGAAGGATATGCAGAAAATGTGAATACAAAAAAGGCATTGTAACATTACTATATTACTAGAGCATTCCACACAGAATATCTGCTCGTGTAAGTCATTGTTGTAATGTTTAATGCCTCTCCTGGGGACCATGCCCTCCTCAAGGAAGGAAAGCTGCATCCATGTGATCTTGAATATTACAGAAGTAAAGAAAGAAAGAAGGCTTTGTTTTATACTAATTATAGTTATCATTTTAATAACAGATATGATGTTCTTAGTTGGAATGGTCAAAATAAGATAAATATACCTTTTAATATTTATCTGTTGTTGTGAAGTCTGGCTGTCTCTTGTCTTGTGGTGTCCTTCCTTGACATTGTTGCCAGCATGCCAGTTTAGTCACCAGTCATACACTGGTTTCCATAAATTAAAGAAAATCCCTATATTAAATCAATGGGAAGCTAACATCAAAGCTCTGTAACTTCTAAAATAAGTTTTTTTTGTTTTGAAAAATATGATTGCAGAAAAAGATCTCAATCAAATAAATCAATATCTCGATTTTCAACAATATTGGTTCAGTATTTAATGAGCTATGGAAGTTTGAATATTTAACAAAAGCAATGCCAGTCTTAAGAAACTGATACAAAACTGAAGAACAGTGAAAGAATTCCTTACACAAAGTTCCAAAATACAAACTTTTTTTAAATACTTAGTAATAAGTATTATATCAAAGTTTTAATTAACTTCCGAAGCTAAATATTCAAACTTCCATAACTCATTAAATACTGAACTAATATTATTGAAAATCAAGATTTGATTTGATTGAAATCTTTATCTGCAATCACATTTTTCAAAACAAAACACCTTATTTTAGAAGTTATAGAGTTTTGGCGTTAGCTTCCAATTGATGTAACTTAGGAATTTTCCTCAATTTATGGAAACCAGTGTATTTCATAAATATTTCTGATTGAAAAAATCAGAACAAAATTTCAATACAAAGAAGAAGAAAAAAAAAAAAGAGAGAGAGAGAGAACATATTCTCTTTAAAAGAGATGCTCTGGCAACCCTATTCAAGTCAAAATAGTGTGTCAGATGAGATTATATTTTTGGAACTTTTTGTTAAGTGCAGAAATGACATTTATTCATTAGTTAGTACTATAGGTTGATGAAAGAAGTGGCTTCATTTGGCATTGTTAAAAGTACTTAAGGTGACATTTGTTGTTTGTGATATGCTCAGTTAAGAAAAAAAAAATGCATTAGATGCTGTTACTTTTGCAGATATTTTATATGCAAAACAAAAATTTTTGGTTGAAAAATAAGTATTTATCATTATGTTCCTTTCAGCATATTCTCACTTTAAAGCAACCTCACTAGCTAGTAATAGGAGTTTTAGGCCACTATAGGTACAACTTCAAATATTGTTTGTAATGTGCTATTATTAGGTTTTCTTTCATTCTGTTTTGCATTCAGGCATAATTTTTTATGACAGAAATTTAGGGAGGGACTTTTTTGTTTATCGAGGGGGAAAAAAAAGCTATTTCTGTTAGTGACCATCAGGGGGCAGGTGGTTTGGCAAGATGGCAGCATTTCAACTCCGAACTGCAGTACTGCCAAATAATGAATTTTTATAAATATTCAAATGTACAATTATGAATTTTCATTTCCGGTAATTTTGCACATTGGGTTAGTTTTGAAATATAGGTTCCAGTTTTGGATGCGTCCTTTCCCAGTTAAAGAGCTTCACTGCATTACTCCTCTGTAACTGATTTGCCGTCTGTATTATAAAAAAAAACACCATAAGGAAATAAAATATGTAATTCTGGGATTTTTTTTTTTATATAATGTCATGGGCTATCTTAGAAATGCAAAAACTGGTAGGAATATAAAGAAAAATGTTTTAGATGCTACCTGCTGATGGTGGCCATTTTACTTTTTTTTGTGACTGTCAGTTTATACGTTTTCAAGGCCCTCATTGATCTCAACAGTTATCCGACTGCTGCATTATAAAAAAAAAGCCTTAGAAGAAAATACACCATTTGTTTTTGCTTTTTAAAAAAGGTGGCAAGCGATTCACTCAGAAATCTGAATCAGTCCGAGGCCCATTAACTGGGAAAGGATTGCGTTGTTTAACCTCTGAGTGGCACTTTTTTGCACACAATGGGCTAAATGGCCACGTCACAAGGACCCCCAAAGGCTGGGGGAGAGGACCCACTGGAACAGCTTTTGGGAGACAGATGGTAACCTCCTGCAAAGGCTGTCCAGTATGTTCTTTAATGTGCAAAGGGTATGGCTCTCCCACAAATGGGGTCACTAACTAGGAAAAGGCGTAGCCTAAACTGGGACCTCCAAAGTAACCCAAAGTGCAAAATAACCTCATTTCTTATGAATCTGCAGGTCACATTATTAAAAAGCCCCCTAAAATTATAAAATCAGAGAGGGAGTGAATCAGTTGTGTTGAGTCAAAAATGAATTGTTTGTAACCTAGTTACATTTTTGGGTCAGTGTATTGGTTCCAGTCCTCAGCTAACAGATAGCACTACTCAAGTGGCATATGACCTTGGAGTGTAAAGTATGACGTAGAAACGTAACTGTTGGTTGTTGGTGGCCTATGGCTCTTTGATTTGTTTCTTTTGGGTGGGTAATGTGTAGTCACATGTTGTGTGATTTGACGGGAGAGTGAAGTTGCGTTTGATTTTTTTTTGCCATTTTTGCTTATAATTCATTTGGATAACATGCCTGTACGGTTAGAGGTAAGTGCTTATGCATCCTATATTTAATGAGGGTTTTTTAGTGATAGGTAAAATAATTAATATGTTGTTTTTTGGAAAATTCATTAAGATATGGTAAATAATAAGTTACTAAAGATAATTTGGAATTGAAATTATTTAATATTAGGAGGGTTGTTGTTGATAGTGTTAGTGAACTGTTTTGCAATGTTAAGGTCACATTGTTTGGAAGTGGGAGTTTGGTACCTTTTTACTGCTGTGTGTAGGGGGGATATTGTTTTTGTAAGTTGTTTGGATTCAGGGGCATTTGAAGGGGTAGGGAGGAGTAGTTAACCAGATAGAATTATTTTAATTTTTTTTTTTGTATTTAGTATGATGCTTACTTATGCAGTGGTCTGTAAATGATAGCTAGGCATAAACTGGAAGGAGAGCTGTGTACCAATCCCTAGTGATGATGCACAGAACCGGCCAAGTCTAGCACCTAATGTCCGACCCCCGCCTTCTCGTGGTGCAGGCCGTTAGTACCTTTCAAAAGAGATATTCTCTTTTGGAAGGGAACGGAAGGGGAGGGCTGCCAGTTCAGTATGGCCTGCTGATCTGGTCATCTACGGCCACTTTTTTCTTTTTTTCAACCCTGCTGAGGAGTGGTCAACTTCACAGGGTCCTGGTGCTGACCATTTATACCTACTAGATTGGACTTGTTTATGGATTTGAGCTTGATTATGGATCCTGGACTTGCTGCACTGGTGGGCCTCTGTTGCACTGGTGGGCCGCTGTGTTTTCTGTTTGCTTCTGGGTTGCCAGCTCTAAGGGAACAGAGGCATGGGATACCTTATATCAGCTGGTGGATAATCCTAATCAGAGGCCATCGCAGGTACCTGAACCTTACTTAGCTAGTTGGGCATCGTCAAGCCTAAACTGGAGTAATGCGTCTCAGGCAGGCCATGTGGCTCTTGAAAAAGTCCACTTGGAAAGGTGGTGCCTGATGTTCCTACCAGAATCGGTGACTTCAGCCTTTAGCAGAGGAGGAACAGGTCTTTGCCCCATGCCTGCGATCAGGGGGCTGTTTGATATTGTTGGCCCTACCAATCTCAATAAACCTAATTTCTTTAAAGATCCTACTAATCATTTTCTTTCTGCAGGAACGTGGAACGTGAGGACATTACATAGAGATTATTCTCTTGATGTCCTCATGCAGGAATTCCAGCGCTATAACCTAGATATTCTAGGCTTGCAAGAGACCAGATGGACAGGTAAAGGTGAGATACTTAAAAATAACTTTAAATTTCTCTTTACAGGGAGGGAGGATGGAAAGCATCACCAAGGCGTGGGTCTGCTGCTCAGCAGACATGCTAGTGATGCTCTTCTAGGATATGAATGCATTAATGAAAGGTTTCTTACAGCAAAATTTCAGACAAGCATTAAAAACTTGAATGTTATCTGCTGTTATGCTCCCACTGAGGATGCTGATGAGGATGAGAAGGATAGGTTTTACGGACTCAAAGTTCAGGACACCCTTCAGGACATTTTGAATTCTGTCAAGAAAGGAGATATTACCCTTGTTCTTGGTGATTTCAATGCCAAAATTGGTACCGACTCTGACCTTTGGGGAGGAGTAATAGGCCCTTTTGGTATTGGTAGCTGCAATGGCAATGGGCAACGTCTCCTACAGGTAAGTAAACTCAATGGTTTCAGAATAACTAACACATATTACAAACACCACGACATACATAAATACACATGGGTTTCACCTGATGGGCTGCATAGGAATATGATTGATTATATATTAATTAACAGCAAATGGGCTAGTTCTGTTAGAAATACCAGGGCATATAGGGGAGCTGAAATTGGATCTGACCATTACCTTGTTAAAAGTGTCTTGCAACTTAAACTTAAAAAGTGTTGTGCTAGGGTTAAAAAATTTACCTTTAATACTGAAGCTCTGAAAGACCCAGTTATAGCTAAAGCTTACCATGATAGGTTACTTAGTCATTATGACGGTCATGGTTTGCTTAATACTGAAGTTGAGGATGAATGGGGCCATTTTAAACAGGCTTTTTTGGAAACTAACAGTACTCTTTTAGGGAAAAAGGAGCAGAGGAGGCAGAATTATTTAAGTGATAAGGCAATTGAGCTTATTTCAGAAAGAAGGAACTGCAGGAATGTCCTTAATCAGTACCATACTAGTCCTAATAGAAAGCATTACAGAGACCTTAATAAACTTGTAAAGGATCAGTTAGCTGCTGATAAGAATCTTTGGCTTGATGGTTTGGCTGACAAAGCCGAGGAAGCAGTTAGACAGCACAACAGCAGAGAGCTGTACCAGATAGTTAATGTTTTATGTGGTAGAAAACGGACAGGCATACAGGGATTGAAGGATAAACAAGGTAAGGTTATAGAAGGTGAGGATTCTCTCATGGCTAGGTGGGCTGAGCATTTCAGTGATGTTCTAAACAATGTGGTTAGTTCTACTCCCATTGTTTGTAATGATGATAGATGCATTGGCAGCTTTAATGTTGGCCCTATAACACAATCTGAAGTTAGTTTGGCTATCTCTAAACTGAAACTTCATAAATCCCCAGGGGTAGATGAAATTACTACAGAAATGCTCAGAGCTGGGAATGTTTTGGTTACCACTTGGATGACTGAAATTTTGAATAACTTTTATGATAAAGGCATGGTTCCTAAAGATTTTACCAGAGCTATTATTATCCCTATTTTCAAAAAAGGTGATCGCAGTTCTTGTGATAACTATAGGGGTATCAGCCTACTCTCTGTTCCAGGTAAAGTTCTTTCCATGATTGTGCTTAATAGAATTAAGAATCTGGTTGACAGGCAATTGCGTGATGAGCAATGTGGATTCAGAAGTGGTAGGGGATGTGTAGATCAGATATTTTCACTTAGGCAGATTCTTGAGAAATGTTTAGAGTTTCAGAAACCTTTGGTTCCTCAAAATTGATTTCAAAAAGGCTTTCGACTCTGTTGATCGTCATAATTTGTGGTTGATTGTGAGATCATATGGTATACCAGATAAGTTAGTTAACATAATGAAAGCTCTCTATAATAACACTGAGTCATGTGTGAGAGTTGGTAAGTCTTGTAGCAATTGGTTTAGCATTACTTCTGGTGTTCGACAAGGGTGCATTTCGTCTCCCTTTCTCTTTAGTTTGGTTGTTGATTATGTTATGCGAAATTCACTTCAAGGGAAAGATTTTGGCCTTAAATGGGCTGGAGATATGAAAATTTCTGATTTAGATTATGCTGATGATTTAGCCCTTTTGGCAAATGATGTTGATGAGATGAACTCTTTCATTCGAGCTGTTGATGAGACTGGTAGTACAGTAGGTTTGGTTATAAACAGAGAGAAAACTAAAGGGATGAAAATTGGTCAGGCAGGTTGTGATTCAGTTAATCTGAATGGTTGCAGTCTTGAGCAGGTGTCACAGTTTAATTATCTTGGGAGCTATGTAACTGATACTGGTGATGTGCGGCATGAGATTAACAGACGAAGAGGTATTGCTGCCGGGACTTTTAAGAATCTATGGAGATTGTGGAGAAATAGGCGTATACACCTAAAGACTAAAATTAGACTGTATAATAGTTTGGTTCCTTCTAGATTAGTTATGGTAGTGAAACTTGGACACTTTGTAAACAAGATAACAGGAAACTAGAGGCTTTTGATTCCAGATGCTTACGCAGTATCTTGGGCATTAGGTGGTTCAACTTTGTAACTAATGATGAGGTTAGGCAAAGGAGTTTGCAACCTCCTTTAAGCAGCATATTGTGCAGTGAGAGACTCCGCTGGTTTGGCAATGTTGCCCGTATGGATAATTATAGATTGGTGAATAGGGTTATGAACAGTGTGCCTAGAGGCCTCAGAAGGAGGGGGAGACCTAGGATGCGGTGGGCAGACAATGTCAAACAGGACCTTGTTAGAATTGGTGTGCAGTGGCCGGATGCAGCAGATGTAGCTCAGGACAGATATGCTTGGAGAATTAAACTGCGTGGTCTGGTTGGACCTCCGTAGCCCATGGCTGCTTGAGGATGATGATGATGATGATGCAGTAGCCGTCCCGTGGCCAAGTGGTTAGCACGCTTGGCTACTGATCTATGGGACCGGGGTTCAAGTCCTGGGTAAGGCATGGATGTGTGCCGTTTTTCTGCTGAGGTCCTACCATCCTCACAGACCTTCTACTATGGCATATAAACTGACAGGCTCCTGTCAGACCTCTGTGGCAAGCAGCTGCTTGAGGGGGTATTTATTTTTTATTTATGATGCAGTAGTATGTGTTTTGTTGTGAGTGGAAGAAAATGCAAAAGTTTATAATGTGGAGTGATTAAGTTTAAAAAATGAGAGTTATTATGTGGTGTTAGGGTTTTAGGTGAATAGTTTTTGGTGAAACATATAGTTTTCACAGGATTTTAATGTAGTGTGTGGGAGTATGCATTGGGGAAAGAATGGAAGTTTTTTCGTATGAGACTGAACATGGCAGTAGTAACGAACACGTGTATTTCGTTATCATAGTTTGAAATGAATTGAGTGTTTTTTAGTAGTTATGTGTAGTATGGTAATTATTAGTGTATTATGGTGATTTTATTAATTTTGCTATATATTTTGGAGTCTTTTAAAGTTGCTTATATGATTTATTGTGGATATGTGAAAGTGTTTGGTGGCTTTGTGATGTAGAAATTATGGGTTGGGTTGTTTTACCTCTCAGTGGCACTTTTTTTGCGCACCATGAGTGAAATGGCCAGGTCATAAGGTCACAAGAGAAGGTGGAGGAGGGGACCCACTGGAACAGCTGTTGGGAGACACACGGTAGCCTCCCGTGAAGGCCATTCAGTGTCCTTTAATGCGCACAGGATATGGCTCTCCCACACACGGGGTCACAGTTTAACATCCCATCTGACAGACAGCGGCCTTTCCAAGCCCATTGGTGTTCCCTACTGACTGTGGGCAGGGCACGGAATTTTGCGGAGATAAATCTCAACACTGACCCAGCTGGGACTCAAACTTGGGAACTGCAGATTACGAGCCTGGCACCCTACCGACTGAGCCACCTCCGCAGCAGAAATTATGGTTATTGTAGAATTGTCGGTGTGGAAAAACACAGTAATTTTTGATGGAGTCAGGAAGGTAATCAATAATTTAAGTGAGGGCCATTTGAGTTATAAGAATTTTTTTTTTTGTTGTATCTGATGAGATTATTTGGTTTCGAGGGCTTATAATTTGGTCAGCAGTGCAATGTTTCCGATTTTCATATTTTTCAGTTTGCATTGCCTGGGAGGACATTCATTTTCTGGGGCTTTTTTTATAATTCGGTCAGCGGTGCACTGTTTCCGATTTTCATGTTTTTTGGTTTGTGTTGCCTGGGAGGATATTATTTAGTTTTGGGGCTTTTTTATAATTCAGTTGGCGGTGCACTGTTTCTGATTTTTTTGCTTTTTGATATGTGTTATGACTGATGAGATTTAATTTTGGGGGCTTTTTTTATGCCAGTCAGCCATGCATTGTTGATGGTGTTTTTTGTTTTGAGATTGGTGTCTGATTTCATTAATTCTGGTGATTTATTTAGGGTATTTATTGTATGTGAGCCGTCCCATGGCCGAGAGGTTAGCACACTTGGCTACTGATCTAAGGGACCTGGGTATTAGCCCCGGGTAAGGCATGGATGTATGTCATTTTTCTGCTGAGGTCCTGCCATCCTCTCAGACCTTCTACTCTGGCATATAAACTGACAGGCTCCTGTCAGACCTCTGTGGCAAGCAACTGCTTGAGGGGATATTTATTTTTTTGGCCTGCGTAGTGGTTACGGTCCTCAGCCGATCGATGGCATTGCTCAAGTGGCGTGTGACGTCGAAGTATAAAGTATGATGTAGAAACGTAACTGTTGGTTGTTGGTGGCCTATGGCTCTTTGATTTGTTTCTTTTGGGTGGGTAATATGGAGTCACGTGTTATGTGTGTGATTTGACGAGAGTGTGAAGTTACATTTGGTTTTTTTCGCCATTTTTGCTCGATGACTTCTTTGGATAACATACCTATGTGGTTAGAGGTAAGTGCGTCTGTATTATATATTTAATGGGGGGGGGGGGGTGTTCAGTGATAGGTAGATATAAATAATTAATATGTTCTAGCTTTTTTTTTGGAAAATTGGTTAAGATATGGTTTATAATTAGTTATTAAAGATATTTTGGGGCCCGTGTAATGGGGGAGTATGCTTGGGAGAAAGAATGTAAGTTTTTGCGTGTGGGATTGAAAATGGCGATAGTAAAGAACACATGTATTTCGTTAGAATAGTTTGGGGTGAATTGAATGTTTTTTAGTAGTTACGTGTAGTATGGTAATTATTAATGTATTATAGTGATTTATTAATTTTGTTGTATATTTAGGAGTCTTTTAAATTTAGTTATATGATTTATCGTTAATATGTGGAAGCGTCTGGCGACTTTTTGATGTAGTAATTCTGGGTATTGTAGAATTGTCGGTGTGTGAAAAAACGGCAGTTTTTGATGGAGTCAGGAAAGTAGGAAAAATTTAGAGGTGGGGTGAGAGTGGTGGAGTCGGTAGCACGCCAGGCTTGTAAGCTGTAGTTCCAAGGTTCGAGTCCGAGCTATGTCAGCGTTTAGATTTATCTCGGCAAATTTTCAAACTCGGCTCATAGTAGGGGACACCGATGGGCTTGGAAAGGCTGCTGTCTATCAGTTAGGATGTTAAGCCGTGGCCCTGTGTGTGTGAGAGTTACACTATGTGTACACGCTGGATGGCCTTGACAGGAAGTTACTGTCTCCCAACAACTGTTCTAGTGGGTCCTGTACAGTCGCTCAAAAAAGTATCCGAACACTATGGTCGATTACAGAATTCTGAAAAAATATCTGGCAACGATTTTTTTAGAAATTAGTGATCTGGCAACCTTCGTGACACGAAGGTTGCCAGATCACTAATTTCTAAAAAAATCGTTGCCAGATATTTTTTCAGAATTCTGTAATCGACCATAGTGTTCGGATACTTTTTTGAGCGACTGTACCTTCTGTGAGCCTTTGGGGTTCATGTGATCTTGCCATTTAGCCCATGGTGTGGGAAAAAAGTGGGGGCTCAGAGGTAAAATGACAATGTAATTTAGGGGAGGGTTATTTGAGCTGTAAGATGTTTTTTTTTTCAGATTTTTGTTTTTGGGCTTTTTTTTATAATTCAGTCGGCAGTGCACTGTTTCCGATTTTCATGTTTTTTGGTTTGTGTTGTCTTGGAGGACATTATTTAGTTTTGGGGCTTTTTTATAATTTGGTCGGCGGTGCACTGTTTCCGATTTTCATGTTTTTTGGTTTGTATTGTCTTGGACGACATTATTTAGTTTTGGGGCTTTTTTATAATTCGGTCGGCAGTGCACTGTTTCCGATTTTTATAGTTTTCCATTGTGTGTTGCCTTGGAGGACATTATTTAGTGTTGGGGCTTTTTCATAATTCGGTCGGGGGTGCACTGTTTCCAATTTTCATGTTTTTTGGTTTGTGTTGTCTTGGAGGATATTATTTAGTTTTGGGGCTTTTTTATAATTCGGTCGATGGTGCACTGTTTCCAATTTTCATGTTTTTTTGTTTGTGTTGTCTTGTAGGATATTATTTAGTTTTGGGGCTTTTTTATAATTCGGTCGGCAGTGTATTGTGTTTTGAAAAGAGGGGAGGGGGAAAGGTGGAAGTGGTTTACTGTATGTGGGAAGGCAATCGTTTTATTTTTTGTTGGATTTGGCACTTTTATGAGCTTTCATTCTGTATTTGATGGTTACGAGGTTTTTTGCGGTAATTGAATTTTTTTTTACGTTTGTTTAAAACGCAATTTTATGTTACTATGGTTACGGTGCATTGCGTTTGATGTAAACTCGGGTTTTTCGTTACTATGGTAACGAAAAAAACAATCTTTTTTCTAGAAACCCCTGTTTGGGTTAGGGTCTCGGGAGTTGTGGGAATCAACTAAAAGGGCCATTTTGTAACGTTGCGTCAAAAACAAAATGGCAGCTGAGGCCCTTGATCTGCACTACTGCCATTTTGTTTTAAATATTTATTGACCATTTTTGTTACGTTGCATAAAAAAAATGGCAGCTGAGGGCCATGATCTGTACTACTGCCCATTTTTGAAAAATTGCCAAAACGAGTTAGCACTTTTACGAACAGGTCATATAGGGAAGCCGAAATTCCGACCTTGTGAAAAAGCGACTTAGAAGTAAAATTTTATATCGTGTGAAATTTAAAAAATTTACTTCTAACGAAGCAGCTCTATCATTTAAGATCTAATTTCCCCTTCCCCTAAGAAGTAAACCATATGATCATTAATAATAAAACTGCTAAACATTTGCTAAATAGTATTTAAGAATTATCTTACCAACGGGTACACCGGAATTTTTTTTAGTTTTCTTAGGTTTCATCTTTCTTCAGGAATATCTAAAATCAGAATATTCTAAAAAATTAGTTTCGATAATACATTTCACCACTGCTCCTTTTACATTAAAACACAAACCCTCCAATTCTAATTACTGTACATTTTCATGATGCACATTACTTCCTACACACAGCAGCCACAGTCTTAGTCGGCTTGTTAACTTCCTACCTGTAGGAAGAGAAAATTGGTTCTTATTGGAGGCCCTATAATAGTAGAGGTTGGGCTCTCACGATTGGAAGCACTTTAGAAAACATTTATAAAGGAAAACTAAATTTTAGGGCTTTTTTAAAAAAAAAAGATAATAATTTCGCTTTGTTGTCTCTCCGTCAATGAACTTTTTTGTTTATACAGAAAAATAAAAATTTCTTTTTTGTGTTGGATAGGTATTAATGAAATATTCCAATTTTCATTTTTCGAATCTCCCAAAAGTTATAACTATGCCATCTAACAGTGGAAAAAGTTCAAAATTCCAAATTATCCAACGAATTTTCCAAGCGATGTAGTTATGTTAAAAATTCGAAATTTTGGTGTTGAAATGTGAAGGGTACGAAGTCACCATTGTTAACTTTACCCTCTATGGACGTTTCACTTTTCAATGACTTTTAAACATAGAAGCATTTCTGCAATGATTTTACCATTCAAATGCACATTATTCCCAAGTATTCTAACTGAACTAGTAAAACTTAGAGAACGCTTGAGAAAGTATTTTTTTTAAAACGAAGAAAATTGATGGCCGTTCGATCAAAGCAAACCGCATTCCTCTTTATGTATCAGAGCGCTGAAGTGATCGTTTTGATTGGCTCTTTGGTAAACCTTCGAACATATATTCTAAATATTTCTTATATATTAAACATATATTGTAACATGTGACGTTTGGACTCGCCAATTGTAATAGAAGTCTTATGGCGAAGATATCCTTGTAAATTGCAAAAGCAATTTAAACGTTGTAATTGGCTAAACAAGAATGCAAGTTATTAGTATCATGATTATTCTTTCTTGTTTAGCCAATTATAATGTTTTAAATTGCTTTTGCAATTTACAAGGATATCTACGCCAGGACATCTATTATAATTGGCGAGTCCAAACGTCACATATTAATACGTATGTTATTTGTCACATCTTCAAATTATAAAATATACTTCAAGTAATAAAAATTTGAATTAACCGATAGGTTAGATCATTTTAATACTGCAAATTATTAGTATCGTGATTATTCTGTATCAAAATGCTCTAACCTATCTATTAATTCAAATTTTTATTACCCCCTGTCAACCCACAACCCCCACTTCAGCACTCTGAATGCACCAACTGGTCATAAACAGATCTCCATAACCCCCTTACCCCTCACTATAAGGAAAAAAAAATTATGGTATCAAATATCCTTTAATTCACAAGGAATACAGTTTGCACTGGACCCCTTCGAGTCTACTTCACTGCATTCCACTTCATTATTATTGCTAATCTAACTGGCTAACAACCATCTCTTTACCCCCATATACCTCAATTCACATCCCCATTAAATCAATAGCACATTTTCAAAAATTTTAAGCGCAGTTAATTAAAGGCCCCTCTCCTAGGGGCCTTTAATCCCTCTCACCCCTAAAAATTCCATTTCTGCAGTTAACTCCCTCTAATGCAAGAGGTTTTAAAGAATATAAAAGTTCTATCTTAGCCCCCCCAGGGAACAAATTTCCACCCCTATTCAAGACCCCAGACCCCTCCTCCCCCACACCATTAAAAAATTATAACTCTCTCAATCCCATACCTTTAACTACAGTCCATCCCATTTCCTAGGTGTTCCGTTACGTTGTGCAACGCAAGCGCTAAAATCTACTTTACTGACACCAACTCGCAGCATGTCCCACAAAAAGCATTATACATTTCACCCTCCATCGTGGAAGATATTTTAACTACTCCCCACCACTCTCTAACACTTTTTCCACTTAGAAGCTTTCCTTTGTTTCTTTTTTTTTTCATTTTTCAACGAATCTAAGCTGCCTGCGAGCCATTAAGCCTAATCGCCGAAATATGGGATACCAGACACTGGGGGGTATGAATGAAAGGAGACGCCCTAACGCGATTTCCCTGTCGAAGGTCATGACGCTGATGCAGCAGGGCGGTAGCCATGTTGTTGCTTCCAAAACAAATCGTCTGCCGATGTAATCAAGCCTACTTTTCACGTGCGATACTCAGGTTTACTGTGCATTATATACTGGAAGATTTTTTTTACGACTAAGAGAAAGCCCATTTAAGTCATTTGGAATTTATATCGCTTTTTTTCAATGCAATGAATATTTCCATACAGAATTACTGTATAGCAGAAAAATTTATGTATTTCGTTGAATACGACAATAACAAACAATTACAAGATTTTAAAAGTTTATTTATACTGCACTGATAACAGTAGAAAACATTTTATGGATAAAACATATACGTTATGTGCAATAGCAGCATTTAAACTGCAAAAAATCACATTTGTAAGATTCAGAAAATAGAATTTTTTTAACATAAAATAGATGATTCCACAAGAATAAAAAAATTTGCGTAACAAAACTGAATAAAGCCAATAGTGTAGAAGCCAAAATGGTAAATTTTAAAAACACTTTAAACTTTGGTGGAGAAATCCTGCAACCCATTAATTCGACTGGGTACTTTTTCGGCACCATACTTCTGTCACTCCATTCACTTTTAGGTAGCCTGCGCCCTTTTGCCTATAGCCAATATGTAGGGTCGCTAATACTTCATGGTGTTGGTACCTTCTTATTGACGTTTACAGCTCCCATAGCCATTTTTTCTTATGGACCATATGCTAAAGGGGCCAAGGCCCCTTTTGCAAAGTGGTCCAGATATTGATGAAGGATGTTAGTCCCTCTAACTATACAGGACCTCTAGTTATTATATATCATTTCTTTTGAATTCTCTGTGCAAATATTCAAAAAACCTTTCAACTTTTTTTTAGTTTTTCATCATCGATCAGCAACAGCATGCTTCTTGACTGCCTGGAGATCTACCGACCCTCCGGGGTCAAGGTCAGCCCTTGTGGCTCGACCGGTTCTCCCCTATAGTGGGGAAGAACTAACTTGTTTTACTGAGTTACAGATATCCTGATGCTTAGCGTGCTGCTCTGCCAAAGGAAGTTTAACCCTAAAATGTTCAGTGAAGTGAAATATAAGATCCAACAAAGTTTCGTTTTAAAAATCGATGATAAAGGTTTCTTACAGCTATCTCAAATTTTATCTCAAACGAGCCAACTTATGACCATGCTTATGACACTCCAAAACAATGTGCTGGCCAGAATCTCCTACCAATTAACACATACTACAAATGTCTGAAATCTGACGGAATTTGCTTAAACGGAGTCTTATTTCAAATGCAGAAGAATAATCTTATCTAGGGTATTATGAAAATAATCGGCTTTCACGAATTTCTCCTTCTACTATAGATTCCCACAAAGCTCGTCGTCTTTTCAATCAGTCTTTCCCAGATTTCATGAAATTTCAATTCCACATCATTTTTGAAAAGTGTTCCCCAACCAGAAATCAAATAGGAATTCCAAACATTAGCTACCGCTTTGTATTTATGATTAAGAGAAATGTTTTTAACCATTTGGTGTTTGTAATTCTCGACAGCTTCCGTGATTTCCCTCTATGCTTTCCCGTCCTAAGTTAGTCAGACTTCCTTATTAGAGGAACTTACTTTTGGCTTCGTGGCGTTCGAAGGTGATTCAGCCATCGTATCATATCTTACAACGTTACCGCTCACTGGGAGGTCCGTTTACCGGCTTTCCCAAAGGTGATTCAGACAATCTCTCGTTGAATTGCACAATTTGGTACAAAGACACTCGAATTGATAGTAAATCGACCAATGCGCTCCTGTACCTCAAAAGAGTTCATAAGCTCCTGGTTTAGTATTAATTTTAACTAGCTAATGTTAAAGCTGGTGCAGCAACGTTTTTCCAAAATATTCCTGTGACTTCAAAACTATTATAAGAGAAAATTGCCTTTTTTTGATTTCCTTATACCTTTGCAGTTTCATTTTATGGTTCTGCTCATGACGATATAGAAAATCATTTTCCTGTGTTAAATAAAACTCCAAAGAATTTCATTTCCGACATAAGATTAACTTTGGTTACATATTGACTAAACTGATAGTTCCCAATAATATCTGTACAACTGAAAGCCAAAACTGCACTTCTATGAGGACTAAATCTCAGAAAGGATTCGATTCCTGACACAGAGGAGAACACGTTGGATGGAATCTGATATATCTCTACAAACTGATATATCACTAAAAAGATGATATATCGCTACGAAGACTGATATATCTCTACAAAGATGAATTCTCACTTAAGTGAAATTCCTCTATATAATGATTCCCATACCTGTGTAGTTTCCAGATTCTGTTGGTTGGTTGGTTGTTTTACCTCTGAGCGGCACTTTTTTGCACACCATGGGCTAAATGACCAGGTCACATGGACCCCGAAGGCTCAGAGAAAGTTGGGGGAGGGGACCCACTGGAACAGCTGTTGGGAGACAGATGGTAGCCTCCCGTCAAGGCCATCCAGCGTGTTCTTTAACGTGCACATGGTATGGCTCTCCCGCACACGGGGCCACGGCTTAACGTCCCATCCGACGGACGGCGGATGGGACGTTAAGCCGTGGGTGTCCAAGCCCATCGGTGTCCCCTACTGACCGTGGGCAGGGCGGGGAATTGTTGCGGAGATAAATCTCAACGCTGACCCAGCTGGGACTCGAACCTGGGAACTACAGATTACGAGCCTGGCGCGCTACCGACTGAGCCACCCCCGCCCCCCGATTCTGCTCATGTCGATAAAGAAATTCTCTTCGTCTATTGAGTAAAACGCCAAGGTATTTCGTTTCTAACAAAGATTAACTGTGTTTGGGCCGAACTGAAAACTCCCAATAATTTCTGTAGAATTTCAGTATTTTTTATTTCCGTATATTTATGAGGACTAAATTTCAGGACGGATTCGACTACAAATTATATACCTCCTCAAAGTTGGTTTAAAATTTAACGTTAGTCGCTTCAAAGACAATAAGGTTTTCTGAAAGGAAAATACCTGGAACATAGAATGTAGAACCCAGATGCGCAATATCTGAAAATTTTAGTTCAGAATTAGATTGCAGAAACCTGTTTTTCTACAAGTCCTCCTAAAATCCCCCCTTTTGCAATATTAAGGCAGGCAGTGGTAACTTTTTACTTTTTTCTAGTATGAATATCTTTGTTGTTTTTTTAGCAATTGGACAAAAGATTCCGAGACATGAATTACTAGGTACTCTAAAAAACGTTGTTGTGGATTACGATCATGAGATTGTCTCTCAGGGTTTTGATTTGAAGCTAACGTGGAATATTTTGATATTTGATTTACAGACCGAGCAGGTTTCTGAAGGAGAGCAAAAGTAATTCTTTCACTTGAAAAACTGTTGAAAAAAATTGGTTGTCCTGACTGGGGTTATTCTTTTTGCTTGAGAGGAATTTTTGCTTTTTCTTCCTTGCTGTTGAGTCATATCAGTTGAAACAAAACCTTTTTCAAATTCAGGTTTCTACAAATGCCTGAGATTTGGTTATTTAATTAAATTTCGTTCATTTTTGGAAATAGTTCGAAATTTGTGAACAACAGCCATTTAATATCTTAATAAGTTTCATTCGTTTCTACTTTTTCTAGTCTTTGCAGCTATGGAAATTTGATTCTAACTTTGATTTCTTCCCAAAGCTCCGTTGATCCCACACAACCGCAATGTCCAGAAAATATAATAGGATACTTAAGATAACTAATAGATATCCATTTGCAATCTTAGATCGCCTACGTATAATCTCTGTATATTGTGGTTGTGTGGGATATGCTTCAAAAGCTTTTTCGTTAAAACCGAAAGTTATTATTTCTTTTGTTCTCTGTGTTTTTAAGCTCTTCAAAGGCTAAGTCTCTGATTTTTCGTTTCAACAATTTCTGTTTCTTTCTGCCTAAGAGGCAAATATCATTACTAACTAAGTGAAAGATATTTTAACCCAACCCATGACATGCCCGCTTTCTTTGTATCATGAAGGGTTATACTTACTAAATTTGGAATTCTCAATATTATACTGTCCGATTTACCTGGTGTTGCTCAAACTTTTAAAATATATAATACATATGTTAAATGACATCCCCCACTTTATACGCTTTCATTTGACACACAATGTCTTACGATCTATACCAGTGAAAATTTCCTCCCTCGTTTTTGGAGGTAGAAAGAAAGGGATATAAGTTTAGATAATCATGATACTCTCAGGGCGGTCATAATTCTCAATTTTGGAGGGGCCATTTATGGACGTGCGAAGTGTTTTGTGGTGAAAATTGTCATTTCTGGAGTACAAAATCCTTTATATTTCCTTACATTTGTCTTCATATGGGGTACTGAACGAGTCATGGGTTTAAAAAGAAATTGGCTAGCTGTTGAAATTAAAAAAATTAAACACTTGCTGGTCTCTTGGAGGGGACTATAGCATCCATAGCCCCCTCCTTATGACCGCCACTAGATAGTCTCCAGGTAAAGAGCTTTCATCTAATATGTGCAATTCTGGGCAATCCTTTAAACGTTTATCCTTTTTTGCTGTAGGTGGAGAGGAAGATAGGGATTAAGCTATATTGCTTAGAGTCGTGTTGAGAGAAACCTGCATTCCGAGTAAAATAGTAAAGTTAAAGGTTAAGGAAGGGTTAGTCATGTTAAGCCCCCTTAACTTCTCCCCCTGGATTTATATTTATATATGTGTGTCTCAAATCCATTTCTCAAAATGCATGCATGCAAAGTTGTACTGTCACCTGTGAGCTTGACATTAAAATTATAGTTAATTTCTTCGAAAGTTTGCTACGAATCGCCCATCCATCTGTTGTATTCTAACATGGACAAATGGGTGCATCGTTATAATTGTACACCAATGAGGTAGTTGTGCATATTACACGAAGAAAAAATATGGGAAGTTCTTTTTCCTATTTTATGAAATTTATCTTTTACTATGGCATATAAACTGACAGGCTCCTGTCAGAACTCTTTGGCAAGCAGCTGCTTGAGGGGGTATTTATTATTATTATGTTTTTTTTATTTATTATAGGTCATTGATGATTTTTAGTTAGTTCTACATTTCGGCTGTGTAATATCAAATTCTTCTGCTAACGGTACAGCAAGTTCCTGGATAGCTGAAAAGTATATTTCTACATGAAACATTGAAATTTGCTTTTAAATTTGTACGTTTTAAGACCAGTGGGTAGTGCCTGCTCTCTCTTTAGGGAGTGATTGCTGAATTTCGTTTATCAAGCGAATTTTAAAGTTGCGAAATTATGATCTAGACGAAAAATTTCCCCAACCCTGCGAAAGGACTTATACTACTATAGTATTGTTTTAGCTCAAACTGCTCAAACACAACGCAAAAGTATTATTGCAGATACATTGGAAGAATAAGGAGTTTTTGCTTCTTTTGAGCTTGAAATGTTGGAGACTGGTTATAACTTTTTTTAACGTGCTTTCGCATTTATAGAGTTTTCTAATATTCAGTAATAATGTCCTCTTGAAAATCTTTCTGATACTAAACAAAAGCAAAATTTCAATGGTTATTTTGATTATTAAATAATAATTCCGAAAATATACATTGATATTAATCTCAGAATCCGTGGAACCAGCGCTTTATCATTTTATTATTTTGGTGTCTCAACTTCATCTATACTATGATCTTCATAATGGCAACGTTGTAATTTGAAAGTATTGAAGCAGACGATTGTCCGCTGTATCGTGCGTTGACTGTTGAATTAAGAAAAGTGAGTATAAAGTGTTTATTTTTAATATTGAATTATTCAGTGTTATAATACGTAATTTAAAATTTTGGATATCATTTATAATCATTAATATATAAATGAAATATTTTATACAATAACACTTCTTTTAAGAGTGAAAAATATGGATATTTAGATATGGTATACTTCATTTTAGTAGTTAAAGTAGTTTTGGATAAAGGATAGTTAATTCTGTTTAGCATTCGTATTTAAGGTGTAATTATAATTTTTCTCCTTATTTTCATTTTGTAATTAAATTTGCAAGTGATAAATTTAAAAGATTTAGTGATAGATTTCTTATTTACCTTGTCTACACATTAACAGAAAGCTACACAATAATATTTGGGATTGACAGACACTTCCCAAGATCGAGATGATGAATCTACATAATATTAATTTGATTTATAGTTGCTACTCGAAATATTTATATATTTTCACACATGTTCATAACTTATTTGTGTAACATTTTGATTTTGAACATTTGTGAAAACTAATAGTAACAGCTTGCTATATTGTGTTTTCTAAATGAAAATGTATTGGCTTGAAATTTTGTACTTCAAATAACCAAAGAGTTCTTACTGTGATCAAAACGGACTAATAAGCAAGAAACCTCATTGGCTGGTTTACAGTGTTGGGACTAGGTATTCTAGTTCATGAGGCAAAAATTCTTAAAATCTCATCCAAAGCCTACCATTGTGGAATAATAAAACTGTGCAATGGCATGTATATTTACCAAAAAAAAAAAATAAATAAATAAAAATAAAATTAAACATCCAGAAAAAGAAAAATCACAAATACTAGTTTGTTAAACATAATGTTTAAACAAAATCAGTAAAAGAAAATATAGTATATTTTCAAATCACTATATGAAAACATTATATATCTCTATGAATTAAATGTATAATCTTAGTAGCATATGCTGTAAACTCTAATAAATAAAGAACTAGTAATAAATTCTTAAATTCGAAAAAGTAATTCAAAATTACATTGGTGCACCTCTTAGAATTTTGTACCTTGGGCCCTAGTTGCCCTATCCTTGGTCTGGCATTACTGGATTTTATTACTTGTTGCACCCAGCCTTTTGGCATTTTGTAGTTTTCAGCATAAATAAAAGCAAACAATTCATTTAGTTATACAGCGTTAGTACAGTAAAGCAGTTTAGAGATATTTGGATATTATCATGTTTTGTTTTTACTTTGTCTTAATTGCAGAATATAAGAAATCTTTGTCCACCAGAGGCATTATAATAAGAGGCATAAATTGAAGTAGAATATATTTAATTCTCTATGTCACTGTTTACTTTAAAACACTTCAACTGAAATATTTATGCTACCTAGTATCAATAGTTATAATTGACTCAGGTTTTATAAGTAGCTGGAAAAATCAAGCCTATCACCTCTTAAGTTATCCTGGCGACATACCATGGTATGTAAAACCTGAGTCAATTATAACTATTGATATTAAATAATAAATAAATACCCCCTCAAGCAGCTGCTTGCCACAGAGGTCTGACAGGAGCATGTCAGTTTATATGCCATAGTAGAAGATCTGAGAGGATGGCAGGACCTCAGCAGAAAAATAACACGAACATCCATGCCTTACCCGGGGCTCGAACCCAGGTCCCGTAGATCAAAAACCAAGTGTGCTAACCACTCGGCCACGGGACGGCTATTGATATTAGGTAGCATAAATATTTAAGTTGAAGTGTTTTAAAAGTAAACAGTAATGTAAAGAATCAAATATATATTCTAAATGCTTCATATTTAATTTTTACATTACTTTTGGCATAAATTGGTGATCAATTCCAGTGAATCTGTGTGCTATAGCATGAAAATAATAATAATAATAAAAAAAAACTATCGGGATTAAACACACTCTTGTCCTATTGAATTAACACTTAACTGAACATATTGTATTGAAATTTTACTAATTCATATGGGAGATCTGGTTTAGTGTTTTTTTTATAATTAGTATGTATGTAGATTATTTTGCTAGCACTTGAATGTATGCGGATATACAATTATTATCTGTATGAGTTTATGTATACTAGCTATTTATGGTATTTAAAAGTTGATCTCTAACTTCATCAGTCAGTGCTTTTCACATTCAATCTTTACAACCACAGATTACCTGTAAATAGATATTTCAAGAACTGTTTTGCTTAAAAAATAAGTTTTGCCTTTAGTTTCCATACAAGTTGAAACTGATATTTTCAGCAAAATATTTCTTGACTTCTACATTCTGTTCTTTATAATAATAAAAAAAGTAGTCTAGAGGCATGATATCAGGAGAATGGGATTGCCATGGTATTAGATCTGTTGTAGTAATCCATAAGACATGGAACTTTTCCCCCAATATTGCAGAACACTATTTTGCTGGCTGATAATGTTAGGTTGGAAATCAGCAACTTAAGGAACTATGAACTGTTGAATCATATCCAGTTTAATATCCTTTATGATGCAGGGTTTGGAAAGAAAAATGGTCCAATAACACAAGTGAGTATTAACCCACACCACACATTAACTTAAGATTGTGGATGTATTCAAAAACATAACATAAGTTCTCCAAATCCCATATCTTCATAGAGCAGCAATTAACTTTTTCTAAGATATGGAGTGTTGTCTCGTCTGTAAATAAAATGTGTATGTAGCTATAATCTTCATCAGGTGGTTCATTATTTTCACTGTAGTTGACAAGCAGCATGGTTTATCATTAGTCTAAAGGGCATGAAAGAGCTGTATTTTGAATTGATATAGTGTTGATATTTCTTGTGTAGCACTCACTACATTCACAAAAAGATATTTCCAGTTGTGTGATGGCAGTTTGGACTGACCTCTCAGAACTGTGCTGATATGCCCCTGCATATTCTCAGTGTCCTCACTTATGGCTGATTGACTACTTCTTTTCCAACTAAGAACCATACCATTTTGCAATAATTTCTTGTGCATGCTTAAACGTTGTTTCAGAATGGTAGGTCCATATGGAAATGCATTACATTTATTATCTTAAAGCTTGATATATAAAAGCTTATTATACCTAATTAATGTATTAATGTTTTAATTTTATATCCATCATTTTAGAAAATTGATTTTTATTTAATTGTTTGATTACCTCTAGTATTCATAATTTAAATACAATAAGTTTCAATTAAAATTTCTCCATTGTTGTGATATTTTGGCTGTTAAGAAAGGGAATGAACAGTATAATTATCTAAATTTCATTTTTTGGTTGCTCATATATTTCTATTTTAGTTACATATTGAAATAGGTAAATGATCTGTTTTTATTTTAAGGTATGCCCTATCCTTTTATTGCTAATCATGTCAAGTGTTGCCCAAATGGTCAAACCAAAGGAAAAGTCCTGTAATGTGAGTATGATACTTTGCTGAATACTGTTAATTATAATTGTTTTTAAACTTAATGTGCAATAATGAATCTATTTTTCTTAAACTAGAGTATAGTATACTTTGTTATTTAAAGTGCAGAAAAAGCATTATAAATATGGGTATAATAAATTTGTGATATAAATATACATTTATTAAGAAAATTCAATCCCTGATAAATACACAGATTACCTATAGATCCGATGGTTGGTTTAGCTGGTAGAGCACTCTGGCATGTATGTGGAGAATCACGAGTTCATATCCTGCACTGTTGGTGATGATTTTTTCCAAATATTTATTTATTGAATTTTTAAGAGTTAATAGTTAAGACCTACTGATGGTGTCACAAAATGCAATAAAAGCATGCTCTGTGATACAACATTCATAATTTTATATTTAGGTATGTATTAAATAATATTAATAATGTAAAGTTGAATATAAATACTAATTTTTTTTTTGAAAATTGATTTAAGGAAGTTGCAATCCAAATAAATATGAAGGTAAAAATCACAGTGTGCTGAATTAAAGATAGATTAAGTTAACTCTATAAACACTAGGTGCTAGAGTCACATGTTATAGCTACAAACAATCGGCTCATTGGCATTAATGGGGTAATTGATGGTCGTAGATTAGTGTGGTGAAGTTTAGGTTAAATAATCATATCTGCATTTTCTATTCTTCTAGAGGTAGCTTCGTTGATTGTTCAAAGATTACAATTCTGGCTTGTGTGCTGTTCTTGGTAGCTGATGTTTTCACAGATCTGGTCAGGTTTCAGGTATTGTTGCCTCTGTGGTACCTACCACAGAGACAGAAAAGTACAATACTACTGCACCTAAGAATTCAACAAGTGAGCCACTGAACAAGTTTCACTGGTCTGGTATTGTTGCCTCTCACTTGGTGAGTGGCAAACTTAAGTGAGTGCCCCCTTTTCTTCTCAGAGGGGGGGGGGGGGTCTATAAAAAGCAATTTTTAAAATTTACGAAATAAAAGACAAATAATTTTTGTGTTGTATAATTAATTATTAATAAAATATTTTCATTTTCCTCATCATCCATTAGATCAAATAAAAATGTTTAAGGAGTAAAAAAGTTGTTAAATGAAAACTTCATTATGTTTGAAAATGAGATTCCCATATGTGCCAGAGGTAATATGCATCCTAGTTTTTTTCTCTTTTACAAATTTAAATTATTTGTCATTAATGCTTGTGGGCCACACAAAAAGAGGTAGCAGCTGTAGTTTGCCCAAGCCTGATTTTAGAATAGTATTCTCAGCTCTTTGTACAGGGTGTTTCAAAAAGGATGCAACCCTAAATATAAGAGAGTAGAACTTAAGTGCATGTACATTTTATGCCATAATATTAGTCAGTTTGGCATTACTGTTCTCAAGGTTAACAGCCTATAGCAGTTGAAATGACCTTGTCACGTGCTAGTCTCACTCAAGCATTCATTCCTTTGTGTTGTGTCAGCTATGTCGTTTTCCAAAAACAAACGTGTATTTATTGTTCAGACTTATTGTGCGTACAAATCTTACAAATGTGTGAGAGAGGAGTTTGAATTGAAGTTTCCTCAGTCTGCAGTTCCTAACAAGTCGACAATATTTCGCTTGATTGATAAATTTCATGATACTGGGTCTGCACAGGATCGAAAGAACTCGGCTGGCCATCACTGTTAACTGCCAAAGTTCTTGATGATGTGTCTCAGCATTTAACTCACTCACCCAGAAAATCTCTTAGAAAGTTATCTTTACAGGTTGGAGTGTCACCAGCCACTGTTTTCAGGGCAGAAGCTAAAATTTCATGCCTACCACATTGGTGTTGTTCATGAACTGAAAGAACTAGATCATGAAAAACGTTTACAGTACTGTCTGTTGGTTTCATTCTTTTGTTGATGAAAATGGAATTGAGGTGTTGGACCGTGTTTATTTTAGTGATGAGGCTTAGTTTCACTTGGATGGGCATGTGAACAGTCAAAATGTCAAATATGAAGCAGTGAAAATCCTCACACTTTTCACGAACGACCGTTACGCACACAAAAAATTGGTGTTTGGTGTGCAATATCCTGTCGTCATGTGATAGGACCTTTATATTTTGACTCAACTGTAACTGGTGAAGTTTATCGTGATTTCATCCAACAGTTTATTGCACTATTGGATGGGAATGAACGAGAGTATTGGTTTGAACAAGATGGTGCGACTACCCATACTGCAAATGACACAATAGTCATGTTGCAGGAATTTTTTGGGGATCATTTGATTTCAAAAAATTTGTGGCCCCCAAGATCCCCAGATCTTACTCCTCCAGATTTTTTCCTTTGGGAATATCTCAAATGTGTAGTGTTTCAAGACAATCCTCATACACTTGAAGGCTAACATTGAAAGAGACATTTTAAACATAAGAAAACAAACATTACGAAAGGTGGCTGCAAATGTCATGAAACAGGTACAAACCTGCATCCAGGTTGCAGGAAATCACTTTCAACATCTGTTGTAAAGGTAGATATATGTCTAATTTGCATCTTTTGAAATTTGTGTCTTTTGTGAAGTTTAAATAGAAAAATACAATAGAGGGTTGCATCCTTTTTGAAACACCCTGTATAATCTCATAATATTAATGTCACCATTTTTGAAGATGAAGGGAAAATTTACCATAACTGATAAACTCTATTGTAATTGCATGTCCCTTCATTTCAGAGAATCTTGAAAGATGATAATGTGTGAGAGAAAATGCATTTACCATTCGTTTTATGACTTAAGTTAAACTCTATCTTTAACTCCAAAAATTTAATGTTGATATCTATTACAATTTCAGTATCAACTTTTATAGATAATATATTAATTTTTAATTATTTTTCATATAGATTTCTTTTTAGCATAGATTAATTAGCATGATTAATTTGATAAAAAATGACATATAGAGCATTAAACTTCTTGGTGACAAATGCCATTTTCAAAACAAATAAACTTATATGTGTGCTTTAAACTGTTTTAATTTTAATTGGTTATTGTTTAATTTTTCTAGTGGACATCTACATTTCCCAGTGAACAGGTTACTGAACAACAGTCAAGTCTTTTTATGAAAAAGCTGATTGCTGTGGCAATATCCAATATAACATATTTGAGAGCAATCTTTCCTGAAAATGCATTTGGTAATAGAAAGTTGGAAGGTAAGCTATAGCTGTTTGAATATTGTCTGGTATTCAGAGCTGGCCTTAGCCATATAGGCACCCTGAGTGAAACTTGTTTTGGTGCCCCCCCCCCCCCCCCTTTCGTGTTCATAATGTTTTCATGAAATAATTTTTCAATGGGTGCATAATAACCTTAATAAATAGATATATACATAAAAATGAAATGCATTAACTTGAATAGAATAAAATATAAGCAATGGAAATATCACCAAAATGTTTTAATAAAAGTTCTTTTCTTGCTTTTTTGTACACAACAGTTTTGACTAATTCTTGGGACATTGATGATCTTATATAAGTCTTAACCACTTGCCTGACATGCCCGTGTCAGACACGGGCATCCGCTTCTTCCCGAAACTGACTTGCCCGAGCGTAGCATGGGCATCGTAATCTTTTATGCTCCTGTTCTGATTCGCCCGTGTTTTCCTGTTTGCTTCCTTCAGGAAGTTCTTGTTTTACTCAGTAGGTGTCTTTAGCATACTACACACTAGTGAGAGTAGGTGGAAACTTTTGTAACTATGTTCCTATATTTTCATTAGTGTGTCGATGTCCCATTCATCATCCCATTCATCAGCTGTTTTCGATAGACAAGTTGTTTTGGTGGTCTGCTCGTTTTTACTCAAACTTGGACATTTACTGCATTATTTGTCATATCTATCTTCTGTTTCTGAGCACACGGTAGAGTATTCTATTTATTTGTCAGTTCATAGTATTTATATCAATTATTTTTCTCAAATCACATCAAATGTAGTTTGAAATAAAAAAATAATAAATACCCCCTCAAGCAGCTGCTTGCCACAGAGGTCTGACAGGAGCCTGTCAGTTTATATGCCACAGTAGAAGATCTGAGAGGATGGCAGGACCTCAGCAGAAAAATGACACATACATCCATGCCTTACCCGGGGCTCGAACCCAGGTCCCTTAGGTCAGTAGCCAAGCGCGCTAACCACTCGGCCATGGGACGGCTATGTAGTTTTAGTATATTGAATTATTATTATTATTTTCATGTATAGTTTCCCATTATGATGTCCGATTTTGATTTGAGTGATTCAGAATAAGTTTCAATAAGTGATTCAGGAAGTTCATCAGAAGGTACAGACATCTTTTCTGTTATTGATGAGGATGCAACTGCTGAATTGCTTGATGCAAGAGTTTGGTGTCCAATCAGTTCACATCAAGATCCCAAGCCACCTCCTCCAAGGTTTCCTTTTACTGCTTCTCCTGCTATACATTTAGAAAATGACGGAAGTGCTGATATTCTTTATTATTTCGAGGCTTTTATTGATGATTATCTAATTGATTTGATAACAGAGCAAACCAACCTATATGCTGACCAGTGTCTAAAATCCTCTGTTTTGAAAACATTTTCAAGGGGAAAAGATTGGCAGCCAGTAAAGTCTAGTGAAATTAGAGTGTTTTTAGGTTTGATTATTTTGCAGGGAATTTTAAGTAAACCAGTGGAAGAATGGTATTGGTCAAAGAAACAGACAATTCTTACTCCATTCTTTGCTAAAGTAATGTCATACCGTAGGTTTGTCTTCATAAAACACTATCTGCATTTTTCGGATAATAGTGTCTTTGATAGGGAAGCACATCCTAATGCCAAACTAAATAAAATTTGGCCTATACATCTTTATCTGAACAAAAAGTTCTGAAGTTTGCTGACACCTGAGAGGGACATTTCTATTGATGAAAGTCTCGTGCTTTATAAGGGTAGGCTAGCATGGATTCAATATGTTCCCCTAAAAAGAGCCAGATTTGGAGTAAAAACTTTCATGTTATGTGGGTCAAAGTTCGGATATATCTGGTCAATTATTATTTATGCAGGAAAAGGGTCAGTACTGAATGAGGAATATAATAATCTACCTATATCATCCCAGATTGTTCTAGCACTAATGAAACCCTTACTAGGTAAATGTTATTGTGTGACTATGGACAATTACTACACTTCCCCAGAGCTGGCTGATTTGTTGATTGCTAAAGGAACTGATACCTAAGGGACATTGAGAATTACAAGAAAAGAAGTTCCAAATGACATGAAACAAAAGAAGTTGAAAAAGGGGGAATTCGCTGCCTTTCAGAGAGGTAAAGTGATGGTGATGAAATGGCATGAAAAGAAGGTCGTTACTCTACTCTCTATGGTACAAAACACTGAATTTGTGGACATGAAAAAAAGGGAAAAGATGTTACGGAAGCCAAAAATTATTGTCGAGTACAATGATACAATGGGTGGAGTAGATAGGGCAGATTAGCACCTGACAAACTATCCCATTATAAAAAAAAGAGGGGAAAAGTATAAAAAATATTTTTCCATTTGTTAGACCAGGCCACTTAAAACTCATTTGTGTTGTACAGGAAGAATGGTGGAACAAAAAGAAACCTTGACTTTAGAATGGAACTAGTGGAAAATAGAATTGAGAAGTACCACACAGAGTATATGAGATTTAAAGGTGGAAGGCCTTCAGTAGAACCACATCCCCTATGCCTGACTGCGAGACACTTCTCTGACTATATTCCACCTACAGACAAGAAGGAAAAGCCATGTCGGCAGTGTGCAGTTTGTTGTGCCAAAAGGGATGAAAATGGCAAAAGAATAAGAAAAGAAACAAGGTTCTATTGCCAGGAATGTGATGTTGGACTTTGTGCTGCACCGTGTTTCAAAAACTATCACACAATGAAGGATTTTTAGAAAATGTACATAAAACAGTGGTGTAAAAGATAACAGTTATAATTACATAGTTACATAATCTATCTAAAATCTAGATTATTTATATTTCATGCGAAAAAAATTCAAATTAGAGCTTTTGAAAAAACATTTTAAATTTCAAAAAAAGGTGGTAACTGAATCAAAATTGTAAGATTTTTAAATTAATAAATTAAGTATGATTTTCTGTAATTGTCTGTTTTTCCTAGTCATAGACATATGAATAGAAAGAAAAAATTAAAAAACCTGACATTTTCTGTGCAGAAAACAATTAAAAACCCATCAGGCAAGTGGTTAATGAGCTTGAAAAAACTCACATCACTACTGGCAGAAACAGTTATGGTTAACAAAATCCTTGAAGAAAACCCATAAATTATGCATAATATAATAATATAATAATATAATAATATAATAATATAGGTCTTTCATGTTAACCTTTTTAATGTTAGTAAGTCAACCCAAGTTTCAAATATTTAGTAATGGTTTTTTTTAAAATATTTTTCACAAATTTTTGAATGTTAATTCATTACCTAGAAGAGCTTCTTTAATATCTGCATCTGAACCTAGAGTTAAAGCCAGTGGAAGATCTGCAAAGTGTGTTATAAACTCATCTTTCTTTGGTAATTCTTTAATGTTACACAGAAAACTCCAAGTTTTGCATGTTGATGCAATTGCACAAATCTTTACTTGATTGACACCAAAGCTGTATCGAATAATGTGTTCAAAAATTCAATTTCAGTTTTTTTCTCTCTGGTGTCATGGTCTCATCGTGAACTTCATAGCGAAAATGATGTTTCATTTAATATATTATTTTTACACTTTGAAATTCAGGTTCAACTTCAAATTCAGTGACAATGAAGCCTCTAATTTCTGAGACAGAGGGTTCTTAAGTTCACACAAAAAGCTTTGTTAAACAAACCAAGGAAAAAAGACATTTGTTAAAAAAATTAAATAAGTTGGGAGCCAGATTGAGAAGAAATAGTTTCCTTCAAAACTAATTAAATTAGTTGAGCATCAAGCAATTGGAGTGCTTACTTCACTCTCTCCCATTTGCTTCATGCCCTGAGTTCACCCCTGCCTCTGTTCATTCACCCCTAAAGCCAGCCCTACTGGTATTAAATTTGCATATTATTATATTCTTTGTTTTTTATGTATCTCTTATGACATTGACATCAAACTTCATTGCTTTATTTTTTCAATTTGCTAATAAATGAAAATGTAGTAAATCGATATTTACACTTATAAATCAATTAACGTACTAATGTTAAATTAATGTAACTAAACTTTTGTTTCCTAGATGTTTCAAAATATAGATTTTGAATAAATAGTGTGCCATTTCATTTGCTTATTATTGTAGGGTCTTTTGAAAAAGATTGAGTAATAGTGGTTTAGTGATCAAAATGAAATAATTTCATAATTTTAGATGACTCTCTTTATGTGCCTAATAAAGTTTATTATAAGCACTTTGTGGGCATACTATATTTCAGCATCTTCAAAATGGATTTGTCATTGGTGCCTAATTTTAGTAAAATATTTAAGGTTTTAATTTATCATCAATGCACATTATCACTTTGAGCACTTTCAAAAAAGGGAGTACTTGTTCTGGGAAACACTTGAAGGATTGTAGTGTTCAATGGGGTACATAGTACTCATAACACATGATCTAGAAGAAAGTGCATTAACTTCTCCTTGACTTGATGCAAGAATGGGTGTATTTCCAAAGGTGAAGGGAGAAATTCTAAGCAGCAAAATTAGATTCTAAATTCAGAGAATAATCCATTCAGAGGCTGTAATTATGGTGACTAGCCTGCCAGCTGTTCAGGCTGCCTGCTACTAGCTGGTGACAACTCTTCAGGGAATCCAGTTATTGTAATTAATATTACTCCTTGGCACAAGTGAAGATAACTGATTCATGTTTATCAGATATTAAAACAGGGATGACTCAGTTGTATTTTGCTAGACATGTATTCTGAAGTTTGAAATTTTTATCTGTGTTTTTTTCCCCATTTGTCTATTTTATATTTGAGAATAAGAAATTATTGTGAAGATATTACTCATTGGATGAGACATTGAACTGTGATCTTTTGTGTGGGAGAGAATACATATTGTGCTTGTTAAGGATATGCTGTATGACAATGAGAAACTCCTATCTAAGCAAAACAACAGCTTATTCGAACTCAGACCATCTCTGCTTTACTTCTCTTTTTCTCTCCCCATGAAAAGGCTATAGAGGACAAAGGCAACTAGAGAAACATTATAAATAGACCTTATACCTTTCCCAAGCCCAAAGGATAGATAAGCTCAAGATGCCACCAGTCAAGGAAGATTCCTCCATTTATTTCTTTTATCTCACTGTTTGCACTTTTGTGAATTTTTTGAACAGTCAGTTTCTCTCTTGTAGCTGATAAAAATTCTCATGACCTGATAATTTGCAAGTTTTGCTGGAGAGAAGTTCAGTGGAGAAATAACCCAATCCGAAATAGCTTGAATTCAGGTAACATGTCATGCTCTATATTGGTATATGCAACCCATCACTTGAGCATGACAAGGTGCTTGCAAGTGTTCACATAATGCAAAATTTTGTTTGCTTTTATTAACAGCACTATATTGGCACTAAAAACAAAAAGTTCCTGAAACTAGCTCAAAAAAAATTAATATATTATTTATTGAAACAACATATAGTTTTCTTATCTTGTATTATGCAAACTTTCTTCCCCTACAGTATTCAATAGAGTTCTCTGATTAACTGTCTTATACCAGTCTCTCCTGGCTTGTTGAACTATATGCACACTGGTTTTCCATCTCCTAATTCCCTCTGTCTTAGTGATGCTTGTTGTTTGTATGTAAAATAAAATTTTAACCCTGGTTTCACTTGGCTAGTAATTTCATATGATTTTTCATAACAGATTTGCATTTGAAGATACTAAGTGAGAACAGTGGATGTCCTGGTGCATGCCAAGTTATTAGTTGGGTTAAAGGATGTTTTGAAGCTTTGGATAACAAATATGTAAGTTATTTTAATTAATATTATAGTTCCCCTTAAAGTGTTCTTGTAGTGGTTCTGTTAACCCTTTCACGACTAAGGGAAACATTTCTTCCATTTTAAAATTGGTGATTGTCGTATTTAATTATAACCTTATCTGCATTTTTTATACAGAATGTCAAAATAGAACGTATGCCGAACGCAATTACGTAAACGGGAACGTTTAGAAAACGAAAACAGAACTGTCAGGACGCATAATATATGTACTGTGTGCAATGTCCATCTTTGCCTCACTACCAAAAGAAATTGCTTCGCAGAATATCATAATTAGCACATCATTTTGTATAGTAATTTTATTTCATAATTTTGTATTATTTTAGTTAACATTTTGTTTTAATAAACCAATAAATAAAAGACATTGCATAATAAGCCTAACTATAATTTGTGTTACTTTTATAGTCCATTGGGAAAAATATTTCCCATAAAATTCCAAAAAAACTACACATTGTTATGTATTTTTTCTTATGATTTTTATTTATTTTACGTCTAAACAAACTAAAATAAACAGTTACATACTAATATTTACTCTTAGAAACCTTATGGTCCTGAAAGGGTTAATAACACCTTTAAGGATATGCATTATTTTAAGTAATGAAATTGAAATACCTGCATCTTTATTCTTAGTTTTCTACTGCTGCTGGCAAACTGTTCTGCCTGTTATTTTTGTCAGTGATAAACAGAAGAATCTGCCTATCATTGAAAATGTCATCATTATACCAAAATAGGGTGCAAATCTGCTCCTTCTGCAAGGCGTAGATAAAATTATAATTTTTTATTTAATGTAAAGGATAGTGTGCAGTGGCCAGATGCAGTAGATATAGCTCAGGATAGACTTGCTTGGAGAACTAAATTGCACGGTCTGGTTGGACCTCCATAGCCCCTGCTTGAGGATGATGATGATGATGATGATGAAAGGATAGTGAAATAATTCTTGTTGCTTTTTGAATTAATTTTTTCAAGCAATGATATTTGCTAATTAAGTATTGCTGCTTCAGTTTATAAAGATGTAACAAGGCTTTGCTAATAAATTATAAACCAATTTTATTATTACTATTTTTCTCAAAAGTAATAGTTGGATTATTAACAGTTTAATTTTTTAGAATAAATATTTGTTTTCTAAATTCTACTATAGTTTAAGAAAAAAAAAAGGAATGGGTGAAATTTTATGAAAGTGCTCTTGAGCATCAAATTCAAAGTCAGAGAAAAAAAATTGTCTTTAGTCAATTGCAGTGTGAGCCCATGACCTCCTTTATTGAATTTCAATTCAGTCAATATTGGATCTTGTGTGTAGTGATATGCTTGTAATATACTTTTTATCTACCTTCTGGATGCTATTTGTAAGTGGAACTCCCTGCCTATATGTGACCAGGGCCAGACCTACAACTGGAAGGGAGCAGAAAAAAATATTAAAAATATATACACCACAGGGAAAAAAATTGCAACACCTGAAGGATTAATGCCATTTTATTGAAATGCAGGCAGCTGTTAGTATACACTGAGATGTATGATTGATTACATTATCAAAAAATATGGAAAATTACCACTGTACCTACCCAGTAAAGAAGTATAATTAGTATGATGTTGAACCCCCCCCCCCACAGCAATGCGTTTATAAACATGGTGGGGAAGGCTATTGTACAGCCCCATAATGTCCTCCTGAGGGATAGGATGCCAAATAGCACGAAGTTGCTGTTTCATTTCAGCAACAGTGGTTGGCACACCTCTTGGGTGTTGTTGGAGCTGTTGGCCCATCATGTCCCAGAGGTGTTCAATAAGTGAAAGGTCCTTCAAGTGTGCTGGCCGTGGTAGTACCTGAATGTTTTGCTCATGTAGATACTGCAAACTAATGTGGGCTGTGTGGGGAAGGGCATTATCTTGCTGGTAAAAGGTTCCATGCTGCTGAATAAATGGGACAGTCACTGGCTGCAAAATGTTGGTAACACATCGTTGGGCAGTTAGAGATTCCCTTATGATAACCAGTTCTGACTGAGATGTTTGACTAATGGCATCCCACACTAAGACACTAGGTGCTGGAGCTGTGTCATTATGTCGCATGCACTGGGTGGCATTTCTTTTCCCTGGATGATGGTGAACGCATCTATCATCATGCTGACCAAGACAAAAACGAGATTCATCACTAAACACCATGGTATTCCACTCTTGTTTGTTCCAGTTCTGTCTGAGGTCACACCACTGAAGATGTGCTTGCATGTGGGCAGATGTTACTTACCTTCTGCCTTGTTGGTATTCGATGTGTTACCTTGTTAGTCCCTTTGCAGTTGCATTGTGGTCCCAAATCTGTCATGCAAAGCCATGTGTCGCAAATGGTGATCCTGTCACTCTGTGGGCATACATCATTTTACAATCCTTATCGGCGTGTAATGGATCCTTCTTGAACCCACTGGTGCCATATGTGTACAATGGTGCTGGGATTGCGGCCAACAAGGTTGGCCACATCTCTGTACGACAAACCAACTTCTCTAAGGCTGATGATTCTTCCATGCTGAAAGCCTGTTAACTGTTGGAACGTTTGTCAACATCTGCATAAGGGCATCTTTAGCAGTTTAGAACAATTTCCACAACGTTTTGTCAACCAGGGAACTTTGGTTGCCTTTATCTGTGTTTGATTGCTCCTTACCTGTGATGTCAGCGCGTGCCTGTCCAATTGTTTCGATCGTCCTGCACACCTAATAATTTTCATGCATTTCCATATACTACTGCCTCCCTAAATTTCACTTGGATCACTTGCCCCTCCCCTGTTTTTTTAAAATAAATCTAGGCTCATAATCGCTATCCTTTACTGTGTACTATTGGTGAAAGGTTTCTGTCATTAAATCTTCCAGAGTCATCGGTGCTTTAGCAGATGTCAAATTTCCTGATATCAGGAGCATAGGTGCTGGTCAATATCACTATTACAACAAACAAAACTTCAATTTAAATAAAAATGGAAATTCTGGTTTGAATTTTTTTGCATTATCTTATTACATTTATCTAACTTCATTTTACATATATCTTGTAAAAATATATAATTCAAACCTTAAAAATAGATTATTTACTTGTTCAATTTTGTGCAAATTTTGATAAGCAATAAAATAATTTTAATCACCATTCCATAGTATCGAAATGCAGTATTACCTTCTTCTTTCTCCTTGAAACTCCACATTTAACCCTTAAAGTATCCAAAGGGGGTTTTAAACCCCAAAAAATAAATGTTTTTCTCTAAAAGCTTCTTTTTTTTAATTAGATCTAAGTAGCTTTCATGTTAATTTTAATTTCTGTTATTATTCAGAATGAAATGCCCTTTATTTCGGTATGCAACATGACCTATATATGTGTGTCAGTCACTGCAGATTCTTAGATCAATTGTGTTTCTGCTGAAAAAAAGTAAAACATTCTCTTGCCACAATTCCATGCATTGTGAGAAATTTGACACTTAAGGGTTAACAAAGTCTCTGATTTGAAGTCAGAGTTTGATATGAACCATTGCCAATGCATTTTTCTGTCAAATTTAGAATTTCTCCCTAAAGTTGACTCAAAAATATTTTTTGTTTTAAAACTGAAGGATTTTTCAAGCAGTTACCAAGTATATAGTTCAAGTTTTTTCCCATTTTACTCTTTCTTTTCTGTTTTAAACATATTTCATTATATCTAGAATTTCTATCATTCATTCTAGAATTCAGCATCTAATTTTTCAAGATTGAACCAAAACTATTTGGTCTTGGAAATATACCATTTCAAATAAATTGAAGTCTATGGAGTCTATGGCAGAGTACAATATGCATATGTCATTAATAGGATACATATGTGATGGCTACTTGTTTGCTTGCAATGTCAGCTTGATTTCTGTAAACATTGGATATCATCTTTGTTTGTTCAGTTAGTATTTTTTTATACTTTTGTAATTAAACTATCAGATCTATTTCTATCTATTGGATCTATTAACCTATCATTTTTATTTCCATAGATATATTTCGATGTTATTTCCATTGATTTATATATCATTATTGATCTTTTGGAGTTATGCTACATTATCAGTTTTTTATGACAAGGAAGTCTGACAACTTGTTGCTGCCTATATACTTCCTTTAACACTGAAGTTCTGAAAGACCCAGTTATAGCTAAAGCTTACCATGATAGGTTACTTAGTCATTATGACGTTCATGGTTTGCTTATTACTGAAGTTGAGGAAGAATGGGAGTTTTAAACAAGTTTTTCTTGAAACTAACAGTACTCTTTTAAGTAAAAATGAGCAGAGGAGGCAAAATTATTTGAGTGATAAGGCACTTGAGCTTATTTCGGAAAGAAAGGACTGCAGAAATGTCCTTAATCAATGCCTACTAGTCCTAATAGAGAGCATTAGAGCTTAATAAACGTGTAAAGGATCAGCTAGCAGTTGATAATAATGTTTGGCTTGATGGCATGGCTGACAAAGCAGAGGAAGCAGTTAGACAGCACAACAGAGAGTTGTATCAGACAATCAATGTTTTGTGTGGGAAGATTGTGTGGTCTTTTCTCCTTGGTTTGGTTATTGATTATGTTAAATGAAATTCATTGCAAGGGAAAGATTTTGGCCTTAAGTGATCTGGAGATCTGAAAATTTTTGATTTAGGTTAAGCTGATGATTTAATCCTTTTTGCAAATGATGAGATGAACTCTTTTATTCAAGCTGTTGATGAGATGAACTCTTTTATTCAAGCTGTTGATGATACTGGTAGTAGAGTAGGTTTGGTGATAAACAGAGAGAAAACTAAAGTGATTAAAATTTGTCAGGCAGGATGTGGTTCAATTAATCTGAATAGTTCCACTCTTGAGTAGGTGTCTCAGTTTAATTATCTTAGGAGTAGAAATTAAACAAAGAAAAGTCTAGTATTAATTAAAAAAAATATCTGCAGTCAACTCTTGTTTACTCAAACTTTTATATCTCAAATTTCTCATTAACTCAAATTTTTCAAAAATTCCCAACCGAATTCTTAAAAATTTATTGTATTTTCTCTCTTTAACTTGAATAATTTTTATATCATTGTCACTTTATGAAGAATATTTGAAAGATGATTTTGATTAAAAAATTTTCCATGAAATTTTATTTTTCCACTGGTGATGCTAATTTGCTGAAATTTTGCCAGGTTGACAAAGCAGTTCCTATTGGCTATGCATTGTTTCCCCTGCATGGAGGTGGACAGTGATTCTTAGTATTAATGCACTGCTTCTACCATCTCCACATGGTTGTCAGATAAGCATTCCTCCCATCCATCATAGAAAGTGATAGTTTAATTTTGGTTTAGAGCTAATTTCTCTTGGTTTAATTTAATTATATTGCAGTGGCAGCAAAGTGTAAGTTGAATGCATTTTCATTAACCCTTAACATGCCGGGTTTGTAGAGAACAATTCACTCTGGTGACCAGGTTAATTTTGAAGTGCTTCCAGCAGAAAAAAGGAACAACTTTGAAATCTTATACTGAAATAACTAATAGACAGTAATAAGTCATGCACCAAAATAAAGAGCATTTAATTATGAATTTTTAGCAAATAAAATATTTGAGAAAAACAGAAAGCATATTAATTTTAATAGTGCTTATTTAAAACAATATACTGAAAAAAAAGAGTAATTTTATTAGATTTGAAACCTTATTCTGAAATAACTAATAAACAGAATATGACATGTTGTATCTTTGAAAAAATAAAATGAAAGAAAGAGCATTAATTCTATGTAATAATATATATTCAGATTTGCTTGAAACAGGATAATTATATAGTTGCACATTTTTGTCCTGTACAGTACTACTGAAAGTTTCATCAGATTCACTATATTGTGTACTTTCACTCTTGGTATTGACATTTACTACTAAACCATTATACAAACTATTTTTGTGGGAATTTCAAAAGATCATAAAAGGTTTAATGATAAGAGTTCAAAGAACACTCTCCATGAAACTTTGGTGTGGGAACTTTAAAAGAAAGAAAAAGCAACCAAAATGCTCAGGTGCTATAAGAAATCACAGTAATGGTTGCCACAGCAGTAATGCTTTCTTTTGTCATTTTTTGTGACTTTTTGGATATATAAATCAAAAGGTTTATATTAATTATCAAATTTAGTTCATAAACTTTCAGGATTGAATAAAAAAGCATTTAAAGTAGCCACTTCCCAAGGAAAAAAAAAACTCTTACATCATATTATGCCATTCCAATAGATATGAGACTGCATTTGGCTGTGAGAACTATATTGTCTTCTAGCACTTTAAGAGTTAAATGATAAAACTAAAGTGATCACAGCTTTTGAAAGTAGGGAAAAAAAGAAAAAAGGCATTGCCAAAGAATTTGGAATTCCTAACAGTACTCTATCAACCATATTAAAGAACAAAGATATGGTATTGAAAAAGCTAGATTGCAATAGAAGAAAAAGAATGAGGCATGCAGAATTTCCTGATATTGATCAGATATCTACCCCACAAACACTTAATGTTTGTGGGGTAGATATGTTAGGAACTAAATTCTCATGCATGTTAAATGCATGTTAAAATGCATTGTTAAATGTCCGTCTCATGCATGTTAAAATGGTTTACACAATGTAGGAACAAAAACAATTCATTGGGTGGGAATCTATTGTGCATTCTGTAATTTTTTTAAGTTGCATATGTGTATTTTTAGCACAGATTAAATAACTTGAAGCATTTTCATTTCCCTTGAGCTTAACGAGAGTTTACTTTAAATACTAGAAGATTACCAGCATTGTTTGAATGTTTAGTCAAATTAAACCTTCTAATATATTTAGAGTGTACAACTACGATTTTTCGGATTTTATCTGAATTTTGCATTTCAGTTTTTTCCTTTTTTTAAGAAAATCTGCTGTGAAATATTGCAGCATTTTCACATTTTCCAAACTAAAATACTAATAAAAGGGAAGAATTGTTTTCATTTCAGCTCTTTTTACTCCATTAAAGGTGTGATTTTGTTCCTGCTTCCTGTGGGATCACTTACACTAATGCCTGCTGGTCAGAGGTAGTCAGCATTTCTTGCTACCATTTCCAGACAACACTGGGAAAAGGTGTTCTGTCTTAAGCTTGCCACACACAGAGTTTTTTCTTCCATGCCATTCCTTAAATACCTCAGACCCACCCTTTCTAAACCCCTGTAATTGCCTTTAATGGGCTTAGGCACTGTGAATGGCATGTTGCATTGTTGAAATTAGGAGTTCTGTAACTGTTGGAATTCCAATCACCTTCCATCCCCTCTGTCCTTTTCATTGGCTTGAGGGTTGAGCCAGAGCCATGTGGTTTAATTGCCATTGTCAGGTTTGCTAAGTGAGGAGAACAGAAGTGAGATCAGGGATGCCTGTCTGTGGGTAAGCCAGTTTGGTTCCACACATTGCACCAGTAATTAGGATGGGGGTGGGATGTGGCCTTTGCATGGCATTGCATGGAAATGAGAACTGAGTGTGGTGAGCTTTGTATAGATACTTACATAGTTGAAGGCCATGTATTGCACCTAAATTGATTTTATCAGGGGATGTATACAACTGGAACCTCCCTCCACTTTGGACAACTAATTGTAAATCGGATTACTGCTTTCACCCTGATACTTCAAAGCAGAAGGGTTACTTTGAAGCTTCGCATTGAGTGTAGTCATGCTCACAGATTAAGAAACTTCACTAATCTGTGGGGGTCATATTTAGAATTTCATTGGGAATGAGACATACGTATCTGTTGTTGTATGAGTTGGCTTGTCTGCAGGTCATAAAGTTTTTGCTCATTTTAATTCTAAAAATTTCAAGTTCAGCTTGTCCTTATGGTAGGGGAAATAAAGGGTTTAAACTATTCTTTTGCTATAGTTGAGGACTTTGGGCTCCTGATCTTTTGATCTGATTTCCACTTTGTAGGAAATCACCTAAATGTACTTTAAATTTAATTTTATTTTATTAATCAACAAATCCATAATGATTGACTGTGAGGTGGGGAGTATGATTCATAATTTTTGCCCCATGTATGAGAATTCCTAGTTCCAACACTATTGGTATTATCTCTTACTGTTTAGGAGAAGTTTTTAATCCATTTTTAGTAGGGTGGGTGGAAAAAATGCATGCTAGGGGATGAAACCCTTATGTTGCTTTTAAATATGATAAGAGAAGCTGTGTATCACATTTGGTTGTCTAATATTTAGGAGATGTTTGTGGGGTAGATATGTTAGGAACTAAACTCTCATATTGTTTTATGATAAGTATGCCAAATTTAATTGTCCTATATCTTATCATTTAGGGGAAGTTCTTCCTCCAAATTTTTAGAGGGGAGGGGGGGATGTTGAGGGGCCAAATTTCTCGTTTGCTTTAAATCATGCTTGACTACTGATCAAGGGACCTGGGTTCGAGCCCCGGGTAAGGCATGGATGTGTGTGTTGTTTTTCTGCTGAGGTCCTGCCATCCTCACAGACCTACTACTATGGCATATTAACTGACAGGCTCCTTCAGACCTCTGTGGCAAGCAGCTGCTTGAGGGGTATTTATTATTTATTTATTTATAAGAGAAAACTGTTATACTGAATTTTGTTGCCCTAGCTCTTAGCATTTAATAGGAGTTCTTGATCAAACAAACAAGGGAAATGAGTAAACTCTTTAATATATATATAGTAGATAATATAAAGCTCCGAGAGTGTAAATATTTGATATTTAGTATATCCTTCTCAAGTGTCTTACAGATAGAATCTGTGCAGCTTCACAAATATCTTGAACTATTGATATTTGCATATGAAAATTTCTAAATAAATAGTTAACAGAGATTATATGTATTTCAAGAGAAATATGCATGGTTATGTTTAGTAACCATTTTAAAAAACAACATTTTGCTGAATGCATATAATTGGCCACAAATGAGACTTCTACAAATAACTACTTACTGCAAAATGTTATATGTGCAACATCTACCAACTAATTGCCATCAACATACACAAAAATATTTACTCATTAGTTAAGAATGGATTTATTAGTAATGGGTAAATTTGAAAGGAAATTGAAGAAAAACGAAAGCCAGAACTGGGACAACTTTGCCGCATTTTTTAGCTCTGGCTCTGTCAAAAAACAGCTGCTATGGGCAACTCTAAAGCCCTGACTCATGTACTGATTTGCATGCAAATCCATCCACTCATTCTTTGTGGTGCAATTTCAGTGTCACAGAGTGTATATTGCACCTTTAATATATGAAACAGTTTGAAGTTTTTTTATTCTTTGTTTTTTGAAATTTTTATCCTTTTTCATTGTGGCAAGAAAATGTCAGTTCCACCTCCTTTTTATGAACAAATTCCTGGAGTTTTGTAGGATTTTGTTATTGTAATATATAGTTCTGTGCCATTGAGCAACAAATATTTAATAACAATAATAATGTATTTTATCAGGTGTAGTTCTAAATTAATTCAAAAGTGTAAAGTTACTTAGATTTAATGAAATTTTAATTTTTTTTCCTTTTTCCATTATAGTTAAGGCAACTGTTGATAGGGGTAAGTTCTTTATTTACTTCATTAAATTTATTTAGTATTTGCATATGCAGATTTTTTGCCATTGTTAACTACAATTAAATTAGTATCCTTAATATTATATGATATAGTTAAATGTTTTAAAGCATTTCAACAAAATATCTATGCTACCTAGTATCAAAAGTGATGAATGAGATTTTACATACCATGGAAGTAACAAGTGACAGGAACTTCAGAGATGAAAGTTGACAGTGAGTGAAAAGTTCATTTTATAAAGTCCTTACCAGCAAGTAATGAATCACAACAGATTTGAAGTAGAGAAGGTGATGCTGTATGCTGATGAATTGAGTTGGTTGCTTACAGGGAAATTTTCTTCCACTGTTGTATTAATTTTGTATTAATTTGTCATAATCAATCATAAATTGTGATTAACAGAGACAACAACATTTTTGAAATCTGCAAAGCTCTAGCAACTAGAGATTTTTGAAACTGTAAACATATCTCAAGGATATAAAATTTGGTCTATGCAGTTCTACCATTTTTAACCCACATTGTTAATTCCAAAATTGTCATCATCAACTAAATTCTATTAAGCACAATAGTGCACATAACATTACTTGTAACAGAGAGTAGAAGATGCCCATCTGAAATACTGGGATCACCTTTCTTGAATTGTTACAGTTAGCCATGTGACAACAGAATCATTTTTAACTTCGAATTTCAGTAGTAATTTCATCTGCCCCTTGTGATTTGTAGATTTAATGAACGATTTCTAATAGTTAAATTTAAAACATGAATTAAAGAACTAAATATTATCTGCTTCTATACTTCCACTGAGCACAAAGATGAGAAAGACAGGTTTTGAACATTTCCAGGATATTTTGAACTTTCTTAAGAGTTATTACTCATGTGCTGGGTGACTTCAGTGTCAAAGTTTGTACTGACCTTTGGGTAGAAGTGATAGGTTCTTTTGGCATTGGTCGTTGCAATAGCAATGAGATGTCTCCTACTGGTAAATAATTTTGATGGTTTGAAAATAACTCAAATTTGCTGGTATATTTATAAATATATATAAGTTTCATGGTTTGAAAATGCTAACATTTACTTGGATGCTTATAAATATATACAGGTTTCACCTGATGGGTTGTATAATAATATGATTGATTAAACATTAATTAATAGCAAATGGTCTAGCTCTGAGGAATACCTGGGCATATAGCAGAATTGGAATTAAATGTGACCCTTACCTTGTTAAAGTGTCTTCCAAGTAAAGCATAAGAAATGTGAAAAGTTTGAAAGAATTATTTTAACACTGAAACTCTGAAAGACTTTCAGATAGCCAAAACTTACCATGATAGATTACTCAGTCATTAAAATTTATTGTGGTTTGTTACTGCTGAAATTTAGGTTGAATGGGACCATTTTAAACAGGCTATTTTGGAAACTAACAGTACTGTGGATGGATGGATGGGTGGGTAGGTAGGTAGGTAGGTAGATAGGTAGGTAGATAGGTAATTTTGTTTTTCATTTCAGGGCATCTTGGGTTTCAGTTTCTTGTTTTTTAATGTTGTGTGTAAGCATAGGGATGTATCTTAAATTCAGTGGGTGTCATTCATTCATATAATTTGCTTCTTCCCAAATGATACAATTACATGTGTTTACCATACCACTGAAAGTTCAGTTGTTCTTGTCTACCCGAAGGATATTGTTACGACAGAAGGAATCTGGCAACCGAAAGCAAAAAGTATCAGCCAACGAATAAGAACTTTGGGAGAATTTGAAGAAGAACAGTGGAGCGTGTAACGGTCGTGTTTCCAACGGTCTAGAGTTCGAAAATGGACGGTTAGCTGTTCTGAGACAGTGCGCGTTAAGTATAAAGAATTATCTTTATGTGTTGTGTACGCGGGAAGTATAAAAGTGGTATCTTTTATGTGTTGTGTACGCGGGAAGTATAAAAGTGGTATCTTTTATGTGATGTGTACACGGATGTTCAAGTGACATGGTAATCAAGTAAAAAGGTAATATTTAGTGGAATAGACAGAGCTAATGTTGTGTGCTCTGCACAGGAAGATTGATGACTTGTGCATGTTAGTAGTTGATTTGTGTATAAGATACTTCGTCCATATATTCTTTGTAACAATTTGCCTTGTATTTAATTTGGTTTCAAAATATAGTTTTTAATACTCATGCTCAGTGGCTATCCATTTTTGTAATCCACAACATTTGGTGTCAGGAGTGGGATAATTTAATTGAATGCCTTTCACTAGAAGTATGGATGAGTTAATAAAGCTGATGACTGATACGAAAGCCGATATTGCTACGCAGATGACTGATATGAAAGCCTATATGGCTACACAAGTGAATGACATTAAAAGTCAAAATAATGAGATGAGAGCCGAAATGGCTTCTCAAATTTGTGAGATTATTGATCAGTTCAAGGATTTTAAAACCGAACTCAATAAACAATGCAATAGTTTAAAGGTTGAATTTGTCAGTGAAAAAGATGATCTTGATAGTGTTAAGTTAGATTGTAAACATGGAAAAGAAAAAGAGAAAGGCAATGCATATCAAAATGTGGATCTGCTACTGGAAATCAAGAAACGTAGGGATAGCGCAGATAATGCCTTTGACCACGCAACTGCTGGTAATGCATGGCAGAGTGTCTATGTCGCTGGTGACATGTCTAGGAACTGCGAAGAACAATCACACAGATCAGAGAGCTGTGAGACTATACAGTACGCTTTGCACTTCAAAATACCTAGGTATACAAGTCTGGCACGATCTGAAGAGAGATCCACACGAAAGGTATTCTACTCGCCGTCAGCAAAATGCGTCATGGACAATTATCGCAAAGGCAGAGTAACGAGTGGTAATGAGGGGGAACGAAACAGAGTTTACGTTTCGCAGAGTGGTCTGAGTAAAGAAGAGGCATCCATTCATCATAGATACAAAGTGCCATTCGACGTTACCAGGGAAGTCGGAGAGATTTTTCCGAAGCATATAGCCACACTCGAATCGTTTATAGAAAGTGGGGATTTAAGAAAGAAGAATTCCGAAGAATGGCTTAGAAGCGTAACAGGTGATGCTAGTAAAGGAGCTTCAGGCAGAGACAGTACTTCAAAGACTAACTTTCTGGATGAAATTAAGCCTCAGAGTTACGATCAGAGAGAAGTGAAGCCCTCAGATAATCTCAACGTAGCCATGCTGAATTTCTTTTCTGAACAGTCAATGCGCAGCTTTGGACATTATAACCATTTAGATTATAAGGATATAGAAAAGTTTTATCACGACTACAAGAGCTCTATAGTGGACAATATCATGTTAGAAAACTCGTCGCTGATCTCCAGAATGAACAATTTGGCAATCATGACGATATTTCCCTGGCTAATTACAATGAGAGCTCCAAGAAATTGAAATTGTAAAAACTGATTGTGAACGCCAGTTTCAGATTTTGAGAAATGAAATGCTACCTTCTGCTTGTGATAATAATAATTCTAGTGGAAATAATGTTATTACACATATCGCTAAAAATACAACTAAACCTTCTACATATGATGGTCAATCATCTTGGACAGTATTTAAAACACAATTCGAAGTTATCGCTACAGCCAATGAGTGGAATGAATTCCAAAAGGCCAGTTTTCTTGCAGCTTCCTTAAGAAATTCTGCTGCGGAAGTTTTGCAGCCTGTTCCAGAAGAAAAACGACTTGATTATCAAAGTCTAGTTTCTGCATTAGAACTAAGGTTTGGTGATAGTTATTTAAAACAATATTACGTAACTCAATTTAAACATTGCATGCAGAAAAATGGTGAAACTTTGCAAGAGCTTGCTAGTGATATTGATCGTCTAGCTAGATTGGCTTATAGTAACTGTCCACCAGAAATTCAAGATAATTTAGCTCAATTACAATTTATTGATGCTATTGCTGACCCTGACACTCAGCAATCTCTGAGGATGTTGGAAGGTGAATCCTTAAAGTCAGCTGTGGTACATGCTATGAAATACGAGTGCTCTAGGCTTTCCTCCTGAGCGAACAAATGTACAGTGAGATTTGTGAGTGCAGAAGAAACTATAGAAAAGGATAATGAAATGAAAGAACTAACCAAAGCCATACTATCCGTTTTGAAAGATATAAAAGGTTCTTCTTCAAAAACTATAACAGACCTTCAGTGTTGGAATTGTGGCAAGACCGGACACATTCGTACCAACTGCAATAGGAAACAAATTAGGAGTCCAAGTCCATCAACTAGACAACAGGATCAGGGAAACAGAAAATTTGTAAATCTTGCGAGGCAAAGGCTGGCTGTTGATTGGTTGGCCCCAGGGGAAGTCGCCCACGTTTCAACATTACATGGTGATAATAATGGATTAGTAGCTGATGGAGCCATAAATGGAATACCTTGCCGTATGATAGTCGACACTGGTGCAAATGTAACTTTACTCAGAACGGACATAATAAAGAAAATAATACCTCACCCAAACTTGAATACTAAACAGTCTAAAATAAGCCTACAAACAGCCACTGGAGATCGTGCAAAAGTCCATGAAAAAATAGAACTTAACATCCGAGTTGGTAGCTGTCTGGTACACCACCCTGTTTACATCGCTGACATCTACGATGAATGCATATTAGGCCTCGATTTTCTTAAGAAACATGGATTCAACATTAGACCCAGTGATAACCTACTCATCTATGAAAAGGATAATGAAAAGGATTTCCTATGAATCCTTTTCATTATCCTCTAGATAGAAGAGATTCCTCTGCTTAGCCAGACGTCTGATTCTTTATCAAGCGTAACTTCAATATTAGTGACAGAAGACACAGAGATCCCAGCACAAAGTGAAGTTATAGTCCGTGGACATCGGGCGGAGACTTCTGGGGCCTTCCGATTGGCAGTTACTGATGCCTCTGGTAAAGGAGCTTTGGCTCATAATATCCTGGTTGCAAGGACTTTAGTCAGAATAGATAAAGAACAGATCCCTATCAGAGTGATGAACTGTAACAAACCCAATAGAATGTTAAAAAAAGGTGAAGAATTAGCAATATGTGAAGCTGTTACCTGTGTAACAAGTATAAATAAAATAGAAGTTACTGATTCAAATCAAAATCATACAGACATCCCATCTCATCTTACTGAATTATGGAGAGAAACAAGACGAATATTAACTGAAAACCAAGCTGTTAAGGCCGAGAACCTATTAAAAGAATTTTCTGACATTTTTTCTGCCACATCAAATGATTATGGCCGTACTAACCTGACAGAACATAAAATCAACACTGGTGATTCTCCTCCAGTCCATCTGCCGGCAAGAAGGCTTCCATTGGCAAAAAGAGAGGAGATGGAACAACTCATAAAGGACATGGAAGCTCAGGGCATTATAGAACCATCACAGAGTCCCTGGACATCACCAGTAGTTCTTGTCAAGAAAAAGGATGGATCTACACGATTTTGTGTAGATTATCGCAGATTAAATGACGTAACAAAGAAAGACTCATTTCCTTTACCCAGGATTGATGATACACTAGAACTGATGATGGAAATCGATATTTATTAGTGGTAATGGATTATTTCACAAAGTGGCCTGAGGTATATCCCATCCAAGACCAGGAAGCAACAATAGTGGCGGAGATGATAGTTAATAACTCATTAGTAGGTATGGAGTACCTTTACAACTCCACTCTGATCAAGGACGGAATTTTGAATCCAATGTGTTTAAAGGCATCTGTCAACTATTAGGCATTCAGAAAACCAGAACAACTCCCTTACACCCTCAGTCGGATGGTATGGTTGAAAGATTCAATAGAACAATTGCTCAGCATTTAGCATTATTTGTGAACAACCACCAACGTGACTGGGATTGCCATGTACCACTCCTTTTGCTGGCATATAGGACGGCATTGCATGAGACAACTGGACAGCCACCTTCCATGATGCTTTTTGGAAGAGAGTTACGTCTTCCCTGTGACCTTTTATATGTCGGCCCAAAGCAATGCCTGTGTCCACTCCACAATACATACAAGAATTACAACAATGACTAGAAGAAATCCATCACTCCGTTAGACATAACATCGACATAGCAAGTGACAGAACTAAAACAAGATATGACAGTAAAATAAATGGAACTGTTTTCAATCAAGGAGATCTTGTCTGGCTATACAGTCCACATAGAAAGAAAGGACTATCTCCAAAACTTCAGAAACCTTGGGAGGGTCCATATACAATAGTTAACAGGATTAATGACGTGGTATATCGCATTCGTCGACGTCCAGCTACAAAGTGCAAGGTGGTTCACGTGGATCATTTGGCTCCGTTTCATCAAAGAACTGAAGAAGCTTTGGAATCCACAATTGTTCGGGACGAACAAGACCTAGGAAGGGGGCAGTGTTACGACAGAAGAATCTGGCAACCGAAAGCAAAAAGTATCAGCCAACGAATAAGAACTTTGGGAGAATTTGAAGAAGAACAGTGGAGCATGTAACGGTCGTGTTTCCAACGGTCTAGAGTTCGAAAATGGACGGTTAGCTGTTCTGAGACAGTGCACGTTAAGTATAAAGAATTATCTTTATGTGTTGTGTATGCGGGAAGTATAAAAGTGGTATCTTTTATGTGATGTGTACGCGGATGTTCAAGCCACATGGTAATCAAGTAAAAAGGTAATATTTAGTATAATAGACAGCTAATGTTGTGTGCTCTGTGCAGGAAGATTGATGACTTGTGCATGTTAGTAGTTGATTTGTGTATAAGATACTTCATCCATATATTCTTTGTAACAATTTGCTTGTATTTAATTTGGTTTCAAAATATAGTTTTTAATACTCACGCTCAGTGGCTATCCATTTTTGTAATCCGCAACAATATTATTGAGCTATTGGTTGGGCTACCTGAAGTTGTGCTATGAACTGTAATGCAAATGGACATGCTTCAATACAATGTAGTGTTCTGTAAACATAAGTTGGCATATAGTGTCTTTTGTAAGTAAATTTTTAATAGGAATAATATCTGAGTTATAAATGAAGGATTTAATATATATTTTTTTTATTTATGACAGTGCAGACATAGAATATTATGACAATAAATACATAGATTTCATTTATCCTTGAAGTAAGAGATTTTTTATCTCACGCAGTGACTCATTTCTTGCAGAATGATATTGTGTACTATAAGACCAAAATTTATTAATATGTTTAAAAATATTTTAAAAGAGTTGTTAAAGCAATGTTATTTACCACAGATATGTATTGTACTGCCCAGATGACACTTGATATCAATTCATAGGTACATTACAACAGCCAGGGTTCAAATTCAAATCTTGGGCTGACTGTTGTGCTTTTTTCAAGAATTGTATACATATAGAGTATTAATATTGTTTTTAAATTAAGAAAAAAGGTTAATTAAATTTAAAATGAGCTATGAGGGTTTACTTTACCATCATCATTAGTTACAGGTGATAATGGGAAAAAGTACCACCAATATTGTAGAAATGCATAATTAAGTTAAATTTTCAAAATTTTGATCAGTGGAAGTTGTGAAGTTTGCTATTTCAAACTAAATTCCTAGAGTCCTCTTTTTCAAAGCCATTACCTGGCAACTGGTTCATTTAGTAAAATTCTCATCTTGATGAGAAACAAGGTGTTTTGGTTTTCTGCATGAATATATAAATAAATAAATAAATACCCCCTCAAGCAGCTGCTTGTCACATATGCTTATATATTATTGGCTTTCATAGCTGCATTCAGGAGCATCTTCATTATGTAGTTGCTACAAGGGGAAAAATTCAATAATTGGTGGCCATTTGCAAGATAATTCACAAAAGAAATTTTTGAAAATAGAAAAATTGAAAATTATAGACTTTTACTATGTAATCACAAGCTTTTAATGCTCAAAAATTTTTAAAATATAACTAACTTAAACTACTACAGTTTGTACAGTTAGCTATTGAGGACAGCACTATTACTATATTCATTCGAGCATAAAGTACAATCATTCTGATACCAGTGTTTGTGCACAGTAGTAAGAGCCAGGACCTGCCACAATGGGTGAATTTGTGATCATCAGCAACTGTAGCTAGTGATGCAGTGCAGTTTCAGTCATGAAATAGGGTATTTCTCTATCAACCAAGTACAATGCAATTTTCATTACATATGAAAGTAATTTGATTAATATGATAATTGGTCAAAAAGTAAGTTTGCAAAGTAATAGTTTGAGTTGTTTTATTGCAATCCGTAATATGAAAATGCAGGTCACTTCTATTATCATCTCGCTGGTTTTTGATATAGTCTCTGCAAAGATTGAGACACTTAACATTGATAGAAGTCTGGTACTTTTTGCTCAGTCATTTTTCACTGCCATTTCCATCACATTGAAACTGTGGCTTCTACTATGCACACACTTTGTGCCCTAAGTGATGACTGATGCTGACAACTGCTCAATGCAACAGATTCAAGTCATATTACACTTCACTCATTGTAATCCTTTTGTTGGAAATTGCATTTTGCACAAATGTTGTCAGCAGTTCTTGTTGTGGGCTGCCACTCCATTCACAATCCTCTGTAATGACTCATCCACTATGAATCTTTGAAATCCACCATGAAATCATTCTCTTAGTGTTTTGCAAAGTGTGTGCAAATTGGAGATCCAGGTTTTTGGAGATGAAGGCTTAGGAATAGGAGTGGAGCGATGGCTGAGGGAAAAGGACAAGAACTTCTACTGACAAATTACAGGGACTACATACAAAAAACAGTTATATTTTTCAGTTGTCAGTTACATTTTTGTAGAATTGTAATTCTATTACAAATTACAATTCTACTGAAAAATGACAGAGTAGAAACATTTGCCCTACAATATGTTAAATGTCTCAGTCTCTATAGAGACTGTCAAAAAGTGGTGGGATGAGAGTAGAATTATCTGCATTGTTCATTTTAGGGATTATAATGACAAACCTTGAACTGTATTACATACTTTGTAAATTTACTTTTCTACCCTTGTACAGTTTGTGCAAACTCTTTATTTTAATAAGATGGTAATAATTTTTGTGTATATAATATAAATGTTGCTTAGTAATAAAATTTCTGAAATTTTTGCAGATTTACACAGATCCTGATGATTCTGATGTAAGTTTTAAAAAGATTAACTTCATTTGTGTGGTTTTGTAAGTAATGCATAAATAAAGGAAATGAGAAAAAAGTATTGTCATTAATATATGCAATGTAGTGAGTAATGCATGGAATATGTCATTTCAATAAGAAAATTATCAGTCTGTTGTTATTTGTGTTAATATTAAAGCACTGAGTTTTTGACAATGAATTCTGCTTGGTGGTCAAATTTATTTTCATATTGCTTAAACAGAAAAAATCCTGAAGTAATTACTGTACAGAAGTGTGCCATATTACATACCAAAGGAAAGAACATTTAATTTTGAATAGCAATAATGCGAAATGTTTAACTGAAAGGGGAAGTGTGTTAATTTTAATCGGCTTTTTTAGAATAATGAGGTAAAAAAGGTCTTTTTTTTCATTTGAACTTTATTCTGAAATAATTGATTAAAAGAAATATGTTTTGCCAAGATATTAAAAAAAAGGAAATTTAATTCTAAATAATAATAATATTACACCAAGTTTACCTAAAACAGGACTTTATGCTTTTACATAGTCTTTTTTTTTGTATGGTAGAAGTGTGAGGTCACTTGATAATCTCTGCATTCATGAATACTAACATGCTTTTGCAACACAACCTGCACATTTTCTATTTGGCAGTTTCAGTTTGGGGATCTCCTTGAAAAGTGCCTGCATGCTAAATACACTAAGGTGAAAAAAAATTAATATCCTCCCAGTGACACACCCAAGATTTTGGATGGAGAAAGTGTTTTTTTATTGATCTTAATATATATATATGAACTGATGATTTCTTTGAAATACTATTTTTCCAGCAGGTGTTCCCACATCTGCTGAAAAAACACCCACTAACTCTCTTCACCACTACACTAAGATGTGGGAACACTTTAGTGTAGTGGTGAAGAGAGAGAGAGTTAACACTGCATTGATGAAATTGGGTCCAATCCTTTCTTGCAGGTGGGGGTGAGGGGTGATTTCAGAGACATTTTTTCAGAATTATGTTGCAAGCCTATCTCCTTAATCAGTTGGATTAGGTTGTTTTGTTCCTTTGAGTGGCACTTTTTTTGCACACAATGGATTAAATGGCCGAGTCACAAGGACCCAGAGAAGGTTGGGGGGGGGGGGATCCAGTGGACAACTATTAGGAAACAAATAGCCTCCCATCAAGGCTATCCAGAGTGTTCTTTAATGTTCACATGACTCTTCTGCATATGGAGTCACGACTTTACATCCCATCCATTGGATGGTGGCCCTTTGAAGGCCATCAGTGTCCCCTACTGACTGAGGGTAGGGCAGGAAGTTTTGCACAGATAAATCTCATCACTGGGTCAGGTGGGACTTGAACCTGGGAACTGCAGATTACAAACCTGGCACGCTACCGACTGAGCCACCCCTGCCCCTCATTCAATTAGAACTGAATGCCAACAGGAATATGGATTGACCAGTGTGCTTTCTTGGCATGAATGTCATAGGGTAGGGCTATTGATATGATGACCTGCAGAGTGGATGTAACCCATGGGAAAAATTTTGTGGCTTGCAGAGAATGTGCCAAAAATAACAACAGACTGACATATAGACTTTTATGCCAAGGAAATGTGAAATGCAATTATTGGGAGAAAAAATATGAAACATACTATGTAAATAGACCTATTTTTACTTCCAGCCCACACATACACACACGAAAAAAAGCTTAAAAAGGTGAAAAATCTGCCTTATTTGAAAATGTGAGTAGATCTGCTCTAGAGGGATAGCTTTCATCCTTGTCCCTTAATTTTGGATAGTGGTGTATATTATTATTACTACTAATAATAAAGGGAAGAAAGTACTCCCCAACACAAAGGATGGAGATAACCTAGAAGCTCTATTGGGCTTGTCCAGTTTTCTCATATAACATATAAACACATTATATATCCTTAATGTATGATGCAATAATCTGTAGTTTCTATAATTATCATGAATTATACTACCCATTGCTTAATTGTTAGCTCAATGTCTTGTTATTATTGTAAAAATGTGTGTATTATGTGGGTAGAAATAACATTGAGAAAGGGAGAAAGCTACGAGATTTTTAAGAATAATTATTTCTATGTAATACTGATAACTTAATTAATTTTTTGGGATAAAATTAACAGTGTATTGCTTTCTGGAAATATGTTAAGCTTCAAATAGTCAACTGATCAAGGAAACAAATCATACAGAATATATCTTTAGTTTTAATCTTAATTGGTTTGCAAATAAACTGTAAAACTGTGATAGCTTCAAAGTATCTTTCTTTTAAGAAATAGTGGGAAAATTGAAAATATTCTTTTTTAATTCACTACTCCTAATATTTAAGATTCACTGATTATCCTATGGGATCAAATTAATATATTCATTAATTGAAGATAGCAGCAAAACAATGCTGAATTTATGATCACATTTACATGACATTTTTATTTGGAATGTTGTGTAAGAGTATAGGAACTCTGATTCTCATTGTGTATTAGTAGTGGGGAAACAATGCTGTAATCATAAGGCATACATACAGAAAAAGTTTGAAAAGTTGTGATGATAGGGAAGTAAAGCCAGATCTTAAACATTAAGACAAAACTGTTTTACTGTGTTGAATGATTTTGAGTTTTGATATTTCAAATGAAGGATCTAGTCCTATTCCATCTAAATCTTCCATAACATGAACTCAAATTGCGATAAATTTTTTTCTGTACTGAAAGGTAAGTTTAAACTTTTTTGCCTCAAACTCTAAGGTTACCAACTATATAAATATTTCTGTAGTTCAATGTACTGTTATAACTCAAAGTTTTTTTGTATATAATAGAAAAGATTAAATAATGTTTATAATTCAAGAATATTACAAGTTGAAAGCAGTATAGGTCTTAACAAAGGTATGTTAGAAATGAACTGAAAATGTTTTTCTTAAGTTGTAATTTGACTAATGGGATAGGTCATGTTTATTTCTTTATGTTTTCATTATGTGCCATGCAGTGACTTTTTTTTATTTAGTGCAGTATTATTTTTATTATTATATTGCATTATTGTGGGCCATCCTGTGGATTAGATCAGTAGCCAAGTGTGCTAACACTTGGCTACTGCTGATCTAAGGGACCTGGGTTCGAGCCCCAGATAAGGCTTGGATGTTTGTGTTGTTTATCTGTTGAGGTCCCGCCATCCTCTCAGACCTTCTACTATGGCATATAAACTGACAGGCTCCTGTCAGACCTCTATGGTAAGCAGCTGCTTAAGGGGGTATTTATATTTTTTTTATTGCATTGTTTAGTGCATTATTATATTCAGCGAAATATAGCCATATCCTCCACATTATGTTATTGCTTGGTCACTATTAACTAACTATAATATGGGAGGGTTTTTTTTTTGGGGGGGGGTGTTAAAAATTGCATTCAATGGATAATTGTTTTTTAAATTGGGTCAAAATCATATTGAATAAAAATAAAATTTTAACTATCACTTTAGAGTAAAAATCAGTGCACTCTGAAACCGTTGTATCGTTTCGTAAAAATCTCGACACTCAAAATCTTTTTTTTGTATGTTTTATATATTGCAGTTTTTTTATATGACATCTCGTAAAGCATTTTCATGTTTCATAATTTTTTTCGTGTATTGAATGTCTTTTACCATTAATTTTACAATGATAATGAAAAGGTTTGCCATTATCTTTTGACTATTTGTAGCAAATTTTTAAATTCATTTATAGATTACCACTTGTTCCAATAATGTTTGACTGTATTTTTTTCTTTAAGTATACATTCTCAACTATGTCTGATATAAAATCATATTATATTATTATATGAAATCTTTCACAAGCAGAAATATTTCAAAAATATAATCACTATCTGGATTTAAGTTGGTGAGAAATTAGTACAAAAGCAGCCTAAGTTTTGGAATGTAGTTAATAAGCTAGAAGAATAACATATCACCTCTGGTGAATATGGTTTTCAAAGAGAATGAAGTTTTTTCTAAAAGCATCTGAAAAAAAAATATCGCTGACACGGTGGGAATTGAACCCACAATTCTCCAGATACATGGTAGAATTTAAGCCATACATGGTCCAGTTTAATGGTAGAGCACTCTGGCATGTATCTGGAGAGTTGTGGGTTCGATTCCCACTGTGCCAGCGATATTTTTGTCAGATGTTTCTAATAATTGTTGAAGTCTATTTCTATAGGTAATCTGTGTATTTGCTATGGATGAAGTTTTTCCTTTTCTGAATTTTGAAACTAAATAGCTTGCTATTTAGTTTCAAATGATATAAAATGATTTATTTACCATATTAGAATATTGTTCAGTATTTTAAAATTAGATGCGAATGTTTTAAAAATAAATAGCAAACTGTTGAATTTTAATTAGTAGAAGTTTGATTAAAGGATATAAATTTAAAGTTTACTTATATTGTCTGGGACCTGTCATATTAGGGTCTCTCTCTCTTAACAAACTCAATCTAATTTCAAATTTCTGGCAAAAATGTATTTTTTTTTCAGCTTATTATTTCGTGAGTTCCATGTCTACAGGACACATCATGTGATTCTTTACTACTGAATGTATCATTTGCAATACTTGTTCAAGTTTTGCAAATTCCACATTTAGCACCTTAAAAATGTAAATTGAACCTTTTGGAGGATTTGAAAAATGTGAGTCATAATATTTCACTAGTACCTATTCAACTCAAAAAGAATTTTTCATTTATCTCTTGAAATAAAAATTTGAGTTTTTCCCAACCCCCTGGAGGTAAGAGTCGTTGCTGCCTGTGCAAAAAACTTGACCATCATACTCAAACACCAAAATTTCAAATTTCTAGCCCATATAGATTGTAATATTAATTTAAAAATTGCCATTTTTCATGTTTTTCCACCACTAGAGGATACAATTATAACTTTTGGGATATTCAGAAAATGCAAATCCTAATATATATATTCAATATTTATGGAACCCAAAAAGAAATTTTAATTTATTTCTAAAAACAAAAAAGTTGAATATCTACAGCCAGCCAGCCAACAAAGCAAACCATTAGCTTGTTTAGAAAAAAGTGCTAGAAATGAAACCAAGATAAAAGAATTGTGAATATGAAAATGGAAATTTTTTCCACAAAATATTTATGACTTGCAATTCAGATGATGTGAAATATACAGTAGTGCTATTCAATTATATTTCGAAACAGTTCAGTTTTTTTTTTCATATTTTCTCATTCAAGTATATTTGTAGGCAATCTGAGAGTCAATCTGAAAGCATTTATGCACAGCTTGCAGATTATAAAGAGATCCTCTGAAATACTGTATACTGTTCATCTGTTAGGTGGTGTTGAAATCAATATATAAAATAACTCAACTTACAGATCTAAAGATTGGGAAAAGTAGCTAAGTATTGTCTAAAAAAAGTGCAGCCAACTACTATTATAAAATTTAATTGGCTTTGCAGCTTCTAAAATTGCTAAATTTAGCTGCAAAGTAGCTAAGTTGGCAACACTAATTACAACTGTTGCTATATATTTTTGGGTTGAAATTGATCACACATTAAGTATGTACATTTTATGTCAGAGCAAAGTGTTGTCATCATAAACATTACATATTTGTGATGTGGTCATAGGATGTAATTTTTGAAAAGAGAGGAGGTGTAGGGGCAAATTCCCTAGTTTACTATTAAGTATTCTGTACTTAGTGTAGTGTTTTTTTTTTATTTTGAGTTTCACCTGAATTTTTAAATGCTGATTTGTGAGGTTAAAACTGGGTAAAACCTGAAAAATACATGTTCTAGTATAAAACATTATTGTTTCTGTTTTGATTACATAAGAATAATATATTAAGCAGAGTAATGCATATGCAGTCTGCATCAAGTTTTACAGTTTACACTGGTTTCCATAAATTAAGGAACAACCCTATGTTATGTCAATGAGAAGCTAATGTCAAAGCTCTTAACTTATAAAATAAGTTTCTTGTTTTGAAAAATGTGATAGCAGATAAATATCCCAATAAAATATATCAATATCTTGTTTTTCAAAAATATTCTTTCAGTATTTAATGAGTTATGGAAGTTTTAATATTTAACAAAATATAAAAACTTATTTTAGAAGTTATAGAGCTTTGATGCTAGCTTCCCATTGACATAACATAGGGTTGTTCCTTAATTTATACAAACTAGTGTACTTGGGTAGCTTTCAAAGACAAGGTAGTTTGTCTTGCCAGTATGTTCAGACTGGCAGGGGACATTGGTGCTATAGCATCCCTGGCCCTTATAGGAGCAAGATTTTTTAAATAATAATCCTTATTTTAGATAAGTTCCATGAAATTGGGGGAAAAATCTATTTTAAGCAATAAACATGAACTCTCGACAGAATAAATGTTGAAATCTTGCAAAAAATTAAAATTGAGTTTTCTTATCACAGCCTGGGCTTCCTTGATATAGCTGTGTACCTGAAAAAATATGTCAGTCCATCCCTGCCCCCAAGATTATAGTTTTCACTCACAACATTTGTAGTAGAGTCATTACCCATTAAATTGCAATTTCTGTATAGCAGGGGGAGACTAAATAATTAACAAAGAGGTTAAATAAATAATTTGTGATAGTGAAATGTTATTGAAAAGGAATGCAAAATGTTGGATTTTTCGGCAGGGTGACAATGTAGCTAACTAGTTCATAGCTGATATGAGAAAAATCGAATTAATGAGCTGGAATAGGTATTAAAAATGTTATCTATATATGTTACTGTTTCATGAGGTTTTTTTAAAGTGATCAGTGCAGATTTAATAAAGCATAATTGGTGAATTCCCCATATGCAAAACATCAAGACTTCCAAATTATGAGTCATTTGATGAAAAAAAAAGTTGTTATGTATATGGGGAAATCAATTATTTTTGCATATTCTGTGAACTGCAAATATAGCCTCATTTTCAGTAGTGCAGTAAAAATTTATATTATGTAATGAAATTATTTTTCGTTTTCAGAATGTTATTGAAGCATACACCTTTCGTTTCTCATATACAAAACAAGGAACAACTATGACATGGTAAGTGATAAATTAATTTTTATTTCTCCTAAATAATCCATTAAATCTTTCTTTTACTAGGCAGTTCATTATAATTGCTTTTGATTACATGGTAGATTAATTTTTTTATTTCATAATAATGAGGGTCTTTTAGCTAAAGCTCAGTCAGTGGCTAAGTGGGATATTTTGAATAGTGGAAGCAATTAATAAAAGCATTTGCTCAAATTAAATTGGAACACCATTACAGTATCTTTGTTTCCATATATGGAACTGGAACTCTGTTTCAGTACTTGTTTCCAAATGATTGAACTGGAATACTGTTCTGGATATTTGATATTTCTAAATAATTTAAACAAAATAATGTTCCAGTAATTGAGTTTCTGAAACACTGAGTGCAGATGGTTCTACATTTTTAAAGCAACTGTATCTGTGTTGGGTTATGTAGTTTTACCTTCGAGTGGCATTTTTTTGCACACAATTAACTAAATGTCCAGGTCACAAGGACCCCTAGGGTTCGGGTGGTAGTGGATCCACTGGAATGCTGTTAGGAGACAAATGGTAACCTTCCATCAAGATCATCCAGGGTGTTCTGCAGTGGGCACAGATTGATATATATTTATGTTGTATAACACAGATGTACCAAAAATTAATGTCATTTATCCTTAATCAAATGGAATCTTGAATTTTTTTATTTTCTTTCGTTCTTGAAGCATATTATTTATTTTTTCACAACTGTGAAAGCATTGAGATTTATCTGCACTAAATCAGCCACCAGGACTTATCATCATCCTCAAGCAGCCATGGGCTATGGAGGGTCACCAATCAGATTGTGCAATTTAGTTCTCCAAACACATCCATCTTGAGCTCAGTCTGCTGCATCTGTCCACTGTAGGCCAGTTCTAACAAGGTCCTGTTTGACATTGTCTGCCCATTGCATCCTAGGTGTCCCCTTCTTTCTGAGACCTTTAGGAAAACTCTTCATAACCCTATTCTCTAATCTATAATTATCCATATGGCAACATGGCTACACCAAAAGAGTCTCTCTGCACAATATGCTGCTCAAAGGTGGTTGCTGATTCCTTTGCATAGCCTCATCATTACTTACAAAGTTGAACTATATAATGCCCAAGATAGTGCTTAAGCATCTAGAATCAAAGGCATAAAGTTCCCTGTTATCATGTTTACAAAGGGTCCAAGTTTCACTACCATAACTAACTCTAGAAAGAACCAAACTATTATAAAAATGCCCCCTCAAGCAGCTGCTTGCCACAGAGATCTGACAGGAGCCTGTCAGTTTATATGCCATAGTGGAAGGTCTATGAGGATGGCAGAACCTCAGCAGCCTAATTTTAGTCTTTAGGTGTATATGCCTATTTTTCTACACTCTCCATTGATTCTTTAAAGTTCCAGCAGCAATCCCTATTCTTTTGTTTATCTCATGCCATACATCACCAGTATCAATTATATAACTCCCAAGATTACTAAACTGAGACACTTGCTCACAGGTGAAACTATTCAGATTAACTGAATCACAACCTACCTGACAATTTTAACATTAAAATAATAAAACAACAGTGTAAGTAGTTTCCCCCTCTTCTTCTTCACACATACACACACCAGGAAAAGTGATTGAAAAATATATTTATAAAATGTATGTAATCACTCATAGTTTCATGCAATATTATCAAATTTAGAGGAAAAATTGCCTTGAGGCAGGTGGGATATGACTCCTGGCTCAAGACAATTTTTTTTCTAATTTTGATATTGATCTGAAACTAAGAGTGGTTACGTACATTCTGTTGAAACTAACTTCATGGAATTTATTAAGTTATTGAAATATATTTATGTTGTATAACACAGATGTACCAAAAATTAATATCATTTATCCTTAATCAAATGGAATCTTTAATTTTTATATTTTCTTTCGTTCTTGAAACATATTATTTATTTTTATTTATTAATATATATATGCATAAAACATTTTTTACCTGTAGTTTGAATAATAAGTGTTCATTTTTTGTTTTTCTTTTGGGCATCTTTAATTATATTATGGTATAATACATGCATGATTTCTGTATTCACAACTATGTTCATTAATGAATGGCTCAACCTAAATATTTCTATCTTGAAATATTGATTTGTTCCCCCCCCCCCTCTTGATTAAAATAAAATTTAATGTAAAAAATAACACTGTTTACAGAAATTTAAGTTGTTTCATATCTAAAATGGTATTCAAGGGCTCTGTCTCTTTTTACATCTAATATGAACCGTTATAGAAACTTAATGTTCTTTGTGCCAGTCAATGGGATGTTATTCTCCCAATAGAAGTATTTGCTGCTGATATCCATGTTGAAATTTCAGCTTAATGAAAGTCATTTGGTAACTTGTATATAGCCACTGATATAAAACCACATACAGCTGCTTGGTGTTTTCTCGTAGAACAGGTCTGTCTGATGCACTTGTGCATTTGACTTTTTAACTTCTGAATGCTGTCAGATGGTATTGCAACTGCCCATATTTTACATTGTTGAGTTTGGACAGTATAATTTTTGCTGTCTCTTGATTGTTGTGATTGATGAAAAATATTACACTCCAGATGTAAATGCAAAGCTACAACACACTAGTCCATGTTAACTCCCAAAGTGCAGAATGTTGTTGCTGCATTCCTTAGTCACCTGATGATGTTGACTAAGGATTTTTCATATGGCTTTTTGCATATGGCTTTTTGCAGAATTGAGTCTTCTGCTAATTTTTTTATGTGTAATGAATTCTTTTGATCTAAACATTATATATTTTTTGTTTTATTGCTTATTATATATTTTGCCTATGAAAATAAATTATTCTTTTTAATTGCAGTAATGGTGAAAAAGTTGTTTCTGTTCCCCCTAATGCTTCTGAGTTAACAAGAAAATCTACACTGTCTCTACTGCGGACAATCCTTATTCTTACACAGTCTTTAGATCCATTACCAAGCAATGCCTATATGACAATGAAACTTCTGTACTATGATGATGGTAAAAATGATAAACTTTTTTAATTTACTAATTATGCTATGAGACTAAACACTGATTTTAATATTCCAGTATAATGGTTTTTATATTATTGTCAAATTAATTTATTAGTTATAATAAGTGAATGGTATATTATTTGTTCTCAATGGTAATTGTAATCACTGGATTTGCATTAGTTGACATATCATTAAACTACAGAGCTTTTTCTAAACAACTTTCTTAATTGAGACTGTCAGCTTGTAATTTTTGAAGCACAATTAATTGCTAGCAAAGTGAGAACTTGCTTTGTTGCCAGTATCTTTTGATCTGTTGTTGTAAATGGTAAATAGGTATCACTGGAAGGAGAGCTATGTATCAATCCCCTGTGATGATGCATAGAACCATCCAGGCTTGCACCTAATGTCCGACTCCGCCTTCTCGTGGTGCAGACCGTTAGTACCTTTCAAAAGAGATACTCTCTTGTGGAAGTGAACGGAAGGGGAGGGCTGCCAGATTAGTGTGGCCTACTGATCTGGACAACTATGACTACTTTTCTTTTTTTTTTCTACCCTGCTGAGGAGTGGTCAACCACACAGGGTCCTGGTGCTGACCATGACATGAACTGAAATATGGCTCTGAGCTTGATTATGGATCCCGTTTGCTGCACTGGTGGGCTTCTGTGGAGGGAAAAATCTTTCGCTGTGTTTTCTGTTTGTTTGCGGGTTGACAGCCCCAAGTGAATAGATTCACAGGATATGTTTATCAGTTGGATAATCCTGAGCAGAGGTCATCACAGGCTCCGAATGCTTTGCTTCTACTGGCATCGTCAAATTCTACATTGGAGGAAGTCTTCTAGTGTAGATGGCTTCAGCTTTTAGTGGTGGGGGAATGGGTCTTTGCCCCATGTCTGCGATTAGGGGGCTGTTTGATATTGTTGGCATTCCCTTTCTCCATAAACAGTTTCTTTAAACATCCCACTAACCATTTTCTCTCCATAGGTAGTTGGAATGCGAGGATTCTGCACAGAGCTTTTTCTCTTGATGCCCTCACAGATGAATTCCACAATTATAATTTAGATATTCTCCGCTTGCAAGACACCGATGGACAGATAAAGGTCAGATTCTTAAAAATAATCTTAAATTTCTCTTTTCAGGAAAGGAAGATGATAATCATCTCCAAGGCATAGATCTGCTTCTCAGCAGACATGCTAGTGATGCTCTTCTACAATATGAGTGCATTAATGAAAGATTTCTTACAGCAAAATTTCAGACAAGTGTTAAAGATGTCAATGTTATTTTCTGTTATGCCCCCACTGAGGATGCCGAGGATGCCGATGAGGATGAGAAGGATAGGTTTTATGGACAACTTCAGGATATTTTGAATTCTGTCAAGAAAGGAGGTTTTACCCTTGTTCTAGGTGACTTCAATGCCAAAGTTGGTAATGACTCTGACCTTTGGGGAGGAGTGATAGGCCCTTTTGGTATTGGTAGCTGCAATGGCAATGGGCAATGTCTCCTTCAGTTAAGTAAATCAATGGTTTCAGAATAGCTAACACTTATTACAAACACCATGACATACATAAATACACACGCATTTCACATGATGGGCTGCATAAAAATATGATTGATTTATGTATTAATTCTAATTAATGGGTTAGTTCTGTTAGGAATACTGGGTCATATAGGGGAGCTGAAATTGGATCTGACCATTACCTTGTTAAAAGTATCTTGCAACTTGAACTTAAAAAGTGTTGTGCTAGGGTTAAAAAATTTACCTTTCATATTGAAGCTCTGAAAGACCCAGTTATAGCTAAAGCTTACCATGATAGGTTACTTAGTCATTATGACAGTCATGGTTTGCTTACTACTGAAGTTGAGGAAGAATGGGACCATTTTAAATAGGCTTTTTTGGAAACTAACAGTACTCTTTTAGGAAAAAAGGAGCAAAGGAGGCAGAAATATTTTAGTGATAAGGCACTTGAGCTTATTTCAGAAAGAAAGAACTGCAGGAATGTCCTTAATCAATATTCTACTAGTCCTAATAGAAAGCATTACAGAGAGCTTAATAAACATGTAAAGGATCAGTTAGCTGCTGAGAAGGGATCTTTGGCTTGATGGCTTGGCTGACAAAGCCGAGGAAGCAGTTAGACAGCACAACAGCAGAGAGCTGTACCAGATAGTTAATGTTTTAAGTGGTAGAAAATGGACAGGCATACAAGGATTGAAGGATAAACAAGGTAAGGTTATAGAAGGTGAGGATTATGTCATGGCTAGGTAGGCTGAGCATTTCAGTGATGTTCTAAACAATGTGGTTAGTTCTACTCCCATTGTTTGTAATGATGGTAGATGCATTGGTGACTTTAATGTTGGCCCTATAACACAATCTGAAGTTATTTTGGTTATTTCTAAACTTAAATTTCATAAATCCCCAGGGGTAGATGAAATTACTACGGAAATGCTTAGAGCTGGGAATGTTTCTGTTACCACTTGGATGACTGAAATTTTGAATATCTTTTATGATAAAGGCATGGTTCCTAAGGATTTTACCAGAGCTATTATTATCCCTATTTTCAAAAAAGGTGATCGCAGTTCTTGTGATAACTATAGGGGTATCAGCCTACTCCCTGTTCCAGGTAAAGTTCTTTCCATGATTGTGCTTAATAGAATTAAGAATCTGCTTGACAGTCAATTGCGTGATGAGCAATGTGGATTCAGAAGTGGTAGGGGATGTGTGGATCAGATATTTTCACTTAGGCAGAATCTTGAGAAATGTTTAGAGTTTCAGAAACCTTTGGTTGCTAGCTTTGTTGATTTCAAAAAGGCTTTAGACTCTGTTGATCATCATAATTTGTGGTTGATTGTGAGATCATATGGTATACCAGACAAGTTAGTTAACATAATGAAAGCTCTCTATAATAACACTGAGTCGTGTGGAGAGTTTGTAAGGCTTGTAGCAATTGGTTTAGCATTACTTCTGGTGTTCGACAAGAGTGCATTTTGTCTCCTTTTCTCGTTAGCTTTGTTATTGATTATGTTATGCGAAATTCACTTCAAGGGAAAGATTTTGACCTTAAATGGTCTGGAGATACGAAAACTTCTGACTTAGATTATGCTAATGATTTAGCCCTTTTGGCAAATGATGTTGATGAGATGAACTCTTTCATTCGAGCTGTTTATGAAACTGGTAGTAGAGTAGGTTGGTTATAAACAGAGATAAAACTAAAGTGATGAAAATTGGTCAGGCTGTGATTCAGTTAATCTGAATGGTTGTAGTCTTGAGCAGGTGTCACAGTTTAATTATCTTGGGAGCTATGTAACAGATACTGGTGATGTGCGGCATGAGATTAACTGATGAATAGGGATTGCTGCTGGGACTTTTAAGAATCTATGGAGAGCGTGGAGAAATAGGCATATATACACCTAAAGACTAAAATTAGACTGTATAATAGTTTGGTTCTTTCTAGGGTTAGTTATGGTAATGAAATTTGGACACTTTGTAAACAAGATAACAGGACACCAGATGCTTTTGATTCTAGATGTTTACACAGTATCTTGGGCATTAGGTGGTTTAACTTTGTAACTAATGATGAGATTAGGCAAAGGAGTCTGCAACCTCCTTTAAGCAGCATATTGTGCAGAGAGAGACTCTGTTGGTTTGGCCATGTTGCCCATATGGATAATTATAGATTGGCGAATAGGGTTATGAACAGTGTGTCTAAAGGCCTCACAAAGAGGGGATCGACCTGGGATGCGGTGGGCAGACAATATCAAACAGGACCTTATTAGAATTGGTGTCCAGTGGCCAGATGCAGTAGATGTAGCTCAGGACAGACTTACTTGGAGAATTAAATGGCATGGTCTGGTTGGACCTCCGTAGCCCATGCTGCTTGAGGAGGAGGATGATGATGACATTTCTAAAATTTCGTATGAAATGTGAAATTTTGACTAAACTATTTTTGTCATCTAGTTAAGAAATTAACTAAATTTGTTATCATTAAATCTCTTAACATTTAGTCAGTGTATACAAATTATACTAAGAAACATGGAAATTGCAACACCATGAAGTTAATGAGGGAACTCAAAATCACATTAATATATGAAGGGCATAATGAGAAGCAATTTGTGTTTGAGACAGTTTGCCCTTGGAAGTTAAGAACAACACAATCATTTCCTGAGCTTAAGCCTGCCTCAGCCCTATCCCAAACAGGCTGTTATCTGAGGGGAGATCACTTAATCCTGGCTAATCTCTGAGGGTCAGCAGCTCTTATTACTAGGAGTGCCTTTCCTTTTTATGAGAAGGTGATTGGAATATTTGAGGAATGACTCATTCTGTATAAGTTAGGATTCTAGGAAGCAGGTTTAATTGTTGCTGTGGTAAGAAAGTGAGAATCAGAATAAAATCTTCATTTTCATTGACACACAAACCACATTTTATCTATCTTCCTATTGCTTTTCACTTAGTATTTGTCAATTTGTGTGTTTGTCAAAACAGTTCTTCCACCATATCTTTCGAACATGACTATCAAAATGAATGGTGTGTCAAATCAAAGCTTTTGATGCAGGAAGTGTCACAGACTATGAAAAATTGAACCTTCATTTTTTGTAAATTCATATTTCCCCTAAAAAAGGGGAAATATGAAAATGATTGTTCCTTCATATCTCCAGAATGTGATACCGAAAGCAACAAGTTATGTGTCAAATGGAAGCTTGTGATGTGGAGAGTGTTGTAGGCTATATTCTTTCTTCCCTCCTAAACATGGGGGGAAATATGAAAACAATTGTTCCACTATATCTTCAGAAAACAATGGCAATAAAAACTATTTCTAATTTTTACCCCACCTTTCTCCCACCCCGATAAGGGGGGGGGGGTGAGGGCAAGGATTTTCATGGGGGTTAACCTTAATGAGTTATATCTCAAATTAAAGCTTCTGACATCTCCAATGTCATGGACTAAATCAAACACTACTTTAATAGAGGGGGGGGGGAAATGTGGTCGATGTTTGTGAGTCATATATTAAATGAAAGTTTATGAAGGTAGGTGTTTTTAGTGAGATAGAAAAAAATAAAAATAAATTAAATTTTTTTAAAAATTTCTAATTTCTTCTATGCTTCTTAAAAAGCAGAAAATAAACCTAAAGCATATTGATGGTGCAATCAATCACTGAATTTGTATTCACTTCAAAGGATGATATGTGACAATTTACCTCAACAAGATTGCCAGCGCATTAATCTTCCTTTGAAGTGAATGTGAATTTAATGATTGATTGCACCATTGATATGCATTAGGTTTATTTTCTACTTTTTAGGGTGCATGTAGAAAAATAGGTATTTTTTTTTAATTTTTAATTTTTCTTTTCAAATACTCCCAGAGATTGGTTCAGACATTTAGCATTTTTTTTATTTCAATTATAGCAGTCAATTTACAGACCAGGGACATACCCAGTTACATGCCCTCTCTTGTTATGTCCATGTAGGTTGAAGATAAAATGAAGTGTATGGCTCTTATATTCATATTATTTGAAATTTATTATGAAATATGAATTACTGTTGCATCATCCCTCTCACATGGCATATGCCTCACAGTTTGAATCGCAAAACATGAGTACATAGTAAATTATATTTTATAACTGATATATGAAAACATATACTTCTATGGGCTTCACACTGTGAATGATGGCTATATCCATCTTAATCATATGGGTCCATTGAACTCGTGCAGTAAACAATGCAACTATTTTAAACAAAGTAATTTAATAATTTTTTGATGTCACAAACTGAAGCTCTTACATCTTTAAAAGACAAAAAGGGTCCTGTTATATTAAGCATGTAAAGGAATAAACAATTGAGTTGATAGCATTATAGATATCTGATTGAGTCCTATGAAACCACATGGTAGTCTAAAGGTGAAAATAAATCCTCCCCTCCCCTCATTAACCATCTGCCATCCACAGAGGTCTGACAGTATAATACGCCATAGAGAATGTCTGTGAGGAAGGCGAATAATGTAGAAAAGTATAATCCTTGTGCTATCAGATCATTTTGATCAGTAGCCAAGTGCATTAACCACTCTGCCAATGGGACAGTAGCCTTTGTTACGGATGTTTTGATTGAATCTTTCATTATTTTGCTTGCAAAGTATTTTTTTAGTATTTTTTTTTTAGTCATTCATTTTCTCATTTTAAAAAATCGTTTTCCCTAACCTTTCCTAGGCTTTATTCAGTGCAACATTAAAAGATATATTCAATAAGGTTTCAGCACAACAATGAATTAAATCAATTTAATTATAACGATTATGCTGTAGTTTAATATTGCCATTGAGCAAGCTATATACTTTGTGGTTTAACTATCCATTGCCTTTAGACAACCGTAGAAAACTCACCAGTGAGTTTTTACAGATTACACTCATATCACATACCAAAGAGGTTTCCTTGTGTTAAGTAAAGTTCTTACTAAGATAATTTGCTTTATCAGTAGTGCTAGGTACCATGCTTAACTTCTTATGATAATAATAAATATAAGTAATATCCTAAGTTATTACAATATTTAGTATTACATTATCTTTTGCTACAACGGCATCTACTTTAACTCACATGGGAATTTAGAACATACCCAAATTCCTCTACAATGTAAGAGTTCTGGAGTGATGGATGGTAGCATTGTTTAGATAAGTGGTTCTCAACCTTTTATGCTTCATGTACCCCTTGGAAATGTGTATGTAACTGGCGTACCCCTTGTATAGATAGATAAAACTATAGTTATAGTATAACAATGGTTATTTTTATTTTATTACTAGATCTAGTGACTTTTGAGCTCTCACAGCATACCCAAAAATTTTTTATTGCGTACCACATGTTGAGAACCTCTAGTTTAGATTGCTGACCACAGTAATGGAGATGGTATCCATTTTCGTCCATACAATGTGAAATCACTTATGGCCAGTTGGTGCAATTAGTCATATTACTCTTGAATGAAGAGTAGATGAAACAGGTCGTATTGTTGGTAAATCGAATTTATTTCACTTCATTGAACATTTTAGAGTAAACTTCCTTTGGACAAAGCTGCAGGATATCTAACTCAGTAGAAAAGTAGTACTTGCCCTAATGGTGAGAAAGGGTTGAGCCACAAGGACTGACCTTGACCCCAGAGGGTTGGTAGATCTCCAGGCAGACAAGAAGCAGGTTGTTGTGGCACACCTCTTTGAAGTCTTGTTGTTAACTTGTTATCGTTATACCAGTCCAGTTTATTCTTACACTTTAATGTTGATTTGGGTATGAGTTATCCTATGTTGTACTTTCATCTACAATATATAAGTTCTTTAATTATGCAGCATGCTCAACTGGCTTATATTCGATCCCTTCCATTCCAACATTCTCACTAAATTTGCTAAATAGTTAACTTATGCAACATTTAAACAAACTCAAAATTGAAATACTAAAACTAAGTAGGTGAAAATTATTTTTCATTGAACAGTAAATTCATAGTATGTACACATTTTTTGTACAGTTTAGACCATATTTAATTTTCTTTTACTATGAAGTTACATATGCTTAGCAAATTGCATCCAAACAACTCTGATGGGTATGAAGTGATTTGAAAATTTCGATTATTTGTGAGAGGCAATGCTGTTTTTTTATTTGGAAACTTCTGATGTGGGGAGGATTATGGATACATAAAAAATGTCCACTTTTCTCACCTAAAAGAGGGGGATAAAATTTAAGAGGTACAATAATCTAACAAGAGCAACTTGCCATGAGCAGCAAAAATTACTTGCAAACAGTGACTAGATATGTGAGGGTCGAAATGAGGGAAACGAGTCACACTTAATAAAAGTAATAATGTCATAAGAGAATAAACCAAACAATGGGGGATACTCTTGCTGCCAGATGGCATTGTTCAATTCAATTGAGATAAATTGTAACTAGGTAGTAAATAGTACTTGAACAAGTTAGTAAAGCTAGTACTGTCAATTCTATTAGCATTATGATGTCTAGTACTACCCAGGATATTTTCAAATTAATTATGAAATTCCGATTATACTCTCTTTGGTGAATTTGAAATAGCATTATTCAGTTAAAACCAGAATTATTGGACATAAAATTTAAGTAGTCACTACCTGATTTCACTAATTGAGACTATATGTGCTAAGATTAACAGCAAAAATTGATCTAACATTGTTAAAATAAAATAAGAGACTAGTAGGTGATGTAGCTAATTACCATGTCAAATATTAATTCGTTTTTTTTTATCAGGAGTAGAGGCTGATGTGCCTTTGGCCACAGAACTCACTGTACATTTATCATCTTTTATTAAAATCAAGCTTCAACTCAATCAGAAAAAAAAGTTATTTTATTAAAATATTAAAAATATCGAACCCAAGAAACCAAAGTAACTGGTTGAGACCGCTTCTAATATATTTCATGTATAGAACTTGCTGAAAGAAATATTACTAAATTAGTTCGAATTCTGTATCTCAAATAGAACATAAGTTTTAAAACATTAATTGCAATAGGGTTTGACCCAATTTCCGATTTCTCTACTAGATAATGGATCTGAAACCAGTTTTCATTGTGACAGAGTACAGAATTCAATTTGCTTTAACTATCGATGTTGGAACCCGGCTTGTAGCTCATTTGGAAAACAGTTATTGGACTTTAAAGATTAAAATGATCAAACCTGTGAAACCAAAAGTAATGGGTTGAGACCGCTTTTGATACATTCAACGTGTAGATCTTGTTGAATGTAATCCAGCAACGTTAGTTTGATACTGTGGCTCGATTAGAACATAAGTTATAAAACTGCAACTTTTAGCAGGTTCGACCCAGTTTCTCAGCTATGTAATGGATACGATACCTTCCATATTTTAATTAATGGAACAAATTCCAGTGGTATAACGCTATGTTGACGAAAAAAAAAGAACTTTTCGAAAACATTAGATATTAACTATTTTATCCAGTATGCAACCTGTTTTGAACCCATCAAGTAAAACGTAATCGGTTGAGATCAGTTATGATACATTCAATGTGTAGATCTAATCGAATGCAATCCAGCAATATTAGTTGGAAATTAGTGGCTTGATTAGAGCACAAGTTATAAAACTGCAATTTTTAGAGGGTTCGACCCAGTTTCTCAGCTACGTAATGGATTCAATACCTTCCATGATTCAATTAACGGAACGAATTCCTGTGTTATAATGCTATATTGGTGAAATAAAACCCCCGAATGTTTCAGAAATATTAGATATTAACTCATTTTATTCAGTATGCAACCTGTTTTGAACCCATAAAACAAAAAATAATGGGTTGAGACTGCTTCAGATACATTCAACATATATAGTTCTTCCCAATTATAATCAGAAAACATTAGTTTGACGTCTGTATCTCTATTAGAACTCAAATTATGATAATTTGAATGTAAGAGGGTTCGACTCACTTTTTGGTTAGTAGACAATGACTCTGAACCCAGTTCTGATCACAGCAACGTATAGTGCGTGGTCAATGCTATTGACCATTACAATAATGAGTTCTCGGACGTAATTACATCAAGAGTTATATTCACCTTACGAAAATGGCATTTACTCTTACTGGAAGCCTTCACGCTTGCCTTTTTTTAAAACAATTTTACAGATATATTTTTATTTTCTTCATTAGTTGCAATTTTTCGAAATTGGACATCATTTTCTCATCTCATACCCACTTATTCTCACTGGAGCAAAGAAAATTCATACATTCACAAATACCAATTCAAAATCTATCTTTCCATCATATTTTTCTCTCCCAGACCCGAAAAACATCATTTTATCTGTTGATTTTGAATTGTATTTTTTAAACTAATTTTCCAAAACTGTCTGACTTTCTCAACTTTCTCAATTTACCTGGTTTTTACAACCCAACAGCCTAATAATTCAGTGAAGTGTATGATAACTGCAACACTTTCTGAACAAAGCCCATCATTTCCTGTCTTTCACACTGACCACCTTTCTGAAATTAGTTTAAACGCTCATCTCCCTAAAAGTCTCCCATAGGTTAACATGGGATTCCCTATACTTTAACATTGGCCCAGAACTGTCATTCATTATACTACTGGGGGAGGGGGGGTATCGATTGTAACAAGCTTTATACCAAATGAAGACTTTCAACATGGGGAGTGCCATCTACTATATATTTTAGGGAATTTCGAATTTAAGACCTTCCCTAGAAAAGATGGATAAAACTTTTACTGAGGTGTGGGTGGGCAAATTAAAACATGGTGAGTACCTCCACTATATATTTTGGAAAGTGTTAGACCTAAACAATGTCAGGTAAATCTGCTAGTAAAGAATAAATAGATTTTTTTTTCGGGTACAAAATGACTTTACAGATAAAAGGTGTCTGGAACTGGAAACTCACATATAGATGGAAAAACCAGAAATAGAATTACCTTCAGTAGAGGCACACCAGTGCAAGAAGTCAAATTCGATAATCGTTGTCAAAGCAAATAGTGATTTAAATAGTCAGCAGCAATGTTGCCTAAGTTTCAGCAAGAAGACTTGCCAATCAAACTTGCCAAGCAGGTGTCCCTCCAAATAAAAAGATCACCTGGCATGAAATTTTGAAGAAACTTATCATGCATTTTGTGTATTTGTTACATATTGGTGAAATGTTAATAGTGTTTTTTTTTTAGTTTTTATGTGCATCACTATTGGGACCAGAATCACTGGTAAGGTTCAATTGCTACTCTACCAGCATCCAATTTCATAGGTGCACACTCCTGGTCAGCACCAAGACTCTTTAAAGTTTATTGCTTCTCATCAGGATGAAGAAAAAAAAAAATAAGTGTCCATAGAGGATCACGTAATTAGACCAAACTGCCAGAGTAGGTTTGGTGATAAATAGAGATAAAGCTAAAGTGATTAAAATTGGTCACACAGATGTGCTTAAGTTGCTTTGAATGGCAGCACTCGTGAGCAAGTGTCTCAGTTTAATTATCTTGGGAGCTATGTAACAGATACTGGCGATGTGTGGTATGAGATGAATAGAAGATTAGGGATTGCTGCTGAGACTTTTAAGAATCTATGGAGAGTGTGGAAAAATAGGTGTATATGCTTAAAGACTAAAATTAGGCTGTATAATAATTTAGTTGTATCTAAGGTTAGGTATGGTAGCAAAAAATAGACCCTTTATAAGCAGAATAACAAGAAACTTAATGCCTTTGATTCTAGATGTTTAAGCAGTATCTTGGGCATTAGGTGGTTGACTTTATAAGTAATGATGAGATTAGAATGAGGAGTCAGCAAAATCTCCTTTGAGCAGAATTTTGTGCAGAGAGAGACTACATTGGTTTGGCCATGTTGCCTGTATGCATAGCTGTAGATTGGCAAATGGGATTATGAACAGTGTGCCCAAAAGCTTCAGAAAAAGGGGGAGACCTAGGATGTAATGGGCAGACAATGCCAAACAGGACCTTGCTAGAAGTGGCCAAATGCAGCAGCTGTTGCTCAGTACAGACAGGTCTGGAGAACAAAATTACAGTCTGATAAGACCTCCATAGCCCATGACTGCATGAGGATTTGTATGTCTGTGTGTGATCCTGCAGTCTTCAGAAGAGAAAATATCCTTGAAAAGCACTAATGTTTTGCTCAATGAGAAGACATGAATAATTTTAGCCAATTTTTGCATTATCATAGATAATAGTGCTGAACTTTCCTTTTGATGGATAAAAGCTGCAGAAAGCAAAATGGGGCAAAATAAAACCCTTCTATTACTGTAGGGCATGGGGGATTTTTTTAGTGTTTTTTTTTTATATTCAGGTAGCTTCAGAATGTGACGATTGTAAATAGCATTTTTTCACCTTTGACATATCCAGCCAAAATCTGAAATGGTGAATACCTTAAGGAAATTTCTGGCTAATGTCATCATTAGTTGAAACTTACATATAATTCCAATCAGATATATCTAATATATAGATTATTGTGAGTGATTGACTGATAGCTGACTTACAGGGGATCATACTAATTCAACTATGAAGCAGAAATGGAAGAACTCTGACAATTTGCACTTAGGGGTAATTTGGGCTGTAGAGCTTGGAAAAAATTCGAAATTTAAAATTCTGTCCTTCAAAGTCAAATGTAGATCATAAGTAAGCAGAGGTCAAACCTTGATCTACAAGTGCTAGAAATGTGAAAATTAGTGTTTGGTGGTGTTTTGGTTGCAAATGTCAGAAATGTTGCAAAATTTCTGAGGGGGGGGGGGGGGGTAGGTCTTCAAGGTCAAAGGTCAAATTTAGATCTACCATTGTTAGAGAGCTAAATATTGGTTCTTGGGGGGCATTTTCAGTCATAGATTGCAGAAATGTTATTAAATTTGGTATGTGCTGGATCCTTCGAGGTAAAAGTCATATATAATAGATCTACCAGTGTATATTTTGAATCATATATCTAAAAAATTATGCCAAATTTTGGATGTGAAATTCCAAGGTCAAATTTTTGATATATTGCTGCGGGAGAGCTAAAAATTGCTGAATAGGGCTATTTGAAGAAGTAGAACTCAGAAATGAGGAATTTTCAGATTCAGTGTCGTGTTTGAGGTCAAATAGGCATTGGAGTGACAGGAGGTATTGAAGGCACAGATTGCTTTATATATATATATATAACCATATCTATATATTATATATTTTCTATATTTCTATGTGTTTCTATATATATGTAATATAGTATTCTAGTAAATACATAGCCACAATATTGCGATGGGATTAAACAAGAATGTAGAGAATGATTCTTGAAGTCACTGAGGAGAACCCTTTAAGAGTTGCTGCTTCAGACATAAATCTGAAAATAAGACTAATGTAGTTTTAAAAGTTATCTTATGTGGATTTTAAACTACATTGGTGACAACAATGACCACAGGAAACATATAACTTATATGACAAAGTATAAAAGAGGATCATTGTATTTTTTGGTTATAAACTAATGTGTTAATGTTATAAATATAAAATTTTAAGCTATATTTTTATTATTGTCCATTGTCCAAGAATATGAATAGTACTTCACCTACCAGAATCGTTACATTGTTCACTCTCAGAAGAATTCTTAGTTCTTAAGCCTTGGGCAGCAAGTACACTTCTTAGGAGTTAAGCAAATCTTACTCAGCTTTTGTCAACATTTGCGAATAGTGCAGTATATAGTTGTATGCTTTTATTTTAAAATTTAATAACAACCTTAAGTTTCAAAAGTGTTTTTGTTTTTTAATTGTCTATCTTTTTGAAATATATAGTCACACCTCCTGATTATGAACCACCTGGTTTTCAACCTTCTGAGACAGATACATTCTTCTTTAAAGAAGAGCCTATTAATATTAAAGTTGGAGATGTGTCAACTGCCCATCATTGGTAAGTGATTTGCCTGAGGAATATAAACATGATCATTGCATATTGTTAATTTTTTGAAAATTGCAAGAATATTGAAAGTTCTCATTTCAATTGAGAAGATCCGTTGATTTTACTGCTTAGCAGTGCATTTAACACAAGAGTTAGTGCAAATGCCACTATACTGAATAATACTAATATACTGCCACTATACTGAAACATACAATTAGTTTACCTTATATTACTTGTACTAAGTGCTCATACTAAGAACTAGATTGTGTATAGTGGCAGTATAGTGACATTTGCACTAACTCTTGTGTTAAATGTACTGCTAGGCAGTAAAATCAATGGATTGTCTTTCACATTTTGCTATTTATGTGTTAACCCTTTCACGACTAAGGGAAACATTTTTCCCCATGTTAAAATTGGTGATTGTCGTATTTAATTATAACCTTATCTGCATTTTTTATACAGAATGTCAAAATAGAACGTATGCCGAACGCAATTACGTAAACGGGAACGTTTAGTCCATGTCCATCTTTGCAATAATGTTGCATCTGTGCAATGTCCATCTTTGCTTCACAACCAAAAGAAATTGCTTCGCAGAATATCATAATTAGCACATCATTTTGTATGGTAATTTTATTTCATAATTTTGTATTATTTTAGTTAACATTTTGTTATAATCAACCAATAAATAAAAGACATTGCATAATAAGCCTAACTATAATTTGTGTTACCTTTATAGTCCATTGGGAAAAATATTTCCCATAAAATTCCAAAAAAACTACACATTGTTATGTATTTTTCTTATGATTTTTATTTATTTTACGTCTAAACAAACTAAAATAAACAGTTACATACTAATATTTACTCTTAGAAACCTTATGGTCCTGAAAGGGTTAATAACTTAAAGAGAAACTATGTGATATAAGAAAAAGTTAATTCATGGAACAGAAATATATCTAAAAAAGCTTTTTATGAGAGGAATGATCTTAGAATATGGAAACTTAAAAAATATGTTCACCATAATTACCATTTCTTTAAAATTGTTAATATTTCTTGAAAGCTTTCTAAAGAATATAAATAAAATATAAGGATTTCAACAGTTAGTATTTTGAAGATACAGCAAACTCTTGATTATCAGTGTTATAAGAGACAATTGAGCACACAGATAACCAAAATCAGTAATCCAAACAATATAATTTCTAACAATTCTCTGTTATTTTTTGAACTCTAAGTTAAAAATACACATTGAAAAAAAAAAAAAAAACAACAACAACATTTAAATGAGATTCATATAAGTTAAATGTTCAGTATTTTTTTAAAGTAGACATATTCAAAGCATTTAATAACAGCTAATCACCAATGCATTCCTGGAATCTTTTTATGCTGTTTCTAAAGCAAAATTGAACCATCATATGCTTTCTGTTCTGTTTATATGGTCTCTTTTATATAGTGCATGAGGCAGTAACTCAACTTGTAAATCACTTATCAGAAGCTTGTGAACTTTTAACATGTAGCAATTAATATGAAAATAGTATGAGCTGATGAAAGAATCTTAAAATTGCTTTTTTTAATTTTGTTGTTACTGCATACAGATTGAAATAGTAAAGTTAGAACTAATGGATTGTTTTAAAATCTTATAATTAAATTAATATTAAATAAATTGAGTTAATAAAAGTGTTTTGCAATAGCAGAAACTACATTCATGTACTGTTATGTATGTAAAAATATATAATGACTTATTTGTATTTCTTCAAAATATATATAATGAATTTTAATGTTTATCAACCCTTAAAATCATATTTGTGATATATGGGATAATCCTCAAACCAGATAATTTGCTCAAGATAATTGGGAATTTACTGTACTTGAATACATAAAGAAAATTGGTGTGATGCAGATTTTACCAGAGCACTTTTTTTTTAATGCCATTTCAATTAGCACAAATGAAAATATTTAAATTTTTAGATACAGACTGACTATTGAGTACAGAATAATTGACTCACTGAAGTTTTGAATTTTTTTTATGATAAAGGTGTTCCTAAGGATTTTAATCCATCAATTATTCTTATTTTTAAAAAAGGTGCTTGCAGTTCTTGTGATAATTACAAAGGGATTAGTCTGTTTTCTGTTCCATATAATATTTTCATTGTAGTACTAAATGGAATTAAGCATTATGTTGAAGAATAACTTGAGATCAATAGTATGGGCTCAATAGTAGTAGGGGATGCAAAGATCAATTTTTTTCACTTAGGCAGATTCTTGAGAAATATTTAGACTGTCAAAAATCTGTGAATACTAGCTTCATAAATTTCGGAAAGGCTTTTGGCCCTATTGATTATTATGTCATATCTCATGATTAACTACAAATTATGATATATGTTGATCATAATACAGGGTGGCCACTGAAAGACTGAAGGGTTTGAAAAAGTCATAACTTGTTCATTTTCAATCTTTTTTATTTTCTTTTTTTACAGGTTATAGAGCATCCCTTGGAGATTAATATGATGTCCAGCAACAAGTAAAACTCATTGGGTTTTTCTATTCCAATGAAAGATTAATTATTGAAACTCAGAGAAAATACTGGCAACATTTTAATGTCAGAGTATCTCCTAGCAATAACATGATTCGGAACCTAATCGCCCAGTTGCTTGGACCATTTGGATCTTGTATGGAAACATTTTTAAGTCCAGTTTCAGAATCTTCTGAAGCGATGATCTGGCGATGCCTAGTTGAGCGGAGCGACGACGGGTAGAGGCAGATGGATCCTCAAGGACACTCTGCCATACAGCTTCCACCACTGCATCAGTGCGCATCATATGTAGCCATTTTAATCTCCAAGGGATGCTCTATAACCTGAAAAAAAAAGAAAATAAAAAGGATTGAAAATGAACAAGTTATGACTTTTTCAAACCCTTCAGTCTTTCAGTGGCCACCCTGTATATCATAATTGTAGTTGATCATGAGACCATATGACATACCTGATAGGTTTAGTTAATATAATCATTGCGTTCCATCAGAGACACTGCATATTTTTGTGGGACAGTGCGCAGTTTGTTGCTGTGGGGGCAGGTGCAATTTGTTGTTACAGGGCTTCCTTATTATCTGTCGAAGTGTAAAAGGTTATAAATTGACTGCAATAAACCTAAAATTTTTTATATCTTTATCAGTAAAAAATGAGTGATTTTCAAAAATAACAAAAGACTATATCAGTAACTATACAGTCTATCTCATGTAAAACTCCCACCTCAAATACTTCCTTAATTTCTTGAGATGGAGTTTCTAATTTTTTTTTTGTATTAAACTATGGATAGTTAAACTTGGGATTCATTAAAGAGTTGGTAGCAGTTTTCTCAGCATTTAAATTACGAGATATTTCTAAGTGTGGATATTTTTACTGTTGAGCATTTTGATTTGCATTTAAAATAAAAAAAATTTCTAACCGAAAAATGTGATAACGTTTCTGTTTTCTAATATAAACTGACTCTGCTGATTGGGACCAATGAATTTGATTACTAAGTCGAAATTTTTTGAAGCATGTTTGATGATCATGGTTGCCTGAGTTTGTGGTTGCCGGAGCTATGATCATTCACAATAAATTGTGATTTGCCTCCACATCAAGAGCAGTACCTGTCTTGAGCTATTCTCTATGCATAATAATTGATGTTTTCAACATTAAAAACATGGTCTATGAAGATCTATTGGAAAATATATACATTTATATTTGCGCCTCAAACACATCATGTGATTACATTTTGCAAACTTTCTCATATATTGCTATAGAAGTAATGACAGAGAGTGGATAGCTGACCATGGGTGCACATTATGTGTGCTGAAAATACAACATTCTTAGTGAATTACTGGTGGATGCTTGTATGGGTATATGGGAAGGAACTTGGCATTTTCTGTTGAGGATAGAATTTAGCACTATTTCTGCTCACATGGTTAATAGGAACAATTTAAAAAAAATTAAACAGATAATTCTTTGAGTACAATAGAAGAATAGGTGTTGAAATAAATATTTATTATGTTGAATTTGTGTATGTTTTGAAAACAGTAGCATATAAATATATACAAAAAATTCAGATGTTTATGGGGGTGGGGGGGATAGTTTTTTTGAAGATTTCATGGGTCTTATATTAATGAACATAAAATGTGCCTAATCGATTTCTCCATTATATATGAATTCTTTAAGCCCTGGAGATCTTCAAGAACATAACCTTGTAATCAGTGAGGTCTATTACTTCTCTCATTTAATTTTGTAAGCTGTACATTTTATTAACCTATGATTACAGCTTTTGCTGAAGTATTTTTTTACAGTAAAAATGGTTTTATTGTCATGTTTAATGTACATTGTGCATTTCATTTAATAGCCTTAAGCTGCGAATTAAAACTGATAAAAAACAGTTTGATGTTCTTGAAGAAAACCCTGTTCCTGCTGAGAGTAAGCAAGTTGATGACTCAAATAAAGATAGTGAAGACGGAAATCATAACATGAAATGCAATGAAAATAATAAGGTACTAGTTTTTTTCCTTTTTAATTAATATTTTATGATTGTTTGTGTTATTTTTCTGCTGAGGTCCAGCCATCTTCTCAGACCTTCTACTATGGCATATAAACTGATAGTCGAGGCAGCTGCTTGAGGGGATTATTATTATTATTATTTGTCATTATACTCCCCCTTCCCTTGAGAATGCTAATAAGCATATAGTGTAAGTATGGAGGCAAAAAATTAATAAACTTGTGCATATTTCATGTATTGTTCAAGAAATATTTTTAAAGACTTCTAAAATGGAGAAGAAAATGTTATATTGTAATGGACATCCAGTTTCTTGCCCCTCTCCTCCCCAACTTATTTACAGCTTGACTGGCATGACCCAATTTTTTTCTAGATTCGACCTGCCATCCTGGTATTTGATAATTTTGTAATCATTTCCTGTGCTGATTTGTCTTTTGTAGCTGTTTGCATTGACCACAGTATTTAGAACATTTTTCTGTGCCACTTAGCATTCTCCTTTTTATATCCCATGGATACTGTATAGTGGTCTTGGCAACATGATTATTTGTATATATTAGCACATTGAGTTCACTTGCTGAATTCCGTAGAAGTATGTGTGCTGCTTCCAGGTGGGACATTGTTATTGCCACAAAATGTACAGGGTGTTTCAAAAAGGACGCAACCCTCTATTGTATTTTTCTATTTAAACTTGACAAAAGACACAAATTTCAAAAGATGCAAATTAGACATATATCTACCTTTACAACAGATGTTGAAAATGATCTTAGCCCTAGTGATAATTTCAGAGGAATTAGTCTGCTTTCTGTTCTAGGTAAAGTTCTTGGCATTATTGGGCTTTGGAATTAAAAATTTGATTGATGAACAACTTCATGAAAAATAGTCTGGGTCCAGAAGTGGTAGGAGATTCATAGATAAAATATTTTTACTTTGGCAGATTCTTGAGAAATGTTTAGAGTTTCAAAAGCATATATTTACTAGTTCTGTAGATTTCAAGAAGGCTTTTGCCCTGTTGATCGGCATGATTTCTGGTTGATTGTGATATCATGTTGCATATATGACAAGTTAGCATAATGACAGCTCTCTATAACAAGAGAGTCATGTGTGAGAGTTGGTAAGGTTTGTAGCAATTAGTGTAGCCATTTTGACAAATGGGAGTTTGTTTACCCTGAGATTGAGTAAGAATGGGATCTTCTTAAGTAGGATATATTTGAAACCAGCAGTATTATTTCTATGTAAGGAGCAGAGCAGTCAGAGTTACTTGAGTGATATGGTAATGCTGTTTATTTCTGATAAAAAGATGTTCAGGGACAAACTAAGTCAGTGCTGTACTGGTCTTAATCAACATCATTACCATGAGTTTAATAGATATTTAAAAGATCCTTTTAAAGTTGATAAAAATCTGGCTTGATATTATAATTGACAAAGAAGAGGAAACAGCTAGACTTTACAATAATAGAGGGTTGTAGTAGGTAACAAATATTTTTATTTGAAAAAAGACAATGGTTTTCAGGAATTCAAGGAAAAGAGGGCAAGATTATTGGAGGTGAGGATTCTGTGATGGCAAGATTGGCTGAACATTTCAAGGTTATTCTAAACAATGTCATTCTTATCCCATTGTTGCATTGAAAATAACTGTATTTCTGGTGGTGAATAATCTGGGTGACAATAATGATATATTCTGGTGATAATAATGATATAATGAATATATTTCACTCAGAAGTTATTATGGTGATCTCAAAATTAAAGCTAAACAAAATGACAGAAGTAAATGAAATTGCTGCTAAAGTTCTATATGGAGAATGATTATGTTGTCGCACATTGACTGAATACATTGAAATATCAGTATAACAAAATCGAGCTGGTGATCAAAATATATTCGTTTAACTGAAATGCAGTAAAGGAGTGCTATGATAGTTACATACTATAAAATAATCATTATGAAAGAAATTCAGTGTATTAATGTTTACTTCTTGGAAAAGTCAGAAATTTTTAAGTGTCTATACCAACAAGCATCTCTCTGTGAATTCTTAAATGATGTTGCAGCTCTCCAATGCCTTGTCTTGAATACCTTTTCATGTCATTATGAAACAGTGAAGACTTCATACCATGTTGACTGCTAATAACAAAACTAAACTAATTAGTGAACTTAACTAAAATAATAACAATAAGGAAGAAATGTAACAATAACTTTAATGAATGATAAAATAAAGCTCATGCATTCGAACTGTTTTGAAAGAACTTTTCACTGATGCTACCATTACTTGCAATGCAATACAATCAGAATTGCATAGATCTCCAAGTTTGTAAATCTCCTTTGCTAGAAAAATGTAGCAACTGTGTTTTAAAGCATTATACTGACATGCATAGAGAGCATCTATGCCATTCAGTGAGATCAGCAAAAGTGTGGGGCAGGTGTCACGTTCCCCGAATTTTACATTTATTTATTTATTACTGTATTGTTGTATTTTATTATTGTATATGTTTTTATTAGTTCTTGGAAATGTTGGGGCTGGGATGACTCACTGTTGTTGTTTTCAGGTCTGAAGCTTGCTGCTTGTTGAAGGAATCAATTCCAGAAGTTGTTTATGGCCGTAGATGACTAGCCTAGGGGTACTAGTGCAGTGATGAGGCTAGGCGGTAGATTTAAAACATTAGTCTGTGCATAGCTGTCAAGCGAAGAGGTCGCTTGGACATGCATCAAAGGGACGCCGCCTTTCTCAAAGTAACCCTTGAAGTGAGGGTGTGATTCCAAGAGGGAATCGAGATTCTTGGAGAATCTGTCTTTATTTTTGTGGATTCAGATGAACCATAGTGTAGGCAAAGGTTGGTTATCCTTTTGCCGAGTTTGAGGTTTGTAAAGTGAGAACTTGCAGAGTGTGCGATTCTCTACCTCTTTGTTAATATTTGCAGCAGCAAAGGCCCACAGAGTGGAGCTCATTCCCAGCATGTAGCTGTATATATTGTGAATAAAAACTGTGTCGTCCATATCTACTCTCGTGCAGTTAATTGATGGACAGTTCCTATTCTTCATTCAACACAGTAAAGTTGAGGAATACAGTGGTACTGGCTTAAAAACCCAAGAACCTGAGATTTCACTGAAGTGAGCGTGAAGTAATTATTATTAAGCAACAATCGCATTGTCCTCCGGTGGCTATGACGTTTGGCTCAGTCTCCATAGATCTGAGAAGGGAGAACATCACATCTGACCCAGTCAGACAGGATCTAAACCCAGGTGAACCGTTCTGTCATAGTCCAACAGAACCTTTTCTCATTGGGTCATCACATCTGGTCTAGTCCTACAGGATCAGAATTGTTGGGTCATCACAGCAGGCAATATACAATAGCATGTACTTCATAGTGCTGTGATTTAATTAGATATTTCACAGCATTTAAACATTGCAGCATTGCCAGATACTAAAAACCAAAGCATCTAAAGATGTGAAAATATACTAGCACAAGTTATTTTGCCACTTAGAGTGAAACTGTATATCTGCCACCCTGGAGTAAACTTGGACATCATCTGTCTCTTTTTCCAGGTGTGTTCTTAGCTATTGATAATTAATTTAACTAAAGTTAATATCATTTTAAATTAACATTTATACACACTAGACTGGTTTACGGCTTTGAATTGGATTGCGATCCTGGACTTGTTGCATTGGTGGGCCTCTGCTGAGGGAAAATCTACCACTGTGCTTTCTGTTTGCCTGTGGGTTGCCACAGCCCTAAGTGAACAGCTTATTATGATACAGTGGCATAACATAATCAATAACCAAACTAAAGAGCTGTGTTATCACCAGAGCTGTGTAAAAGATACTAGTGATGTGCAGCATGAGATAAACAGAAGATACTGCTGTTGAAATAGAGAGTGCTGCTAGGATTTTTAAGAATCTGTGGAGAGTGTGGAGAAATAGGCTTATACCCTAAAGACTAAAATTAGGCTGTATAAATAGTTTGGTTCTTTCTAAGGTTAGTTATGGTAGTGAGACATGGACCTTTGTAAGCAAGATAACAGGAAATTTGATGCCTTTGACTCTAGATGCAAGTATTTTGGGCATTGGGTGGTTTGATTTTGTAAGTAATGATGAGGTTAGAAGAAGTCAGCAACCTCCTTTGAGTAGAATATTGTGCAAAAGAGAGACTGCATTGGTTTGGTCATGTTGCCCATATGCATAGCTGCATATTGGCAAATAGAATTATGAGTAGTGTGCCTAAAGGCTTCAGGAAAAGGGGGAGACCTCGGATGCAGTGGCCAGATAATGTCAAACAGGACCTTGCTGAAATTGACATACAGTGGCCAAATGCAGCAGCTGTAGATCAGGATAGACATGTCTGGAGAACAAAATTACACAGTTTGATAGGACCTTTTCAGCCCATGGCTGCATGGGGATTTTATATGTATGTAAGATACACAAGTAAGGATATGAAACATATTCTTGTTTTTAATTAAAAAAAAAAACGACCATTGCATTTCAGCCGTCCCATGGTCGAGTGGTTAGCACGCTTGGCTACTGATCTAAGGGACCTGGGTTCGAGCCCCGGGTAAGGCATGGATGTGTGTGTTGTTTTTCTGCTGAGGTCCTGCCATCCTCTCAGACCTTCTACTATGGCGTATAAACTGACAGGCTCCTGTCAGACCTCTGTGGCAAGCAGCTGCTTGAGGTGGTATATTTTATATTACATTTCAATGGGAAATGTGATCTATATCATTCTAAATAGAAAGGAAATGATTAAGAAGATCCGCAAATTATTCGAATCAATTTGTAGATTGAAATTCTCACTTTATTGCTTGATAAAAAGATACTTTACCATCTATGTAAATATTTAATTATTTTATTGTGGCAGATATGATATTCATGGTATTTATTATTTTCAGTTTTAATGAATAAATGCCAATGCACATTTTACTGGGCAGAAACCAAGCTATATTGCTCAGTCATCCCATGAGTGTCTGAACATTGCTTGATGTGATGGTCTGAGCTGGGTGTACTTGATGTAACAAGATCTTTTGTGAGCTTTTGGGGTCCTTGCAAAATAGTACTTCTTCCCATTCAGAGTAAAACAACCCAACCTATTTTTGGAGCAGTAATAAAAATAAATGTGCATTTTTTTGCATATTTTAATGTGTGATTTGTAAAAACTATACTTAAAAGTCAAAATTAAGATCCTTTTTGCAAAATTAATTGACAAAAATGTTTGTGTAATATTTATACCAAAAATAAGGAGTTCTATGTAATGGAATAAAATTTTAGTTCACGAGAAAAAATTCCATGTTTGGATTATCCTTAGAGCAAAACATTGTTATTGATTTTTGGTGGTTTTAAATATGCACATATATTATTTGTGAACATATATTATTATTTATGCAATATACATATTTTTTTTTTGCTTTGCAGTTCCTAAGTTGAGAATTATTGCTATAAGTATAGCGTGACTCTTATTTTCCTTGAGCAATTTTTTTCTGTTTTATATGAGAAGTTGATTTCTCCTATGACATTTCTGAAGAATATATGATGGTTTGTTTTATTGTTTTGTTTTAGGACATTTCTTTTGATGACAAAGAAGAAGAAAATAAATTAATGCAACCTAAGCAGTGTGATGATATTCCTTTAAGTAGTCCTACTGTACCAGGTTCTAAAGCTATTTTTCTATATTGTTCTTGTCAAATGCTTTTTAGTTTATAATTTTTACACTATTAACCAACATAATTTATGTATGCACTATGAGGTCTTTTGTAATACCTGAAAAGTTGGTAGCATTATTATTATGGCTCTCTGTAATAATACTGAGTTATGTTTGAGAGTTCATAAAAATCTGCAGTGGTTTCATGAGCAGTACAACTGGAATAGAAAAGGCTGTATTTTGTCTTTTATCTTTAGGTTGCTAATCAATTATGTTGTGAGAAAAGCTTTGCAAAGGGAGAGAAAAAAGGTGTGCAGAAAGGAAGGTTTGAAAAATCAGATTTAAATTATGCTGATAATTTGACTCTCTTGGAAATGATTTTTATGTGATGAACTCTTTTATTAAAGCTGTTGGTAAGGCTGATAATAAGGAAAGTTTAGTGATAAATACTGATAAAACTAAAGTGATGTAAACTGATCAGGTAGATGACATTTCAGTTACTTGAATGATTGTACTCTTGAGCAAGTTTTTCACTACAGGCTATGCATAAATTATAATTACAACTTTATTCATGAATAAAAACTGTATGAAAAGACTTAGATACACTGTGCATGATCTGTGAGAGAAACTCTTCAAGTTTCACTGAGTTCATGGTAGATGGCAGCATCCCTTGTTTTCCACTCTATTGCATCCATCACTGAATTATCAGCTCAGTTTTTTAAGAAGTGCAAAGGTAGGTAAATGAAAAACTTCATTCTCTTTAAAAGCAAGACTCCCATATGCTCCAGAGATGATATTAATTCTTCTAGTTAATGTAAAAATCTTGGATAGCTGAAATTATTGTTTCAGGGCACAAGGCAATATTCTTTAAGAATGAATTGTTAGTTTCATTAAATTGTGTTATTGAGATAATACACTGGAATATTAAGATTTAATATTTTCATTAGACTAAATCTGTGGTTTAGAATGAATTTGAGAGACATCCTCACGAGCTTCAAGGATGGATTCAAATTGAATATTCACAGTAGAACTGTCTTGGGCCACAGACAGATATTGTAATTTCTTTGTAAGATTGCAGGGGATTATGTCCAGGAAATTCATAATTTTTTATTAAATAGGAACTTAAAGATGTTTTCAATTTCTTTCCTAAAAGCTCTCTTTCTGCCTTTTTTTTTCACTTCCACTCAAGTGCTTATAAAAAGTCATGTTTTAATATGGTTAAATACATGTAAAAGATAAAGTATGTATATTAGAATTTTTAATCAAAATTATCAAATTATGCAGTGATAGTGCTGGAGAAGTGGAAATAATAAAGAATAATATGTTTGTATAGATAAGTTGGTTTGTGTGATGCTGTACTGTGTGGGGGGCGGGGGTGGCTCAGTCGGTAGCGCGCCAGGCTCGTAATCTGTAGTTCCCAGGTTCGAGTCCCAGCTGGGTCAGCGTTGAGATTTATCTCCGCAAAATTTCCCGCCCTGCCCACGGTCAGTAGGGGACACCGATGGGCTTGGAAAGGCCGCCGTCCGTCGGATGGGACGTTAAGCCGTGGCCCCGTGTGCGGGAGAGCCATACCCTGTGCACGTTAAAGAACACGCTGGATGGCCTTGACGGGAGGCTACCATCTGTCTCCCAACAGCTGTTCCAGTGGGTCCCCTCCCCCAACCTTCTCTGAGCCTTCGGGGTCCGTGTGACCTGGCCATTTAGCCCATAGTGTGCAAAAAAGTGCCGCTCAGAGGTAAAACAACCCAACCCAACCTGTACTGTGTGAAAAATGGCAATGTTAGTTGACATTTCAGGAAACATTGCAATCCTATCTTCATAAAAAGTGTGGCCAATACAGAAAGTCAAGACAATGAACACTCACATTTTCATATTGCATAACATCTGACAAACCAGCTTTCCAACACACACAAAAGTGCCATAGATATAAAAAATGTTCTTATGGTAACTGATAGTGCTTCCATAAATATCTATTTTGTTAATTTTTTGTTATGGTAATTTATTCATTAATCAAATTATTATAAAATTGAAAGTATTAAGCTTAAATTAAAGATATTTTAAATAGAAAGTTTGGTACTTTTTCTGTTATATATCCCTCCTTGAATATTTGAAATGTCATTGAGGAAGTTCTTACTTCAGAAAGCCAAAGTTCTAACTTAACGAACTATATTTCTGGGTAGGGTCGTCTCAACCAAGTAAGTGAGGTAACCACTGCATTGGGGTGCCTTCAACAATGCAATGCCTGTAAAATGTCTGAAAAGGGGTGCCATAAAGGGAATTCACATTGTCAAGCAAGTGCAAACATAGCTTGTGAGCCAGTCCTGTTTTCAGGGCCAGAAAAGTTTTTCCCGTGTGGAATGCACCAATCCACCAGTGACTATGAGTGGGAGGGAAATGGAGCATAATGGAAAAGAGCTGAAAATGCTTGCAAACCTAACTCTATCGTAATTTTTAGTGGATTGATGAAAATCTTTTTACATCCATTGATTTGAAATCTTGTAAATCAGATTTGGTATCTGAACTTAAAGTTAAACATGCATAAAATATTTTTTGTTGATACTCACTTGGTAGTTTTTCACAGAATAAAGCAAAAAGAATACAGCAATGTTAAATTCACTCTTAAATCTGTATGAAATGTGACAATAGATAAAAAATTATAGTTGGCAAAACAACTGAGAGTTGATTACAAAGATCATGTTACTCAGCTGCCATGACAGTGGTTCACAAAACTATTGGGATTGATAAGTGATGTGGATACACAGTTGTTATTTTTTTAAATAGATACTCAAGATCCTTAAAAATAATGCATTATTAATTTTCAGTAACATCTTACCACAACACAGCATGCTTATGTCAACTAAAAGTTTTATTTGTTCTGAACTTAGCTGCTGTAGTACAAATGCCTAATATTTAGAGAGTGCAGAGTGACATTAGGTATATTATGTTGTGTGATAATGAGACTGGAACCAATTCGGTTCTTGCATGTGCTTTTTTAACTATCACAGTTTCAAAATCATTTTCACAAAATAACAAAATCTACTACTATTCTGGGGCTGGGATGGCTCAATCAGTAACGTGCCAGGCTCATAATCTACAGTTCCCACGTGTGAGTCCTAGCTGAGCCAGTGTTGAGATTATCTCTACAAAACTCCCCACCCTGCCCACTGCCAACAGGGGACACTGATGGGCTTGGAAAGACCATCATCGATCGGATGGGACATTAAGCCATGTCCCCATGTCTGGGAGAGCCATACCCTGTGCACGTTAAAAAACACACTAGATGACCTTATGGGAGGTTACCATCTGTCTTCCAACAGCTGTTCCAGTGAGTCCCCTCCCCCAACCTTCGCTGAGCCTTCAGGGACCTTGTGACCTGGTTATTTAGCCTGTTGTGTGCAAAAAAGTGCTGCTCAGAGGTAAAACAAACTAATATACTGCTATTCTTTGATGAGCTCCGAGCCCATTCCAAGCTCCTCAGATTTACAGGCCCTAGGCACATTTTTAATTTGCCAATGCATAACTATGGTCCTATGGGGATACATAAAAGACTACCAAACACTGGTGATTGACATTGATGATTTGAAGAACAGAATCAAAGCAGCTATTGCAACAGTTGATACTGTAGCATACATATCATGGCATACATGGATGGAGCTTGAATATCCACTTTGACATTGCATGTGTGGTATGGTATTCATGTTGAATATGTGTACTGTTCAGAAAAACTTGAAGTGTTTCTCTTGCAGATGATGCACACACACTTTGCTTATGTCTTTTCATACATTTTTATTCATGAGTAAAGTTGTAAAGATAATTTATATACAATCTTGTGAGTTGTGTGACATATTTTTTAAATTTTAATAAGTTACAACTTAAAAATACTACCACATGCTAGACTTTTCATATATCTAACTCCTGCCAAAACCAACAGAATTTGAAGCAAAAATGTTAACAAGAGACAGAATGTTGGAAAAAAATATACAAATATCCTCACTTCACAAAAATAATAGAAGCATTTGATGTAGGTATAATTCCGTTTTTAATTCAATATCCATTATATCATTAAAAATGTAAAAATGTTCTTGCTCTATCAGGACTTCTATCAGACGTTATTCTATATGCATATATAATATTCACAGTTATGGGTTATAGAGGTCCAACCAGATGTGGAATTTAGTTAGTTTTCCATATATATCTGTCCTGAGATACAAATGATATATTTGATCATTGTAGACCAATTCTAACAAGATAGTGTTTGACTTTGTCTACCCACCACTTTCTAGGTCACCCTCTTGTTCTGAGGCCTTTGGTACACTTCATAATTCTATTTGCTAACCTTTAGTTTTCTATGTAGGTAACATGGCTGAACAATGCAGTCTCTCCCTACACAGCTTCCTATACAAGATATTTCAGTAATAAATTATCACAGTAAAACGTCCTGTGAATAAGAAATACTTTAAAAAATGAAAAAAAAAAATTGTTTGTCCTGACTGGATTTTGAACTCAGGTCTCCCAGAAGCATGCTGGGTATCATAACTGCTAGACCACTGAGGACCAACCATGCCTAAAGATGGTTGACTTCTTCATCTAACCTCATCATTATTTAAATAGTTGAATCACTTATATCCAAAATACTATGTAAGCATCTACAAGCGAATGCATAAAGTTACCTGTAATCTTCCTTGTTAAAAGTCAAAGCTTAACTATTAGAGCAAATTTTAGAAAGGACTCAGCTATTATGTATCCTGATTTTAGTTTTCAGGTGTATACACCTATTTTTCTACAACCGCAACAGATTCTTAAAAGTCTTAGCAGCCATGTTGTATGTTATCACTATCTGTCACACAACTCCCAAAATGCACACATAATACAAAATCCTCATGCAGCTATGGGCTATGGAAGTTCAACCTGACTGTGAAATTTTGTTCTCCAAACAAGTCTGTCCTGAGCTACAGCTGCTGCATTTGATCATTGTAGGCCAATTCTAGCAACTTCCTGTTTGATATTGTCAGCCAATCACATCCTAGGCATTCCCCTTTTCCCAAAGCCTTTAGGCATTGCTGTTCATAACCCTATTTGCCAAACTAAAGTTATGTATATGGGCAGCATAGCCAAACCATTGCAGTCTCTCTTTGCACAATAAGCTGCTCAAAGTAGGTTGTCTACTCCTTTGTGTAACTTCATAATTACTTATATATTGAAACAACCGAATGCCCAAGATACTGTGTAAGCATCTAATATCAAAGGCATCAAGTTTCCTGTTATCTTGCTTACAAAGTATCCAAGTTTCACTACTATAACTAATCTTAGAAAGAAAAAAAAACTATTAAACAGCTTAATTTTAGTCTTTAGATGTATACCACTATTTCTACACACTCTCCATAGATTCTTAAAGGTCCCAGAGCAATCCCCATTCTTCTGTTCCAGCATATCGCCAGCATCTGTTACATAGCTCCCAAGATAATTAAACTGAGAAATTTTCTCAAGGGTGCAGTCATTCAGATTAACTGAACCATAACCTGCCTGTCCAATTTTATCACTTTAGTTTCCTCTCTGTTTATCACCAAATATACTCTACTACCAATCTCATCAATAGTTCTAATGAAAGAGCTCTTCATCAACAACATCCCAAAATAACTGACCATTATTTACATATATATACACTATGAGAAACTTTCTCAATTGCACAGCCATTCAAATGAACCGAAGTACTAGCAACATGACAATTTTTCATCACGCCAATTAGCTTTCATATGTCACTTTCATCATAACTGTTGCATTTTGGTGAAAACATGAAATTTTGGTTTAAACTTGGTAAGACAGCTATAAAAACACACGAAATGCTAATAATAATATACAGAGATGATATAACAAAAAAAAAATGTTTGCAAATGGTTCAAAAAGTTTCAGCAAGGAAATGAGTGGCTTGAAGACGAAAAAAGAAGGAATGGTTCACTCAGAATTTGTTCCTGGAATTAGTACTGTTAATTTAATGTTTTACAAATATTTTTCGAAATATTGAGAGAGAAAATCAGATGTGAAAGATCAGCGAAGTGCAGAACAGAGGACTGCTTCATCGCAACAATGCACTTGCCACTTATCATTTTCCATCCAGCAATTTTTGCAGGTAGAATTATCTCCATGTACTACAATTGGTGTCTTTCCTAACTTCTCCATGTGACTTCTTACTGTTCCCCAAACTGAATCCAACCATGAAAGGAAAGTGATTTGACCCAATAGAAATAATGAAATCTAACAACAGATCATCTGAAGTGGATTTTGAAAGAAGAGTTTCAGAAATGTTTCAAGAAGTGGCATAAGAAGTATAGCAAATATGTACATGCAGGAAGAGAGTACTTTGAATGAGCTTAATCACATAAGCATCTGTTTAATAAAATTAATTTATTCCATCATTCACAGAACTTTTTTGATTACACCGATGTGTGTGTTGTTGGGTGGGAGGGTACATAGATACTATTCTGAACTAAAAATATTCTGATGAAATTTGAGTTTTGGTATACAGAATGTAACCTTCTTTGAAAGGGATACATAAAAGAAGAAAATGTCAAAACATCCGTAGTAAATTCATAGATTACTTGTAGAAATAGACTTCAGCAATAGTTAAAACATCTGAAAAAATTATCACTGACATGGCAGGAATTGAACCTGCAACTCTCCAGATTCATGCCAGAGTGCTCTACCATTACACCACACATCAGACGCTAAAATCTTTCAGAATAAGACATGTAAATCTTTCACTGAGATGTGGCAGACCTTGCACCATCTATACTTCAGGAGAGGCAACTTTTCCAATTGTTGCTAATGATTTAGATGTTAATGAGGAGGTCAATCATGCTCAAGCATTTATTATTAAAAATCCATCCATAGTAAATTCACAGATTACCTGTAGAAATAGACTTCAACAATAGTTAAAATATCTAAAAACAATTAGCCATGTCAATGATAATTTTTTTCAATTGTTTTAACTATTGTTGAAGTCAATATTTACAGGTAGTAATTTGAATTTACTATGGATGGTTTTTTTAATAATAAATGCTTAAGCGTGATTGACCTTCTCATTAACATCTAAATCATTAGCAACAATTGGAAAAGTTGCCTCTCCTGAAGTATAGATGGTGCAAGGTCCACCACATCTCAGTGAAAGATTTATAGGTTTTATTCTGAAAGATTTTAGCGTCTGATGCATGGTGTAATGGTAGCACCCTCTGGCATGAATCTGGAGAGTTGCAAGTTCGATTTCTACCATGTCAGCGATAATTTTTTTCAGATGTTTTAACTAAGGTCAAAATATATTTTTCTTTCAGTGTTCGTTAATAAAATATCGCAGGAGATGTCCTATTTCATGAGTCTAATAGACATGGAAATAGTTAAAAAATTTAGGTTTGCTGTGAGTTGGATTCAAACCCATATCTCCCAGTATTATGCCAGGAGTGCTAATCACACCATTAGTGGCTAGCTTTTTCTTCAGCTAATGTGACTTATAGACTTTCCTGCCTGTTATCTGATTTGCTCGTGGCACCATATATGCATGGGAAATGGACAACCAAGTTGCCTCATATGATATAATTTAATATTTGGCATGCTACTGGGAGATGTGGGTTTGAATCCCACTTATGTCAAAACTAAAATTTTTCAGCTATTTCATGTGTTTCTTTGTTTTAACACAGTTTTCTTTCTATGTTCTTACAATATTTTGATAAAATTGAAGTCTGTCTGAAGTATGTTTTTATTAGAGATGAAGTACTAGAAATTTGCTCATCATATTTTAGAGGTGACAGATGCAAAAGTTTGAGAACTTCTGGTTAAATAGAATTACTATGATGAAGGGTCATTTGAGGCCTATAATCTAATATAGTGCAGATTGAAGGATAGCTGAATTTAGTCACAGCATTGTCCATTGGAAGAAAACTATTTTATTTACTAAACATGATTTATAAATATAAATTGCAACTCACAGCAAATTGGATAGAATTTAATTTATCATGATTAATTGCTGTACATTAACAGAATGAAATATTAAGTCAAGAGTAGTGCTTTACATATATGATTAGCTAAAGTTTATCGTAGTAGCTACTTAACTACGATTGATATGCTCCTGACATTGTACCTTTCATTGGTACTATCTGTAAGCTCTCCTTAATCTTGTAAAGGGGCTTGAGAGAAAAGGAGCAGTATTTACTGGTTACTAATGATGAACTTGATGGAAGTCCACTGGTACAGGTACAGTACAGGTTGTGATTAAATCTCTTCAGCTGTTCTTTGAATAATGGGCATTTTTAAATTAAGCGTGATAAATTAAATTCTATGATTTATAAAACATCTAAAATTGCAATTTATATAGGCCTACTTCGTGGTTATAATTTATCTCATGATTCCAGTGCTGCATGAAATCAATAGATGAATACCTATTTGTATATACAGAATCAACATACTTCTGACCATTTGCATTAGAATGGAGATTCCAGGTTTGTAATCTTGTAAAATTGGTATAGTTCTCAGGTTCTAATTTCCATTGTTCCTGCACTGAGATTTTGTGTGCTAACCCTTTCTCTGTCATTGGTAGGAAAGGGGAAACCAGTGGATTTGAAAAGGATTTCGGATGGGATGATGTTTGATCATGGTCTCTTGTGAAGGAGAGCCATTCAAGAGCTTGCTGGATGGCTTTGACAAGAGACTTCCATCTGTCTCCTAACAGCTGGCATAAGGCCCCATCCAGCTCCGAGCATTTCAAGTCTCTGTTACCTGGTCATTTAGCCCATCCAATGTAAAATGCTCAAAATTAAAGCAACTGACCATTTTCAGATTGGTTGAAAATCAGTGAATCCTAATCAACTGATCAGTATCAATTTTCAAAAAAGAAAAAATTCCACCCATACTGACCAGCTTTTCAAATTGTCTACTGTTGACAGACTTAAATTTTCGTGGTAGATTGCAGGATTCTTGTGGTAAAAATTTGATAATGATGGATACTTTAAAAAAATTCTCTTTTTAATTAGTTTTATATTGTCTATATTTTTCACTTATATATGTGTACTGAAGTAATACCAGTTCTGGAAATGCATAGCATTTCATCTGCTGCTGGCATGTTGTTGGTTCGTGACTATACTGAGGCCAATGATGATGTGACTTCAGCTAGTTTATCAGGTGGTAGTATGCAACCTTTGACTTTGTGTGAGGAGTAATAGTTTCCCATTTGCTGAGTGTGGGGTAGGGGTGGGATGCAATAAATTTGATTGTCACAGGTGTGGCTCTGGATTTTGGAGTGCTTGGCCACCTGCACAACTTTCATCTACTCTGAAATCTGGAGCACACTAGTGAAAATTAGATTTATTGCATCCCACACCTCTCCTGTGCTCAGCAAACAGAGAACAGCTGTCTTCCACAAAGCTAAAGGCTGCATACTACCACATAAAGTTGTCACAAAATGCATTGCATTTTAAATTTTTTTATTAGCACTCTATTTATGCTGCAACGAGTATCATCATTGACCTCAATGTAGTCATGGACTAATGACATGCCAGCAAGAACAGTAGATCATCACCTTGGCCTGCAAGGTCTCACTTGCTAACTTAAAAATCTTGAATGCTCCATCAGACTAAGCAACAGGGTATGCATTTGTTAGCAGATTGCCACCACCACATTTGAACTTTTCTGCGTTTCCAAACTCTCTATGTACCTTCAAGGACCATTCTAAACTGTGAACGTTTGACTATTGACTATCACCTCTAAACATTTCCCAGCTATTTATGCCATGGTAAATAAAAGCTGAGTCAATTATAACTGTTGATACTTGGTAGCATACACATTTTATTTAATGCGCTTTTAAAAGAAAAGTGATTCAGAGATTTAAATATATTCTAATTTAATTTAATTACACTGTGCACTGTGTATTTCTACATTACTTTTAAATAGGAGTTTTAGATTATCTATTAGACTGTCTAATGGTTTGGCCCTTTCTAAAGTTTGCTTTGGTAGCAAAACTTGGATCCTTTGTAACTGAAGGAAACTTGATGCCTTTGATGGTAGATGCTTACATAATGTTTTGGGCATTAGATAGGTTGTAAGTAATGATGAGGCTAGATTAAGGAGTCATTAACACTTTAACCAGCATATTGTGTTGAAAGAGAGAGAGAGACAGTGTTGGTTTAGCCTCTATGTATAAATACAGATTAGCTAATAGATTATGAACAGCATGCCTAAAAGCTTCAGAAAAATGAGGAAACTTAGTATGCAATGGGCAGACAATGTAAAATTACCTTATTAGAATGACTGCAGTGGTGAAATGTAACAGATGTAGCTCAGGATACACAGGTTTGAAGAACTAATTTATAGTCTGCTTGGACCTCTATATCTCATGGTTGCTTGAGGATTATGCATGTGTGCATGTGAATGTGCATGTGTGTGAGAGTGTGATTGTCCATATGTATGTGTGTGTGTTTCCACAGGGCAGGATTTAAGATTCCCCCTTTGAGACTGCTAGTAAGGGTAATTAAGCCCAAAAATTATTAAACGTGCATATTTCATGCATTTTGAGAAAATTTTTAAAAACTTAAAAAATGAAGGAGGAAATGTTACACTATAATGGAAATCCAGTCTCTTGGCCCTGCTTTTACCTTTTTCCAACTTGATTGCATTGCTTGGGACCCCTCCCCCCAATTTGTTTCTAGATCCAGGCTGTGTGTGTGCATGTACATGTGTGTTTACATATGCATTTGATAGTAAAAAAAGTTTAATGTGGATTTTATTTATTAAGTATTAAATCACTGTTAAGCTGTTTAACTAACAGGAAGAATATGTGTGTAGAGGAAAAATTGCCTTTGGCCAGGTGGGATCTGAATCCATAACCTCCTGATGACATCTCAGGTGCTCTGGCCACTGAGCTACCAGTCACTGATGAATCTCTTGTCTACTATTGATGTTATGATATACACAATTGGGTGAATCACTGCCTTTCAAATGCATTTGGAGACTCTATTGTTGAGAGCCATACCAGGCATGTGCACATGATCAGCCACATTCCAAGAGCCTCCTGACTGATACTTTTTCCTCTTTTTTTGTGAGCAAATTTTAATCTGCATTATTGGTATGATCACTAGTATCTTGTATTTTGACAAATGAATCCACAGCTCATCTTTGATTTATTAAGTATTTTAATCATTATTAAGCTGTTTAAGTAACAGGATGAAGATGGATGTAGAGGAAAAATTGTCTTGAGCTGGTGGGATCTGAATCCACAACCTCCTGATGACATGTCAGATGCTCTGATCAGTGGCTGGTACTTCAGGAGTCAGTCTCTCCTTTTGCAAAACATTAATAAATACCCCCTCAAGCAGCTCCTTGCCACAGAAGTCTGACAAGAGCTTGTCAGTTTATATATGCCATAGTAAAATGTCTGTGAGGATGGTGGGACCACAGCAGAAAAACTGAGCAAACATCCATGTATTACCCCGGGCTTGAACCCAGGTTCCTTTGATGAATAGCTGCTAACCATTCTGCCACAGTACGACTACTGCTGATGTTGTGACATACACCATCAGGTCAATCACTATATTTCGAGTGCATTTGGAGACTATGTTCTTCAGAGCCATACCAGGCATATGCACATGACTTACCACACTCCAAGAGTCTCCTGACTGATATACAGGGTGTTTCAAAACTCTGTACAAATTTCAGTGGGAGATAGGGAACATCAAGACAAACCTTTTTCGTCTATGAATGTATGTCCGTTGATGTAACCCTTTGGTGCTAGAGGGCACTGACAGAAATATCGATGGAGCTGGTACCTAAAAGAAAGGAAACAAGTGTGAACATGTTTATTTAAAGAAAGTGCTCAAAGTTGTGACTGGCAACAGCATTGCATGCATGACAGCATCGAAGCATTGATTGCCATACATGTTGAAAGCTTCCTGGAATTTCGTGAACAGTTGCAGCAGTGACAGTGATTCTTGCGACGAAGTCTTTGGGATCTGAGTCAATGGGAGTCTTGTACATGAGGTTTTTCATGTGTCCCCAGAGGAAGAAATTGATACATGTTAAATCTTGGTGGCCATGTGACAGGCCCATCCTGACCTATCCATTGACCCCAAAAGTGGTGTTCAGATAATCCTGCACATCATTGCTGAAGTGTGCTGGTGCCCCGTCGTGTTGAAACCACATTTGTCTGTGAATAGCCACGGGAACTTTTTCCAGCAGTCCCAGCAATGTTTCTTTAAGAAATACCTGTTAAATCTGCATGTTGAATCAAGGAGGCAGCAGGTATGGCCCAATCAAAATGTCATTGACGATACCCACCCAAACATTAATGGTGAACCGTTGTTGATGACCATGCATCTTTGTGGTATGTGGATTTTCGTGTGCCCAAATGTGAGAATTGTGCACATTAAACACACCTCGTGTGAAAGAGGTCTCATCTGAGAAGAGCACATTAGCCGGAAAATCAGGCTGCACCGCAGTCTGCTGCAGAAACCAGCGCACGAATTCCACATGAAGAAGATAATCCTGAGGTTGCAATGTCTGGATTCTCTGACGATGAAACAGATGTAACTGCTGCTCATGCAACACTCTCCACACGAGGGTGTGGTTCACACCGAGGCTACATGCAACAGCTTGCTTGCTTGTGCCTGGATTGTCATCAATCCGCCACAGGATCTCTTCTTCCATGTCAGGAGTGTGCATGATTCTCTCCTGACCAGTGTCATGCATGTTTGCATGGAATGTTCCAGTTTCTCAGAGTTGTCAGTGCAAACACACATGTTTGGTGGTTTGGCACACGTCTGTTTGTGAAGTGCTGTCGATACAACTTCACAGCAGCTCTTCCATCTCCATTGGCAGCCCCATATGCCAGATGCATGTCAGCCATCTCAGCAGTCGTGAAACACTCCATGTTACACGTAATTTGTCTGATTTATGAATGCCATGGTAAACACAAGTCCGTTCTCCATTCCCACTTTGCTCCTCTAGCCAATTTCAGCACCTCCAAACAGTGCTCTCTATCACTGAAGGGTTACATCAGCAGACATACATTCATAGACGAAAAAGGTTTGTCTTGGTGTTCCCTATCTCCCATTGAAATTTGTATGGAGAGTTTTGAAACACCCTGTATATTTTTTTGTGAGCAAATCTGAATCCGTGTCATTTCTGGTATGATCACTAGTACCTTGTATTTTGACAAATAAATCCATATTTCATCATTGATTTATTAAGTATTTAATCACTATTAAGCTGTGTACAAAGCAGGATGAAGATGGGTGTAAAGGAATAATTGTCTTGCACATCACCAGGAGGTTGTGGTTCAGATCCCACCCAGCTCAAGACAATATTTCTTCTACATCCATCTTCATCCTGTTACTTAAACAGCTTAATAGTGATTAAATACTTAGTAAATCAATGATGAGCTGTGATTCATCTGTCTTAATATGTATTTTAGTTTGGCTTTCTTTACATACATACATATTTGTTATTCACAAAATTTAATTTGGACTTTAGTTTGGCATTCTGTGGTTGAAAGAGCAGTGCAAAAGCTGTATGAAAAAGAGAATGCAACTAAAAAATTCAGCCACAGCTTATTAGTGAATATGGAATATTTATTTTAAATTTTTTTTGTCATTTTCTAGCTTTAATTCCCTCTGTCTTTGCCCCATGCCTGCGATCAGGGGGCTGTTTGATATTGTTGGCCCTACCAATCTCAATAAACCTAATTTCTTTAAAAATCCTACTAATCATTTTCTCTCTGCAGGAACGTGGAACGTGAGGACATTACATAGAGATTATTCTCTTGATGTCCTCATGCAGGAATTCCAGCGCTATAACCTAGATATTCTAGGCTTGCAAGAGACCAGGTGGACAGGTAAAGGTGAGATACTTAAAAATAACTTTAAATTTCTCTTTACAGGGAGGGAGGATGGAAAGCATTACCAAGGTGTGGGTCTGCTGCTCAGCAGACATGCTAGTGATGCTCTTCTAGGATATGGGTGCATTAATGAAAGGTTTCTTACAGCAAAATTTCAGACAAGCATTAAAGACTTGAATGTTATCTGCTGTTATGCCCCCACTGAGGATTCTGATGAGGATGAGAAGGCTAGGTTTTACGGACAACTTCAGGATATTTTGAATTCTGTCAAGAAAGGAGATATTACCCTTGTTCTTGGTGACTTCAATGCCGAAGTTGGTACTGACTCTGACCTTTGGGGAGGAGTAATAGGCCCTTTTGGTATTGGTAGCTGCAATGGCAATGGGCAACGTCTCCTACAGGTAAGTAAACTCAATGGTTTCAGAATAACTAACACATATTATAAACACCGCGACATACATAAATACACATGGGTTTCACCTGATGGGCTGCGTAGGAATATGATTGATTATATATTAATTAACAGCAAATGGGCTAGTTCTGTTAGAAATACCAGGGCATATAGGGGAGCTGAAATTGGATCTGACCATTACCTTGTTAAAAGTGTCTTGCAACTTAAAAACTGTTGTGCAAGGGTTAAAAAATTTACTTTTAATACTGAAGATCTGAAAGACCCAGTTATAGCCAAAGCTTACCATGATAGGTTACTTAGTCATTATGACAGTCATGGTTTGCTTAATACTGAAGTTGAGGAAGAATGGGGCCATTTTAAACAGGCTTTTTTGGAAACTAACAGTACTCTTTTAGGGAAAAAAGAGCAGAGGAGACAGAATTATTTAAGTGATAAGGCACTTGAGCTTATTTCAGAAAGAAGGAACTGCAGGAATGTCCTTAATCAGTACCCTACTAGTCCTAATAGAAAGCATTACAAAGAACTTAATAAACGTGTGAAGGATCAGTTAGCTACTGATAAGAATCTTTGGCTTGATGGCCTGGCTGACAAAGCCGAGGAAGCAGTTAGACAGCACAACAGGAGAGAGCTGTACCAGATAGTTAATGTTTTCTGTGGTAGAAAACGAACAGGTATACAGGGATTGAAGGATAAACAAGGTAAGGTTGTAGAAGGTGAAGATTCTGTCATGGCTAGGTGGGCTGAGCATTTCAGTGATGTTCTAAACAATGTGGTTAATTCTACTCCCATTGTTTGTAATGATGATAGATGCATTGTTGGCTTTAATGTTGGCCCTATAACACAATCTGAAGTTAGTTTGGCTATTTCTAAACTTAAACTTCATAGGGTCCCCAGGGGTGGATGAAATTACTACGGAAATGCTTAGAGCTGGGAATGTTTCAGTTACCATTTGGATGACTGAAATTCTGAATAACTTTTATGATAAAGGCATGGTTCCTAAAGATTTTACCAGAGCTATTATTATCCCTATTTTCAAAAAAGGTGATCGCAGTTCTTGTGATAACTATAGGGGTATCAGCCTACTCTCTGTTCCAGGTAAAGTTCTTTCCATGATTGTGCTTAATAGAATTAAGAATCTGGTTGACAGGCAATTGCGTGATGAGCAATGTGGATTCAGAAGTGGTAGGGGATGTGTAGATCAGATATTTTCACTGAGGCAGATTCTTGAGAAATGTTTAGAGTTTCAGAAACCTTTAGTTGCTAGCTTTGTTGATTTCAAAAAGGCTTTCGACTCTGTTGATCGTCATAATTTGTGGTTGATTGTGAAATCATATGGTATACCAGACAAGTTAGTTAACATAATGAAAGCTCTCTATAATAACACTGAGTCATGTGTGAGAGTTGGTAAGTCTTGTAGCAATTGGTTTAGCATTACTTCTGGTGTTCGACAAGGGTGCATTTTGTCACCTTTTCTCTTTAGTTTGGTTATTGATTATGTTATGCGAAATTCACTTCAAGGGAAAAATTTTGGCCTTAAATGGGCTGGAGATGCGAAAATTTCTGATTTAGATTATGCTGATGATTTAGCCCTTTTGGCAAATGATGTTGATGAGATGAACTCTTTCATTCGAGCTGTTGATGAGACTGGTAGTACAGTAGGTTTGGTTATAAACAGAGAGAAAACTAAAGGGATGAAAATTGGTCAGGCAGGTTGTGATTCAGTTAATCTGAATGGTTGCAGTCTTGAGCAGGTGTCACAGTTTAATTACCTTGGGAGCTACGTAACTGATACTAGTGATGTGCGGCATGAGATTAACAGACGAATAGGTATTGCTGCCGGGACTTTTAAGAATCTATGGAGATTGTGGAGAAATAGGCGTATACACCTGAAGACTAAAATTAGACTGTATAATAGTTTGGTTCTTTCAAGGGTTAGTTATGGTAGTGAAACTTGGACGCTGTGTAAACAAGATAACAGGAAACTAGATGCTTTTGATTCTAGATGCTTACGCAGTATCTTGGGTATTAGGTGGTTTGACTTTGTAACTAATGATGAGGTTAGGCAAAGGAGTTTGCAACCTCCTTTAAGCAGCATATTGTGCAGAGAGAGACTCCGCTGGTTTGGCCATGTTGCCCATATGGATAATTATAGATTGGCGAATAGGGTTATGAACAGTGTGCCTAGAGGCCTCAGAAGGAGGGGGAGACCTAGGATGCGGTGGGCTGACAATGTCAAACAGGACCTTGTTAGAATTGGTGTGCAGTGGCTGGATGCAGCAGATGTAGCTCAGGACAGATATGCTTGGAGAATTAAACTGCGCGGTCTGGTTGGACCTCCGTAGCCCATGGCTGCTTGATGATGATGATGATGATGATGATGGCAGAATTGAAACTGATGGAAGTTTTGAAAAATGCAAATAGTAATATTTTATTAGTATGTATCTAATCCAGAAAAAAATTTTTTTATTTACCTCTTAAAACAAAAAATTGCATTTCCTTCTCTCTAAGGGTTAAGAGAACAAGTTAATATAAACCCTTTGATTATCAAATTATACCATCTAAATTCCAGATTTTTACCATAAATAGATTTTTCATTTGTGAATTAAATGAAAAAATTTAGTGTCCACAGATGGACAGACAGATAAACTGAAAATTATAGGTTGTTGCTTTATGAAAAGGATTCTGGGACTTCATAAAGTTTGGAAATCATTTCTTTTGACAAAGAATTGCCAACATTTTTGCTTCCACAGAACACTTGTCACTACTGAATATAACTGTGGGCAACTTATAAGTAATGTTTATAGATGGATTAATGATTTAGGTTTACAGAAGATAATAAATTTATAGATGAATTAAAGATATAAGAAATAATACTCAATTTAAATTAATATTTGTGTTATCTTGTCTGATTAAAAATTATAGAAATGCATTTTTTTCTTTACTTAAAATTAATATTGTAATTTTTATGTGAATTTTTAATGTTTTTTTATTATTTGGCTGTTTTAAATATTAATGTAAACCATTCACAACAACTCTGTTGGCCACAGATTGGAAATGTCTCTGCATTTTACTATTTCTACTCAAAAACTGCAAGGAGAAAAAATATTTTTGATGCTTTCACTTTATCACATTTATTTATATTAATATCCATTTCTCATTTATTTCTATAATAAATCCATGTTAGTTTTTCTGAAATTTCAGCTAATAAAGAACTGCAGGAATGCCCTTAATCAATACCCTACTAGTACTAATAGAAAGCATTACAGAGACCTTAATAAACTTGTAAAGGATCAGTTAGCTGCTGATAAGAATCTTTGGCTTGATGGTTTGGCTGACAAACGACTGTCTAACTGCCGAGGAAGCAGTTAGACAGCACAACAGTAGATAGTTAATGTTTTGTGTGGTAGAAAACGGACAGGCATACAAGGATTGAAGGATAAACAAGGTAAGGTTATAGAAGGGGAGGATTCTGTCATGGCTAGGTGGGCTGAGCATTTCAGTGATGTTCTAAACAATGTAGTTAGTTCTACTCCCATTGTTTGCAATGATGATAGATGCATTGGTGGCTTTAATGTTGGCCCTATAACACAATCTGAAGTTATTTTGGCTGTTTCTAAACTTAAACTTCATAAATCCCCAGGGGTAGATGAAATTACTACGGAAATGCTTAGAGCTGGGAATGTTTCGGTTACCACTTGGATGACTGAAATTCTGAATATCTTTTATGATAAAGGCATGGTTCCTAAGGATTTTACCAGAGCTATTGTTATCCCTATTTTCAAAAAAGGTGATCGCAGTTCTTGGGATAACTATAGGGGTATCAGCCTACTCTCTGTTCCAGGTAAAGTTCTTTCCATGATTGTGTTTAATAGAATTAAGAATCTGGTTGACAGTCAATTGCGTGATGAGCAATGTGGATTCAGAAGTGGTAGGGGATGTGTGGATCAGATATTTTCACTTAGGCAGATTCTTGAGAAATGTTTAGAGTTTCAGAAACCTTTGGTTGCTAGCTTTGTTGATTTCAAAAAGGCTTTCGACTCTGTTGATCATCATAATTTGTGGTTGATTGTGAGATCATATGGTATACCAGACAAGTTAGTTAACATTATGAAAGCTCTCTATAATAACACCGAGTCATGTGTGAGGGTTGGTAAGGCTTGTAGCAATTGGTTTAGCATTACTCCTGGTGTTCGACAAGGGTGTATTTTGTCTCCTTTTCTCTTTAGCTTGGTTATTGATTATGTTATGCGAAATTCACTTCAAGGGAAAGATTTTGGCCTTAAATGGGCTGGAGATACGAAAATTTCTGATTTAGATTATGCTGATGATTTAGCCCTTTTGGCAAATGATGTTGATGAGATGAACTCTTTCATTCGAGCTGTTGATGAGACTGGTAATAGAGTAGGTTTGGTTATAAACAGAGAGAAAACTAAAGTGATGAAAATTGGTCAGGCAGGCTGTGATTCAGTTAATCTGAATGGTTGCAGTCTTGAGCAGGTGTCACAGTTTAATTATCTTGGGAGCTATGTAACAGATAATGGTGATGAGCGGCATGAGATTAACAGACGAATAGGGATTGCTGCCGGGACTTTTAAGAACCTATGGAGAGTGTGGAGAAATAGGCGTATACACCTAAAGACTAAAATTAGACTGTATAATAGTTTGGTTCCTTCTAGGTTAGTTATGGTAGTGAAACGTGGACACTTTGTAAACAAGATAACAGGAAACTAGAGGCTTTTGATTCCAGATGCTTACGCAGTATCTTGGGCATTAGGTGGTTCAACTTTGTAACTAATGATGAGATTAGGCAAAGGAGTTTGCAACCTCCTTTAAGCAGCATATTGTGCAGAGAGAGACTCCGTTGGTTTGGCCAAGTTGCCCGTATGAATAATTATAGATTGGCGAATAGGGTTATGAACAGTGTGCCTAAAGGCCTCAGAAAGAAGGGGAGACCTAGGATGCAGTGGGCTGACAATGTCAAACAGGACCTTGTTAGAATTGGTGTGCAGTGGCCAGATGCAGTAGATGTAGCTCAGGATAGACTTGCTTGGAGAACTAAATTGCACGGTCTGGTTGGACCTCCGTAGCCCATGGCTGCTTGAGGATGATGATGATGATGATGATAGAAAAAGTTCCTTTTGCATTTTTGTTGCTTATATGCATTTATTTAAACAATGTAAGATCTGGTATTCTATATATATCTCATGGTGTTGCTTAAAATTCTATTTCTTTCCTGTGTTCTTATTCTTTACTCTTTTATTTGCATATAAAATGCAAATTTTAAAATGTCATATAAAATAAAAGTAGTATTAAACCATTTTAGCACTTTTCATGCAACAGTTTCTTCTAATTGTGCTTTTTATTTGTGATTTTAGTACAAATCATTATTTTTTGCTATGGATGTTTGTGTTGTCTTTTCTGCTGAGGTCTCGCCATCCTCACAGACCTTCTACTATGCTGTATTAAACTGACAGTCTCCTGTCAGACCTCTGTGGCAAGCAGCTGCTTGAGGGAATATTTATTTTATTATTTTGTATTTCTTTTGCTCTAGTGATTCTTCCATTGTGCTGGTAGTATTAATGCATTTATCATATTAATTCTTTTTCATCTGCCATAACTGATTTTGTTTCTTTTATTGTATGTTTTTTTTAATCCCTGCTTACTATTAATGATCAAACCTAAAAAGTAAAAACCATAACCTGAAAAAGCTAGCAGTGTATATGCAGTAAATTAAATAAAAGCAACAATATATATATATATATTTGATCCTGGAATCATTATGAGCCAACAAAATATCACTGCTACATTTCACTTTTGCACCTCATTGTTAAATATGTGTATATATATCATATGAATTTTTTTAGTTTTTTAATTTTAATTTGAAAGTTAAGGCAGGGGTAAAAAAATAGTAGAAGAAGCAAATTCTGCCATGGTGTACAGTGAACGAAGTAAAAAATTCATTTAATTTTCCCCAAGCATCTATTTGCCATAGAAGTCATAGAGGAACTTTGCGTATGATATACTCTAAAAAAGGTCAGTGAGCTAGGTGAACTTTATCAGAAAGATACTATAAGAAACATCCATTCCTTTTCGTGGTCTTGAACCATTATATCTGCAAATAAGCATGCTAACCATGCAGAACAATGGGAATTTTATGTCTGCAAGCATTTAAAAAAGTAATGAAGTAGCAGGAAGTTGGGATTTTGACTAAATAAGATTGTAAAAATAAAACATGATAAAAAGAAACTATTAAAAGAATGGTACTGTACTGGCTAAATGCTGTTTTTGTATTATAATTGTAAGAACTTTTAAAATTTTTATTTAAAATATAAATTAAGTATCTAAGAATAGAAAAATAGTGCAAAGGAAATGGGATTTCAGATTTGTGCTTGTTTTAATATGGACATTAGTAACTTTTCATGTTGCAGTTTGTAGGTACTGCTGTTTTGTAGTTTTTCAAATAAAATGCTTAAATGGTGAGCTGAAAAAAAAATTTGATTTTGCCACGAATAGTCTCTAAGCTGAGAAACGGTTAGCCATTGATGGTGTAATGGTCTAGCATAACAGGCATGTTTCCTGGAGACATGGGTTTGAATCCCACTCATGGCAAAACCAAATTTTTTTCAGCTCATCATTTCATGAGTTCCATGTCTACAGGACTTATCCTGTGATTATTTACTATTAAAAATGCTTAAATTTTATTTTAGATAAAAAAGGTATAAATAATGAACAGACTGATAATATTAGTGATGAGAAAATCAAGATGGAAGATAACATTGTACAATGTCCTTGTGGATTTAATGAGGTGAGTAAACTTTACTAACATTGTAATGAAAGGAAAATGTTAAGAAATTTCTTAATTGAATTGTAAAGTTTAATATCTTGATCTAGCATTAATAGCATATATCACAGAACATTACAGTGATTTAAAATTTAAATGAGAAGAGAGAAAAGAATTAAAATATTAAGATTTGTATGATCATATGAAGTCTTTCTAAGGAAACTGAGGTTGTGGAATCGCACTATCATAAAGAAAAACTAGAACGCCATTCATGAGGCTCTAAAACTCGTCACCAAAAACAACTATTTCCATTTCAGCAACCAAATCTACAGGTAGAACTCAGGGGCAACCATGGGCTCACCCCTTTCCGGTATCCTATCTGAAATTGTCCTTCAAGATCTTGAAACAAAATTATTCAACTCAGCAGCAATTTTACCCTTCTTCTGGTGTCGCTATGTTGACGATATATTTTTAATTTGGAATGGCAGCAATGAGCAATTAAACAGCCTCATTGACTCTGCCAACAATATATATATCCCACGATATGCTTTACGAAGGAGGAGGAGAATAGAAGTGCCATCCCCTATTTAGATATTTTCATCCAAAAAGATGACACAGGAGCCTTGACGACGTCGGTATACCGGAAGCCTACCTACATCCCTTCTGTCATACGTGCAGACTCATGCACCCATGGGCGTACAAAATTGCAGCCTTCCATTCCGTCACACATAGGGCTTTCGCCGTGTCTTCAAATGAGCAACTACTTGAAGAAGAAATTTTAAACATCCATTCCATCGCTACTTCCCATGGCTACAACTCAACAGCAATAGACAAAGTTATCAGCAAATATAGAAACAAAAACAGAAGAGATTCGGCTCTCCTCCAATCATCGACCCCGAACGTACTACTTTTACCGAACCTATTTCTTATGTTCCTGTCCTATGTGAATCAGTCCACAAATTACTCAGAGCCCATAATATCAAAATTGTTTTCAGCCCAGATCCAGATTTGAAGAAATTGGTCAAAAGGGACAGGGACAAATATAGCTTACTTCAAAAATCGGGCGTATACCGATTTCCCCTACAGTTGACAGATAATTCCGTTGTGTACTACATCGGCAAAACCATTCGCTCTTTACAAGAAAGGTTCGTGGAGCACCAAACTGATGTCAGCCAAAAGAAGCTAACGATGGCCGCCTCTGAGCTAGCAGTGCAACACACGGCAACAATAGACTGGGAGCACGCCACACTTCTTGCGCGTGCATCCACTTTCTACGGAACCATAGTCCATGAGGCTATTGAAATAATGACCTCGTCCATCCCCACCTGCAACTGAGACACTGGAATCACCCTTCACGACATGTGGAAAGAAGCTCTTTGTTTAAACAGACCTAACGTCGGTACATAGCATCACTTCACTGAAGACGGAGCGCCGTCTTTGCTCCGAAAAGCTTCTGAGAGTTTTCTCCTAAGAACTTTCAACATGCAAATAGTTTGAGGGATAAACTCTAAAATTTTATTGCTCAATAACAAAGAATTTTAAATTATTTTAAATTAATTTTTGAGCGACAAGGTCTTTTTAATTGTATACTTAAAGAATAATTTTTTTCTAAAGAAAATAAATGAATAAAAAATCCTCAGAAAGCTATTGCTATAGTGGTCTAACAAGACTAATTTAGTTCTTCAAATGCACTGATCCTGAGCAACAGCTGTTAGATACTGCAGTTCAATTGTGATAAGCTTTTTGAAATTGTTCATTCACCTCATTCTAAATCTTTCCTTATTTCTCAAGCCTTTAGGCACATTGTTCTTATTCACTTATCTGTCATTCTGCATGTGGGTCAATTGGGGCAAAATTAATGCAATTAAAACTAAAGTGATGAAAATTAGTCAGGCAGGCTGTGGTTCAGTTAATCTGAATGGCTTGCACTCTTGAGAAGGTATCTCAGTTTAATTATCTTGGGAGCTATGTAACAGATACTGGTGATGTTCGGTGTGAGATTAACAGACGAATGGGGATTGCTGCCAGGACTTTTAAGAATCTATGGAGTGTGTGAAGAAATAGGTATATACACCTAAAGAATAAAATTAGACTGTATAATAGTTTGGTTCTTTCTAGGGTTAGTTATGGTAGTGAAACTTGGACACTTTGTAAACAAGATAACAGGACACTAGATGCTTTTGATTCTAGATGCTTGTGCAGTATCTTGGGCATTAGGTGGTTCAACTTTGTGACTAATGATGAGGTTAGGCAAAGAAGTTGGCAACCTCCTTTAAGCAGCATATTGTGCAGAAAGAGACTCCATTGGTTTGGCCATGTTGCCCGTATGGATAATTATAGATTGGCGAATAGGGTTATGAACAGTGTGCCTAAAGGCTTCAGAAAGAGGGGGAGACCTAGGATGCAGTAGGCAGACAATGTCAAACAGGAACTTGTTAGAATTGGTGTGCAGTGGCCAGATGCAGCAGATGTAGCTCGGGACAGATATGCTTGGAGAACTAAATTGCACGGTCTGGTTGGACCTCCATAGCCCATGACTTCTTGATGATGATGATGATGATAAAACATGAAAAAAATGTAATAAGGGTAACATTAAATATTTTAACCTTATTACATTTTTTGTATAAATATGAAATATTAATTTTTTTGTAAATTATGTGATAATAAAAGTAACACAAATACAGCCAAAGGTGTAACAGACAAGTTGTGAATGGATCAAATGAACTGAAATCAATTACATCAGGTGTTGAAAGTTATATGCAGAGATTATCCTATTACTTACTGTTACTGAATAAGGAAAACCAGTATTTTTTCTTATAAATTTTGCACACTTTCTTTTTGATTTTACTAAAACTTCCTATTTAATAGTCAAACTGTGTAGGCAGCCCCCTCCTAGCCTTGGGGGTCCCAAGGTATGGGCTTACTGTGTCTATTGGGTAATCTGGTACTATGCTTAAAGGTGGTTGATGACTCCTGTGTTTAATCTCATTATTTACAAAATCTTTAGGTAGATGGGAAAGTGGTGAGAAAAGTGTTCAAGAGAATGGTATATCCATGGAAAAAGTAAGAAAAAGAGGAAGAACGGAGAAAAGAAGAATGGAGAATGCTAAATTTAGTTCTATGGATGGAAATATATTAAGAAAGAATAAAAATGATTTTTCATACAATTATAGGAGTATTTAATATATGGATCTGAGACATGTATGCTGACAGAAAGGTTGACATCTAAAGTAAGAGAAGTCAAAATGAATTACTGGAGTTGTGCATGGGAGACAAGGTGAAATTAAAAACAGGAAATTGAATCCTGATAGTAGAATGAAGGTATTGAAAAAAAGCTTGATATTTGAGCATATAAACAGAATGGAGGATGGAAGATGGTCAGAAGAAATATGGAAGTGGGAACCCAAAAAGGAAGCTAAGGAAGAAATGGAAAGATGTTATGGAGAACATGATGAAAGAAAGAGGCTTTTGAGAGGAAGATAGATAGAAAGAGGTGGAGATAATAATATATAGATACAGGTGGCCCTGAAGTAGGGAAGAGCCTGAAAAAAGGAAAAACACCCCATACTCAAGACAGAGTGCAAGCAACTGAAATGAAAAATATCAAACTTCCTTTTGTCCTGCTCTATAGTCTATACTAAGTTTTATTATAATTATATATTATTATAATATAGCTTCAGTTTAGTTTTTAAGCATATCTGAATATTTTACCATATTCTCTTCATAATTTTAAATGTTTGTCAGCAGAACGTTATGTTGCTAGTATTTGTTACACATCTTTCTACATAAAGTGAAAAATTTCTTCAAAAACACAATCTACAACCCACCTGATTAATTTTCATCACTTTAGTTTTCTCCGTATCTGCCTCCAAGCCCTACCCTATTAACAGCCCATTGAAAGAGTTAATCTGTTGATCATCATTTGCCAAGAAGACAAATCAGTAGCGTAATTGAAGTTGAGATATTTTCAAATCTCTATGCATCTAAGGACTGTCTTCCATTTGCAAAGTTTCTTGATAACATAATCAGTCTTCAAACTAAAGGGAAAAAGATTGCAAAATACAGCTTTGTAATGACCCTGTTGTAATGCTGAATCAATTTACAAGCTTTATCAGCTCTGCATATGACTCAATGTTATTGTATTAGAGAGCCATCTATTAAAGGTAACTAACTTTTCAGATTTTCCGTATCTATTAACAACACAAATCTTGTTGAGCAATAGCATCACAAGTGTTTTTGAAATCTGCAAAGCCAGTAACTATAAGTTTTAAAACTCTCAAAAATCAATCCCCCTCTGATAATGCTAGTAACTGGAATGGAGGTGAATAAAATATTATATAAATGCATTACCCATATTTTTCAAGAATTTTGTTAAGACCACCAAAACACAGAGAAAAATTTATACCATAATGGCATTTTGGTTCACTTTGGCCTCTTATTTCACTTTGGTAGACCCCCACCCCCTCCATTTCCTCCACACTTAGGTCGCCTTTTGCAATGATCAAGAGGTTTACATAGACAACAACGATTTGCCCCTTCACCAGCTGGGGGTGGGAAAATGTAACTTTTTGCTTTAAGAGATAAATGAAATTTTTTTGAGTTGAATATATAATAATGAAATATTATGATTCATATTGTGCAGATGCTCCAAAATGCATTAATGTACATTGTTAGAAGGTGCTAAATGTAGAAAATGTAAACCTTGAACTAATATTGCAAATGGTACGCTAGAAATTTGAAATTCTAGTGATGAAATGGAATGGTCAAAAGCAGATCCTAGAGCTTACTAAGAGAAATGAAAATAATGTTTATATGTCTTTTGATTAAGCTTCTTTTAAATAAGCTAGTTAAAATTTAACCAGTTGCTCCCTATTTTTAAAAAGTTATAATTAATTTTAAAATATTAAAAATATGTATAGAAATACACATATATATATGGTAGTAATAAATAATTTTTTTTCCATTTGTAACTGAATAGCTTATAGTTAAATTTAAAACACACATACACACAAAATCTATATATATGTAATTTCGTGCCTTTTTTTCCCATTTTTGTTTCTTCCATGTAAATAAGAAATAAATGAGAAATTATTTTGGTATTGTTAGGACTAATAGAATATTACTATTTGTATTTATCAATCGTCTGTTTATGAAATATTACTGCTAAAAGGTACAAAATTTGGAAAATGAAAAACTTCATTCTGTTTGAAAATGAGCATCCCATATTCACCAAATTCAAAGGAGATATGTTACTCTTCTAGTTTGTTTCTATATTATTATTTCCTTTTCTGTAAAAATAAGTTACAGATATGAATTATACATGAATGGAAACACATTGACCAAAGTGTAGCTGTAATATAGGAATACAATTAAAAGTATGTCAATCTGGTTAGGATTCTGGAATGTATTGCCCCCAATTTGCTTTATTTCTAATGAGAAATTCATATCCAATTAACATGATTTCACCTTACATAAGTTTTTTGATTAACATATCTGTCATGTTAGTCAGGGATTGAGTATATTTATGTGGAGCTCTAGTATAAACTTTGCAAAGTGAATGATGCATTAATAGATTTAAGCTTCACTGGGTATAGTATATATATATAAATTTACTTTTGCTCATTTATCTGCTGCCTACCATGAATTTATATTTGTAAAATTTGAAGTAAAATTTAAATTTGCAAGGGCCATCCTGAGGGTTTGGGTCTGAGTTAATTGCTTTATATACTGTGACCTGTTACTGGACTATATATCAAATATCTGCATCACATGTCTTGTGAAGATGGAAAAATATGTGCACTCATTAAAGCAATTAACTATAATATCGGAACAAGATTATATCATCAGAACAATTTGCATATTGCTACTTATATGCATGTGCAAATTGTTAAACTCTTTGATGTTCTAAAGATTTGCAAGTCACTGAGCCTCAATAACGTGCTTAAGTGACAAAATAATTGAACATTTATTGTAAATTTTTGAATAAATTATTTTTCCCTTGTAGTCCTTTATGTATTAGTTATGGCTTTATAATACTCAAATGAAATTGTTTGTTAGGAAGCATGGTATTTTGAAGTTTAAATAACCTTGACAAAGCTGAGGGCAGGAGTTGCAGTTTAAATGGCTTGTACCTCATAATTACTGTTGGCTGCCATTTTGTTTTTGTGGACTAGTTAGCCATCTAATCGGATTATGTAATTTTGGTGCTTTTTTAAGTGTGGAGCATAGGTGTCTCTGTTTAAGTAGTTACAATGTTCACTAGTTATATATCTGTTTGGATAATTTTATCTTACTGGTAGTTATAATTAAATTAATTAGTTTTTTCTATGGGCAGAAATGACCTTGTTTAATGAATGCTTTTACTACATCATTATTACAAGATACATTTTTTTCCTTTCTGGAAAAAACACCAAAACTAAATATTTCAATCAAATAGCCAATTTGTTCACAGAAATGAAATGGCTGCTACTGGCAACAGATAAGAACCACTTAAATTGCAATTAGACTGACCAAGATTAGTGAAAGTGCTATTATACTAGTAAAGCTACCTAAACTGTAAAATTACTAGATGTATATATATATAGTTATTGATTTCATTGACTTGAGCTGTTCAAGTGCTTACTATTTTAGTTCTTTCTAGTAGATTTTCTCAGCAGGTTTCAGTGCAGATTAATGTTGTTCAAAAGTGAAATTCAATCAAGCATGCTGGCAAAGAGTAATAGTTTGCTTTATTTTACTAAAATAATGCATTTGCTAATGGATACGTTCTATTTGTAAGGATGATGGATTGATGATATCATGTGTAGTATGTGAAAAATGGCAACATGGAGTTTGTTTTGGAGTTTTAGAAGAAGAGGATGCTCCTGAAAGCCATGTATGTGAAAAATGTTACAAACCTAATGACAATGAGAATAAACCAACAGACCTTTATTTGTCAAAACTTCCTTTTATTGAACAGAAGGTTAGTAGAAATTTTATGACATTTCTTAGCTGTGCATTTAAAACTCATTCACATCATAATACTAAGAAGGGTAAATGTACATGTAATAATTTCTCACTTAATGCTGTTTCATTAGAACATTGCAGATACTATAAGAATGCATCATTTGTTTGGTGTTACAAAATTTCCTATTATGCTGTTTGCCACTTGGTGATTGGAAACTACTTAAAGTGTGTAGACATAGAGAGTAAACATTAAGAAGTTTCAAGTGCAGATTTAAAACAATTGCAAATAGAATCTGAAGAAGCAGAAACTAGATGTAACAGCACCATACTGAACATTAACTGCAAAATGAGAGAATATTAAGAGGAAAATGAGAAGAAACATGAAGAGCTTTTCACTTATTTGAGAATTAATAGAAATCATCACTGAAGACAATCTGAACAGAGATGAATTCCAAGTTGAATAGGACAACTAAGGAGAACATTAACCATTACAAGAAGTTTTACTAACAAAAGAAAAAAGAAATATTTTCAATGATCTTCAGATAAATTTATTAACATTGCTGAAAAGAAGAGGAAGAGAATAGTTTCTTCCTCAGATCAAGTGGTAGAAGACTCCATCACTTGCACTTCACCTGCACATTCATCACAGTTGAGCATTATTTAAATTTATGTTTCTATTTATAAAAACATTTTCAAAGTTATTTTATTTAGGAATGTACTATACATATATTTGAACCTATAGTGCTGCCATTTTTCTGATGACAAATGTCCAAAATAACCTAACTCCAGTTTATACATTAATTCTTATGGGAAAATTGGATTTACATTCTGTGACATTGAAATTGCACCACCAAGAAGAAGTTTTATGCAAATCGGCAAACCTGCACTTTTTATGCAAATCAGCAGGTGACCATAGTACAGTGGCATATGCAAATAATTCCATTGTCAAACAAAATCAGGTAGAGAGGGTCAGTATTATAGGGCAAAAATGCTGCCAACTTGCCTAAATGTTCCATGAGTTTGAAGCCAATAGAATGAGAGGAAAACCCTTAGGAACAGCATCTTTTAACACTGAAAAGGAAAGTACTCACCTACAGAAAGAATGAATATAACCTAGAAACTCTATTGGGCTTGTCCTGGTATCTCATATAAACTCATACATATTAATGTTCAATATAACAATTCTCATATAAACATATATATTAATGTTCTTCAAAATATATGCCAAGACAGGATACTTAATTAGTATTGTGTACAGAATGCCAGGGCAACACGTATGTCAGTCATATTGTCAGCTTATGGCATTTGAGAGAGGATTGATTACACTGGGCAACACACAAAAAGGCTTTGAAATGAAAATATCCAATCTTTACTAATTTCGAGGTGCTGAACACGAAAATGACAATAAAATTTGTCGATTGGCTCTTGTTTAGAAGAGACAGAGATGGTCATGTATAAACGACTCAGTCTGCATTGAGTACATAGGTAACCATTACATATTATTATTAGGTACGTAGGTAACTGCTGTATTTTAAACTCCAGATTGCAGCATATTGCGTTGTATTACATCAGCCCGCCATACACACAACCCCCGGAGGTATTGTATCATTGTCTGATGCAATGTAATTGAGGTCACAATCTGCTCTCTGACCAGTTCCATATGGTGAAGGCCTTCCCGTTCCTGAACCTCCAAAAGAATTTTCCATCTATTCAGACGAGGAGGGAGTTGAACCGATGTCGGGTTCTCTGTAGCCTTCAGTGTCTAATGATGATCCATACATCTGCCATGGTGCATCATCTGCGCCACACATTCTCACCAAAGAACAAATGAACAATCTTGTTCACGATCTGGAGCTGTCCAAGGCCAAAGCAGAGTTACTTGTATCAAGACTTAAACAATGGAATCTTCTTAAGGAAAATGTCTGAGTGATTTCATTTCGAACCTGTCATGAGCAGTTTGCACCTTACTTCAGAAAGGAAAATGACCTTGTGTTCTGCTCCAATGTAAATGGTCTGATGAATGCCCTTGGAATCAAACATGACTTTCAAGAATGGTGACTATTTATAGACTCCTTGAAATTGAGTCTCAAGGTGATGTTGATGCTTAATGGAAATCGACATCCATTCTAGTCGGACACGCTGTCTACATGAAAGAAACCTACGACAACCTAAAACAGTTGTTGAACTGTCTTCAATACAGCAAGAATGGCTGACATCTCTATTGTGACTTGAAGGTAGTGGCTCTATTGATGGGTCTGCAGCTGGGATATGCGCAGTACTGCTGTTTTTTCTGTAAATGGGACAGCTGAGCAAAGACTTTGCACTGCATGAAGAGAAACTGGCTTCAGAGAAGAATGTTGAACACCCAGCACTGGCAGAAATGCACAAAATTCTGCTACCGTCCCTACACATCAAACTCGGTGTGATGAAAAACTTTGCAAAAGCCATGGACTGGACTGCATCAGCTTTGAAATACTTGGCTGACAAATTCCCTCAACTCAGCAAAGTGAAAATTAAAGAGGGAATTTTTGTGGGTCCTCAGATCCACGAGCTGTTTAGAGACCAGATGTTCGACAACCTGCTTCAGGGTGATGAGAAAAAGGCTTGGGACGCGTTTCGTCTGGTGTCAACTAAATTCCTCGGGAATGTCGGTGCAGACAATACAAGAAACTGGTTAAGGACATATCTTTGTATCACAAACTTGGCTGCAATATGTCCTTAAAGATCCACTTTCTCCATTCCCACTTAGATTTCTTCCCCGACAACTGTGGCATGGTTAATGATGAGCATGGTGAACGTTTTCACCACAGGACATTGCAACGATGGAGAAATGATACCAGGGAAACTGGTCCACTTCAGTGTTGACTGACTACTGTTGGATGCTCGCCAGAGATGATCCTGAGCAGCTGTACAAGTAATGGGCAAAGTGACGTCGGAAGTAAAAGTGAAGTTTTACCGATACATGTCATATGTATGTATTACTCTATTATATAAGAAACTATAGTGGATTTCTCAGAAATCGTAGTGAATTTTGCATTTTCATTGTCATATTAGTGTTCAGCACCTTGAAATTTTTAAGAAATGGCTACTTTTATCTCGGAGGCATGACTTTTATGAAAATTTATTACCCAGTGTTATTGGACGCTATGAAAGAGGGTAGTCAAGTCTGCACATAGTGGAACATGTTGCCACAACCATACGACAGTCATTTGATGCTGGCAACAGTGTTGTATGAAGCCACACACAGTCATCAGCAAGGATTTAGTGCATGCTGGAGGACAACAACACAGGACTGATAGATTTTGTGACTGGCTTCCACCACATGAATGGTGATGATAGCCACCATCAGTAGACCTGTTATGTCAGCTTTGTGTCACCCCATAGAAACAAACCATTTTCCAATGACATGCAAAGGTGGAGTTATATGTACATCATCCATTGTGTCATCTTCCACTGACTGTTGGGCATAGTCAGAAGTACCTGGAAACTTGGGCGATTGGAGTGGTGTTAATATTGAACAACTTGGGATGTGGAATGACATGTCAATTTTAGTGACAAATCCTGCTGTTGTTTAGAAGCTGACAATCAGCATGTACACATATAGAGACATGGTTAATGCTTCAATCCACCTGCTGCCATCGAAAAACACACTGCCCAAGCAACAGATGTGGCTTGATAATTCTCAAATGTAATAAGGCACAAAAGTTGGTTTTCTCTGGTCTCCCAGGCAGTTTAACCTTGCTGTGTTATGTCAATGATGTCCTGGAATGCATAACACTCCCCTTCACTCTTGTTACCCTGTTTCAACAAGATAATGCCAGGGCATAAACAGCTAACATCATTTGGAATGTTTACAGCTTTTTGAACTCTTCCTTGGGCAGCCAAGTCCCCAGATTTATTGCCCATTGAATGTATGTAGACCATGCCATAGGATGTTTTACTATTCATCACCTATGAGATAAGAGCATATGACAAGATATATGTTATTCACATGTATAACTCCATGCTATAACACGTAGTTGTATGTGTCATGAACCATGGAGGATTTATTGACCACTGCCACATAATCTGCCTCATTGTGAGATAAATTTGGGTCTTTGCACTGAAATTGTAACTTTGCACTGTAAATAATTTTGTAGTTAAATACCTGTCTTACTCATCTGCTAACCTGTCGTGTGTGATTTTCATCTGATTCCAATCACTTATTCTGGTAGGTATTGTAACACTTTTCAAAAAAATAATTATAGCATTAAGTAAGAAATTATGTATAATTTCATATGCCTTTACATTACAATTTTCTTTTCATATTTTTTTTAATGATTTATTTTATCATCTGAACTGTAAATCTTTTGCAAAAATCATGTGAAATAAATTTAGTTGCAGTTTTTAAGCTTTTTTTGTGATGTATAGTCAGCAGACCATAATAATTTCAAACATTGACTTTATTGATTTTAAGGTAATATTTTTGAGATGCGATATTAAGAGTATTTTTAATATTACAGCAGTAATTAAAGCAATAGACAGCTGCAAGTTTTAAACCAGACCTTTCAAGACACCAAAGAATATAAAAAAATGTTGGAAAATAATCATCCAAGTTTTCTGTAACGAAATTAGTGGACAGAATATCAGATATATTAGTTCAACAGATTTTGTAAAATTAATAAAATTGTAATTTAATGAACTAATTTTAATTTAACGATTAATGAATTTATAGAATTTAACAATAGTACTTTTCAACACTGAGAGCAGTTTGAAATGAGTTACTCTTGTTACTTTATAACAGTTAGTTATGAATTACTTTGTAACAATTGAAGAGTTGCTGATAAGTTTTGGCAGGATTAATATTTGAATTTACAGCCTCCTAAAAACATATTGAATGCTTTTACTTATTGAACTATCCTACTTAATTCAATCCTCATTAAACAGGAAACTTTGAGGATAATTCCATGGTCTGGAGTTGCTTGTGATGCCATCTTTTGATCAGGAGTGAGACATAAAATTTGTCTGTAGAAAGATGTTAATTTTATAGTCAAATATGCAGATTAGTGAGAGACAACAATAACTTACAGGTAATATTCTCTTATATAATGAAGAGTTAGCTAAAAACATTGACTTTTGGTGAAAGTGGAGCCCAATTCTATAACCTCCAGAAAACTTTTCGGGTGCTTTAGCTATTGAGCTATTCTACTTAGTTCAACAGAATCTTTCTGTAGAACAATTGTTGTGCCCCTTTCATGATTGATAGAAGGTGCCAGGAGCAGCTCCAGATCACAGAATTTACTACATAGTTTCCTGTTAGCTGAGTATTAAACTAGGTGGGACAATTCAATAGATGAAGCATATGACAAGCTTTAAGATAAGAGCATATGACAAGCTTTAAGGAGAACTTCATCCTAATACTTGATATCTGTGAGTCCTGAATACAATGGCTCTGTGTAGCCATTAAGAGTAATGCCTGACACTATTGAACCAGCACCTCCATAATTGTCTCTTTCCCTAATATTGAGGAGTGGAATCTGGTTACCTATTTCCACAGATTAATATTTATTGAGAATATATGTGAAGATTGAATTGTGACTCATCCATGAAGAGCACATTGGTGCAGTAAAGATTCTCTCCTCCACTCAGTAGAGATGTTGACACCAAGTCAAAGGTATCCTCTCCGTAAGGGGGTTAAGGGAACACAGACAGCAAGTTGTCATGCTTAAAGACCCCTTCATCAAGCATTCTGTAGACAGTATGCTTTGATATATCCCTTTCTGTGGATGCAGTAACTCTGAAGCAAGTTGTTGTCATGGAAGTCTTTATGGCACTTTACCATTAGGGCCACATAACAATCATCCTGTTAGTTTTGTGTAAAAAAGTTTTGCTGATGTGTGGGATTTGAATCCAAGTCCCTTCAGATACATGCCAGAGTTTTTAAAAACCTATTTATTGATTTATTGACTTCAAACCATGGAATCTCTGTGGATACTATTATTGATTAAATCATCTTGTTAAAATAACTTAAAATTCTCTGTTGTTGAGCAATAAAATTTTAAAGTTTATCATTCAAACTATTTGCATGTTAATAGTTTTAGGAGAAAACTCAGAAGCTTTTCAGAGCAAGGACAGCACTCCATCTTCAGTGAAGCAACATGCAAATAATTTGAAGAATAAACTTTAAAATTTTATTTCTCAATGACAGGGAATTTTAAGTTATTTTAATTAATTTCTGAGCAAGATGATCTTTTAAATTGTGTATTTAAAATCAATTTGTGTTGAAGTGACCCTTGAATGGCCTGGGATAGATCTTTGAGAGTGTTTTGAAATTGGTTCTACAGTGTACAATACTGTTTACTCACATTTAGACATCTGCCATTCCTGCCTGACTTTGGCCTGCGTCCATTCTCCATATTGCTCTCTACCTCAAAGAGTCATTTAACATTTTTGTGACATTTAGAACAATGGCTATATTGTATTCTACAGTTCAAGTGCTAAACATGAAATAAGATTGATGTTTTAATCTGATTGCCTGATTTTTACATTAAATTTGTTTTACGTCAATTGTATATGTATTGTTTCATACATGGTGTAAATTTGGTTTAATTATTTTAATTCATTAGTCAAATTGTTAGTCAAATTTTGTATTTGGCCTTTAACTTTGAGCAGCAGTGTAGTTAAAACAGTTTTGTTAATCATTACAATAGTTTGTAAATACAGGATGTATGAAAAACAATGGTTGGGTTTTGAGGACCAGTTATAAGAAAATAATATACATATTCAAGAAAATAATATTTTAATTGAAAGCATATCTCAAATAGTTTTAAACACAATTAGTGAATTTCCACATGTGCACTGTTTGTGAACTTGCATATGTTCAATCAATATTCCATTCCTTCTCATACATTCTACAGCATGTTTCTTGTTATTTGCTCAGATGCTTATCTTGGATTTCAAATGATTCAGGTCTCAAATTTTGCTCAAGTATAAACATAATTCTTTACGAAGTCCCACAAGAAAAAAATTAAGGGGTGTCAAATCTGGGCTCCTTGGGGGCCATACAATTGAACCACCACTGCCAATCAATTTATCAGGAAATGTTGTACCAAAAGCTTCAGTAACTTCTCTTGAGAAATATGGCCATGTGCTGTCTTGTCTGATGGCTATCCATGAAGCTTTAGAGTGGGGGGAGTGTACAAGTACAACATTTAGTGTGTGATACATTTTGTGTATTTGGAGACAGCTTCTCAAAACCCACCATTATTTGTCAGACACACTGCCTTTATTTATCAATATTTTTGTTTTCGTTAGGAAATAATATTTTTTGCACTTTGTAATTTTTAGGCACTTTGTGTATGGCGTCGAGCTCTTGTTTCTTCTGTCGACCTTAAAACTGTTTCAGCTAATGTATTGGCAAAGCGTTTGCAAATTGATAAGTGTGTAGCTGAATCCATTATTGAAAGAATGGAAAAGGAAGGATATGTTGCAAATGGAGTAGGAAGGTAATTACTAAGTAATATAAATATGTAATGCTTGTATCATTAATACATATTATATGAAGTTAATATAATAATCTGATAAATTTAAGCACAGTTAATTTTAAAATTTAGCTATTTTTTTCACTCTTTTAACATACGATCAAGCATAAAGCATACAGTTAGTTTAAACAGTTATATGACTAAAATTTATAACAAACAAAATGAGCTAAGACCCACTGCTTGTTTTAACACCTCTGTTGCAAAATTTTGGAATTTCATTTTAAAAGTGCATACTTGCAACTTTTTCTATGTCCCTTGGAGAGTTCACAAAAAATTTAACATAGCCTGAAAATTCCTTCAAAGGTATTTTTTTTCCAAAACATTTTGTCTTCTATGAGTAAAGGTTTCATGTAAATGGAAAAATTCAGTTTGAAAATATATTTCTGTGAAGTCCAGCATCTTGAACTATTTAGAGTATGGTTAATTTTAGTCATCATCACCTCTGGGTAATTTACCCATTTCTGTACTAATTCTGTATTAAATTTTGGAAAGAGACTGCATTGTAAAGTTAGAAAAAGTGAATGATATGGATAGGAAAAACAATGCCAGACTGACAAACTCCTTGTGTTTGTTGAACTTATACTGAATGTTGAAAATATTCAGTGAATCAAGCATATTAGTAAACTTAAAAAGAAAAACGTTATTTGCTGATGTAAATTTTATCACCACTCTGATCACTTCTCCAATATCTTTTCAAAGCAGAGATCAAAGTCACATTCAAAAATTGCACCACCAAATAAAATAATGGTTTACAGATAATATTTTTATTAATTAATAATCTCATTGCTGTCTGTTTTAAACTGAATTTGTAATAATTACATATTAGTAACTTTATATTTAACAATGCTAAAAAGGTGAAATAACATGAAAGTTACAATTATTCTTAATGTCATTTTAAGGTTGATAAACAAAGGTGTGGCAAATAAAGACATTCCATTTATATATTCACAATACTTCATATAAATGGAATAAGCACTAAGCAATTTTTTTGTGTTCTAAAGTTTATACAAAGGAAATTCTAGTATTTATTGAAGAAAATTTTCTTATATGAAGTGCACTTTAATTAATAAAAATTTCCTATCACAAATATTAGTAAGATTCAACTGGAATCACGATTTTGAATTTACACTTGAATCCATTATAGCTTAGAAGAGATTAAATGAAAATAGAAGGTTATTGTAGAAACAAACATTATTAATAAGCATGACAAAAACTGGAATCACGATTTTGAATTTACACTTGAATCCATTATAGCTTAGAAGAGATTAAATGAAAATAGAAGGTTATTGTAGAAACAAACATTATTAATAAGCATGACATATAGTAAGATGGAACAATGAAATATGCAGCTATCAAGATTGATGTATTCATATGCCTAGTTGTTGTCAGATAGATACGATTTATTGGCAGTGTTTTTTTTTAGTTATATTGCTGATTAATTGATTAAAATATTGTTAGGAAACGTTTTCAGTAATATTTTCCAAGCAGAAGATAAAGTAGGGTTGGGCTGAGTTGTTTTACCTCTGAGAGGCACTTTTTTTTGCACACATTGGGCTAAATGGCCAGATCACAAGGATGCCAAAGACTCAGAGTAGGTTGGTGGAGAGTACCCACTGGAACAGATGTTGGGAGACAGATGGTAGCCTCCCTTCATGGCTATCGAGCTTGTTCTTTAACATGCACAGGGTATGACTCTTCTGCACACAGGGCCACCTCTTAATGTTCCATCCAATAGACGGTGGCCTTTCCAAGCCCATCAGTGTCCCCTACTGACCATGGGCAAGGTGGGGAGTTTTGCGGAGATAAATCTCAGTGCTGGCTCAGCTGGGACTTGAACCTGGGAACTGCAGATTATGAGCCTGGCGCATGCTACTGACTGAGGGCCTCCCCCCAATAAAGTAGGTATTTCATTGTTGCAACAAATACACTGAAGTGCAAAAACATTATGACCACCTGCCTAATATTATGATGATCCTCCATGTGCTGTCAAAACAGCTTCTATCTGACGAGACATGGACGCTACAATATTTCTAAAGGTGTCTTTTGGTATCTGGTGCCAACATGTTACCGCAGAGCCTTTAAGTCTTGTAAGTTACGTGGTTGAGCTGCTGCAGATCAGATATGCTGTTCCAATACAAACCACAGATGCTCGATTGTATTGATGTATGGGGAATTTGGAGGCCAGAGCAATACTTTGAAGTCTTCTTCATGTTCTGTGAGCTTCTTCATGTCTCTTACAATCTGTGCAGTGTGGCAAGGCACATTATCCTGCTGAATGAAGGCACTACTAGAGGGGTATTGCCATGAAAGAATGTACCTGGTCTGCAATGATGTTTAGGTAGGTGGTAGACGTCATAGTTTTCTGTACATGAACGACTGGACCAGGGTTTCCCAGCAGAACATTGCCCAAAGCATTACACTTCCTCCACCGGCTTGTTTTTGCCCCACGGTGCATGCTGGTGCCAAAATTTCCCCAGGTGAACAATGCACACATATCTGGCCGTCCATATGATGCAATAGGAAATGAGATTCATCAGACCAGACGACCTTCTTCCAATCATTCAAGGTACAGTTGATGCTCGCATGCCCATTGTAGGTGCTTTCAACAGTGAACATAGGTTAGCATGGGCACTCGAAGTGGCCTGTGGCTATACAGCCCCATTTACAGCAAGGTTCGATGTACTGTTGCTGATGAATGCTGATGATGAAAGTAATCATCAGCATTCAAATTATGGGTGAGTTGTGCCACAGTATCCCTTCTGTTGGCTTGTACCATACAGGATAGTCTTCACCACCTCTAGCATCAATGAGCTGTGGTCAACGCACACCTTGCCAGCTGTTCATGGTTTTTCCATTGGACCACTTTTTGAAGGTACTAACTAAGACTGACTGTGAGAACCCCATGAGCCTTGCCATTTCAGAAATGCTACGACCCAGTTGTCTGGCCATTACAATTTGGCCTTTGTCAAACTCACTTAAGTCCAATAATGTTTTTGTGGAAAAAAATTTTGCTGACATACAGGATTCGAATCCACATCTCTCCAGAAATGTGCCAGAGTATTCTAACTTGTTGAACTAATGCTGGCCCAGTCTTTTTTCTACTAATAATGACTATCACTCTTCCTGTGAATTTTGGGTGCCTCCTTTTGGTGCCATCTATGATCTTGGATTGATGATTATTTATTACCATCTTACTCAGAGCACTAAAAAGAAATAGTTGCCACCCGAGATCATAGATGGCACCAAAAGGAGGTGCCCAAAATTCATGGGAAGAGTGATAGTCATTATTAGTGGAAAAAAGACTGATCCAGCATTAGTTCAACAGGTTTGAATACTCTGGCATGTTTCTGTAGAGATGCAGTTTCGAATTCCGTATGCCAGAGAATTTTTTTCTCATAAAAACATTTATTGATTTATAGACATTTAAATGTCTACAGGTAATGCTGAGAATATCAATTATTGTTTAAATCACTTAAGTCTATTGTCTTTCCCATCTGAAGAACAAGAATAACACTGATTAACAGAGCTCAGTATCAGGTGTTATTTATACCATTTCATGACCTTCATACATGCTGTAATGCATGCTGTGATGTACATGTCGTTTACCTGCAGTTGTTTCGATTTGCATAAAGATGCACTGGTCATAATGTTTTGGCTCTTCGGTGTATGTTGGCTGAATATAGATGCTATTTTTTTCAGTGTATGATAGTTTAAAAGAAGAACTGGCTGAAGAGATGATGGTGGCATCTTAGAAAAGTTATATAGATTTATTATTGATGGCTGCAAATTTAAATGCAATAGCTGTAATATTTTTTTTTTGTGCTCAATTCTTATAATGTTCTTGTAGTCATCCAATATGTCCTTAAGGTACATTGGTAGTTGAGGATCTATCAGATGGGTATTTTAAAGGAATTTAGAAACACTGCTGGCATATACTTGTTGTTGTCCTTTAAAATTATATGTTTAATATAGTCTTGATGGCTGCTTTATAGTTATTAAATAAAAAAAAATAAATAAATACCCCCTCAAGCAGTTGCTTGCCACAGAGGTCTGACAGGAGTCTGTCAGTTTATATGCCACAGTAGAAGGTCTATGAGGATGGCAGGACCTCAGCAGAAAAAAAATACACAAACGTACATGCCTTATCCGGGGCTCGAACCCAGGTCCCTTAGATCAGTAGCCAAACGTGCTAACCACTTGGCCATTGGACGGTCAAGTGGTTAGCACGTAACACAAAACTGTAAAATGTAGTTGAACTTGTATATTTATATTTTTGTTAATTGTTCATTTTAAAAAACTCGTACACTATATCTTCTGTGTACTTTTTTTTAATGATTTGGTATGGGTATCTAAATTTTTTCTTATGGAATATGCTATATTCATTTCATTTTTAAGAAAAATATTTATTTAAGTATCTGTATGCATTGAAAATCAATATATTCAAACTTTAATTTATATATTGTTTTTTATTTAGGATGAGATGATTTCTATAGTAGTAAGATGATGAATATAGGATTTTTATAGATTGTCATTACTACATTGTATTTATATATCCAGAAAATGTAATTTTTTATTATTTTTGGAATTGTATGTGAATATTATTTAGGATAAATGCTGTTTGACTCAGAGGTAAACTGTAGTAAAGATGTTTCAGAATATTACTATTGAAGGAAAAGTTCTTGACAATAGAACATTAAACCATTAATCCGGAAATGTTATATTGTGATATATTTATTATCTAGCAAAGTTCTGAAACATACTTACTAGAACCTATCTCTGAATTGAAGAGTATTTATCCCAGCAGAAATTCACATATGAATGCAGCAACAACAATTAAAAACAAACTTCTTTTTGATATATTAATACAGTTTTGTAATATTTTAATTGATTGTAATAATGTAATTGCAAGTAATGTATAATCTAAGATCACAATTCTAGTTTAATCTTAATTTGTGATATCAAATCTTTATGTAAGTGTGCATGGTATATTAAAGAATTTTCTTGAATAGAGAACTCTAGAATAATTTTTCTTTGTATAAACTTTATGCACAAAGGACAGCATAGTGCTTAAGGACTAATTCCATTCTGCAAGAAGTATTGTGAATTTATATAAAGGGAACTCTTATATTTGCAATGCATTTGCTTCTCAAGTTAAAGTGATCTAAGTGTAATTTGATTATCCTTCACTTATATCCAAGATTATTATTTGAAAGTTTTTGTATAATATTAATATGCAATATTAACAGATCTTATTGATGCTAAAAAGCTAACTTTTTTGAGTAAATTATGCTTTGTTCTGTCTGTAAAACGTAAAGCTGGTAAAATTACCTCTTCTCTGTTGAAGCTTAGTATAATTTCTACTTTAAATAATTTTCTCAAGTATGTAGGGGGAAAGAATAAATTTAACATTTATTTTTCTTATTAAAAGTCTCTTATTGAAAGGTTGAAACCTTAACCTATATTTCAAATGTCTTTGTTGTATTTTATGGAAAATAACTTGTAGTTTATCTTTGTTTTCTAGACTGAAAGGAAAGAAAGCTGTGAACAAAGGGCTTATTATTAACAAAGGATATCAAAAATATATAACAAGGCATGATTCAGAAGATGGTGTAACAGATAAACATATCACTGAAAACTGTAAAGACAGTATTTCTGATGACAGCCATTTGGTATGAAGTATTTTATTATTTAATGTGTTTTTGTAAGTTTGAGTAAATAGGCATAAAATTTAATTTTCTTTTGTTCAAATTAATAAACATTGCAATTTTATTGTCCATCTTTACATAGTGTACTCATGGCCTATGGGTCCTAAATCCAAAATTTCAAAATTCTAGTAAAATAAAAAATTTAAAAGATTAAGGTTTAAGAAATGAATATTTTTGTTTGTGTCAACTTGTTTATAAACCGTTATTGTATTAAGTAATTATATAGTTTACCAGCAGTAAATAAAGAATCATATAATTTAACCCTTATTTGTAGCAGTTTTACACAAGAATGCCAATAAGTTTCAAATAGTTTGAAATTTAATAAAATTAAAATTCTAGCTTTTTAACAAAAATTACTAAGGAAAATTTTTTAAAAATAATTTGAATAATTAACTGAATAATTATAGTTTATAAAAGAAGTATACAAATAAAGGCACAGAAAAAACTATTTGAACGATTTTGCAAGTTTCTTAACTACAGTGAACTTGTAATGTATTTAAAGCTATTATTATTATCCATACTCATTTGATGATAATTATTGATGTTAAAAAACTTTAACATATATAATAAGGATGGATCTAGTAAAGGTTGGATTCTATTAACTTAAGTAAATTCTTTCCATTGACTTTCAGTGCTGTTATAACTTTCAGGACTGTGTTAGCCCTAATATCACTAATGCGTTTGAGTAGTAATAAGATGCAAGACTGGAGTAAGGAAGATAAGAAATAAAAAATTAATTATTGTTATGCTGATTAACTATGTATAATGTAGTTATATATAATATCAATGTACTTAACACTGTGAAACCTAATCAAACAATAGTAACCTGTAAGTTACTATTTGATTTCTAGCTTTTTTCAGCACTTATATATCATATATCTCTTCACTTGTTCTCTGGTTGCATTGTTTTTGTTTTTTGTATGTGTTGTTTTTGCATGAGGATTTATATATGCATACACATACAAAATTCTCATGTAGACAAGAGCTATGAAGATCCAATCAAACTGTAATTTAGTCCTCCTGAGTTACAGGCATGCATTTGGGCACTGTAGACCACTTCTAGCAAAGTCCAGTTTGACATTACCCACTGCATTATTTTTATAATATGTATTTTCAGTTTCTTGAATATTCTTTTTAAGTAATTTAGAATAAGATCTGTAATCTGTCTCATATTGTAATAGTTCTGGATTATTTTTGTACTTATTATATAATTTTTCCTTAGTATTTATAATTTTTTAATATTTATTATATTTAATCATTTATATCCCCTACAAATAATGTATTTTCTTTTGGACATTCTTTTAAAATTTCTTTTAATTCCTTATTGTAAATATCAATGGAAAAACTATGAGTCCTATATATTAAAACTACTGATAATTTTAAATTAATTTCAAACAAATAAATTTCTTGTGCACTATGCATAAAAAATTCCCTTTGCTTTACTTGAAACCTACCTATTTTTATGTATGCTAAAACCCCACCTGATTTATTGTATTCTCTACACTGGTAAAAGAGCTCAAATCCACTTATCTGATAATTATTGATTATTCTCTCTTTTAGCCCATATTTCTGTTAACAACATAATATCAATATTATTCAAAGTGGTATCTAAATTTACAATTAACTCATTTAAATGTTGATTTACATTCCTAAGTTGCAATGTGCAATACAAATATCAGAGTTTAAATTAATAATAAAGTGTGAGAATTCAACTGATTTTGGATAATTATAGTTTTGTCATCTTCCTCTGAAACTTCCAATATTTCATCCAATTGTTCTCCACTCATTGTATTCACTACAGTTTATCTAAATTTCTTTCCTAATTCTGTACACTCTTGATTCAGATGGCTTTCTCAAATATATTTTTCCTTCTTTAATCCAGGCATACCTATATTCATGTTCATTTTTAAATTGTTTAACCCTGTAAAATAGTTTTTTCAAACACTTTGTTAGATGCTCATTTACATAAACACTGATATCACTGAATTCTGAACTTATCATATTAGCTGTAAGATTCCTATGTGCTTTTGCTTTCTCAATCCATTGATATGTAGATCTGGCATCCCTAAATTTTACCACAATGGGTTTTGATTTGTTTTTATTAATTATAGTAACTCTATGTGTTACAAAAATATTATCCTTTTCTTTAATATCAAGAAGCTTTGATACATCTTAAACAACTTTCAGCACATTTTCATTTTGTGCCTCAGGTATTCCAGTAATTTGTATGTTGTTTGTCTTAGATCTTAATTCTAATTAATTAATTTGAAACCTGATATTTTTTATTTGTTGCTTTAATTCATTGGTTTGTTTAATTAAATGTTGATTTTCTTCCTTAAGCTTCTTGAATTCTGATTTAAATTCATTAAATGATGTAATGTGTTCTACCAATTTATCTTGATTAAAGTTTAAGGCAGTTTTAATATCCTTTATTTCACTCATTAAGGAATCATTTACACCTTTAATTTCTTTTATTTCATTTATTAAGAAACTTTATATCTTTAATCTCTTTCTGAATATTAATCATGAAATCCATCAACTCCAACTTTAAGGCAACAACAATATCTCTCAGATCACTATCATCAGACACCTCACTTTCCAAAGCTTTAGCAGTACCTTTCTGTTGAGTTATGTGTTCTTGATTTATCTGTATGTTTTTGGATGCTTCTGTCCCATCCAAAGCATTATTCACACAAATTAAACACATCCACTTACACCTTTGCTCCTTAGATAATTTTCTAAATTATTTATGGATTTCCAAAAATTTTCACCTGCTTTGGAAGTCTTAAAAGAGCCTGTCAGTATAATTTGCTTATTACAGACAATAATAGGGAGGCCAGACTTTGTCAGTAAGACAATACTAATATTTGTGTTTATTTGGAGTTTCAATTGGATACTCATTGCTCTACAGTTGAGCATGCTAACTGTTTGGCAGCTAGAATGAACATTAGTGGTCTATAATACCCCACACTATCCAAACTGTATTACTATAGTCAGGGGTATATTTAAGGGGGAAGTTTGTGGATTAACCCCCCCCCCCACCCAAATGTATATGATTCAAATTTCTGTTTGCATTTTTATTCTCTTAAAACATTTATCTATTAAGTATTAATGCAAAATGTACTACTAGTTTTTATTTACTTATTAGTTATCTATTTTAATATTTACTTATTGATTACTTATGTTTTGATCTTTTAGATCACCCCCCCCCCCCCCAACATATTTTCAAAACACGCTACTGACTGCAGTATCCAGTTTAGTGCAGATGTTTAATAATCTAACATGGAATTAGGGTGCCAAAGTCGGGCATTTTCTTGACAACTGTTTTGCATATAAAGGTTAACAATATCTTATTGAAATTTTCTGATGTGAAAATGCATGCTTTTCGCATCATTATTTTGGACACCAGAATACTTTGGATCATTATTTTGTGCTGTACCACTATAAATGTATCATTGCCATATATGTTATGCAGAATTTTTGCCAAGGTATAGGATTTCATAGCACTTTCACCATATGCATTTTAAGGGAAACTTGAGTACTATAGCATAATCTGTAAAAAAATGCCAACCAAACAGAAGACACAAATAATGTGAACTCAGGTATTTTTTCATTTATTTTTCACCAGTATGAGTAGCGCAGTGAAAATTGAAAAGTTTGAAAAGCTTTGCCACATTTCAAATTTTGGAATGCTCTGATCGTTTTTTAATTTTCCAAAAATATGTAAAAAAAAATTTTCATGCTTTTATAATGTAGTGTAACTTTAAACATTAATTAATAGATTCGGAAAAAAAATTCATTAATGTTTGATGTCTATCTTAACAGGGAATACTGTGCATTCATTATGGAGTAGTGTAACTTTTATTTGTTGTTTCATTACAGTTGGCAGAATTAAGTAAGAAAACTCAAGAGCTTAATGTCAGCAGTTTGAATGACAGCAATTTTAGAGACAACTCATCCCATGGAAAAAAAAGAAATGTAACTGTCAAAGAGACTGCTCATGTGCTACTTTTTTTTAATATAATTTTTTGTTAATTCTAACATTTATTTTCTTTATCACATGTTTTCTCTGAAACATTTTATGAATAAAATTAATGTTTATGCAGAATTTCCAAAAGTTACTTTAGAGTATCAATAAATTTATTTTATGAAATATACATATTTATATATATAGAACACTCTAGATATTTCAAGTGTCTAATCATTTGTCTGGTAAGCTTTAACAGTGCCCTTTTTGAGACTGCCAAAATCCAGCTAAAGCACAATTTTATGTCATATAAGGCTCAACAGCTCAGGATTCATAGTTTTGGTAGTAGCCCACTCAATTGTTAATAATCACAAGCAGATGCCCTCTAGATTTAGATCAAGTGAAGAGTTAATAGAAGAGAAGGAGTATTGATGTAACTGGGACCTTAACTCCAGGATTTCTTGATTACACATCTTGAAATGAAGAGCTCATATCCCATTTAGGTCAAAATTCATTTTATCTGCTAACTTTCACTTGATAGCAGCTTTCCTTTAATGCACATAATCCTCAAGAAATGAAAGACCAAAAGGTCAAGTCAGATCTTGAGGTTTTTGTTGCTCAAACATTCTTATCCTTAACTAAAGTTGCAGCATTAGTTCAGTAAAAGTCAATTTTATTAAGCTTGAATTTGTTATTACATCTCATTTTTTGGTATATTCTGCTTCCTTAAACCTTTAGGAACACTGTTCATAACTCTATTGGTTAATTTGCCATCCTATTTGGGCTTTTGTAAAATGACTATGGTGTGGGGGAGACATGATTTATTCATCATTCTGTGGTAACTGATGTCTCATTCTTTATTGCAATACCATAGAGAGTACCATAGGCAAAATCACCCATGCTAAAAGTCTCCATAGTCACTGTTAACCAAGGAATTTTGTGTGACAAGATAGTTTCATAAGAATAGTATCTGACATGTTATCAGGAAGTTACTGGTTTAGGGTCCACTATTGCCAGAATTAATATTTTTAGCTAACTCTTTATCTGTTTCATGTTCTACAGAACATTTGCCTGTGAAGTATTTTTTGAATTTCTCACTGATCACATTAATTAAATTTATGTACCCTACTCTACAAAATAATATTTTTATGTGGAGAATGATGTGCAATACAGACAATACAACTAAAGACAACTAAAAATCACGAGTTTCTTCCTAGCCACTGTTAGCTAGGTAATTATGTGTGAGGGTATAGTTTACTATAAAGAATCCTGACTTCTCGGGAGATTATGGGTTTGGTTGCCACTCCTATAAAACTTAATTTTTTTTCCACTAATTCTTCATTAGTTCAAAAGTCAAATTTTTCTAAATCATGAAATAAAATGCAAATTCTTGAACTCGGAGGTCAGATTTTGTTAACTTGAAAAATAAAATGCTGCTTAAAAAGTGCATATTTTTGTGTGTTTTTTAAATTTTTTTAGTGTTATAATTCTTGTTTTTTATATTTAATATTTTTAGCGAAAAAAAAGTTAAATGTAAACAACATTTCAGCGGAATTTTTTCCTTTATAATGCAAGTTTCATGTAATTTTTATGTTTGGGTTTACGGTATCTTTTTCCTCTTTAAAAAATATAAATTTTTGTTAAAAAAAATCAGAACTTTTTTCTCCTGACAAATCATTGAGGTAGCTTGAAAATTATGATAAATGCAGAAACAAGGCAGATGCTAGATATTTAAAATATTAGAAATGACAGCCAGATAGAGTTAAGTGCAGTTTTCTCCAATTACAGTTCTTGCTGTGAGTGCTTTTGATGGGGAAGCCCCTCAACACTGTGCCCTTCATACTTCATGCAGCAGCTTAGCCAAGCCAATGCAAAATCCAATGACCTAATATTTAAGATTCCTCATAAACATTTAGAATCAAAAGCATCATACTTTTTGTTTATCCTGCTTAACAGAGTTTAAATTTTGCCATGCAAATTATAAAAATAATTAGAATATTATAAAGTTGCGTATTTGCCTATATTTTTACTCTTTCTTAAATCATTGAAAGCTCCAGTGATAATTCCAGTTCTCTTGTTTGCCACATGTCTCACATTTTCTGTATCTGTCATGCAACTCTGACCTAAAGCACAATTATTAAAGATAGCTGAAAACACAACAGACTAGTTTCTAGCTATTCACTTTTCTCCAAGTTCATCAAGCTTGCTACATTGGCAGACTCAATAACAGATCTAGTGAAAGTTTATCTCCTCAACATCATTAACCAAGGTGGTAAATTTACAGCATAATCTGTTTTAAAAACTATCATATATATATAGTAGTTCCCGATATTTTCTAACTTGCAACTGGCAAAAAGTGATTTCATTACTTGCTAGAGCAACGTAATTGGTCGATTTTTACCTTATTTTACTTTTAATTATTTTCTGTATAGTGTATGTTTTTTTCCCTCAAATCCTATGTATACTTTCCTAAAGTAAATGTGGCCACAGACATTTAGGATACATTTCATTTTTATAGTTGATGAGTAGATATATAATGTTAATAACATATTGGCATATGCAGTGTATTACCAAAATTATTGAGGCATTTCTATGCCATGTGTTAATCACATTCAAAGTTCTGTAACTTTCAAAATAGCCTTGTTAAAGTAAAATGTCACAGGAGATACAGATGTCATTCAAATCTCTAAAACTGCATCTGAACAATATTTGTTTAATATTTTACAAGATAATGATAAATATGAATATAATATAAATATAACTGCAGATGCTGTTAATGCTCAATCTAAGCACTTGTCATCAAAGAAAGTCATCACCTAAGCACATTTTTCAAAATTGCAGAAAACTGAAAGAATAATTTTGGAAAACATTTATTTCAGTAAGCAGTTTGTTATAGCAGGTCTTATTTTTGCTTATAAAAACAACAGTGCAGTGTTGAATGTTTCAACTTCCATAAGCCTTTAAATATTAAACAATATTATTCACAATCAAATTTGGAGAGATTTGTGGAAAATTTTCATTTACTCCAGTTGCATTTTCCCATAAAAACATTGTTTTCAAAAGTAAAGCTTTGAACGCTGCTTTTCATTCATATAACATGTAAATGTTCTAATACTTTTGGTAGTACAGTATATATTTGTATTAAACTTATTTAAGTTAAAATAGTAATTAAATAATAGATAAAAATTGCATTAAGACTAATCTGATTACTTTATTCTACATTTTTGTATAATTTTATGCTTAATTTCTGTGAAAAAGTCGCTTCAATTTCATGATAAGTTGTTTTGTGACTATTATTGTCTCACTTACTTTGAAGTAGTATAATATTAATAATGATAAATATTTTATGACTGTTAAGGAACTTGAAAAAATAATATTTTTGTTTTATTTTTAATTTAGTTACAAGACTTTGATATAAGTGACAGCCAAGAGATGAGTTTCGATGCAGGAGACAGTAGAAAGAAACGTAGAAAAGCCAGTACTTGTAAAAAAGGGATTCCAGTTTAATTTGCTAAAATTGCATTTAATCTATGTTGAAGTGGTATGAGATGCCATTATCTGTTGAATTTTGTGAATATTTTATCTAAGTTATTATTATTATCTACTTCAGTATCTATTATTTTAACCTACTTCAGTATCTATTATATAAACCAGTTTGAAGTTTGAGACAGTTTGTGATTTTTAAGCTTTGAAATAAACGCAAAATAAAAATATGCTTTCTTCAATTTTCTTTTTGTATGCTTTATCGGTGAGTTAGAATAATTTTGAAAAAGTAACTGGATGCATTTATGGCAAAATACATCCATGAATAATATGATTTTCAAACATACAGAATTACCATAGAGAACAACATACAGTTTACATTAGGGGTTACAAATATATAGTTTATCAGATGCATTAGTCATTTATCTTGATTATTTTTAAACTAACTTATGTGCCTTTTTTTTTTAGCTTAAAACTTTGCAATTTTTATTGTTTATGCAGAGTTACTGACAGGGAAAAAGAGTATTTTTAACACAATGGTGTATAGTATTCCATCTGCAGGATGATATTTTGGATTTAATCATTCCTTGAAAGATCTTTTCATCATAAAATTGAATTCTGAACTGAAAATGTATTCAAATAATAGACTCTGCTGCTCATGAATCATGTTCGTTTTGATGCAATAAGAGATGAGATCTCTTGCAGACAAAAACATAACTTATTTTTTATTTTTATATCTAAGTAATGCAGCATAACCTCATGTAACAACATTCTTTTATTTTTCCTTATTTTGTCAAATGCAAAAGACAGAACTTTTATCTTTTGCATTTGGCAATGGATTAAAAAATAATATTGAAAAAGTGTAGCAAAACATTATGGGACACAACCAAAAAGCCCCTGGAGAGTCTTTTGTAAAATTTAATAGCCTAAAACCTGCTCAGGGATGTGTTGAACAACTGTGGAAAATTTGGTTTAAATAATTTTTTATTTCTCGAGTCATAAGCTAACATGCATACATACATATGCTTCCTTTTATAGGCATAGATAATTCGTACGTTTTTTTATTTTGAGCCAATGGTGCATTCACTAATAGGTCTTTTGCATGTAAGATTATCATAAATATCACATTTATTATTAGGAGGAATCTAATCAACAGCTAATACAGATAGCCTGTATGTGAAATTTTAGGAAAAACGATTTTTCTCACCACTCGTTCAACCTATCTATTTAATATTTTGCATTGTACATCATCAGGCTATTCCTTAGATTTGTCGAAAATTCTAGTTTCTAGCCTCTTTTTCTGAAGAGCTATGGTGACCATATCCACATGTCTCCTTTTATTATTACAGATGAATTATGTGATACGATATATATATATATCTAATATATTATTATATGTATATGAGATGAAAAGCCAGGACATTATGAGTGGCGTAATTTTATACTGAATGAACTGTATGAGAATCCAACACTTGCATAAACAAATATTGGGGAACAGTAAGGCCAAGTTTACCCAGGATGGCCTTGTAAACAGGCCTGAGGGAAGGGGAAGGGGGAAGATTGACCTGAAATGAACAGGAACCCCATTCCAGTAGAATCCCTCCCATTTTAGTTGTTTTTAGCAAATTTACTGAACACCTTGTAATATATATAAGTTTAATAATATTTTCATCTCGTTATGGTTACTAGCATTCTCAAAGGAAGGGGAAACCCCCTTGGCCTTCATGAGATGTGGTCCTGCCATTAACGTCCTTGGCAGCTGCTGTTATTATCTCACAATAAGATGTGTGCATTGGTGTTAATTTAATTCTCTTGTCATGAAAAGCCTTCCAGTTACGATGTTTTAAAAAGCAGTTTTTTTTCTATTCTTTAATACTGTATATGCATTTATATCATATTTTTTGATAATTTCTGTTTATCTCATAGAGTTTTAAGATAAAAGAATACCAGCGTTTCATTATATCTATCTTAAAAACTGCTCTGAAGTGTTCTGTGTGGAATGCCATGTCCCAGACAATGTCCCCACATAATCAAGCTGGAGAAATGTCCAGGAAGTGTCTGGATTTCCAATGAATATGTTCCCATCTATTTTATAGGCTTAAAAAATATTTCTTGAAAAATTGAAATATAGATAAGTTTAATAATTTTTAGCCTTTATTACCATTGTTAGCATTCTGAAAGGTCCCCCCTAGATCTGTGTATGGAGAATGTTCAGTCCAAACTTTATGGAAATCCAGTAACAGTTACAGAATGTTATGAATTTTTAAATGAGATGCTATGTACAAATTAATTCAAAGTTAAAACTCATCCCAATATAATGTTTGTCAGACCATTAAAGGAAATGTTATGTAGATCCAGAGTTAAAACTACTGTTGATGATGTTTGACAAGTAATTTATTATAGGTAGACCTAACACCCCAAATTGGGGGGGGGGGATGTTTAAACTGAACTGATGTTATATCTCATGTAGTCACATTAAAGGCTGCCAATAGTCAGTACATTTTCCTTTTTTTAAACATTTTAATATATTTTAAGAGCAAAATAATATTAGGTAATTATTAAATAGATATGGACTCAATAATGTTAATAAGTTATAAAAATAGTTTTATCATTCATGCATGTGATTTTCATGTACAATAAAAAAAACAGTTTTTCTGTCGTAAAAATAAGTTACACTATTAAATGAAGATGTTACAAGGTTTATGAACAATTCAGATTAAAAAATATGATCTAGTATTGGTTGCAAATGTTCTTGTTTCAAAAGGCACTAAATCTGTCAGAAGTTAACATTTATTCTTAAATACACTGGAGGTGCATTAATTTCTGTAGCTGAGTTAGGTTTGTCAACATCCTAAATTTGCAGCTAACAGCTCTAGAGCCGCTGTCATTATATTTGAGCATGGTCACTTTCTTATAGATAGACCTAACATTTGCACCTCTAGGACCCTTCATTAAAAAGTGACTTGGGTGTTTTAGGACTTTCCTTTGAACCTTGTATATTACGCAGTAATATTTCTGAAACATTCATTTATTACACTGAGTATCAATAAATGTTTGTGTGAAACAAGTGTTCATGCATGAATGGAAAATAAACTGCTTTAAGTGATCCAGTTACAAGTCAGGCTTAATCTTTTACGATAACATTCATCATTCCTAATTTTTTTCATGGTTTGTGCAGGAAAATATTACACATATTACTGTTGTTAAATAAATATTTAATGAATGTACCATAAGTGAAATTAATCACAATCTACTAGAAAATATAGCTGTGGAATGTTTTTGTTGTTTGCAATGCAGACTGGAAATCTCACCAAACTTTGTGAAAAAGCTCATTGTGTGGCCAAACCTAATAAAATTTACATACTAAGCAATGAAAGGCTCTCATTAACAGTTACTTAAACTCTAACTTTCTTATAACTGAATGGTCTCAGTCTACTCTTGGTAGAATGCACCATTACCACCCCCACAATCCTTTCCAAGCTCCCAGAATTATTCATTGTCCGTTCATAACACAGCTCATGACACACTCAACCTGCTAACCTTCTCCAGCATAATTACTAGCAACATCATCATTCCAAGTATTTTTTTTATTATGAACATATCAAGTATTTTTTAATTTTTAACATTCATTTAAAACTGTTTCTTAAAAGAAGCTTTCTTTCATTTTGTGCATTTTTTAGTTTGAATAGCCTGAAATATATCTATAGTGGAATAAACATTAATCACTCTCACAAACTGTACAGTGTTGAGAATGTGTAATGTTGTTAGTTCCTAATCCCATCTTTCCCATAGGCTTTTAGTCTTGCAGATTCACCATTCACAACAATGTTCAGAAATGTAACACCTGAGATAAATAAGGCTCTGCTGTACTTTGAAATGCAAAGTGGGTTTGTGTCATTTTACTTAGCTATATTTTTATATGAAAGGTTACAGTATTTGCAGAAATATGATTATTTACATCTGAATTGCTTGTGAGAAATATCAGTGCAAACAATTTTCGAAAAATGAAGCAAGCAATAGTATGACAATGTGTAAAATATATTTTCTGTCATGTGGATATTTTTCTGATAGAGGGATTGATACTACACTTAGTATTTTAGATTTTAGATAGTTTTCAGTAAAGATTATTTAAAATATTAACACTATAAATAAGAATATTTTATTAATTCACTACAATTTGCAATTAGATCTCTCTCTGTGTTGATGGATGGGTGTCATTGAAATGCAATGCCAGAATTTTAGCTTCAATCATTGCCATCACGTTTCTATAGGTTAAATATGCTGAAAAGTATACATCTCAATGGAAAGCAACACTTGAAATTCAATAACTTTGAAAATAAGCTTTATATTGGAAAATATCACTGGCTATACGTTAAAGATCTGAATGAAAACCTAGATCTTTTTTTTTCCTACTGGAATGTTTAAAACCAGCTCTGTCAATAAAAAAGCTCAAATGTTAAAACACAAATAAATGTTACAATAAGTGTATTTAGAAATGTTTCTAATGATTCTTTAAAAATTTATTAATTTTTAAGAAAATATTTTGGAATTAATAATGTTAAATGTTTCAGCTTTACCAATTATTTAAATAATAAGCAAATACGGATGAAAAGATTTTGAAGAAATCTGGTTTTGGCCTTTATTTGCAGTGATATTTTTTAATATAAAAGATAATGTTTAATGTTATCAAGTTTCCATTGCTTTTTTTTATATTCACATAACATGTAGGTGTTCTGTTTTCTTTTTTTAATGTTTTAGTGCTTTAGGAATTCATACACAAAGTAGGTACTGTGTAACTAGTTTTGTACATGAATAATTATTGTTTTTTTGTGTGTAAATAATTGTTATGCAGTGGCTATTTCGCTCGTTATTGTCATACTGCATCATTGGTGATGATGATGGTTTCAGTTATTGCATTTGCAGTTTATGGTCATTGTCATAAATACATGCTCTATCTAATTAATTGCTTTGAGAAATTTCAGTTATAATGAAATAAATCACGTATTACAATAATGAGGGGGTTGTCCAAAAATAAGTTTACCAGTGATATATTCTGGACTATTTATTTCTGATAATATTGGTTGTAGTGTTCCACAGCAGATTTTCAACACAATGGGAGGATAGTGAACTTTACATTAATATTTATTTCTAATTCTAACACAAACAATACACATGCAAGTTTATGACTGCCACTTGACTTTTTAATATAGTCTCTACCACAATTAAGGCAATAATCCTATCATGTGACTAGCTTTTTTATTCCTTGTTGATTGAAATTTATGTCCTGCAGTTTCAGCTACCTTATCACAGCTATCTTCACATCGTGCAGAAACAAAACACCTTTTGTAAGCACCCAAGGCGTTTTCGTTTAATGGCAGCTCTTAACCATCCCATTGTTGTACAGTATGCAGCTGCATTGATTATTGCTCCCTGTTGCATGGTCTTTCAACAACACATCTTTATGGTCTCAAAACATGGTAGCCATCAATTTGCCAGCAGGAGTCTTTGCTCCTGCTGGCAAATTCCATGTTCTTGAACTTTGAACTTCGATCATGGGGACCCAGGATGTTTCCACTCCATTCTTGCATGTTTCATCTCCAGGGTATGGTGAGGAACCCATATCTTGTCTCCAGTGACAATGTGATCGAGAAATTCGTGGCTACTAATGTCATATTGTTGCAGGAATCACATGATAGAAGCAGGCCCTGATTTCCCATTAGGCACTAGCCTATGGGCGCCAACACAATAGGAGTGCCAATATTTAATTGCTACAATTTGTTCATTTAAATATAATAACAAAATTAGCCTTTTTTTCAATTTAATCTATTTGCAAGTATCCATAGAAGAAAATTACTCTGTTTTCAAAGTAGTCTCTCTCCTAAATTTTGAAAACGAACTTTTAAAGGAATACAGCTTGTGTGGTAATACACTACATAACCAAACTACTAGAATACTTCTATGCTATGTGAAAGGAAAATCGCATTCAAAGCTCCCTAACTTTGAAGGTAAACTTTTTTTGCAGAAAAATATCGCAGAAGGTAAATTTTAGATGTCCATTAGATTTATCCAAATTTCGATTTTAGGGAATGTAAGTTTATTATTTGAAAAGTTATTGAAGCTGAAATATTTGACTGCAGATGGTACTATTACATTCGTCTTAAATGCTTTTTCAAAACTGGTAGAAAGTGAAAACATTACTCAAATTTCTAAAATTACATTTATTTTATTAAACAATTTATTATTTTTAAAGTCATTTTTAAGGTAAATTCTTACGAGTTTACTTTAAGGGACTATTATATATTTCGATTTCCAGAACTATTTAAATCATAAACAAATATTGCTGAAAAATATAGATTTTGGAAATTTTTTTGAGATATTCCATTTTTTCTGTTATTTTGCTACAAAATGCTTAATTTAAAGTTAGAGAGCTCCAATACTTTTGATAATTAAGTGCAATTTGTTCATTTTCAGAGCAAAATAAAACGAGGAAGAAAATTGTATATATTTCAAATTAATAATTTGATTTTTGAATATTACTGCATATTGAATATTACAAGTTGTATACCATGCATAATATTAATATAGTACATTAATTCTATTATTTATTAGCAAAACTATTATCATTAAAATTTCTATATCATTTCAATTGCATTGTTTCCTTTCTTCATGGTTATGAAAACAAGAAAATTAATTTTTTTTATGCAAAATTGAAAAAACTGGTATATAAGGGCGCACTACCATTTTGTGTGCCTAGGGACAAGTGAAGTGTAAATCCGGCTCTGAGTTCAAGCCATCCTTTGCACCTTATGGTCTTCTGATAGTACGCAGCACCAATTGTGCACACACCTTGTGGAATCCTAACCCCCAAATACTTCTGACAATCATTCCATGTGAAAGACTCAAGTTGTGTTGCTGTTCACTCACAGTAATTCTCGTGTTTCGAGAATTGCATTTTTCACAAGTGTCATTCTTTGGTGTGTTTGCTGTTGTGGGTCTGCCACTTCTCTCACAATTGTCTGTATTGATTTCTCTGGTTCTTTAAGCATTTTAAAATCGTAATAAGAGTATATACTGTATATGTGTGCACACCACCTTGCAACACTGTTGACTTGTCACATTGAACCCATATACTTTGACCAGCAGACAGATTTCTGCTGCTGACACATTCCTTGCATTCAAAAACTGAATTATTGCCTGAACCTCATGCATGGCGACTCAACTAGTCCACTGTTCCAGTTGAGTCGCAATGTTTAACAGATGGCCATCACCATATGTGCAGTTCAAAATGACGACTCTCAATTCCCAACTGAGAATTACCAATTACTTTGCAACATATCCAATCAGTATAGGACCAGTTGTAACGACATTGTGTGTATTGTAAACTTATTGGGCTGCTCCTGGTAATTGACAGAAGAAAAGTAATTGTGGTCTAGTGTAGGATGTTATTGGCATCCATGCATAAATATAGATTTAGTGTTCGATTAAATGAGATAATTTATAACCTCAAATTGCCCCTTTGTAGACATGATTATTAAAATAGAAGAAACTTATTAATTATGCCTAATATACGACTGTGAAATAATGGTTGCACAGTGGATTTCTTTTATTAATCTTACAATGTTTTCATTTCAAACTTTTTAAAATTAAAATGATTTAGCATTTTGTTAAAGAAAATAATTGCTGATCTGAAGAGTTTTCAAGTACTCCATGCATAAATATCATCAAAAATCCATGCATCTACAACAAATGATGTTGTAGATGTTGGATTATGATTTTATCTATTTGATGATATGATCACTATGTTGGTTTCTGTTCACTATGTTGGTATCTAAAAGCTAAGATACAATCTCATGCTTTGTCAAAGGGAATCTGACGTTTTCAAAGCTCTAAAACTTTTAAAATAACCTTTTCATGGAAAAATGTAATGAAATAAAGATCTCGGTGGAATCTGTATACACCTTGATTTTCGCTAATGTTCATTCAATATTAAAAGGCTTATGGAAGCTGGAAAATTTGACAGTTTTTAATCATCATGAAAACTCTTTAATAATTATAATATATTTTTATAGACATATTATTTTTAATAGAACATTTGTTTTTTGCATTTTTATTATCTTTTGAGAATAGTAATGATTGGCAAGTTGCTGTTAAATATTTCAATTGTTATAACACTTTGAAAATTGAAACCAATATTTAAAAAAAAAAATCAAGATTTAGATAAACATCATTGAATTCTTTAATTTTAACTTCAATCAAATTTTCCTGTAAAAAGCTGTAAAAAGTTGCAGAACTCCGAATTAGGTTCCAATATACATCACATGGAATCACATTTTATACTTTCAGATAATATTGTAGTTGATAGTAAGACAGAATAAGATTAAAGCTTATAGTGTGACCTGTAAGGGTGTAAGAGTGTACCTGCAAAGTATATTAATTACTGCCATTGGCCATAAACCATTGAATATTTCTGATCTAGACCTTATTTAAAAACTGGTTGAAAAAGACACTCTTTGCTCTTATTATGAATATTTGAAAATTTAAATTCTCCAACTTCATATTAAATAAATTTCTGGTGTAATTCTGTGCAATTCTGTGCATATTATTATGTGACAAGATAGAAAATTTGGAATTATATATATCTGTGAATTATTCTCAGAAGAAATTTTTATCAGTTGAAAATTTAGCTTAAAAAATAAAATTGAATTTCAGTGGATATATACAAATTTGCAACCTCCTGAAAACATATCACGTACTCTTACCACATTAGCTGCTAATTCATCCAGTTCAATCTCAGCTAGCAGGACACTATAAAGTTGGTGGGCCAGCTCATGTGATAGAGCACCTGACTTGTTTTCAGGACATTATAGGTTCAGGCCCCATCAAACTCAATTTTTCCAGCAAACTCTAGTTGTTATTGAAGTCATAATATTACCTTGTACTACTGCTGTTGCATCTTGTTTTGGTAGTCTTAACTACAAATATATAAACTGATTAACTCAAAATGACCATATCCTATATTATGTGAAAACATTGAAAAAATTATATATACCAATTATTAATATACGTAAGCAGAAGGTTTAAATATTTCTTGCTTAAAAATTAAAATAAATGTAAATTGCATTATGCTGATATTTCATTGTATGATAAAGTCTTAAGAAGTAATATTTGCATCATACAACGTAAAAAACCTTCTTTCAAGATTCTGCCATCTTGCTCTTCAAATTTTACTGCACAAGAAATTTTTTACTAGTTCAGTAGTTCTCAGTCTTTTGAATCATTTTCCCTTCCCCAAACATTTGGTCAAATGACCTTGATAAGAAATAGTCCCGTCAGCAATTTGAGGAAAAAAAAACCTGTCACACCATGATGATGAAATAAATCCCATTTTTTCCCAAAAAGCATATTTTTGCATAATCTATTTTAATAGTAATCATCAATGTAAATTTTAAGGATATTAAATATTGCAATAATTATATTATTTATTTATATTGAATAAGTTTTATTGGTGTAAATACAAAAAAGTGGAAAAATAATAAAGGTTACTTAAAAATTATGTGCCAAAAAACATAAAGATCAATACACAAACCCTGCAATTAAAAAATATAGGAGTATTTTTATAATATTGAAGAAAAATGAAAATGCCATTTTTGCCAATTGCTTAATAATTATTTTCAAAGCTCCGAGTTCCACCAATATAATTTTCAAGTCTCCTCAGTGGGATGTTCTCAACAGGTTCAGAAACATTGCACCATAGAGTAATAGATACAGAGGTTAATTTCGCACTTTTTGGTGCCACATGAACAGAAAGGTAAGAAACTAATTTTATATGTTGTAATCCTGTCCACAGCCGCAAACTATTACAATCCATGTGGTTTAAAAAGAGTATGATATAAAATAATTTATTTATTATGATTATATAAAAAAATGAATTGCTAGCTCTTTAAAGACAAATAGCTTGTCACAGCATTTTAAAGTCATAATAAGAGTATATACTGTATATATTAATACTCCAAATTTATTTGTAAGTGAAATGAATAAAAGGCATTCAGTCGCAAACTTGTTTTGTGGAAATTAGTTTGTTTGCCCAGACACTGGTGCACTGCTCTATGAAAATTAACATTGTGTAAATATTACCATTAGAGGTATAGGGAGATGATTACCCTCTGTGTCTATTATTATGTGCACTGTGCTGATTTACTCTGGCTGTGGAATCCAAAGATGAGACTGGTAGACGTTTGAAAGTAACTTAGTATACTAAAGTATTTAGTACATATTTTTGCTAACGTTATCTATAGTGGCATTTCTGTTGTATAAAAAAAATCCCCTTTAAAAACCCTGAAGATTATCCCACATTTATTTCATTTTCAAGAATGATTATATCATTGATTAGCATTGCCAATCGTTATATATCAGTGTTCACATTTTGGCTAACGAATTCATATATAAGAAGATTAATGCATTAATCTAGGTATTGATGATGGTCTACCCAAAGGTTGAGATAGAAGAAGAGATTATTAGTTTGGACCTAACCTGAAAAGCACAAAATTATTTTTCATAACATTTTTATTTTATTTAATGATCAGAGGGAACCATTAAGCTTCTGAATGGTTCTGAGTTTAGTGGTTCTGTTTTAGGACAGAGCGTAACAAAAGGAGAAGTAACTTAAGGGAACTACAACAGTCTTATAAATAAAAAAGGGTTTTAAATTCTTATAGCTAAGATTTCAAGGGGTTAAATATATATATAAATGTAATGCACTGGTTTCCAAGCAACACATATATCAAGTTTTTATTTGAATTAAAGGCTTGTCCATTGACTGTTGTTGACTAGAAACTTTCCGTTCATAAATTCCAAGTAAAATGCCCCTTTTACAGAGTAGGATTGTGCAGTATTTTTGTTGAGTGTGTTGAAATCAAGTAAAAGCATTGAAAATTTAACTGTGTTCTTTGAAAGCAGTATGACATTTACTTTCTCTGTTTTATTACATAATTATTGGTCATCTTCAGGTTATTTCTAAATCACAACTAGATGAGAAATAAATTTATTCTGTTACAGTTTATTGTTAACTTTGCTGTTGCTTTAGCAAGTTAATCCAAAAATTCATTTTTGATATTTGAGTATACATTTTACATATAATGCCTTTGTATCCAGCTGTGCTTTTTTACAATTTAGATAAATGTTTAAGTTAACCAACTCTAAATAATATTAGAAACATATTTCTAATTTGCATTTTAATTTTGAGTGGTAGGTTTATGATGAGAATGGGTTAACTTATATTTAGGTATTTACTTTCAATTCTTATTAAGTTGGCATGAGCCCCAGTGTTGGAAACACGGAGTTAAATGCATGGATAGTGTCTCAAAAATGTTTCTCTCAATTGCTGCAATTGTTGCTGACATGGGTTATTGTATAATTCAAGTTTAATACTAAGTGTTTGGATTCACAACATAGACAGACATTAATAGATCAGAAATGAGTTTTTAAATAGCTTTGCACTCTGACAGATCATGTAATTGAACAAATCATATATTTTGTACACATTGAAGTTGTTCTGCAACAGCCCTGCTTCTTGTCTGCCTGGGGATCTACCGACTCTCCAGGGTTAAGGTCAGTCCTTGTGGCTTGACCCTTTCTCCCCCATAGTTGGGAACTACTGAGTTTGAGATATCCTTCGGCTTTGTCCAAAGGAAGTTTATCCCTAAAATGTTCAATGAAGTGAAAGTTCAATGAAGTTTATCCCTAAATGTTCAATGAAGTGAAACAATAATTGAATTTCTTCTTGGTGATACCTTGAAATAGTGACTGTGACCAACCATTTCAACTGATCTTTTGGGAGTTGAGTTTCTTGGGAATATAGTTCCTGAGTCCCAAATTCCAATAACCTTGACAGCATTAATTGTCGGTCTGTTCATCACAGAGCTATTTGCAAATTTTCTTTCTGGAGGCATGACGATTATCCTCTTTTGTAGCTTTAGCAAGATAATCGAAAATTCATTTTTGTTATTTGACTATACGTTTTACAAATAATGCCCTTTTAATCAGTCTGTTTTTTACAATTTAGATATTAGTTTAAGTTAACCAATCTTTCAGTCAAAATGTGTATTAAAAGTATATATTTACAATCTCCTGCTAACTTCATGCTATTTCTGGTAGGGATTTATGGGACATCTAATAAGAGCTACTTAGATATTGTTGTGGGTAACTTTATGTTGCTGCATGAAAGTCAATCTACTGAAGAAATAATCTAAATCTCTAATAAAACAAAATTTTTTTTACCTTCTAAAATTAAAAAAAATAATTATTTTTTCCTGTTCAAAGAAAAGGTTTTTGTTTTAAGTACTCATTGAAGTGCATAGGTTATGATCACTTTTTGCAATTTGGTATTAAAAATAAAAAAAACCCATTATAGTATGTAGTTTTACTGTATTGGTTTGAGAAAGTGGAGAATAATTGTTTAATAGTGTAAAATACCAGAAGTACCTTAGTTTTTATATTTTATTTAAAGCTTGTAATGCACTGGTTTTCAAACTTTTTATGGTTGCATCTTCTTGAGTTCGACTGCTTCCACATGCCTTACTGAAGTTTCTAGTATTCATGTTCTCACTCAGTCTTCAAAAAGGGGAATTTCAAAGTCGAATACTAAACGTACAACCTCAAGAGAGGCACACTGTTTTCGTAATATAACTGTGTACTTATATCTGCCATTTGGTGACACCCACACAGTTTGGAAACCACTACTCTGAATGCTACAAACTAAACGTTTTGTAGAGTTATAGTAAATATTACATTAAAAAAGATATTTTTTTGAACTCTTGTTTTCATACCATATATGTAAATAATTTTATTGTTTTACCAATGATTCTTTACCTACTCTTTATATCTATAAATTGCATTTTATAAATTCTCATATGCTCTATTAATTATTTCTCATAATATTTTATTTATGATAGATGCCAATATATTTTTTTCCCACTTATATCTCAGTAAAGTTTATATTTAAACATATAAAACATAATATTTTTAAATTAAAAATTGTGTTCTTGACTTATAAGATATTAAAATAAACCACTTAGGTGAATTAAACATAAACTAAAAGAAGTTCACTGTATAGATATTTATATATGCAGCTTTTTTTTGTCAAAATGGTTTCATTAGACCAGTGATTCTCAACCTTTGCTTTTGTTTACGTCACCTCTTTTTAGTTTTATTATTTTCGTCACCCTTAACTATCTTAAATTGAGCTATCTTATATCCAAATAGAAATTCACAAATTTAATTAAAATTTTATGTAAACAATGCTAAAAAAAGAAATTGAAGGCAAAACGTTGGTTAAAATATTGTTCCAAATTCTGGCGTCATTTAAAATATTAAATTGACTTTTTGGTTACATTTATTTACTCAAATTCTCACCTCAACCCTGTTGAGAGCCACTTTATGAGACCATTCAGTATGTATATTAATAATACATTTGTTAGAACTGTAATTATTGATAAGGATATCATTTAGAGAAAACGTTTGTATGTGTGTTGTTTGAAAGAAAAGAGAAGACAGACACATTATAAAAGGAACCGTAGCTTTATTATTTTGATCGCGTTATCTACAATCATGGAGAGGACCTATGTGGTGCAAGGAAGGAGAACAGCGGTCTTATCACGCAAAAATCGCGTGAGAAATCCAGGAATCTGGATATGTCAACCGTTTATCACATGCTCTCAACAAACTTAACCAGCTGGCAAAGAAATCCATAAAAACTAGTTGCAAACAAAGAGAGAGATCTGGACGGTCGCTTGCAACCACCTCTCAGGGTCTGGCAAGACAGCCGTAGCTCTCGGAGCTACGCCTTGTTTCCAAGGAACACAGAAACAGGTAAAATAAAAAACCAACAAGAACAACAAGAACTGATTTTGCCTCTTTCTTACTGCCATGCGTATTGTACTGGTAAGGGGAGGGGAGCAGTACTGCCAGGACAAATACCAACTAATGACTGACTGTAGTGAGCAGAGTTGGTGTTGGGCAGACTGCATTGAACTGAGCACTTTGTCCAGTAATGGCACTACCACCATAAGGTAGCCTTGTAGAAGGAGAATGAGAGAAAGTTAAATAGCCTTAAGGCAGGCTCGCGAACATGCCGATCTACTTCTAAATCCTAGATATACATATCTATATCTACTGAAATTCCGGATTGGCTTGAATTGAGCTACCTTTAGTGGCTTTTGCTCCGCGGCAGCAACACAGAGGCAAAAAGGAAACCGTAAGCGTCGGCTGGTATTTAAGCCTCCTTTCTCTAATTGGCTAGTTCCAATACTTTCTAACAAGGTGCCCGATTTGTCATGAGTTATCGTTCAGATTACATTTCTGGAGAGGATCGTGAACTGGTTCCAAACGGCACATGAAATGTAAAGTTGTTAACAATATGCACATATCGCTGAATGAAATGTTCCACTAAGCATCACTGCATCTGTGAAAGGCGGTCGTTTTTATTACTGAACAAACTATCTGGGTTTTAATCCAACTAGATTTTAATATTGAATAATTTATGATAGTTTTGTACTTATTAAGATATGAACAAAAGATAAATACTGAATGTACTTGTACTTAATATTTATTTGGCTTTTCATATCTAAGGCATTTTTCTATACTCCTTTCCTAAATCGCATGTATAGTTTTAATTTACTTTGTATCTTCACTCGTGTGTTACTGAAACTAGTGCTACAAAGTTATCACTTTTTCTCAACATATCATTTTATATCACAAGGTCACACAAATGCAGAAATTAAGAAGCAATATTTTTTCTCATAATTCCATACTTTTTTTTGTACTATGATCTTCGTGTGGCGCATTATTTTGTCTATATATTATTATGAACTATAAATGCAACTTATGAATGGTTAACTTTCAAACATTATCACAACTATCTGAATACCTTACTGAAATTTTGATATGATACACCGTAAAAATATATAAATAAATGAACAGTTTATGTAAATAGGGTTTTTGTGCGTTAGAAAATTGGTATGATCGCTAATGTCTTCTGTTATTTCGCAATTTGTGGAAATTTTGCCAATATTCAGGATTTCAGTGTTGCGAAATTCTAACTTTTTTCGAATAGTTGATGCTTTTTAGGGCTAGATTAAAAAAATGAATATGTAATTTAGAGCTCATGAACTCAAACGCGACTAACTCCCAGTTTATCCAATTTATCTCTAGTTGATTTTGTGCAGTATATTTAACTACTTCAAATATATTTGAACAAACGTTTTAAAATATTTTTGAGTAGTAAACGTTTATATTTTCTTGTAGATTATCTCTTGTTTTCGAATATCTTTAAACAAGTACGTGGCACTGAATTGTAATTGTTAACAGTTTTCTAAACATTGGTTAAAAGTGGCTACCTAAGTGATCCACTTGATATCTATCAATAAAGTGGTTGACTACGTACACGATCCAATTAAGCTGAAGATGGCTACTTAATTGATCCACTTGGGGTTAATACGGTGGCTACCTATTGGATCTAATTTACTGATGATAGCTACTTAATTGATTCGCTTGGGGATTATTAAGGTGGCTATATATTTCATCATATTGATTACGCTCTACAGTGAAATATAATGTTTGTTTGTGTATTACTTTTAAAAGTGCCAGAAATTTAAATATCTACGAAGTTAAAAATTTGAAAATAATATTCTGATTGTATTTATCTGACAAAAATGAACTCTGTCTGCTGAGTAATATATGCATATATGTCATTTAATTTTTTTAGGGTAGGAGTTGTGATGATTATGGTGATTTGGGAACCGTAAAATTATTTGCGGATGACAAAGTGATTAATCAGTTTAGATTCTGCATTCCCCTCTACTGGGTAGTTGTGTGTATATCATTCCCGATTGGTGGAAGTATCCCAGCGTCACTATCGTTCACTATCGGAAGAATTTCCCCATCTGTGCCTTAACTGCAGATCAGTATTAATATTAGAAGTACATTTAATCGGGCTAAGATCAAAGAGCCCTTTCCACTGTGAGCTGCGGAAGAAAAAAAAGTCTGCCGAGAAACTTTTAAAATGAGGATTACTAAACAACACTAATTTTCATCGTTGTACGCAATCTGTGAAGTTGATTTTTTAATCTGATGCCCATAATTTTATATCGGCACTGGCAAATCAACGATTGCTTACTACGTTGAAACAATCCACAGTAACCTCATTTTTAGATATGACTCAACAGACTCTGTGTGGTAAAATTTTGTTCGTGTTTGTATAATTTTTCTGCAGACAGAGTTTTGCCAGTTTGTCGGTTTATTATTTTAATTTTGCTTATTTGGTTTTAAGTTATAACGTCCGTGATAATTAAAATTTAGATGGAAATAATGGGTGACTTTTTAGATCATGTAGTTGTATTCTGTATAAGTAATATAATTTAAATACCTGTATTTTGAAAATATTCCGAAAACTGGGAGAAATTAGTAAGTTAGTACCAATGTCTATAGCATGTACCTATATTTAGTAGTGCCTTTCTTGTATTTTGGAAATATTCTGAAAATTGGGAGATATACGGATATTTTTAAATGGCTCTATCATTATTATTTCTTAGCGAGCAAAACTATATAATGATTTATAAATTACGTTGAATGGCATCAAAAATAATTTCTATTAACCGTCTCTATAAGAAATAGTAAAATACTTCTGCTTCTTAATTTTTAATTTAGTATTATTCTCTTTTGCGTCATATACAACTTTTATAGTTACATTTAGCTAGTGATAAATATTTGTTAATACTTCGTGTAAAAAACTTAAAAATGAAATTTATGCCAAATTTTTGAAAGCCGAATGTGTATTTTGATTGGTTGAAATGGATAAAATTAAAAAAAATATGCAGTTGGAACTTAAAAATTCAGATTTTAACAGATACAATTCTTATACGGCAGTTTTGAAAGAAGGCGAAGAGGATTTATTGAGGTGTGATAAAAGTCGTTACCGGAAAAGGGATTGAGCAAAACTAGTAATCATTCGAATGATAGTATCGAACGGTATATGAATGGACTTTATTCCGGATTACTGTTATATGAAAAACGGATTTGACAGTATATGATTTATTGGAAACTAAATTTTTGTTCCTCTTTAATACTTCCCCGTCTTTATTCTATAATTTGTCAAATGAATAAATCTGCAATAATAGCGTTTTTTAACAGAAATCGATGACCGTTGAATATATAGACATACATTATTATTACATATATAGATTATATATGCATTTATAATAAGTTACTTTTAGTAAATAAAACTCAAAATTCCCAGAGTGGAAGTTGTCGCCAACCGAATTTAAATATTGCGTTTGTATTTATTGCGAGTAAAACCTAACCATATTTATAGTTTCCATTGTTCGAAGTATGCATTAAAATCCATAAATGTAGGAAAATCTATGATATTAAGTGCAAAGAGACAAAGGCTGATAAGTTACTGATTAGACAGTAACAAAACAATTTGAGGTGAGGATATGAATTAAAATTGGGGCTCTATCTAAGTTCTCTGTTTTCATTTTAACAATGCGATTTATGTGTCACTTTGTTTTCTTCATCAAGTTTTTGATTAATGTCAAGACCAAATCACTGTTGTCTGTACTTTCAAATTTTCACTGATGTTGTATTCTTTCGGAAGAAAATGAAATTGCCCTTTGCCCGAAAACTACATTATGATTTAACAGTTTGTACTTTGCTTATCATTACTTGGAATTCTAGACGTTTTCTAAATTCCTTGTGGTCCAACTTAAATTTAAAATAAATATTTTTGAAGAAAATTTTGAATGCAACCATCATTTGAATATATGTTATTTAAGAAGTTTGGTTAAATCATTTAAATTAACTAAATTATGCAACAGGTTTTGATAGTAAGTTAGTACCAATGTCTATATTAAATATTTGGCTATTGATATTTGCAAAGAAAAAGACAATATTTACCTGTTTCATTTGTTTCTTCATTTGTTTAATCGATGTTTAATTTTTCTGTAATTGTTGATCACGTCTTCAAAATGGAGATTTTACATTTTCTTCCGTTCCATCCAATCTGTTATTGATGTACACAATTTTCTTTTTTCTTATGATTTTTTTTAAATTTCTGATATTATTTCTACCTTTGAATTTTTTATTCTGCCTTCCTTGACCTCAACGATTTTAACCAGTGATTTGAAATTGCGTTGCAAGTAAGTCATATATTGAAATGGAAACTTTGCTCGCGTTACGATATTTTGTCTAATTGTTGTGTAATTTGCTTCACGGATCATTAGTGACTATATACGGAATCTGTGAAACGATGCTTTCTGAGATCTGCTAAATGATACACTTGCCTAATAATGTACTTTTAGTCAACGTTTTTTCTCTCTCCAGTTCAAGTTGTTTGGAACCAGTCATGACATCTCTCATTAGAGCAAAAGTAAATTGTGAAAGCGTTTATTCAATGCAAAGAAACTTAAAATATCTATTTTGTTGTTAAATTTTTTGATAGGATACCTTCAAAAGTGGACATGTAACTTGTATTTTTTGTTCTCCAGCTCACAGTGGGAATAGCTGTTAGTTCTTAGCCCACATGATTAGTATCAGCTAACTTGGATGCTGGTCTGCTAAAGGCCACAGTCGGGAAAATATTCCGATATCGATGCTTAAGTGACACTAGGTTGCTTCTACCAGTCGGGAATGATATACACACAATTCTGAGTAAGCGGATTCGCAACCTACAATTAAGCTAGTAGTTTTTCTCCTTAGTTGACTATAGCAGGAATTTTGTACTCTTATTATATTAGCAATGCAAAGGATTCAAATCATTCTGTTTGTATAAAGGGTAGTCTGACCACATAATTCAATCTATCAATTCAGAGACGTTGTCTCGCAGTTTTTTTTTAAATCTCAAACGTGATTCGTTCTTGTCTTATACTTTCATATTCCATTTTTTCTGCAATTAAATGCTTTTAACTCTTCTGGAAATCTTTCTCGAAGCTATCCAAACGAAACAAATGTACCTTTTCTCTATTACTCTTTTCAAAACACAGGACTCTTGACGAATAATTTCCCTGAGAAGTAAACTTTTACTACTTTTATATTTCTAAATCCAAAAACATATTTCTTGCAATGAATTTCTCAAAACTTCTCTGAATGTATACTATCGAATGTAGCTAAATTAAATTTATTATATTTTGAGTAAGAAAAATAGCTGATTGTAATTTTCCTATAATTAATTCCTAATTCTTGAGCACTTATAGACGGCAGAAGTTTTAATATGAATATGGACAGTATTTTCATTTTACGTATCTAAAATATTGAAGCTGAATTCAATTCTATTGTAAGCATTTTACGATATATCTGTCATAAAATTCTACTGCTGTATATCTTCAAAATTATATTTTACCTAAAACGAATTCGTCAAAATGTTTTACTCAACGCGGAACGGATAGCATTCTCGTACATTATCAAGTTGTCCACTATATAACCTAATTAAACTTCCTCTACACCCGAACGACTAGGCCTGTTCATCGAATACAGGCTAATGTCTATTACGATTTAGTGCTGTTTCGTTATCTAGGTGTAATATGAATTAGGCAGAACTACCTTATAACGGACCGTGCCAGAATGATTCTCATTTCTTTGATTCTATTTTTGTTACATGACCACTTTTGTTGTTGAATGCTAAAAAAAATGAGATGCTAAGGCATTTCATTTTTTTTGACAAACTCATGAAAGGTAACATTTTCAAAGTTATGGAACCAACCAATGAGCTCAAGGAGCCTTCGCGACCTGCAGACGCACATCAAAAACCAGGTACTCTTATCCGTGCGAATGAGGAGAGCATACACTGTCTGCAGGACAGACCATGTGATCTGTGTGTGCGTTCCCTGCATACTGACTGTAACTGGCATTCGCGTCTATGTACAGCACCAGTTCCTTCCCGTCCAGGTTGAGAATATTAAGTTAGTGAAATATAGAGTTTAATCAGAAACACAAGGCCAGGAAACAGGTGTAAAAACCACCATGGATTGATAAATCTCGGGCTCAAAGGGGTGGAATTGATATCTGTACATCTGAACAAGAAACAGCTCACTAGTAAACTCTCCAAGCGGCTCGATTTCCATTCATTCATTTGGCCGCTCTTCTTCAGTAGAATCACTTGGAAACAGTACACTTTACTGAAAGACTCGTGGTTTAACAACCAGCTGAACGTCCCTGTATCTCAGATCAAATAAGAGCACTTTTTTGTTTCAAACCAACCTTTCCCATCTTTTTTGGGAACCTTAATCACCCCGCAACAAACAACAATGTAACAATAAGTGAACGCTGTCGCTGTCATAGAGACAGCAAGTTTATTATAGAGATGGCCATTGGAAATAGTAAAACCGTCTAATATATTACTTGGGAATATTTTAAGAAAGACAAATAGAAGGGCTTGTCTTTCTTTTGAAACTGTTCGAAACATTGAAAGAACTAGAGGATAGATTCTCAAAGGAATACTATATAGCTTTCTTTAAGAGGTGGTTAAATACTTTAAGTGAATAGTGATATTTCGTCAAAGTAGTTTTGATCTTAGGCCCCTTCTGTGGGCATCAAATTTTAAGAATTCTGGAACTTTACAATGCAGAATGAACATACTTGTAAACGATCTAGAGATTTTTTTACAATCAGGTTTACCCTACGGAACGTCGGTATCAACGGCTACCGTCAGTAAATGGAAGGCATATGATATTCTGCATACTCCGTATGAGAAGGCCACCACTGGCTTCTGATAGTCACCACCACCTACGGCAAGTGGTGCCTCCAGTTGGTTTGGCAAAAACAAGCGCACCCAGTGTGCTAGTATTGTCGCCACAATTTCAAGGGCACCAAGGGTCAAGCATGGCTTTGGTAGAAAGCCAATCGATTGGACCTACAAACTACTTTGAAAAGTTTTTTACAAAACGAAAAAAAAAAAAAACAGCATTATGTAGAACACACCATCGCAGTTCGATGAAAGGTAGTTGGTTTCAGTGAGAAAGAAGAGAGTTCAATGAGACAATCGTTTCGTTATGCAAATATACGATTAGTACAAAAGGAAAATACTGCGTGGCTCCTCTAGACCTACAAGAACTTTGAGTAGGTCCGTAACTTGGCTTGTGAGAAAGGCGAACGGAGGGCGAGACGACGTCATTCAAGATTGGGGCCATTCTGTGGCTTGACCGCAGGTTTCTCTTGCGGGACCAGGTCACATCCGCGGCTCCAGATGAAGCCAATATGGCTTCTGTCTGAAGACTAAGAGAAAGTTAAGGAACACGTGAAATATTTTGGATATATGTATTTAATACATATACACTTATATACAAACTAACAATACAATAAAGCAACAAAATGAAACAACTTTACCATTTTGTTTTTAAATTTAAACTGACGAATTGTATATTATAAATACATTCATTTTTAATACCAGGTATTGAAAATATTAATATACTACAATATATATTACATTTATTCAATAATTTGTAATAAAACACAAGTTATTTAAAATATTAATAAATATATATATAAGGAAATAATTCCATGATATGATATATTCATGGTGCTCTGTTATTGTGACCCACACTGTAAAAAATACGGTGTTACGTTACACCAGTTTATGGTGGCAGCTTAGTTACCACCATTTTACGGTGTAAAGTAACTACATTTTGATGTAAGGTAATACACAAAAAGTGATCTAACACCATAAACAAGTGAAATACCATATTCTGGTGTAACCATAATTCCAAAAGTGAACCCTAACATTAAAGGGAGTTAAATAATACTGTATTTTATCTAATACCAGTGTAAGGTAATACACATTCGGTGAAAGTTTATGCTTTAAAAGTGAAACTTAATACCATGCTTAGTATCAAGCTAATAGCTTTTACGTTATTGGGGCTGCTTAACATCGGATATGGTGATGTGATAGAACTGAGTACTGGGTTATCCAACCTTTAACCTCACCCATCTTACCTACTAATTGGACTTCAAATTTTTTGTTGTGTCATGAATGGCAACTGACTAAACCACATTTATGTGGGCCCAAAGGGTTCAGTTACATAACATTCAAAACAGGATATTTTTTATAATAATAACATTATAATAATTAGGCTGGTAGGTATGAATCATCGTGAATCAGTTCATCTAGTGACTGATTCATCTAGTGACTTTGATGCAACAAAGAGGTAATAATAAAATACTTTATTATATTATTTAAAATATTGAAAAAGTTGGATCATTCTTAGATTTGAATTATTTTTTAATCATTGCATAATGTTGAAATAAAATTGAATACCAAATTCAAGAACAGTATAAGTTAAATGGCAAATTCAAGAATAAAAACTTCCTTCAGGGTTGGTGTTAGGTTACACCACAAAATGGTGTTAAATATGAAAACGATATGACGCCGTTTTGTTGTGTAAGATCTCACCATAAACTGGTATACCATTACGCATTCTACAATGTAGTGGGTGCAAAAGATTCAGAGCACAGTTAAGAAGAAAAGTTAGAGCCACTGACCAAGTATAGATGGTTGTTTTCTTTGAACGGAGAATTAGTCAACCTTTACATATATTCTCAATAAAATATTTCATGATCCTTTGAAAATTGTTAGTTCAGGATCTGCTAGTGTTGGACAGTTTCTACGCTTTTTTTCTGCGCCTGTCCATACTCTGCCTTCTCTGAAAAAAGAAGTCAATTTTTGCAAAAATGCGAAATTTATCGTCGGATGTAATGCTATGACATACCCTATGTATGCCAAGGAACACAGTGGATAGTTGTCATATGAACTTTATAACAGCCCAGTAGTTTTTATTACTAATTTAGACCGTAATATTTTTTATTTTCTATTTACCTCACTTTGTCCTGACCATGAGGCTTTTGTGATTTGGCCATACAGTCCAGCTGTAGCAAAGTGCTGCTCAGGCATAGCGCGATTAAAGCAGGCTAACAAGCATGTTACGAGATATTTTTCTTTTTGTAGAAAATTTGATAAGTGAACTTTTTCAGTGTGATAATAAATATTAGCCTTTTGTTATAATTTTATATTTTGAATTTTCCTTTGTAAGCTTATCCACTCCAATTACTATTTTGGTCAGATATGAAGCTCTCAGATAATGATATAACTGATAAATATTATTTTTATTAGAATTATTCTTTATCGAAAGCATAGCTATCAATAATAGTAATTTAACCTGGCTGAAAAAAAAGTTAATTCTAAAAATTTAAGATCTCTCAGAACTTTAAAATAAATGCATAAAAATGTCGATTTCTGTGACAAAAAAAAATAAGTTACTTGTATTATAAGCATAACCAGCAAAACACTTAATTACATTTTGAAGATTGTGCTATAGATTGTATAAATTTTTTCTTAAAATAGTTGTTCTTCGACTGATAATTCTCTTAGTAAATATAAATATTAAGCTCATGAAAGATATTTCAGTTGGTATTGTGATAAAGTGTCGCATTTTGAAATACGAGTACGCAATATTCATCTCTGTGCAGAAATCGTGTTCGGTTTCAAAGAGAATAAAATTTTTTATTTTCCGCCTTTAATACAGTCTAACAGTGGAAATTGGAACTAATGGATGATTGGGAAAATGCATATAGTGATATTTTATTAGTACCTATATAACACAAAAATAATTTTTCGTTTATCTCTTAAAGCAAAAAAAAAAGTTTTGTTTTCCAATGTCCCTTGATTAGGGAATCATTTGTGCTCCAACACCAAAATTTCGAATTTCTACCATAAACAGATCATTGGTAAAATTTGATTCAAGTTTCACATTTTCGAACTTTTTTCCCATCGTTAAAGGGTGCTAGTAAAACTATTGAGAGATTCGTAAAATGCAAATCGTGATATTTCATCAATACCTATCCAACCGAAAAATAATTTATAAATTATCTCTAAAATCAAAACAGTTGAATGTCTACAGAGAGATATATCGTATACAATAACAAATGCACATATTGATTACGAAAGGTTTTTTCCTCAATGAAATTTTTTTCACGATCTGAATTTACCAATTTTTATATTCTGTGCAGTGATGTAGCCAGTAATTTTGCAAGGGAGATTGAAAAATTTTATTAATGTGTTTTCAATGTAACGTGATGAACTAATGATTTCTCGAAAATGAAATTTCCCAAATTCCTACCAGGCTCGTAATTGGATACAAAGATCCCAGATTCGAATCCCAACTGTGCGAGCATTAAGTTTTATCTCCATCAACTCTCATCCTGTCCTCGGTGAGAAAGGGACCGATGGACTTGGAAATGCCTTCATCCATCGGATGGAATGTTATGCCGTGGAACCATGTTCAAGGTAATACCTGTACACTTTAAAGAATACCCTGGATGGCCTTAACGAGAGGATTCCATCAGTCTCCTAGCAGATATCCAGTGGATCCTCTTCTCCAACCTTTTCTGAGCCTTTGGGGTCCTTTGGTGACCTCGCAATTTAACCCATTATGTGTTAGGGCCATCCAGCTTGTTCTTTAACGTACATAGGGTATGGCGCCACTGCTTTAACGTCCCATTCGACGAACGGTGGCCTTTTCAAGCCAATCGGTGTCTTCTACTGAACCGTAGGGAGGGAGTTTTTTTGCGGAGATAAATTTCAAAGCTGACCCAGCTACGACTCGAACCTGGGAACTACAGATTACGAGCCTGCGCTCTACCGACTGAGCCACCCTCGCCCCCAGAGCTATTTGATTGAGATCTTTATCTCCAATGATATTTTTCCACAAAAAGCTTATTTATAAGTTACCGAACTTCGAATGTGTTTAGACTGATATTACAAATTTGTTGCCTAATTATTTCTGGCAGTGTATTTTCAGAATGCAATATTATTATAACTTGTAAATATTTATCAGCTATAGAGAAAATTTTATTGCATATGATTTCGATACGCAACATTACAATAGCAATAAACATTTATAATGTTTAACTTATCAGAAGGAAAGAACTTTGCTAGAAGCGGAAACAATAATTAAATGTAATCAACATCAAATTTTTAATTAATTGATTATTAAATGAATTATTGTGATTTTTGTAATTTTGTGCAGATTGTAAAAAGCACAATTTTATTAGTATTTATCTACAAAAGTTGACATAGCCTTAGTTATTGATTTGAGAAGTAGTTTGATCTATATTTCCTCAGGCCATCCCTAGACTATGTGCCGCCCTTAGGCGAGAAATATAATTCCGCGTGTTTTAAAAAAAAGCTGAAACATTTTACTCCTTTTTTTTTTCCCCCTTGAGAATGATTTTGCCGCTGCTTGAGACATTGGTGCCTTATTTTCCTTATTGTGACGGCCAGATCACCATGCATAATTTTCTGCGAAATTTCCTTTATCAATTCACTTTTGCTCTAAGACCTATCTTTTGTAACATCTGTATCTACCCGGTTGGGCTGTTTTGCTCAGAGCTGCACCTTTTTTGTGCACAATGTGCTAAATGTCCAGGCCAATAAAATTCAGGGTTCTAAGAAGTTGCGAAAGGGCAGCTGTTAGGAGACAGATGGGTACGTTCCGTCAAGGCTTTTTAATCGTGTTCTTTAATGTGCAGAGGGTATGGCCTATTGCCCAAGGAGCCACGGTTTAGTGTCCCATCTGATGGACGCCGGCTTTTCCAAGCACATCGATGTCCCTTTTCCTCATCGAGGGCAGAACGACCTTTAGCGGATAAAAAATTCAACGCAGGCACAGTTGAGACTTGAATCTGGAAACTGCAGATTACGAGTCTGGCGCTCTACCTACTGAGCCAAACCAACACTTCCTATAATAGAAGGCCGGTAGACCAAATTGTGACGTCTGCATTAGTAGTTCTGTAATCTCGAAGTTCTTATAAATATATATTTGTATTATTACTACTGTTGTACTTTTGTACTAATATTTATGCTAAGGTTTATTTATAAATATACCACATTTAGAAGGTAAATTATTCGCATTTATTAGCATTATCATAATTCCTAATAAATGAGAATAATATTTCGGTACTTACGTATTAACGCCACCGCTGGCGTTAATACGTAAGTACCCAAATCTATTACAAAATAATGTTACATTAATGTTCATTTTTACTGCTGAACTGAAATTTGAGATATCTACTGTATATATATGTTACCGCTAAAGCTCGAAAGCCGTTAATGTGCACATTACCTAGCTAATCTGCAGATTAACTGATTTGCTCCGTTAAAGTGCGGAATCAAAAGTTTTCTGCATTTTACCTAGGTAATGTGCACATTAACGGCTTCCGTATCGTTAAAGTTCAAAAGTAAAAAAAAAGACTATTTCTAGTGTCCGAGAGTAGAGTTGAAACCAGGTCATCCCTCTGTCAACATGAATCAGTCGTCCGAATTATAAAAAACGCCCCCAAAATGAGCAGGCCAAGTGAGAACGAATCACTTTACTGATTCGTTCTCACTTGGCCTCCGCTCATCCGGGGCGTTTTTTATAATGCGGACGAGTGAATCACGTGACACGAAGATTCATATTCAAGAGATTCACCACTTTACGGATTCGTTCTTACTTGGCCTTCGCACATTAGGGCAATTCCAAATGCCATTTTAGTAATCCCTGTTGTAACAAATGATTTTATTGCGTCTATATAAATAACATTTTGTATGCTGTATAATTCAGTCAGATTGTTTATTTTACACTTTAATTGTCTATCATTAGTTATTTCATAGAATACCTAGTTATTTCATAGAATAACTAGTTAAAGTGTGGAATTATTAATTTATTACACGCTGCGGTGGCGTTAATACGTAAGTACCAATATTTCTTCTGAATAAAGTATATTTATAAATAAACATTATTATAAATTGTAGTACACCAGTAATTAAATCGGAAATAAATTTCTAAGAATTTTTCTAATATAAGACTACTTACGATGACGTTCATAACTTGGTCCCTCGGCCTTCTGTTATAGGAGGTGTTGGCCAAACCCAGCCCCATTCATCAGGTTATAACCATATATAAGTAACGCACAAGGTAACAGGGTTGGGTTGTTTTACCTCTGAGCGGCACTTTTTTGCACACAATAGGCTAAATGGCCAGTTCAAAAGGACTCCGAAGGTTCAGAGAAGTTTGGGGGAGGGGACCCACTGGAACAGTTGTTGGGAGACAGATGGTAGCCTCCCGTCAAGGCCATCCAGTGTGTTCTTTAACGTACACAAGGTATGGCTCTCCCGCACACCGAGCCACGGCTTAACGACCATCCTACGGACGGCGGCCTTTCCAAGCCCATTGGTGTTCCCTACTGACCGTGGGCAGGGCGGGGAGTTTTGCGGAGATAAATCTCAACGCTGACCCAGCTGGGATTCGAGCTTGGGAACTGCAGATCACGAGCCTGGCGCGCTCCCGACTGAGCCCCCCCCCCCCGCCACCAAGGTAATAGGGTGGCTCAGGATTAGTTGATAATGGTAGTGTGAAGGAAGGTATTTCCAGATCGTTTGCTATGGAACTCATTTTAAATTACACCATTGCATACAATCCTCAGATTAGTATCAAAAATAGTAAATCCAGAGCTAGAAAAAAATGGGGGGGGGGGGGCAATTGAGCCGAAAAAAGGTAAGAGTGGAAAGGGCAAGAGAACGTATTTCCATTGCAGTGGTAATATTTTCCCTTTCGTTTTAGAGGTCTTTAAAAATTTTTTTGCAAAATAGGTGAAAGATGCACAAGTTTAAAATGTTTGGCCTTCATTACTTACTTCATTTCATTACTTACATAATAATGTTTGGCCTTCATTACCGTTACTAGCATTCTCAAAAGGAGGTGGGGGCATACCCCCCACCCCTAGATTCGTCTCTGGTATCAAATAATATTATTTACTATTTTAGAGCCTATAAAATTGCGATGAATTAAAATAAGTTTGCGCTTTTTACAAAGCTGTGTCATAAAATGTTTCAACAATGATAATTATTAGAGAATTATCCCAAGAGAGCGCATATCATTCAGACAGATTTCATCCGTTAGGTTCATTTAGCGTTTAGTTTTAGAACACAATACTAATGACAATTAAATTAGCTAATTTGTTGGAAATAACGATTTGTAGTTAAAAATAATTTAGCTAATATATAAGGGCCGTTTATTGATATTCAAATTCTTCATGCTTATTGGGACATTTGTTCCAACACGAAATGCGCAATATATTATGCAACGAATGCACAAATTATGCACGAAATGCGCAATATATTCTCTTTCCTAGAGTCCTTTGATGTCGCACGAAAAAATCTATGATAATGCACTACACCAATGTCCGCCTTTAACTTCCTTTTTTTTTCATGGCGATTTTTTAAAGGTCCAGAAATGTGAAAATCTAATAGGGGAGATGCCAGGACTAAAGGAAGGATGTTCCATGCAATCCCTATCATACCTGTTCAACGTGGTTATTGTTACTTGGACAGTACGAGGAGTGGACTTTGTCAGGCAACGAAACAAATGTTTTACTCAAAAATCCTGGGTGCTTCGACTTTATTGCTTCCTTCAAATTCCCATAGTTTCGCAATAGCATTTCGAGTTGATGGTGTCATCGCAGTCCAGAAACTAAACAACCCTGGTAGTAAAATCAAATTTTAAGAAACAGTAAGTTAAAAGTAACAGACTTGGTATTGTATAAATTTCATACTGTATGTATGGTAGCTCAGTCGGTAGCGCGCCAGGCTCGTAATTTGCTGTTCCCTGGTTCAAGTCGCAGCTGGGTCAGCGTTGACTTATCTCCGCAAAACTCCCCGCCCTGCCCACAGTCAGTAGGGGACACCGATGGGCTTGGAAAAGCCGCCGTCCGTCGGATGGGACGTTAAGCCGTGGCCTCGTGTGCGGGAGAACCATAACCTGTGCACGTTAAAGAACACGCTGGATGGCCTTGACGGGAAGCTACCATCTGTACCCCAACAGATGTTCCAGTGGGTCCCCTCCCCCAACTTTCTCTGAGCCTTCGGGATCCTTGTTATCTAGCCATTTAGCCCATGGTGTGCAAAAAAAGTGCCGCTCAGAGGTAAAACAACCCATTATACTGTATTACAATTATTCTTATATACACGTACACTCAGTCGCCGACTAACTCGAGTTGTAACACGATTTTTAAAGTATGGGTGGTTTTCGAGTAACATGACTTCACTACTATACGATCGTTCAAATTTATTTCCTACTGAATCTTCCTATTGCTTTTCGTCCGTCATTTGTCTGTTTGTGTGTTTGTCAAAACAGTTGTTCCACCATATCTTTCGAATGAGATGAAGAAACATATGATTTATATGTCAAATGAAAGCTTGCAAAGCGGGGAGTGTCATAGGCTATAAAAACATTGCCCTCCCATGCTTTCTTCCCCCCCACAAAAAAGGGGAAAATGAACGATTGATCGTCTATATCTCCAAAACGCGATGCAGAAAGTAACAAGCTATGCGTCAAATGGAAGCTTCTGACGCTGGGAGTGTCATAAGCTATACAAAATTGACCCCCATCTTTCTTCCCCCTAAAAAGGGGAAATATGAAAATGATTGTTCCGCTATATCTCCAGAAGGCAAATGTCGAAAGCAACAAGTTGTATATATATTTTTTAATAATAATAATAATCTTTATTCACATTAAATAATCATTTCTCCTGCAGATAAGCATCTGCTTATTTTGACTTATATTTATTTGTGACGTCTCCAATGTCATGGGCTACCTCAAACACGACTTCAAAAACAGGGCAGTTTTTATGAATTTAAAGTTTTAAATTTCCTTTTTATAAAAGGAAATTTATAAGCAGAATTCTTTGCAGTTGATGATGACTCGAATTATGACGCGTCCCATGTCAGAGGCGTTCATTTGAGAGATAATAACTCGTTATGTTCGGGTAAGCGGTTACGAATTTCCTCATGTAGGTGTGAGGGGGGGGGGGAGGGGTGAAAGACACAGGAGATGAATTCTTACATTGCTTTAAATCATGATGAGAAGAAGCTGTATACAGAATCGAATCGGAGATCCCAGTTCTTACCATTCAGGAGAAATTCTTCCTTGCTTTTACGCGTGTGTTTGTGTGTGTATGTGGAGAGGAGGGGGGGGGGGGTTCTTTTTTGATGGGGGTGGGAATAGGAGGAGAAAAGATGAAGGGATAATAGCAATAAAAGGGGAATAAAAGCAAGCAAGCCGAATGTAGGTAACATAAAATTATTTGTTGATTATAACTAGAGTATGACGTTTTCGTGTTTTACCCGATATCTCCTGGTTTTTACATGCCAAACAAGAGGTTGAATATTCGGGTAAACCCGAAGTTCCTTTTTCCCATTCGCAATTTATTTGTCAATCTATTTCTAAGCAAACAAATTTCATTTTTCAGATCAATATTCAAAGGTTTTTTTTTTCGCACACTTAGAGAAATGCTTTGACTAGACAATGTTTGGACTTAATAATCAGTCAGTAAATTATAAATTGCTTGCTAACCCCCTGCAGGGAAAAAATAAGACTGTCATTTTAGAGCATGCTATTTATAGAACAAAAATGAAAGTTTGAAATAGGTTCAGAATAGATTTGTAATGTGTAATACGTGCTGCACTCTGGAACGACAATTTCAATCAAGGAGAAAAACTAAGTTTGTGTGGTTAGGGGAATTAAGTTTGTGTGGTTAGGGTGAAGTGGTTAGGGGAATCAACTCTTTTCTAGCAGGATAAACATCTGTGTGTTAACTACTAACAGTTGTGGTAGTCAGAGAACTTGAGTATTGTTTCAGTTGGCATGCTCTTCAAAGGAAAACCTGTGTAGAGTGGAATTTTCTGAGGGAAAATAATGGTAAGTATTGGTCATGATTTCAATAATTTAGATTTGTCGGGTTTTTAAAAGGACTCCTAGATTTCTTTTTTTCTTCAGCTGCAGATACGGCAGTTCATTATTCAAAACTTTGTAAAACAAAGAACAAATTTTTTTCTGGTTAATGGCTAAGAATTTTTTTCGTAATCGTAAATCATGTTGGTTAGCCCTATTATTGAGAAGAACCACTCAAATATTAAATGAGGTTTTAGTTTGCTTAGCTTCAGATGTCAGATTTGAAACATCATGTTTGCTTTAGCAGAATTAATCGTCATGCGAAATAAGTAAGTTAAAAATATACTTACAATTTCGTTAATTAATTTTATTGATCACTTCGTTGAAGAATAGGATTGCTGCTTGGAAACTGTGAACTCTATGCAGACATTCTCTAGAGTATAAAACCATTTTTCTCAATTCCTGAAACAGACATTTCTGTGTGTTTTATATTCAGTGTTAGATTTGTGGTTCTTCATACGTATGATAAAAGGGCGAAGGAAGAACAGCATAAAACAACACTTGGTACATTTCTGAGTGTAAGCATTTTTGCGTAGCCTGTGGACTTGCTCTTTCCGTTGTGACGTCACCAGGCACGAAGCCAAAGCTACAGTCCAATGATATAAATATCCATTAACCTGGCGAAGGGATTTAGACGGATCGGAAAAAATAACATAGGCTCCGAGAAAGAGATGGAAGTATAGGAGAGCAGCGATGGGAGAGTGGCAAATGAAAATATTGCCACCATTCCTGGTAATCTGCCAGCCATTGAAGTTGGGTAATTAATATATGGAGGCGTAGACGTTACAAGTCACTAAAGACAGGGCGAATAAGTTATTAGTCAGAATGATTACCGCTATCTAGGCCGCACGTGAGGTTGAGACGTAGCTAAAGTTATTCCTATTCCCTAGACGTGTAAAATTCGGTACATCCCAGATGCCGGGATTTTTTTTTTTCTCATTATAATGAATTTTTTGGCGTAAAGCTTTATAAAGATTAGATATGCCACGCGATTTCAGGAAGGGTGTTTTAGTTTGGTGTTGCGGCTAGTATGGACATTGTTCCAAAATGTGGGTGATTAATGATTTCTAATACGTGTCAAGATCTATTTATCGTGTAGCGTTTTTCTGGTAAAAGGTCGCTGCATAATGCATCAGGACGAAATAATTATCGACCCGTACAGTGTTCTGAAAATCGTTCAGTTCGATTAAAATAAAATAAATACCCCTTCAAGCAGCTGCTTGCCACAGAGGTCTGACAGGAGCCCATCAGTTTACATGCCATAGTAGACGGTCTGAGAGGATGGCAAACCCTCAGCAGAAAAACGACACAAACATCCATGCCTTACCCGGGACTCGAACCCAGGTCCCTTAGATCAGTAGCCAAGCGCGCTAACCACTCGGCCATGGGACGGCTCAGTTCGATTATTAAAAAGATTTCTCTCGGCATTCTTATAGACATGAGAAACCTTTTTTTTTGTTTTTAATTTCTGAAATGCATTCCAGTGAAGGAGATTTAAGCAACGTCAGTTAATTGGTATACTTCTACATTCATCGTTGATGTTAGGAATTTTAGTATTGGCGAATTGCATTATGGATTGTTTTGACAATATTAAGAGTATTTGCATTATTTAAATCGATTCGGAATATCTGAAATGTGGAGAAAGGTGAGAATAATTCGAATATTAGCAGTGAATGTGAGAGTAATTTTAAGAATATCAAATTAATTTTAAGAGTATCAAAGAATATTAAATTCTCTGCCTATTTAACTTGCTTCCTAGAGAAATTGTTAACTTAAATAAAATTTGTGATGTTAAAGAAAAATTATTTCAGTGGTTGATGAAAAAGTGATGTTTTTATTCGGCATCTTTTATCATTTTATTGGTTTTCTTTTTCATTTATTCTTTTTTTTTCTCCTTCATTTTATGTAATGATACTGATGTAATCTAGATCATATTTGTCAAAACCATGTACATTCCCGCTGATAAGCTCCGGCTTAGTAAAACTTTTTATGTAAAATAATTATAGATAATACTTACTGAAAAATAAATTTAAATTTGGAAAAAAAAAGTAACTATGATGTTTCTTTCCCATTTTTTCATAGCAAAGTGGGTGTGCTTTTTTATGGCGATTTACAATTAGCATGAAAATTTTTATATATAGCTTTGCAATTTTCTTTCTAATGTAATGGTCAATGTGTTTGGGGATACAGGTGTGTGTGTGGGGTGGGAGTGGGAGCGTAGATTAAATTATAACTATAAGCATGTGATAAGAATAAAGAATGCTTTTAAGATAGAAGCAAAGGATGTAAGGAAACATGAAACAGATGTAAACGAACTTCAATAGTTTTTTGAGTATAATAAGTTTAAGTAGATTCGTAGTATGCAAAATAAAAACCATTTCTGTTTCCACCAGAAGACTGAGATGGAATTTAACTCTTCGACTAACAATGATAAGTCCTGTAATGTTTTAAATTTAAGTGTATTTCAGGAAGCATTTATTCAAAAGCTACGGCTTATTATGCTCTCCTTTTTCACCTGTGAACTTGTCTGTGTTTTATCTACCAATATATGTATGTTTGGGTGAAATAAACTTATTCAATTCAATTCAATTTTATGTTGAAGCTTCCGCCATGGATAATGATAGTCTATCACGGTGAAGATAACGCACATTGACAAGTGTACCATATGCTGAAGCTTTAGCCATGAACAATGAAAAATATATCTGGTGCTGAAACATTGCTGTGATGAAATGATAAGCTTATGTCTCGTGTTGAAGATGTATATTGACAAGTGTAGCTAATCCTAAAGCTGAAGCCATGGACATGCCGAGTCTATACCTCATTCTGAAGATACGTACAATGGCAAGTTCATCTCATGTCTAGGCTTCAACCGTGGGCAATGCAGTCTATCTAAGGCTGAACTGCTGCCACGTCAAAGATGAGTCTATGTGTTACTGAAGACATAGACTCATCTTTGTTTTCAGTCTATGTGTAATGACAAGTATACCTTGTACTGAAGCTGCAGCCATGGACAATGAGTAATCTAGCTCTACTAAGGTTGCTTTTATGGAATTGATGAATGCAGAGTGTCTCTTGTATTTCGTCAAAATATATTTCATATCATAAACTGGATTTTGCTTATAGAAAATCCGTGTACATGAAAGCTTCTTTCTACAGATTTAGTAAATCAAATGGGCAGAATATATTCTATGCCCAAGTGTTAACTATGCGAGAAGCAAAACATCTGATCATCCCAGATATCATGTACAGTCGCTCAAAAAAGTATCCGAACACCATGGTTGATTACAGAATTCATAAAAAATATCTGGCAACGATTTTTTTAGAAATTAGTGATCTGGCAACCTTCGTGTCACGTGACGTGGAACCTTCGTGCAACCTTCGTGTCACGTGACACGAAGGTTGCCAGATCACTAATTTCTAAAAAAATCGTTGCCAGATATTTTTTATGAATTCTGTAATCAACCATAGTGTTCGGATACTTTTTTGAGCGACTGTACTTAGTTGGAATATTTCTACATCCATTGTTGCTCTTAGGAATTTTAGTATGGTGAATTGCAATTTGTTTCAGTTAATATTAAGTAGAATCCATTATTTAAAACAAATTCGGAATATATTTTCAGCAGTGTGGAAAGAAGTGTGAATAATTAAAGTATTAGCAGTGATATGTGGGAATAATTTTAAGAAGAATGGGAATAGTATAATTCACTTTACCCAGTCCCCTTTTCTCCATCACCAGACAAATGGTTTCTTAAGCGTTTCAGAAGTAGTGGTTGACACCTTTAAACTGCAACAAATACTTAAATGAGAGATATTACTGTTAGTCCTTTCATCTTGCACAACACTTAAAATGCTGAACGAATAGAATTCAGCGTTTAAAAGTTAGCTAAATTTAATATTGATTTCCTTCACATACTGGTTATAAGTGATATTTTAAGATAACGAGTTTATTTGAAACTATATGAAGCTTTAGGTTGGGTTATTTTATCTCTGAGCAACACTTTTGTACACAATGGGCTAAATGGCCAGGTCATAAGGACTCCGAAGGCTCAGAGAAGGATTTTGCGGAGAGGACCCACTGGACAGCTGTTGGGGGACAGATGATAGCCTCCTGTCAAGGTCATCCAGCGTGTTTTTAACGTGCACAGGATATGGCTCTCTCGAACACGGAACCACGGCTTAACGTTCCATCCGATGGACGGCTGCGTTTCCAAGCCCATCGATGTCTCCCCTACTGACCGAGGGCAGGGCGGGGGTTTTTCGGAAATAAATCTCGATGCTGGTCCAGGAGGGACTAGAACATCGAACTGCAGATTATGAGCCTGACGTGTTACCGACTGAGCCACCCTCGCCCCTATGGAGCTTTGGATTTGGTTCTTTCCCCATATGAAATGATGGTGCCAAGAAACGTGGGAGAAGGACAGAAATCATAGTCGGTAGCGTTTCAAGTTCGTTACCTAAGGAATCTGGTTCTAACTGTCAGGGAAGAACTTTTCGAGCATTGAGATTTCGTTCCTTTTTCTGTGCCATTCTCTCGGCGTATTAAGGGATGCCATTGAGAATTGGAAAGGATTCTACTCGTCAAATTGGTCTTAAGCCTTGTCTCCATTTGCGTGTTTTTTTTAACATGCAAATGTTTACCATTTGCCATTACCATTTTACCATTACCTTGAATGAACTTGACCAAAGCCTCTTATTGACTCCTACTATGTTCTGAAATTCTCTTTCGACAATTGCTATTCTGAAATTTCATTTCGTTAGCCTGATGAACCTTTTATCTTTTCGGAACTATTTTCTGAGCTTGGAGTTCTTTTAACTCATTTTGCATCCGAAAAGTGTCGTTTAAGGATAAATAAACTTAGTCCTGCTGTTCTGATCGAATCTATTTCACCAGATGTAAATGTCCAAACAAATTGTGAAGTTTATGGATATAAATAATAATGGGTTTATATAATTATATAAATAATTATACACTTGGTTTCTTTTTGGAATATTAGTGCACAGCAGACATTACTTTTTACCTTTTAAACAGTAAATTAAACATCGTACACTCCTCCAGAAGTACTAAACTACATAAATGTTTTCGGTTTCTTGAAATCATGGGCGTTACACCCTACCTTAAAAACAGATACCTTGTATCCTCCATTAAAAATAGACTCCCTTGTATCCTCACATAGAAATAGAGATTAGAAACAGCTCCCCCATTGAAAGCGTACTCTCCTCTTGAAAATAATATGAGGGGCGTTCAAAATCTTCTTAACATGACCTGCAGAACAAAACCCATTGCACTTATATGAACAAAACTTTTACTGTCCTTCAAAGTACTCCCCTCCAACATCTATGCAAAGTTGCAAACGTCTACGCCAATTCTGGAACACTTAGTGGTACTTCTGTTGAGGAATACTCCACAACTCTAAATAAAGGCATTTTTCAAGGTCTTGCACCTTTGAAAAAGGCTTCCCACAGGTTGCTTTTTAATTTTTGGAAACAACAAAAATTCGCATGGTGCAAGATCGCTTGAAATGCAGGAATAGCTGTTTGAGGGTAGCTGTTTGATTTTTTTCTCTGCTCCAGATAGGCCATAATTTGCCGGGTTTTGCGAGCACTGGCATTGTCATAAAAAATCCTTGACACGATATTGTTGGACGCTGTTCTTTCATCTCCTTAACCATTTTGGGCAAAACAATGTCGGTATAGTATTGGCTATTTTATAGTAATTTTTTCAAGTAAGGTGTCACTGCTATCACTCCTTGGGAATTGAAAAAAATTGTGAACATACTCTTCCTTTGAGCGAAAGGGTTGTCGGAGGATTTGGGAAAGCAGTTCATCTCCCGCAACCTAACATAGTTGTCACAACCTAATGACAACCTAACATAGTTGTTATAACCTAATGACAACCTAACATAGTTGTCATAACCTAATGACAACCTAACATAGTTGTCATTACCTAATGACGACCTAACATAGTTGTCATAACCTAATGACAACCTAATATAGTTGTCATAACCTAATGACAACCTAACATAGTTGTTATAACCTAATGACAACCTAACATAGTTGTCATAACCTAATGACAACCTAACATAGTTGTTATAACTTAATGACAACCTAACATAGTTGTTATAACCTAATGACAACCTAACATAGTTCTCATAACCTAATGACAACCTAACATAGTTGTCATAACCTAATGACAACCTAACATAGTTGTCATAACCTAATGACAACCTAACATAGTTGTCATAACCTAATGACAACCTAACATAGTTGTCATAACCTAATGACAACCTAACATAGTTGTTATAACCATAACCTAACATAGTTGTCGACATTTGTAGAATTGTTGAAGTTGTATAGTAATAAAACCACATCTCATCACCTGTGACTATGTCTGTAAACCATTTGGGGCCACTAGGTTCAAACATTGCCAGCATCTCCTTGCACGAGTCGACTCCAGCCTTCTTTTGCTGTTCTGTCAGAGTGTGGGGTAACCATTTGGCACAGATATTTCGGAGCTTTAAATGTTGAATAATAGTTTCCACACTCCAATCGACATACTGGCATCTAAACTTACTACCTGAATGGTGATGTGTGGGTTTTCCTTAATGAGTTCACGAACAGCCTCCTTCGGCCTCCTTCGGTCTTCCTGCACGTAGGAGATTTTCGAAACTCTGCCGTCCTTCTCTGAATTTGCACATCCATTCCGTAACAGTGGCATAAGAACAGACATGATCCCCATATACTCGTGATAAATCGCCATGTATTTTTTTCGCGTCGTCCTCAAGCTGCATCCTTGTGAAAATGTAAAATCTTTCCCCGTCTTTAGTAGGCACCAATAGGAATAGCGCACAGATTTCGCAGACCGAACTTTACGCGCCGCCAGAGAAGAGAGAAATGATGATACGTCCTTTGTTTTTAATACGTAATGACAAGTTTAGACAAGCTTTCAAACAAGTCGTAACTCGTTAACTTCGGAAGAACGAGTACAAACCTACAGACACGTATCATGTACGTTTTGAACTCCCTCTGTAAAGTGTCTAACCAAATATTGTCTTCTCCTTGAAATAGTAAATAAGACATTGTGTTCTCCGCTCGAAATAGTAGATATTATGTCCTCCCCTTGAAATCTAAAAGGAGACATTGAGCCCTACTTTTGAAGTAGTAGACACTGTGCTTGTCTCTTGTTATAATAGAGTAGACTATATATCCTTTTGAGATTTAGTTGCTAATGCTACAAGTTATTTGGATGGATTAAAAGGGTAAAATTTCTGTAACCTTCTATTCTACTGAGACGTGGGTGTTTCCAAAATTGGAAATAACAGGTATGAGTGATGCAGAATTATAAATAAAGCAATTGAGCACTAGAAAATAAAGTTAGATATCTATTTGCTTCGATCACAAAAAAATAATCTTCTTAAAAATGAATAAAGTGACTTTATAGCAAGCATAATCGCCATTCCAACCAAGTGTATTAAAAACAACAACAGCACCCATGCGCCATCTTTAATACGATCTATTTCGGCAAACGATATCTACGTGTAATGTCGTTGGGGATTTCAGTAGTTGGAAGTGACAACAACAATTGCAAAAAGAAAAATGTGAAGTCTCTCATAGATGTTTATCCCTAGCAATTCATTCGCCCCTGCAGCTCTTTTACTTTTTCCCCAAAATTATCTGCGGACTCTTCAGCAGTTCGCCCAAAGATGTCTCTACGTCTACATTCGCCACAAACGCACTCATAACAAAGCCCAGGGAACATGCTGCAGTGTTCTGTAAACTGCTCCTGCAAGAGAGGAAGCAGCCAGATCGTTAGAACCTCATCGATTTACGCGTTCCCGTGCTTTGGCTCCCGCGCGCGAATGCGTGCCTGCCTGCGTGCCTCTGCGCATGCGCAGTGCATCTATGTATCTAACAGCATATCTCCTACTTTCTAAGGCCACACACAGACACAGATAGACACTCTTTCACGCACACACGCGAATTCAAGTTAGGGTTGGGAATGTGAGGTGTGAGAACCATTCACGACGCCACTGTTTAATTTCCACCTAGATCCTTCTCTTCCTCTTCTTAGTGTTGCTTTTCTTACAGCACGTGAGGGTCGTCGTGGGGGGAGGGAGGGAAGGGTGGTGGTGGTGGACAAGGAGCGCCATTGTCTTTGACGGGGTAGAGAGCAAGGGAGAGGGGGAATCATCGAAAGAGATAAAAGCCCAGCCTCTCCACTGCCGAAGATAACGAAGCTTTTGCAGCTCGGAGAAGAGGCCACGCACGCTGTGGCGCCCCCTACTGGCCGACGGCACTGCACCAGAGTATGGGATCCAACAAATGGCGGTCGTCATCGATTTGCTTTCGAAATCAGGAAATTGTTTTTCCCCGTTCTCTTTTTTTTAGTTCAAATCTCTCTTTCTCTTCTTCGCATTATCTCGCATTTTCGAACCGCGCATTATAGTCTTTGTGAATTGCGCGCCTAATCTTGACTCTAATTGTCGAAGCACTCGATATAAATATTTATTTCAATCTCATCCTATTTTCTCTTTTCTCGCGTATCGTACGCTTACGGAGTTTCCATTCATTGGCGATGGTGTTTAATACTTTAACTATAAAACCTTAACCGTAGCAATTCACTGCGAATTGGATTTACAGCTGTTGGCTTAATGTTGAAACTAAAGTTGTTGCGGGTTTATTTTAGCAATTATTTTAAGACTTCGAATGATATTAATTATGTTAGGGATATTGGCCATAAATAAGCAGCACAATTCAGTATTTTATATAACTGAGTACATTTTGAAAATTCTTGAGCATATTAGCTAAATTAACCAGAAAGGCAAAATGCTTGTTTGTATGGATGTTCGTTCTGCAAAAAGAGTATATTATAATGTCCCGACTTTGGCACGTCTAACGGTGAAAATTCGAACAGATGGATATGTTCGAATTTTTTCCGTTATACGGCATATGGATAATAATTTTATTAATATATGTCCAAACCAGAAAAAGAATTTTTCGTTTTTCTCTTAAAGCAAAAATCTACTTTTTACCCCTTCTCTGGGTTTAAAAAAGGTCAAATCGTTACTGACAATGTAAACTCATTGACCATTCCATTCTACCAGCCAAATTTCAAGTTTCTAGAATGAATAGTTTGTTTAAAATATTCTCTTTAAAATTTGCCATTTTTCAAATTTACCACCCTCTAAAACGGTGGAAATTAAATCTGCAGAACGAGAATCTTAATATTTCATCGCTACCAATCCAAGTGAAAAGAATTTTTCACTTATCTCTGAAAACAAAAGAGTTGAATGCCCATAGATGGCCTGATGACAAAATGAAAACAACAACTAGCTGAAAATGGACCGAAATATCACGATTAGAAAACAAAATTCTTGTCACACCAGAAAAGGTCCTTTCAAAACTGTAGAGAAGTCGAATTTTATCTTAAGAGGAGTTTTCATTATTTCAGAAAATTCGTAACTTAACAGCAAATTTACCCACATTTGTTACAGCCAGAGAGAAAATTATTTCTAAACTTTATATTTAGGCATTTCTAAATTTTTATGACAGCCCTTTATTACAAAATTCTTATATGCAAAGAAGCCTTGGCTTTCGGCTTCTCATCACAGAACTGCAATTTTTTCTCTGGGATAAAAAAAGCCTGGTTATGAGGGCATTATAACGCTCACAGTAGACACACCATGCAGTTCTAAAGGGTACATACAATCTTTCTTCAGTAAAGGGTAGGTACACTTCACTTCAATAAAGAGTAGATATGCTCTTACTCTAGCAAAGGGAAGATACACTCTTCCCTTACTAAAAGGTATATACACTGTTCCTTCAGTAAAAGGTAGATACACTTCGTTTATTAAAAGGTAGATTAACTCTTCCTTTGGTGAAAGGTAGATACACACTCACTTTAGTAAAAGGCAGATACAATCTTCCTTTAGTAAAGAACAGATAAACTCTTCCTTTTAGTAAAAGGCAGATATACTTTTCTTTTAGTAAAGGGTCAATCTTCACTCTTTAGTAAAGGTCAGATACACTTTTTTTTAGTAAAGGGTAGCTATACTCTTAGTTTAGTAAAGGGTAGAGACATTCTTCTTTCATTAAGGGGCAGATTCACTCTTCCTTCAGTAAAAGGTAGATTCACTCTTCCTTTAGTAAAAGGTAGATTCGCTCTTCCTTTAGTAAAAGGTAGATTCAATCTTCCTTTAGTAAAAGGTAGATTCACTCTTCCTTTAGTAAAAGGTAGATTCACTCTTCCTTTAGTAAAAGGCAGATTCACTCTTCCTTTAGTAAAAGGTAGATTCACTCTTCCTTTAGTAAAAGGTAGATTCACTCTTCCTTTAGTAAAAGTCAGATACATTCTTCCTTAGTTAAAGAGTAGATTTATTCTTCCTTTAGTAAAAGGCAGATACACCTATCCCTCGATTTACACGGTACTCAGTTCACACAATTTTGGCTTTGCACGGTCAAAAAATGCAACCAGTTTCGATTTACACGGTACTGACTGAGACGTACATAGAAAGGAAATCTTAGTCAGTACCGTGTAAATCGAAACTGGTTGCATTTTTTGACCGTGCAAAGCCAAAATTGTGTGAACTGAGTACCGTGTAAATCGAGGGATAGGTGTATACTCTTTTTTTTTTCGCGTGGTTTCTCCATTGCCCTTTAACATGCAAAAAAAAAATCCTACTTCAGTGATACAACTTACTTCACTGCATACATATTACATATACGGAAAAGCCACCATTACAGGATGATGAATCGACATGTGCTTTAAAGCCATGAAAGCGTTAAGAATGGCAGTGATGGCTTAAAACAGGCTTTGCACAAAATCCAGATCTTTTAGAAATTTTATGCTGCTCGCGTGAAAATTGGAAAATATAAAATAAATAGTTTTTAATCTGTCTCTACTAAAATGAATGGTGTTTTAATAAGACGAAAGACGAGAATTTGAATGACATAATTCAAAGCTATTATGTCATTAAAGACAAATGTTCAGCAGTTCATTTCTGAGATCCATTCTAAGATTCGACAAACTAACTTAGGGTTTGACGTTAAAGAAAACTTTATATTAATATATATTTTTTATTTTATACCTATATGACACGTAAAATATAATAACAGAGTTAAACTAGTTTTGTTCTTTTTATTTCACTCCCTCCCAACTATTGGCCTGTAGTAAACATAACATTTTTCTATTCGTCCCGATTCCGAAAAAAAAGAGTTTGCACCTTGCTTTAAAGCATTAAATCTTTCCTTCTATCAGAGCTGTTTTTGACTACTAGTTGTAATCACAGCTCGAGATTTACTGTAAAGATTAGAGAAGCGGGAGGGTGAAATTTAGTGTGAACATTAAGGCAGCGGGAGTGTTTAATGTGAAGATTACAGCAACAGGAGTGTGAAGTTCAGTGTGAAGATTAAAGCAGCGGGAGTGGGAAGTTTAGTATGAAGATTAAAGCAGCAGGAGTGTGAAATTTAGTGAGAAGATTAAAACAACAGGAGTGTGAAGATTAAAGCAGCAGGAGTGTGAAATTTAATGAGAAGATTAAAGAAACAGGAGTGTGAAGTTTAGTGTGAAGATTAAAGCAGCGGGAGTGTGAAGTTCAGTGTGAAGATTAAAGCAGCGGGAGTGTGAAGTTCAGTGTAAAGATTAAAGCAGCGGGAGTGTGTAGTTCAGTGTGAAGATTAGTGCAGCGGGAGTGTGAAGGTAAGTATGAAGATTAAAGCAGCGGGAGTGTGAAGTTAAGTGTGAAGATTAAAGCAGCAGGAGTGTGAAGTTAAGTGTGAAGATTAAAGCAGCGGGAGTGTGAAGTTCAGTGTGAAGATTAAAGCAGCGGGAGTGTGAAGTTCAGTGTGAAGATTAAAGCAGCGGGAGTGTGTAAAGTGTGAAGATTAGTGCAGCGGGAATGTGAATTGCAGTGTGAAGATTAAAGCAGTAGGAGTGTGAAATTTAGTGAAAAGATTAAAGCAACAGGAATGTGAAGTTAAGTGTGAAGATTAAAGCAGCAGGAGTGTGAAGTTAAGTGTGAAGTTCAGTGTGAAGATTAAAGCAGCGGGAGTGTGAAGTTCAGTGTGAAGATTAAAGCAGCGGGAGTGTGTAGTTAAGTGTGAAGATTAGTGCAGCGGGAATGTGAATTGCAGTGTGAAGATTAAAGCAGTAGGAGTGTGAAATTTAGTGAAAAGATTAAAGCAACAGGAATGTGCAGTTTAGTGTGAAGATTAAAGCAGCGGGAGTGTGAAGTTCAGTGTGGGGATTAAAGCAGCGGGAGTGTGAAGTTCAGTGTAAAGATTAAAGCAGCGGGAGTGTGTAGTTCAGTGTGAAGATTAGTGCAGCGGGAGTGTGAAGGTAAGTGTGAAGCTTAAAGCAGCGGGAGTGTGAAGTTAAGTGTAAAGATTAAAGTAGCAGGAGTGTGAAGTTAAGTGTGAAGATTAAAGCAGCGGGAGTGTGTAGTTCAGTGTGAAGATTAGTGCAGCGGGAGGTGAAGGTAAGTGTGAAGATTAAAGCAGCAGGAGTGTGAAATTTAGTGAGAAGATTAAAGCAACAGGAATGTGAAGTTTAGTGTGAAGATTAAAGCAGCGGGAGTGTGAAGTTCAGTGTGAAGATTAAAGCAGCGGGAGTGTGTAGTTAAGTGTGAAGATTAATGCAGCGGGAATGTGAAGTGCAGTGTGAAGATTAAAGCAGCAGGAGTGTGAAATTTAGTGAAAAGATTAAAGCAACAGGAATGTGAAGTTTAGTGTGAAGATTAGTGCAGCGGGAGTGTGAAGTTCAGTGTGAAGAATAAAGCAGCAGGAGTGTGAAATTTAGTGAAAAGATTAAAGCAACAGGAATGTGAAGTTTAGTGAGAAGATTAAAACAACAGGAGTGTGAAGATTAAAGCAGTGGAAGTGTGAAGTTCAGTGTGAAGATTAAAGCAGCAGGAGTGTGAAATTTAATGCGAAGATTAAAGCAACAGGAATGTGAAGTTTAGTGAGAAGATTAAAACAACAGGAGTGTGAAGATTAAAGCAGTGGGAGTGTGAAGTTCAGTGTGAAGATTAAAGCAGCGAGAGTGTGAAGATTAAAGCAGCAGGAGTGTGAAATTTAATGAGAAGATTAAAGAAACAGGAGTGTGAAGATTAAAGCAGCGGGAGTGTGAAGTTCAGTGTGAAGATTAAAGCAGCAGGAGTGTGAAATTTAATGAGAAGATTAAAGAAACAGGAGTGTGAAGATTAAAGCAGCGGGAGTGTGAAGTTAAGTGTGAAGATTAAAGCAGCGGAGTGTGTAGTTCAGTGTGAAGATTAGTGCAGCGGGAGTGTGAAGTACAGTGTGAAGATTAGTGCAGCGGGAGTGTGAAGTACAGTGTGAAGATTAGTGCAGCGGGAGTGTGAAGTTCAGTGTGAAGAATAAAGCAGCGGGAGTGTGAAATTTAGTGAAAAGATTAAAGCAACAGGAATGTGAAGTTTAGTGTGAAGAATAAAGCAGCGGGAGTGTGAAATTTAGTGAAAAGATTAAAGCAACAGGAATGTGAAGTTTAGTGTGAAGATTAAAGCAGCGGGAGTGTGAAGTTAAGTGTGAAGATTAAAGCAGCGGAGTGTGTAGTTCAGTGTGAAGATTAGTGCAGCGGGAGTGTGAAGTACAGTGTGAAGATTAGTGCAGCGGGAGTGTGAAGTTCAGTGTGAAGAATAAAGCAGCGGGAGTGTGAAATTTAGTGAAAAGATTAAAGCAACAGGAATGTGAAGTTTAGTGTGAAGATTAAAGCAGCAGGAGTCTGAAATTTAGTGAAAAGATTAAAGCAACAGGAATGTGAAGTTTAGTGTGAAGATTAAAGCAACAGGAGTGTGAAGTTTAGTGTGAAGATTAAAGCAGCAGGAGGTGGCGAAAGAAAACAACTGAAAATGTTCAAGATTATTTTTGTTGTATTTTTATTACACCTTAGAAAGGGTTGTTAAATGTTTTCTATGTTTATTTAACTTCCATCACTGAAAAATATTTCTAATGTTCAAGAATATTATGGTTCAATAACATAAGAAAGTATCTCGGAATATTCCTGATTTTTATATGTTTCGATCGGATAATTCGAAATTCGAAATTTAATGCAAAGGTAATTGCAAACGATACTTTTCCATTCCACTAATTCATTTGCGATTAGCTGATTTGAAAATATATGTTCATTGATATTTTCTGCTATTTCAAATCGTTCTATTTCTGATCTACAGTTCCAAATGTTTTATATTATTTTGTATCTGCCCATTCTAAAGGATTTTTATTTCTGATGTCATCTGATTATTTCAAATTGCTGGAATTAGCAGTTCTGAATTATTTTTTTACTTTGTATATGACAATTCCATATTCTTTTCTTATTTCTGATCTGCGAATTTCAAATAATCTGTTTCCTCACCGGCCGATCGAAATTTAATATACGTAAAATTTAAATATAACTAGTTCTTTTCCTTAACTATTTTCTGAGTTAGCCATTTAGTCCACTGTGCGGCAAAAACAAGTTGATCTGTTACTTCCAAACGATTTATATTTCAGATCTGCTTTTTCTAAATGTTTGTCTCGGACGTGTTAGTTTCAGTCTAGCGGTGAAATAATTCTGCTCTGCATTGTTTTGCAAATTTCCTTTTTCTTGTTGCATTAGGGGCGGGGGTGGCTCAGTCGGTAGTGCGCAGGCTCGTAATCTGTAGTTCCCAGGTTCGAGTCCCAGCTGGGTCAGCGTTGAGATTTATCTGAGCAAAACTCCCCGCCCTGCCCACGGTCAGTAGGGGACACCGATGGGTTTGGAAAGGCCGCCGTCCGTCGGATGGGACGTTAAGCCGTGGCCCCGAGTGCGGGAGAGCCATACCCTGTGCACGTTAAAGAACACGCTGGATTGCCTTGACGGGAGGCTACCATCTGTCTCCCAACAGCTGTTCCAGTGGGTCCCCTCCCCCAACCTTCTCTGAGCCTTCGGGGTCTTTGTGACCTGGCCATTTAGCCCATGGTGTGCAAAAAAGTGCCGCTCAGAGGTAAAACAACCCAACCTTGTTGCATCATAGGCTCATAAGTACTTAGTCTCCGTCATAAGTTCTCTGAAGATTAAGAACAGGGTTCGGGAGTGACAACTTTTTAGGAGCCACAATCTTTCCATCAATACCAATCCGCTTATTCTCTAAAGATCCGAAGACACGATTCTCCTGCACACGAAACATGATTCAACATTTCATTCGACAGAGGGCGGATTTGACAAGCCTAACGCCGAGTCTTCTGTCAGACTGTAGTATAGAGAAGTTTAAGAAATCGCAACCCTATTGAGAATGTCACATTACTTAATAGGATTGGATTGTTTTACCTCTGAGCGGCACTTTTTTTGCACACCATGGGCTAAATGGCCAGGTCACAAGGACCCGAAGGCTCAGAGAAGGTTGGTGGAGGGGACCCACTGGAACAGCTGTTGGGAGACAGATGGTAGTCTCCCGTTAAGGCCATCCAGTGTGTTCTTTAACGTGCACAGGGTATGGCTCTCCCTCACACGGGGCCACGGCTTAACGTCCCATCCGACGGACGGTGGCCTTTCCAAGCCCATCGGTGTCCCCTACTGACCGTGGGCAGCGCGGGGAAATTTTGCGGAGATAAATCTCAACGCTGACTCAGCTGGGACTCGAACCTGGGAACTACATATTACGAGCCTGGCCCCGCCCCACTTAATAGGCCATCAATACTGAAATCCTAAAGAGGTCTTTAAAAGCTAATGTTTTTTTTTTTGCTTAGGAAGAATCCTGTTTGAGGTTTTTTTAGGCGATTATTTTCGGGATAAATTCTTTACATTGTCCAGAAATTTACAATGGCCCAAAATATGTTTTTTCCTTCGCTAACTCAAAATATAACGTTTGATCAATTTCAATTTCAAAAAATTAGTTTTATAATCTTAAAATTTCGAGCATATATTAAATTTTGGTAATATTTTCTTACAAATAAAACATCGCTGATTATATTGTTAACAGCGTAAAGTGGATTTAATTGACAATTTCTAAACATATTACTTATAAAAATACGAGAATGGAAAATATAAGTATCAAAATGATCCCTTGTTTGTAAACACTACCAAAGCGCATAGAATTTACCGTGATAATCCTTTCATAGTAATTTAAACTAACAGTTATTTCAACTTTATTAGGAATTCTGTCGTACTATCTACATTATCATGTAACCAATGGCTATCTTCTGTAAAGATAATTTTATAAATATAATATAAATTTATTTCCTTAGTCTAATAATACAATGATCATTATATTGTTCACTGACTTTAGTGTGCTAGAGGTCATACCTATCGCCTAAAATAATCGGTCTTATGTTCGTTCGTAATCTGAATGTTCCCAGGTTCAAGTCCCACTGTGATTAGGTTGAGAATTTTCTCCACTAACTCCTGTTGTGCCCTTTGTGAGAAAGGGGACACCGATGTGTTTGGAAAGGTCGTCGTCCTTCGGATATGACGATAAATTGTGGCCCTCAGAAAAACGTGTAGGAGAGTCATATCTATATACAGGCCCGGATATAAAAAAAATCGAGGGGGGAAGGCAAGTAACACAATAGAGCCGGTAAAATGCAAAAGAACGGAGTGGGGGTAAAGGGGGACAAGAAACTGACTTTCCAATGCAGTATAACATTTCCCTCTCCGTTTGGGCGGGGGTGGCTCAGTCGATAGCGCGCCAGGCTCGTAATCTGCAGTTCCCAGGTTCGAGTCCCAGCTGAGTCAGCGTTGAGATTTATCTCCGCAAAATTCCACGCCCTGCCCACGGTCAGTAGGGGACACCGATGGGCTTCGAAAGGCCGCCGTCCGTCGGATGGAACGTTAAGCCATGGCCCCGTGTGCGGGAGAGCCATACCCTGTGCAAGTTAAAGAACACCCTGGATGGCCTTGACGAGAGGCTACCATCTGTCTCCCAACAGTTGTTCCAGTGGGTCCCCTCTCCCAACCTTCTCTGAGCCTTCGGGGTCCATGTGACCTGGCCATTTGGCCCAAGGTGTGCAAAAAAGTGCCGTTCAGAGGTAAAACAACCTAACAACAACCCAACCTCCCCGTTTTATATGTCTTTAAAAACTTTCCTTAAAATGTATAAAATATAAATAAGTTTAATATTTGTTGCCTCTATTACCCTTACTAGCATTTTGAGAGATGAGGAATTTCCATTCATAGAGATGGGAATTCCTGCGAATGACCCATGAACCTCTTCTCACTTAAAGAGAGGAGGTATGGCTTCCTCTTCTCTCTGTGAGTCTCCATTCTCTGTTTCTCTGTGAGTGGCATCTCCTGATTCCTCTTGTTTCATTCGTTTGTTCTTGTTTCATTTAAGAAGGGATGAACCCTTCTTAAACCAATAGACCACCAGGAAGAATCTCTCCCTCCTCCTTAAAGAAATTCTGGATGTTGTCCTGAAAGAGCCCATTTCCTTGTGCAGAAACGTCATGCTCTGTGCATTTCATTTGGATTAATTTGAAACTAAATGATAAACTCTCGTGAGATTCCCATCTGCTCTTAACAGTGTTTAATGAGTTCTATACTCGTTTTTTTTTTTAAAATGAGCCTTGGGGTTTTTGTGATTTGGACATTTGGCCCATTATGCATTATTATTATTATTATCATCATTATCCACTTTAACCATTATCCACTTTAACCATTATCCACTTCAAGGACCCCGACATTCACTAAATGTAAATGCAAACGTCTTTTACTTCTTTTACGGATAGGTAAATGACAAACCTTGCATGAGTTCAAAGAATAAAACTTCCTTTGATGTGGAAACAGTCATCCCATAAATGAGTGCGAACTCCTTATGCGAGTCCGAGTATTGTTTCTGCATCGTGGAATGTGATAAAGGGCACCATGTGAATGCTTATTAAGACAAAACAAACTTGATAGTTGCCCTTACTCTGGAGGAAACCACGGGAGAATATGATTAGGTCTCAAACTTCGTGTGCAAAAAAAGTGCCCCTCAGAGGTAAAACAATCCAACCCATCTAATGCAAATTTGTCTTTAAGAAATAGCAGAGTTTTGTAAAGAGAATTTCAATATGAAAAAATGAATTTATTGGAGGAAAATTTATTGAAGAAAACGAACCTATAAGGAATATAAATTTAGAACTGTTTTACGGGCATAAAATAAGTTATATAATTTTCTATTAAATTATCACCCCATCTATATTGTTACGACAGATGAACGAACTGCAGTGACTTCATAACTAAACGTGACATGAACGCTCGCATTTGCTTGTGCGTGAGAATTATACAACAAACGAATTTGAATGTAGAACCGATCTGAAAAAGAGAATGAGAGAATTTCAGTGGGTTCAAGTTGTGGAGATCAAAAAGGAGGTTCAGATAATCTGAGTCAGTGTGCGATAAGTAAAAACAAGAAGTATTTTTATGTGGTGTGTGCGCGGGTGATTGTTTTGTGTTTGCTAGTAAGATAAACTTAGTGATCTAACAAAAGACGAAGGATTGTTTACTCCTGAAATGAAGGAATACAAGAGATATGGACAGACAAAGTGAAGAGGTAGTAGTTTAGTAAAACAGACAGAGCTGGTCGTGTATGCTCTGCAGAAAAAGGGGCAGCTGTTGGGAGACAGATGGTAGCCTCCCGTCAAAGCCACCCATCAGAAAAAATATCTGGCGCGTGTACAGAAACTGTACACGCTCCAGTTGCCGTTCACAGCAAACTGGAGCGTGTGCAGTTACTGCACACGTTCCAGTTTGCTGTGAACGGTAACTGCACACGCTCAATATTTCTATGAGTGGGCCCACACGATCCAGGTTTTTGTGAGCTCTTACGATTCAATGTGCTGTACACATTAAAATAGCGAATGGTTGGGTTGTTTTACCTCTTAGATATGTAGAATTTTTTTGAGGTCATCAAAACTTCTTATTGCTATTGAAATTGAATAGTTTCTATATTTTATCAGATTATGCATAATAGAACGTTTGTATATAGTCAGATAAATATTTGAATGATATAATAACCCTATATTTAATTTTATTCAGAGCAAATTTTTAAAAATATCCTCTTATGTTACATTCTGTGAAGCATTAGGGACTTTATGTTACTTCTGTGACGTAAAAAGTCCCTAATGCTTCATTAGGACTATTATTCCGCGGCTCCGTACTTCTGTGAAGCATTAGAGAATTTTAGGGACATTAGGGAGACACGTGTGACCAGATTGAGAGTTATTTAAAGTTGACCCTAAATTATGTGAATATAAATGCTCCAAACCTATATGTGCACTGGTGCTCAAAATTAAAGGACAATAAACAAAAGAGTTTCTAACTCAATATTGGCTTTCAGTAAATACAACTGAATGTAGTACGGAGAGATATTGTAACATAGCTGAATAACAGCAAGTTGGATAATATTGAAATCTTGCAATATGCACGAGTCCCTTTATGGAGTTGCCGGAATTAGGAGACAGGAGATGTTAACAACGCGTATCATCTTCCCGGTCAGATACGCGACTCACGCAACACATTCTTTTGCTGTTGATAAGATCATGTTCTATCAAGCCTACTCCTCCTTACGAGAAGACTGAGCTCGTGGAGGATTCTCAAAGGAATCCAACGTCCTGCAGTTTGCTTTCTTAGATCGTCCCGTACATGCTCAATTGGATTCAGGTCCAGTGATATGGCTGGCCATTCCATCCTATGAATATCCTCACTTTCAAGGGTATCTTTGAAGTCCTATGGGCACTGGGCGTTATTGTCCATAAAGATGAAATCAGAGCCGAGACGTGTAAAAGACTCTCTTAAGGAGCAAGAATTTCGTCTCTGTATCGCTGCCCAGAGCGCCTCCACCGAAAGATGTGAAACTCTATGTGACCAGTCATCATGACGATCTATCCGACCAACCATCACGATGGGTTGTGTTGTTTTACCTCTGAGCGGCACTTTTTTGCACACTATGGGCTAAATGGCCAGGTCACAGGGACCCCAAAGGCTCTGAGAATGTTGGGGGAGGGGAGCCACTGGAACAGCTGTTGGGAGACAGATGGTAGCCTCCCGTCAAGGCCATCCAGCGTGTTCTTTAACGTGCACAGGGTATGGCTCTCCCGCACACGGGGCCACAGCTTAACGTCCCATCAGACGGACGGCGGCCTTTCCAAGTCCATCGGTGTCCCCTACTGACGTGGGCAGGGCGGAGAATTTTGCGGAGATAAATCTCAACGCTGACCCAGCTGGGACTCGAACCTGGGAACTACAGATTACGAGCCTGGCGCGCTACCGACTGAGCCACCCCCCGCTCCGTCTTTGAAGTCCTATGGGCACTGGGCGTTATTGTCCATAAAGATGAAATCAGAGCGGAGACGTATAAAAGACTCTCTTAAGGCGCAAGAATTTCGCCTCTGTATCGCTGCCCAGAGCGCCTCCACCGAAAGATGTGAAGCTCTATGTGACCAGTCATCATCATGACGATCTATCCGACCAACCATCACGATGACCTATACCACTAGTCATCATTATGATCTATGCGACCAGAGCATCACACTACTGCTGCCAAAATGAACGGTCATTTCTTTCATGTCGGTCATAAGTTGTGGTGAGTTCTTTGTTCTCACCGGATGAACACGCGTCGAGAATACAACACGAGCCGCTAACAACTCGTGAGACATTTGTCTAGCTGTTATTTCTCTGCGTCTTCTTCTTGAAGATAGATAATCGTCCTGAGTGGTTGTGGCCTGAGACGATTCTGTCCTGGACTAATCTCTCCTGTTTCTTTGAATTGTCTCCGAAGTCTAGAGAGGGGCGGGGGTGGCTCAGTCGATAGCGCGCCAGGCTCGTAATCTGCAGTTCCAGGTTCGAGTCCCAGCTGGGTCAGCGTTGAGACTTATCTACGCAAAATTCCTCGCCCTGCCCACAGTCAGTAGGAGATACTGATGGGCTTGGAAAGGCCACCGTTCGTCGGATGGGCCGTTAAGCCGTGGCTCCTTGTGGGAGAACCATACCCTGTGCACGTTAAAGAACACAGCTGTTCCAGTGGGTCCGCTCCCGCAACCTTCTCTGAGCCTTCGGGGTCGATGTGACCTGGCCATTTAGCCCATGGTGGGCAAAAAAGTGCCGCTCAGAGGTAAAACAACCCAACGTTAAAGAACACGCTAGATGGCCTTGACGGGAGGCTACCATCTGTCTCCCAACAGCTGTTCCAGTGGGTCCGCTCCCCCAACCTTCTCTGAGCCTTCGGGGTCCATGTGACCTGGCCATTTAGTCCATGGTGGGCAAAAAAATGCCGCTCAGAGGTAAATCAACCCAACGTTAAAGAACACGCTGGATGGCCTTGACGGGAGGCTACCATTTGTCTCCCAACAGCTGTTCCAGTGGGTCTCCTCCCCCAACCTTCTCTGAGCCTTCGGGGTCCTTGTGACCTGGCCATTTAGTCCATGGTGTGCAAAAAAAGTGCCGCTCAGAGAAAAAGTATCGCTCTCTCTCATACACAATTATCCATACGTCATATTTCTGACCTGATGAAATTGCTACCTACGTTAATTCGAGGCTGACTGAGTGGGGATCTCAGCCATGCGCATTTATAACGACCCCAATTTGCATACTCGTGGTATCGTCGGCTAAATGTGCACTCGTTTTCTTCTTCCGCAGTGCACACTTTATATGTATACCGCATTTCATTAAGACATTATCCTTTAGTTTTGAACACTAGTGTATTTGATTTTATCTTTTCTACTCTTTCGTATACTCCGCTAGCATCCATAAAATTTACTATATGCCTAATTATATTTTTGCGTTAAATGTTATGTAATTTTTATGCAATGTCTCGCGCGGATTCATCAAAACTGTCTCTCGCAACGGTCGTCGACTAGTTGTTTTTCGCTGCTCGTTTTCCAAGCGATGTTTACGCAGCTGTTGCAGCCTCATTTTCATCTCCTTTAACATCTGACTCTGCTGACGTCACATGCACACGTCCGTCTCCGAATAGCCGACCAACATCTGAGGAATGTGTGACTGGCGGATGCTGGATGGAAGAGGAGGAGGAAGAAGAACTCCGCATCCCATCTACGCTCAGCTGTGAAGCATCTCAACCATGCCCATCGATCTCCACGTCACGTGTCCGTTACGTCACTGCCGCCTGCGATGCCACGACGATTTCCACCCCCCTCCTTTCCCATCTTTCTTGACTCCCTCCTTTCTATGTCGAACTTCTAACCTTGGCTCCAAAGGGTTGTACTTGCGCTGCATGCACTATTTATAGAAGAGTGATTCTCAGAGACTGAGAAGAGAGAGGAGTATGAATGTCGAGCTAAATGATGTGATGTTGTTTCGTTCCTTTCTGTTTACTTTTATTTGTGTCATTCACACTCCTCCTCTGCATTCTCCTCCTTCTTCATCCTGCCACATGGTTTGTGATTCAGACTGAAGACCATTTCCTCTGTGCTTGATGTCGGTTAGGTATGAAAATTGTTCCTGGCCTAGACACTCTGCTTTTCGCTAACTGCGCTATCTGGCTTTTGATATTTCTAGCTTATTTCTTTTTCAAGTGGCATTTTTTTTGTCTATATATAATCAAAAGAGTGTGTTCAGAAAGACACACAGAAATCCGAGGACAGTTTCTTTAAATCATCACACTGAATTGACTCAAAAGGGGATGTACAGTCGCTCAAAAAAATATCCGAACACTATGGTTGATTACAGAATTCAGAAAAAATATCTGGCAAAGATTTTTTTTTAGAAATTGGTGATCTGACAACTTTCGTGTCACGTGACACGAAGGTTGCCAGATCACTAGTTTCCAAAAAAATCGTTGCCAGATATCTTTTCTGAATTCTGCAATCAACCATAGTGTTCGGATATTTTTTTGAGCGACTGTGGGTGGTCATATTATTTTGATACTAGATCGTGTGGGTGAGTTTTGATACTAGATCGTCCAGTTACCGTTCACAGCAAACTGGAGCGTGTGCAGTTACTGCACACGCTCCAGTTTTTCAGACACACACTTTTTTCCAGTGAACGGTAACTGGAGCGTGTACAGTTGCTGTACACGCTCCAGATATTTTTCCTGAATTCTGTAATCACGTGACACGAAGGTTGCCAGATCACTAATTTCTAAAAAAAATGTTGGCAGATATTTTTTCTGAATTCTGTAATCCACCGTAGTGTTCGGATACTTTTTCGAGCGACTGTACATAATCAATTTTTTTAAGGTAATCTTCGAAACTTTTTCGCCACATGTTTCATTTCTACTTCCTCTTGCAGCTCCTCTCGTGATCTTTCGCGCCTCTACGTTTTCCTCTTTAATCGTAGCTCATCCTCTTCCGAGATACTTTCTCCCTCTCCATCATTTCCCAGAGAAACTTCTTCCTCGAAATCCGTGCAGCCTCACCTTCAGAATTTCTCCGAAACTGAACGCAACCAGAACGCACTGCACCGAAAAGAGGAAGGAAAAAAAAAAAACGCATCTTCACAGGAACCTCGATGCATAACCTTTTCTGAGAAATTCTCTGTTACGAAAAAAAAAATCAACTCCAAATGGAATGAAGTAAAAATAAACGATATATATATATAAACAAATAAATAAAATAAAGACAGTTTTACCCCCATTTCTGTTCCTTTTTTTGCTTTGGGTTCCTCTTCGTTCGAAAATTTCGAAATGAAGTTAAAAGTATAGCCACACAGAAAGCTCTTTGAGCGATCTGGCGTTATTAACATTCCCAGAATTTCTGGCATCTTTCAAACAAAACCACTGCCAACAACGGAGGCGGCCACACAGCACACTCGAGCGTTTGCAGTTGTTGTGCACGCTCATGTTTGAAAACGTTTATAACGCTAAATCGCTCCAAAAGCTTTCTGTGCGACCGTAACCTTATTCTCCGCGACGTTTAGTATTTTTTTTTACAGTTTGTTAAATCTCTTCGATATGTGTTATTGATAGGCCATTACTAGAAGTTACAATTTTCCCCGGATCTCTTTTCCTCTCCTCTTACTGACTGATTCCGGAAACAAGGGTCTTGGACATGTTCCATTTCACATGCAGCTGTGCAGATGCGGTTCCCAAGGTAACGGGAGCGGGCGGGGTGGGGCGCAGAGAAGAATACGGTACGTGCTGCCATTGCGTCATTCCGAGCACTGCAATATTCCTGAACGGGCATCATCTTATAAACGCTACTGCGCACAATCTTTGCACACGAACTGATGATACACACACACACCCTTCACTAGGAGGATGCATGGATGCAGGAAGATGAACATCTGTACAGTCGCTCAAAAAAGTATCCGAACTCTATGGTTGATTATAGAATTCAGAAAAAATATATGGCAACGATTTGTTTTAGAAATGAGTGATCTGGCAACCTTCGTGTCACGTGATTACAGAATTCAGGAAAAATATCTGGAGCGTGTACAGCAACTGTACACGCTCCAGTTACCGTTCACAGGAAACTGGAGCGTGTGCAGTTACTGCACACGCTCCAGTGCTGTGAACGGTAACTACCCACGCTCAATATTTCCGTGAGTGAGCCCACACGATCTAGTATCAAAATAATATGACCACCTACAGTCGCTCAAAAAAGTATCCGAACACTATGGTTGATTACAGAATTCAGAAAAGATATCTGGCAACCTTTTTTTTAGAAACTAGTGATCTGGCAACCCTTCGTGTCACGTGATTACAGAATTCAGAAAGAAATATCTGGAGCGTGTACAGCAACTGTACACGCTCCAGTTTGCTGTGAACGGTAACTACACACGCTCAATATTTCCATGAGTGAGCCCACACGATCTAGTATCGAAATAATATGACCACCCACAGTCGCTCAAAAAAGTATCCGAACTCTATGGTTGATTACAGAATTCAGAAAAAATATCTGGCAACGATATTTTTTAGAAATGAGTGATCTGGCATCCTTCGTGTCACGTGACACGAAGGTTGCCAGATCACTCATTTCTAAAAAAATCGTTGCCAGATATTTTTTCTGAATTCTGTAATCAACCATAGAGTTCGGATACTTTTTTGAGCGACTGTACATACCGAAAGATATTAAATGCTACTTGATATTCTTATGTGATGAAAGGGAAGAAAATGCTAATTTGCCTAGGTGTTTATAGGGGAGGGCTATAAAATAATTACATAGGGAAACGTTCTATGACTGCCCCTTACAGAAGAATAAGGTTACGAATATCGGTGGACAGAGTGTTGCGATTTTAAACTTCTGAGAAGCACTTTAATTTCTAACAATGCGCTAAATGACCGGGTCACAAAGACCTCAAGAATGATGAACCCAAGAGGGGTGGAGACTCACTGGGCAGCTGATAGGAGACAGATTAAATCTTCCTTTCAAGGCCTGCAGCGTGCTCAGGGTCTAGCTCTCATTTACACAAGACCACGGCTTAAGGTCCCATCCGACGAACGGCAGGCTTTTCAAGCCCATCGGTGTCTCCTTTATGACAGAGGGCAGGCTGCGGGTTTAGCGGAGATAAATGTCAACGATGGCAGAAGTTGGACTCGAACCTAGGAAGTGCAGATTACGAGCCTGACGCGTGATCAACTGAGCCAATCCTGCAAAACCTTCTTGCCCGATGGCTTGGATTGGATTGTTTTACCTCTGAGCGGCACTTTTTTGCACACCATGGGCTAAATGGCTAGGCCACAAGGATCCCGAAGGCTCAGAGAATGTTGGGGGAGGGGACCCACTGGAACATCTGTTGGGGTACAGATGGTAGCCTCCCGTCAAGGCCATCCAGCGTGTTCTTTAACGTGCACAGGGTATGGCTCTCCCGCACACGGGGCCACGGCTTAACGTCCCATCCGACGGACGGCGGCCTTTTCAAGCCCATCGGTGTCCCCTACTGACCGTGGGCAGGACGAGGAAATTTTGCGGAGATTAATCTCAACGCTGACCCAGCTGGGACTCGAACCTGGAACTACAGATTACGAGCCTGGCGCGCTACCGACTGAGCCACCCCCGCCCCTCTTGCCCGATGGCAAGGAGGAGGAGACAATGAGAGGACTGAAACTGCGCAGTTAAGACTTCGGCATTTCTCATAGGTCATTGGTTGATCTATGAGAACTATCGAAGCATCAACTGCGCAGTCTCATTAGATGCCACTCACGTTGCCTGCGAAATACGTGATTCCAAACGATGATTTATTCGCCATAAAGACCTTCAAAGAAGACGAGACCAGAGCAAAAGAAGCAACATCCATTAGAAGGAAATCATTCCTGCCTTATACGAACCCTGATCGTGGAGGGAGGGTGGCTAAGTCGGTAGTGCGTCAGGCTCGTTATCTGCTAGTTCCATGTTCGAGTCCCGCCTGAGCCAGCGTTCAGAGGGGTGGCTCAGTCGGTAGATCTCATAGATCATTGGTAACCTCTGAGCAGCACTTTTTTGCACACCATGGGCTAAATGGCCAGGTCACATGGACCCTGAAGGTTCAGAGAAGGTTGGGAGAGGAGACCCACTGGAACAGCTGTTGGAAGACAGATGGTAGCCTCCCGTCAAGGCCATCCAGCATGTTCTTTAACGTTTACAGGGTATGGCTCTCCGCACACGGAGCCACGGCTTAACGTCTCAGACGACGGACGGCGGCCTTCTCCAAGGCCATCGGTGGCCACCGTTGTATATGTTATATAGCTCCCAAGATAATTAAATTGCGACACCTGCTCATGACTGCAACATTCAGATCAACTGAATCACAGCCTGCTTGACCAATTTTCATTACTTTAGTTTTCTCTCTGTTTATAACCAAACCTACTCTACTACCAATCTCATCAACAGCTCGAATGAAAGAGTTCATCTCATCAACATCATTTGTCAAAAGGGCTAAATCATCAGCATAATCTAAATCAGATATTTTCGTATCTGCAGACCATTTAAGGCCAAAATCTTTCCCTTGCAGTGAATTTCACATAACATAATCAATAACCAAACTAAAGAGAAAAGGAGATACATATTTTTTTAACTGTGCTCCTAAATAATAAAACTTCTCCAAGGCCTTCTCCAAGCCTCCTCCAAGCCCAAGATCTTCTCCAAGGCCTTCTCCAAGCCTTCTCCAAGGCCAAGGCCCCTACTGACCGCAGGCAGGGCGGAGAATTTCACGGAGATAAGTCATGACGCTGACTCAGTTGGGACTCGAACCTGGGAACTACAGATTACGAGCCTGGTGCGCTACCGACTTAGCCATCCACGCTCCGCCCCGCCTTGAACCTGGTAACTTCGGATTACGAACCTGGTGTGCTATTGGCTGAGCCAGCCCACTCTCCGAAATGGGGGAGGATTTTACCAGCCCCTTGACTATGCTACTGTCTCTGGGTATTGTTCTATTTTACAGATATTTCATTCAACTATCACTTTTATTGAGTACTCTAATTGGATTGGTTGTCAGGGAGATCTCCAAAAATAAGTGTTTGCAGAAAGAAATCAAATTTTGAATGGGGTTTTTCTGCGACCCACTAATTTCTGTTGAAGTCCGAATTTTGACTGCTGTGGGAGCAAGACAAATGCGCCCCTTCTAATTAATGTGCACCCAATGTCTCAGGCAGAGACATCTCAAATGATTATATGAATATGAGTAAACGGAGATGATTCAAAACTAGTGGAAAAGCTAAGGAAAATAAAAGTGAACGCTGAAAGACACAAACCACTCTAATCAAAACGTGAGCAGAGCGTAAAGCCATTAAAAAGAATAGATAAAGAATGGAAGTAAGGGAAGAGGGAAAAGAAAGAGCGAGTGCTGGATAAATATAAAGAGCTAGGGAAGGGAAGGCGAAGAAAGAGAGAAGAAGAAAAAAAGCAGAAGACGACGACGTTGTGTTGATAACTGGCACGAGCTCAACAGATAACGGCTCTCATGTAGTCAAGGCAATGGTGTATATAAATACCTCTCTCGTGGCGTATTGGAGGCAAGTGTACGGGTCTTGGCCTTGTTGACCATGCGCACAGCATACTGCTGTGTGACAGGAGCCAGGATTCCTGAACCGGCTGATGCGGATGCTGGAGAAGATGGGATGGCCACTTAACTGATGGGAGCAGGTAGACGGTGGAAAACGGGTTACGAGGTTGGTGCCCTCCGATGCCAAGGGAAAAGAGCGAGGATCAGGGGTGGGGAGATGAAGAATAGAAGTTCGAATGCGGTGAAGAATAGAGCATACGAATTGATATGTATTTTTTAAAGTTATGAAATACAGGGTGTTTCACAGGTCACTATGCTACTGAAACATAATAACAGAAATTTATGAGAAATTTTTTAAAGGTGGATTAGGTTATTCTGATCTATGAGCGATCTTATTTTTGCATATAATTGGTTAAATGGTCGAGTCATGAGGACCCCCCAGGGCTCGGAGATGGACTGAAGAAAGGTTGGTTTGTGTTGTTTTACCTCTGAGTGGCACTTTTTGCACACAATGGGTTAAATGACCAGGCTAGTAGGACACGAGGATTCAGAGAAGATTAGGGAAAAGAGACCCACTGGACAGATGGTAAGCCTCCCATCAAGGCCATCCAGCTGTTCTTAAACGTGTACAGCGTGTAGCTCTCCTGCACACTGAGCCACAGCTTAACGTCCCATCCGACGGACGGCGGCTTTCCAAGCCCATCGGTGTCTCTTATTGATCGAGGGACGAGCGAAAGGTTTTGCTGAGATAATTCTCAAAGCTGGCCCAGCTGGGACTCGAATCTGGGAAGTGCAGATTACGAGCTTAGTGCGCTACCGACGGAGCTACCTTCCGTCTCGACAGAAGAAGAGAATCCACCGGATGATTGTTAGGAGGCAAATGGAAGCCTCAATCAACATCATCCAGCATCTTCTTTAACTTGCAAAGGGTGTGGTTTCCTACACACGGAGTAACGCCTTAATGTCCTATATGACGGATGGCAGCCTCTCGAAGTGCATAGCTGTTCTCTTTTTCACAGAAGAAAAAAAAAGAAGAAAGAGAATGGGTTAGAGGAAAAAATCTCAGCGCACGCGCAGTGGGGTTGGGTTAGATTGTTTTACCTCTGAGCGGCACTTTTTTGCACACCATGGGCTAAATGGCCAGGTCACAAGGACCCCGTAGGCTCAGAGAAGGTTGGGGGAGGGGACCCACTGGAACAGCTGTTGGGAGACAGATGGTAGCCTCCCGTCGCCATCCAGTGTGTTCTTTAACGTGCACAGGGTACGGCTCTCCCGCACACGGGGCCACGGCTTAACGTCCCATCCGACGGACGGCGGCCTTTCCAAGCCCATCGGTGTCCCCTACTGACCGTGGGCAGAGTGAGGAGTTTTGCGGAGATAAATCTCAACGCTGACCCAGCTGGGACTCGAACCTGGGAACTACAGATTACGAGCCTGGCGCGCTACCGACTGAGCCAACCCCGCCCCCGCTCAGTGGGGATTCGAGCTTGGTGCAAAATTGGCTAAGCCAACTCTCAACAATTGATGCCATTTAGAAAATTAACAATAGACTTACAGTATTTTAATTTTTTTAAATTATAAACTATTTGTTGTATGGGTAGGGTTGTTTTACCTCTGAGCGGCACTTTTCTGCACACCATGGGCTAAATGGCCAGGCCACAAGGACCCCGAAGGCTCAGAGAAGGTTGGGGGAGGGGACCCACTGGAACAGCTGTTGGGAGACAGATGGTAGCCTCCCGTCAAGGCCATCCAGCGTGTTCTTTAATGTGCACAGGGTATGGCTCTCCCGCACACGGGGCCACGGCTTAACTTCCCATGCGATGGACGGCGGCCTTTCCAAACCCATCGGTGTCCCCTACTGACCGTGGGCAGGGCGGGGAGTTTTGCGGAGATTAATCTCAACGCCGACCCAGTTGGGACTCGAACCTGGGAATTGCAGATTACGAGCCTGACGCGCTACCGACTGAGCCACCTCCTCCCCAAGTTGTTGTATGTCTTTGACATTTGTATTCTAAGAAGTGGATTTAGTTATCTTTGCGTTTGAGATTATGCGATCATTTGATTTGTTAAAATTGAGTACGATCTATGCGACCTTTCGTGATTAATTGCAGAGACAGCGCCACCAACCAGCCACACAACCAATCAAATAGTTGAGTAAACGAACTGCAACCAACCTATCAAACAAGCAAAAAAGCAACACGAAAGGTTAAATAAAATTAAGAAACGTTCGCTTCCATTTGAAAAGCATTTCTTGTTTGCTACATTTGCAGAAGTAACACTTAGATGCCCGTTTCTTTGCAAATGCGTGGTAAACCTCCTCCTCAGCGTTCGTCACGTAATAAAGGCATCGCCATTCGCTTCTCTAATGGCCACTAAAGCAGTCATAACAATTCATTGACACTTAATTCAGGGAAGAAAACGCCGAGTGAAATTGCGAGCCTTGTGAGCAGATAGCAGCAGCTCATCGTCAAGTTGACGATAACAATGATTCCATTTGTACTGACACCGAGGATTTCGCAGTTTCAGTCCGGCGATGCAGCAGCAGCAGCAGCAGCGACGAGCTTCATCCAGCGAAGTCGGTGTGGCTGAGCGGGGCCGGGGATCGTCGGATCGATAGGGCAGCGCGGGATTCTGGGGTACAAAGTGAGAGCAGGGGACTGGAATGACTTACGTCATCTGAAGATGGTTGCGATGATGGATCGTAAAACAGTGGTCAGTTTCAGCTGTAATCGAGGAATGTGAAGTAAAAGGAAATTTTGTGAACGGAGAGAACAGAGGGAGGAGGGAGGGAGGGAGGGAGGGTGAAGTTGGAAGGGGATGTCTGCAAGGAGGGAGCGATGTAATGAAAGAAGTATCCGCGACGTAACAATGAAGAAGAGGAAAAGAGAAGAGAAAATGGGATGAAGAGAATCGATAGGAGGAGGAATGACGGGTGCTGAAGATGAAGTGATGGAGGAGGGAGAAGAATCAAGTGGAGAATTAATAATTGAGTCGTAAGTCTTTGGAATGAATAGAAGTTGGCGTGTAAGCAAATATCTATTTCGATACGGAATGAAACAGAAATCGCAATTAGATCCGTAGCCGATTGGGCAGTGAACGAGACTGACAGACGAACTGAGGAACAGACCGACGAAGAGACTGACAGACGAACTGAGGAACAGACCGACGAAGAGACTGACAGACGAACTGAGGAACAGACTGACGAAGAGACTGACAAACGAACTGAGGAACAGACTGACAGACGAACTGAGGAACAGACTGATGAAGAGACTGACAGACGAACTGAGGAACAGACTGACGAGGACACTGACAGATGAACTGAGGAACAGACTGACGAGGAGACTGACAGATGAACTGAGGAACAGACTGACGAAGAGACTGACAGACGAACTGAGGAACAGACTGACGAAGAGACTGACAGACGAACTGAGGAACAGACTGACGAAGAGACTGACAGACGAACTGAGGAACAGACTGACGAGGAGACTGACAGACGAACTGAGGAACAGACTGACGAAGAGACTGACAGACGAACTGAGGAACAGACTGACGAAGAGACTGACAGACGAACTGAGGAACAGACTGACGAAGAGATTGACAGACGAACTGAGGAACAGACTGACGAAGAGATTGACAGACGAACTGAGGAACAGACTGACGAAGAGACTGACAGACGAACTGAGGAACAGACTGACGAGGAGACTGACAGATGAACTGAGGAACAGACTGACGAAGAGACTGACAGACGAACTGAGGAACAGACTGACGAAGAGACTGACAGACGAACTGAGGAACAGACTGACGAAGAGACTGACAGACGAACTGAGGAACAGACTGACGAGGAGACTGACAGACGAACTGAGGAACAGACTGACGAAGAGATTGACAGACGAACTGAGGAACAGACTGACGAAGAGACTGAGACGAACTGAGGAACAGACTGACGAAGAGACTGACAGACGAACTGAGGAACAGACTGACGAAGAGACTGACAGACGAACTGAGGAACAGACTGACGAGGAGACTGACAGATGAACTGAGGAACAGACTGACGAGGAGACTGACAGACGAACTGAGGAACAGACTGACGAAGAGATTGACAGAGGAACTGAGGAACAGACTGACGAAGAGACTGAGACGAACTGAGGAACAGACTGACGAAGAGACTGACAGACGAACTGAGGAACAGACTGACGAAGAGATTGACAGACGAACTGAGGAACAGACTGACGAAGAGACTGACAGACGAACTGAGGAACAGACTGACGAAGAGACTGACAGACGAACTGAGGAACAGACTGACGAAGAGACTGAGACGAACTGAGGAACAGACTGACGAATAGACTGACAGACGAACTGAGGAACAGACTGACGAAGAGACTGACAGACGAACTGAAAATCAGGTTCTGATGTGATTCAGTTTATAGAGCTGTAAGGTGTTTCTGCTCCAATTCAATGAGATGTATTTAAGGGTGTTAAAAACATCTGAAAAAAATATCGCTAAAAAAACCCCCGCAACTCTTTAGAGGTAGAGCGTCTCAGGTAGAGCGCTCTGGCATGTATCTAGAAAGTTGCGGGTTCGATTCCCGCCGCGACAGCGATGATTTTTTTCAGGTGTTTTTAATAATTGTTGAAGTCTATTTCTAGAGGTAATCTGTGTATTTATTGTGGATGGATTTAAGAGTGTGTTTTTTTTTTATGCAATTTGGAGTAAAAGTAGTGACTGATAATAAGTGAGACAATAGCTTAGAGCAGTGGTCGGAAATCCTTTACTAGTGGCCAGATGGACTGAAATAGGACGATGAGGTGGCTGGCCGGATTGAAGTGGATCAACGATTTTTTGGGTAGGAATGAAGCTTTTTGGGCGTTATCAATGTGAAGCGATGATGATGTTCGGGTGGGAGCGAGCTAGAGCGACGATGTTGTTCGGGTGGGATCGAGCTAGAGCGACGATGTTGTTCGGGTGGGATCGAGTTAGAGCGACGATGTTGTTCGGGTGGGATCGAGTTAGAGCGACGATGTTGTTCGGGTGGGATCGAGTTAGAGCGACGATGTTGTTCGGGTGGGATCGAGTTAGAGCGACGATGTTGTTCGGGTGGGATCGAGTTAGAGCGACGATGTTGTTCGGGTGGGATCAAGTTAGAGCGACGATGTTGTTCGGGTGGGATCGAGCTAGAGTTATGTTCATTGTACAACAAAATAGTTTGCTGTGAACGGTAATTTTTAGTGATCTGGCAACCTTCGTGTCACGTGATTACAGAATTCAGGAAAAATATCTGGAGCGTGTACAGCAACTGTACACGCTCCAGTTACCGTTCACAGCAAACTGGAGCGTGTGCAGTTACTGCACACGCTCCAGTTTGCTGTGACGGTAACTGCACACGCTCAATATTTCCGTGAGTGAGCCCACACGATCCAGGTCTAGAGTGGGATCGAGCTAGAGCGACGATGTTGTTCGGGTGGAGCATTACTTGAGAGATTATTACCGCATAAATAAAATTATTACATTTTGAAGAAAACTAATTTTTCCACTCTCAAACTGAAGAGTGTGTAAAGAAATTGTGTTAATTTAACTCTCTTAAGAATTCATTCTTAATAGCAGTTTTAAAGATTTTTTTACCGGTAGTGGTAATAGGTTTATGAGTCATTATGGAATATATGGAAATAATTTTAGGGGGAGTGTTGTTCCTTTACCAAGACAAATTTAACCAAGTTCCCAAAATTTGATCTTTACACAGCACCAAAAGTTTTTAATTCCCCTACCTTACGAAATTAAAATGGTTAATAATTTTAGAAGATTCTCTAAGTAATTAAAGATGTGGCTGATGAGCACTTCTGACACTGAAGATACGTTTCTGTGTGCAATTGAATTTTATAGTGAAGCTGAGGTTAAAAGAATTCACCTCAAGCTTGCACCGGCCATACGCGCACCTCTATGTCTAAGTGTGCTCAGCTGTCGCCTTTTTTGTCCCTTGTGTATGTATTCCTACATCTCTTGATTCGAGTTTCTTTTACTGTTCAAATATACGTAAGTTGTCTTCGTGAGTCGTACCTTCAAAATTTTTGTTATACAGTCGCTCAAAAAAGTATCCGAACACTATGGTTGATTACAGAATTCATAAGAAATATCTGGCAACGATTTTTTTAGAAATTAGTGATCTGTCAACCTTCGTGTCACGTGATTACAGAATTCAGGAAAAATATCTGAAGCGTGTACAGCAACTGTACACGCTCCAGTTACCGTTCACAGCAAACTGGAGCGTGTGCAGTTACTGCACACGCTCCAGTTTGCTGTGAGTTTGATGTGGAGAATTGAGCTGAATCTTTGGATCTGCGGTCTAATGGTGGCGTGCAAGTCTTGCATTCTGATAGTTGATGTTCAATCTGCGATGGAAAAAAAAATGCCTTTTCAGCAGTTTATCAGTAAGTGTGAAGGAAAATAATGGCTCCAGAAAAGGATGTTAGGTCCGATTGACTTGTTTTAGCCCCAAGTAACGCTTTTTTGTTGCACAATGAACTAACTGCGCAAGTCAGAAAGATACTAAGAATTGGGAAGGATTGTTGAAAATGGCCAATTGATAGTGTTGTGCATTGGATTGGGTTATTTGAACTCTTAGAGGCAAATGTTTTGCACTCAATGGGCTAAATAATCAGGTCAGAAATACTCCAAGGGCTCAGAGATGGTTGGGAAATGGAACCCACTGATCAGCTGTTAGCAGGCAGATGGAATCTACCGTCAAGACCGTGTTCTTTAACGTGCACAGAGTACGGCTCTCCTGAACACGGTCTGTTCTGAATCTGACTGACGACGGTCCTTTCAAGCGCATTGGTATCCCTTTTCAGACAAGAGAGCAGGGAGATATTAGCAGAGATAAACCTCACAGCTGACATATTTGGGACTCCGACCTGGGAGGTGAAGATTAAGAGCCTGACGCGCTACTGACTGATCCAAACCCCGCCTCGATAGTTTTAAGGAGAAGAAGTTAATCCATATCGATTCACCACGTAATGTCTCATTCAATGGAGAGCATCTATTGCAAGTCAAAGGTGTCTGTTTCGTCACAAAGGAATATTGAAGGAAAGTTGAACGCTGGCATAATAGGGACTCGAACCTGGAGACATGAGGTTTCGGACCTGATGTTTCCCTGTTCGAGTACGGACTTTGCCAGCGTTACTCGCTGCTAGCTCGAGGTTTCAAGACTCTTAGGGTTGTTGTAGAGTTGAGTGGTTTTACTTCTGAATGACTTTTTTTGGTGGATAATTGATAGGTACCGAAGAACCCAAGAGATCAGAGAAGCTTGGAGAAGAGGATTCACTGGAAAACATCAGAGGAAAAGAGATTAATGGCAAAAATTGGTGATGAGTGTTTCTAACAGATTGTTTGTCCTTTCCGTTGCAGTACAGCAGGTAACTGATTTGGTCAGGTATCGGCAATTGAAATCCGCAACTATTCAACCTACATCCAACCAAAGAACCAGGATAACATCTAAGGTACGTAATTTGGAATTCCAACTTTATATAACCCTCCAGGTGGCTTGAACGTGTTCTACACTAAGTTGTGTTCTAGTGGTAGTGACGTGGCAGCAATCCCGCACAACCTTTGCTTCAGACTCGCTCTGGCGCTTGCAAAGCAGAGAAAAGGATAAATGCAAACACCAGCAGGGTGAAAATCGAGATTTTCGTCGCTTATCCACGCCTCTTATCAGCAAAAGTGTTTTGTGTCTTCAGGGTGTGAGAGTGAGTAGAGGAAATAGTAAGTGAAGAAGGAGAAAGAAGTAGTAATTGAAGCCCCAACTTTCTATTCGAAGAAGGCAGATGTGAAGAAAGTGATGGAAGAGAAGAAGAAATATATATAGAATATATATTTATTATATATAGAAGAAATTATAGAAGAGGTGAGGAGGAGAAAGAGGGAGAGGGGGAGAGAAAGATGGGAAAGGAGGAGGAGGAGGAAAAAGAGGAGGAGGGAGAAAAGGAGGAGGAGGAAGAAGAGGAAGAGGAGGAGAGAGATGGGAAAATTGGAGGAGGAGGAGTAAGAGGAATAGGAGGAGGGAGATGGGAAAAGAGGAGGAGGAAGAAGAAGAAGAGGAGGAGGAAGAAGAAGAAGAGGAGGAGGAAGATGGGGAGAGGGAGATGGGAAAAGAGGAGGAGGAAGAAAAGGAAGAGGAGGAAAAAGAAGAAGAAGAAGAGGAAGAGGAAGAGGAGGAGGGAGATGGGGAGAGGAAGATGGGAACAGAAAGAAAAAAGATGAAGAGAGGAAGACGAAAGGAAAAAAAAAGTATGAATGTCAGAATGGGCAAAATCACATTTCAAGGAGGGTGGGGTCGCTATTTCCAGCATTGAAGCATGTACCTAGAAGAACCTCTACTAACCAGCAATCTTAGCGTGCTGAGATTCTGCCCCTTTAGCTGAGCCAAGAAGAATATGTCTTGGAGAATCATCTCCGCAGATGAAAAAATATCGATACTGGCGCCGATTGCGCCACTCTTCATGCAAAATACGTGAGTCCAAACGTGTCATAATTCTATCACCACATCCGTACCGATTCTTCATTTTGGCGATTAAAATTAGAGCACTTGAGCTGGGCGCGTCGGGAAGAGAATTCGGCGGGCGGGGGGGGGGGGGAGTTGGCGGAGAGAGAGAGAGGGGGGGAGAGAGAGAGGGGGGAGAGAGAAGAAGAGCAATTCTTCAGCGGAAATCCCTCCCCCTTTCCCTGCACGCCAGTAATTAATAACATGTCAAAGTTTCCCAACGCTTTTGGAGGCAACCAAACGGTAGTCAACTACACATATGCACACATTACCCATATATTTATAACACACCCAACTCGGCTGCTTTTACGAGGTAGCCGATTCTTGCCGAATCCCCCAAGAGGGCTTCCGAAAACTACACCGAAGAAGAGAGGGGGAAAAAAGCTACCAATGAGGTGGCATCACTTAGAAAAATTATTAGTCTGCTGTTTGAAAATGTAAAAGGACGGAAAGGAAAAAAAAATGCAACGAACGCGCACACACTGAATTACATTTTTTTTTCTTTCAACCGCGTCTGCAAAGTCGAATCGGCGATCGAACTTGGAATGGTTCCAAAAACGAGCTCCGGACGGAGTGGTGGTCTGCTGCAGCGCGCGTGGCCAGATCTACGTTAGAGGCAAGATAGAGGTCGTCCCTGGGACTCTGATGAGGAGGAGGAAGAAGAAGAAGGAGGAATCGAAAGGAAGAGAGGATAGGGCGGGGGGGGGGGAGAGAAAAGATAGAGAGAAGAAGAAGGGTGCAAAAGGTCTCTCTCTCTCACCCTTTTCGTCCTTCTGCCTCTTCTCTTCTGTCATTCCTCCTATCTAATCAGTGCTAACGTCTTTCTACATTTCGCAGACTTTTATCAGGTGGACGAGGCTGGCGGGGGAATTTTCACGATAAAGTCTCTCTCTGTGGGTTCGTTTTTTAGCAGTCTTCATTCCCGCTTTCAAGGTGCAAGAAGAAAGAGAAAAAACAAGAAGATAAAAGTTTAAAGTCCCTCAATGAGGCAGACGAGAAGTAGAGTCGGGAAGGGGGGACAGATAGGTGTGTTGGGGGGGGGGGAGGTTAAGGAAACGGATGGAATGCTAACGAGGCTTCGAGACTCGAATAGCTTTTTTTCTTGTAAAATTCGTCACAATTTGGGTTTTTTTTCCCCCAGTCTTCGAACTTGTTGCGTGGAATTTTTTATTGTCCTCGAACACCGGGGTCAATAAATTCGTTGCGCTTGTTGGTTGGCGTTAGTTCGTTTCACCCTTTAGCGATTTTGTTTCACCCTTTAGGGATTTTGTTTTCTTCCGTAATGAGCCAACTGGATGTCGCAAGGACCCCAAAGTTAAGGGCAAGGTTGTGAGAGAAATTTTCTTCTAAGCGTAGAAGCGATCATAATTCAATTGTTGTCTCTTTCAACTCAATGTTTTTAAATTGAATTTTTTAAAATTTTCATTGGAATGGACATTGCAAATGAAATTAATTTTGCCATTAGGAAATATTATGTGCATAATTTTTCATTCGTTATAAATTTTCGTTTCATAATTTCGTTTACTTTAGATTGATATTTATTACTATTATTTTTAAATATATTTTATTATTATTATTTTTAAATGTAATTTATTGATCTTTATGCATACATCTTACAAGCAATCGTTATATTGTTGCTGATGACTGGAAAAAAAAACGTTAAATTGTTGCTGATGACTGACAAAAGATCGTTTAATTGTTGCTGATGACTGACAAAAAAAATCGTTTAATTGTTGCTGATGACTGACAAAAAATCGTTAAGTTGTTGCTGTTGACTGAGAAAAAAAATAATCGTTAAATTGTTGCTGATGACTGGCATTTGGGAAAAAAAAAAAGGATTCTAGTCCTAGAAGAACATCTACAGGCTTTCTTCCCGTAGAGGTTCTTCTAGGTGCATGTTATAAAGTTTACCTGCAAGATATAGAGTACCGTTTTATCTACTAGGGCCTAGAAAAATATTTCACACGAAAAAAAAAATCTAAATTTCAAAAATAAAAATAAAACTACAAAATCGAAATTCATAATTTTTAATTAGATATCTAAATGTGTACAATTATGCCAACTACTGAAAAGTGGGAAAACAATAACAAGTTAAACAAATTATTTTAAGGAAATTAAAAATCATAATTGAAAACAAATAATGTTCACTTTGCCACATTTTTTATGCGCAAATTCCCAAATAATATCTTCAGATGCAATTTTACAAATAATGTGATGAAATATAAATATTAAAACGAATATTAAAAACAATAATACAAACTACTTTACATATTTAAAAAGATAAAAACACACATTTTAAATTAAAGATAATTACGGATAATTGTTTCCTAAATATTTTAATAGAACTAAAATAAAAAAACAAACAAAAAATGTTATGATGCGGGGGGGTGGGGTGGGGCTCTAAAAGGAAGAGTGCCTAGGCCTACGATGGTCTTAAAACGGCCGTGAGGATATACACTAATTTTAGCTGCAAATCATTTTCAACTTTATCTACTTAATTTTAAATGCATATTTTTTTATATTTATAAACATTTACTCTATTTAGTTGATTATTTAATAACTAAGTTAGTGTGGCATAAATGTTTTTAGTTTTCGCTAGTTTTTAATGAATTCAATATTTTTATGCAGCATCCAACTTGAAAAATTCAATAAGTTCCGATTTTAAAAAGAGAGTAACTTTTTAGAAAGGCAATATTTCTTGCCAATAGATTTAATACATGTAAATTTTGTACAGTCACTCAAATAAATATCCGAACACTATGATCAACCATAGTGTTCGGATACTTTTCTGAGCGACTGTAGGTGGTCATATTATTTTGATACTAGATCGTGTGGGCTCACTCACGGAAATATTGAGCGTGTACAGTTATCGTTCACAGCAAACTGGAGCGTGTGTAGTAACTGCACACGCTCCAGTTTGCTGTGAACGGCAACTGGAGCGTGTACAGTTGCTGTACACGCTCCAGATATTTTTCGTGAATTCTGTAATCACGTGACACGAAGGTTGCCAGATCACTAATTTCTAAAAAAATCGTTGCCAGATATTTTTTCTGAATTCTGTAATCAACCATGTGTTCGAATACTTTTTTTGAGCGACTGTACGGGAATGAACAAAGAGAGAAAAAACATCTCAACCAACATACGATATCTCCTGCAACGACAACTCTTATATCCTCACCAAGAACAAGGCGCAGGCAAGAGGAGAAAATCTCAACACCAGCACAGTTGGAGGCAGAACTTGCTGGATGATTAAGTCTCGATTCTAAGGTTCTAATGAACGGCTTCTGTGGTTAACTGAAACGAACAAAGTCGAGACAAAAGCACTTCAGGTTTGAATCTTACGATTCAGGCTTCGGAAACGGAATTCCGTTAAGAACGCAACTTTCGTCGATTCGTAACAATGGAACTTGCGCTCAGCGTTTTACATCCCAACACTGTCGGCCCGAAACGAACACATGACTGAAAAACATGTCGTTTTACACTTGCAGCGCGCCAAACTGAAGCATCGCATGTCGTGCGAAGCGTGACAATTCTAAGCACGTTTCGCGCGCGTGACGCTCTCACGTTTCGCGCACGTGGCAAAGCATCGCAGCGTCCATCGCGCGAAGTTCGCATTGAAAGATGAAGTTGGACGATCCGAGATGTTAAAGAAATGCGTCCGAAGAAAATATACAGTCGCTCAAAGAAGTATCCTAACACTATGGTTGATTACAGAATTCAGAAAAAATATCTGGCAACGATTTCTTTTTAGAAATTGGTGATCTGGCAACCTTCGTGTCACGCGATTACAGAATTCAGGAAAAATATCTGGAGCGTGTACAGCAACTGTACACGCTCCAGTTACCGTTAACAGCAAACTGGAGCGTGTGCAGTTACTGCACACGCTCCAGTTTGCTGCGAACGGTAACTGCACACGCTCAATATTTCTGTGAGTGGGCCCACACGATCCAGGTTTTTGTCAGTCGCTCAGAAAAGTATCCGAACACTACGGTTGATTACAGAATTCAGGAAAAAATATTTGGCAACGATTTTTTTTTAGAAATTAGTGATCTGGCAACCTTCGTGTCACGTGTCCTATACACTGCCTGGCCAAATTATTTTGAGCACCTACCTAATACTTCCTCGCATGTATCATGGTACAGTCGCTCAAAGAAGTATCCGAACAATTTAAAAGAATTCAGAAAAAATATCTGTCAACTATTTTTTTTAGAAATTAGTGATCTGGCAACCTTCGTGTCACGTGACACGAAGGTTGCCAGATCACTAATTTCTAAAAAAAATCGTTGCCAGATATTTTTTCTGAATTCTGCAATCAACCGTAGTGTTCGGATACTTTTTTGAGCGACTGTACAGGATTTCTAAAATTTTGCAACAGTTCCTGAAAATCACCGGCCTCCTCAGCTCCATTTGAACCTTTCAGTATAATTCTTTGGGTGACTTTTAAACTCTCATAACGTTCGAATATCAGATGATCTTCAAATTTCATTTTCAAAAAACTATTTAAAATTTTTTTGCTGTTTTCTTATTTTTCAAAGTGAATATTTCTGTTTTATCGCACTGTTATGCTTAGGAGGTTATTCTTATCTCCCGACTACGGGTTTGGGATAGCAAGTAGCCAATCCAGGATGCTAATTTTCCCTTTATCCTGTTTATCCTGCTTTTCACAAATAATCAAAAGCAATACTCTCTGATATAAACTCTATTTTGCATTTGAAGATTATTGGATGAACGTGATGCTTTACATCAAAACTTAACACCTGATGCACAGTGCTTTCCAATGAAACTCCTCTACACCTGGAGCATAATGCTTCAATTAAAGCACTACATCTGGAAAATGATGTTCCATATCGAAACATGGCACCTGGAACCCAATGCTTGACAAACAAATACTATACCTGGAACGCGATATTTCGCATTAATACAGTGCACTTATAGCATGATGCTCAATTGCATGCTTTATGGAAAGAGAAGAGGTCAAAAATACGCAGTCCCTTACTTGTTCTCATCGAATCTTACGTACACATATTGCTACCTCGCATTAGAATACGTCCCCCCTCCCCCAACATATGGAAATATGATGTATCATGCACTACTAAGTCATCTTATCTCCAATGCGCTAGTTTTGATTCACATTGGAATATTACCCCCTGGGACTCGACGCTTTAGTCATTACTCTACAATTTCCCCCCACCCCCCTTTCGAAAAGACACTCTTCCGTTTCTTCGGAGTAATCTCTGCCTTAGCAACGGTGAACGAGCGAGCACTGGATCTTAGGATGCGCCCCCCCCTCCCGATGCAGTTCCTTTCCTGTGTTTGAGCATCCTCATGAATCATTCATTCCTCGTTAGCACCACTGGGGATGTTTAATGCACGCAGCGTCTCGAGGAAAGAGAAAGGAACAAGAGGAAGCACGTGCCCGCATCTTGTGGTCTCCGCCCGAGCACAGAGTAGACTTAATTAAAATTTATATCGATGGAAGATTAATGGACGATGGTAACTAAGATCGACTCAACAAAGTCGATGTTTCGTAAAACGGGATGAGGAATGTAAAATTGTCTTTCTTTAAAGTGAAGATGAGAGAGCTCTAAAGTGAACTGGATGTATGCTGATGTGATCAAAAGAGGGATGCGACCTGAGACGAAAAGTAGCTGTTATTATCTGCGATCCGTTTAGCTGTACAATGGGATAATTGGCAACGTCACACAGACCCCAAGGCTCCAAACAGATTGGTTTAAAGGCAAGATCCGCAGGTTGAAATTTTGGGATTCGAATTGGCGCATTTAGTAGAGAAGCGGGATGTTTCTGAGTTCGGACCTATACTGGACCCAAGTTGAGACGTTCTCTGCTAATCCCCGTTCTCCTTTCGGTGAGTTGGGTTGGGTTGTTTTACCTCTGAGCGGCACTTTTTTGCACACCATGGGCTAAATGGCCAGGTCACATGGACCCCGAAGGCTCAGAGAAGGTTGGGGGAGGGGACCCACTGGAACAGCTGTTGGGAGACAGATGGTAGCCTCCCGTCAAGGCCATCCAGCGTGTTCTTTAACGTGCACAGGGTATGGCTCTCCCGCACACGGGGCCACGGCTTACCGTCCCATCCGACGGACGGCAGCCTTTCCAAGCCCATCGCTGTCCCCTACTTGTGGGCAGGGCGGGGAATTTTGCGGAGATAAATCTCAACGCTGACCCAGCTGGGACTCGAACCTGGGAACTACAGATTACGAGCCTGGCCCGCTACCGACTGAGCCACCCCCGCCCCCCTTTCGGTGAGAAAGGGTAAACTGATGGATGACTGAAACTGATCCCCCGTCCGTCGGAGGGAACGTTAAGCCGTGACTTCGTGTACCTAAACAGAACCTACTGGATGAAGTTGAGGGAGAAGTTTCCGTCTGCCTCTTGATATCTGCCTACTGGATCCTACTCCCTTATCTAACCCTGAGCCTTTAGGGTCCTTGTAACCTAGCGCATTGTGTGCACAAAAAGTGTCGTTCAGAGACATACAACCCAAACCAACTCTATTTTGGAAATGTTTCACAAAAGGTAGGTTTTAAGGGAAACAGCTTATCCCAAAGCAAAAGTTGGAAGCAGAGAGAACGAATGAGAAATCGCAGTAACAGAGCTGGCAATTTACTTTGTAAGAGGAAAGGAAAGAGATCAACTGTCTCTTTAATACATCATTTAAAGTTCAATAGAGCGAAAGGAAACGTTGTTAAGATCAATTCAATAGTAGCACGAGCAGAAATCATTGTAACATCATCATCATTAAAAACAAAGTTCAAGAGTTACTGGGCAAGGATTTAAAAGAATAACTCCAATAACGATAGAATCAGTCACTAAATAACTGCTTGAAGTTCAGAATCAGCAAAAATTGAAGTTCAGAATCATCATCACCAATAAAAAAAAAGTCTATCTGGTCTCAGGGCTAGTGTAAAATCAGCGCTTTTTTCTCAGGGATCTTTTAAAAATTCCCCTTTTTATTCTGACTATTCTTTAAAGAAAAGTAGAAAAGATATATGTCGAATATTTTTTGCAATTTTTTGCTACATCATCTCCATCCCTCTCCCGAGCGCATCTTCTTTTCCCGGGCATCAGCTGCCTCCCACTGAAGAGGATGTAGAGCTGCAAACAATGCGCACCAATGGCTGCCTTCTCCTCCTCCTCCTCAGCATCAGTGCAAAGCAACGTTTGTTGGCATCGCTCTCGGGCAATGCTGCATCAGTTGAGTTGCTAGATCGCGAAGAAAAGAAAACGGCATCGGCGAGCATGCGCATTGCGGCACTCTCGTCTCCGACAGATCCATTCACGAGCCAAGGGAAGGAGAAGGTGCGTGTTAGATGATGGCGATGGCTGAGAGTGGCGGCTCCTTGATCGATGGGTTCTGTGGGTCGAGTAGGCAATGCGTGCTAGTGTGCTGCTCGGGCTGTTGAGAGGGGATAGATGAAAGTTTGTGTACGTGATCTGGGGCTGAAGGGAAAAGAAAGCAGAGCCACACACACATGCAGATGAAGGCATACAAGAAGACGCGCTTCTTAATAGCAAAACAAAAGGGTGAGAGATGTTGAGGAAAAGGGAGAAAGACGAATGGGAATAACACAAGAAGAAAGAGAAGGATGTTGAAGATAATGGGGAAGGAGATGATAAGAAAGAGAGGAAAAGGTAGCAGTTGAGTGAAAACAGCGAAAAGAGACAGAGAGATGATAAGGAAATGATAGAAATATTAGGATGTTGAGGAAAAGAAGGAGAGAAAATTTCAGTGATAAGAAAAAAAGTCCTGTAAAGGAAAGACAGATGATGAAAAAACAAAGAAATGTAAGAGTTGAAGAGGTAACAAGTAAAAGTGCAAAAAGTAAAAGAGACGGTGAAAAGGATTGAGAGATAGCAGATAAATAGGAAAAGGGATGATGAGGAAGAGACAATATGGAGAGAAAATGATGAAAAATTAGATAGAAAAGAAAGAGAAGACGAAGAAATGAGAAAAATGGAAGGAGAAAGAATGTGTAAAAACAAATAAGGGTTGGTAAAAATTTTCTGAAAATTATTAAGTAAGAAGGGAAATATAAAAAGTAAAAAGAGATGATGAAGAGGAAAAAAATGTAACAGTTAGAGAGATATTAAGGGAATTGAGAAAAAAAAGAAGAGAATGATATAGTAAGAAATGACCGAAAGGTAATAAATAAGAAGGAAAAGAGCTAACGATGAAGAAAAAAAAAAGAAACAAAATGCAAAGGTTGGAAAGATAATAATAAAACTAATAAAGACAAATACAATGGATGGAAGGAAATATCAGAAAGAAAACAGATAACGAAGAAAATAGTTAAATGAGATGATGATGAAGGAAAAGAAAGGAAAGAGATTGTGAAGAAAATTTTAAGGTGACTGAAAACATAAGAAGCAAAAAAGAAAACGAGAAAGGAAGAGGAGTAAGAAATGACTGAAAGGATGAGATAAGGGAGAAGACAAAGAAACGGAAGGTGACGAAAAAAAAAGAACACAAGAGAAGGAGATGATGAAGAAACGAAAGAAATATGATTCAAAAAGATGAAAAGTAGAAATGAAAAAGGAAACAAAGATGGTAAGAAATGGCGGAAGGTTAAGATATCAAGAAGAAAACAAATATATAAAAAAATGATAAGAAAGGAACAGAGACCAAAAATGTTGTTAAGTAAGGAAATGTAACGGTTTAAAAAAAGTAAAAAATTGCAGAAATAAAATATATAGATGGGGAGAAAACGGGACGAGGAAAGGAAAAATGAAAAAAAAAAGTTCTTACTGATCTTAACTTTTTGCTAGTACTTATTGTCTCTTTACTCTTTAAATTTTTTTTTTCATAAAAAAAATATAAGGTTTGAGAAGATATGAAGTAACGAAAATGTAGAAAGGGATGGCAAGAAAGGATAGAAATATAAGAGATCACGAGGTAATGGAAAATAAAAGAGACGACGAAAATGGAAGGGACAGGAAAGAGAAGGCAAACTGAAATAAATAGAGAATTTGAGAAGATGAGAAGATAAAACGAAAAAGAAAGATGGGAAGGGAAGTAGTAGCGGAAAATTGAGATAGGTGGGCAAAAAGATGATGAAAAAGGAAACGAAAGTCAAGATAAAGTTGATAAGATAACAAATTTAAACCAAAAACCAGAAAAGGATGGTAAAAGAGGAGAGAAAAGTAATAGATGTGGAGGACAGAAGAGAAAGCAATGGTTATGAAGAACAAAAAGGAGAGAGATGGTGACGAGGAAAATATTTCTAAAGGTCGTCAAAAATAAAAAAAGAATTAAAATGAAAGAAAAGAAAAATATGATGAAATAAGTAAAAAAAAAAGGTATTACTAGGGAAGTGGAAAAAGAATGAGGAAGAAAGAACAGAAAAGAAAGAGAAAAAAATATGTAAGAACGGCAAGTAAATAGGGAAAAACAGAGAATGTGAAAGGGTTGATAAGAAATGCCACAGAGATGAAGAAGAAAGGTACAAAGAGGGATGATGAAAAAGGAATAGAAAGAAAAGAGATGGTCAATAAAATAAAATGGGGATCGACACGAAAAGTGGTAAAATCTATATATTAAAAGGAGAAGAAATTATAAGAATATAATAGAAAAATAAAATATCAGCAGAAAAAGAAGGAAATTAAAGGGATGATGAAAAAGGAACAAAAAAGAAAAAGCAAAAAAAAAATAAATAAAAGGGTGTAGAAGGAAATTACGAAAGAAAGGAAAATGAGAAAGGGTTGATAGGAAATGTTAGAGAGATAAAAAGATGAAGAAGAACAGTACCAAGAGGAGGATGATGAAGAAGACACAAGATGAAAGAGATGACGAAGAAAAGGAAATAACATGTCGGCAAGAAAAGTGATAAAAAGGAAAAGGAGTAAGAAACTACAGGAAAATAGTGGAAAAATAGGAAACAATGGAAAAATAAAACAGAAAATTTCAGAAAAAAACAGAAAGAAGGAATAGTGTAGAGAAGAAAGAAATGTAACGGTTAAGAAAATGCAGTAAATTGGAAAAAAGAGAAAGATATGGCAAGGAATGATAGAAAGTAATAGAACGAGGAGGAAGAGAGGGAAAGAAAAAGAGAGGATAGTAAGGAACAGAAAATTAAATAACTGTATAAGATGACATGAAGTAAAAACAGGAAATAAACATGAATTATGAAAAACGGCAGAAAAACAGGGGATCAGGAAAGAAAGGCGGGATAAAAAGAATAAATTAAGAGGAACAGAAAAAAATAGATGGCGAAGAAATAAAAGTGAAAATCGAAAAGAATTGAAAATGAAAATGAGTAAGTAATGATAAGAAGTGAGAAAAAGGTAAGAGATTAGAAGGGAAAAAAATGAAAGAAAATAGATGAAGCAGATAGAACATAAAGTAAAAAAAGATGCTGGAAGAAAGAAAGTGCAAAAAATTGCAAAAATCGCTTAAAGTGTGAACAGAAAATTATTGGAGGATAAAGAATGATAAAGACGATAAATATAAGGAAATGAATTTTAATGAAATATTGAAAGGTAATAACAACAAGAAACGAAAATAACAAGCGAAAGCTAAGATATGGAATGGAACATAGCAGAAGATAAAAAATGGTAATAGAAAAGGAAAGAGATGAGAAAAGAGAAAAAGAGATAAAAAAAGTAAATAAATAAATAAATAAAAGGAGATAAAAAAAAGTAAAATTAGGAAGATAAGAGATGACGAAAAAAATAGGAAAACGAAGAAATGTAGAAAAAAAAAATCATCAAAAAGTGAGAGATGATAAGAGGAGATGAGAAAAGAAATAAAAATAAATAACGATAAGAGAGGAAATTGTAACTGTTGATAAAAAATCCAATTGATATGGAGTAATAAGAAACAAAAATAACTAAAAATGATGATAAGGGAAAACAAAGGAAAAAATATGACTGAAAATGGATAAAATGATTCGTTGTGATAGAGAAAAAGAATGGAAAATAAGCGAGCTGATCATTTTTAATATGAATTACTCCTTGTAGATATCAGTTTTTGATATAACTTACGCAGCAGTGTGCCAAATTTTACTGCCAGTTATATTTTGGTCATCATTAGTTGGGAAAGGTTTGGGAAAAATATCCGTCTACGAAATAGATGGAAGCCCATTGCCCACAGCTGGACCGGATCGGGGGGGGGGAATGCTTACCCCTTGAGAATGTTTGTATGGTAATGGAGGCCAAAATTATTAAACTTTTGCATATTTTAGGCATTTTTCATGAATTTTTTTGAAAATATCTTAAACGAAGGGAAAAAATGTCACACCGCAATGGAAATGTTATCTGATGGCCTCCTTTTTTACTGGCTTGATTGCGTCGCTTGCCCCCCTGTTGCTTGCCACCCCTTCCTCTTTTATTTTTTTCTAAATTAGGGCCTAGTACAGTCGCTTAAATACAGTCGTCTTAAAGAGCATAAATTAAACCAATTTCCTAATTTTTTGCCATCTATTTTTGAAATTTCCTTCAGCAGAAAACATTTCATAGAGATAAGAGATTTTTGATAATTTTACCTCTTGAAAATGTATTGTTCGAATAAATACGTAGACTTTCGTGTTGTTGCCTGTTCGGTAATTTTAGGGCATGCAAGATTAAAGAATCTTCATACAGTCGCTCAAAGAAGTATCCGAACACTATGGTTGATTACAGAATTCAGGAAAAATATCTGGCAACGATTTTTTTTAGAAATTAGTGATCTGGCAACCTTCGTGTCACGTGATTACAGAATTCAGGAAAAATATCTGGAGCGTGTACAGCAACTTTACACGCTCCAGTTACCGTTCACAGCAAACTGGAGCGTGTGCAGTTACTGTGAACCGTCACAGCAAACTGGAGCGTGTGCAGTTACTGCACACGCTCCAGTTTGCTGTGAACGGTAACTGCACACGCTCAATATTTCCGTAAGTGAGCTCACACGATCTAGTATCAAAATAATATGACCACCTACAGTCGCTCAAATAAATATCCGAACACTACGGTTGATTGCAGAATTCAGAAAAAAATCTGGCAACGATTTTTTTTAGAAATCAGTGATCTGGCAACCTTCGTGTCACGTGATTTGAGCGACTGTACACAGATTAGTGTGTTTTCCAAAGTGCGCAGGATTCGACTTTCTTGCAGCAGAGACCACTGCGCGAGGTTCTCAACGATGAGTAAAATTCCTTCCACTAAATTTCTCTCTAAATGATCTTGGAAAGAGGTTAAGAGCTGTCCACTTTCTCAGTATTTCCCTGGTACTATTTCTGACCTGTCTCTTTAGTCATCTGTGGTACAGGAAATAGTTGACCTGAGACACGAGCTTTTGACATTGAAAGCCTCTCTTTCTTTCATCAACCGTGCTTTTCACCAGATACTTGTGATCTCCGATTGCTTCGAAGGAAACTGTTCCTTTCCTGTTTAGATGATCTGAATGCGAACTCGTCACGAAACATGTGGTTTGTTTTGGCACCAGGAGGTGGAATGGAGAGAGAGAGAAGAGGCCTCTCTTGGAAGATTCTTTCTTCTAAGAAAGAAGGAGAAAGAAGGAGAGGCTGCACAAATCTTTCGATGGCAAAATGTCTATGTTTAGTCTAGCTCTTGATGCAGAGAAGTGGGGAAAAGTCTTTGAGTGGATTTACTCTTTTTAGCTCTAGCCATTAGAAGTATTTAGATTTAGCTATGAGAAAGGCACGTGGAATGAAGACTATGAAGCTGACTGACAAGTGTATGAGGTGTGACGTGATGTAACTGACAGAGTGTTAGGTTTGATGTGTAACTGACAAGTATGTGTGATCCGACGTGTAACTAATAAGTGTGTGTGTCCTTCTGTGTGAGGGGCGGGGGTGGCTCAGTCGGTAGCGCGTCGGGCTCGTAATCTGTAGTTCCCAAGTTCGAGTCCCAGCTGGGTCAGCGTTGAGATTTATCTCCGCAAAATTCCCCCGCCCTGCCCACGGTCAATAGGGGACACCGATGGGCTTGGAAAGGCAGCCGTCCGTTGGATTGGACGTTAAGCCGTGGCCTCGTGTGCGGGAGAGACATACCCTGTGCACGTTAAAGAACACGCTGGATGTCCTTGACGGGAGGCTACCATCTGTCTCCCAACAGCTGTTCCAGTGGGTCTCCTCCCCCAACCTTCTCTGAGCCTTCGGGGTCCATGTGACCTGGCCATTTAGCCCATGGTGTGCAAAAAAGTGCCGCTCAGAGGTAAAACAACCCAACCTTCTGTGTGACTGACAAGTTTGCGAGGTCTGATGCATGGGACAAGTGTGTGGCCCGATTTTTGATTGATAAGTGTGTGGTCTGATTTTTGATTGATAAGTGTGTGGTCTGATTTTTGATTGATAAGTGTATGGTTCGATTTTTGTTTGATAAATTTTTGTTATCTGATGGGTAACTGATAAGTGTGTGAGGTTTGAGGTGTGATTGACAAGTGTGTATGTGGTCCGTTGCGTAACTAATAAGTGTGTGTGTCTTCTGTGTTACTGACAACTTTGTTAGGACTGATGCATGGGTCAAGTTTGTGTGTGGTACGATCTTTGACTGATAAATGTGTGATACGATTTTTGATTGATAAGTGTTTGTGGTCTGATGTGTGACTGAGAAGTGTATGTGATCTGGTGTATTTGTCTGATTTGTGAGGGGCGGGGGTGGCTCAGTCGGTAGCGCGCCAGGCTCGTAATCTGTAGTTCCCAAGTTCGAGTCCCAGCTGGGTCAGCGTTGAGATTTATCTCCGCAAAATTCCCCGCCCTGCCCACGGTCAGTAAGGGACACCGATGGGCTTGGAAAGGCCGCCGTCCGTCGGATGGGACGTTAAGCCGTGGTCCCGTGTGCGGCAGAGCCATACCCTGCGCACGTTAAAGAACACGCTGGATGGCCTTGACGGGAGGCTACCATCTGTCTCCCAACAGCTGTTCCAGTGGGTCCCCTCCCCCAACCTTCTCTGAGCCTTCGGGGTCCATGTGACCTGGTCATTTAGCCCATGGTGTGCAAAAAAGTGCCGCTCAGAGGTAAAACAACCCAACCTGATTTGTGATTAATAAGTGTGTGTGTGTGAGGTCTGATGCGTAATTGACAAGTGCGTGAGGTCTGATGTATGACTGAGAAGTGTGTGTGATTTGATGTGCAACTGATAAGTGTATATGTCTGATCTGATTTGTGACTTAGAAATTTTGTTCTGATGCTTGACCTATGGCTGACGTGCATGTGTACGGTCTGATATGGGCTCATGACTGAGAAATGTGCGTGTGTACTGATATGTAATGACAAATGTATGAGATTTGATGTGATAGAGAATGTATGTGATCTGATGTATGACGAAAAGGTGCAAAATTTCAAATCTGAAGTTGATGGAAGGAAAGTATTCAGAGTTGCTAAGACAATTTTGAACTTCTTGATTAAATCATTTAGCGTGTTTTCGTATGATGCAAAGATTTGCCTATCCTGACTGGAGCTCAATAATCCTAGAACAGTATGATATGGGTCAAAACAAATACGTGATAGAACTGCCTCAACAGAATAAAAATCAGAATAAAATCAATTCAGAATAAAAAAATCCTGACCATACCGATAAACGACTTCAAAAGTTTAATCCATTCTAAATCCCAGTTTCCTTCGGAAATAAAAGATGGGGCATATGGTTTTGTTAAGTGTTTATATGATTGGGTGAATGTGAGAGAAAAGTGTTGGGTAAATATTTGGGTGAATGTGAGCAAAGGATGTGCAAGTGCTTGGTGAATGTGAGAAAAGGATGTGCAAGTGCTTGGTGAATGTGAGAAAAGGATGTGCAAGTGCTTGGTGAATGTGAGAAAAGGATGTGCAAGTGCTTGGTGAATGCGAGCAAGGTGTGGTCATTTTTTGGAGGAGTGTCAGCCAGAAGTAAAGGTTTTGGTGAATGTGAGCGTGGGACGCTTAAGTTTTGGGTGAGTGTGAGCATGGTGTGGTCAAGCATTTTTGATAAATGTGAGCGTGAAGTGCTAAAATTTTGGGTGAGTGTGAGCAAGAAGTTTTCCAGTTTTTGGATGCACGTGAGTAAGAAGTGGTTACGTTTTTAAATGGAACTCCAAAACAAGGAATGGTCCGATTTTGGAAAGAGTGTTATAGTAAATGGCAAAGTTGATGGAAAAATATGAGAAAGAAGTGATGAATGTAACACGCTATAAAGCAGTACTGCGCAAACATTTTTAAATCATAACCAATTTTTTTAAACATTAACTTCGTGCGACCCCTCAATCTGTTTAACATGTATTTATATTGTGTTTATGTAATAAGGGCTTTATTATTTTGAAATGAAGGTAATGAAAAATGGATTTATTTTGATGGTTTATGTTTAATTGAAATTCTTCGCGACTCAGAGTTCGCGCATTATTGTTCTAAAGCACACTGAATGACTTAATAAGATGAACATCTGGCCCTTTACAGCTGTAAAGCGAGTTCAGTCGCCGTCGTTCAAATCTTAAAGATTCCCGTGATCTTGATATTTGAGCTTATAATGATTCGAAAAAACATAAATCAGGTGTTAAAGAACTGAACTGGAAAAAAAAAAACAAACCCTAAATTTAATCATTAGAATAAATGGCGACTAAAAGAAAAAAAGATCTTGTAAATGAATAAACCCATAAAAAATTGCATTTACTTGACTTTGATTTAATTTGAAAAGGCTAAGTTCACATCTTCAGTCTTCAGCATTGGCAGATAAAGCTCACCTATTTCAGCGAAAAAAAAAAAGCAACCTAATTCCAAGTTTGAGTTTTGTAATAATCTTATTTGTCCCCACACATCGTTTACTGTGAGAGGCCAGAATCGCACCAGCAATAGAAACGATGTCCTGTAATTACCCCGAGAAAAGCAGTTAGAGTCGTATTTTAATTTTAAACTAAATAATCCTGAACGATATCGTTTTTTTCCCTATTCCAGCTCCGTCATTTCAAAGAAGCTTTTCTCTGGCATCTTCCTTAATAACCGCGCAAATTACACTTAATGTGTGGAAATAAAGTGCTTTTCATTATGCGACAGCTATCAATGGGGAAGCAAGAAGCAATTGCTGAAATAAGCTTGGCCTCCTTGGGATCCATATTTTCATTAATCTGTCTTGTTACTTTTCCTCTCTAGGAAGGAGAAAGAGAAAGAGTGCGCTCGTTAAAGATGATGGATTCGGAAGGACACAAAAGAAGAGCTGGTTGTGAAAAGAGAAAAATCTCAGAGCAGAATAGTTTTGAAGCGACGAAGAAAGTAGACGCCGATGGTGGGTTGCGGTAGGTGAAAGATTTTAAACAAGGAATGCACCACTGGATTCCAGGTACATGATGGTCACATTAGCAGGGAACTAGGATTAACGGGTTCAGCCTGAGGATGATCAAGCTTTTCAGTGAGGAGGAGAGAGAAATGGTAAACATTTGGGTGAGTGTTAGCCAGAAGTGCTCAAGTTGCTTGATGAGCGTAGGAAGCGGTTTAGTTTTGGGTGACGGTTAGCAAGAAGTGGTCAGTTTAGGTGAGGGCGAACAAGAAGCGATAAAGTTTTGGGTGAAAGTAATTAAGAAGTTTTTAAACTTGTATGTAAATAGGAGTGAGTAGTAGACAAGTTTTGGGTAAGTGTGAGTAAGAAGTGTTTATATTTTTGGATGAAAGCGAGTATGTAGTTATACTTTTAAATGAATCGGAATAAGAAGTGGTCAAGTTTTTGAACGAGTCAAACATTTTGAACGAATGACAAAGAACTAGTCAAGTTTTTCAGTGAAAGAAACAATCAATGGACAAGTGCCATGAAAAATATGACAAAGAAGTGGTCAAGTGTTTCAGTGAATGAAACAATCAATGAGCAAGTTCTGTGGAAAAGTATGACAAAGAAGTGATAAATTTTTCAGTGAACGAAACAATCAATGGGCAACTCCTATGGAAAAGTATGACAAAGAAGTGGATAAGTTTTTTCAGTGAACGAAACAACCAATGGGCAAGTCCTATGGAAAAGTATGACAAAGAAGTGGAGAAGTTTTTCAGTGAACGAAACAACCAATGGGCAAGTCCTATGGAAAAGTATGACAAAGAAGTGGACAAGTTTTTTCAGTGAACGAAACAATCAATGGGCAAGTCTTATGGAAAAGTATGACAAAGAAGTGGACAAGTTTTTCAGTGAACGAAACAACCAATGGGCAAGTCCTATGGAAAAGTATGACAAAGAAGTGGACAAGTTTTTTCAGTGAACGAAACAATCAATGGGCAAGTCCTATGGAAAAGTATGACAAAGAAGTGGACAAGTTTTTCAGTGAAAGAAACAATCAATGGGCAAGTTCTGTGGAAAAGTATGACAAAGAAGTGATAAAGTTTTTCAGTGAACGAAACAATCAATGGGCAAGTCCTATGGAAAAGTATGACAAAGAAGTGGAGAAGTTTTTCAGTGAACGAAACAACCAATGGGCAAGTCCTATGGAAAAGTATGACAAAGAAGTGGAGAAGTTTTTCAGTGAACGAAACAACCAATGGGCAAGTCCTATGGAAAAGTATGACAAAGAAGTGGACAAGTTTTTTCAGTGAACGAAACAATCAATGGGCAAGTCCTATGGAAAAGTATGACAAAGAAGTGGACAAGTTTTTCTGTGAACGAAACAACCAATGGGCAAGTCCTATGGAAAAGTATGACAAAGAAGTGGACAAGTTTTTTCAGTGAACGAAACAACCAATGGGCAAGTCCTTATGGAAAAGTATGACAAAGAAGTGGACAAGTTTTTCAGTGAACGAAACAACCAATGGGCAAGTCCTATGGAAAAGTATGACAAAGAAGTGGACAAGTTTTTCAGTGAACGAAACAACCAATGGGCAAGTCCTATGGAAAAGTATGACAAAGAAGTGGACAAGTTTTTTCAGTGAACGAAACAACCAATGGGCAAGTCCTATGGAAAAGTATGACAAAGAAGTGGACAAGTTTTTTCAGTGAATGAAACAACCAATGGGCAAGTCCTATGGAAAAGTATGACAAAGAAGAGGACAAGTTTTTTCAGTGAACGAAACAACCAATGGGCAAGTCCTATGGAAAAGTATGACAAAGAAGTGATCAAGGTTTTGAGTAAATGTAGCAGTGGATGGACAAGTTAATGGAAAAGTAGAAAGAAGTGGTTAAGCCCTATCTGGTCTAATGGTTAGAGTACCTGACCAGAGAGTATGATCTTGTGTAAGTGTTTGTATGTTGTATAAGAAACCTGCTATAGCTTCTAGGTTATCTCAGTCCTTTGTGTAGGGAAGTACCCTTTTTAAACAAAAAAAGTGTTTGAGTGAGCATAATAATGAGTGGTAAAAGTTTTGAGTGCGAGCAAAGAATGGCCAAGTTGTTGAGTGAAAGAGAACAATGAATGGAGTCTTTTTCCGAATAAGAACTGGACGAAGTTTTGAGTGTGAAAAATTAATACATCATTTTATGGATGAGTATGAAAAAGAAGTGGCCTGGTTTTTAAGTGAACGTGAGCAACGAGAGTGAAATTTTGGGGTGAGTAGTATAAATAAATGTGCGAAGTGTTTGGATGAGTGTAAGCGAGAAGTGGCCAAAGTTTAGATTGAGTGTGAGCAAGGAGCGATAGATCTTTAAGTAAGTGAAACTAATGTAAAATTATACTTTTGAAGCCGCATAAGAGAAAACAAATTAAGTGTTCAATAGGTATACAGTTTAGCATTATATATATTTAAGTAGAGAGAGTGGTTAAGAGATATCAAGCCATGGCTCACGGCTTAATGTCTTATATAACGGACGACGGTTTTTTTTATAAACCTAACATCGTCTTCTTTCTCAATGAGTGGAGAGCGATCAAGCGGAGAAAATGTCCACTTCGGTACAGCTGTGACCCGAACCTAGAATTCTCAGCTGTCGATTTTAGCACGTTATCGAACTGCAATTGTAAAGTCTGAACGACAGACGACGTTGTTTTTGAGGAAAGTGTTAGTCTCGGAACGCAGAAGCGATATTTGCAATACCTGATACGTCAAAAGGAGAAAAAAGGAGACGCTATAAAAAATATCAATCTTAACCAAGAATAATTAATCTGAAATCTGGGGCAAACTCCACAAACGACAGGAAGAGATTAGGAAATAATCATTATAAAATAAAAACGGCGGGTTAAAAGAAGAAATCGAAAATCGGCTGCCTAATTTGCGGAGCAAAGAATTTGTCCATTATTAATCGTCGGCTGTGGGACCGGAACTGGCGACAATGAGAAGGCCATTGCAGTGATTGGCACCACACACACACTCTCACCTTCCCCTCTGGCAGACACCCTCCTGACACGTATACCGTTAATAGAGAAGGCAAGACACGCATCGCCAGCTCTGCAGTGGAGGGAAAAAAATGGAGGGAGGGAGGGTATGGAGTGGCTGCAAAAGACACCCAGAGGTGGGAGGAAAGCCCAAGGGTGGGTTCGAGTGGGAGGGAATGGGATTGAAGGGGGGGGGGGGGAGCGGGTGTCATCAGTATCGTTGTCGAGTTCGCTCTCTGCCAGGTCAACAAGCGTGGCTATCAGAGACAGGTAATCGTCAATCACATGGAGTCCAAGGCTGCCTTTACCTTCATGGAGAGGAGGAGGAGGAGGAAGAAGAAGAGTAGGATTGGAGAGAAAGAGAAGCTGCGATGAGGATGGGGAGTGAGAGGAAAAATGAGGATAGAAGAGAGAAAAGTATTTTTATCTTGGAGATTGGGAAGGAGTCTTGATTACTGTTTCATCTTCGCACCCGACTAACACTGCAGCACTTTTTGATTTGCCACAAGAGTTCTTTTTCTCAGCTGCAGAAGATGCTGGATGTGGAATAGTTGGTTTAGGAGCAAATATTTGGTTTTTTGATATATTTTATCTCCGTCTTTAAAGTGTTTCTGGGGCAGTGCGAGCAGTTTGGTTTTAGGTTGGGTGTGATTTTCCACATTAAAAAACATCTTTTTGATACACAGTTGTTAAATATATAAGTCAGATGGACCCCCAAAAGTTCAGAAGTGACTGGGAAATGGACTTCAGTCTCGAAAGGAAATTTTGATAGAAAGTAAATATACAATTATAAGAGTTTGGAGGCTTAGAAAACAGAAAACGTCGAGGATTATATTCAGTTCTGTAAGAGCTGTGGCGTAGCCATTTTATTTCTTTAGGGCGTCGATATATCGGTGATATCTGTGTTCGATGCATTTCTTCATACTATCGACACGTTTTCCGTAAAGGTGAATCTCTTTTTTTCAATTTTCTGTGGTGATAGTGGAAGGGAAGAAAGTGGACTAGCGGTAGCCTCAATCACTGTCTTCTGCATTCGCCACTGTCCAAGTTCACAATTGTTGAGGACATACAGTCACAAAAACTCAAATCTCGGAAAAAGGCTAAGGAGTGGAATCAGTTGAGCAAGAGACAGTCTACCGAGGGTATACAATCAAAAAGAGTCAAAGCTCAGGAAAAGGCTAAGGAGTGAAATCAGTTGAGCAAGAGACAGGTTACCGAAGGTATACAATCACAAAGAGTGAAAGCTCAGGAAAAGGCTAAGGAGTGAAATCAGTTGAGCAAGAGACAGTCTACCGAAGGTATACAATCACAAAGAGTGAAAGCTCAGGAAAAGGCTAAGGAGTGAAATCAGTTGAGCAAGAGACAGTCTACCGAAGGTATACAATCACAAAGAGTGAAAGCTCAGGAAAAGGCTAAGGAGTGAAATCAGTTGAGCAAGAGACAGTTTACCGAAGGTATACAATCACAAAGAGTGAAAGCTCAGTAAAAGGCTAAGGAGTGAAATCAGTTGAGCAAGAGACAGTTTACCGAAGGTATACAATCACAAAGAGTGAAAGCTCAGGAAAAGCCTAAGGAGTGAAATCAGATGAGCAAGAGACAGTCTACCGAGGGTATACAATCACAAAGAGCGAAAGCTCAGGAAAAGGCTAAGGAGTGAAATCAGTTGAGCAAGAGACAGTCTACCGAGGGTATACAATCACAAAGAGTTAAAGCTCAGGAAAAGGCTAAGGAGTGAAATAAGTTGAGCAGGAGACAGTTTACCGAAAGTATACAATCACAAAGAGTGAAAGCTCAGGAAAAGGCTAAGGAGTGAAATCAGTTGAGCAAGAGACAGTCTACCGAAGGTATACAATCACAAAGAGTGAAAGCTCAGGAAAAGGCTAAGGAGTGAAATCAGTTGAGCAAGAGACAGTCTACCGAAGGTATACAATCACAAAGAGTGAAAGCTCAGGAAAAGGCTAAGGAGTGAAATCCGTTGAGCAAGAGACAGTTTACCGAAGGTATACAATCACAAAGAGTGAAAGCTCAGGAAAAGGCTATGGAGTGAAATCAGTTGAGCAAGAGACAGTCTACCGAGGGTATACAATCACAAAGAGTGAAAGCTCAGGAAAAGGCTATGGAGTGAAATCAGTTGAGCAAGAGACAGTTTACCGAAGGTATACAATCACAAAGAGTGAAAGCTCAGGAAAAGGCTATGGAGTGAATTCAGTTGAGCAAGAGACAGTTTACCGAAGGTATACAATCACAAAGAGTGAAAGCTCAGGAAAAGGCTAAGGAGTGAAATCAGTTGAGCAAGAGACAGTTTACCGAAAGTATACAATCACAAAGAGTGAAAGCTCAGGAAAAGGCTACGGAGTGAAATCAGTTGAGCAAGAGACAGTCTTCCGAGGGTATACAATCACAAAGAGTGAAAGCTCAGGAAAAGGCTATGGAGTGGAATCAGTTGAGCAAGAGACAGTCTTCCGAGGGTATACAATCACAAAGAGTGAAAGCTCAGGAAAAGGCTACGGAGTGAAATCAGTTGAGCAAGAGACAGTTTACCGAAGGTATACAATCACAAAGAGTGAAAGCTCAGGAAAAGGCTATGGAGTGAAATCAGTTGAGCAAGAGACAGTCTACCGAGGGTATACAATCACAAAGAGTCAAAGCTCAGGAAAAGGATAAGGAGTGAAATAAGTTGAGCAAGAGACAGTTTACCGAAGGTATACAATCACAAAGAGTCAAAGCTCAGGAAAAGGCTATGGAGTGAAATCAGTTGAGTAAGAGACAGTTTACCGAAGGTATACAATCACAAAGAGTCAAAGCTCAGGAAAAGGCTATGGAGTGAAATCAGTTGAGCAAGAGACATTTTACCGAGGGTATACAATCACAAAGAGTGAAAGCTCAGGAAAAGGCTATGGAGTTTAATCAGTTATTCAAAGGACAATCTGTCGAGGGAATGCAATCAAAAATACCCCAAAGCTCAGAAAAAGGTCGGAAAGAATAGTGTTCCCAGAGCATAAAATCACAAGACCTCAAGCTGAGAAGAGAGCACGGGAAAATCGAATCAATTATCCAAGGGACATCTATCGAGGAAATACAATCACAAAGCCCATAAAGCTCAGGAAAATGGAGAATAGCGTATAATTGTGCTGAAGATTTGTTAAAGGCATGCAATTAAGGATCGTAAGGATAATAAAAGAACTAGAAAATATATTCAGTTTCCCAGGGGTCTAACGAGAGGGGCAAAATCACAAATACAATATGCGTATACATATAATTGGGGATGGGGATGTATAGGGAGAAGACTCTCCAAGGCAAAAGAAAGGGCTTGGGGATGGAATCAGTTGTCAAAGGGACATTATACAGAGGGCATTAATCACAAACACATCGAGGCGCTGGGATCCATTCTCGAAGGGACAATTTACCGAGACCATACAATGGTAATGACTCCAAAGTTCAGAAAAAATCTGAGGAGCGGAATCGTTTTTCGAAGGGACAGTCTATGGAGTTGCATATAATTGTAAAGAAAAAAAAACTTATATAAAGGTTGAAATTCTTTTTTTTTGCAAAAGTGAAGCGAGTACTCCCCCATACAAAGAACTGAAAAAGCTAGAAACTGTATCAAGCTTTGATTTCTCATACAACATACAAACACATGGAATTGATCTCTATCTGTTTAGATCCGTTTCATTTCAATTTCCGTTTCAATTCAAATCTGTTTATCAAACGGATTTGAAATCCGTTTGATAAACGAAACGGACACTCGGAGAATTGATTCCATTCCACATGCAATGAAATTGATTCTCCAAGGGACAGTCTATCGAGGACACACAATCTGAGGACACACAATCACATCTGCTCCAAGGGACAACCTACCGAGGACACACAATCACATCTGCTCCAAGGGACAACCTACCGAGGGCATACAATCACATCCGCTCCAAGGGCCTGTCTACCGAGGACACACAATCACATCTGCTCCAAGGGACAACCTACCGAGGGCATACAATCACATCCGCTCCAAGGGCCTGTCTACCGAGGACACACTATCACATCTGCTCCAAGGGACAACCTACCGAGGACACACAATCACATCCACTCCAAGGGCCTGTCTACCGAGGACACACAATCACATCTGCTCCAAGGGACAACCTACCGAGGGCATACAATCACATCCGCTCCAAGGGCCTGTCTACCGAGGACACACAATCACATCTGCTCCAAGGGACAACCTACCGAGGGCATACAATCACACCCGCTCCAAGGGCCTGTCTACCGAGGATACAATCACATCCGCTCCAAGGGCCTGTCTACCGAGGACACACAATCACATCCACTCCAAGGGCCTGTCTACCGAGCACACACTATCACATCCGTTCCAAGGGTTCAATTTGAAGAGGGTATACAATCCTATCCGCTCCAAGGGTCAGAAGAGGGCTGGAGAAAGGAATCCCTTGGTTAAGGGACAATCTGTTGAAAACATTAGAATAGCACCCACATTGAGAGCAAAGAAAGTTTGGGAATGCAATTCACCCTGTTGCTCTGTAAATTGGCCGATTGCTTACAGTCATTGGGTCGACTTGTGGATTTGCCAATTGGTGACGAAATAAGTATGCGCGCGTGTGTGTGTAGTGTGAATGACGTTGATGAAGGGGAGACCAGAGTGATGCCATCGTACTTGCATCTCCAACTCGTTTCCTTCATGGTCGTAAACCTTGTCCTAAGACAAAATTTAGTACTTTTATTTTTAATGATTATAAACCGGACAGTGACCGAGTGAAAAAGGCTAAGGAAGCTTACATTATTATATTCTATTAATCAAAGAGATGTGGGTTCGAGCCCTAGATAAGGTATGAATGTTTTCTTTCTTGTGTTGTCCTTCTGCTGAGGGTTTTGGGTTTCAAATGTAATTTGGATAAAAAATCTTCCAATTGTGAAATTCTGCGGAACCTCAACACTTACATAAAAATTATTTCGGTTAATGGACTGCCATAATAAAAATTATTTCGGTTAATGAACTGTCATAATAAAACACTTACATAAAATATTATTCGGTTAATGGACTGCCATAAAAATTATTTAACGAAAAGATTACGTGCTTCAGTAATACAGGCTCATTACAAAAGAATACCAATTGTTTCGAAATTTTATATTTTACTAAATAATTAAGTAAAAAAGTAACTATGTGTCCAAAATGTCAGGAAACTTTTAAAGTTTTCTTGTTATAACACCGTGGAGATGCCTTAAATGTTAAATTTCCGAATCGCTGGATTTGTAGAAGTGGACCCATCATATGTCTCTCTACAAAAGGGTTGGGTTGGGTTTTTTGCACACCATGGGCTAAATGGCCAGGTCACATGGACCCCGAAGGCTCAAAGAAGGTTGGGGGAGGGGACCCACTGGAACAGCTGTTGGGAGACAGATGGTAGCCTCCCGTCAAGGCCATCCAGCGTGTTTTTTAACGTGCACAGGGTATGGCTCTCCCGCACACAGGGCCACGGCTTAACGTCTCATCCGACGGACGGCGGCCTTTCCAAGCCCATCGGTGTCCCCTACTGACCGCGGGCAGGGCGGGCAATTTTGCGGAGATAAATCTCAACACTGACGCAGCTGGGACTCGAACCTGGGAACTACAGATTACGAGCCTGGTGCGCTACCGACTGAGCCACCCCCGCCCCCTCTATAAAAGGGGTCCTCAACGTGGGGTACGTGGTAAAATGTTTTGTGGTACGCCGTGAGAGCTCAAAAGTCGCTAGATATATGTTATATATATATATGTTTTATTTTATTCCCATTGTTATACTATAACAATAATTTTATCTATCCATACAAGGGGTACGCCAGTTACACACACACATTTCCAGGCATAAAAGGTTGAGAACCACTGCTCTAGAAATTCCGATTTCCGATACACCTCTGGACTTTTTTTGTGCCGAGGGAGGTTCATTAAAACATTGTTTATTTAGAAAACAATTGAAATTTAAAGAGCTAGAAGAAAGGAAAGAATCATTGCAGCTGTTGCAAGTGTTACACCAGACCTACCGAGTCGAGTATGGATTAAAATTCAATATCACGCCGATGATGGTGTTCACATTGCAGACTGTTGAATAAAAAACGAAACTTTGAAAGTTTCTTAACATTTTGCACTCATAAATGCTTTTGTTGTTTAATTAGGTAATAAAATTTAGCACTTTAAAATATAGGTACGCTTTTGCAATGACGATAACTATTAAATACTAAATGCTTCTTGTATTCTTCTTTGAGAAAAAAATCAGGGAATATTCACGTTTTGGTAATGGACTGCCAAATTCGGAACTCAACTAGTTTAAAAACTAACTTTTTATGGCAATAAGATGAAGGTTAATTAGAATTCTAAATCAAGTTTATTTTAATCTTGAATTTTTGCATAATCATATAAAGAGCTATGGAAATTGGAAACAGTAACAGTTGCCAGTCTTAAGAATATCTTAAAAGTTGAACAGCAAAACTCAACCTTTTCATCCAACACAGTACGACATAAGGGCATCCGAAATATGGGACAAATTGGTCAAGTTCGCTGGGGAGTTTCATTTCACGCTGAAATCTGTCGATGAGGGTTTCTCAAGACTTTGCATTTAAGCAAGAGCTGACGTCAGAATGGCGTAGAAAAACTCATATATCGGTGTCTGCCTTTGCCCCTCCCCCACACTCCTAGATTCGGCCCTGACTGTACAGTCTCTCAAAAAAGTATCCGAACACTATGGTTGATTACAGAATTCAGAAAAAATATCTGGCAACGATTTTTTTTTAGAAATTAGTGATCTGGCAACCTTCGTGTCACGTGATTACAGAATTCAGGAAAAATATCTGGAGCGTGTACAGCAACTGTACACGCTCCAGTTACCGTTCACAGCAAACTGGAGCGTGTGCAGTTACTGCACACGCTCCAGTTTGCTGTGAAACTGGAGCGTGTGCACAAACTGGAGCGTGTGCAGTTACTGCACACGCTCCAGTTTGCTGTGAACGGTAACTGCACACGCTCAATATTTCCGTGAGTGAGCCCACACGATCTAGTATCAAAATAATATGATCACCTACAGTCGCTCAAAAAAGTATCCGAACACTATGGTTGATTACAGAATTCAGAAAAATTATCTGGCAATGATTTTTTTTTAGAAATTAGTGATCTGGCAACCTTCGTATCACGTGATTACAGAATTCAGGAAAAATATCTGGAGCGTGTACAGCAACTGTACACGTTCCAGTTACCGTTCACAGCAAACTGGAGCGTGTGCAGTTACTGCACACGCTCCAGTTTGCTGTGAACGGTAACTGCACACGCTCAATATTTCCGTGAGTGAGCCCACACGATCTAGTATCAAAATAATATGACCACCTACAGTCGCTCAAAAAAGTATCCGAACACTATGGTTGATTACAGAATTCAGAAAAAATATCTGGCAATGATTTTTTTTAGAAATTAGTGATATGGCAACCTTCGTGTCACGTGACACGAAGGATACTTTTTTTCGGATACTTTTTTTTGAGCTACTGTACTTTATGGCCCACCACCAACAACATCAGCCCTTCCACCTAAACACCAACGCAAACGACGTCGACTTCTTCTTGGGAGTTCCAAAAGTTTTCATTTTATCTACGCATACAGTGTTTAATGGATCGTAATCAGCAATCAAAACGAGAATTGTTACATTGTTTATGTATTAATGCACTTGGGATTTTTTAAATTTAAAAATGCATCTATAATGCATCTATAATTTTGTAAACAAGAATACTGTGGTGTTAGGTACAGTTAGGTTGGGTTGGGTTGTTTTACCTCTGAGCGGCACTTTTTTGCACACCATGGGCTAAATGGCCAGGTCACATGGACCCCGAAGGCTCAGAGAAGGTTGGGGGAGGGAACCCACTGGAATAGCTGTTGGGAGACAGATGGTAGCCTCCCGTCAAGGCCATCCAGCGTGTTCTTTAACGTGCACAGGGTATGGCTCCCTGCACACGGGGTCACGGCTTAACGTCCCATCCAACGGACGGCGGCCTTTCCAAGCCCATCGGTGTCCCCTACTGACCGTGGGGAGGGCGGGGAATTTTGCGCAGATAAATCTCAACGCTGACCCAGCTGGGACGGTGCAATTAGGATTACTCTAGACACTAATATAGTAGTAATGTAGTCCATTATCATAACCTTCTGTAGGATTGAGTTTATTTGAACGACTATTTAATATTATAGAGTTATCGGGAATAAAATATTGAATTTCTGGAGTCCAAGTCGTAACTTATTTATTTTTTTTAAATTAACCATAAATAGTTGTTCGATTTACGAATTTTCGCATTGCGAATAGAGAATGAATTACTTTGTAAATCAAGAGATTGGTGTATACTGGAAATTGCACTGACTCTTTTGGTGGATTCTGTGGAAACCATGAAACTGGTTGAAATCGGTAAAATAGATGCAAATGAATTGTCTAGATTTAAAATACCTCTTACCCATTTTTGAAGTTTTGCAAAAAAATTATAAATATTTCTTGTAGACCACTAAACCTTAACAAAATTCCATGTTTCGTCGAGTTCCACATTCGTAAAGCAGTTCAAGGGTAGAAAAAAAACGGCATTCAAAATTTCCCTTTAAAATAGACTTAGACGGAAATTCGCTTACTTGTGAATAAATATTCCTGACATTTTGATTTGCAATCCTGTTGGAACGCTGTTCTCTTTGTATCAGTTGAATCCAGGCTTTGTGCAATTTAGCAAACTGAACATTTTGCACAATATTTGAATTTCACTGATACAGAGAGAACAGTGGTTCAACTGGATCCTCTGAGGACGATCCCTATCAGGAATCGAAATGCTAAGAATATTTATTCACAAGTAAGAAAATTTCTGTCTTAGCATCATCCTACAGAAGATTTTGAATACCTATTCTAAGACTGCCACTAATTCAGTTGTAACTGAAAAATGGCATGTTGATGTCAAACTTTCTTGTGGGTTTGAATCTAAACGAGCGACACATTTTATAAAATAGTATTCTGAATCATGAGGACTCCTGAAAACTAATTCTTTTAGTGATGAAATAGCGGAAAAATCTCTGTGCCGGGACTTCTCAGTCCTCTGGGGCGGGGGTGGCTCAGTCGGTAGCGCGCCAGGCTCGTAATCTGCAGTTCCCAGGTTCGAGTCCCAGCTGTGTCAGCGTTGAGATTTATCTCCGCAAAATTCTCCGCCCTGCCCACGGTCAGTAGGGGACACCGATGGGCTTGGAAAGGCCGCCGTCCGTCGGATGGGACGTTATGCAGTGGCCCCGTGTGCGGGAGAGACATACCCTGTGTACGTTAAAGAACACTCTGGATGGCCTTGACGGGAGGCTACCATCTATCTCCCAACAGCTGTTCCAATGGGTCTCTTCCCCCAACCTTCTCTGAGCCTTCGGGGTCCATGTGACCTGGCCATTTAGCCCATGGTGTGCAAAAAAGTGCCGCTCAGAGGTAAAACAACCCAACTCTCAGTCCTCTGAATAATCTCGCCTCAACAATTGGTACAGGGTGATAACATTGGCCATTTAAACTACTCTTACCATGCAGGTAATTCTGAGCCACAGCCCTCTGTGTTGCCCTACATACAGCACGATGACATCTACTTCTAACAAAAAAAAAAAAAGAGAAAGATATCCCCCCCCCCATTCCTGTTTCCATTGCACTGAGGTACATTGGCAAACACGACTTCGAAACAATCTACAAAAAAAAAGGAACTGGGGAAACGTGTCTTTTCAGGCGATTTAACAGGAGAACAATGTTTTCCCTGTTCATCTCGGTATCCATGGAGACAGAGGGAGGAGCAGCGGGTTCGGCGTGCCTCGTCTTGTCGCCCTCAAACAGAATAATTCATTTAAATTTACCATTGGCACTGATAGTCAAATATTTGGTCTGGGTGAAGGAAAGGCTTGCTGTAAAGAAAAGGCGTTTGCCAAAGAAATTCTTAGATAAAGGAAAAAGCAACAACTGATGGATTTCGAATGTTTTTCATAGAATTATTAATTTTCAGTTTACGGAAGTGAAAATGATTCGGAATAAACATTTTTCTTCTCGTATTTCTCTTGTACGAAGTACATATGTGTCAGTGAGTCTCAGCTTATTTGTATCAACACCATAACGTTGGAGTTCAGTTAGACTGCTTTACACTTGAGAAGAATTTTTGTTTACATAATGGGTTAAACGACCAGGTCACAAGGACACCAGGGGTTCAGATTGTACAGAGGATCAACTAGACAGTTCTTAGCAACAGATGGAAAGGTCCTGTCATGTCCCTCGGCGTTATCTTTAACATGTACAGTCACTCAAAAAAATATCCAAACACTATGGTTGATTAGAGAGTTTTAAAAATATCTGGCAACGACTTTTTTAGAAATTAGTGATCTGGCAACCTTCGTGTCACGTGGCACGAAAGTTGCCAGATCACTAATTTCTAAAAAAATAATCGTTGCCAGATATTTTTTCTGAATTCTGTAATCAACCATAGTGTTCGGATACTTTTTTGAGCGACTGTAGGTGGTCATATTATTTTGATACTAGATCGTGTGGGCTCACTCACGGAAATATTGAGCGTGTGCAGTTACCGTTCATAGCAAACTGGAGCGTGTGCAGTTACTGCACACGCTCTAGTTTGTTGTGAACGGTAACTGGAGCGTGTACAGTTGCTGTACACGCTCCAGATATTTTTCCTGAATTCTGTAATCACGTGACATGAAGGTTGCCAGATCACTAATTTCTAAAAAAATCGTTGCCAGATATTTTTTTCTGAATTCTCTAGTCAACTATAGTGTTCTGATATTTTTTTGAGCGACTGTACAAGGTAAAGCTCTTCGGCACAGAGAGCGATGGCTTAACGTGAAATTCGACGGACGGCAGCCTTTCCGAATCCATCAAGTGTTCCCTTTCTCACAGAGAATAACAGTAGGAAAATTTCAACAGATCTTAATTTGGGGACTTCAGAATGCTGTTGTCCATAGCACGAAGCTAAACAGAATGCTGAATAAGGCAGGTGAATATACACACCTTCAGAACAAAGCATAAGAAAGAATACCCGATAAATATAAAGGTAATGGATATAAAAATGGAAATAGTTCCATGACATCACAATAGAAAACCACATTCAGAGCTCAATAGCTTCTTCAATATGTTTTTTAATGAAAAATATGTCTGAAGATAAATTAATCGTAATGACTCTTAAATAAAAATCATAATGACTCAATAACTTCTTAATATATGATTCATAATAAAAAATATGTCAAAAATAAAATAATCGAGATTTAGATAGATTGGATTGAGATCCAATCTATCTAAATCTCGATTTTAAACAATATTTGTTCATTATTCAAAGAGGTATGAAAGCTGGAATCCTTAACAGGCTACCAAAAATGACCCTGAAATTAAAACATTAATAAAGGTTAAAGATCAGAGATCATAGTTAACTCCAGCTTTCATAACTCTTTTAATACTGAACAAATGTTTAAAATCGAGATTTATATAGATTTAATTGAGTTTTTTAATGTATCTTTAGACATATTTTTCATTAAAAAACCCATTAAAGAAGTTACTGAACTCTAAATGGGATTTTCTATTGAAATAACAATGCAAGTGTTTCCATTTTCCTATCCAGCACTTGCATGTGCTGTATGTTAGCATAGAGCTTGAAATCGGTCAATAATTTTAAATTACTAATAAAAAGACAAAACATTTGGATTGGTATTATTTATTACTCTTGTTTTATGAGTCCCCGGCAGAATGTTTTCGAGATTTTGATTTAAGATTCGGCGGTTTATCTTTAAACTCGATGCGTATTTTTGATACAAAGAACTTTGGTACCGAAAATTAAAATAAATTCGATAATTAACGAGGAAGAAACAAACAGACAGACTGAAAAAACCCATGGCCTGAAAGGCGAAATGTGGACAATGTGTCCTAAAGATCGCTAGCATCAGAGACCTTGGTTCGCTTATTAGTCAGTTTGTTCTGCCATGCTTTATAACAAGATGTCCAAACCAATCAGAGTGAAGAGCGGCTACGGAAAAAAACTATATTCTTGAAAAGCCGCCAGAAATATTAATATTGACTATTTAAAATCGAAAACATACATTTTTAATGATTAATAAACAAGAAAAAAACCTTATTTTTAAGGAACCAAGAAAATATCTTAATTAAAAAAGACACAAATATATATTTTTTTTTAGTACTCTGAATTGGCAAAAATCGTTTTGTTATCGACCTAAAAATGTTTGGTAAAATAATTAGGAGAAATGAGCCAGATTCAGTATATTGATGATTTGTTTTATCAGTTTCAAGTTCTTCTGCAATGAGCCGAAAGTTGGATAAAAAAAGTTGGATATTCCAGTTTTTTTTACGAATCTAGAAAATGATTTATTCTAAAAATCCCTATCTTTTTGGTCATTCAAAAAGTTGATTCACCCAATAATATTTCTCTTTCAGTTTTTTTAATTTTTTGCTAGATTTCATATGTTTTACCTCTACAGAATAGTCTAAATGGCTAGATCACTAAAACTTATAGAAGTATTTAAAAATTCATAAAATTATTTAGAGAGGAGTTCAAAAATCGTATAAAGCCTCCAAATTTTAGAAAAAGATTTAAAAGGTCATAATGATTGGAAGTCCTAGAGGGGAATTTAAGTGTCATAAAGATTATAAATAATGATTAAAATTGAAAAAGTCTTGAAGATCTAAGAGCAAATTAAAAGATCCTAAAGATTCGAAGATTTAGAGAGAAGTTCATCAAAAGGTCAAAAACACTCAATGGTGTAGAGAGTTCAAAAGGTCATATACCTGAAGTCTCTCTTCTTATCAGAAGAACTGATGCCTCTTCTAAATCACTGTCTTCTCCTTTCTTATCAGATGAACTGATGGCTTTTCCCAACCCATCATCTTCTCCTTTTTCATCAGAAGAACTGATGCCTCTTCTAAATCACCGTCTTCTCCTTTCTTATCAGATGAACTGATGCCTTTTCCAAACCCATCATCTTCTCCTTTTTCATCAGAAGAACTGATGCCTCTTCTAAATCACTGTCTTCCCATTTCTTATCAGATGAACTGATGGCTTTTCCCAACCCATCATCTTCTCCTTTTCCATCAGAAGAACTGATGCCTCTTCTAAATCACCGTCTTCTCCTTTCTTATCAGATGAACTGATGCCTTTTCCCAACCCATCGTCTTCTCCTTTTTCATCAGAAGAACTGATGCCTCTTCTAAATCACTGTCTTCTCCTTTCTTATCAGATGAACTGATGCCTTTTCCCAACCCATCGTCTTCTCCTTTTTCATCAGAAGAACTGATGCCTCTTCTAAATCACTGTCTTCTCCTTTCTTATCAGATGAACTGATGGCTTTTCCCAACCCACCGTCTTCTCCTTTTTCATCAGAAGAACTGATGCCTCTTCTAAATCACCGTCTTCTCCTTTCTTATCAGATGAACTGATGACTTTTCCCAACCCATCATCTTCTCCCTTTTCATCAGAAGAACTGATGCCTCTTCTAAATCACCGTCTTCTCCTTTCTTATCAGATGAACTGATGGCTTTTCCCAACCCATCGTCTTCTCCTTTTTCATCAGAAGAACTGATGCCTCTTCTAAATCACTGTCTTCTCCTTTCTTATCAGATGAACTGATGCCTTTTCCCAACCCATCGTCTTCTCCTTTTTCATCAGAAGAACTGATGCCTCTTCTAAATCACCGTCTTCTCCTTTTTTATCAGATGAACTGATGCCTTTTCCAAACCCATCGTCTTCACCTTTTTCATCAGAAGAACTGATGCCTCTTCTAAATCACTGTCTTCTCCTTTCTTATCAGATGAACTGATGCCTTTTCCCAACCCATCGTCTTCTCCTTTTTCATCACAAGAACTGATGCCTCTTCTAAATCACCGTCTTCTCCTTTCTTATCAGATGAACTGATGCCTTTTCCAAACCCATCGTCTTCACCTTTTTCATCAGAAGAACTGATGCCTCTTCTAAATCACTGTCTTCTCCTTTCTTATCAGATGAACTGATGGCTTTTCCCAACCCATCGTCTTCTCCTTTTTCATCAGAAGAACTGATGCCTCTTCTAAATCACTGTCTTCTCCTTTCTTATCAGATGAACTGATGCCTTTTCCCAACCCATCGTCTTCTCCTTTTTCATCAGAAGAACTGATGCCTCTTCTAAATCACCGTCTTCTCCTTTTTTATCAGATGAACTGATGCCTTTTCCAAACCCATCGTCTTCACCTTTTTCATCAGAAGAACTGATGCCTCTTCTAAATCACTGTCTTCTCCTTTCTTATCAGATGAACTGATGCCTTTTCCCAACCCATAGTCTTCTCCTTTTTCATCACAAGAACTGATGCCTCTTCTAAATCACCGTCTTCTCCTTTCTTATCAGATGAACTGATGCCTTTTCCAAACCCATCGTCTTCTCCTTTTTCATCAGAAGAACTGATGCCTCTTCTAAATCACTGTCTTCTCCTTTCTTATCAGATGAACTGATGCCTTTTCCCAACCCATCGTCTTCTCCTTTTTCATCAGAAGAACTGATGCCTCTTCTAAATCACCGTCTTCTCCTTTTTTATCAGATGAACTGATGCCTTTTCCAAACCCATCGTCTTCACCTTTTTCATCAGAAGAACTGATGCCTCTTCTAAATCACTGTCTTCTTCTTTCTTATCAGATGAACTGATGCCTTTTCCAAACCCATATCTTCACCTTTTTCATCAGAACTGATGCTTTTTCCCAACTCATCGTCTTCCCTTTACTTATCGAAAGAAGATGCCTTTGTCCAACCCATCGTCTTCTCCTTTTTCATCAGAAGAACTGATGCCTCTTCTAAATCACCGCCTTCTTCTTTCTTATCAGATGAACTGATGCCTTTTCCAAACCCATATCTTCACCTTTTTCATCAGAACTGATGCTTTTTCCCAACTCATCGTCTTCCCTTTACTTATCGAAAGAAGATGCCTTTGTCCAACTCATTGTCTTCTCCTTTCTCATTAGAAGGACTGATGTCTTCTGTGACTCATCAACTTCTCATTTTCCATCAGGAGGAGAATATTGTCAAACATTGCTAAGATTCGGGATGCAACCAGGAAACTTCTCTAACAATCGGAAATTTGCGACTATGTTGTCCATGGCTGCAACACTTTCAGAAGGATTCTGATGCCAAAAATTTCAATTCTGATCGTTCGAGGCTATTTGTGCAGTTACCTAAACATTTTCCCGCAATTTGGTTTCACGAATATTTAAAGCGCTTTTAATATTTGAATTAGAAACACGTGGAAAAGCGCGCTTAATAAAAAGATTTGAAATGCGTAACTTTTTTCAAACGTTCTTCTCATATTTTTAGCAACAGAGAATACTTATCGAGGAAAAATGTAGTGCGATGTAATGTTTTCCGTAAATATAGTCAATGCATCAATTAATTGTAAAAATAACGTAAAACATAGCGTTTTTGTCTGTAAATTTAAGCAGTGGTTCTCAACCTTTTATGCTTCACGTACCCCCTGGAAATGTGTATGTAACTGGCGTATCCCTTGTATAGATAGATAAAACTATAGTTATACTATAACAATGGGAATAAAATAAAACAAATATATCACTGGTTCTCAACCTTTTATGCTTCACGTACCCCCTGGAAATGTGTATCTAATTGGCGTACCCCTTGTATAAGTAGATAAAACTATAGTTATAGCATAACAATGGGAATATAATGAAACATATATATCAGTGGTTCTCAACCTTTTTATACTTCAGGTACCCCCTGGAAATGTGTATATAACTGGCATACCCCTTGTATAGATAGATAAAACTATAGTTATAGTATAACAATGGGAATAAAATAAAACATATATATGTCAGTGGTTCTCAACCTTTTTATGCTTCAGGTACCCCCTGGAAATGTGTATGTAACTGGCATACCCCTTGTATAGATAGATAAAACTATAGTTATAGTATAACAATGGGAATAAAATAAAACAAATATATCACTGGTTCTCAACCTTTTATGCTTCACGTACGCCCTGGAAATGTGTATCTAATTGGCGTACCCCTTGTATAAGTAGATAAAACTATAGTTATAGTATAACAATGGGAATAAAATAAAACATATATATGTCAGTGGTTCTCAACCTTTTTATGCTTCAGGTACCCCCTGGTAATGTGTATATAACTGGCATACCCCTTGTATAGATAGATAAAACTATAGTTATAGTATAACAATGGAAATATAATGAAACATATATATCAGTGGTTCTCAACCTTTTTATGCTTCAGGTACCCCCTGGTAATGTGTATATAACTGGCATACCCCTTGTATAGATAGATAAAACTATAGTTATAGAATAACAATGGGAATATAATGAAACATATATATCAGTGGTTCTCAACCTTCTTATGCTTCAGGTACCCCCTGGTAATGTGTATATAACTGGCATACCCCTTGTATAGATAGATAAAACTATAGTTATAGTATAACAATGGAAATATAATGAAACATATATATCAGTGGTTCTCAACCTTTTTATGCTTCAGGTACCCCCTGGAAATGTGTATATAACTGGCATACCCCTTGTATAGATAGATAAAACTATAGTTATAGTATAACAATGGAAATAAAATAAAACAAATATATATGTGGTTCTCAACCTTTTATGCTTCACGTACCCCCTGGAAATGTGTATGTAAATGGCGTACCCCTTGTATAGATAAATAAAACTGTAGTTATAGTATAACAATAGGAATAAAATAATAAAAAATATATATACATTAAATTTTGTATTCATAAATTGCATATATCGATAAACACAAAAACGACATAAACAATTTAATAAATCTTATAAAATTATAAACATTTACTGGGTAATCAGTGAAACAGCTCTCAGGGCGTACCCCAAAACATTTTACCGCGTACCCCACGTTGAGAACCTCCAGAATAAACGAAGTTTTCTGATTGTAGTGGGACGTTTGATAGTCTCTTTTTATTTGTTCCCGAATAACTATCAAAGATTTTCTTGAATCCTTCCCATTTTAGGATTTTTTTTTCGTCAAATAATAGGCCTCAGAATGGAAGATGATCCAAATCCGCTTCTTTGAGCAAAAATAACAGCGATAATCTCCCGAACAACACAAAACAACCAGTCATTATTTAACGAACCTTTTCTTTGAACAACTCTATTATGGTGTTGTTTTGTAACTCCAAATGGAAAATCAAGATTAACCCAGAAAAAAGCGTCAGTTCTCTTATTCAGAAAAAAGATTGTTAATCCTGATTCTCCTAAAATTTTCGGAGTTGTCACGTGACACGAAGGTTGCCAGATTACTAATTTCTAAAAAAAATCGATGCCATATATTTTTTCTGAATTCTGTAATCAACCATAGTGTTCGGATATTTTTTTGAGCGACTGTAGGTGGTCATATTATTTTGATACTAGATCGTGTGGGCTCACTCACGGAAATATTGAGGGTGTGCAGCTACCGTTCTCAGCAAACTGGAGCGTGTGCAGCAACTGCATACGCTCCAGTTTGCTGTGAACGGTAACTGGAGCGTGTACAGTTGCTGTATACGCTCCAGATATTTTTCCTGAATTCTGTAATCACGTGACACGAAGGTTGCCAGATCACTAATTTCTAAAAAAAAATCGTTGCCAGATATTTTTTCTGAATTCTGTAATCAGACATAGTGTTCGGATACTTTTTTGAGCGACTGTAAAAGCAATATTTTTTAAAGCTAAAGATTTTAAATGTGACTTTCCAATGACCTAACATGGTAATAAAAGTTCCCATGGTACTTACTACAGAATAGTGTAGTTTCAGCCATCACCTTTACAGAATCATTACCTCGTTGAAGAAATAATCCTTCCAAGAGTCCCAAATTATCGTATTTAGTTTAAATAATTCATAATTTTATGAGGGCTCTTGGTCCCTTAACGACTAATGCAGATCACTGGTTTTCCTTCATTTAGTCATTCTAAGTAACATAGTTCAAGTCTTGAAAGTTTAATTTTGCTCATATCACAATTCCTATCTCTCCACTGGTCGACGCAAAACGTAAATTTTCCTTTTTGGCGAACTATATTATTCTTGTGAATAAAATGCAAAATATTCTCAATCATTATTTACTTGTTTCAAAACTAACGCCAACAACAGCATCGTTAAGATTCGCGAAAGAAAAAACGACGTAAATGTATTAATGCGGTATGTTGATATCTCTGAGAAACCGTCCTGAGATGGCTGTTCCATCACTTGGTTTGCCCTCCCGGCCACGGCCGGGGCCCATACTCAAGGTCAAAGAGGATCGATCCTCCCATCTCGCAGGGGGTAGGGGTGGATGCAGAGTGGGGAGAAGGTGCTCTCTGGAAGCTGACTGCCTATCGGCGCATCTACGTCTGATGCCGCCACGAACTGAGCCTCGGCACTCCTCCATATGTTGCACGTTGCCCGGGTGCGTCGGCGTTGGCCGTCTCTTTCTTCTACGCGACTCTCGACCATACACTGATGACGTGGCATATATGACCACTGAGGTCAACTCCGAAGGCTGTGTAATGTGCGATTCGGAGCCACGGCGAATGAATTTGTTAAAGGCAAGTTTAGTTTCCGGCGAGTAATGGACATTGAAGATGATGCATTCATTGCTGGAGGTTTTTTCGTTGTACGGGTTTGCTTTTTTTCCCCTGATGCCCATAACTTGATAGGGAGGCTTTCGGGTGCGGGTTGGATTGTTTTACCTCTGAGCGGCACTTTTTTGCACACCATGGGCTAAATGGCCAGGTCACATGGACCCCGAAGGCTCAGAGAAGGTTGGGGAGGGGACCCACTGGAACAACTGTTGGGAGACAGATGGTAGCCTCCCGTCTAGGCCATCCAGCGTGTGGCCTCCCGTCTAGGCCATCCAGCGTGTGGCCTCCCGTCTAGGCCATCTAACGTGCACAGTGTATGGCTCTCCCGCACACGGGGCCACGGCTTAACGTCCCATCCGATGGATGGCGGTCTTTCCAAGCCCATCGGTGTCCCCTATTGACAAAAATAGACGATAAACTATGCTTGTTAAGAGTTTTCGGGTGCAGACACACAGTCAGCGATTTAACGTTATAAACTTGACATTACTTGACATTTGTGGCGACTTAAAACAGAACCATAACAAACAACGGTGACTTCACAATAAACAACTAATGCAGTTACTGCACACGCTTCTCTTTGCTGCCAAGTCACCTCTGGTGTTGGTGATGCTTCTGTTTTAAGACGCCACAAAATTTGAAAACGTTTATAGAGCTGAAACGCTTAAATTGCTCTCTGTGTGGCCGCGTCTTAAAAGCACTTCTGCGATTGAAGCAGAGATTGCTGTGACAGCGATCCGTTAGCAGAAATGGGATATAATGAAACTGTTAAAGATTAAAATCATTTTTAAAGAGGTGGGGGAGGGGGGAGCGAGGAATGGAGTGGGGTTGGGGGGCGTGCAATAGTTGAAACTCGAATTGAAGAGATTGCAGAATTTTCTTTTAGAAAAGGGTAGCCAGTAGAAAAAATTAGATTCTTAAAGAGAAACGAAAAAAAATTCTCTATTTAAAAATGAAATCACACCTTTCTATTATTGTACACTCTAAAAAATAAATTTGAATTTCAGTCTGAATCCGATCGGAAGAAACTTGAGCTAATATAGAAACAGACTAGATCGAAATATATCTTTAACGATCAGAAACATTTTCCATTTTAAATTCAAATGAAATCAAAATTAGTCTTAAATTGACGATGTCCCCTAAAACAAGTCTAGTATATCTGATGAAGCTTTAAATTTCGCCGTTTCACATGAATTCGAGAATTGAATGCCATTTCAGAGAAGATCAGTTCATAGTTAGCCTTTTTATATTCCTCAGGCCTTACTGTGTCCAAGCTTAAAAATTCAAAGGGCATCGTGAGAAACTTTCAAACGAATAATTGAGATTCAAGTCGTATTATGTAAAACACGTAAAGAGAACGAATGAAATTCAAAGAGGTGGGTTGTTTTACCTCTGAGCGGCACTTTTTTGCACACCATGGACTAAATGGCCAGGTCACATGGACCCCGAAGGCTTAGAGAAGGTTGGGGGAGGGGATCCACTGGAACAGCTGTTGGAAGACACATGGTAGCCTCCCGTCTAGGCCATCCAGCGTGTTCTTTAACGTGCACAGGGTATGGCTCTCCCGCACACGGGGCCACGGCTTAACATCCCATCCGACGGACGGCGGCCTTTCCAAGCCCATCGGTGTCCCCTACTGACCGTGGGCAGGGTGGGGAATTTTGCGGAGATAAATCTCAACGCTGACCCAGCTGGGACTAAATTCAAAGTGTATCTTGAGAATCCTTAAGGAGAAGAACTGAGATCCGAGGAATTTTAATCAGGAAGCTTTAGATGATTTTAGATTTAAGGCTGGGTTGTTTTACCTCTGAGTGGCACTTTTTTGAACACAATGGGCTAAACCGCCAGGTCACAAGAACCTCGAGGGTTCAGAGCAAGTTGGGAATGGATGGAAGTCTCGCATCAAGGTCATCCAGAGTGTTTTTTAACGTGCACAGGGTATGCTTTACGTCCCATCCGAGGTAGAGCCTTTCTAAGCCATTGCTGTCCCTTTTCTGACCGAAACAAAGTGCTGGTTTAGCGGCGATAAATCTACTGAAGTCCCGCCATCCTCAACGACCTTATACAATGTCGCATAAAACTGTCGAACCCGTCACATCTCTGTGGAAAGCATCTGTTTCACGGATCTATCTCAACGCTAGCCCAGGTGGGACCCGAATCTGGGAACTGAAGATTACGAGACTGTCGCGCTATCGACTAGGCCAACCACTTCGTCTTGGATTTAAGGAGTATATTGTGAAACATTTGAATGAACAGAAGAGATTGAAGGCACATAATGAACAACTTCAAAGGGAAGAGTTTAAATATAAGGAATATCATGAAACATCTTTACAAGATTTAATCTTTAAATAGTGTCATGTGAAACATTAACGGAAGCAACTGAGATGGAAAGAGCATCATGAGAAAAAAATTAAGACTAAAGGAGTATCACGAGAATTATTATAAGATTTCAGATTTAAGGGTTGGGTTGTTTTACCTCTGAGTGGCACTTTTTTGCACACCATGAGGCTAAATGGCCAGGTCACATGGACCCCGAAGTCTCAGAGAAGGTTGGGTAGGGGACCCACTGGAACAGCTGTTGGGAGACAGATGGTAGCCTCCCGTCTAGGCCATCCAGCGTGTTCTTTAACGTGCACAGGGTATGGCTCTCCCGCACACGGGGCCACGGCTTAACGTCCCATCCGACGGACGGCGGCCTTTCCAAGCCCATCAGTGTCCCCTACCGACGTGGGCAGGGCGGAGAATTTTGCGGAGATAAATCTCAACGCTGACCCAGCTGGGACTCGAACCTGGGAACTACAGATTACGAGCCTGGCGCGCTACCGACTGAGCCACCCCCGACCCTCAGATTTAAGGGATAGCGTGAAATATCTTCATCAAAAGAATGAAATGAAATGAGTATTTAAAAGAAACTTTAAGGAGAAGAATTAAGATTTAAGGAATATCATTAAAAGTCTTTTCCAGATTTTAGATTAAGAGAAAACAGTCAAGAAGTATTATGCCTTAATGAGGAGTCAGATTTAAAGATTATGATGACAACTCTTCAAAGGATTTGAAATTTCAGGAGTATCGCGTGAAATAACATCGAGAACAGCTGAGAGTCAAGTAGTATCATGAGAACTGTTAATGAGAAAAATTCAGTTTTAAGGATTATAAGAAGGAATGTTAGAATACTTCAACTTTAACCTCTGTGTACCTTACAATGTATATTACTTTTTAGAATTTTTTTCAACACAGAAAGGAGTACATATGGTCTTGCAATGTTAACAAAGCATAGGCTTCATCTTTACAGTGGGGCGGGGGTGGCTCAGTCGGTAGCGCGCCAGGCTCGTAATCTGCAGTTCCCAGGTTCGAGTCCCAGCTGGGTCAGCGTTGAGATTTATCTCCGCAAAATTCCCTGCCCTGCCCACGGTCAGTAGGGGACACCGATGGGCTTGGAAAGGTCGCCGTCCGTCGGATGGGACGTTAAGCCGTGGCCCCGTGTGAGTGAGAGCCATACCCTATGCACGTTAAAGAACACGCTGGATGGCCTTGACAGGAGGCTACCATCTGTCTCCCAACAGCTGTTCCAGTGGGTCCCCTCCCCCGACCTTCTCTGAGCCTTCGGGGTCCATGTGACCTGGCCATTTAGCCCATGGTGTGCCAAAAAGAGCCGCTCAGAGGTAAAACAACCCAACTCATCTTTACAGTAATGAGTAGAATTTGGTGCCATTATGTATATCCATAGGAAACTACATACACTCAGTGCTCATTAAATTATGACCACCTCCCTCCACGTTGGGTAAGTGGAAGGCAACTTCGACGCTCTATAACTTCTAAACTAAGCGTTTTTTGAGAAAATGTAACAGAAGATAAAGATCTCAATCAAATCTTTCTAAAACTCGATTTTCAATAATCTACGCTTTGTACCTAAAGTTGGGTTGGGTTGTTTTACCTCTGAGCGGCACTTTTTTGCACACCATGGGTTAAATGGCCAGGTCACATGGACCCCGAAGGCTCAGAGAAGGTTGGGGGAGGGGACCCACTGGAACAGCTGTTGGGAGATAAATGGTAGCCTCCTGTCAAGGCCATCCAGCGTGTTCTTTAACGTGCACAGGGTATGGCTCTTCCGCACACGGGGACACGGCTTAACGTCCCATCCGACGGACGGCGGCCTTTCCAAGCCCATCGGTGTCCCATACTGACCGTGGGCAGGGCGGGGAGTTTTGCGGAGATAAATCTCAACGCTGACCCAGCTGGGACTCGAACCTGGGAACTGCAGATTACGAGCCTGGCGCGCTATCGACTGAACCACCCCTGCCCCTCTCTAACATACAGTATGGAACATTTGTCTTTCTCTATGCTAATTTTTTACCTCTGCGAATCCTTAATTTGTTTCCTGTGAATCCATTAAGCAAGCGACAAGCTCTTTTTAGCTCTCAGTATCGGAATTAAACTCGTATAAGTCTTATTTATCTCACACTACTTCCATTTAATCTCTTATTATTCCTTAATTAGCTTTGGGTATGCCCATTTCACCTCAAATAAGCCACTTACATCTTCGGTAAGCTTTCACCATAATAGCAACAAGTCTCTTCAATGTCGGCGCTTTTTCAACCTCACTCTCTCTCTCATTTCTGATATTCAAATCTTATCGAATCTCGCGCTGTCAAACGCTCGGGGACTCGTGTCGGGTGTTTTATTTCCGCCCCGACCTCAAAGGATGATGTCCCCAGAGGATGCGAAAGAGCTGGAAGAAGAGGCAGGCGGATGCGTGATGCTTGCAAAGCATCTTCATTCCATGGAAACAGAGAAATGACCGCATAGAGACTACGCTTGAATTATTTATTATTGCCGGCGATAACTTTTAGTAAGAAGGAGATCTCTTCTTTTGTCTTCTCATTTCTTGTCCGAGAGGAAATGGATCCCGCTCAAGAGGAGAATCCTCCTCTGGGAAGCACAAATGTTCCCGTTTCTCCATCTCTGCGATGAATTGAGCTTCTTTCAAAGTCCTTTTCATATCTCGTAAAATCGCTGTATTCTTCATTATTTGACTATCTGCAAAAGAGGCTCCCAACGTATTGTTCTCGGGACTTTGCCAAATGCTTCGCACGACTTATATTTAACGCAACAACAAGCAAATAAAAGCGACGGATTTTGCGTTAGGATGTTTTTTTTTCTGAGTGACGCTTTTGTGAACAAAATGGGCTAAATAGCCAAGTTACAAGGACTCCTAGGGCTCAGAGAAAGAGTAAGGATATAGAATCCAATGTTAGGTGACAGATGAACACTTCATATAATACTTTAACGTGAAAAGGGTGTGGCTTTCATGAACATGGTACCACGACTTAATGTCCCATTGGATGGATGACGGCTTTTTCAAGCATATTACAGTCGCGAGGGTTAGCGGAGAAAATTTCAAATTAGGTACCGTAAGGATTCGAGCCTCGGATCCTTAATGCAGAACGATTACCTCGGATCCTTACTGCTCGGAGCAGAGGAATAAGTCGTTTGATAAAGCTCCACACTTCAAACTCTCCTAAGATGCCACTGAAATTCGAGAAACTTGAGTCTGAATATTTCAATACTCCCCATCAAAGATAAAAATAAAATAAATTTTTATAGTTTTTCATCAATTTTGTATAATACATTTTTACAGCTGAAGTTTAGGTGGTCAGAAATTTGTGCAAATGCATATCTTGTTGTCATGTCATTTTCAAGGATACTAGTTAAGGCGGTCGACCTCTTCACAAATAAAGACTTAGTGGGCCTCCATTTTCATAAATGAAGGTATCCTGAGTCGCCAGATGCAAAAATAGAATTTTAGTGGGGGCACTATTTACACAGATGAAGCTTTAGTGAGGCACTTACACAAATAAAGCTTTAGTGAGGCACTTACACAGATAAAGCTTTAGTGCGGTACTTACACAGATAAAGCTTTAGTGAGGATCTTACACAGATAAAGCTTTAGTGAGGCACTTACACATAGAAAGTTTTAGGGAGGCACTTACACATATAAAGCTTGAGGGAGGCACTTACACATATGAAGATTTAGTGAGGAATTTACACGAATAACACTTTAGAGAGGCATTTACACATATAAAGCTTTAGTGAGGATCTTATACATATAAAGCTTAAGTGAGGCACTTACACATATAAAGCTTTAGTGAGGCACTTACAGATATAAAACTTTAGTGAGGCCCTTACAGATATAAAGCTTTATTGAGGCACTTACAGATATAAAGCTTTAGTGAGGCCCTTACAGATATAAAGCTTTAGTGAGGGCGTTACAGATATAAAGCTTTAGTGAGGCACTTACACATATAAAGCTTTAGTGAGGAAATTACACATATAAAACTTTAGTGAGGTACTTACACAGATAAAGCTTTAGTGAGGATGTTACACATATAAAGCTTTAGTGAGGCACTTACATATATAAAGCTTTAGGGAGGCACTTACATATATAAAGCTTTAGGGAGGCACACATATAAAGCTTTAGGGAGGCACACATATAAAGCTTTAGGGAGGCACACATATAAAGCTTTAGGGAGGCACACATATAAAGCTTTAGGAGGCACACATATAAAGCTTTAGGGAGGCACACATATAAAGCTTTAGTGAGGTACTTACACAGATAAAGTTTTAGTGAGGATCTTACACATATAAAGCTTTAGTGAGGCACTTACATATATAAAGCTTTATTGAGGCACTTACACATATAAAGCTTTAGGGAGGCACTTACAGATATAAAGCTTTAGTGAGGCACTTACACAGATAAAGCTTTAGTGAGGATCTTACACATATAAAGCTTTACGGAGGCACTTAAACATACAAAGCTTTAGTGAGGTACTTACACATATAAAATTTTAGTGAGGCACTTACACTGATAAAGCTGTAGTGAGCCACTATTCATACAGATAAAGCTTTAGTGAGGCATTATTCATATAGATGAAGCTTTAGTGGGACACTCTTTACATAGATGAAGCTTTCGGAGGAGGAGGAGGAGGAGGAGGAGGCAATGTTGATACAGATGAAGCTTTAGTGGGGGCATTATTAACAAAGATGAAGCTTTATTGGGGGCATTATTAACAAAGATGAAACTTTAGTGGGGGCACTATTGACACGGACGAAGCTTTAGTGGGTTGCAAATTTCAGTGATGAAGATTCAGTGGATAGCTATGGTACAGATGAGGCTTTAGTGACCTACTATTTAATCCCTAGTGGATTGTAATTTAAACAAATGAAGCTTTATGGGGCCACCATTTTACAAACGGATCCTTTATCGGTTTGCAATTTGTACAGATGAAGTTGTAAGTGCGCTGCCATTCGTACAGGTGAAATTTCAGTTGGCCGTCATTTTGCACGGACGAAAATAGAAAAATCCCCAAAGGAGAGAATGTTAAAATGCACTAAAATTCGTTGTAGAATAAAAACTGATAAATACCCTTTTATTTATGTAGAGTTTCTGATTGCAGATACAGTCGGTCAAAAAAGTATCCGAACACTACGGTTGATTACAGAATTCAGAAAAAATATCTGGCAACGATTTTTTAGATATGAGTGATCTGGCAACCTTCGTGTCACGTGACGCGAAGGTTGCCAGATCACTAATTTCTAAAAAAAATCGTTGCCAGATATTTTTTCTGAATTCTGTAATCAACCATAGTGTTCGGATACTTTTTTGAGCGACTGTACATAGTCTCAAACGGTATTCCAAGAGACTTACGTTTCTAATTCTAAGTATTGTAATACTGCCTTGCAGTGAAATACACCTCATCCAGAAGAATTCTAAGTGGTCTGTCTAATTCTAAGTGGTTACTATCTTAGCAAATACGGCAAACGTTGGCACCTGCTTCGGATTATAGTTGTTCTCATAGAGCACTCGGTAACTGCGAAGTACTTGAGGTGATCTATTACATTATTTACTTACCTGAGCAAAATATTAACAGACACATAAACTAAAATAAAAGTATTATTAGATCACTTATTCTGATCAACACAAGCGCTGTATAATTACTTCTGCAATTAAAAGCTGAAAAAGAAGCACAAAATATTTTTAATTAAATTACAGTGAACTAAAATAATAAAAACACAAATAAAACTACTTTTTGTTTAATAACTTCTAGTATCTATCAAGTTATTCACAGGAGCTGTAGGGACAAAAATAGGAGAATTTTATAAAATATCTACTCCTTGTTAGCATTTTATATTTTGCGACATTTCAGTTTTAGAACTGATTTAGACATGTGGTATAAAAAGCACTTTAATAGATTCCTATCGATTAAGACTTGTTTTTATTGGACATCCTGCAATAATTCTTCATAATTTGTGGTGTGCAACCTAAAATTACTACTTATGACTCCGCTGATGTTTCAAAAATATATCACCAGTTATAAATCGAATGTTAAATGATTGAGTTGCCATCGTTATAACTTTGGGCATTAGTTTATGTCAAGTATGCTGCATTGATAACGCTCTAAGTGTCATTTTAAGATAGTTAGAGTAAGGAATAACTTGAAAGTTAAGTGTAGAAAAGTACTGAAATCTTATGAACCAGAAAATCATAATTAATTTCTTTTAATGACTGATTATTATTATTAATTAGAAGTTGCCAGAAACTGAATTAAAAATCGTTTGTAACTGAACTTCGTTTCTTTTGAAGGGGTTTGAAATATAATTTAAAATATTAGTTAGCGATAAAATATATAACCAGGAATTGTTTTTTCTTGAAATGTAATTTTTTTTAGATTTACAACAGAGTTTAATAAGGCGTGGAAAAGTATAAAGTGAAAAGCATATTTAAAAGATTATTATATTGCATTGTTTATTGCACATATCTTGTTGATATTGAAGCATTTTTAACTCTTTTTCGAGTTGTTGTTTGGATTGTTTTACCTCTGAGTGGCACTTTTTTGCACACCATGGGCTAAATGGCCAGGTCACATGGACCCCGAAGGCTCAGAGAAGGTTGGGGGAGAGGACCCACTGGAACAGCTGTTGGGAGACAGATGGTAGCCTCCCGTCAAGGCCATCCAGCGTGTTCTTTAACGTGCACAGGTTATGTCTCTCCCGCACACGGGCCACGGCTTAACGTCCCATCCGACGGACGGCGGCCTTTCGAGTTGGGTTGAAGAATGGTCAGAGTTGGGTAGAATAAACACTAGACAGCTATTAGTTGTTTGGGTTGTTTTGCCTCTGAGCGGCACTTTTTTGGACACCATGGGCTAAATGGCCAGTTCACATGGACCCCGAAGGCTCAGAGAAGGTTGGGGGGAGGGGACCCACTGGAACAGCTGTTGGGAGACAGATGGTAGCCTCCCGTCAAGGCCATCCAGCGTGTTCTTTAACGTGCACAAGGTATGGCTCTCCCGCACACGGGGCCACGGCTTAACGTCCCATCCGACGGACGGCGGCCTTTCCAAGCCCATCGGTGTCCCCTACTGACCGTGGGCAGGGCGGGGAATTTTTGCGGAGATAAATCTCAACGCTGACCCAGGTGGGACCCGAACCTGGGAACTACAGGTTACGAGCCTGACGCGCTACCGACTGAGCCACCCCGCCCCATATACGAAATGAAAGAAGTTAGATTCAGTCGCAAAATGCTCTGTTGGCTATTCTTCTAAATATCACGTCCCAGTTCCAATTCCAGTAAGTGAAATGAAATAAGTGTCTTAAATTCTGAAGTTTAAAATTCAGCAAATTGCAAATTTAGTGAATGTCCTTTCAAAATGTTCGAAATTTCAAAACAAGTAGTAACGTTCAGCAATCAAAGAGAGAAACGAAAATCAAAATGGAGTGTTCTGCATTTTGTCGAAAAGGTTCTATTAGCACACATTAAGTTTATGCTGGGTGATTTCTGCAGAAATAAAGAAGATGGTTAAATTGAAAAATGTGTTAAAAAATAATTAATCTGAAATTTTGCTTTTTATATAGCACCTTTACTCTTAGTAGGCTGTAGACTTTTAATCTGGACAATTTATTTAATAAATAATTCATTGATGGAAATAAATATGCAATTTAAAATTTTAAATCTTACACAAAATTGTCAAAAACAAATTAACGATGTAGACCTCAAAATTTTAACCTTTCTACCCACAATAATTAAATATTTTCTGAGGGAGCAGAATCTTTACATCGAGTGTAGGAAATGGTTGGTAGAATGATTTCTGCATTCTGTCAACCATGTTTTCTTTATGATTTATGTTGTACTTCTGAAGAGGTCAAGATTTGTGTGTAGGTACTCTCTAGAAAGTATTATTTAACTAGCTAATCCATTGCAAATGAGCTTCCTGGGTAATTGGCTACTCAGTTTCGCTATTTAGCTTTCTATACTCTTAGTTTATTAAGTTTCAATTTACCGAGAGCAGAGTTTTTCAGCAAATTTATATTCTTGTGAAAACATTGAACTCACGAAACAAATTGTATATTTGAAATATAAATCTTGCTTTAAGTCGTTCATTACATAAATGGATTTATGGAATTTGTTAATTTTTTTTTCTCCCAAGGCGTTCTAAAATCCTTAACAGGATTAGTTATTAGAGAGCTATCTATTATTATAGTATAATACCCTGGGTGTCATATTAGCTCTCTTTGAAGAAGTGGTCAGAAAACTTGATTTCTGTATTAGTGATGCATGCTCTTCTATCAGATGGAAGTAGCTAAAAAGGTTCTTAAATTTTAAGCTGTATAAGATGAAGTAGCTAAAAAAGTGCATAAATTTTAAACTGCATAAGATGAAGTAGCTAAAAAGGTTCTTAATTTTAAGCTGTATAAGATGAAGTACCTAAAAGATTCTTAAATTTTAACTGTATAAGATGAAGTAGCTAAAAAGATTCTTAAATTTTAAGCCGTATAAGATGGAAGTAGTTACTAATATTCCTAAATTTTAAGCTGTATAAGTAGACATTAAAGGTCTTAAATTTTAAGCTTTATAAGATGGAAGTAGGTAAAAAGATTCTTATATTTTAAGCTGTAAGATGAAAGTATCTACAAAGATTCTTAAATTTTAAGATGTGCCGAGTGGTTAACATGCTGGGCTACTGACCCAAGGGACCTGGGTTCGAGCCCAGAGTAAGGCATGGATGTCTGCGTTATCTTTCTGAGGAGGTGTCACCATCATCAAAGACCTTCCCCTATGGCGTATAAACCGACAGGCTCTTGTCAGACCCCTGCGGCAAGCAGCTGCTTGAGGGGATATTTATTCATTTATTTTTGTAAGATGGACGTAACTAAAAAGATTCCTAAATTTTAAGCTGTATATATAGCTACTAATGTTCTTCAATTTTAAGCTGTATAAGGTAGAAGTAGCTACTAAGATAATTCTGTTTTCTATGTAATAAATGAATGAAACTGTACTTTTTAATAAGAGGAGAATGTTACTGAGCATTTGGAACGAAAATACTATTCAGTATTCTACATTAAAATTTCAATTTTTTTATTGTTCGTGTTCTATTCTTTTAAGAGCTGATTATCACAAGCAAGTTATTTTTCTGTCAAAAAATTCGTAATTAAAATTTGAATTCTTTCTGCTTCAAAAAATAATTTTTTTTCTAGTTTACCCTTTCTGAGGGTAAACTAGAAGCTTTCCAGCTTGTCCTGGCTTCTCGTGTAGCAAGAAAACACTGACATTTAAAATTATATTTAAAAAAGGTAAATCTTAAATTAGGTGGACTATTGGCGTAAGTTCTGTTACAACTTAGTAGATATTTTCGACAGGATGGTTTTGTTTTCAGGTATGGCTACTGAACTCTCAAAATGAAAAGATAATTGAACATGTTCTGACATGTAAGCACTTTTTAACAACAAGTAGAATTAAAAACCTGAAGTATGCTTCGTTAATTCGCCTTTAGTTGTCAATAAATTCATTTTTTACGTTACCCTGATTAAAGATATGATAATTATTGATGGCCAGGGACAGAAAGAATAGAGCCTAAGATTCGTAATTTTAAATTGACCCGTGCATTCCTTATGCAAAGATTACTGAAAAGAGATATTTAGCATTTGGTAACAAAAAGTTTGCAATTTGCAGATGTTAAAATTTTGCCTTAAGGAACCTTTGTGTGGGTAGGATTTCTGCTGAAAGATGTTAAAAATCCAAAGTAAAAAAAAAAGTAGTAAAATAGTTAAATCTAATATTCAGTTGCCGTGTTTCAAACGTTCTGTTGTTAATAGTTGAGTTTTTAACAGAGCTAACATTTATTTTGATTTTACAGAGAAAGATCGATAAAAAATTGTGTTGTGTAAAAATGTGTATGGTGTATGGTTCACTCTAACTGGTGCAGTGGGCGTTGCCTTATGTGGGAAAACCTGTACATGTGGGAAGCAGATTCTTCTTTCAAATCAATAAATCTTTATTCTTTACATTTAAATATACATTATTTCAATCTGTAAACAATTCAAAACCCAAGATTTATTATTTCTTATAATTTACATTTAGGCGATGTTTCGTATTTAAGGTAATAACGATAATTTTAAAATTTCTAACTTTTCGGTAAAGTGAAATGCTATTGAAAGAAGTTCAAAAGTCGAAGTGAAATTTGCAATAAAATATCTGAACTGAAAATCAGTCTCTTCCTGTATTACTTAGCAAATAAAGGGAACAGGATAAATTTCTTCTTGAATAGTGATTGGGAAATAAATTCGACTTGGATTTTATGTTTACCGTTCTGCGATAAAAATTTGAACTGAAATTTTCATTTTGAACTCTTTGTGCAGTATTGTGATAAACGTGTTTTCTTTTTATTTGTATTCAAATGAATTTTTTTTTTCACTTGCATAAATCGAGAACATTAATATATTATCACAATCAACCGATGTGTGGATCTTTATATTGTAATTAACTTGTGGGAAATAAGTTGAACTTTCTTTTTTATAATTTCATATAATATTAATCATAATAAAGCTAGATAAGCGAATGCTTTTGGGTTGTTTATTTTGTACTAAATGTACGGTCTGATGTGTGGAGAATAAAGCATTATGATTGATTGATTGAATGAAAGAACAATAAAAGATTTGAAAGTGTTAACTTTTAGCTTAATTTTCGGTGGTTGTCTCCCAAATTATATAAAAAAGTTAACTGTTTCATTTTGAACAATATAAGTTTAGCAATAGAGTAAAAGTGTGGACAAGAGGTTATGGGAAATTGGAAGGCCAACTTTTAGATGTGGTCTTTCGTTTTGAAAACGCTCTCTGAGTTAATTTGCAGCCGAATGTTTTTTAGAGTTGTTACGGATAATTCGTAGCACTTGAAATAAGAAATTTACCGAAAGTGCTTTGACAATGTTTTTAATTTTTCTTAAAATGTAGCAGCTTAGATACTCAGGGAATAGGTTTTTTTGAAAGAACATTAATAAGTTCATTTAAATAACAACATTTTTTTCTTATATATATATATTACCTAATGCGCATTATGTATTATTACTTTTTATTCCTGTTGAAGGCAATTTTTAGGCACTATGAAATCGAAGATGAAATTTTATATAAAGGGTTTTTTTTGATTTATTTATGAGATCATTCAGATAATTTTACGTAAAAGTTGAATATGTTCTTTATTGGTTGCACTGCTGATAATAAACTTTGCAAAACCAACTTCTAAAATCCGGATTTGATCTATCATTGAAAGAAAATTATCCTTCAGCATAGGAAAAAAGTACACTTTAACTGCTTAAGCATAAAAAGAAAGAAAAACGGACATTTTAACTGCTTAAGCATAGAAAGGAAGAAAAAAGTACACTTTAACTGCTTAAGCATAGAAAGGAAGAAAAAAGGGCACTTTAACTGCTTAAGCATAGAAAGAAAGAAAAAAGGGCACTTTAACTGCTTAAGCATAGAAAGAAAGAAAAAAGTACACTTTAACTGCTTAAGCATAGAAAGAAAGAAAAAAGTACACTTTAACTGCTTAAGCATAGAAAGAAAGAAAAAAGTACACTTTAACTGCTTAAGCATAGAAAGAAAGAAAAAAGTACACTTTAACTGCTTAAGCATAGAAAGAAAGAAAAAAGGGCACTTTAACTGCTTAAGCATAGAAAGAAAGAAAAAAGGACACTTTAACTGCTTAAGCATAGAAAGAAAGAAAAAAGTACACTTTAACTGCTTAAGCATAGAAAGAAAGAAAAAAGTACACTTTAACTGCTTAAGCATAGAAAGAAAGAAAAAAGGGCACTTTAACTGCTTAAGCATAGAAAGAAAGAAAAAAGTACACTTTAACTGCTTAAGCATAGAAAGAAAGAAAAAAGGGCACTTTAACTGCTTAAGCATAGAAAGGAAGAAAAAAGGGCACTTTAACTGCTTAAGCATAGAAAGGAAGAAAAAAGGACACTTTAACTGCTTAAGCATAGAAAGAAAGAAAAAAGGACACTTTAACTGCTTAAGCATAGAAAGGAAGAAAAAAGTACACTTTAACTGCTTAAGCATAGAAAGGAAGAAAAAAGGACACTTTAACTGCTTAAGCATAGAAAGAAAGAAAAAAGTACACTTTAACTGCTTAAGCATAGAAAGAAAGAAAAAAGGACACTTTAACTGCTTAAGCATAGAAAGAAACAAAAAAGGACACTTTAACTGCTTAAGCATAGAAAGGAAGAAAAAAGGACACTTTAACTGCTTAAGCATAGAAAGGAAGAAAAAAGGACACTTTAACTGCTTAAGCATAGAAAGAAAGAAAAAAGGACACTTTAACTGCTTAAGCATAGAAAGGAAGAAAAAAGTACACTTTAACTGCTTAAGCATAGAAAGAAAGAAAAAAGGACACTTTAACTGCTTAAGCATAGAAAGAAAGAAAAAAGTACACTTTAACTGCTTAAGCATAGAAAGGAAGAAAAAAGTACACTTTAACTGCTTAAGCATAGAAAGAAAGAAAAAAGGACACTTTAACTGCTTAAGCATAGAAAGGAAGAAAAAAGGACACTTTAACTGCTTAAGCATAGAAAGAAAGAAAAAAGTACACTTTAACTGCTTAAGCATAGAAAGAAAGAAAAAAGGACACTTTAACTGCTTAAGCATAGAAAGAAAGAAAAAAGGACACTTTAACTGCTTAAGCATAGAAAGGAAGAAAAAAGTACACTTTAACTGCTTAAGCATAGAAAGAAAGAAAAAAGGACACTTTAACTGCTTAAGCATAGAAAGAAAGAAAAAAGTACACTTTAACTGCTTAAGCATAGAAAGAAAGAAAAAAGGACACTTTAACTGCTTAAGCATAGAAAGAAAGAAAAAAGGACACTTTAACTGCTTAAGCATAGAAAGGAAGAAAAAAGTACACTTTAACTGCTTAAGCATAGAAAGGAAGAAAAAAGGACACTTTAACTGCTTAAGCATAGAAAGAAAGAAAAAAGGACACTTTAACTGCTTAAGCATAGAAAGGAAGAAAAAAGTACACTTTAACTGCTTAAGCATAGAAAGAAAGAAAAAAGGACACTTTAACTGCTTAAGCATAGAAAGAAAGAAAAAAGTACACTTTAACTGCTTAAGCATAGAAAGGAAGAAAAAAGTACACTTTAACTGCTTAAGCATAGAAAGAAAGAAAAAAGGGCACTTTAACTGCTTAAGCATAGAAAGAAAGAAAAAAGTACACTTTAACTGCTTAAGCATAGAAAGGAAGAAAAAAGGGCACTTTAACTGCTTAAGCATAGAAAGAAAGAAAAAAGTACACTTTAACTGCTTAAGCATAGAAAGGAAGAAAAAAGTACACTTTAACTGCTTAAGCATAGAAAGAAAGAAAAAAGGGCACTTTAACTGCTTAAGCATAGAAAGAAAGAAAAAAGTACACTTTAACTGCTTAAGCATAGAAAGAAAGAAAAAAGGGCACTTTAACTGCTTAAGCATAGAAAGAAAGAAAAAAGAGCACTTTAACTGCTTAAGCCTAGGGAAAAAAGAGCACTTTAACTACCTAAGCATAAAAAAAACTCACCATAACTGCTTAAGCATAAAAAAAGTCACTTTAACTGCTTAAACATAGAGGAAAAAGCACTTTAACTTCTTAAGCATAAGAAAAAAGGTGCTGTACTATTTAGTGAGACTTTGCAAAGAACTCATTACGTTAAGCTATGACTGTTTTTTTTACTTTTGCTGGTGAGCAGTTCCTAATTCATCTAGAGTAATAGATATCGTTAATTTCTGCATTCAAACATATCTTCAGTTTTTGGAATTATTTTTTCATGCCAACTTAGGTTGAGGTCTTTTATTTTAAACATAGTGTATTTTAAATTCGACATTCCCTCTACGTTTGAACTGGATGAAATAGAAAGCAATTTATTCATGACGAGGGTGTCGGTTTTTAAGGCGAAACTCAACAAAGAAGTAAGCGAAATTTTGGAACACTCAATAATGCGAAACAAAATTCATTATATGCATCTATAAAGTAACAAAATCATTAAAAGAAACAAATTTCTGGAAAAGAAGCACTGAGGATAATTTCATTCAGAATTGCTTAGAACATGATTGCTTGGATACCCACTGAAAAATCTCATTAAACATTAAAACATTATCTTTACTATTAAATATCAGACTTTGCAAACTAGATTAATCCCAACAGCCTCTGTACGAACTTAATTTCAAGATACAATAACAAAAGAAACTACTTACATTGGCGAAGTGCGAGCAAATGAAAGGATACAAAGATTGGAGGCTACTAGAAGTTCAGCCGAAAGATCTCAGACGTCTGTTTCGATCGAAACGGCATTAACGTTGTTGTTATGGAGGGGATTGCAGTTGGGCTTCTTGAGGTGCTGATGGTAATGGGGAGGCGGGTGCTCAGCTGTCAGCAGCATGCCTTCCTCCAATTCCATGATATCGGAAGCTGATTCGCTCATAGAGTCCCTCTTAAGTTTTGACCCCACTGTACCAGGAAGGTAGGGACAACTGGTCACGTGGTTAAAGTTCTGGGATTGCATTTCCTCCTGATCTGTTTCTCGGTGGTAAAAGTAGTTGAAATTCGACACAATCACAGGCACGGGTAGGGCAATGGTGAGTACACCTGCTATGGCGCAAAGTGAACCCACTATTTTGCCCCACACACCAACTGGCCTCATGTCGCCGTATCCTACTGTCGTCATAGTAACTACTGCCCACCAGAACGCATCAGGGATGCTCTTGAAGTAGGACCTTTCGGAATCAGCTTCTGCATAGTAAACGGCACTAGAGAAGAGAATGACACCGATGAATAAGAAGAAAATTAGCAGTCCCAATTCCCTCATGCTGGCTTTCAATGTTCTCCCTAGGATCTGAAGTCCCTTTGAGTGCCTGGACAATTTGAAGATCCTGAACACCCTGACCAGTCTGATAACCCTGAGAATCGCCAAGGACATGGCTTGGTTGTTGCCCCGTTCGTTGATGGGCCTCTCTTGTGGGCGCTGGCCGGACACCACCGTTGCTAAGGTGATGAAGTAAGGGATGATTGCCATCAAGTCAATACTGTTCATAGCATCCCTGCAGAACGCCATCTTACTCGGACAGGCAAGAAAACGTACGAGCAACTCGAACGTGAACCAGATGATGCAACACGTCTCGATGATGAAAAAGGGATCTGTTGTACGTGGAACCTCGTCCTCAATCACCCTTGTCATGTTGTTGGTGGTATTGAAGAGGCGGTAGTGCTTAAATTCCGGCAGTGTCTCAAGGCAAAAGATGAAGATGGAGAGAAGGATCACAACCACTGACACGATCGCAATCACTCGTGCTCCTTGGGAGCTTTCCGGATACTCGAACAGGAGCCACAGCTTCCTCTTCAGCTCGTGCTTTGGCAAAGGTCGTTCTTCCTCCTTAATGAAGCCTTCGTCTTCCCGGAATTTATTGAAGGCCATTTCCCCTAGTTCGTAGAACTTGATTTCCTCCGCAAACACGTCAAGGGGGACATTGACGGGCCTCCGTAGCCGACCCCCGCTCTGGTAGTAGTAAAGGATGGCATCAAAACTCGGCCGGTTCCGATCGAAGAAGTATTCGTTTCGGAGCGGGTCGAAGTAGCGGATGCGTCGGGCAGGATCTCCTAGCAACGTGTCAGGGAACTGGTTGAGCGTCCGAAGTTGAGTTTCGAACCTGAGTCCGCTGACGTTGATGACGACCCTCTCGCAGAAGTCATGGTCGTGAGGAATGGGCTCGAAATTGCAGAGTGTCGGGAGGGAGAGTGGCATGGGGCCGGAGTTGTGCGGTCCTCCCCCATCGTTTCCGGACTCCTCGTTGGTGAGCTTCGGCAGCGACCTGGAGATAGGGAGGTAGGTGGAAGAGGAGAGGTTGGTGTCATTAGTCACCGATGGGAAGAGATGCTGCCCCTGCTGCTGCTTCGAGTCACAATCGGGGCTGCTGCCGAACAAGCCACCGTTGCCTGCCTCCAACGTCGGGTCAATCTTAGTGCCCACATCTCCGCAGTGACCTCCGACCACCCCCGCCTGGGATTGGAGGGACGGCCGGCGGGTTCGCAGCACGGGGGTCACCCCCCACTTCTCAACGAGCTGTAGTTTCGAAATGGTGACGTCTTTCTTCGGTACGTCCACGAAACAAAAAATGGTGGAGATAACCGCGGAGGGAGGAAGGGCGATGGTTCCCTCCCCTCCCCTTCCTCTCCTCTCGAGTGCTTCCCTCCCTTCCCTCCCCCCTTATTAATCACAGTTCACACTGATCCCGGATGTTGACCGTAGCAGTAATACGAATAACCGCCGTAGCGGTAGAGCGTGGTGTTGCCGCTGGAGCGCCCCCGCCATCGCCTTCTTCGTCGCCGCGGCCGCAGCATACCGCCTCAGCCAGGAACAGACTGTAAACTGAGGCCGGCGCGCCCGCTCGCCCGCACCGCGGAGCCAGCGGGCGGTGACGTCACCGCTACGTCACGTCACGAGCCTCCGGGGAAAGGGCCCGGCGACCTCTGTGGGGGGAAGAGGGCGACTCGGGGGTTACTGAAAACCCACGAACTCCGTTCAGAACGACGGTGTAGGAGGTCACCGCTTCGACGATGCACCGTTTAGCGTTAAGTGTTGGAGGCACTACACCAGCACGCGGGATGGTTGAAGATGGAGAATGGATACTTTGCAGCAGAGTCTCCCAGTACTCCGCAGTGCAGTTGAGGATGCCTGCCAAACTCTCCGTCTGTTGTATCCTTGCCAACTAGATCCCCCCCCATCGCTTCCCCCTCCTTCATCTATGTGTTCTCATCCCCCCTGACTCTGGTCCGCCAGCCCCCCCCCTTTTTTTTAACGACCGTACTTTAAAAGCTCGGCCAGGAAGGGTAGAGAGGTAAAGAAGAGGGACTACTTTTATGTCCACACATACTTCTGTTTCTCGCGCCTTCCTATGCTCTTTAGCTCTGAGATCTGTGTCGGTGTGTTCGTGTCGACTAAAGAGGAATGCAGCAGGAGAAGGAGAAACGGTGAACTGCGGGGGGGGGAGGGGTGGAAAGATGTTGGAGAGTTAATTTTTTTCGATTGATGAGATTGGAGAAAGGGTGAAAATGAGTCGGCGTTTCGTCGACTCTTGGTAGCAAGTTAAAAGCTTCGAGGATTTGAGGATTGATGCGGGAAGAATCGATGCGAGAGAAGAGGCCACGTTGTTAAGGGAGAGATGCGTGGGGAGGGATGGGGAGAGAGAGGAGGAGGGAAGGAAGAAGGAGAAAGATCTCCGATGCAAGTGAAAGAATATTTAAGGCAGAAATTTGTGTATCACATTGACGCAATAGTGTAAAGTGGGCTGATGGGATCTTTTAAAATCGGTGTTTTTAATAGGGGATGGGAACCTGCTTCATGATTATATTCCAAACACAATCTACAAATGCAAACGTATCAAAAGGGGCTCTAAGTGTTCTTGCTTTAAGGAACAATGAGATTCGAACCCTGACACTGTTACATAAACGTATCATTTGGATAGAAGCATTGTTGCGAAAATCAATGGATTTGGAAAGAGAGTGAATGTTACAAGAAAAAAAAAAATTAAAATGTGAAAATCGACTGTTAGTGAGTTGAAACCAAGCACTCTTAACAAAGATGAGATCTTAGAGTAGCATTGTTTCTGGATGGCAATAAATGGAACTTAGCATTGTTTGAAAAGATAAGATTATTCCAAGTAATGCCTTGAATTGCAATAACAACAGAGAATATCTTGGATAGACTACACAAGCGTTTCTCAGTCTGTAGTACTCTTAGGGGTACACGAAGGTTGCTAAATCGCTAATTTCTAAAAAAAAAATTGTTGCCAGATATTTTTTCTGAATTCTGTAATCAACCATAGTGTTCGGATAATTTTTTGAGCGACTGTAGGTGGTCATATTATTTTGATACTAGATCGTGTGGGCTCACGGAAATATTGAGCTTGTGCAGTTATCGTTCACAGCAAACTGGAGCGTGTGCAGTAACTGCACACGCTCCAGTTTGCTGTGAACGGTAACTGGAGCGTGTACAGTTGCTGTATACGCTCCAGATATTTTTCGTGAATTCTGTAATCACGTGACACGAAGGTTGCCAGATCACTAATTTCTAAAAAAAAATCGTTGCCAGATATACTTTACGTTGCCAATATGTACTTTATAATTAAAGGTTGAGAAACACTAGACTGTATCATTGTTTGAATTAGCCAATTAGATTAAAGCATTGTTCCAACAAACCAATGAGGTTAAAGGAAATGCTGCTTTAAAAAATGTGATTAAGAACAAATCATTTCAGAAAAATAAATGAGTATAACATAGTTTAAGAAGACATTGGGAGGTTACAACTTTATTTTCAAATCGTTTAGGTCATCAAATAAATTTAAGAAATAATAGGAGCTTGGTATTTGAATTGTTTCGGAAAATTAGATTCGACCATAGAGAAGATTATTCAAATGAGAAATAAGATTTGAGATTGAACTGGTTCAACAGATATTGATGCTCGAGTTGGGTTGGTTGTTTTACCTCTGAACGGCACTTTTTTGCACACCATGGGCTAAATGGTCAGATCACAAGGACCCTGAAGGCTCAGAGAAGGTTGGGGCAGGAGACCCACTGGAACAGCTGTTGGGAGACAGATGATAAGCTCCCGTCAAGGTTATCCAGCGTGTTCTTTAGCGTGCACAGGGTATGGCTCTCCCACACACGGCGCCACGGCTTAACGTCCCATCCGACGGACGGCGGCCTTTCCAAGCCCATCGGTGTCCCCTACTGACCGTGGGCAGGGCGGGGAATTTTGCGGAGATAAATCTCAACGCTGACCCAGCTGGGACTCGAACCTGGGAACTACAGATTACGAGCCTGGCGCGCTACCGACTGAGCCACCCCCGCCCCTTGATACTCGAGTATAGCATTGTTATAGAAGAGGAAACATTCGGATTGAAATTGATTCAAAAGACATTCAGATTGGATCGAAGTATTGTTGCAGGAGGATATGAGATTGGAGATTGCTTTCATCGAACAGAGATTGAAAATTCTGATTATTGGCAATGCATTGATTCATGGAATTGATATTATTTGAATATCATTATTTTCTGAGAATATGCTCTTTGAAATGTTCAATAATGATGTCATCGAATCAAAATGATATACATAGAAATATTACAATGATATCCCAGTGTGGACACTGAGATTCCATTGTTAAGAAGTTTTATTAAAGAAGAGGATAAAATTAAAAATTGCATTGATTCCACTTGAGATATCATTGTTTTGTTAAAGAAAAGGATAAGTTTAAAATTTTCCATTGATTCAACAGACATTGAGCTATCATTGTTTTGTTAAAGCAGAGGATAAGTTTCAAAAATTGCATTGATTCAACAAACCTTAAAGATCGAGTAAAATTGCATTGATTCCACAGATATTGATATATCATTGTTTTGTTAAAGTAGAGGATAAGATTAAAATTGCATTGATTCCACAGATATTGAAATATCATTGTTTTGTTAAATAGGATAAGGATAAAAATTGCATTGATTCCACTTGAGATATCATTGTTTTGTTAAAGAAGAGGATAAGATTAAAATTGCATTGATTCCACAGATATTGAAATATCATTGTTTTGTTAAATAGGATAAGGTTAAAAATTGCATTGATTCCACTTGAGATATCATTGTTTTGTTAAAGAAGAGCATAAGATTAAAATTTGCTTTGATTCTACAGATATTGAGATATCATTGTTTTGTTAAATAGGATAAGGTTAAAAATTGCATTGATTCCACAGATATTGAGATATTATTGTTGTGTTAAATAGGATACGGTTAAAAATTGCATTGATTCCACTTGAGATATCATTGTTTTGTTAAAGAAGAGGATAAGATTAAAATTGCATTGATTCCACAGATATTGAAATATCATTGTTTTGTTAAATAGGATAAGGTTAAAAATTGCATTGATTCCATTTGAGATATCATTGTTTTGTTAAAGAAGAGCATAAGATTAAAATTTGCTTTGATTCTACAGATATTGAGATATCATTGTTTTGTTAATGAGGATGATAAGATTAAATTTGCATTGATTTCACAGATATTGAGATATCATTGTTGTGTTAAATAATTTAAGGTTAAAATTGCATTGATTCCGCTTGAGATATCATTGTTTTGTTAAAGAAGAGGATAAGATTAAAAATTGAATTGAATCATCAGACTTTAAGGATCGAATATAGCATTGTTACTTAAGAGGATAAAATTGGGGACTGTACAAGATAAGGTTATAATTTCAGAAGGTATAAGATCTTGAACACATTGCTGTTTCAGTAAGGGCTCGAATATTATTGAGATTTGAGTGTAGCAGAGAGAATGATAAGGTTGCAGATTGCATTGATTCGTCACACACTGGGATATAATTGTAATATTTCTATATATAGCATTTTGATTCCATAACATCATTGTTGAACATTTCAAAAAGCATTTTCTCAGAAAACAATTATATTCAAATAATATAAATTCCATGAGATTCAGAGAAAATTTTTCCAGAAAACAATTCGATTGTAACAGATATTTTTTACGGGAGACAAAGCATAATCTTATCAAAATGGTCAGCTAGAGCGGGCACATGAAAATGCTGCGAAATCCGATGTAAATAAAGAATAGAATTGATTCAAATGGAAATGAAGTTCGTAAACATCTAACCTAACATTGTTTGGAAAATTCAGTATTGAAATACAGTATTATTTGGGAACGTTTTTCAAGAGGCGAAGAGATTCGTCTACGATATTTAATTAACGATGGAAATAAGATTCAGTATTATATCAGAAGACAATACAGAATAACATTATTATTACAAATGACAACGAAAAAATTGCCCTATAAGGCAAAGGAGATATGGAACAGTTAAGAATGAGATTTAAGAATAAGTTAGTTCTTGAAAACAATTTGAATGGAATATTGCTGCAGACAAGATGATTATTGCTGCAGACAAGATGATTATTGCTGCAGACAAGATGATTCGACAGATAGTGAATAGTTCCAGAAGATAATGACGATTCGCTAGCACATTGCTGAAGAAAATAATGATATTTGGGAACAGAATTATTGCAGAAAATAATAATATTATGAAAAGTAGTGTTGAAGAGAGCAGTGAGATTTCATAACACAGTTCTCTCAGAGGAATGGGAAGAATGCCATTGTTATATTTGATAATTAGGGTTGTTGCATAAGACCAGAGGACTAGTCCTGTGGAGTATAGTGAGAATGTAGGGAGAATTGGATATAGAATATTTGAAAAGACAACGAGATTTGGTTGTGACATTGTTGCAGAAGGTAGCTAGAATTACGTACAGCGTTTTGCCGTAAGTAACAGAAGTTGGTAAAGCTGGAGGAATAAGATAGTGAATAGTTCCAGAAGATAAGTAATATAGTAAGTTTTGTTATAGATGGTAAGGAACATAACATTATTTTGAATGATGATATAACATTGTTCCAGAAGGGATAAGATAAAGAAAATAGCATTGTTTCAGAAGAGATAAAAATGAAATATTTTAAAAGTGATATTTTACTGTTTCAGAAGGGGAAGATAAAGAATATAGCATTGTTTCAAAACGCATCAATTAAAGAAAGCAACATTGTTTAACAAGGAATAAGTTAAGGAAAATAATATCGCATCGGAAGGAGTAAGTAAGATAAAAAAACAATAGCATCGCTTCAGAAGGGAAAAGATAAGGTTACGGAAGGATAAAAAAAGGAAGACAGCATTGTTTTAGAAAGGATAAAGACGTGAAGATAGAATTGTTTGATAAGGTGTAAGATAAGAAAAAAAACTTTGTTTCAGAAAAGGGTAAAATAAGATATATAGGAATTTTTGGGAAGGAATGAACTAATGAGCAAAGCATTGTTCCAAAAAAGATGGTGTGATAAATATAGTATTGTTTCAGAAAGAGTAAAGTAAGAAGCGTAGCATTGTTTCTAAAGATGTAGAATAAGAAACATAGCACATTTTTGAAAGGGGGTAAAATGAAGGGCAGTGCGTGTTCGAGAAAGGATGGCATTGTATTAGAAAGAGTAAGATGTAACAGTAATATGATATCAGTATATAAGGTTCATAACCATAACGTTGTTTGACATGGAATAAGATATTTAATCTAGCATTGTTTCAGAAGGGTTAGTATGATAAACGTTGCATGGTTTCAGAAGGGTTATGGTGATAAATGTTGCATGGTTTTAGAAGGGATAGGATGATAAATACATCACTGATTCGGATAGAAAGAATAACTTAAGGAATAGCGCATTTTTTAGAAGGAATAAGATAATAAATCTAGCATTGTTTCATATGGGATAGGGTACATCGCATTGTTCCTAAAGTGATTAAGTAAATAAAATAGAATCAGACATTGTTTTAAAAGAGATAAGGTAAAGAATCTACTATTGCTCCAAAGGGATAAATTAATGAATATAGCATTGTTTCAGAAGGGAAAAGATATGGAACCTAGCACCGTTCCAGAAGAGATAAGATAACGAATATAGAATTTTTATTCAGAAGAGATAAGATGAGCAACATAACACTGTTTCAAAAGGGATATGATAAGAAATAGAGCATTGTTTCGAAAGGGATAAGAAATAGAGCATTGTTTCAAACGGGAAAAGATAAGTAATATAGAATTGTATGTATAATATAAATAGAATATTGAATAGGGATAACATAGGATTATATCATTGTTTCAGAAGAGCATGGTTCAGATAAGGATAAATTAAGTATCGTAAACATTGTTTCAGAAGGGATAAAGTAAGGAACATAGCTTTGTTTGAGCTGGAATAAAATAAAGAACAATGATTTGCTTTAGAAGGGTTAAGGTAAGGAATATAGCATTGTTTCAGAAGTGCAAGATAAAGGAATATAGCATTGTTTTAGAAGGGCAAGATAAGGAACATAGTATTGTTACAGAAGGGTAAGGTAAGGGACATAGCATTGTTTCAGAAGGGTAAGATAAGGAATATAGAATTGTTTCAGAAGTGCAAGATAAAGAACATAGAATTGTTTCAGAAGGGTAAGATAAGGAATATAGCATAGTTTCAGAAGGGTAAGATAAGGGACATAGCATTGTTTTAGAAGGGCAAGATAAGAAATATTGCATTGTTTCAGAAGTGCAAGATAAGGAATATAGCATTGTTTCAGAAGTGCAAGATAAGGAACATAGGATTGTTTCAGAAAGGTAAGATAAGGAACATAGCATTGCTTCAGAAGGGTAAGAAAAGGGACATAGCATTGTTTCAGAAGGGTAAGATAAGGAATATAGCATTTTTTCAGAAGTGCAAGATAAGGAATATAGGATTGTTTCAGAAGGGTAAGATAAGGAATATAGCATTGCTTCATAAATGCAAGATAAGGGACATAGCATTGTTTTAGAAGGGTAAGATAAGGGACTTAGCATTGCTTCAGAAAGGAAAGACAACGAACAGCATTTTTTCAGAAGGGAAAGGTGAGGAACATAGTGCTATTTTAGTTGAGTGGATGCTCAATTTTGAAAATGAAGATTTTCCCATTAGATAGGTGCAAAATAATGTATGATGGTGTAGATTTATAAGCAGAGGCAGGAAGGTCATAGTATATTTAAAATTAAAGTGTTACAAACATTTTGACAGCAATGTACACAATAATTTTTATAATTTTATTAAGATATATTAATAATTTTCTTAAAGAATCTAAAAAAATTGTTAATGAATTAAGTATACTTCATTCTTTCAAACTCTTTAAAACACAAATACATTTTTTCCTTTAAAATTATGTTTTCTCGTAGCTCATTATAAATTTTGAAAATGACTTTTGATATTATGCTGTTCATTAGAATGAATATTTCTGACCCTAATGAGCACGATTTGGTCAATTTAATGATCTGGCTCTGTGAAAAATGGCTTAAAATATCGTCTTTGTCAACTACTGCAATGAAGCAATTGCATACAGTCGCTCAAAAAATATCCGAACACTATGGTTGATTACAAAATTCAGAAAAATATCTGGCAACGATTTTTTTAGAAATTAGTGATCTGGAAACCTTCGTGTCATGTGACACGAAGGTTTCCAGATCATTAATTTCTAAAAAAATCGTTGTCTGATATTTTTTCTGAATTCTGAAATCAACCATAGTGTTCGGAAATTTTTTGAGCGACTGTACAATTTCTTAAATATTAACGAAACATAAAAAAAACCTAAAATGAATACTAATTGTTTATTTAAATAATGCAGCCTCTTTTATAAAATTATTTTAATGTCATTCTTTATGATAATAATTGTTTTGTTCTGAAGTGCTATATTGTTACGAAAAGAAGTCAGAATCGCCTCTTACTCCAGAAATCGAAGAAATTAACCATATCTTATTTTTCGAAAGAAATTAATGCATATTCTGGTATCAACATTTTTTTCAGAATAAAACTGCTTCATAGCGATTATGATTGGAGCAGAGGTTCATTAAAGTAACACGAGATTTCAGCATAGTAGTGTTTAACCTGATCGATCAAAGAATAGTATTTTTTTAATGAGCTTACGAGATGGCGCATACTATTGTTACTATTGAGAATGATATTGAAGCATTGTTTCAGGAACTAACAATGCTCGAAAAACTGACGTTATATTTCTTTAGAACAATATCAGAAAATTTTTATGTTTCGTCTAAGCATTATCTCACAAAAGCAGAGTTGAAACATATAATTATTTAAAAATTTTCAATGTTAGAGAATATGTAAAGTGTCAATACGATTTAAATAGAGCACTTATTAAGAAACTAATACTATTCAAGCATGGCATTACTCAGAAAGTTCTAAAAAATAGAGCAATCTGAAAAAATGATACTGTTTGAACGTAGCATCATTTGAGAAAGCAATGTGACTAGACATAAAATAGCACTGTTTTAAAAAGAAATAATGCTAGTACTGATTCATATGAGAAAGTAATTCTTCTTGAAAATAATAACAATAATTTTGAAGCATAGTTATTTTTAGAAATTAATGATATTCGAATATAGAATTATGTGAGAGAGAGCTGTGCAGTTTGAGCACACAGAATTATTTCAGAAAAAAAATGGACTCGAGCATAGCATTAGTTTTCAAAACAATATTCTCTAAAGCAGAATTATTCGAGAAAAAAAACTCTGAAGCAGCATAGCATTGTTTCACATAAAAACAATATTATTAACGCATGGCATTCCTTCAGTAAGTAATAATATTCGAGAACAGAAGTATGTGATAAATCAATATGGCAAGATGGCATTATCAAACAAAATATAAATAATACTGGGACATAGCATATTTAGAAAGCATTAATGCTCGGAAAAAGAGCTACGTAAGAAAGCATAGTCTTGAGCTTAGAATCATTTTACAGAACTGTAATGACTCTTGAGCATAACATTATTTTAGAAAGTGAGAATCCCCGAGTGCAGAATTAAGTTATAAAGACGATTCGATGGGTTGATCATAGCATCATCTTTAAGATGAAATAATGACAGAGAAATGAATGTGTCAAAACATAGTATTATTTCATATAATAATAATAATATAGAGGCTGAATTCTGTATCTTATCCACCTCGTCAATAGGACCTTTTCTGCTTGCTAACTATATACAATAATGTTCGAAATTATTATTATTATTATTCGGATATACCGTATTTTAACGTTTATGAGGAACCCTCGTGTATAAGGAACCCCCTGATTTTTCATCAAAGTTTGAGGAACTGAGTAATTTGTTAATATCTATAATACTATCCATGTATAAGAAAAACCCCTACTTTTGGGACCCAATTTTTGGCAAAAAGGGGTTCCTTATACACGTTAAAATACGGTAATCTATTTCATATTTGTCATCATGATCATCGAGCTTAACATAATTTTATAAATCAATAATTCTTCGTGACAGAGTGATATCAGAAAGCATTACTACCTGAGCATAGCATTAATTAGGCAGTCTCGTGGCCGAGTTGGCTGATGATTAAAGGGACCTGGGTTCGAGCCCTGGGTAAGGCATGGATATTTCTGTTGTTTTTCTGCTGAGGTCCCACCATTCTCACAGACCTTCTACCTTGGCGTATAAACTGAAAGGCTCCTGTCTGACCTCTGTGGTAAGCAGCTGCTTGAGGAGGTATTTATTTACATAGCATTAATTCACGTGATAACGATATTTGAGAGGAGAATAATTTTAGGTAAAAACGCCTTTAAAAAGAATAACGCAATTGTGTTTACTTGCATCAACTAAAAATCACATTTAAATCTTTGAAATTTTGAAAATCTCTTTTGATGAAAAAAAAATGCCACTAGATATAAATTAAAAGAATTCAATTCATACCTATCTAAATTTTGATTTTGAAAACTATTCCGTGCAACATTGTTATGTTGCACGGAATAGTTTTCATTTTATATTCGAGTTGGGTTGGGTATCTTTCCTGATATCTTTGAGGACTGAATCTTTCCTGATATCTTTGAGGACTGAATCTTTCCTGATATCTTTGAGGACTGAATCTTTCCTGATATCTTTGAGGACTGAATCTTTCCTGATATCTTTGAGGACTGAATCTTTCCTGATATCTTTGAGGACTGAATCTTTCCTGATATCTTTGAGGACTGAATCTTTCCTGATATCTTTGAGGACTGAATCTTTCCTGATATCTTTGAGGACTGAATCTTTCCTGATATCTTTGAGGACTGAATCTTTCCTGATATCTTTGAGGACTGAATCTTTCCTGATATCTTTGAGGACTGAATATTTCCTGATATCTTTGAGGACTGAATCTTTCCTGATATCTTTGAGGACTGAATCTTTCCTGATATCTTTGAGGACTGAATATTTCCTGAAAATGAGGCCAGAGAAAGTGTATTTATGCTTATCAAAGCTGGAACATTTAAGAGCAGCGCCGCGAGGATCAAAACTTTATCTTCAAAATGGCGGAAACTTAAAAGAATTGTTACCCAAGAATGAAAACTTAAATTAACAGACTATGGAGTGTAACTGTTACAATTTACGTCACATTAGCATTTGAGATACATTCTTACCAATCATAGCACTAATGTGAATTGTTGCAGATCTGAAAAGCTCTTTAAATACTGTGTGAAAGTTGTTAAAATTCAACGCTTAGAGAAATTGTAATTCTTAACTTTCATACTCTAATATTTAAATAAAAAATATAATTTTCCTTTAAGTGACATTATTATTCATGATGCTGAAGAATAGAATTATGGGAGAAAGCAATGTTGCCTGGGAATGGCATTATTTCATATAATAACAGTAATGTTCAAGCAGAACATTATTTCACATGATATTGACTACGATGATGAAGACGACGACTACGACGACAAATTTTATAAATTAATATGGCTCAAGGACAGAACAACATTGCTTGAGGAAGAATTATCTGAAGGAGCAATATTGTTTGGATATAACATTATTTCACAAAACCATATATTCGAGTTGGGTTGTTTTACCTCTGAGCGGCACTTTTTTGCATACCATGGGCTAAATGGCCAGGTCACAGGGACCCGAAGGCTCAGAGAAGGTTGGGGGAGGGGACCCACTGGAACAGATGTTGGGAGACAGATGGTAGCCTCCCGTCAAGGCCATCCAGCATGTTCTTTAACGTGCACAGGGTATGGCTCTCCCGCACACGGGCCACGGCTTAACGTCCCATCCGACGGACGGCAGCCTTTCCAATATATTCGAGCATAGCCGTTTTAAGAAAGTAGTAATTCTCCAGTATTCAATTATGTGGTGAAAAAGTCTGATTTGAGAATAGCAGTATTTCATATAATTACGCCATGCTGACGACGATAACGACGACGATGATGATGATCATCATCATGAAGCAGAAGGTTATTTTAAAATGCAATAATATTCGAGGATATAATTGTACAAGAACTGAATCTTTCCTGATATCTTTGAGGACTGAATCTTTCCTGATATCTTTGAGGACTGAATCTTTCCTGATATCTTTGAGGACTGAATCTTTCCCGATATCTTTGAGGACTGAATCTTTCCTGATATCTTTGAGGACTGAATCTTTCCTGATATCTTTGAGGACTGAATCTTTCCTGATATCTTTGAGGACTGAATCTTTCCTGATATCTTTGAGGACTGAATCTTTCCTGATATCTTTGAGGACTGAATCTTTCCTGATATCTTTGAGGACTGAATCTTCCCTGATATCTTTGAGGACTGAATCTTTCCTGATATCTTTGAGGACTGAATCTTTCCTGATATCTTTGAGGACTGAATCTTTCCTGATATCTTTGAGGAGTGAATCTTTCCTGATATCTTTGAGGACTGAATCTTTCCTGAAAATGAGGCCAGAGAAAGAGTATCCTTTTAGAAAATAATAATGCTCCAGAATGAAATCATGTAGGAAGTAGTAGTGCTTAAAACTGAATAATTTAAAAGTAACTCAGTGAGGCTACAACAACAGCATCAATTAAAAACCTCACAGTGCTCACGACTGAATTACGTGAGAAAGCAAAACTGCTTGAACAATTATTTCTCAGCATAACAACATTAGAGCTATAATAATCGAGAATAGAATAATTTGGGAAGCATTACGTCTCCAAAATAGCACAGTTTCCCAAAACAATGATTATTCGAGGGAGGAATTATTTAATAGAGTGATAGTGCTCGAGGATCGAGATATTTGGGAGAATAATAATTTTTTTTACCCTAACTTCGTTTCAGAAAGCAAAAAGAAGTTTTGAACTGTCCATACAGCACTATGAGTCTAGATATAAACAAATTATATGCAAAAGAACAGAAATATTTAAGAAATGCTCTGAGATTCGGTCTCTGTACATTAATTTCGCTTTCGAAGTTTAGCCCATCATTTTTGAAGTCACTGACATTACCTAGTGGCAAATGAGGACGTAATGAGAGACTATGAGCCTGCGCAGTTGACGCTCATTGGTCAACCACCTGCCAATCAACAAATGATCCATGGGGCATTGTTGAAGCGACAACTGCGCACTCTCATAGTCTCTGATGGTTTCCTAGGTTGCTGCCACTCACAGAAATAATAGCTAAACTCAATGAATTTGGCAAGATAAATATCATTCAACTCTTATCATGCAACAGAACCAAATTTAAATTTATAGTTCTAAATTAAAAAATATATCTGTTAAAATTCAACCGGTAGCTATTAAATTTTAACACTAGTAATCAGTTTTAAAATATTAGAAAATATTAAAAAAAATTACTATATTTCATATTGTTTCAAACAAATAACTCTAATTATATTTTAAGCAAATTCAAAGCCATAAATTTTGCGTAATGATATTTTACTTGTTTCCCCCTTCTTTTGCTCGACAGCTGTCAAGGCCCGACCTTATCAAAGTGCACTCAGTTAAAATTGCAAAAAGTGACAGTACATCGCAGTTTCAAAACAAATACCTCAATGTCAGTCCCATGCTTCCTTTAACTTTCCCGTGATCTGGTTCCCTTATAAAAAATTGGCTATTTTTAAGGAACATCAGAGAAGATCTTATTTCGATATTACGACTCATGTTGACTACATTCATCAAAACTCTACTGAAATTGTTGAATTTTGCAAAATCACCCCGGTGCATCTCCACTCTCCGAATTATGAATTTTATTTCGATTTCTTTAATGAACGTCCATAGATAGATGTAAGAGAAATGTATCCCCAGATAGATGTAAGAGAATTATATCCCCAGATAGATGTAAGAGAAATGTATCCACAGATAAATGTAAGAGAAATGTATCCACAGATAGATGTAAGAGAAATGTATCCCCAGACAGATGTAAGAGAAATGTATCCCTAGAAAGATGTAAGAGAAATATATCCACAGATAGGTGTAAGAGAAATATATCCACAGATAAATGTAAGAGAAATGTATCCCCAGATAGATGTAAGAGAAATGTATCCACAGATAGATGTAAGAGAAATATATCCCCAGACAGATGTAAGAGAAATCTATCCACAGATAGATGTAAGAGAAATGCATCCCCAGATAGATGTAAGAGAAATATATCCCCAGATAGATGTAAGAGAAATGTATCCACAAATTGATGTAAGAGAAATATATCCCCAGACAGATGTAAGAGAAATGTATCCACAGATAGATGTAAGAGAAATGTATCCCCAGATAGATGTAAGAGAAATATATCCCCAGATAGATGTAAGAGAAATGTATCCACAAATTGATGTAAGAGAAATGTATCCCCAGATAGATGTAAGAGGAATATATCCCCAGATAGATGTAAAAGAATGTATCCACAGATAGATGTAAGAGAAATATATCCCCAGATAGATGTAAGAGAAATGTATCCACAGATAGATGTAAGAGAAATTTATCCCCAGATAGATGCAAGAGAAATGTATCCACAGATAGATGTAAGAGAAATGTATCCACAGATAGATGTAAGAGAAATGTATCCCCAGATAGGTGTAAGAGAAATGTATCTCTAGATAGATGTAAGAGAAATATATCCCCAGATAGATGTAAGAGAAATATATCCCCAGATAGATGTAAGAGAAATGTATCCACAAATTGATGTAAGAGAAAGGTATCCCCAGACAGATGTAAGAGGAATATATCTTCAGATAGATGTAAAAGAATGTATCCACATATAGATGTAAGAGAAATGTATCCCCAGATAGGTGTAAGAGAAATGTATCCCTAGATAGATGTAAGAGAAATATATCCCCAGATAGATGTAAGAGAAATGTATCCACAGATAGATGTAAGAGAAATGTATCCACAGATAGATGTAAGAGAAATTTATCCCCAGATAGATGCAAGAGAAATGTATCCACAGATAGATGTAAGAGAAATGGATCCACAGATAGATGTAAGAGAAATGTATCCCCAGATAGATGTAAGAGAAATATATCCACAGATAGATGTAAGAGAAATGTATCCCTAGATAGATGTAAGAGAATTATATCCCCAGATAGATATACGAGAAATGCATCCACAGATAGATGTAAGAGAAATGTATCCCTAGATAGATGAAAGAAAATTATATCCCCAGATAGATGTAAGAGAAATGTATCCATAGATAGATGTAAGAGAAATATATCCCTAGATAGATGTAAGAGAAATGTATCCACAGATAGATGTAACAGAAATGGATCCCCAAATAGATGTAGGAGAAATGTATCCCTAGATAGATGTAATAGAAATATATCCACAGATAGATGTAAGAGAAATGTATCCAAAGATAGATGTAAGAGAAATGTATCCCCAGATAGATGTAAGAGAAATGTATCCCCAGATACATGTAAGAGAAATGTATCCCCAGATAGATGTAAGAAAAATGTATCCCCAGATAGATGTAAGAAAAATGTATATCCTGATATATGTAAGGGAAATGTATCCCCAGATAGATGTAAGAGAAATATATCCCCAGATAGATGTAAGAGAAATATATCCCCAGAGAGATGTAAGAGAAATGTATCCACAGATAGATATAAGAGAAATGTATCCCCAGATAGATGTAAGGGAAATGGATCCACAGATAGATGTAAGAGAAATATGTCCCCAGAGAGATGTAAGAGAAATGTATCCCCTGATATATGTAAGAGAAATGTATCCCCAGATAGATGTAAGAGAAATGTATCCCCTGATATATGTAAGAGAAATATATCCCCAGATAGATGTAAGAGAAATGTATCCCCTGATATATGTAAGAGAAATGCTTTCCCAGATAGATGTAAGAGAAATGTAACCCTAGATAGATGTAAGAGAATTATATCCCCAGATAGATGTAAGAGAAATGTATCCCCAGATAGACGTAAGAGAAATGTATCCCCTGATAGATGTAAGAGAACTGTATTCCCAGATAGATGTAAGAGAACTGTATCCCCAGATAGATGTAAGAGAAATGTATCCATAGATAGATGTAAGAGAAATGTATCCCCAGATAGATGTAAGAGAAATATACCCACAGATAGATGTAAGAGAAATATATCCACAGATAGATGTAAGAGAAATGTATCCCTAGATAGATGTAAGAGAAATATATCCCTAGATAGATGTAAGAGAAATGTATCCACAGATAGATGTAAGAGAAATGTATCCCTAGATAGATGTAAGAAAATTATATTCCCAGATAGATGTAAGAGAAATGTATCCACAGATAGATGTAAGAGAAATGTATCCCTAGATAGATGTAAGAAAATTATATCCCCAGATAGATGTAAGAGAAATGTATCCACAGATAGATGTAAAAGAAATATATCCCTAGATGGATGTAAGAGAAATGTATCCACAGATAGATGTAAAACGTTTACATCTATCCACAGATAGATGTAAAAGAAATGGATCCCCAGATAGATGTAAGAGAAATGTATCCCCTGATAAATGTAAGAGAAATGTATCCCCAGATAGATGTAAGAGAAATGTATCCCCAGATAGATGTAAGAGAAATGTATCCCCAGATACATGTAAGAGAAATGTATCCCCAGATAGATGTAAGAAAAATGTAGCCCCTGATATATGTAAGAGAAATGTATCCCCAGATAGATGTAAGAGAAATATATCCCCAGATAGATGTAAGAGAAATATATCCCCAGATAGATGTAAGAGAAATGTATCCACAGATAGATTAAAGAGAAATGGATCCACAGATAGATGTAAGGGAAATGGATCCACAGATAGATGTAAGAGAAATATATCCCCAGAGAGATGTAAGAGAAATGTATCCGCTGATATATGTAAGAGAAATGTATTCCCAGATAGATGTAAGAGAAATGTAACCCTAGATAGATGTAAGAGAATTATATCCCCAGATAGATGTAAGAGAAATGTATCCACATATAGATGTAAGAGAAATGTATCCCTAGACAGAGGTAAGAAAATTATATCCCCAGATAGATGTAAGAGAAATGTATCCCCTGATATATGTAAGAGAACTGTATCCCCAGATAGATGTAAGAGAAATATATCCCCAGATAGATGTAAGAGAAATATATCCCCAGAGAGATGTAAGAGAAATGTATCCACAGATAGTTGTAAGAGAAATGTATCCCTAGATAGATGTAAGAGAATTATATCCCCAGATAGATGTAAGAGAAATATGTCCCCAGAGAGATGTAAGAGAAATGTATCCCTAGACAGAGGTAAGAAAATTATATCCCCAGATAGATGTAAGAGAAATGTATCCACAGATAGATGTAAGAGAAATATATCCCTAGATAGATGTAAGAGAAATGTATCCCCAGATAGATGTAAGAGAAATATATCCACAGATAGATGTAAGAGAAATGTATCCCTAGATAGATGTAAGAGAATTATATCCCCAGATAGATGTAAGAGAAATGTATCCACAGATAGATGTAAGAGAAATGTATCCCTTGATTGATGTAAGAAAATTATATCCCCAGATAGATGTAAGAGAAATGTATCCACAGATAGATGTAAAAGAAATATATCCCCAGATAGATGTAAGAGAAATGTATCCACAGATAGATGTAAGAAAAATGTATCCCTAGATAGATGTAAGAGAAATGTATCCCCTGATAGATGTAAGAGAAATATATCCCCAGATAGATGTAAGAGAAATGTATCCCCAGATAGATGTAAGAGAAATATATCACCAGATAGATGTAAGAGAAATATATCCCCAGATAGATGTAAGAGAAATATATCCCGAGATAGATGTAAGAGAAATGTATCCACAGATAGATGTAAGAGTTGTAAGAGAAATATATCCCGAGATAGATGTAAGAGAAATGTATCCACAGATAGATGTAAGAGAAATATATCCCCAGATAGATGTAAGAGAAATTTATTCCTCAGATAGATGTAAGAAAAATGTATCCACAGATAGATGTAAGAGAAATGTATCCCTAGATAGATGTAAGAGAAATATATGCCCAGATAGATGTAAGAGAAATGTATCCACAGGTAGATGTAAGAGAAATGTATCCCCAGATAGATGTAAGAGAAATATATCCCCAGATAGATGTAAGAGAAATATATCCCCAGATAGATGTAAGAGAAATATATCCCGAGATAGATGTAAGAGAAATGTATCCCCAGATAGATGTAAGAGAAATGTATCCCCAGATAGATGTAAGAGAAATGTATCCCCAGATAGATGTAAGAGAAATGTATCACCAGATAGATGTAAGAGAAATGTGTCCCCTGATATATGTAAGAGAAATGTATCCCCAGATAGATATAAGAGAAATCTATCCCCAGGTAAATGTAAGAGAAATATATCCCCAGATAGATGTAAGAGAAATGTATCCACAGATAGATATAAGAGAAATGGATCCCCAGATAGATGTAAGGGAAATGGATCCACAGATAGAAGTAAGAGAAATATATCCCCAGAGAGATGTAAGAGAAATGTATCCCCTGATATATGTAAGAGAAATGTATCCCCAGATAGATGTAAGAATAATGTATCCCCTGGTATATGTAAGAGAAATGTATTCGCAGATAGATGTAAGAGAAATGTATCCCTAGATAGACGTAAGAGAAATGTATCCCCTGATAGATGTAAGAGATATGCATCCCCAGATAGATGTAAGAGAAATGTATCCACAGATACATGTAAGAGAAATATATCCCCAGACAGATGTAGTAGAAATATATCCCCAGAGAGATGTAAGAGAAATATATCCCCAGATAGATGTAAGAGAAATGTATCCAAAGATAGATGTAAGAGAAATGGATCCCCAGGTAGATGTAAGAGAAATGTATCCAGAGATAGATGTAAGAGAAATGCATCCACAGATAGATGTAAGAGAAATGGATCCCCAGGTAGATGTAAAAGAAATGTATCCACCGATAAATGTAAGAGAAATGTATCCACAGATAGATGTAAGAGAAATGTATCCCCAGATATATGTAAGAGGAATGTATCCCCAGATAGATGTAAGAGAATTATATCCCCAGATAGATGAAAGAGAAATGTATCCACAGATAGATGTAAGGGAAATGAATCCCTAGATAGATGTAAGAAAATTATATCCCCAGATAGATGTAAGAGAAATGTATCCACAGATAGATGTAAGAGAAATGTATCCCTTGATTGATGTAAGAAAATTATATCCCCAGATAGATGTAAGAGAAATATATCCACAGATAGATGTAAAAGAAATATATCCCCAGATAGATGTAAGAGAAATGTATCCACAGATAGATGTAAGAAAAATGTATCCCTAGATAGATGTAAGAGAAATGTATCCCCTGATAGATGTAAGAGAAATATATCCCCAGATAGATGTAAGAGAAATGTATCCCCTGATAGATGTAAGAGAAATGTATCCCCAGATAGATGTAAGAGAAATATATCCCGAGATAGATGTAAGAGAAATGTATCCACAGATAGATGTAAGAGAAATGTATCCCCAGATAAATGTAAGAGAAAGTTGGGTTGGATTGTTTTACCTCTGAGCGGCACTTTTTTGCCACCATGTGCTAAATGGCCAGGTCACATGGACCCCGAAGGCTCAGAGAAGGTTAGGGGAGGGGACCCACTGGAATAGCGGTTGGGAGACAGATGGTAGCCTCCCGTCAAGGCCATCCAGCGTGTTCTTTAACATGCACAGGGTATGGCTCTCCCGCACACGGGGCCACGGCTTAACGTCCCATCCGACGGACGGCGGCCTTTCCAAGCCCATCGTGTCCCCTACTGACCGTGGGCAGGGCGGGGGAATTTTGCGGAGATTAATCTCAACGCTGACCCAGCTGGGACTCGAACCTGGGAAACTACAGATTACGAGCCTGGCGCGCTACCGACTGTGCCACCCCCGCCCCATGTAAGAGAAATATATCCCCAGATAGATGTAAGAGAAATGTATCCCCAGATGGATGTAAGAGAAATGTATCCCCTGATATATGTAAGAGAAATGTATCCCCAGATAGATGTAAGAGAAATATATCCTCAGATAGATGTAAGAGAAATGTATCCACCGATAGATGTAAGAGAAATGTATCCGCAGATAGATGTAAGAGAAATGTATCCCCAGATAGATGTAAGAGAAATGCATCCCCAGATAGATGTAAGAGAAATGTATTCTTAGATAGATGTAAGAGAAATATATCCACAGATAGATGTAAGAGAAATGTGTCCCTAGATAGATATAAGAGAAATGTATCCCCAGATAGATGTAAGAGAAATATATCCCCAGATAGATGTAAGAGAAATGTATCCACAGATAGATGTAAGAGAAATGTATCCACAGATAGATGTAAGAGAAATGTATCCCCAGATAGATGTAAGAGAAATGTATCCCCAGATAGATGTAAGAGAAATATATCCCCAGATACATGTAAGAGAAATGTATCCACAGATAGATGTAAGAGAAATGTATCCCTAGATACATGTAAGAGAATTATATTCCCAGATAGATGTAAGAGAAATGTATCCCTAGATAGATGTAAGAGAATTATATCCCCAGATAGATGTAAGAGAAATATATCCCTAGATAGATGTAAAAGAAATATATCCCCAGATAGATGTAAGAGAAATGTATCCACAGATAGATATAAGAGAAATGTATCCCCATATCGATGTAAGAGAAATATATCCACAGATAGATGTAAGAGAAATGGATCCCCAAATAGATGTAAGAGAAATGTATCCCTAGATAGATGTAAGAGAAATATATCCAAAGAGAGATGTAAGAGAAATGTATCCCCTGATAGATGTAAGAGAAATGTATCGCCTGATAGATGTAAGAGAAATGTATCCCCTGATAGATGTAAGAGAAATGTATCCCCAGATAGATGTAAGAGAAATATATCCCGAGATAGATGTAAGAGAAATGTATCCACAGATAGATGTAAGAGAAATGTATCCCCAGATAAATGTAAGAGAAAGTTGGGTTGGATTGTTTTACCTCTGAGCGGCACTTTTTTGCACACCATGGGCTAAATGGCCAGGTCACATGGACCCCGAAGGCTCAGAGAAGGTTGGGGGAGGGGACCCACTGGAATAGCGGTTGGGAGACAGATGGTAGCCTCCCGTCAAGGCCATCCAGCGTGTTCTTTAACATGCACAGGGTATGGCTCTCCCGCACACGGGGCCACGGCTTAACGTCCCATCCGACGGACGGCGGCCTTTCCAAGCCCATCGGTGTCCCCTACTGACCGTGGGCAGGGCGGGGGAATTTTGCGGAGATAAATCTCAACGCTGACCCAGCTGGGACTCGAACCTGGGAAACTACAGATTACGAGCCTGGCGCGCTACCGACTGTGTCACCCCCGCCCCATGTAAGAGAAATATATCCCCAGATAGATGTAAGAGAAATGTATCCCCAGATGGATGTAAGAGAAATGTATCCCCTGATATATGTAAGAGAAATGTATCCCCAGATAGATGTAAGAGAAATATATCCTCAGATAGATGTAAGAGAAATGTATCCACCGATAGATGTAAGAGAAATGTATCCACAGATAGATGTAAGAGAAATGTATCCCCAGATAGATGTAAGAGAAATGCATCCCCAGATAGATGTAAGAGAAATGTATTCTTAGATAGATGTAAGAGAAATATATCCACAGATAGATGTAAGAGAAATGTGTCCCTAGATAGATATAAGAGAAATGTATCCCCAGATAGATGTAAGAGAAATATATCCCCAGATAGATGTAAGAGAAATGTATCCACAGATAGATGTAAGAGAAATGTATCCCCAGATAGATGTAAGAGAAATGTATCCCCAGATAGATGTAAGAGAAATATATCCCCAGATACATGTAAGAGAAATGTATCCACAGATAGATGTAAGAGAAATGTATCCCTAGATACATGTAAGAGAATTATATTCCCAGATAGATGTAAGAGAAATGTATCCCTAGATAGATGTAAGAGAATTATATTCCCAGATAGATGTAAGAGAAATGTATCCCTAGATAGATGTAAGAGAATTATATCCCCAGAGAGATGTAAGAGAAATGTATCCACAGATAGATATAAGAGAAATGTATCCCCATATCGATGTAAGAGAAATATATCCACAGATAGATGTAAGAGAAATGTATCCCCAGATGGATGTAAGAGAAATGTATCCCCTGATATATGTAAGAGAAATGTATCCCCAGATAGATGTAAGAGAAATATATCCTCAGATAGATGTAAGAGAAATGTATCCACCGATAGATGTAAGAGAAATGTATCCACAGATAGATGTAAGAGAAATGTATCCCCAGATAGATGTAAGAGAAATGCATCCCCAGATAGATGTAAGAGAAATGTATTCTTAGATAGATGTAAGAGAAATATATCCACAGATAGATGTAAGAGAAATGTGTCCCTAGATAGATATAAGAGAAATGTATCCCCAGATAGATGTAAGAGAAATATATCCCCAGATAGATGTAAGAGAAATGTATCCACAGATAGATGTAAGAGAAATGTATCCACAGATAGATGTAAGAGAAATGTATCCCCAGATAGATGTAAGAGAAATGTATCCCCAGATAGATGTAAGAGAAATATATCCCCAGATACATGTAAGAGAAATGTATCCACAGATAGATGTAAGAGAAATGTATCCCTAGATACATGTAAGAGAATTATATTCCCAGATAGATGTAAGAGAAATGTATCCCTAGATAGATGTAAGAGAATTCTATCCCCAGATAGATGTAAGAGAAATATATCCCTAGATAGATGTAAAAGAAATATATCCCCAGAGAGATGTAAGAGAAATGTATCCACAGATAGATATAAGAGAAATGTATCCCCATATCGATGTAAGAGAAATATATCCACAGATAGATGTAAGAGAAATATATCCACAGATAGATGTAAGAGAAATATATCCACAGATAGATGTAAGAGAAATGTATCCACAGATAAATGTAAGAGAAATATATGTGTTTCTCGTGGAAATTTACTCTCTAATTATTACTAGAAGATGGAAATCCTTGCAACATTATTCCCTCTATAAAACCTATAATTACTGGACGCTAACCTTGGAACGTTTCTGATCCTTGAAAGTTCTTACCCTGCAACTTCTTAGATCTCTTGAATTTGTCACTCTTCTCATTTGAAACGCCTCAGATCTTTGGAATACGAGATATTCCAGATTTTTTTTCTAGAGCACCTGGAAGTGGGGTGACTCAGTCGGTAGTAGGCCAGGCTCGAAATCTGTCACTCACAGGTTCGAATCCCACACCCTGTGCACGTTAAAGTACCCGCTGGATGGCCTTGATGGGAGGCAAACATCTGTCTCCCAACAGCTTTTCCAACAGCTGTTGGGTTCCCTTTTCTCAACTTTCTCTGACCAGCGGGGTCTTAGGACCTGGCCATTTAGCCAATTGTGTACAAAGAATAAGCGCGTTCAGAGGTGAAACAATCCAACCCAAATCTATAACAGCTTGCTTGCGTGGTTGTAGATCAAAGAGATATGGGTTCGAGCACTGGATAAAATGTAGATGTTTTTTTTTGTGTTGTCTTTCTGCTGAGGTCTCATCGTCCGCACATATATTCTCCACATCTTATTTTATTGACAGACCCTGCGAGACCTCCTTGAAGGAAAATTCGTTGTTCATTTATATTTATTTGTAACTTTTCAGATCAGTTTTTATGACTGACAACATCATTATTTAATATTACACGCTTTAAAATTCTTTAAAAAATTAAGAAATATTGTTTAAACTCTATATTTTGATAGTTTTTTTGAGATTATTAATTTTCCACCTTACATAAAAGCTTATTTTTCAACGTTAGAAATTTTCTAGTGTATGCTTCCCTTGGCATAACCTCTCGATTACTTCCCAAACGGGGGGGGGGGGGGGCTCAGTCGGTAGCGGGCCAGGCTCGTAATCTGTAGTTCCCAGGTTCGAGTCCCAGCTGGATCAGCGTTGAGATTTATCTCCGCAAAAATTCCCCGCCTTGCCCACGGTCAGTAGGGGACACCGATGGGCTTGGAAAGGCCGCCGTCCGTCGGATGGGACGTTAAGCCGTGGCACCGTGTGCGGGAGAGCCATACCCTGTGAACGTTAAAGAACACGCTGGATGGCCTTGAACGTTCATACCCTTTGAACGTTAAAGAACACGGGAGGCTATCATCTGTCTCCCAACACCTGTTCAAGTGGGTCCCCTCCCCCAACCTTCCCTGAGCCTTCGGGGTCCATGTGACCTGGCCATTTAGCCCATGGTGTGCAAAAAAGGGCCGCTCAGAGGTAAAACAACCCAACCCAACTTCCCAATCGTTTTGCGCAGTGCGCAATAGTTAACGAAACAAATCTTATTCACATATATTTTCAATTATTACCTGAGTCTTCCTAATGCCTGTGGTGGCACAACGTGATTCAATCATTGAGCTAGATTTTCAAAATGGATTCTCTTGTGTTTTCCATAAAGTAGACATTGAAATCTTAATTGATCCAGAAATTATTTCTCATTTTCCCTTAACAAATATTATTCATTTTCACTCATATTAAACCATTATATAGCATATAATAATCAATTGAATAAAGGGGAAATTCTTTTGGGTACAGTCGCTCAAAATATATCCGAACATTATGGCTGATTACAGAATTCAGAAAAAATATCTGGCAACGATTTTTTTAGAAATTAGTGATGTGGCAACCTTTGTGTCACGTGACACGAAGGTTGCCAAATCACTAATTTGGATATTTTTTTGAGTGACTGTGATGGTTCGTTTGGGCCCACTCACGGAAATATTGAGCGTGTGCAGTTACCGTTCACAGCAAACTGGAGCGTGTGCAGTTTACTGCACACGCTCCAGTTTGCTGTGAACGGTAACTGGAGCGTGTACAGTTGCTGTACACGCTCCAGATATTTTTCCTGAATTCTGTAATCATGTTACATGAAGTTTGCCAAATCACTAATTTTTAAAAAAATCGTTGTCAGATATTTTTTCTGAATTCTGTAATCAGCCATAATGTTCGAATATTTTTTGAGCGACTGTACTCTTTGTATTGCATTATAATTGTTTTTAAAAATTACTTTTAGTTTCGCTTTTCTTTTAAAAGTTTTTTTGATGTCCAATTTTTTCAGTGATTAATTAAATTAATTATTATTAATTATTAATGCCCAGTTTTTTCAGAAAGGAATTTTAGTATCTATGACAGGAAATTATAAGTTAAAATTTCAAGAATAACTCTGTTAAAAACGGCATTAATTTCGTTTAAGGGAATTCAGAACTTCCTTACTGTCTCATCCCTCTTAGGAAAAATGGGAAATCCCAGATTATCATCATCTTCATTTAGCCTTTAAACATTGCTCTTAGAAGAGTGGGGCGGGGGTGGCTCAGTCGGTAGCGCGCCAGGCTCGTAATCTGTAGTTCCCAGGTTCGAGTCCCAGCTGGGTCAGCGTTGAGATTTATCTCCGCAAAATTCCCCGCCCTGCCCACGGTCAGTAGGACACCGATGGGCTTGGAAAGACCGCCGTCCGTCGGATGGGACGTTAAGCCGTGGCCCCGTGTGCGGGAGAGCCATACCCTGTGCACGTTAAAGAACACGCTGGATGGCCTTGACGGGAGGCTACCATCTGTCTCCCAACAGCTGTTCCAGTGGGTCCTCTCTCCCAACCTTCTATGAGCCTTCGGGGTCCATGTGACCTGGCCATTTAGCCCATGGTGTGCAAAAAAGTGCCGCTCAGAGGTAAAACAACCCAACCCACTTATTGATAAATATTTGCTTACATGAAAACGTTTTCGAGAGATATAAAGCAGATGTTATTTTAACAAAAATTGTTTTTGTATGTGAAATTTAATTCAGCATTGCTAACAATTATTTTTCCAACGAATTATATTTTATTTTTATGATATAGAAAATGTTTTTTAAAGATTAAAACAAAATATATGTAAATGATTAAATGGTTGAGAATAGAAATACAGTGAAATCTGAATATATAGACACACTTAGCCGTCCCGTGGCCGAGCGGTTAGCACGCTTGGCTATTAATCTAAGGGACCTGGGTTCGAGCCCCGGGGTAAGGCATGGATGTGTGTGTCGTTTTTCTGCGGAGAGCCTGCCATCCTCTCAGACCTTCTACTATGGCATATAAACTGACAGGCTCCTGTCAGACCTCTGTGGCAAGCAGCTGCTTGAGGGGGTATTTATTAATTTTATATGTACTTTATTTTCATTAAAGGGGAATTTCTTAAAGATTATTATCAAACCGAAATGCGACTTTTCAAGAACATTGTCACATTTGTCTTTGTGATTGAAGTTCTTTAAAAAATGTGAAATTCACTCTCAATGAATTGTCACAGGCTCCCTCAGACCTTTGTGGCAAGCAGTTGCTTGAGGGGGTATTTATTTTATTTATTTATTCTAAAAAAAAAAACTTTCAAAGTCTACAGATCTAAAAACTGATAAACATATAGACGACAAAGTGAACGTTTTCTGAAAACGATCTAAAAAAAGTGATCTTGATAAAGCTATTCTTCTTTTAATTTCAAACTAAAGAATTTAATATGCCACTTAAAACACTGAAATCCCAACATTCCCTTTCCTTTTTCTATTATTAAGGGCGGGGGTGGCTCAGTCGGTAGCGCGCCAGGCTAGTAATCTGTAGTTCCCAGGTTCGAGTCCCAGCTGCGTCAGCGTTGAGATTTATCTCCGCAAAATTTCCCCACCCTGCCCACGGTCAGTAGGGGACACCGATGGGCTTGGAAAGGCCGCCGTCCGTCGGATGGGACGTTAAGCCGTGGCCCCGTGTGCGGGAGAGCCATACCCTGTGCATATTAAAGAACACGCTGGATGGCCTTGACGGGAGGCTACCATCTGTCTCCCAACAGCTGTTCCAGTGGGCCCCCTCCCCCAACCTTCTCTGAGCCTTCGGGGTCCATGTGACCTGGCCATTTAGCCCATGGTGTGCAAAAAAAGTGCCGCTCAGAGGTAAAACAACCCAACCCTTTTTCTATTAAGCAGAGAATTATTCACAAAGCCCCACATTCTCTGTTTCGGGTAATTACTCACACACTGATTACTATTACACGTCATATCAATGAAGTATCGACTAACTGCGTTCAACATCCAAGTGAAAGTCTTGATTTTCCAGAACCGATTTGCACTCAGGGTTTTAGAAAAACTCTGTTTTCTTGTTCAGGGTTCTCAAGCGAAGTCTGAAGTTATGAAAATTTTAGAAGAAGTAAAGAAGTTGAAGAAAAATCCAAATGACAGAACGGAAACAAATCAGAACCAGGATGACGTATTATTTTGAGAGATTAAAACATTTTACAGCATCTTCTGAATCAAGTCTAAAATTAAAGGTCTCCCAAGTGGCATGTGTAATCCCCACGTGTATATGCACCCAAGATGACAAAGGGACAAAAACATAGAGTCAAAAAAGAATTGCACCAGGAGTCCAATTGGACACGTGTTAGAAAACTACTATATCAACACAATCCAGCGTGCTAATTAATATGCACATGCTTCATTTGCATTTATTACAATCTGTGAACTTTAAATGCATTCTGGATGGATGAGAACATTTCATCTGATTCTAACACAGTTGGTCTCGTAGCCTCAATTGGATAGTTTATAACTCTGTTGGGAGTGTCAAATTCCTAAAGTTCTCAGGTTCGCTTCCTCACTGCGTCTAATTTGAGATTTTCTCCAATAACTCCACCCGCCTATCCCCGTCTGTCCTCGTGATAAAAAAGGAACAGACTGGATTGGAAAGTTCTACATCTGTAGGATGGAAGGTTAAGCCATGGTCCTGTGTGTGGAAGATCCACACTCTATGCATGTTATAGAACGAACTGGATGGGTGACTTTAACGACAGGCTTCCATCTGTCTCAAAACAACTGCCCCACTGGGTCCCCTTCCCTACCCAGACCTGAGCCCTTGGAGTCTTTGTGACCTAGTTATCTAGCTCACTGTGGTCAAACAAAGTGCCCCTCATAGGTCAAACAACTGAACTGAAACAGCAACAACGCAATCCGATTTTTCACTAGTTTTTTTCCCCCCTAGTCGTGTTCTCCGCCATCCTGATTGCAGTGTAGATAGATCTCTGTTAAAGAGATGTCAGCTTCTGTGATAACATCAAATGATGACGCCTCATCAGATGCTGCGTCATTTAAACAGATGACGTCAAGTGTCATCGATAGCATCTCGCTCCCGAGAAGAAAACTGTTGCAACTGAAAATAAAATTCAACCTCCGATAAATGAGAACACGTCTCCAATCGCCGATGGAAATATCTGCTGAAGTGGGTGGTGGGTCTCTGAAAAAGATTTTCGTATTTAGGGGGAGGGAGGAGCAAGATACGCTCATCCGGGATGGGGGTTGGGGAGAAGGGAACATTATGTCAGTGGTGGTTGGGGAGAAGGGAACATTATGTCAGTGGTGGTTGGGGAGAAGGGAACATTATGTCAGTGGTGGTTGGGGAGAAGGGAACATTATGTCAGTGGTGGTTGGGGAGAAGGGAACATTATGTCAGTGGTGGTTGGGGAGAAGGGAACATTATGTCAGTAGTGGTTGGGGAGAAGGGAACATTATGTTAGTGGCCAGTTGATGGAAATGGACTCATCTCAACAGGAACCTGTTTTAGAGCTCAGTGAAAGTTTTAAATAAACTTTTTGTGATAAAATGTGAATTGAATTAAAAATATCGATCACATGCATTTCACCCTTTCACGACTAAGGGAAACATTTTTCCCATTTTGAAACTGGTGATTGTCGTATTTAATTATAACCTTATCTGCATTTTTTATACAGAATGTCAAATTAGAACGTATGCCGAACGCAATTACGGAAACGGGAACGTTTAGAAAACAAAAACAGAATTGTCAGGACGCATAATATATGTACTATGTGCAATGTCCATCTTTGCCTCACTACCAAAAGAAATTGCTTCGCAGAATATCATAATTAGCACATCATTTTGTATAGTAATTTTATTTCATAATTTTGTATTATTTTGGTTAAGATTTTGTTATAATAAACCAATAAATAAAAGACATTGCATAATAAGCGTAACTATAATTTGTGTTACCTTTATAGTCCATTGGGAAAAATATTTCCCATAAAATTCCAAAAAAACTACACATTGTTATGTACTTTTCTTATGATTTTTATTTATTTTACGTCTAAACAAACTAAAATAAACAGTTACATACTAATATTTACTCTTAGAAACCTTATGGTCCTGAAAGGGTTAAATAGCAAAGTCTAGCTATATTCTTTAGGTATTTAAAGTGTTGTGAATGATGGAATATTTAACAACAATCAGTTTAAAGATTTATCTAAAAAGTTAATTCAAACAGGTTAAAAGGAAGTTAATGACTGTTATACAAAACTTTGTGCGTAAGTATATATAATAAGTACGAATTTTATTTTCAATTTTCATCAATCATCAATATTGTCATATTTTTGTCGAACGAGCATGAATTTAATTTTTTATTTTTACGTTAATATCGATGTTTCTAATGCTATAAAAATAAATAAATAAATAAATACTCCCTCAAGCAGCTGCTTGCCACAGAGGTTTTGACAGGAGCCTGTCAGTTTATATGCCACAGTAGGAGATCTGAGAGGATGGCAGGACCTCAGCAGAAAAACAACACATACATCCATGCCTAATCCGGGGCTCGAACCCAGGTCCCTTACGTACTACGAATAAATGCAATATCAAGTAACAAATGATTGTCTAATAATTCTTTAAAATTTTTATGCATTTTGACATAATTTTGAGAAGGAGTGATCCTGATATTAAAATTTCAGCTACCGCAATTCTCTAAATAGTGAACGAAAATTGTTGAAAATCAAGATTTAGACAGTTTTGATTAGGTCAGGAGTGTACAGAAATGGGCCAATCCGACCCATTTAATAATTTTATCCGGCCCGGTTAAAAATTGGGAAATGTAAAAGAAATTCTATTAATCCGATTCTACTAAAGTGAATAGTGTTTCAATTACATAAAAATCTGAATAACATCATGCAACTAGCCACGACATCATTGAAGCTAAATGTTCAGCAGCTCATTTCTTGGATCCAGTCTCCCCTCCTTCAAATACTTCTTCAACACGCCAACTTCAGTTTTGACATTAAAAAACTTTTATACTAATATTAAATTTATTTCTTATTGTTTTTTACCTGTACAGTCGCTCAAAAAAGTATCCGAACACTATGGTGGATTACAGAATTCAGAAAAAATATCTGGAGCGTGTACAGCAACTGTACACGCTCCACTTACCGTTCACAGCAAACTGGAGCGTGTGCAGTTACTGCACACGCTCCAGTTTGTTGTGAACGGTAACTGCACACGCTCAATATTTCCGTGAGTGAGCCCACACGATCCAGGTCTTTGTGAGCTCACACGATCCAATGTGCTGTGAACATTAACCGCTACCGCTCCAGTTTGCTGTGAACGGTAACTGCACACGCTCCATATTCATTGCATTATATATTCATACGCATTATATATATTAAAAAATATCCGAACACTAGGGTTGATTACAGAATTCATAAAAAATATCTGGCAACGATTTTTTTTTAGAAATTAGTGATCTGGCAACCTTCGTGTCACGTGATACGAAGGTTGCCAGATCACTAATTTCTAAAAAAAAATCGTTGCCAGATATTTTTTATGAATTCTGTAATCAACCATAGTGTTCGGATACTTTTTGAGCGACTGTACATATGACAAGTAAAAGGTAATAAACAAAGTTAAATTTTTTTTTAATTCCACCTTCTCTCTTCCTTCTCAAATATAATTATTTTCATTCCTCCCGATGCCAAAAAGGTTGGTGCATCCTGGATTTAAGATCCTTAATTGACTTTCAGTCTCATTCCCATTAGGGGCGGGGGTGGCTCAGTCGGTAGCGCGCCAGGCTCGTAATCTGTAGTTCCCAGGTTCGAGTCCCAGCTAGGTCAGCGTTGAGATTTATCTCCGCAAAATTCCCCGCCCTGCCCACGGTCAGTAGGGGACACCGATGGACTTGGAAAGGCCGCCGTCCGTCGGATGGGACGTTAAGCCGTGGCCCCGTGTGCGGGAGAGACATACCCTGTGCACGTTAAAGAACACGCTGGATGGCCTTGACGGGAGGCTACCATCTGTCTCCCAACAGCTGTTTCAGTGGGTCCCCTCCCCCAACATTCTCTGAGCCTTCGGGATCCATGTGACCTGGTCATTTAGCCCATGGTGTGCAAAAAAGTGCCGCTCAGAGGTAAAACAACCCAACCCACAACCCATTCCCATTAAAAATTTATTCTTCAAGATTTTCAGTTTCTAATGTGGTTTTCCATTGGAAATTCTCTGATGATTTGGTAAAGCTCTGTATCTGTGTTACTGTTTGCAACTTTTGCTATAAATGTATGCACAATATTTTGATATGCATTTTATTAAATATAATATATACCTGTAAATGGTAGGTAGGCGTAAACTGGAAGGAGAGCTGTGCACCAATCCCTAGTGATGATGCACAGAACCGGCCAGGTCTAGCACCTAATGTCCGACCCCGCCTTCTCGTGGTGCAGGCCGTTAGTACCTTTCAAAAGAGATATTCTCTTTTGGAAGGGAACGGAAGGGGAGGGCTGCCAGTTCAGTATGGCCTACTGATCTGGTCAGCTATGGCCACTTTTTCCTTTTTTTTTTCAACCCTGCTGAGGAGTGATCAACTTCACAGGGTCCTGGTGATGACCATTTATACCTACTAGACTGGACTTGTTTATGGATTTGAGCTTGATTATGGATCCTGGACTTGCTGCACTGGTGGGCCTCTGTTGAGGGAGAGTCTGCCGCTGTGTTTTCTGTTTGCTTCTGGGTTGCCAGCTCTAAGTGAACAGAGGCATGGGATACCTTATATCAACTGGTGGATAATCCTAATCAGAGGCCATCGCATGTACCTGAACCTTACTTAGCTAGTTGGGCATCGTCAAGCCTAAACTGGAGTAATGTGTCTCAGGCAGGCCATGTGGCTCTTGAAAACGTCCACTTGAAAAGGTGGTGCCTGATGTTCCTACCAGCATCGGTGACTTCAGCCTTTAGCAGAGGAGGAACAGGTCTTTGCCCAATGCCTGCGATCAGGGGGCTGTTTGAAATTGTTGGCCCTACCAATCTCAATATACCTAATTTCTTTAAAAATCCTACTAATCATTTTCTCTCTGCAGGAACGTGGAACGTGAGGACATTACATAGAGATTATTCTCTTGATGTCCTCATGCAGGAATTCCAGCGCTATAGCCTAGATATTGTAGGCTTGCAAGACACCAGATGGACAGGTAAAGGTGAGATACTTAAAAATAACTTTAAATTTCTCTTTACAGGGAGGGAGGATGGAAAGCATCACCAAGGCATGGGTCTGCTGCTCAGCAGACATGCTAGTGATGCTCTTCTAGGATATGAGTGCATTAATGAAAGGTTTCTTACAGCAAAATTTCAGACAAGCATTAAAGACTTGAATGTTATCTGCTATTATGCCCCCACTGAGGATGCTGATGAGGATGAGAAGGATAGGTTTTACGGACAACTTCAGGATATTTTGAATTCTGTCAAGAAAGGAGATATTACCCTTGTTCTAGGTGACTTCAATGCCAAAGTTTGTACTGACTCTGATCTTTGGGGAGGGGTGATAGGCCCTTTTGGTATTGGTAGCTGCAATGGCAATGGGCAACGTCTCCTACAGGTAAGTAAACTCAATGGTTTCAGAATAACTAACACATATTACAAACACCGCGACATACATAAATACACATGGGTTTCACCTGATGGGCTGCATAGGAATATGATAGATTATATATTAATTAACAGCAAATGGGCTAGTTCTGTTAGAAATACCAGGGCATATAGGGGAGCTGAAATTGGATCTGACCATTACCTTGTTAAAAGTGTCTTGCAACTTAAACTTAAAAAGTGTTGTGCTAGGGTTAAAAAATTTACCTTTAATACTGAAGCTCTGAAAGACCCAGTTATAGCTGAAGCTTACCATGATAGGTTACTTAGTCATTATGACAGTCATAGTTTGCTTAATACTGAAGTTGAGGAAGAATGGGGCCATTTTAAACAGGCTTTTTTGGAAACTAACAGTACTCTTTTAGGAAAAAAGGAGCAGAGGAGGCATAATTATTTAAGTGATAAGGACTTGAGCTTATTTCAGAAAGAAGGAACTGCAGGAATGTCCTTAATCAGTACCCTACTAGTCCTAATAGAAAGGATTACAGAGAGCTTAATAAACGTGTAAAGGATCAGTTAGCTGCTGATAAGAATCTTTGGCTTGATGGTTTGGCTGACAAAGCTGAGGAAGCAGTTAGGCAGCGCAACAGCAGAGAGCTATACCAGATAGTTAATGTTTTATGTGGTAGAAAACGGACAGGCATACAAGGATTGAAGGATAAACAAGGTAAGGTTATAGAAGATGAGGATTCTGTCATGGCTAGGTGGGCTGAGCATTTCAGTGATGTTCTAAACAATGTGGTTAGTTCTACTCCCATTGTTTGTAATGATGATAGATGCATTGGCAGCTTTAACACAATCTGAAGTTATTTTGGCTATCTCTAAATTTAAACTTCATAAATCCCCAGGGGTAGATGAAATTACTACAGAAATGCTCAGAGCTGGGAATGTTTCGGTTACCACTTGGATGACTGAAATTTTGAATAACGTTTATGATAAAGGCATGGTTCCTAAGGATTTTACCAGAGCTATTATTATCCCTATTTTCAAAAAAGGTGATCGCAGTTCTTGTGATAACTATAGGGGTATCAGCCTACTCTCTGTTCCAGGTAAAGTTCTTTCCATGATTTTGCTTAATAGAATTAAGAATCTGGTTGACAGGCAATTGCGTGATGAGCAATGTGGATTCAGAAGTGGTAGGGGATGTGTGGATCAGATATTTTCACTTAGGCAGATTCTTGAGAAATGTTTAGAGTTTCAGAAACCTTTGGTTGCTAGCTTTGTTGATTTCAAAAAGGCTTTCGACTCTGTTGATCGTCATAATTTGTGGTTGATTGTGAGATCATATGGTATACCAGACAAGTTAGTTAACATTATGAAAGCTCTCTATAATAACACTGAGTCGTGTGTGAGAGTTGGTAAGGCTTGTAGCAATTGGTTTAGCATTACTTCTGGTGTTCGACAAGGGTGCATTTTGTCTCCTTTTCTCTTTAGCTTGGTTATTGATTATGTTATGCGAAATTCACTTCAAGGGAAAGCTTTTGGCCTTAAATGGGCTGGAGATAGGAAAATTTCTGATTTAGATTATGCTGATGATTTAGCCCTTCTGGCAAATGATGTTGATGAGATGAACTCTTTCATTCGAGCCGTTGATGAGACTGGTAGTAGAGTAGGTTTGGTTATAAACAGAGAGAAAACTAAAGTGATGAAAATTGGTCAGGCAGGCTGTGATTCAGTTAATCTGAATGGTTGCAGTCTTGAGCAGGTGTCACAGTTTAATTATCTTGGGAGCTATGTAACAGATAATGGTGATGTGCGGCATGAGATTAACAGAAGAATAGGGATTGCTGCTGGGACTTTTAAGAATCTATGGAGAGTGTGGAGAAATAGGCGTATACACCTAAAGACTAAAATTAGACTGTATAATAGTTTGGTTCTTTCTAGGGTTAGTTATGGTAGTGAAACTTGGACACTTTGTAAACAAGATAACAGGAAACTAGATGCTTTTGATTCTAGATGCTTACGCAGTATCTTGGGTATTAGGTGGTTTAACTTTGTAACTAATGATGAGGTTAGGCAAAGGAGTCTGCAACCTCCTTTAAGCAGCATATTGTGCAGAGAGAGACTCCGCTGGTTTGGCCATGTTGCCCGTATGGATAATTATAGATTGGCGAATAGGGTTATCAACATTGTTCCTAGAGGCCTCAGAAGGAGGGGGAGACCTAGGATGCGGTGGGCAGACAATGTCAAACAGGACCTTGTTAGAATTGGTGTGCAGTGGCCGGATGCAGCAGATGTAGCTCAGGACAGATATGCTTGGAGAATTAAACTGCGTGGTCTGGTTGGACCTCCTTAGCCTATGGCTGCTTGATGATGATGATGATGATGAATTATATAAGTGCATTTTTAATACAGATATATATATATATAAATTTTATTTGGGTGTATGTTTTTGTTACCTAATGTAAAATACCATATTTTTTTATTATATATCTACAGTCGCTCAAAAAATATCCGAACATTACGGTTGATTACAGAATTTAGAAAAAAATATATGGCAACGATTTTTTAGAAATTAATGATCTGGCAACCTTCGTGTCACGTGACACGAAGGTTGCCAGATCACTGTGAGCTGTGTATATTTCATGTACGTGTATTTTTCTTCTAAACAGATGTATGGTTTTCGAATGATGCATTTCAATTATTTAGTGTTCAAAGTCATGCTGATTTTGTTTGAAGGTATTGGCTTCAAAAACAGTAAAAACCGCCTTATATGAAGCCACGTGAAGGATTTCTAAATAATTGAGTTGTTGGTCTAACCGTTATTTGGGAAATATTGTACTTTAAAAAGGGATGAATATAAAATATACATATTTTGGAAAGGGTGCGGGTGTATTTTGGAAAGGCCCTTCTAATTATCTTAAACAGTATTCTATATTTTAGAGAGTACAGTCGCTCAAAAAAGTATCCGAACACTATGGTTGATTACAGAATTCATAAAAAATATCTGGCAACGAGTTTTTTAGAAATTAGTGATCTGGCAACCTTCGTGTCACATGACACGAAGGTTACCAGATCACTAATTTCTAAAAAGAATCGTTGCCAGATATTTTTTCTGAATTCTGTAATCAACCATAGTGTTCGGATACTTTTTTGAGCGACTGTAGGTGGTCATATTATTTTGATACTAGATCGTGTGGGCTCACTGACGGAAATATTGAGCGTGGGCAGTTACCGTTCACAGCAAATTGGAGCGTGTGCAGTAACTGCACACGCTCCAGTTTGCTGTGAACGGTAACTGGAGCGTTTACAGTTGCTGTACACGCTCCAGATATTTTTCCTGAATTCTGTAATCACGTGACACGAAGGTTGCCAGATCACTAATTTCTAAAAAAATCGTTGCCAGATATTTTTTCTGAATTCTGTAATCAGACATAATGTTCGGATACTTTTTTGAGCGACTGTACATATTAATTGATTGGAATTGAAAATTTGATGTTAGTAGCCCTTCCCTACAAGATTAACATTTATTGTTATTATAAATAACATGCAAAGTTTTTTTGGTTCGCCTTTCAACCGCCACAATCTCTTAATAAAAAACAGATTAATCCTTTTGGCACAGAGGATGGAAAAAATGTTATGCCATCGAGTCCTCAGAAGACAGAAACGATCCATCTCTGTTTTAGGAATCGATTCTAGGTCTCTTTAATTCCTCATAGAAGTGAGTTAATCACTAGGCCACTAGAAAGGTCACGAACTCCTTACGGAAGTCAAATTCAATCTTTTCTGGGCGAAATGTTTCAGACTCTCTAGATTTAGCAGAAAGAGAGAAAGGAACAAAATGAACAGAACCATCATGGCAACTGCAAATGACGAGGAGAGAATCGGACATGGGATGTGTGAGATAGGCGAGAGAAATTGGAAGCGGCAAGGAAAGACGATGGCTCGGAAACTACGTGTTGGAAATTGAAGTTGAAGTAGGAAGATGCTGTTTACTAATACGACGAACAGGAAGAGGAGGATGCACATTCTCAGCGCACATTCTGCAAAGCGAAGGAATCGGTAGTCGTCATCTTCGTGGGGTGAAGCCGCCGCCGCCGTCACCATCGCTCCAGCAGCAGCAGAAAGGACCGGCAGCTGCATGTTGTATTGATCCCAAACAGAGAAGTGGGGGAGGGGGGATCTACAGACGGAAGAACACGCCTGCGCAAACATATGCATTACGTATGGAGCCAGGAACACATTGATGTAGAACACTCTTGGTGTGTGTAGGGGGGAGGGGGGAGGGAAGGAAAGAAGCATAGAGGGAGAAAGAAAGATGGGAATGGCGGGAGCGGGAAGGGAAATTCTGAGGGAATGAAATGGAGAGGATGCATAGCTGTGGAGGGGAGGGAGATGGAGTTGATGAGGAAATGAAGAGGGAGTGGAATGCGACATTGAAGAGAAGGAATGTGTTGCAGAGGAAAGGTTGGGAGTTGGATTGATGAGGGAAGGGTCGAAGAGGAATGAAATGATGGTGCTGATGCTGAGTGTTCGAAAGGGATGAAGGCGATGCTGTGGAAAGGAAAACAATGGAAGAGAGGATAATGTTAGAGGAGGAATGTAGCAAGGAGAATGGGAAGGGAAAGTTGAGGGGATATTTAATAGGATAAGGAAGGGAGGGGAGTGTGGAAGGAAAGGAGCGACAGTTGAATTGGGAATAAGAGGAAGAAAAAAATGCAATTGGGGAGAGGATAGGGAAAGAGGCCCTCTCCAGGTTTTGATGGAAGAGGGACGATGAAATGGAGAGTAAGGGAAGAGATGGGATGAGATGAGGAAATAAAGGAGCAGAAAGACAGAGGAGATGAAGTTTGTAAAGGAGTTTTGAGTAGAGGGATGGAACAAAATGGGGATTGAAAGAAGGAGATGTAACGTGAAGGAGAGAAAAGGATGCAGAGTCAAGAGTACGGAGAGTATTCAATGTTGAGAGGAAGCAAAAGTGTGCAATAGGATGGTTATGGAATGATTACATGTAAGTGTTGAGATAGGAAAGGAATTATAAAATATATGTCGAAGAATAATAGATTTGCAGATATTCATATGAAGTAATGTATGAGGTGTATATAGGTATGCAAACTGTATAAAAATTCAATACGTTTTATAAACATAATAGTTGTTTGCAGGTTTAAGTGTTGAATGCAGGGGACAGGGTTGAGAGATATTGGTTGGCCTTATATGACCATCCCCCATCCTCCATTGAAGGGCAATGACATAGTTTGATGATTCTATCTTTTAATATACCCAGAGTTGCTCATATTGCATTGGATGATTGTATTAAATGAATTCCGAATCACCAAAAGAACTAGAGAAGTTCTAAAAAAAAAGATTCCTATAATTCTGCATTTAAATCGAATTTAATTTAGATCTGCAACTTTGTCCTAGAAATACTTTTTTTTCATCATTACATTTTTGACTTTCTTCTGTCATCAGCATCGGAATAATCTTGGCAGGTTTAAATTCATCGTAAGAGTCAGGGGTGGTCATAAGTCTGAAGTCTGTTTTGGGGGGGGGACATTTAGGGAGGGACGTATAAAGAATTTTTTAGTCCAGTAATGACACGCACTACTAATGGATTACTGCAATTAAGATCCGTTTTAGCAGCTATCATTTGGCCTCTGGGGTATTAAGAGCGTTAGGGGGTTTCTTTGTAAAAAGAAAATGGAATCAGACCAGCACGGATGATCCCTTCAGAATTGTACAAATGACTGTCTATTGGAAAATAAATACACCTCAAACAGTTGCTTTATCAGACAGTTGCTTTATCAGAGATCTGACAGGAGCCTCTCAGTTAATACTCCATAGTAGAAAGTCTGTGAGGATGGCGAGACCTCAACAGAAAGACAACACAAACATCCAAGCTTTACACGGAACTCGAACCCAGGTCTCTGATTAGCAGCTAAGCACACTATCCACCAGGCCACCGAGGTGGGATTGCCTATTGAAGAAAAAAATTGCAGGCTTCTGTAGAGAATCATGGCTTTCTCCATCTGACCTCCGCTGGTAATAGTCTTGGGGAATTTTTATATTGCATTTGAGATATCAACACACGAATTTTCTTAAGATAAGAAAATAGTTAAAAGTAGGTACAGTCGCTCAAAAAAATATTCGAACACTATGGTTGATCACAAAATTCAGAAAAAATATCTGGCAACGATTTATTTTTTAGAAATTAGTGATCTGGCAACCTTCGTGTCACGTGACACGAAGGTTGCCAGATCACTAATTTCTAAAAAAAATAAATCGTTGCCAGATATTTTTTCTGAATTCTGTAATCAACCATAGTGTTCGGATACTTTTTTGAGCGACTGTAGGTGGTCATATTATTTTGATACTAGATCGTGTGGGCTCACTAACGGAAATATTGAGCGTGTGCAGTTACCGTTCACAGCAAACTGGAGCAGTTGCGGTTAATGTTCACAGCACAATGGATCGTGTGAGCTCACAAAGACCTGGATCGTGTTGGCTCACTCACGGAAATATTGAGCGTGTGCAGTTACCGTTCACAGCAAACTGAAGCGTGTGCAGTAACTGCACACGCTCCAGTTTGCTGTGAACGGTAACTGGAGCGTGTACAGTTGCTGTACACGCTCCAGATATTTTTTCTGAATTCTGTAATCAACCATAGTGTTCGGATACTTTTTTGAGCGACTGTAGGTGGTCATATTATTTTGATACTAGATCGTGTGGGCTCACTCACGGAAATATTGAGCGTGTGCAGTTACCGTTCACAGCAAACTGGAGCGTGTGCAGTAACTGCACACGCTCCAGTTTGCTGTGAACGGTAACTGGAGCGTGTACAGTTGCTGTACACGCTCCAGATATTTTTCCTGAATTCTGTAATCACGTGACACGAAGGTTGCCAGATCACTAATTTCTAAAAATAAATCGTTGCCAGATATTTTTTCTGAATTTTGTGATCAACCATAGTGTTCGCATATTTTTTTGAGCGACTGTATGTATTGTCCTTCTTCTAAGAAACGCTTTTTTTTTGCGCATGATGAGGTTAAACTTCGCCACAAGGGCTTCAAGGCCTGATAGGAGAAGGAATGAGCAGAGAAAACCTTAATGTAGGCACAATATAGAATCGCCCATCATAAAACCAAGTCATGAGCCTGGCTCACTACCGACCTGGGCAAATCCCAACCCTATTAAGTGGAAAGAGTTCCTTATATCCAGTCTGAAGCTGCTGGAAAACTGCTCCATTCCTTTTAACACACTTTGTTGGAATAGCAAAAATAAATAAATAAATACCCCCTCAAGCAGCTGCTTGCCACAGAGGTCTGACAGGAGCCTGTCAGTTTATATGCCAGAGTAGAAGGTCTGAGAGGATGGCAGGACCTCAGCAGAAAACAACACGAAAATCCATGCCTTACCCGGGGCTCGAACCCAGGTCCCTTAGATCAGTAGCCAAGCGCGCTAACCACTCAAAAGAAAAAAAAATAAACAAAACTCCCAACTGATATCTTGGGATCGGTTCTACTCCCATAAGATCCTATTTCAAATGTCAGTAGCTTTCCATAAATGATGGTATCACTACACCCAATGGAATTTTGAAAACAAATCTTCCATAACATCAAAAACTAATTTTGGAATGAGCTGAAAGCAAAGAAAATCTTTCTCTCCTTTTTAAAAGCACAGAAACTGAATCCGAAAGATAGAGAGAGAGAGAGAAAAAAAATTCTCCTTTGCCCCCCTAACTTAACCTCCCCCCTCCACCTTCACACACTCTCTCCTCTCTGAATCCCTCCTGTTCCCACATTCATTAAAGCACACCCAAGAGCTCCCAACCCATTGCCCCAGAGAGCACATTCACTGGAGGAGTGTTCCCTGGCTCCTGACATATCATTGGGCCTCTTCAATCAAGGCTAACGGTCGGCCAGCACCCACAGTCCATCTCCACTCACCTCAGGTGCGCTCTTAATGCTGGCCAGACCCAAAGCGGTGCGACGTGAGATTCTCTCCTAACGCGTGCTGGGCCCGGGACACGTCATTACCTGTCTCAACCAATCAGTGACCTCTAGAGCGGCTCCTCTCTCTTCTCTCTCTCGTGCGCGGATCGATCAGCCGTTACGCATGATGGGGAGAAGCTGGGTTGCTAGGTGTGCGCGTGCACGCAGTTTGGAGCAGCACCCTCCCCCCTCCCCCCCAAGTAGACTTGCAAGCAGGTGCATCGTTCACAAGTTCGTCTTCTTTCCGAGCCAATGATTTGTCGTTTCTTCGTTGGTCTGTTGACGTCAGAGGTAAAGAGGGGGAGGGGGGAATCTTCACTTTGTGGTTGGATGGTTGCGACGCCTTTCGGGAACAATTTTCGTGATTCTTTTGTTCTCTCTCTCTCTGCAGGATGATCAATGCTAGGAATTTGTATGTGCGTGCGCGTGCGAGCTTGGGTGGTCAATTATTTTATCAATAAGGTGGAAGGAATGGATCTGCAAAGCGTTGCCTGGAGAGATGAATTAGGACGCTTTATGCTGCTCGAGGGTTTAGGATGAGGTTTAGACAATTTTATTCATTTTCATCAGTTTTCCTGAATCAAATCACAAACCATCGATTAGATAGATGGTCTTAATTTTTATTGGAATTTTTTTCCCTCGGTTGAATCTAAGACCGCATATATATGGTGAAGTCAAGGGGGGAGGGAGCAAAGGGGCCATGACCCCCCTTTTAAGAACGATAGTAATAAAAACCTTTTAAGATGGAGCTGGATGGAGGGAATGTATATTTCGTAACTCATTTTTACAGACTAGTTTGACGCAATGTATGTAACCTTTGTTACTCCTGCATCCCGCCCCCCCCCCAAAAAAAAACCGCATCAGGTTTTTACGGAAAAAAAGAAGGATTGACAAAAGTAGAAACAAAAAACGACTAAATGCAGTTTTATTGTTTTATTTTAATGAATGGAACGAATGGATGATTTTCAAGTAATAAAGATCGAAAACGAGAAATTGTTGTAAAATGTTTTATTGAGTAATGAGATCGGAAAAGAAAAATTGTTTCAAACAATGTTGTCGAATAATGAAGATCGGAAATGATAAATTCTTGTAAATATTGTTGTCGAATAATGAAGATCGTAAACGAAAAATTGTTGCAAAAATTGCTGTCGAATAATGAAGATCGGAAACCAGAAATTGACGCAAAAATTGTTGTCGAGTAATAAAGATCGTAAAGGAGAAATTGTTGAAAAAAATTCTGTTGAGTAATGAAGATCGAAAACGAGAAACTGTTGTAAAAAATGTTGTCGAGTAATGAAGACGACTAAACAGCTTGTTTACAAGAGTTTCTACTGTACACGTGACATTTTAACCAATCAGTTCGAACTTGCATATTCGTACATTGCCATTTTTCAGAGAAAATTAAAATGTTCTTTACAGTTTATAAATATATTACGTGTCATAGCTGTTTAAACACACTAATTTGTATAGGACAATTTGAAAAGCCTTTTGGAAATGCTGAGATTATGAAAAAACTTTCTATGTCAGTAACATAGAGAGCATTCAAGGTGTCTTCTTATATGGTACAGTCGCTCAAAAAAATATCCGAACACTATGGTTGATTACAGAATTCATAAAAAATATCTGGCAACGATTTTTTTAGAAATAAGTGATCTGGCAACCTTCGTGTCACGTGACACGAAGGTTGCCAGATCACTAATTTCTTAAAAAAATCGTTGACAGATATTTTTTTATGAATTGTGTAATCAACCATAGTGTTCGGATATTTTTTGAGCGACTGTACAGGGTATGCTCTCCTTCTCTCTTTCTTCCCCCTTCTCTCTGCAACAGTTGATTCCTTTCTAAAAGTGGGGGGGGGGGGGCTCAGTCGGTGGAGCGCCAGGCTCGTAATCTTCAGTTCCCAGGTTGGAGTCCCAGCTGGGTCAGCGTTGAGATTTATCTCTGCAAAATTCCCCGCCCTGCCCACGGTCAGTAGGGGACACCGATGGGCTTGTAAAGGCCGCCGTCCGTCGGATGGGACGTTAAGCCGCGTGCCCCGTGTGCGGGAGAGCCATACCCTGTGCACGTTAAAGAACACGCTGGATGGCCTTGACGGGAGGCTACCATCTGTCTCCCAACAGCTGTTCCAGTGAGTCCCCTCCCCCAACCTTCTCTGAGTCTTCGGGGTCCTTGTGACCTGTCCAATTAGTCCATGGTGTGCAAAAAAGTGCCGCTCAGAGGTAAAACAACTTAACCTAACTACTGTCAAGTTTCCTACTTACCAGATCAACAATCCAAACCTGATCATATAATGAGTATTGAATTATTACGTTATTGATAAATATTTCATGATAATGTAACAATTAATGCAAAATTCATGAAAAAAATTATCAGAAGCACAAACAGGACATAGGCCACCTAAAACTATCCCGTTGAAAGAATATAAAAAAAATTGGAAACTGATCGTTATGTGTATCGTTTTTTTTTTTCCAAATATGGTATCAGAGATGTGTCAAGGTGTCGTCAGGGGTGTCAAAATTTTACTCTACTAATAATGCTTTAGTAAAATTTTAACCTCCTGTTATTACGCCCAACTCGTTGGCAACACTGTCCAAATTACATTTGTCTGTATCAGTAATGTGAACAGCAACGAGATCATTTGAGCAATTTGCATTTTTCTACTTTTTGACAATTACCAAATAATGGGAGTGCGGCTGAGAATGTGGAAGTTATTATTACTCTTAGAAAGGGTGAAAGGGTTGGGGTTGGGTTGTTTTACCTCTGAACGGCACTTTTTTGCACACCATTAGCTAAATGGTCAGGTCACAAGGATCCCGAAGGCTCAGAGAAGGTTGGGGAAATGGACCCACTAGAACAGCTGTTGGGAGACAGATGGTAGCCTCCCGTCAAGGCCATCCAGCGTGTTGTGTAACGTGCACAGGGTATGGCTCTCCCGTACACGGAGCCTCGGCTTAACGTCCCATCCGACGGACGGCGGCCTTTCCAAATCCATCGGTGTCCCCTACTGACCGTGGGCAGGGCGGGGAATTTTGCGGAGAATTTTGCGGGGAATTTTCCGGGCGGGGAATTCAACGCTGACCCAGCTGGGACTCGAACCTGGGAACTGAAGATTACGAGCCTGGCGCTCCACCGACTGAGCCACCCTCGCCCCACTCTTAGAAAGGAATCAACTGTTGCAGAGAGAAGGGGGATGGCCAGTCGAAGCCTCTAATTTGATGTTCACAAGGTTCGAGTCCTAACGGTGCGGGCGTTGAGATTTTCTCCGCTAACCCCAGTCTTGCCTTTGAGAAAAGTGACATCGAGGACAAAATATTACAAAAGTGACATCCGACGGACAGGGAAACACCGTAGTCCGTCGGATAGGACGTTAACTGGTGACGCCGTGTGTAGGAGAGCCATACCCTGTGCACGTGAAAGAACACGCTGGATGGCTTTGACGGGAGGCTACCCGCTGGCCCGAGCATCAAAAGATTTCGGGTCTGATCTGCGAATTGTTACACAGGAATAAAAAGCAACTAAATTTAATTCAATGCAATAAAAAAGGTAAAAAGTAACAGCAGAAAAAAAATAAGGCAAACCAGTTCCTGAAATATTTAGTCTTTGATGTGCGAAGTGCAATTCTGAGCCCAGAACATATCTTTTGACACTTCACGCATTTCCTCGTTTCGCGGAAACAGTGTTTTTATTTCCGGAAGTGTGCATGCAGCAGCTCACGAGGCTCGAAGGAAGTTACGAGGAGGCACGTGGTGGTGGGGGGGAAGGCAATTGTTTCGATAAGAACAGGACACGATGCTTTCGGACAACGGTGTGAACCCTTTTTTATGATACGAAAGGCATTAATGAAATGTGTTTTTATTTGATGAGCGTATATTCCCTGAATGAATAACGCTGACGTCACGCTCTGTGAACATGGGGCTTTGCGTTGGGTTGTTTTACCTCTGAGCGACACTTTTTTGCACACCATGGGCTAAATGGGCAGGTCACATGGACCCCGAAGGCTCAGAGAAGGTTGGGGGAGGGGACCCACTGGAACAGCTGTTGGGAGACAGATGGTAGCCTCCCGTCAAGGCCATCCAGCGTGTTCTTTAACGTGCACAGGGTATGGCTCTCCCGCACATGGGGCCACGGCTTAACGTCCCATCCGACGGACGGCGGCCTTTCCAAGCCCATCGGTGTCCCCTACTGACCGTGGGCAGGGCGGGAAATTTTTGTGGAGATAAATCTCAACGCTGACCCAGCTGGGACTCGAACCTGGGAACTACAGATTACTGAGCCACCCCCGTCCCGTGAACATGGGGCAAGCAGGGCATTTATGCTGTTTTAGGGAAAATGCTCTGCTCTGAAAACGCTTTGAATAATCTTCAATTTCTATATTTAGTCATTAAAACGCATGCGTGATCAGAGTGAAAAAGTAAATAAACTGTAAGTTCGAGCCTAACAAGCTATTTTACAAACAATTACTGAAGAATATTTATAATATTCTTTTTTTTTTACTCAAGGATACAAACAATATTAACTCTCTCAATTTCAGATTATTATTGATTAAAATTAAAAAAAAAATTGCCCGGTCTCTTAAATTATTCTTGCAGATGTTCATGTCTCCAGAGTGAGACTCACAACCTGAGGCATTCAGGTTCGAATGGAATTTTATGGGAAGTTTTTATGACTGAGCTGTTTTACCTCTGAACGTCTGATTTGTTCACATAGTGGACTAAATGGCACGTTACAAGAACCCAAAGGGTCTAAAATTAAATAGGGGAAGGGGATCACCTGAACAGTCGTTAGGAAACAGATTAAAAAATCTGTCAAAGCCATCCAGCATGTTCTTTAACGTGCACGTGATATGAATCTCCTGCACGTGGGTCCACGGCTTTACTTCCCATCAAACGGACGGCGACCACTGTGTGTACAAAAGTGCCGCTCGAAGTCAATCAACCCAACCCAATCGGTAATCAAGCGACTAACACTATTTTGCAAAACCAAGTGTGCATTGCAATGGTAAAAATAATCCAAAGATAGCGATTTTTTTATCTTAATGTGCTTTTAACCAGTGGGTCGCGAATGATTAGATCTTGCGAAATTTCATTTATTGCTGTAAATGTAGAGTATCGCCGATATGCATCTATCTGTACTTACGTCTCCAATGTACAGTCGCTCAAAAAAGTATCCGAACACTACGGTTGATTACGAAATTCAGAAAAAATATCTGGCAACGATTTTTTTAGAAATTAGTGATCTGGCAACCTTCGTGTCACGTGATTACAGAATTCAGGAAAAATATCTGGAGCGTGTACAGCAACTGTACACGCTCCAGTTACCGTTCACAGCAAACTGGAGCGTGTGCAGTTACTGCACACGCTCCAGTTTGCTGTGAACGGTAACTGCACACGCTCAACATTTCCGTGAGTGAGCCCACACGATCTACTATCAAAATAATATGACCACCTACAGTCGCTCAAAAAAGTATCCGAACACTATGGTTGATTACGAAATTCAGAAAAAATATCTGGCAACGATTTTTTTTTGAAATTAGTGATTTGGCAACCTTCGTGTCACGTGACACGAAAGTTGCCAAATCACTAATTTAAAAAAAAAAAAAAAATCGTTGCCAGATATTTTTACTGAATTTTGTAATCAACCATAGTGTTCGGATATTTTTTTGAGCGATTGTATTAGGTACAAAATCCAAACATAAGTCGAAACACTGTCTGCATTTCTGTCTTTGAGACAAATTTCAAAACGTTTTATATTATTCCTCACTTCACGTCGGGACATGAGTTTACATTTTCATTAAATAAAAAGTGTTCTTTATATATTTCTCCTCAGTCTCGCTCAACTGCAGCTCGTTAACCAAAGAAGAGGCGTTGCGTATGTAACTGAGGTTGCTTCCCTTGACCGCCTCTCAACATCTTCACTAATCCATCCCACTCATCATCGTCTACTCAAAGTAAGACTTAAAAAAAGTTTTTGAAATTTATTCAAATGTCCTTAAAATGTTCATTCTCTTTCTAAAAATGAATGATAGGTTAGGTAACGGATGCTTAACCCTTTGAGGTTTTAGGTCAGATCAGTAAGGTTCTGCTATTTATCTATTCCAGTCCCGTAAAAGGTTAAATTAATTGCACCAGGAGGAGTCGGCAGGGGAAACAAATTGCACTGGAAAGGGTAAAAATATCACACCGTACAAAAAATTGATTATTGACTATAAATGGTGCGTCTTTATAGTGTTAGCATTGATCATGAGTATGACTCTTGAAATAGAAAGACTAAGACTCTTGAAATAGAAGGACTAAGACTTGTCTAACGAAATATGAATAAGGAATTATTTTTATGACCACCGAATTCGGATATATTCCTGCTATGAATCTAAAAAACTAAACTAATTCAGAGTAATTTATATGACATATCTGAAGACACCTAGGACTCTAATCGAGCTTAACGATTTCCTGATAGAATGATTTGGAATAATTTCTCTGATCCTTTGATAGAAATTGAAGGATTTGGAATAATTTTTATGATCCTTTTTGATCGGAGCAGAAAGATTCGAAATAATATTTGTGATCCCTTGATCGAAATAGAAGTATTTCCGAATAATTTCTATGATCCCTTGATCGAAATAGAAGTATTTCCGAATAATTTCTATGATCCCTTGATCGAAATAGAAGTATTTCCGAATAATTTCTATGATCCCTTGATCGAAATAGAAGTATTTCCGAATAATTTCTATGATCCCTTGATCGAAATAGAAGTATTTCCGAATAATCTCTGTGATCCCTTGATCGAAATAGAAGTATTTCCGAATAATTTCTATGATCCCTTGATCGAAATAGAAGTATTTCCGAATAATTTCTATGATCCCTTGATCGAAATAGAAGTATTTCCGAATAATTTCTGTGATCCCTTGATCGAAATAGAAGTATTTCCGAATAATTTCTATGATCCCTTGATCGAAATAGAAGTATTTCCGAATATTTGTTTAAGATCCCTCTAATCAAAATGAAGGAAGCCGAACTATTTCTATGGCCCCCAAATTAAATAGAAGAATTATGATCTCTCTTTCCAATCATAGGTGTGATCAGAAAATATAGGGGGTAATATGGAATCCACGTCTGGCATTCGACCCTAGTGACTAGATTTGTGAAAATTATTCAAATTTCATACTTAACCTATAAAGTCTACATCCCTTTAAAGTCTGAATTTGAGTCTGACAATAATATTATAATCTATGTGATAAATTTATATCTTCTTTTTTAATCGCATAGACCCAATTCTAGCCATTCCAATTTCTACTTTTTATCCTGTAAAAACAATTTTCTCCCCCTCTTGAAATAATTCGGCGCCGACGCCCATGCCTCTAATCAAAGAGGAAAGATTCGAAGCCATTCTTACGTTCCTTCTGAAGAAAGATTCGAAGTCATTCCTACGATCTTTCGAACCAAGTCGTACGACTCGGGGTGGAAAGATTCTTGCTAGCAGTTTCAATTGGAGACACGACATGCTACTCGCGAGGTCACGAGGGATTTGTTTCCATGAATCTGATCAGGGACTTCATTGCGTGACATCTTTTTTTTTGAGCTCGTTAAAAGAATTCAGGGAACGAGGATTCTTCTTCGTTCAGTCGGTCCAGCTGCCACGGTAGGCGAAACAACTGCAGAAGAAAGGCAACAGAAGCATCCTTTATCGATGATTCGAACACGGATACTTCTTCTCTACAATCAAGAACGTTTTTTCATTTTTCAAGAAATGCGAAATCTTGGGGAAATTTTAATACCAATTAGAAATATTTTTGTCTTTGCAGTAAATGACACGTTTTTGGGTTGGATTGTTTTACCTCTGAGCGGCACTTTTTTTGCACACCATGGGCTAAATGACCAGGTCACATGGACCCCGAAGGCTCAGAGAAGGTTGGGGGGAGGAGACCCACTGGAACAGCTGTTGGGAGACAGATGGTAGCCTCCCTTCAAGGCCATTCAGCGTGTTCTTTAACGTGCACAGGGTATGGCTTTTCGCTCATGGAGTCACGGTTTAACGTCCCATCCGACGGACGGCGGCCTTTCCAAGCCCATCGGTGTCCTCTAATGACCGTGGGCAGGGCGGGGAATTTTGCGGAGATAAATCTCAACGCTGACCCAGCTGGTAAACAACACCTGAGCATATACATAGTCGTATCAGAATAATATGACCACCTACCATTCGTATTATTAGGTAGGTGGTCATATTATTCTGATATGATTGTGTACGTCTTACATCTCTCTCTGCCCTCCCCCTACCAGTCAGGTTGTTTTTTTCTGGGGTGGAAGTTATGATTCTCTTATTGGGATCCAGAAGGTTCAGATTTTATTATACACTTCCCTATAAAATATATGAGAGAATTTTAATGTTATGTGAATGGAAATCTAACTTCGAAGCTCTGGAACTTCTAAAATATGAATTTAATGGAAAAATGTGACTGAAGATAAATTAAAGTTCGCAATCAAATCTATTTCAATCTCGATTTTCGACAATATTTGTTTAATATTTAAATAATTTAAATTATTGGAATAACGGAAGCTGGAATATTTAACAATAAATTATCTTGCTTTATAAATATCAAAATTCAAAATTTCTAACATTGAAATAATCCTTTACACGAACTTCTAAAATGTCTGTTTTATTAAATGGTTTGAAAGAATGGTTATTATTTAAGTTTTAATTAATTTCTGAGGTAAATAGTTAGGATGATGCACCGTTATAAAATATTCTAGCTTCCATAAATCTTTAAATACTGAACAAATATTTTTGAAAATCGATATTTAAATAGATTTTATTATGAACTTTAATTTGTCTCAGTCACATTTTTCCAATAAATGTATATTTTAGAAGTTATACAGCTTCGAATTTAAATTCTCATTGACACAAACATGGATAAAAATCAAAATAAATGGAATGGTTTAATACCATCTGTCTCCCGACAGCTGTTCCAGTGGATCCCCTCCCCCAACCTTCTCCGAGCCTTGCGGGTCCTTGTGACCTGGCCATTTAGCCCACTGTGTGAAAAAAAAGTTCCGCTCTGAGGTAAAACAACCCAACTGAAGCTACCAAGCTGTTGGGAGGGGGCAGGGGATGGGGCTCACAAAAGTAAACTTTAGGCTATGAAAATAGAATATACAGAATGGCATCTTAAAAATACGACCCAGGCAGTGCTGGGTACAGTCGCTCAAAAAAGTATCCGAACACTATGGTTGATTACAGAATTCATAAAAAATATCTGGCAACGATTTTTTTAGAAATTAGTGATCTGGCAACCTTATTTCTAAAAAAATCGTTGCCAGATATTTTTTATGAATTCTGTAATCAACCATGGGTGTTCGGATACTTTTTTAATATATATAATGCGTATGAATATATAATGCAATGAATATGGAGCGTGTGCAGTTACCGTTCACAGCAAACTGGAGCGATTGCGGTTAACGTTCACAGCACATTGGATCGTGTGGGCTCACTCACGGAAATATTGAGCGTGTGCAGTTACCGTTCACAGCAAACTGGAGCGATTGCGGTTAATGTTCACAGCACATTGGATCGTTTGAGCTCCCAAAGACCTGGATCGTGTGGGCTCACTCACGGAAATATTGAGCGTGTGCAGTTACCGTTCACAGCAAACTGGAGCGTGTGCAGTAACTGTACACGCTCCAGATATTTTTCCTGAATTCTGTAATCACGTGACACGAAGGTTGCCAGATCTCTAATTTCTAAAAAACTAGTTTCCAGATATTTTTTCTAAATTCTGTAATCAACCATAGTGTTTGGATACTTTTTTGAGCGACTGTAGGTGGTCATATTATTTTGATACTAGATCGTGTGGGCCCACTCACGGAAATATTGAGCGTGTGCAGTTACCGTTCACAGCAAACTAGAGCGTGTGCAGTAACCGCTCCAATTTGATGTGAACGGTAACTGGAGCGTGTACAGTTGCTGTACACGTTCCAGATATTTTTCCTGAATTCTGTAATCAACCATAGTGTTCGGATACTTTTCTGATCGACTGTACAGTTCAGCTATTTCAAAATAATATGTTGCAAGGCGCAGGGAATCTGAAAAGAGCATCCTCTGCGCAGCGACTCACATAAAATAACATGTTCCCCTCTCTAAAATTAAAAAATAAAAACAAATACCTCAAGAAACTGATTGCCACAAAGGTCTGACAGGAGCCTGTCCGATTTTTACGCCATAGTATAAGGTCTGTGAAAAAGGCGAAACCTCTGCAGAAAGAAAACTCAAACATCCATGCGTTACCCGGGGTCCGAACCCATTTCCCTTTGGGGCGGGGGTGGCTCAGTCGGTAGCGCGCCAGGCTCGTAATCTGTAGTTCCCAGGTTCGAGTCCCAGCTGGGTCAGCGTTGAGATTTATCTCCGCAAAATTCCCCGCCCTGCCCACGGTCAGTAGGGGACACCGATGGGCTTGGAAAGGCCGCCGTCCGTCGGATGGGACGTTAAGCCGCGTGCCCCGTGTGCGGGAGAGCCATACCCTGTGCACGTTAAAGAACACGCTGGATGGCCTTGACGGGAGGCTACCATCTGTCTCCCAACAGCTGTTCCAGTGGGACCCCTCCCCCAACCTTCTCTGAGCCTTCGGGGTCCATGTGACCTGGCCATTTAGCCCATGGTGTGCAAAAAAGTGCCGCTCAGAGGTAAAACAACCCAACCCAACCCATTTCCCTTTAATCAGTAGTAGCCAAGCATATATATAGATTATTGGAAATATGACTCCTCTATTGTATCACCACTGATAAAAGAATTATTTTCTTATCCATATGCTCCCAGAAAATTATTTTATGTTCTACTAAGCTTTTTCTTCAACCTCCACTTCCCCGAGATTTATTAAATACCCCCACCTATTAACTAGTTATATGCATTTTATTTGTTTTCACGATGTTATTGCATAAAAAATTTATAATATCCTTTACAAATATATGCTAAACTTTTAAAATTTTGAATACTATTTATGCAATCGACAAATTATACCCGTGTCATGTACAGTCGCTCAAAAAAGTATCCGAACACTATGGTTGATTACAGAATTCAGAAAAATTATCTGGCAACGACGTTTTCAGAAATTAGTGATCTGGCAACCTTCGTGTCACGTGATATACCGATGGTAGCATCGGTACAGAACAAGGTGTCGGGTTGGGTTGTTGGGTTGTTTTACCTCTGAGCGGCACTTTTTTGCACACCATGGGCTAAATGGCCAGGTCACATGGACCCCGAAGGCTCAGAGAAGGTTGGGGGAGGGGACCCACTGGAACAGCTGTTGGGAGGCAGATGGTCAAGAACGTCAAGGCCATCCAGCGTGTTCTTTATCGTGCACAGGGTATGGCTCTCCCGTACACGGGGCCACGGCTTAACGTCCCATCCGACGGACGGCGGCCTTTCCAAGCCCATCGGTGTCCTCTACTGACCGCGGGCAGGGCGGGGAATTTTGCGGAGATAAATCTCAACGCTGACCCAGCTGGGACTCGAATCTGGGAACTACAGATTACGAGCCTGGCGCGCTAGCGACTGAGCCACCCCCGCCCCCAAAGTGTCGGTCCGAACACTGTGGTTGATTACAGAATTCAGAAAAAATATCTGTCAACGATTTTTTTAGAAATTAGTGATCTGGCAGCTTTCGTGTACGTACACGTCAGATCACTAAGTTCTAAAATATTCGTTGCCAGATATTTTTTCCGAATTTTGTAATCAACCATAGTGTTCGGATATTTTTTGAGCGACTGTACGTACTCTATACTATCAAACAGAGAAACGGGATTATGTGAACAGCGGGACACAATAAAAGATTCCAAATTTCTGATTGCGAAACGCACAACACAGTAGTTATCAAAGAGAAGGTAAAATTTTAGAATTGAGTTAATATATACTTAATTTGCGAAAACAATGAAATAGTTTATTAAATGCTGTCATTAATTACATGCAGATAGATCAGGACAGACTTGTTTGTAAGACTAAATTACACGGTGCGATTGGATCTCTGTATCTCGTTGTTGTCTGAGCCTTATATACGTACAGTCGCTCACGAATTCGTGTCAGGATTTTTTTAGAAATTAGTGATCTGGCAACCTTCGTGTCACGTGACACGAAGGTTGCCAGATCACTAATTTCTAAAAAAGTTTCCAGATATTTTTCTGAATTATGTAATCAACCATAGTGTTCGGATACTTTTTTGAGCGACTGTAGGTGGTCATATTATTTTGATACTAGATCGTGTGGGCTCACTCACGGAAATATTGAGCGTGTGCAGTTACCGTTCACAGCAAACTGGAGCGTGTGCAGTAACTGCACACGCTCCAGTTTGCTGTGAACGGTAACTGGAGTGTGTAGAGTTGCTGTACACGCTCCAGATATTTTTCCTGAATTCTGTAATCACGTGACACGAAGGGTTGCCAGATCACTAATTTCCAGAAAAAACGTTGCCAGATATTTTTATGAATTTCTTAATCAACCATAGTGTTTGGATATTTTTTTGAGAGATTTTCTCATTCTTAAATTTCACTTCATTTCTTTAATTTTCAACGTTTTTGGAAAAAAAAACTTCCTCATATTGAGCTTGTGTGATGCCTGTCATTTATCCTTTGTGAATATCTTTTGGGGAAGATTTCTTCGCATAACAGTTAAGCATTGATGCAAAAGACGTTTTCCAGGGTAACTGCTTTTCCTCAGACGATTATTAACTCTATTCAGCTGTGAAGTTCTGAATTTCCCTGCATTCTCTGAGCTAAGGGAATTGTATACCATCACTGAATGCTTTGACTTTCCAACGCAATCGTTATCCAGTGTTGTAGCTATTCTCCTGCTTTATTCGCCTCTTTTTAAATGGAACATCCCCTATAGATTTAATTTTTCTTTCACATTTATTCTTATCTCAATTTCTGAAACATTTTATGTCATCTAAAACACTCCAGGATCACGAGACTTCTTTGCATCCGGGACTTCATAATGCTAGTTTTTTTAATTAAACGATTCAGTGTAAAGAAAGTTTCTGTTATTAACACTGGGAATGAGGCTTTTATAATGAACTCTATTAGCGAAATAGGGGTTTGCAGTGAACTTTATTAATAGGAATAAGGGTTTATAATAAACTGAATCAGTGCAAAGAGGGTTTCTGTTATGAACTAAATTAGTTCAAAGAAGGTTTCTGTTATGAACTGAATCAGTGCAAAGAGGGTTTCTGTTATGAACTGAATTAGTTCAAAGAAGGTTTCTGTTATGAACCGAATCAGTGCAAAGAGGGTTTCTGTTATGAACTGAATTAGTTCAAAGAAGGTTTCTGTTATGAACCGAATCAGTGCAAAGAGGGTTTCTATTATGAACTGAATTAGTTCAAAGAAGGTTTCTGTTATGAACCGAATCAGTGCAAAGAGGGTTTCTGTTATGAACTGAATTAGTTCAAAGAAGGTTTCTGTTATGAACCGAATCAGTGCAAAGAGGGTTTCTGTTATGAACTGAATTAGTTCAAAGAAGGTTTCTGTTATGAACCGAATCAGTGCAAAGAGGATTTCTGTTATGAACTGAATTAGTTCAAAGAAGGTTTCTGTTATGAACCGAATCAGTGCAAAGAGGGTTTCTGTTATGAACTGAATTAGTTCAAAGAAGGTTTCTGTTATGAACTGAATCAGTGCAAAGAGGGTTTCTGTTATGAACTGAATTAGTTCAAAGAAGGTTTCTGTTATGAACTGATTAAGTGCAAAAAGGGTTTCTGTTATGAACTGAATTAGTTCAAAGAAGGTTTCTGTTATGAACCGAATCAGTGCAAAGAGGGTTTCTGTTATGAACTGAATTAGTTCAAAGAAGGTTTCTGTTATGAACCGAATCAGTGCAAAGAGGGTTTCTGTTATGAACTGAATTAGTTCAAAGAAGGTTTCTGTTATGAACCGAATCAGTGCAAAGAGGGTTTCTGTTATGAACTGAATTAGTTCAAAGAAGGTTTCTGTTATGAACTGAATCAGTGCAAAGAGGGTTTCTGTTATGAACTGAATTAGTTCAAAGAAGGTTTCTGTTATGAACTGATTAAGTGCAAAGAGGGTTTCTGTTATGAACTGAATTAGTTCAAAGAAGGTTTCTGTTATGAACCGAATCAGTGCAAAGAGGGTTTCTATTATGAACTGAATTAGTTCAAAGAAGGTTTCTGTTATGAACCGAATCAGTGCAAAGAGGGTTTCTGTTATGAACTGAATTAGTTCAAAGAAGGTTTCTGTTATGAACCGAATCAGTGCAAAGAGGGTTTCTGTTATGAACTGAATTAGTTCAAAGAAGGTTTCTGTTATGAACCGAATCAGTGCAAAGAGGATTTCTGTTATGAACTGAATTAGTTCAAAGAAGGTTTCTGTTATGAACTGAATCAGTGCAAAGAGGGTTTCTGTTATGAACTGAATTAGTTCAAAGAAGGTTTCTGTTATGAACTGATTAAGTGCAAAGAGGGTTTCTGTTATGAACTGAATTAGTTCAAAGAAGGTTTCTGTTATGAACCGAATCAGTGCAAAGAGGGTTTCTGTTATGAACTGAATTAGTTCAAAGAAGGTTTCTGTTATGAACCGAATCAGTGCAAAGAGGGTTTCTGTTATGAACTGAATTAGTTCAAAGAAGGTTTCTGTTATGAACCGAATCAGTGCAAAGAGGGTTTCTGTTATGAACTGAATTAGTTCAAAGAAGGTTTCTGTTATGAACCGAATCAGTGCAAAGACGGTTTCTGTTATGAACTAAATTAGTTCAAAGAAGGTTTCTGTTATGAACTGAATCAGTGCAAAGAGGGTTTCTGTTATGAACTGAATTAGTTCAAAGAAGGTTTCTGTTATGAACCGAATCAGTGCAAAGAGGATTTCTGTTATGAACTGAATTAGTTCAAAGAAGGTTTCTGTTATGAACCGAATCAGTGCAAAGAGGGTTTCTGTTATGAACTGAATTAGTTCAAAGAAGGTTTCTGTTATGAACTGAATCAGTGCAAAGAGGGTTTCTGTTATGAACTGAATTAGTTCAAAGAAGGTTTCTGTTATGAACTGATTAAGTGCAAAGAGGCTTTCTGTTATGAACTGAATTAGTTCAAAGAAGGTTTCTGTTATGAACCGAATCAGTGCAAAGAGGGTTTCTGTTATGAACTGAATTAGTTCAAAGAAGGTTTCTGTTATGAACCGAATCAGTGCAAAGAGGGTTTCTGTTATGAACTGAATTAGTTCAAAGAAGGTTTCTGTTATGAACCGAATCAGTGCAAAGAGGGTTTCTGTTATGAACTGAATTAGTTCAAAGAAGGTTTCTGTTATGAACCGAATCAGTGCAAAGACGGTTTCTGTTATGAACTAAATTAGTTCAAAGAAGGTTTCTGTTATGAACTGAATCAGTGCAAAGAGGGTTTCTGTTATGAACTGAATTAGTTCAAAGAAGGTTTCTGTTATGAACCGAATCAGTGCAAAGAGGATTTCTGTTATGAACTGAATTAGTTCAAAGAAGGTTTCTGTTATGAACCGAATCAGTGCAAAGAGGGTTTCTGTTATGAACTGAATTAGTTCAAAGAAGGTTTCTGTTATGAACTGAATCAGTGCAAAGAGGGTTTCTGTTATGAACTGAATTAGTTCAAAGAAGGTTTCTGTTATGAACTGATTAAGTGCAAAGAGGCTTTCTGTTATGAACTGAATTAGTTCAAAGAAGGTTTCTGTTATGAACCGAATCAGTGCAAAGAGGGTTTCTGTTATGAACTGAATTAGTTCAAAGAAGGTTTCTGTTATGAACCGAATCAGTGCAAAGAGGGTTTCTGTTATGAACTGAATTAGTTCAAAGAAGGTTTCTGTTATGAACCGAATCAGTGCAAAGAGGGTTTCTGTTATGAACTGAATTAGTTCAAAGAAGGTTTCTGTTATGAACTGAATCAGTGCAAAGAGGGTTTCTGTTATGAACTGAATTAGTTCAAAGAAGGTTTCTGTTATGAACTGATTAAGTGCAAAGAGGGTTTCTGTTATGAACTGAATTAGTTCAAAGAAGGTTTCTGTTATGAACCGAATCAGTGCAAAGAGGGTTTGTATTATGAACTGAATTAGTTCAAAGAAGGTTTCTGTTATGAACCGAATCAGTGCAAAGAGGGTTTCTGTTATGAACTGAATTAGTTCAAAGAAGGTTTCTGTTATGAACCGAATCAGTGCAAAGAGGGTTTCTGTTATGAACTGAATTAGTTCAAAGAAGGTTTCTGTTATGAACCGAATCAGTGCAAAGAGGGTTTCTGTTATGAACTGAATTAGTTCAAAGAAGGTTTCTGTTATGAACCGAATCAGTGCAAAGAGGGTTTCTGTTATGAACTGAATTAGTTCAAAGAAGGTTTCTGTTATGAACCGAATCAGTGCAAAGAGGGTTTCTGTTATGAACTGAATTAGTTCAAAGAAGGTTTCTGTTATGAACCGAATCAGTGCAAAGAGGGTTTCTGTTATGAACTGAATTAGTTCAAAGAAGGTTTCTGTTATGAACCGAATCAGTGCAAAGAGGGTTTCTGTTATGAACTGAATTAGTTCAAAGAAGGTTTCTGTTATGAACCGAATCAGTGCAAAGAGGATTTCTGTTATGAACTGAATTAGTTCAAAGAAGGTTTCTGTTATGAACCGAATCAGTGCAAAGAGGGTTTCTGTTATGAACTGAATTAGTTCAAAGAAGGTTTCTGTTATGAACTGAATCAGTGCAAAGAGGGTTTCTGTTATGAACTGAATTAGTTCAAAGAAGGTTTCTGTTATGAACTGATTAAGTGCAAAGAGGGTTTCTGTTATGAACTGAATTAGTTCAAAGAAGGTTTCTGTTATGAACCGAATCAGTGCAAAGAGGGTTTCTGTTATGAACTGAATTAGTTCAAAGAAGGTTTCTGTTATGAACCGAATCAGTGCAAAGAGGGTTTCTGTTATGAACTGAATTAGTTCAAAGAAGGTTTCTGTTATGAACCGAATCAGTGCAAAGAGGGTTTCTGTTATGAACTGAATTAGTTCAAAGAAGGTTTCTGTTATGAACCGAATCAGTGCAAAGACGGTTTCTGTTATGAACTAAATTAGTTCAAAGAAGGTTTCTGTTATGAACTGAATCAGTGCAAAGAGGGTTTCTGTTATGAACTGAATTAGTTCAAAGAAGGTTTCTGTTATGAACCGAATCAGTGCAAAGAGGGTTTCTGTTATGAACTGAATTAGTTCAAAGAAGGTTTCTGTTATGAACCGAATCAGTGCAAAGAGGATTTCTGTTATGAACTGAATTAGTTCAAAGAAGGTTTCTGTTATGAACCGAATCAGTGCAAAGAGGGTTTCTGTTATGAACTGAATTAGTTCAAAGAAGGTTTCTGTTATGAACCGAATCAGTGCAAAGAGGGTTTCTGTTATGAACTGAATTAGTTCAAAGAAGGTTTCTGTTATGAACCGAATCAGTGCAAAGAGGGTTTCTGTTATGAACTGAATTAGTTCAAAGAAGGTTTCTGTTATGAACCGAATCAGTGCAAAGAGGGTTTCTGTTATGAACTGAATTAGTCCAAAGAAGGTTTCTGTTATGAACCGAATCAGTGCAAAGAGGATTTCTGTTATGAACTGAATTAGTTCAAAGAAGGTTTCTGTTATGAACCGAATCAGTGCAAAGAGGGTTTCTGTTATGAACTGAATTAGTTCAAAGAAGGTTTCTGTTATGAACCGAATCAGTGCAAAGACGGTTTCTGTTATGAACTGAATTAGTTCAAAGAAGGTTTCTGTTATGAACCGAATCAGTGCAAAGAGGGTTTCTGTTATGAACTGAATTAGTTCAAAGAAGGTTTCTGTTATGAACCGAATCAGTGCAAAGAGGGTTTCTGTTATGAACTGAATTAGTTCAAAGAAGGTTTCTGTTATGAACCGAATCAGTGCAAAGAGGATTTCTGTTATGAACTGAATTAGTTCAAAGAAGGTTTTTGTTATGAACCGAATCAGTGCAAAGAGGGTTTCTGTTATGAACTGAATTAGTTCAAAGAAGGTTTCTGTTATGAACCGAATCAGTGCAAAGAGGGTTTCTGTTATGAACTGAATTAGTTCAAAGAAGGTTTCTGTTATGAACCGAATCAGTGCAAAGAGGATTTCTGTTATGAACTGAATTAGTTCAAAGAAGGTTTTTGTTATGAACCGAATCAGTGCAAAGAGGGTTTCTGTTATGAACTGAATTAGTTCAAAGAAGGTTTCTGTTATGAACTGAATCAGTGCAAAGAGGGTTTCTGTTATGAACTGAATTAGTTCAAAGAAGGTTTCTGTTATGAACCGAATCAGTGCAAAGAGGGTTTCTGTTATGAACTGAATTAGTTCAAAGAAGGTTTCTGTTATGAACCGAATCAGTGCAAAGAGGATTTCTGTTATGAACTGAATTAGTTCAAAGAAGGTTTCTGTTATGAACCGAATCAGTGCAAAGAGGGTTTCTGTTATGAACTGAATTAGTTCAAAGAAGGTTTCTGTTATGAACCGAATCAGTGCAAAGAGGGTTTCTGTTATGAACTGAATTAGTTCAAAGAAGGTTTCTGTTATGAACCGAATCAGTGCAAAGAGGGTTTCTGTTATGAACTGAATTAGTTCAAAGAAGGTTTCTGTTATGAACCGAATCAGTGCAAAGAGGGTTTCTGTTATGAACTGAATTAGTCCAAAGAAGGTTTCTGTTATGAACCGAATCAGTGCAAAGAGGATTTCTGTTATGAACTGAATTAGTTCAAAGAAGGTTTCTGTTATGAACCGAATCAGTGCAAAGAGGGTTTCTGTTATGAACTGAATTAGTTCAAAGAAGGTTTCTGTTATGAACCGAATCAGTGCAAAGACGGTTTCTGTTATGAACTGAATTAGTTCAAAGAAGGTTTCTGTTATGAACCGAATCAGTGCAAAGAGGGTTTCTGTTATGAACTGAATTAGTTCAAAGAAGGTTTCTGTTATGAACCGAATCAGTGCAAAGAGGGTTTCTGTTATGAACTGAATTAGTTCAAAGAAGGTTTCTGTTATGAACCGAATCAGTGCAAAGAGGATTTCTGTTATGAACTGAATTAGTTCAAAGAAGGTTTTTGTTATGAACCGAATCAGTGCAAAGAGGGTTTCTGTTATGAACTGAATTAGTTCAAAGAAGGTTTCTGTTATGAACCGAATCAGTGCAAAGAGGGTTTCTGTTATGAACTGAATTAGTTCAAAGAAGGTTTCTGTTATGAACCGAATCAGTGCAAAGAGGATTTCTGTTATGAACTGAATTAGTTCAAAGAAGGTTTTTGTTATGAACCGAATCAGTGCAAAGAGGGTTTCTGTTATGAACTGAATTAGTTCAAAGAAGGTTTCTGTTATGAACCGAATCAGTGCAAAGAGGGTTTCTGTTATGAACTGAATTAGTTCAAAGAAGGTTTCTGTTATGAACCGAATCAGTGCAAAGAGGGTTTCTGTTATGAACTAAATTAGTTCAAAGAAGGTTTCTGTTATGAACTGAATCAGTGCAAAGAGGGTTTCTGTTATGAACTGAATAAGCGGAAATAAGTTTTTTCAAATGAACTATATCAGGGGAAATAGGATGTTTGTAATGAACAGAATCAGTGAATAAAGGGTCTCTATTATGAAGTGAATCAGTGAAAATATCTTTATAAAGCACTGTATTATTGGAAATATTGTGTTTGTAAAAGGACTGTAATAATGAAGATTACTGTATTTACAATAGGCGGAAGTAGCCAAAGCCAATACCTGGTGAACAAAAAACTATTAAAACAAGATGAAGCAGTGGCATATCAAGGGTGGGGGGAGGGAGGGGGGTAGGAAGAAGGTTAATAGCCAAATATTTCATTTACACAGAGACTTCAAATAATCTGAATTAAGGCAAAGAATACGATGTATTATTTTGGTTTAAAAGAGATTAGTGATGTGTATACTTAGGACTGAAAGGAAATTATTCAACCTTATGGTAAGCCTTCCTTTTTCAGGCAATTAAAAAAAATCTTATTTATATACCCAATTTCGATCTTTAAAAGTTGGTAGTTTTTTAATCCAGTTCGATTCATTCAAAGAAGAGTTGTAATAAAATTCACCTGAAATTTTTTAGCTACTTTGAAGATTAAACAAAAAAGAAATTCTTTACTTTCAGTCTATATCAATATCATTGCATATAACTTTTTGTCATATTTCTCATCCTATTTTTAATCATTATTATTTCACATTTGTCAAAATTTATTTTTAATCATTATTATTTCATATTCATCATCATTTATTTTTTAGCATCACTTCTTCATATTTAGCATCACATATTATTTTTATCATCATATTTTAAATCATTTTTCACATTTATCATCCTATTTTTAAATCATTATTTCATATTTATTAGTATATTTTAATTATCAATTTCATTATATTCATCATCATACATTAGTTTTTATCCTCATATATTATTTCTTATCGTCATATTTTATATTTATCGTCATATTTTATAATATTTATCTTCATATATTATTTCTTATCGTCATATTTTATAATATTTGCCCACATATATTATTTCTTATCGTCATATTTTATAATATTTACCCTCATATATTATTTCTTATCGTCATATTTTATAATATTTACCCTCATATATTATTTCTTATCGTCATATTTTATAACATTTATCCTCATATATTATTTCTTATCGTCATATTTTATAATATTTATCCTCATATTATTTCTTATCGTCATATTTTGTAATATTTACCCTCATATATTATTTCTTATCGTCATATTTTATAATATTTACCCTCATATATTATTTCTTATCGTCATATTTTATAATATTTACTCTCATATATTGTTTCTTATCGTCATATTTTATAATATTTACCCTCATATATTATTTCTTATCGTCATTTTTTATAATATTTATCCTCTTATATTCATTTTCGAAAGTATCTCTTTTCAAGCCAAATCGAATCACAACCCATATCAGTCAGTAATAATCCAACTATAATATTTCTTGGAAGATAATTCAATTGCTTAGTTTTTCATAAAACTGATATCTTGGAAAAAATCTAAGATGCGGAAAGAGCGACAAATTCGTTTTTTTTTATAAAGGAACGAAAGAAAATTTCTTCACGCGATTAAGGCTCACTTTGTAATCAAGGGACAATTATGGAAGGCAGTTACCAGTTGGAATTTACTTTGTACAGTCGCTCAAAAAAATATCTCAACACTATGGTTGATTACAGAATTCAGAAAAAATATCAGGCAACGATTTTTTTTATAAATTAATCATCTGGCAAACCTTGTCACGTGACACGAAGGTTGCCAGATCACTAATTTGGATATTTTTTTGAGCGACTGTACATTCGTAAGTTTCGATTTGAAAGTGATAGCCACAAAGTGCGAAACGAAATTAATAGTGGAGTCTACAATTTTTTTATTTCCCTTTATCTTCTAAGCATATTAACCCTTTCAGGACCATAAGGTTTCTAAGAGTAAATATTAGTATGTAACTGTTTATTTCAGTTTGTTTAGACGTAAAATAAATAAAAATCATAAGAAAAATACATAACAATGTGTAGTTTTTTTTGAATTTTATGGGAAATATTTTTCCCAATGGACTAAAAAGGTAACACAAATTATAGTTACGCTTATTATGCAATGTCTTTTATTTATTGGTTTATTATAACAAAATCTTAACTAAAATAATACAAAATTATGAAATAAAATTACTATACAAAATGATGTGCTAATTATGATATTCTGCGAAGCAATTTCTTTTGGTAGTGAGACAAAGACGGACATTGCACAGATGCAACATTATTGCAAAGATGGACATGGACTAAACGTTCCCGTTTACGTAATTGCGTTCGGCATACGTTCTATTTTGACATTCTGTATAAAAAATGCAGATAAGGTTATAATTAAATACGACAATCACCAATTTTAAAATGGGGAAAAATGTTTCCCTTAGTCGTGAAAGGGTTAAGATCGAAATAAATACAGAAAATGGCCAATACTTAGTAATTTCCAACCCTAAACTCCAGAAGTTGATAGAAGCAATCGTAATCAGGACATTACTTTGGACTCGTCAATAAATATTATGAAAGGAACTTTTTAGGAAAGGCTCTCTGTTTCAGCGAGATGAAATAACATAAAAAAATGCATTTCCATTAACCGAAAAAATAAAAAAGGTAAAACAATGCGCAATTCCTTTTCAGTTTTACGAAAGAAATACCTTCCATTGTATTTCGCAATTTTATTTTGCAGATGTTACTTCTTACCATAATTTTTTTTTCTCTTTTCCTCAAACGATGCGCAAAAATGCAGAAACCTAAAATTTTCCTGGGGTTGGTAACCCTGATTATTACACTCATCAGTAGCGTACCCAAAAACTTCCAATGGAGGGGAGGTTATAACACTAATCCGCAACCCCTAGAGAAGTGGTTCTCAACCTTTTATGCTTAACGTACCCCCTGGAAATGTGTATGTAACTGGCGTACCCCTTGTATAGATAGATAAAACTATAGTTATAGTATAACAATGGGAATAAAATAAAACATATATATCAGTGGTTCTCAACCTTTTATGTTTCCGTACCCCCTGGAAATGTGTATGTAACTGACGTATACCTTGTATAGATAGATAAAACTGTAGTTATAGTATAACAATGGGAATAAAATAAAACATATATATCAGTGGTTCTCAACCTTTTATCCTTCATGTACCCCCTGGAAATGTGTATGTAACTGGCGTACCCCTTGTATAGATGGATAAAACTGTAGTTATAGTATAACAATGCGAATAAAATGAAACATATATATCAGTGGTTCTCAACCTTTTATGCTTCACGTACCCCTTGTATAGAAAGGTAAAAGTATAGTTATAGTATAACAATGGGAATAAAATAAAACATATATATCAGTGGTTCAAAACCTTTTATGCTTCACGTACCCCTTGTGTAGAAAGATAAAAGTATAGTTATAGTATAACAATGGGAATAAAATAAAACATATATATCAGTGGTTCTCAACCTTTTATGCTTCACGTACCCCCTGGAAATGTGTATGTAACTGACGTATACCTTGTATAGATATATAAAACTATAGTTATAGTATAACAATGGGAATAAAATAAAACATATATATCAGTGGTTCTCAACCTTTTATGCTTCACGTACCCCCTGGAAATGTGTATGTAACTGGCGTACCCCTTGTATAGATAGATAAAACTATAGTTATAGTATAACAATGGGAATAAAATAAAACATATATATCAGTGGTTCTCAACCTTTTATGCTTCACGTACCCCTTGTATAGAAAGGTAAAAGTATAGTTATAGTATAACAATGGGAATAAAATAAAACATATATATCAGTGGTTCTCAACCTTTTATGCTTCACGTACCCCCTGGAAATGTGTATGTAACTGGCTTACCCCTTGTATAGATAGATAAAACTATAATTATAGTATAACAATGGGAATAAAATAAAACATATATATCAGTGGTTCTCAAACTTTTATGCTTAACGTACCCCCTGGAAATGTGTATGTAACTGGCTTACCCCTTGTATAGATACATAAAACTATAGTTATAGTATAACAATGGGAATAAAATAAAACATATATATCAGTGGTTTTCAACGTTTTATGCTTAACGTACCCCCTGGAAATGTGTATGTAACTGGCGTACCCCTTGTATAGATGGATAAAACTGTAGTTATAGTATAACAATGCGAATAAAATGAAACATATATATCAGTGGTTCTCAACCTTTTATGCTTCACGTACCCCTTGTATAGAAAGGTAAAAGTATAGTTATAGTATAACAATGGGAATAAAATAAAACATATATATCAGTGGTTCTCAACCTTTTATGCTTCACGTACCCCCTGGAAATGTGTATGTAACTGACGTATACCTTGTATAGATATATAAAACTATAGTTATAGTATAACAATGGGAATAAAATAAAACATATATATCAGTGGTTCTCAACCTTTTATGCTTCACGTACCCCCTGGAAATGTGTATGTAACTGGCGTACCCCTTGTATAGATAGATAAAACTATAGTTATAGTATAACAATGGGAATAAAATAAAACATATATATCAGTGGTTCTCAACCTTTTATGCTTCACGTACCCCTTGTATAGAAAGGTAAAAGTATAGTTATAGTATAACAATGGGAATAAAATAAAACATATATATCAGTGGTTCTCAACCTTTTATGCTTCACGTACCCCCTGGAAATGTGTATGTAACTGGCTTACCCCTTGTATAGATAGATAAAACTATAATTATAGTATAACAATGGGAATAAAATAAAACATATATATCAGTGGTTCTCAAACTTTTATGCTTAACGTACCCCCTGGAAATGTGTATGTAACTGGCTTACCCCTTGTATAGATACATAAAACTATAGTTATAGTATAACAATGGGAATAAAATAAAACATATATATCAGTGGTTTTCAACGTTTTATGCTTAACGTACCCCCTGGAAATGTGTATGTAACTGGCTTACCCCTTGTATAGATAGATAAAACTATAATTATAGTATAACAATGGGAATAAAATAAAACATATATATCAGTGGTTCTCAAACTTTTATGCTTCACGTACCCCCTGGAAATGTGTATGTAACTGGCGTACCCCTTGTATAGATAGATAAAACTATAATTATAGTATAACAATGGGAATAAAATAAAACATATATATCAGTGGTTCTCAAACTTTTATGCTTCACGTACCCCCTGGAAATGTGTATGTAACTGGCTTACCCCTTGTATAGATACATAAAACTATAGTTATAGTATAACAATGGGAATAAAATAAAACATATATATCAGTGGTTTTCAACGTTTTATTATTAACGTACCCCCTGGAAATGTGTATGTAACTGGCTTACCCCTTGTATATATAGATAAAACTATAGTTATAGTATAACAATGGGAATAAAATAAAACATATATATATCAGTGGTTCTCAACCTTTTATGCTTAACGTACCCCCTGGAAATGTGTATGTAACTGGCTTACCCCTTGTATAGATAGATAAAACTATAATTATAGTATAACAATGGGAATAAAATAAAACATATATATCAGTGGTTCTCAAACTTTTATGCTTCACGTACCCCCTGGAAATGTGTATGTAACTGGCTTACCCCTTGTATAGATACATAAAACTATAGTTATAGTATAACAATGGGAATAAAATAAAACATATATATCAGTGGTTTTCAACGTTTTATGCTTAACGTACCCCCTGGAAATGTGTATGTAACTGGCTTACCCCTTGTATAGATAGATAAAACTATAGTTATAGTATAACAATGGGAATAAAATAAAACATATATATCAGTGGTTCTCAACCTTTTATGCTTAACGTACCCCCTGGAAATGTGTATGTAACTGGCTTACCCCTTGTATAGATACATAAAACTATAGTTATAGTATAACAATGGGAATAAAATAAAACATATATATCAGTGGTTTTCAACGTTTTATGCTTAACGTACCCCCTGGAAATGTGTATGTAACTGGCTTACCCCTTGTATAGATAGATAAAACTATAATTATAGTATAACAATGGGAATAAAATAAAACATATATATCAGTGGTTCTCAAACTTTTATGCTTCACGTACCCCCTGGAAATGTGTATGTAACTGGCGTACCCCTTGTATAGATAGATAAAACTATAATTATAGTATAACAATGGGAATAAAATAAAACATATATATCAGTGGTTCTCAAACTTTTATGCTTCACCTACCCCCTGGAAATGTGTATGTAACTGGCGTACCCCTTGTATAGATAGATAAAACTATAGTTATAGTATAACAATGGGAATAAAATAAAACATATATATCAGTGGTTCTCAAACTTTTATGCTTCACGTACCCCCTGGAAATGTGTATGTAACTGGCGTACCCCTTGTATAGATAGATAAAACTATAGTTATAGTATAACAATGGGAATAAAATAAAACATATATATCAGTGGTTCTCAACCTTTTATGCTTCACGTACCCCTTGTATAGAAAGGTAAAAGTATAGTTATAGTATAACAATGGGAATAAAATAAAACATATATATCAGTGGTTCAAAACCTTTTATGCTTCACGTACCCCTTGTATAGAAAGATAAAAGTATAGTTATAGTATAACAATGGGAATAAAATAAAACATATATATCAGTGGTTCTCAACCTTTTATGCTTCACGTACCCCCTGGAAATGTGTATGTAACTGACGTATACCTTGTATAGATAGATAAAACTATAGTTATAGTATAACAATGGGAATAAAATAAAACATATATATCAGTGGTTCTTAACCTTTTATGCTTCATGTACCCCCTGGAAATGTGTATGTAACTGGCGTACCCCTTGTATAGATAGATAAAACTATAATTATAGTATAACAATGGGAATAAAATAAAACATATATATCAGTGGTTCTCACACTTTTATGTTTCACTTACCCCCTGGAAATGTGTATGTAACTGGCGTATCCCTTGTATAGATAGATAAAACTATAGTTATAGTATAACAATGGGAATAAAATAAAACATATATATCAGTGGTTCTCAACCTTTTATGCTTCATGTACCCCCTGGAAATGTGTATGTAACTGGCTTACCCCTTGTATAGATACATAAAACTATAGTTATAGTATAACAATGGGAATAAAATAAAACATATATATCAGTGGTTTTCAACGTTTTATGCTTAACGTACCCCCTGGAAATGTGTATGTAACTGGCTTACCCCTTGTATAGATAGATAAAACTATAGTTATAGTATAACAATGGGAATAAAATAAAACATATATATCAGTGGTTCTCAACCTTTTATGCTTAACGTACCCCCTGGAAATGTGTATGTAACTGGCTTACCCCTTGTATAGATAGATAAAACTATAATTATAGTATAACAATGGGAATAAAATAAAACATATATATCAGTGGTTCTCAAACTTTTATGCTTCACGTACCCCCTGGAAATGTGTATGTAACTGGCTTACCCCTTGTATAGATACATAAAACTATAGTTATAGTATAACAATGGGAATAAAATAAAACATATATATCAGTGGTTTTCAACGTTTTATGCTTAACGTACCCCCTGGAAATGTGTATGTAACTGGCTTACCCCTTGTATAGATAGATAAAACTATAGTTATAGTATAACAATGGGAATAAAATAAAACATATATATCAGTGGTTCTCAACCTTTTATGCTTAACGTACCCCCTGGAAATGTGTATGTAACTGGCTTACCCCTTGTATAGATACATAAAACTATAGTTATAGTATAACAATGGGAATAAAATAAAACATATATATCAGTGGTTTTCAACGTTTTATGCTTAACGTACCCCCTGGAAATGTGTATGTAACTGGCTTACCCCTTGTATAGATAGATAAAACTATAATTATAGTATAACAATGGGAATAAAATAAAACATATATATCAGTGGTTCTCAAACTTTTATGCTTCACGTACCCCCTGGAAATGTGTATGTAACTGGCGTACCCCTTGTATAGATAGATAAAACTATAATTATAGTATAACAATGGGAATAAAATAAAACATATATATCAGTGGTTCTCAAACTTTTATGCTTCACGTACCCCCTGGAAATGTGTATGTAACTGGCGTACCCCTTGTATAGATAGATAAAACTATAATTATAGTATAACAATGGGAATAAAATAAAACATATATATCAGTGGTTCTCAAACTTTTATGCTTCACCTACCCCCTGGAAATGTGTATGTAACTGGCGTACCCCTTGTATAGATAGATAAAACTATAGTTATAGTATAACAATGGGAATAAAATAAAACATATATATCAGTGGTTCTCAAACTTTTATGCTTCACGTACCCCCTGGAAATGTGTATGTAACTGGCGTACCCCTTGTATAGATAGATAAAACTATAGTTATAGTATAACAATGGGAATAAAATAAAACATATATATCAGTGGTTCTCAACCTTTTATGCTTCACGTACCCCTTGTATAGAAAGGTAAAAGTATAGTTATAGTATAACAATGGGAATAAAATAAAACATATATATCAGTGGTTCAAAACCTTTTATGCTTCACGTACCCCTTGTATAGAAAGATAAAAGTATAGTTATAGTATAACAATGGGAATAAAATAAAACATATATATCAGTGGTTCTCAACCTTTTATGCTTCACGTACCCCCTGGAAATGTGTATGTAACTGACGTATACCTTGTATAGATAGATAAAACTATAGTTATAGTATAACAATGGGAATAAAATAAAACATATATATCAGTGGTTCTTAACCTTTTATGCTTCATGTACCCCCTGGAAATGTGTATGTAACTGGCGTACCCCTTGTATAGATAGATAAAACTATAATTATAGTATAACAATGGGAATAAAATAAAACATATATATCAGTGGTTCTCACACTTTTATGTTTCACTTACCCCCTGGAAATGTGTATGTAACTGGCGTATCCCTTGTATAGATAGATAAAACTATAGTTATAGTATAACAATGGGAATAAAATAAAACATATATATCAGTGGTTCTCAACCTTTTATGCTTCATGTACCCCCTGGAAATGTGTATGTAACTGGCGTACCCCTTGTATAGATAGATAAAACTATAATTATAGTATAACAATGGGAATAAAATAAAACATATACATCAGTGGTTCTCAACCTTTTATGCTTCACGTACCCCCTGGAAATGTGTATGTAACTGGCGTACCCCTTGTATAGATAGATAAAACTATAGTTAAAGTATAACAATGGGAATAAAATAAAACATATATATCAGTGGTTCTTAACCTTTTATGCTTCACGTACCCCCTGGAAATGTGTATGTAACTGGCGTACCCCTTGTATAGATAGATAAAACTATAGTTATAGTATAACAATGGGAATAAAATAAAGCATATATATCAGTGGTTCTCAACCTTTTATGCTTCATGTACCCCCTGGAAATGTGTATGTAACTGGCGTACCCCTTGAATAGATAGATAAAACTATAGTTAGCATAACAATGGGAATAAAATAAAACATACATATATATACACATTAAATTTTGTACTTAACTTACATCTAGCGACTTTTGAGCTCTCACGGTGTACCCAAAAATTTTTTTACCGCGTACCCCATGTTGAGAACCCCTACTCTAGAGTAACCCAAAAAACACTCCATTAACAAGTTTCATTATTTAATTACAAAGGCTATTCATTCAAACGACGTTTACCTTACAATGGGAATATGTTTTTTACCCCTTAATGATGAACACTGTAAATTTTGATTAAATTTTACCGCTGTTTTTATTATTCGGTCACTCCTCAAAGCTATTTTTGAAACCCTTTAGAAGAGTATTGACTGCATTTTGAACACAACTTCTGCCATCTGACGACAGATATATTTCAAAATTTATTTGTAGACGGTAAAAAATTTAATTGGTCGCTTTTGCAAGACGTAAAAAGCATATCGAAAAATGTACAGATTGCAATTGTACATTTAGTGAAAATTTTCTGTTGATGCATTTAATTATTTTCTATTTGCTGCGGTGATTAGTGTTATTATGTTACACACATTTAAGTATTTTTACATTTCCAAGTTTTTATACAATTTCAAAACAATTTCATTAAACACAGGAATCACAGCAACAAACGTATAAATTTTAAAATTTAAAGTTTTAATAAGTGGCATTGGAAAAAAAAAAACACAAGTGAAAAAACTTAATTTAGTATGTTTATTCGCCACTAGATGCCTCTGGCAACAAAAATGCTTGCGATTTTCCAGCAGCGAAGAACGGCGATCGACGTCACGTTGCCTAGCAACAGCGTTCTCCAAAGTAGTCGTATACCAGAGTGGCGCGTTCTGTGTCACTAACCGACGATTTGTGTTTGTTGTCATACAAATGAATCGTTAAATTTTAATTCGGACATTCCTTTGTCGTTTCTGGCGCAATCTAAAGGCGAACATAAATAAACAATAAATTCCCCTCTCAAGCAGCTGCTTGCCACAGAGGTCTGACAGGAGCCTGTCAGTTTATATGTTATAGTAGAAGGTCAGTGAGGATGGCAGGACCCAGCAGAAAAACGACACAAACAGCCATGCCTTACCGGGAGGCTCGAACCCAGGTTCCTTAGATCAGTAGCCAAGCGCACTAACCACTCGGCCACAGTGTTCGGATACTTTTTTTTGACACGAAGGTTGCCAGATCGCTATTTTCTAAACCTGGATCGTGTGGGCCCACTCACAGAAATATTGAGAGTGTGCAGTTACCGTTCACAGCAAACTGGAGCGTGTGCAGTAACTGCACACGCTCCAGTTTGCTGTGAACGGCAACTGGAGCGTGTACAGTTGCTGTACACGCTCAGATATTTTTCCTGAATTCTGTAATCAACCATAAATAAAATAAATAAATACCCCTCAAGCAGCTGCTTGCCACAGAGGTTTGACAGGAGCCTGTCAGTTTACATGTCATAGTAGGTCAGTGAGGATGGCAGAACCTCAGCAGTAAAACGACACAAACAGCCATGCCTTACCGGGAGGCTCGAACCCAGGTTTCTTTGATCAGTAGCCAAGTGCGCTAACCACTCGGCCATAAATACGACAGATTAAGTAATTCTCTGTGAAATTTCTCTTTGTCATCTTCTGTTTAAGAAAATGTTGCCCGACACGAATTGAAAGGTGTTTCTCTTAATGCCAGTTTAAGGGGGAAAAAAATATTTTCTTGCATTATTGCGGGAAAGAAAGGTGTTGGGAAACAATTATTTATAAAGGATACAATTTGTTCAAACGGAGCCACTGAAATATTTACATTAATATTTTATATAACTTTCATAATTATTTTATATTAACTTTTTTATTTTTAGTAACTAATTTTTATATTCTTTTTTTACCTCGTTTAAATTTAATATATTTATCGTCACCTATTTCCCCACACAACATTTTTTAATAATTCACTTTTCACTTGGATAATTTACGTTATACTATAGAATAATAGATTTAGATAAAACTAAATTTTATTGGCTATTTTAGTTATTTCTTGGTACATCCCTAAGCAGTAAAATTTCTGAATGAACTCTCTATATACAGTCGCTCAAAGAAGTATCCGAACACTATGGTTGATTACAGAATTCAAAAAAAAATATCTAGCAACGACGTTTTTAGAAATTAGTGATCTGGCAACCTTCGTGTCACGTGATTACAGAATTGAGGAAAAATATCTGGAGCGTGTACAGCAACTGTATACGCTCCAGTTACCGTTCACAGCAAACTGGAGCGTGTGCAGTTACTGCACACGCTCTAGTTTGCTAATGCACACGCTCCAGCTCACTAATTTCAAAAAAAAAATCGTTGCCAGATTTTTTCTTCTGAATTCTGAAATTAAAAATAGTGTTCGGATATTTTTTTGAGCGACTGCATTGTTTTACCTTTGAATTGTTTGCAATAACTTCTATCCCTCAGGGTTTAGCAAAGATAAATCTCAAACGCTAGCCTAGTTGGAACTCGAAATTGGGACTATTACACTGTGAATCTGGCGCGCTACCCACTGAGCCAGGCTCGCTCCACACTTAAGTAATATATTGCTTAAATTTCAGTTCACTAACCTCAAAAAAAAAAGTATCCGAACACTATGGTTGATTACATAATTCAGAAAAAATATCTGGCAGCAATTTTTTTTTAGAAATTAGTGATCTGGAACCTTCGTGTCACGTGATTACAGAATTCAGGAAAAATATCTGGAGCGTTCCAGTTACCGTTCACAGCAAACTGGAGCGTGTGCTGTTACTGCACAAGCTCCAGTTTGCTGTGAACGGTAACTGCACAAGCTCAAAATTTTTCCGTGAGTTGATAAACTATAGTTACAATATAACTAGAGTTTATTGCACACTAATGTGTTTATTGCACACTAAGTGTGCAGTAACCTCAAAGGTGAGTGACTTTATTCTTGTGATGGATTAATTCTCCCGAAAATTTTTATCGTATTAATATTAAAGATGCATGAGTAACAATAGGGTGAATTAGATGACAAAAAACCACGACCCTAAGACTTTGGATGGAGGTCGTTCAAAAGCAAATTCATACTATACCAAAATTAAAAACAAATTATCACGATTTATTATTAATTCTGATTTTGTAGGTATATTTTAATAAATTGTTATATTTCATCTACAGCTAATTTTTCTTTCTAGCGGAAGAAATGTGCATTTAATTAGATGAAATATGCTAGGTCATCATATCAACTGCAAAAGTAGTGATGTTAGGGGGTGCATAAGTCTTGCTACGGTTCATTCCTCCTCCTTAGGCCACTGAACTTAGATACAATCTATGGAAACACATGATTAAAATTGATAATGATGAAATGATACTGGCGTAAAAATTCTTAAAAGCTTTCATTGCATATTAATAACAAGTAAAATATTTTGTTAAATTTAACGATTTTTTATTTCAAAGCAAGGAGAAAATGCAATTTTAAACAAGGTTTTAAAAAAATTCGCCATAAGTATTAAATTACATTCTTTAAGAGTATGTATCTATAATGCATATATTTCAAAATATAATTCGAAAGAAACACTTAATTATAATAAAACATAATGTAATCATTATGTTCCAAAGTAATAATAGAAAAGATGTCTATGCATTTCATTAAAAAAACCTGCATTCAGATGAATGTAAAAAAAAATTGACTGGATGTATAAATGTATCAATACTTTCTTAGCTGTCTCATAGATGGCGCCACAATGACAATGATAAATTTCCCATCCGAAAGGTTTTGTCTTTATCGCCTTAAAACTGGTCATAAAATACCGTAAACGAGCGGAAAAACGATTATAAGTGTCAGTCTTTGTCATTGCTTAGTGCGACAAAAGCAATAAATTTCAGTTAAACGGATTAAGAGCTTACAGAACATCCCAATCTGCAGAATAAGCATAAAACTGAATGATAGAACCATTCCATACTAAGAACCGTTTAATAAATTCTATAATCCAATTTAAAAATAAATCTTAAATCTAATTAAATATAAATCCTGCAATCCGATTGAAAAATAGGATTGGAAACCAAATTTATATAAAAAAAAATCATATTAAAACTTCATACTTTAAGGAAAAAATTAATGGTTGTTGTATATAAATAACTTAATGATTGCTTATATTATTTTTTTACCAAAACATACTTTAAGTTTAATTAAAATATTCCTTTTTTCATATATTCAAAAATGGAATTTTTTTTTCTTACATCAATCATACGATTATTAGCGAGCTAGGTTTCTAATCTGCAGTTCCAGGGTTCGAGTCCCAACCATGCCTACGTTGAGATTTGTAACTGCTAACTCTCCACTCTGTTCTCGGTCAGGAAGGGGGCACCATTGGTCTTGGAAAAGCCGTCGTCCGTCGGATGGGACGTTACATTGTGACACCGTGTGTAAGAGAGAAATATGCAGCGAAGAATAACGATCTGGATGGACTTGTCGGGTGGCTACTACCTGTCTCCTAACAGCTGTCTAGTGAGTTGGGTTAATTTTTCTGGTTTAGGTAGGTCGTAGAAGTCACAGTTTCCTGCACATGAATGACTGGACCCAGGGTTTCCCAGCAGAATATTGTCCAAAGTATTGCAATTCATCTACCAACTTGTTTTTGTCCCACGGTGCATCCTGGTGCCAACACTTTCCAAGGTAAACGATGCACACGTAATCGGCAGTCCCCATGGTGCAACACCAAACGAGATTCATCGGACCAGACGATCTTCTTCCAATCTTTCAAGATCCAATTTTTATGCTCGCGTGCCCATTGTAAGCACTTTCGACGGTGAACCGAGGTTAGCATGGGCACTCGGAGCGGTCTGTGGCTACGCAGCCCCATTTTCAGCAGGGTTTGATATACTTTGTGTTATGACACATTACTCTCATCACCAGAGTTCAAATTACGGACGAGTTGTGCCACAGTATCCCTTCTGTTGGCTCGTACCATACAGGATACCTCTGAACCTTCGCTCCCAATGCTATCATCGATGAGCTGTGGTCGGCCTATACCCTGCTGGCGGTTCGTGTTATTTCCCTCTTCGAACCACTTTTTGAAGGTATTAACCATAGCTGACCATGGTCACCCCACAAGCCTTGCCATCTTGGAAATGCTCTGACTCAGTCCTCTGGCCATTACAATTTGTCCTTTGTCAAACTCACTTAAATCAGCTGCCTTTCCCATCTGAAGAGCAAGAATAACACTGATTAACAGAGCTCAGTATCAGGTGTTATTTATACCGTTTCACGACCTTCACACACGCTGTCGTTTACCCGCAGTTGCTTCGATTTCCATAAAGACGCGTTGGTCATAAAGTTTTGGTTTTTTGGTGTATATACTCTCCATCTTCATGATCTTCTTGTCATCTGCTGCTGGTGGTTGCTGGCACCTTGGACTATGCCTTCATGAGACACAGAGAATTGTGTACTATAGATAGAAAGTTCAAAACTCGATCAGAGGAGATCTTGTTCGGCGGCCGGTAGCTCAGCGGTCAGTGCACCTGACATGTTATCAGGAGGACATGGTGAAGACGATGAGACATGGACATGGACAATGAGAACCCGACTCAAGACAAATTTCCTCTAAATATGGTTATCGACGATACAGTGATATCTTTCTTGTCTCTCTACCAGTTGAAGCTTAACATATATATTAAATTTAATCAAAATAGCTATATAATAAATATATTTGAAAATTTATTCATCTGTTACTGTCCGTACTGGGGCGGGGGTGGCTCAGTCGGTAGCGCGCCAGGCTCGTAATCTGTAGTTCCCAGGTTCGAGTCCCAGCTGGGTCAGCGTTGAGATTTATCTCCGCAAAAATTCCCCGCCCTGCCCACGGTCAGTAGGGGACACTGATGGGCTTGGAAAGGCCGCCATCAGTCGGATGGGACGTTAAGCCGTGGCTCCGTGTGCGGGAGAGCCATACCCTGTGCACGTTAAAAAACACGCTGGAAGGCCTTGACGGGCCTCTCCCAACAGCTATTCCAGTGGGTCTCCTCCCCCCCAACCTTCTCTGAGCCTTCGAGGTCCATGTGACCTGGCCATTTAGCCCATGGTGTGCAAAAAAATGCCGCTCAGAGGTAAAACAACCCAACTGTCCGCACTTGGTATGATATACTTGTAGATGGCTTCTAAAATTTTTGGAATTACATCAATACGATGAAAGATGCTTTCTTGAAAAAGAATATTATTTCTAAGGTGCATATTAATTTATTTACCTTACAGTATTAAAGTAAGAGGGGTAGAAATTTAACAATTCAATTATAAATTAAGAATTTGCTAGCTAAATGCAAAATTTTAGATATTTTTGGATACCCTATATTCCTGATCCGATTATGGGTTTGTTTCTTTACTTTAACCTCTGACCGGTTTTATGTTTTTTTTATCTTCACTTGCGAACCGAGGAGAAACTTGGAATTAAAAAAAAAATGAAAGATTTGGCCGCTTGGAGATGTAATTGAGTAGCCCTGCTAAAATGTCTTTCAAGATCGATAATTTGATGACAATTATCCCATAAACACGTGCAATAGCTATTGGTGGCCATTTTCGCTACATTTTAGAAAGTTGCCCTATATAAAAAAATTTGGAAAAACTTTTTTGTCCTATTTTTTTGCTTTGTCCTTTAAATGTCCTATATTTTTGTTACCAGATAAAAATTGAATAATTGATAAATTTTGCTTATTATTTTTCATGACATTGAGGACTTTAAGCCGTGTCTCTGTGTGCTGGTGAGCCATACCATATGCACGTTAAAAACACGCTGGATGGCCTTGATAGGAGGCTACCATCTGTCTCCCAACAGCTGTCCAGTGGGTCCCCTCCCCCAACCTTCTCTGAGCCTTCGGGGTCCTTGTGACCTGGCCATTTAGCCCATTGCATGTAATGGCCATTACACGCAATGGGCTAAATGGCCAGGTGTATATGCACGTTAAAGAACACGCTGGATGGCCTTGACGGAAGGCTACCATCTGTCTCCCAACAGCTGTCCAGTGGGTCCCCTCCCATAACCTTCTCTGAGCCTTCGGGGTCCTTGTGACCTGGCCATTTAGCCCATTGCATGTAATGTCCATTACACGCAATGGGCTAAATGGCCAGGTGTATATGCACGTTAAAGAACACGCTGGATGGCCTTGACGGGAGACTACCATCTGTCTCCCAACAGCTGTCCAGTGGGTTCCCTCCCCCAACCTTCTCTGAGCCTTCGGGGTCCTTGTGACCTGACCATTTAGCCCATTTCGGGTACAAAAAGTCTCCGTCAGAGGTAAAACCACAACCTTATTTTTAAAACACACAACTCTTTCTAATCTATGAGAACCAAATGCCGTAGATGGGATTATTTTCTTTGTTTCCTCATCATCCTGTCTCTACGAGTCCTTCATTTCCGGAAGTCCTCCACGAGCCAACAGCCATTTAACTGACATCATCTCTAATTTTGAAAGGGCCACCTCAGCACATTAACAAGAATCTTGCGCCGGAGCTATTTTTGTGTATGATTCTGGAAGTGCGAAATCGCCGGCCACGCTTATTGGTAGGAATGGCAAAGCTACGCAACACTGCGCAGAAAATCTGGTTGTCTTCTTTCCCTAAGATGACCAGAAAAAGATGTCAGGAGAGAGATTTTCACCTTGGAATTTACCGAAACTCGAAAGCTAAAACTTTTAAAATTTCGACTATTACTTAATTTTTTTTATCAATCATAGATGTCAGCACTTGCCAATGCGACATTTACTCAAATGGAGGTTTTGCGAAATGGAAGTTCTTTTTGGTACAATTGGATGTATTGGAACTACTTATTTGTTTCGCATGGAAAACTCATTCGAGAAATCGAGTATTTCTAAGATATAGTCGGTAGTTTTGAACGGATTACTTGAAAGAAAGATATCTGTCGACCTGAACCAACAGCTCTGTGGCGATTTTACAAAAGATGCAAGTGTGAGATATGAATTATATATAATTAATAACTGAAATGAAATATTTTAGTGGTAATTTCGTCATTAATACCAAAAACCTAAAATACTAATATACAGAGGGCCGGCGCGAGGCGGGTTCAGCGCGTTCCCCGGAATCCATCCCGCACTTTGAAAGAAGTGCGGGATGGATTCCGGAAAGCTCATCGTAAAAAAAGAAATTTCGGTCAAAATTGACCGAAATTCACGAAGGTTGCCAGATCACTAATTTCTAAAAGAATCATTGCCAGATATTTTTTTTGAATTCTATAATCAACCATAGTGTTCGGATACCTTTTTTGAGCGACTGTACATTAGATATTAAAAAACTGTTATTCATTTCAAGAGTCAACTGCGCAGGCTCCTAATCTTCACACCCTTTGAGAACCACTGTCATAGGTCAACGACCTGTCAATCACATGCCAGTTAACCAATGATCTATGAGAACTATTGAAGGGTTAACTGCGCAATCTCCTAATCTCCCCCAATTACTTCTGTAGTTGCCTCTCGCACTATGCCATTGCTACTTACTATCTGAAATTCGTCAAAAAAAATCTATCGCAGGGTTATAATAAATTATTTCTTTTTAACGACGTTTATCATTCAGTTATGCCGCTGAAATGCAATAAAATTAAAAGACCACGAGCAAAAAAAAAAACTTTCAAAAGAACAGGAGAAAACTCGACGATCTTAAAGAGAGTTTCAGACGTTCCCCGAACTAATGATATGATTAATCGAATGATACGATTAATGGGAAATTAAAGCCTGGTGATGTCATCTAAATATTGCCATCCATTGTGAGCCAGGAGAAAGAGGGATTTAAGAAGAGAATTATATCTGCTATCGGATATTCCTCTGCAGTTTGGCTTCAAGCAGCGTGTGCGTGCCTCCCATCTGTTCCCCCTACCCCCCTTTCGAATGCGGCATGGGTGGGGTCATTAGAACGAGGGCCAAGATGATGTTCCTCGGCAATGTGGGCGGTTGAAACTGGAGGAAAACTACGAAAAAGAGAAAAACGTCTTTTTCGATTTTTCATTCCCAAGAGGAAATAAAGTTTTTTTTCCCGCTTCACTTGCATCAATTCCTCGGGTTTTTCCCTTTTTTCATCTTCCGTTGTTTCTTTTCCTTTTTGGTCTTTGGTTGTTTCTTTTTCTTCGATAGTTTCGTCCTTCGATTTTCGATTCTTTACCGCGCGGAAGAAAAGAGAAAGTGGATTTTGGTTCCTCTCGGTTGTATTTTTTGTCTCACGAGAGAGAGAAGTTTTAAATAAAATATGCCCTTTTCTATGCAGCGTAGTCGTAAAAAAATTCGGAATAGGGATGTGTTGGTTTCGACCTTTTAGAAGTAATTTTCTTTTGCTTAGCAAGATGAACTGGTCAGAACAAAGAGCATTACCGTGGGTACATTTCAAAGGATTCGATACTGTTCCCCCCCCCAAACTGAATTTTAATTTCTTTTTCGACCGAAACTCTGGGTATAACCATTTGACTTCCTCAACCATTCGGGGGAGAGACGTTGGTTCAACTGGTATCATGCCAGTCGAGGCACGGATCTAGAAAAAAAAGCTAGGAGGGAGGGCAAGAAACACAATCGAGCTGAAAAAAATGTAGGGGGTGGAGGGGAAAGAGACAGGATTTCTATTGCAGTATAACCCCCCCCCCCCCTCCGTTTTACAGGTCTTTAAAAAATTTCTTGAAAAATGCATGAAATGTAAATAAGTTTAATATTTTTTTGTCTCTATTACCGTTACAAACATTCTGAAAGGGGGGACCGTGGTCCCCTTCCCCCATAGATCCGGCCCTGTGCCAGACTCATAATCTTCAGTTCCCAGGTTCGAGTCCAAACGCTGCCATCGTTGAGTTTTATTTTCGCAAAACCCTCACTCTGCTCTCGGTGACAATGGGGACACCGATGGGCTTGGAAAGGACGCCGTCCTTTGGATAGGACGTTAAGCTGTGGCCCCCTATGCAGAAGAACCTTTTCCTGTCCACGTTAAAGAACACGCTAGATAGCCTTGCCGGCAAGCTACCGTCTGTCTCCTAACAACTTTTCAGTGGGTCTCCGGTCTAATAGGGGGCGGGGATGGCTCAGTCGGTAGCGCGTCAGGCTCGTAATCTGTAGTTCCCAGGTTCGAGTCCCAGCTGGGTCAGCGTTGAGATTTATCTCCGCAAAATTTCCCCCGCCCTGCCCACGGTCAGTAGGGGACACCGATGGGCTTGGAAAGGCCGCCGTCCGTCGGATTGGACGTTAAGCCGTGGTCCCGTGTTCGGGAGAGCCATACCCTGCGCACGTTAAAGAACACGCTGGATGGCCTTGACGGGAGGCTACCATCTGTCTCCCAACAGCTATTCCAGTGGGTCCCCTCCCCCAACCTTCTCTGAGCCTTCGGGGTCCATGTGGCCTGGCCATTTAGTCCATGGTGTGCAAAAAAAGTGCCGCTCAGAGGTAAAACAATCCAATCCTGTTCACGACAGCTTGAACGTGTCCAGGAAGAATTGAATGAGAAGTAAGCAGCATTTGTTCCTTCACGAAAAGACCCTTCCACATACTGCCAAAGTGACCCCAGAGATAATCCAGCGTCTTGAATGGGAGACTTTAACTCTGTTCACTGGATATCTCTCCTTCGGATTATCACTCGTTTCTGGTCCTTGACAATAATCTGAGTGGTCAAGAGTTTAAGAACGACACGGAGGTACAGGTCGCTACAGAAACTTGCGTATGTTCCAAAAACAGGAACTTCTATAGAAGGGGTATTTATAAGCTAGTTTCAAGATGGGAAAAGGGGATTGAATTGAACAGATACTTCGCTGAATAAAATTGTTTTTAATATCAATTGTTATCTTAGTTACGAGTACTGAAAAAAGGTAAAAATATTTTGTATCCTGTTATTTCATATATTTTGGAAAATATTTAGATGCAAACTGCACTTATTTGTCAAAATGTTATTTTAAATATAATATTAAGTTGTGAATGAGGATTCCGATGTACGTAATTTTGTTCTACACAGCTCACTAGTGAAAAAATCCTTCATATCGTAAAGTGGATTTAAGCTAATTCGAAAACAACTCACAATTTCCGAAAATGAAATGGCAACAGCATCTTCAATCAGATGGCGCGTGACACGAGGCGTGACGTCAATGACAGTTGTCAAAGCCGCTGATGACGTCTGTTGGCTGTATACAAACAGGTGCCCGCCACGCGGAGCGCGACGGTTTCTGGTTTTGTTTAGCTACGGTTGCCATTAGTAACGACATGGTTTGCTCACTGAACTACTCTGAACAGCCGTTAGTGTAACAGATATGGCAACGTGAATATGCTTTTAGAATTTATCGAAAAAACTTCAACCGGCAATTTTTTTTAATGCTATTACAGTGATATTTATTGTATAAAGAGAGCAAAAATGTTTGGTTTCATCTATTCTAAATTATTTCGTGTTAAATTTCAATGCTAAACTTTAGCATCAAATTACTTTTTTCCCATAGTACTCAGCATTTACTAGTTATTTTATTGGCCGAGTGGTTAGCGCGCTTGGCTACTGATCTACGGGACTCTGGGTTCGAGCCCCGGATAAGACATGGATGTATGTGTCGTTTTTCTGCTGAGGTCCTGCCATCCTCACAGACCTTCTGCTATGGCATATAAACTGACAGGCTCCTGTCAGACCTCTGTGGCAAGCAGCTGCTTGAGGGGGTATTTATTTATTATTTTTATATAAGTAACAACTTTGGCCATTATTGCTATGCCTAGATGTTAATACGATTATTCTCTTTCACTATTCTTGAATTTATTATATAATTTACATAGTGATTTACTAGGTGGGTTGGGTTGTTTTACCTCTGAGCGGCACTTTTTTTTGCACACCATGGGCTAAATGGCCAGGTCACAAGGACCCCGAAAGTTCAGAGAAGATTGGGGGAGGGGACCCACTGGAACAGCTGTTGGGAGACAGATGGTAGCCTTCCGTCAAGGCCATCCAGCGTATTCTTTAACGTGCACAGGGTATGGCTCTCCCGAACACGGGGCCACGGCTTAACGTCCCATCCGACTGATGGCGGCCTTTCCAAGCCCATCGGTGTCCCCTACTGACCGTGGGCAGGGCGGGGAGTTTTTGCGGAGATCTCTCAACGCTGACCCAGCTGGGAGTCGAACCTGGGAACTACAGATTACGAGCCTGGCGCGCTTCCGACTGAGCCACCCCCGCCCCGATTTACTAGATGACCAATAGGTGTAGTGGAATGAGGTGTAAGACAAATGAACTCTAATTATGGAAAAGTAATTAAAAGTAATTCAGTATAATAAAAAACCCGGAATGAGGAAAGGAAAATAATAATAATACAATAAAAATAATACGGATGCAATTAAAGAAAATAATGCGTTATTTAAAAATAATACGGGTGCAATTGAGGAAAATAATATATTGAAAATAATATGTGGAAGAAAATAATTTAACGAAAATAATGTGGATGTAATTAAGGAAAAAAATGCAATTTAATAAAAAATAATACGGATGTAATTCAGGAGAATAATATAATGAAAATAATACAAGAAAATAGATATAATATGGAAAAATTAAAGAAAATAGATATAATATGGAAAAATTAAAGAAAATAACACAACCTAAAAAAATTAATACTGAAGCATTTTAAACCACATGATACTGGTTAAAACAGCAGAAAAAAATCAAATATGATAAAAAGTATAATACAGATGTAAATAAGAAAAATCTCACTTTCATAACAAAAAAAAGAATTTCAAATTTTTATAATTTTTGCGGGAAATTGCTCATGCACTAAATTTGTCCCTGTTTATTAGGCAGCTTGGCACCGATCGAGGGGGGAGGGGGAACATTTTCAGATTTGTCATAAGGTTTAAAAAAATTCTTAATCTGGCACTGACCCTGTCAGTATACTATGTCCTAAAGGATCTCTCTGAGGAAGGCGAAACCTCAGCACAAAGATGGCAGAGAAAAACACGTACGTTATCTGACTCTCAAACCCAGGACTTTTTAAACAGCAACCATAAAGGATCTCTGTGAGGAAGGCGAAACCTCAGCACAAAGATGGCATAGAAAAACCCATAAGTTACCTGACTCTCAAACCCAGGCCTCTTCGAACAGTAACCATAAAGGATCTCTCTGAGGAAGGCGAAACCTCAGCACAAAGATGGCAGAGAAAAACCCGTACGTTACCTGACTCTCAAACCCAGGCCTTTTTAAACAGCAACCATAAAGGATCTCTATGAAGAAGGCGAAACCTCAGCACAAAGATGGCAGAGAAAAACCCGTATGTTACCGGACTCTCAAACCCAGGCCCTTTTGAACAGTAGTGTAGCGCATGAGCCACTCTATCACAGAGCCAACGGACTAAAATTATATTTAAAAAAATATATATTTCATTATTCTTCTTGTCTACATTGATATCATTTTTATTGTACGCATTATTTTTCTTACGTAGTGAAAATTGCAGAATATTGCGGATAATGTTCCACTTCCTCAGAAGGGGAAAACAAGACATATAAATTAACAAACTGACAATACCTGAAGTAACAAATCTGTCTCTTAGGAAAGTATTAATAGAATTCATGAATAAGGGTGATCTTTGCTCGACATCATCACAGAAAGGTTAAAATCGATTCCTTTAATTTCATTTAAGACATGTTAAATTTCAGCTCATTCGTGTAATGCAACTGGAATGGAAAGAAAGCGTCGTTCTACCATCTTATTATCAAACTTTGCTCTTTCTAATTACCGCTATAAAACTGCTCATCAAATCGATTACCGGAAGTGAGTGTGGGAAGATTTCGATGTATGGGAGAGGGTACTTGGGGGGGGGGGGGGGGAGGACGATAATAAATGAGCCGTGATGCAATCGCTTGGCTTCTTGTATCTGCTGAGATATTACTTCCAGGTCGATAATTTAATCATCAATTTCATAATTTATATCATGGAGGGTAATCAGTTTTCCTTTTTAGCATTACCATTTATATTGATTGCGAAGGGTTGGGTTGTTTTACCTCTGAGCGGCACTTTTTTGCACACCATGGGCTAAATGGCCAGGTCACAAGGACCCCAATGGCTCAGAGAAGGTTGGGGGAGGGGACCGCCTGGAACAGCTGTTGGGAGACAGATGGTAGCCTCCCGTCAAGGCCATCCAGTGTGTTCTTTAACGTGCACAGGGTATGGCTCTCCCGCATACGGGACTACGGCTTAACGTCCCATCCGACGGACGGCGACCTTTTCAAGCCTATCGGTGTCCCCTAATGACCGTGGGCAGGGCGGGGAATTTTGCGGAGATAAATCTCAACGCTGATCCAGCTGGGACTCGAACCTGGGAACTACAGATTACGAGCCTGGCGCGTTACCGACTGAGCCACCCCCGCCTCGATTTCGTATAGCGGAAGATGAAGTGAATATAATTAGAAATTAATTTATATACCTGTGAAGGAAAAAATAGAAACAAATTAGTTTTTACAAGAATGAAGGAGAGAATAGTTTGAAATACACTTAGAAGACTATTTTTTTCTTTTGAACCCTCAAGTGTTAAAAATGCACTTTTTGTACATAATGGGCTAAATGGCCAAGTCACAATGATCCCAAGGGCTCAGAGAAAGTTTGGGGTAGGGTACTCATTGGACAGCTCTTAACGTGCAGAGGGAATGGCTCTCTGGCATTTGGGGCCACGCATTAATGTCTCCTCTGACGAACGGCGGTCTTTCCAAGAGCATCGCTGTCCCCTTTCTGATCCAGGGAATGGTGGAGGTTTAGGTGAGATAAATCAAGACTAGTGCACGAGAGAGTCGAACCTGGAAACTGCAGATTACGAGCCTGGCGCGTTACCATTGAGATGCCTCATCCCATTCAAAAAGTGATTCCCAGAAGAACTATTAGGAGGCATACGGAATCCTTTTATGAATATCGTCCAACATTTTTTCTAACTCGCTCAGGGTTTGGCGCTCCTGGATACGGAAACATCTCTTAAAGTTCCATCTGAAGGATTGAAGCCTGTTCTTGCGGTTTTTTCAAAGTGCAGAGAAGAAGTTTCGAATGAAAATTTTAACCCAGGAACGATGGAGCCTTAAAACTGGGAACATCTGGGTTACGTTCATGGTAGTCTGATGTTCACAGGATTTTTATTCCAGCTAGTGATAGTCAGGCCATTGTAAGAATTGAAGGCACTGCTGTAACGAAAAAAAAAAACCTTTTTTTGAACTAATTAAAGTGGTTAGCGCGCTTGGCTAGTGATCTACGGGACCTGGGTTCGAGCCCCGGGTAAGGCATGGATGTTCGTGTTGTTTTCTGCTGAGGTCCTGTCATCCTCTCAGATCTCCTACTGTGGCATATAAACTGACAGGCTCCTGTCAGACCTCTGTGGCAAGCAGCTGCTTGAGGGGGTAGTTATTTTTTTATTTTAAATATTTAAAAAATCGTAAACCATTGTAAAAATTATAAATGATATTAATACATTTGATGATGGTTATTAGCCCTATTCTCCTATATGCATCTCCAACCTGGAGCTACTGTGCAAAAACTAAAATACAAAAATATTAGACCTCCCAAAACATGATCATGCGTCAGATTGTCAATGCATTTTAGTTCGTGCGAAATTCCATCATCCAAAGGGACCTTTTATCCCTCTATTCAAGACTGCAATAGAAATGCTGCAACTCAGTTTTTTGGGAACTCTATGGAACATCAGAATTTGAGGAGCTGTTAAGTACTGTCGCTCAAAAAAGTATCCGAACGCTGTGGTTGATTACAAAATTCAGAAAAAAATATCTGGCAATGATTTTTTTAGAAATTAGTGATCTGGCAACCCTAGTGTCACGTGACACGAAGGTTGCCAGACCACTGTTTCTAAAAAAATCTTTTCCAGATGTTTTTTTCTGAATTTTGTAATCAACCGTAGTGTTCGGATACTTTTTTGAGCGACAGTACGATCACCACTTGCCAGCAAAAGTTGAAGAGGTCAATATCCATCCTGATATCCGATCAAATCTTGCCAATTTTTTGTTAGTTGATTTTGAAAAGCAAGAAATAGTCTTAGGATTCTGATCCTTTTCAGTTTATACCTCATCAAACTTTAAATTCAAATCCCCCAGGGGCACTTCAGATGGAGGAGATAGGGACTTGCAAGATCCCCGGTGCTCCAATTCGCCCGTTCATGATCTCTGATCTCTAAATACACTTTCATAGCCTCGGTTTCATTTCGTATTATTTATTCGATGGCCGAGTGGTTAGCGCGCTTGGCTACTGATCTAAGGGACCTGGGTTCGAGCCCCGGGTAAGGCATGGATGTATGTGTCGTTTTTCTGCTAAGGTCCTGCCATCCTCTCAGACCTTCTACTATGGCATATAAACTGACAGGATCCTGTCAGACCTCTGTGGCAAGCAGCTGCTTGAGGGGGTATTTATTTTATTTATTTTATACTCTACCTCCAGCGATAGTCCAGAAGCAAACTGCAAATTGCTTCCGAAGCGCTCATATGGCTGCAGATGATAGCTTCCGGTAGATTATGGCTCTCCGGCATTTGGGACCACGGCTTAATGTCTCCTCCTTTTCCGAGTAGGGAAAAGAGGTGAAAAGATGGGAAGAGTTATGTCTGCCCAATGGCGGCAAAATAAGCAAAATTTAAACTGCTTCTGGCTGCCACAGAATATTTCGGCCAATGAAAGAAAACGATGAAAGTTTAACTGATCATTTTTAGCCGATGTTGATATAATGATAATATGCATTTTACATAAGACTTAAAAAGTATTGAAACCATGAATGTAATGTCAAAAATTAAAAACAACATTTGGGTGGTGAACCATTTAACCCTCCCCCCGCACTCTTATGACAAGTACAGTCGCTCAAAAAAATATCCAAACACTATGGTTGATTACAGAATACAGAAAAAATATCTGGCAACAATTTTTTTCAAATTTTTTTTTCAAAAATTAATGGAATAACTTTTACCGAATGGTAAGAAATAGTACTACCACATATCGGAATATAGCCTCGTCATCAGAACTTAAAGCTCATTTGACTGCACCAAACTTTGTTCTTAAAAAAGGTTCAAACTTTATTCCCCAAAAAGGTTTTTCATAAAACACACACAGAATCGTGCTGGAACTGCAACCAGACCATCGCTACCAAAGGCGATCCTACTGCGTTATGATAAGAAGCTATAGACGGAAATGATGCATCAACAATTTCCGTCTCTAGCTTCTTATCCTAACGGAACACAATAATTAGACGCCTAAATCCTTTAAAAATATCACTCTTCCCCCCAAACAAAAGAGCAATGCATAAGCAATTGCCGGGAGTAATGAAATATATTTGAAATGAAAGCTTCTAACATGAGAAATATCAAGGGTTGCCTCAAATTATGACACCTCCTCTCTTCTCCTCCTAAGAGGAAGAGGAAGATTTCACTGGGATCGATCTTCAGGAGTTGGATGCTCAGTTGAATGAGATATGAGGAATATCATATACTATATATTTTAGAGATTTTAATTGAGTTGAGGGTCAGAATAACACAGGATAAATCTGTCAGTCACTCTAATAGTGGGGACGGGGGTGGCTCAGTCGGTAGCGCGCCAGGCTCGTAATCTGTAGTTCCCAGGTTCGAGTCCCAGCTGGGTTGGGGCGGGGGTGGCTCAGTCAGTAGCGCGCCAGGCTCGTAATCTGTAGTTTGCAGGATCGAGTCCCAGCTGGGTCAGCGTTGAGATTTATCTCTGCAAAATTCCCCGTCCTGCCCACGGTCAGTAGGGGACACCGATGGGCTTGGAAAGGCCGCCGTCCGTCGGATGGGACGTTAAGCCGTGGTCCCGTGTATGGGAGAGCCATACCCTGTGCACGTTAAAGAACACGCTGGATGGCCTTGACGGGAGGCTACCATCTGTCTCCCAACAGCTGTTCCAGTGGGTCCCCTACCCCAACCTTCTCTGAGCCTTCGGGGTCCATGTGACCTGATCATTTAGCCTATGGTGTGCAAAAAAGTGCCGCTCAGAGGTAAAACTACCCAACCCACTCTAATAGTCTAAAAGGTCAAGCGTAAGATACTTTCTTTACGAGAATAGGACTTATTTTTTTCGTCATCATGTCTTGTTTCGAGTATTCCCATTTACCTACTTAAGACAAACTGGTTCAGAAATATGCGAAACGCGATGCAAGAATGAATACCCACTGGAAGAAGGAGCAGAGAAAGCCACGGGAGAAGATGGAAAAAATGACTTGGAGAAGATGAAGATAAGATGATTAGGAGAGGAAGATGAGATAGATGGATTAAAGTGGTGAGAGATCCTGTGCTTCGACGCAGGCAACTCTAAAAAAGGAAAGCTACCAGGTAAAAATAAACAATAAGGAACTAGACTTAAAAATATTAAAAGAGAAAAAATGGGTTGGGTTGTTTTACCTCTGAGCGGCACTTTTTTGCACACCATGGGTTAAATGGCCAGGTCACAAGGACCCCGAAGGCTCAGAGAAGGTTGGGGGAGGGGACCCACTGGAACACCTGTTGGGAGACAGATGGTAGCCTCCCGTCAAGGCCATCCAGCGTGTTCTTTAACATGCACAGGGTATGGCTCTCCCGCACACGGGGCCACGGCTTAACGTCCCATCCGATGGACGGCGGCCTTTCCAAGAACATCGGTGTCCCCTACTGACCGTGGGCAGGGCGGGGAATTTTGCGGAGATAAATCTCAACGCTGATCCAGCTGGGACTCGAACCTGGGAACTACAGATTACGAGCCTGGTGCGCTACCGACTGAGCCACCCCCGCCCCGAGAGAAAAAATAAATGCAAAAGGAAAAACCAACCACTACTTTTATAAAGGTCAAAGTGTAAAAAAAAGCAGATTGATATAAGAATGCAATACTTATGAACATTCACCGTTTGCTTACTGCTGACTCGCTCGCTCCAGAAGATGATGCATCTGCATATTTAATATTCTATACATTTTGAAATTTTGGTACTCTAAGAAACGCAATATTGCGTAGAGCACGCGATATTGCGTGCTCGCTAAATAAATTCAAAGAAGTTTTGCGAAGAAATCGCACCAAAATTAACTTTTGGAAATCATTGGTAGGGCTATTTTACACCCAATATGCTCCTATACACTGCGTGGCCAAATTATTTTGAACAACCACCTAATACTTCGTCGCATGTATCATGGTACAGTCGCTCAAAAAAGTATCCGAACGCTATGGTTGAGTACAGAATTCAAAAATATCTGGCAACCTTCGTGTCACGTGACACGAAGGTTGCCAGATCACTAATTTCTAAAAAAATCGTTGCCAGATATTTTTTTCTGAATTCTGTAATCAGCCATAGTGTTCGGATACTTTTTTAATATATATATATAATGCGTATGAATATATAATGCAATGAATATGGAGCGTGTGCAGTTACCGTTCACAGCAAACTGGAGAGGTTGCGGTTAATGTTCACAGCACATTGGATCGTGTGAGCTCACAAAAACCTGGATCGTGTGGGCTCACTCACGGAAATATTGAGCGTGTGCAGTTACCGTTCACAGCAAACTGGAGCGTGTGCAGTAACTGCACACGCCCCAGTTTGCTGTGAACGGTAACTGGAGCGTGTACAGTTGCTGTACACGCTCCAGATATTTTTCCTGAATTCTGTAATCACGTGACACGAAGTTTGCGAGATCACTAATTTCTAAAAAAAAAATCGTTGCCGGATATTTTTTTCTGAATTCTGTAATCAACCATAGCGTTCGGATACTTTCACAAATTTCAAAGTTTTAAATTATCTGTTCATGGTTCTCGTTGAAATCGGTTTCGAAGTGGAATCTGTTTTTCTGCGGATCAGCGTTCGTTCAATGAAAAGACAATGAAGACAACGCTTGGCTGGCTGCCTGAGGTGACAAGTTGTTGGTACACTATCTCAGCAATGGAATCAATTCATAACAAACAGACAATTCATATCACTAGACGACAAGGACGTCACACCACGACGAGAAGATCGTTATATTGCATTATATGCTAGACAAGATTGAAGGGTTTGCAGCTGGTGCTGCAGGCTGACCAATGAATGAACATTGATTTTCGTGCTAAGGGAACTACAATGTGTATCTAGTTAAATGGGGAAGGTCATTGGCTCAGTCTGTAGCACCACAGACTAGTAATCTGCAGTTAGCAAGTTAATCCTAACCAGGCCCGGGTTTAGAAAAAATTCGGGGGGGGGGGGGGCACAAGAAACACATCGATCTGGAAAAAATGTAAAAGAGGGGGTGGGGCAAGAGACTGGTTTTTCGATGCCATATAACATTTTCCCCTCCGTTTTAGAAGTCTCTAAAAATTTATTAAAAATACATGAAATATAAAAATGTTTAATAATTTTTGACTTTATTGCCCTTTCTAACCTTCTAAATGAGGGTAAATGGCCCACTTTGCTGCCCCTCCCTAGATCCGATCCTGGTCCGAAATATGGCTACGTTGGGATTTACTTCTACTAATCCCCCGTAATTATTTAACTGCGGATCCAGTGATTGATGACACTGAGGGCAGAGCCCCCCCCCTGCATTGTCAATGGACTTGGAAAGACCGCCGTCCATAGGATGGGACGTTAAGCTGTGGCCCCGTTTACAGGAAAGGGTTATCTTGTGCATGGTGAAAACTACGCTATATAACCTTAAAAAGAGGTTTTCATCAGTCTCCTAATTACTGTTCAGTGGATTCCCTCCCTTAACCTTCTCTCTGAGCTCTTGGGTTCTTTAATGTGACCTTGGTATGGTTCTTCTGCACACGAAACTACGGCTTAACGTCCCATTCGACGGACGGCGGATTTTCCAAGCCCATCGGTGTCCTGAATCCTTAGATCCATATTCTAATGCAATTGGTGAACAATTCCTGTTATTTGATTACAACGTGAAGCAACACTGATCGCTCCTTGATCAATGGGGCGGGGGTAGCTCAGTCGGTAGCGCGCCAGGCTCGTAATCTGCAGTTCCCAGGTTCGAGTCCCAGCTGGGTCAGCTTGAGATTTATCTCCGCAAAATTCCCCGCTTTGCCCACGGTTAGTAGGGGACACCGATGGGTTTGAAAAGGCCGCCGTCCATCGGATGGGACGTTAAGCCGTGGCCCAGTGTGCGGGAGAGCCATACCCTGTGCACGTTAAAGAACACGCTGGATGGCCTTGACGGGAGGCTGCCATCTGTCTCCCAACAGCTGTTCCAGTGGGTCCCCTCCCCCAACCTTCTCTGAGCCTTCGGGGTCCATGTGACCTGGCCATTTAGCCCATGGTGTGCAAAAAAGTGCCGCTCAGAGGTAAAACAACCCAACCCTCCTTGATCAAACATTTCTTGTGGAAAACGGAATCTATCGAATGGATGGTCTTCCCATTCTCCAGTCATCAAACCTATTTCATACAACCTTATCCTTATGAAGATTCATGGGATGGCCTGACACAAAACTATTGGCCACTTTCTTTCAACAGCTGAAAACAGTTCTTGGCTTCCATTCCTATTGTCGTTATGATAGATTTATCGTAAATGTTCAGAACCAGTGTGAAGCTGCATGCGTTCAAAGGGGAAATCACATTCCCTGTCCAATAGAAAAAATTTGGATTCCTTGGAAGATGTGTTCGAACTTTCTTGTATTTCGAGAGCTGGACCATTTTTTACATGTTTCACTAACCGTAAACGCCTTTTAGATACATGTCGCGAGTCACTACTGCTAAATTTGTGAACTTTCTAAAAATTGGAACTGCTATATTAATCGATATTTATGTTTGTTGCTTAAATTTAGGATATGTATAGTTAGAGTTAAAGTTATTGATCAGTGTTACTGATTTAAAGATGAATTTTGTGACTGATAAATGATGAATTCATAAGAATATATAGATAATGGACATAAAAATAGAAAGAGCTGCATGTTATCTCAATAGAAAATCACATTCAGAGATCAATAACTTCTTAAATATGTTTTTTAATGAAAAATATGTCTGAAGATAGATTAAAGATCTCAATAAAATCTATCTAAATCTCGATTCTAAACAATATTTGTTCAGTATTTAAAGAGTTATAAACGCTGGAATATTTAACAGGCTATAAAAAATTGATACAAAAATTTAATTAAAACAGGTTAACAGATCTGAGATCATAGTTGATTTTTTTCAATGTTTGAATTAAATTTTGGGGACTATTTTTTGTAGCTTGTTAAATATTCCAACGTTCATAACTCTTTGAATATTGAACAATATTATTTAAAATCGAGATTTAGATAGATTTAATTGCGATATTTAATTTTTCTTTAGACTTATTTTTCATTAAAAATCCTTCTGAAGAAATGATTGAATTCTGAATATGATTTTCTATTGAGATAACGTGCAACTGTTTCCATTTTTTCGTTCAGAACCTGTATATAACGAGTGGACTGTCAGAAAGCATTTCAAATTTGCCCTTGTGGTCCCTTTGCGGTTTATGTATTTTACTTTTGTATGGCCGAGTGGTTAGCGCGCTTGGATACTGATCTAAGGGACCTGGGTTCGAGCCCCGGATAAGGCATGGTTGTATGTGTTGTTTTTCTGCTGAGGCCCTGCCATCCTCACAGATCTTCTACTTTGGCATATAAACTGACAGGCTCCTGTCAGACCTCTGTGGCAAGCAGCTGCTTGAGGGGGTATTTATTTATTTTTATTTTATTGCCAATCAGGTACTATTTTAGACTTCGAGATATAAGCCCTAGGCTTGGAGCTCACAAACTTAATTCAAGATATCAGATAAAGCATTTCAATAACAGGACAAGGGATTCAAAATCATTTTCAGTTTTCATGGTTTAATATTTGTTTTATCGAAATATTTTAGTTCCTACATCAGCAAAAACTACTCCAGAAATGAAAAAGGAAACTTGGTTGTTGGTTTAGTAAATGCAAATTATAAAATATTTTACTTTTTAATATTATTTATAACTAATATTTCTGTCGGTAATTGAAGGAAAATATAAGAAAATAGTTAAAACAAAACGATTAAAATTTTATTTGTGAAGCAGTACATAAAAAAAATTAGATTTAAAATGTATTGTAAGGATCAATATTAACTAAATTAAACGTATATTTATTTTGAAATTATTTGCTCAAAATCAGGTTCAGAAACCTTTTTTTTTCAAGGTGAAACAGAGGTCATATCTATTTTCGGTTATGTTATGGATATGTTTCTGTTATATACAGGGTGAATCTGAAAAAGTGGGCAAAACTTTACGGGGTGGTAGAACGCAGCTATACGAACAATATTCGTCATAGAAAGTATGGGCGGAACGCAAACGGCGAGCCGCTAGGTGGCGTTGGAAATGGTATAAAAGGGTCGGTCCTCGCACGCAACGGCATTTCTACCGTGGATTGCCGAGAGGATGGCTGGTTATACTAACCACGAAATGGCGGATATGCACTTTGTGAGCAACTTCTTTGAGCATGTACCTCAATTACATTCCTGTTAATAAAATGTTTTCTGAAGTATCTCCTCTCCTTCTTGTGTTCATTCTTTAAATGTGACAGTGGAAAACTACCTTTTAACTTCTCACCGCTTGCGTTCCGACCATACATTCTATGACGAATATTGCTCGTATAGCTGCGTTCTACCACCCCGTAAAGTTTTGCCCACTTTTTCAGATTCACCCTGTATAGGGTGTTTCAAAACTCTTTGCACAAATTTCAATGGGAGATAGGGAACACCAAGACAAACATTTTTCGTCTTTGAATGTATGTCCGCTGATGTAACCCTTCGGTGCTAGAGGGCGCTGTTTGGCGGCGATGCAATTGGCTGGAGGAGCGAAGTGGGAACGGAGAACGGACTTGTGTTTGCAGTCGGCATTTGTAAATCACACATATTACGTGTAACATGGAGTGCTTCACGACTGCTGAGATGGCTGACATGCATCTGGCTTATGGGGCTGCCAATGGAAACGAAGAGCTGCTGTGAGGTTGTATCGACAGCGCTTCCCAAACAGACGTGTGCCAAACCACCAAACATTTGCGCTTTTGCACCGGCAACTGCGAGAAACTGGAACATTCCATGCAAACATACATGGCACTGGTCAGGAGAGAATCATGCGCACTCCCGACATGGAGGAAGAAATTCTATGGCGGATTCAAGACAATCCAGGGCACAAGCACGCGAACTGTTGCACGTAGCCTCGGTGTGAACCACGCCCTCTTGTGGAGAGTGTTGCACGAGCAGCAGTTACATCCGTTTCAACGTCAGAGAGTCCAGACATTGCAACCTCATGATTACCTTCTTCGTGTGGAATTCGTGCGATGGTTTCTACAGTAGATCGCGGTGCAGCCTTATTTTCCAGCTCATCTGCTCTTCTCAGATGAGGCCTCTTTCACACGTGAGGATGTGTTTAACGTGCACAATTCTCACGTTTGGGCTCACGAAAATCCACATTCCTCAAGGTCATCAACAACGGTTCGCCGTCAATGTTTGGGCGGTATCGTTCATGACATTTTGATTGGGCCATACCTGCTGCCTCCCCGACTCAACGAGCAGATTTATCGGGTATTTCTTGAAGAAATTTTGGGTTGGGTTTGTTTTACCTCTGAGCGGCACTTTTTTGCACACCATGGGCTAAATGGCCAGGTCACATGGACCCCGAAGGCTCAGAGAAGGTTGGGGGAGGAGACCCACTGGAACAGCTGTTGGGAGAGGCCCGTCAAGGCCTTCCAGCGTGTTCTTTAACGTGCACAGGGTATGGCTCTCCCGCACACGGAGCCACGGCTTAACGTCCCATCCGACTGATGGCGGCCTTTCCAAGCCCATCGGTGTCCCCTACTGACCGTCGGCAGGGCGGAGAATTTTGCGGAGATAAATCTCAACGCTGACCCAGCTGGGACTCGAACCTGGGAACTACAGATTACGAGCCTGGCGCGCTACCGACTGAGCCACCCCGTCCCATTTCTTGAAGAAACGTTGCCGGGACTGCTGGAAGATGTTCCCGTGGCTATTCGCAGAAGAATGGAGTTTCAACACGACGGGGCGCCAGACACTTCAGCAATGATTTGCGGGATTATTTGAATGTCACTTTTGAAGGCCAATGGATAGGCTGGGTGGACTCGTCGACTGGCCATCAAGATCACCCGATTTAATATGTATCGATTTCTTCCTCTGGGGAGACATGAAAAACCTCGTGTACGAGACTCTCATTGACTCAGATGAAGATCTCGTCGCAAGAATCGCTGTCGCCGTTGCAACTGTTCGCGAAATTCCAGGAATCTTTCAACATGTACGGCAATCAATGGTTCAATGCTATCATGCATGCAATGCTGTTGCTGGTTGCAACTTTGAGCACCTTCTTTAAATAAACATATTGTTCACACTTGTCTCCATTCATTTATGTACCAGCTCCACCGATATTTTCCGCAAAATTCCCTGCCCTGCCCACGGTCAGTAGGGGACACCGATGGGCTTGGAAAGGCCGCCGTCCGTCGGATGGGACGTTAAGCCGTGGCCCCGTGTGCTGGAGAGCCATACCCTGTGCACGTTAAAGAACACGCTGGATGGCCTTGACGGGAGGCTACCATCTGTCTCCCAACAGCTGTTCCAGTGGGTCTCCTCCCCCAACCTTCTCTGAGCCTATGGGGTCTATGTGACCTGGCCATTTAGCCCATGGTGTGCAAAAAAGTGCCGCTCAGAGGTAAAACAACTCAACCCAACCCACCGATATTTCTGTCAGCGCCCTCTAGCAACGAAGGGTTATGTCAGTGGACTACATTTACAGACGAAAAAGATTTGTCTTAGTGTTTCCCATCTCGCATTGAAATTTGTACAGAGAGTTTTGAAACACCCTGTATTTAGATACATATGATTGAGTTATGCATATAATTATAGCACATTAAAGAATTACAAGTTCGTATTGGGGAACTTGATGTCGTACAATTAAAAGAGGCTTCTAAAATTATTACTATTTGAAAGTGAATATAAAAATAATAAATACCTCCTCAAGCAGCTGCTTGCCACAGAGGTCGTAACTTCCACAAATATGCTTTGAATGTTTTTGGCTCTCAGGAAAAAATTTCTCGAGAACAGAGCCTGAGAGAGGGGAGATGGGACCCCTGGTATATGTGAATATGTTTAATAGGTACTTTAAACAAATCATATTTTCTTTTATTTATTAAAAGAAATTTTAAATTATATATTAAAATAATTTGCAATGTTTTACGATTTACATATTAATTACATTCGTGTGATATAATTTGACAATGAGATACATATTTAGCTCCCCCCACTAGGCCAGGGGCATGGACCAAATGGCCCTGCAGATCCCCCCTCCCAACGTTATATGGATTTGCTTGCGAACACCAATTTTCATCAGTTTTGTATAATTTCGTCATAGACAGCAGTTAAGAGCAGAATTACGAATGATTGTTTTAAAAAAAAATATTCTTTCATCAAGAAGTCGTCATTTTTAAATCCTGCGTAAAATTAGTGACAAAAATTATTGATACATACAAGATTTTGTGCTCAATGTGTACGTTACCTAGGTAACAGGAAAGCTATTACGGGAATTATGACTTCTTTTCCCTTTTCTACCCCAAAAAGGGAAACTCTGTAAATGATTCCTATCATGGGCTATCTGAAATTATGATCCCTCCTTTCCGTTACCTAATAAGGAGAAGAAATTCTCTTGATTTGGGTTACGTTGTTTTACTTCTGAGAGGCACTTTTTATTTTGCACACAGTGGACTAAATGGCCAAGTCATAAGGACCCCGAGGATTCAGATAAGGTTGGGGGAAGGTTGTTTGGGTTGGGTTGTTTTACCTCTGAGCGGTCCCTTTTTGCACACCATGGGCTAAATGGCCAGGTCACATGGACCCCGAAGGCTCAGAGAAGGTTGGGGGACTGGAACAGTTGTTGGGAGACAGATGGTTGCCTCACGTCAAGGCCATCCAGCGTGTTCTTTAACGTGCACAGGGTATGGCTCTCCCGCACACGGGGGCCACGGCTTAACGTCCCATCCGACGAACGGCTGCCTTTTCAAGCCCATCGGTGTCCCCTACTGACCGTGGGCAGGGCGGGGAATTTTGCGGAGATAAATCTCAACGCTGACCCAGCTGGGACTCGAACCTGGGAACTACAGATTACGAGCCTGGCGCGCTATCGACTGAGCCACCCCCGCCCCATTTGCACACAGTGGACTAAATGGCCAAGTCATAAGGACCCCGAGGATTCAGATAAGGTTGGGGGAAGGGGATCCAATGGAAATCTATTAGTAGTCAGATGGCAGCCTCCCGTCTAGGCTATTCAGCGTGTTTAACGTGCGCAGCGTATGGCTCTCCCGCTCACGGTGACACGACTCAGCGTCTCTTCAGACGGATGGTGGCCTTTTCAAACCCATCGATGTCCCCTATTTACCGAGGGAAGGGTGGGGGTTTAGGGGAGATAAATCTCAATGCTGGTACAGGTGGGACTCGAACCTGGGTACTGCAGATTACGAACCTGGCGCGATACCAACTTAGTCCCCCATTAAAGACCTCGGGAGTCGATCGTAATAAGTTGCATGTCAAGTGAAAAATGAAAGTCAGGGATGTGGGGAGTGACATCTAATCTTATACTTGAAAAAAAAAGGGCTGTCCTGACTAGGATTCGAACTCAAGTCTCCCAGAAGCATGCCGGGCGCCCTATTCCATCGGACCACCGAGGTGACAATTTACTACTGAATCGAATCTTATACCTTAGAGAGATTATCCAATTGAGTTAAGGACTCCTACAACGCCTGGTAAATCTTTTAGTTGTTGTTGGGTTGTTTTACCTCTGAGCGGCACTTTTTTGCACACCATGGGCTAAATGGCCAGGTCACATGGACCACGAAGGCTCAGAGAAGGTTGGGGGAGGGGACCCACTGGAACAGCTGTTGGGAGACAGATGGTAGCCTCCCGTCAAATCCATCCAGCGTGTTCTTTAACGTGCACAGGGTATGGCTCTCCCGCACACGGGGCCACGGCTTAACGTCCCATCCGACGGACGGCAGACTTTCCAAGCCCATCGGTGTCCCCTACTGACCGTGGGCAGGGCGGGGAATTTTGCGGAGATAAATCTCAACGCTGACCCAGCTGGGACTCGAACCTGGGAACTACAGATTACGAGCCTGGCGCGCTACCGACTGAGCCACCCCCGCCCACCCGCTCAGAGGTAAAACAACCCAACGTTAAAGAACACGCTGATGGCCTTGACGGGAGGCTACCATCTGTCTCCCAACAGCTGTTACAGTGGGTCCCCTCCCCCAACCTTCTCTGAGCCTTCGGGGTCCATGTGACCTGGCCATTTAGCCCATGGTGTGCAAAAAAGTGCCGCTCAGAGGTAAAACAACACAACGTTAAAGAACACGCTGGATGGCCTTGACGGGAGGCTACCATCTGTCTCCCAACAGCTGTTACAGTGGGTCCCCTCCCCCAACCTTCTCTGAGCCTTCGGGGTCCATGTGACCTGGCCATTTAGCCCATGGTGTGCAAAAAAGTGCCGCTCAGAGGTAAAACAACCCAACGTTAAATAACACGCTGGATGGCCTTGACGGGAGGCTACCATCTGTCTCCCAACAGCTGTTACAGTGGGTCCCCTCCCCCAACCTTCTCTGAGCCTTCGGGGTCCATGTGACCTGGCCATTTAGCCCATGGTGTGCAAAAAAGTGCCGCTCAGAGGTAAAACAACACAACGTTAAATAACACGCTGGATGGCCTTGACGGGAGGCTACCATCTGTCTCCCAACAGCTGTTACAGTGGGTCCCCTCCCCCAACCTTCTCTGAGCCTTCGGGGTCCATGTGACCTGGCCATTTAGCCCATGGTGTGGAAAAAAGTGCCGCTCAGAGGTAAAACAACCCAACCAAAGCCTAATAGGACCTACGTAGCCCTTGGCTGCTTGAATATTACGCATGTACGTATAACTTTCAAAATTTTGTAGAGAAATATTCTTGCTCTTCTATTTGCATTTTTAAAAAAAAAACTATTGAATTCCTCAACAAAATGAAAAATTTCGAATTTTTAAATATAAATCACAAAATATTTTATTTTTATTTTCCTGAAAAAAAAAACAGCTACTTTGCGCTGTATCATTGAACACCAAAAATATTTACCACAATTAAATTCTATGAATGTTTTAACGCAAAATACACTTTATTAGCTGTGCAACCAGGATTTTTCAAATTAACTTTAAATGTGTCTTTCCATTCACATAATATGGAAGTGTTGAATACTTTTAGTAATATGCATTGTGTATTGTGGTATTTGTTTGGAACTGAGGAAGTTTCACAAACCATGTATCCGAAATTCGTAACGAATTTTTCTGTAGAAAAAATTGCTCCTAAGGACAACTTTACACAATTATTTTATTTCGTTTCCAGAGATAAGAGTTAGGTCGTTTTACTTCTGAATATCAACTCTGCACTCACAATTGGCTAAATGGTCACAAGGACCCTCAAGAGCTCAGAATTGATTAGGTGGTATCCGATTATGATGTTGCTAGATTCCAAACTTGTTTTCGGGGTCCATGTGACCTCGGGGTCCATGTGAGCTGGCCATTTAGCCCATGGTGTGCAAAAAAGTGAAGCTCAGAGGTAAAAACAACAACAATATTCCCTTTCTCACCGAGAGTAAAAAATGGGATTGACAGAGAACATCTCCATGCAGACAGAGTTGGGTTATTTTACCTCTGTGCAGCATTTTTTCCACCCAATGGGCTAAATGACCAGGTCACAAAGACCCCCGAAGTCTCAGAGAAGGTATGGACCCACTTGACAGCTATTAGAAGACAGATAGTAACCTCCCGTCAAGGCCATCCAGCATGCTATTTAGCATTCATAGGATATGGCTTTTTCCTGTACACGGAACCACGGCTTAACATCCGATGGTAGATAGCCTTTCCAAGCCCATTGGTGTCCCCTACTGACCGAGGGCATTGCGGGGAGCTTTGTGGAAATAAATCGTAACCCTGGTCCATTCGGGACTGGTATCTGGGAACTGCAGATTACGAGCCTAACGCGCTACCGACTGAGCCATCTCCGCCCCGACCAGATTGGAGTGTCGAACCCAGATACATCAATTTCTCAGAAATGTTATCGGTCTTAAGAGAAATGCAGTACACCTATCCCTCGATTTACACGGTACTCAGTTCACACAATTTTGGCTTTGCACGGTCAAAAACTGAAACCAGTTTCGATTTACACGGTACCGACTGAGACGTACATAGAAAGGAAATCTCAGTCAGTACCGTGTAAATCGAAACTGGTTGCATTTTTTGACCGTGTAAAGCCAAAATTGTGTGAACTGAGTACCGTGTAAATCGAGGGATAGGTGTACTTGCAATATTTATCAAATTAAATCAGTTTAATCCATCTCCACTTGTCTGCTTCGTACCAGTTTTCTTTCTTTTTTTGTAGAAAGTGAGCATCAGTTTGGAATTAATTCAAATGCAACAGTGAATACTCTGAGTTGTTTGGGTTGTTTTACCTCTGAGCGGCACTGTTTTGCACACCATGGGCTAAATAGCCAGGTCACATGGACCCCGAAGGCTCAGAGAAGGTTGGGAGAGGGGACCCACTGGAACAGCTGTTAGGAGACAGATGGTAGCCTCCCGTCAAGGCCATCCAGCGTGTTCTTTAACGTGCACAGGGTATGGCTCTCCCACACACGGGACCACGGCTTAAAGTCCCATCCGACGGACGGCGGCCTTTCCAAGTCCATCAGTGTCCCGTACTGACCGTGGGCAGGGCGGGGAATAGGGAATATTGATGGACTTGGAAAGGCCACCATCCGTTGCGGGAGAGCTTTGTGGAAATAAATCGTAACCTTGGTCCATTCGGGACTCGTATCTGGGAACTGCAGATTACGAGCCTAACGCGCTACCGACTGAGCCATCCCCGCCCCGACCAGATTGGAGTGTCGAACCCAGATACATCAATTTCTCAGAAATGTTATCTGTCTTAACAGAAATGCAGTACTTGCAATATTTACCAAATTAAATCAGTTTAATCCATCTCCACTTGTCTGCTTCGTACCAGTTTCCTTATTGCCAAGTTCTGAACAGAAATTCAACAGTTGACATTTTCTAGACAGAGCAAAGGCCACTTGTTGAGGGCCAACAGGAATTTCATCCCAAGTGATTGGCAATGTTCCCAGCAGGCAGACTTGGCATCATCCTTATGTTCTCCGCTTAGTGCGCAGCGCTCTGTGGTTGAGTGTGTAGAAAGTGAGCATCAGTTTGGAATTGATTCAAATGCAACAGTGAATACTCTGAAGATAGCTATCTGTGCAAGGAATAATTTGCCGAACCGCGAAAGGGTTGTGGGTTGTTTTACCTCTGAGCGGCACTTTTTTGCACACCATGGGCTAAATGGCCAGGTGACATGGACCCTGAAGGCTTAGAGGAGGTTGGGGGTCTTCAGTTCACAAGTTCTAGTCCCGCTGGGCCACCGTTGAGATTTATCTCCGCTTATCAGCAGGGAACACCGACAGGGAACACCGACACCGAGCAGGGAACACCGTTAGCAGGGAACACCGACAGGCTTAGAAAGGCCGCCGTCCGTCGGATGGGACGTAAAGCCTTGACACCGTGTGCGGGAGAGCTATACCCTGTGCACGTTAAAGAACACGCTGGGTGGACTTGACGGGAGGCTACTATCTGTTTCCTAAGAGCTGTCCATTGGGTATCCAACCTTCTCTTAGCCTTCGGGTCCTTATGACTTGACTATTTATCCCATTGTGTACAAAAAAAAAGTGCCGCTCAGAGACAAACTATTATACAGTCTAATTTTAGTCTTTAGGTGTATATATGCCTATTTCTCCACGCTCTCCATAAATTCTTAAAAGTCCCACCAGCAATCCCTATTCATCAGTTAATCTCATGCCGCACATCACCAGTATCTGTTACATAGCTCCCAAGATAATTAAACTGTGACACCTGCTCAAGACTACAACCATTCAGATTAACTAAATCACAGCCTGACCAATTTTCATCACTTTAGTTTTATCTCTGTTTATAACCAAACCTACTCTTACTATCAGTCTCATCAACAGCTCGAATGAAAGAGTTCATCTCATCAACATCATTTGCCAAAAGGGCTAAATCATCAGCATAATCTAAATCAGAAATTTTCGTATCTCCAGCCCATTTAAGGCCAAAATCTTTCCCTTGAAGTGAATTTCGCATAACATAATCAATAACCAAGCTAAAGAGAAAAGGAGACAAAATGCACCCTTGTCGAACACCAGAGGTAATGCTAAACCAATTGCTACAAGCCTTACCAACTCTCACACTCGACTCAGTGTTATTATAGAGAGCTTTCATAATGTTAACTAACTTGTCTGGTATACCATATGATATCACAATCAACCACAAATTATGACGATCAACAGAGTCGAAAGCCTTTTTGAAATCAACAAAGCTAGCAAACAAAGGTTTCTGAAACTCTAAACATTTCTCAAGAATCTGCCTAAGTGAAAATATCTGATCCACACATCCCCCACCACTTCTGAATCCACATTGCTCATCACGCAATTGACTGTCAACCAGATTCTTAATTCTATTAAGCACAATCATGGAAAGAACTTTACCTGGAACAGAGAGTAGGCTAATACCCCTATAGTTATCACAAGAACTGCGATCACCTTTTTTGAAAATAGGGATTACAACAGCTCTGGTAAAATCCTTAGGTACCATACCTTTATCATAAAAGATATTCAGAAGTTCAGTCATCCAAGTGGTAACCGAAACATTTCCAGCTCTAAGCATTTCTGTAGTAATTTCATCTACCCCTCGGGATTTATGAAATATAAGTTTAGAAATAACCAAATTAACTTCAGATTGTGTTGCAAGGGCCAACATTAAAGCTACCAATGCATCTATCATCATTGCAAACAATGGGAATAGAACTAAGCGCATTGTTTAGAATATCACTGAAATGCTCAGCCCACCTAGCCATGACAGAATCCTCACCTTCTATAACCTTACCTTGTTTATCCTTCAATCCTTGTATGCCTGTCCGTTTTCTACCACACAAAACATTAACTATCTGGTACAGCTCTCTGCTGTTGTGCTGTCTAACTGCTTCCTCGGCTTTGTCAGCCAAACCATCAAGCCAAAGAATCTTATCAGCAGCTAACTGATCTTTTACACGTTTATTAAGTTCTCTGTAATGCTTTTTATTAGGACTAGTAGGGTATTGATTAAGGACATTCCTGCAGTTCTTTCTTTCCGAAATAAGCTCAAGTGCCTTATCACTCAAATAATTCTGTCTCTTCTGCTCCTTTTTTCCTAAAAGAGTACTGTTAGTGTCCAAAATAGCCTGTTTAAAATGATCCCATTCTTCCTCAATTTCAGTAGTAAGAATACCATGACTGTCATAATGACTAAGTAACCTATCATGATATGCTTTAGCTATAACTGGGTCTTTCAGAGCTTCAGTGTTAAAAGCAAATTTTTTAACCCTAGCACAACACTTTTTAAGTTTAAGTTGCAAGACACTTTTAACAAGGTAATGATCAGATCCAATTTCAGCTCCCCTATATGCCCTGGTATTTCTAACAGAACTAGCCCATTTGCTGTTAATTAATATATAATCAATCATATTCCTATGCAGCCCATCAGGTGAAACCCATGTGTACTTATGTATGTCGCGGTGTTTGTAATATGTGTTAGTTATTCTGAAACCATTGAGTTTACTTACCTGTAGGAGACGTTGCCCATTGCCATTGCAGCTACCAATACCAAAAGGGCCTATTACTCCTCCCCAAAGGTCAGAGTCAGTACCAACTTTGGCATTGAAGTCACCAAGAACAAGGGTAATATCTCCTTTCATGACAGAATTCAAAATATCCTGAAGTTGTTCCTAAAACCTATCCTTCTCATCCTCATCGGCATCCTCAGTGGGGGCATAACAGCAGATAACATTCAGGTCTTTAACGCTTGTCTGAAATTTTGCTGTAAGAAACCTTTCATTAATGCACTCATATCCTAGAAGAGCATCGCTAGTGTGTCTGCTGAGAAGCAGACCCACGCCTTGGTGATGCTTATTGTTGTCCCTCCCTGAAAAGAGAAATTTAAGATTATTTTTAAGAATCTGACCTTTATCTGTCCATCTGGTCTCTTGCAAGCCGAGAATATCTAAATTATAATGGTGGAAATCTTGTGTGAGGACATCAAGAGAAAAAGCTCCGTGCAGAGTCCTCACATTCCAACTATCTGTGGAGAGAAAATGGTTAGTGGGATGTTTAAAGAAACTATGTTTATTGAGAGGGGGAATGCCGACAATATCAAACAGCCCCTAATCGCAGACTTGGGGCAAAGACCCGTTCGCCCACCACTAAAGGCTGAAGCCATCTACACTGGAAGACTTCCTCCAATGTAGAATTTGACGATGCCAATAGAAGCAAAGAGTTCAGGTGCCTGCGATGACCTCTGCTCAGGATTATCCACCAGCTGATTAACATATCCTGTGAATCTATTCACTTGGGGCTGTCAACCCACAAACAAACAGAAAACACAGCGGAAGATTTTCCCTCCACAGAAGCCCACCAGTGCAGCAAAATCAGGATCCATAATCAAGCTCAGAGCCATATATCTGTCCAGTCCAGTGGGTTTATATGGTCAGCACCAGGACCCTGTGTGGTTGACCACTCCTCAGTAGGGTAGAAAAAAAAGAAAAGTAACCATAGTTGTCCAGATCAGTAGGCTACACTAATCTGGCAGCCCTCCCCTTCCGTTCACTTCCACAAGAGAGCATCTCTTTTGAAAGTTACTAACGGTCTGCACCACGAGAAGGCGGGGTCGGACATTAGGTGCTAGGCCTGGCCGGTTCTATGCATCATCAGAGGAAATTGGTGCATAGCTCTCCTTCCAGTGACTACCTAGCTACCATTTTACTATATACTAAATAAATATAGTATAAATATATATATATAATCGCTAACTAAATTTTTATTACTCCATCACTAAACTAACTTTTTATTAATATATCGCTAAACTAACTTTTTATTACTATATCGCTAAACTAACATTTTATTACTATATCGCTAAACTAACCTTTTATTACCATATCGCTAAACTAACTTTTTATTACTATATCGTTAAACTAACATTTTATTACTATATCGCTAAACTAACTTTTTATTACCATATCGCTAAACAAACTTTAATTGACTTAACTATCAATCTCTTTACTTATTAATGATTTAAATTCTGTCTGAGATAGAAAATCATATCAGCCTAAAATCGGCACGGGTTGTTGTTCCCTGATCTGCCCCTTTTTTTGCATATAATGGGCTAAATGGCCTGTCAATAGGACCCCGCAGGCTCAGAGAAGGTTGGTGGAGTAGACCCACTGGGAAACTCTTGGGAGATGGATTATAGACGCCCATCCATACCATCCAACGTGTTCTTTAAAGCTCATATGCTATGGCCGTCCCATATATGGGTCCATCGCTTAACATCCCTTCCGACGGATGGTGGCCTTTCTAAGACCATCCAGATAGATTGCAAGATTGTTAAAGAACACAATCTTGCAATCTATCTGAATATTACCTAACGATCATCATTAACTTCTATGTAATAATCATCATTAACGGAGATCCTGAGGCGATCACGTTAGCAATTGGCTCTTTTATAACTAATCTGCTGCTTCATTATTATCCAAATCATCATTTTTCGCACGAGCTCCAGAAAGGGCAACTTCCTCTTGCGTGCATTTAGTGAAAAGAGTGTCGATACTTTTTTCGCACTCCCTTATTATCTAATTTTTCTCTAATTTAAAAGTTGTTGCTTCAGAGGAAAACGTTTCTCTCGTTTTCTTTTTCTGGAGGTCATCAATCTTGGCTAACTTCCTCTGTCGTACTTGCGACGTGTGACCTGTCGTCATTTCCGGAACGTGACCAGTTCGCAGTCGTCAACAAGCAGCACACCTTGGATGTCCGTCGCGTGTCCCTCATCATCATCCTTCGTCATCATCCAGACGCAGAGTGGACGCCGCAGCTGGGTAGGGCTTGGCATTGTGCCAGGTGGAGGAACTTTTCACGTCGTGTTAAATGAGGATTTCTCTAACTCTCTTCACAGGAGAGGGATTCGAAACGAAAAAATAAATAACTTGTAATACAACATTGATCATACGTGATCCTTGATCAACCGCGAATTCACTTAGCCATCCATGAAAACAAAAAGGTAATAAAATCGGCAGTTTCCATAAATATGTGCTGAACTGAATGTTGAGTTGATCTACTCTTGAACGGTACTTTTTGTACACAAAATAGACTAAAGGCTAGGTCACAAGGACTGCAAAAGCTCATAAATGGGTAGGGCAAAGCGATTCACTAGAAAGCTGTTAGGAGACATGTGGAAGTCTCCCATCAAGGCCATCGAAGGTGTTCTTTAACGTGCACAAGGTATGGCTCTTCTGTACACAGGATCAGGATTTAGCATTCCAATGACGGATGACAGCTTTTCTATGCCGTTGGTATTCCTTTCTCACCGAGGACATAGCTAGGTGTAGGAAATGAAAATCTCAATGACAACACAGTTGGGACTAAAACCTAGGAACATATTTCGAACCAAAGTAGTCGTATGTTCCACGATTGCACAGATTAATCTTAATATTTTTCCCATTTTTATTACTGGTAGGCTTTTAACATACGTTAGAAAAACCGTTCACTAGTGCCAAAATAAAGGTAAAATCTCCCTAGTGGGTTGTTGGGTTGGGTTGTTTTACCTCTGAGCGGCACTTTTTTGCACACCATGGGCTAAATGACCAGGTCACATGGACCCCGAAGTCTCGGAGAAGGTTGGGGGAGGGGACCCACTGGAACAGCTGTTGGGAGACAGATGGTAGCCTCCCGTCAAGGCCATCCAGCGTGTTCTTTAACATGCACAGGGTATGGCTCTCCCGCACATGGGGCCACGGCTTAACGTCCCATCCGACGGACGGCGGCTTTTCCAAACCCTTCGGTGTCCCCTACTGACCGTGGGCAGGGCGGGGAATTTTGCGGAGATAAATCTCAACGCTGACCCAGCTGGGACTCGAACCTGGAAACTACAGATTACGAGCCTGGCGCGCTACCGATTGAGCCCCCCCCCCCCCCCCCCCCATTGAGAATTTGTGGGACAAATTGGAAAGATCTGCTCGAGCCCGCCAACTCCCACCTGCAACTGTGGATGCTCTATGACAGGCGAACCTCGGATCATGCGCAGCAATATCACCTCCGTGTTTTCAACACCTCATTGAGTCCTTGCCAAGACATCTGGCTGTTCTTGTGGGGGGAAAAGGTGGAGAGCAACAGGTTATTAAGTAGGTGTATATAATAATTTGTTTATTCAGTGCATAAATAAATGTTTCATCATTGTTTTTATCATCATTTTTCTTTACGTCTTCATCATTTCCATTGTCTTTCTATACGGCGCTGCTTTATTATATACTTTATTCAATTAAGATATTTTTTTATTGCTATTTCTATTTGTCCCTGTGTGTATTTATGTTTTATGTATTTCCAGTTTTATAAAAATTTTAAATTCCGCTAAAAAATTTGAGTTTGAAAAAACTTTATTGGTTAAATCGTTTGAGAAATCAGTAATCGGAGAAACCTCTCAACATGGGCTTTTTTGTACCAGAAGTTTATTACAAAAAATATAATCAATTTAATTAATTATTAATTTACCGAAAGCTAAATAAAATTACTTTCATTATAAACATGCCGTTAAAAATTATGTGTTAATTCAACTAATATTTATTAATTATAAATTAATATTTTATATTAATATAAAATGCTAAATTATTTAACCAAAATTGGATTTTGTTTAATTGAATTATTCCATTTCTGAGAAGAAACAAATTGAAAAATGCAACTAAACTCTTCATTTCCATCTGCCATATAAAGCTTTCCTCTCAGTATTTAGATTTCATCAATTTAACGTAGAAGAAATTGTCTCGCTATCAAGGATGCTCTCTGCCCAAACAATTTCCAGATGGGGACAGAGAGATTTAGTGGATCACCTAGCAACAATACGTTACTCCGTATTGACCAGGTCTCTTTTATCAAGGCATTGAGATGAAAGTGTTTGTTTGATCTATCCCCAAGGGGGGTCGATTGGGAAATGCAACAGAAGACTTCAGAAGAGGCAGAGAAGAAGATTAAAGCAGGGAGAGAGATGATGTCCCCTCTAAATTAATTTCCTCATCTCATTTGCATACTCAACGGAGTTTTAAAAGCAGCATCGTTTGTTACAAGAGGAGAAAACGTAAATGACTTAGATATTCCACAAACGTTAGAAAATATTTGCATTTGTTTCTCATAGACATACATGTTAATAAATACAAAATGCAGTTTTGTGGTTACTCATAATTAAATTTTTTTATTGGTAGTTTGTTCTGATGACTCTCGAATGGCTGAACTGATGATTCGGTCTCCAAAAGTAGACAATGGGCTTCGAAATGCCTTCCTCCCACTAAGCCTGGTTTGAGATATTCTACGTTAACCCAGCACTCTATGGAAAACAACACCGAAGGACTTGGAAAGAAGCTGTCCATCAGTAGGGACTTTAAATCGTTGCTCCGTGCAGGCTAAAAGACATATCCTATGAATGTTAAAAAAAATGCGTTGTGTTATCTCAATAGGAGGCTAAGATATGTCTCCTAAGAATTGTCCGGCGGATTCCTTTCCTCTACCGATTCCTTGGGGTCTTTGTAACCAGGCCATTTATCGAATTCCGTGTAATAAAAAAAGTGCCTAGCACCTAAAGTATAAATTCACAAAAAAAAACGGGGCGGGGGTAACTCAACCGGTAACGCGTCAGGCTCGTAATCTGTAGTTCCCAGGTTCGAGTCTCAGCTGGGTCAGCGTTCAGATTTATCTCGGCAATAATTCCCCGCCCTGCCCACGCTCAATAAGGGACACCGATGGGTTTAAAAAGGCCGCCGTCCGTCGGATGGGACGTTAAGCCGCGGCTCCGAATAGGGAGAGTGATACCCTGTGCATGTTAAAGAACACGCTGGATGGCCTTGACGGGAGACTATCATCTGTCTCCCAACAGCTGTTCCAGTGGGTTCCCTCCCTCAACCTTCTCTGAGCCCTCAGGGTCCTTGTGACCGGCTTTGGGTTGTTGGGTTGTTTTACCTCTGAGCGGCACTTTTTTGCACACCATGGGCTAAATGGCCAGGTCACATGGACCCCGAAGGCTCAGAGAAGGTTGGGGCAGGGGACCCACTGGAACAGCTGTTGGGAGACAGATGGCAGCCTCCCGTCAAGGCCATCCAGCGTGTTCTTTAACGTGCACAGGGTATGGCTCTCCCGCACACGGGGCCACGGCTTAACGTCCCATCCGACGGACGGCGGCCTTTCCAAGCCCATCGGTGTCCCCTACTGACCGTGGGCAGGGCGGGGAATTTTGCGGAGATAAATCTCATCGCTGACCCAGCTGGGACTCGAACCTGGGAACTACAGATTACGAGCCTGGCGCGCTACCGACTGAGCCACCCCCGCCCCGTTGTGACTGGCCATTTAGCCCATGGTCTGCAAAAAAGTACCGCTCAAAAGTAAAACAACCCATCTCTTTTTCACTATCTCATTTACTTCTTTAGGCTTCAAATGAAAGGCGAAAAGTTAATGCCAAGCCTCTGAGTCAAGCTCGAATAACTTCGTAATGGCTTTCGCACATCGCGAACATCGCCATAAAACTTCCCTTCATATGCCATCAATGTTTTTATTAACTTACACCACACTCACCTATTCACAAAGGTGATAATGATTCTTACCGTTCTGCTATAACAGCAACGGTGCTCTGCCTACCATAACGAAATCATCCTCTTTGTGTACTATCAAGTCAATTTGATCACACATAAAAACTCAATGACCAACTTCCTAGTCATAGACGGAGAACAACATTAACTCCATCCTATATTTATTAGCACCCGTGATACAGTGTAACAGGAACACGAACAGAATTATGGGTAGAGCATTCTCAAGAAAATACAGCCTTGTCGAAGTGAATCATCTGGTTGTATTGCTCCAATATGATTTAGCCTTGCGTGATAAAAAGGCATGAGCGTAAGGCCAATTAATGCCTTTTCTATTCCACTGTGCAATTGACTTGTGCGAAGAGAGATAATGAACCGTGGCAGGTGCAGTGGTAGACGAAGGAGTCTGGTTTGGTCGTACCAGTTATAAGAAAATCAAAACTACAAATAATTATTAGGCAAATTTCGTGGTCGGTAGTTAGTGCAGGATTATGATTATTGAAGTTGCACGATCGATAAATGACGTATATGGTGATTGTTTGGTTATGTTAATGCGATATCGATGTTGTGCTTTTTGGTATAAGTCAGGTTTGTCGCGGGTGCGTGTGTTTTATTATAAATGGATATAGTTTGGGTTAAAACCTGCTTTACAAGGCATAGAGCTTGACCTTTATCTAATTTTCATCTCGTTTTCAAAAAAAAAAACGAGTAACGTGTTTACTTTGTCGTCTGCAGACATCGAACTCTTTTTTGTTTTTAGAGATAAATTAAATTTCTTTTGTGTTAGGTAGGTATCGATTAAATATTACAATTCGCACTTTCCGAATCTCCCAAAAGCTATAATTACGCCCTCTGACGGGGAAAAAATCGAAAAATCCAAAAATTTAACCAATGTTACAAATGATGTATTTTACGCTAGAAATTTGAAATTTTGGTAATGGAATGTGAAGGTTATGAGGGTTTGGGTTGTTTTATCTCTGAGCGGCGCTTTTTTGCACACCATGGGCTAAATGGCCGGGTCACAAGGACCCCGAAGGCTTAGAGAAGATTGGGGTAGGGGACCCATGGTAGCCTCCCGTCAAAGCCATCCGGCGTGTTCTTTAACGTGCACAGGGTATGGCTCTTCCGCACACGGGTCACGGCTTAACGTCCCATCCGACGGACGGCGGCCTTTCCAAGCCCATCAGCGTCCCCTATTGACCGTGGACAGGGCGGGGAATTTTGCGGAGATAAATCTCAACGCTGACCCAGCTGAAACTCGAACATGGCACTACAGATTACGAGCCTGGCGCTAAGGTCATGAAGGTCATGAGGACATCACCCCCGTCCCTAAGGTCATGAAGTTTCCATTGGCAACAGTGATTTGACCCATTACGCCGAGGGTGGATGGGAAAGGCAACTGTTTTGTTTTAAGAGATAATTGAACAACTTTTTTTAGTTGGATTGATACTAATGAAATATTATAATTCGCATTTTTCAAATGCTTAGGAAGTTTTAATTTACATCGTTATACAGTATATCATTAAATATGGAAACGGCAAAACTTTTAACGAATGTTGCAAGTGATCTGTTTATGGCTGAAATTTTCGGTGGTAGATTGTCAAGAGATATTTCAAGGACAGCAATAGCCTGCAACCTTTTCTCAGAGAGGTGTGAGAAAAGCAACTTTTTAAATTTTAAGAGTAAAATCGATATATTTTTTATGTTGTATAAATAAAATACTACTATTTGAATTTTCCCTATCATCCATTTGTTAGAATTAAAACTCTTAGGAGTGAAAAGTAGGTAAATGAAAACTTATTTCTCTTTGAAAACGAGACCCCCATATACGCCACAGGAGAGATCTTCCATTTTTGATTTCTTCGCTACTTGAGGGAGTATTTATTATTTTATTTATTTTTGCATACATTCTATTGCAAAAATATTAGGAAATTTTCGTGATTGGTTAATGGCAAGACAATTCAAAATGCGAAAGTTTCGTAATTTTTAGCTTTCTTTCGAACGTGCTAAGTTCTCACTGTGTCGTCTGTCTGTCTGTCTCTCTGTCTCTCTGTCCGTCTGCTCTCTCTGTCTCTGTCCGTCTCTCTCTCTCTCTCTCTGTCCGTCTCTCTCTCTCTCCTCTCTCTGTCCGTCTCTCTCTCTCTCTGTCCGGCTGCTCTCTCTCTGTCCGTCTCTCTCTCTCTGTCCGTCTGCTCTCTCTCTGTCCGTCTCTCTCTCTCTCTCGCTCTGTCCGTCTGCTCTCTCTGTCTCTATCCGTCTCCCTCTCTTTGTCTCTGTCTGTCAGTCTCTCTCTTTCTCTCTGTCCGTCTGTCTCTCTCTGTCTTCAGCGTTGAGATTTATCTCCGCAAAATTCCCCGCCCTGCCCACGGTCAGTAGGGGACACCGATGGGCTTGGAAAGGCCGCCGTCCGTCGGATGGGACGTTAAGCCGTGGTCCCGTGTGCGGTACCCTGTGCACATTAAAGAACACGCTGGATGGCCTTGACGGGAGGTTACCATCTGTCTCTCAACAGCTGTTCCAGTGGGTCCCCTCCCCCATCCTTCTCTGAGCCTTCGGGGTCCATGTGACCTGGCCATTTAGCCCATGGTGTGCAGAAAAGTGCCGCTCAGAGGTAAAACAACCCAACCCAACTCTCTCTGTCTCTCTATTTGTCTGTAGATATTGAACTTTTTTGTTTTTAGAGATAAAAATTCTTCATGCGTTGGATAGACATGGATGAATATTACGATTCGCACTTTTTTCGAATCTCCCAAAAGTTTAATTCCGACCTCTAAAGGTAGAAAAATTAGAAAATTGCAATATTTTGAATGAATATTGGTGATGATGTATTCTTGCTAGAAATTTTTAATTTGGTGGTGGAATACGAGGATCATGACGTTTGTACTGAAAACATTCAGTTTCCCCCTTACCCTCAATGGATGGAAAAACACATTTATTTTTAAGACGTAATTGGAAAACTGTTTTTTAGTCGAAAATGCAAACCTGTTTATGATATAAATTTGAAATTTCGGTGGTAGAGTATTAAAAAAGATCTTACACTGCCTCCTTTCCTGTTTCCTATAAATTTGCCTCTTTTAAATCTGCCTACTTTCCTCTCAGGATTATGAGAAAAGGATTTTTTAATAAATAAAACGGAAATGTTTTTTATGTTGCATAAGGATTAATAAAATCTTGCTATTTGCATTTTTCCCTCACCAATTAATTAGAATTAAAATTTTACAGAGTGCAAAAGTCGGTGAATGGAAACTTTATTCCCTTTGAAACGAGTTGGGTTGGGTTGTTTTACATCTGAGCGGCACTTTTTTGCACACCATGGGCTAAATGGCCAGGTTACATGGACCCCGAAGGTTCAGAGAAGGTTGGGGGAGGGGACCCACTGGAACAACTGCTGGGAGACAGATGGTAGCCCCCGTCAAGGCCATCCAGTGTGTTCTTTAACGTGCACAGGGTATGGCTCTCCCGCACACTGGGCCACGGCTTAACGTTCCATCGGACGGACGCTTTGAAACGAGATTCTCATCTTCGCCAGAGAGAACATATTTTATTCCAGTTAAATAACTCGAATAAAAAATTTGCTTTGAGGTCAGAAGGACTAAGATAGATGGATATGGGGGTGGAGGATATTTAAGAAAAACTCCAAAGTTGGATAATTTTTCCTTCGTTTTCCCTTTTGTGCACAATAGGCTAAATGTCCAAGTCACAAGGACCCCAAGAGCTCAGCGCTGGTTAATGTCCACAGGATATGGTTTTCCTTCATACGGTTCTACGGCTTAAATTACAGATTAACAGTAATTTAAGCGCGCCAGGCTCATAATCTGATGGTCCCAGGTTCGAGTTTTTATGGGAACTCAAACCTGAAACTATCAGATCATGGATCCTGGCGCGCTATATGAATCCGCCCCAATTTTAAAAGAATGCTTATTCCAAAAAATTCTTCTTTCTTGTTTAAAAGTGGGATATAAGGCTCCAAAATGGCTCCCTTTTACCCAGAGAGAAAGTTACTAGAGTGCTACCTTTTTCCGAAATAAATTTTTTCTCAGTAAATGATATAATCCTTCATATTCTTTTATTCATTTTTACCTTTTAACGCTCGTATAGGAAAGACATTTTTTTCTTATTTAGCTTCCCCTTCGATCTCCCATCTGAACCATTCATCTCTTTATTCCCACCAGAAGCGAACTTAAAGCATCAGTCAGCATCAGATTGAAACATCACATATTCCACATCAAAAGACTAGACACCAACCAACCAACCAAGCAGGTTTGCTAAAGCATGTCACCAGCATTTTCCCAGTGGAGACATCAGCCTCCACCCTCCCTCTCAGTACCGCAAACACATCACCCCTCCCCCCCCCCGCCATCCTTCTCAACCGAACTATCGCTTTCCATTCCCCCCGTGTGCTAAAGATTGGACGTAATTCACTAAAGTGTGGAACGGTGTTTACGGCCTCTAGTCACATGACCCGGGGCTACCGCTTACGCTGGCGGTGTCGGCGACATAAACGCGTTATCGCCGGCGATGGATTGCCTTTATGCTAATTAGCTCAGTGTCTCTGACGTCACGCGAGTTCGAGGAACATCCTGGTTAGTATTCCGGGACTGCTAGAGGTTAACCGTAGATGGAAATCAGCTTTCGTTCAGTTGAGCTTGGAAAGAGGTTTCCGAAACAAACAAGGTTTTCCCGGATCCTGTGATTTAGGATAATGAAGCTGATGGAGATTGGCCTTGGGTGCATGAATGCAATCTAGACTTAAACAGGGGATTATTGATCGGTAAGGTGATTAGTAGCGGCTGCAGGAAAATTCAATCTAAATTAAAAATAAATATTAATTTTAATTACTACCAGTAATTTTTTAAGTTTGAGGCACAGATTATATTTACGTTAACAACCTTAGTTCAGTGAAATATAAGGTGAGCATCTTACTAGAGGAAATTCAGCTCCACATAAATCTGATACTCCTATCAAATGTGCTAACTGTGGCTCTAGCCATCGGCTAATTAAAAAGGATGTACCTATTTCTCCAAACGGGGCATTCCATTTTAATGATTGATCATAAGCTTTTATTCTATGATATGATCATCAGACCGGTGATTCTCTATGCTCTACCCATATGAGCGAATACTACACCCACCAATATTCGTAAGATTCAGGTCTTACAAAACAAGAATTTGAGAACTGCGGTCGATGTCAATAACAGACAACTCCATAAAGACCTGGGCATCGACCATATATATATACACACATATAAAACGCACCTCAAAAAGATTTTTTGAGGCTGTAAGCAATAATCCCAATGAGATTATTTCTTCTCTGATTCTTTACGATCATACTGTTTTGAACAAGTACAAGAGACCTTAAACGGTAGCGTCTCTGAGGAGACCTACCCGTTTTAGGTTTCTTATACAATTTTACTGCTATTTTTAGCTTTTCTTATGTTTTCCCTTAGAGACCCACCTAAGGGTGGTTTACTTATATATTTTGTTCTTATTCATGCCAAATAGGCATATCTTTATGATGGAGATGGTTAGGGGTAAAATTATTACCCGGTACATCGAATATGATTATACGATCTACGATCTGTCTACCAAACGGGACGTTGTGACTGCTTCAAAGAAGACAAATAGTAAGCCTGTTACTCCACAGGTTTCTTAGAAATAAAGCACCTTTAGCAAATACAAACGATAAAGGGAAATCTTTATCAGTAAATAAACCACCAACCAAACAACCTTCTAATCAAGCACCTCCTACTACTAGTGATCATTTTGATGCTAATATCTTAAATGATCTAAAGGATATATTTCAGATTATTAAGAGTTTGAATGTTTCTAAAATTATTCTCACTTTAAAAACTCTCATTGCAGAGTATAAAAAAGCTAACGGCTTAATGGGAAAACTTACAATTGGCTTAAAAGCATTCGACTATTTAATATCTAAAATAATTAATATTTATTTTATATTACAATTTAATATCTATCTATATTATAACTGTGATGGATAATGCTATTCAAAAAGATTATCTTAATATCTTTGCATGGAATTATCACGGTATTCTTACCGATCTTCCTGAGTTCTGTAGCTTTTTGACAGATTCTCAGGCTGACATCGTCTTATGGGCGAAACGCATCTCCGTGCCGCTGATTTACTTACCTTTTCTAGCTTCGAAGTGTATAGGACGGATCGCTTACACAACAGTGGAGGGGGTACTGCTATCGTTGTAAAGAGATCCATAAAACATCACATACTTCCTATTACTCATCTCAATATTAGAAACTACTGCAATAGCAGTTACTTATACCAATCTTGGGACAATTAACTTTATAGCTGCATACAAGCCACCAAATTCTGACTTTCTGTGTGATGATTTTAATACCATTTTTGATACTAGAATTTCTACTGTTCTGGCAGGCGATTTAAATGCCAAGAATGTAGCTTGACATTCGAGAACCTGCAACAAGAGCGGCAGATTTGCTGCTAGATTATGCTAACCAGACTTATTGTTGATGCTCCAAGCAAACCAACCTTTTACCCTTTTAGGGGCGGGGGTGGCTCAGTCGGTAGCGCGCCAGGCTCGTAATCTGTAGTTCCCAGGTTCGAGTCCCAGCTGGGTCAGCGTTGAGATTTATCTCCGCAAAATTCCCCGCCCTGCCCACGGTCAGTAGGGGACACCGATGGGCTTGGAAAGGCCGCCGTCCGTCGGATGGGACGTTAAGCCGTGGCCCCGTGTGCGGGAGAGCCATACCCTGTGCACGTTAAAGAACACGCTGGATTGCCTTGACGGGAGGCTACCATCTGTCTCCCAACAGCTGTCCCAGTGGGTCCCCTCCCCCAATCTTCTCTGAGCCTTCGGGGTCCATGTGACCTGGACATTTAGCCCATGGTGTGCAAAAAAGTGCAGCTCAGAGGTAAAACAACCCACAACTTTTACCCTTTTAACACCATGCACAGACCGGATGTTTTGGATATGGTCGTCTTTGGCAATTTTCTACCATTCTATGAATTTTGTGTTCTGAATCAGCTAAATTCAGATCACTTGCCAATTTGTTTGACTTTATTTCTGTCTACAACTTTTACCACAGAATCACACAGTCTTACAAATTGGAAACTCTATAAGGTTACTGTCAATAATAAGATTTCTTATCTTGCTCACCTCTTACACTCAGATCAATTAATGATTCCATTTCGAACTTTACTAATCTGTTTCATGACTCAAGAATTAAAGCCAGTACTGAAATAACACCCGAGAAAGATTTTTACATTCTTCCATCGCATCTCTCCTGTCTCGTCAAAGATAAGAACAGAGCCCGACATGCATGGCAAAGAACTCGGAATAAATCTGATAAAGAGCTTTATTACTCCCTCAAGACAGAGGTGAGACAAAACTCCAAGAACGTAGAAGTAACTCCTGGAATAAAAAGGTTTCTTCACTTCAATGGCCGCCAGAATACAGTCGCTCAAAAAAGTATCCGAACACTATGGTTGATTACAGAATTCATAAAATATATCTGGAGCGTGTACAGCAACTTTACACGCTCCAGTTACCGTTAACAACAAACTGGAGCGTGTGCAGTTACTGCACTCGCTCCAGTTTGCTGTGAACGGTAACTGCACACGCTCAATATTTCCGTGAGTGAGCCCACACGATCTAGTATCAAAATAATATGACCACCTACAATCGCTCAAAAAAGTATCCGAACACTATGGTTGATTACAGAATTCATAAAAAATATCTGGCGCGTGTACAGCAACTGTACACGCTCCAGTTACCGTTAACGGTACCTGTGAACGGTAACTGGAGCGTGTATGCAGTTACTGCACACGCTCCAGTTTGCTGTGAACGGTAACTGCACACGCTCAATATTTCCGTGAGTGAGCGCACACGATCCAGGTCTTTGTGAGCTCACACGATCCAATGTGCTGTGAACATTAACCGCAACCGCTCCAGTTTGATAACCCTATACGCATGATAACTCTATTTGGAAGATGGTGAGATTTAAAAACTTTGGAAACAGGAATGTGTTATAGTGAAGAAGATAAATCTGAGGCATTTTCAGATGCTCTTGAGCTGCAATTTCAAGAGAATTTTGACCTTTTCGACCTTGAAACCTGCAAGGAGATAGAGGATGCACTTATACGTTTTGTTGTTCAGACAGAAAGATCAAAAATTCTATTTTCCTCCCCTCAAGAATTGATTCAGGCTATCAAGAAGCTTAAATAATGCTACTGGTCCTGACAAGATATCGATCAGGATGTTGAGGCATCTTCCCAAGAAAGCCATAACAAATCTTTCTCCTAATTTAAACATATTTCTAAGAAACCATACTTTTCCTGATATTTGAAAAAATGCCTTTGTTCGGCTCATTCACAAGCCACGAAATGACCCAACATTTCCTCTGAGTTATCGTCCAATCAGTTTGCTCTCTTGCTTAGACAAGCTGTTTGAACGAATCGTTCTGACCAGAATGGCCGATTTTTCTCTCCCTGCACCCTGTCTTGCCTGAAACCCAGTTTGGTTTCAGGCGAAACAGATCAACTGAGCATCAAATTCTCAGAGTGGTGGAGAAAATCGCCGAATCTTTGAATAAGAAACAGTTGCTGCTGTCTTTCTAGACATGGCTAAAGCTTTTGACCGCATCTGGACGGATGGTTTCATTTACAAGTTCATTAAGATGGGTTTACCTTCGGGTCTCACCAGTATTTTACAGTCATATTTGTCAAATAGAACTTTCCAAGTGCAAGTTAAAACCTTTCCATCTACAAAGAGAGTAATGGCCGCCAGAGTACAGTCGCTCAATAAAGTATCCGAACACTATGGTTGATTACAGAATTCAGAAAAAATATCTGGCAACGATTTTTTTCAGAAATTAGTGATATGGCAACTTTCGTGTCACGTGATTACAGAATTCAGGAAAAATATCGGGAGCGTGTACAGCAACTGTACACGCTCCAGTTACCGTTCACAGCAAACTGGAGCGTGTGCAGTAACTGCACACGCTCCAGTTTGCTGTGGACGGTAACTGCACGCGCTCAATATTTCCGTGAGTGAGCCCACACGATCTAGTATTAAAATAATATGACCACCTACAGTCGCTCAAAAAAGTATCCGAACACTATGGTGGATTACAGAATTCAGAAAAAATATCTGGCAACGTTTTTTTTTTAGAAATTAGTGATCTGGCAACCTTCGTGTCACGTGATTACAGAATTCAGGAAAAATATCTGGAGCTCCAGGTACTAGGATACTCAGGAGCTCGGATACTTTTTTGAGCGACTGTACCCCAAGGCTCTCTCTTAGGTCCTTCTCTCTTTTCACTCTACCTTTAAGATATGCCATCCTTTGATCGCATCCTATTAACCCAATATGCTGATGATATTGCCCTCCTTTCTCCCTCTTTGGGTTCAGTGATTGTTACTGGCAGACTGCAGAGATGCCTTGATGAGGTGGAGCGGTGCTACGATAAATGGAAGATCAAGATAAACACTGAAAAGAGCACAGCATGCTCTTTAGTGGGAAACTTATTAAAAACCCAAAACATTTAAACTTTTTAAATAAACCAATTGAATGGCAAAAGACCATCAAATATTTGGGTATAACCCTACATCAAAAGCTCAAATGGGACCCTCATATTCATGATATTATAACTAAAGTCAATGCAGTAAGATGTCAACTAGGACCTCTCCTTCGGAGAAATGCTATCTTGATGATTGACCATAAATTATTATTGTACAACATGGTCATTCGTCCGATAATAACTTATGCTTCCCCTATATGGGCGAACACCACCTCCACGAATATACGCAAGATTCAGGTCTTGCAAAACAAAATATTGATATCTGCGGTCGATGCCCCTTGGTTTGTTACTAACAGACAACTTCATAAAGACTTGGGCGTCGACCACATATATACTCATATTAAATACATCTCAAAAAGGTTTTTTGAGGCTGTTAAAAATAATCCTAATGAGATTATTTCTTCTTTGCTTAATTATGATCATAATGTTCTTAATAAGTACAAGAGGCCTTAAATGATGGCTTTCTCTGAGGAAAGCTACTCGTTTTAGGTCTCTTGTGCATGATATATGCTACTTTTAGCTTGTGTTGTATATTAGCCTCTAGATGCCCACTCACGGTTGGTTTACTTGTTATATGTTTTTACTTATGAGAACTGGGCATATTCTCAGATGGAGATGGTAACGGATATTGTCTTACCTTTTGTCTTACCTTGAGTGGCAACCTTCGTGTCACGTGACACGAAGGTTGCCAGATCACTAATTTCTAAAAAAATCGTTGCCAGATATTTTTTCTGAATTCTGTAATCAACTGTAGTGTTCGGATATTTTTTTGAGCGACTGTAAAATGTTTGGATATATTTATAACCTCCGTTCTATCCACGATGATAAAGCAGACACCGATTAGCCATCCGTTGGATGGGACGTTAAGCCTTGTTTCCGTATATAGAATAAGGCGGGGGTGGCTCAGTCGGTACCACGCCAGGCTCGTAATCTGTAGTTCCCAGGTTCGATTCCAGCTGGGTGTGCATCGAGATTTATCTCCGCAAAATTCTCTGCTCTGCCCACGGTCAATAGGGGAACCGATGGGCTTGGAAAGGCTGCCGTCCGTCGGATGGGACGTTAAGCTGTGGCCCTGTCTGCGGAATAGCCATACCCTGTGCACGTTCAAGATTCAAAGTGCATGCTGGATGGCCTTGAAGGGAGGCTACCATCTGTCTCCCAACAGCTGTGCCAGTTGGACCCCTCCCCCAACCTTCTCTGAGCCTTCGGGGTCCTTGTGACCATGGGCATTTAGCCCATGGTGTGCAAAAAAGTGCCCCTCAGAGGTAAAACAACCCAACCAACCCGTATATAGAAAAAAAGACACTCTGTGCACTTTGAAGAACACCTGAATGGTCGGATACTTCCAGCCACAGATTAATTGTCTAGCACAGACAGACCACTGAACATCACTGCTTGCAGCGCCATCTTTGGCAGCCGGCCGTAATTATTTTTTTTCCTCCAACTTTCAAAGTGTTGCTTTGCAGTCCCGTATTTGACTAGTTATTTTCGTCTTCATTATTGCCTTTCTTTTTACTTGAACTGCTTTGATCACATTTTTGGATACATTTTTAATCCACGGCATTGTTCAATTACAAGATGTTTGACCACTCTTACGCTGTTGAGGGGCGGGGGTGGCTCAGTCGGTAGCGCTCCAGGCTCGTAATCTGTAGTTCCCAGGTTCGAGTCCCAGCTGGGTCAGCGTTGAGATTTACTCCGCAAAATTCCCCGCCCTCCAAACGGTCAGTAGGGGACACCGATGGGCTTGGAAAGGCCGCTGTCCGTCTGATGGGACGTTAAGTCGTGGCCCCGTGTGCGGGAGAGCCATACCCTGTGCAAGTTAAAGAACACACTGGATGGCCTTGACGGGAGGCTACCATCTGTCTTACAACAGCTGTTCCAGTGGGTCCCCTCCCCCAACCTTCTCTGAGCCTTCGGGGTCCATGTGAATCTGGCCATTTAGCCCATGGTGGGCAAAAAAGTGCCGCTCAGAAATAAAACAACCCAACGTTAAAGAACACGCTGGATGGCCTTGACGGGAGGCTACCATCTGTCTCCCAACAGCTGTTCCAGTGGGTCCCCTCCCCCAACCTTCTCTGAGCCTTCGGGGTCCATGTGAATCTGGCCATTTAACCCATGGTGGGCAAAAAAGTGCCGCTCAGAGGTAAAACAACTCAACTTACGCTGTTGAAGTATGATGATATCAGTTGGGTACAGAGGAAAAATTATCTTGAGCCGGGTATGATCTTGAACCCACGACCTTCTGATAACCATCTGACATGTTATCAGGAGGTCGTGGGTTCAGATCCCACCAGCTCAAGACAGTTTTTTTTCTGTACCCGATTTACATCATCATACTTCAGTAGTGGCTAAAGACCTTCATATGTTCTGTCTGACTACAGTATTCGTTATTACAACGCAGAATTTTATCAGAATACTTCCCCTAACTACACATTAACATTCTTTAAAGGTCCATGGGATCATGAAAGGCAATAGATTGCTTTCAGCTATGAATATATTTTCAACTGTTATACACGAATGTTTGTTGACTTTTGTTCATTCTTCTGTATTTAATTATTGGATGCAAACAAAGTTTTTTTATTTCGCCTCCGCGAAACGTTTGTGCTGAGGAAAAAAATTACGTTCAAGGGAATGAGCACACGAAATTAAAGAGCTAGAAGGACATCTCCATTAGGGTGTGGCGTTAATTTCTTGGAACAGCATTGATTAGGACGCTGCTCGGTAGGAGCGCTAGCGTCGCTTTTACGCTACAATGGGCATATATTGAAATCGTCTATCTGTCCCAGCTGCTTAATCTGTGCTCTCAGCTATCTCCTGGCAGCTTTATTAATTGGATTCCCTACTCTGAGTCTTTGCAATCCTTCCCACCTGGCTATTTATTCCATTATGTGCAAAATAAAGTGATGCATACAGACAAAGCAACTTTCCAAGTGAGCTGGATTGAGGCTTGAACTGGGGAGAGACTTGAGAAAAAAAACAGTAAGTAATTGGCGAAGATTTTCAGAAAAAGATTTAGAGTAAATTTTGAAATTTGACTACCTATTAATATTTGAAAAAAAAACTGAGAAATAAATTAATTAAAATATCGTTTTATTGTAGAGAAGGAAATGAAATATCGAAAAACGATTTTATGGCATCATTATTAATGTATATGAAAGAATCACGCTTTTTTGCCAGTTAGATTTATTAACACATGTATATATAGATTAGGAATTGCTAATGTAAATAAAACATTTCAGTGCCTAACTTATATACATATGTTAATAAATTTAACCGACAAAAAAATTATTCTTTTTATAAGTTTATTATTCTGTTATTTAAAACTAACTAGAAATATTTTCAAATACTGTACATATTCAACCGTCAAGTTTTTAAATTTGCATTAATTATTAAACAGCGAACCACACACATATATATATAGTTTGCATCTTTACAATCTTCGACTGATACTTTCTAGAAACAGCTGCATTTATATTGGCTGATTAATTTGGAATACGTTGAAATATCAGTGTAACGAAATCGAGCGTGGTAGCTAAAATATATTTGTTATACTGAAAGGCAATAAAAAATGTAATATGATGGTTACATACTACAAAATAATCATTAAGCAAAGAAATTTACCGTGTATTAGAGTTTACATCTTAAAAATGTCAGTAACTGCTGACGCTACCGTTAGTTGTAATGGCTCATAATTTACAGTTCTCAGGTTCAAGTCCCAGCTGGGCCAGCGTTGAGACTCATCTCCACAAAACTCCTTGCCTTCAATCAGTAGGGGACACCAATGGGCTTGGAAAGACCACTTTCCCTCGCATGGGATTTTAAGCCGTGGCTCCGTGTGCGGGAGACCCATATTGTCCTATTGTCATATTGAGGGCAGGGAATTTTGCGGAGATAAATCTCAACGCTAGTCCAGCAGGACTTGAACCTGGGAACTGCAGATTTCGTTAAAGAATGCGCTCGATTGTGCACGTTAAAGAATACGCTGATGGCCGTTACGGGAGGCTACCATCTGTCTCCTAACAGCTGTCCAGTGGCACTTTGGGGGCGGGGGTGGCTCAGTCGGTAGCGCGCCAGGCTCGTAATCTGTAGTTCCCAGGTTCGAGTCCCAGCTGGGTCAGAGTTGAGATTTATCTCCGCAAAATTCCCCGCCCTGTCCACGGTCAGTAGGGGACACCGATTGGCTTGGAAAGGCCGCCGTCCATCGGATGGGACGTTAAGCCGTGGCCCCGTGTGCGGGAGAGCCATACCCTGTGCACTTTAACGAACACACTGGATGGCCTTGACTGGAGGCTACCATCTGTCTCCCAACAGCTGTTCCAGTGGGTACCCTACCCCAACCTTCTCTGAGCCTTCGGGGTCCATGTGACCTGGCCATTTAGCCCATGGTGTGCAAAAAACTGCCGCTCAGAGGTAAAACAACCCAACCCAGTGGCACTCTCCCCCAACCTTGTCGGAGTCCTTGTCACCCTGGACATTTAGCCCATTATGTGCAAAAAAAAGTGCTGCTCAGAAGTAAAACAAACCAACTGAATAGCAGATCCACAGATCTTAAGCTTTTTATACAAAAACTCTTATTTTGAATACATCGAAGTATCATCATTGTCCCACGAACCAATCTGTTGGTAATACTTAATGAATACTTAATCTCTCTTAAAAGTTTCCAAATAAATCTCTTTGCTAACCTTCTCTCAGCCCTTAGGACATCGTTTGCACAATCGTTGCTTACCAAAGGCCTCACAAGATGCATTTTCTGAGCCTAAGGACGGCACTAAGAAAAATCCAATCTAATTTCATTCCTTCTGGAAAAACACTGTTTTACCTAATTTTAACATGTAGAATACACTAAAAGGCATGACTTTATACAAAAGCAGAATGCTTCACTGAGATATTTACAGAAGTAATTACATTATTTACAAATTTATAACAAATAATATCAACTACCGTTTAAATGTTTGACACCTTAATAAATAAATTGTTCTACTTCGTGTTTTTTGTGTAAAAGAAATAAAAAGGCAATTAATGGATAATGCAGAACTGCAAAGTAAGATATATTAGCGCACTTTGAAAGTTGGCGGGAAAATGAGAAGTGGCATTTTTAGTCATCCATTTGTGTCAACTATTAATTCTGTGGGTAATAGTATCAAGACTTCAAAATTATATTATTTATATTTACGTAACTAAGTTAATCGGGTCAAATCTATTGATAATAACCACTATGTAGGGTTGCTTTACCTCTGAGCGGGCACTTTTTTTACACACAATTGGCAAAATAGCCAGGTCACAAGGACCCCGAGGATCAGAGAAGGTTGGAGAAGCGGACCCACTGGAACAGCTGTTGGGAGACAGATGGTAGCCTCCCGTCAAGGCCATCCAGCATGTTTCTTATCTGCACAGGGTATGGCTTCCCGGACTCAGAGCCACGTTTTAACGTCCCATCCGACAGACGGCGGCGTTTCCAAGTCCATCGATGCCCCTTACTGAGCGAGCGCAGGGCGCGAGTTTTGCGGTGATAAATCTCAACACTGGCCCAGGGGGGACTCGAACCTAGGAACTGCAGATTACGAGCCTGCCGCGCTAAAGACTGAACCATCCCCGAGTAACCACTAGGAAATCAAATATATAAAATTTATTAAATATATATACATATTTTAATACAGTTTGTATGGAAAGACACAAATCAAACTTTTTTTTCCTTAACCCTTAATTAGTCATTCTTGTCTGTTTCGCAAGTTTCATAATATTTACCAGGGTTGGGTTGTTGGGTTGTTTTACCTCTGAGCGGTACTTTTTTGCACACCATGGGCTAAATGGCCAGGTCACATGGACCCCGAAGGCTCAGAGAAGGTTGGGGGAGGGGACCCACTGGAACAGCTGTTGGGAGACAGATGGTAGCCTTCCGTCAAGGCCATCCAGCGTGTTCTTTAACGTGCACAGGGTATGGCTCTCCCGACACGGGGCCACGGCTTAACGTCCCATCCGACGGACGGCGGCTTTTCCAAGCCCATCGGTGTCCCCTACTGACCGTGGGCAGGGCGGGGATTTTTACCAGGAGCATATCGTAAATTGATACAGGAAACTAGCTTCGACAATGAATAATAATCGAAGTGAATTCAGTTACTAATTAATATTTATTTTCAAGAGTAATAATAAATCCGATTTTAAATAAAAATGTCCATTATTGTTCGCAAAAAGCTTTGTCACGTTAGCAAAAAAAAATCCGATATAATTTGTTTTGGGACTGTCTAATAAAAGCAAACATCTTTACTGAATGACATAAAAATGAGACTAAAACTTTCCAGTCTGCAAATAAAATCAGCTATTTTTCAAACAAACTGCGCAGTCTCGTATCCTGCCCGGTTGCTATGGGTTGTTATCTAAATCAATTAAATTCAGCGAGGGCTTTCAGTGAAATTTACGATCAATGCACACCAGGCAGAGTGACAGTCTCTTTGAAGAGAACTTCCACCACTAATTCAACTTCTCTCAATTCGTTTTGGCAATAATTCCACGTCTGCAGCTGAACGACAGTTATCTCAATTTACTCTAAATGGGACTTCCTGTCAACGAGTCCAGAGCTCTGGAGGCTCTTCTTTCTTTCTTCCCATCTCCCCGAAGATGTCAATTCCGAGCTTGCCTTGTTGCTTAACTAAACGAGTTTTGTGGGAGGAGAAACTGTCTATGTTAATTAGTCCCCAACTGACGTCATCCAGATGCAGTCGACTATCACTCTCTCTCTCTGACTTCCGCCTCTGGTCGCCAAAGGAGAGAAATATTAATGAGGGAAGACCTTTGATCTCTTTATGAGCAATGAAAAAATGATGAGCTCATTGTATTAATGTGAGCGTCGAGACATAAGGCTGCGAAGGTTTAGTGCTATGGTCTCAAACGGTATAGGGTGACAAATTAGGTCTTCTATTTCGGGGGGCGGGGGGGGGGGCTCAGTCGGTAGCGCGCCAGGCTCGTAATCTGCAGTTCCCAGGTTCGAATCCCAGATGGGTCAGCTTGAGATTTATCTCCGCAAAATTCCCCGCCTTGCCCACGGTCAGTAGGGGACACCGATGGGCTTGGAAAGGCCGCCGTCCGTCGGATGGGATGTTAAGCCGTGGCCCCGTGTGCGGGAGAGCCATACCCTGTGCACGTTAAAGAACACGCTGGATGGCCTTGACGGGAGGCTGCCATCTGTCTCCCAACAGCTGTTCCAGTGGGTCCCCTCCCCCAACCTTCTCTGAGCCTTCGGGGTCCATGTGACCTGGCCATTTAGCCAATGGTGTGCAAAAAAGTTCCGCTCAGAGGTAAAACAACCCAACCCTTCTATTTCGGGCTGCATTTTATTTTAAGCAATTGCATAAGGATTGGGGTGTTTTTATCTTGGGCATTAGGTGGTTTAACTTTGTAACTAATGATGAGATTAGGCAAAGGAGTCTGCAACCTCCTTTAAGCAGCATATTGTGCAGAGAGAGACTCTGTTGGTTTGGCCATGTTGCCCATATGAATAATTATAGATTGGCGAATAGGGTTATGAACAGTGTGCCTAAAGGCCTCAGAAAGAAGGGGAGACCTAGGATGCGGTGGGCAGACAATGTCAAACAGGACCTTGTTAGAATTGGTGTGCAGTGGCCAGATGCAGCAGATGTAGCTCAGGATAGACTTGCTTGGAGAACTAAATTGAACGGTCTGGTTGGACCTCCGTAGCCCATGGCTGCTTGAGGATGATGATGATGATAGTAAAAAAAGTTGGTTTAGAGATATATTAATAAAAAGTTAGTTTAGCGATAGTTACAAAATAGCAGGAAAGGTTTAAAGTAGGGAAGGGATCATTGGTTTTCATGTTTTTTCATATTTTATTTTTATGGACTATTATATTTTTATTTATGGACTAATTATACTTTTATTTTTATAGTTTCTAAGACTTTATCATTATACATATTTATTTCCAGCGTTCATTTTAATTTTATTTAATCTGAGGACTTTTTTGTGCTTTTTTGTTTCTCTTTTTGGTAAGTTCTTTCTGCTGATTGTTTTGACTCATATGACTTGGACAGCTGTCCATATCTTGAAGGGTTTTAGCTTCAGAGTCCTTTTGTATCTTGTGGATAATACAGATACTGTGGTGTTTAACTGCTATATTTGGAATACTGGGATGGTGTTGGTTGTTGGGTTGGGTTGATTTACCTCTGAGCGGCACTTTTTTGCACACCATGGGCTAAATGGCCAGGTCACATGGACTCCGAAGGCTCAGAGAAGGTTGGGGGAGGGGACCCACTGGAACAGCTGTTGGGAGACAGATGGTAGCCTCCCGTCAAGGCCATCCAGCGTGTTCTTTAACGTGCACAGGGTATGGCTCTCCCACACACAGGGCCACGGCTTAACGTCCCATCCGACGGACGGCGGTCTTTCCAAATTTGGTGCTTCAAACGAACACACCAAATAAAAACGTTTCTTCTCTATACTATATCACACAGACTAAAAGAAACTACGTTTTTCTTCACACTCTAATTCCTCTTAAGTGCAACAACTTATTCTTTATTTTTAAGTTCGTTAGTAATAATTGGGGCGGGGGTTTCTCAGTCAGTAGCGCGCCAGGCTCGTAATCTGTAGTTCCCAGGTTCGAGTCCCAGCTGGGTCAGCGTTGAGATTTATCTCCGCAAAAATTCCTCGTCCTGCCCACGGTCAGTAGGGGACACCGATGGGCTTGGAAAGGCCGCCGTCCGTCGCATGGGACGTTAAGCCGCGGCCTCGAGTGCGGGAGAGCCATACCCTGTGCACGTTAAAGAACACGCTGGATGGCCTTGACGGGAGGCTACCATCTGTCTCCCAACAGCTGTTCCAGTGGGTCCCCTCCCCCAACCTTCTCTGAGCCTTCGGGGTCCATGTGACCTGGCCATTTAGCCCATGGTGTGCAAAAAAGTGCCGCTCAGAGGTAAAACAACCCAACCCAACTCGTTAGTAATAGTTTGTGACGTAATCCTCACGCTATAGTACACCCGATCATCAAGACGAGACATCACAAGTTCATTGTAACACGTTATTCTGTCGTAAAAATACAATAATAGCAGTGTTAGATATTGGAAGTTATTTGAAACTAAAATCGCATATATTACTTCACATGAGTTCATATGTAATTACATATTTTAAAAGCGTGTACAAATAATTTCTTAATTTTTATTCTTTTTTTCTGATAAATGTCATACAACAGATTGCTGCTCTGAAAGATTAAAGTTCAATTACTGCTTAAATACTGTGAGAATATTGTTAAAAAGCAGAATTTAGATACAGACCTTTAAATTATCCTCCCCCCACATTTTCTCAGAAAACGTTGATTTTAGATGTTATAGAGTTTCGAAATTAGCACCCTATTGACATAACATGGAATGGTCAAGTTACATCAATATCGCCAAGTGGTCAGATAGAAGCAGAACAAACTTAAACGCAATTCCATAATATAATTTTTTCCGTTTATTTCAATGTTCTTTCAAATATCTTATACAGAATATATATTAATATACAGTGGACCTTCGTTATAGCGCTGCTCGCTATACCGCGCACTCGGTTATAGCGCGGGCGATGTTCGCGATAAGTTCAAACATGTTTATACAGGTCCGTGCGGCGTTAGTGAGTATCGCATTTTATTGTTACTGCGTATTGAGTAATTGTGTATGTATTGAGTTCCTGCATGTATTTTGAATAGTGTTTAATTATTGTATGCATGATGAGTAAAAGAAAAGCTTACAGTGTGAAATTTATTGTGTCGCCACCGCGCCGCTCGGTATAACGCGGTTCACCTTATAACGCGGGTGTTGTTTCCCGCCCGACATGCGCGTTATATCGGGGGTCCATTGTATGTCATTAACATTTTTGCCTACATTTCTAGTTATTAATATGACCATGGACCGCTAATTCAAAGAGAAATATACATCCGGGAAGAGTCGCCCCCTCCCCCCCACCAAACAAACACGCAATTACAAAAAGTCTCTTATTGTATACCGAGATTTAGTCTCCATGATTGTTAGCTTTATAGTAAAGGCTATCCACATTCTCAGACGAAATCAAATACACATCATTTAACGGATCATAACAAATATAACGACGGCATTAAAGAAAAAAGAAAATAAGCATTAAAGAAAACTAAAAATACCCCACTGCCACACGCCCTCCATTGAAAACCACACTAAAATCTTTCACTATAAAGAGATACAATCATCTCCGTTTCGAATGAATTACCGTTACGAACAAATTTCCGTTTTGAACAAAATTCCGTCAAACAAAAGTTGTCGAGCACGTTTCCGGATTCCTAATCGCTATGTCAGTGTGTTGCAGTTCGATTCCGAGAGAAACCTCTGAGGGTTGGGATATACCGCCAAAGTTAAATTCGTACAAGTTCTAGCGTGCTGTATTAAGTGCAAGAATAGAAAATTAGGAAAATGCTTAAGTCTGATAATTATGATAAAGTATACATGCATACAAAAGATGTGCATTTATAAATATATTATCCTACCAGCCCTTTATTTTGAGGAACAATGTTATGGAGAGTTTTAGGCAATGCTTAAGTGGTTCAGAGGCAGTGGCTTTGGGTTGGGTTGTTTTACCTCTGAGCGGCACTTTTTTGCACACCATGGGTTAAATGTCCAGATCACATGGACCCCGAAGGCTCAGAGAAGGTTGGGGGAGGGGACCCACTGGAATAGCTGTTGGGAGACAGATGGTAGCCTACCGTCAAGGCCATCCAGCGTGTTCTTTAACGTGCACAGGGTATGGCTCTCCCGCACACGGGGCCACGGCTTAACGACCCATCCGACGGACGGCGGTCTTTCCAAGCCCATCGGTGTCCCCTACTGACCGTGGGCAGGGCGGGGAATTTTGCGGAGATAAATCTCAACGCTGACCCAGCTGGGACTCGAACCTGGAAACTACAGATTACGAGCCTGGCGCGCTACCGACTGAGCCACCCCCGCCCCGGCAGTGGCTTTGTTTCAAGGGCTTAAGTTGTTCTTCTGACGCTTAAGTCATTTTTGTGATTGTCTCAGCACCACTTAAACCCTGCCGATAAGAGTAACGTATCACATACCACCGCTCAGTTTCCGACCAGCCATAGACTGCCCAAAATCAGACACAGAAACAAACACTTTTCTAAAGTGAGAAAATGACAGACGCCTACACATTTTTTCTTCTGTTATGTGCGCTAATATCGCAACACGTTTCAACTTGCACATACATTGTTCCTTGCCCTTCAGAAACAGCTATGTTGCTACATAATAAGAATGACTTAATTCGCATAGAAAGCTGTTAATTGTTGACGACGAGAGTCGACGAATTAAAAATTATGACACAACCTCTTTTTTTATTCGTAATATTGTACCTGAAAAGATACATTCTAGATAGTGATTAGCATCTTTTCGAATATTAAAATTAAAGCGGAATTATTATTCATTAATTATTTGAAACTATAACAGTGGCGGTAGAATATAAAATAATAAAAAAATTAAAATTTCCTAAAGCAGCTACTTGCCACAGCGGCTCGTATATATATTGAGGAGTACCTCAATAGGGAATGTCTGAGATCCTTCCTCCTCAGAAACATTGCTTTCAAAAAAAAATAATAAAAGAATAAAAAGAGCACGAGGCTTGCGCCTTTTTCTCGGCGGCTGCTAAAGTCCACGTACTAAGTAATAAAGAAATATAACTAAATATCAAAAATGGAAATATTCGTCGAGCACCGACTGTTGGATCATTTAAATCAAAGAAGGGTAGCTTCGCACAAGCGTAAGTGGCGGCACTCCGCGGAATTTTGTTGGTAAGGCGCAATCTGCACATGCGCAGTCATTTTAGCACTCTGCAACTATGATTTGTCTTACTCTTCGGATATTTTATCTGTTTTAATTAGTGATTTAACATATGTAACGATCATGGCTATTTGTCTACAGTGGTAGCTGAGACTAAAGTTATTCAATGAGTATTTAATCCTGTTCAGGAGTGCATTTTACGACAGCTGGAAAAGCCGTAGTAGGTTTAATTTGCGTAATATTATTAATTGTAAAAAATCTGCAATATGTAAATTAATACATTTAACAATCTTTCGAATCAATCGCCGTCCCGTGGCCGGTGGTTAGCACGCTTGGCTACTGATCTACGGGACCTGGGTTCGAGCCCCGGATAAGGCATGGCTGTTTGTGTCGTTTTTCTGCTGAGGTCCTGCCATCCTCTCAGACCTTCTACTCTGGCATATAAACTGGCAGGCTCCTGTCAGACCTCTGTGGCAAGCAGCTGCTTGAGGGGGTATTTATTTTTTTTATTTTATATATCAATCAATCTATGTTCCAGTTTTATGCTCTCTGGAGCATATCAACGAATAACGGTTTGTGTACTTTGTTCTAATAGTGTAGTTCTTTTTTTATGGTTGATACGAGGAGTACTTGCTGCCATCTGTTGGTTTTTTATACAAGTAACCTACTCGATATTATTTTTATTGAAAATATATACAATTCTATAATATATAATTACAGAAAACATGGTGTTGTTCATTGATACATAAACCTCAATTTATTATAATACACTTAATATTGTACAACTTTCAAAATATTAAAAATTTCTTGTTGAGAACAGCTGCTATCTATTTTACAAAAAGGGATTTCCTTAAGAAGAATTTTGAATTTTCGTTTTAATTTTCTCTCTAAACGAAAAGGAAATTATAATGGTGGTTCACGAATAAGACGATTTGAAAAAAGAACAATTTTAGAGTAAAAGCGTATATAAATTAATCACGTGGTGTAGGCAATTGAAAACTTGCTCGAAGATGGAAAAAAAAAACGCACTGAACTCGCTCCTCTCTCTGGTTAGGTGGCGTCACTGCAATGCACGAGTTTCCCAAGTGTAGAGGGCTCTGCAATCGCAGAGTTTACGTTAAGCGTATGAAAGCTGTCTCTCTTCTCCCTGGGGCGGGGGTGGCTCAGTCGGTAGTGCGTCAGGCTCGTAATCTGTAGTTCCCAGGTTCGAGTCCCAGCTGGGTCAGCGTTGAGATTTATCTCCGCAAAATTCCCCGCCGTGCCCACGGTCAGTAGGGGACAACGATGGCTTGGAAAGACCGCCGTCCGTCGGATGGGACGTTAAGCCTTGGCCCCGTGTGCGGGAGAGCCATACCCAGAGCACGTTAAAGAATACGCTGGATGGCCTTGACGGGAGGCTACCATCTGTCTCCCAACAGCTATTCCAGTGAGTCCCCTCCCCCAACCTTCTCTGAGCCTTCGGGGTCCATGTGACCTGGACATTTAGCCCATTGTGTGCAAAAAAGTGCCGCTTAGAGGTAAAACAACCCAACCCAAATCTCTTCTCCCTTAGACACTCCTTGTCTGAATCAGGGTAGCTATGGTTTTGTGTAACTTTGTTCGACAGCATTTGTTCAATGGAATTTTGTTCGATGTAAATTTATTCGAAACGGAATTTTGCTGGAAACGAAAATGTTTTCGACAGAAATTTGTTCCATCGAAATGTATTGGAAACGAAAATTTCTTCGTCCAATGATTTATTGAAAGTGTGAGAATTGAGAAATATTGAAAGGCTGCTACAGGGCGTTTTCCTCGATAAGGTCTCTTTTGGTTTGTTACTGAGGAATCATTTTTAAAAGGGGGTGACAGAAGAGATAGCTGTTTTAGATTTGGCAGAATTAAACATTACTTGTTTTACAGACGATATAGACACCTTGCCGTCCCGTGGCCGAGTGGTTAGCGCGCTTGGCTACTGATCTACGGAACCTGGGTTCGAGCCCCGGGTTAAGGCATGGTTGTGTGTGTTGTTTTTCTGCTGAGGTCCTGCCATCCTCTCAGACCTTCTACTGTGGCATATAAATTGACAGACTCCTGTCAGACCTCTGTGGCAAGCAGCTGCTTGAGGGGGTATTTATTTTTTTATTTTATTATGGACACCTTTTACTTCCTATTTGTTTTCACTATTTTTTAAGCTATATTCGGAGCTTTGTAGAAGAGAAATAATGTCACAAATTTAAAACTAAAGTATTTACCACAACTGTGCTCTGTTTTTTTGAAAACGTACTCCTCGCAGCTTTTAGGGGCGGGGGTAGCTCAGACGGTAGAGAGGGCAGACTCATATTCTAAAGTTCGCAGATTCGAGTCACAGCTGCGTCAGAGTTGAGATTTATATCCGCAATATTCCCCGCGCTGCTCACGGTCAGTAGGGGACACCGATGGTCTTAAAAAGGCCACCATCCGTCGGAAGGGATGTTAAGTGATGGACCCATATATGGGACAGCCATAGCGTATGAGCTTTAAAGAACACGATCTTGTAATCTATCTGAATTACAAGATCGTGTTCTTTAAACTCCCCAGCGACGGAGTCCATTCTGCATCTGGATGATGCCGAAGGATGATGATGAGGGACACGCGACGGACATCCAAGGTGTGCTGCTTGTTGACGACTGCGAACTGGTCACGTTCCGGAAATGACGACAGGTCACACGTCGCAAGTACGACAGAGGAGGAAGTTAGTCAAGATTGATGACCTCCAGAAAAAGAAAACGAGAGAAACGTTTTCCTCTGAAGCAACAACTTTTAAATTAGAGAAAAATTAGATAATAAGGGAAAACGAAAAAAGTATCGACACTCTTTTCACTAAATGCACGCAAGAGGAAGTTGCCCTTTCTGGAGCTCGTGCGAAAAATGATGATTTGGATAATAATGAAGCAGCAGATTAGTTATAAAAGAGCCAATTGCTAACGTGATCGCCTCAGGATCTCCGTTAATGATGATTATTACATAGAAGTTAATGATGATCGTTAGGTAATATTCAGATAGACTGCAAGATTATCAAGGCTGATCATGATCAGGAGGAAGATCTGGTAGAGCGATAGTTCTTAGAAGGAAGATAGAGAGTATGATGAGTGATAATCTTCATAAATAGGAGATTTGTTATACTGATGCCTTTCATAAATGCAAGGCTTGTGAAATTGATAATTTCAATAAACACAAGCCTTATGAAATTGATAATCTCAATAAATACAAGACTTGTAATAGTTATAACGTTCACAAATGCGAGACTTCTGATAGTGATGATCTTCAGATGAATAGCAAGAATATGAAGGATGATCATGATCAGAAGAAAGAAGGATTATTCTTATAGAGAAATAGAAAGTATGATGAGTGATAATCTTTATAAATAGGATACTTGTTATAGTGATGACTTTCATAAATACAACCCTTTTGAAACTTGTTATAGCGATGACTTTCATTAATACAAGCCTTGTGTAAGTGATAATTTTCATAAATACAAGACGTGTAATAGTGATAATGTTCATAAATGCGAGATTTGTGACATAGATGATCTTCAGAAGTACAAGACCCGTGATACTGATGATCTCAAAATGGTAAACTTATAGTAGTGATTATTATTAGAAGTCAGTACCAACAAAGTGATGATCATTGAAAGGAAAACAAGCTGTGTGATTATGAGGATCTTGTGAAGGATGAAAAGATCTTCAGATTTGATCATCATCATATGGATGACCCGAGACAATGATGATTCTCAGAAAGGAATCAAAGAATGTGATAATGATGTTCTAAAGAAATACGAGAAAAGTGAAAGTAATTATCTTTAGAAAAGCAAGATCTGTGGTATTAATCATCATTATTAATCATCATAGAGAGGTCAATATTAGCACGACGATTCTTAGAATGAAAGTATAAAATGTGCCAGGATGATTTTAGGAATACAATTTTATCATAGTGATTATTAGACAAAAATTAAAAACATCAGAAAGGTGATTATTAGAACAAAAACAAGGCGTATGAGAAAGATAACCTTTATCAGGATACATATACGAGAGGCTGAGTTGTTTGGGTTGTTTTATCTCTGAGCGGCACTTTTTTGCACACCATGGGCTAAATGGTCAGGTCACATGGACCCCGAAGGCTCTGAGAAGGTTGGGGGAGGGGACCCACTGGAACAGCTGTTGGGAGACAGATGGTAGCCTCCCGTCAAGGCCATATAGCATGTTCTTTAACGTGCACAGGGTATGGCTCTCCCGCACACGGGGCCACGGCTTAACGTCCCATCCGACGGACGGCGGCTTTCCAAGCCCATCGGTGTCCCCTACTGACCGTAGGCAGAGCGGGGAATTTTGCGGAGATAAATCTCAACGCCGACCCAGCTGGGACTCGAACCTGGGAACTGCAGATTACTAGCCTGGCGCGCTACCGACTGAGCCACCCCCGCCCCACAAGAGGCTGATATTTACTAGAAGGGATCTCTTAGGGAGTGATGATTTTTAGAATGAAGGCATAGGATGTCATAATGATTAACCCCAGAAATGCGATAATGATAATTATTAGGATCCATCAGTATCAGGGTAATAATTATTGGAAGACAAAGTGTATAAAAATAAAAAAAGCGAATATTTAAAAAATTTTCCATTTTCTTTTAATTAAACAATTTTTAAATTTATTAAAGTGGTCATAACCGATTTACCATACCCAGATTTCGCTTGATACAGTCGCTCAAAAAAGTATCCGAACACTATGGTTGATTACAGAATTCAGAAAATATATCTGGCAACGATTTTTTTTTAGAAATTAGTGATCTGGCAACCTTCTGTCACGTGATTACAGAATTCAGGAAAATATCTGGAGCGTGTACAGCAGCTGTACGTGTTCCAGTTGCCGTTCACAGCAAACTGGAGCGTGCGCAGTTACTGCACACGCTCTAGTTTGCTGTGAACGGTAACTGCACACGCTCAATATTTCCGTGAGTGAGCCCACACGATCTAGTATCAAAATAATATGACCACCTACAGTCGCTCAAAAAAGTATCCGAACACTATGGTTGATTACAGAATTCAGCATCATGATAACACCTGTGAGGACATTCAGCATCATGATAACACCTGTGAGGACATTCAGCATCATGATAACACCTGTGAGGATCATCATCATCATCAGAAAGGAGATATATGGGAGTTATTATACTTGGAAATAACACATAATGTGATAATGATGATCTTCGAAAACACGATACTCGAGTTAATGACGATTATGAGAAATACATTAAAATCTGAGACAATGATGACTATCGCTACAAGCCAAATCCTTGAATACGATGATCACCAGAAAGAAGACCTTTAAAATTACGATCATCAGAAAGGAGATATGTCATATGTCATCATCGTCATCGTAAGAAAGTTGTTGGGTTGGGTTGTTTTACCTCTGAGCTTCACTTTTTTGCACACCATGGGCTAAATGGCCAGGTCACATAGACCCCGAAGATTCAGAGAAGGTTGGGGAGGAGACCCACTGGAAAAGCTGTTGGTAGACAGATGGTAGCCTCCCGTGAAGGCCATCCAGCGTGTTCTTTAACGTGCACAGGGTATGTCTCTCCCGCACACGGGGCCACGGCTTAACGTCCCATCCGACGGACGGCGGCCTTTCCAAGCCCATCGGAGTCCCCTACTGACCGTGGGCAGGGCGGGGAATTTTGCGGAGATAAATCTCAACGCTGACCCAGCTGGGACTCGATCCTGCAAACTACAGATTACGTGCCTGGCGCGCTACCGACTGAGCCACCCCCGCCCCATCGTAAGAAAGAAGACCTATAATATGATAATTATCAGTATGATGACAAGCCACAGGGACAATGATTATGATAAAAATGAACATGAAAGATGATGATTCGTTAAAGGAAAAGACGACATCCTTAACGGAATAACTGTAACATAATGATTCTTCTATGAAAATAAAAAAAGCGAATATTTTAAAATTTTTCGCTTTTTTTTATATAAATTAAACAATTTTTAAATTTATTAAAGTGGTCATAACCGATTTACCATACCCAGATTTCGACTGATACAGTCGCTGAAAAAAGTATCCGAACACTATGGTTGATTACAGAATTCAGAAAAAATATCTGGTAACGATTTTTTTTAGAAATTAATAATCTGGCATCCTTCGGGTCACGTGACACGAAGGTTGCCAGATCACTAATTTCTAAAAAAAACCGTTATCAGATATTTTTTCTGAATTCTGTAATCTACCATAGTGTTCGGATATTTTTTAATATATATAATGCGTATGAATATGTAAATGCAATGAATATGAAGAGTGTGCAGTTACCGTTCACAGCAAACTGGAGCGTGTGCAGTAACTGCACACGCTCCAGTTTGCTGTGAACGGTAACTGGAGCGTGTACAGTTGCTGTACACACTCCAGATATTTTTTTATGAATTCTGTAATTAACCATAGTGTTCGGATACTTTTTTGAGCGACTGTACATATTTATAGTAGTGTCCTCGAACAAAAGCTCCAACAGTTCTATTAGCCATAACAACCAGAAGAGCATAATAATTGCCTCGTGTTTGAAGACAGAGTAACAACCACAACAAAGACACAACAATACTTCAATCCCTTATCATCGAGTCTTGCAGGACAAACTGACGTGATGTGGCAGTCATAATAGAGCAAGTCAACTTAAAAGGGACAAGACCAACATAGTTCGAAGAAATTGGAAATTCGACAAAGCATTGGTTTCGTCGAGCGACGACCATACGATTCAACAACAACTTAGTGAAAGAGGCAAGTTTATTTGATTTGGTCAAAGTGGAACATCGGTTGCAGCAGGATTTCAATTCTTGTTTTGTGAAATGGAATTTAATGGTCGGCTGAGCTTCTTTGTTGATGAATAAAGACACTGCGCACGCATATTCTTTAACAGTGCTGCGTCTGAATTACATTGTATGACACACTTATTTGCAAACTCTATGACTCTGAATCGAATAATTTGTCTTAGAATTGGCATAGAAATTCGAAAATCATAAATTTAAATGATGATTACTTTGTCTATTTCATCTTATTGTTGGTCAATTTGTCTTTTTCGTCTGATTGTTGATCACTTTGTCTTTTTCATCTGATTGTTGATCACTTTGTGTACGTGATTTATGCATTATCTTAAAACTACCACTTTTTAATATTTTTTGTTAAAATATAATAAATTTGAAATGTACTTTAAACTAGAAATAAATAGCATTATTCTCCAATGTAAGCCTTACTAGGCACATTAAAATAGTTTAATTATCAATTCTCTTCCTGTTAAAGGATAGCAAAGAAGCTGTTAAAAGTATAAAAGGCGCTCTCTTTGGACAATTTTAACTTTAAAGTTCAAACAATGATGCAGAAAAGCATCAAGAAAATCCAGAGGGTTATTTAAGGTGCGCAGAGTACAGTTATCTCCTGAACGCCGCGATACGGCTTAACGTCCCTTCCGACGGACGACAGGTTTTCGAACTCAGCGGTGCCCCCATTCTAGCCGAGGGCAGAACCGAATGAGAAAATATTCAACGCAGAAAACATTGAAATATTTTGTTCACTATGATTTTCGGTAGTAATGGACAAGATATTGGCAAAGAGGTATTTATAACATTGAATAATGTCAATTTTTCCTCTTTATTTATTTAGAGTCAGTAATAAAGTATCACACGAAAACGTCTTGCAGACAAGAAACGCTTGAAATAATTAGTTGTCCTGAGTGGGATTCGAACCCACGTCTCCCAGAAAGCATGCCAGGTGTCATAACCGCTAGACCACCAGAGACTAAGAAAGCATGTCGGGCGTCATACCTGCTAGACCACCAGAGACTAAGAAAGCATGTCAGGCGTCATACCCACTGGACCACCGGAGACTAAGAAAGCATGTCAGGGGTCATACCCGCTAGACCACCAGAGACTAAGAAAGCATGTCAGGGGTCATACCCGCTAGACCACCATAGACTAAGAAAGCATACCAGGCCTCATAACCACTAGACCACCGGAGACTAAGAAAGCATGCCAGGCGTCATAACCACTAGACCACCAGAGACTAAGAAAGCATACCAGGCGTCATAACCACTAGACCACCAGAGACTAAGAAAGCATACCAGGCGTCATACCCGCTAGACCACCAGAGACTAAGAAAGCACGCCAGGGGTCATAACCACTAGACTGCCAGAGACTAAGAAAGCACGCCAGGCGTCATAACCACTAGACCGCCAGAGACTAAGAAAGCACGCCAGGCGTCATAACCACTAGACCGCTAGAGACTAAGAAAGCACGCCAGGCGTCATAACCACTAGACCGCCAGAGACTAAGAAAGCACGCCAGGCTTCATAACCACTAGACCACCTGAGACTAAGAAAGCATGCCAGGCGTCATAACCACTAGACCACTACAGACTAAGGAAGCATACCAGGCGTCATACCCGCTAGACCACCAGAGACTAAGAAAGCATGCCAGGCTTCATAACCACTAGACCGCCAGAGACTAAGAAAGCATGCCAGGCGTCATAACCACTAGACTGCCAGAGACTAAGAAAGCACGCCAGGCGTCATAACCACTAGACTGCCAGAGACTAAGAAAGCACGCCAGGCTTCATAACCACTAGACCACCGGAGACTAAGAAAGCATGCCAGGCGTCATAACCACTAGACCACTGGAGACTAAGAAAGCATGCCAGGCGTCATAACCACTAGACTGCCAGAGACTAAGAAAGCACGCCAGGCGTCATACCCGCTAGACCACCAGAGACTAAGAAAGCACGCCAGGCTTCATAACCACTAGACCGCCAGAGACTAAGAAAGCATGCCAGGTGTCATAACCACTAGACCACTAGAGACTAAGAAAGCATGTCAGGCCTCATAACCACTAGACCATCGGAGACTAAGAAAGCATGCCAGGCGTCATAACCACTACCGCCAGAGACTAAGAAAGCACGCCAGGCGTCATAACCACTAGATCGCCAGAGACTAAGAAAGCACGCCAGGTGTCATAACCACTAGACCACTAGAGACTAAGAAAGCATGTCAGGCCTCATAACCACTAGACCACCGGAGACTAAGAAAGCATGCCAGGCGTCATACCCGCTAGACCACCAGAGACTAAGAAAGCACGCCAGGCGTCATAACCACTAGACTGCCAGAGACTAAGAAAGCACGCCAGGCTTCATAACCACTAGACCACCGGAGACTAAGAAAGCATGCCAGGCGTCATAACCACTAGACCACTGGAGACTAAGAAAGCATGCCAGGCGTCATAACCACTAGACTGCCAGAGACTAAGAAAGCACGCCAGGCGTCATAACCACTAGACCACCAGAGATTAAGAAAGCACGCCAGGCGTCATAACCACTATACCGCCAGAGACTAAGAAAGCATGCCAGGTGTCATAACCACTAGACCACTAGAGACTAAGAAAGCATGCCAGGCGTCATAACCACTAGACCGCCAGAGAATAAGAAAGCACGCCAGGCGTCATAACCACTAGACCGCCAGAGACTAAGAAAGCATGCCAGGTGTCATAACCACTAGACCACCGGAGACTAAGAAAGCATGCCAGGCGTCATAACCACTAGACCGCCAGAGACTAAGAAAGCACGCCAGGCGTCATACCCGCTAGACCACCAGAGACTAAGAAAGCACGCCAGGCTTCATAACTACTAGACCACCAGAGGCTAAGAAAGCATGCCAGGCTTCATAACCACTAGACCACCGGAGACTAAGAAAGCATGTCAGGCGTCATACCCGCTAGACCACTGGAGACTAAGAAAGCATGCCAGGCGTCATAACCACTACCGCCAGAGACTAAGAAAGCACGCCAGGCGTCATAACCACTAGACCGCCAGAGACTAAGAAAGCACGCCAGGTGTCATAACCACTAGACCACTAGAGACTAAGAAAGCATGTCAGGCCTCATAACCACTAGACCACCGGAGACTAAGAAAGCATGCCAGGCATCATACCCGCTAGACCACCAGAGACTAAGAAAGCACGCCAGGCGTCATACCCGCTAGACCACCAGAGACTAAGAAAGCACGCCAGGCTTCATAACCACTAGACCACCAGAGACTAAGAAAGCATGCCAGGCGTCATAACCATTAGACCACTGGAGACTAAGAAAGCACACCAGGCGTCATACCCGCTAGACCACCAGAGACTAAGAAAGCACGCCAGGCTTCATAACCACTAGACCACCGGAGACTAAGAAAGATGCCAGGCGTCATAACCACTAGACCACTGGAGACTAAGAAAGCACGCCAGGCGTCATAATCACTAGACCATCGGAGACTAAGAAAGCATGCCAGGTGTCATAACCACTAGACCGCCAGAGACTAAGAAAGCACGCCAGGCGTCATAACCACTAGACCGCCAGAGACTAAGAAAGCATGCCAGGTGTCATAACCACTAGACCACTAGAGACTAAGAAAGCATGCCAGGCGTCATAACCACTAGACCGCCAGAGAATAAGAAAGCACGCCAGGCGTCATAACCACTAGACCGCCAGAGACTAAGAAAGCATGCCAGGTGTCATAACCACTAGACCACCGGAGACTAAGAAAGCATGCCAGGCGTCATAACCACTAGACTGCCAGAGACTAAGAAAGCACGCCAGGCGTCATACCCGCTAGACCACCAGAGACTAAGAAAGCACGCCAGGCTTCATAACTACTAGACCACCAGAGGCTAAGAAAGCATGCCAGGCTTCATAACCACTAGACCACCGGAGACTAAGAAAACATGTCAGGCGTCATACCCGCTAGACCACTGGAGACTAAGAAAGCATGCCGGGCGTTACACCCGCTAGACCACCAGAGACTAACAGTTTTCTTCAACAATGTGACATTAAGCATTCCCGCATATGTTTATAAACTGTTTTCGGAAATCTTCCCCCCTTTTAAAATCGAATCATTAAATCTGAGAACATTCAGAAATGTTGATTAAATCTAATCTGTGTTTTACTTGTTAATTTTCTAAAAAAGCAATTCATTTACAACTGCGCTATCAAAACCTCATTCTTTTTCAAAATTATTTCCTTCCGCAAAGTCTTTTTTTTATCTCTTTTTTTTAAAGATCTTGACGTTTTATTTGAATCAAACATGGCAAAAAGTAATCGATTTTGATAACGTTTCCAATTTTCTTTTTGCACTTAGAATTCAAACGCTGTTCTAAGCCCTAACGTCTCCTTCATTATAATTAAATATCGTAAATCATCGTCACATTTGGAGAGAAAAAAAAATCATCTTTTTAATTATATTAGTGTTTATACAAACCATCAACTTCCTTGACTTGTTCTGGCGGAGTGACAATTTAAATATGTTGCGGAATTCATAATTCGCCGGATGGTACTTCAAAGGCCTTTTCTCCTTACATAGAGAAGTCCTTTGCTCAAGAATGACTAATATACTCGACAGAAAAAAAAATATTTATGACGAAAAATGAAAAAAAAAAAGCATTGTTCCCGGAGAACTAGAACAGTCTGTACTTTAATTAATTACTTACAATTAACTTTGAGACCATTTTTAAAGAAAGAACAATTTTGATGTCCGCGTGACGAAATAATTGGCTGCTACTGAGTCTGGAAATATCAATGAAAATAATTTGGTTAGAGAGAGAATTCTAAACGAAAGAATTAGTTAGGTTAAAAAAAAGAAGGTCTTGAGCTTACATTTTAATGAAGAAAGATTTATGCAGATATAAATTAACGGTTATCGTATCAAAAATGAAATAACGTGAATTGTTCCTAAGTTTATAAATGCTCTGCTCATGAATATTCACAATTTTTCGTTTGGTAGTGGGAAGGAAAATCCAAAAGAAAAAAAAGGAAAGATTATATGGTACAGTCGCTCAAAAAAGTATCCGAACACTATGGTTGATTACAGAATTCAGAAAAATTATCTGGCAAAGATTTTTTCAAAAATTAGTGATCTGACCACCTTCGTGTCACGTGACACGAAGGTTGCCAGATCACTGATTTCTAAAAAAAATCGTTGCTAGATATTTTTTATGAATTCTGTAATCAACCATAGTGTTCGGAAACTTTTTTGAGCGACTGTAGGTGGTCATATTATTTTGATACTAGATCGTGTGGGCTCACTCACGGAAATATTGATCGTGTGCAGTTACCGTTCACAGCAAACTGGAGCGTGTGCAGCAACTGCACACGCTCCAGTTTGCTGTGAACGGTAACTAGCGTGTACAGTTGCTGTACACGCTCCAGATATTTTTTCTGAATTCTGTAATCAACCATAGTGTTCGGATATTTTTTTGAGCGACTGTAGGTAATAAAGGAACAGAGCAAGTGATGATTAGTCGTGGGTTTGGATCTCACTCGGATAAAGATAATTTTTCTTTGTATACCTATGTCATCATACGAATAAATACAGCATGATAGTGCGTAAATGCTCAGTAAAAGTTGATGAGTTGTGGATATAATTAATAAAATTATATAATTCAATTTTTAGAATAAGTAAATGATGAAAGAAATCTACTGAGACGCTTCACGGATTTGGACCAGGGATCATTTGACTATGCGACAGTTCAGGAATTTGATATTTGCTTATATAAAGTTATGAGTTGGGTTGTTTTACCTCTGAGCGGCACTTTTTTGCACACCATGGGCTAAATGGCTAGGTCACATGGACCCCGAAGGCTCAGAGTAGATTGGTGGAGGGGACCCACTGGAACAGCTGTTGGGAGACAGATGGTAGCCTCCCGTCAAGGCCATCCAGCGTGTTCTTTAACGTGCACAGGGTATGGCTCTCCCGCACACGGTGCCACGCCTTAACGTCCCATCCGACGGACGGCGGCCTTTCCAAGCCCATCGGTGTCCCCTACTGACCGTGGGCAGGGCGGGGAATTTTCCGGAGATAAATCTCAACGCTGACCCAGCTGGGACTCGAACCTGGGAACTACAGATTACGAGCCGGCGCGCTACCGACTGAACCACCCCCGACCCATATATATAAAGTTATGAGTAATTTCTTTCTTAACATTATACACCCAGTGACCATTGTATTAGGTAAATTGTGTTAATAGTAACTCAGATAGAGATCTCAGTTACTCCTTAAATAAGCTTTTTTTTATGCAAAAAAAAAAATGTGACTGAAGATAATTTAAAGATCTCAATCAAATATATTTAGATCTCGATTTTCAACAATATTCGTTCGATATTTACAGAATTACGGAAATTGGAATATTTAACAGCAACAATATCACTTTAAATAATTGATCTGAAAAGTTAATGAATTTTGCTAATACGTGTAACAGTATCTTCGGGCAATTCGGGGGCGGGGGTGGCTCAGTCGGTAGCGCGCCAGGCTCGTAATCTATAGTTCCCAGGTTCGAGTCCCAGCTGGGTCAGCGTTGAGATTTATCTCTCAAAATTCCCCGCCCTGCCCACGGTCAGTAGGGGACACCGATGGGCTTGGAAAGGCCGCCGTCCGTCGGATGGAACGTAAGCCGTGGGCCGTGTGCGGGAGAGCCATACCCTGTGCACGTTAAAGAACACGCTGGATGACCTTGACGGGAGGCTACCATCTGTCTCCCAACAGCTGTTCCAGTGGGTTCCCTCCCCCAACCCTCTCTGAGCCTACGGGGTCCATGTGACCTGGCCATTTAGCCCATTGTGTGCAAAAAAGTGCAGCTCAGAGGAAAACATGTAATGATGGGAGAACATGTAAATGATTCAAAGCGCAGCACATGCGTACATCATGTGTGACAGTAACACCCTCTAGAAGTGGTATAAGAAGAGATTACAAAGAGCCGGTGTAAGGCACTGTAATTGTGTTTACTCGCAGTTCTTGCGCACTAAAGGATCAAGTATGCCCTGTCGAAGAACACGGCATCCATACGGCCAGGTTTCCGACTTTGATCGAGGGAGAATTGTGCGATTACGGGAAGGCAGATTATCGTACCGAGACATCGGTTCTCGTGTTGGACTGAATGCTGCCCGAGTGATGAGAATATGGCGTCAGTGGGTAGAGGAGGAACGAACTCACTGACGTGAGGGATCTCAACGGCCCTGTCACACAAACGAACGAGAGGACAGACATCTCGTGCGCATGGCTTTGAATGATTGCACAGCCACATCAAACACCTTAGCTCAACAGTTAGGGTGTGTTGCATATCAACCAGTGTCCGCATGTACGGTCGACATCGTCTGCATCATCGGGGCATTTTTGTTAGGTGGCCATTGCTTCGGCTACCATTGAGTCTACAACACAGGCGTATGCGACTGCAATGGTGCCAAGAACGTCGCGCATGGATGTGCGAATGGCATCGCATCGTCTTTTCAGACGAATCCGGCTTCAGTATGCAGCACCATAATGGAATCTGGCAGTACTGCATCATGCATGAGATATGCATGATGTAGCGATATACAGTTCTGGCCCCTGGTGTTATGGTATGGGGTGCCATTGGATTCCACTCACTCACGTGCCTCGTGCGCATTACTGGTACTTTGAACAGCCAGTATTACATCACTGAGATGTTGGAGCCTGTGGTTGTACCTCATCTTCAGGGGCTCTCTGGTGCCATTTACCAACAGGACAATGCCCGACCACATGTGGCATGCATCGTCCAACAATTCCTGGATATCCACCATGTGACATTTCTGACATTTCTGTCTTGTCCTGCACCGTCACCGGTGCAGGTCAAGGGTTGGGTTGGGTTGTTTTACCTCTGAGCGGCACGTTTTTGCACACCATGGGCTAAATGGCCAGGTCACATGGACCCCGAAGGCTCAGAGAAGGTTGGGGGAAGGGACCCACTGGAACAGCTGTTGGGAGACAGATGGTAGCCCCCCGTCAAGGCCATCCAGCGTGTTCTTTAACGTGCACAGGGTATGTCTCTCCCGCACACGGGGCCACGGCTTAACGTCCCATCCGACGGACGGTGGCCTTTCCAAGCCCATCGGTGTCCCCTACTGACCGTGGGCAGGGCGGGGGTATTTTGCGGAGATAAATCTCAACGCTGACCCAGCTGGGACTCGAACCTAGGAACTACAGATTACGAGCCTGGCGCGCTACCGACTGAGCCACCCCCGCCCCGTGCAGGTCAAGACAGCACAACGACTAGCACACCAGACACCAGCAGCTGCTACAAAAGATGAACTTTGGCAACGTATTGAAACTGAATGGACTGATATTCCCCAAACACACATCCGATGTCTCATCCTCTCAATGCCGGACCGTGTAGCAGCGGTTATTGCCGCTCATGGTGGCTATAGAAGATACTGATTTCTTTGTATTCCACAAATCTAACCGAGTTGTATTTGTAATCATTTGATCCCTGTAACATAAGCTATGTATTCACTAAATATGGCTTTGATATCTCTTGTCTTTCTTGGTGTTGCACTTTTAATGGCCAGCAGTGTATTTAGTGCTGCTCCAGGGACCTATCAGGGAAGGGGGAGAGAGTCTGGACCTTCCCCACCCCGAAAATCCAGTCGTCTTATAGGAAAACTTGTCTACCTGCTTTGTAAGCCAAAACAGTTCTCTTGGTTTAATTTTATTTTAGTACCATATTTTATGTCCGACACCAAAAATAGATTCATATATATATATTACAATCTCATTCCATGTAGAATTATATATATATATAAAATCTCATTCCATGTAGAATTATATATATATATAAAATTTCATTCCATGTAGAATTATATATATATATAAAATCTCATTCCATATAAAATTATACATATATGAAATCTCATTCCATATAGAATTATATATATTATAAAATCTCATTCCATATAGAATTATATATATATATATAAAATCTCATTCCATGTAGAATTATATATATATATAAAATCTCACTACATTTAGAATTATATATATATATATAAAATTTCATTCCATGTAGAATTATATATATATATAAAATCTCATTCGATTTAAAATTATACATATATAAAATCTCATTCCATATAGAATTATATATATTATAAAATCTCATTCCATATAGAATTATATATATATATATAAAATTTCATTCCATATAGAATTATATATATATATAATTTCATTCCATGTAGAATTACATGTGTATATATATATATAATATCATTCCATGTATAATTATATGTATATATATATATATAATCTTATTTACATAGAATTATATATATATATATAAAATTCCATTCCATGTAGAATATCATTTTAACCTTTCAGTCCGGTGGAATATTTTAGTAATTAGGAAACCTTACTCAAGTTTTATTCTCAGACACTCCCTCCTCCCAAAACCAAATTCTTTGACTCCCCCTCAAACAAAATTCTCAGACCTTCCCCCCAAACTAAATTCTCGGACATTCCTGAAGATATTAAATTTATCATGAAGAATTTGTTTTCCATGAAAAGCTTATTTCGAGACTTATGAATGTAGCTTTTTTTATTCACACAATATAAAAGTGTCCCAAAATAGGTTTAGGGTAGTATATTATTCATTGCTCCTCTTTAGAAATATAGCTGCAGTTATCCTTACGGCTTCACGAAAAAAATTCTCTGTGGATTCACCCAGTAGCAGAAATTACTTTTTGTCCTCTTTGAAGTTTTGACAAACCACCCAACGGTATTCCTTTCCTTCCAATAAGCGCTGAAGCTAAAAAACCTTTGTTTGTAATTTTTGACTGATGGCTTAACGGAAGCGTGATCTTTTATGAAAAGATATTTCTGTTTTCTAAGAGACAAGAAAGAAAAGGAAGAAAATTACAGAAAATAATGTTCGATAACAAAAGAAATAAAAATAACAAGAGACATTAAAAAATAACTATAGAAGCAACATCAGCGGAAGCAGCATTGAGACTAAAAGAATGAATGATTCCTGTTGAGCGAGTCTTTTGGCGGGAAGAAATAAGCGCGCCATTCTTCACCGTTACGGTTTATGTTCTTGACAGGCTGTATATGGAGCGAAAAACAAGAGTCCTGCACCATAATGCTGAATATTGATCTGATTTCTGCAGGATAATATTCAATTGCATTTCAAAGTGAAATATCACTAGGGTAGTTGTAAAGTACGGTATTTAATCGATTATTATGAACAGTAATAGACATATGCTATTTATATTGAATCAAACACTATCTAACAAAGATTCTGAATGTGACGTAAGCAACGTAGAATTAAGGTAGTTGAATCAATGAATTAGTTTAAATCGTAAAAATTGCTGACTTTATGATCCGTTAAATCTTTCGTAGTTTAATAGAAGTAGTAAAGAGGTATCCATAATGACACCTTGCCAACGAAGCAGTGAAATGAATCTATTCGCAAATGGGTTGGGTTGTTTCAGCTGTGAGTAGCATTTTGTGGTTTATATATATGCTATGTACCACAATGTTCTGAATGGTTAATTTATAAGGATTCCAAGGGCTTAGAGATGGGTACAGGAAAGATTCAATCGACAGCTGTTAGGAGACAGATGGTAGACTTTTGTCAAGGCTATCCAGCCTGTTCTTTAACGTTCGCAGTGACCATGCACATGGTCCAGAATTTAAAGTTCTTTTCGATGGACGGCTGCCTTTTCAAGCCCATCTTCAATTTCTCACAGATGGTAGAAATGATGAATCTGAGAGCAGGTATAGTCGCTCAAAAAAATATCCGAACGCTATGGTTGATTACAGAATTCAGAAAAAATATCTGGCAACGATTTTTTTTAGAAATTAGTGATTTGGCAACCTTCGTGTCACGTGACACGAAGGTTGCCAGATCGTCCCGGCTTAACGTCCCATCCGATGGACGACGGCCTTTCCCCTACTGAACGTGGGCAGGGCGGGGAGTTTTGTGGAGATAAATCTCAACGCTGACCCAGCTGGGACTCGAACCTGGGAACTGCAGATTACGAGCCTGGCGCGCTACCGACTGAGCCACCCCGTCCCTGAAGATACTGTGATGACATCAATGACTGAAGACGCATTATTTAGCTTTTACAGAGCTGTTCATCCGTATTTTTTTTTAAAAAGAGTATCAAACAAAATTTATGGGTAGTTTTATAACATGTAGAGGAACCTTTATTTTATCTATTTCCCTGAACCGTTCAAAAAGAAAAAAAAAAAAGAAAAATCAGGATATATCACCGTCAGAGCGAAAAGACACACCCATTTCCATACGATGATATAAAAACTTCTACGTCACGTGTAAACATAAAAACTGATGGAAAAGAAAGAAACAAAACCAACGACTCCCCTTTGCCCTTCGATGACGTCATCGACTATATCAAGTCACGTGTCACCAGCATCTCTCCTTACTTTATCGACAGCTGGCGTGAGTTGACTTCATCCGAACCGATCCTCTCCTATCGGAAGCTGAGTGTTGCTGTCCGACGACCACATCCCACACGATTCACGTTGGGGGAGGTAAAACCCTTTCGTTGCCTCTTCTTCATCCTTGGAGAACGATAAAAATCCCATAGGGATCAATCTCAGCTTCGCATTCCTGATGGTGAGCATCGGTATTGGAAATCCATTGCGTGGCTGGGACTTCGGATTGCAGCTCAAAATAAAGGACACATGCTTCGAAGCAGAAGTAGAAAAATGGAAATTTTGCTGATGCTGACCCAGGAGACAGACACTCTGGTGGTGTCGATGTCCTCCGATGTCTCTGGAGTAACAGAAATTTATATATGCGGTAGAAAGTTTCTCAAACAGAAAAAAAAGACTGCTCGCGTTTTCGTCATCTTTTAGGTTCTAGCCAGCTTTTTTGGGTGGTTTTAAGTTTTTAAAGCTTCAGTGTTTAAAGTTGATCATTTATGAAGGAAACGCAGGATTTCATGGATCGATTTGCATGAAATAAGTCATAGAATCATCGTCATCATCATCAAGCAAAATAAATGTTTCTTCTGGATATGTTCGAGTCTTTGGACCCTCTCCTCCAGATGGCAAGGTTGGATAATGCCAAGAAGCTGATGAACATTTATGTTACAAAACCTGGATAAAAAAATTCTTAAATCCTATTTAAAAGATTCGCATCATTTAAAAATTTGGTTGTTTCATTATAGCAAACTTTGCGAATAGTCAGATTTTCTTGTCCAAGTAAACTGTGCAGACTTAGTTCAAAAATGTTTTCTGTTTGTAATCTTGCTATTAGGTTGTTTCAGAAGATTTTAGTGAGATTAAAAGATTATATTTTACTTAATAAGCTACTGGTAGTTGAATAAATAAAGTATACCACAGAATGTCAACTCCTTATACCTCCAGGGGCGGGGGTGGCTCAGTCGGTAACGCGCCAGGCTCGTAAACTGTAGTTCCCAGGTTCGAGTCCCAGCTGGGTCAGCGTTGAGATTTATCTCCGCAAAATTCCCCGCCCTGCCCACGGTCAGTAGGGGATACCGATGAGCTTGGAAAGGCCGCCGTCCGTCGGATGGGACGTTAAGTCGTGGCCACGTGTGCGGGAGAGCCATACCCTGTGCATGTTGAAGAACACGCTGGATAGCCTTGACGGGAGGCTACCATCTGTCTCCCAACAGCTGTTCCAGTGGGTCCCCTCCCCCAACCTTCTCTGAGCCTTCGGGGTCCATTTGGCCTGGCCATTTAGCCCATGGTGTGCAAAAAAGTGCCGCTCAGAGGTAAAACAACCCAAAACAACCTTATACCTCCAATGGTAACATTTCCCCAATGCTAATTCTCACAAGCGACTTCCAGAGAAACCATACACGACTGAATGTCCTTTATTCATTTCGCATGAAAATAAACTAAAGTAATAATATATTGTTATAGTTTTAAAACGAAATTAGATATTATTTGTTTTTAAAAAGCCAGCAAATTATTTTAGATTATTTTGTAGTATTTTTATATAATTTTAATCAATAAAATATTTATTTTACATTTTTTTAAATTTTATGGGTTTCAATAGTCTGTGGTTGTGGATAGGATTGCGATAGTAAATTTCGTTCCATTTCTAACCGTTTTTGCATTTGAAAAATTTTGCGCATTTGAATGAAAAAATTTTGCGCATTTGAATTTAAAAAACAGTAGGGAGTTAACACTCTGTAGCCGTCCCATGGCCGAGTGGTTAGCGCGCTTGGCTAGTGATCTAAGGGATCTGGGTTCGAGCCCCGGGTAAGCCATGGCTGCGTGTGTTGTTTTTCTGCTGAGGTCCTGCCATCCTCTCAGACCTTCTACTCTGGCATATAAACTGACAGGCTCCTGTCAGACCTCTGTGGCAAGCAGCTGCTTGAGGGATATTTATTTTTTTATCTATTATTCTGTGATGTGAACTGATGTAAATATTAATAATGACGTAATTGCTATATATTATATATTAATTAAAAATGCTCTTACATAGCAAAACCATATTTCACCAAGATTAAATATATTAGCAATTCATATAATTTTTCTAAAGCTACCATTATTTAAATAAAAATATTTTATATTAAAGAAAATATAAATTGAAAAATATATTTAATATTGTAAAATGTTCATTAGAAAATAATATTTTTCTTCCATTTAGTTAGATAATTTAGCTCAAAAAAAAGAAAATCTAAAATGTGAAGAAAAATATACATAACTGGAAAAGCTTTTGCAAAAGAATACTGGATGCTTTAATAAGCTCAATCAATTTAAATTAATGAATTAGCTTATTTCTAGCCATAAACAGTTGATTAAAACATAATACAATACCTCGAAGAAAACGTCATCGCATAATAAAAAAACTGAGCTTCTTCATCACAATAAAAATAATATTATTGCTGCTATCATCAATATCTTAAGCAGTATCGTTTTTATCATTATCACAGCTGATCATTATCATTGTAAAAAGCAAAGTATTGTCCTGGCAGTTACTTATTGTATTGTCCTCATCAGTAAATCTAATGATCCTCTATTGCGAAATAGTACTTTGTTATCCTTACAAATAATAGATCGTGGCAATCATATTTAACACAATAACAGCAATAACAACAACTTAACAGCAATAATAGCCACAACAGGGTTGGGTTGGGTTGTTTTACCTCTGAGCGGCACTTCTTTGCACACAATGGGCTAAATGGTCAGGTCACAAGGACCCCGAAGGTTCAGAAAAGGTTGGGGGAGGGGACCCACTGGAACAGCTGTTGGGAGACAGATGGTAGCCTCCCGTCAAGGTCATACAGCGATGGTATTCTTTAACGCGCACAGGGTATGGCTCTCCCATATACGGGGCCACGGCTTAACGTCCCATCAGACGGACGGCGGCCTTTCCAACCCATTGGTGTCCCCTACTGACCGTGGGCAGGGCGGGGAGTTTTGCGGAGATAAATCTCAACGCTGACCCAGCTGGAACTCGAACCTGGGAACTGCAGATTACAGCCTGGCGCGCTACCGACTGAGCCACCCCCGCCCCACACAACAGGCAATCATCATCTTAATTCTACACAACAGCAAAACCTACTCGACATAATTCCGAACAACAACAGCAGATCACAGTTATTATTCTACACAACAAACAAAGCAGATCGTAATCATTCTAATTCTACACTTCAGCAGAACCATCATAATTCTGAAAAGCATTCCACATGACAACAGATCAGTTTGGCCATAATTATAAAAAAAAGATTAAAGTTGTCACAATTCTTAACTCAACAACAGATTGGCATATTTTGCACAAGAATTGATTATAAATAGCGAGAAATCATCATTCTTGTAAATCATAGAAGTTTGCTGTCATCTTGCAAACAACGACAAATGGAAATCGTTGTTTTCATAATAATGACCAAAAGCGTGACCAACAATACCATTGCTTATAGCAACACCAGTAAGCAACAACAACAAGAGCTGCAACAACCTTAGTCGTGAGGCTCCCTCGAAGATATTTATCACATCGTTTGCAGAATTCTTGGGAAACAGTTTCATACGGCATTGTCTTCATAAATATACTCGGCACGTCAACTTGAAGCGCAGCATCAGAAAAGAAAGGAGGACCAGGAGGAAGGAGAGGATGAAGAGGAACACGCGTCATGTGAAGTGGATTCCAAGCAGCAGAGGCAGAAGAGAGAAGCGAGCCAAACCATTAGTCAGCATTAAAGAGAATCATCTGAAATCTTCCCATTCTTTTTCATCTCACATGCTGAACAAAAGGTCTCCAAACGTTTATCAGAGAATTGGAGATATTTAATCCTCGCATCTGGGAGAGATAGAATGAAAGGAGGGTGGCGTTTAGTGATGGAGTCCGAAGAGGAAGAGGCGAAATGGGAATGGAATGTTGCGAGCGGAGGAGAAGAGTTGAAGGATCATATGGAATAAAAGAGAGGGAGAAGATAAGAGAAAGAAAGCGTGAAAGGAAAGTGGGAGGAGATGATGCTTCTGTTGTGCTGGAAAGAACTGGGAGGATAGAATGAAATTTAAACTTAAAATGCCAGGAAAAAAAACATTTTTTGCAACTGTTTGTTACGGTAGAATGTAATGCATCCAATATCCACTAATGAGTTTCCTTTATCTCTGCTTTTAAAAAATGGGGCGGGGGTGGCTCAGTCGGTAGCGCGCCAGGCTCGTAATCTGTAATTCCCAGGTTCGAGTCCCAGCTGGGTCAGCGTTGAGATTTATCTCCGCAAAATTCCCAGCCCTCACGGTCAGTAGGGGACACCGATGGGCTTGGAAAGGCCGCCGTCCGTCCGTCGGATGGGACGTTAAGCCGTGGCCCCGTGTACGGGAGAGCCATACCCTGTGCACATTAAAGAACACGCTGGATGGCCTTGACGGGAGGCTACCACCTGTCTCCCAACAGCTGTTCCAGTGGGTTCCCTCCCCCAACCTTCTCTGAGCCTTCGGGGTCCTTGTGACCTGGCCGTTTAGCCCATGGTGTGCAAAAAAGTGCCGCTCAGAGGTAAAACAAACCAAAGCTTTTAAAAACTTGGTTTAGAACGCTGAAAATTTTGGTTCGAATCCATTTAATTCGGGTCGTCAAGAGTTCCATCCGTAGGGTTTTCTTCTTGGTTTTTCCCCATATATTAAAATGTTGATGTAAATCATAGTCGGTGGAAAATTTGATAAAAATGCCTATATTAATAAAAAAAATAGCTAAAGTTAAATACGAAACTATTACTACTCTTTCAGAATGGTATAATGATTTGACACTTAAATGCTCGATTGATTATCGGATGCTTTATCGTTTGCTTTAAATTCGTTTTCATTTTAAAATATCCTTTGGGTAACTGGATCCCCGTTGTTGGCTTTTGTTCAGTAATTTTCTTTGATTAATTGGATGCTTGTTGTTTGCTTTTCTTCAATAATTTCCCTTAATTAACCGAATCCCTGTTGTTTGACTTTGTTCAGTAATTTCCCACGATTAACTACATGCCGCTTTTGTTCAGTAATTTCCATTGGTTGATTGGATCCCTGTTGTTGGCTTTTGTTCAGTAATTTCCCTTGATTTACTGGATGGCTGTTTGCTTTTGTTCAGTAATTTCCCTTGATTAACTGGATGCCTGTTTGCTTCTGTTCAGTAATTTCCCTTGATCAACTGGATGCCTTCTTGCTTTCGTTAAGCAATTTCCCTTGATTAACTGGATGCCGTTGTTTGCTTTTGTTCAGCAATTTTCCTTGATTAATCCCATTGTTTATTTTAGTTTAGTAATCTCTCTTGATTACCTGGATACATATTTTTCACTTTAGTTTAGAATTCCCTTGATTCAATTGGATTACATTTCATTTGTTACGCTTGGCAACTTTCCTTGATTAACCAAATGTCTATGATTTGCTTTCGTTTAGTTAATTCCCTTGATTAACTGAATTCCTTATTGTTTGCATTAGTGCAGTAGTTTAAAGTTTTCCTTTTTTAGCCTTCATAAAAATATAGTAGACCCCCGATATAACGCGCATGTCGGGCGGGAAACAACACCCGCGTTATAAGGTGAACCGTGTTATACCGAGCGGCGCGGTGGCGAACAATAAATTTCACACTGTAAGCTTTTCTTTTACTCATCATGCATACAATAATTAAACACTATTCAAAATACATGCAGGAACTCAATACATACACAATTACTCAATACGCAGTAACAATAAAATGCGATACTCACTAACGCTGCACGGACCTGTATAAACATGTTTGAACTTATCGCGAACATCGCTCGCGCTATAACCGAGTACGCGGTATAGCGAGCAGCGCTATAACGAAGGTCCACTGTATTAGGAAATATAATAAGAGGACCTCACCCTTGAGACAACTGATTCATTCAGACATTGGGCATGTGAGAAAATGTCATCCAGTCATCTCCAGATTTCAAACCAGAAGTTGGTATTCGTGAGACTTCTGGATAACTTTATTAAAGTATAAGCAGCAGAAGTTGTATTAATGAAAGGTATGTATGAACTATATAGGATTGTATTTGATTGGCTGATTTTATTTATTATTGTATTAAGACTGCATATCAATGAAAATAAGCATTTCCACAACATCACAATTGAAAAAAAAATAAAACGAAACACGGTGCCGTTGCACAAATCTGTTTTCAACAACTTCATATTTTTTAAGCGTAAAAAGGTTTAAATAAATTAAAATACTAAATTGCTTTAGTTATGAAAAGTTTTTATTAATACAAAAACTTAATTTATGTAAGCATTAGTCATTAACAATAAATTATCAAATAATATTATTAAATCCATATTACATTCTAATCGTTAAAGAAAATTATTAATAATTTTATCCGTCAAAAAAAATGAAACAGATCAGAAATAGTGATTATTTGAAAGGAATTGTTTTTACTCATAGTATTTGGTGAGTTTTCTGATTTTTTTATGCTATGTGGTATTAAGAATATAACTAGTAAGAGTGAAAAATAACATTAACATTTCTATTGCATATTAATAAAATAAAATTTTGTGTTGTTTTGAAAATAAATATTTTGGAATTAAATTTAATATCACATTATAAGTTAATCATGTCTTTTTTTACATTCCATATTTGTGGCTTTATTTAATAAATAGTTCTATTGTTTTCGTGAATTTCGAATATAACAGGTTTTATTATAATACAAAATTGGCTTATAATTAAAGTAAATATATATATATATTCTATATATATATTGTACAGTCGGTCAAAAAAGTATCCGAACATTATGGTTGATTACAGAACTCAGAAAAAATATCTGGCAACGATTTTTTTTAGACATTAGTGATCTGGCAACCTTCGTGTCACGTGACACGAAGGTTGTTAGACACGAAAGCAGTTATTTAAAAAGGCATAGAAAATGTTATAACTCTATTGTAACCCTATTCTAAAAATAAATGTGAACTGTGTTAAAGAAATAGAATTTTGTCCATATTTCTGTTTATTAGATGAAAATTAATCAATTTCCGAATAAAATAATGACGATGTTGGAGGTCGTAGACTCCATTCTTATGGGCTTGGAAAGGCCGCCGTCCGTCGGATGGGACGTTAAGCCGTGGCCCGTGTGCGGGAGAGCCATACCCTGTGCACGTTAAAGAACACGCTGGATGGCCTTGACGGGAGGCTACCATCTGTCTCCCAACAGCTGTTCCAGTGGGTCCCCTCCCCCAACCTTCTCTGAGCCTTCGGGGTCCACGTGACCTGGCCATTTAGCCCATGGTGTGCAAAAAAGTGCTGCTCAGAGGTAAAACAACCCAACCCAACTCCATTCTTCACATCCGATACCTCTAGCCAGAAGGTCGTCGACCCATCCGATCCTTGCCCCATTTCGTTATCCCAAATACATCCCCAAATAAACCCTTCATCAATGCTCCCTCTACTTCCTGTGTCTTGCATTCAGAAATTGACTGACGCTCTTTAATGCTGCTAACACCTCTCGAACCATTTACCCTGCTTTCTTTTTTTATTCTGCTTTCTATTCCCATCATCCATTCGGTGATCATCGACAAGGCCAGCATTGGCAGAAGGATTACGCAGAAGTAATCCTAGCCCGACAAACATCGCCAGGAGCTCTAAGAGGATGAAGATCAAGAGTTGGCATTTATCGGGTATTGGAAGGATCCTGGGAGGCTGGCTGCTAGGCAACTGATTGCAGAAAGACTCGATAGAGTCAATGAGGATGGGATTTTAGCAGCGTGCATTCGTATGCTAAACAGAAGTCACTTCTAGAAGGATGTTGGGGATAAAATAAGAAGATGGGGAGAATAATGGAGATGTTTTTCCTCTTGTAATTGGAATGGATTGTTTTACCTCTGAGCGGCAGTTTTTTGCACACCATGGGCTAAATGGGCAAGCCACAAGGACCCTGAAGGCTCAGAGAAGGTTGGGGGAGGGGACCCACTGGAACAGCTGTTGGGAGACAGATGGTAGCCTCCCGTCAAGGCCATCCAGCGTGTTCTTTAACGTGCAAGGATATGGCTCTCCCGCACACGGGCCCACGGCTTAACGTCCCATCCGACGGACGGCGGCCTTTCCAAGCCCATCGGTGTCCCCTACTGACCGTGGGCAAGGCGGAGAAATTTTGCGGAGATAAATCTCAACGCTGACCCAGCTGGGACTCGAACCTGGGAGCTACAGATTACGAGCCTGGCCCGCTACCGACTGAGCCACCCCCGCCCCTCTCTTGTAATTCTATAGCAGTTAGCATAAGAGGAAACTGTGCATATTCTTTGAAAGCTTTTTTTATATATTAGCTTAGGGAAAATCCTCAACTATTATTTTCCCTTTCTCACTCCTGAATCGACGGAGGGCTAGTCACTCAGTATTGCGTTAGGCTGTTCTTTAGTTTCGAGTTCTTACTATTTTTTATGCCGGATTGAGATTTTCTCCGCCAATCCCCACTCTGCCTTCGGGAAGGAAGAGACACTGATAGGGCTTGGAAGATCGTCATCCGTTGGATGCAACGTTAAACCGTGGTCCCATATGCAGGAGAACAGGCCCGGATCTAGAAAAAAAATAAAGGGCCTGTTCACGTGACAGTGCAATATTTCCCCATTAGTTTTAGAGCTTTTTTTTAAAATGTTCGGGAAAAAGGTGTGAAATATGCACAAGTTTAATAATGTTTGACCTCCATTACCCTTACTAGCATTCTCAGGGAAGGAGGAAGCATAGCCCCTTCCCCACCTAAATCCGGCCTTGCAGGAGAACCATATTCTGTGATTAAAGAACATGTTGGACGGTCTTGACAGAAGGTGTCCACCACGTCCTCTTCCCCCCAACCAACTCTGAACCCTTGAGAACTAGTTATTTAGGCCATCCTGTGCAAGAAAGTGTCACTTATAGGTAAAAGAATTCGACAAAATTCCCAGATTCGAGGTTTGATTCTGTTTAGCGTCAATCTCAACTCTATATTTTTCAAACACCAAAAAGCAACCGCTTTATTTTCATTCACAAAATTCTCCAATATTTTCTTTTTTCAACACGTAAAGTATTGCTTGTGGAGAAAAAGCTCTGTCTTTCCCACTTTCTAGTTTCCGTAAGAAAATTCCCTTTTCTTTGGTCTTTACTCCGTTCCACCTCCCTAAAGAGATTACCCGTCAGAATAAGTAATGGGATTTGACCCATTACCATTTAACAAATCCCCGTGCGAATCCTCTTTTGCAACTTCCTTAACTTCCCACCCTCCCGTCCTCCGACTCTTTTCGTTCTCTTGGCGCCGACGGACTAGGAAGTTCTCCTTCCATTCTATCATTTGAGTTCGATCGCTCGCTCATTTCTATTTTCATTCATTCATCCCAAGAAGCAGAATGATAAATCAGAAAAAAAAAAATTCTCCGGCTAAGCCGATTACGCCAAAAGGAAGTTTTATAAGATATTGCGAAATGGCAATCTTTATTATACCTTCTTATTTTTTCCGCAACTAAAAGAGTAGCGAATACCGTTGAAGCGATGTATGGCATTTGGGATTTGACGTGACGAATAGAGAATGCGTCTTTGAAAAGAAACAGATGATGGAATTCTATTCTGCTTAAGTTCGCTACGATGACTATAGTTGTTGGGGTTCCAGGTTCGAATCCCGGGTAGTTATACAGTCGGTTGTTCTTGTCAGGATTTTCAGATGAGATCTTAGCTTTGTTTCTGAAAGCCAATAATGACTATTTAATCGTGGACTTTATTATTATTAATTTCAATTTTGATAGAGGTGTGGGTTGGGTTGTTTTTTCTCTGAGTGGCACTTTTTTTTTGCACGCAATGGGCTAAATGGCTAGTCACAAGGACCCTGAGGGCTCAGAAAAGGTTAGAGGAAGGGGACCCATTGATCAGCTGTTAGGAGACAAAATTAGCCTTCCATCAGGTCCGCCAAGTGCCCTTTAACGTAAGAAGAGACACTGATAGGGTTTGGAAGATCGTCATCCGTTGGATGCAACGTTAAACCGTGGTCCCATATGCAGGAGAACAGGCCCGGATCTAGAAAAAAAAATAAAGGGCCTGTTCATGTGACAGTGCAATATTTTCCCATTAGTTTTAGAGGTTTTTTTAAAAATGTTCGGGAAAAAGGTGCGAAATATGCACAAGTAGCCTTCCATCAGTCCGCCAAGTGCCCTTTAACGTATACAGCGTATGAGTCTCCAGCACACGGACCACGGTTTAACATCATATCTGAAGGATGGCAGCATTTCCAAACCCATCGGTGTTGGCCTCAGACCATGGAAAGGAGTTTTGCGGAGTAAATTTCACAGTACCCCAAGCCGGACTCGAACCTGGGAACTGCTGATTACGAGCCTGTCATGCGTCCGACTGAGCCACCCCTGCTTGGTTGGATTGGTAACACGCCAGACTCGTAACCTACAGTTTCCAGGTTCAAGTCCCACTGTGCCAGAGTTTAGATTTATCTTCGTTAACCCCTACACTGATCTCGGTGAGAAAGCGTGGGGGTTAGTGGTCCGTCGGATGGGACGTTAAGCTGTGGATATGTGTGCAGGAGAGTTACTCCTACACACGATAAAAAACATGCTGGATGATCTTGACAGGAGGTTTCTGTCTCCTAACAACTGTCCAGTGAGTCCCCTTTCTTCAAACTTCTCTGAGGGGCGGAGGTGGCTCAGTCGGTAGCGCGTCAGGCTCGTAATCTGTAGTTCCCCTGTTCGAGTCCCAGCTGGGTCAGCGTTGAGGTTTATCACCGCAAAATTCCCCGCCCTGCCCACGGTCAGTAGGGGACACCGATGGTCTTGGAAAGACCGTCGTCCGTCGGATGGAACGTTAAGCCGTGGCCCTGTGTGCGGGAGAGACATACCCTGTGCACGTTGAAGAACACGCTGGATGGCCTTGACGGGAGGCTACCATCTGTTTCCCAATAGCTGCTCCAGTGGGTCTCCTCCCCCAACCTTCTCTGAGCCTTCGGGGTTCATGTGACCTGGCCATTTAGCCCATTGTGTGCAAAAAAGTGCCGCTCAGAGGTAAAGCAACCCAACCCAACCTTCTCTGAAACTTGGGGTTTTTGTGACCTGGTCATTTAGCCCATAGAGTGCAAAAAAAGTGAGAAACTCAGAGGTTTCTTTGCACCCAATGGGCTAAATGGTCAGATCGTAAGGACTCAGAGAAGGTTGGGAAAGGGAATCGACTGGACAACTCTTAGGAGTCAGATATGAGTCTCTTGTCAAGGCGGGGTTGGCTCAGTATGTAGCCCGTCAGGCTCGTAATCTTCAGTTTCTGAGTTCGAGTCCCGCATGGGCCAGCATTGAGATTTATCTCCGAAAAACTCTCCGCCTTGCTCTCGATCAGTAGGCGACACTGTTGGGCTTTGATATGTCATCGTCCGTCGGATGGGACTTTAAGCCGTGTCCCGTGTGTGGAAGAGCCATACCTTGTGCACGTCAAAGAACACACTGGATGACCTTGACGGAGGCCTGCCATCTGTCTTCCAACAGCTGTCCAGTGGGTCGCCTCCCTCAACCTTCTCTGAGCCCTCGGGGCCCTTGTGACTTACCCATTTAGCCCATTGTGTAAATAAAGTGCTGCTCAGAAGTAAAACAACCCAATGGGCTCAGTGGTCATCCAACGTGTTCTTTAATATGCACAAGATATGGCTCTCTCGCACACGGGGCTATGACTTAATGTCCTATCCGATGGACGGCGACCTTCCCAAGCCCATCGGTGTCCCCCTACTGACCGAGGGCAGGGCGAAGAGTTTTGCGGAGATAAATTTCAACGCTAGCTCAGACGGGAGTCGAACTTGGTAACTTCAGATTATGAGCCTGGCGCGCTAAAGATTGAGTCACTTCCGTCCCATTCAAGTGAGATTCAGATAAATTTCACTAGTTTCTGAAGACCGTGCAACGCGAAAAAAAAGTTATACGGCCTTTTCTCTTTCGTTTTTCGTATCAGAACAATTGGAATTATGTAACATGCATAGTAGAAGCTAAGAGTGATTCTCCCTGCATATAAAAAAAAACAACCCTCAAGAAGCTGCTTGCCACAGAGGTCTGACAGGAGCCTGTCAGTTTATATGCCATAGTAGAAGGTCTGATGGGAGGATGGCAGGACCTCTACCAAAAAAAAAAAAAAACAGAGTGGACTGGGTGGCTCAGTAAGTAGAGTGCCAGTCTCGTAATCTGTAGTTAATAGGTTCGAGTCAAAATTGTGCCAACGTTGAGATTTATCTCCCCTAAATCACCACCTGTCCTTGGTCAGAAAGGGGACACCGAGGGGCTTTGGAATGGGACGTTAATCCATGGAACAATGTACAGTCGCTCAAAAAAGTATCCGAACACTATGGTTGATTACAGAATTCAGAAAAAATATCTGGCAACGATTTTTTTTTAGAAATTAGTGATCTGGTAACCTTCGTGTCACGTGATTACAGAATTCAGGAAAAATATCTGGAGCGTGTACAGCAACTGTACACGCTCCAGTTACCGTTCACAGCTGGAAGCAAACTGGAGCGTGTGCAGTTACTGCACACGCTCCAGTTTGCTGTGAACGGTAACTGCACACGCTCAATATTTCCGTGAGTGAGTCCACACGATCTAGTATCAAAATACAGTGGACCCCGATATAACGCGCATGTCGGGCGGGAAACAACACCCGCGTTATAAGGTGAACCGTGTTATACCGAGCGGCGCGGTGCCGACACAATAAATTTCACACTGTAAGCTTTCTTTTACTCATCATGCATACAATAATTAAACACTATTCAAAATACATGCAGGAACTCAATACATACACAACTACTCAATACGCAGTAACAATAAAATGCGATACTTACTAACGCCGCACAGACCTGTATAAACATGTTTGAACTTATCGCGAACATCGCCCGCGCTATAACCGAGGGCGCGGTGTAGCGAGCAGCGCTATAACGAAGGTCCACTGTAATATGACCACCTACAGTCGCTCAAAAAAGTATACGAACACTATGGTTTATTACAGAATTCAGAAAAAAATATCTGGCAACGATTTTTTAGAAATTAGTGATCTGGCAACCTTCGTGTCACGTGACACGGTTGCCAGATCACTAATTTCTAAAAAATCGTTGCCAGATATTTTTTCTGAATTCTGTAATCAACATAGTGTTCGAATACTTTTTTGAGCGACTGTACATGAGCACCATACCCTGTGCGTCAAAGAATACGCTGGATGGCCTTGACAAGATGCTTCCATCTACCTCCTAACAGCTGTTCAGTGGGTCTCCTCCACCCAACTTTCTCCGAGAGTTTGGGGTTCTTGTGACCTGACCATTTTTCTCAAAGTGCCTCTCAGAGGCAAAACAACCAAACCCAGCCCTGTGAAAGCTAGGAGTAGTTTCTAGGATTCTTCTATCTTAAGTACAGAAAATCATCATCTGTAAAAAAAATCATCATCTGAAAATTTCATCTGTAAAGATGAAATGAAAAAAAAAAACCTGTTTTGAAATGCTACCGTTACTAATACGAATGCTTGAAATAGCAGAAAAGAAAATCTGAAAAATCTTAACGATGTCAATAAGATTTTTCAACGTCAAGTTTCGTTAAAATGAAAACCATTTTAAGAAGATATATTCAATAGCATCGAAAAACAACGATAGATGCTTTCAGTGTTTAAAATCGGTGTTGAATTGTGCAGTGTCTGGGTAACAGTATGAAGCAAAAACTCGCGAAATAACAACGGCAACAAGAACCGACTCAAAGTGATCTCATTCAACAAAAGAAAACCATTTTTTCTCGCCAAACAATGACTGCATTCGCCTCAGTTAGTTTCTCGAGTGTAACGTGAAAAATGGTCGCCCTTTCGCATTATTTACATTCCTTATTTGAATTCCCAGAAGCACTTTTCTTTTTCCAAAAAAGAATTTAATATCGCGTCTTTTTTTTGAAAAAGAGAGAAAAAAAAAAGACTGAATATAAAAAGACTGAATTGTGTGTAGCCAAGCCTATGCTGTATGTTCCACTGCAGTTCTTGTGCCGCAGGGCGAATGGCTATTCGAAGGAACCATTAAAGGACATTGATCCACGTTAGCCCTAAGCCAAGTTATACAGCTTGGAACAGAAGGAGGTGTCGCAGGAACACAATAGCTGGCGGAAACCCGCACGGCGATGTCGTATGAAGTTGACGCTTGAGGATAGACAGTCTCTTTTTCTCTCTCTGCTGGGTGAGAGCGGATTGCTAGGAACGTTGGGAATTCGAGTTGAGATTTGGTAAAGCTTTTCGCTTTGATAAAGTTTTATTGTTGAAGTTTAATGCTTTCATATAGGATGCGACAGAAGGCTTTAGCAGCATAGCAAAATATTGTGTAGTCCTCAGAGTACTTTAAGGTCATTGTGTTTGGTCGAAATATTGCCATTGTCCGAGCGATCAAGAACACTAACTACAATTCTAATTTTGAAAAATAAATAAGTGCCTCAACACTCATTCGAAATTTTTTTGACACTACTTTAAACATTGGAACTTGTGACCTATTATGAAAAAGCGTTACTGGCAAAAATTACTAAAATTATTATCTGTATCAAATTACTGGTAGCTATATGAAAAAAAATATATATTAAAGGATTGAGTAATAAACAAAAATATTCAATAATAATTAAATATTATTTATTATGAGCTAATAATGTGGATTAATAACTTCTTTAAACATGTACGAATATTTGAAGGGGCGGGGGTGGCTCAGTCGGTAGCGCGCCAGGCTCGTAATCTGTAGTTCCCAGGTTCGAGTCCCAGCTGGATCAGCGTTGAGATTTATCTCCGCAAAATTCCCCGCCCTGCCCACGGTCAGTAGGGGACACCGATGGGCTTGGATGTCCGCCCGTCGGATGGGATGTTAAGCCGTGGCCCGTGTGCGGGAGAGCCATACCCTGTGCACGTTAAAGAACACGCTGGATGGCCTTGACGGGAGGCTACCATCTGTCTCCCAACAGCTGTTCCAGTGGGTCCACTCCCCCAACCTTTTCTGAGCCTTCGGGGTCCATGTGACCTGGCCATTTAGCCCATGGTGTGCAAAAAAGTGCCGCTCAGAGGTAAAACAACCCAACCCAACGAATATCTACAGCTAGCATATACAAGCTAGCATATCTACAGTTTTTAGAGCGTATCGATGTATGCTAGTTTTGTGAGAGGAAGTGGTAACAGCCTGATTCTGATGATTGCATGAGTTAACTTCGACAATCTAGAAGAAGTCTCTTGATTTCTGTAATCTCTTTTTTTTTCCTCAACAGTGATTGTAAGATTTTATTTCTAATTAATTTTGTCTTTTGTTTATGATGATTTGATGATACTTATTTGAAAATTCTTTGTATTATCACGAATGAATTGAAAAAACTCACTAATTTATTCAAATGTTGCTTTTCTAAAATAAAAAATTTTTACTACCAGAAATTTAATAATTAGAATTAAATTATTATTTCCTAGTAATTTTTGATGATAAATATTTTTTCTAAACGTCTTTGAGATCATTGATCAAATAATTGATAAAGGATCCACAATTGTTTTGCAATGGATCCCTGGACATGTAGGTGTCCAGGGAAACGATATTGCTGAATTTTTTTAGCAAAGTCGGCCCTTAACAATGAAAAATACCTTCAATTGCAAATTGGTAATTGATGTTTCTAAATTAAATAAAGAAAAGCTGAAGGAGAACTTCCTACATCACTTCCAAGTCATCGCTGAAAGAAAGATCAATCATCGACAATTAGCAAAGAACAAGATCCTTCTACTAAATGGTCTGCACCTTTCAAGAAGAAATTTTGTGTGCATCACCAGACTCAGAACAGGGTGCATCACTCTTGAATGACTCACTTTTCAAGATGAGAAAAGTTCTTTCCCCCAATTGCCAGACGTGCAACGTAAAGGAAACAGTGATTCATGTTTTGCTGAATTGTACTGCTCACTCGATCCAGAGTTGGGTTGTTTTACCTCTGAGCGGCACTTTTTTGCACACCATGGGCTAAATGGCCAGGTCACATGGACCCCGAAGGCTCAGAGAAGGTTGGGGGAGGAGACCCACTGGAACAGCTGTTGGGAGACAGATGGTAGCCTCCCGTCAAGGCCATCTAGCGTGTTCTTTAACGTGCACAGGGTATGGTTCTCCCACACACGGGGCCACGGCTTAACGTCCCATCCGACGGACGGCGGCCTTTCCAAGACGGACGGCGGCCTGTCCCCTACTGACCGTGGTCAGGGCGGGGAATTTTGCGGAGATAAATCTCAACGCTGACCCAGCTGGGACTCGAACCTGGGAACTACAGATTACGAGCCTGGCGCGCTACCGACTGCGCCACCCCCCGCCCCCTCGATCCAGAGAAACAACTTAATAGCAAGATTACAAACAGAAAACATCTTTGAACTAAGTCTGCACAGTTTACTTGGACAAGAAGATCTGACTATTCGCAAAGTTTGCTATAATGAAACAATCAAATTTTTAAATGATGCGAATCTTTTCCATAGGATTTAAGAATTTTTTTATCGAGGTTTTGTAACATAAATGTTCATCAGCTTCTTGGCATTATCCAACCTTGCCATCTGGAGGAGAGGGTCCAAAGACTCGAACATATCCAGAAGAAATATTTATTTTGTTTGATGATGATGATGACTGATAAACTAACTGTTTAGATTCTTGACAGTATACGTTGTACGGAATGTATGAAATATGAAATTCATAAAGCATTCATAAAACATGAAAATTTATAAAGCGTACGTGCTTAATTCTTTTTATCCACCAATGTATTCCCTTTTCAAAAAATACTTCTCATACGATCCAGAAATTTCTCATCAATCTCATTTTCTCCCTATTTTAATTTACGTCCTGCATCTTCCACAGTTTCATTACTTCTCTCTTTTTAGCTAATCATCGTATCTAAGGCTTCTTCGTCAGCAACTCCCTTTATTCATTTTCATTCTCTCACTTTCCAACTATTTCCTAATTCTAAAATTCTTCTTCTTCCTCTCTTTTTCAACGCCTATTCTTTATCATTTTTGCCCTTGTAATAACTCCTGACATTTATTTTTTTCTTGTTTTAATCTTCATCATCATCTCCCTTAACTTTATCCTACCACTGTTTCTTTAATAATAATCTCTTATCATATACTCCTCATCTTACAGGGTGATATCACATTTAATCACTTTTTTCGCTCCCCTTCTAAGAATCTTTCTACTCCTCATATCGCTTTCCCCCTTCTTCAAATTTCTCCCATTTTCTGTTCACTTCCTTCCTCACCTCCTCTGTCCACAATTTTCTTAATGATCTTTTCAATATTTTAACCTCTCATCTTTGGCTCATTCTCCTATCCCAACTTTTATAACTTATTCGTTTGTTTCCAGTAACTCTTCTTTATCCTCCCTAATTCTCTACTCTTTTTCCCAATTTTTTAAAAATTTATAATTTTTTCTTCTTCTAATTCCTAATTTTTTCTTTTCTACCATATGGGGAAAAAATCCCAATTTTCGTCATTCTCCATTTTTTACTCATCTTTACTTTTCCTATTCCTCAAATATCCACTTCGTCCATCTCATCTTATTCCTATTCCTCTTTCTCCTCATCCTTATACTCTTTTCCCTCTTCCTCTTTGTATTCCTAACACCTTCTAAATTTTCCCTATCAATTTATCAACGACCCTCTCACTACCCTTTTCTCTCCTTATCATATTCTCCCCATGTTCGCATCTCATGATCATCCTCCTCCCTCATCACCTTCGTCCATCAGCTCGTCATCGATTCAATCCCCTTAACCCATCTCCCTTCCACACCATTTAATTACAAATTCATTCATCACCACCGAACCATACACCTCCACAAGGAACTCAAACAGCAGAAACCTCGTCGTCCTACAAGACCGACATCACCGGATACTCATCTCGAAAGCATGTCGATTATTACCAATCCTCTCCTCGCTTTCCTCACCTCATCATCATCACCCTACTCCTGTCCGCTATCCGCATTTCCTCTGCCATTAGATGTCGTCTTTCTCGCGATGCTCCAGTTCAAATGACAACGGGAAAGGCACGTCGCACGCGTCTGCTTGTACAGTTCGTTTCTAAAGCAGCCGCCTCTTGCGTTTTCCGTTTCGTTAGGTCGTGAGCAATCGATGCACTCGCGCGACTCCCCGCATCCCATCGAGCACCAGGAGGCCAGAGAGCAACCGACAGCATCAATTAATCGTTTAGATTTTGTTTTGTTGCTTTATTTCTCTCCTACACCCTACCCCTCCCCCTCCTTTGTCATCCGCGTCTTCATCTTTTCCTTCTCAAAGGATAGCATCAGGCAAGATGGCGACTCATTCGACTTGTTTTTTTTCCGAAATTCGCTTTTTTTATCTCTGGAAACTCAGTGAGAAACAATAATAATATCGTTTGACGCAGAAGTATTTCGTTCGTTCCTGGTGATCACTTAGAGCTGAAAGGGTCCGAGTTCGAATCCTGAACAAGCATGATCATTTATGTCTGTTACAACAGCCAAGAAATTGGCGAATCTAAACACTAAGGGTAAAAATAAAATAACGACAATTTAAAACAGGAGCTGAATTAGGGAGTTTATTCAGGAATCTGCATTATCGAGAAGAGAGTTTTTACAACACTACAAATAACTACAAATACTGGACAGAAATATGGAAATATTTCCAACTTAACTCAATGGAGAGTCGAATTCGAAGATCCGTCATTTCTATAATACGCTTCGTATAGGAAAATAAAACTAAATCTCGATTTTCAACAATATATATTGAGTAGTTAAATAACTATGGAAGCTTGAATGCTTAACAGCAGCAAAGTCAGGCCTTAAGAAACTTGTATAGGTTGGGTTGTTTTACCTCTGAGCGGCACTTTTTTGCACACCATGGGCTAAATGGCCAGGCCACAAGGACCCCGAAGGCTCAGAGAAGGTTGGGGGAGGGGACCCACAGGAACAGCTGTTGGGAGACAGATGGTAGCCTCCCGTCAAGGCCATTCAGCGTGTTCTTTAACGTGCACAGGGTATGGCTCTCCCGCACACGGGGCCACGGCTTAACGTCCCATCTGACGGACGGCAGCCTTTCCAAGCTATCGGTGTCCTCTACTGACCATGGCAGGGCGGGGAATTTTGCGGAGATAAATCTCAACGCTGATCCAGCTGGGAGTCGAACCTGGGAACTACCGACTGAGCCACCCCGCCCCAGAAACTTGTGTAAAACTGGCAGTTATTGAAAGAACTATTTGCAGAAAATTCTAAAAACCCACTTATATTATTAAACGGTTTGAAATAACATTTTTTAAAGTTTTATTGAACTTCTGAGGTGAATTCTTATGATTGATTCTTTGTTATTCAAACTTCTTTAACTCTTTAAGCACTCAACGGATATTGATGAAAATCGAAATTTGAACAGCTTAATCGTCATCTTATATTTATCTTCAGTAACATGTCTCCATAAAAAATTGGGGGCGGGGTGGCTCAGTCGGTAGCGCGCCAGGCTCGTAATCTGTAGTTCCCAGATTCGAGTCCCAGCTGGGTCAGCGTTGAGATTTATCTTCCAAAATTCCCTGCCCTGCCCACGGTCAGTAGGGGAGACCGATGGGCTTGGAAAGGCCGTCGTATGGGACGTTAAGCCGTGGCCCCGTGTGCGGGAGAGCCATACCCTGTGCACGTTAAAGAACACGCTGGATGGCCTTGACGGGAGGCTACCATCTGTCTCCCAACAACTGTTCCAGTGAGTCCCCTCCCCCAACCTTCTCTGAGCCTTCGGGGTCCATGTGACCTGGCCATTTAGCCCATGGTGTGCAAAAAAGTGCCGCTCAGAGGTAAAACAACCCAACCCATCCATAAAAATTTATTCAACCAGTTACGGAGTCTAGAATTTGATTCTCCATTGACATATGATGATGATGTTTGCATTTTCTCTCCTTGCCTATGATCAATGAGAAAAAAGCATCACATTTCGAGGAAAGCATTGGATTCGGTAATTTTTACCTATGAGGGTTACTATTGAGACCATAGCAATGAACTAAATTACCAGGTCACAAAGACCTCAAGGTTCAGAGCTTGGTGCAGGATATGTACAGTCGCTCCAAAAAATATCCGAACACGAAAAATATCCTTCGTGTCACGTGACACGAAGGTTGCCAGATCACTAATTTCTAAAGAGAAAAATCGGTGCCAGATATTTTTTCTGAATTCTGTAATCAACCATAGTGTTCGGATATTTTTCAATATATATAATGCGTATGAATATATAATGCAATGAATATGGAGCGTGTGCAGTTACCGTTCACAGCAAACTGGAGCGGTTGCGGTTAATGTTCACAGCACATTGGATCGTGTGAGCTCACAAAAACCTGGATCGTGTGGGCTCACTCACGGAAATATTGAGCGTGTGCAGTTACCGTTCACAGCAAACTGGAGCGTGTGCAGTAACTGCACACGCTCCAGTTTGCTGTGAACGGTAACTGGAGCGTGTACAGTTGCTGTACACGCTCCAGATATTTTTCCTGAATTCTGTAAACACGTGACACGAAGGTTGCCAGATCACTAATTTCTAAAACAAATCGTTGCCAGATATTTTTTCTGAATTCTGTAATCAACCGTAGTGTTCGGATATTTTTTTGAGCGACTGTAACTTTAATAAGAAACTGAAACTGAAGATCTCAATGAAACCTCTTTGCAATTTGATTTCAAAAATATTCATTCGGCATTTGAAATTTACTCTAAAAACTTATCATCATTATCAAGCAGCCATGGGCTACGGGGGTCCACTGTATTTTGATACTAGATACTAGATCGTGTGGACTGAGCTTGTGCAGTTACCGTTCACAGCAAACTGGAGCGTGTGCAGTAACTGCACACGCTCCAGTTTGCTTCCAGCTGTGAACGGTAACTGGAGCGTGTACAGTTGCTGTACACGCTCCAGATATTTTTCCTGAATTCTGTAATCACGTGACACGAAGGTTGCCCATCCAGCAACCTTCGTGTCACCAGATCACTAATTTCTAAAAAAAATCGTTGCCAGATATTTTTTCTGAATTCTGTAATCAACCAGAGTGTTCGGATATTTTTTTGAGCGACTGTATATATATCTACTGGATAACCTCCCGTCAATCCCATCCAGAGTGTTCTTAAGATCAAGAAGAAAGTAACCTCTTTCTCCTTCTTTACTCATAACCACCTTCTACTTCGTCTAAGTATTAAAAACATTAGAGGGGGGGGGGAGCGAAGATGGGACTCTATTCAGACACGTATCAAGGATTTCGTTTCGGGGGGGGGGGGGAGTCGAGACTAAGACTAAAGTAGAGTTTCCAAATTACTAAAACATTTCACTAGACAGGTTAAAATAACATTCTGTATCGAATAACATTTTATAGTTTAATTTTAAACACATTTTAATGTCGTGCATATAATATGGGGTTAAAATAAAAATATACAAAGACACTTGCAGGTAGACAAGTTTGAGATTTCATATAAAGCCACGGGATTTAGGGGTGGGAATCCCCCCAGTTCCTCATTTTCCAACAAACTTTCAAAGTGACTTTGGCTATTATTTGTGTGTGTGTGTGTGGGGGGGGGGGGTTGTGCCACACTCTTTGGACTAAAAAAAAATGGTACAATGCTCCATGCTCCATCACCCGCATTATTTCTCCAACCTAATTCCATCAGACGTTTTCATTTGTTTCCCAAGTTGAAATTAAGAGTTCGCCGATTTGATGAAGTCGATGACATTTAGAAGCACGTGATGGCAAAACTGAACACCATCACAGCAGATGAGTTTTCACAGTTTATGAATTTTCGTTCTTTCAAAGTTTATACGAGTTTATATGAATTTTCCAAAGTTTATATGAATGCTGTAATAAGTGTATATTCCGTCCTTCGAGGATTATTTTTTTTGAGGGAGACGCTTAAAAAACCTAGCGATGGGTGCGAGCTACAGTTTCGTCCATTTTTAAACAAAGACTGAAGTAAAAAGTAATAAAAGTGAAACAACTGCGAAAAATCGAAATCAAATCACTTTGACTTGATACTGTTTTGCTTCTCATTAATTGTCATCTGGATGACATCCGTGTCAAACGGATGTCAGGCAGAGAAACACGAAAAGTGTTCATAACGTCATCACATCAGGAAATGCTCGAATCGAAAACTACAAACAGCACAGCATCACAAATGCCTGTCCAATTTAATAGCTGACTTGGGAGCAAATATTGACCCCAAACTATCTTCTGCGATCATTATTTCGCAGAAATAAGTACACATACATTGATAGAAACCACTACTGCAACAAAAACACTGTGTTGTTTTTAAGAGTAAATCGCCATAAGAGATAAAAAAAAGGGGTAAACACCGCAAATAAAAAAATGGCATATACAAGGTGGAGAAGAGGTTGAGTGAAGAGAGAAAACTGTTTTTATACCCCCCCCCCCCTCGATATTTCTCAGTATTCCTCCTTTTCCGCAATGTTATCAGATGGCTGGCCGGCATCGATCACGTGATCAGAGGCCGTGTGCTGCTTTTCATATGTCACGCCATGATCGGTGTGGCTGTCACGTGATCCCCGTTGCATGTCGGTACGCACAGCCGTCACCGTTGCTGATGGGACGGAAATGCCGGGCATCACTGCGGCGTTTCCTGGCGACAAAGGAAAAAGCAATAACACAAATGTGTCTGTAGAGGGGGGGGGGGTGAAGTTAGTCTTGTGCGGAGGGAGAAAATGCGAGTTTTATTGTGTGAATGCGGTGTTGATGGATCTAAGGTTTTCATGTGATGTTGGGTTGACTTATCAATGTCATAGAAATTCTTCAACTGGGTTGGGTTGTTTTGCCTCTGAGCGGCACTTTTTTGCACACCATGGGCTAAATGGTCAGGTCACATGGACCCCGAAGGCTCAGAGAAGGTTGGGGGAGGGGACCCACTGGAACAGCTGTTGGGGATGGCAGCCTCCCGTCAAGGCCATCCAGCGTGTTCTTTAACGTGCACAGGGTATGGCTCTCCCGCACACTGGGCCACGGCTTAACGTCCCATCCGACGGACGGCGGCCTTTCCAAGCCCATCGGTGTCCCCTACTGACCGTGGGCAGGGCGGGGAAACTTTGCGGAGATAAATCTCAACGCTGACCCAGCTGGGACTCTAACCTGGGAACTACAGATTACGAGCCTGGCGCGCTACCGACTGAGAGTTGAGGGGGGGGGGGTGATAATCTTCCAACTCGCCCATGATTCAACTATCTGAAATTTTGAAAACTCAACTTTTGGGCGGTTCTCTTTGGTACCAAAAGCGACGATGATTGGCTTAATCGACAGAGCGGCAGGCTCGATAACTGATATTAGTAGGTTCGAGTCCCCATATCTGGCTACTTTCAGATTTGGCAGCTAACTCTCGTCTTGTTTTCGGTAAGAAAGTTTACTCCGATTTGACTTGGAAAGATTATAGAATAACTAACAAGCACAGATAGAAGACTCAATACACTGCTTGCAGCGCCGCCTTTGGCAGCCAACCGAATTCTCATTTTCCAACAAACTTTCAAAGTGACTTTGGCTATTATTTGTTTTTTTATTATTTTTTACAAAAAAGAAAGAGAAAAATTTACATAATAAGATTATGTAAAAATATTATAGAACAATCTAAAATTAATTGTTAACGTTTCAAAAAAATTCTACCTGCATGGTTTTAAAACTATAATTATATATTAATATTTAGAACTCTTTTCCTTTAAGTTGTTGCTGGTAGGAGAGCAAACATCAATTTTGTTATAATAAATTTTTATGCAAGTTGTCTAAGTGTACAGTCGCTCAAAAAATATCCTAACACTATGGTTGATTACAGAATTCATAAAAAATATCTGGCAATGATTTTTTTTTAGAAATCAGTGATCTGGCAACCTTCGTGTCACGTGACACGAAGGTTGCCAGATCACTGATTTCTAAAAAAAATCGTTGCCAGGTATTTTTATGAATTCTGTAATCAACCATAGTGTTAGGATATTTTTTTGAGCGACTGTACTAGTTATACTTATTTTGTGGAAAAAACTGCCGTCCTGCTTAGTGATGATTAAGTTGGGTTGGGTTGTTTTACCTCTGAACGGCACTTTTTTGCACACTGTGGGCTAAATGGCCAGGTCACATGGACCCCGAAGGCTCAGAGAAGGTTGGGGGAGGGACCCACTGGAACAGCTGTTGGGAGACAGATGGTAGCGTCCCGTCAAGGCCATCCAGCGTGTTCTTTAACGTGCACAGGGTATGGCTCTCCCGCACACGGGGCCACGGCTTAACGTCCCATCCGACGGACGGTGGTATTTCCAAGCCCATTGGTGTCCCCTACTGACCGTGTGCAGGGCGGGAAATTTTGCGGAGATAAATCTCAACGCTGATCCAGCTGGGACTCGAACTTGGGAACTACAGATTACGAGCCTGGCGCGCTGCTGACTGAGCCACCCCCGCCCCCAGTGATGATTAAGCTGTGGCTCCGTGTGCGAATATCTATCGCACTGGAGGAGCAGAGAGATTTCCACCTGTCTTCTAACAATTGTCTAGTGAATTCCTTTACCCTACCAGCTCTAAGATCATGTCATCCTCGTGTCTCGCTCGTTTACCCCATTGTGGGCAAAAAGTGGAATTCAGAGGTAAAATTCAATTTAGTACCAAACAGAAATCAGTTTGGATTGGAAACGAATCGAACGAAATTCAACCATCAAAAAGATCAACGGAAAAATTTATGAAATATTTGTGGTAACTTGTCAAATAAGTTTAAAAAAAATAGGAATAAAAAGAGAGAATGTAAAAAAAGGAGATAAGAAAATGTCTCCTTCAGGATCTTTCTACGTTATTTCTTTCTTTCCCCTTTCCCGAACAGAGCTGTTAGGAGCGTGCTGCCATTGCCTGCCATTGATGGATGGACATGGCTGGCTCTCGACAGTGCTGGTTCTTGGACCGAGCTGGCTGTCACTAGCAGAGACGAAACTCCGTTCTATGTTGCCATTCGGATTTTTATTTATTCTCGAGAACTGATTCGACTTGCGGATCGATTCTCAGGTCATTTACTACGAGGAGGCGGAGACAGCCACTCATTCGCTCCAGTTATGGGATGTAGAGGAAGAGAACTATTCCGATGAATTTCCGAAACGGCTTCGGTAAACATCGGAAAAGTATGAGAGGACCAGAGCGAATTTGATAGATTTCCTAATCGACTTCGTTAAACATTGGGAAGGATGAAAGGACAAAAAGGAATGCGATAGATTTTAAATTCAATTTCGTTAAGGAACGAACAGTATGACAGGACGGGTTCGAATTCGATAAATCTCCTCAAAGGACTTCGAGAAACGTAGGAAAAGATGACCGAACCTGATGAATTTTCCGAACGATTTCTTGAACGTCAGAAAAGTGTGAGAGGGTTGGGTTGGGTTGTTTTACCTCTGAGCGGCACTTTTTTGCACACCATGGGCTAAATGGCCAGGTGGACCCCGAAGGCTCAGAGAAGGTTGGGGGAGGGTTTGGGTTGGGTTGGGTTGTTTTACCTCTGAGCGGCACTTTTTTGCACACCATGGGCTAAATGGCCAGGTCACATGGACCCTGAAGGCTCAGAGAAGGTTGGGGGAGGGGACCCACTGGAACAGCTATTAGGAGGCAGATGGTAGCCTCCCGTCAAGGCCATCCAGCGTGTTCTTTAACGTGCACAGGGTATAGCTCTCCCGCACACGGGGCCACGGCTTAACGTCCCATCCGACGGACGGCGGCCTTTCCAAGCCCATCGGTGTCCCCTACTGACCGTGGGCAGGGCGGGGGAATTTTGCGGAGATAAATCTCAACGCTGACCCAGCTGGGACTCGAACCTGGGAACTACAGATTACTAACCTGGCGCGCTACCGACTGAGCCACCCCCGCCCCAAGTGTGAGAGGATGAGACCGCATCCGATAGGGGCGAAGAGAAAGAATCTGTTGGATTTTATAATCAACTTCGGAAAACAACGGATTATACGAGAGGAAGGGGTCGAATTTCATAGATTTCCGAAAGAATTACGATACATGTCGGAAAAGTGAGATGACGCGGCCGAATCGGATAGCTTTCCGAAGCGACTTCGTTAAAAGAGTAGGAACGAGAAGGAATTCGTTGGATTTTCAATCAACTTCGGATAACAACGGATTATATGAGAGGAAGGGGTCGAATTTCATAGATTTCCGAAAGGATTACGTTACATGTCGGAAAAGTGAGTCGACGCGGCCAAATCGGATAGCTTTCCGAAGCGACTTCGTTAAAAGTCGGAAAAGGTGACAGAACGAGAAGGAATCCGTTGGATTTTATAATCAACTTCGGAAAACAACGGATTATACGAGAGGAAGGGGTCGAATTTCATAGATTTCCGAAAGAATTACGTTACATGTCAGAAAAGTGAGATGACGCGGCCGAATCGGACAGCTTTCCGAAGCGACTTCGTTAAAAGTCGGAAAAGGTGACAGAACGAGAAGGAATCCGTTGGATTTCAGAATCAACTTCGGTAAACAACGGATAATGTGAGAAGACATGGTTGAATTTGATAGATTTCTGAAAGAACTTCGGTAAACACAGGAAAGGATGAAAAAAGACAAGACCCAATCTGAGAGATTTCCGAAACGACTTCATTAAACATCAGAAAGAGTGAAAAGACTAGTGATAATCCAGTAGATTAAAGGAAAAAAAGGATAATGTGATAGGACGCGGCCGAATCCGATAGACTTCGAAAGGATTTCGGTAAATGTCGGAAAAGTGTGAGATGAGCGAACGAAAAAGACAGATGTTCAAAACACATCTTTTTGTGGAAAATATCGGAAAGGGTGGCATCGTAATCTCTAAAACAGTGGTTCTCAACCTTTTATGCTTCACATACTCCCTGGAAATATGTATCTAACTTGAGTATCCCTTGTACCAGACCAGGAAGGGTTTTTTGTCCGAAAAAATTGCCAAATCATATCAGATGGTACCCTTAGAATTTGGAAGCCAAACTTATGAAGAAGTCCTAACTTTTTGAGTCTTCCGCAGCAGAGACTCCCAGGCCTGGAACGTGCCTGGAGATATGCACATTAAATTTTGTACTTAACTTACATCTAGCGACTTTTGAGCTCTCACGGCGTACCCCCAAAAATTTTACCGCGTACCCCTTGTTGAGAACCCCTACTATAAAACAATTCTAAAACATTCTTGCAAAATATGTGCAAAGACGATTCTACTATTCTCTTAAAATGTTCTGTAGCATATTTTACTATCAGCGGTTTTGGTCAGTCATCCCACTCGTGAAAAATTGTGCTTCTAAGAAGTAACATAAATTTAAGTTCAAAATTATAATGGTAGCTATTTATTTTTATAACGACAGCAATTTGTTTTGAAATCTTTATAATTTTATTAAATAATAATAAATAAACAATTTTGATTATATTAAATAGACCTTCTACTATGGCATATAAACTGACAGGCTCCTGTCAGACCTCTGTGGCAAGCAGCTGCTTGAGGGGGTATTTATTTTTTTATAAATTGTTTATAGTTAAATTTTGGAGAAATTAAATGAATTAGACTTTCTAAATATTTAATTTTCTCCTTTTCTATTTTTTTTCTCAACAGCCATCTGGGCCTGATCTTATCTACAGAATAACTAGCTTATACAGTTGAACGACTCAATACTATGCTGGCAACCGACAATAATTCTCATTTTCCACTGATTTTCAAAGTGTGTGTGGACAACTTATTTAAAGTTCTTTATCTGGCTATTATTTTTTATTGTCTTTTAAAAATACGAAATGAAAAATTTATTTATTAAGATTATAGAAAAATAGTATAGAATAAACTAAAATTAAATTCTAGCTTTTTTTTTTTCTAAAAAACCTACCTGTATAATTTTAAAATTACACTTTATTATAGTTTGGCAAAATTAGTCAACGTTAATTATTTATAATTACCGGTAGATTAATTAATAAAAACATTACAATTGTCAGCTTCGCAAAATATTTGCACAATCCTCGAATTCATGATATTATAACTAAAGTGTTTTGGGACTAAAGTGACATGTCAACTAGGACCTCTCCTTCGGAGAAATGCTATCTTGATGATTGACCATAAATTATTATTGTACAACATGGTCTTGTCCGATAACAACTTATGCTTCCCCTACATGGGCAAACAACACCTCCACGAATATACGCAAGATTCAGGTCTTGCAAAACAAAATATTGATATCTGCGGTCGATGCCTCTTGGTTTGTTACTAACAGACAACTTCATAAAGACACGGGCATCGACCACATATATATTCTTATATTAAATACATCTCAAAAAGGTTTTTTGAGGCTGTTAAAAATAATCCTAAAGAAATTATTTCTTCTTTGCCTAATTATGATCATAATGTTCTTAATAAGTACAAGAGGCCTAAAATAATAGTTTTCTCTGAGGAAAGCTACTCGTTTTAGGTCTCTTGCGCATGATATATGCAAATTTTAGATTGTGTTTTATGTTAGCCTGTAAGGGTCCACCCACTGGTGGTTTACTTGTTATATGTTTTTACTTATGCCAACTGGGCATATTCTCAGATGGAGATGGTAATGGGTAAGGTTTTACCTGGAACATCACATTTCCATACACCATCTACGATCTACAATATTTGCACAATGAAATAACTAAAGAGGAAACATACAGAAGTTTTAGGTAAAGTTAAAGTAGAAACCTAATTGGGAAAAAAAAATTTGCTCCAATGAAGAATTTTTGAAACTACCGCAGAATTTTACTATAATATTTACGTGCACATTGTGTTTTGATCTGCGCAGTTTCGTATAACCTTTCCTCGCATTCCTCATTCTTAATCATGCTCACCTACTTCAAAGATTATCAAGACATTCACGTGAAAGAGGGTTGGGTTGTTTTACCTCTGAGCGGCACTTTTTTGTACACCATGGGCTAAATGGCCAGGTCACATGGACCCCGAAGGCTCAGAGAAGGTTGGGGGAGGGGACCCACTGGAACAGCTGTTGGGAGACAGATGGTAGCCTCCCGTCAAGGCCATCCAGCGTGTTCTTTAACGTGCACAGGGTATGGCTCTCCCGCACACGGGGCCACGGCTTAACGTCCCATCCGACGGACGGCGACCATTTCCAAGCCCATCGGTGTCCCCTACTGACCGTGGGCAGGGCGGGGAATTTTTCGGAGATAAATCTCAACGCTGACCCAGCTGGGACTTGAACCTGGGAACTACAGATTACGAGCCTGGCGCGCTACCGACTGAGCCACCCCCGCCCCTCATGTGGAAGAAGGAAAGACATTCACATAGAAGTGGATTTTGTACTCTTAACCGCTGATCGCTTTCCTACCATCTTTCTAATAGTCCTCACTACAAATTTTATGGAAAAAGCAACTGAATCGAATTTCGACTACACCGAAATACTGCTTCTTCTGTCAAGTGCAAAAAAACCAGACACAGGTGTCTGCACACACACAGAACCAGACCATTCTCCACTACGAAAAAGAGCAGTTTGCTTCAGAGAATAAAAGAAAAGTTATCCAGTTCTCATCTAACTCAAGAACCTTCGCTCTTTCGAACCGAACATTCCGATCTTGTACATGATGTAGGCTATTTTTAAACTGCATCACTACCGCAGCAATTGTTCTTTTCCCTCTTCGTATTTTGTCTCCTGCATTTCCCTAATGCTCATCTGAAAAGTTCCAAATAAATGGGAAAATGATATATAAAGAAAAACATTCTGATTTTGCACTTACAGAGAGCATTGAAGATTTTCGTAACAGAGCGTTTACAAAAGAAAAAGGGAGAGTTGTTTGTTATCTTCTATTTGTTCGTGGTTCCTCTTGAGTCTGAGATCCTTACGGCAAAGAATCGTAAAGCATATCGATAAAAAATTCGTTTACTATTTTGATCTCTGTTCTTCCTCTCTTCGTGTTCCCTCCATCCGTTGCATTAAGCCTAACCATCTCAACATCTTCAATTTAATTTTTATCCACAGAGAAATGGGTAGATGTGCAGATGGAAAAATCCTCGATCAGACTCTTATCCCACGGTACTTCGTCTTCTAAACAGATAATCAATCTGTCTCGTGTTTCTTTTTTCTCTTAAGGATGCCTTGTCTCTATCATCCATCTCTTCCTCCTCCCTTCTGTAACGAGTTCCTTGGATATCCATTTGTTTTGCTGGGTCTAGTAATGTAATAATATCAGAGTCAAACACTGCAATCAGTATGCCATGAAATATCTCCAGTGGGTGGGAATTACAGTCGTTTAGGAATTGAATTTCGTAAACGATTGCTTCTGAAGTTCCAAATCGTTCATTGAGAAAGTTGTTCAATACAATTAGGATTTGTTCTTGTTCTTACTGTCATTAACGTGATCAGCTCTGTCCCGAATTGAATCCATAAATATTCACTTGCAAACTCGAAACATTCCTAGTTTAACCACCCGGCAGCTTCACAAATGCACGTTTCAGTGAGAAGTTTGAGCTGGGTTATTTTACCTCTGAGCGGCACTTTTTTGCACACAACGGGCTAAATGTCCAGTTCACAATGACGCCGAGGGCTTAGAGAAGGTTGGAGGCATAGGAACCCACTGGACAGCTGTTGGGAGACAGAAGGTAGCTTTTCGTCAAGGCCATCCAGCAGTTCTTTAACGTACATAGGGTATGGGCTCTCTCGCACAGGGATCCACAGCTTAACGTTCCATCCGACGGACGGCGACTTTTCCAAGCCCATCGCTACTCCTTTACTGACCGAAGGGTTGGGTTGTGGGTTGTTTTACCTCTGAGCGGCACTTTTTTGCACACCATGGGCTAAATGCCCATGGTCACAAGGACCTCGAAGGCTCAGAGTAGGTTGGGGGAGGGGACCCACTGGAACAGCTGTTGGGAGACAGATGGTAGCCTCCCGTCAAGGCCATCCAGCGTGTTCTTTAACGTGCACAGGGTATGGCTCTCCCGCACACGAGGCCACGGCTTAACGTCCCATCCGACGGACGGCGGCCTTTCCAAGCCCATCGGTGTCCCCTACTGACCGTGGGCAGGGCGGGGAATTTTGCGGAGATAAATCTCAACGCTGACCCAGCTGGGACTCGAACCTGGGAACTACAGATTACGAGCCTGGCGCGCTACCGACTGAGCCACCCCCGCCCCACTACTGATCAAAGGAGGAAAGTTTTGCGGACATAAATCTCAATTCTAGTCTACGTGGGCAAATTACAAGAACTCCAAGGGCTCCGATTTGGAAGGAGCCCCGCTGGGCATCTATCAGGAGGCAGATGAAAGCCTTCAGTCAAGGACATCCAGCGTGTTCTTTAGCATGTGCAGGGTATGCCTCTTGTGAGCATGGAGTCCTCAACGTTAGTTCCCATCTGACGGATCATCAGCCTTTAAAAGCCCATCGATATTCCGTACCACTTCTGGGGCAAAGTGGGGTTAAAGGAGATTAATTTCAACATAGGTACACAGTTGCGTATTCAAGGGAAGTTTTACGGGTTTAAATCCCCCTTCGGGGATTTGAATAATGTATTTTCTATGAAAGTCTCCGAAAGGCAGAGAAAGAAATGTCAAGATGTCTCCATCATATTCAAACGTATCAGAAGGGACACCAGTTGACTTGGAAAGGTTGCCGTCCATCTGATGGGATATTAAAACGTAGCCCCGTGTGCAAGAGAGAGCCATACCCTGTGCACGTTACAGAACACCTTGGATGGCCTTAATGGGAGGTTACTATCTGTCTCCTAACAGCTGTCCAATGTGTCCCCTCCCCCAACTTTCTCTGAACTATCGGGGTCCTGGTCACCTGGCCATTTAGCCCATTGTGTACAAAAAAGTGTAGGTCAAAGGTAAAGCAACCAACCTGCCCTTTCCTCTAATCAATTCCCAGCACTTGGGATCCTTGTGACTTGACAATTTAGCCCATTGTGTGCAAAAAAATGTGCCACTCAGAAGTAAAACAGCCAAACCTTCACCTTAGGACTCCCACTACCCTTAACATTTACCGAGATTAAAAAAACCCGTGCTTCTAGGCCTTGAGTGTCCGTGTGTTCTGACTTAAGTTTGTAGCCTACTGTGCATAAAAAACTCCTTTCGACTCTGTCCAATTAATCTTCCGATTTGAACGTACCGTGAGTTGGCCCTAATGAGTCACCCCGTGCAACAATGGAAACAGAAAACGTCATTCAGATTCCAAACCATACCACAAACTCTGACACATCTAAAAATAAAAAAAATAAACTTCTATACAACCCCTAATTAAGTTATTAAGCAAAATAACTGGCGACAGGAAAAGAATTGATTTTTTTCTCCGTTCCTAACAGGTCAAAAATACTTTCAGCTAATCAAACTTCCACCACAAACAGAACCAGAAGCTACCACCTGAATGCTAAACACGCTCCTCAGCATATCCCAGCACATTAAGGGTTGCTTCATATACAACACAATGTATACACACGGACATAAGGAGAAAAACAAAATACATATATATTTGAGACAAATTACTTGACGTTTACAGTTCTACAGTGAAGGTAGGCAAGTGGAAACCGCCTCTTTCTGGTAGAGGTACGCCCTGTCTCTATGATTCCTTCAGGCACATCATCATCATATACAGCACTCACGTAGGCCTGCCTGTGGAAATGGGGCCTCCCTAACTCATGCATGCACGCGTTCGCACAATCGAGCTCAAAAGATCACTCCCATAAGTTTCAGTTAAATCCACAGTGAACGCATTAGCTCACCCGGCACACGTGACTGAAACGGACAAATCTACGAAGGTCTCGCGCAGATTCCCGCTGGAATTTGAGGACGTGTTGATAAGTTTCAAGTCAACAGTTAAGGTGGAGAAGGAGTCTTTGGGAAAAAGTTTTTTTTTTGTGTGAAATTTAACAAGTCGCCTGTAATGAAATAACCAAGTCGTTTTTTGGTAAAGTAAAAATTTCTTTTGATGGAGAAGTCTTTTTGGTGACAGTGAATAAAAAGTCTATTGTGACAGTGTACAAGTCTTTTTTTTTTTAGGGGCGGGAGTGGCTCAGTCGGTAGCGCGCCAGGCTTCGAGTCCCAGCTGGGTCAGCGTTGAGATTTATCTCCGCAAAATTCTCCGCCCTGCCCACGGTCAGTAGGGGACACCGATGGGCTTGGAAAGGCCGCCGTCCGTCGGATGGGACGTTAAGCCGTGGTCCCGTGTGCGGGAGAGCCATACCCTGTGCACGTTAAAGAACACGCTGGATGGCCTTGACGGGAGGCTACCATCTGTCTCCCAACAGCTGTTCCAGTGGGTCCCCTCCCCCAACCTTCTCTGAGCCTTCGGGGTCCATGTGACCTGGCCATTTAGCCCATGGTGTGCAAAAAAGTGCCACTCAGAGGTAAAACAACCCAACAAGTCTATTTTAGTGAAAGTGGAAAAACAATTTTTTGTAAAAAAAATGCGCATCATGATTTTAGTGAAAGTCTTTTATTTGCCCTTTTTGGGTTGCTTTACCTCTGAGCGGCACTTTGTTGCACACCATGGGCTAATTGATCAGGTCACAAGGGCCCCTAAGGCTCAGAGAAGGTAAGGGAATCCACTGGATAGCTCTTAGGAGACATGGTAGCCTCCCGTCAAGGTTATCCAGAGTGTTCTTTAACGTGCACAGGGTATGGATAACGTGCACAAAGTATATATGATGTTAAACTGTGACCCCGTGTATAGGTGTATACGTCACCATAGATACACGGGGTCACAGCTTAACGTCCCATACGACGGCTGGCGACCTTTCCAAGCCCATCGGTGTCAATCTCAAAGCTCGCTCATCTGGGACTCGAACCTGGTAACTGCAGATTACGAGCCTGTCGCGCTACCGACTGAGCTACTCCTGCCCCACCCCTTTTTGGTAAAGCGGACAAGTTTTCTTTTTCTGAGAGTGAACAAATTGTTTTTTCTCAAAGTGATGGAGTAGTTTTTGATGAAAAGGCAATGGTTGTTTCTAGTGAAATTGTACAAGTAACTTGTAGTAACGAAATTGCAATGTGGTTTGACCTCCGTAGCCCATGGTCTGCGCGAGGATTTTGTATATATGTATGTATTTATGTTCAAGGCCCGGATCTAGATAAATTTTAAAGGGAGGAGGGGGTGCAAGTGACTCAATCGAGCCGGGGAAAAAATAAAAGTGGAGGGAAGAAGACAAAAAGACTGGATTTGCAGTGTAGTAGCCGTCCCATGGCCGAGTGGTTAGCGCGCTTGGCTACTAATCTAAGGGACCTGGGTTCGAGCCCCGGATAAGGCATTCGTGTTGTTTTTCTGCTGAGGTCCTGCCATCCTCTCAGACCTTCTACTATGGCATATAAACTGACAGGCTACTGTCAGACCTCTGTGGCAAGCAGCTGCTTGAGGGTTTTTTTATTTATTTTTTTTTATTATAACTTTCTCCCCTCCGTTTCAGTGGTGTTTAAAAATTTCTTAAAAAATACATGACATATACCTAAGCTTGGTAATTTTTTTATGTCCATTACCCGTATTAACCATCTTAATAGGGGGTATGGCACACTTTCATCCCCCTCCCCATCCTCCCCTAGAACCGCTTAAAAGAACCGCTTAAACCTTAAAAGCTGAGAAGCCTATTTATTGTAGTAAACGTGAATTTTTTTCAAAGCGAATCCACTTTTAATAAACGTGAATTTTTCTTTGTTAAAGGTATAGAAGATATTTTTAATGGAGAGAAGCGAAGGTTTCTAATTCTACTGAACCTTCCACTTTTTCGTCTTTGAGTGAGATTCTGCACTAATTACCGAATGGTTTTGTAGATTATTTCAAACTCATGATACTGACAAAACTACAGTCGCTCAATCATCCAAACACTATGGACTCACGATACTGACAAAACTACAGTCATCCAAACACTATGGTTGATTACAGAATTCCGAAAAAATAACTGGAAACGATTTTTTTTAGAAATTAATGATCTGGTAACTTTCGGGTATCATGACTAGATGGGCTGAGCATTTCAGTGATGTTCATTACTCTGTTGATCGTCATAATTTGTTATTGATCGTGAGATCGTATGGCATACCAGAAAAGTTAGTTAATATAATGAAAGCTCTCTATAATAACACTGAGTCGTATGTGAGAGTTGGTAAAGCTTGTAGCAATTGGTTTAGCATTGCTTCTGGTGTTCGACAAGGGTGCATTTTGTCTCCTTTTCTCTTTAGTTTGGTTGTTGATTATGCTATGTGGAATTCAGTGAAAGGGGAAGGTTTTGAGCTTAAATGGTCTGGAGATCTGAACATTTCTAATTTATATTATAATGATGTTTTAACGCTTTTGGCAAATGATGTTGATATAATGAACTCTTTCCTAAGAGCTGTTGATGAGACTGGTAATAGAGAAGGTTTGATGATAAACAGAAAAAAAACTAAAGTGATGAAAATTGGTCAGGTAGACAGTGCTTTAATTGTTTTAAACGGTTGCACTCTTGAGCAGGTGTCTCAGTTTAATAATCTTGGGAGCTGTTTAAGAGATAATGGTGATGTGTGGCATGAGATAAAGAAAAGAATAGAGATTGCTGCTGGGATCTTTAAGAATCTTTGGAGGGTATGGAGAAATAGACGTATACACCTAAATACTAAAAGTAGGCTATATAATAGTTTGGTTTTTTCTAGGGTTAGTTATGGTAGTGAAACTTGGACACTTTGTAAACAAGATAACAGGAAACTAGATGCTTTTGATTCTAGATGCTTACGCAGTATCTTGGGCATTAGGTGGTTCAACTTTGTAACTAATGATGAGGTTAGGCAAAGGAGTTTGCAACCTCCTTTAAGCAGCATATTGTGCAGAGAGAGACTCCGTTGGTTTGGCCATGTTGCCCGTATGAATAATTATAGATTGGCGAATAGGGTTATGAACAGTGTGCCTAAAGGCCTCAGAAAGAAGGGGAGACCTAGGATGCGGTGGGCAGACAATGTGGAACCGGACCTTGTTAGAATGCAGCAGATTTATCTCAGGCAGATGTGTTTGGAGAACTAAATTGCACAATCTGGTTGGAACTGCATGGTCCATGGCTGCTTGAGGATGAGGATGAATATTTATCCAACGTTCTATTTTTGAAAGTAAGTCCATCTTCAAACTCCTTCAAGTCAAATATAGGTAACTTACAATCTGACCAAAGATGTGCTGTTAGTCAATTGATAAGGGCCCATCCATCGCTTTAACAGTAGGAATCGCTATATGTGGCCAAAAATGGGTGACGCTGAAAATTAATTGGATTGCCTTTTGTCCAAAAAGAACCCCAGGAAGGGGTAAAACCTGAAGAAAGAAAAGGAATGCAACACACACTGGGCAATTGTTAAGGGACAGATGGAAGCCTTACGATAAGCCCATCTAATGTGTTCGTAGATGTACAGTCGCTAAAATAAATATCCGAACACTATGGTTGATTACAGAATTCAGAAAAAATATCTGGCAACGATTTTTTTAGATATTAGTGATCTGGCAACCTTCGTGTCACGTGATTACAGAATTCAGGAAAAATATCTGGAGCGTGTACAGCAACTGTACACGCTCCAGTTACCGTTCACAGCAAACTGGAGCTTGTGTAGTTACTGCACACGCTCCAGTTTGCTGTGAACGGTAACTGCACATGCTCAATATTTCCGTGAGTGAGGCCAGACGATCTAGTATCAAAATAATATGACCACCTACAGTCGCTCAAAAAAGTATCCGAACACTATGGTTGATTGCAGAATTCAGAAGAAATATCTGGCAACGATTTTTTTTAGAAATGAGTGATCTGGCAACCTTCGTGTCACGTGATTACAGAATTCAGGAAAAATATCTGGCAACGATTTTTTTTAGAAATTAGTGATCTGGCAACCTTCGTGTCACGTGACACGAAGGTTGCCAGATCACTGTTGGGAGACAGATGGTAGCCTCCCGTCAAGGCCATCCAGCGTGTTCTTTAACGTGCACAGGGTATGGCTCTCCCGCACACAGGGCCACGGGCTTAACGTCCCATCCGACGGATGGCGGTCTTTACCAAGGTGTCTTTACCAAGGTATCGGTGTCCCTTACTGACTGTGGGCAGGGCGGGGAATTTTGCGGAGATAAATCTCAGCGCTGACCCAGCTGGGACTCGAACCTGGGAACTACAGATTACGAGCCTGGCGCGCTACCGACTGAGCCACCCCCACCCCGCTAATGCAGGAGAGACATCACTCTGCACTGTAAAAAGAAAGCACACTATAGTTTTTAAGGGATCCTTCTTTGAGAGGTCTAGCGATTTGGCCAAGAATTTTTGTGTAGAAGTTCCGTTCAGAAATAAAACAAACCAAGTCCTTCACCTGGAATCAATGAAACGTAATAAGGGATACTATAAAAATAACCGGATTGTACCAGAACCCGTAGGTTGTGATTTATTGAAAGCAGAATTGATCTGGAACGTTCATAGCGCTGCTGATCCAACATCTCCTACAAGGGGAGGTCGTTACAACTAAGTTATGACGTCACATAGAATCCTCATCATCATCAATCAAAATAAATGTTTCCTCTGGATGTATTCGATTCTTTCGATCCTCTCCTCCAGATGACAAGATTGGATGATGCTAAGAAGCTGATGACGTTTATGTTGTTTAACTGATAAAAATTCTTAAATCCTATGGAAAAGATTTAGATTAAAATAAAAATTCTTAAATCCTATGGAAAAGATTTAGATTAAAATAAAAATTCTTAAATCCTATAGAAAGAAGCACCTAACATTTAGACATTTCTTATATATTTATTTCTATTGTTATTATTAGTGTATTTTAATACTAATTTTTATATTAATATTTATTTACCAGCATACATTTTTTATGAGGAAAATTATTCTTAATTACATTAGCATTATCATAGCGCTAATAGGTTCTTTCTATGGTTAGTTATAGTAGTCTGGTGTTCGACAAGGATGCATTTTGTCTCCTTTTCTCTTTAGCTTGGTTATTGATTATGTTATGAGAAATTCACTTCAAGGGAAAGATTTTGGCCTTAAATGGTCTGGGGATGCTACAATTTCTGATTTAGATTATGCTGATGATTTAGCCCTTTTGGCTGATGATTTAGCCCCTTGAATGGTTGCAGTCTTGAGCAGGTGTCGCAGTTTAATTATCTTGGGAGCTATGTAACAGATAATGGTGATGTGCGGCATGAGATTAACAGACGAATAGGGATTGCTGCCGGGACTTTTAAGAATCTATGGAGAGTGTGGAGAAATAGGCGTATACACCTAAAGACTAAAATTAGACTGTATAATAGTTTGGTTCTTTCTAGGGTTAGTTATGGTAGTGAAACTTGGACACTTTGTAAACAAGATAACAGGAAACTAGATGCTTTTGATTCCAGATGCTTACGCAGTATCTTGGGCATTAGGTGGTTCAACTTTGTAACTAATGATGAGGTTAGGCAAAGGAGTTTGCAACCTCCTTTAAGCAGCATATTGTGCAGAGAGAGACTCCGTTGGTTTGGCCATGTTGCCCGTATGAATAATTATAGATTGGCGAATAGGGTTATGAACAGTGTGCCTAAAGGCCTCAGAAAGAAGGGGAGACCTAGGATGCGGTGGGCAGACAATGTCAAACAGGACCTTGTTATAATTGGTGTGCAGTGGCCAGATGCAGTAGATGTAGCTCAGGATAGACTTGCTTGGAGAACTAAATTGCACCGTCTGGTTGGACCTCCGTAGCACATGGCTGCTTGAGGATGATGATGATGAATATATACGAATAATAATTTTTCTGAACAATGTATATTTAAAAATAAACATTAGTATCAATATTAGTATTACAATTTACCAGTAATAATAATAGAAAAAAATGTATAAGAAGTATCTAAATTTTAAGGCTACCTATGTGACGTCATAACTTAGTTGTACGGCCATCTCTTATAGGTGGCGTTGTGCTGGTACCCACGCTAGTAACTTATCAGATTTCAAATTAAAGATTTTGAGTTTGGCTCTTTTTAAGAAAATTCTTCTAAATATTTTTCCTTCTAAATCCTTAAATATCTAAAAAATTTCTGGTGAATTTGCTACTTAACACGGGCGGGGGTGGCTCAGTCGGTAGCGCGCCAGGCTCGTAATCTGTAGTTCCCAGGTTCGAGTCCCAGCTGGGTCAGCGTTGAGATTTATCTCCGCAAAATTCCCCGCCTTGCCCACTGTCAGTAGGGGACACCGATGGGCTTGTAAAGGCCCCCGTCCGTCGGATGGGACGTTAAGCCGTGGCCTCGTGTGCGGGAGAGCCATACCCTGTGCACGTTAAAGAACACGCTGGATGGATTTGACGGGAGGCTACCATCTGTCTCCCAACAGCTGTTCCAGTGGGTCCCCTCCCCCAACCTTCTCTGAGCCTTCGGGGTCCATGTGACCTGGCCATTTAGCCCATGGTGTGCAAAAAAGTGCCGCTCAGAGGTAAAACAACCCAACCCAAAGCTACTTATCATTTATTAACAATTTTTTTTATCATTTACTGACTGGTTACTATTTTTCTGGGTATTTGCTATGCTGTAAGTACCAAAAAGTCATTGTGTTAAATTTCGTTTAAACGAGAATTGGTTATAGAAGATTACTTTTAACGAGAGGAGTTTTCCTTGAAAAATCTCTTGCACTCTGTGATTCGGACGACTAAAATCAAAACTCAAATGATTTTAGTCGTCGTCCGAGTCATGCTGATTTCAGTGAAGGGTAGCAGAGGCGGAGGAAGATGACGGATATGAATGAGAAGTGAGGTAACACAAACCTTTGTAACTCCCCCCCCCCAACTTGCGATCCCCCTTGTGCATGCACGCACAAATGGCGACGGCTTCGCGGCGCACGGTATCAGTGTTGACGGTGTTACCATGCCAACAGTATCCCTCTAGCACCTGTAGACTGTTCAAAACACAGGTACGAGTAGCACAAAAAATTTACGTTTATAAAGACGGAAGAATAGCACAAAAAGAAATGAAAATAGAAATTCGGGTCATCTTTTCAATGTAGGTGAGTAATAGTTGCTGGGAATTGGAAGAAAGGGTGTAAGAAATAGGTTGATGTGATGATTTGAATACTTTATTTGTTGTTTATAGAGAAAAAATATTATTAAACTATCATTTTGGAGTACGGCTCGGTAGACTCAATCAGTAATCTGAGGTCATGGGTTCAAGTCACACTTCTACCAGCTTTGAGATTTTCTCCTTTTGTTCGCTTCCTCTGTTTCTGAAAATATTGTCCTTTGTGAGAATGGTGACATCGATGATTATCTACATCGCAATGAATAAATGTTCATCCTGTAACATCGTCATCATCACGATCACCACTATCCTCATCCTAATTATTTCTAATTTCATCATCAAAATCTTATCCTCATTATCAGCAACAAAATGAGATTGAAAATATCTTCCCCATAGTTACCTTCATCGTCATCACCGTAATCATCATCATCGATAAGTTCACCAGTCGTTTAAATAATTAACTATAAAATATAATTAAAATTGCTATTATCATGACTTTTGACCACCATTAATTTTCCTCACCATCACCTCTCATCATTTTAAGCTTCATCAATTTTTTTATCTTCATCATCAAGAGCAAAGGGACGTGGATTGACTCAGGCGGTAGAGCGCCAGGCTTGTAATCTGATATTGCCAGGTTCGAGTCCCAATTGTGCCTGCGTTGAGATTATCTCCGCTAATCCCCGTTATTTTAGCAGTGAGAAAGAAGACTTTTGGCTTAGAAAGGCCTCCGTCCTTTTGAGGAGCGTAAAGTCGTGGTTCAGTGTGCAAGAGAACTATGTTTGTGCACATTAAAAAACGCGCTGGATGGCCTTGATGATAGGCTTCCATCTGTCGCCTAACAGCCATCCAGTGGATCCTCTTCCCCAACTTTCTATGGGGTCTTTGTCACCTGGACATTTGTCACCATTGTGTGCCAAAAAGAGCAACTCTGAGGTTGGGTTGTTTTGCCTCTGAGCGGCACTTTTTTGCACACCATGGGCTAAATGGCCAGGTCACATGGACCCCAAAGGTTCAGAGAAGGTTGGGGGAGGGAACCCACTGGAACAGCTGTTGGGAGACAGATGGTAGCCTCCCGTCAAGGCCATCCAGCGTGTTCTTTAACGTTGGATTGTTTTACCTCTGAGCGGCACTTTTTTGCACACCATGGGCTAAATGGCCAGGCCACATGGACCCCGAAGGCTCAGAGCAGGTTGGGGGAGGGGACCCACTGGAACACTGTTGGGAGACAGATGGTAGCCTCCCGTCAAGGCCATCCAGCGTGTTCTTTAACGTGCACAGGGTATGTTTCTCCCGCACACGGGGCCACGGATTAACATCCCATCCGACGGAAGGCGGCCTTTCCAAGCCTATCGGTGTCCCCCTACTGACCGTGGGCAGGGCGGGGAATTTTGCGGAGATAAATCTCAACGCTGACCCAGTTGGGACTCGAACCTGGGAACTACAGATTACGAGCCTGGCGCGCTACCAACTGAGCCACCCCCGCCCCACAACTCTGAGGTAAAACAACCCAACATCATAAATAGAGTTAAAACGGCTAGCATCTTCACCACCACAGCTATCATCTTTCTCATCATCATATTTGAAATCATCAATTATATTCTTTAGAATTAAAATTGAAATGAAACTGCAACTGTCATCATCATGACTTATGACTTTTTAATACGCATGATTTTTGACCACTGGCATCTTCATAATTTTTTTACTTCCTTAGCAAGAGGAAAGCTGAAACGGCCATCATCATCATCATCTCCATCTTCATTCTCCTTCACTTCATTTCATTTCATTTCATAACGTCACAAAAAAGGAATTGGGAGGTCCTTATACAGGCTTTCCCAGAACAATTATGTTTCACTAAGTTATTTAGTTTTCTAGTTTCCTTGTTATTTAAAAAAATTTTTTTTTTCACTCTTTTATTTTTTGAGCTATATTTATTTACACATTTTTTTATGTTTTTTTTATGCATATTTATATATATTTTTTTTATATTTTTATTATTTTTTTTTATATATATATATTTTTTTTATTTTTTTTTTTATATATATATTTTTTTTATATATTTTTATATATATATATATTTTTTTTATTTTTTTTTTATTTTTTATATCTTGAACCATATATCTGTATCCTGGAGGAAATCAAGTAAGGGGCGATAAATTTTTATTTGTGTGGATAATTTTGGGTAGTTTAGAATAGAATTTAAATTAAAATCATTTATTCCTAAATTTTCAAGCTCCAAAAAAAATTTTTTTCTTTGTGTGATAAATTTATCACAATTTAATATCAAATGGGTAGAATCTCCTTCACTTCATCATCTTTTCACAATAATAACAAAATTTTAAATTCAAAGAAATTTTAAAATTTTCTTTATTAATTACGAATGGGTACGTTTGACAATTACAAACAGATGCAAAGGGTTTTGTGCAAAATTTTAAATTAATACATACATTTTTCTCCTAAATTAATTTATAGATAACGAGAGTTTTGCAATATCAATCATCTTGATTAGCGTTTTAATAATAACAAATAAATTTCATTAAATAAAACTTACTGTTCTACTTTTTTAAAAGTGTCACATAGACGTGATTTTTTTTGTCATGATTGAACGAAAGTGGAGGACTATAATTTTACTAGACCTGTCAATTCTTATTTTTTTGGATGTTTGCAAATTTGTTTTGCAATAACTTTCAAATGTTTACAACGATCATTCTGTTCCTTTCACCGATTTATAAATTCTTTATAGAACAGTAAGATTTTGTTCACATTGTAACTTCAAAGTCTCTCCTGTGGTGGTGGTGGTGGTGGGGGGGGGCTCAGTCGGTAGCGCGCCAGGCTCGTAATCTGTAGTTCCCAGGTTGGAGTCCCAGCTGGGTCAGCGCTGAGATTTATCTCCGCAATAATTCCCCGCCCTGCCCACGGTCAGTAAGGGACACCGATGGGCTTGGTAAAGACCGCTGCCCGTCGGATGGGACGTTAAGCCGTGGCCCCGTGTGCGGGAGAGCCATACCCTGTGCACGTTAAAGAACACGCTGGATGGCCTTGACGGGAGGCTACCATCTGTCTCCCAATAGCTGTTCCAGTGGGTCCCCTCCCCCAACCTTCTCTGAGCCTTCGGGGTCCTTGTGACCTGGCCATTTAGTCCATGGTGTGCAAAAAAGTGCCGCTCAGAGGTAAAACAATCCAACGTTAAAGAACACGCTGGATGACCTTGATGGGAGGTTACCATCTGTCTTCCAACAGCTGTTCCAGTGGGTCCCCTCCCCCAACCTTCTCTGAGCCTTCGGGGTCCTTGTGACCTGGCCATTTAGTCCATGGTGTGCAAAAAAGTGCCGCTCAGAGGTAAAACAATCCAACGTTAAAGAACACGCTGGATGACCTTGACGGGAGGTTACCATCTGTCTTCCAACAGCTGTTCCAGTGGGTCCCCTCCCTCAGCCTTCTCTGAGCCTTCGGGGTCCTTGTGACCTGGCCATTTAGTCCATGGTGTGCAAAAAAGTGCCGCTCAGAGGTAAAACAATCCAACGTTAAAGAACACGCTGGATGACATTGACGGGAGGTTACCATCTGTCTTCCAACAGCTGTTCCGGTGGGTCCCCTCCCTCAGCCTTCTCTGAGCCTTCGGGGTCCTTGTGACCTGGCCATTTAGTCCATGGTGTGCAAAAAAGTGCCGCTCAGAGGTAAAACAACCGAACCCAACTCTCTCCTGGGACAATATTGACAACAACAATCTTTGACCATATGAAGCATCCAGTCGATAATTAATGCATGAATTTAAGAACAACTGCATTTGTTCAATACCTTTTCTTATATGTTTCACTACTTTTTTTCCATCTGTCTTTTTGATAGCCAATTCACTACCGTTTTGAAACATTCGCACCCTGTCACTTGGGAACACTGCAAACACTTTTCAGGTTAAAAATTGTAAATAAATAAATAAATACCCCCTCAAGCAGCTGCTTTTCACAGAGGTCTGACAGGAGCCTGTCAGTTTATATGACACAGTAGAAGATCTGAGAGGATGGCAGGACCTCAGCAGAAAACAACACGAACATCCATGCCTTACCCGGGGCTCGAACCCAGGTCCCTTAGATCAGTAGCCAAGCGCGCTAACCACTCGGCCATGGGACGCAAACTCTAATTTAAAAGTAAAAACTGCTCGTCGTCAAGAATCAGCTTTTTAAAAGCGAAACTTTTTGTAATTTCTATCAGAAGATCTATGTTAATCCATACAACCACTTTTGCTTGTATTAAACAAAAGTTAAATTCTTTCAACCAAAATTGAAGTTTCCAAAATATTTAAAATACAGTTAGAACAAATTTTTTTTTCTTATCTCAATTCTGGTGTCCTAATAAATTGCTTAATGTTAATTGAACTGTTTTTATGCTATCTAATCACTTGATCATTTGCATTCTAGGAACGTGATAATTATCACAATTCAACAGCACATGAGTGACTGTTTCTCTTGTACAGTCTGGAGATTCAACGATATTCATAATTGTACATGAATTTGAAAAATTTTTTATATTTTGATTTAACCGTGTTAATCATGTTCTGAGCTTGGTAATGGGAATAATATCTTTTCTGGAAAATCCAAAATCTTGAGGGGCGGGGGTGGCTCAGTCGGTAGCGCGCCAGGCTCGTAATCTGTAGTTCCCAGGTTCGAGTCCCAGCTGGGTCAGCGTTGAGATTTATCTCCGCAAAACTCCCCGCCCTGCCCACGGTCAGTAGGGGACACCGATGGGCTTGGAAAGGCCGCCGTCCGTCGGATGGGACGTTAAGCCGTGGCCCCGTGTGCGGGAGAGCAATACCCTGTGCACGTTAAAGAACACGCTGGATGGCCTTGACGGGAGGCTACCATCTGTCTCCCAACAGTTGTTCCAGTGGGTCCCCTCCCCCAACCTTCTCTGAGCCTTCGGGGTCCATGTGACCTGGCCATTTAGCCCATGGTGTGCAAAAAAGTGCCGCTCAGAGGTAAAACAACCCAACCCAATATCTTGAAATGGGTTCATAGATATCTTGACTGATCAAAATGCGTTTGTTCAAGTGAAAAGCAGTGCTAACTAAAAAAAACAAAAGGAAGGAAGGTGCTTTTAAGAATTTGTTTATTCCCAAATTTAAAAGAATCGTTGCCTCTAGGAACTAGGGCGGGAGTGGCTCAGTCGGTAGCGCGCCAGGCTCATAATCTGTAGTTCCCAGGTTCGAGTCCCAGCTGGGTCATCATTGGGACTTATCTCCGTAAAACTCACCACCCTGTATACGGTCAGTAGCGGATATCAATGGGCTTGGAAAGGCCACCGTCAGTAGGATGGGCCGTTAAGCCGTGATCCTGTGTGCGGGAGAGCCATACCCTGTGCACGTTAAAGAATACGCTGGATGGCCTTGACGGGAGGCTACCATCTGTCTCCCAACAGCTGTTCCAGTGGGTCCCCTCCCCCAACCTTCTCTGAGCCTTCGGGGTCCATGTGACCTGGCCATTTAGCCCATGGTGTGCAAAAAAGTGCCGCTCAGAGGTAAAACAACCCAACCCAACCCAATATCTTGAAATGGGTTCATAGATATCTTGACTGATCAAAATGCGTTTGTTCAAGTGAAAAGCAGTGCTAACTAAAAAAAACAAAAGGAAGGAAGGTGCTTTTAAGAATTTGTTTATTCCCAAATTTAAAAGAATCGTTGCCTCTAGGAACTAGGGCGGGAGTGGCTCAGTCGGTAGCGCGCCAGGCTCATAATCTGTAGTTCCCAGGTTCGAGTCCCAGCTGGGTCATCATTGGGACTTATCTCCGTAAAACTCACCACCCTGTCCACGGTCAGTAGCGGATATCAATGGGCTTGGAAAGGCCACCGTCAGTAGGATGGGCCGTTAAGCCGTGATCCTGTGTGCGGGAGAGCCATACCCTGTGCACGTTAAAGAATACGCTGGATGGCCTTGACGGGAGGCTACCATCTGTCTCCCAACAGCTGTTCCAGTGGGTCCCCTCCCCCAACCGTCTCTGAGCCTTCGGGGTCCACGTGACCTGGCCATTTAGCCCATGGTGTGCAAAAAAGTGTCGCTCAGAGGTAAAACAACCCAACGTTAAAGAACACGCTGGATGGCCTTGACGGGAGGCTACCATCTGTCTTCCAACAGCTGTTCCAGTGGGTTCCCTCCCCCAACCTTCTCTGAGCCTTCGGGGTCCACGTGACCTGGCCATTTAGCTCATGGTGTGCAAAAAAGTGCAGCTCAGAGGTAAAACACCCAACCCTCTAGGAACTAAGAGAAAATATACTTTTGATAGAAGGTTATTAAATAAGAATAAAATCATATTGGAAATATTTTACCCTTATTACTGAATGATATGATGTTATATAATGAAGCAATAGACACATACTACTCAACTTGAAAACAATTCATGCAAATAAACCAATACAGTAGAAAAAAAATTCATGTTCCTCAGAAAAATTGTGCAAAGAGTTTTTATTTCTGCAATGTCCCTTGCACACTTTTATGACACGGAGAATTAAGACGTAAGTCTCCTAACAGAAGAAGCAATATGGATTTGAAAAGTCATTTTTTCTGAAATGTGGATTTGAAAAGCCTTTTTTTAAATGTGTATTTGAAAAGTTTTTTTTTTAAATGTGGATTTGAAAAGTTTTTTTTTAAATGTGTATTTGAAAAGTTTTTTTTTTAAATGTGGATTTGAAAAGTTTTTTTTTTAAATGTGGATTTGAAAAGTTTTTTTTAAAATGTGGATTTGAAAAGTTTTTTTTTAAATGTGTATTTGAAAAGTTTTTTTTTTAAATGTGGATTTGAAAAGTTTTTTTTAAATGTGTATTTGAAAAGTTTTTTTTTAAATGTGTATTTGAAAAGTTTTTTTTTAAATGTGTATTTGAAAAGTTTTTTTCAAATGTGTATTTGAAAAGTTTTTTTTTAAATGTGGATTTGAAAAGTTTTTTTTTAAATGTGTAGTTGAAAAGTTTTTTTTAAATGTGCATTTGAAAAGTTTTTTTTAAATGTGGATTTGAAAAGTTTTTTTTTAAATGTGTATTTGAAAAGTTTTTTTTTTAAATGTGTATTTGAAAAGTTTTTTTTTTAAATGTGGATTTGAAAAGTTTTTTTTTAAATGTGTATTTGAAAAGTTTTTTTTTAAATGTGTGTTTGAAAAGTTTTTTTTTAAATGTGGATTTGAAAAGCTTTTTTTAAATGTGGATTTGAAAAGTTTTTTTTAAATGTGGATTTGAAAAGTTTTTTTTTTAAATGTGGATTTGAAAAGCCAAAATTTAACCTGCAAAAAATGGAATCATACACAAAAAGGAATTTTAGTTTCCTTCGGATTTTTGCTGCTGTCGATTCTTGCATAAAGTTACGAATGAAAGAGAAAAAAACAATTTTACTTCACAATATGCTACCAATTTCAAAATGCGGAATGGAGAAAACAATAACAACTGTCAGTTTCTTTTTTATCTGTCAGAAGTAAGAAAAAAAAATACTCGATTTTCGGAATTATTCTTCGGGCTTTCAGTCTCATTGGTAGGGGAGCTGAAGGGATTTCTTTCTGTTTAGAAAAAAGCAGCAAGTAGAAGATAGCGAGAGATAAAGGAACCTAAGCAAGAAGAGAGATTCTTTCACTCGAACCCATCCTCCATCAAAACTTTTATTCCCAACCAAAGCCACTCTTTCTCCCAGTTTTTGAAAGAGATTAGCTTTCTGATATCTTCAGGAAAAATAAACGCTTCAGATGCTTCCAAGGAGTCTTTCTCTTATCTAACAGTTCGAAGATGGGAATTGCTTTTTTTTTTATCCCGCATCTGAATAACGAAATTTCCCGTCGTATGAGGTAAGGAAAATAAAGATAAAACGGACTTGTTTCTGAGGGATAATTTAAGAGGGAAAAGTCTGTGCTGTTTTGCGTTATAATGCAAATTAGGCTTAATGGTTAGTCACTAAGAAATCAAAGCATCAAGGAAGATACATAATGAGCTAAGGGGCGGGGGTGGCTCAGTCGGTAGGCGCCAGGCTCGTAATCTGTAGTTCCCAGGTTCGAGTCCCAGCTGGGTCAGCGTTGAGATTTATCTCCCCAAAATTCCCCGCCCTGCCCACGTAGTAGGGGACACCTATGGGCTTGGAAAGGCCGCCGTCCGTCGGATGGGACGTTAAGCCGTGGTGCCGTGTACGGGAGAGCCATACCCTGTACACGTTAAAGAACACGCTGGATGGCCTTGACGGGAGGTTGCCATCTGTCTCCCAACAGCTGTTCCAGTGGGTCCCCTCCCCCAACCTTCTCTGAGCCTTCGGGGTCCATGTGACCTGGCCATTTAGCCCATGGTGTGCAAAAAAGTGCCGCTCAGAGGTAAAACAACCCAACCCATAATGAGCTAAATGCGCAATCAGAATAATTGCAAAATTAGAATTGGTTGGATTGTTTTAGCTCTGAGACACACTTTTTTTGTACACAATGTCCTAAATGGCAAGGTCACAAGGACCCCAAGGCCAGAGAAGGTTGGAGAAGGGAACCTATTGGACACTGTTAGTAAGAAGATTATAGCCTCCAGTCCAAGCCATCCAGCGTGTTCTTTAACGGGTTGGGTTGTTTTACCTCTGAGCGGCACTTTTTTTTGTACACCAAGGGCTAAATGGCCAGGTCACATGGACCCCGAAGGCTCAGAGAAGGTTGGGGGAGGGGACCCATTGGAACAGCTGTTGGGAGACAGATGGTAGCCTCCCGTCAAGGCCATTCAGAGTGTTCTTTAACGTGCACAGGGTATGGCTCTCCCGCACACGGGACCACGGCTTAACGTCCCACCCGACGGACGGCGGCCTTTCCAAGCCCATCGGTGTCCCCTACTGACCGTGGGCAGGGCGGGGAATTTTGCGGAGATAAATCTCAACGCTGACCCAGCTGGGACTCGAACCTGGGAACTACAGATTACGAGCCTGGCGCGCTACCGACTGAGCCACCCCCGCTCCTTTTCTTTAACGGGCACAAGGTATGGTTTCTTTGCACATGTTGCTATGGTTTATGACCAATCGGACGGACGGCGACTCTTCCCAGTCCATCTGTATTCCCTTTCTCACTGAGGGCAGGGTTAGGGGTTAGGGGGAATAAATCTCAACGCTGGCACAGTTGGGGCTCGAACTCCAAAACTGCAGATTACGAGCCTGAAGCGCTACCGACTGAGCCAACCCCTATGCCCCCTTCCAAAGTTTCGAGAAAAATTAAACATTGGACTAAATTCCAGTAACAAGGATTCCATTACTTTCTGTGAGTTGCATAATGGGGTTAAGCAACAAGTGACATGGATTACAAAGGTTTAGGGGAGATACAAAATGGGCAAACGACTAGTTATAAGGATTTCCAATCTTGAACAATGCACAACGGATTAAAATGTCTCAGACATCTTAGTTCACGAGTACAATGGGCTAAATATCCAGTCACACATTTTAAAGTTGTTTGCAAAGAACAACTAGTGATTGGATTGGATTGTTTTACCTCTGAGCGGCACTTTTTTGCACACCATGGGCTAAATGGCCAGGTCACATGGACCCCGAAGGCTCAGAGAAGGTTGGGGGAGGGGACCCACTGGAACAGCTGTTGGGAGACAGATGGTAGCCTCCCGTCAAGGCCATCCAGCGTGTTTTTTAACGTGCACAGGGTATGGCTCTCCCGCACACGGGACCACGGCTTAACGTCCCATCCGACGGACGGTGGCCTTTCCAAGCCCATCGGTGTCCCCTACTGACCGTGGGTAGGGCGGGGAAATTTTTGCGGAGATAAATCTCAACGATGACCCAGCTGGGATTCGAACGTGGCGCGCTATCGACTGAGCCACCACCGCCCCAGAGAACAACTAGTGATAGGGAAAGATTCTCTCATCATGGTTAACCGTTGTGACATTTAATACACACTTTGTATGGTTCTCCTGCACGTGGAATGACGTATTTAAAGTATTGTAATTGTAAGGATATTAAGAGTTAAAGAAAGATACACAATGGGATAAATGACAATCACAAAACTCCCAAAGTTTCGCCAAAGAAAAATGAACAATGGGCTAAATGCCATACGGATCCCAAAGTTCAAGGAAAGATGAGCTCTGGTTGATATATGTCATAAATATCCCAAAGTTTAAAGAAAGATCACAATCATCCAAAACATTCTTTTCCATTGTATCATTTAATGCATATTTTATATGATACATTTGCATACGGAATGACGGATTTAAGGAAATGTAACAGTTGAGAGTTTTGAAAGGGGTAGAAATAACGTGAGGGAAATGTGGATTGCTAACCTACTTTGAGATGTTGGGGTCATTGTGACCTGGCCATTTAGCCCATTGTGTACGCAAAAGCGGGGTGGCTCAGTCGGTAGCGCGCCAAGCTCGTAATCTGTAGTTACCATGTTCGAGTCTCAGCTATGTCAGCGTTGAGATTTATCTCCGCAAAATTTCCCCGCCCTGCCCACGGTCAGTAGGGGACACCGATGGGTTTGGAAAGGCCGCCGTCCGTCGGATGGGACGTTAAGCCGTGGCCCCGTGTACGGGAGAGCCATACCCTGTGCACGTTAAATAACACGCTGGATGGCCTTGACGGGATGCTAACATCTGTCTCCCAACAGCTTGTTTCAGTGGGTCCCCTCCCCCAACCTTCTCTGAGCCTTCGGGGTCCTTGTGACCTGGCCATTTAGCCCATGGTGTGCAAAAAAGTGCCGCTCAGAGGTAAAACAGAGCAGTCCAAATTCTTGAAAGAGTTCGGCCGGAGTGCCCCTGAGAAAAAACGGAAGTACATGCAAATTTTAATAATCATGACAGTAATTTTTCAAAGTTGCAAACCTGATGTTGCGATTATATTGTATGCGTTTGGTGCTTTTAAAGATCCGTAGTTGCAGTTAAGAAAAGAGCAAATAAAATATCGCTTCTAGACTTTCATGGAGTTCTAAAACTTTGCTTGGGTTTCGAAGAGACAATCTTTTACTTTCGTTTTTTTCTTCTTCTAATTTTGTTTTTTTTTTTTCTCGGGGAGTCGCCACTACCATCAATGATTAAGTGAGTCTCGTGAAGATGTGAAGAGGACGAGGTGGATTTATTGATTCTGGGTGAGACCTTCCTCGAAATTTTCTAAGAAAGGAAAGCTGAAATCGAGGGAAAGTCATTACGATAATTACTTAGAAAGTGGCTATTTTTTATTTCGAGACTGTTCTATCTCCACGTAAAGTGTGACCGCATTTATTCTTGTATGTGAAGACTTTTACACTTATCCATCGTTTATTTTCTTAGGGTAACTAACTTCAATAGCGACAAGAGAGAAATTTCCGGACCACAGGGCACACCGAATTGATATTAACAGCGAACAAATTAATTTCATTACCAACTGCGAGCGTTTCGTGAAATCCATTTTAAAGTTGGGTGTGTGAAGCTCATAGATTAGTGTTAATGGGTTTGCATTTTAGGTGGGACAGAGCAGAAAATGTTTGTTGTTTATGTTCCCAAAGTTGGGTGGGAAATGGAGGAAAGAATGTACTTGTAGAAACTGATTTTTTGTCAGGTGGTAGTGACTATAATATCCCTTATCTTAACATTTTTCTATGTTACTTTACTGGTAGTTACTTAAAAACTTATTTAAATGGAATTATAAAACTTTATAAATATAATATAAAATATATATAACGTTATTTAATTCTCTTTGGTATATAATTCATATAGCAATAGGAATATTGATAAATTGCATCATAATGAAATACTGTTACTAATAAAATATAGATATTTCACTCACGGAAATATTGAGCGTGTGCAGTTACCGTTCACAGCAAACTGGAGCGTGTGCAGTAACTGCACACGCTCCAGTTTGCTGTGAACGGTAACTGGAGCGTGTACAGTTGCTGTACACGCTCCAGATATTTCTCCTGAATTCTGTAATCACGTGATACGAAGGTTGCCAGATCACTAATTTCTAAAAACATAATCGTTGCCAGATATTTTTTCTGAATTCTGTAATCAACCATAGTGTTCGGATACTTTTTTGAGCGACTGTACAGAGCAACCAGTCGATGCTGCCAAAATCATTATTTATTGAGACATCTTTTTTGCTTGTCAGTTCTCAACAAAGCTGCTGTCATATTCTTAATTAAAACAATGTTTTATTGTCCTAATGCGAACAATGGCGTTATTCTCTTTGCTAATCAATGTGCAAATAATAGTCTTAGAAAGCAATAATTACTCTGACAACATATTCTTAAACATTGTGCAGTGTATATTTATTTGAAGTTTTTTGGATAATTAGAAATGATTCCTTGGGGTCTGAAACAGTAAGGAGTAGCAGAAAGACATGTTTGACATAGAATTATAGTCAATTAACTCGGAATTATTTTTTATTTTGTATTAGCTACATTATACCTCAAAAGGAACCTGAATAATTAGAATTTTAAAAGTCGGTTTCAGAAAGCTAAAACCAGACATTTACTGAAATGTCGGGGCGGGGGTGGCTCAGTCGGTAGCGCGCCAGGCTCGTAATCTGCAGTTCTCAGGTTCGAGTCCCAGCTGGGTCAGCGTTGAGATTTATCTCCGCAAAAATTCCCCGCCCTGCCCACGGTCAGTAGGGGACACCGATGGGCTTGGAAAGGCCGCCGTCCGTCGGATGGGACGTTAAGCCGTGGCCCCGTGTGCGGGAGAGCCATACCCTGTGCACGTTAAAGAACACGCTGGATGGCCTTGACGGGAGGCTACCATCTGTCTCCCAACAGCTGTTCCAGTGGGTCCCCAACCTTCTCTGAGTCTTCGGGGTCCACGTGACCTGGCCATTTAGCCCATGGTGTGCAAAAAAGTGCCGCTCAGAGGTAAAACAACCCAACCCAATTGAAATGTCGCGGTTTTTACGAATCGAAAGTTGGTCACTCTATATATGACTGAGGGGCGGGGGTGGCTCAGTCGGTAGCGCGCCAGGCTCGTAATCTGCAGTTCTCAGGTTCGAGTCCCAGCTGGGTCAGCGTTGAGATTTATCTCCGCAAAAATTCCCCGCCCTGCCCACGGTCAGTAGGGGGCACCGATGGGCTTGGAAAGGCCGCCGTCCGTCGGATGGGACGTTAAGCCGTGGCCCCGTGTGCGGGAGAGCCATACCCTGTGCAAGTTAAAGAACACGCTGGATGGCCTTGACGAGAGGCTACCATCTGTCTCCCAACAGCTGTTCCAGTGGGTCTCCTCCCCCAACCTTCTCTGAGCCTTCGGGGTCCTTGTGACCTGGCCATTTAGCCCATGGTGTGCAAAAAAGTGCCGCTCAGAGGTAAAACAACCCAACCTAACGGAAATGTCGCGGTTTTTACGAATCGAAAGTTGGTCACTCTATATATGACTGAAATAATTTCGGAAAGCTTCATTGTATTATGCGAAATTTGGATGAAAGTGCAGGTTAATGTTTTTTGCGAAACCAGTTGATATTAAATAAAATTTACTTGGTAACGTACTTAGAGTAAACAACGTTTTATGGAAGTCAATTTTTTGCAAATGCCTTTATGGAAGTCCATTTATTGCAAATGCTTTTACGGAAGTCCATTTATGGCAAACAATGCTTTCATGGAAGTCCATTAATAGTAAACAATGCTTTCATGGAAGTCCATTAATAGTAAACAATGCCTTCATGTAGTCCATTTATTGCAAACAATGCTTTCATGAAAGTTCGTTTTTAGTAAACAATGCTTTCGTGGAAGTCCGTTTATAATGCACAATGCTTGCATGGAAGTCTGCTTATAGTAAACAATGCTTGTTTGGAGGGCTTGAAATATTTTTCAGCACATCAAGGAGTTGAGTGGCGCAGTCGGTAGGGGACGCTAGGCTCGTAATCTGCAGTTTCTAAGTTCGAATCCCAACTGTGCTTGCATTGAGCTTCATCTCTGTTAACATCCACCCTGCTCTCGGTTAGAAAGGGGACATTGATGAGCTTGGAAAAGCCGTTGTGTGTTGGATGTGGCATTAAGGGTGCGCCCTGTGAACGAGATCCATACCCTATGCACGAACAGAACACGCTGGATGGTCTTGACAGGTGACTACCATCTGTTTCCTAACATCTGTCCAGTGGGTCCCTTCCCACCAAACTTCTCTGAGCCATTGGGGTAATTGTGACCTGGCCAATGTGTGCAAAAATGTCAACATCAACCTGTAAGCAAATCCCTATTAATTAATTACTTCCAGGAAATTCTTTTATATTAAACTACTTGCGATGTAGTCTACTAATGCTGTAGCAGAGACTGCATGAGGGAGTTGGATTGTTTTACCTCTGAACGGCACTTTTTGCACACCATGGGCTAAATGGCCAGGTCACATGGACCCCGAAGGCTCAGAGAAGGTTGGTGGAGGGGACCCACTGAAACAGCTGTTGGGAGACAGATGGTAGCCTCCCGTCAAGGCCATCCAGCGTGTTCTTTAACGTGCACAGGGTATGGATCTCCCGCACATGGGGCCATGGCTTAACGTTCCATCCGACGGACAGCGGTCTTTCGAAGCCCATCGGTGTCCCCTACTGACCGTGGGCAAGGCGGGGAATTTTGCGAAGATAAATTTCAACCGTGACCCAGCTGGGACTCGAACTTGGGAACTACAGATTACGAGCCTGGCGAGCAACCGACTGAGGCACCCCTGCCCCATAAGAGAGAGAGAGAGATCTCAGTCATAATCATATGGGTGCCATTTGAATTTAACATTTCTTGGGAACTGTATATATTTGTTATGCAATGTGTGTATTTGGAATTCAACTTATGCAGAACATTGCTTCTTCTGTAATTTCATAGGTTAAAAAATGTGAGATAGAAATTCATTTACGCTAAACAGTTATGGTGTTCAGCATAAAGGAATCCCCTTGTATTCAACAAAGTGGTCATGGGAACTCGCATATATTAAACAATGATTATCACAGACTACTTTTTACCCCATATTTTATGCACCTGTACAGTCGCTCAAAAAAGTATCCGAACACTATGGTTGATTACAGAATTCAGAGAAAATATCTGGCAACGATTTTTTTAGAAATTAGTGATCTGGCAAGCTTCGTGTCACGTGATTACAGAATTCAGAAAAATATCTGGAGCGTGTACAGCAACTGTACACGCTCCAATTACCGTTCACAGCAAACTGGAGCGTGTGCAGTTACTGCACACGCTCCAGTTTGCTGTGAACGGTAACTGCACATGCTCAATATTTCCGTGAGTGAGCCCACATGATCTAGTATCAAAATGATATGACCACCTACAGTCGCTCAAAAAAGTATCCGAACACTATGGTTGATTACAGAATTCAGAAAAAACATCTGGCAACCTTCGTGTCACGTGACACGAAGGTTGCCAGTCACTAATTTCTAAAAAACAAATCGTTGTCAGATATTTTTTTATGAATTCTGTAATCAACCATAGTGTTCGGATACTTTTTTGAGCGACTGTACTTCTGAGAATCTCTTGAGTTGTAGGTGCAAGAAAATCCATTTTTGAAAATAGATTATTGCCTTGGCATGCTCTTATGTATATATACAGTATTTAGCAACTAGCAGATTTTCCTGGCGTTTAATGGCTTTTCGTTTCCATTAAAAAGTTCGTTTTCCCTCGTGCTTATCTTTCTTTCTTTCCCTTCTTGACTGAAATTATTTATTTGCCCATTTTTGAAACAATGGCTTTATCACGCTAATGCAGAAAAAAAATTAATTGAACTAGTTCTTCTTTCAAATATATTTATGGCAACAATTATTTTCGGTAACCTCTAATGTTACGTCTATGGGAATTTAGAGGACTTCAAATGCTCCCCACCAGTTTTGGTTGATCGTAGTGAGTTCTCACGTAGTCATAATCTGCCTCTGGGTAAAGGGATGGGGGGTGGCTGAGTCGGTAGCACGCCAGGCTTGTAATCTGCCGTTCCCATTTTCGAGTCCCAGGTGCGTCAGCGTTGAGATTTATCTTCGCAAAAACTCCCCGCCCTGCGGACGGCCAGTAGAGGATACAAAATGGCTTGGAAAGGCCGCCGTCCGTCGAATGGAACGTTAAGCCCTGGTTTAGTGTGAGGCAGAGCTATACTTTGCGCATCTTAAACAACACGCTGGAAGGTCTTGATGGGAGGCTACCATCTGTCTACTAACCAGTGGGTTCATTTTCCTTCAACCTTCTCTGAGCCCTCGGGATCCTTGTGACCTGGCCATTTAGCCCATTGTGTGCAAAAAAGTGCCGCTCAGAGGTAAAACAGCCCGATCCTCTGGTAAAAGGAAAGTTCATGTAAAATTTAATGTTTCCAGCTGTTTTGGGAGCTGATTGCATAAGAGGACAGACAAACTCACAAACACTTTTCGTCGTGTATTAGATACGGACGGGTAAAACCGTTTTTGATAAACTATTCTTATAAACATATTATAAAACATTCTTTGCAAATCCGTTTGCTTTAAAAGATATCTGCATGTGAAAATTTAATTTTAGACGATGCTCGCTATAAAAACGTTTAATTTAAACAATGCTCGCATAGTTAAAAGACCTTTAATTTTAAACGATGTTTGCATATAAACCTTTAATCTTAAACGATGTTCGCATATAAACCTTTAATTGTAAACATCTTAAACAATGTTTGGATATAAACCTTTAATTTTAAGCGAAAAGGGAAATCTTTAATTAAACCTTTAATTTTAAACGAAAACGGAAACCTTTAATTAAACTTTTAATTTTAAACGAAAAAGGAAACCCTTAATTAAACCTTTAATTTTAAACGAAAAGGGAAACCCTTAATTAAACTTTTAATTTTAAACGAAAAGGGAAACCTTTAATTAAACCTTTAATTTTAAACGAAAAGGGAAACCCTTAATTAAACTTTTAATTTTAAACGAAAAGGAAAACCCTTAATTAAACTTTTAATTTTAAACGAAAAGGGAAACCCTTAATTAAACCTTTAATATTAAACGAAAAGGGAAACCTTTAATTAAACCTTTAATTTTAAACGAAAAGGGAAACCTTTAATTAAACTTTTAATTTTAAACGAAAAGGGAAACCTTTAATTAAACCTTTAATTTTAAACGAAAAGGGAAACCCTTAATTAAACCTTTAATTTTAAACGAAAAGGGAAACCTTTAATTAAACCTTTAATTTTAAACGAAAAGGGAAACCTTTAATTAAACCTTTAATTTTAAACGAAAAGGGAAACCTTTAATTAAACCTTTAATTTTAAACGAAAAGGGAAACCCTTAATTAAACCTTTAATTTTAAACGAAAAGGGAAACCTTTAATTAAACCTTTAATTTTAAACGATGCTCGCAATAAAAAGCTTTAATTTAAACAATGCTCGCATACTTAAAAAACCTATAATTTTAAACGATGCTCGCAATTGAAACTTTTACATTAAAATGTATTTACATGTGAAACGATTATATTTCAAATTATGTTCGCATAACAATTTTTTAATTTTAAACAATACTCTCAGGTAAGTTTTTATTTTAAAGGATGTTCGCACGTGAAGCCTTTCATTTTAAACGATGCTCGGATGTAAAATAAGTTTACTTTAAACGACGTTTTTATGTAAAACCTTTTATGGTAAATTGCTTGACTATAAATATGTTCTGTTAAACGCTGTTTATATATAAAAAGACCTTGTTGCAAAAATACCACCGATATTTTTGCAACAGAGCAGTGAAAAAAAAGTAATATTACTAATCTGATTATCATTTTTCATCGTAATAATCTTATCATAAATAAAAATGTTTTAGCTGGTTTGCATTACACTTTATTTGCATGTAAACGCGTTACGATGATTACATTTGAACTCACTTACGATGAACGCGTTTTGCTTGTAAACCCGTGTGTTAAAGTATGTTTGCCTTTAAAAGCATTTGTATTAAACGCAATTTTTTGTAAGCTGTTGATTTAACGATGTTTGCGTTTGAAACCACTGATTTTAAACTCTGTACGTTTGTTTGAAAAAAACAATTGTCAAATAATAATTGCATGTAAATCCGTTTTACTGAACGATATTTTTATGTAAGCCAGTTTCATTAAAGGATATTTAAATGTAAGCCAGTTTCATTAAATGATATTTAAATGTAAACAAGCTTGATTAAAGAATGTTTAAATAAAAACTTGCTTGATTAAAACTTGTTTAAATAGAAACCAGTTTGATTAAAGGATTTTTAGGTATAAATTCGTTTGATTAAAGGACATTTAATACAAACCAATTTGATTAAAGAATTTTTAAATAAAAACCAGTTAATATTGAAAGATTTTTAGATATAAAATCATTTGATTAAAGAATGTTTAAATATAAACCAGTTTAATTAAAAGATATTTAGATATAAACCCGTTTGATCAAAGGTTTTTTAGATATAAACCCCTTTAATCACATTATTAATACCAGTTTGATTAAAGGATGTTTAGTATAATAAATTTATTACACTGAACATCCTTTAATCAAACTGGTATTAATAATTTGATTAAATGGTGTTTAAATATAAACCAGCTTAATTAAAAGTTTTTTAATAAAAAACCGTTTGATCAAAGGTTTTTTTAGATATAAACCCATTTGATTAAAGACTGTTTAAATATAAACAAATCTAATTAAAATATTTTTAGATATAAACCCCTTTTATTAAAAGATCTGTTTCATTAAAGGATATTTAAATGCCTACCAGTTTGATCAAAGGATGTCTAAATATAAATAAGTTTCTGAAAAAAAAGTGGGTTTTACCATAAGTGGGATTTGAACATATATCTGCCATTAACATTCCAGGCATGATAACTATTGCACCATTACAGGCTAAGTTTTTCAACAGCTAATGTAACTTGTCGACTTGAGCTCCATGCTTACAGGGATTATTATTATATTATTATTATATTATCCTGCGATACTTGGGGCGGGGGTGGCTCAATCGGTAGCGCGCCAGGCTCGTAATCTGTAGTTCCCAGTTCGAGTCCCAGCTGGGTAAGCGTTGAGATTTATCTCCGCAAAAAATCCCCGCCCTGCCCACGGTCAGTAGGGGACACCGATGGTCTTGGAAAGGCCGCCGTCCGTCGGATGGGACGTTAAGCCGTGGCCCCGTGTGAGGGAGAGCCATACCCTGTGCACATTAAAGAACACGCTGGATGGCCTTGACGGGAGGCTACCATCTGTCTCCCAACAGCTGTTCCAGTGGGTCCCCTGCCCCAACCTTCTCTGAGCCTTCGGGGTCCATGTGACCTGGCCATTTAGCCCATGGTGTGCAAAAAAATGCCGCTCAGAGGTAAAACAACCCAACCCCTGTGATACTCTACTATTAAATTAATAAACCAATTTGATTAAAGGATGTTTAAATGTAAGCCCGTTTGGTGAAACGATATTTGCAGGTAAAACCATTTTAAGAGGAATTTAAATGCAAATCTGTTAAATTATGCATTAGAAATAATTCTACCATATTGAAAATATTTGATAAAATTCTAATTTACATTTCAAATGAGGGATTAAGAGATTTCACACTTCTGTTCCTATGGAAATAATAAAACAATAAGAGAATCCTCAGAAAACATAAAATTCAATGAAAACAATTAATTACTCACTGATAATTGTAATCTTGAAGAAACTCTCCTGGAAGTTGATCGGGTGCCTGGGATGAACCCACTTGAGACCATATCCCCATCGCAGCCATTGTGGCAGGGATGTGCACGTGCGTGGAGTGTATAGCTCAAGTATTAACAATGGAAGACACCCTGGTTTTACACAGATCACTTAGCACACTATGTCAAGCACTATCATGAACACTCTGCAGTTTATTGTCGTATTCCAAGGTATAATCATAGACACAGACACTTTGGAGTGATGTTCAGTAGCTATCGCTGAACCCGACGGATGAAAATGTGCATCAAGATGATCCTCTCTCGTTGGCTCACGCGATGATATCACTATCGTTATTGTGCACTCAATTGTTATGTATACGTCGCGTTTTGTTGTTTGGAAAAGTTACCGTTTAATCTTTCGAGAACTGGCGACTGATTAGGAATTGTGATTCCAGAAGTAGTATTTCCACTGGTGTTCGTTGGTTGAAAGTCGCTCTCACGTGGGTGAATAAATTGAGAAATATTCCTGACAAAATGTTACCGTTGAATAATGAAGTCCCTGTTTTGAAACGTCTCTGTTTATCTCGAGAAAGTTCACGAGAAAGTTTGTCTGTATTTTAAGGTTCTTCGTTGTTGAATTGGAAATGGTTGAAGTTCTTCACGATGACGAAAGAGGAGATTGTTGAGAACGTCAAAATGACGTATATTAGTTGAATGTCGTTGAGGATATGACAACATTTGATGATTTTCAGTGAGAATATTGGCAACTGGAAACTTTGAGAAAAGGTGCAGCTTACATCGACGACTTTATTATAGTGTTACCAAAAGGAAAATAACTGTTTATGTATTTTTAAGAGTTTAAAAAATTATGAGTAACTAATCGTGTTCGTTTAAAAATGAGGTTTCGTTGAATGCGCAAAACTCACACGATCTTGAAAGTTCTCAGCAATTTAAGTTCCTATTTTTTTTGCATCTCACAAATTGAATTGTTTCATATTCATTGTTTTTTCTCTCAATATATTTCAAGTGTTATTTGAGGTCTGAAGAATTAGATGAAGTTGCCGCATTTATCAGAAAAGATCATTTCAGATTTCTTTAGCATTTTGCTTTAAGTTTCATTCAAATGGAATATAAAATATATATTGCTCGAAATGCCTTCAATCTTTCCGTAGCAAAATTCAGCTGGTACAGAATTCGCAGATCTGTTAATCAGAATCCTTGAATGGAAAAAGAGATATAAGAGATAATCTACACTTGGCTGCGATTTGAATTTGAGTCCAGAACGGCAATTATAACAAGAGCTGTAGCATTTCAGTAGTAAAGAGATTATTTTGCTAAATTGTCTACTAGGATAAAAATATCTAGAGGAATGAAATTTTATTGAAATTGAGTGTAGGAATGAAGATCTGATATTTTTCTTGCACCAAACTGTTGAATTTCAAGAGTAATATCTCAGTTCTATGAAATATAACACTAAAATTTAATCTCTTCTACTGAATACTCTGATAAATTGGGAAGTTTTAGTCAAATTGAGTATAAGAATTGAAGATTTAATATTTTCTTTGCACCAGACTGAAAAATTTCAAGAGTAATACTTTATGTCTATTCTATCGAGTATAGCACTAAGTTTCAATCTCTTCTATAAAGTAAACTGCTAAATTTCGAACTTTCCTGTAGAATATAGCAATAAAATTGGAAGTTGTTCTATTAAATAGGCTACCTATTAATTCTAGGACTTAGAACTGCGTGTATATTGTAGAATTCTAGGAGTCTGCTAACACTCTACAAATTTTTCAAGTTTTGGAAGCTACGAAAGTTCTAGACTGCAGTTATTAGTTACGAAATCCTAGGCCATAAATTTTATTCTAAAATTCATTTGGGAAACAGCGATTTTTCTGAAATCTTAGTTTGAAAAATAGTATCGACTGAAGAATGTTAAATATTTTCACTAATCAATGAAGTTTCAAGATACTGCAACCTTTTGAGAGAGTTGAATTTTAGAGAAGTTACAAATTACGGAAATCTTCTCTTCGGGACTTCTGAAGCTGAATCGCTATTCGTGAAATATAACTGGATCCGCTTCGATGTTTTCTTTCACTTTCTTAAACACTAAAACCATCAAGAAGTGTACACATATATCTGTTATTTAATATAGAGAACGATTAAGATGAAATTTCTCTTTCTTTTTGGGTCTTGGTTTCATCCACAATTAATCTGACGAATATTGCACATGTTATAGGTAATGTAAAGGAGAATCAGATTGCAAAAAACAATAGCCAGCCTTTGTTTGCTTCAGTATGATATCTAATTACAGAAACTTGTAAGTCAAAAACATTCATAAATTCATGAGTAACTCTAAATTTAATTATCACACAGACAATGAAAACAACAAGGATGGACAAAATTCCTTAAGTCGTAGAGTAAAAAAGCCTAAGTTTCTTAAGATGACATTACACCTCTGACTAAACAATAGGGCAGTAATTGATATTACTCGACCAACAACATTCAGATGATACTTCAATGAATGAATCGAAACACTAAACTGGATTGTCTATAACACAACAATTTATAATAAGTTGTAAACGAGACAATGTCTACAACAAAGAGTCAAAAAGGTTGTGACGGTTTTTATTATTATTAAGTGATAAAAATGACTGACTTCATATTCTAAGTTAACAATGATTTCGTTGTGATTGTTCATGTAGCAACAAAGATTATTATTTAACACCGTAGAGGTCTTAACAATTGGCACTCAGGAGAGTTTTAAATTCTGATTGTCGACAAATAGGCAGCCTTGATTTCTTCTTCCTTGTTTGTTTTCTTTGTCAAAGATTTGTTCGTTCTATCTGCTCTGCTTCTTTTTTTTTCTCTGTGCAATATGGGGTTCAAAATGACGTCTTGATCTGATGTTCTTGTGTTAGTTTGCGACTTTTAATTACAGTAGCTTTCAGGAACGTTAAACTCTGACACTTCTATCATGTCTCTTGAATACATGAAGTCTTCATTGAGTAAAGGTTGTGCTGTCATAATATTGTTTATTGCTCTTCAAATTCCAAAATGATTACTGCTCTGAGAGAATGAATGAATAAAATTTGCAATTTCGTTTATTGCAGGAAGAAAACAAACCGCTCTTTTTTGATTTTTGTAGCGAGTTTTTCCTGATTTTTAATAACAGTGAAACATCTTTTACTATGACTAATAAGTTAAATTTCTTTCCGTATTTGGTTTGTGCCTTGAATTCAGTTCAAAATTTTTAATAATTATTTAATATATTTTCACCATTTCACATGGTTTGTACTCAGTGCTTAACATATAATGTTTTTGGTATTTTAATCAGCTGAACGAAATATAAATGTCGAAAATAATTTTATATTAATTTTATTTTTTTCCAAATATAAATTTGTCCTTCACTTTTATTTACTTTCTTAAACATTTCTTGATTAACAGATTCCAGTCTTGTTTACAGTGATAATAAATTGAACGAACATCAATTGCTTTTATCAAACATTTTTGTTTTGGAATTTAATCTGGCATTTCTAACAATTAAGTCTTTAAATGCATCTGGCAGATTTGCTCTCTTCTGAAAAATTCCAATTCCAATTTATTTATTTTTTTCACAGAATGTTCTACTTTAAAATATTTTATTTTTATATATCTCTGGGTTTTTTTTCTGTTGTCCGAGAAACCGAAGAAAACTTGAAAGTAATCCAATCTTTATTGCCCGAGAATTTGATTTTCTTCCAAATACGTTTTCCATCGTAAAATTTTTGTCGAGAGAGAAGAATGCTGAAATCTACTTCCAACATCTTCGAAAACGAAAATAAACGTGTGATGTTCCAACCTTATTGAGTTTTCTCAATGTTTCATCTGATATATAACTGATGCCTTAAAAATCAAACACAATTTTCTGTCCGTCGCAAAACATTATATCGATTGTTGTTTTCTCCGTAAACGCTTTCAGTAATTTGTATTCAAATCAATCAGTGTTAAAGAAAGGAAACAAAATGCATTTGCCTATTTTTCCTAAGCTTTTGCATTTAGCCATCGTCGTATTTGTTACACAGTTTTTAAATCACCACCATTAAATACTTAGCTTCATATACTTTCTCAAGAGTATCTAGATAAAGAAATTCGGACAAAGGTGTATAACCATGCCCTACGTTTCTAAAGGAATCACTCAGAAAAGATCACCACTAAGTATTGTAGCTTTATTCTAACAAAGTGAAACTGGATTTTCGTTTGCTAGATAACAACTTTAGTGAAACTGGACTCTTATTACACACAATCGGTTTCGTGAAAATGGATCATCTTATTACGCACAATCGGTTTCGTGAAAATGGATCATCTTATTACGCACAATCGGTTTCGTGAAAATGGATCATCTTATTACGCACAATCGGTTTCGTGAAAATGGATCATCTTATTACGCACAATCGGTTTCGTGAAAATGGATCATCTTATTACGCACAATCGGTTTCGTGAAAATGGATCATCTTATTACGCACAATCGGTTTCGTGAAAATGGATCATCTTATTACGCACAATCGGTTTCGTGAAACTGGACATCTTATTACGCACAATCGGTTTCGTGAAAATGGATCATCTTATTACGCACAATCGGTTTCGTGAAACTGGAGATCTTATTACACACAATCGGTTTCGTGAAAATGGATCATCTTATTACGCACAATCGGTTTCGTGAAACTGGACATCCTATTTACACACAATCAATTTCGTTAAAACTGGATTCCATTAAACCTCTACAAGTTCATCTTTATTTTTAAGCACTCATTAGTGATTTCTGAATGATTAGAATCTAATCGTGTGAAAGAGAGCTTACACATCAATTTGATTGGTCATTTAATTTCCTTTTTTAATCAGAATATTCCATTATAATTCTGGTACGATTTCATTGTTTAAAAATGCTAAAGAAATCCTCTATTATCGACGTACTCTTCCCAAAATTTATTGGACGATATAAACTTTCCTTTCATTACTATCATCTAAAATTACATTCATTTCCCTTTAAACATTCAGCAATTCCTAAAAATCTTTTTACTCTTACGTAGTCACTTCCGGTTGATTTGTAACTTCGATATCTCCTTCCATTTTCATTTTCGCAGAAATCTGACTCCTTAGATCTTTCACGAGTTCAAGTAGTGACGATTCTCTTTCTCACAGGCAAACAAATCTATTTTTGGCTCATCCAGCGGTCTAAAGAGGCCTTCATTCTCCTCCATACGAGAGATGTGCTCTGAATGCGATTCGCCAACTTCCATTAAATTTTGATTCCTCAGCAGTACGTGCAATATTTTATTCCGAATTTTATTCTACAACGTTGTATTTTTCCCCCCATTATATTCCTTTTTGGAACTTTAAACATCCTTTCTTCTTTTTTTTATCGAACCCTCTTGAATTTTCTGTGCTTCTTTTTTTATGAAAGAAATGATGAGAAGATACACGTTTTCTAAAACTCTATCGGAACTTCTCGAGATAACCTTTTCCTAAATTCCGAAATATCTTTGAATGGTTTTGTCACTCGAAACACACTCTTAACGTTTTTACCTGTACGTTTAAAATTTGATAGGTACACGTCTTCAGATGTCAGATAACTTATACTTACTCTTTAACACGAGCGCAAACGTTCAACAATACAAAAATCATGCTTGTTTTTACCCAGGAGCAATTCAAACACTATTACCTGTTGCGTGTTTCTAATTCTTAATGACTCTATTGAAAGTTTCTATTATTGCAACACATACAGAGACTGCAACAAGGACTTTGTTTCTTGTTTAATTTCAAGCCAAAGATTAATCTATGCTCACAAGATGCAACTACGAATTTACACCCGTTCACATACAATATTCACAGAAAATATTTTTTTCTGCATTTCATACAACTGATGCAAACACTTCACCTGTTGTACTGATATCTTACCTGCAATGCAAACACCCATACACACTTATAGGAATACAGACCCTCATAACCACATAGGCGCAAAATCTTCATTCAATATTAGTGCAAAGAACAGTGACCAGAACTTTTCTTCTACACTCACTTCAAAACACACTAATCCAAAATTTTCACCACTTTCAGAAATCCCTAATCTGAATACTCAAAGAGGAAACACTTCCGGCGGCGTGTCACTTCCGACATGCTCAGTAAACCAAACCGCGAAAATAAATTCAAATGCTCAGGAACTGCATGCGCACTTTAATTGCTTTCGTGTTCCCTTGGATCTTTGGCAAGTGGAGAGCTTCCACGACGCACGAAATTTCCAGTGTTTAATCCGACGGATAATGCACTTTCCACGTAATCACTGCGCACAAACCCCGGGAATGCTATTTCAGGAAACACAGGGCCGAGGATGTCTTGTACGCGGGTGTGCACGTGTTTTGTCGCGAGAAGAGCCTCTACCACTTGCTCTTTTCACGTGCGATCCCGCACCGCCGCCGCCACCACCTTGGTGCCCTTTATTACCGTGCAGATACACCTCCTCCTACTGCATCACTTGCTCCCCGGCATCTTTTCTCTCGGGCAACGTCTAAAAAATCTCGTCGAAGGATGCGCTCCTTCCATCACCTCCTCCTCCTCCTCAGCCTCAAACGTCACGGCGTTGAGGGGAGGGAGGGAGGAAAGGTCAATAATCCAAGGGAGGACGGCTCTTCAGTCACTCAGTGGGGCTGACCGATGATTCTCGGACCGGCCTATCACAATCCACAACGCTTTCAGCATTTGCTGGATATCCTTGCACGTCAAAGGCAGCCTCTTTACTGTTCGGGATCCGTTGGAGTGCAGCAGTGCGCATGCGTGGGTCGGGGTCGCGCGCAAGTTGCCACAGACTCGGGGGACAGCCACGTACTCTGACCGCCGTTGCGAGGGGTAGAGAGAGAAGGGGACACGAAAGCGCAGGCGCGTCAATTCGCCGGAAAGCACACGCATCCAAAAGACGTATTCACGGACTCACGCACGGGCTGCATTCAACAGTGGTTGTTGGTTGGAGTGGATAGAAGCTGTCGGGGTTTGTAACTTTCGTGGGGTTTGTCGGGGGAATGCTGTACTAACGAGGGAAGAGAGATAGCTGGAGACTCTTCAGAGCAATCAGGGGAAGGAGCAGGGAGAAGCGATCGATGGAACAGGGACGAAAGAGACAGCAACTAGGGAGCGCTTCTCTCTCTCTCTGGGAATGCACGCTTTATCTGAGGAATGGTGAGAATCCCGCAGATTTAATGCGCGCTAGTCTTCTCTTCTTGATGATCAGGGAAGGATTTCGGAGGATGAAGATTTGTGTTTACATTTTTCTTTGTATCCAGCCTCTTCTTTTCAAGATTTCGATAGTTTCTCTTTGCCTATGTATTTTTTTTTGAAGCCTGGTTGGTTCGATAATATCCACCATAATCTCAGCTCTATCTAAAAAGCAATATTTTCCCCATAGAACTGTAAAGTAGGTAGTGGCGAATTCAGTTGTATTACTATGTGATGCTGTTGCTAAAGGTTCTAAAGTAACATAAGTCATGAGTCATAAAACCTTTGTCCTTAACCGCTTTCATCTGTAATGCGAGTAACTATAAACTATGTCACAAAAAAACGTTTCTGGAAACCTCCATGTTATGTGGTTGGGTTGTTCTACCTCTGAGCGGCACTTTTTTGCACACCATGGGCTAAAATGGCCAGGTCACATGGACCCCGAAGGCTCAGAGAAGGTTGGGGGAGGGGACCCACTGGAACAAGCTGTTGGGAGACAGATGGTAGCCTCCCGTCAAGGCCATCCAGCGTGTTCTTTAACGTGCACAGGGTATGGCTCTTTCGCACACGGAGCCACGGCTTAACGTCCCATCCGACGGACGGCGGCCTTTCCAAGCCCATCGGTGTCCCCTACTGACCGTGGGAAGGGCGGGGAGTTTTGCGGAGATAAATCTCAACGCTGACCCAGCTGGGACTCGAACCTGGTAACTACAGATTACGAGCCTGGCGCGCTACCGACTGAGGCACCCCCGACCCATGTGAATGGTAATTCACATTTAGATCTCCGTAGATTTGAAAAAAAAAAGCAAGCTTTTAAGCGAAAAATGGCACTGGAGGTAAATGTAAGATCTCACTGAAACCCTTCTCTCGGTTTTCAATAATGTTTTTTTTCGCATTTACAGTTATTAAGTTGGAAACATTTAACAGCAGAAACTTCTGTCATCATCGTTCTAAACGTTTTCAAGATTAACTGATTTAATTGAAAGAATCATTACACCGACTTCTAAATTTGCATTTAATTTACTGAGTGGTTTATTGTAACAATTATAATTTGTGTTTTAGTGGGGTTTTGAAGTAAATTGTTACGATAGTGACGCAACTTTTAAATACTCCAGGGTCCACAAATCGTTAAATATCGCACGAATATTGTTTAAAATCGAGAACTAGAAAGATTTTAGTGAGACTTTCAATATTTCTTCACTGACATTTTCCCCTAAAAGCTTATTTTCAAAGTTAGATAACAGCGGGGATGGCTTAGTCGGTAGTGCGCCAAGATCGTAATATGCAGTTTCTAGATTCGAGTCCGACCTGGATCAGCGTTGAAATTTATCTCCGCAAAACTCACCGCCTTGCCCTCGGTGAGTAGCGGAACCGATGGGCTGGAAATGCCGCCGTCGGGACGCAAAGTCGTGGTCTCATGCGCTAGAGAGCTATACCATGGGCACGTTAAAGAACACGTTGGATGGCCCTGACAAGAGGCTACCATTTGTCTCCAAACAGCTGCCCAATGTGCCCCTCCACCTAACCTTTTCGCGGTCATTGTGACCTGGCCATTTAGCTCATTGTGTGCAAAAAGTGCCGCTCTGGGGTAGAACAACCCAACACAATTCAAAGTTAGAAAGGTCTAAGTATGGCTTTCCGTTCATATAATATGAAAGTGTCTGGAAATCTAAGAGCATCCTACAGTGATTAGAGGTAATACAATTGGATGAACCGGAATCGGAACATTGTAAAGTAATATCATAGTTGACTCCACAGAGTATTGGTTTTATTGCACCCAAACCTACGTCATCTTAAATATACCAATTTGGCACATGGATATCAAAAATAATTAAACAAAAAATTATATGTCACAAAGAAAAATTTGCATCGAGCACAAACAAACAAACAGATCTCCTTTGCTGTAGGAGTGGAAAATCAGGATGAAGTTCCAAGCCAGAAGAAAAGGTCAAGGCTCTGAAAGTACCTAGGTCTCTTGCTCTAAAAGTACCTAGGCACTAGGTTTCAAGAATCTAAGTCTCTTGCGTTGGGTTGTTTTATCTCCGAGCGTCACTTTTTTGCACACCATGGGCTAAATGGCCAGGTCACATGGACCCCCAAGACTCAGAGAAGGTTGGGGGAGGAGACCCACTGGAAAAGCTGTTGGGAGATAGATGGTAGCCTCCCGTCAAGGCCATCCAGCGTGTTCTTTAACGTGCACAGGGTATGGCTCTCCCGCACACGTGGCCACGGCTTATCGTCCGATCCGACGGACGGTGGCCTTTACAAGCCCATCAGTGTCCCCTACTGACCGTGGGCAGGGCGGGGAATTTTGGGGAGATAAATCTCAACGCTGTCCCAGCTGGGACTCGATATGTTGAGTCCAGCTGAGTCGTTGACTCAGGGTGATTCCCAAGTTCGATGCAGAGTCCTTCCATTCAATATTAGTTTCAAAAATAAATGGTCTAGGGACTTCATGCATCTTTCTATGAGTGAATATTATTGCATTGCTTTTTGTGGAGTTGATTTTAATTCGCCATTTTGCAAACCAGGCTTCTAGTTTGATAAGACTCTTTTGGACTCTCCTGGATGCAAGTTTAGGGATTAATGATGGGAATATGAGTGCAGTACCATCTGCGTGTAATACCACTCTGACCCTTCCAAGGATAGGCATGTCAAAAATGAATAAGTTAAAAAGGACCGGTCCTAAAAGTGATCCTTGAGGAACTCCTGAGTAAAAAGATTTTGTTTCTGAGAGAGAATCTTTGACAGAAATTTGATGTGTTCTTCCGTGCAAATAAGAAGAAATAAATTTGAGCAGTCGTTGTGTCAAGTTCTCTATGAACTTGTCGAGGAAGCCATTTTGAAATTTATGAAAGACATAAAGTAATATAATGTAGCTAAGATTATCGGTAACTATGTTCAAAATTTCAATTTAACATAATGTATTAATGTATAAGTTAATTTCGCATCTATATAATACATTGCATGTCAATTTACATTATATATTGATATTTACAATTGCAATTGATTAAAAGTAAAATAAAGTTGATTACTTTTTTTAGTCTCATTTAGCATGAGTAACAAAACAATGTTTTAGAAAAACAATTTCATGCTGTTAAAAAAAAGAACAGACTCAACGTTATAAAACCATAACCATCAGATAGAATCAAATGTCATAGCAGAATAAAACCCAGAAAGTGTTTAAAAAAAGGTCTACCAGAGACAATTTAACGAGCATTAACAACAATGGCATGGAAACAACAACTGAGCAATAAAGGGAAACCAATCAAAGGTGTGTAAAAAAAGTAAGAGAAGAAAAAAACAGAAGAATAATAACATTAGTAAGAACATTAGGCCAAAACAAACCTTTGAAACAGGGCCAAGTTTTAGTACAAAAGAGCGAAAATAGTAGAACCAAAAATACATAAAGAGTACTGAGATAAAAAGTTCATGAGATCTAAAAAAGCAGAAATAGAAGCTACGAAGCCGAAATCTGAAAGGAACATCAGCAAAGAAAGACCAACAATGACGGCAGCTGAAATACACAAGTGGGAACAAAATTTTAAACACCGAGAAGCATAAAAATACGTTGACAAAATAATACAGTTGGAGAAATAATGGGCAAAACAATAAGAATGTAATAGAAGTGTAACAAAAATATAAATGCACTTGAAGTGGTAACAAAAGGAGCAATAAAGTAACAATGCATCCGAAGGATTAGCAGAAGAAATAGAGTGAAAATGTGGTCCTCTTGAGATAGTAAGTGAGGGAATATCAAAACAACAGTAGATTACAGCTAAAGGAGTGAAAGAATGAGTGGGATTGGTTATTTCCCCTCAGTGACACTTTTGTGCGGAAAATGGACTAAATGGCAGGGTCACAAGGACCCCAGAGGGTCAGGTCTTAGTAGGAGAATGGACACTGACAGCTGTTAGACAGATATAAGCATCCCATGAAGCCATCTGGAGTATACAGGAGTATCCGAAAAATAATGGTGGGGTTCCGAGAAGTAATATATAGAAAAATAATATTCATATACAAGAAAGTAATAGTTTTTATTGAAACAGTACCTCAAATAATTTTGAATATAATTAGTGAATTTCAAAAGACATGTTACGGAAGTTTTTAATGCAATATTTCCTGGCAGATGGATTGGCAAAGGTTGGGTTGGGTTGTTTTACCTCTGAGCGGCACTTTTTTGCACACCATGGGCTAAATGGCCAGGTCACATGGAACCCGAAGGCTCAGAGAAGGTTGGGGGAGGGGACCCACTGCAACAGCTGTTGGGAGACAGATGGTAGCCTCCCGTCAAGGCCATCCAGCGTGTTCTTTAACGTGCACAGGGTATGGCTCTCCCGCACACGGGGCCACGGCTTAACGTCCCATCCGACGGACGGCGGCCTTTCCAAGCCCATCGATGTCCCCTACTGACCGTGGGCAGGACGGGGAATTTTGCGGAGATAAATCTCAACGCTGACCCAGCTGGGACTCGAACCTGGGAACTACAGATTACGAGCCTGGCGCGCTACCGACTGAGCCACCCCCGCCCCGGGATTGGCAAAGGGAGTTCTATTCTAAGGCCACCAAAGAGCCGGATTTGGCAGTCCGTGATATTTTATCTTCTGGAGTTTTATAAAGAATTATGTTAACATGAGCAAAATTCGGGATCTGAATCATTTGAAAGGCAGAATAACAGAAGAAACTGAACGAGTAAGAAGAGATATGAAACAACATGTATGGCAAGAAGTGGAATACGGATTGGACATTTGCAGGAAAGATGTGGTATATTATTTATATTCCAAAACTATTTGAAGCACGTTTTCAATTAAAATATTACTTTCTGGAAGATATATATTATTTTGCTACAGTCGCTGAAAAAAATATCCGAACACTATGGTTGATTACAGAATTCAGGAAAAATATCTGACAACGATTTTTTTAGAAATTAGGGATCTACGTGTCAACCATCGTGTCACGTGACCTACGTGTCACGTGACACGAAGGTTGACAGATTCCTAATTTCTAAAAAAATCGTTGTCAGATATTTTTCCTGAATTCTGTAATCAACCATAGTGTTCGGATACTTTTTTGAACGACTGTAGGTGGTCATATTATTTTGATACTAGATCGTGTGGGCTCACTCACGGAAATATTGAGCGTGTGCAGTTACCGTTCACAGCAAACTGGAGCGTGTGCAGTAACTGCACACGCTCCAGTTTCCTGTGAACGGTTACTGGAGCGTGTACAGTTGCTGTACACGCTCCAGATATTTTCCTGAATTCTGTGATCACGTGACACGAAGGTTGCCAGATCACTAATTTCTAAAAAAAATCGTTGCCAGATATTTTTTCTGAATTCTGTAATCAACCATGGCGTTCGGATACTTTTTTGAGCGACTGTACATATTGGTTCTCAAAATTTCAGCATTATATTTCGGACACCCTGCATATTAATGTCCTTATTTTATGGCTCTATTGCCAAGTTTTAAAGTCTCATCAGACAGATGGCGGCGTTTCAAGTCCGTGAATGTTTCCAAAGACAAAGCAAGGGTTAGTGGAGAAAATATCCACCCAGGCACGAAATGAAGATTCAAAATTGGTAACATCAAGGTAAAAAGCTTGGCGTGCTGGAGACAATTTCAGCTCCAGTAGTAGAAGGAGCAGTGAAATAATAATACAATGCTCTTGAAATAGTAATAAAGTAGCAACACTGTACAATTGACGTAGGAAAAGGCTGGGTTGGGTGGTTTACCTCTGAGCGGCACCTTTTTGCACACCATGGGCTAAATGGCCAGGTCACATGGACTCCGAAGGCTCAGAGAAGGTTGGGGGAGGGGACCCACTGGAACAGCTGTTGGGAGACAGATGGTAGCCTCCCGTCAAGGCCATCCAGCCAGCGTGTTCTTTAACGTGCACAGGGTATGGCTCTCCCGCACACGGGGCCACGGCTTAACGACCCATCCGACAGACGGCGGCCTTTCCAAGCCCATCGGTGTCCCCTACTGACCTTGGGCAGGGCGGGGAATTTTGCGGAGATAAATCTCAACGCTGACCCAGCTGCGACTCGAACCTGGGAACTACAGATTACGAGCCTGGCGCGCTACCGACTGAGCCACCCCCACCCCGTAGGAAAAGGAGAAATAAGATAACAATACCAGGCATCTGAAAGATTAACAGAAGGAACAACAAAGTGACAATTCCATGCATTTGAATGATGATAGAGGCGAACAGAAAGTAACAATTCAATATACCAGAAAGAGTAACAAAAGGAACAACAAAGCAACAATTTAATGCATTTGAGGGATTAACAGAAAGAGCATAAAGCCAACAAACAATTCAACTAAGGAACAACAGAATAACGATTTAATGCACTTGAAGGATTAACCGAAAAGTCAACAAAACGGCTGAAAGAGCAATAGAAGGAACAACGAATGAACAATACATGCACCAGAATGTGTGACAGAAGGAGCAACAAAGTAACTATACAATAATATAAAGGATCAATAGAAGGAATTATAATAATGCCATTTACCTGAAGAACAACAGAAGTAAAAAAAAGGAGCAACAAAGTAACAAGTCAATACGCCCGAAGGATGAACATAAGAAGCAACAAACTAAAACTACATCTGTAGCACCATCACAAATTTGGGTTGTATTATTTCTGAGTGGCACTTTTTTGTACACAGCAGGCTAAATGGCCAGGTCACAAGGACCCCAAGGGCTGAGAAAAAAGTTGGGGGAATGGGACCCACTGGACAGCAGTTAGGAGATAGATGGTAGCCTTCCCTCAAGGTCTTCCAGAGTGTACAGTCGCTCAAAAAAGTATCCGAACACTACGGTTGATTACAGAATTCAGAAAAATTATCTGGCAACGATTTTTTTTTAGAAATTAGTGATCTGGCAACCTTCGATTTCTCCCTGCGTGCTCCCTTCGATTTCTCCCTTCGTTAATCGCGTGTACAGAGCGTGTACAGCAACTGTACACGCTCCAGTTACCGTTCACAGCAAACTGGAGCGTGTGCAGTTACTGCACACGCTCCAGTTTGCTGTGAACGGTAACTGCACACGCTCAATATTTCCGTGAGTGAGCCCACACGATCCAGGTCTTTGTGAGATCACACGATCCAATGTGCTGTGAACATTAACCGCAACCGCTCCAGTTTGCTGTGAACGGTAACTGCACACGCTCAATATTTCCGTGAGTGAGACCACACGATCCAGGTTTTTGTCAGTCGCTCAGAAATGGAAGGAGCAAATATGTAACAGAATAAGCAGAACGTAACTGTACAATATACTGAAATATTAACTGGAAGAGAAGCAAAATAATAATGTAATACATCTGAAGTAGTGACGGAATTAAAATCGAAATTACAATGCAGCAGAAGCAGCAGGGAGAAATCGAACAGAGGAAATTTCAAAAAGAGAAATAGGAACACAATGCAAAGAAATCATCAATAAAAAAAGGGAAAAAACCGCAACTGTAATTAAAAAAGAGCACAAGAACAATAATGACAATAAGGAACAACTCAATAAATGGAAGAAGAAAGAAGATAATAGAATATGGAACAAAGATAAAATAATAAGAATTGTGTCCACGTTACAGATGATATCGTTAACTTATAGTACAAAGAAACGCCCTTCGTCAAGTCACGTGAGTTGTTTCATCACTCATTTCTGGCTAATGTAGAAGGAGTACACCAAACTATTGACTGTTTTAGAAGTGTAGTTGTCTTGGTGACTCACTCGGTAACGCCCCAGGTTCGAGTCCCAACTATGTCAAATCAATTTTTTTTTGTGTGATGTGTCTACGCCTTTCCATGAATGCAAAGAATTCATCCATGAAATTTTAAATAAGGCGTTCCTCAGATGAAATACTATGATGTAATATGCTGGTGAAACGCTCTGTCAACCTTCGTGTCACGTGACACGAAGGTTGACAGATTACTAATTTCTAAAAAAATCGATGCCAGATATTTTTTCTGAATTCTGTAATCAACCATAGTGTTCGGACACTTTTTGAGCGACTGTAGATGGTCATATTATTTTGATACTAGATCGTGCGGGCTCACTCACGGAAATATTGAGCGTGTGCAGTTACCGTTCACAGCAAACTGGAGCGTGTGCAGTTACTGCACACGCTCCAGTTTGCTGTGAACGGTAACTGGATCGTGTAAAGTTGCTGTACACGCTCCAGATATTTTTTCTGAATTCTGTAATCACGTGACACGAAGGTTGCCAGATCACTAATTTCTAAAAAAATCGTTGCCAGATATTTTTTCTGAATTATGTAATCAACCATGGTGTTCGGATACTTTTTTGAGCGACTGTAGGTGGTCATATTATTTTGATACTAGATCGTGCGGGCTCACTCACGGAAATATTGAGCGTGTGCAGTTACCCTTCACAGCAAACTGAAGCGTGTGCAGTGACTGCACACGCTCCAGTTTGCTGTGAACGGTAACTGGAGCGTGTACAGTTGCTGTACACGCTCCAGATATTTTTTCTGAATTCTGTAATCAACCATAGTGTTCGGATACTTTTTTGAGCGACTGTAGGTGGTCATATTATTTTGATACTAGATCGTGCGGGCTCACTCACGGAAATATTGAGCGTGTGCAGTTACCGTTCACAGCAAACTGGAGCGTGTGCATTAACTGCACACGCCCCAGTTTGCTGTGAACGGTAACTGGAGCGTGTACAGTTGCTGTACACGCTCCAGATATTTTTTCTGAATTCTGTAATCACGTGACACGAAGGTTGCCAGATCACTAATTTCTAAAAAAAATCGTTGCCAGATATTTTTTCTGAATTCTGTAATCAACCATAGTGTTCGGATACTTTTTTGAGCGACTGTACTATGTGTTAATGTCATCTTTGAATAATTCTCTTTGGGAGGCAAACACTCATTTAGAAAACCGTTATACATTTGAATTTTTTACAAAGTAATTTATTTTCGTGTATACTTTTTATTCGTAGAATTATCGGCATTTATATTAAATATAAATATAACTAATATTCCCATATATTTCACTCAACTATCAGTTTGAATGCTGAGTGTCTGACATTCTCACAGATCTTCTACTATGGCATGTAAACTGACAGGCTCCTGTCATCCCTCTGTGGCAAGCAGCTGCTTGAGAGGGTATTTATTTATTTTATTAACCCTTTCACGACTAAGGGAAACATTTTTCCCATTTTATTTCCCATTTTTTTTCCCATTGTCGTATTTAATTATAACCTTATCTGCATTTTTTATACAGAATGTCAAAATAGAACGTATGCCGAACGCAATTACGTAAACGGGAACGTTTAGAAAACAAAAACAGAACTGTCAGGACGCATAATATATGTACTATGTGCAATGTCCATCTTTGCCTCACTACCAAGAGAAATTGCTTCGCAGAATATCATAATTAGCACATCATTTTTTATAGTAATTTTATTTCATAATTTTGTATTATTTTAGCTAACATTTTGTTCTAATAAACCAATAAATAAAAGACATTGCATAATAAGCCTAACTATAATTTGTGTTACCTTTATAGTCCATTGGGAAAAATATTTCCCATAAAATTCCAAAAAAACTACACATTGTTATGTATTTTTCTTGTGATTTTTATTTATTTTACGTCTAAACAAACTAAAATAAACAGGTACATACTAATATTTACTCTTAGAAACCTTATGGTCCTGAAAGGGTTAACAGTTTGAATACTATTCAATTGTCATTTTGGTAAGGCAATGATAACACTACAAAAGATGAATGTAAGCATTTCTACAAATGAAGGAAATGTGAGATGTATACTAATATAGGATCCACTAGTAAACATAAATATGTTGTGTAATACAACTACCAGTAATTTAATAAGTATTAAATATAGACTTTTTTTTGTACAGTAGAGTCATTCTTATACCAAAGCTACATTGACAAATGAAAGAGACGGTAAATTAAAGTGAAACCGAAGTTTTATATATCGACAATGTTAAAAGCCAGTTTTTACCTCTAGCAATCAAACGGTGTCGACATTAAAAAAATAGAGCCGATCTGTCAAACAGCAACCAGGTGGTAAACATCTCCATGTCTTTGGAAGCAACTCTGCTAAAGAACGTCGGCCACCCCTTGAAAGTAGAAGAATGCCACATGTGATATTCCAGTCCGGCTTTTCGAAGCATTAGCGAGTCAAAGCACTTGCAGCACTTCACTTAAGTTAGAGCGAGAAAGAGTTATGGCTGCCATTGCTTTAACACGCTATTCTTACTCTCTCTCCTGATGGTGCTGTTGCCATTCCAGCTTCTTTTCATCCCGATTTCTCCATCCTCCATTCTGGAGCAATTCCGCAGTCATCAGCAATTTCCGCTGCTGATGGCCAGAGCTATAATTAGCCACCTGATAATTGGCCACTGTGGGTGTCGTGACCTTATCTTGAACTCTCGGTAAGGATTGCTTTTTTTCTTTTTTCTTTTTCCCCTTTGATTCTCTACTTACTCTTGTGTTGCAGCATTTTTTTTAATTTTTTGTTTTCATCTTCTAAAGGAAATTTTACTTTCAGCTACGTTTAGGAAAGGCTGCAGGTGGATTATTAATGGTAATTGTTTCGTCATAATTGGAAGTAAAATAACGGATGATAAGAGGACTTTTCTTTGGCTTACTCTTGAAGGATAATTGAAATATTCTTTTCTCTACGTAGCGCAACTGTATTAGAATTTAATTGAAAAACGTCACGGGTATTGAGAGGTCCTTCCTCAGGTGCATGGATTTGGGTTGTTTTACCTCTGAGCGGCACTTTTTTGCACACCATGGGCTAAATGGCCAGGTCACAAGGACCCCGAAGGCTCAGAGAAGGTTGGGGGAGGGACCCACTGGAACAGATGTTGGGAGACAGATGGTAGCCTCCCGTCAAGGCCATCCAGCGTGTTCTTTAACGTGCACAGGGTATGGCTCTCCCGCACACGGGGCCACGGCTTAACGTCCCATCCGATGGACGGTGGCCTTTCCAAGCCCATCGGTGTCCCCTACTGACCGTGGGCAGGGCGGGAAATTTTGCGGAGATAAATCTCAACGCTGACCCAGCTGGGACTCAAACCTGGGAACTACAGATTACGAGCCTGGCGCGCTACCGACTGAGCCATCCCCGGCCCTCCTTCCTCAGGCTTTCCCATACAACTGTATTAGGTAACTGTTTCGGTATTGACGGCTTAGAATTTTGGACTTTTTTTTCGCTCTAATCTGTATTAAAATAAATGTTTGGCAAGTGTAGTTTTGGTTTCGTTAGTGGATTGTTACAGGCTTGTATTTCGTTAACAGTCAAAGTATTTGTTGGAAAAGCTGGTTACATTTTCGCTATGATGCGGTTGAAGTATTAAGGTAATTTTATTTCATCATAATTTGAAGTAAAGCATAGTTGAATAAAGATATGTTTTCACTTATTGAAGATTTGTGTTTCACCACAAAGAAAAGTAGTGCTGGATTAAACAATTATTCTCAATTGGTTCTTTTATATAATTAAAGACATCTGTTTTATGAAATATGATAAATGAATTGCTTTATTCTTGTTGGTAGATTATCGCGCATTTTCACCAATCTAAAGTACTAGTTAATGCTACAGGCAAATATTATTTACTTATTCTTATCAAGAGCTCATTAAGTGCTCACTAAGCGACAAGCAAGTATTATTTAATTTCAACCTCTCAGTCAAAATCTGAGCCAAAATGCAAATTAAGAATTAAAAAAAAAATTGTAATTGCGAATTGTTTATGTGCGGCATGAGATAAACAGAAGAATAGGGATTGCTGTCGGGCTTTTAAGAATCTATGGAGAGTGTGGGAAAATAGGCATATACACCTAAAGACTAAAATTAGACTGTATAATAGTTTGATTCTTTCTAGGGTTAGTTGGGTTGGGTTGTTTTACCTCTAAACGGCACATTTTTGCACACCATGGGCTAAATGGCCAGGTCACATGGACCCCGAAAGCTCAGAGAAGGTTGGGGGAGAGGACCCACTGGAACAAACTGTTGGGAGACAGATGGTAGCCTCCCGTCAAGGCCATCCAGTTTGTTCTTTAACGTGCAAAGGATATGACTCTCCCGCACACGGGGGCCACGGCTGAACGTCCCATCCGACGGACGGCGGCCTTTCCAAGCCCATCGGTGTCGCCTACTGACCGTGGGCAGGGCAGGGAATTTTGCGGAGATAAATCTCAACGCTGACCCAGCTGGAACTCGAACCTGGGAACTGCACATTACGAGCCTGGCACGCTACCGACTGAGCCACCCCCGCCCCTCTAGGGTTAGTTATTTAGTGAAACTTGGACTCTTTTGTAAACAAGATAACAGAAAATTTGATACTTTTGGTTCTAGATGCTTACGCAATATCTTGTGCATTAGGTGGTTCAACATTGTAAGTAATAATGACGATGGACCTCCGTAGCCCATGGCTGCTTGATGATGATGATAAGTTTTTAGAGTAAATTTCAAATGCCGAATGAATATTTTTGAAATCAAATTGCAAAGAGGTTTCATTGAGATCTTCAGTTTCAGTTTCTTATTAAAGTTACAGTCGCTCAAAAAAATATCCGAACACTACGGTTGATTACAGAATTCAGAAAAAATATCTGGCAACGATTTGTTTTAGAAATTAGTGATCTGGCAACCTTCGTGTCACGTGTTTACAGAATTCAGGAAAAATATTTGGAGCGATATATATATATAGATATTCAGAACGAATATATAGATATTCAGATATTTTTTCTGAATTCTGTAATCAACCGTAGTGTTCGGATATGTTTTTGAGCTACTGTAAAGCAAACCAACCCAGTTATTTATTATATTAACCAGTCATTGAATTGAGTTCCAGTTAACTTCCTTATTGAAAACGGAATCCCTGCGCAATGAGAGAATAATCTGATATTTCGGATAAATTATTTTGCTTCTGATGCTTCGTCATAAACTGTACAAATGAAGAGCAATGCGCGACTACGACTTTTGAATAAGACTTTACTTCTTCAGCGTCTTTATATGCTCTATTATAAGCGGTGCATATATTATGAAAGGGTGAAATGCATTTAGAATTAAAATACTTATTTTAAAAAATATGTTTTTTCCACTTGGTTTCATTTGTTAACAGATAGGGCTAATATTTGCAAAATGAATTAAAATGAACTGCGTTTTTCCCAGGTGGCTTTTATTTTCTGAGAAAAAGAGGAAATAGCTCTTTTTACATATTAATAGAAATTGTAAAGCATGACAGAAGTGATAAGGAGGCGAAGAAGGAGGAAGGAAGAATTGGACAGAAGTCTAGAGAAGGGGAAAGGGAAGAGGAAAGTTAGGGAAAAGGAGGGAGAGGAAGGGAAAGATGAATATTAGGAATAAAGCGAAACCAAACGAAGGAAAGAGGGTAGTGAAGGAAAAATAGAGAGGGTAATGGGTGGGAAGAAAGAAGAAAATTAGATAGGGAAAAAGAGAAGAGAGAAGAAACACCAGGAGATGTTAAAGAAGAATAAAGAATATAGTAAAGAACAGATATGGAGATATGTAGAAAAATATAATAATAAGGTGAAAAATAAGAAAGGGAAAGAGGGAATAGTGAAAATGAGTGAAGTGTAAGGGAAGAGGGAAAGAAGGTATGAGAAAGAAAAGGAAAACATGGATGAAGCAAAAAAAAAGTGAATATTAAGTAGATATCAGAAAGGAATAAAGATGAAACTATAAGAAGACAGAAAGTAGAATAAAACTAAATGAAAATATGGACATTATGAGGAAGAAGAAGGCAAAAAAGAAATCAATATTAAAAATAAGACGAAGAAGAAAAATAGAGAGAAGGTGAAGAGGAAAGAGAGTATGAAGGAAAACACTGTGAAAGGGATAAAGAATGAAAGACGAGTATTAGGAAAAAAGCGAATAGGAAGAAAAAGTAGAAAGGTGGAAGAGAAATTTGGGAGATGACGGAAAAAGGAAACTGGGTAAGAAGATAGGAAAGGAAATAGAGAAAAAGGCAAAGACAGAGGGAGAAAACAAAGGAAAGAAAGAAGAAATTAAAGTAAAAAAACACGGAATAGAAAATTCATATTAAAAAGAAGACGAAAAGGAAAGAGAGGGAAAATAGAAAGAGGGGGGAAAATTAGAACAGAAAACAGAAATTAGAAAACAGAATTAGGAAGAATTATTAGGGAGAAAGCAGAAAAGAAAGAAAGAAAGAAAACTAGAAAAAAGACAGCAGAAAGACAGAAAGTGTAGGCAGAAAAGAAGGAAACTAAAAGGGAGAAAGATAAGAAGTAAGAGGAAAGAAAGGGAAAACGAAAAAAGTCGGAAAGAAATGAATTAAATGAGACAAAGTGAAAGAAAGAAAAAAGACAGAAAAGAAAATGCAGAAAACTAGATAATCGTAAAGAAAATGAAGAAGAAATAGGCAAATTAAGGAGAAGTCGCAAATAAGAAAAGGGATGCAAGTAATGAAAAGAAAAGAAAGAAAAGAGAACTCACGAGAAAGAAAAGGGGAACACGTGTAAAAAAAGCTAACGGAAAAAAAAAGAGTAAGATGCATAAAGTGAAACTAGAAAATAGTAGTACGGAAAGAGAGAAAAAAGAAATATAGAGAGGAAAAAGATGTAACTGAAAGTAGAAATGGACAGATGATAAAAAAAGGGCTTAATTTGAGTTTAATAGTTAATTTACATGTTTGAGGCAGGGAGATGGAAGTGATGCTGAAACAAAATTTCTGCCAGCTCGCAAATGTGGAAAAATTTCAAGCCGAAGAATGAAAGACGAATAGGAATATAACATTAAGGGGAAAAGATGAGGAAGAAGGAGAAAACTTCAAGGAGGGAAGAATTATGAATGGAATGAAGAAAGAAGAAAGGAAAAGAAAAGTAAGAGAAGAAAAGATAACAGGATGAAAAGAAGCGAAAGAGGTCTCTTTATTTTCTTTCATTGAACACCGTCGAATATCTTTTATCTATTAGGTTTTCTTTTATTGTCTCGTTCATTCGACGGTGTTGAATGAACGAGACAATAAAAGAGAGGGAAATGATATGGAAGAGGACAGGTGGAAAGAGCGATAGAAGCTGACGATGAAAAAAGACGATCAAAATATGGATGAGAAATGGGAAAAAAGACTAATGAATTAAAAAAGGAAATAGGGAAAAGATATGGAAGAGGAGAATGAATGAGACGATGGAAAAGAGAAAGAATACATAGGGTGTTTATAAAGTAACTATCGATTTCTGTGAACTAACCTTTTAATAATTCTCTTTGTGTTACAAATGAATCAAAAACATGAAAGCAACAAAACACCAATACGATTCAACATGACCCCCTTGCATGCCAACACACAGATCCCAACGTTCATTGGTAGCACGGTAAACCCTTTCCAAGGTATCAGGTGTAATCTTAGACACTGCAGCTGTGATCCGCTCCTTCAGTTGATTAATGCTATTAATTTTCACCTTGTACACCTTTGATTTGATATAACCAAACATAAAAAAATCTAGAGGTGTGATGTCAGGTGACCTTGGAGACCAAAATCTGACGGAACCTCTTCCGATCCACCCGGAAAGGTTTCATGTAGGTAGTCATGGACAATATTTGCAAAATAGGGTGCTGTCCCATCTTGTTGGAAGACAACAGTGTCGATAATTCCATTAGATACAAGTTGCAGCACCACAAAGATCTCCAGCATATACCTGTAAATGTCGCCAGTAATTGTGTTCTCAGAAAAACAGAAAGGGCCAAACATAGAAAAACAGAAAGGGTCTTTGTGATGCCCAACCAAACATTAACCTTTGGAGAATCCCTGACTCACTCCAGACAGAAGTGATGTGGATGTTCGTCAGCCCAAATCCTGCAATTGTGCCTGTTGACAGGTCCACGTGTGTGAAACGTCGCCTTATCACTGAACAAAATGTTATTCATGAGATCTTCTCGTTCCACGGCTTCCAAAAGATCACTACAGATGGCCGCACGAGCTACATAGTCCTCCTCGTGTAGCTTACGAAGCATCTGTAGATGATAACACCATTTTTTCAATGTGAAACGTAGGGTTTTCCAAACAACCGTTTGCGTTACACCAAGCTCCCTGATTAGTCTCCTTGTTGATGCACGAGGGCTATGATTGATTGCATCCTCGATGCGTTACACCAAGCTCCCTGATTAGTCTCCTTGTTGATGCACGAGGGCAACGATTGATTGCATCCTCGATGCGTACACCAAGCTCCCTGATTAGTCTCCTTGTTGATGCACGAGGGCTACGATTGATTGCATCCTCGATGCGTTACACCAAGCTCCCTGATTAGTCTCCTTGTTGATGCACGAGGGCTACGATTGATTGCATCCTCGATGCGTTACACCAAGCTCTCTGATTAGTCTCCTTGTTGATGCACGAGGGCTACGATTGATTGCATCCTCGATGCGTTACACCAAGCTCTCTGATTAGTCTCCTTGTTGATGCACGAGGGCTACGATTGATTGCATCCTCGATGCGTTACACCAAGCTCTCTGATTAGTCTCCTTGTTGATGCACGAGGGCTATGATTGATTGCATCCTCGATGCGTTACACCAAGCTCCCTGATTAGTCTCCTTGTTGATGCACGAGGGCTACGATTGATTGCATCCTCGATGCGTACACCAAGCTTCCTGATTAGTCTCCTTGTTGATGCACGAGGGCAACGATTGATTGCATCCTCGATGCGTACACCAAGCTCCCTGATTAGTCTCCTTGTTGATGCACGAGGGCAACGATTGATTGCATCCTCGATGCGTTACACCAAGCTCCCTGATTAGTCTCCTTGTTGATGCACGATGGCTATGATTGATTGCATTCTCGATGGTTCCACAGTTTCTGGTGATACTGGAAGTTGACCAGAACATTTCTCATCATGAACACTCCCTGTCCTCCGAAATGTGTTCACCAGGGATCTGATTGCTGCCCTTGTTGGCGGTGGTTTATGGAATTTACGAGCGAATTCTTGTCTCACCCCATTCGAAGGACACACCTCGCAGACGTGCCTCAACGTATGAATTCTTTCTTCAGTCGTCAGCATGATTCACAAAACCTGGAACAGAAAATGATCAGGCAGGTTTTCAGGAAAATGGAGAGTTACTTTATAAACACCCTGTATATAGAAAGGAACAAAACGAAGAGATAGGATGAGACGAAGAAAGGAGAGGCATAATAAAGAGAAGAAGATTGAAGGAAAGAAGTGGATGAGTGGACATTTAAAAATTTTAAAATAGGAAGGAAAACAGGGAAGTTTAAGAGAATGTAGAAAGAAAATCATAAGGTTGAGATGAATAAAAATTTGCTACCTTTCATTAACACAGACACAAACCTCTCCATGCATTCAGAAAAAGAATTGCAAATGTTTTATTAATACAGTATCAAGAATTCACCGAAATATTCTTTTTTTGTGTCGTAATTCAGAAGACTAAACACATTAATCATCGAATAGTACATAAGTCCTTTCGTTTCGGTGCACATAATTCATTAGACCATGTCTCCGAATGGCTGTGAGAGTGTATTTGAATGCTTTTGGCTCGTAAATCTTACATCTTGGGAAATACAACTCTTTTCAACAGTAGCTAATATCAAATTTTTCACAGCAAAACACCCGGAAACAGTCGTACGTCACAATGACAACAACTTCCTGTTCTATTTTGCGCTTCTGCGTGCGTGGTGCGAGTGTTAGTTGGAAGAGGTTATCAGTGAAGTTCCTGTGACTCAGATATAAGAAGCTAAGTGGACTTTGAGAAGTGTGGAAACGATCCAGCAGTTTTTCAAGGTTTTTGAAATAATGCATAATGAATTAAAAACTTTCCCAAACGGGAAATAATTAAAAGGAAGCCGCTTAACTTCGCTAGATTTAGCAAGTGAGGCATCCATGAGAAATAATGCGAGGAGTAGATTTACAGACGTGCACATTTATGTCTGTATATTTGGAAAACAGTATGATAGTTTCCATAGTGAAGGCAGTTACAAGTAGAACGTTCAAACTGTATGCGCAGGATCTGCCTTGTGGAAAAGAGATGACCTTTCGACAAAATTCAATATCTACGAAATGATAATTCGTAGAAACAATGTATGTGAGAGGAATAATCCTTAGAAGAAATCATCTGGATGTGGATAATCTTTAGAAGTAAGATATAAGAAATAGATGATAGTTGAAAGGAAAATATGACAGAGAGAATGATCATCCTTAACAGTAAGGAGTAAGAGAGGGATAAATCGGAGAAGGTGAACATTAGAGGGAGGATGATTGAGCGGAGGACAGATGAAAGAAATGATCCCTAGAAGGACGACACACAGAGAGGATGTATCCTCAAAAAAAGAGATATAAGAGAGAAGCTATATAAGACATGGGTTGGGTTGTGTTGTTTTACCTCTGAGGGGCACTTTTTTGCACACCATGGGCTAAATGTCCAGGTCACATGGACCCGAAGGCTCAGAGAAGGTTGGGGGAGGGGACCCACTGGAACAGCTGTTGGGAGACAGATGGTTGTCTCCCGTCAAGGCCATCCAGCGTGTTCTTTAACGTCCACAGGGTATGGCTCTCCCGCACACGGGTCCACGGCTTAACGTCCCATCCGACGGACGGCGCCCTTTCCAAGCCTATCGGTTTCCCCTACTGACCGTAGGCAGGGCGGGGAATTTTGCGGAGACAAATCTCAATGCTGACCCAGCTGGGACTCGAACCTGGGAACTACAGATTACGAGTCTGGCGCGCTACCGACTGAGCCACCCCCGCCCCATATTTATATATAAGACATGTAAAAATGGATATTTTTAGAAGAGAAAGATTATTTTAGAAAATGGAGTGCATACGAAGGAGGAGAATGCTTAGCAAGAAAATATATGAGAGTAATGATTTTTAGAAGGGAGATATGTGACACTGCATAAGGAGGAAGACAATAAAAGGAAATTACTCTAAAAGGAAAATATACCAGAGGTATGAGCATGAAAAGGTAAGACAAGAGAGTGAGGATTCTTAGATGGGCGACATGTGAATGGATGAATATTAGAGGAAAGACCTGGGAGACGGAGATCATTAGAAGGAAAGAAAAAGCCATACCAGAGATAATTAAACAAAGACGTGAGAGGTAATTTTTAATGAAACGTTTTGGAGAATGATTATTCTTCCAGAGAATATATGAGATTGGGTTGGGTTGTTTTACCTCTGAGCGGCACTTTTCTGCACACCATGGGCTAAATGGCCAGGTCACATGGACCCGAAGGCTCAGAGAAGGTTGGGGGAGGGAACCCACTGGAACAGCTGTTGGGAGACAGATGGTAGCCTCCCGTCAAGGCCATCCAGCGTGTTCTTTAACGTGCACAGGGTATGGCTCTCCCACACACGGGACCACGGCTTAACATCCCATCCGACGGACGGCGGTCTTTCCAAGCCCATCGGTGTCCCCTACTGACCGTGAGCAGGGCGGGGGAATTTTGCGGAGATAAATCTCAACGCTGACCCAGCTGGGACTCTAGCCTGGGAACTACAGATTACGAGCCTGGCGCGCTACCGACCCAGCCACCCCCGCCCCGAGAAGATATGAGAGAGATTATTATTAGAAGGAATATGTGAGATGCTTAAATAAAGGAGACACATCAAACTGTGAAAAGTTGAAATGTAAGAAGAAGGAAAGAAGACAAAGGAGAGGGATGATCTTTAGAAGGAAGGCGTGAGAGAGGGAATTCTTCGAAGTAAGTCATGAGAGAGAGAATCTGAGCGAATAAGATAGATTACGAGAGAGGGATGACCCACAGAGGGTAGGCGTGAAAGAGATGTTCTTTGGAAGGAAAACATTTTTAGATTAAATACGATTATTAGAAGGTAACTGTTAAGAAATAGACAAGTGTTCAAAAAACATCTACCAGATTCGAACACGGCATCTCCGATTAGGCTTGAGGTGAGCAAAGTTAGTGGTACCTTGATTAATTAATGGTACAGTCGCTCAAAAAAGTATCCGAACACTATGGTTGACTACAGAATTCAGAAAAAATCGTTGCCAGATATTTTTTCTGAATTCTGTAGTCAACCATAGTGTTCGGATACTTTTTTGAGCGACTGTATGAAAGAAGGCCAATGCTTTAATGTTCAAGGTTTACCATCGGTTTAAATAGCGCATGTTTGTCATTTAATACATTGACGTTAAGGTATTGATCTGCTTTTATAACTTTAACTGAGCAAGGTTGAAAACGCCAACGCCTTAGATCAACTCGAGAGAAAATTGTGGGTCCCATGTTTGAATCTGGAGGTTTCTTTCCTAATAGTTTCATTAGAGTGAGTGAAGTGTTACTTATTAAAAAGAAGACCTACAAAGAGACATGATTCTTAGGAAAAAGAAGGGAGACTTACGGGGAGGGGGATAATGGAAAGGAGACTCGAAAGAGATGGCAATTAGAAAGATTTTTTGAAGGAAGAAAGAAGACACAAATGAGCCTTAGGAAGTAGATTGGAATTATATGAGTAGAATGATTCTTAGAAGAAAGACTTGAAAGTGATGATAGGAGGAAGGATTCATTGAAGGAAGGCGTGTGAAAGAATGGTTTGTGGAAGCTGGAAGGTATGTGAGAGAGAGATGATTTTTGGAAGCTGGGAGGTGTGTGAGAGGAATGATTTTTTTTGAAGCTGGAAAGCATGAGAATGATTGGTGTTTTGGAAGCTGGAAAGTATGTGAGAGGATTACTTTTGGAAACTAGAAAGATATGTCAGGATTATTGTTGGAATCTAGGTGAATTGTTGTTGTCAACTGAAAGGTGTGAGAGAACGAGTTTTTTTTGGAAGATGGAAATTATGTGAGTAAACGATTATTTTTGAAAGCTTCAAGGTATGTGTAATGTTTTTTTATTTTTCTTATTTATTTATTTATTTATTTATTTATTTATTTTTGAAGATGGAAGGATGTGAGAGGATTATTATTGGAAGCTCGAAGATATGGGACAGAATTATTGCTAGAATCTGGAAGGTATGTAAGAAGAGGATTGTTTGGAAGCTGGAAGGTGGGACAGTGAATGATTGTTGAAAACTGGAAGTTATGTGAGGAGACTAGGTTTCTTGGAAGCTGGAAGTTATGTGAGGAGACGATTAGTTTTTTTTGGAAGCTGGAAGGTATGTCAGAGGATCATATTTTGTAGCTGGAAGGATTCGAGAGGATTATTTTTGGAATGTCGAAAAAGCATGTGAGAGTATGGTTTTTGAAGCTGGAAGGTGTGTAAGAGGATGATTGTTGTAAGGTGGATGGTATCTGAGAAGGATGATCGTTAGAAGAAACAGAAGAAAATTATGATTCTTAAAAGGCGGGCTTTCATGTGTAAAAAAAACTTCAACATGTATAAATTAAGAAATATACTGAATGCCATTGACTCGAGTGACTCATTTTCCTCTGGCAGTTGTCAAGTTACTGCCATTAGCAAACAGATCAGATGAGAATAACAGTTCTTGTGACTAGATTTCATGGTTGGGTTGTTTTACCTCTGAGCGGCACTTTTTTGCACACCATGGGCTAAATGGCCAGGTCACATGGACCCCGAAGGCTCAGAGAAGGTTGGGGGAGGGGACCCACTGGAACAGCTGTTGGGAGACAGATGGTAGCCTCCCGTCAAGGCCATCCAGCGCGTTCTTTAACGTGCACAGGGTATGGCTCTCCCGCACACGGGGCCACGGTTTAACGTCCCATCCGACGGACGGCGGCCTTTCCAAGCCCATCGGTGTCCCCTACTGCCCGTGGGCAGGGCGGGGAATTTTGCGGAGATAAATCTCAACGCTGACCCAGCTGGGACTCGAACCTGGGAAATACAGATTACGAGCCTGGCGCTCTACCGACTGAGCCACCCCCCGCCCCCTAGATTTCATGAAAACTGGACGTACAATAAAAATATTCCTCAGATCAATATAACCCTGATTCAATTGAAACATTTATTGATCACTAAAAAGTAAAATTTAGTCTCTTTATTACTTCATTTTGCATCGTTCAAGTGTTCCATTGAGATCTACATATATCCAACTTTGCTTAATCTCAACAATGAGAAAATTCCCTAATAATGTACTTAAATTTGTATCTATCATACCCACACGAGAGAAATAAAAACTAGATCCGGAAGTTGATGCCAAACTGAAGTACAGTACATTTCGGGCAAAGATGTGAAAATAGCGCAATATCGCGTGCAACCAAATATTTAGGTGGACAAGATCGTGAGGTGGAGCCATCGGCAAGTTTCTCCAGGGAGTGATAAACGATTCGGAACCTTAAACGATTATCGAGATTGAAATTCGACCTTTTAGGTAACGTAATGGTAACGTAAGTGCTATGACGATATTCTTAGTAAGAATATAACACTCAATCCTTTAACTATAGCCCCTAGATAGGTTGGGGTTGGACAGCTAAGTACGAAAAGGAAAAAATATAAGATATTCGTTCAATCTTTAATTAAATAAATAAATACCCCCTCAAGCAGCTGCTTGCCACAGAGGTCTGACAGGAGCCTGTCAGTTTATATGCCACAGTAGGAGATCTGAGAGGATGGCAGGACCTCAGCAGAAAAACGACAGACACATCCATGCCTAATCCGGGGCTCGAACCCAGGTCCCTTAGATCAGTAGCTAAGCGTGCTAACCACTCGGCTACGGGATTAACTACAATGAATTAAAATTCAGCTGGTGATATATATTTTTGAATAAATCAACAATTAATTACAAATTATAAATTATTCAATATCTTAATAGAAACAGAATAAATAAGCTATTTTTAATAAATTTTTAACTAATTAACTTAAAAACAATTTTAAACAAATTAAAAAACTTAAAACATTATATATTAATTATTATTAACTCAATTACATAATTTATTATAATTTCCTTTCTACTGAATTTTATTTTGCCATTTTTTTTTTGATTTGTTGTTATAGGGAGGTTTTCGTACATAATATAAAATGCTACTTTATTTTAAATTTAAGTAAATATAAATTATATTCCTTTTAAATTTATTAACTTTAAAATATATCTAAAATGCATTATGTCATGTGATTTTTTTTTTTTTTTTCAGATTAAATGCAGTAGGTTTTCGCTAACGGAGTTCACGGATTCGACTATTCGCGGAAAACGTTTGAGGGGGCTGATTTGCTGATCGCTGCTCTGTCATGATGGAGCAACAGAAAAGAGTCCTTTAATAAATTTTCATCAACTTTAGCAATTACTTAATTATTTCACGTATTACAAAATTAAAGTAATTGCTAAAGTCGATGAAAATTTAGCTTTATTATTAGAAAGTCTGTCATACAAAACTTGTCTCATTACGAAACTATATTTTACTATTTCCTATTTTGAATATTGCTCCTTTCGTTCGAAATATATGTAGGTCTAACCTCAATCCTGTCTAGGTGACTCGGCCCACGGTTAACGTGTGTGGTTAGGGAACAAAGGAATCTGTGATCGAATCACGGGATGGGCAGATAGCTTCAGTTTTTCTCTATAACGAATGTATAATAATTAACTAAATTATATATACCGTTAGATTTCAGTGTCTAGTTTTCTATCTGCTGGATGGCTTTAACCCGAGGCTACCATCTGTCTCCTAACAGCTGTTCAGTGGCTCTCCCCTCCCAATGGGGCGGGGGTGGCTCAGTCGGTAGCGCGCCAGGCTCGAAATCTGTAGTTCCCACGTTCGAGTCCAAGCTGGGTCAGCGTTGAGATTTATCTCCGCAAAAATTCCCCGCCCTGCCCACGGTTAGTAGGGGACACCGATGGGCTTGGAAAGGCCGCCGTCCGTCGGATGGGACGTTAAGCCGTGGCCCCGTGTGCGGGAGAGCCATACCCTGTGCACGTTAAAGAACACGCTGGATGGCCTTGACGGGAGGCTACCATCTGTCTCCCAACAGCTGATCCAGTGGGTCCCCTCCCCCAACCTTCTCTGAGCCTTCGGGGTCTATGAGACCTGGCCATTTAGCCATGGTGTGCAAAAAAGTGCCCCTGAGAGGTAAAACAACCCAACACAACCTCTTCTCCCAACCTTCTCTGAGCTCTCGGGGTCTTTGTGACCTGGCCATTTAACCCATTGTTTGCAAAAAAGTGCCGCTCAGAGGTAAAACAACCCAATCCAAGGTACTGCTATCCTGCACACGGTACACGGCTTAACGTCCCATCCGACGGATGGCGGCTTTTCATAACCCATCGATATTTCCTTCTTGACAGAGGCAGTGAAATAAATTGAGAGATGGCAAGGTGGGGGGGTTTAGCAGAGATAAATCTCAATGCTGGTACAGGTAGGACTCGAACCTGGGAACTTCACATTACGAGCCTGGAGGCTGCTGACTGAGCCAACCCATGCTTCTTCTTTTAATCTAACGGTTAATTCCTTGGTTTACGATGACGATGATATCGTTCCCTTAAATGCAGCATCTAATACCTCAGTGTAGGAAGATGACGATCTCGTTCTCTTTAATTTAGCATATTTTAGAGAGAGCCAAAATTAATACTCAGAAAAGTTTATATTTATATGTATATACCTATTTTTTCAAACAGATGTGAGCGGGGGTGGCTCAGTCGGTAGAGCACCAGGCACGTAATCTGCAGTTCCCAGGTTCGAGTCCTGCCTGGGTCAGCGTTGAGACTTATCTCCACAAAACTCCCCCGCCCTACCCACTGTCAATAGGGGACACCGATGAACTTGGAAAGGCCACCGTCCGTCAGATGGGATGTTAAGCCGTGGCTCCGTGTGCGGGAGAGCCATACCCTGTGCACGTTAAAGAACACGCTGGATGGCCTTGACGCGAGGCTTCCATCTGTCTCCCAACAGCTGTTCCAGTGGGTCCCCTCCCCCAACCTTCTCTGAGCCTTCAGGGTCCATGTGACCTGGTGTGCCCATGATGTGCATGTGCCCATGGTGGGCAAAAAAGTGCGCTCAGAGGTAAAGCAACCCAACCCAAACAGATGTGTTTCTTTCCATAGACAGAAGACTATTTTTAATGGTACTCGATGAGCAGAAGAGAGAAGTGTATGAAGAACTGCATTAGATTCTAACTCTGCGTTGTCCAACAGATATTCAAAGTTCGCCACACTTGTGGTTGTTGTTTACCATATTCACCACATCATATATTAATAATTAGATAGGTAGGTATTTCATACTATTAATATTGAATTTAAGTTCGCATGAAAATGTGAGTTGGCATAATCACAGACACAAAAAAGTGGAGATACAACATGTCACTCATGAAATAATGAGCTGAAAAAAATTTGGTTTTGCTATGAATGGGATCCGAACCCACATCTCCAGGAAATTGCCTATTATGCTACCACTACACCACCAATGGCTAACCTTTTCTCAGCTTGTGTGACGTTATAAACTTTCCGGATTTTTTTTTTATTTGATTCGTACAGTGGCGCCATCTATCCGGGAAGTGGAAAATTCTGTTGCCTCGTTAGAGATGGAATTAATATTTGTCACTCACACTCAGGGCGTTGAATCAATAAATGAATAGTAAAGAATCACAGGATAAGTCCTGTAGACATGAAACTCATGAAATAATGAGCTGAAAAAAAAAATTGTTTTATTTTTCACTCATATCGAAACCAAATTTTTTCAGCTCATTATTTCATGAGTTCTATGTCTACAGGATTTATCCCATGATTCTTTACTAATCATTTTGGGTTGTGTTGTTTTACCTCTGAGCGGCACTTTTTTTGCACACCATGGGCTTAGAGAAGGTTGGGGAAGGGGACCCACTGGAACAGCTGTTGGGAGACAGATGGTAGCCTCACGTCAAGGCCATCCAGCGTGTTCTTTAACGTGCACAGGGTATGGATTTCTTGCACAAGGGGGCCACGGCTTAACGTCCCATCCGACGGACGACGGCCTTTCCAAGCCCATCGGTGTCCCCTACTGACCGTGGGCAGGGCGGAGAATTACTGCGGAGATAAATCTCAACGCTGACCCAGCTGGGTCAGAGCTGGGTCTCGAACCTGGGAACTACAGATTACGAGCCTGGCGCGCTACCGACTGAGCCACCCCCGCCCCTTTACTAATCATACAACATGTCATTTGCAGCTGTACTGACGGCTGACGCATCGCATCCACTGCTCATGTCAGCCGCTACAGAAAGCGCTAAAATGTGAATTAACAGTTTTACATAGCTTTCTTTACTCTCTTAAATACCGGTTACGGCACTCAGCTAAGGATTCTACTTCACGTTGTCATGCTATAATCATCTCGAGATTTGATGAATTCGAATAACTATTATTATATATTATTCATGCCTTCGTTACAATGCAATGACCTACTCGCCACATGTAGCGAGTGTGTGGCGAACATATTTGGACACAGGTGGGTTGGGTTGTTTTACCTCTGAGCGGCACTTTTTTGCACACCATGGGCTAAATGGCCAGGTCACAAGGACCCCGAAGGCTCAGAGAAGGTTGGGGACCCACTGGATCAGCTGTTGGGAGACAGATGGTAGCCTCCCGTAAAGACCATCCAACGTGTTCTTTAACGTGCAGAGGGTATGGCTCTCCCGCACACGGGGGCATGGATTAACGTCCCATCCGACGGACGGCGGCCTTTCCAAGCCCATCGGTGTCCCCTACTGACCGTGGGCAGGGCGGGGAATTTTGCGGAGATAAATCTCAACGCTGACCCAGCTGGGACTCGAACCTGGGAACTGCAGATTACGAGCCTGGCGCGCTACCGACTGAGCCACCCCCGACCCAGGACACAGGTGGTCTTGAGGAGGTTTTCAAGTATGGTTTATTACTTACTATACGTATACTTTTGTCACCACTTAAGCAGCAACTCTCTGGAAAAAACGACCTGAACTACACACTTCATTCAATAAATATTCTTCTAAAATAAAATTTATATAATAATTTCTAATATTTCTGCTGGTAGTTAATATATATGTAACATTGAAATCCATCGTATTCTTCAGAACAAAAGCCTGTCGTAACACAAAAGATGACCTTTTTCGTTTAGAATTATTTTTTAAATTTTATACAGATCAATTATTATGTCACGATAATCTAAAATAAAAAAACGAACCAATCTGTTTCAAACTGAAATTCTCTGAGGGATACAATCTTTAAAACAGAATTTTAGAAAATTGTTTTTGACTTGCATCAGTTCTGTTCTAGATGCACGATATACAGAATTAATCCATCTGCATTAAAACCAATGAAACGATGTCATTTTATTTGTTTCGTATATCTGTGACTTAGAAGTGACACTCAAAGATAAAAAGAACCAACTTCGATCACAGAATAAATTTGGTTTTCTTAAATTGAGTTAAACGTATATGGCGAATGAATAAAAAATAAAGGTTTAAAATAAAAAAAAAAGCTTTCGTTTTTTGATCAATGTCTCAACCAGGAATCTCAAATTCGTTAGTACAGGACTCAGGAACCTTTAATGGGTTGGGTTCTTTTACCTCTGATCGACACTTTTTTTGCACACCATGGGCCAAATGGCCAGGTCACAAGACCCCGAAGGCTCAGAGAAGGTTGAGGGAGGGGACCCACTGGAACAGTTGTTGGGAGACAGATGGTAGCCTCCCGTCAAGGCCATCCAGCGTGTTCTTTAACGTGCACAGGGTATGGCTCTCCCGCACACGGAGCCACGGCTTAACGTCCCATCCGACGGACGGCGACCTTTCCAAGTTCATCGGTGTCCCCTACTGACCGTGGGCAGGGCGGGGAGTTTTGAGGAGATAAATCTCAACGCTAGAGCAACTGGGACTCGAACCTGAGAACTACAGATTACGAGCCTGGTGCGCTGTTTACTTGAGCAACCCACTATCCCTGTCTAAGCAATGTGATTACCACAAATCCAAAAAACCCTTATAACTCGTAACAAAGAGAAACCGTCATACAAACTACAACTACGATAACAATATCATCATCCATGACGTTCGTAAAACTCAGTACATAAAACGCAACTAAAAAAAAAAAATCTAAATCCCAAAATGACCATCAATCTCTTTCCAGAATTTCATTATATTCTCTCCGAAACCAAGATACGGCCCCTGTAAAAGCCTTCGATGCTGTCACAAACACAGATCCTCCCAATGCACGTAAAGATTCTTCGCCCTTAACTTCCTCCCCACTTCCCCCCTTATTCACTGGCAGCTTCTTCTTCCAGCAGAGTCCTATTGATCAGTTTCGAGACGAGCTCGGCGTGACGTCACTGGCCTCGTTTTCATCCATCATTCCCGTACTTAACTCATTTATTCATGAATTCTTGTCGTCGTGTGTCTTCTCTGCTGCACTGAGCGTACGAAGAGGCGACACTCTTACTGGATGCTTCCAGATAGAACGAATAACGGAAGACATTCTCCCGATCTGTTCCTCCTTAAACTCCGTAGGAATATGCAGATAGAGGGAACAGATACAAATTGAAAATCAAATCTAGCGAACTATTTTTTTTTTTCAGCAACATTTTTTCCTCCAAAGCTTTTCACAAAATTATTAAAGTACCTACTTATCTGATGCAGCTTTTGTGAGTGTAGTGCCATTCAATGTTGGGGAGGGGAAGGGGGTAGAGAGAGAGGAGATTATCCACGTTTGACCTGCGGATGATGTGAATATTTAATAATTGACCTGGAGGATCTTTTGTTTTTTGGTTGGGTGGTTTTTACTTTGGCTCCGTTTATTTTGCGGCGGCTTTTAAAGTTTGATGCAGAGTTTGATTTGGGATGAACTAGTGATGATAAATAATGCAGGGAGTGATGAAAGCGCCAACACACGAAAGTGCTTTAAATGTGATAACAAAAAAGAGGTGTGTGTGTGTGTGATGCTGGACTCCATTATTAAAGGAGTTGGGTGTGGCCCGTGGTTAGTGAGTCGGCCTTTAGACTACGAATCAGATTGGTTGGTTGTGATTCTAAACGCCACTCTTGTCGAACTTAGTTAAGATGGCAATCTCAAACGCCTCGGGAGTTATGCTGTACGCCATTACGTTTTCCTTTAATCTTCGAACAGGTATTAGATTTGGATCGGATTGGATTGTTATACCTCTGAGCGGCACTTTTTTGCACACCATGGGCTAAATGGCCAGGCCACAAGGACCCCGAAGCCTCAGAGAAGGTTGGGGGAGGGGACCCACTGGAACAGCTGTTGGGAGACAGATGGTAGCCTCCCGTCAAGGCCATTCAGCATGTTCTTTAACGTGCACAGGGTATGGCTTTCCCGCACACGGGGGCACGGATTAACGTCCCATCCGACGGACGGCGGCCTTTCCAAGCCCATCGGTGTCCTCTACTGACCGTGGGCAGGGCGGGGAAATTTTTGCGGAGATAAATCTCAACGCTGACCCAGCTGGGGCTCGAACCTGGGAACTACAGATTACGAGCCTGGCGCGCTACCGACTGAGCCACCCCCCGCCCCCGATTTGGATCGGATTTTCAGCCTTGAGAAGCGCAATTTAATCAGCTGTGTTTTTTGTCACGAAGTGTCTGAATGACCAGATGATGCCAGAAGGTACAAAAAGGTTTGCCAAAAGGTTCTCCAACGTTGAGATTTATCTCCTCAGAACTCCCCGCCATCGGTCAGTAGGGGACATCGATGGGCTTGGAAAGGCCGCCGTCTGTCGGATGGGACGTAAAGCCATGGTCCCGTATGTGGGAGAGCCATACTCTGTGCACGTTAAAGATCACGCTGGATAGCTTTGATGGAAGGCTACCACCTGTCTCCTAACATCTGTCCAGTGGGTCCACCCCCCAATGTTCTCTGAATCTTCGAAGTCCTTGTGAGCTGGACATTTCACTCTTGAAATTGTGACTTTTTCCAAGGTTTTTCCTACCTGAATCTAGAGAAAGAAAACTCTCCCAAGGCTGGCAAACTTTAATGAAGAGATTTTAACCTTTCCCAAGTTTGTAACCCTGAATCGATAGATTTTAATTTTTCCTAAGATTTGCACAAGGTACCGCAAAGTTTAAGGCACACTTTGGGCAAAGAGATGGACGCTGTATAAACTCTCACGGCAAAAAGGAAGCCTCTCTTTAGGTCTTTCAGAAACTATTGTGCAAAGTACCCGTTATTTTGTAAGAGCAGTTCTGAAGATGAGACAAAAGGTCCAGGTTTTGGGTTGTTTTACCTCTGAGCTGCACTTTCCTGCACATAATGGGCTAAATCAGGTCACAAAGATGGGTCAAGGTCACAAAATGGTCACACAAATGGTCACAAAATGGACAAAATGGTCACAAGATGGGTCAAGGTCACAAAGACTCCGAGGAATCAGAGAAGGTTGGGGAAAGGGGACCAACTGGAGACAGCTGTTAGGAGACAGATGGTAGCCTCCATTTAAGGCCATTCAGCTATTCTTTAACGTTCCCAGTGTATAGCTCTCCCTCACACGGCGTCACGGTTTTACGTCCCATATGACAGAAGGTGGCCTTCCCATGGACGTTCCATACTGATTAAGGGCAGGGCGGTGACTTTTGCGGAGATAAATCTCAACACTGGCCTAGGTGGGACTCGAACCTGGGAACTGTGGATTACAGGTCTGCCGAGCAACCGACTGATTTCCCGCTGTGTCTTTTTTTTTACCCTGCCAATTCTCACCCAACCATCTACTCAAAGATCTTCTTCAATATTGTCTAAGAGAATGTTTTGTTCATATTCTCAGTTTTGGGTTGTTGGGTTGTTTTACCTCTGAGCGACACTTTTTTGCACACCATGGGCTAAATGGCCAGGTCACATGGACCCCGAAGGCTCAGAGAAGGTTGGGGGAGGGGACCCACTGGAACAGCTATTAGGAGGCAGATGGTAGCCTCCCGTCAAGGCCATCCAGCGTGTTCTTTAACGTGCACAGGGTATGGCTCTCCCGCACACGGGGCCACGGCTTAACGTCCCATCCGACGGACGGCGGCCTTTCCAAGCCCATCGGTGTCCCCTACTGACCGTGGGCAGGGTGGGGGAATTTTGCGGAGATAAATCTCAACGCTGACCCAGCTGGGACTCGAACCTGGGAACTACAGATTACTAGCCTGGCGCGCTACCGACTGAGCCATCCCCGCCCCTCTCAGTTTTGGACAAAATAAATATCTTTTTTTCTGCTCTTCTAAATTTTTAGCGTTGAAGTTTTGTAATCATATTAGCAATTTGTTTTTATTATTTACGTATTATTATTATGTAATTACATTGCTATCTATTTACTTAAGCTGTGAATTATTATTTACTTATGCTGTATATTATTATATTATATTAACATTATATATCGCATGTAGTGTTATTTCGGTTGACGATTTCAGTTTTCACTTTGCAATTCTGTCAGTGATCGCGTAGCATACGTGTTGCAAATCCTATTGAGACTGGAGGTTGCAAAACTGAACCCATAAATTGAACAACTGAATACAGAAAACTGTTCAACTGATCCGAAAAACTCCCTAATGAAACCCTCAGATGGAACAACTGAAACTAGAATCTGTACAATTGAGTCGACAGATTCTACAACTGAGTTACATAAATCCAATTGAACTTAAAGTCAGCACAACTGAGATTCGGTCTGCCGAACTTAGCCTAAAGACTAGATATCATAAAATCTAGCTAATAGAGAATGATAATTGAAACTATAGAGTGTGTACAATGGAGACTAAGGCTGTGCTCAACTGAGCTAGATATCCCACAATTGTGTCTAGAGGGTGTACAGTAGGTCAAAAAAGTATCCGAACACTGCGGTTGATTACAGAATTCAGAAAAAATATCTGGAGCGTGTACAGCAACTGTACACGCTCCAGTTACCGTTCACAGCAAACTGGAGCGTGTGCAGTTACTGCACACGCTCCAGTTTGCTGTGAACGGTAACTGCACACGCTCAATATTTCCGTGAGTGAGCCCACACGATCTAGGTCTTTGTGAGCTCACACGATCCAATGTGCTGTGAACATTAACCGCAACCGCTCCAGTTTGCTGTGAACGGTAACTGCACACACTCCATATTCATTGCATATTCATACGCATTATATATATTAAAAAATATCCGAAAACTATGGTTGATTACAGAATTCAGAAAAAATATCTGGCAACGATTTTTTTTGGAAATTAGTGATCGGGCAATCTTCGTGTCACGTGACACGAAGGTTGCCAGATCACTAATTTCTAAAAAAAATCGTTGCCAGATATTTTTTCTGAATTCTGTAATCAACCATAGTGTTCGGATATTTTTTTGAGCGACTGTACAAATCGAGCTGGAGAAGACACAGTTTAGCTTTGAGACTAAGCACATGAATCAAAGAAAATGCACAAATAAGTCCTTGAAGGCTGCATAATTAAGACTAGATACTAAGCCCTGAAATTATAAGGGGGGAGGGCGCTCAGTTGGTAGCGCGCCAGGCTCGCAATCTGTAGTTTCTAGGTTCGAGTCTCACTTGGGACAGCGTTGGGATTTATCTGCGCAAAACTGCCCTCGGTCAGTAGGGGACATCGATGGGTTTGGAAAGGCCGCCGTCCGTCGGATGGGACGTAAACCGTGACTCAATGTGCGGGACAGCCATACCCTGTGCAAATTAAAGAACACAATAAATGGCTTTGACGGGAGGCTACCATTTGTCTCCCAACATCTCTCCTTCCATCAACTTCTCCTGGGCTGTTTCTGAAACTAAATTTATATACAGTATTTTTCTCACAGCTGAATCTAACGATTTTAACCTTTCCCAAGGTTTGTAAACCCGAATCTAAAAATTCCAAACATTCCCAAGGCTTTCACACATGAATCTAAAGCTTTCTCTATTACCTAAAGTGTGAACACCTATATCTTAATTTCAAAAGCTGACTTTCGAATCAGCAGCAAATAAATCTGCAAACACTTTCTTTCGTTTATTCGATTTCTTTGCTTATTGGATAATTAGAATCTCTTATTTCGACCTTCGGTAAATGGCCCAAAAAAAAAACAAAACATGAACAAAAGAGTAAAATTAAAAGAAAATTCCTTACGTATATTTCTTCGATCAACTACCACCACACACACAAAAAAACTTCTCTTTTAGGCGGAAGGATACATTGCTTCGAAAACCGTTGTTTACCTGCACTGCAGGGGAGAAAACTTTTCAATCCTCCGCTTTTTTGGTCTCGTTCTGTGCACGCGATCCCTCGGGAGCCAGGCGGTTTGATTAGGCTCGAAGGAGCGGGGAGGGAGAAAAGGGAGAGAGAGAGGGAGGGGGGTGCGGCGCCAGCCGGGGTTTTGGTTAATGCCTTCCCTGCACGCGAAGTAGCTCTGATGACGTAGAACGATGCGTGAGAAGTTGGAGCAATGCACGTTTGAGTGGATGAAAATATGGGTGCGAGAAGCGGGTCCTATGCAAGAGAAATAGCATCTGGAGTTCGGTGGTTTATTTTTTTTTTCCGTATCTTCTTCAATGTATGGAGAGTGATAAAGATTTGCATCCGGCTGCAACTTTAATCAGGGTTTTCCCTGCAACCTCTCAAGGCGGTGGGGCGGGAGTGGCTCAGTCGGTAGCGCGCCAGGCTCGTAATCTGCAGTTCTCAGGTTCGAGTCCCAGCTGGGTCAGCGTTGACATTTATCTCCGCAAAATTCCCCGCCCTGCCCACGGTCAGTAGGGGACACCGATGGGCTTGGAAAGGCCGACGTCCGTCGGATGGGACGTTAAGCCGTGGCCCCGTGTGCGGGAGAGTCATACCCTGTGCACGTTAAAGAACACGCTGGATGGCCTTGACGGGAGGCTCCCATCTGTCTCCCAACAGTTGTTCCAGTGGGTCCCCTCCCCCAACCTTCTCTGAGCCTTCGGGGTCCATGTGACCTGGCCATTTAGCCCATGGTGTGCAAAAATGTGCCGCTCAGATGTAAAACAACCCAACCCAACCCAAGGTGGTGTAGATGTGAGAATATGTCTCCTGAATCCTCTAAAGCCCTCAACAGTGATCAATTAGTTATATACAATGAAAAATCCTTTTTACCATCAGTTTACGTTCATTAAATATGGAATAAACCATTAAAACTTTTTTCTTGTTGAAAGCAATGATTGTCATTCATTGCTTCTGAGACTGTGGATCGCGATTCCTTAAGCGGTACTTTTTCTCACACAATGAGCTAAATGAGCATGTCATAAGGAGCCGAAGAGCTCATAGTTATTTAGGGAAAAGGGAGCCATTGGACAGCTGTTAGAAAGGAGACAGATGGAAGCCTCCCGTCAAGGCCGTACAGCGTGTTCTTTAACATATACACTCTCGTGCACACGGGTCTACTGCTTAAGGTCCCAGTCGATGGACGGATAATATTTTCAAGTCCATCTATATTCCCTTTATCACCCGAGGGCAGGAGTTAATGGAGAAAATCTCAAAGCAAGCACAATGGGACTCAATTATGGGATCATCAATTGTATAACGCTATCGACCGAACTCATTCCGTTACCAGTTCGAGGTACTAAAATATTTTTAGGAACTCTAGATTTTTCTTTTGTTTTTGCTTTGTACAGTCGCTCAAAAAAGTATCCGAACACTATGGTTGATTACAGAATTCAGAAAAAATATCTGGCAACGATTTTTGTAGAAATTAGTGATTTTAGTGATTAGTGAAATTAGTGAATTAGTGAAGACCTAAAGTGATGAAAATTGGTCAGGCAGGCTGTGATTCAGTTAATCTGAATGGTTGCAGTCTTGAGCAGGTGTCACAGTTTAATTATCTTGGGAGCTACGTAACAGATACTGGTGATGTGCGGCATGAGATTAACAGACGAATAGGTATTGCTGCCGGGACTTTTAAGAACCTATGGAGAGTGTGGAGAAATAGGCGTATACACCTAAAGACTAAAATTAGACTGTATAATAGTTTGGTTCTTTCTAGGGTTAGTTATGGTAGTGAAACTTGGACACTTTGTAAACAAGATAACAGGAAACTCGATGCTTTTGATTCCAGATGCTTACGCAGTATCTTGGGCATTAGGTGGTTCAACTTTCTAACTAATGATGAGGTTAGGCAAAGGAGTTTGCAACCTCCTTTAAGCAGCATATTGTGCAGAGAGAGACTCCGTTGGTTGCCTGTATGGATAATTTGAAGATTGGCGAATAGGGTTATGAACAGTGTGCCTAAAGGCCTCAGAAAGAAAGGGAGACCTAGGATGCGGTGGGCAGACAATGTCAAAGAGGACCTTGTTAGAATTGGTGTGCAATGGCCAGATGCAGTAGATGTAGCTCAGGATAGACCTGCTTGAAGAACTAAATTGCACCGTCTGGTTGGACCTCCGTAGCCCATGGCTGCCTGATGATGATGATGATGTTTCAGATCATTACTTTGTTGGTTTACATATTGCAAGAAATGACAGGGAGCACATTAATTTGAAACCTAACACTGTAAATAAAAGGAAAACTAATATAAGTAAATTAAAAGATATGTTGAGCGTAAAGGATTGGAGTTCAATCATAATTGATCCTGATATTAATAGCTCTTTTAAGAACTTTCTCAGAGAATTAAATATGATGATAGATGAAGCTACTTCTATTGAAACAAATATAAAAGTGAGTAAGAAATTAAAGCCGTGGATTTCAGATGCAATTTTAGTTTCTATCAAAGAAAGAAATAGAATGTTTAAATTGCAAAGTGAGAGTAATATCAATGGACCAAATTGAGTTCAAAATTACAAGAAATATCGTAATAACTTAACTAAAGTTATCAGGGAAGCGAAATGAAACTATTATAGCAATAAATTATTATTATATCAAAGTAATTTTAAGAAACAATGGGATGTCATTAATGAGTTGAGTGGAAGAACTAAAAAAGAATGGAATTGTCCTAAAATAATTGTTGATAATGATCAAAAATATAGTGAAATAGAAAATCCAGTAGCTTTAGCTAATGCTTTCAACGACTATTTCACTGGTGTAATATATAAATTAACCCAAACTATTCCAGAATCAAATGATATTGAGATATTTCCATTTAAAGAAATATACAATTCATTCTTTATTGAAGAAATATACGACAAGAAGTACAAGCAGTTATAAAGAATTTAAATTCTGGAAAGTCTTGTGGAACTGATAATATTTCTATATATATTCTAAAAGAAATAAACAAAGAACTCAAAGGCATTTTGTGTTCTCTATTTAATAAATCTCTGTTGTCAGGTTCTTTTCCTTCTTGCCTTAAGGTTGCTACTGTTGTACCAATTTTCAAGGGGGGGGGAATGAAACAAAATTTGAAAATTATCGACCGTTTTTGCCGTTTTCGACCAAAATATTTGAAAAAATAAATAAATATATATTATATATATATTAAAGTTTTTAGATAAATACAATTTTTTTTCAGACAACCAAGGTTGGGTTGGGTTGTTTTACCTCTGAGCGGCACTTTTTTTGCACACCATGTTTCAGACAACCAATGTAGTTTTCGGAAAAATAGGGGGACTGAAGATGCAATTTTGAGATTGACCTCAATTATTCATCGTGGTATTAACGATAATTTCAGAGTTGCTGTTTTGTTTCTAGATGTAAAAAAAAAGCATTTGATTCTGTTTCTCACAGTGTGTTGCTGAAAAAATTAGAAAAGGTTGGAATGAGAGGTCTTATACTATCTTGGTTAACTAGTTATTTAAGTGAAAGACAGCAAATTGTAAAAATACAAAATTGTTATAGTACTCTGCTTATGTTAATTTTGGGGTCTCACAGGGTTCAGTCCTTGGACCAATATTATTTTTAATATTTTTTAATGACCTATGTGATTTACCATTGAACGGGATTAACATTGTATTTGCAGATGATATTGCACTGGTATACCTAGGCAACATTGATAATATTGTTATAAAAATAAATGAGGATTTAAAAGAAATAAATAACTGGTTTGTGAAAAATATGCTAATTTTAAATGTCAACAAATCGAAATATATAAATTTTAGACAAAAAAAAAGTCTATTGATGAATTATACAATAAATTAATTTATCATAATATAAACTGTCAAAATTGGTCGTGTTCTTGTCCAGTTATTCAGGGTGTTGATGGTTTTAGATATTTGGGAATATTTATAGATAGTCGTCCCGTGGCCGAATGGTTAGCACGCTTGGCTATTGATCTAAGGGACCTTGGTTCGAGCCCCGGGTTAAGGCATGGTGGATGGATGTGTCGTTTTTCTGCTGAGGTCTTCTACTGTGGCATATAAACTGACAGCCTCCTGTCAGACCTCTGTGGCAAGCAGCTGCTTGAGGGTTTTTTTTATTTATTTAACCTCACATGGAAGTTGCATGTAAAAAGCTTGAATATCATGATTTCAAGAATATATTTTATTAGAAGCTTTTTGAATTTGTCCATGTTAAAAATAATTTACAATTCGTGGATAAAATCTTATTTGGAATATGGTATTATTTCATGGGGTGGCCTTTATGAATCAAATTTGAGACCTATTCAGAATCTTCAAAATTATGCGTTGAGGTGCATGCTCAAGAAACGAAAGTTTGATAGCATCCAAAATTATTATACTTCTTTGCAAAATTTACAAGTCCGAAAATTATATATTTACCAATTGTTAACATATATTGTCAAAAAATGGGATGATGTAAAGTTTTCAATAAAAATACCAGACTTTCAACAGCTGTATATTTAAATGTGATTACTCCCAGAAAAACAGCTTTTTGCAAACGTTATGTATACCTGGCTCTTAAAATATTCAATAGTTTACCTAACAACATAAAGAATGAAAGAAATCTTTATCTTCTTAAAAAATTAATTATGAAATGGATACTTGAGCAAAAGGTAGAAAATTTGTTATAGTGGCCGAGTGGTTAGCACGCTTGGCTACTGAGCTAAGGGACCTGGGTTCGAGCCCCGGATTAGGCATGGATGTGTGTGTGTCGTTTTTCTGCTGAGGTCCTGCCATCCTCTCAGATCTCCTACTGTGGCATGTAAACTGACAGGCTCCTGTCAGACCTCTGTGGCAAGCAGCTGCTTGAGGGGGTATTTATTTATTTATTTATTTATAATTATGTCTTGCATGATTATAGTGTCATAATACACATTTTGAGTCATAATGTTAACGAGTTTATTATATGTCAGTGTTAAAGAAGTTGGTAGTGTTGGTTTACAATATTTTATGTTTTCTTAATCTAATATCTCCACAAACGAGCTTTGGCTCGTGTGGAGTTTTGACTTTTACACTTTCAAAATTGTCTATTTACTTTGGAAAAGAAAAACATTTATTACTTTTGTTATTATAAGTTTTAAATTACATGTTTGTAATGTATCAAAAGTGTGAAATAAATTTGAATTTGAAATTTGAAAAATTTTCAATTATCCCGTCGGATGGGACGTTAAGCTGTGGCCCCGTGTACGGGAGAGTCATACCCTGTGCGTGTTAAAGAACACGCTGGATGGCCTTGACGGGAGGCTACCATCTGTCTCCCAACAACTGTTCCAGTGGGTCCCCAACCTTCTCTGAGCCTTTGACGCCTTTTGGGGTCCTTGTGACCTCACCAATTGTGTGCAAAAAAGTACCTCTTAGAGGTAATCCAACCTATCTGATTATGTGCTTACTAATTTAAATAAAAAAAATTGTGCTCCTATGACAGAAACTTTTCATTTTAATGATGCATCGCAGAAAGCAAGTCATATTTTTTTCACCTAAATGTACCGCTCAGAACTACACCTACTTTTACTTTTACCCCTTATTTAAGCCCGGTGGCAAAAAAAAACTTTAATTCTCCCCGTTTGGTCATTCTACTTGATAAATCACACTACAGAGGTTCTTCACTAAAAGTTTTATGGGTCTTCGAAACGCCCCTCGATCCGAGGCTAAAATACTTGAACCTCCGTTCTTTCGGATGGAGAGGACTTTACACTGATCTTTATGTTACAGGATTCTTTTATGGAAGAGCTTTTATCGACAATGAAAATCTTCTGTTGAACTTCTTTAAATGAAATTCAAGGATGCATGAAGATACCCATAGCGAAAAATATCTTGAGATTTCTTTTTTTCACTTTTTAGATTCGGTATGTTTGGAATTCTCTTCCTGTCTGACGTTTTATTTCCGTCTTTGGAGAGTTTTTTGTGACCGGTTAGATGACGTTGATGGTTCTCCGTAACTGCTGTGCTTTAAACTTTAATGTGATGCAGTGTTGCTATTTTTTTTTTTACTTCTATTTCACTTTAAAGCTCTTCTTTTGTTTACGTTTTAGGTATTATTGATCATTTCTGTATTATGCATTTATATATTTGATCAGTTTCTAGTTGCTTTTACACGCACTTATGAATAGGGATGTCTTTACCTCTGAGCACAATTTTTTTTGCACATAATGGGCTAAATGACCAGTTCACAAGGACCCCGAAGGCTTAGAGAAGGTTGGGGGAAGGGACCCACTGGACAGCTGTTGGGAGACAGATGGCAGCCTCCTGTCAAGGCCATCCAGAGCGTTCTTTTAAACGTGCACAGGGTATGGTTCTATTGCACATGGCTTGTATTGAATTGTTTTACCTCTGAGCGGCATTTTTTTGCACACAATGGGCTAAATGGCCAGGCCACAAGGACCCCGAAGGCTCAGAGAAGGTTGGGGGAGGGGACCCACTGGAACAGCTGTTGGGAGACAGATGGTAGCCTCCCGTCAAGGCCATCCAGCGATGGTGTTCTTTAACGCGCACAAGGTATGGCTCTCCCATATACGGGGCCACGGCTTAACGTCCCATCCGACGGACGGCGGGGTTTCTAAGCCCATCGATGTCCCCTCCTGACAGAGGACAGGGTGGTAGTTTAGCGGAGACAAATTTCAACACTGACACAGGTGGGAGTCGAACCTGGGAACTACAGATTACGAGCCTGGCGCGCTAGCGACTGAGCTAACCCTACCCTCGCCCTCGCTCTCTTATCAATACTATGAATATTAGCAAATATCTCTTTTGTAGCCTTGAAAATGGGACACTGATGAGCTTGGCAAGCTCTGCGTCCGTCGTATGAAATATTAAGCCATAGAGAAGTGTGAAGTAGAGTGGTACTCTATGCAAGTTGGACAGCTTTGAAGGGAAAATTTTATTTGCTTCTTAAGCAGCTGTCCAGGGTATACCGTACTCCAATTTTCTCTGAACCCTTGGGGTCATTGTGACCTGGTTATTCAGCCCTTTGTTACACACATAAGCGTCCCTCAGAGGTAAACCGTCCAACATAAAATATTTTACGTACACTGGTAATTTTTTTGCAGTTCTCCGGCATTTCCTTAAAAAATATACAACTACTGAAAAATTAGAGTTTTAATTTATTAATTTTTTTTGCTATTGTTTTGATGGCACCTATAGTCAGGGCCGGATTATGCGTTAGGCAAAATATTCAAGTGCTTGGGGCTCACTATGGAAGAAGGCACAATATGGGCAGGTCCTTTTTTAGGCCATTTAATCCACTTTTATATGGCACAATAATGTTCATTTTGCTGTTTACACAAATCCACTTTAGAGTTGGGTTGTTTTACCTCTGAGCGGCACTTTTTTTGCACACCATGGGCTAAATGGCCAGGTCACATCGACCCCGAAGGCTCAGAGAAGGTTGTGGGAGAGTTCATTTTGCTGTTTACACAATCCCACTTTAGAGTTGAGTTGTTTTACCTCTGAGCTGCACTTTTTTGCACACCATGGGCTAAATGGCCAGGTCACATGGACCCCGAAGGCTCAGAGAAGGTTGGGGGAGGGGACCCACTGGAACAGCTGTTGGGAGACAGATGATAGCCTCCCGTCAAGGCCATCCAGCGTGTTCTTTAACGTGCACAGGGTATGGCTCTCCCGCACACGGAGCCACGGCTTAACGTCCCATCCGACGGACGGCGGCCTTTCCAAGCCCATCGGTGTCCCCTACTCACCGTGGGCAGGGCGGGGAATTTTGCGGAGATAAATCTCAACGCTGACCCAGCTGGGACTCGAACCTGGGAACTACAGATTACGAGCCTGGCGCGCTACCGACTGAGCCACCCTCGCCCCCAGCCACTTTGGAAATTGAATGGTTACCTTCAATAAAGTTGCAAGAAAATGAGTTCTGTATTCAACAAATATCGTTTCGTTATTGAATATGTTTCATCAATTGCATGCTGCATTAAATAAAAATGTAATATTATTTAAATACTTGTATTAACTCATTTCTATTTATATTTTAAGCATAAGATTGTAGTTTCAACGTGCTAAGCGCGTGGTGTATAACAAAAATGTTACTAATGTAACAGATAATGTATACTAGGCGTGGCCTATGTGTCTTAAATACAGGGCTTGGTTCTGCTATGCCTATAGAGCGAATTTGGTTTATGCTCCAAAGAGGAAACATCCGATTTTTCGACATGTATAATGTACAAGTGTATAGTGAGGGACAAATCGCAATACAACTCCAGAACAAGTGACTGTGCCATTCCAGGATTTGAATACCGGGCTCCGACAGCTCAAGGCTGCAATGACACCTCGAGCCCACGCGATATCAGTGCAGCACCGAGGTGGCAAACTTCGCCATGAATGAGATTTGATTCAAAGGTGGTGGGAAGGTTAGAGGCTCTTGAAATAATTAATTAAAAAAAATTGGTTGTCTTGAGTGTGGGATTCGAACCCACATCTCCTAGAAGCATGCTAGAGAGGTGGGTTCGACCCCACTCAGGACAACCAATTTTTTTCAACTATTTATTTCAAGTGTTTCTTATCTACAGGAAGTTTTCCTGTGATACTTTTTTATTACTGAAGGTTAAAAGCCTTTCAAGTTTGGACTTCCTGCTACTCCAGGCAAAGAATAGGACAAATAAATCACAATGCAGGAAAAATAAAATTAAAATCATGTTATTCTGAATTTTTAATCAAATTTAAACTTGAGAAGGTTCGAATCTGCTTTCCTTTCTGCACAAAAAAATCAAACAAGGTAATGGAGAATTGGGTTGGTTGTTTTACCTCTGAGTGTCACTTTTTGCACACAATGGACTGAATGGCCAGGTCACAAGGATTCCGAGGACTCAGAGAACGTTGAGGGAGGGAACAAACTGGAACAGCTGTAGGGAGACAGATGGTAGCCTCCCGTCAAGGCCATCCAGTTTGTCTTTAAAACGCAGAGGTTATGGCTCTTCCACACATGGGGCCACAGCTTAACGTCCCGTCCGATGGATGATGGCCTTTCCAAGCCCATCGGCGTCCCCTTCTAACGGAGAGCAGGACAGGAATTTCACGGAGATAAATCTCAACGCTGGCCAGCTGGGACTCGAATCTGGCGCGCTACTGATTGAGAACACCCCCCGCCCCATAACGGAAAGTGAAGGTTGGGCAAAGAAAGTTAATAATTTGCATCTATTACTGCCCTGAACTCACATGTTGTGATTTGCATTCAAATCGGACCGCTCCTACTGGGTGGGACAATTTCATTTTCGAGCAGTGTATATTATTTCTTCCATCAAAAGACAACTGCTTCTATTATTGATATTTCAGAAAAATCACAATTGAACTACGATTTAGAAATTGAGGATTTTACACAAAAAAAAATCGAATTTCCGAAAATTCGAGTGTTGTATGGACGCTAGCGATGCCGAAAGGATCGTGTGAATATTGACAAGCGCGAGGAAGAAGGAGGGAACTGTGGAAAAAAATCGAGAACTGTTGTCATAATGATTGTCCCAAAGCTTTGAGAAATCAAAAACGAGTGAGACTTTAGTTGAGTTGTGTGTTGTTGGGTTGCACACTTTTTTTCACACAATGGGCTAAATGGCCAGGTCACATGGACCCCGAAGGCTCAGAGAATGTTGGGGAAGGGGACCCACTGGAACAGCTGTTGGGAGACAGATGGTAGCCTCCCGTCAAGGCCATCCAGCGTTTTCTTTAACGTGCACAGGGTATGGCTCTCCCGCACATGGGGCCATGACTTAACGTTCCATCCGATGGACAGCGGTCTTTCCAAGTCCATCGGTGTCCCCTACTGACCGTGGCAGGGCGGGGAATTTTGCGGAGATAAATCTCAATGCTGACCCAGCTGGGACTCGAAACTGGGAACTACAGATTACGAGCCTGGCGCGCTACCGATTGAGCCACCCCCGCCCCCCCTTTAGTTGAGGATGGGCTGTGTAAGTACCACTACAAGAATATTGTTTCACTAGCAGTGAATTAAATTTTTAACAAACTATTGTCGCATTTCGTTTGATTCGATAATATACCGCTCACAAAAATTAGGGGATATTTCAAAACGAATATGAAGCGATGAAATATCCTCTAATTTTTGTGAGCAGTATAGTTGCGCAACTTTATATATTCTTCGCAATTTTTATCTATTGCCTACGTAAATAGATAATTGATGATTTATTTGGGCAAAATATTTAATTTTTTTTACAACATTCTGCATTGCTATAAATTTTTTTTATTTTTCTCTCACTTTTGAATAATGATGCATAATATACCATGCAATGTCGTATAATCTAACATAGCTTTCCTGCATAATCATGCCTACATAAACCAACAGAGCATACCTACATAATCCAACAGAACATGCCTACATAATCCAACAGAGCTACCTACATAATCCAATAGAGTATGAGTACATAATCCAACAGAGCATGCCTACCTAATCCAACAGAGTCAACCTACATAATAAAACAGAGCATGCTTACATAATCAGACAGAGCTACCTACATAATCCTATAGAGTATGACTACATAATCTAATAGAGCTATCTACATAATCCAATAGAGTATGACTACATAATCCAATAGAGCTATCTACATAATCCAATAGAGTATGACTACATAATCCAATAGAGCTATCTACATAATCCAATAGAGTATGACTACATAATCCAATAGAGCTATCTACATAATCTAAAAGAGTATGACTACATAATCCAATAGAATATGACTACATAATCCAATAGAGTATGACTACATAATCTAATAGAGCTATCTACATAATCCAATAGAGCTATCTACATAATCCAATAGAGTATGACTACATAATCCAGTAGAGCATGTTTACATAATCTAACAGAGAATGCCTACACAATCCAATAGAGCATGTCTGCACAGCCAAACACATTATGCCTGCTAAATCCGGCATATTATGTCTGCACAATTCAACAGATTAACCAAAAAAACCCCAAAAAACCATAGAATTTAAAAATGTAAAAAATTGAAAAAATAATGTATTTATCCATTTTAATTTTAGAAATTTAAAATAATGTTCTCTTAACTCTGAATGATCAATTTGAATATAAAAAGCTCATTTAGCCATATATTAAAAATAATTTAATTTTAAAATATAAATTATAAGTGAGATGGAAGTTTTGAAATAACTCATTAAAAATGTCAATTTTTTCGATCAAATCACGTAACTATTTATTGTCAATTCTCTTTATTGCCTAACAGGTTCAGTTCCCTCACATTATCGATTGGAGGCATCTTTACTCTCAGCAACGGAATATTGTAGAATATGTTCTATTATAAATGCATCACTTCTTGGGTAAAAACACAAAAAAGAACTTTCGATAATGAGCCTCCAACCATTATTTTCATCTTCGCAATATTAAAACTGTTGCGAAATAATTAGATTCAAAATGCTTCGTTGGACGTGGAAATCGCAGAAGAGAGACGTCTTACTCTATCGCCATCTAGTGAGAGAAATATAAACTAAATCGAAGTTATATTTTGTGTTATGAATAAGTTTACAATTCGCTAATTTCTGGTAATACACTACCCTTACAAATTACTGCAAAACTTCCAATGAAGAAGAAAGGGAAACTCAAAGTTCATTACTTCTTAAACAAGCTTCTCATAAGAAAATAAGATTGGGAACAAAGATCAAATGCAGATATGAGTCTTGATTGTCAGCATTGTGTTTTTCAGTATACAGAATTATGCGAGATAGAAGGAATATATAATTGCCGATTTTAAGAACATAAAGAAGTTGAAATTAATGTCATGTGACTTTCAGGTGGCTCTGAAGCGTCGAACTAAACAGAAGTTTGTCGATTGTTTTAATAGCTACAGCACCGTATACTCTTTTTTGACGAATAAATTTTTTTCAAAACAAAACATTCAGCTCCATTTGAAAATGTCTGCACTTTTAATATTAACTTTTACACCTTCAAGTAATATCCTGAAACTGATTTTGATAATTATATCAACTTTTATTGATATAACTCGTATCAGGGCCGGATTTAAGAGGGGCCAGGGCACCATGCCCCCCCCCCCCTTTTCAAAATGCAAATAAGGGCAATAAATTTAATATTTAATTTCACATTTTGTTAGAATAATAAGAATGAAATTCTTTTTAGAATTTCAAAATTACTAAAATCACCGACATAAAAATAAATATATTAAATAATTGAACCAAAAATTATTAATTAAGTAAATATGCAGCACACAATTCAGATTCGAGGAAAGCTTTCCCCAGTTGCTTCTTGTAAAGTGAGAATGTGATTAGGAATGCTTTTCTTTCCCTATCCTTTTCTTTTCAATCTCTCTTTCTACTGAAATGAGGTGATTGGTGTGTGGAATAACCGCCGAGAGAGCTTACGTTTCTTACGTACGTTTTTTCGGCGGTTGAAGTCAGAGAATGCAAAGTTAGGTCTAGCGGATCGATTCTGAGAGCCACAACTCTTTCTGAATCGTGAAGTAATTAGTACTTTTCATGGAAATACTGAAAATATTGCTGTTTTATTATAAACAGTGAGTTTTCAGATTTTTAATTTCCAAACAAAAGCTTCCGCATACGAAAGGAAGTTTTGGGTTGGGTTGTTTTACCTCTGAGCGGCACTTTTTTGCACACCATGGGCTAAATGGCCAGGTCACATGGACCCCGAAGGCTCAGAGAAGATTGGGGGAGGTGACCCACTGGAAAGCTGTTGGGAGACAGATGGTAGCCTCCCGTCAAGGCCATCCAGCGTGTTCTTTAACGTGCACAGGGTATGGCTCTCCCGCACACGGAAACACGGCTTAACGTCCCATCCGACGGGGCGGCGGCCTTTCCAAGCCCATCGGTGTCCCCTACTGACCGCGGGCAGGGCGGGGAATTTTGCGGAGATAAATCTCAACGCTGACCCAGCTGGGACTCAAACCTGGGAACTACAGATTACGAGTCTGGCTCTCTACTGACTGAGCCACCCCCGCCCCTACATGAAGAGAATAATCTGTATGCAAAGTCCTCACATTACTTGTCGGAAGAAAATAATTAATAGGATTTTTGGTTTATTGAGAGAGATTGGGCTAAAAATATCAAAGAGCACTCTAATCGTAATCGTGGGACAAAGACCTTTCTCCACCAGCAATAAAGGCTAAAGCCACCAGTGCTGGTAGGAATTTCAGGAAGTTCCACCTTTACAAAAAGGCCTTTCCAAGAACCATCAAAATCGAAACTGATCTATTTGAGACATATTATTCCTGTTTAGGACTGATAAAATTCCTGAAAATGTTCCTTGAAGCATGGGTTCAAGCAGGCCCTGATCTAGAAAAATTCAAAAGGGTTAAAGGGGAGGAGGGGACTTTTCTCCTTCATTTTAGATGTCTTAAAAAAAAATTCTTAAAATGCATAAAAAAGAACAAGTTTAATAATATTTCGCCTCCAGGGTTGGGTTGTTTTACCTCTGAGCGGCACTTTTTTGCACACCATGGGCTAAATGGCCAGGTCACATGGACCCCGAAGGCTCAGAGAAGGTTGGGGGAGGGGGCCCACTGGAATAGCTGTTGGGAGACAGATGGTAGCCTCCCGTCAAGGCCATCCAGCGTGTTCTTTAACGTGCACAGGGTATGGCTCTCCCGCACACGGGACCACGGCTTAACGTCCCAACCGACGGACGGTGGCCTTTCCAAGCCCATCGGTGTCCCCTACTGACCGTGTGCAGGGCGGGGAATTTTGCGGAGATAAATCTCAACGCTGACCCAGCTGGGACTCGAACCTGGGAACTACAGATTACGAGCCTGACGCGCTACCGACTGAGCCACACCGCCCCCAGGAAAGGGGGGATCATGGCTCCCTTCCCCTTGTTAGATCTGACATGAGACGGTCTTTAATTGGGATTATCCACCAACTAATATATGTGCATTAGTTCACTTGGTAGCTTTGGGTTGGGTTGTTTTACCTCTGAGCGGCACTTTTTTGCACACCATGGGCTAAATGGCCAGGTCACATGGACCCCGAAGGCTCAGAGAAGGTTGGGGGAGGGGACCCACTGGAACAGCTGTTGGGAGACAGATGGTAGCCTCCCGTCAAGGCCATCCAGTGTGTTCTTTAACGTGCACAGGGTATGGCTCTCCCGCACACGGGGCCACGGCTTAACGTCCCATCCGACGGACGGCGGCCTTTCCAAGCCCATCGGTGTCCCCTACTGACCGTGGGCAGGGCGGGGAATTTTGCGGAGATAAATCTCATCTCAACGCTGACCCAGCTGGGACTCGAACCTGGGAACTACAGATTACGAGCCTGGCGCGCTACCGACTGAGCCACCCCCGCCCCCCACTTGGTAGCGATAACTCACATACAAATAGAAAATACAGCAATAGGTTTTCTCTCAACATAGGGCAAACAATGCATCAAATTTAAGATGCATAATCAGTTAAAACGGATCAGACAGTTTGGTGGATTTAAATGATCAGCATCAAGACCCTATAAAATTGACCACTCCTCAGTAAGGTTGAAAAAAAACCCCCCATAAATTTCCATATTAATAGGTTAATATGATTTAGATTCCTTCTCTTCCATTCCCTTGCACGAGAGAAAATATTTACACTTGAAAGACGCTAATGGCCTGCACCACGAGAAAGCGGTCTCCTGAAATCGAAGGATGTTATTTAAAAAAAAAATTCACGACATTAAGATCCTGGAAACATTTAAACACAATATATTTTTCAAGCTCAAGTATATTTACAGAAGTAATTTCGTTGTTCGACATTGGTCTGCAACCTAGATGTTGAAAACCCATTGAAATGCAGAACATCGTTTAATGATTAGATATGTTAGGACAATAAATATTTATATTTAAAAGGTAATACCTATCGTAGATAAAGAAAGAATTGAAATTTAAGTTCCAACATTTCTTTTGACATTAAAGGAAATATTAGGAATTTCTTCCGGTTTTTCCTAATGTGGAATTTTTTTACGATAACGGAGCTTATTACTAATATATTTCAGCTTAAATTTATCAAATATTTTAATATATAATTTGCTATCTTTAACAATTTTGTAACATTTATAAATAATTTATTTCATAAATTTGCTTTTGTTTCATCGTTAAATTAGTTGTATTTACCTATTGTTGTAGTTGAAAATGTTTTTTGGGATATTTAACACTTTTGGCTTTTGAAACCAATGTTTAATAAAATTACGATTATTTGTTCATCTTTAATTATTGTTTCACCTAAACTCACCAGCAATAAAACAAAACAATTTTATATATAACACATATAACCTTAAGGTGTTCGTAAGAAAAGTATGAAGACTACGAAGTTTTCAGTGGTATAGACGTTATTTGACTGACTGATTCAAAAGCAATTCTGTTAATGCCATATACCTTTAAAAAGAGATTCTGCGCGTCTGAACCTTAAAAGTCGATTCTTAAATAGTGAAACTTCAGCAACTCCTCACTTCCATTATTGGATGCATTTATACCTCCTATATTCATATTTGCACGTTTTCTATAGAAAGGTGGATCTCATGTTTGAGAATACCTATATACGCAAATTAAAAAGAAAATAAAAAAAATCTAAACTGAATGTAATAACCATAGCAAAATACATTTGGTTATAAATCCCAAACCAATAAATATATTTAAAAACTTCTTTCAGTAGCATATATACCCAGTCCCGATTAGCACGATATCTGTTAAACACGGTTTTCAAAATAGGGCTCGTTTTCGACTAACACGATTTCTCCGCTACTTCTCTTTGATCGTTTATATTATTGTATTAGCCATATAAGAAGTTACGTACGTACAGTCGCTCAAAAAATATCCGAACACTATGATTTATTATTACCAGATATTTTTTATGATTTCTGTAATCAACCATGGTGTTCGGATATTTTTTTGAGCGACTGTACCTTCGATCCATCTGACCTATCCTTCTTCATACTGTTAGCACTTTCAAAAATACTTTTCATATTTACCTACTTAAATTAGTGTGTTTAAATAGCTACAACATATATTTGCAAACAAAATGATCACCCTGATTTGTTGAAGATTGTAGCTTATTTAGAGTAGAAATGAAGAGTAAAATATGTACTTAGTCATTTTCATCACTCGACAAACATCTATCAGTATCATATATTAAAACAAAACTGCATTCAGCCATTTTTAATTTCTACCTTTGTCAATGTTTCTTTTATGTAAAAACGAGTTACCTATATAAAATAAACATAAATGAATAAAAAACATACAGCATTAAACCAAAGTATAGTCAAAACAAATTAAAAGAATTAAAAATAATATGTCACTCAGATTGGGATTCTGAAACGTATTCCTCTCCCCTCCCCCCTCCATTTACATGAGAAATTCATCTACGACTAACACGATTCGCGAATTGTTCGAAGAATGAATCTATCGTGTTAGTCGGGAACTATGCGAAATTATAAACTTTAAGCGCAGCTCTTTTTTTTTGAAAAAAAATAAGCAATCCACGAATTGCTATAGGGCGTATATATCATTCTACACGCTAATTTGAAATGCAAACGGTTTCAAAGGTTTCCTAAAATTAAGCATTACGCTTTATTTAATTTGAATTGTTATTTACAGTCGCTCAAAAAAATATCCGAACACCATGGTTGATTACAGAATTCATAAAAAATATCTGGCAACGATTTTTTTAGAAATTAGTGATCTGGCAACCTTCGTGTCACGTAACACAAAGGTTGCCAGATCACCAATTTCAAAAAAAATCGTTGCCAGATAATTTTTATGAATTCTGTATTCAACCATGGTGTTCGGATATTTTTTGAGCGACTCTACCTCGGATCGTATATTATCCGTACTACAAAAAAAAAAAACAGCGCCGGATAAAATGGTCTCGAGGGCCATTTGTTTGACACCCTTATTCTAAATAAATTCGGAATTAAAATATATATATATTAAATCCCCATTTGAATTAGGTGGACGCATGCGTAATACGTCACACATTGCACGAGGGTATCGATAACAGGAAGGAATGATTCAGCAATAAGGCAAGAGCAGAGAATTAAAATGATACATACCATTGGCTGATGTTTGGCCTATTTTCCACAGAAGTATAATCAGCCGCAAGGATAGAACAAATTGGCAAATGAGATACTAAAAATGCAAGATGACATGATGCTCTCTGTTGATGAATTAATTCATCCAGAATTAGCAATACTTAATTCTACCAGTGCAAACAGATACTCACCTGAAAAGAAATAAAAATATGCACACATATATTTATATTCATAATCATATCATTTATAACTACATAATATATGATATCAGTTCTAAGTAAATATATATAGATAGATTAGCAGTCGCAATTATACGTCTTAAACTGTGTGGGATTATTGAAATTTGATTCATAGGAAATATAAATGAGGAATGCTTTTTTGTGGTGAAGCCGGGATGACGTAAACAGACTCTTTTTTTTCAGCGTATATGCCATTTCACTTATGGTTATAGAAAATGATGCTTTTCAGAAAATAAATTGAGCTCCGTAACACAAAAAATGGTCACAAATGCGAGGGCATGGTCGCTCAGTTGGTAGCGCGACAGGCTCACCACACCGCCCGTCGGATGGGACGTTAAGCCGTGGTCCCGTATTCGGGAGAGCTATACCCTGTGCACGTTAAGAACATACTGGATGGCCTCGACGGGAGGCTACCATATATCCAGTGTATCTCCTTCTCCTAACCTTCTCTGGGTCATTGTGACGCGGCCATTTAGACCACTGTATGCAAAAAAAGTGCCGTTCAGAGGTAAAACAACCCATACAAAATGCAGCCAGTGAGGGAAATAGTTTTTAAGGGAATTGAAAAAAAAAGAAATCAAATTATTTTAAACTTTCCTGCTTCAAATATTTGCAAAATCCTCTGAGCATATGTTTTTAATTTAACCTAAATCTCTTGCTTTTATTTATAAAAAAAATAAGTACGTCAATGTATGTTTTATTATACAACCCCTTCCGTCCTCTTCCGCCAAAATGAAAAAAAAAAAGTGCTTCAAGGAAGTGTTCTCTGTGAAACACAGCATCGGGAATAGCCAAAGCTTTTCTTCTTCAACATAAACTATTATTCCAGAAATCACTCGTTGCCTTTCGCCCCTCTCGTCCGAAAATTATTTTAAGGTCCGTGCACTTTGTCGGACAGTTCTCCCAAATGAATATGGAAAACCAAAACCCTCCCATATAGACTTTTCTTGTATTTTTTATTCTAATATTATTACTGGTGGATACTAATGATTGTCTACAATACTAATATTTGCCTATAAAAATATTTTATTAAGGAGAAAATTTATTGTAATAATTATTATATTTAACGATAAACACGAATAATTTTCTTTTTAAATAAAATATATTTACAGATAAATATTAATATAAAGAATTCACCACAAGATTTCACCAGTAATAATATTAGAATAAAAAATATAAGAATTGTCTATATCAGGTTTTCAACGTGGGATACGCGTACCCCTTGGGTATATGCGGTAAAATATTTTGGGTTTCGCCGTGAGAGCTCAAAAGTCGCTAAGTTGGCAACACTGCTGTGCAAAATGTCATTTTTTGTGTTTATCGATATATGCAATTTAGGAATACAAAATTTAATGTGCGTGTATATATATATATGTTTTATTTTATTCCCATTGTTATACTATAATTATAGATTTATCTATATATACAAGGGGTACGCCAGTTACATACACTTTTCCAGGGGGTACGTGAAGCATAAAAGGTTGAGAACCACTGATATATATGTTTTATTTTATTCCCATTGTTATACTATAACTATAGTTTTATCTATCTATACAAGGGGTACGCCAGTTACATACACTTTTCCAGGGGGTACGTGAAGCATAAAAGGTTGAGAACCACTGATATTTATGTTTTATTTTATTCCCATTGTTATACTATAATTATAGATTTATCTATATATACAAGGGGTACCCAGTTACATACACTTTTCCAGGGGGTACGTGAAGCATAAAAGGGTTGAGAACCACTAGTCTATATAGTAGGACTACCTAAGTGACGGGGCGGGGAGTGGCTCAGTCGGTAGCGCGCCAGGCTCGTAATCTGTAGTTCCCAGGTTCGAGTCCCAGTTGGGTCAGCGTTGAGATTTATCTCCCCAAAACTTCCCGCCCTGCCCACGGTCAGTAGGGGACACCGATGGGCTTGGAAAGGCCGCCGTCCGTCTGATGGAACGTTAAGCTGTGGTCCCGTGTGCGGGAGAGCCATACCCTGTGCACGTTACAGAACACGCTGGATGGCCTTGACGGGAGGCTACCATCTGTCTCCCAACAGCTGTTCCAGTGGGTCCCCTCCCCCAACCTTCTCTGAGCCTTCGGGGTCCATGTGACCTGGCCATTTAGCCCATGGTGTGCAAAAAAGTGCCACTCAGAGGTAAAACAACCCAACCAAAGTGAAGTCAAAAATTTGGTACATTGGGCTTCTGTTATAGGAGGTGCTGTTATAACTGATGCCACAGGTTCATGGTGTGTTATTGCCGTGCTTCTCTTCTCGATTAAAAGAAGCAAATGTCCATTGTACTAATTAGGGCAAAGAAAATTGTAACACAAATATTACCTAATGAGAAATATTTGAAATTATTTTCTCAAATAAAATAACGGTAGCAAAACCTTTTCTTATTAAAGCAAATACAAGGTAATATATTTGTAAAAATGTATATGTAATTACTGTAAAACTAATTACATTGTATTTCAATACTGTCTACTGAAACAATCAATACGTTAATGACATTATGTAATAAAATTACGATAGTCTGTCACCATGGAGACTTTCAGTGTTTGGGTTGTTTTACCTCTGAGCGGCACTTTTTTGCACACCATGGTCTAAAAGTCCTTTTGCACACCATGGTCTAATGGCTCGGACCCCGAAGACTCAGAGAAGGTTGAGGGAGGGGACCCACTGGAACAGCTGTTGGGAACAGATGGTAGCCTCCCGTCAAGGCCATCCAGTGTGTTCTTTAACGTGCACAGGGTATGACTCTCCCGCACACGGGGCCACGGCTTAACGTCCTATCCGACGGACGGCGGTCTTTCGAAGCCCATCGGTGTCCCCTACTGACCGTGGGCAGGGCGGGGAATTTTGCGGAGATAAATCTCAACGCTGACCAGCTGGGACTCGAACCTGGGAACTACAGATTACGAGCCTGGCGCGCTACCGACTGAGCCACCCCCGCCCCCAAAGACGGAAGGAAATCCATTTTACAGCTATTTCGCGACAGATTGATGGAAGCTACCCGTCGAAGCTATTCAGCGTGTTTTTTAACATTCCCAGGATATAGCTTTTCTGCACACGGGGTCACGGCTTAATGTCCCAATCGAAGGACGGAGACTTTTCTAATCCAATCCTTTTTATCACCAATGTAGAATCCATTAAGCGGAGAAAATCTCAAGACGGACACAGTGATTCGAACCTAGGAGCCTTAAGAATATGAATCTAGCCGTAACTAACAACTCTTTATTTCGCCCGTTATGGTTATTGCGTGACTCTCCATTGCAATTTCGGAAATGGGCCAAAAACGTACTCCTCTTCCCCATCTAGATAATTATGGAAAATATTAGATTGTAATGCAAGGGAAATTATCTTGAAGAAAAAAAATTATGTTTAATGAGAAGATTTTTGTACAGATCGAGTATTTTTAACATTTAATTACCACTTATCCAAAAATGAACTTGAACTCTACCGCTTAAAGTTTTGTACTGTTATTATTATATATGGGATTAAAAAAATTAAGTTCGTGTTTAGCTTTCGTTCTTGTTTCTATATACGTAAACTTTTACTCTCAATAATCAGCTCCTACCTTAGAGAGATCTAAGAGAGAACATTTTCATGTCCATCAGAGAGTGATTTTAATATGCAGAGGGAGTCATTACTGGAGAACGACTAATTACATACGAAACTCCCATGAAAATGACTAGCGTTAAAGAGAACTCTGCCAAAAAATTAATTAGACTCGTATTTTTAGAGAGCCAGATTAAACAACGCTAGAGAGTTTTGGCGTGTTCGAGGGAGGATGAGGAGAGGGGGGGGGGATAAAGGATGGAGTGTATGTGCGGGGTCATCAGAGGAGGGGTGCTTAACCAAATGTTGATGCTGAAATTTAGGAGGGAGAATGGCAGAGGGGTTTGGAACGAATAGATGATGCATTGCCTTGATGTAGAGTGGGTGCTCAATGTCTCTCACTGTTGATTAAATTATATTTTGATGGGTTTTTTTTCAAGTTGATGGTAACGTTGGATATATAGTTCAGTTGAAGAAGAGATGAAGAGAGTACATAAATTATAGTGGAATTAATGGACAGTTTTCGAATGACTTTAATTTGGGTTAGAAATTCATTTTACGGCATATGAGGTCAGTCTTCTTTCCTTTTGAAACGGTTAGATTAGAATTAGAGATGTACTCGCTTTAGCAGTTTTTTCTTTTAACAAAATAAAAAAATAGTAGAATTGTCGGGAGAACGAATGGCCTAATCACAGAAACAAGGGAAGAGTCTTGTTAGTTTGCACCAGCGTGAAGCTCATTAGAGCGTTTCTATGGCAATTTAAAAATAAAATGTGTTTCTTGATTTGCATAATACATTCGCCTGATTGAGTCTTTCGCTTTTCGCGCTCTGTCCACAGTAAGAGAGAGAGAGAAGACACCGAAGATCTGGAAAGGTCACCATCCTTCAGATGGGATGTTAAGCCGTGCTTTACTATACAGGAAAATTATACTTTTATATGAAATTAAAACACACTTGATGTTACTATCAACCCTTAAGACTGAATAATTAAGATACGAATTTAACATAAATCCCTCGCTTTAATTTGCAAAAAAGCACTTTATTATAATAATAATTTATATAATATTATGTTAATTATTTATATAATATTTATATAATAATATATAAGAATTTATAATAATTTATAAAATATATATTCTACACTATAAAGTGCAGTTTACGCTATAAAGATCTTGTAGCGTAAAATTTTTTTACCCGAAGGGCCCCGAAGGCTCAGAGAAGGTTGGGGGAGGGGACCCACTGGAACAGCTGTTGGGAGACAGATGGTAGCCTCCCGTCAAGTCCATCCAGCGTGTTCTTTAACGTGCACAGGGTATGACTCTCCCACACACGGTGCCACGGCTTAACGTCCCATCCGACGGACGGCGGCCTTTCCAAGCCCATCGGTGTCCCCTACTGACAGTGGGCAGGGCGGATTGATATGAAGACCTGGGAGTATAATACTTTAAAATAGGAATCGACAACTCTTTGTTAATGTGGGTCACATTAGAAATGTGAAATTTGTAAGCGGACCTTTTTAAGAAGAGTACAATAAGTGCAAAAATAATATTTTTCCATGTGTCGATTTATTATTGCAAAAATATTTATATCTGTGAGTATAGTCGCTCAAAAAAGTATCCGAACACTATGGTTGATTACAGAATTCAGAAAAAAATATCTGGCAACGATTTCTTTAGAAATCAGTGATCTGGCAACCTTCGTGTCACGTGACTCTCCTTTTGTCACTAGCGATAAGGAGAAATATGCATATTATTTTATTTTACGGGATAAGTATAAAATTCTTTTTTGGGGTTGGATAGGTACTAATAAAATATTGCCACCCACATTCTCCTAAGCGCCCATTAATTCAAATTTCCATCCTTAGAAAATGTTAACTTGGAAAAAAATGGCAAACTTTTGCCTCTTTGGAAATGAACATTCCCTATTCGTCGCAAGCCATTTATCTTCCTAATACTCTAGTGAGTGAGGATTACCATCACACTCATTTGTAAAACAATAAGAGCACTTTAATGGGTTCGAAATGAGAAAGGAAGGGATTTGCATAAACAAATGTTAAGTCGTAGCCTGCGTGCAAAAGAGACACATCTTGTGCATATTAAAGAACACACTTGGATGTCTTTGAAGGAAATTTAAAATGATGACAAAACCCAGATGCTCCGCAATACATGGACAACACTACATCTATAGGGAGAATGCCATAATCTCTACTACCTAAGTCGAGGGCAAGACAACGCCATATAGATGCAGCTCGCCCCACGACTACTTATGGCGAACAGTACTATGGAAGCAAAGTTCATCCATCGGTCAAAACCTAAATTTAATCTGTGCCCCGGTTAGCCACAAACAAAGATTTATAGATCTAAGTTGCCTCGGCTCCCGTGGTGGGCACTCTTAGTTAGGCCTTACCAGGCCCCTCCATCGGGGTCCCATACCAGTCTGCGGAGCCCTCAACTTCACCAGGGCCCAGTCGTTCCATCGGGGCCCCATACCAGTCAGCGGAGCCCTCAACTTCACCAGGGCCCAGTCGTTCCATCGGGGCCCCTTACCAGTCAGCGGAGCCCTCAACTTCACCAGGCCCAGTCGTTCCATCGGGGCCCCATACCAGTCAGCGGAGCCCTCAACTTCACCAGGGCCCAGTCGTTCCATCGGGGCCCCATACCAGTCAGCGGAACCCTCAACTTCACCAGGGCCCAGTCGTTCCATCGGGGCCCCATACCAGTCAGCGGAGCCCTCAACTTCACCAGGGCCCAGTCGTTCCATCGGGGCCCATACCAGTCAGCGGAGCCCTCAACTTCACCAGGGCCCAGTCGTTCCATCGGGACCCCATACCAGTCTGCGGAGCCCTCAACTTCATCAGGGCCCAGTCGTTCCATCGGGACCCCATACCAGTCAGCGGAACCCTCACTTCACCAGGGCCCAGTAGTTCCATCGGGGCGCCATACCAGTCTGCGGAGCCCTCAACTTCACCAGGGCCCAGTCGTTCCATCGGGGGGCCATACCAGTCAGCGGAGCCCTCAACTTCACAGGGCCCAGTCGTTCCATCGGGGCTCCATACCAGTCAGCGGAGCCCTCAACTTCACCAGGGCCCAGTCGTTCCATCGGGGCTCCATACCAGTCAGCGGAGCCCTCAACTTCACCAGGGCCCAGTCGTTCCATCGGGGCCCATACCAGTCAGCGGAGCCCTCAACTTCACCAGGGTCCAGTCGTTCCATCGGGACCCCATACCAGTCAGCGGAGCCCTCAACTTCACCAGGCCCAGTCGTTCCATCGGGGCCCATACCAGTCAGCGGAGCCCTCAACTTCACCAGGGTCCAGTCGTTCCATCGGGACCCCATACCAGTCAGCGGAGCCCTCAAATTCACCAGGGCCCAGTCATTCCATCGGGGCCCCGTCCGACCGGGTACTCCCCAATATCAGTCAGCGGCGCCCTCAACTTCACACGGGACCTCAGCCCCCACCACAAGACGGTTCCCTCTCGGGGCGGATGTCTTTGAAGGGGAGGAGGGGGGAGTTAAATTTATATCCTAGACGCTATCCAGTGGATTTCTTGCTCTATCCAATTCTCAGCCCTTGTGACCTGGCCATTTAGCATTTTATGTGAAAATAAAATTCGCTCAGAGGTAAAGCAACCAAGCTGAACCGAAGATTTCCATTTACATCGTAAAAGTTGCCCAGTAAATCCTTCTCTCAACCTTCTCTGAGCCCTTGGGGTCATTGTGATCTGGCATTTAGACCAATGCAAACCAAAAATGTTATTTAGATGTAAATAACACAACTAAAAATAACTCAAATTTAAGGAGATCAATTGGTGCATACGATCCATCGATGATTATAAGAGATGAAAATGAGAGAGGAGAGAAATTGATGAATTCAAACACTGAGATTTTGACAGAGTAAGAAAAACGTTGAAAGAAAAAATTCCGATCAAAACTTAGCCCATTCCCAAATAAAGAAGAACAGGAAGATAATAATGAAAAAGGAACTGTAATTTCCATGTTCTTTTAAAATTGCTTCATTGGAATGGCTAAGAATCCTGATCTCTGTAACAGAGCTCTATTATAAATAAAAATAAATACCCCCCTCAAGCAGCTGCTTGCCACTTTACCAAACGGATAAAATATATTTAAAATAACTTTACTTTTGTTAATTTTTTTAAATGGTAAGCAATCACAGTGAATATTAAATCATTTGATGTAGAACTTCTCTGTAGCCATTGAGCTGTAGTTTGCAAATCTTTCGCAAGGAATTTAAACATTTACAACTAAATTACTTCAGTCGCCAATAGATGGCAGCACCAGCAAACAAGCCGGTTCCCAATATTTGTGAAACACAACTTTCATTATCACAATGTTAGTAAACTGTATTTGCTGAACACGACCTTTAAACATTTCTCAAGAATTTGACTGAATAAGTAGATTTTATCTTTATACCTTTTATACCTAATAAATTCTTTTGAAAATTTCTGTTCTTTATTTGTTTAACTTTTTCGACCACAATTTACCCTGATTGTTTTGTTCTTATTGAGATAATTTCTTCTTTTAAAATGAGCATCATTATATTCTAGTAAAATGCTTAATAATATCAATAGCATGGAAAATATTTAATATTTGATTACATCTGACAACCAGCCCTTGGCGTTAACAGCAGTCATTTCATCTATAGCTGTTATTCTAGGAAAGTTTAACCAGCAAGATGCTGATGATATAACAAACATACTCAGACTGAGATTTAGATTCGACATTAAGAAAAGATATGAATTGAATGCATAAGATATGCATGAATTTCTTTATAAGCAATGGGAGCAGAACTGCCAACATTGATGAGGACATTCTTAAAATCTTCAGTGCACATTGCTATTACTTAATATTATTTGTGCATTTTTACGAATAAAAGTGAACATCTGTCTGTTCAAGATTATAATTTGTTTGATATTTAGACAAAATTATTTTTTTAAAAAACTATTTCGCTTATTCTAAACTGAATTCACTTAGTGCCATAACTATAGAAGTTCAGTGCTAGTCTGCATTTCATTAAATTAATTAACAAATGCACTGAATTTAAAACCCCATTTTTTAATATAAAATCCTTCACCATTGACTTAATTACAATTTTGTTCAGAATATGACTCAACTTTGAGTCCAGTCCAAAAGCGAAATAATATAATTTATTGTGTCACTGTCCATTTAAAAAAAATATTAGTTATAAATATTATCAATAGATGGCACCACTATAAAAAGCGACGAAAAAACTCTTCGCTGATGACGTCGGGTGACATCTGTTTGTAATGTCATTCAATGGAACTCGTGCTTTGAATGCCAGAATCTTTGTTCCATATCTGTTATTTTTAATGCACAATGGTTCGCTGCTGCAACAATAAATCTTTCAGAATTTTTAGAGCTTATCTATATTCTTGACAAGCCATTTGCTTTTCTGTAGCAAAGCAGATGTTACAGCTGTTAGCTGATGACATGAAAATAAATGGTATTCTTTTTCTCAATTTTTTTTTCCATTTGAATAATTATCGATGATTCGAAGTCGAGATTTCACTGCAATGATTAAACATTTTGTTATCATCCACAACAGCTTGAGGTAAACCGAAAGATTACCAAGTCGTTTAAATAAAGATGTAGCCCCATATGCATACACATGCATAGTCAAACTTCAAATTTATATTGTCAGATTACTAGTTGTTATGAATGGTGATTTGTTTAAGAATTTTTAACTGCTGTATAGTCTCTCTTTTGTGTATTGACTACTTTAACGATGCTTAAATTATAAGGAGAGCCGGGATTTATGTCTCAGTCGATATCGCTCCAGGTTCGTAATCTCTAATTAAAACTGCCATTAAAACTACCGGAAGAATAATAATAAAAAATTATCGAGTTATCACATTATTATGTTTATAAATTTATGAAAAACTTGCTTCAGTTTCTACCTTTATGATATCACATCCTTATTAGCCCAATATGCTGATGATATCGCCCTCCTTTCTAGCCCAATATGCTGATGATATCGCCCTCCTTTCTAGCCCAATATGCTGATGCTATCGCCCTCCTTTCTAGCCCAATATGCTGATGATATCGCCCTCCTTTCTAGCCCAATATGCTGATGATATCGCCCTCCTTTCTAGCCCAATATGCTGATGATATCGCCCTCCTTTCTAGCCCAATATGCTGATGATATCGCCCTCCTTTCTAGCCCAATATGCTGATGATATCGCCCTCCTTTCTAGCCCAATATGCTGATGCTATCGCCCTCCTTTCTAGCCCAATATGCTGATGCTATCGCCCTCCTTTCTAGCCCAATATGCTGATGCTATCGCCCTCCTTTCTAGCTAAACATGCTGATGATATCGCCCTCCTTTCTAGCCCAATATGCTGATGATATCGCCCTCCTTTGTAGCCCAATATGCTGATGATATCGCCCTCCTTTGTAGCCCAATATGCTGATGATATCGCCCTCCTTCCCCCCCCCCCCATTGGGCCCAGTGATTGCTACAGGCAGGCTGCAGAGATGTCTTGATGAGGTAGAGGAGTTGTACGATAAATGGAAGGTCAAGATAAACACTGAGAGGAACACTGCCATTCTCTTCAGTGGAAAAATCATTAAAAACCCAAAACGTTTAAATTTTTAAAATAAACCGATTAAATGGCAAAAGACCATCAAAAACTGGGTATATAATAAATAAAAAATAAATATCCCCCTCAAACAGCTGCTTGCCACAGAGGTCTGACAGGAGCCTCTCAGTTTATATGCCAGAGTAGAAGTTCTGAGAGGATGGCAGGACCTCAGCAGAAAAACGACACATACATCCATGCCTTACCCGGGGCTCGAACCCAGGTCCCTTAGATTAGTAGCTACCCTACATCAAAAGCTCAAATGGGACCCTCATATTCATGATATTATAACTAAAGTCAACGCAGTAAGATGTCAACTAGGACCTCTCCTTCGGAGAAATGCTATTTTGATGATTGACCATAAATTATTATTGTACAACATGGTCATTCGTCCGATAATAACTTATGCTTCCCCTATATGGGCGAACACCACCTCCACGAATATACGCAAGATTCAGGTCTTGCAAAACAAAATATTGATATCTGCGGTCGATGCCTCTTGGTTTGTTATTAACAGACAACTTCATAAAGACATGGGCATCGACCACATATATATTCTTATATTAAATACATCTCAAAAAGGTTTTTTGAGGCTGTTAAAAATAATCCTAAAGAAATTATTTCTTCTTTGCCTAATTATGATCATAATGTTCTTAATAAGTACAAGAGGCCTAAAATAATAGCTTTCTCTGAGGAAAGCTACTCATTTTAAATCTCTTGTGCATGATATATGCAAATTTTAGGTTGTGTTTTATGTTAGCCTGTAAGGGTCCACCCACGGTTGGTTTACTTATTATATGTTTTTACTTATGCCAACTGGGCATATTCTCAGATGGAGATGGTAATGGGTAAGGTTTTACCTGGAACATCGCATTTCCATACACCATCTACTACGATTGTTGCAGTTTATCAACAATTTTTTGGTCTTAAAAATTGAACATGACTATTAATGCACATAGAAACTGACTATCATTTATTCGTTTATTTATTTTACCAGAGTTTAATCCCGAAGTAAAAAGACAGCCCCAAACACTTCGGTAATCAAATATGAGATTTATCACTTAAAACTGATTTCTTTAAACCAGTTTAAAATAGTGAAAATCTTTTTCGGAAACAGAGGTAATTACTCTAGTAATCGGTAGATGGCAGCAAGTATGACCTGATGTAAATAAATACAAATGTGTCGCATCTTCTAAAATATATATATATATTTATTATATTTAATGGTTTTAAATAATAATCATGAAATTAACTTTTCAGATAAGTACTTATGAGTAGCATTGCTGTTGTTAAATATTGAAACTTTCGTTACATTTAAATACTGAAAGAATATTATTGGAAATTGAGATGGATTTGATTGAGATCTTTAATTTAACCTCAATCACATTGTTCCATAAAAAGTTTAATTTAAAGACTATGGAGCAACTTTTTGACTTTACACTGGTAGAACGTGGAAATTAGCTAATTATTTGTCTACGCAGTGTAGTTTCATGATTAATTAAGCTACTGTTTACTGGAATAATTTCATCTAGATTTCCTATTATCCCGAATTTTAAAGGAAAAATCCTTGTGTAGTTGAATTTATCTCTCAGAAAATGTCCGGATATACGGAACATTTTTATTTTTAATGCGTAAGAATATTACTAAATGTAATATTATTTTTAATGCATAAGAACCTCAATCACATTGTAATTTTGTATTTAATTACTATTATTGTTAATTTTGTATTTAAATTAATTTAATTTTGTATTTAATTACTATTATTGTTAATTTTGTATTAATAATTAAATACAAAATTAACTCATTAAAATGTGTTCTTTGTTTTTTGTTTCTCAATCAAGACGATATTTTCCTTATTCCTTAAAAATATTTTTTTTCCAAATCATTAGTAGTTAGAAAAAATTGTTTTCTTTTTCAAATGGAGAACTTTTCATGTGGCTCTTTAACAATATAGTTTTTGTTTTCTATTGGCAATGCCCTAAGTTTCGGATGACTTCCTCTGATTTAGAATCTAGAAATTTCACTAACTGTTCCTAAAATATGAACATAAAATAGTTTCCACTGATTTGAAGCTGTCAAATTTATCATTGTTAGAGAAATTTATTATTATTAATTTATTAAATTAATTTATTTATGCCTTAGGTGCTGGTTGTTACGAACACCAGAATAGGGAAACAAACTTTTTGATCATCATTTTGATCATCATTCTAGCCCTTTGATCGAGAGGTTAATATTTAGCTGCTTAACAAAACGAGTCTGTTCCATTGTGTACACACCGCTATTGAAAACAAATAGGTCTGATGATCTTTATGTTGTTACAAAAATATAAAATGAATAAAAATTTGCTAATGAATGATCCAATTCGGTTGTCTGGTTCTGATACATGTACGAGCAACTCATATAAGCGGTAATTTACTATATAAACGTACACAGTACTCTATTGTACCAAAGTACACTGCGGTATAAAGGTACAGAGTACTCTGGTGCGTAAATATACACTGTACTCTACTGTGTTAAATACATGATACTCTATTGGGTAAAAGGTGCACGGTAGAGTTACTGTGTACTTTTACACAATAAAGTACAAAAGTACACGGTTGTTTTAAATAACAGGGTAATATACGGCGTAAAAATACACGGCACTCTTAGACAATAGAGTACCGTGCACTTTTTACGCCGTATTACGTGTTATTTAAAATAAGAGTACCGTGCACTTTTGACTTTATATTATGAGATCCGATATACATGGTATATCGTGTAAAAAGTGCACGGTACTCTATTATGAAAGCATATATAGTACTCTTGAGTAAAAGTATATGTTACTCGTTATGTTAAAAGTACACGGCACTATGTTATGTAGAAGTACAAGTTACTCTCGTGTAAAAGTGCATAAATGTTACTGTATAAAAATACGTCTCAAATTTGAAGAGGAATTAAATCCACGTCTTAGACCAGAAATAACAACAGTCTCTCTTTTAGTGAAACAAACATCTTTAAAAAACTAAACTTGTTAACGCTTTCAACTCTGCGATTGCACCAGTAATATGAATATCACTTTGCAAAGCCACCTGACCTTATACAATTGTGGGGCGGGAGTGGCTCAGTCGGTAGCGAGCCAGGCTCGTAATCTGTAGTTCCCAGGTTCGAGTCCCAGCTGGGTCAGCGTTGAGATTTATCTCCGCAAAATTCCCCGCCCTGCCCACGGTCAGTAGGGGACACCGATGGGCTTGAAAAGGACGCCGTCCGTCGGATGGGACGTTAATCCGTGGCCCCGTGTGCGGGAGAGCCATACCCTGTGCACGTTAAAGAACACGCTGGATGGCCTTGACGGGAGACTACCATCTGTCTCCCAACAGCTGTTCCAGTGGGTCCCCTCCCCCAACCTTCTCTGAGCCTTCGGGGTCCCTGTGACCTGGCCATTTAGCCCATGGTGTGCAAAAAAATGCCGCTCAGAGGTAAAACAATCCAACGTTAAAGAACACGCTGGATGGCCTTGACGGGTGACTACCATCTGTCTCTCAACAGCTGTTCCAGTGGGTCCCCTCCCCCAACCTTCTCTGAGCCTTCGGGGTCCCTGTGACCTGGCCATTTAGCCCATGGTGTGCAAAAAAAATGCCGCTCAGAGGTAAAACAACCCAACCCTCATACAATTGCAATCTCTGCTTGAAAAAAACTCATTAATATTTTAGATCCGGCTTTGTCTCCCTACAATCCATCTACTTTTCCCAAGTTGGACAAAACTCTACGAATATAAACCCGTGTAGTCTGCGATATTTTGTCACAATGGGTGTGGTAAGTTATTGCTACACAAAGTTATTAATGGACAGACATTTTGCGGTCAAGTTTTAGCAACGGGCCGAATTTTCTGGGGTCGAACACCTTACAGTTCACTAAGATCCTGTTGAATGGAGATTTAGAAGACTTCTGGTGGTAGTATCTCTGAACATCTAGGAGAAGATGTCAAACAAACAGATAGACAAACAGGCAGATAGACAGACAGACAGAAAAATAACCTTTTTCAAATATATAATAAATATAGAACATATGAATAATGAAGAAGCTCCACATGAACAATTAACATTAACCAATCAGTAAACAGCTTTAAGCGAAACATGGAAATTCACCCAATTAATTCCTTGTAGACTTGTAGATAAAGATTTTTATTCCTAGCGCGCTTGGCTACTGATCTAAGGGACTTGGGTTCGAGGCCACGGTAAGGCATGGCAGTTTCTGTTGTCTTTCTGCTGAGGTCCTCCATCCTCACAGACCTTCTAATACTGCGTATAAACTAACAGTCTCCTTTCAGATCTCTGTGGCAAGCAGCAGCTTGAGTGGGTATCTATTTATTTTTAAATCACAAAGGATTTCCGTAGTTGTGATTAATGATAATTATTTAACGTGTGCTTCACTGCACATAACAAGCCGTTGCGGGAAACGAGCCATTACAGGGGTTAGTGTTAACGTTTCTTTGTCATTGTTATGTGAATTGGGCAATGTGATTTCGTTCTGAAAAGGGCAAACCTTCTAGCGGATATGTAAAACGGTTCTTATATTTCAATGGTTTAAACGAAATCTATTAATTTCAAAACTTCTTTTTGTTACTTCTACGAGGGTATTCGCATTACAAAGAGTATTCGCAAACCGAGTGGTTAGCGCGCTTGGCTACTGATGTAAGGGATACCTGGGTTCGTACCCCGGGTAACCTGAGGTACCTGGGTTCTGGATGTACCTGGGTTCGAGTCCCGGGTAAGGCATAGACGTTTGTGTCGTTTTTTCTGCTGAGGTCCTGCCATCCTCTCAGATCTTCTACTATGGCATATAAACTGACAAGCTCCTCTCAGACCTCTGTGGCAAGCAGCTGCTTGAGGGGTATTTTTTTTTTATTATATTTGCTAAAATGACGGTTAACTGTTAGGAGACAGAACTCTGTGAAGTTACTTAAAGTGTATTCAAGGAACAACTCTGTGCAGTTAATTTATGCACGGAACCACGTCTTAACATCCAACTGTTCCGTTCTCATCGAGGGCAATGGGTCTATGATAGAAAAAGTCAATTATATCACGTAACATCGCATATCGTGATGAGATATAACAGAATACAGTCGCTCAAAAAATATCCGAACACTATAGTTGAATACAGAATTCAGAAAAAAATATCTGGCAACGATTTTTTAGAAATTAGCGATCTGGCAACCTTCGTGTCACGTGATTACAGAATTCAGAAAAAATATCTGGAGCGTGTACAGCAACTGTACACGCTCCAGTTACCGTTCACAGCAAACTGGAGCGTGTGCAGTTATTGCACACGCTGCAGTTTGCTGTGAACGGTAACTGCACACGCTCAATATTTCCGTGAGTGAGCCCACACCATCTAGTATCAAAATAATATGACCACCTACAGTCGCTCAAAAAATATCCGAACACTATGGTTGATTACAGAATTCAGAAAAAATATCTGGCAACGATTTTTTTAGAAATTAGTGATCTGGCAACCCTTCGTGTCACGTGATTACAGAATTCAGGAAAAATATCTGGAGCGTGTACAGCAACTGTTCACAGCAAACTGGAGCGTGTGCAGTTACTGCACACGCTCCAGTTTGCTGTGAACGGTAACTGCACACGCTCAATATTTCCGTGAGTGAGCCCACACGATCTGGTATCAAAATAATATGACCACCTACAGTCGCTCAAAAAAGTATCCGAACACTATGGTTGAATACAGAATTCAGAAAAAATATCTGGCAACGATTTTTTTTAGAAATTAGTGATCTGGCAAACTTCGTGTCACGTGACACGGAGGATATATTTTGAGCGACTGTACATACTGGGTTTATATAAGCGACTGTACATACTGGGTTATACTAACCCTTAACCTCATCCATCTTATTTCACCCACTAATGAAACTTGAAATTTTTTTGTGTCATGAATGGCAACTGACTAAACAACTTTCATCAGATCATAGATAAAAGATGGGCGAAATAGAGCACCGGGGTTTTTGCAAGTCCTTATCTCCTCCATCTGAAGTATGGGTTGGGTTGTTTTACCTCTGAGCGGCACTTTTTGCATACCATGTGCTAAATGGCCAGGTCACAAGGACCCCGAAGGCTCAGAGAAGGTTGGGGGAGGGGACCCACTGGAACAGCTGTTGGGAGACAGATGGTAGCCTCCCGTCAAGGCCATCCAGCGTGTTCTTTAACGTGCACAGGGTATGGCTCTCCCGCACACGGGGCCACGGCCTAACGTCCCATCCGAAGGACGGAGGCCTTTTCAAGCCCATCGGTTCCCCTACTGACCGTGGGCAGGGCGGGAAATTTTGCGGAGATAAATCTCAACCCTGACCCAGCTGGGACTCGAACCTGGCAACTACAGATTACGAGCCTGGCGCGCTACCGACTGAAGCCACCCCCACCCCATCTGAAGTATGCCTGTGGCATTGAATTTGAAATGTAAAGAGGTGCAAACTGAAAAGAATAAGAACCCTAAGGCGATTTCTTGCTATTCAAAGTCAAATAGAAAAAAAAAAAAACAACGCTAGAATTGATCTGATACCAGGATGGATCTTGGCCTGTTAAACCTTTGCTGACAGAGGTGATCGTACTTAACATTTCCTAAAATGAGAAGATTCTGATGGTCCATAACATTTTCAAGAAAACTAAATTGCAGCATCTCTAGTGCAGTCCCGAATATAAGAGATACAAAGATCACTTTGGATGAGGAATTATTCACGAACCAAGGTGCGCCGACAATCTGTCGCATGATCTTGTTTTGGAAAGTTGAATTTTCTGTATTTTAATACTTTCACAGTCTGTCTCCTCGGCTTCTATCTGTCTCCTAACAGAGATCCAGTAGGTCCCCTTCCGTACCCTGCTCTGAACCCTCGGCTCCTTACTGCTACGGCTGATTGCTCCCTTCCGTGGTCCAGTAGCTTATGGCTGATTACTCCCTTCCGTGGTCCAGTAGCCTACGGCTGATTGCTCCCTTCCGTGGTCCAGTAGCTTATGGCTGATTACTCCCTTCCGTGGTCCAGTAGCTTATGGCTGATTACTCCCTTCCGTGGTCCAGTAGCCTACGGCTGATTGCTCCCTTCCGTGGTCCAGTAGCTTACGACTGATTACTCCCTTCCGTGGTCCAGTATCCTACGGCTTATAGCTGATTGCTCCCTTCCGTGGTCCAGTAGCTTATGGCTGATTACTCCCTTCCGTGGTCCAGTAGCCTACAGCTTAAAGCTGATTACTCCCTTCCGTGGTCCAATAGCTTACGGCTGATTACTCCCTTCCGTGGTCAAATAGCTTACGGCTGATTATTCCCTTTCGTGATCCAGCAGGTACCCTGCTCTCGTCAAGGCCATTCACTGCGTTCTTTAACGCTAAGAGAGGAATGCTCTCCTGCATATGAGACCACAGTTTAACGTCTTATCCGACGGATGACATAATTTCTAATCCTCTCGCTGTCTCTTTTCCCCTTGTCGGCAGAATGGGTATTAATGAAGAAATTCTTAATTCAAGCACAATAGTAATTCGAACCTACAAACACCAGGAACGAATTTGACGAGCTACCAAATGAGCCAATCCCCTCCCTACTCTCGGCAGTAGAACACTCTCAACATCCTACAACAGCTGGAAATGAATGACTAAAACCACAACCACCTGTACTATGGAACAAACAGTGTAACAGATTCTCCCGCCTTCAGAAAAGGGAAAAGAGTGAAATATAATGATGACAAATGCGCGATCTCCATTTCCCCTCTGATCCGTATATAGGCTAACATTTATTAGCCGACTCTTAAGTGATTAAGAACATCCGGGCCCTACGGCCAGAAGCACAGTGCTCTTCGATTACATCGCTCATGGCGAAGATGATGAAGATGATGAAAAAGACAGGCCACCGAAATCTCCATTACAATCACCTTAATTGCACGTCTCTCAGTAATGGATTCTGTAACAATAGAAGCAGAGACAAGGGAGATATGGGGAGGGAAGCCGAGTATGAGAGATGCTAATGCAATGGCAGCCGCAGAGAGAGTCTTTATCGACCGAGGTTGGACAACGACTCAGTTTATTGGGTGTCAGAAACTCTGGGCTTGGGGAAGTGGAACAATTTGTTGGGCTTATCAGTGGACTACGGGACACGAACCGTGAGAGAGGGGGGGGGGGGGTAGATAAAGGACAGTGGAGCTGGAGGGGGGAGCGTTAATGAGTATGTATGCATATCTATATTCTATATGTAAGCTTGTGTGTTGTTCTGCCGAGCGTTGACGTCTAATGAAAGTGAGGGTAATCGATATTGTTTTTTTTTTATCCTTAGTTGCCAAATAGAGATTTTTCTGAGACGGTTGTTATTGTAAGGATAGAAATTTATTTGTTTTGCTGCATAACCTTAATTTTTGATGAGGCTGTGCAATTGGTTAAATGGTGAGATCACAGAATGCCACAGCTAAAGGTTGCGGAAGGAGATCACGTGAACAACTGTTAGGAGACAAGCTTGCATTATCCGGAGTATTTTTAATAGTGTATGGTTGAATTGTACACGAAACCACGTCTTTGCATCTTTGCATCTTGTCTGATGGATGATAATTTTTTTAATCCTATTTAGTTTCTCTCATATCAAGTCCATGAGTTTATAAGAAATAAATTTACGATTTAAAAGTAATAAAATTTATTTAATTATTAAAATACTGGTAGTTTTAAAAATTTATTTATTGATATGCAATATCAGATAGCGTATAAACAAACTAATAATTTGCTATAGATGTGATTAAACGGATATAGGGGCTAATAGGCATATTCTTGTGTTTTTAACATTCGTATAACAACTAAAGCCATATCCATCCTTTGTACTTTTTTAAGGAAAAAATATATTAACATATATATTATTTAGTTATTAATATTTTATACTAAGAAAAGTTTTTAGCAACTTTTATGGCGTAAAAATATTAAACATTTTGTGGTTAATGAATCGCCAATAATGAGGCATTAAAAGTAAGCCTCGAACCCACAGTACCTTACTGCAAATTCAATAGCTGTTTATGATAAGATCGTGTCCAATTGTAAGAATCGATTTTTTAAGAAATTTTTATATTTGATTTGTGAAATTACATCTCACAGTGAGGTGCATATAAAAAGGATGGTTGAAGTATCAGTTTAGATTAAAAACATAAATGAAGTGTACCTTATATGTGAATTGCTGATGCTTTCCTTGGGAGATACTGATTTTTATGTTGGCAGTGTATCCTTATATCCTTTCTTGAAGAAACGATCAAATAGTATTCTTTAGTAGTTAAACCCATGACAAAAGTATAAAGACCTTTGTGTCATGACACAAAGGTTGCCAGATCACTGATTTCTAAAAAAAAATCGTTGCCAGATATTTTTTCTGAATTTTGTAATCAACCATAGTGTTCGGATATTTTTTTGAGCGACTGTACACGTTAAAGAACACACTGGATGACTTTGACGGGAGGCTTCCATCTGTCTTGTAACAGTTTTCTATGGGATCTTCTGATCCCAATGTTCTGTAAGCCCCGGCCGGATCTTGGGGGGGGGGGAAGGGAAAGAGCGCCCCTTTCAGAATACTAGTAAGGTTAATAGAGGTAAAAGAGTAACTTACTTATTTATATTTCATGAATTTTTGAAGAAATTGCTTAAAAACATTTTAAATGACGGTGGGGAAACGTTATACTGCATTGGAAATCCAGTCTCTTGCCCCTCCCCCCTCTCCTTTACACTTTTTCGACTCGATTGTGTTTCTTGCCCCCTCTCCCTCCTGATTTGTTTCTAGATCCAGGCCTTTTCTGACACTTGGGATTCTTGTGACCTAACCATTTATCCCATTGTGTGCCACAAAAGTGCCGCTCAGAGGTAAAATAACCAACAAGAACAACCAACTAAAACCTAACTGAGGAAGAGAAGCAGACAGGCAGTGAGACAGACGGGCAGGTTGGGTTGGGTTGTTTTACCTCTGAGTGGCACTTTTTCGCACACCATGGGCTAAATGGTCAGGTCACATGGACCCCGAAGGCTCAGAGAAGGTTGGGGGAGGGGACCCACTGGAATAGCTGTTGGGAGACAGATGGTAGCCTCCCGTCAAGGTCATCCAGCGTGTTCTTTAACGTGCACAGGGTATGGCTCTCCCGCACACGGAGACACGGCTTAACGTCCAATCCGACGGACGGCGGCCTTTCCAAGCCCATCGGTGTCCCCTAATGACCGTGGGTAGGGCGGGGAATTTTGCGGAGATAAATCCCAACGCTGACCCAGCTGGGACTCGAACCTGGGAACTACAGATCACGAGCCTGGCGCGCTACCGACTGAGCCACCCCGCCCCCAGACGGGCAGGCTGGCAGACAGGCAGACCGATGCCGTTTGGAAATCCATTTTATTGAGTTCAAGGACTTCTGAAACGTCCACTTAATCGAAAAATACAAGGTGATTTTTCCCCCGATTACAACATATTCTTTACATTCCGTGTGAGAAAAGAAACACAGAGTGTGATAGAATTACAGCAATTGCCTTTGAAAAAGAAAAAAAAAACCCGCTGACATCCCTTACATATATATAGAAGTGAGCTAGCGCCGATGTACCAGAAAGCAGACAGGTCACTCATTTGACCTTCTACGTGCAATGTCCATTATTGCCGATGCCATTGTGGGTAGCTGGCCCTTCTCCTCTATAATTCTTTTTTTTTTTCAACTCTTCCAGATAAGCAAAACAAGAATTTATCGATCTTTTCCATTAATTCGACGATATAAAAGAATTTCTTCTGTCATTCCTTTTTCGACACATTGGTGACAATTTTTTTAGGTTTCCCATTATCTTTAGTATTATTTTTTACCTTGACAATCAACCTATTATATTATTAAGTAATATGTGCTTATCTGTAACACGTAATATCATCTCTGTTGATTAACATGGGAATGGAAAATGTGTGGCAAATTTGTTTTTAATGAATTATAAATTAAAATTAGGAAACTTTTTGTACATCCAATATCAATTTCTTTTTCTTATAGCTTCCTTGAGCTATAAACATGTGGTTTACTTAAAAATAACCGATGAACTTGGAAAGGCTGCCGTCCTACGGATGAGGATTTTTGGATTGAGCCATGGCCCCGTGAACAGGAGAGATATTTCCTGTGATGGTGAATAACACGCTGAATGGCGTTGGCGGAAGGCGTCCTTCTGTCTCCTATTCTCTGTGTTCTTGGGGTCCCTCTGATCTCGCCAGGGGCGGGGGTGGCTCAGTCGGTAGCGCGCCAGGCTCGTAATCTGTAGTTCCCAGGTTCGAGTCCCAGCTGGGTCAGCGTTGAGATTTATCTCCGCAAAATTCCCCGCCCTGCCCACGGTCAGTAGGGGACACCGATGGGCTTGGAAAGGCCGCCGTCCGTCGGGTCCCATCCGACGGATGGGATCACAGTTAAGACGGTTAAGTTAAGACAGTTAAGACGCACACGGGGCCACGGCTTAACTGTGATCCATCCGACAGACTGTATCACAGTTTAGCCGTGGCCCCGTGTGCGGGAGAGCCATACCCTGTGCACGTTAAAGAACACGCTGGATGGCCTTGACGGGGAGACTACCATCTGTCTCCCAACACCTGTTCCAGTGGGTCCCCTCCCCCAACCTTCTCTGAGCCTTCGGGGTCCATGTGACCTGGCCATTTAGCCCATGGTGTGCAAAAAAGTGCCGCTCAGAGGTAAAACAACCCAACCCAACCCTGATCTCGCCAATTAGCGATTTTGTACAAAAAAGTGGTGCTCGAGGTTCCGCTCACTTTTTAAAAATCAAATTCGAGCTGTGTCCCCTCTTTCTCTTCTATTTATAATTGCACACAGTCCCCGACTAACACGATTGATGCGTTCTTTTGAAAAATATTCGAATAGAATGAAATTGTTTAGTGAGGTACGAATTACCATAAGAAAAAATGTAAATGGGGGGGGATGCTTTCCATAGTCTTAACCTTACTGACATATTATTAATTTCATTCCTTTATTATATGGGGGGATGCTTTCGATAGTCCTAACCTTACTGACAAATTATCAGTTTCACTCCTTAATTATGACTATATGGAGAGGAAACTTTCCATAATTTTAACGTTATTAGCATATTTTCAATTTCATTCCTTTATTATTACTATACTTTGGTTATTTCTGCGTATTTTTTATTTCTTTATACATATTTCATACGTAGAAAAGAAACAATGATAAAGGTAGAAATCAAAAACGGTTGGGTTATTTTTACCTCTGAAAGGCACTTTTTCTACACACAATTGACTAGATGGCCAGGTCACAAGGACCCCGGGGGCTCAGAGAAGGTTGGGAGAAGGGTACCCACTGGGAAAATGGTAGCCTCCTCTTAAGGCCATCCAGCGTGTTCTTTAACGTGCACTGGGTATGTCTCTTCAGCACACGTATGCATGGCTTAACGTCCCATCCGACGGACGGTAGCCTTTCCAAGATAATCGGTGTCCCATACTGACCGAGGGCAGGGCGGGAAGTTTTCGATAGTCCCAACCTTACTGACTGCAGTGATAAATCCCGATGTTGGGCCAGGTGGGACGCGAACCTGGGAAACTCAGATTATAAGCCGGGAGTCTACCGACTGATCCAAACCATCCCTCATAAACGGCTAAATGCGGTTTTTTTTTAAATATGGTACAGCCATTCAAAAAAGTATCCGAACACTACGCTTGATTACAGAATTCAGAAAAAATATCTGGCAACGATATTTTTAGAAATTAGTGATCTGCCAACCTTCGTGTCACGTGACACGAAAGTTGCCAGATCACTAATTTCTAAAAAAATCGTTGCCAGATTATTTTTTCTGAATTCTGTAATCAACCATGGTGTTCGGATACTTTTTGGAGCGACTGTAGGTGGTCATATTATTTTGATACTAGATCGTGTGGGCTCACTCACGGAAATATTGAGCGTGTGCAGTTACCGTTCACAGCAAACTGTAACGTGTGCAGTAACTGCACACGCTCCAGTTTGCTGTGAACGGTAACTGGAGCGTGTACAGTTGCTGTATACGCTCCAGACATTTTTCCTGAATTCTGTAATCACGTGACACGAAGGTTGCCAGATCACTAATTTCTAAAAAAAAATCGTTGCCAGATATTTTTTCTGAATTCTGTAATCAACCATAGTGTTCGGATACTTTTTGGAGCGACTGTAGGTGGTCATATTATTTTGATACTAGATCGTGTGGGCTCACTCATGGAAATATTGAGCGTCTGCAGTTACCGTTCACAGCAAACTGGAACGTGTGCAGTAACTGCACACGCTCCAGTTTGCTGTGAACGGTAACTGGAGCGTGTACAGTTGCTGTATACGCTCCAGACATTTTTCCTGAATTCTGTAATCACGTGACACGAAGGTTGCCAGACTAATTTCTAAAAAAAAATCGTTGCCAGATATTTTTTCTGAATTCTGTAATCAACCGTAGTGTTCGGATACTTTTTTGAGCGACTGTACGTCTAGATGATTGTCGCATAATGAAGGTGGCTAACTGTATGATCTGAATCGTTTCTACTTTACGTGTGACAAGTTGTAATCTTTAGCAAATCAGGGTGAACTAATATGACTACAGTATCATCGGTCATTAGCAATTAAAATGCTCCATAATGTTTACAAAAACATTACTTTTCACAACTGTTTAAACAGTCTAATTTCTAGGCCAGATATAGAATATAAATGAAGGAGGGGGTGGGTGGGTGGCAAGAGAATGATCGAACCAGAAAAATGAAAAAAAAAAAAAGGAGGGGGGGGGGATAAGAGACTGGATTTCTAATGCAGTTTAACATTTCCAACTAAGTTTTACAGGTCTTTAAGAATTTACTGAAAACTGCATTCAATATAAATAAGTTTAGTAATTTGTTTTGCCTCTATTACCTTTACTAGCATTTTGAAAGGTGAGGGGGGGGGCAGTCATGGCCCTGCTAATTTGCATGTGCAAATCTGAAAAGAAGCTTTTTGGAAGGATGATAGTATGAACAAGGATAAGTTAAAAATACTAGACAAGGAAGACAGCTAAGGTTTTTCTTATAGAGAGTGATTCAAATTTCGCGCAAACCGAAATGTAAATTGCTATTATTTCGTGCCAATGAACGGAATTAAATGGGCGGAGGTTGCTCAGTCGGTAGCGCGCCAGGCTCGTAATCTGTAGTTCCCAGGTTCGTGTCCCACCTGAGTCAGCGTCGAGATTTATCTCCGCAAAAATTCCCCGCCCTGTCCAAGGTCAGTAGGGGACACCGATGGGCTTGGAAAGGCCGCCGTCCGTCGGATGGAACGCTAAGCCGTGACCCCGTGTGCGGGAGAGCCATACCCCGTGCACGTTAAAGAACACGCTGGATGACGGGAGGCTACCATTTGTCTCCAAACAGCTATTCCAATGAGTCCCCTCCTCCAACCTTCTCTGAGCATTCGGGCTCCATGTGACCTGGTCATTTAGCCCATGGTGTGCAAAAAGTGCCGCTCAGAGGTAAAGCAACACAACCCAAAGGATTTAAATACCAATTCTAACGTTGGCAACCCTGCAGTCACTAACATATGCAACACTGTTTGCTTTAGTTCTCACGCTGTCAGTTCTTTGTTGGTGACCTGTATTGTACTAGTTGCCCATAAGGAAATTTTCGCAGGAAAAAAGTGTATACAGTCGCTCAAAAAAGTATCCGAACACTATGGTTGATTACAGTATTCAGAAAAAATATCTGGCAACGATTTTTTTTAGAAATTAGTGATCTGGCAACCTTCGCGTCACGTGATTACAGAATTCAGGAAAAATATCTGGAGCGTGTACAGCAACTGTACACGCTCCAGTTACCGTTCACAGCAAACTGGAGCGTGTGCAGTTACTGCACACGCTCCAGTTTGCTGTGAACGGTAACTGCACACGCTCAATATTTCCGTGAGTGAGCCCACACGATCTAGTATCAAAATAACATGACCACCTACAGTCGCTGAAAAAAGTATCCGAACACTATGGTTGATTGCAGAATTCAGAAAAAATATCTGGCAACGAATTTTTTTAGAAATTAGTGATCTGGCAACCTTCGTGTCACGTGACACAAAGGTTGCCAGATCACTGATTTCTAAAAAATTCGTTGCCAAATATTTTTTCTGAATTTTTTTAATCAACCATAGTGTTCGGATACTTTTTTGAGCGACTGTACATAGTCGGATGTTATTTAACCACCAAATAACTTTTTACTTCTCAAGCTGACTTCAACCAACAGTTTCTGATTCTTCGGTACCCAAGAAGTCTAGAATATTACGTTTATTTGCGCGATTCTGTGAGACTGGAGGCGTACTTGACAAGAATCATACTGATCAAACATCGCGTAAGGTTGCGACAAACGGTGAGAAGGGTTCGCTGTTGTATTCAAGAAAAAGGAGGACATTTTCAACATCTATTGTAGTCCTTTCTTAGCAATGGTAAACGTAAATTGAGAATATATGAAACTTCCAATATGGGTTGCAAGAAATTTGAATCACTCTGTATAAATATAATAAATAATAAATACCCCCTCAAGCAGCTGCTTGCCACAGAGGTCTGACAGGAGCCTGCCAGTTTATATGCCATAGTAGAAGGTCTGAGAGGATGGCAGGACCTCAGCAGAAAAACGACACATACATCCATGCCTTATCCGGGGCTCGAACCCAGGTCCCGTAGATCAGTAGCCAAGCGTGCTAACCACTCGGCCACAGGACGGCACTCTGTATAAAAAATCAAATAAAAAAACGATCATAGAGAAGTTGTTGAAAATTCCTGTTAAACCAAAAGGCGTGTCGTGTTAGTTTAAAACCAACTCTATTTTAGAAATCGTGTTACTCGTGGACTTGATGAATTAATATAAATCTGTTTTTCCTTTTTATTGAATCCCAGGCGGGGACGGGGCATAGCCCACCAGGTTCGTAATCTGCAGTTCTCAGGTTCGAGTCTCAGCTGGGCCAGTTTTGACCGAAGGTAAGGCATCTCCGCAAAATTCCACTCCTTACCCCCGGTCAGAAACAGACACCGATAGGCTTGGAAATGAAGCCATCCGTCGGATGGAACATTAATCCGTGGCTTCGTGAGTCGGAGAGCCATACCCTGTGCAGGTTGGGTGGCCTTGACGAGAGGCTACCATCTCTTTCCTAACAGCTGTCCAATGAATCACCTCCCCATAACCTTCTCTGAGCACTTGGGGTCCTTGTGACCTGGCTATTTAGTCCATTGTGCGGAAAAAAGTACCCCTGAAGAGGTAACACAACCCCAGGCGGGCCCCGCATCTGGGAAATACAGATTATGATCCTGCCGCGGTACCGACTGAGCCACCCCCGCCCCAATGATCTACTTGCTATTCTATTCTATAGATTTAGAATTGATTGGCCCTGTTGTAAGTCCGCCCAAAATTGGGGGACTAGCATGCAGGCCATGACACTGGATAGCGATTAATTTCCCTATACAAACAAAAATAAAATAAAAATAAAAACGGAAAATGGACTGGATTTAGACAGAAATGCTCTCAGCCAATGAGAAGAGAGGAATTTTGGTATTGGCTGAGAGCCTCCAAAGACGAATTACAAGAAAACAATGTTAAAAGTTGTGAAAATGAGAACAAGTGCAATTTAAAATAAAGGGAAAATCTCTAATTAAACTGTAATTAGAGAAAAAAATTAAACTAAAAGCAGAAAATAACAATTAAGCTTTGAAAAGGTTGCAAACACTTTCCAGGTAATCCCACACTGAGAACAGTTCAGGAAGGCCACTAGAATGAAGTGCTTTTAGATACAAATTTCTATATTTTGACTTGATTTCTCCTTCTGGGGATAGTGTCGTTCGAAGATACTTAAATGACGATGGTATTTCCCATTCCGAATCAGCAGTTGTTGGACAGGCAATAAATTTTAAAACATCAATGATATCGTCAAATGTTTTCTGGATTTCTTCATTGTCTAGAATGCATGATGTACTTGCATTTAATTGAAAGTTTAATATACTTCGATTTGATTTTGGGGCGGGGGTGGCTCAGTCGGTAGCGCGCCAGGCTCGTAATCTGCAGTTCCCAGGTTCGAGTCCCAGCTGGGTCAGCGTTGAGATTTATCTCCGCAAAATTCCCCGCCCTGCCCACAGTCAGTAGGGGACACCGATTGATTGGAAAGGCCGCCGTCCGTCGGATGGGACGCTAAGCCGTGGGCCCGTGTGCGGGAGAGCCATACCCTGTGCACGTTAAAAAACACGCTGGATGGCCTTGACGGGAGGCTACAATCTGTCTCCTTGCAGCTGTTCCAGTGGGTCCCATCCCCTAACCTTCTTTGAGCCTTCGGGGTCCTTGTGACCTGGCCATTTAGCCCATGGTGTGCAAAAAAAGTGCCGCTCAGAGGTAAAACAACCCAACTCGACTTGATTGGTTGAAAGTTTTACATACCGGAGTTTCTATTGGTTGAGAGTTTGATATGTCGAGATACGATTGATTGAAAGTTTGATACACCTAGTATTTTATTAAAATTGGCGAGGGTATAGAAAGAAATTCACTTTATCACTTTTTGCTTGGTAGTATCCTTAATTAAAAATTGAAACATACACTATGTTACAAAAAGTAACCAATCACTTCCATGCCATGTAAATGGAAAGCTGCATTCAGAGTTTCCTAACTTTGAAAATAAACTCTTTATGGAAAAATGTCACTCCAGATATATTAAAGCTCTCTCTCTCTCTCAAGTCTTCATAAATCTCAATTTTCAATAATATTTATATAATATTTAAAGAGTTATTGAATCTGGAACATTTAACAGCAGACGTCGCTGTCAGTCTTCTTAAATATCCCCCTCCCACAAATTGATGGAAACTGAAAAGCTCGGGCGGGAGTGGCTCAGTCGGTAGCACGATAGTCTCGTAATCTGTAGTTCCCAGGTTCGAGTCCCAGCTGGGTCAGATTTGAGATTTATCTCCGCAAAACTCCCCGTCCTGCCCACGGTCAGTAGGGGACACTGCTGGGCTTGGAAAGGCCGCCGTCCGTTGGATGGGACATTAAGCCGTGGCTCCGTGTGCGGGAGAGCCATACCCTGTGCACGCTAAAGAACACGCTGGATGGCCTTTACGGGAGGCTACCATCTGTATCCTAAAATCTGTTCCAGTTGATCCCCTCCCCCAACCATCTTTGAGCCTTCGGGGTCCTTGTGACCTGGTCATTTAGCTCATGGTGTGCAAAAAAGTGCCGCTCAGAGGTAAAACAACCCAACCCAACTGAAAATCTCGTTACACGAACTTCAAATATTACATTTATTTTAGAGGACGATTTGTTTAAACAGTTATATTTTTATCTTTTGAAGAAAATATTTATGAGTAGAAAAAATTACAGTTAAATGTTGAGCTTCCATCAGGGTCGGATCTAGGAGGGGCGGGGTGTAAGATGAAACCCCCCTGAGGATGCTAATAAGGGTAATGGAGGCAAAAGATATTAAACGTGTACATATTTCACACGATTTTTATTAAATTTTTTAAACTCCCCTAAAAAAATCATCAGTTCACTTTCAACGGCAACCTGTTGCTTCTCTTCGTCGTAAGTGAAAGGCTATTAGGATTCTTAGCATTGCCATCATGATTCCAAGAATTTTCTGGAAGAGCATTCATGCTACGTTCATCAAAGCTTTCAACAAATACGTTAGGCCTGAAATTAAAATGTGTCTGCCCAGTGTGGAGTTCAAGAATAGTTTCTGATATTTTCTCATTAGAAAGTCTACAAAGATGGTTCGCTAATAGCTACCAGTCTACTTTTCAATTGGCGTGAACAACAAAGGCCGGCAAATCTCGATATCCATTCATCACTGGAATGTAGAGGTGCCAGGCTCTAATCTGCAGTACCCCAGACCCAGGTTCGAGTCCCGCCTGGACAAGTGTTGAGAATTATCTCCGAAAAACTCCCCGCCCTGCCCAAGTTCAGTAGGGGACGACGTCACTCAGATGAGACGCTAAGTTGTAGCTCCGTGTTTGTGATAACTATACCGCGTTAGAGAACATGCTGGATGGCCTTGACGGGAGGCTAATCTGTCTCCTAAAAGCTGTTCAAGGGGTCCCCGCCCCACAACCTTCTCTGGGTCCTTGTGACCTGGCCATTTAGCCCATTACGTGCAAAAAAGTGCCGCTCAGAGGTAAAACAACCCAACCCAACTGGAATGTAAAAGGCTTGAACAGGACTTGAAAACATGGTAGAGATTTATTTATGAAACAACTCACGAAGACATCCGCTCTTAACGTTTTCAAGTAGAAGTACTAGAAGACACTTCACACACATCAGGATTTCCTGGAATTTGAAACGCTATAAATCTCTTTTGGGAATCAACTTCCGACACACGTCTTGCAACAAGTTTGAACTATGGTACAATCTCTTGTTTTGAGTTGTTGGGTTGTTTTACCTCTGAGCGGCACTTTTTTGCACACCATGGGCTAAATGGCCAGGTCACAAGGACTCCGATGGCTCAGAGAAGGTTGGGGGAGGGGACCCAGTGGAACAGCTGTTGGGAGACAGATGGTAACCTCCCGTCAAGGCCATCCAGCGTGTTCTTTAACGTGCACAGGGTATGTTTCTCCCGCACACGGACCACGGCTTAACGTTCCATCCGACGGACGGCGGTCTTTCCAAGCCCATCGGTGTCCCCTACTGACCTTGGGCAGGGGCGGGGAATTTTGCGGAGGTAAATCTCAACGCTGACCCAGCTGGGACTCGAACCTGGGAACTACAGATTACGAGCCTGGCGCGCTACCGACTGAGCCAACCCCGCTCCTCTTGTTTTGAAGTTTCAACTGAACAGTAATAGAGCAAGACTGAAGTGCACAATTAGATCCTTCTATATAATCAGTTGTGTATAAATTATTATTACACGGCTCGCATTTATATCGATTTGTTTGAGGTTGAAACGCTAGACTCATCATGAACTCGTGGTAAATCTAATAATGAGCATTGCTTTTTAAATATATATTACGATCATTTCCAACAGGACTGACTTTGAAGTGCTTGCGTGGTTACCTGCCACAACAGGGGCGGGGGTGGTTCAGTCGGTAGTGCGCCAGGCTCGTAATCTGTAGTTCCCAGGTTCGAGTCCCAGCTGGGTCAGCGTTGAGATTTATCTCCGCAAAATTCCCCGCCCTGCACACGGTCAGTAGGGGACACCGATGGGCTTGAAAAGGCCGCCGTCCGTCGGATGGGACGTTAAGCCGTGGTCCCGTGTGCGGGAGAGCCATACCCTGTGCACGTTAAAGAACACGCTGGATGGCCTTGACGGGAGGCTACCATCTGTCTCCCAACAACGGCTACCATTCTGTTCCAGTGGGTCCCCTCCCCCAACCTTCTCTGAGCCTTCGGGGTCCATGTGACCTGGCCATTTAGCCCATGGTGTGCAAAAAAGTGCCGCTCAGAGGTAAAACAACCCAACCCAACCCTGCCACAACAGCTTCATTACCGTCCCATAACACTTCCTTAGACGCCCTTAAAAAACATAAAAAGTCGGCACTGATCTTTGATCAATGTATTCTCGATTAACTAGAGAAACAAAGTTAAAAAAATTCCCCATCGAATTCATCTTGCTATCGGGAGTTTTGATTCGTCACATGCATCAGCTAACCTCGCTTCCCACTTCCGAAGTGTACTTCACGTGACGTCACGGCCTGGTACAGGTGAGATGTTATAGCTAGGGTAGTTTGTAACCATAGCAACTACCAGCGCCTAGCAACTATCAGGGCGCAAATAAAAAGACCCGTTTTCGAGAGTGTGTGTGTGCATCTGAAGAGAATCAAGCGCCTTAATGCTGTTGCCATTCGAGGAAGCAGAAAAAAAATGAAGAGAACCGATATGTAGGCAACGTTTCGAGAGTGCGTGCCTCTGTGATTGGTCGAGGTGGCGTGTACTCCGAGTACTTCCTACAAGATACGTACCTCGGAAAAAAAGTAATGACCAAGCGCTGGTAAACTCTAGTACATTTAGGATTCTATATTAGTGTTATTAATAGTAATGAACCGTTTTTAAGCGTAGGTTTACATCGTTTTAACTTGTTTACGGTTAAAGTTAGTGGTTGATAGGAAGTAGTTAATCATGCTGATTTCTTTAATCTCTGACATAACTTTTTTCTTTTGTTTCATAATGTGCTGAAAAACTTGATCACAAATGGCTCATAACGGAGTTTATGAACTGTCACTTTGATAGAAATGGGCTGGCTTTCAAAGAAAAAAAAATAAAAAGAAAATATGTTGAATTTAACGATAAAAATAATTTTTTTCAAACTTTTTTTAACTAATCATTGTATTTGGCTTATAAACTTAGTAATTAATGATAATATTTAATATGCTTTATTTCAATTTTGGGTATAATTTTTATTTTTAATAAGTAGTTTATTTTTAATTTCCAAATTTAGAATTTAGTTTTTTTTACTACCAGTATGAATTCTTTTTCTCTTCTTTTAAAGAAATACAAATTGCTAATTAGGTGTCCAGGAAAACGAAATTGATGATTTTATTTAGTAAAGTCGGCCCTTAACAACGAAAAATACCTTCAATTGCAAATTGGTAATTTATGTTTCTAAATTAAATAAAGAAAAGCTGAAGGAGAACTTCCTACATCACTTCCAAGTCATCGCTGAAAGAAAGATCAATCATCGACAATTAGCAGAGAACGAGATCTTTCCACTAAATGGTCTGCACCTTTCAAGAAGAATTTTTTTGTGCATCACCAGACTCAGAACAGGTGCATCACTCTTGAATGACTCACTTTTCAAGATGAGAAAAGTTCTTTCCCCCAATTGCCAGACGTGCAACGTAAAGGAAACGGTGATTCATATTTTGCTGAATTGTACTGCTCACTCGATCCAGAGAAACAACTTAATAGCAAGATTACAAACAGAAAACATCTTTGAACTAAGTCTGCACAGTTTACTTGGACAAGAAGATCTCACTATTCGCAAGGTTTGCTATAATGAAACAATCAAATTTTTAAATGATGCGAATCTTTTCCATAGGATTTAAGAATTTTTTTTATCGAGGTTTTGTAACATAAATGTTCATCAGCTTCTTGGCATTATCCAACCTTGTCATCTGGAGGAGAGGGTCCAAAGACTCGAACATATCCAGAGAAAACATTTATTTGTTTGATGATGATTTGAAGTCAATAATCGGAGTTAATTTGTAAGAAACTGGTGTTAAACATTTTTATTGAAAGAAACACCATTTATTGCTTCATTGTTTTTGCTAGCATACTTATCGATTAGATAACAAATCGTCCATCTTAAAGTGTACATATCAGATTATGATCTGATATGTACACTTCAAGGGATCAAATTATGACGGCAACAGAAAGGAAATGCTATCAACGGAATGTAAGAATTGTTATATATGGTTGTGCACAAATATCTATGCGTTAATTAAAAAATTAAGTGATTAGTGATCTGGCAACCTTCTTGTCACGTGACACGAAGGTTGCCAGATCACTAATTTCTAAAAAATCGTTGCCAGATATTTTTTTCTGGATTCTGTAATCAACCACAGTGTTCGGATACTTTTTTGAGCGACTGTACTGGTGTGTGCATGTGAAGTATAAATTGTTTACTAAAATATTATGGTCGTTTAAATGAAAAGTGGACAATCCCTGCATCTGGTTAATGGATTGAATGATCTTTGTGTCCTCGTTGAGTGGAAAGTCACAGTTTGAATGCGATAGGCAATGTGTGGATTACAGACAATTCCCTCATGGAAGTATCTAGTGGTATGCTGATGTTTTCATTTGACTATTACAGTCTGCTGTTGATTGAAGGGGGCGGGGGTGGCTCAGTCGGTAGCGCGCCAGGCTCGTAATCTGTAGTTCCCAGGTTCGAGTCCCAGCTTGGTCAGCGTTGAGATTTATCTCCGCAAAATTCCCCGCCTTGCCCACGGTCAATAGGGGACACCGATGGGCTTGGAAAGGCCGCCGTCCGTCGGATGGGACGTTAAGCCGTGGCCCCCGTGTGCGGGAGAGCCATACCCTGTGCACGTTAAAGAACACGCTGGATGGCCTTGACGGGAGGCTACCATATGTCTCCCAACAGCTGTTTCAGTGGGTCCCCTCCCCCAACCTTCTCTGAGCCTTCGGGGTCCATGTGGCCTGGCCATTTAGCCCATGTTGTGCAAAAAAGTGCCGCTCAGAGGTAAAACAGTCAAATCCAATCCTATTCATATAACCTGCAAATGTTCCAATATTTTTTGCAATGTAGTCTATTTCCATTTAGCGCCACTTTAGTGATTCAACGCACGCTTCTTCCGATGGATCTTTTTATACAGTCCCGATTTCAGAAGGCGGGTCTTTGTGAACTGGCCATTTTGCTCAACACTAAAACTGAACGTTTTTTTATCGCTAAATTATTCAGTCTCAATCGTCACTGATCCTCTTCTGAGATATGCTAATAAATTCACTTTCCTTCATTTATTCATGAAAAACAAACAAAATCCCCGAAATTCCAAAGTTGAAGAGGAAAAACAGCACAGATAGCTCATTAAATACAGATGACGTTCAGGAATAAAAAGTAATGATGGCGTCTAGTTATTTTTAAGCGTTTTTCACTTAAACCATTACAAACGTTTTGGAAGAAAAATAGAAGAAAATAAAAAATAATTTCTTTACAAAGACGTTTTCATTGAGAAGTCGCTTATTTCAGCGTTTGGCAGCACAATGAGTTGTTTAGCATTACACAAAGCTGAAACCGCTGAGCAATGAAGATTTTTATTGCTTTAAAATACCTTTCTTGCAAGAGAGTTAAAAGATTTTCCCAGCAGAAAAGTAAAAAAGATGAGAATCCAACCAATGAGTCACCGTCTCGCCTCTCAGTCGCATCTTTCGCATCTTCTCCATCTTCTAAAAATCCCGGCAATGAAAGAGGATGTGGGATTTCTTCCCTGTGAGAGTGTCCTGTCGTTTTTCATTACCTGACAAGTGGAGTTAATGAAGAAAAACCTACCTCATTCCGACCCTATTCAGCATCCGAAACGTTCTACGGGACGTCAATGATCCACGGCATCATCATCATCCACCACAGCATCGCCCGGTCTTCATGTCTCCTCCATTAGCTGTGAGTCTCTCTGTGTGTTTGTGTGTGTATGTGTCAGGGGTCTCTGCGCTACTCTCAATGAAGCCTGCTACTAGATTAGGTTAGCGGCCATTAGTGGTGGAGTCGAAATTTCTCTTTCTGTTTCATCGTTTAAACGATTTCTGCCTCGGCGTTTTACGATACATGGGAAGAAAGCGAGGAAGGAGGAGGGGGATGAGGGATATTGGGAGGGAAGAATTTGGGGGGTGGATTTGGAGTTACGGAAAGTGACATATGATGACAGAGAAGGGGTGAAAAGTCGAAGGTGAAAACTGAAAAAAATAGATAAAAATAGAGCAAAGGATATATATATAGGAGAAAAATTATTTAATAACTTAGAAAGTATAGGACCATCTGAATATACTTTTGAATTACTTTTGAATCATCCAGTCTTTAATACTCAAGTAAAAATTTTCCGTTTTATTCTTGACTTCCTTCGTGAAACCAATACTTGGAAAAAAGTAAAAAAAAAGAATAGAAAAAATAATAATAAATAAACTTTTTTATATCTTATATAAATATATATATATAAATATATATAATAATAATTATTAAAATAATTCATATTTCCACAAAATGCAAAAATGGGAAAGTCTGAAGAAGGAAATCCCAATATTTGTGATGTTTTCAATTCAATTCAAGAACGGAAGAAGAGGGGGAATAGGAACAATTACCTCATAAGCAGGGAGAAATTATGGAAGTGAAACGAAAAGGGAGGGAGGATGATAGTATATGGAGGAAGGTGGGGAGATGAATGAAAAGGATGCAATGAGAAAAGGAAATATAGGAGAAAATAGTATATGAAAGGAGGTAGGGAGATTAATGAAAAGGATACGATGGGAAAAAGAAATATAGAGGAAATGGTATATGAAAAGAGGTAGGGAGATTAATGAAAAGGATACGATGAGAAAAAGAAATATAGAGGAAAATAGTATATGAAAGGAGGTAGGAAGATTAATGAAAATGATACGATGGGAAAAAGAAATATAGAGGAAAATAGTATATGAAAGGAGGTAGGGAGATAAATGAAAAGGATACGATGGGAAAAAGAAATATAGAGGAAAATAGTATATGAAAGGAGGTAGGGAGATAAATGAAAAGGATACGATGGGAAAAAGAAATATAGAGGAAATGGTATATGAAAAGAGGTAGGGAGATTAATGAAAAGGATACGATGAGAAAAAGAAATATAGAGGAAAATAGTATATGAAAGGAGGTAGGAAGATTAATGAAAATGATACGATGGGAAAAAGAAATATAGAGGAAAATAGTATATGAAAGGAGGTAGGGAGATAAATGAAAAGGATACGATGGGAAAAAGAAATATAGAGGAAATGGTATATGAAAGGAGGTAGGGAGATTAATGAAAAGGATACGGTGAGAAAAAGAAATATAGAGCAAAATAGTATATGAAAAGAGGTAGGGAGATAAATGAAAAGGATACGATGGGAAAAAGAAATATAGAGGAAAATAGTATATGAAAGGAAGTAAGGAGATAAATGAAAAGGATACGATGGGAAAAAGAATTATAGAGGAAAATAGTATATGAAAGGAGGTAGGGAGATTAATGAAAAGGATACGATGAGAAAAAGAAATATAGAGGAAAATAGTATATGAAAGGAGGTAGGAAGATTAATGAAAATGATACGATGGGAAAAAGAAATATAGAGGAAAATAGTATATGAAAGGAGGTAGGGAGATAAATAAAAAGGATACGATGGGAAAAAGAAATATAGAGGAAAATAGTATATGAAAGGAGGTAGGGAGATAAATGAAAAGGATACGATGGGAAAAAGAAATATAGAGGAAAATAGTATATGAAAGGAGGTAGGGAGATAAATGAAGAGGATACGATGGGAAAAAGAAATATAGAGGAAAATAGTATATGAAAGGAGGTAGGGAGATAAATGAAAAGGATACGATGGGAAAAAGAAATATAGAGGAAAATAGTATATGAAGGAGGTAGGGAGATAAATGAAAGAATACGATGAGAAAGAGAAATATAGAAGAAATGGTGTATGAAAGGAGGTAGGGAGTTAAATGAAAAGGATACGATGGGAAAAAGAAATATAGAGGAAAATAGTATATGAAAGGAGGTAGGGAGATTAATAAAAAGGATACGATGAGAAAAAGAAATATAGAGGAAATGGTATATGAAAGGAGGTAGGGAGATAAATGAAAAGGATACGATGGGAAAAAGAAATATAGAGGAAAATAGTATATGAAAGGAGGTAGGGAGATAAATGAAAAGGATACGATGAGAAAGAGAAATATAGAGGAAATGGTGTATGAAAGGAGGTAGGGAGTTAAATGAAAAGGATACGATGGGAAAAAGAAATATAGAGGAAAATAGTATATGAAAGGAGGTAGGGAGATTAATGAAAAGGATACGATGAGAAAAAGAAATATAGAGGAAATGGTATATGAAAGGAGGTAGGGAGATAAATGAAAAGGATACGATGGGAAAAAGAAATATAGAGGAAAATAGTATATGAAAGGAGGTAGGGAGATAAATGAAAAGGATACGATGAGAAAGAGAAATATAGAGGAAATGGTGTATGAAAGGAGGTAGGGAGTTAAATGAAAAGGATACGATGGGAAAAAGAAATATAGAGGAAAATAGTATATGAAAGGAGGTAGGGAGATTAATGAAAAGGATACGATGAGAAAAAGAAATATAGAGGAAATGGTATATGAAAGGAGGTAGGGAGATAAATGAAAAGGATACGATGGGAAAAAGAAATATAGAGGAAATGGTATATGAAAAGAGGTAGGGAGATAAATGAAAACGATACGATGGGAAAAACAAATATAGAGGAAAATAGTATATGAAAGGAGGTAGGGAGATAAATGAAAAGGATACGATGGGAAAAAGAAATATAGAGGAAAATAGTATATGAAAGGAGGTAGGGAGATAAATGAAAAGGATACGATTTTAAAAAGAAATATAGAGGAAAATAGTGTATGAAAGGAGGTAGGGAGATCAATGAAAAGGATACGGTGAGAAAAAGAAATATAGAGGAAAATGGTATATGAAAGGATGTAGGGAGATAAATGAAAAGAATACGATGAGAAAAAGAAATATAGAGGAAATGGTATATGAAAGGTGGTAGGGAGGTCAATGAAAAGAATACGATGAGAAAAAGAAATATAGAGGAAATGGTATATGAAAGGAGGTAGGGAGATGAATGAAAAGGATACGGTGAGAAAAAGAAATATAGAGGAAATGGTATACTACTTCCTCCAATGCCACAGTTAAAATTCCTGCTCAAAAGTTTAACAGGCCGACTCAAGAAACGTATAGCTCCTCCTCACCATTTGGTCTGTGTCGAGATTTTCTCCATTTTACTCTCAGTGAAAAGGGAACACGGATGATATTAGGAACGGCCAAATTCGATCAGATGAGACATTAAACGGTTTCCAGATAGTCGTTACCTGTGCTCGTTAAAGAAGCGTACTGGAAGAGTTTGACGGGAGGCTTCCAAATGTCGCCTAATAGCAATCCTGCGGAATGCTTTTCTTTCCCGTTTCTGAGTCTTCATGATTAAAGTAATCATATGTCTCGATTTTTAGGGTCCATGTCCCGCTTTCCTCAAAAAGGCTGGAGGGGTGCCAAAGTATCCAAAGTCTTTGAAATAATAAAAAGTCAGAGGAAAAATCTCATGTGAAAATAGGGTGCCGTGTTTGTAAAATATTAAAACATGCTAGAGTGGAAATAAGAGAACGGGAAACTTAATTAAAATTTATAAAGCGAAAAGTGGATAAAGCAATTTTCTTTGCGTTGTTTGCTTAAATTTTCATTTTCTCTCCTCTTTTTTGACATTCTAACTTATAGTTTATGCAGACCTGAATTTAAGGATGCTTATTTACGCATGATTCGATGACTCAAGGCAGTGAGTTTACATATGTGCTTATGATATAGCAGTACACTGCTCAGTCGTTGGGTTGGGTTGTTTACCTCTGAGCGGAACTTTTTTGCACACCATGGGCTAAATGGCCAGGTTACAAGGATCCCGAAGGCTCAGAGAAGGTTGGGGGAGGGGACCCACTGGAACAGCTGTTGGGAGACAGATGGTAGCCTCCCGTCAAGGCCATCCAGTGTGTTCTTTAACGTGCATAGGGTATGGCTGTCCAGCACACGAGGCCACGGCTTAACGTCCCATCTGACGGACGGCGACCTTTCGAAGCCCACCATTGTCCCCTACTGACCGTGGGCAGGGCGGGGAATTTTGCGGAGATAAATCTCAACGCTGACCCAGTTGGGACTCGAATCAGGGAACTACAGATTAGAGCCTGGCGCGCTTTCGACTGAGCCACCCCCGCCTCACACTGCTCAGTTATTTAAAATTGATGCATATTAAAGAAAGTTGATAGTTTCTGTGAATTCTTTTCTCTTCGGACGATATTCTTTATTGTGTTAATAATTTTGTATTATTTAATTTTTTATTGTGCGTTGTCTTCAAAATGAGTAGACAAAATCGATAGTACACGTTTAATATGGTGTTTAAGAAGAAAATAAAATTCATTTTTTAGCATATCAAAACTGGACAGTGAAGTATACTGCGAAAAATGATGTTTACAATATGCAAAAAATACGTCCATTGGTCACAACAGATCGTCGGCACCGAAAATTAAGGTGACCATAAGCCTCGTTATTTTTTTTCCTTTGATTGGGAAGAACGAAAATATTTGTACTGTCGCTCAAAAAAGTATCCGAACACTACGGTTGATTATAAAATTCAGATAACATATCTGGCAACGATTTTTTTTTTTAAATTAATGATCTGGCAACCTTCGTGTCACGTGACACGAAGGTTGCCAGATCAGTAATTTCTAAAAAAATCGTTGCCAGATATTTTTTCTGAATTTTATAATCAACCGTAGTGTTCGGATACTTTTTTGAGCGACAGTACAAAGTGTCCCATTTTTACTTCAAAAATAAATGGTCGCACTATTTATCATCCTTGTGACTTAACCATTGATTGTGTGCATAAAAGTGGCTCTCAGAAACATATTCACTCAACTTTATATATTTTCTTTCTTCTCACATCAGAATTTTTCTTGCCTTCAAAAATTCGACGTTTTTTCCTTGATCGTTATGTTGACGCGAACTGATGGGTTGGGTTGTTTTACCTCTGAGCGGCACTTTTTTGCACACCATGGGCTAAATGGCCAGGTCACATGGACCCCGAAGGCTCAGAGAAGGTTGGGGAAGGGGACCCACTGGAACAGCTGTTGGGAGACAGATGGTAGCCTCCCGTCAAGGCCATCCAGCGTGTTCTTTAACGTGCACAGGGTATGGCTCTCCCGCACACGGGGCCACGGCTTAACGTCCCATCCGACGGACGGCGACCTTTCCAAGCCCATCGGTGTCCCCTACTGACCGTGGGCAGGGCGGGGAATTTTGCGGAGATAAATCTCAACGCTGACCCAGCTGGGACCCGAACCTGGGAACTACAGATTACGAGCCTGGCGCGCTACCGACTGAGCCACCCCCGCCCCTACGAACTGATGACTTCTGTTTCTTGCAACTGGCTTGACAAGGAGATGTCAACTTTCTGAGAAGTGAACAGGTTCCAACGACTGTCTTCCTCTTGCACAACTATTTTTTCCCTCTCAAATATCATTCTGTACATTTATTATTAATCTCCACATTCAAGGAGAACTCTGCCGTTTTAATATTTAACGATTCTTGAGTCCCAACGCATTATCTTTTTTTTACAACTCTTTCCGTTATAAACTCGTTTACTCCTAGTTAACGCTCTGATAAAGAGAACATACATTTTGATTTAGATTTCCAAAAGGCTTTAAATTATACTTAATTTTCTGAAGTAATTAAAACGACAGAATGACTTCTTAATCTTAGTTTGTCTCAAAAGGATCTTTTTCTTATTCGATTATTTTCCTTTACTGATTCATTGGAACCAGAGTAGTCTTATTCATCGAAGAGTTCGTTATCTTCTTATTTTTCTTTATTGGTACAGAAGCGAATGAGTTTCTAATTTGAAATTCTTTTTTTTTAGAAGCTGTTACATGACGTTTGGAGGCTGGGGATAATGTGGAAAGGAATGCATTAATAAAATAATGATCAGCAAAAAATTTCCCTGGTGCATTTCTGTCATAGTTTCTCTTCAGGTTGGGTTGTTTTACTTCTGAGCGGCACTTTTTTGGATACCATGGGCTAAATGGCCAGGTCACATGGACCCCGAAGGCTCAGTTGGGTTGGGTTGTTTTACCTCTGAGCGGCACTTTTTTGCACACCATGGACTAAATGGCCAGGTCACAAGGATCCCGAAGACTCAGAGAAGGTTGGGGGAGGGGACCCACTGGAACAGCTGTTGGGAGACAGATGGTAGCCTCCCGTCAAGGCCATCCAGCGTGTTCTTTAACGTGCACAGGGCATGGCTCTCCCGCACATGGGACCACGGCTTAACGTCCCATCCGACGGACGGCGGCCTTTCCAAGCCCATCGGTGTCCCCTACTGACCGTGGGCAGGGCGGGGAATTTTTGCGGAGATAAATCTCAACGCTGACCCAGCTGGGACTCGAACCTGGGAACTACAGATTACGAGCCTGGTGCGCTACCGACTGAGCCACCCCCGCCCCTTCTCTTCAAGTAGATATTGAAATGCGTAAGACGCAGTGGTATGGGAAAGTGGTGCCAAGTTCTGGTGGAAGACTTCTTTACAGCCGCTCCTGCCTTTTTAAAAATATTTTCTTTTTGGAAAACAATTTTGAGGATAAAAAGCATGTGAGGCTCGCAACCTTTCTTGTCGACTGGCTACCAAAAGCCACCAACAAATACTAATAAGAAAATTCTTCTACAATTAAAAAGTGTGGAGCACGGGCTAGAGCAAGGCCACCTTGATCAACACCTCCTCAAATACACTGGTTTCCATAAATTAAAGAAATCTCAGAAAAATTATGATAAATAAAACACTATATGAATGATTTTAATGAACTTTGATGGAAATATGAAATACAATGCTAGTTTCAGAATAACGTGAAATATTTTCCACTAGAAACATTTTTCGTCAAAAAATAACACTTACAGGAACTTGTCCAAAAATGAGGTGTCGGAATGCAATGAGTAAAGTTCTTTAATAAGGAGTGTGGTCACCCCTTACAGCAATGCAGGCACGACAGCGATGTTCTATGCTACTCATGATGTTGTGAATCAGCTCAGTAGGGCGTAACGACCATTGTTCCTTTAAAGCAGTAATAAGCTCCCCCTTTGTTTCAGGTGGCGGGTTGAGGGAAGCAACACGTATCCCTAGAGCATCTCACACATGCTCAATCGGATTTAGGTCGGGAGATCGAGCTGGCCACTTCATGCGCATAATGGTCTCCTCTTGAAGGTATTGTTCCACTAGTCGACCATGTGTAGAGGAGCGTTATCGTCTTGTAAGATGAATGTTTCACCTATTGCACCAGTGTAGGTTGGGTTGTTTTACCTCTGAGCGGCACTTTTTTGCACACCATGGGCTAAATGACCAGGTCACAAGGACCCCGAAGTCTCAGAGAAGGTTGGGGGAGGGGACCCACTGGAACAGCTGTTGGGAGACAGATGGTAGCCTCCCGTCAAGATCATCCAGCGTGTTCTTTAACGTGCACAGGGTATGTCTCTCCCGCACACGAGCCATGGCTTAACGTCCCATCCGACGGACGGCGGTCTTTCCAAACCCATCGGTATCCCCTACTGACCGTGGGCAGGGCGGGGAATTTTGCGGAGATAAATCTCAACGCTGACCCAGCTGGGACTCGAACCTGGAAACTACAGATTACGAGCCTGGCGCGCTACCGACTGAGCCACTCCCGCCCCATTGCACCAGTGTAAGGACGTATATAAGGGCCAGGATATACCTTTGAGGTTTCCACTCGTCAACATATAGATGTCTCTGAGTCCACCTAAGGAAATGCCACCCCAAACACACACACTACCTTTGCCGTAACTGTCTCTTTGACGGATGTTACAGGGATGATAGTGGGTACTTCGTTCTCTCCATATCAAACAATGTCCGGAATTACTCTATAAGCAATATCTAGACTCATCTGTGAAGAGAGTACAGACCTCCATTGCTCTTCTGTCCAGTTAATATGTGTGCGTGCCTAATCCAACCGCTCTCTCCTGTGACGTGACGTGACGTGAGGGGTATACAAAATATTGGTCTTCTAGTGTACAGACCTCCTTCATGAAACCTTCTACGCACAATAGAAGCTAATAGAACCCTCCCAGTGGTTGCTGCAAGAGAGGATCGTAGCTGAGAGGGAGTAGACGTCCTGCTCCTTCGTGCTGTTAATCCCAGATATCGGTCTTGTATAGCAATCGTAATTCTAGCCCTTCCTCGGCTAAACATCCGAGACGCGGAATCCGTGCTAAGAAATTGATTCCACAGTCTATGGACCACAGAAAGACTCACATTCAGCCATCGTGCCACTTCTGACTCACTTTGGCCTGCTTCGAGCTACCCAATAGCTCTCCACCGCAGTTCATTTGGCAAATGATGTCTCGAGGTCATTCTTACATAATGGCTATTTCGAATTTCTTTACTCACATTTGCAATACGAAATAACGATCAGCTAGCCGATTACGCAAATTGACATAACCTAGACTAATTTGCATACGATAGCTAATTCGGCATTACTTTACTGGTTACATGAACAAGTTTGTTGAGGATCGCACAATTTTTTTGGCGAATTATCGCGATTTTTCTAATTTTTCCTTAATTTAAGGAAACAACTGTAGAAGGCCATACAACTAAGTTATGATGTCACCCTGAGTAAACCTAAGTATCTAGATATGGTGGATTTCAATATTAATATTTATGCTAATTATTTATATACTTTTTAGCAGGAAATTATTCTTATTTATTAGTATTGTCATAATAGTAATACATAGGAATAATTATTTTCTAAACAATGTATATTAATAAATGAACATTAATGTAAAGATTAGCATTAAAATTCACCAGCAATAATAATAGAAATAAATCTATGAGAAATGCCAATATTTTTAGATTTCAGGACTACCTATCGGGATAGAGGAAGCCAATCAGGCTGCCGACTTTTCCTTACTTCTGTTATCCTGTTATGACTACCCAATGTGACGTCACAGCTTAGTTGTACGGCCTTCTGATTTGTAACTGTTGCCTTGATACACTAAGCCTGGACAGCGTTTGAGCAAAAAAAGGAAAAAAAGGAGAGAAATTCAATAGGCTTAAAAAAATAAGCGATGAAATTTTCCTAAAATTTAACTAAGAATCTATTTTCAAACCACATGAAATAAAACAATTTATTCATTACTGTATTAAAAATGTTTCTGAATATTTTAAAATTAGTTACCATTTTTTTAAATAAATACCTTCCAGTTGCGTATTAAATAGTAAATTTTAATTAAAACAGCTATTTACTTAATAATTCTCCTTTTAGTGCACTATCCAAGCCCCATATGATATTCCAGGTTCGAGTCCCAGCTGGGTCAGCGTTGAGATTTATCTCCGCAAAATTCTCCGCCCTGCCCGCGGTCAGTAGGGGACACCGATGGGCTTGTAAAGACCGCCGCCCGTTGGATGGGACGTTAAGCCGTGGCCCTGTGTGCGGGAGAGCCATACACGCTGGATGGCCTTGACGGGAGGCAACCATCTGTCTCCCAACAGCTGTTCCAGTGGGTCCCCTCTCCCAACCTTCTCTGAGCCTTCGGGGTCCTTGTGACCTGGCCGTTTAGCCCATGGTGTGCAAAAAAGTGCCGCTCAGAGGTAAAACAACCCAACCCCATATGATATAGGTTGCTGTGAACGGGTCCAAAGTCAGCTGAACCTTTGGAACCATAGTAGCTAACCCCTGGTAAGATCCTTAATAAAGATCATCGTTTAATATTATTCACTTCAAAATTTAGATAAAACATTTTAAACTTTCTGCAAAGTCGTAGGCTGTCCTTGCATGCTCAAACGTGTTATACGACGTTGGTTGTTAAACACGACGTACATTAATGAAGTCGTTTCATGTTAAAAGTACTGCGACTTACGAAAAATTACCAAACCGGTTAGTTTCTCTAGGAAAACAAATGTGTTGCGGTGTGTAGAGAGGAAATTTGACTTGCTAATGACTTCTGCGTTGTACACGTACACAGTAGGAGAGAAGATTGCTGTGTTTTGTTTGGTCTGTGTTGATGGGTAATGGGATACTTAGTTGTAATTGGAACTGTATGTAAAGAAAGTCTGTAAATGGTAGCTAGGTAGTCACTGGAAGGAGAGCTATGCACCAATCCCCTGTGATGATGCATAGAACCGGCCAGGCCTAGCACCTAATGTCCGACCCCGCCTTCTCGTGGTGCAGACCGTTAGTTCCTTTCAAAAGAGATACTCTTGTGGAAGTGAACGGAAGGGGAGGGCTGCCAGATTAGTGTGGCCTACTGATCTCGACAACTATGACTACTTTTCTTTTTTTTTACCCTGCTGAATAGTGGTCAACCACACAGGATCCTGGTGCTGACCATATAAACTCACTGGACAGGACAGATATATGGCTCTGAGCTTGATTATGGATCCTGAGTTTGCTGCAGTGGTTGGCTTCTGTGGAGGGAAAATCTTCCGCTGTGTTTTCTGTTTGTTTGTGGGTTGACAGCCTCAAGTGAATAGATTCACAGGGTATGTTTATCAGCTGGTGGATAATCCTGAGCAGAGGTCATCGCAGGCACCTGAACTCTTTGCTTCTATTGGCATCGTCATATTCTACATTGGAGGAAGTCTTCCAGTGTAGATGACTTCAGCTTTTAGTGGTGGGGGAACGGGTCTTTGCCCCATGTCTGCGATTAGGGGGCTGTTTGATATTGTCGGCATTCCCTCTCTCAATAAACATAGTTTCTTTAAACATCCCACTAACCATTTTCTCTCCATAGGTAGTTGGAATGTTAGGACTCTGCACAGAGCTTTTTCTCTTGATGTCCTCACATAAGAATTTCACCATTATAATTTAGATATTCTCGGCTTGCAAGAGACCAGATGGACAGATAAAGGTCAGATTCTTAAAAATAATCTTAAATTTCTCTTTTCAGAGAGGGACGACAACAAGCATCACCAAGGCGTGGGTCTGCTTCTCAGCAGACACGCTAGCGATGCTCTTCTAGGATATGAGTGCATTAATGAAAGGTTTCTTACAGCAAAATTTCAGACAAGCGTTAAAGACTTGAATGTTATCTGCTGTTATGCCCCCACTGAGGATGCCGATGAGGATGAGAAGGATAGGTTTTATGGACAACTTCAGGATATTTTGAATTCTGTCAAGAAAGGGGATATTACCCTTGTTCTTGGTGACTTCAATGCCAAAGTTGGTACCGACTCTGACCTTTGGGGAGGAGTAATAGGTCCTTTTGGTATTGGTAGCTGCAATGGCAATGGGCAACGTCTCCTACAGGTAAGTAAACTCAATGGTTTCAGAATAACTAACACTTATTACAAACACCGCGACATGCATAAGTACACATGGGCTGCATAATAATATGATTGATTATATATTAATTAACAGCAAATGGGCTAGTTCTGTTAGGAATACCAGGGCATATAGGGGAGCTGAAATTGGATCTGACCATTACCTTGTTAAAGGTGTCTTGCAACTTAAACTTAAAAAGTGTTGTGCTAAATTTAAAAAATTTACCTTTAATACTGAAGCTCTGAAAGACTCAGTTATAGCTAAAGCTTACCATGATAGGTTACTTAGTCATTATGACAGTCATGGTTTGCTTAATACTGAAGTTGAGGAAGAATGGGGTCATTTTAAACAGGCTTTTTTTTGGACACTAACAGTACTCTTTTAGGAAAAAAGGAGCAGAGGAGACAGAATTATTTAAGTGATAAGGCACTTGAGCTTATTTCAGAAAGAAGGAACTGCAGGAATGTCCTTAAGTAGTACTCTACTAGTCCTAATGGAAAGGATTACAGAGAGCTTAATAAACGTGTAAAGAAACAGTTAGCTACTGATAAGAATCTTTGGCTTGATGGCTTGGCTGACAAAGCCGAGGAAGCAGTTAGACAGCACAACAGCAGAAAGCTGTACCAAATAGTTAATGTTTTGTGTGGTAGTAAACGGACAGGTATACAGGGATTGAAGGATAAACAAGGTAAGGTTATAGAAGGTGAGGATTCTGTCATGGCTAGGTGGACTGAGCATTTCAGTGATATTCTAAACAATGTGGTTAGTTCTATTCCCATTGTTTGCAATGATGATAGATGCATTGGTGGCTTTAATGTTGGCCCTATAACACAATCTGAAGTTAGTTTGGCTGTTTCTAAACTTAAACTACATAAATCCCCAGGGGTAGATGAAATTACTACGGAAATGCTTAGAGCTGGGAATATTCGGTTACCACTTGGATGACTGAAATTCTGAATATCTTTTGTGATAAAGGCATGGTTCCTAAGGATTTTACCAGAGCTATTGTTATCCATATTTTCAAAAAAAGGTGATCGCAGTTCTTGTGATAACTATAGGAGTATCAGCCTACTCTCTGTTCCAGGTAAAGTTCTTTCCATGATTGTGCTTAATAGAATTAAGAATCTGGTTGACAGTCAATTGCGTGATGAGCAATGTGGATTCAGAAGTGGTAGGGGATGTGTGGATCAGATAATGATCCATCACATTTTGCGTGATAGCAGATAGTGATTTTGAAGATAGTGATCAGATAGTGTGTGGATCAGATAGCCTTCGTGTCACGTGACACGAAGATTGCCAGATTACTAATTTCTAAAAAAAAATAGTTGCCAGATATTTTTTCTGAATTCTGTAATCAACCATAGTGTTCGGATATTTTTTAATATATATAATGCATATGAATATATAATGCAATGAATATGGAGCGTGTGCAGTTACACTTCACAGCAAACTAGAGCGGTTGCGGTTAATGTTCTCAGCACATTGGATAGTGTGAGCTCACAAAGACCTGGATCGTGTGGGCTCACTCACGAAAATATTGAGCATGTGCAGTTACCGTTCACAGCAAACTGGAGCGGTTGCGGTTAATGTTCACAGCAAATTGGTTCGTGTGAGCTCACAAAGACCTGGATCGTGTGGGCTCACTCACGGAAATATTGAGCGTGTGCAGTTACCGTTCACAGCAAACTGGAGCGTGTACAGTTGCTGTATACGCTCGAGATATTTTTCCTGAATTCTCTAATCACGTGACACGAAGGTTGCCAGATCACTAATTTTTAAACAAAATCGTTGCCAGATATTTTTTCTGAATTCTGTAATCAACCATAATGTTCGGATACTTTTTTGAGCGACTGTACAATCATATTTGTGAACAATCTGCAATCTATCGAGAATAACATTAACAATTCTTGTAAACGAACTAACGGTAACTATGCATCAAACGATGAACTCTTCGTACAGAAAAGATGAGATCAGCTCTACTTGTTCGACTAACACGAAACCTCCTCAGTCACATTTTTAAGTGTCCTAAGCATCCTTCTTTTCCTTGCCAGTCCGCTAAGAGGATCAACACTAATAAACTTATTTAAGTTCCCATGAACACACCGGTTAAAAACGTTTCTTCTTTACACTACACCTCATGGACTAAAACAAAAATGCGTTTCCCTCCACACTCTAATTCCTCTTAATTATAACTCTTAATCTTTGTTTTTCAGTTAAATTCGTTTGAAGTTGTTAGTGACGTAGTTCGCAGGCTGAAGCACATGGGAGCTTCAAAATGACATCAAATCACAAGTTCATTGTAGCAAGTTCATCTGTCGTAACAATATTACAAATATTTGATTTGCTGTCCCCGAAAGAAACAGCTAGAGCTGTTAAAGTTATGGTAATTGTTGTAGGTTGAAGTATTATTGTTCTTTCGATAAATATTTTGTTAAATCCCAGGTCTTTTCTCCTAATTGGAGACCATAAACTTTACGATATTGAATTAAAGATAAAAGGAACTAAAAAGAGGAGAAATAAAGGGGTGAGTATTTGCGTGTGGTGGGGAAAGGGAAAACATTCAGGAAGAAGATGAGGGGAAGAATAATGAGAAAAATGAAGATGAGGAGGGCGATAATGAGAAAAAATGATGAGGAGGAAGGGAAAATGAGGAGGAGGGGGAAGAAGAACCAGGAAAATTAAGATGAGGAGGGGGAAGAAGAACCAGGAAAATTAAGATGAGGAGGGGGAAGACTGAAGAAAAGGAAGATGAAGAGGAAAGGAGAATGAGGAAAATGAGGATGAGGAGAAAGAATTGAAGGAAAAGAATCTGGAAGATGAAGAGGTAGGAGACGAAAAGGAAGAAGAAGAGCAGAATAAATGGAGAAAAACGTGGAAGAGGAAGGGAAGAATGATAAAGAGGAGGACGATTGTTAGAAGCTGAGATCATATAGGAAAAGCGATTCGATCCCATTGAGAATAAAATCCGATTTGTTTTTTCTCCATTTTGCAGAACTTGTCCAAGGGGAGTGTCAGAAAATGTCTTGATAGCCGTTGCCTTTGACGACGATACAAACTTAGCCTCTGACAATAGGAGAGAAAAAGAGAGAGATGAAGAAGCGAAAACCGTTGGCAGAAAGGAAAATGTGAGAGACGAAGACCATTTAGGAAGTTGAATGGAGAAGGGGGACACTCGAGGAAGACATATCAATTTGTAGACAGTTTCCGGCTGAGATGTACCTCGTTCGGAGGGGGAAGAGAAAAGGGGTGGGGGGACATGATAACAACTTCTGTGGCCTCGTGCCAGCTCCATTCAACTCAATGTGTCGCCATTTTGGATATCGAAACATACGAGAAGAAATGTGAAATATGTTGCTGGAAATTCACTTTCTTTTACTTTTTAAATATGTGCAGAATTAACCTTGAGAGTCGGGGCGGGGGTGGCTCAGTCGGTAGCGCGCCAGGCTCGTAATCTGTAGTTCCCAGGTTCGAGTCCCAGCTGGGACAGCGTTGAGATTTATCTCCGCAAAATTCCCCGCCCTGCCCACGATCAGTAGGGGACACCGATGGGCTTAGAAAAGTCGCCGTCCGTCGGATGGGACGTTAAGCCGTGGCCCCGTGTGCGGGAGAGCCATACCCTATGCACGTTAAAGAACACGCTGGATGGCCTTGACGGGGGGCTACCATCTGTCTCCCAACAGCTGTTCCACTGGGTCCCCTCCCCCAACCTTCTCTGAGCCTTCGGGGGTCCATGTGACCTGGCCATTTCATGGCCCGGTCACATGGACCCCCGAAGTGGTGTGCAAAGTGGTGTGCAAAATGGTGTGCAAAAAAGTGCCGCTCGGAGGTAAAACAACCCAACAAACTTCAAAAAATTACTCCACCTTTTATAGATTCCTCTAACCTGTGTCCCTTATCAAACATTTTGCCAATTTCTGTCCCTGTACTCAACCAACCTTCGTCCCCTTTTTGGAACAAAATTTGTGTCCCCGTTCTTAACCAACCTTCATCTCCTTCTTACAAACTTCTCCAACTGGAGCTGTTACGTCATTGAAAATGTAACACATCCACCATAAAAGAAGCGAACACTCCTCTTAAAATTAGAACAAACACTTCACCAAACTGTATCACTTCACGAAAACTTCACCAACCTGAGCCTCCGTCGCATAAACTTCATTTTCAAATTGTGGCACCTTGTGCAAACTTCATCAATCAGTGCATGTCACAAACTTCCTCAATCTGTTTCTTCAATCTCACAAATTTCTTCAATCTATACCTTTTTTTTTTTACACTTTGCCAATCTGTGTCCCCTTGTCGCAAGCTTCACTAATATACACCCGCATTCTCATAAATTTGGCATTCAGCACTCTCCACAAAATAGTACTTAATTATTATAATTTAAGAAGACGCCTTACATACTTGAATGTAGTTCTTGATTCTGATCAGATGTTGAAAAGTTTGGAAGGACGCAACAGAAAGTAAAAATTTAATTGGCATACAGATAGATGTAAATGTTGCCAACGTGAGAGAAATATCGAGCTTTCTTTTTCCCTATTCGTTTCATTTTGTCATAGCCAAGTTCATACGCAACTATTAGGGGCGGGGGTGGCTCGGTCGCTAGCGCGCCAGGCTCGTAATCTGCAGTTCCCAGGTTCAAGTCCCAGCTGGGTCAGCGTTGAGATTTATCTCCGCAAAATTCCCCGCCCTGCCCACGGTCAGTAGGGGACACCGATGGGCTTGGAAAGGCCGCCGTCCGTCGGATGGGACGTTAAGCCGTGGCCCCGTGTGAGGGAGAGCCATACCCTGTGCACGTTAAAGAACACGCTATGGCCTTGACGGGAGGCTACCATCTGTCTCCCAACAGCTGTGCCAGTGGCTCCCCTCCCCCAACCTTCTCTGAGCTTCGGGTCCTTGTGGCCTGGCCATTTAGCCCATGGTGTGCAAAAAAGTGCCGCTCAGAGGTAAAACAATCCAATGCAATACGCAAATATTAATCCCAAGAGTTGGATAAAACTCATTTTAAAGAAAAATATATATTTCCGTTTTTTGTATAGTTTTATATATTTATATTTTTTTACATCTTTTTCGAATAAGCATATTGACTGATCCTTAAGTAAACTAAGTCTGCATCTGTGAATTCCTAAAAAAAAGTTTATTAAACTTTAGAAATGAGAAACAAAAGGAAAACTGCAGCACGAAAATTGTAAGCAAGCACGAGACAAAATGCAAATAAAAATAAAAATGACAACTCGATGGAAGCTGAAGTGTCGTTTAGGTTGTTGTTTTACCTCTGAGCAGCACTTTTTTGCACACCATGGGCTAAATGGCCAGGTCACATGGACCCCGAAGGCTCAGAGAAGGTTGGGGGTTGGGTTGTTTTACCTCTGAGCGGCACTTTTTTGCACACCATGGGCTAAATGGCCAGGTCACATGGACCCCGAAGGCTCAGAGAAGGTTGGGGGAGGGGACCCACTGGAACAGCTGTTGGGAGACAGATGGTAGCCTCCCGTCAAGGCCATCCAGCGTGTTCTTTAACGTGCACAGGGTATGGCTCTCCCGCACACAGGCCACGGCTTAACGTCCCATCCGACGGACGGCGGCCTTTCCAAACCCATCGGTGTCCCCTATTGACCGTGGGCAGGGCGGGGAATTTTGCGGAGATAAATCTCAACGCTAACCCAGCTGGGACTCGAACCTGGGAACTACATATTACGAGCCTGGCGCGCTACCGACTGAGCCACTCCCGCCCTAGCTGAAGCGTCAAAAACGGACTTTAAAGCAGAAGAAAACACACACAGAGAAAGATTGAAAAGATGTAGGACAGCTTTTATTCCATTGTAGCTTACAATGGAAAACAAAGAGAAAGGAAGAGAATTAAAAGAATTGAAAGATAAAGATGAAGGGGGTAGGAGGAATGAGGCTTACTCACCCAATACACACATGTAGGGCGGTCAAAAGGCCTCACACAGAAGCGATTTAGTCAAAAGCAGAAAGTATCGAAAAGTGATTAGCATCGATCATGCCCCCCCTTCCTCCCCACGTGTCGAGTGAATGACCCATCCCCCTAATCCATCTACGGAGGAGCACTTAGAGCAAGGCTGAAATGATGATCAGCTCCTGATGACCGACTAGAGAGAGTTGTCTTCTCCGGAATGGCGTTCTTCAGAAACGACCAATTAAATTTGAAACCGATTTTCAGGAGGAGTAAATAGGTTGAGGGGGGGGAAGAGTCTCGCGAAGAGCTTATGTGGCCATAATTTTAGGGGACTAAGTGAGAACGAGAGCATTGAAACAATTTTTAAATTAGTGGAAATATTGTCTTCATGGGTTGTGTTGTTTTACCTCTGAGCGGCACTTTTTTGCTCACCATGGGCTAAATGGCCAGGTCATATGGACCCCGAAGGCTCAGAGAAGGTTGGGGGAGGGGACCCACTGGAACAGCTGTTGGGAGGCAGATGGTAGCCTCCCGTCAAGGCCATCCAGCGTGTTCCTTAATGTACACAGGGTATGGCTCTCCCCCACACGGGGCCACGGCTTAACGTCCAATCCGACGGACGGCGGCCTTTCCAAGCCCATCGGTGTCCCCTACTGACCGTGGGCAGGGCGTGGAATTTTTGCGGAGATAAATCTCAACGCTGACCCAGCTGGGACTCGAACCTGGGAACTACAGATTACGAGCCTGGTGCGCTACCGACTGAGCTACCCTCGCTCCTTCTCTTCAGGTAGATATTGAAATGCATAAGACGCATTGGTATGGGAAAGTGGTGCCAAGTTCTGGTGGAAGACTTCTTTACCGCAGTTCCCACCTTTTTAAAAATATTTTCTTTTTGGAAAACAATTACGAGGATAAAAAGCATGTGAGGCTCGCAACCTTTCTTGTCGATTGGCTACCAAAAGCCACCAACAAATACTAATAAGAAAATTCTTCTACAATCAAAAAGTGTGGAGCACGGGCTAGAGCAAGGCCACCTTGATCAAAACCTCCTCAAATACACTGGTTTCCATAAATTAAAGAAATCTCAGAAAAATTATGATAAATAAAACACTATATGAATGATTTTAATGAACTTTGATGGAGATATGAAATACAATGCTAGTTTCAGAATAACATGAAATATTTTCCACTAGAAACATTTTTCGTCAAAAAATAACACTTACAGGAACTTGTCCAAAAATGAGGTGTCAGAATGCAATAAGTTCTTTAATAAGGAGTGTGGTCACCCCTTACAGCAATGCAGGCACAACAGCGATGTTCTATGCTATTCATGATGTTGTGAATCAGCTCAGTAGGAAGTAACGACCATTGTTCCTTTAAAGCAATAATAAGCTCCCCCTTTGTTTCAGGTGGCGGGTTGAGGGAAGCAACACGTATCCCTAGAGCATCTCACACATGCTCAATCGGATTTAGGTCGGGAGATCGAGCTGGCCACTTCATGCGCATAATGGTCTCCTCTTGAAGGTATTGTTCCACTAGTCGACCATGTGTAGAGGAGCGTTATCGTCTTGTAAGATGAATGTTTCACCTATTGCACCAGTGTAGGTTGGGTTGTTTTACCTCTGAGCGGCACTTTTTTGCACACCATGGGCTAAATGGCCAGGTCACAAGGACCCCGAAGTCTCAGAGAAGGTTGGGGGAGGGGACCCACTGGAACAGCTGTTGGGAGACAGATGGTAGCCTCCCGTCAAGATCATCCAGCGTGTTCTTTAACGTGCACAGGGTATGTCTCTCCCGCACACGAGCCATGGCTTAACGTCCCATCCGACGGACGGCGGCCTTTCCAAGCCCATCGGTGTCTCCTACTGACCGTGGACAGGGCTGGGAATTTTGCGGAGATAAATCTCAACGCTGACCCAGCTGGGACTCGAACCTGGGAACTACAGATTACGAGCCTGGCGCTCTACCGACTGAGCCACCCCCGCCCCATTGCACCAGTGTAAGGACGTATATAAGGGCCAGGATATACCTTTGAGGTTTCCACTCGTCAACATATAGATGTCTCTGAGTCCACCTAAGGAAATGCCACCCCAAACACACACACTACCTTTGCCGTAACTGTCTCTTTGACGGATGTTACAGGGATGATAGTGGGTACTTCGTTCTCTCCATATCAAACAATGTCCGGAATCACTCTATAAGCAATATCTAGACTCATTTGTGAAGAGAGTACAGACCTCCATTGCTCTTCTGTCCAGTTAACATGTGTGCGTGCCTAATCCAACCACTCTCTCCTGTGACGTGACGTGTCGTGAGGGGTATACAAATTATTGGTCTTCTAGTGTACAGACCTCCTTCATGAAACCTTCTTCACACAATAGAAGCTAATGGAACCCTCCCAGTGGCTGCTGCAAGAGAGGATCGTAGCTGAGAGGGAGTAGACGTTCTGCTCCTTCGTGCTGTTAATCGCAGATATCGGTCTTGTATAGCAATCGTAATTCTAGCCCTTCCTCGGCTAAACCTCCGAGACGCGGAATCCGTGCTAAGAAATTGATTCCACAGTCTATGGACCACAGAAGGACTCACATTCAGCCATCGTGCCACTTCTGACAGACTTTGGCCTGCTTCGAGCTACCCAATAGCTCTCCACCGCAGTTCATTTGGCAAATGATGTCTCGAGGTCATTCTTACATAATGGCTATTTCGAATTTCTTTACTCACATTTACAACACAAAATAACGATTAGCTAACCGATTACGCAAATTCACATAACCTAGACTAATTTGCATACGATAGCTAATTCGGCATTACTTTACTGGTTACATGAACAAGTTTGTTGAGGATCGCACAAATTTTTTGGCGAATTATCGCGATTTTTCTAATTTTTCCTTAATTTAAGGAAACAACTGTAGAAGGCCATACAACTAAGTTATGATGTCCCCCTGAGTAAACCCAAGTATCTAGATATGGTGGATTTCAATATTAATATTTATGTTAATTATTTATATACTTTTTAGCAGGAAATTATTCGTATTTATTAGTATTGTCATAATAGTAATACATAGGAATAATTATTTTCTAAACAATGTATATTAATAAATGAACATTAATGTAAAGATTAGCATTAAAATTCACCAGCAATAATAATAGAAATAAATCTATGAGAAATGCCAATATTTTTAGATTTCAGGACTACCTATCGGGATAGAGGTAGCCAATCAGGCTGCCGACTTTTCCTTACTTCTGTTATCCTGTTATGACTACCTAATGTGACGTCACAGCTTAGTTGTACGGCCTTCTGATTTGTAACTGTTGCCTTGATACACTGAGTCTGGACAGCGTTCGAGCAAAAGGAGGAAAAAAAGGAGAGAAATTCAATAGGCTTAAAAAAATAAGCGATGAAATTTTCCTAAAATTTAACTAAGAATCTATTTTCAAACCACATGAAATAAAACAATTTATTCATTACTGTATTAAAATGTTTCTGAATATTTTAAAATTAGTTACCATTTTTTTTAAATAAACACCTTTCCAGTTGCGTATTAAATAGTAAATTTTAATTAAAACAGCTATTTACTTAATAATTCTCCTTTTAGTGCACTATCCAAGCCCCATATGATATTCCAGGTTCGAGTCCCAGCTGGGTCAGCGTTGAGATTTATCTCCGCAAAATTCTCCGCCCTGCCCGCGGTCAGTAGGGGACACCGATGAGCTTGTAAAGACCGCCGCCCGTCGGATGGGACGTTAAGCCGTGGCCCTGTGTGCGGGAGAGCCATACACGCTGGATGGCCTTGACGGGAGGCAACCATCTGTCTCCCAACAGCTGTTCCAGTGGGTCCCCTCTCCCAACCTTCTCTGAGCCTTCGGGGTCCTTGTGACCTGGCCGTTTAGCCCATGGTGTGCAAAAAAGTGCCGCTCAGAGGTAAAACAACCCAACCCCATATGATATAGGTTGCTGTGAACGGGTCCAAAGTCAGCTGAACCTTTGGAACCATAGTAGCTAACCCCTGCTAAGATCCTTTATAAAGATCATCGTTTAATATTATTCACTTCAGAATTTAGATAAAACATTTTAAACCTTCTGCAAAGTCGTAGGCTGTCCTTGCATGCTCAAACGTGTTATACGACTTTGGTCGTTAAACACGACGTACATTAATGAAATCGTTTCATGTTAAAAGTACTGCGACTTACGAAAAATTACCAAACCGGCTAGTTTCTCTAGGAAAACAAATGTGTTCCGGTGTGTAGGGAGGATATTTGACTTGCTAATGACTTCTGCGTTGTACACGTACACAGTAGGAGAGAAGATTGCTGTGTTTTGTTTGGTCTGTGTTGATGGGTAATGGGATACTTAGTTGTAATTGGAACTGTATGTAAAGAAAGTCTGTAAATGGTAGCTAGGTAGTCACTGGAAGGAGAGCTATGCACCAATCCCCTGTGATGATGCATAGAACCGGCCAGGCCTAGCATCTAATGTCCGACCCCGCCTTCTCGTGGTGCAGACCGTTAGTACCTTTCAAAAGAGATGCTCTCTTGTGGAAATGAACGGAAGGGGAGGGCTGCCAGATTAGTGTGGTCTACTGATCTCGACAACTATGACTACTTTTCTTTTTTTTCTACCCTGTTAAATAGTGGTCAACCACACAGGGTCCTGGTGCTGACCATATACACCCACAGTACCCCCGACAGGACCCATATACCCCCGACAGGACAGATATATGGCTCTGAGCTTGATTATGGATCCTGATTTTGCTGCACTGGTTGGCTTCTGTGGAGGGAAAATCTTCCGCTGTGTTTTCTGTTTGTTTGTGGGTTGACAGCCCCAAGTGAATAGATTCACAGGATATGTTTATCAGCTGGTGGATAATCCTGAGCAGAAGTCATCGCAGGCACCTGAACTCTTTGCTTCTATTGGCATCGTCAAATTCTACATTGGAGAAAGTCTTCCAGTGTAGATGGCTTCAGCCTTTAGTGGTGGGGGAACGGGTCTTTGCCCCATGTCTGCGATTAGGGGGCTGTTTGATATTGTCGGCATTCCCTCTCTCAATAAACATAGTTTCTTTAAACATCCCACTAACCATTTTCTCTCCATAGGTAGTTGGAATGTGAGGACTCTGCACAGAGCTTTTTCTCTTGATGTCCTCACATAAGAATTCCACCGGTATAATTTAGATATTCTCGGCTTGCAAGAGACCAGATGGACAGATAAAGGTCAGATTTTTAAAAATAATCTTAAATTTCTCTTTTTAGGGAGGGACGACAACAAGCATCACCAAGGCGTGGGTCTGCTTCTCAGCAGACACGCTAGCGATGCTCTTCTAGGATATGAGTGCATTAATGAAAGGTTTCTTACAGCAATATTTCAGACAAGCGTTAAAGACTTGAATGTTATCTGCTGTTATGCCCTCACTGAGGATGCCGCTGAGGATGAGAAGGATAGGTTTTATGGACAACTTCAGGATTTTTTTAATTCTGTCAAGAAAGGGGATAGTACCCTTGTTCTTGGTGACTTCAATGCCAAAGTTGGTACTGACTCTGACCTTTGGGGAGGAGTAATAGGCCCTTTTGGCATTGGTAGCTGCAATGGCAATGGGCAACGTCTCCTACAGGTAAGTAAACTCAATGGTTTCAGAATAACTAACACTTATTACAAACACCGCGACATGCATAAGTACACATGGGTTTCACCTGATGGGCTGCATAAGAACATGATTGATTATATATTAATTAACAGCAAATGGGCTAGTTCTGTTAGGAATACCAGGTCATATAGGAGAGCTGAAATTGGATCTGACCATTACCTTGTTAAAGGTGTCTTGCAACTTAAACTTAAAAAGTGTTGTGCTAAATTTAAAACATTTACCTTTAATACTGAAGCTCTGAACGACTCAGTTATAGCTAAAGCTTACCATGATAGGTTACTTAGTCATTATGACAGTCATGGTTTGCTTAATACTGAAGTTGAGGAAGAATGGGGTCATTTTAAACAGGCTTTTTTGGAAACTAACAGTACTCTTTTAGGAAAGAAGGAGCAGAGGAGACAGAATTATTTAAGTGATAAGGCACTTGAGCTTATTTCAGAAAGAAGGAACTGCAGGAATGTCCTTAATTAGTACTCTACTAGTCCTAATAGAAAGGATTACAGAGAGCTTAATAAACGTGTAAAGGATCAGTTAGCTGCTGATAAGAATCTTTGGCTTGATGGCTTGGCTGACAAAGCCGAGGAAGCAGTTAGACAGCACAACAGCAGAGAGCTGTACCAGATAGTTAATGTTTTGTGTGGTAGAAAACGGGCAGGTATACAGGGATTGAAGGATAAACAAGTTAAGGTTATAGAAGGTGAGGATTCTGTCATGGCTAGGTGGGCTGAGCATTTCAGTGATATTCTAAACAATGTGGTTAGTTCTATTCCCATTGTTTGCAATGATGATAGATGCATTTGGGGCTTTAATGTTGGTCCTATAACACAATCTGAAGTTATTTTGGCTGTTTCTAAACTTAAACTACATAAATCCCCAAGGGTAGATGAAATTACTACGGAAATGCTTAGAACTGGGAATGTTTCGGTTACCACTTGGATGACTGAAATTCTGAATACCTTTTATGATAAAGGCATGGTTCCTAAGGATTTTACCAGAGCTATTGTTATCCCTATTTTCAAAAAAAGGTGATCGCAGTTCTTGTGATAACTATAGGAGTATCAGCCTACTCTCTGTTCCAGGTAAAGTTCTTTCCATGATTGTGCTTAATAGAATTAAGAATCTGGTTGACAGTCAATTGCGTGATGAGCAATGTGGATTCAGAAGTGGTAGGGGATGTGTAGATCAGATAATGATCCATCACATTTTGCGTAATAGCAGATAGTGATTTTGCAGATAGTGATCAGATAGTGTGTGGATCAGATAGCCTTCGTGTCACGTGACACGAAGATTGCCAGATCACTAATTTCTAAAAAAAATAGTTGCCAGATATTTTTTTCTAAATTCTGTAATCAACCATAGTGTTCGTATATTTTTTAATATATATAATGCAATGAATATGGAGCGTGTGCAGTTACCCTTCACAGCAAACTGGAGCGGTTGCGGTTAATGTTCACAGCACATTGGATCGTGTGAGCTCACAAAGACCTGGATCGTGTGGGCTCACTCACGGAAATATTGAGCGTGTGCAGTTACCGTTCACAGCAAACTGCAGCGGTTGCGGTTAATGTTCACAGCACATTGGATCGTGTGAGCTCACAAAGACCTGGATCGTGTGGGCTCACTCACGAAAATATTGAGCGTGTGCAGTTACCGTTCACAGCAAACTGCAGCGGTTGCGGTTAATGTTCACAGCACATTGGATCGTGTGAGCTCACAAAGACCTGGATCGTGTGGGCTCACTCACGAAAATATTGAGCGTGTGCAGTTACCGTTCACAGCAAACTGGAGCGGTTGCGGTTAATGTTCACAGCACATTGGATCGCGTGAGCTCACAAAGACCTGGATCGTGTGGGCTCACTCACGGAAATATTGAGCGTGTGCAGTTACCGTTCACAGCAAACTGGAGCGCTCCAGTTTGCTGTGAACGGTAACTGGAGCGTGTACAGTTGCTGTATACGCTCGAGATATTTTTCCTGAATTCTGTAATCACGTGACACGAAGGTTGCCAGATCACTAATTTCTAAACAAAATCGTTGCCAGATATTTTTTCTGAATTCTGTAATCAACCATAGTGTTCGGATACTTTTTTGAGCGACTGTACAATCATATTTGTGACCAATCTGCAATCTATCGAGAATAACCTTAACAATTCTTGTAAACGAACTAACGGTAACTATGCATCAAACGATGAACTCTTCGTACAGAAAAGATGAGATCAGCTCTACTTGTTCGACTAACACGAAACCTCCTCAGTCACATTTTTAAGTGTCCTAAGCATCCTTCTTTTCCTTGCCAGTCCGCTAAGAGGATCAACACTAATAAACTTATTTAAGTTCCCATGAACACACCGGTTAAAAACGTTTCTTCTTTACACTACAGCTCACGGACTAAAACAAAATGCGTTTCCCTCCACACTCTAATTCCTCTTAATTATAACTCTTAATCTTTGTTTTTCAGTTAAATTCGTTTGAAGTTGTTAGTGACGTAGTTCGCACGCTGAAGCACATGGGAGCTTCAAAATGACATCAAATCACAAGTTCATTGTAGCAAGTTCATCTGTCGTAACAATATTACAAATATTTGATTTGCTGTCCCCGAAACAGCTAGAGCTGTTAAAGTTATGGTAATTGTTGTAGGTTGAAGTATTATTGTTTTTTCGATAAATAGTTTTGTTAAATCCCAGGTCTTTTCTCCTAATTGGAAACCATAATCTTTACGATATTGGATTAAAGATAAAAGGAACTAAAAAGAGGAGAAATAAAGGGGTGAGTATTTGCGCGTGGTGGGGAAAGGGAAAACATTCAGGAAGAAGATGAGGGGAAGAATAATGAGAAAAATGGAGATGAGGAAGGCGATAATGAGAAAAAATGATGAGGAGGAAGGGAAAATGAGGAGGAGGGGGAAGAAGAACCAGCAAAATTAAGATGAGGAGGGGGAAGACTGAAGAAAAGGAAGATGAAGAGGAAAGGAGAATGAGGAAAATGAGGATGAGGAGAAAGAATTGAAGGAAAAGAATCTGGAAGATGAAGAGGTAGGAGACGAAAAGGAAGAAGAAGAGCAGAATAAATGGAGAAAAACGTGGAAGAGGAAGGGAAGAATGATAAAGAGGAGGACGATTGTTAGAAGCTGAGATCATATAGGAAAAGCGATTCGATCCCATTGAGAATAAAATCCGATTTGTTTTTTCTCCATTTTGCAGAACTCGTCCAAAGGGAGTGTCAGAAAATGTCTTGATAGCCGTTGCCTTTGACGACGATACAAACTTAGCCTCTGACAATAGGAGAGAAAAAGAGAGAGATGAAGAAGCGAAAGACGTTGGCAGAAAGGAAAATGTGAGAGACGAAGACCATTTAGGAAGTTGAATGGAGAAGGGGGACACTCGAGGAAGACATATCAATTTGTAGACAGTTTCCGGCTGAGATGTACCTCGTTCGGAGGGGGAAGAGAAAAGGGGTGGGGGGACATGATAACAACTTCTGTGGCCTCGTGCCAGCTCCATTCAATTCAATGTGTCGCCATTTTGGATATCGAAACATACGAGTAGAAATGTGAAATATGTTGCTGGAAATTCACTTTCTTTTACTTTTTAAATATGTGCAGAATTAACCTTGAGAGTCGGGGCGGGGGTGGCTCAGTCGGTAGCGCGCCAGGCTCGTAATCTGTAGTTCCCAGGTTCGAGTCCCAGCTGGGACAGCGTTGAGATTTATCTCCGCAAAATTCCCCGCCCTGCCCACGGTCAGTAGGGGACACCGATGGGCTTGGAAAAGTCGCCGTCCGTCGGATGGGACGTTAAGCCGTGGCCCCGTGTGCGGGAGAGCCATACCCTGTGCACGTTAAAGAACACGCTGGATGGCCTTGACGGGGGGCTACCATCTGTCTCCCAACAGCTGTTCCACTGGGTCCCCTCCCCCAACCTTCTCTGAGCCTTCGGGGGTCCATGTGACCTGGCCATTTCATGGCCCGGTCACATGGACCCCCGAAGTGGTGTGCAAAGTGGTGTGCAAAATGGTGTGCAAAAAAGTGCCGCTCGGAGGTAAAACAACCCAACAAACTTCAAAAAATTACTCCACCTTTTATAGATTCCTCTAACCTGTGTCCCTTATCAAACATTTTGCCAATTTCTGTCCCTGTACTCAACCAACCTTCGTCCCCTTTTTGGAACAAAATTTGTGTCCCCGTTCTTAACCAACCTTAATCTCCTTCTTACAAACTTCTCCAACTGGAGCTGTTACGTCATTGAAAATGTAACACATCCACCATAAAAGAAGCGAACACTCCTCTTAAAATTGGAACAAACACTTCACCAAACTGTATCACTTCACGAAAACTTCACCAACCTGAGCCTCCGTCGCATAAACTTCATTTTCAAATTGTGGCACCTTGTGCAAACTTCATCAATCAGTGCATGTCACAAACTTCCTCAATCTGTCTCTTCAATCTCACAAATTTCTTCAATCTATACCTTTTTTTTTTACACTTTGCCAATCTGTGTCCCCTTGTCGCAAGCTTCACTAATATACACCCGCATTCTCATAAATTTGGCATTCAGCACTCTCCACAAAATAGTTCTTAATTATTATAATTTAAGAAGATGCCTTACATACTTGAATGTAGTTCTTGATTCTGATAAGATGTTGAAAAGTTTGGAAGGACGCAACAGAAAGTAAAAATTTAATTGGCATACAGATAGATGTAAATGTTGCCAACGTGAGAGAAATGTCGAGCTTTCTTTTTCCCTATTCGTTTCATTTTGTCACAGGCAAGTTCATACGCAAATATTAGGGGCGGGGGTGTATCAGTCGCTAGCGCGCCAGGCTCGTAATCTGTAGTTCCCATGTTCGAGTCCCAGCTGGGTCAGCGTTGAGATTTATCTCCGCAAAATTCCCCGCCCTGCCCACGGTCAGTAGGGGACACCGATGGGCTTGGAAAGGCCGCCGTCCGTCGGATGGGACGTTAAGCCGTGGCCCCGTGTGCGGGAGAGCCATACCCTGTGCACGTTAAAGAACACGCTGGATGGCCTTGACGGGAGGCTACTATCTGTCTCCCAACAGCTGTTCCAGTGGGTCCCCTCCCCCAACCTTCTCTGAGCTTCGGGGTCCTTGTGGCCTGGCCATTTAGCCCATGGTGTGCAAAAAAAGTGCCGCTCAGAGGTAAAACAATCCAATCCAATGCGCAAATATTAATCCCAAGAGTTGGATAAAACTCATTTTAAAGAAAAATATATATTTCCGCTTTTTGTATATTTTTTATATTTATATTTTTTTACATCTTTTTCGAATAAGCATATTGACTGATCCTTAAGTAAACTAAGTCTGCATCTGTGAATTCCTAAAAAAAAGTTCATTAAACTTTAAAAATGAGAAACAAAAGGAAAACTGCAGCACGAAAATTGTAAGCAAGCACGAGACAAAATGCAAATAAAAATAAAAATGACAACTCGATGGAAGCTGAAGCGTCGTTTAGGTTGTTGTTTTACCTCTGAGCGGCACCTTTTTGTACACCATGGGCTAAATGGCCAGGTCACATGGACCCCGAAGGCTCAGAGAAGGTTGGGTTGTTTTACCTCTGAGCGCACTTTTTTGCACACCATGGGCTAAATGGCCAGGTCACATGGACCCCGAAGGCTCAGAGAAGGTTGGGGGTTGGGTTGTTTTACCTCTGAGCGGCATTTTTTTGCACACCATGGGCTAAATTGGCCAGGTCACATGGACCCCGAAGGCTCAGAGAAGGTTGGGGGAGGGGACCCACTGGAACAGCTGTTGGGAGACAGATGGTAGCCTCCCGTCAAGGCCATCCAGCGTGTTCTTTAACGTGCACAGGGTATGGCTCTCCCGCACACGGGCCACGGCTTAAAGTCCCATCCGACGGACGGCGGCCTTTCCAAGCCCATCGGTGTCCCCTACTGACCGTGGGCAGGGCAGGGAATTTTGCGGAGATAAATCTCAATGCTGACCCAGCTGGGACTAGAACCTGGGAACTACAGATTACGAGCCTGGCGCGCTACCGACTAAGCCACCCCCGCCCTAGCTGAAGCGTCAAAAACGGACTTTAAACAGAAGAAAACACACACAGAGAAAGATTGAAAAGATGTAGGACAGCTTTTATTCCATTGTAGCTTACAATGGAAAACAAAGAGAAAGGAAGAGAATTAAAAGAATTGAAAGATAAAGATGAAGGGGGTAGGAGGAATGAGGCTTACCCACCCAATACACACATGTAGGGCGGTCAAAAGGCCTCACACAGAAGCGATTTAGTCAAAAGCAGAAAGTATCGAAAAGTGATTAGCATCGATCATGCCCCCCCTTCCTCCCCACGTGTCGAGCGAATGACCCCTCCCCCTAATCCATCTACGGAGGAGCACTTAGAGCAAGGCTGAAATGATGATCAGCTCCTGATGACCGACGAGAGAGAGTTGTTTTCTCCGGAATGGCGTTCTTCAGAAACGACCAATTAAATTTGAAACTGATTTTCAGGCGGAGTAAATAGGTAGAGGGGGGGGAAGAGTCTCGCGAAGAGCTTATGTGGCCATAATTTTAGGGGACTAAGTGAGAACGAGAGCATTGAAACAATTTTTAAATTAGTGGAAATATTGTCTTCATGGGTTGTGTTGTTTTACCTCTGAGCGGCACTTTTTTGCTCACCATGGGCTAAATGGCCAGGTCATATGGACCCCGAAGGCTCAGAGAAGGTTGGGGGAGGGGACCCACTGGAACAGCTGTTGGGAGGCAGATGGTAGCCTCCCGTCAAGGCCATCCAGCGTGTTCCTTAATGTACACAGGGTATGGCTCTCCCGCACACGGAGCCACGGCTTAACGTCCAATCCGACGGACGGAGGCCTTTCCAAGCCCATCGGTTGTCTTCATGGACAAGGTTGAACACGAACCCTTGACCTTCTGCTAATATGTTAAGAATAGTTTGAAAGTTAAATGAGGCTAAACAAAAGAATCATGAATTATATGTAATTTATAAATCACCGGATAAAAATTGAAGTAAAATATTATGAAGTTGTTTCTCATTTCTAAAAAAATTTACTAATTTTCTGTAAAAAAATTTGTTGAAAATAGTAAGTAAAAAATGGTTTATTCAATTGTTATATATTATTAGTAATTGTCAAAGGACTGATCAATCGGATTATGAAAGTATTGGTCAGTTGACTGATCAATCGGATTATGAAAGTATTGGTCAGTTGACTGATCAAAAGATTGGACACTTGACTGATCAAGCATTTTTAGTCAGTCAAAAAAGTCAGATAATTAGTGAAGAAAGATCACTGAACTATCAAAAAAGTCAGATAATTAGTGAAGAAAGATCACTGAACTATCAAAAAAGTCAGTGGATTGGTCAAATAGCCAATGATCCGCTAAATGCTTCGAAAGAGGTAAAAATCAAAGATTGTCAAATTTGGCTCCCTGTGGAAAATAGCGAATTTAAGCACGAAAATTCAACCTTAATAATAAAATCGAAGTAAGACTTAAATGCTGTCTCCAAATGTCACACAGATTTCTACGCAAATGAATCTATAAAATGAAATAGGTTCTGCAGTACAGTAAATGCTTTTACATTCATTAATGATACACCTTCTAAGTCAAGAATGTATACAAGAATAGTCTTATAAATTTGATCAAAATTTTTATCAATAATAGTTTAAAGATTTTTGATTAAAAAACTGGTTAAAATCACCATAAGCAATTTGATCTCACTTCGAATAATCCAGTACTTCGCAACATTTTCGGCGCCCTACGAATTCTCATTCTTCTGTGGACCTCCTATGAAGCCTAACTCTTTTTGTAGACCCTCTTTCCATCATTACCTGACACATTTTAACTAATATATAGATCATTGCAACGGAAGGTGGGAGGGGGGGGGGTCTCAGTCTGTAGCACGCCAGGCTCGTAATCTTCAGTTCCCAGGTTCAAGTCCCATCTAGGCCAGGGTTGAAATTTATCTCGCAAAACTTCCCGCCCTATCTTCAGTCAGTAGGAGACACCAATGGGCTAGGAAAGGCCACCGTCAGTCGGATGGGACGTTAAGCCGTGTCCCCGTGTGCGGGAGATAGCTCTCCCGCACACGTGCACATAACTGTGCACGTTAAAGAACACGCTGGATTTTACATTTTTTTAAAGAACACGCTGGATGACCTTGACTGGAGGCTCCATCTGTCTCCTATCCAGTGGATCCTCTCTGCTATCCAACTCTGAGCCCCGGGGTCCTTGTGACCTGGCAATTTAGCCCATTGTATGAAAAAAGTGTCTCTCAGAAGTAAAACAATCCAACCCTTCCATCGAGGACTCTTGAAAAATTCCACGAATGGATTACATATCGTTCCTTATCTGCAGTTCATTTATTGGTCATTTTATGATTTGAATCTAAACATTTGAGTGGAGAAATGCGATGCTCCAGAAATTCTTATGTCATCAACAACCAATTGCATCTTGTGATCAACATGAGCTAGGCAGTGCTGCCCCCCCCCAAAAAAAAAATTGATGCAATTCAATCATAAATCAATAAAACTTAACGCGGCTTTTTAAAGACAGCAAATGTACCATTCCCGTTAGAGCTTTCTAAAATATTGAAAATAGATCGTGGATCCTTTTAACTACTTCACGGACCCACAGTGGTACCAAGAGTCCAGTTTGGGTACTCTGGTATAGACAATAAAAATTAAAATCTGACATATTCAGATTTTCAAATACTACTTCATTCAGATTCTCACCACAAGTACTACGTAAATGTTTTATTGCTCATTTCACTGATAGACAATCCTAAGATTTCGACCACAAGGATTGTGAGCATATTTTAACAATCAAGAATGTAAAGTGCATTTAAAAATTCGTTTAACTGACTTACCATCTCTACAAAACATTAATATTGAATTATTATACATTAATGACATGACATTATGTTATGCGAAATTCATGATTATGTTATCCGAAATTCACTTAAAGGGAAAGCTTTTGGCCTTAAATGGGCTGGAGATACGAAAATTTCTGATTTAGATTATGCTGATGATTTAGCCCTTTTGGCAAATGATGTTGATGAGATGAACTCTTTCATTCGAGCTGTTGATGAAACTGGTAGTAGAGTAGGTTTGGTTATAAACAGAGAGAAAACTAAAGTGATGAAAATTGGTCAGGCAGGTTGTGATTCAGTTAATCTGAATGGTTGCAGTCTTGAGCAGTTGTCACAGTTTAATTACCTTGGAAGCTACGTAACAGATACTGGGGATGTGTGGCATGAGATTAACAGACGAATAGGTATTGCTGCCGGGACTTTTAAGAATCTATGGAGATTGTGGAGAAATAGGCGTATACACCTAAAGACTAAAATTAGACTGTATAATAGTTTGGTTCTTTCTAGGGTTAGTTATGGTAGTGAAATTTGGACGCTGTGTAAACATGATAACAGGAAACTAGATGCTTTTGATTCTAGATGCTTACGCAGTATCTTGGGCATTAGGTGGTTTAACTTTGTAACTAATGATGAGGTTAGGCAAAGGAGTCTGCAACCTCCTTTAAGCAGCATATTGTGCAGAGAGAGACTCCGCTGGTTTGGTCATGTTGCCCGTATGGATAATTATAGATTGGCGAATAGGGTTATGAACAGTGTGCCTAGAGGCCTCAGAAGGAGGGGGAGACCTAGGATGCGGTGGGCAGACAATGTCAAACAGGACCTTGTTAGAATTGGTGTACAGTGGCCGGATGCAGCAGGACAGATATGCTTGGAGAATTAAACTGTGCGGTCTGGTTGGACCTCCGTAGCCCATGGCTGCTTGATGATGATGATGATGATGATGATGATGATGATGATGATGATGATGATGATGATGATGATGATGATGATGATGATGATGATACATTAATATTATTAGAGTTTGATGATACATATTAATTAGGTATTATAATATTCCAATGAAATAGTTTTAAAAAAAGACAAAAATAGTTTGCAATATGCATGTTTCACCATAGGAATATTAATTCGTCAGGCTAAAATAATAAATAAATACCCCCTCAAGCAGCTGCTTGCCACAGGGGTCTGACAGGAGCCTGTCAGTTTATATGCCATAGTAGAAGGCTGAGAGGATGGCAGGACCTCAGCAGAAAAACGACACATACATCCATGCCTTACCCGGGACTCGAACCCAGGCCCCTTAGATCAGTAGCCATGATCCGGGACTCGAACCCAGGCCCCTTATATCAGTAGCCATGCGCGCTAACCATTCGTCCACAGCCCACGATAAACCAAAGTGTGACTTATTGTTTCAGCTGATCAGATATCGATACGCAAATATAAGAAAAAAAAAAAAGCTGAAACTACCTTTAAATTTCGCTGCACATCCTTTTGCCAAACATATTCAGAAGTTTCGAATATTTATTACAACTAGCTATCATCTTCATTTAATGGACGATAATCTTTTTATGCAGTCAACTGGATAATTTATATTCCCTCTTGTAACATCCATCTTCATTCCGCTTTTGACTTCTTTCAAGACAATCTTAGCAACGCGCAAGCGCAGTGCTTGCGGAGAACAAATTGTTGTTAACTCATTGTTATTCTTTATTGACAGGTTCATTCGGGCATCTAATAATGCGGAGACGAAAGAAAATGACGTCAGGACACTGACAAGACTGCTGTAATGCGCAGAGCGCTTGTGACGTCAGCAATGTATGGAACTACGTATAGTCTGAATAAAAACAAATGGTGAAAGTGAAGAAGAGATCCCCGAGTAATGGATAATCGAAATGAAAAGGAATGGGTAGTTAACTAGTGAGGAAATAAAACCCTTTCGGACAAATGGAAATGAAAGCACCGATTAAATAAAGTAATTTAATGAAGAAATGTTGCATTTAGAAGTAAGTAGAAAGAAGCAAATGACTTGGAATAATTCTGCGACGCAATTGGTTTAAATGCAATTGAAATTCGTCAAATTCAAAACTTTTCAAAGTTTCAAACTTAAAGAGGTATAAGAAATGTTTTTTTTAATGAACAAAGAGACTGACAAAAGAAAGTTCAGGATACTTAAAAAGGGAAAGTGCTTTGGTCTGATGAAGAAAAATTGTTCCAGACTGAAAAAGAATTGGGAATGCTGAAACTGTTTTTGAACGTTGTCCAAATTGGAAGTGTTAAAAGGAGCCATTATTCAACAAAGGGAGGAAGGTAAAAAAGGAGTTTTTTTCCTTAAATAATAAAATGCTTCGCTATCATAACAAACACCTATGATAAAATCATATGCTCTATGTTTCTTCTGAAAAAAAAGTAAATGATATTAAAATTTACTCTTGTAAAATATGTTCTAATATTTGAGGACAGAATTAAAAAAAAATGTAAGGAAAATAGAATAATTAAAGATTATGGACACTACAGTCGCTCAAAAAAGTATCCGAACACAATGGTTGATTACAGAATTCAGAAAAAATATCTGGCAACTATTTTTTTAGAAATCAGTGATCTGGCAACCTTCGTGTCACGTGACACGACGGTTGCCAGATCACTGATTTCTAAAAAAATAATCGTTGCCAGATATTTTTTCTGAATTCTGTAATCAACCATAGTGTTCGGATACTTTTTTTGAGCGACTGTAGGTGGCCATATTATTTTGATACTAGATCGTGTGGGCTCACTCACGGAAATATTGAGCGTGTGCAGTTACCGTTCACAGCAAACTGGAGCGTGTGCAGTAACTGCACACGCTCCAGTTGCTCCAGTTTGCTATGAACGGTAACTGGAGCGTGTACAGTTGCTGCACACGCTCCAGATATTTTTCCTGAATTCTGTAATCACGTGACACGAAGGTTGCCAGATCGCTGATTTCTAAAAAAAATCGTTGCCGGATATTTTTTCTGAATTCTGTAATCAACCATAGCGTTTGGATACTTTTTTGAGCGACTGTAGGTGGTCATATTATTTTAATACTAGATCGTGTGGGCTCACTCACGGAAATATTGAGCGTGTGCAATTACCGTTCACACAAACTGGAGCATGTGCAGTAACTGCACACGCTCCAGTTTGCTGTGAACGGTAACTGGAGCGTGTACAGTTGCTATACACGCTCCAGAAATTTTTTTTGAATTCTGTAATCACGTGACACGAAGGTTGCCAGATCACTAATTTCTAAAAAAATCGTTGCCAGATATTTTTTCTGAATTCTGTAATCAACCATAGTGTTCGGATACTCTTTTGAGCGACTGTACAATCAGAAGAATAAGAGACAATTATGCCAGTTCGGGTTTCAAACAAATAAATTACAATATATTTTTAGCGAGGGCATTGATAGTGACATAAATGAGTCGTAGTAGCAAATATTAAATAATATTTCTAAAATAAAATCCCGTCATTAATGAAAATTCGTTTATCAATATGAAAATTTTAGACAATATTTATTTATTAGCAGTCATTATCAATAATTTTAGTAGTTAGCTAAAACAATTGAGTTTCGCCTTGAATGGGATTCGACCCCACGTCTCCTGGGGGCGGGGGTGGCTTAGTCGGTAGCGCGCCAGGCTCGTAATCTGTAGTTCTCACGTTCGAGTCCAAGCTGGGTCAGCGTTGAGATTTATCTCCGCAAAAATTCCCCGCCCTGCCCACGGTCAGTAGGGGACAGCGATGGGCTTGGAAAGGCCGCCGTCCGTCGTATGGGACGTTAAGCCGTGGCCCCGTGTACGGGAGAGCCATACCCTGTGCACGTTAAAGAACACGCTGCATGGTCTTGACGCGAGGCTACCATCTGTCTCCCAACAGCTGTTCCAGTGGGTCCCCTTCCCCAACCTTCTCTGAGCCTTCGGGGTCCATGTGACCTGGCCATTTAGCCCATTGTGTGCAAAAAAGTGCCGCTCAGAGGTAAAACAACCCAACCCAACCCACCTCTCCTGAATACATGCCAGGTTTTCTAACCAACTAAACTATCAGAGGCTGGCTTTTTTTTCAGCGAATAAAGAAGGAACTGGTCGCTGATAGTTTAGTGGCTAAAATGCCTCGAAGGACCCGTCTCATCCAAAATTTGGCATAATTTCTACTACTCAAAATACCCCAAGGCACCAATGTTTGGCCCTCTAACAATGGTAGATCTATATTTTACCTTTGACTTGAAAGGACCCAGCGCATATAAATTTCGCAACATTTCTGAGATCTACGACTCAAAATACCCCCAGGAACCAATTTTAGCTCTCCAGCACTTATAGGTATAAATTTAATCTTTTACCTTGAAGGACACACCCCAGATTCAAAATTTCGTAACATTTCTGAGATCTAGAACCCAAAATACTCAAACACCAATTTTTACGTTTCTAGCACTAATAGATAAAGTTTTGACCTCTACGTGACTTCGATTTGACCTTAAAGGAGACGTCGGAGGTCAAATTTTGGACTTTTTCCGAGACCTACGACCTGGATTACACCTAACTACAAGTCTTCAGAGCTCTACGATTTCTGCATTATAGTTGGAATTAGCGGGATCCCCTGTCGGCCGTCAATCAGCCATCAATCATTCGCAATCATCTATATATATATGATAACAAATATTTTACAACTAGTTTTATTTGAATATTTTTCCCTTTGTTCAATGGAATAAATAAACGACGGTTGTTTAATCAACCGCCTTTTTCGTCACCTAATGAGAGGTTTAAATTCCCATTTGAACCATCTATGCAGTCTCTTATTTACAGGGGCGGGGGTGGCTCAGTCGGTAGCGCGCCAGGCTCGTAATCTGTAGTTCCCAGGTTCGAGTCCCAGCTGGGTCAGCGTTGAGATTTATCTCCGCAAAATTCCCCGCCCTGCCCACGGTCAGTAGCGGACACCGATGGGCTTGGAAAGGCCGTCGTCCGTCAGATGGGACGTTAAGCCGTGGTCCCGTGTGTGGGAGAGCCATACCCCGTGCACGTTAAAGAACACGCTGGATGGCCTTGACGGGAGACTACCATCTGTCTCCCAACAGCTGTTCCAGTGGGTCCCCTCCCCCAACCTTCTCTGAGCCTTCGGGGTCCATGTGACTTGGCCATTTAGCCCACGGTGTGCAAAAATGTGCCGGTCAGAGGTAAAACAACCCAACCCAACTCTTATCTTCATCGTTTTAACATCGACGCCATTCAGGTTCATGCCTAAAATCCCCTGGCAGAAGTCCGATTCTCAAACCACTAGGCCACTCTTTTCCCGTTTATTCTACGACGCCAACCAAGTTACGAAGAGCGATAAATGTTGGCATCATCTCTTGCATAATTGGATCTACCTTAGTGGGATGGCTCTTCATTGGTTACACGAAAGAGGCAAGTCCCAGCAATCTGTTTTAAGAATCAGCGCTGACACACTACTGATTAATGCTCCTCGGTGGTGGGTTTTAAAGCAGAGCTTTGGAAGGAAGATGAAGATTAGAGTGGGAGAGAAAGCGAGAAGAGAAGTGGAGATGAATTTGGCTTAGGCACCGAGGCGAAAAAAGATTCTGAAATCGCCCTGAAGCGAATCGGAAACGTCATCAAGTTATTGGCGCGTTGCCTCCGCTTTGGCGTAATCAGTTAAGCTGAGTAGGGCGTAACTTTCACGGGAGTTTACACGAGGGGAATAAGGCGTGATCAACCTGCGTCAGCGACATTTACATGTACACTATGTTCCGCAAAGTATGTGACATGCATAAGCCTATTTGGGGAATAACTAACCATAATATTCAAGCTCTCTTCTTAACTGATTCAAGTGGTAAGACAAAGAAACATCCTATGTTAATCAGCATACTTTTTTGGCTTTGGCTAAGATTAAACTAAAACATCATTCTTTTTTTTATGTACATCAGGAAAGGATTGGAACTATCCTCAGACAGATGTGCTTTCTGCAACATTCCAGAGTTTGAGCAGAATAATTGAGAGAAGCAGACCCGTTGCTATTTCCCTTATATTTTAGGTTTTAAGTCCCATAGTGTACTTTGTTGCAAGAATGGATATTGCGTATTAGAATTGTTTAATTTATTACCATAGGGGAATAATGCAGGAAAACGATAAAATTTTATTTAAAATATAATTGCTGAAACGTATTTTTTTTTTGTTAGAATTCATTGTGAATTTGTAGCAGTAACGTTTGATGTGCTCATAAATCTAATCCAGTTGTATTCACTGAGAATAAGTTCGTGAAAAAATGTCTAGTTGCAAGTAAATTCGAATCATGGTTATATATATGTCGTCCACTAGATAATTTAACTGTTGTGGACTTTGACGTAAATTTATATACTTTAAGCCCTCAATATTCGGGAGATTCGTATTTTTGCGTCTTATTTTATGATTTTTCAAACTGGCAAATTCGCGATTTATTTTTTGATTTTCTTATTTAAGCAATTCAATTGCTGTTTAACTAATTGTAAATCATCTGTGATCGTCTTTTATGAATATAAAGGGCATGGTTTCAAATATAAAGTATGATAAATGATCTCCGCATAAAATTTTTATTCCAAGCCTTAACTATTGTACAATCTCTTGTTTTGCATTTAAGTGTATATTCTTCGTCATACTTCCAGGGAAAAGTGTAACAGTTCAATGTTACAATCTCCAAGTTAAGAGGACAAGTGTAACAATTCAATGTCACAATGCCCAAGTTAAGAGGAAAAGTGTAACAGTTCAATGTTACAATGACCAATTTAAGAGGAAAAGTGTAACAATTCAATATTACAATGACCAATTTCAGAGGAAAAGTGTAACAATTCAATGTTACAATATCCAAGTTAAGAGGAAAAGTGTAACAGTTCAATGTTACAATGACCAATTTAAGAGGAAAAGTGTAACAATTCAATGTTACAATATCCAAGTTAAGAGGAAAAGTGTAACAATTCAATGTTACAATGCCCAAGTTAAGAGGAAAAGTGTAACAGTTCAATGTTACAATGACCAATTTCAGAGGAAAAGTGTAACAATTCAATGTTACAATGCCCAAGTTAAGAGGAAAAGTGCAACAGTTCAATGTTACAATAACCAAGTTAAGAGGAAAAGTGTAACAGTTCAATGTTACAATGACCAATTTAAGAGGAAAAGTGTAACAGTTCAATGTTACAATGATCAATTTAAGAGGAAAAGTGTAACAATTCAATGTTACAATGCCCAAGTTAAGAGGAAAAGTGAAACAATTCAATGTTACAATGACCAATTTAAGAGGAAAAGTGTAACAATTCAATGCCACATTTCACCCTTTTGTGCAATCAATGATACGGTAAACAAATTGTTGTTGCTGATATTGAGTTGCAGTACTGCTGTTAATATTGTTGTTACTGTTGTTGTTGTTGTCTTCTGATGCTGTTGTTGTCGTCTGTTGATGCTATTGTTGTTATTACCGTTATTATGCGGGGGGAGAGGGGTTGACTCAGTGGTTAGAGCGTGCCAGGCTCATAATCTGTAGGTTCGAGTCCCACCTGTCCCAGCTTTGAATTTTATCTGCGTTAAACCTACACCCTTGCCAGGGAAGAGTGTCACCGACGGGCTTGGAATTAGGCCGCCGTCCATCGGATGGGACGTTAAGCTGTAGCCCCGTGTGCGAGAGAGCCATACAATGTGTACATTAAAGAACACACTAAGTGGGCTTGACGGTTACAATGCCCAAATGATGATGAAAGATGATGAAAGATGGTAGCCTTCAGTCAAGCCCATCCAGTGTGTTCTTTGACATGCACAGGGTATGGCTGACCCGCACACAATGACCCCGAGGACTCAAAGATTGGGGGTTGTGGACCCACTGGAAGCTGTTAGGAGACAGATGGTAGCCTTCAGTCAAGCCCATCCAGTGTGTTCTTTGACATGCACAGGGTATGGCTCACCCGCACACAATGACCCTAAGGACTCAGATTATGTTGGGGGTTGTGGACCCACTGGAAGCTGTTAGGAGAAAGATGGTAGCCTTCATTCAAGCCCATCCACTGTGTTCTCTAACATGAACACAGAATCACAGCTTAAATCTGTTAACTACCATCTGTTTCTTAACAGCTGTCCAATGGGTCCCCTTCCCCAGTCTTCTCTGAGCCTTTGGGGTCCTTGTGACTCTGCATTTAGACCATTTCGTGCAATAAAACTGCTACTTAGAGGTAAAACAATACAACTGATTGTATTGTTGCATGAGAGCTGTGTTGCTGCGTTTTCAATTGTCATTGCATTCCATTAACCACAATCACAACAATCACTGACTTAGGAACAAGCATTTATGGATTTAATGTTTGAACATTTTAAGACCAGAAAAAAAAATGGGGAATTTTTTAGCAGAATTCAAAAAGAGTAAATAATTCGGAATCAAACTTGCATCGAAAATCGAAGCGATGCAAAGTTCTAAAAATTCCCTTAATTATTAAGGGAATATTAAATTACTTATACGCTTATCAGTAAAAAATTAAAAAAAACTTTTACTCCCCATTGAAGTTTAATTACTTGAGTAGAGAAATTAAATTTCTCTTTCTTAAACGTTGTTTGAATGCAAATCAGAATTCCCGAATGAGTTACTATTTGTAATGAGGCCCGATTGACGAAATCCCTAAGGCCAGGACTGATTAGAATATTCGTACTCTGTGAGAAAGTGATCTCATTACATGCACAATAATTTAAAAATCCCGCATTCATTACTAGTGGGTTGCAGCTCAATAGGCTTTAGTCAGCATGGTTTAAGGAATATTCTGTTCTTCGTAAAGCAGCCTCAGTCGTTAGTGCATCAGGTTTAAAACGCGATGTTCCCAGGTTCAAATCCCCTCTACCTAGGTTGAGAATTTCTTTGTTAACCCCCGCTGTTCCCTCGTCTACAGAAAATATACAGTCGCTCAAAAAAGTATCCGAACACTACGGTTGATTTCAAAATTCAGAAAAAATATCTGGCAATGATTTCTTTTAGAAATTAGTGTTCTGGCACGAAGTACATACAGTACACGAAGGTTGCCAGATCATTAATTTCTAAAAATATCGTTGCCATATATTTTTTCTGAATTCTGTAATCAACCATAGCGTTCGGATATTTTTTGAGCGACTGTACAGCAGTGGCATGAAAAGGCTGCCATCTAATCGATGGGATGTTAAGCCACGGACCGTGTACAAAAGTCATACCCTAACACAGTGGTTCTCAACCTTTTATGCTTCACGTACCCCCTGGAAATGTGTATATAACAGGCGTATCCCTTGCATAGTTAGATAAAACTACAGTTATAGTATAACAATGGGAATAAAATAAAATATATATATCAGTGGTTCTCAACCTTTTATGCTTCACGTACCCCCTGGAAATGTGTATATAACTGGCGTACCCCTTGCATAGATACACAAAACTATAGTTATAGTATAACAATGGGAATAAAATAAAACATATATATCAGTGGTTCTCAACCTTTTATGCTTCACGTACCCCCTGGAAATGTGTATATAACAGGCGTATCCCTTGCATAGTTAGATAAAACTACAGTTATAGTATAACAATGGGAATAAAATAAAATATATATATCAGTGGTTCTCAACCTTTTATGCTTCACGTACCCCCTGGAAATGTGTATATAACTGGCGTACCCCTTGCATAGATACACAAAACTATAGTTATAGTATAACAATGGGAATAAAATAAAACATATATATCAGTGGTTCTCAACCTTTTATGCTTCACGTACCCCCTGGAAATGTGTATATAACAGGCGTATCCCTTGCATAGTTAGATAAAACTACAGTTATAGTATAACAATGGGAATAAAATAAAATATATATATCAGTGGTTCTCAACATTTTATGCTTCACGTACCCCCTGGAAATGTGTATATAACTGGCGTACCCCTTGCATAGATACACAAAACTATAGTTATAGTATAACAATGGGAATAAAATAAAACATATATATCAGTGGTTCTCAACCTTTTATGCTTCACGTACCCCCTGGAAATGTGTATATAACAGGCGTATCCCTTGCATAGTTAGATAAAACTACAGTTATAGTATAACAATGGGAATAAAATAAAATATATATATCAGTGGTTCTCAACATTTTATGCTTCACGTACCCCCTGGAAATGTGTATATAACTGGCGTACCCCTTGCATAGATACACAAAACTATAGTTATAGTATAACAATGGGAATAAAATAAAACATATATATCAGTGGTTCTCAACCTTTTATGCTTCACGTACCCCCTGGAAATGTGTATGTAACCTGCGTACCCCTTGTATAGATAGATAAAACTATAGTTATAGTATAACAATGGGAATAAAATAAAACATATATATCAGTGGTTCTCAACCTTTTATGCTTCACGTACCCCCTGGAAATGTGTATGTAACTGGCGTACCCCTTGCATAGATAGCTAAAACTATAGTTATAGTATAACAATTGGAATAATATAAAACATATATATCAGTGGTTCTCAACATTTTATGCTTCACGTACCCCCTGGAAATGTGTATGTAACTGGCGTACCCCTTGCATAGATAGACAAAACTATAGTTATAGTATAACAATGGGAATAAAATAAAACATATATATCAGTGGTTCTCAAACTTTTATGCTTCACGTACCCCCTGGAAATGTGTATGTAACTGGCGTACCCCTTGCATAGATAGACAAAACTATAGTTATAGTATAACAATGGGAATAAAATAAAACATATATATCAGTGGTTCTCAACCTTTTATGCTTCACGTACCCCCTGGAAATGTGTATGTAACTGGCGTACCCCTTGTATAGATAGCTAAAACTATAGTTATAGTATAACAATGGGAATAAAATAAAACATATATATCAGTGGTTCTCAACCTTTTATGCTTCACGTACCCCCTGGAAATGTGTATGTAACTGGCGTACCCCTTGCATAGATAGCTAAAACTATAGTTATAGTATAACAATGGGAATAAAATAAAACATATATATCAGTGGTTCTCAACCTTTTATGCTTCACGTACCCCCTGGAAATGTGTATGTAACTGGCGTACCCCTTGCATAGATAGCTAAAACTATAGTTATAGTATAACAATGGGAATAAAATAAAACATATATATCAGTGGTTCTCAACCTTTTATGCTTCACGTACCCCCTGGAAATGTGTATGTAACTGACGTACCCCTTGTATAGATAGATAAAACTATAGTTATAGTATAACAATGGGAATAAAATAAAACATATATATCAGTGGTTCTCAACCTTTTATGCTTCACGTACCCCCTGGAAATGTGTATGTAAACTGCGTACCCCTTGTATAGATAGATAGTTATAGTATAACAATGGGAATAAAATAAAACATATATATCAGTGGTTCTCAACCTTTTATGCTTCACGTACCCCCTGGAAATGTGTATGTAACTGGCGTACCCCTTGTATAGATAGATAAAACTATAGTTTTAGTATAACAATGGGAATAAAATAAAACATATATATCAGTGGTTCTCAACCTTTTATGCTTCACGTACCCCCTGGAAATGTGTATGTAACTGGCGTACCCCTTGTATAGATAGATAAAACTACAGTTATAGTATAACAATGGGAATAAAATAAAACATATATATCAGTGGTTCTCAACCTTTTATGCTTCACGTACCCTCTGGAAATGTATATGTAACTGGCGTACCCCTTGTATAGATAGCTAAAACTATAGTTATAGTATAACAATGGGAATAAAATAAAACATATATATCAGTGGTTCTCAACCTTTTATGCTTCACGTACCCCCTGGAAATGTGTATGTAACTGGCGTACCCCTTGCATAGATAGCTAAAACTATAGTTATAGTATAACAATGGGAATAAAATAAAACATATATATCAGTGGTTCTCAACCTTTTATGCTTCACGTACCCCCTGGAAATGTGTATGTAACTGGCGTACCCCTTGCATAGATAGCTAAAACTATAGTTATAGTATAACAATGGGAATAAAATAAAACATATATATCAGTGGTTCTCAACCTTTTATGCTTCACGTACCCCCTGGAAATGTGTATGTAACTGACGTACCCCTTGTATAGATAGATAAAACTATAGTTATAGTATAACAATGGGAATAAAATAAAACATATATATCAGTGGTTCTCAACCTTTTATGCTTCACGTACCCCCTGGAAATGTGTATGTAAACTGCGTACCCCTTGTATAGATAGATAGTTATAGTATAACAATGGGAATAAAATAAAACATATATATCAGTGGTTCTCAACCTTTTATGCTTCACGTACCCCCTGGAAATGTGTATGTAACTGGCGTACCCCTTGTATAGATAGATAAAACTATAGTTTTAGTATAACAATGGGAATAAAATAAAACATATATATCAGTGGTTCTCAACCTTTTATGCTTCACGTACCCCCTGGAAATGTGTATGTAACTGGCGTACCCCTTGTATAGATAGATAAAACTATAGTTATAGTGGTCTGTAAATGATAGCTAGGTAGTCACTGGAAGGAGAGCTATGCACCAATCCCCTGTGATGATGCATAGAACCGGCCAGGCGTAGCACCTAATGTCCGACCCCGCCTTCTCGTGGTGCAGACCGTTAGTACCTTTCGAAAGAGATACTCTCTTGTGGAAATGAACGGAAGGGGAGGGCTGCCAGATTAGTGTGGCCTACTGATCTGGACAACTATGGGTACTTTTCTTTGTTTTTCTACCCTGCTGAGGAGTGGTCAACCACACAGGGTCCTGGTGCTGACCATATAAACCCACTGGACTGGACAGATATATGGCTCTGAGCTTGATTATGGATCCTGATTTTGCTGCACTGGTGGGCTTCTGTGGAGTGAAAATCTTCCGCTGTGTTCTCTGTTTGTTTGTGGGTTGACAGCCCCAAGTGAATAGATTCGCAGTATATGTTTATCAGCTGGTGGATAATCCTGAGCAGAGGTCATCGCAGGCACCTGAACTCTTTGCTTCTATTGGCATCGTCAAATTCTACATTGGAGGAAGTCTTCCAGTGTAGATGGCTTCAGCCTTTAGTGGTGGGGGAACGGGTCTTTGCCCCATGTCTGCGATTAGGGGGCTGGTTGATATTGTCGGCATTCCCTCTCTCAATAAACATAGTTTCTTTAAACATCCTACTAACCATTTTCTCTCCATAGGTAGTTGGAATGTGAGGACTCTGCACAGAGCCTTTTCTCTTGATGTCCTCACACAAGAATTCCACCATTATAATTTAGATATTCTCGGCTTGAAAGAGACCAGATGGACAGATAAAGGTCAGATTTTTAAAAATAATCTTAAATTTCTCTTTTCAGGGAGGGACGACAATAAGCATCACCAAGGCGTGGTTCTGCTTCTCAGCAGACACGCTAGTGATGCTCTTCTAGGATACGAGTGCATTAATGAAAGGTTACTTACAGCAAAATTTCAGACAAGCGTTAAACACCTGAATGTTATCTGCTGTTATGCCCCCACTGAGGATGCTGATGAGGATGAGAAGGATAGGTTTTATGAACAACTTCCGGATATTTTGAATTCTGTGAAGAAAGGAGATATTACCCTTGTTCTTGGTGACTTCAATGCCAAAGTTGGTACTGACTCTGACCTTTGGGGAGGGGTCATTGGCCCTTTTTTTTTACTCTTATTGGTAGCTGCAATGGCAATGGGCAACGTCTCCTACAGGTAAGTAAACTCAATGGTTTCAGAATAACTAACACATATTACAAACACCGCGACATACATAAGTACACATGGGTTTCACCTGATGGGCTGCATAGGAATATGATTGATTATATATTAATTAACAGCAAATGGGCTAGTTCTGTTAGAAATCCAGGGCATATAGGGGAACTGAAATTGGATCTGACCATTACCTTGTTAAAAGTGCCTTGCAACTTAAACTTAAAAAGTGTTGTGCTAGGGTTAAAAAATTTGTTTTTAATATTGAAGCTCTGAAAGACCCAGTTATAGCCAAAGCTTACCATGATAGGTTACTTAGTCATTATGACAGTCATGGTATGCTTACTACTGAAGTTGAGGAAGAATGGAATCATTTTAAACAGGCTTTTTTGGACACTAACAGTACTCTTTTTAAAAAAAGGAGCAGAAGAGACAGAATTATCTGAGTGATAAGGCACTTGAGCTTATTTCGGAAAGAAAGAACAGCAGGAATGTCCTTAATCAATACCCTACTAGTACTAATAGAAAGCATTACAGAAAACTTAATAAACGTGTAAAAGATCAGTTAGCTGCTGATAAGAATCTTTGGCTTGATAGTTTGGCTGACAAAGCCGAGGAAGCAGTTAGACAGCACAACAGCAGAAAGCTGTACCAGATAGTTAATGTTTTGTGTGGTAGTAAACGGACAGGTATACAGGGATTGAAGGATAAACAAGGTAAGGTTATAGAAGGTGAGGATTCTGTCATGGCTAGGTGGGCTGAGCATTTCAGTGATATTCTAAACAATGCGGTTAGTTCTATTCCCATTGTTTGCAATGATGATAGATGCATTGGTGGCTTTAATGTTGGCCCTATAACACAATCTGAAGTTATTTTGGCTGTTTCTAAATTTAAACTTCATAAATCCCCAGGGGTAGATGAAATTACTACAGAAATGCTTAGAGCTGGAAATGTTTCGGTTACCACTTGGATGACTGAAATTCTGAATATCTTTTATGATAAAGGCATGGTTCCTAAGGATTTTACCAGAGCTATTGTTATCCCTATTTTCAAAAAACGTGATCGCAGTTCTTGTGATAACTATAGGAGTATTAGCCTACTCTCTGTTCCAGGTAAAGTTCTTTCCATGATTGTGCTTAATAGAATTAAGAATCTGGTTGACAGTCAATTGCATGATGAGCAATGTGGATTCAGAAGTGGTAGGGGATGTGTTGATCAGATATTTTCACTTAGGCAGATTCTTGAGAAATGTTTAGAGTTTCAGAAACCTTTGGTTGCTAGCTTTGTTGATTTCAAAAAGGCTTTCGACTCTGTTGATCGTCATAATTTGTGATTGATTGTGAAATAATATGGTATACCAGACAAGTTAGTTAACATAATGAAAGCTCTCTATAATAACACTGAGTCGTGTGTGAGAGTTGGTAAGGCTTGTAGCAGTTGGTTTGGCATTACTTCTGGTGTTCAACAAGGGTGCATTTTGTCACCTTTTCTCTTTAGTTTGGTTGTTGAGTATGTTATGCGAAATTCACTTCAAGGGAAAGATTTTGGCCTTAAATGGGCTGGAGATACGAAAATTGATTAGATTATGCTGATGATTTAGCCCTTTTGGCAAATGATGTTGATGAGATGAACTCTTTCATTCGAGCTGTTGATGAGACTGGTAGTAGAGTAGGTTTGGTTATAAACAGAGAGAAAACTAAAGTGATGAAAATTGGGCAGGCAGGTTGTGATTCAGTCCATCTGAATGGTTGCAGTCTTGAGCAGGTGTCACAGTTCAATTATCTTGGGAGCTATGTAACAGATAATGGTGATGTGCGGCATGAGATTAACAGACGAATAGGGATTGCTGCCGGGACTTTTAAGAATCTATGGAGAGTGTGGAGAAATAGGCGTATACACCTAAAGACTAAAATTAGGCTTTATAATAGCTTGGTTCTTTCTATGGTTAGTTATGGTAGTGAAACGTGGACACTTTGTAAACAACATAACAGGAAACTAGATGCTTTTGATTCCAGATGCTTACGCAGTATCTTGGGCATTAGGTGGTTCAACTTTGTAACTAATGATGAGGTTAGGCAAAGGAGTTTGCAACCTCCTTTAAGCAGCATATTGTGCAGAGAGAGACTCCGTTGGTTTGGCCATGTTGCCCGTATGAATAATTATAGATTGGCGAATAGGGTTATGAACAGTGTGCCTAAAGGCCTCAGAAAGAAGGGGAGACTTAGGATGCGGTGGGCAGACAATGTCAAACAGGACCTTGTTTGAATTGGTGTGCAGTGGCCAGATGCAGTAGATGTAGCTCAGGATAGACTTGCTTGGAGAACTAAATTGCACGGTCTGGTTGGACCTCCGTAGCCCATGGCTGCCTGATGATGATGATGATGATAGTTATAGTATAACAATGTGAATAAAATAAAACATATGTATCAGTGGTTCTCAACCTTTTATGCTTAACGTACCCCCTGGAAATGTGTATGTAACTGGCGTACCCCTTGCATAGATAGACAAAACTATAGTTATAGTATAACAATGGGAATAAAATAAAACATATATATCAGTGGTTCTCAACCTTTTATGCTTCACGTACCCCCTGGAAATGTGTATGTAACTGGCGTACCCCTTGCATAGATAGACAAAACTATAGTTATAGTATAACAATGGGAATAAAATAAAACATATATATATCAGTGGTTCTCAACCTTTTATGCTTCACGTACCCCCTGGAAATGTGTATGTAACTGGCGTACCCCTTGTATAGATAGATAAAACTACAGTTATAGTATAACAATGGGAATAAAATAAAACATATATATCAGTGGTTCTCAACCTTTTATGCTTCACGTACCCTCTGGAAATGTATATGTAACTGGCGTACCCCTTGTATAGATAGCTAAAACTATAGTTATAGTATAACAATGGGAATAAAATAAAACATATATATCAGTGGTTCTCAACCTTTTATGCTTCACGTACCCCCTGGAAATGTGTATGTAACTGGCGTACCCCTTGCATAGATAGCTAAAACTATAGTTATAGTATAACAATGGGAATAAAATAAAACATATATATCAGTGGTTCTCAACCTTTTATGCTTCACGTACCCCCTGGAAATGTGTATGTAACTGGCGTACCCCTTGCATAGATAGCTAAAACTATAGTTATAGTATAACAATGGGAATAAAATAAAACATATATATCAGTGGTTCTCAACCTTTTATGCTTCACGTACCCCCTGGAAATGTGTATGTAACTGACGTACCCCTTGTATAGATAGATAAAACTATAGTTATAGTATAACAATGGGAATAAAATAAAACATATATATCAGTGGTTCTCAACCTTTTATGCTTCACGTACCCCCTGGAAATGTGTATGTAAACTGCGTACCCCTTGTATAGATAGATAGTTATAGTATAACAATGGGAATAAAATAAAACATATATATCAGTGGTTCTCAACCTTTTATGCTTCACGTACCCCCTGGAAATGTGTATGTAACTGGCGTACCCCTTGTATAGATAGATAAAACTATAGTTTTAGTATAACAATGGGAATAAAATAAAACATATATATCAGTGGTTCTCAACCTTTTATGCTTCACGTACCCCCTGGAAATGTGTATGTAACTGGCGTACCCCTTGTATAGATAGATAAAACTACAGTTATAGTATAACAATGGGAATAAAATAAAACATATATATCAGTGGTTCTCAACCTTTTATGCTTCACGTACCCTCTGGAAATGTATATGTAACTGGCGTACCCCTTGTATAGATAGCTAAAACTATAGTTATAGTATAACAATGGGAATAAAATAAAACATATATATCAGTGGTTCTCAACCTTTTATGCTTCACGTACCCCCTGGAAATGTGTATGTAACTGGCGTACCCCTTGCATAGATAGCTAAAACTATAGTTATAGTATAACAATGGGAATAAAATAAAACATATATATCAGTGGTTCTCAACCTTTTATGCTTCACGTACCCCCTGGAAATGTGTATGTAACTGGCGTACCCCTTGCATAGATAGCTAAAACTATAGTTATAGTATAACAATGGGAATAAAATAAAACATATATATCAGTGGTTCTCAACCTTTTATGCTTCACGTACCCCCTGGAAATGTGTATGTAACTGACGTACCCCTTGTATAGATAGATAAAACTATAGTTATAGTATAACAATGGGAATAAAATAAAACATATATATCAGTGGTTCTCAACCTTTTATGCTTCACGTACCCCCTGGAAATGTGTATGTAAACTGCGTACCCCTTGTATAGATAGATAGTTATAGTATAACAATGGGAATAAAATAAAACATATATATCAGTGGTTCTCAACCTTTTATGCTTCACGTACCCCCTGGAAATGTGTATGTAACTGGCGTACCCCTTGTATAGATAGATAAAACTATAGTTTTAGTATAACAATGGGAATAAAATAAAACATATATATCAGTGGTTCTCAACCTTTTATGCTTCACGTACCCCCTGGAAATGTGTATGTAACTGGCGTACCCCTTGTATAGATAGATAAAACTATAGTTATAGTGGTCTGTAAATGATAGCTAGGTAGTCACTGGAAGGAGAGCTATGCACCAATCCCCTGTGATGATGCATAGAACCGGCCAGGCGTAGCACCTAATGTCCGACCCCGCCTTCTCGTGGTGCAGACCGTTAGTACCTTTCGAAAGAGATACTCTCTTGTGGAAATGAACGGAAGGGGAGGGCTGCCAGATTAGTGTGGCCTACTGATCTGGACAACTATGGGTACTTTTCTTTGTTTTTCTACCCTGCTGAGGAGTGGTCAACCACACAGGGTCCTGGTGCTGACCATATAAACCCACTGGACTGGACAGATATATGGCTCTGAGCTTGATTATGGATCCTGATTTTGCTGCACTGGTGGGCTTCTGTGGAGTGAAAATCTTCCGCTGTGTTCTCTGTTTGTTTGTGGGTTGACAGCCCCAAGTGAATAGATTCGCAGTATATGTTTATCAGCTGGTGGATAATCCTGAGCAGAGGTCATCGCAGGCACCTGAACTCTTTGCTTCTATTGGCATCGTCAAATTCTACATTGGAGGAAGTCTTCCAGTGTAGATGGCTTCAGCCTTTAGTGGTGGGGGAACGGGTCTTTGCCCCATGTCTGCGATTAGGGGGCTGGTTGATATTGTCGGCATTCCCTCTCTCAATAAACATAGTTTCTTTAAACATCCTACTAACCATTTTCTCTCCATAGGTAGTTGGAATGTGAGGACTCTGCACAGAGCCTTTTCTCTTGATGTCCTCACACAAGAATTCCACCATTATAATTTAGATATTCTCGGCTTGAAAGAGACCAGATGGACAGATAAAGGTCAGATTTTTAAAAATAATCTTAAATTTCTCTTTTCAGGGAGGGACGACAATAAGCATCACCAAGGCGTGGTTCTGCTTCTCAGCAGACACGCTAGTGATGCTCTTCTAGGATACGAGTGCATTAATGAAAGGTTACTTACAGCAAAATTTCAGACAAGCGTTAAACACCTGAATGTTATCTGCTGTTATGCCCCCACTGAGGATGCTGATGAGGATGAGAAGGATAGGTTTTATGAACAACTTCCGGATATTTTGAATTCTGTGAAGAAAGGAGATATTACCCTTGTTCTTGGTGACTTCAATGCCAAAGTTGGTACTGACTCTGACCTTTGGGGAGGGGTCATTGGCCCTTTTTTTTTACTCTTATTGGTAGCTGCAATGGCAATGGGCAACGTCTCCTACAGGTAAGTAAACTCAATGGTTTCAGAATAACTAACACATATTACAAACACCGCGACATACATAAGTACACATGGGTTTCACCTGATGGGCTGCATAGGAATATGATTGATTATATATTAATTAACAGCAAATGGGCTAGTTCTGTTAGAAATCCAGGGCATATAGGGGAACTGAAATTGGATCTGACCATTACCTTGTTAAAAGTGCCTTGCAACTTAAACTTAAAAAGTGTTGTGCTAGGGTTAAAAAATTTGTTTTTAATATTGAAGCTCTGAAAGACCCAGTTATAGCCAAAGCTTACCATGATAGGTTACTTAGTCATTATGACAGTCATGGTATGCTTACTACTGAAGTTGAGGAAGAATGGAATCATTTTAAACAGGCTTTTTTGGACACTAACAGTACTCTTTTTAAAAAAAGGAGCAGAAGAGACAGAATTATCTGAGTGATAAGGCACTTGAGCTTATTTCGGAAAGAAAGAACAGCAGGAATGTCCTTAATCAATACCCTACTAGTACTAATAGAAAGCATTACAGAAAACTTAATAAACGTGTAAAAGATCAGTTAGCTGCTGATAAGAATCTTTGGCTTGATAGTTTGGCTGACAAAGCCGAGGAAGCAGTTAGACAGCACAACAGCAGAAAGCTGTACCAGATAGTTAATGTTTTGTGTGGTAGTAAACGGACAGGTATACAGGGATTGAAGGATAAACAAGGTAAGGTTATAGAAGGTGAGGATTCTGTCATGGCTAGGTGGGCTGAGCATTTCAGTGATATTCTAAACAATGCGGTTAGTTCTATTCCCATTGTTTGCAATGATGATAGATGCATTGGTGGCTTTAATGTTGGCCCTATAACACAATCTGAAGTTATTTTGGCTGTTTCTAAATTTAAACTTCATAAATCCCCAGGGGTAGATGAAATTACTACAGAAATGCTTAGAGCTGGAAATGTTTCGGTTACCACTTGGATGACTGAAATTCTGAATATCTTTTATGATAAAGGCATGGTTCCTAAGGATTTTACCAGAGCTATTGTTATCCCTATTTTCAAAAAACGTGATCGCAGTTCTTGTGATAACTATAGGAGTATTAGCCTACTCTCTGTTCCAGGTAAAGTTCTTTCCATGATTGTGCTTAATAGAATTAAGAATCTGGTTGACAGTCAATTGCATGATGAGCAATGTGGATTCAGAAGTGGTAGGGGATGTGTTGATCAGATATTTTCACTTAGGCAGATTCTTGAGAAATGTTTAGAGTTTCAGAAACCTTTGGTTGCTAGCTTTGTTGATTTCAAAAAGGCTTTCGACTCTGTTGATCGTCATAATTTGTGATTGATTGTGAAATAATATGGTATACCAGACAAGTTAGTTAACATAATGAAAGCTCTCTATAATAACACTGAGTCGTGTGTGAGAGTTGGTAAGGCTTGTAGCAGTTGGTTTGGCATTACTTCTGGTGTTCAACAAGGGTGCATTTTGTCACCTTTTCTCTTTAGTTTGGTTGTTGAGTATGTTATGCGAAATTCACTTCAAGGGAAAGATTTTGGCCTTAAATGGGCTGGAGATACGAAAATTGATTAGATTATGCTGATGATTTAGCCCTTTTGGCAAATGATGTTGATGAGATGAACTCTTTCATTCGAGCTGTTGATGAGACTGGTAGTAGAGTAGGTTTGGTTATAAACAGAGAGAAAACTAAAGTGATGAAAATTGGGCAGGCAGGTTGTGATTCAGTCCATCTGAATGGTTGCAGTCTTGAGCAGGTGTCACAGTTCAATTATCTTGGGAGCTATGTAACAGATAATGGTGATGTGCGGCATGAGATTAACAGACGAATAGGGATTGCTGCCGGGACTTTTAAGAATCTATGGAGAGTGTGGAGAAATAGGCGTATACACCTAAAGACTAAAATTAGGCTTTATAATAGCTTGGTTCTTTCTATGGTTAGTTATGGTAGTGAAACGTGGACACTTTGTAAACAACATAACAGGAAACTAGATGCTTTTGATTCCAGATGCTTACGCAGTATCTTGGGCATTAGGTGGTTCAACTTTGTAACTAATGATGAGGTTAGGCAAAGGAGTTTGCAACCTCCTTTAAGCAGCATATTGTGCAGAGAGAGACTCCGTTGGTTTGGCCATGTTGCCCGTATGAATAATTATAGATTGGCGAATAGGGTTATGAACAGTGTGCCTAAAGGCCTCAGAAAGAAGGGGAGACTTAGGATGCGGTGGGCAGACAATGTCAAACAGGACCTTGTTTGAATTGGTGTGCAGTGGCCAGATGCAGTAGATGTAGCTCAGGATAGACTTGCTTGGAGAACTAAATTGCACGGTCTGGTTGGACCTCCGTAGCCCATGGCTGCCTGATGATGATGATGATGATAGTTATAGTATAACAATGTGAATAAAATAAAACATATGTATCAGTGGTTCTCAACCTTTTATGCTTAACGTACCCCCTGGAAATGTGTATGTAACTGGCGTACCCCTTGTATAAATAGATAAAACTACAGTTATAGAATAACAATGGGAATAAAATAAAATATATATATATCAGTGGTTCTCAACCTTTTATGCTTCACGTACCCCCTGGAAATGTGTATGTAACTGGCGTACCCCTTGTATAGATAGATAAAACTATAGTTATAGTATAACAATGGGAATAAAATAAAACATATGTATCAGTGGTTCTCAACCATTTATGCTTCACGTACCCCCTGGAAATGTGTATGTAACTGACGTACCATTTGTATAGATAGATAAAACTATAGTTATAGTATAACAATGGGAATAAAATAAAACATATATATCAGTGGTTCTCAACCTTTTATGCTTCACGTACCCCCTGGAAATGTGTATGTAACTGGCGTACCCCTTGTATAGATAGATAAAACTATAGTTATAGTATAACAATGGGAATAAAATAAAACATATATATCAGTGGTTCTCAACCTTTTATGCTTCACGTACCCCCTGGAAATGTGTATGTAACTGGCGTACCCCTTGCATAGATAGACAAAACTATAGTTATAGTATAACAATGGGAATAAAATAAAACATATATATCAGTGGTTCTCAACCTTTTATGCTTAACGTACCCCCTGGAAATGTGTATGTAACTGGCGTACCCCTTGTATAGATAGACAAAACTATAGTTATAGTATAACAATGGGAATAAAATGAAACATATATATCAGTGGTTCTCAACCTTTTATGCTTCACGTACCCACTGGAAATGTGTATGTAACTGGCGTACCCCTTGTATAGATAGACAAAACTATAGTTATAGTATAACAATGGGAATAAAATGAAACATGTATATATAACAGATATCTAGCGACTTTTGAGCTCTCACGGCGTACCCTCAAAAATTTTACAACGTACCACACATTGAGAATCATTCATTAGGAGAGAAATGGGCACTACCCGTTAGGGTAGTGCCCATTTCTCTCCTAATGAATATCCTTCCCCTACTGAGCTCTTGGGATCCTTGCGACCTGATCATGTATTTGCCAAAAATTCTGCTCAAAGATAAAATATCCAACAACTAATCTCTAGGGCTTTGAAATTGCTACCGGAGTTTTACCAGGTAGCGTCTAGGAACAACGTCTACGAGCAAGTATTCTGTAAAGCTCTGGGCTGAATCAACACCTACTATAAGAAAGCAAATGGGCTACGTTACGGTGTATAAGTAGCCCTATAATTAAGATAATTCTTATATATTTTTTTCTGTTATTACTACTAATGTAGAAGAAAAATTATTTGTATTTATTAGCATTATGGTAACGGCTAATTAATACGAAAAAATTTTCTTCTAAATGAGGTGTATTAAAATAAATATTACTGTAAAGGTTATTATAAAAGTACACCAGTAATAATAACAGAAATTAATATACAACGGTGGGTTGTTTTACCTCTAAGCGGCACTTTTTGCACACCATGGGCTAAATGGCCAGGTAACAAGGACCCCGAAGGCTCAGAGAAGGTTGGGGGTGGGAACCTACTGAAATAGCTGTTGGGAGACAGATGGTAGTCTCCCGTCAAGGCCATCCAGCGTGTTCTATTAACATGCACATGGCATGTGCTCTCCCGCACACGGGGCCGCGGCTTAACGTACTATCCGACGGACGGCGGCCTAATTCCAAGGCCATCGGTGTCCCCTACTGACCGCGGGTAGGGCGGGGAGTTTTTGCGGAGATAAATCTCAACGCTGACCCAGCTGGGACTCGAACCTGGAAACTGCAGATAACGAGCCTGTCGAGCTATCGACTGAGCCACCCCCGCCCCTTTAATATACAACAATCATCTAAATTATAGTACTGTACCATTTTCTGCTGAGGTCCTGCCATCCTCTCAGACCTTCTACTGTGGCATATAAACTGACAGGCTCCTGTCAGACCTCTGTGGTAAGCAGCTGCTTGAGGGGGTATTTATTTTATTTTGCCTTCCCCTGGCCGAGTGGTTAGCACGCTTAGCTACTGATCTAAGGGACCTGGGTTCGAGCCCCGGATAAGGCATGGATGTTTGTGTCGTTTTTTTGCTGAGGTCCTGCCATCCTCTCAGATCTTCTACTATGGCATATAAATTGACAGGTTCCTGTCAGACCTCTGTGGCAAGCAGCTGCTTGAGGGGTATTTATTTTTTTTATTTATATGGTAACGTCAGAATTCGGTCCGCAGGCCTTCTGTTATAGGAGGTATTGGCTGAGCTAAATATGCAAAAAGTAGGCCACAATAACTTTAAATCAAAAATAAAACTATTTAAGAACTTTATTTATTAACTCAGCCGATATTTGTTCTAAAACACGGATACAAACTTGAGAAGTAATTTTTTTATAAAAAATTAATTTACTACAAATGACACACATTAAAACAGTTAGAGAATTACTATATAACAAAAATACAAACCGAAAACGGCGAAAGGTTTGGCCAGAATCGTGCTTTACTCAGCCAAACTTGCAAATTTGGAGTATTTGATATATGACGTCATCACCTATCCGTTATTATTATTCATGAGCTTCGCAATTATACTTTGTCCCGTGCTGTCACTGGTTTTCTGCTTCCCAATCAGAGCATGACGAAACTGATTATTACACTTCAAGAAACGACAGAAATATAATAATAATTCTTTCACCAAATCAGACAACTTGCCACGGAGGTTTGGCATTAGCTCAAAGGATTCAGTAATTGCTGTAAGGGGATCTCCTTGGCCGAATGACTGATGAATGACTGACAGCTGGATTTCTTGCATGACTGATTAACACGGAAGAATACTTGACTCGACCCACTGATGAGTAGCTGATGAGTTCTGCTTGAATAACGATGAGTGACAAACGTTTTCATGTTGGGTTGGGTTGTTTTACCTCTGAGCTGCAATTTTTTTGCACACCATGGGCTAAATGGCCAGGTCACATGGACCCCGAAGGCTCAGAGAAGGTTGGGGGAGGGGACCCACTGGAACAGCTGTTGGGAGATAGATGGTATCCTCCGGTCAAGGCCATCCAGCGTGTTCTTTAACGTTGGGTTGTTTTACCTCTGAGCGGCATTTTTTTGCACACCATGGGCTAAATGGCCAGGTCACATGGACCCCGAAGGCTCAGAGAAGGTTGGGGGAGGGGACCCACTGGAACAGCTGTTGGGAGATAGATGGTATCCTCCCGTCAAGGCCATCCAGCGTGTTCTTTAACGTTGGGTTGTTTTACCTCTGAGCGGCATTTTTTTGCACACCATGGGCTAAATGGCCAGGTCACATGGACCCCGAAGGCTCAGAGAAGGTTGGGGGAGGGGACCCACTGGAACAGCTGTTGGGAGACAGATGGTATCCTCCCGTCAAGGCCATCAAGCGTGTTCTTTAATGTGCACAGGGTATGGCTCTCCCGCACACGGGGCCATGGCTTAACGTCCCATCCGACGGACGGCGGCCTTTCCAAGCCCATTGGTGTCCCCTATTGACCGTGGGCAGGGCGGGAATTTTGCGGAGATAAATCTCAATGCTGACTCAGCTGGGACTCGAACCTGGAAAATACAGATTACGAGCCTGGCGCGCTACCGACTGAGTCACCCCCGCCCCACGTTTTCATGTAGGCATGGAATTGTTCGTTTAAATGCAAGATTTGAGATAAAATATTACTCTGGTAATATTAAGTAAGATTTTAGATGCATAGCTACATGAAACGTTTCTACTAAATATTTTTAATTCATAATGATTTTCGTATAGAGTATTATTTTTTTTAACAATCATTCGCCATACCAGTGAAAATATTAGCAAATGAGCAAATAATGTTACCTAACATAGGCATTTAGACATTGGGTAGAAAAACAGTTCCTAAATACCCCACACCTTTCTGGGGCGGGGGTGGCTCAGTCGGTAGCGCGCCAGGCTCATAATCTGCAGTTCCAAGGTTCGAGTCCCAGCTGGGTCAGGGTTGAGGTTTATCTCCAGAAAACTCCAGCCCCGCCGACCGATGGGTCTCGGTATCCCCTACTGACATAGATAAAGGGCCGCCGTCCTTCGGATGGGACGTTAAGCCGTGGCCCCGTGTGCGGGAGAGCACATACCCTGTGCTCGTTAACACACTGGATGGCCTTGACGGGAGGCTACCATCTGTCTCCCAACAGCTGTTCCAGTGGGTCCCCTCCCCCAACCTTCTCTGAGCCTTTGGGGTCCATGTGACCTGGCCATTTAGCCCATTGTGTGCAAAAAAGTGCCGCTCAGAGGTAAAACAACCCAACCCAATCCCAGACAGTGACTGCCTTGTTACTATGGTACATGAACGTAAACTATGATTAAATAAATGTCACAACATAAAACTGTAAATTATAAAAATCTCTTCCATGTTGTGAAATTTTAAAAGCATACAGTAAAATATTTTATTATTATTAAACTTTTCCTAATCGACAATGTTTTATTTTACAATTACTTATATAGTTTTTCAACTCATTATTGTTACTTATAGAGTCTACATATATTATGAATAAAAAATATTTTATTATATTAACACTAAAAAACCTGTAATCTTCTTTGATCATGTTTGCCATCAAAACCTTCTGTTCAAAAATTTTAAACTCGATGTCACAGGATGTATTTTCCGATATTTCCAAGATTTTTTCTCTGATAGGAAATTCTAAGTGAAATTTGGAACCAGTTGCTCCAAAACCATCACTTGCTCTGTTGGATTTCCAAGGAAACATTTTAAGCTCAGTTCTCTTTAAAATTATGCTCCATGATCTGCCAGTGTACAGTCGCTCAAAAAAGTATCCGAACACTAGGTGGTTTACAGAATTCAGAAAAAATATCTGGCAGCGATTTTTTTAGAAATTAGCGATCTGGCAACCTTCGTGTCACGTGATTACAGAATCCAGGAAAAATATCTGGAGCGTGTACAGCAACTGTACACGCTCTAGTTACCGTTCAGAGCAAACTGGAGCGTGTGCAGTTACTGCACACGCTCCAGTTTGCTGTGAACGGTAACTGCACACGCTCAATATTTCCGTGAGTGAGCCCACACGATCTAGTATCAAAATAATATGACCACCTACAGTCGCTCAAAAAAAAATATCCGAACACTATGGTTGATTACAGAATTCAGAAAAAATATCTGGCAACGATTTTTTTACAAATTAGTTATATGGCAACGCTGGATGGCCTTGACGGGAGGCTACCATCTGTCTCCCAACAGCTGTTCCATTGGGTCCCCTCCCCCAATCTTCTCTGAGCCTTCGGGGTTCATGTGACCTGGCCATTTAGCCCATGGTGTGCAAAAAAAGTGCCGCTCAGAGGTAAAACAACCCAACCCAACCTCCAGACTGCTGGCTTGAGATTGCACATAGCCAGTCCAGGATGCTAATTTTCCCTGACTCCTGTTATCCTGTTACAATCTTCTTTAGATAGCAGTTATTCAACCAGGCTGACAATCTGTTATCCTTATTCTCCAACTGAAAGCCCAACAAGCTCATCAAGAGACTACAAAGAACCCCGATTCTAGCCGGAACAACCAAATTACCCTGACCAATAGATTTTATTTCATATGATCATTAATTTCATCATTCACTTTCGGATTATGCCATGTGACTAGAAGGCCTCCCCCTAATTCGCAGAACCTCCCCCCTCCGAATCGACACTTCCTCTTCTTTTCTTATTTGTTATTATTTCTTCGCTTCCTTAACGACTGGAGGAGCGAAAATGACCATTCCTGAAAGCCAAGGCTCCACCCCTACCTGGCACGCTCCGATATCAACCTCACACGATGGCACTTTGCCAGGACTAGGCTCTGCTTATGGTTCATCCGATAGGTTGCGCTCAATGAGTGTCACAATGCGTGTGGCCATTTTGATCGTTTTGCGGCAAACATTTGCCTGGATATGGCGCAGAGGAAATCAGGTGCATTCTTTCTTATTTTGAGTTCTTTGATACAAATTCCAATGGCCACGAAGCGAATGCTGTTTTCTCACCACCAATATTTTGCTATTGGATTAGGTTTTGCTATTTTTATTGTCCCTGGAGGATTGGGTTGATTTGCACATAATAGTCTGAGCATAATAGTCTGAGCGGTACTTTTTCCTTTGCACATAATAGTCTAAATCAGTGATTCCCAACCTTTTGGAAGACACCACAGAATAGAAGAGATAAAAAGGTTGTCACAGAAAATTCCATTAAATTTATTTATTTGACCGCCCCTCTTGACTGCCTCAACGCCCCCCATTTGCCTCTGGATCCGCTACCGCCCCCATGGAAGACTCCAGCGCCCCCACTGGGGGGCGGTATCGCCCCCGTTGGGAATCTATGGTCTAAATGATCAGATCACAGTTTTAGGTTAAGTTGCTCTCTGATTAGAACTTTTTTACTCATAATGGGCCTAATGGCCAGGTCACAAGGACCCCGAGGGCTCAGAGAAGGTTAGGGGAGAGGAGACTCATTGGACAACTGTTGGGAGATGGAAGATGAGAAAAAAAGAGATCCTTTCATGGTAGCCTCCGTGAAAAGGCCATCCAGCGTGTTCTTTAGCGTGTACTGTCGCTCAAAAAAAGTATCCGAACACTATGGTTGATTACAGAATTCAGAAAAAATATCTGGCAACGATTTTTTTTTAGAAATTAGTGATCTGGCAACCTTCGTGTCACGTGATTACAGAATTCAGGAAAAATATCTGGAGCGTGTACAGCAACTGTACACGCTCCAGTTACCGTTCACAGCAAACTGGAGCGTGTGCAGTTGCTGCACACGCTCCAGTTTGCTGTGAACGGTAACTGCACACGCTCAATATTTCCGTGAGTGAGCCCACATGATCTAGTATCAAAATAATATGACCACCTACGTAGTGTGTGACTCACGGTTTTATGCCCCAACATTTTAAGGCCATCGATGACCCCTACTGACCGTGGTCAGGGCGGTGAGTTTTTCGGATATAAATATCAACGGTGGTCCAGCTGGGGCTCGAACCTGGGAACAGCAGATTACGAGCCTGGCGCGCTACCGACTGAGCCACCCCCACTCTAGGTCACAGAGATCCCAAGGGGCAGAAGGTCAGATAATTCACTGGACAGTTGATAGGAGACATGAAAGTTTCTCCTTAATGACATTTAGTATGTTCTTTAACATGCCCAGAATACGGCTTTCCTGATCTAGGGACAATAGCTTGACATCCCATCCGACGGACGGCGCTTTTTTAAAGACCTTCTGTGTCTCCTTTCTCATGGAGTGCAAATTTGAGGGACAGCGGAAATAAATCTCAGAGCTGGAAGAGTTGAGTTTCGATTCTTAGAAAATCGGATTACGAGCTTGGCGCGCTACAGACTGAGAAATCTCGTACCCCTACTGAATGTCCACAGACGGACGGACCAACGAGAAAAGGAAAACAACAGTTCCTTTTTGAAAACGAGGTAAAAATAATAGAACAAAGTTTGGATTATGCTTTACGATTAGAAGTCCGCCTTCCCATCGGCACGGGGCGGGGGTGGCTCAGTCGGTAGCGCGTAAGGCTCGTAATCTGTAGTTCCCTGGTTCGAGTCCTAGCTGGGTCAGCGTTGAGATTTATCTCCGCAAAATTCCCCGCCCTGCCCATGGTCAGTAGGGGACACCGATGGGCTTGGAAAGGCCGCCGTCCGTCGGATGGGACGTTAAGCCGTGGCCCCGTGTGCGGGAGAGCCATACCCTGTGCACGCTAAAGAACACGCTGGATGGCCTTGACGGGAGGCTACCATCTGTCTCCCAACAGCTGTTCCAGTGGGTCCCCTCCCCCAACCTTCTCTGAGCTTTCGGGGTCCTTGTGACCTGGCCATTTAGCCCATGGTGTGCAAAAAAGTGTCGCTCAGAGGTAAAACAACCCTACCCAACCTTGAATTTGGAACCTTAATTTGTTTCACTATTATGCAGTAATTTAAAATTATTTCAAAATTTATTCATTATTTGCAGCATTTACAAGAAACAGTCGTTGCAGTTGTTACAAGTGTTGCACCAGACATCCTGAGCCAAGTAAGGACTGAAGAGGAATATACTCCGTCAATGGCGGCCATGTTGAAATCTTTTGAACACAAAACTAAACACGTCTTGGCATTCTGTACAAACGATTACTGTTGTTCTTCAATTATTTAATGAAATATCATCATCATCATCCTCAAGCAGCCATGGGCTACGGAGGTCCAACCAGACTGCGCAGTTTAATTCTCCAAGCATATCTGTCCTGAGCTACATCTGCTGCATCCGGCCACTGCACACCAATTCTAACAAGGTCCTGTTTGACATTGTCTGACCACCGCATCCTAGGTCTCCCCCTCCTTCTGAGGCCTCTAGGCACACTGTTCATAACCCTATTCGCCAATCTATAATTATCCATACGGGCAACATGGTCAAACCAGCGGAGTCTCTCTCTGCACAATATGCTGCTTAATGGAGGTTGCAGACTATTACTATTATACAGTACCAAACTATTGTACAGTCTAATTTTAGTCTTTAGGTGTATACGCCTATTTCTCCACACTCTCCATAGATTCTTAAAAGTCCCGGCAGCAATACCTATTCATCTGTTAATCTCATGCCGCACATCACCAGTATCAGTTACGTAACTCCCAAGGTAATTACCAATTTAAAATATGAATCTTTTACAATGATCATGTATACATTTTACAACGTGTCAGAGAATTTTACTTTTACCTGACTGCGCTCAGGGAACACCACCCAACACAGAAGGCCATTCCACTGAGTTATGACGTCAGAATTAGTTGAAGTCACATTCAGAATTAGTTAGAAATATTCGAATATATAAGCGTTATCATAATACTAATATATATGAATATTTTTTTCTAAACAATGTATATTTATAAATATATATATTAGTATTAAATATAATTTTAAAACTTACCAGTAGAAATAACAGAAAATATATAAGGAATTTTGTATTTTTTTAGGTCCACTACTGCTGACGCCATAACTCAGTGGAATGGCTTTCTGTTCAAGTGGTGTTGGCTCAGGTGGTTTTCGATTCACTAATTATCGACATGGTTCAAGCACGTGATCAATAATTCGTCTCGGACTCGGGAGTTGGGGGGCGGGGAGGGGCTCAGTCGGTAGCGCGCCAGGCTCGTAATCTGTAGTTCCCAGGTTCGAGTCCCAGCTGGGTCAGCGTTGAGATTTATCTCCGCAAAATTCCCCGCCCTGCCCACGGTCAGTAGGGGACACCGATGGGCTTGGAAAGGCCGCCGTCCGTCGGATGGGACGTTAAGCCGTGGCCCCGTGTGCGGGAGAGCCATACCCTGTGCACGTTAAAGAACACGCTGGGTGGCCTTGACGGGAGGCTACCATCTGTCTCCCAACCGCTGTTCCAGTGGGTCCCCTCCCCCAACCTGCTCTGAGCCTTCGGGTCCATGTGACCTGGCCATTTAGCACATGGTGTGAAAAAAAGTGCCGCTCAGAAGTAAAACAACCCAACCCAACTCGGAACTTGAAATTTCATATAATTGAGAGTTAGCTGAAGAACTGAGATTCTCATTGAATAGGAACCGAGCACACAACTTCCTGAAAAACACCTTTTGACATGGCAATTTAACCCTTGTATGTAAAAAGGTGTGCACAGAAGTATCCCAGTAACACTAATTTTAGATGAACGGTGTATATTTAAATTTGCAACCTTCCCCAAATACTTGAAACAAACTACTATAACGAATGTCTTAAGAGAATGAGCAGAAATTTGCATTGACTTTTAATGATGACCTTAAGCGTTGTTTTTTGGCTCTGCTACTCTCTCTCTCACGAGCGTCGGAAAGAGCGAGATGGGCGCGCATGGCGGCCATTAATTAAGGTGACACCAGCACGTTAGGAGGCAATCACACTCGAGGCCAAAGTCATGCGCCTTTGGAGACGTGTACTGTCGCTCAAAAAAATATTCGAACACTATGGTTGAACACAAAATTCAGAAAAAATTATCTGGCAACGATTTATTTTTTTTAGAAATTAGAGATCTGGCAACCTTCGTGTCACGTGACAACGAAGGTTGCCAGATCACTGATTTCTAAAAAAAATCGTTGCCGGATATTTTTTCTGAATTCTGTAATCAACCATGGTGTTCGGATACTTTTTTGAGCGACTGTAGGTGGTCATATTATTTTGATACTAGATCGTGTGGGCTCACTCACGGAAATATTGAGCGTGTGCAGTTACCGTTCACAACAAACTGGAGCGTGTGCAGTAACTGCACATATAAAATCCTCATGCAGCCATGTGCTACGGATCTCCTACCACATTGTGTAATTATCCTGTCCGATGCATTTGTCCACTGTAGGTCCTTCGCATCCTAGGTCTGTCCCTTTTCCTGATTATTCGCTTCCCTGTGATACAAAATACACGAAACGAAACGAAAACACCGCTTGTGATCACCCCCTAACGCTTCTCTTCCCAACAGTCACACCTAATGTACGACAAAACCAGCTTTACAGGGGACTGCTGGACATAAAACGCATGAACTCCCCGTATGTTTGGGGCGGGGGTGGCTCAGTCGGTAACGCGCCAGGCTCGTAATCTGTAGTTCCCTGGTTCGAGTCCTAGCTGGGTCAGCGTTGAGATTTATCTCCGCAAAATTCCCCGCCCTGCCCATGGTCAGTAGGGGACACCGATGGGCTTGGAAAGGCCGCCGTCCGTCGGATGGGACGTTAAGCCGTGGCCCCGTGTGCGGGAGAGCCATACCCTGTGCACGCTAAAGAACACGCTGGATGGCCTTGACGGGAGGCTACCATCTGTCTCCCAACAGCTGTTCCAGTGGGTCCCCTCCCTCAACCTTCTCTGAGCTTTCGGGGTCCTTGTGACCTGGCCATTTAGCCCATGGTGTGCAAAAAAGTGTCGCTCAGAGGTAAAACAACCCTACCCAACCTTGAATTTGGAACCTTAATTTGTTTCACTATTATGCAGTAATTTAAAATTATTTCAAAATTTATTCATTATTTGCAGCATTTACAAGAAACAGTCGTTGCAGTTGTTACAAGTGTTGCACCAGACATCCTGAGCCAAGTAAGGACTGAAGAGGAATATACTCCGTCAATGGCGGCCATGTTGAAATCTTTTGAACACAAAACTAAACACGTCTTGGCATTCTGTACAAACGATTACTGTTGTTCTTCAATTATTTAATGAAATATCATCATCATCATCCTCAAGCAGCCATGGGCTACGGAGGTCCAACCAGACTGCGCAGTTTAATTCTCCAAGCATATCTGTCCTGAGCTACATCTGCTGCATCCGGCCACTGCACACCAATTCTAACAAGGTCCTGTTTGACATTGTCTGACCACCGCATCCTAGGTCTCCCCCTCCTTCTGAGGCCTCTAGGCACACTGTTCATAACCCTATTCGCCAATCTATAATTATCCATACGGGCAACATGGTCAAACCAGCGGAGTCTCTCTCTGCACAATATGCTGCTTAATGGAGGTTGCAGACTATTACTATTATACAGTACCAAACTATTGTACAGTCTAATTTTAGTCTTTAGGTGTATACGTTCCCTCCCCCAACCTTCTCTGAGCCTTCGGGGTCCATGTGACCTGGCCATTTAGCCCATGGTGTGCAAAAAAGTGCCGCTCAAAGGTAAAACAACCCAACCCAACCCCGTATGTTTTATTTCCTGCAATACAAAATTCACAAAATTAACGAGGAACGCTGCTTGAGGTCGCCCCTAGCGACTCTCCTATGCAGTATTAACAAAAATTTAGAGTAAAACCAGTTTTAAGGGAGAAAGATGGAGCATACCAACTCATGAATTTAATTTTTCCCCCACGTTCTCTTCCCGGCCATACAAAATAGACGAAACTAACCGGAAAAGCGGGTGGGGGGTGGCTCAGTCGGTAGCGCACCAGGCTCGTAATCTACAGTTCCCAGATCCGAGTCCCAGCTAGTCCAGCGTTGAAATTTACCTCCTCAAAACTCCCCGCCTTGCGCACGGTCAGTAGGGGACACCGATGGACTAGGAAAGGCCACCGTCCGTCGGATGGGACGTAAAGCCGAGTTCCGTGTGTGGAAGAGCCATACCCTGTGCACGTTAAAGAACACACTGGATGGCCTTGACGGGAGGCTACCATCTGTCTCCCAACAGCTGTCCCAGTGGGTCCCCTTCCCCAACCTTCTCGGAGCCTTCGGGGTCCTCGTGACCTGGCCATTTAGCCCATGGTGCGCAAAAAAGTGCCGCTCAGAGGTAAAACAACCCAACGTTAAAGAACACGCTGGATGGCCTTGACGGGAGGCTACCATCTGTCTCCCAACAGCTGTCCCAATGGGTCCCCTTCCCCAACCTTCTCGGAGCCTTCGGGGTCCTTGTGACCTGGCCATTTAGCCCATGGTGCGCAAAAAAGTGCCGCCCAGAGGTAAAAGAACCCAACCCAAAAAACAACAGGAAAACCACGTTTGTGTCGCCCCTGATGCATCTACTCTACACACTGACATAATGTACTCTCAAATCAGCATTACAGGGGACAGATGAGCATAAATAAAATAAAAATAAATAAATACCCCCTCAAGCAGCTGCTTGCCACAGAGGTCTGACAGGAGCCCGTCAGTTTATATGCTACAGTAGGAGATCTGAGAGGATGGCAGGACCTCAGTAGAAAAACGACACACACATCCATGCCTAATACCGGGGCTCGAACCCAGGTCCCTTAGATCAGTAGCCAAGCGTGCTAACCACTCAGCCACGGGACGGCTAAAAATAAATACCCCCTCAAGCAGCTGCTTGCCACAGAGGTCTGACATGAGCCTGTCAGTTTATATGCCAAAGTAGAAGATCTGAGAGGATGGCAGGACCTCAGCAGAAAAACAACACATACAACCGTGCCTTATCCGGGGCTCGAACCCATGTCCCTTAGATCAGTAGCCAAGCGCGCTAAACACTCGGCCATGGGACGGCAGACCAACGCATAAACTCAATTTTTCCCCTGTGGGTCGCTTCCCTGCGATACAAAGTACAGGAAACGAAAGCCACTCGCCTTTTCCTCCGCCTAGTGACACACTCAGTAAAAAACATGAAGTTATAGACTTGAATGAAACTAACTAAATCTCGATTTTCATCAATATTAATGAGGCACTAAAAAGAGCTTTTATTAGGGAATATTTAACAGAAACAATGGACTTGATAAAGTGGCATTCATGAAAAATTATCATCTGTTTCTTCTGCCATACATCTGATGGGACATTAAGCGTTAATCTATCTGTCAGAAAACAGATCCTCTTCTTTAATATTTAAATGACTCGCTAGTTGGGCTTGTTCGTACGTTTTAAAAGCTAACCTCAATCTTAGTATCCTTGCCTACCTACTTGGTCAGATACGCATGGACCCGGCTCAGAGAAGGTTGGAGGAGGGGACCCACTGAAACAGCTGTTGGGAGACAGATGGTAGGCTCCCGTCAAGGCCATCCAGCGTGTTCTTTAACTTGCACAGGGTATGGCTCTCTCCCGCACACAGGCCCACAGTTTAACGTCCCATCCGACGGACGGCCGATTTTCCAAGCCTATCGGTGTAACCTAATAACCGTGGACAGAGCGGGGAATTTTGCGGAGATAACTCAATGCTGACCCAGTTGGGACTCGGACCTGGGAACTGTAGATTACGAGCCTGGTGAGCTACCGACGGGGCCACCCCCTCCGCTTTTCCGGTTAGTTTCGTCTATTTTGTATGGCCGGGAAGAGAACGTGGTCAGATCCAGAGAGAAAAATTGCCAGCCATTCATCGTTGAATAATTTTAACAACCAGAATAAATGGAGTAAATAATAAACATATACATTCACTTATTTTCTTAAAGAAGCTACAAGAACAAAGAAAAATCATCTCTTGATTTCTTCATCCAGTCTTTCTCATAATTTAACCATGAATAAATAACGTCGGAGCTGAAATTCCATTATATTTTTTTACCCTAATTATCCCTACCTACAAATTTTTAGAGCGCTCTCACATTACATCCTAGTCAAAGATTAGATTTTTTTCTTTCTTTCTCACTCAGTCACAATCAACTAAATATATTTTATTCGATTAATTTATGCGTTGTGTATTATATATTTATAACATATTAAAAAAACAATAGAGTACAATTAAATATTAATGTTACTTGAATATTTTATGCTAGTTACCCAAATATTTATAGTGTTCGTTATTTCATTTAATTTCAGTAATGAATTACAAGCATTTCTAAGTGCATCACTTACATTATTTACAATGTTGCCATTTAAATTCTACTAAACAAATGAAATTTCTGTCACTCGCATATAACACCCTCCTCAAAACCAGTATCGGTGTTATTCAGCTCTAATAAGAATAAATTATCTTTAGAAAAATTCTCCATTTTTCCGTTGGATCGGCGTTTAGCTCACTTTTCCCCTTGCCGTTTTCCCTTAGCTTGGGAATTCACGAGGCAAATAATAAATAATACGGTGTACAGTCGCTCAAAAAAGTATCCGAACACTATTGTGGATTACAGAATTCAGAAAAAATATCTGGCAACTTTTTTTTTAGAAATTAGTGATCTGGCAACCTTCGTGTCACGTGATTACAGAATTCAGGAAAATATCTGGAGCGTGTACAGCAACTGTACACGCTCCAGTTACCGTTCACAGCAAACTGAAGCGTGTGCAGTTACTGCACACGCTCCAGTTTGCTGTGCAACTGGAGCAACTGTGCAGCGTGTGCAGTTACCGTTCACAGCAACTGGAGCAACTGTGAGCGTGTGCAGTTACCGTTCACAGCAAACTGGACATGCTCCAGATTTTTTTTTTAGATTTTTTTTTTAGAAATTAGTGATTTGGCAACCTTCGTGTCACGTGACACAAAGGTTGCCAAATCACTAATTTCTAAAACAAATCGTAGCCAGATATTTTTTCTGAATTCTGAAATCAACCATAGTGTTCGAATACTTTTTTGAGCGACTGTAGGTGGTCATATTATTTTGATACTAGATCGTGTGGGCTCACTCACGGAAATATTGAGCGTGTGCAGTTACCGTTCACAGCAAAGTGGAGCGTAACTGCACACGCTCCAGTTTGCTGTGAACGGTAACTGGAGCATGTACAGTTGCTGTACACGCTCCAGATATTTTTCCTGAATTCTGTAATCACGTGACACGAAGGTTGCCAGATCACTAATTTCTAAAAAAAATCGTTGCTAGATATTTTTTCTGAATTTTGTAATCAAGAATAGTATTCGGATACTTTTTTGAGCGACTGTACTGCAACATGACTAAAGTCAGAATATTTTTCCTATTTTTGAGTTGAGTTGCATTGCCTTATGAATTTTTAGCAATGCTATCAGGCGAAGCCACGAGTTTCTCACGTGTCAAGCCTCCCTCTAAGTCAAGTGGCCACCCATAATTCACGAGCTTCCGCCACCATACACGTCACGAAAATCTGGAAAGATTCTTTTTCGACCCGAATCTGAAGAGAAACGGCAGTCTGACGGAGGTGAGAGTCAAGCAGAACGACAAAACTGTGGTTCTTCAATAAATCCACTTCCCCAGCTCGTCCTAAAACTTGGAAAATTCTCCAGTAATCGCTTATGCAGAATAAAAATGTCTTACAGAAGTATATTGATTAACAATTTTTACTTCATAATTTTGCAATTACTTGTATCCTATTGAGTTTGTTACGAAACGAATATTGAGTCTTTATGCTTGAAGCAATTGGGTTGGGTTGTTTAACCTCTGACCGGCACTTTTTTGCACACCATGCGCTAAATGGCCAGGTCACATGGACCCCAAGTTGGGTTGGGTTGTTTTACCTCTGAGCGGCACTTTTTTGCACACCATGGGCTAAATGGCCAGGTCACATGGACCCCGAAGGCTCAGAGAAGGTTGGGGGAGGAGATCCACTGGAACAGTTGTTGGGAGAGAGATGGTAGCCTCCTGTCAAGGCCATCCAGCGTGTTCTTTACGCGAACAGGGTATGGCTCTACAGCACATGGGACCATGGCTTAACGTCCCATCCGACGGATGGCAGCCTTTCCAAGCCCATCGGTGTCCCGTACTGACTGTGGGCAGGGCGGGGAATTCTGCCTGAAGCAGACTCGCTTAAAAATATTATTTATATTTTAAGGACCCCAAAGGTTCAGAGCAGGTTGGGGGTAGGGGCACATGTCAAGGCCGTCCAGCGTGTTCTTTAACGTGTGCAGGATATGTCTCTCTAACACACGGAACCACGGATTAATATCCCATCCAACGGACGGCAGCTTTTCCAAGGCCATCGGTGCCCTCTATTGAGCGAAGGCAGGCGGAGAGTTTTGCAGAGATAGATCGCAACGCTGGCCTAGGTGGGACTCGAATCTGGAAACTGCAAATTGCGATTCCTGACACGCTATCCATTGAGCAACCCCACTCTCTGCTTGCACTGATAATTTTTAATTCGCTTGCAAAAAAAACATGGGCTGTTCTTTTCACTTGGTCTCCTGTTTGTCGGTCGACATTCAGCTTTTTTGTTTTTAAAGACAAATGATTTTTTTTTCTTTTGGATACGTACAATCGCTCAAAAAAGTATCCGAACACTACGGTTGATTACAGAATTCAGGAAAAATATCTGGAGCGTGTACAGCAACTGTACACCCTCCAGTTACCGTTCACAGCAAACTGGAGCGTGTGCAGTTACTGCACACGCTCCAGTTTGCTGTGAACGGTAACTGCACACTCTCAATATTTCCGTGAGTGAGCCCACACGATCTAGTATCAAAATAATATGACCACCTACAGTCGCTCAAAAAATATCCGAACACTATGGTTGATTACAGAATTCATAAAAAATATCCAGCAACAATTTTTTTTTTAGAAATTAGTGATCTAAAAAAATCGCTGCCATATATTTTTTTCTGAATTCTGTAATCAACCATAGTGTTCGGATATTTATTTGAGCGACTGTAGGTGGTCATATTATTTTGATACTAGATCGTGTGGGCTCACTCACGGAAATATTGAGAGTGTGCAGTTACCGTTCACAGCAAACTGGAGCGTGTGCAGTAACTGCACACGTTTCCAGTTTGCTGTGAACGGTAACTGGAGCGTGTAGTTGCTGTACACGCTCCAGATATTTTTTCTGAATTCTGTAATCACGTGACACGGAGGTTGCCAGATCACTAATTTGTAAAAAAAATCGTTGCCAGATATTTTTTTCTGAATTCTGTAATCAACCATAGTGTTCGGATATTTATTTGAGCGACTGTACGGATGAAATAATAGATTTCGTACTTTCTGACTATCCCAATAGTTTTAACAGTGCCCTCTAGCGGTGATAAAAGTTGTAAAAGAGCGAACCTTTAAAGAAATGTTGCAAAAGATCTATTTATGTCGAAATTTGCAATTTTAGAGGTCGAATGCAATGGTTCAGAAGTTTAAACTGATAACAAAATCTGCTCCCTTAACACCAATGGGTAGGGAGGAACACAGCTTTTTTTTCTCTTTTAAGAGGTTAATGAAAAACTATTTCGATTTTATAGCTATTAATAAATTATTTCTATTTGTATTTTCCCAATTACCCATTAATCTAACTTACACTGTCAGATGGGGGGCGAAGCGAGGGTGGCTCAGCCGGTAGCGCGCCAGGCTCGTAATCTGTAGTTCCCTGGTTCGAGTCCCAGCTGGGTCAGCTTTGAGATTTTTCTCCGGAAAATTCCCCGTCCTGTCCACGGACAGTAGGAGATACCAATGGGCTTGGAAAGGCCGCTGTCCGTTGGATGGGACGTTAAGCCGTGTCTCCGTGTGCGGGAGAGCCATACCCTGTGCACGTTAAAGAACACGCTGGATGGCCTTGACGGGAGGCTACCATCTCTCTCCCAACAGCTGTTAAAGTGGGTCTCCTCCCCCAACCTTCCCTGAGCCATTGGGGTCAATGTGACCTGGCCATTTTGCGCATGGTGTGCAAAAAAGTGCCGCTCAGAGGTAAAACAATCCAACTGTCAGATGGAGAAAATTTGGAAAATAAATGGTTTTAATTCTGTTTCAAAACGTGTATTAAATATTCACCATAACCAATGTGTATTCTCGTTAATTGTTACGATTCCTTTTGCTTTTGCTTTTTTTGTACCAATGCGATATGGTGCACTTTTCTTCTTACTGAATCTTAGAAAAATAAACTGTTATTATTGAAATAATTCGAGGCTTTTCGTCTCTCTCATCCGGAAATTCTATTTAGAAACGTCAATGGCTCAGTTGGTAGTGTGCCAGGCTCGTAATCTGCAATTCCCAGGTTCGTTGTTTGGGTTGTTTTACCTCTGAGCGGCACTTCTTTGCACACCATGTACTAAATGGCCAGGTCACATGGACCCCGAAGGCTCAGAGAAGGTTGGGGGAGGGGACCCACTGGAACAGCTGTTGGGAGACAGATGGTAGCCTCCCGTCAAGATCATCCAGCGTGTTCTTTAACGTGCACAGGGTATGGCTCTCCCGCACACGGGGCCACGGCTTAACGTCCCATCCGACGGACGGCGGCCTTTCCAATCCCATCGGTGTCCCCTACTGACCGTGGGCAGGGCGGGGAATTTTGCGGAGATAAATCTCAACGCTGACCCAGCTGGGACTCGAACCTGGGAACTACGGATTACAAGCCTGGCGCGCTACCGACTGAGCCACCCCCGCCCCTCCCAGGTTCGAGTCCCCAGTTGGGTCAGCGTTGAGAGTTTTTCTCCGCCAAACTCCCTGCCCTTTCCACTGTCAGTAGGGGACACTGATGGGCTTGGGAAGGCCGCCGTCTGTCGGATAGGACATTAATCCATGGCACCGTGCGATGGAGAGTCATACCCTGTGCACATTAAAGAACACTCTGGATGGCCTTGACGCTAGGCTGCCATCTGTCTCCCAACCGCTGTCCAGTGGGTCACATTCTGTCAACCTTCTCTGAGCCCTCGGGTCCTTGTGACCTGACCATTTACCCCATTGTGTACAAAAAAGTGCGGCTCTGAGGTAAAACAACCTAAACCAACCCAGAAAGGTCAATGAAACAGACCGTGCAAAACCTTTCAATTGAATCTGGAAAAGGGAAATTTTAAAAAAGAAACCATTAAAATTTCCAGTCATCTTTGGATTGGATGTCAAAAATTTTTTAGAATTTTCGGAAAGAAATTCGCCTAATGATAAAAGCATCAAGGTTCAATTCAGCCAAAAAATCAAATTCTCTCAATCAATATCGTATTTTTAAAAAACGGTAAAATTAATTTATAAGCATATTTTCTTTTATTCCTAATACGTCTTTGAGCATAATTTGAACTAAATTCCAATTTCTTCCAGTGAGTGAAACATTTGTTCTCCATGAGTATCAAATTTTATTCAATTAAGCAACACATGAGGGACTGTTTCTTTTGTTCTATGGGGCAGGGGTGGCTCAGTCGGTAGCGCGCCAGGCTCGTAATCTATATTTCCCAGATTCGAGTCCCAGCTGGGTCAGCGTTGAGATTTATCTCCGCAAAATTCCCCGCCCTGCCCACGGTCAGTAGGGGACACCGATGGGCTTGGTAATAGGCCGCCGTCCGTCGGATGGGACGTTAAGCCGTGGCCCCTTGTGCGGGAGAGCCATACCCTGTGCACGTTAAAGAACACGCTGGATGGCCTTGACGGGAGGCTACCATCTGTCTCCCAACAGCTGTTCCAGTGGGTCCCCTCGCCCAACCTTCTCTGAGCCTTCGGGGTCCATGTGACCTGGCCATTTAGCCCATGGTGTGCAAAAAAGTGCCGCTCAGAGGTAAAACAACCCAACTTTTGTTCTACATGCCCCGCAGTTAGTGGACTCGGTTCTGTTCATCTTATGCATTTGATCATTCAGTCTTGTGGTCCCTGTTCTGAGACTGGAAATGGTTATTATGCCCTTTTTTGAAAGTCCAAAATCTTGAAATGTGTCAATGGTCTGCCTAATCAAACTTCTACGATTCAAATGTGAAGAAGAAATAACTTCAAAACAATGCGAAAATATATTTTAAAACTTTGCTTTGAAACTAGATGTAACCTGTAGGATATTGTGCCAGTTTTCGCACAATGACGTGCTTAAATAAATAGCTTCCTGGGCTATTTTGCGAACTATTTCTTTTCTTATAACGCAGATGCGGCCCGGAACCCACTGCACGTTAGCCCCGGTGGGATCTGAACCCACGACCTCCTGATAACATGTCAGTGTTCTGACCACTGAGATATCGGTCACCGAGTTTCCTATATCTCCCCGGTTGCTTTTAAAAATTGAATAACTGATCGGCAATTAGATAAAATAACAACTTTGTCACAGTTTAGATTAGCACTTAATTTTAAGGCCATTTCTACGACCACCAATTCAATCTTTTATATATTTCGTTTCTTTAGATTTAATAATTTAAACATTTTACCAATGAATAATAAATTTTATCCTCCCCGAATTTTTAAGCAATGTGAAACAGACAAAACCAAGTTTCTAAATAAGTTATTTGTCAGCATATATGCTACTTTTAAAAATCAGGTCTGATGAGCATTTTCTTAAAAAAAAAATCAGTACGAACAGACTTTTTTTTTCAGACAATTACCATCCAGAGTCTCAATTTCACTTGTAAAACGATTGGGTTGGGTTGTTTTACCTCTGAGCGGCACTTTTTTGCACACCATGGGCTAAATGGCCAGGTCACATGGACCCCGAAGGCCCAGAGAAGGTTGGGGGAGGGGACCCACTGGAACAGCTGTTGGGAGACAGATGGTAGCCTCCCGTCAAGGCCATCCAGCGTGTTCTTTAACGTGCACAGGGTATGGCTCTCCCGTACACGGCTTTACGTCCCATCCGACGGACGGCGGCCTTTCCAAGCCCATCGGTATCCCCTACTGACCGTGGGCAGGGCGGGGAATTTTGCGGAGATAAATCTCAACGCTGACCCATCTGGGACTCGAACCTGGGAACTACAGATTACGAGCCTGGCGCTAAAACGATTGGTGATAACTTTTACTACATATGCATTAAAACATACTTCATAGCAATAAGGTTTCAGGGGAACATACAGCGAGAACTGTCTGCTGCTCTCTGTGCGATGTATTCAGAAAAGGAAGTGAAATCAACACTTCAAATGCAATTGAAGCAGGAAGGATTTCGAGGAAGGAAATGCATGCGATTAGCGAAACTTACCAGAGTAACATAGGCTGATGAAAATTCTTTAGAAGGGAAATTGGTTTTCCGTTCTCTCCCATGTTTATCGATTTTTTTCTTACATTATTACTTATTTAATTACTACTTGTTAATACGCAATGATTACATTGTACCCTACAGTACGGGGCGGGGGTGGCTCAGTCGGTAGCGCGCCAGGCTCGTAATCTGTAGTTCCCAGGTTCGAGTCCCAGCTGGGTCAACGTTGAGATTTTTTTCAGCAAAATTCCCCGCCCTGCCCACGGTCAGTAGGGGACACCGATGGGCTTGGAAAGGCCGTCGTCCGTCGGATGGGACGTAAAGCCGTGTACGGGAGAGCCATATCCTGTGCACGTTAAAGAACACGCTGGATGGCCTTGACGGGAGGCTACCATCTGTCTCCTAATAGCTGTTCCAGTGGGTCCCCTCCCCCAACCTTCTCTGAGCCTTCGGGGTACATGTGACCTGGCCATTTTAGCCCATGGTGTGCAAAAAAGTGCCGCTCAGAGGTAAAACAACCCAACACAACCCAACTTCATCCTAAAAAAATTATCCTTAGGTTGAGCATTGGTCATGTCTTGGCAATCTTTTGCCTACAAAATGGTCAAGACCCGTTGCCAAAATAGAAGTCAACAGATATCTCTGACGCAAAACTTGCGTGATAAAACTGATAGTGCTCCTTTTTGGGTTTTTTTTTACCACTACTTCAACTTCCTCAGGCGCTACTCTGTCAATCCCTTTCTCTCTCTCTTTACCAACACACAAACAGTGGATCAGTCGATCTCAGAGACTATTTTAAGCTTTTACCTGCACGCGACTTAGTCTATCCCACTTCGTGGCAATTCGCTGCGCGTCCAATTCTAGACTTCTAAATTCGGACATTAGATGAGACCTCAAGCGATATAGAGTAAATCTCGACAAAAGCTAACCTAAAGAGGAGAACTGGACAAAAAAGGAACAGACAAAAAAAATCCGAAGAAGTGAAATAAATTCAAAGCCAATCTGCCAAAGGATAATAATATTAGCAAAGGAAAAAAAAAAGATAGAAATGAAAGAAAAACACTGTTTTGTAATATTTTTTCTTTGAACACACATCTGACTGGTGCTGGTGCGTGCATCTCACTGAGCCAATGTGCCGCCAGGCTCCCCCTCCCCCTCCATTGCTGTACCTTTTTATTCCCCCCTCTCCCATTGGAGCAAAGGAGACTGCTATTGGCTAGTCCCCGGTGGTCATGTGATATGATGGATACAATTGGCTGCAGGCCAAGTTTGGATGACAGTAGCACAGACGATCAGGAAAGGCGAATATTGGAGAATGTTATGCAAAAGTAATCGTAAATGGAGTGAGGGGAGAGGAGATGAATGTATAAGGATCGAACAACTCTGTTGCACCTGCAGAACTAATGAAAACAGGGAATTGAAACTTTCATAAGTTTTATTCTGGACAGTAAATTTAAAGCGCGACAATGTTCTGCATTTAGGTAGCATTGTGATCGTGCGTGAATCGATCTCGAGCTGGGACAAGTCAGTAGCTTGCCAGGCTCGTAATCTGATGATCCCAAGATCGAGTCTCGATTTTGTTTTTTAAAGAACATAATTTTTATTCATAAGAGTAAAGAATACAAATACATTTACAATTTGACCCGCAAAGCTAAATAGCTTATCTGCAGGAAAATGAATAAATTAAATTAAACGTAGGTCATTCAGCCACAAAAATGGTGTACATCAATAAATCCATAAAACACAACACATAATAATCAGCGAACTAGAAAATACCAAATAATTTTTTAAATCCATTTTCAGTCTTCTAAAAGGATCTATATTCAGTAATTCTTTTGGAATAGCATTAAATATAAGTGGTACTTGATATTCGGAAGTTTGTTTCCCGTAATTATTTCGAAAATTTGGCAATTTGTAATAACCTTGGTTTTGAAGTCTTGTATTTTTGTTATGTTGAATTTTTAGTTTGTAAGTTTCGTCAAAAAAGTTTTTAATTATTACATTATATTTATATAAATTGCTGTAGGATAAAAGATTTAAAAATTTTAATCTATCGGTAGAAGTTTTATAAATTTTTTGCAAATGAGATAGAATAATATTTTTATCTATTGACTGCAGTTTTTCTATTTTATTTATGTTAGTTAAGTTAGTTGTTCCATGCACAATTATTCCATAATTTAAAATAGATTCGCATATTGCTTTATAAAATAGTACACATGTTTCCATATTTAATACGTATTTCAATTTTTGAATTTTTATCGCCGATATTCTCAAGCTTTCACATATGTGGGATATATGGGCATTCCACCTAAAATATTCATCAGAAATGATTCCTAAGTAATTTATTTTATTTACTTGCTCGACAAGTGGGCAACTGCATAATGATTCACAATTCGAAGCATCCTTTTTTCTGCAATTTATTTTATGAGTTTTGACAAAGAGGTTTTGATGAATATGAAATCCTGGTTTTGTTTTTTTCTCATTTAAATAGATTTTATTATGATTTAACCATCTAATAATATTATTGTAATCTGTTTGAACTTCTGAAATGCTATCATTTAAATATTTCTGACTGTTTATTAAAACAATGTCGTCAGCATATAGATAAATAGAACTATTTAATTTTGTATTGAACAAATCATTTATGTATACTAAGAACAGTAAAGGACCTAAAATTGAGCCTTGGGGAATTCCATATCGTGTAATTACTTTTCTGCTGTAGCAGTTTTTTATTTTAGTAATTGTGTATCTGTCTGATAAATAATTTCTAAACCAATCTAACAATATACCGCGAATACCTTAATTTTCCAATTTATTTAGTAAAATGCTATGATCTATTGTATCGAAGGCTTTCTTTAAATCTAAGAACATACTTACAATTTTTTCTCTATTATTCAATGATTTATTAATATTATTTGCAATTTTGGAAATTAGTTGAATTGTGTTTTTTCCTTTTTGAAGTCAAATTAATTTTCATTAATTATGTTGTGTTTAAGTAAAAAGTTAAAAACAGTATTATAAATATATTTTTCTATTATTTTCGAAAAAATAGGCAGAATTGTTATTGGTCGATAGTTAGAAAAATCCTCCTTAATACCACCTTTAAAAATAGGTCTTAAAATACCTGTTTTGAGTTCAGTAGGTATGTTCCCAGTAAATATAATCTGATTTATAATTTTTGATATAATATTAAGTAGTGTCTCTTTATTAAATTTTATATGTTTAATGCAAACATTATCGAACCAGGTGATTTATTGGTGTCTAATGAAGTAATTATTTCATCAGTTTGTTTTTCAGTGATTTCATGTATATAGATAGATTTCAAAACTCTTTGCATCATGGTTGGAACATAATTTATATCGTCTTGGTGATTTGTATTTCTTATCTGTAAAATTAGTGTATTATAAATGTCATTGTAATTATTTGCTATTTCTTCCACAGATAATTTCTTTTTGGACATATTGTCAATTATTACATCGTCTGATGATTTTTTCTGTTTTCCTTCTAATATTTCATATATTAATTGCCAGGTAGCCTTCATATCATTTTTTTTTCATTATAAGTTTATTTCTATAATAAAGTTGTTTCTGATTTCTAATCTGAATATTAACCCTATTCCTTAATTTTTTATAGTTATTTTTATAAGCATCACTTTTATCATTGTTTTTCAATTTAATCCAAGCTTTATCTCTTTCTTCAATTAATTCTATCAAGTTCGGTGTTATCCAATTTTTGCTATGATTTCTTTTTACCTTTCCAACTCTCCTCATATATATTCTATTTCTTCCTAAAATTCCATCATAAATGTCTTTAAATACTTTATATAGGTTTAATTCATCCATTGGGTTGTCTCCATAATTTTCTAAATTCCAATTCATTTCAGAAATAGCTTTGTTTATATTGTTATGGTCAAATGACCAATTCTTATTTTCCTGGTCTGTTTCACTATAATTAGTATTATTCAAATTGTTATTGGTGTTGCTAATCAGTGTTAAAATCATATAGTGATCTTATTATTAGAGATTACATATTGAGTCTGAGAATTGTATCCGCTAACCCTCTTATGCTCTCGGTAAGAAAGTGGGCTTGCAAAGACCACCATCCGTCAATGGAAGATTAAGCCGTGGTTACGAGTACAAGAGTTGGGGTATTTTACCTCTGAGCGGCACTTTTTTGCACATCATGGGCTAAATGGCCATGGTTACATTGATCCCGAAGGCTTAGATAAGGTTGGGGGAGGGGACCCACTGGAATAGCTGTTGGGGGACAGATGGTAGCCTCCCGTCAAGGCCATCCAGCGTGTTCTTTAAGGTGCACAGGGTATGGCTCTCCCGCACACGGAACCACAGCTAACGACGGACGGCGGACACACGGATGGCGGCCTTTCCAAGCCATCGGTGTCCCCTACTGATCGTGGACAGGGCGTGGGAATTATTGCGGAGATAAATCTCAACGCTGACCCAGCTGGGACTCGAACCTGGGAACTACAGATTACGAGCCTGGCGCGCTACCGACTGAGCCACCCCAGTCCTCCGAGTTCAAGGTAACTATAGCCTGTAGATGTTAAAGAACATCCTACACGGCCTTGATGGCAGTCTCCCTTACGTCTCCTAAGAGCTGTCCAATGCTGTCCCTTCTCTGCCCAGGGATGTTGGGGGAGTGGGATGGCTCAGTCGGTAGCACGCCAGGTTCGTAAGCTACAGTTCCCAGGTTCGAGTCCCAGCTGAGCCAGCTTAGAGATTTACCTCTGAAAAATTTTCCGCCCGTCGGATGAGACGTAAAGAGGTAACCTTGCGTGCGAGAGGCACGTTAAAGAACATACTAAATGGTCTTGACGGGAGGCTACCATCTGTCTCCTAATACCTGTCCAGTGGGCCTCTTCCTCCAATCTTCTCTGAGCCCTTGGGGTCTTTGTGACCTGACAATTTAGCCCATTGTGTGCAACAAAATGCTGCTCAGAGATAAAACAACTCAATTCTGAGCCCTTGGGGTCCTTGTGACCTGACAATTTAGCCCATTGTGTGCAACGAAATGCTGCTCAGAGATAAAACAACTCAACTCTGAGCCCTTGGGATCCTTGTGACCTGACAATTTGGCGCCCATTGTGTGCAACAAAATGCTGCTCAGAGATAAAACAACTCAACTCTGAGCCTTTGGGGTCCTTGTGACCTGCCAATTTAGCCCATTGTGTGCAACAAAATGCTGCTCAGAGATAAAACAACTCAACTCTGAGCCCTTGGAGTGCATGTGAGCTGACTGCAAGTCTATTATGCGCAATAAAAAGCACACAATCGACTTGTCTCCTATGTACTGACTGAGAATATCGCTCATCGAACCAAAGTGTCATTTTTGAAAATCAGTTACTGATTGATGACTTCAAACATGACTGAGGGGAAAATTTCCTTATTTGTGTTCCCATATTGAAGCCATCAAATGATGCAGAGGCGAACAAATAGTCTAGTCGCGTTTTCTTTCCTATATTTTGTTTCTCCCTCAAACAGAAGAAAAGTTATAAAGAGAGAATTCTAGGTATTGTCAGTTTAATAAGATTTATTTTTTACTCCTGATTTATTTCCTACTATCTCGCAGCTACCAGAAAAATTTATTGTATTCAGCAAAGATTAAGGAAGATGCGGAAAGTGAAATATTTTGTTCTAAAATAAATATACGAACTAAAACGAAACTAGAAGTGTATTTCTCTGGAATAGTTTTGAATTTCATATTCTCGATCTGAAGCGTTGACGATCAATTGCACCTGTGGACACGAAGTAGAGCATAGAAGTCAATCTTATATCTTTGAAAGTCATCAATTCCATTTTCAAATCACTTGGAAAGATACTTTTTATATTTTTTTTTTTGCCGCCTTCTGGCAAAAGAGTCAAAAACCATTGGCTGAATCTTTTTTACTGATAAATTTTCTTTTTTTTTCAAACTCTGAGGGAGAATAAATAATAAAATGCAGAAGTAGTATAAATCACCGCTTTTTCCTAAAGCAATTGTTTACGAGAACAGGTTTTTATTTACCCGTTATATGTTGTGTGACTTCAAACATTCTGCAACTAAAAAAGAAAAAAAAACTCTAGTCGGAAGGCTTGAATTATTAGAATTAAGATTGGATTGTTGTTTTTTTACACAGCGGCACTTTTTTAGTGTAGTAAAAAAGCGGCATTTCCTTACACACAATGGGCTAAGCGGCCAGGTCACAAGAACCCCGAGGGTTCAGAGAAGGCTGAGAGAAAGGGACCCACTGGACAACTGTTTGGGGACAGATGGTAGCCTCGCGTCAAAGCCATCGAGCGTGTTCTTTGAAGTGTACAGGGTATACTTTCCCGCGCACGGATCCACGGGTTAGAGACCCATCTGATGGACGGTTGCACTTCCAAGCCATAAGTGTCTCATCCTGACCAAGGAGCAGTTTTGTGGAGATAAATCTCAACATTGGTATAGGTGGAACTCATCATGCAACTAGGGCGAGGGTGGTTCAGTCGGTAGCGCGCCAGGCTCGTAATCTGTAGTTCCCAGGTTCGAGTCCCAGCTGTGTCAGCGTTGAGATTTATCTCCACGAAATTCCCCGCCCTGCCCACGGTCAGTACGGGACACCGATGGACTTGGAAAGGCCGCCGTCCGTCGGATGGGACGTTAAGCCGTGGCCCCGTGTGTGGGAGAGCCATACCCTGTGCACGTTAAAGAACACACTGGATGGCCATGACGGGAGGCTATCATCTGTCTCCCAACAGCTGTTCCAGTGGGTCCCCTCCCCCAACCATCTCTGAGCCTTCGGGGTCCATGTGACCTGGCCATTTAGCCCATGGTGTGCAAAAAAGTGCCGCTCAGAGGTAAAACAACCCATCATGCAACTTACAGAAACCGAGCCTGGCGGGCTATCTACTGAATAACAGTTGTTGCATTAGCTATTATATGCACTATACAGGATGTGTCACCCTTACTTTGCACCGCCGAGAAAATCTCAAAAGCTAATCACATGTCTATCATGTAACAAGAGTTTCTCGTTTTCCAAATTCAGTATGACCCTAATAGAACTTGAAACGTCTCTTTGTCAGTTGTTCCCAAGATTTTAGGGGCGGGGATGGCTCAGTCGGTAGCGCGCCAGGCTCGTAATCTGTAGTTCTCAGGTTCGAGTCCCAGCTGGGTCAGCGTTGAGATTTATCTCCGCAAAACTCCCCGCCCTAGGTTAGTAGGGGACACCGATGGGCTTGGAAAGGCCGCCGTCCGTCGGATGGGACGTTAAGCCATAGTTCCGTGTGCAGGAGAGCCATATCCTGTGCACGTTAAAAAACACGCTGACTGGCCTTGACGGGAGGCCAGCATATGCATCATAACAGCTGTTCCAGTGGGTTCCCTCCCCCAACCTTCTCTGATGATTCGGGGTCCATGTGACCCAGCCATTTAGCCCATGGTGTGCAAAAAATTGCCGCTCAGAGGTATAACAACCCAACCCATACTGTCATCATTTTTACCAACACAGCAACTGATAGCGCATGTCTATAAGTCGCGTTTCAGACATTTGCTTTTAAAAAGTTTAATTTCCGTTAACAACATATGGGTTTTTTACGATTTTTTTTTAGAAATTAGTGATCTGGCAACCTTCCTGTCACGTGATACGAAGGTTGCCAGATCACTAATTTCTAAAAACATCGTTGCCAAATATTTTTCCTGAATTCTGTAATCAACCATAGTGTTCGGATACTTTTTTTGAGTGACTGTACGTAAGCAACTTGTTTGCCAATGAAAGTCTTGATTGCTTTGAAAATAGGGATATTCATTTATTGTGCACTGCATATGCTTTGTAGATACTTTTTCTTATATGATGCGTCCTGTCTCGCTTTCTGTTTAATCCGATCTGCCCTCCCCCTGAGGAAGAGCTCACACCCATAATTCGTAGTGGTAGTTGAGAAAAAAAATGGCTCATTCACTAAGTAATTTTATTTGAAAAAAATTGAGGAATAAATATGTTCAAAAATTTCAATTCATCACTTATATTTATTTCCACTTTTCAATGGCAATTGGGGCGGGGGTGGCTCAGTCGGTAGCGCGCCAGGCTCGTAATCTGTAGTTCCCAGGTTCGAGTCCCAGCTGGGTCAGCGTTGAGATTTATCTCCGCAAAATTCCCCGCCCTGCCCACGGTCAGTAGGGGACACCGATGGGCTTGGAAAGGTCGCCGTCCGTCGGATGGGATGTTAAGCCGTGGCCCCGCGTGCGGGAGAGCCATACCCCGTGCACGTTAAAGAACACGCTGGATGGCATTGACGGGAGGCTACCATCTGTCTCCCAACAGCTGTTCCAGTGGGTCCCCTCCCCCAACCTCCTCTGAGCATTCGGGGTCCATGTGACCTGGCCATTTAGCCCATGGTGTGCAAAAAAGTGCCGCTCAGAGGTAAAACAACCCAACTCAATGGTAATCAGGAGTCTGTAAAGTATAGAATTATCTGCTCCAGCAGTTCGCATATTTATAAATATAGTTTTTAACGACTCGAAATTTTCGAATATTTGAAACTGCTTTTGGATGATTTTTACGTAAATTTGGATTTTTAGTAAAGTCTTTTGTGACTTGCAGAGTGTTTGTATATATTTCAACACAGCCCTACTTTATCATTCATCCTGTCACTGTCGGGACGGGGGTGGCTCAGTCGGTAGCGCGCCAGGCTCGTAATCTGTAATTCCCAGGTTCGAGTCTCAGCTGGGTCAGCGTTGAGATTTATCTCCGCAAAATTCCCCGCCTTGCCCACGGTCAGTAGGGGACACCGATGGGCTTGGAAAGGCCGTCGTCCGTCGGATGGGACGTAAAGCCGTGTACGGGAGAGCCATACCCTGTGCACGTTAAAGAACACGCTGGATGGCCTTGACGGGAGGCTACCATCTGTCTCCCAACAGCTGTTCCAGTGGGTCCCCTCCCCCAACCTTCTCTGAGCCTTCGGGGTCCATGTGACCTGGCCATTTAGCCCATGGGGTGCAAAAAAGTGCCGCTCAGAGGTAAAACAACCCAACCCTGTCACTGTCTGAAACAATAATATATGATAGCTGAATAATTTTTTGTGTATCTCTGTTTAATTTTTTAGTATTTAGTAGCACTGATTTTTTTCCCCCTGAAAGAATAAAAATGTAAGGAAAGCGAAGGAGTTTCGCTCAAATACGATAACAAAAAGGAAAAAAGCGAAACAAAAAAAAAGAAGTAAAATAAACTGAATTGAGGCTTTCTTTCGAACCCTGTCAGCCGTGTCCTGCACGTAAGTTTGAGCCTGGGAGAGTTTCCTTGTCGGTTTTGACTCTTTTTCTCGGGAACTTTTGTGTTCCTGCGAATGGCAACAGTCCAAGTGGAGCGAGCAGCCAAAGACAAAATGGTGGTCGGTACAAGCGAATGAAATGACGGATTGGGAATAAACAGAAGAAAAGGTGAAGCGTATGTAATGTAGAAACGAAATTTACGGAAATGGAAACGTGAAAGAGAAAGAAAGAGAGGAAATAAATTAATTGTTTTTTTTTCTTTGATAAAGGCAAAAAATATATTTATACAAAGAAAGAATAGAGTGAAAAGAATATAAATCTACGTTAAAAACTTGTTCATACGAAGAATATAAATTGCGAAAATAAAAAATAGAGTTAAATTTTTCGCTTTCAATCAGTAAAACAATTTCTCTGAAAACATGGTTTGAGCAATCAGCTGCGTTCATAATTCCAGTAGGAACCGATGGATATAATTCACGCTAAAGATATGAAAAATAATAATTGTATTTATTTACACTTCACTCTAATGTGTTCTGGGACACTACCATTCTAAGCGTTCGAGTCTCGCCTGGGCCAGTGTTGAGATTTATCTCCGTCCTGCTTTCGGTCCGTAGGGGACACCAATGGGCTCGGAAAGGCCGTCGTCCGTCGCATCGGACGTTTAGTCATGACTCCGTGTACGGGAGAACCATACCCTGTGTACAGTCGCTCAAAAAAGTATCCGAACACTATGGTTGATTAAAAAAATCAGGAAAAATATCTGGCAACGATTTTTTTTAGAAATTAGTGATCTGGCAACCTTCGTCTCACGTGACACGAAGGTTGCCAGATCACTAATTTCTAAAAAAAAATCGTTGCCAGATATTTTTCCTGATTTTTTTAATCAACCATAGTGTTCGGATACTTTTTTGAGCGACTGTACGTTAAAGAACACGCTGAATGGCCTTGAAGAGAGGCTACGATCTGTCTCCCAACAGCTGTTCCAGTGGGTCCCCTCCCCCAAACTTCTCTGAGCCTTCGAGGTCCTTGTGATCTAGCCATTTAGCTCATTGTGTGCAAAAAAGTGCTGCTCACGGGTTAAAAAAACCTAACCTAGCTACCTACATATACACACACCTCTACCTATATACCTGCATTTTTTCACAATATCTGGATTAATATTTAACCTGAATACAAATTTACCAGTAATTTGCAAACATGAATTCCTAACATGGTGAACGAGTGAATCACATGACACGAAGATTCATATTCAAAAGATTCACCACTATGAGAGAAACAAACTTTTGAACTTTAACGATACGGAAGCCGTTAATGTGCACATTACCTAGGTAAAATACAGAAAACTCTTGATCCCGCAGGTTAACGGAGCAAATCAGTTAATATGCAGATTAGCTAGGTAATGTGCCCATTAACGGCTTTCGAGCTATAGCGGTAACATATGCACTATACAGGATGTGTCACCCTTACTTTGCAACGCCGAGAAAATCTCAAAAGCTAATCACATGTCTATCATGTAACAAGAGAGTTTCTCGTTTTCCAAATTCAGTATGACCCTAATAGAACATGAAACGTCTCTTTGTCAGTTGTTCCCAAGATTTTAGGGGCGGGGGTGGCTCAGTCGGTAGCGCGCCAGGCTCGAGTCCCAGCTGGATCAGCGTTGAGATTTAACTTCCAAAATTCCCCGCCCTGCCCACGGTCAGTAGGGGACACCGATGGGCTTGGAAAGGCCACCGTCCGTCGGATGGGACGTTAAGTCGTGGTGCCGTGTGCGGGAGAGCCATACCCTGTGCACGTTAAAGAACACGCTGAATGGCCTTGACGGGAGGTTACCATCTGTCTCCCAACAGCTGTTCCAGTGGGTTCCCTCCCCCAACCTTCTCTGAGCATTCGGGGTCCATGTGACCCAGCCATTTAGCCCATGGTGTGCAAAAAAAGTGCTGCTCAGAGGTATAACAACCGAACCCATACTGTCATCATTTTTACCAACACAGCAACTGATAGAGCATGTCTATAAGTCGCATACATACAAAAGATGTGTAGCCATGTTAGTCTCAGAAATATTAGATGCTCTATTTGATCTATTTCTATCGTAAAACTTAGGTAAACGTCCAACAAATTTCTGAAACTCTCTCAAGGGGACGGTGGCGCTTCTCTGGAGGAGTTTCAGATTCAATATTTACATAACCAAATTGCATAATGCCTAAGACGTTTTGTAAGCATCTTGTTATCTTGTTTACAAAGAGTCCAACTATCCATATTACCATAGCGATCTTCAAAAATAATCAAACTGATATATATATATGGCCCAAATTTGAATAAAAGTTTTTTTAAAACTCATAGGGTAGTTTCCTATTTAAAAAAAAAAAGATGACAGTGCTTCCCTACGAAGGAAGGCAACCTTCAGTGTGAAATTCCAATGGTGTTGCCTTCAGAGTATTAGAGATAATGAGGAATGAGAGATCGAGATCCCTGAGGATCCAACATCTCTCATCTCTCGGATGCAGTTCGATATTCCTTGCGCCTAGACAATACAGTTGGCCCACTGCCATTCCCCGCGAGCGGAATCAGAGAAATTGAATCCCAATTCGCCCTCTTTTTTGTCTCTTTATCCTTTGGCTCCAAAGAAAGGAGAGCCAAGGTAAAGGAGGAAATTGTTAAAGCGACGGAGCAAATTATTGAAGCGATGGAGCAATAGAAACCGTTGTTCATGCTCCAGCGTTTTTCTGATCTATCCCAGATTGAGTGAAGAGCAGCAGCGGAATTATAAAGATGTGTGTCTGCCAAGACTCTTGTAAGAGAAAATAAAACGAGTGGAAAGATAAGAAAATGTTTTTTCGGTTCACGTTTCGTTTATTCTTTTGCTTATTTTTGAGTTTAGTTCCACTTTTAAATAAAAAAGGATGCTAATTTAAGTCAGAAGGACTTAACACTCTGACAAAGGGGTACAGTCGCTCAAAAAAGTATCCGAACACTATGGTTAATTACAGAATTCAGAAAAATATCTGGGAACGTTTTTTTTTTAGAAATTAGTGATCTGGCAACCTTCGTGTCACGTGATTACAGAATTCAGGAAAATATCTGGGGCGTGTACAGCAACTGTACACGCTCCAGTTACCGTTCACAGCAAACTGGAGCGTGTGCAGTTACTGCACACGCTCCAGTTTGCTGTGAACGGTAACTGCACACGCTCAATATTTCCGTGAGTGAGCCCACACGATCTAGTATCAAAATAATATGACCACCTACAGTCGCTCAAAAAAGTATCCGAACACTATGGTTGATTACAGAATTCAGAAAAAATATCTGGCAACGATTTTTTTAAGAAATCAGTGATCTGGCAACCTTCGTGTCACGTGACACGAAAGTTGCCAGATCACTAATTGCTAAAAAAATCGTTGCCAGATATTTTTTCTGAATTCTGTAATCAACCATAGTGTTCGGATACTTTTTGAGCGACTGTACATACTCTATCTACGGGATAAAAAGTTACTGTAAGTCAAAGGTTCTCAAACCTTCTAATACTAAGACCCCCACCCCTCCCAGAATCGTAAATAGATTGAATGTGGCACTTCCCACTTCTCTACAAAAGCATGAGCTTCAGACCTTTAAGACCCCCTTTGGGTTCGCGACCTATGTATTGACGACCTTTGTTATAAGCCTATATTTCTTTATTTTTTCGTTTTGTTGAAAGAGTGTTTAGTGTTATTGATGACGTCAGAGTTCCTGTCTGCAGGTTATTTGAGAGAATCGTAATTAGCCCTCTTAATCTACCTGACAATACGAAAGAAACACTCTCCCATGAGAGTTGGGTTGGGTTGTTTTACCTCTGAGCGGCACTTTTTTGCACACCATGAGCTGAATGGCCAGGTCACATGGACCCCGAAGGCTCAGAGAAGGTTGGGTGAGGGGACCCACTGGAACAGCTGTTGGGAGACAGATGGTAGCCTCCCGTCAAGGCCATCCAGCGTGTTCTTTAACGTGCACAGGGTATGGCTCTCCCGCACACAGGGCCACGGCTTAACGTTCCATCCGACGGACGGCGGCCTTTCCAAGCCCATCGGTGTCCCCTACTGACCGTGAGCAGAGCGGGGAACTCCCATGAGAGAGATGGCCGCTGTATTTTTTTCGAAATTTCCCCTCCAGTAGAAGATAGAAAGCAACAATCACAAAACTCTTTAATTCCTAATGCAGTCTCCTCTGCTTTCTTGCAGAATTCGACATAAGCAGTTTCTTTTTCGACTATCTCTTGTGATCGAAAGTGACATCTCTCTCCTTAGGAGCCTCTGATCCCATATTTTCCATCACGATGCAAGCATAGGTTGACCTCCTCCAGCATCTTCCTCGCATCACTCTCTTCCAATGACAACCGATTGATAATCATCCTCATCCCTTTTCCTGTTACGTGACAATGAAAGATTACAGACACGCGCTCCGGTCAGAAGAACCTCCGTTAGTCACGTGGCTTGCGAATGTCCACGTTCTGACGGTGACGTGTTGTTTCGAAGATTTTGCTTTTATTTCTTTTTCAGTTACTCTTTCTGTCTGCTGCATGATGTATTTCAGTGCCAGAGTAATGGTCCACGGAATCGGTTCTTTTTTTACTCTTGCGAAGCACAAATTTTTTTTATTGCGCAATTGATAAAAATTGCCACATCACAAGAATTCCAAAGATCAGAACTGAGTTTAGATACGGTTGGGTTGTTTTACCACTGAGCGGCACATTTTTGCACACAATGGGCTAAATGGCCAGGTCACATGAACCCCGAAGGCTCAGAGAAGGTTGGGGGAGGGGACCCACTGGAACAGCTGTTGGGAGACAGATGGCAGCCTCCCGTCAAGGCCATCCAGCGTGTTCTTTAACGTGCACAGGGTATGGTTCTCTCGTACACGGGGCCACAGCTTAACGTCCCATCCGACGGACGGCGGCCTTTCCAAGTTCATCGGTGTCCCCTACTCACCGTGGACAGGGCGGGGAATTTTGCGGAGATAAATCTCAACGCTGACCCAGCTGGGACTCGAACCTGAGAACTGCAGATTACGAGCCTGGCGCGCTACCGACTGAGCCACCCCGCCCCTGAGTTTAGACAAGACAATCTACATAGGACCAGACCTGAACTGTTCACTGACATAAAATTTAAATTTCAGGTGTTTTAACTGACATTATACATCTCAAACTTCATGCGTACAGTAGCTCAAATAAATATCCGAACACTATGGTTGATTACAGAATTCAGAAAAAATATCTGGCAACGATTTTTTTTAGAAATTAGTAAATTAGTCTGGCAACCTTCGTGTCACGTGATTACAGAATTCAGGAAAAATATCTGAAGCGTGTACAAGAACTGTACACGCTCCAGTTTGCTGTGAACGGTAACTGCACACGCTCAATATTTCCGTGAGTGAGCCCACACGATCCAGGTCTTTGTGAACTCACACGATCCAATGTGCTGTGAACATTAACCGCAACCGCTCCAGTTTGCTGTGAACGGTAACTGCACACGCTCAATATTTCCGTGAGTGAGCCCATACGATCTAGTATCAAAATAATATGACCACCTACAGTCGCTCAAAAAAAAATATCCGAACACTATGGTTGATTACAAAATTCAGAAAAGATATCTGGCAAACGATTTTTTTAGAAATTAGTGATCTGGCAACCTTCGTGTCACGTGACACGAAGGTTGCCAGATCACTAATTTCTAAAAAAATCGTTGCCAGATATTTTTTATGAATTCTGTAATCAACTGTAGTGTTCGGATATTTTTTTGAGCGACTGTACTTTCAAAAGAGATATTCTCTTCTGCAAGAGAATGGGAGGATATGGCTGCTAGATCAGCGTGCAATACCGATCTCGTCATCTATGGGTCATATATCATCATCATCGTATATATCGTATCTATGGGTATATATATCGTCATCATCGTATATATTACTTATAATATCTTCCCTGTTGAGGGATGGTCACCTTCACATGGTCCTGGTACTGACCATTTATGCTGACCTGAATTTTATGATTCAGGTCCGAATTTTCACAAAATTCATCATCATCATCATCCTCAAGCAGCCATGGGCTACGGAGGTCCAACCAGACCGTGCAATTTAGTTCTCCAAGCAAGTCTATCCTGAGCTACATCTACTGCATCTGGCCACTGCACACCAATTCTAACAAGGTCCTGTTTGACATTGTCTGCACACCGCATCCTAGATCTCCCCCTCTTTCTGAGGCCTTTAGGCACACTGTTCATCATCACACATTCACCAATCTATAATTATTCATACGGGCAACATGGCCAGACCAACGGAGTCTCTCTCTGCACAATATGCTGCTTAAAGGAGGTTGCAAACTCCTTTGCCTAACCTCATCATTAGTTACAAAGTTGAACCACCTAATGCCCAAGATACTGCGTAAGCATCTGGAATCAAAAGCACCTAGTTTCCTGTTATCTTGTTTACAAAGTGTCCAGCTGGTTATTATTTGCCTTTACAAAGTTGGTAATATTAAAGTATTCAATAATATTTTAATAAAGTCCTAATAAATAAATCATTTAATTTTACATTATATTAAATTAAATAGCTTGTCATTGAATATTTAATTGAATCACCAAAAAAAGTCAATGTGCGAGTTTTGCAAATCCGCAATCCGATTTCTGAAAGTCTTTTTTCTACTCGTTTTGGAGAATACATTGACATTTGCTGTGAATGTATAATTCCTTCTTTCTAAAGTTGCGAATCGAACTTTCTGTTTATTGCTCCTGGAGTTTATTTTCTCAAATCGCCCAGTTCTTTCGCTATCAGCGAGGGGCGGGTGTGGCTCAGTAGGTAGCGCGCCAGGCTCGTAATCTGTAGTTCCCAGGTTCGAGTCCCAGCTGGGTCAGCGTTGAGATTTATCTCCGCAAAATTCCCCGCCCTGCCCACGGTCAGTAGGGGACACCGATGTGCTTGGAAAGGCCGCCGTCCGTCGGATGGGACGTTAAGCCGTGGTACCGTGTGCGGGAGAGCCATACCTTGTGCACGCTAAAGAACACGCTGGATGGTCTTTACGGGAGGCTACCATCTGTGTCCCAACAGTTGTTCCAGTGGGTCCCCTCCCCCAACCTTCTATGAGCCTTCGGGGTCCATGTGACCTGGCCATTTAGCCCATGGTGTGCAAAAAAGTGCCGCTCAGAGGTAAAACAACCCAACCCTATCAGCGACAAATCTCATTTCAGAGTCTTTTAAATGTTCTCAAAATAGTAGAAAACCCACGTGACACTTGAGTAGCGACAAGTGTTTACGGATTATTTATTCATTTTCAAGAATCTGTCGATCCTTAAACTTGTATTTGATAGTCCTAAGCAATCAATAATTTACAATAGGAAAGTTAAAAGTTCTATCATGTCTACATATGTTGAAATTAGAATACATTTTTTTTAAAACGATTTGACAACTTTTAAATTAAAAAAATTGTTCTATGACATTAATTTTCAATCCTTTTTATATTAAACTATTAAGATAAATATATTACTTTGAAAATATATTTATATAAAAGTAATGATATTCATTTTGTCAATTTTAATTAATTTTATTCAAATTTAAAACCAGAGGTAGAAAAGTAAAATAACGCATTACGAATATTTGTTCTACTAATAATGTTAATTAAATGTCTTACATCAAATCGAGTGTTTAATCGGTCTGTAGGAACCGAGATTGTAGTAGCTTATTCTTTTACTTTGCAATGACCAATCTAAATTCATTTATGCAAATTATGATTCACTCTCTTTTCATGCTAAAGTAGCATGTCAAAACCGTTAGGACATCAAGCATCGCTTTGGATAATAAGCACTTCGCTGTCCATCAAAAAATTTCCTTCTATTTGCGAAATGGTATATCTCATTTTAACCCAATTGGGCCACTCCAAACTCTGAATTTCACAAAGCATTAAAGAATATTTGATGTGTTTAAAGCATTATCTTAAAAAAAAACTAATAATTTATTCTAAACCTTTTTAGTATTTTTGACGCTAAATACTACTTTAAACTTAGCCACATTTTTAATTAAATTAATGAATTTCATTCCGGAATCTACTGGAATATATTTTTCCAGAACCTTGACACCTTTTGCTTGTCAATTGACTCAGATACTGGATTTTAATTTTTGTTCTGAAACTAATTTTATTAATGATAAATGAGAGCCCATTAATAGTGATCTCTCTGGTGCCTTCTTTCTTTCCGTAAGCAAGCTCTGGAGCGGGGATTTGCTCAATCTGTAACGCACCAGGCTGATAAACTGATGTTACCCAGTTAGAATACCTTCTCTGCCTGAGTTGAGAATTTTCTCCTCTAAGCATGCGCAGCCCTACCCTAGGTGAGATAGGGACGCCGATTCGCTTGGAAAGACAATCTCTATCGAATGGGATATTAAGCCCCGTCCTCGTGAGCAAGAGAAACTCAAGCCGTACACGATCAGAACACTTTAGATGACCTGGACGAGATGCTTCCGTCTGTATAACAGCTAGATTATGCTCTGAAGCTTTGAGGTCCATTGGGTTGGGTTGTTTTACCTCTGAGCGGCACTTTTTTGCACACCATGGGCTAAATGGCCAGGTCACATGGACCCCGAAGGTTCAGAGAAGGTTGGAAGAGGGGACCCACTGGAAGAGCTGTTGAGAGACAGATGGTAGCTTCCCGTCAAGGCCATCCAGCGTGTTCTTTAACGTGGGTGGCTCTCCCGCACACGGGGCCACGGCTTAATGTCCCATCCGACTGACGGCGGCCTTTCCAAGCCCATCGGTGTTTCCTACTGACCGTGGGCAGGGCGGGGAATTTTGCGGAGATAAATCTCAACGCTGACCCAACTGGGACTCGAACCTGGGAACTACAGATTACGAGCCTGGAGCGCTACCGATTGAGCTACCCCCGCCCCCATTTTGGGGTCCACTGAGATCAGACCAGTTAGCCCTTATCCAAAACCTGCTGCGCAGAGGTAAAACAGGCCCACTCAAAAGCGAACTGCCGACAATGCACATATCTAACATAAAAAATGAATCATTTTTTGGACATAAATCTGCATTAAATGAAATGAAATAAGTAATGAACCCGCAAGTAAGAATAAATATTTGGAAGGCCAGTCTCGATAATTGAAATCATTGTAATGAAGCTGTAACTCAAAAGAGATTAAAACAAACTATAGAACAAGATTCAAGCAGCATGATCTGTTGATACAATTACTTGACCACGTGATGTAAAATTTTTGGAACGAACTGGATGCGGCCAACGGGACGTCAGTTTCATCCCTACGCTAAAGCTTCGTCTGTGCAAATGAGAACTAAAATAATACTTTTTGGGTTGGTTGGTTTGTTTTACCTCTGAGGGGCACTGTTTTGCACACCATGGGCTAAATGGCCAGGTCACATGGACTGAAGGCTTAGAGAAGGTTGGGGGAGGGGACCCACTGGAACAGCTGTTGGGAGACAGATGGTAGCCTCCCGTCAAGGATATCCAGCGTGTTCTTTAACGTGCACAGAGTATGGCTCTCCCGCACACGGGGCCACGGCTTAATGTCCCATCCGACGGACGCCGGCCTTTCCAAGCCCATCGGTGTCCCCTACTGACCGTGGGCACGGCGGGGAATTTTGTGGAGATAAATCTCAAAGCTGACCCAACTGGGACTCGAACCTGGGAACTGCATAATACGAGCCTGGCGAGCTACCGACGCTCAAAAAATATCCGAACACTATGGTTGATTACAGAATTCAGAAAGAATATCTGGCAACGATTGTTTTAGAAATTAGTGCTCTGGCAACCTTCGTGTCACGTGACGCGAAGGTTGTCAGATCACTAATTTCTAAAAAAATCGTTGCCAGATAAAAATCGCTCACAGATAAAACAACCCAACCGAAAAGTATTTGAATAATTAATTGGGCACTAATATTTAATTTATCCTCACTTGATAACAATTACCATAAGTTGTTGTTGCATCCACTATTACAACGAACAAAAAAAGAAAACGAAACAATCAATAACAAGAAAAAAACTTTGAAAAAAGCCGATGTCGCGCAATAAATCAAATTACGGAACTTTCAATAAGTAACTTCCATAAGACAACCTTCGAATACGCAACAACGTTTAGGTGTTAAAGAAAAAGGAAAAAAAAAACAGTTATTAACAACAATTGCAGCAGAGGTTTTTCGCTGGTTATTGCTACAAGACATATCCTGCAGATAAGTCATAAAAACAAGAAAATGGTTGGCCTGGCGACAAATCTACGCGAAGGCAGTGTAGCCCGGAGATGATATCCGGGATGACGGATGAAAGTGCCACTTTGATCGAGTTAGAGACAAAAGCACAGACGTGAGTGGGTTTCTGTGACTGTGGATCTTTGGGATCGTGAGAGCATGGCACCGAACATTCGGATCAGATGGTACCAGAGGAGTTATTACTGGCACCGTCTCAGCAAATGGAAAGTTAGCGAAAACAGGAAAAGATATAGAAGAATTGTATTTCATTTATTCATTCCCCATACAGAAAAATCTGTAAATTCTTTGTGCTCGGCTCTCGACGTTCTCACAGATCGTTTCTATGGCAACAGCATCATACTGAAAAGCTCCTGTCAGACTTTCGTTGCAAGTGGGATTCTTGAGAAGAAATTTTCCTTTTTGGAAAATTTTATTTGTTTCTCTTTCGTCGGCTCAGTGGCCCAGTGGTTGACGTCATTGACTAAGAGGAGCAAAGGCGCTTGGGTTCGAATCCAACGTAATGGATTATTAGTACTTTCTTTATAGTTTATGTTGCCTTTATGCTGAGATCTCAATTTCCTCTATATCCTATCTCAAGTAATGTTAAAATTAATTATTTCTCTCAGGCGATATTAATATTAATTATTTCTATCAGGCGATATTAATGTTGATTATTTCAATCAGGCGATATTAATGTTGATTATTTCTATCAGGCGATATTAATGTTGATTATTTCTATCAGGCGATATTAATGTTGATTATTTCTATCAGGCGATATTAATGTTGATTATTTCTATCAGGCGATATTAATGTTGATTATTTCTATCAGGTGATATTAATGTTGATTATTTCTATCAGGCGATATTAATGTTGCTTATTTCTATCAGGCGATATTAATGTTGATTATTTCTATCAGGCGATATTAATGTTGATTATTTCTATCAGGAGTTATTAATGTTGATTATTTCAATCAGGCGATATTAATGTTGATTATTTCAATCAGGCGATATTAATGTTGATTATTTCTATCAGGCGATATTAATGTTGATTATTTCTATCAGGCGATATTAATGTTGATTATTTCTATCAGGCGATATTAATGTTGATTATTTCTATCAGGCGATATTAATGTTGATTATTTCTATCAGGCGATATTAATGTTGATTATTTCTATCAGGCGATATTAATGTTGATTATTTCTATCAGGCGATATTAATGTTGATTATTTCTATCAGGCGATATTAATGTTGATTATTTCTATTAGGCGATATTAATGTTGATTATTTCTATCAGGCGATATTAATGTTGATTATTTCTATCAGGCGATATTAATGTTGATTATTTCTATCAGGCGATATTAATGTTGATTATTTCTATCAGGTGATATTAATGTTGATTATTTCTATCAGGCGATATTAATGTTGCTTATTTCTATCAGGCGATATTAATGTTGATTATTTCTATCAGGCGATATTAATGTTGATTATTTCTATCAGGCGATATTAATGTTGATTATTTCTATCAGGCGATATTAATGTTGATTATTTCTATCAGGCGATATTAATGTTGATTATTTCTATCAGGCGATATTAATGTTGATTATTTCTATCAGGCGATATTAATGTTGATTATTTCTATCAGGCGATATTAATGTTGATTATTTCTATCAGGCGATATTAATGTTGATTATTTCTATCAGGCGATATTAATGTTGATTATTTCTATCAGGCGATATTAATGTTGATTATTTCTATCAGGCGATATTAATGTTGATTATTTCTATCAGGCGATATTAATGTTAATTATTTCTACCAGGCGACATTAATGCTAATTATTTCTATCAGGCGACATTAATGTTAATTATTTCTATCAGGCGACATTAATGTTAATTATTTCTATCAGGCGATATTGCAACTATTCTCAGACAATACTGCAGCTATTCTCAGACAATACTGCAGCTATTCTCAGACAATACTGCAGCTATTCTCAGACAATACTGCAGCTATTCTCAGACAATACTGCAGCTATTCTCAGACAATACTGCAGCTATTCTCAGACGATACTGCAGCTATTCTCAGACGATACTGCAGCTATTCTCAGACCATACTGCAGCTATTCTCAGACGATACTGCAGCTATTCTCAGACAACACTGCAGCTATTCTCAGACAACACTGCAGCTATTCTCAGACAATAGTTCGACTATTCTCAGACAATAGTTCAACTATTCTCAGACAATATTGCAACTATTCTCAGGCAATATTGCAACTACTCTCTCAGAAAGCGTATTGCAACTGTATCTCCACAAGCAATACTACAATTCTTTCTCTCAGGAAATATCCTGATATCTGTCAAGCAATATTCAAATATTTTCTCTCAGGATGCTTTTAGATGTTTCCAGCTTCAGTAAAAAAATAAATAAACTACTCAAGCAACTGCTTGCCACAGAAGTCGGTCAGGAGTCTATCATTTTAATAAACCATAGAGAAGATCTGTTAGGAAGGCGAGATAGGCCGCCGATTTCCCTACTCAACAAGATTTGCCGACCCTCTGTCTTCCTTTGAAGCGAATATGAACTCAGTGACTAATTGCTTCATCAATATGCTTTAAGTTTATTCTCTACTTTTTAATTTCGCACACTGGTGGCATCCATGCCAGACAGGGGTTCGGCTGTTCTTCGGTCGTACCGATGCGTTACATAACATTCAGCCTGGGGTGACTGATTTTTTTGTCCGGTGAGCGTTTTTTTTTTGTCAATATAAACTCGTTAAGGTCGATCCCGCGAAAATCCACCCCCCTTCCCTCTTCTCAAGAGGTAAGGATGTTGGGTGTCAAAATTCGAACTGGTTTATGACAGTCATCATACGAGCTTTCATTTGACAACTAACTTGTAACTGTAGCCCTCGCTTTCAGAAGATGTAACATAAGAACAACTTTCACATTTCACATTTATTTCGGGGGAAGAAAGGAAGGGGGTAAATTTTTATTAACAGTAACACTCCCCACGTCACAAGCTGTCATTTGAAATACAACTTGTTACTTTCTGGGTTGGGTTGTTTTAGCTCTGAGCGGCACTTTTTTGCACATCATGGGGGTAAATGGCCAGGTCACAAGGAATCCGAAGGCTCAGAGAAGGTTGGGGGAGGTGACCTACTGGAACAGCTATTGGGAGACAGATGGTAGCCTCCCGTCAGGGGCCATCCAGCGTGTTCTTTAACGTGCACGGGTTATGGCTCTCCCGCATAAGGACCACGGTATAACGTCCCATCCGACGGAAGGCGGCCTTTCCAAGCTCATCGGTGTCCCCTACTGACCGTGGGCAGGGCAGCGATTTTTGCGGGGATAAATCTCAACGCTGACCCAGCTGGGACTCGAACCTGGGAACTACAGATTACGAGCCTGGCGCGCTACCGACTGAGCCACCCCCGCCCCCTGTTACTTTCGGCACTTCAGTTCTGGAGATAATAGCGGAAAAAACGCTTACAAATTTCCGCCTTCTTATGGCGGGAGAAAGTATGATGGTAAAGTTTTATAGCCTATGATAGGGATTATCAACGTGGGGTAGGTCGTGAGAGATCAAATGTCGCTAGATATATGTTATATAAGTATAGGTTTTATTTTATTCCCATTGTTATACTATAACTATAGTTTTATCTATCTATACAAGGGGTACGCCAGTTACATACACATTTCCAGAGGGTACGTGAAGCATAAAAGGTTGAGAACCACTGGTCTATAGTAGGGGTTCTCAACGTGGGGTACGCGTATCCCTTGGGGGTACAAGGTGAAATTTTTTGGAATACGCCGTGAGGTTTGGAATACGCCGTGAGGTTGAGAACCACTGATATATATGTTTTATTTTATTCCCATTGTTATACTATAACTATAGTTTTATCTATCTACACAAGGGGTACGCCAGTTACATACACATTTCCAGGGGGTACGTGAAGCATAAAAGGTTGAGAACCACTGATATATATGTTTTATTTTATTCCCATTGTTATACTATAACTATAGTTTTATCCATCTATACAAGGGACACGCCAGTTACATACACATTTCCAGGGGGTAAGTGAAACATAAAAGTGTGAGAACCACTGATCTATATGTTTTATTTTATTCCCATTGTTATACTAAAACTATAGTTTTATCTATCTATACAAGGGGTACGCCAGTTACATACACATTTCCAGGGGGTACGTGAAGCATAAAAGGTTGAGAACCACTGATATATATGTTTTATTTTATTCCCATTGTTATACTATAACTATAGTTTTATCCATCTATACAAGGGGTACGCCAGTTACATACACATTTCCAGGGAGTAAGTGAAACATAAAAGTGTGAGAACCACTGATATATATGTTTTATTTTATTCCCATTGTTATACTATAACTATAGTTTTATCCATCTATACAAGGGACACGCCAGTTACATACACATTTCCAGGGGGTAAGTGAAACATAAAAGTGTGAGAACCACTGATCTATATGTTTTATTTTATTCCCATTGTTATACTATAACTATAGTTTTATCTATCTATACAAGGGGTACGCCAGTTACATACACATTTCCAGGGGGTACGTGAAGCATAAAAGGTTGAGAACCACTGATATATATGTTTTATTTTATTCCCATTGTTATACTATAACTATAGTTTTATCTATCTATACAAGGGACACGCCAGTTACATACACATTTCCAGGGGGTACGTGAAACATAAAAGGTTGAGAACCACTGATATATATGTTTTATTTTATTCCCATTGTTATACTATAACTATAGTTTTATCTATCTATACAAGGGGTACGCCAGTTACATACACATTTCCAGGGGGTACGTGAAGCATAAAAGGTTGAGAACCACTGATATATATGTTTTATTTTATTCCCATTGTTATACTATAACTATAGTTTTATCTATCTACACAAGTGGTACGCCAGTTACATACACATTTCCAGGGGGTAAGTGAAACATAAAAGTGTGAGAACCACTGATCTATATGTTTTATTTTATTCCCATTGTTATACTATAACTATAGTTTTATCTATCTATACAAGGGGTACGCCAGTTACATACACATTTCCAGGGGGTACGTGAAGCATAAAAGGTTGAGAACCACTGATATATATGTTTTATTTTATTCCCATTGTTATACTATAACTATAGTTTTATCCATCTATACAAGGGACACGCCAGTTACATACACATTTCCAGGGGGTAAGTGAAACATAAAAGTGTGAGAACCACTGATCTATATGTTTTATTTTATTCCCATTGTTATACTATAACTATAGTTTTATCTATCTATACAAGGGGTACGCCAGTTACATACACATTTCCAGGGGGTACGTGAAGCATAAAAGGTTGAGAACCACTGATATATATGTTTTATTTTATTCCCATTGTTATACTATAACTATAGTTTTATCTATCTATACAAGGGACACGCCAGTTACATACACATTTCCAGGGGGTACGTGAAACATAAACGGTTGAGAACCACTGATATATATGTTTTATTTTATTCCCATTGTTATACTATAACTATAGTTTTATCTATCTATACAAGGGGTACGCCAGTTACATACACATTTCCAGGGGGTACGTGAAGCATAAAAGGTTGAGAACCACTGATATATATGTTTTATTTTATTCCCATTGTTATACTATAACTATAGTTTTATCTATCTATACAAGGGATACGCCAGTTACATACACATTTCCAGGGGGTAAGTGAAACATAAAAGTGTGAGAACCACTGATATATATGTTTTATTTTATTCCCATTGTTATACTATAACTATAGTTTTATCTATCTATACAAGGGGTACGTCAGTTACATACACATTTCCAGGGGGTACGTGAAGCATAAAAGGTTGAGAACCACTGATATATATGTTTTATTTTATTCCCATTGTTATACTATAACTATAGTTTTATCTATCTATACAAGGGGTACGCCAGTTACATACACATTTCCAGGGGGTACGTGAAGCATAAAAGGTTGAGAACCACTGATATATATGTTTTATTTTATTCCCATTATTATACTATAACTATAGTTTTATCTATCTATACAAGGGATACGCCAGTTACATACACATTTCCAGGGGGTAAGTGAAACATAAAAGTGTGAGAACCACTGATATATATGTTTTATTTTATTCCCATTGTTATACTATAACTATAGTTTTATCTATCTATACAAGGGGTACGCCAGTTACATACACATTTCCAGGGGGTACGTGAAACATAAAAGGTTGAGAACCACTGATATATATGTTTTATTTTATTCCCATTGTTATACTATAACTATAGTATTATCTATCTATACAAGGGGTACGCCAGTTACATACACATTTCCAGGGGGTACGTGAAACATAAAAGGTTGAGAACCACTGATATATATGTTTTATTTTATTCCCATTGTTATACTATAACTATAGTTTTATCTATCTATACAAGGGGTACGTCAGTTACATACACATTTCCAGGGGGTACGTGAAACATAAAAGGTTGAGAACCACTGATATATATGTTTTATTTTATTCCCATTGTTATACTATAACTATAGTTTTATCCATCTATACAAGGGACACGCCAGTTACATACACATTTCCAGGGGGTACGTGAAGCATAAAAGGTTGAGAACCACTGATATATATGTTTTATTTTATTGTTATACTATAACTATAGTTTTATCTATCTATACAAGGGGTACGCCAGTTACATACACATTTCCAGGGGGTACGTGAAACATAAAAGGTTGAGAACCACTGATATATATGTTTTATTTTATTCCCATTGTTATACTATAACTATAGTTTTATCTATCTATACAAGGGACACGCCAGTTACATACACATTTCCAGGGGGTACGTGAAGCATAAAAGGTTGAGAACCACTGACATATATGTTTTATTTTATTCCCATTGTTATACTATAACTATAGTTTTATCCATCTATACAAGGGACACGCCAGTTACATACACATTTCCAGGGGGTAAGTGAAACATAAAAGTGTGAGAACCACTGATATATATGTTTTATTTTATTCCCATTGTTATACTATAACTATAGTTTTATCTATCTATACAAGGGACACGCCAGTTACATACACATTTCCAGGGGGTACGTGAAACATAAAAGGTTGAGAACCACTGATATATATGTTTTATTTTATTCCCATTGTTATACTATAACTATAGTTTTATCTATCTATACAAGGGACACGCCAGTTACATACACATTTCCAGGGGGTACGTGAAGCATAAAAGGTTGAGAAACACTGATATGTATGTTTTATTTTATTCCCATTGTTATACTTTAACTATAGTTTTATCTATCTATACAAGGGGTACGCCAGTTACATACACATTTCCAGGGGGTACGTGAAACATAAAAGGTTGAGAACCACTGATATATATGTTTTATTTTATTCCCATTGTTATACTATAACTATAGTTTTATCCATCTATACAAGGGACACGCCAGTTACATACACATTTCCAGGGGGTACGTGAAGCATAAAAGGTTGAGAACCACTTATATATATGTTTTATTTTATTCCCATTGTTATACTATAACTATAGTTTTATCCATCTATACAAGGGACACGCCAGTTACATACACATTTCCAGGGGGTAAGTGAAACATAAAAGTGTGAGAACCACTGGCCTATGTTCATTTCCAGCGTCAATAGCTTTCATTTGACGCATAGCTTGTTACTTTCTACGCTCGCGTTCCGGAGATATTGTGGAACAATCGAGTTTTCATATTTCCCCATTTTATGGAGGAAGAAAGCATGGGCAGTCAATTTTTTATTGTCTATGATAGTCCCCGTGTTACAAGCTTTCATTTGAGACAAAAATCCTTACGTTTTCCCCATCGCATTCGAAAGATATGGTGGAACAACTTTTTTTGACAAACGAACCGACAAATGACGAACGAAAAGCAATAGATACAGTCGCTCAAAAAAATATCCGAACAGTATGGTTGATTACAGAATTCAGGAAAAATATCTGGAGCGTGTACAGCAACTGTACACGCTCCAGTTACCGTTCACAGCAAACTGGAGCGTGTGCAGTTACTGCACACGCTCCAGTTTGCTGTGAACGGTAACTGCACACGCTCAATATTTCCGTGAGTGAGCCTACACGATCCAGGTCTTTGTGAGCTCACACGATCCAATGTGCTGTGAACATTAACCGCAACCGCTCCAGTTTGCTGTGAACGGTAACTGCACATGCTCAATATTTCCGTGAGTGAGCCCACACGATCCAGGTCTTTGTGAGCTCACACGATCCAATGTGCTGTGAACATTAACTGCAACCGCTCCAGTTTTCTGTGAACGGTAACTGCACATGCTCAATATTTCTGTGACTGAGCCCACACGATCCAGGTCTTTGTGAACTCACACGATCCAATGTGCTGTGAACATTAATTGCAACCGCTCCAATTTGCTCTGAACGGTAACTGCACACGCTCAATATTTCCGTGAGTGAGTCCACACGATCCAGGTCTTTGTGAGCTCACACGATCCAATGTGCTGTGAACATTAACCGCAACCGCTCCAGTTTGCTGTGAACGGTAACTGCACACGCTCAATATTTCCGTGAGTGAGCCCACACGATCCAGGTCTTTGTGAGCTCACACGATCCAATGTGCTGTGAACATTAATCGCAACCGCTCCAGTTTGGTGTGAACGGTAACTGCACACGCTCCATATTCATTGCATTATATATTCATACGCATTATATATATTAAAAAGTATCCGAACGCTGTAGTCGATTACAGAATTCAGAAAAAATATCTGGCAATGATTTAAAGAAAATATCTGGCAATGATTTTTTTTAGAAATTAGCGATCTGGCAACCTTCGTGTCACGTGACACGAAGGTTGCCAGATCACTAATTTCTAAAAAAAATCGTTGCCAGATATTTTTTCTGAATTCTGTAATCAACCATAGTGTTCGGATATTTTTTTGAGCGACTGTAGATAGGTAATAAAAAAAACCCGCACCTTACCCGTGGCTCCAACTCAAGTTCTTTTGTTCGGTAGCAAAGTGTCGTAATCACTCAATAAATAATATTAAACGAATATTGGAGAAAATCAAAATGCAGAGAGATTGAAAGAGATCTTCAGTTTATTTCCAGTGACAGCTTTCCGTAAAAAAAACTTATTTTCAAAGTTAGCGAGCATTCAGTGTGGCTTTCTATTCTCTGAATATGGAAATATCTGAAAACTTTTGATTATATAATGTAAGAGTTATTACCTCTGCATAAGAGTCATTTCTTTTCCTTTAATTTGTTCCAAACTCTCTGACTGCTTTGCCTGAACAATAAACTCCCCTGCCCCCCTGCCCCTGCTGCCCCCCTCCCCCCTGCATATACGCGCGTTGTATCTTGAACTCTTTGCTCTGTTAGGTTAAAAGTTTGATTCGCCATTTTCCCCTCTCTGTCTCCCTGTTATTTTCTATCATTCTCTAACTACTCATAGCAGAAGTAGTCTGTGAGAGAGTTTCTTGTAAAAGCGCATGCGCGTTATGTCCGTTTTTACGACCTCCCGTTTGCCCCATTACCATTAAATTCTTTCTTCATCCTCCACCTCCTTGCTTTCCTTTGCATCCTTGCCGTTTCGCGTTCAGGTTTTTTTTAACTTCCTGTTATTGTTATTTTATTTATTCTTTGCCAAACGTCATGCTCACGAAACGAACTTACACGAAGGCTTGGTTTGTGGTAAACGAGGAAGCATTGCCATAACGACCATAGCATCTCTCTCTCTCTCTTGTTCCATCCCCTTCCTTCCTCATCCTCCCTTCCTCATCCTCCCTTCCTCAACTCCTGCTCTTCACTCTTCGACTAACACGCAGACAGCGTGCGCTTGCGATGCCCGTGGAGATCACATCTTGATGACACCTCTCGATGTGCATGCGCTTTTTAAATCACCCAGTAGGAGTAGTACATCGCTGAACAGAACCCGGGGAGAGGTTTCAACTTTGGAGTTTCTTGAGGCTAAGAAGAAAATAATGAAAGAAGTGGCGCCGCTAAAATCAGCTCAAAGAGTGAGGAGAGATAAAAATAATTGAGATGAGCAGAGAGGCGAACGAAGATGACGATGAATTTTCAGAAGATGTAATAACAAAAAATGTTCGTACGAAGGAGGTAAAGAGATCACGTGGTGGATGAAGTGGACGATGATGAAAACATTGGGGAAACGATGTCGAGATTTTTACGAGGAGAGGATGGGGATGATTCGTTTTTATTTTCTTTCTGAGAGGGTTGGGTTGGGTTGTTTTACCTCTGAGCGGCACTTTTTTGCACACCATGGGCTAAATGGCCAGGCCACAAGGACCCCGAAGGCTCAGAGAAGGTTGGGGGAGGGGACCCACTGGAACAGCTGTTGGGAGACAGATGGTAGCCTCCCGTCAAGGCCATCCAACGTGTTCTTTAACGTGCACAGGGTATGTCTCTCCCGCACACGGGGCCACGGCTTAACGTCCCATCCGACGGACGGCGGCCTTTTCAAGCCCATCGGTGTCCCCTACTGACCGTGGGCAGGGCGGGGAAATTTTGCGGAGATAAATCTCAACGCAGACACAGCTGGGACTCGAACCTGGGAACTACAGATTACGAGTCTGGCGCGCTACCGACTGAGCCACCCCCGCCCCCTTTCTGAGAGGCACTTTTGAACACACAGTAGGAGTAAAGGCTAGTCACAAAGAGCCTTAGCGTTCAGAGAAGGTTCGGTGAAGGGGATCTACTAGACAACTACAAGGAAATGGAGGAAAGACTCCAGTCAATATCATCCAACGTGTTCTTTAATTACACAAAGGTATGGTTAAGGCAATCTAGATACATCTAGATCAGGCAATCGTTAACAGAAGGACGGAAGAAAGAGGAAAATTAAATATGCTTAAAAATTTAAACTACAAAATATTATTTTTAAAATATCGTAAAAAGAAATAATTGATTTATTAGGAGGAAATTAAACTTTTTATGAAATTTTAAAATTAATTTCCAAATTAAAGAAAACATTTACAAGTTGAATTTTAAAAGATAGAACTTGAATTAAGTTGCATTTATTTAAATATAATTATTTTGTTAGTGGATTGTACAGGCCCGGTATGATATAGGTGGAACTAGTACGGCTCTCCCGCCAAGAAATTGGGAGTTAATGCCCCATCCGATGAAAGGTAACCTCTGTGAGCCCATTTGCGTCATCCTTCTCATCTACGGAAACGAACCTAAGAACATCAGGAAAAGGGCCTAGCTCCCGATCTATGCTTCTCCTCCCTTACCCTGGGGCTCAGTCGGTAGCGCGCCAGGCTCGTAACCTGTAGTTCCCAGGTTCGAGTCCCAGTTGGGTCAGCGTTGAGATTTATCTCCGCAAAATTCCCCGCCCTGCCCACGGTCAGTAGGGGACACCGATGGGCTTGGAAAGGCCGTCGTCCGTCGGATGGGACGTTAAGCCGTAGCCCCGTGTGCGGGAGAGCCATACCCTGTGCACGTTAAAGAACACGCTGGATGGAACACGCTTGACGGGAGACTACCATCTGTCTCCCAACAGCTGTTCCAGTGGGTCCCCTCCCCCAACCTTCTCTGAGCCTTCGGAGTCCATGTGACCTGGCCATTTAGCCCATGGTGTGCAAAAAAGTGCCGCTCAGAGGTAAAACAACAACAACCCCCCTTACCCTTCCGTCCTCCGAATGTAAAGCAGAACCAATGTGAAAAATGATCGAGAGGACAGCAATAATAAATATGAGCAAATAATTATTGTCAGTGATCGAGGGGGAAAATGCAAAGACGATAACTATAATGATGACAGAGGCAGAGGCGGGACCAAGCGGTTGTCGGACCTGGCGGTCGCCAAGGGCCCCGAGCTGGAAGGGGGCCCTCGTAATCGTTCGGGGCTGCAAGCTTTTCTCTTATTAAAGAAAGATGATCAATCAAATTGTTTATTAAAGTAACGCAAAAAAAAAAAACAATAATGTTATCCGTCAATCTATTTTGCTTAGAAAAAACAAATCGAGAACGAAAATGATTACACTATTAAATTTTGTTGCATTCTTTAAAAGAATATAATGAAATTTAATTCCTTTTTCATTTCTTTCGAATTTAATATGTTTTGTGTTTGACGGCTGGCCAAACACTTTGTCTGTCTTTAGCCGACAAACACAAAAGCCGTCAATGACGGCTAGTGCTTCAGTCACTGTTCTGATAGACTCCGTCACTACAGCTTGCACTAAGGGTGGTCGCGTCATCTTGCTGAAACCAACACTCGTTCATTCACATACAATAGTGCAATCAACCTTTGGGTGAGGTGACGATAAATTTCACAAGTTACAGTTGAATCAAAAAATAAAGGCCCTATCATACGACGACGGGATATTGCACACCAAACACCAATTTTCCATGCGTTTAATGGTCGTTCGTGAAAATTGTAAGGATTTTCACTGCTCTATATATGACTGTTTTGGCTGTTCACATACCCATCCAAGGGTTGGGTTTTTTACCTCTGAGCGGCACTTTTTTGCACACAATGGGCTAAATGGCCAGGTCACATGGACCCCGAAGGCTCAGAGAAGGTTGGGGGAGGGGACCCACTGGAACAGCTGTTGGGAGACAGATGGTAGTCTCCCGTCAAGCGTGTTCCATCCAGCGTGTTCTTTAACGTGCACAGGGTATGGCTCTCCCGCACACGGGGCCACGGCTTAACGTCCCATCCGACGGACAGCGGCCTTTCCAAGCCCATCGGTGTCCCCTACTGACCGTGGGCAGGGCAGGGAATTTTGCGGAGATAAATCTCAACGCTGACCCAGCTGGGACTCGAACCTGGTAACTACAGATTACGAGCCTGGCGCGCTACCGACTGAGCCACCCCCGCCCCTGACCCATCCAAGGGAAACCAAGCCTCGTCACTGAAATAAACAAGGTCCAACACCTCAATTCCATTTTCACCAACAAAAGAACGAAACCAACGACAGTACCGTAAACGTTTCTCATGGTCTGTCTGGTTCTTTCAGTTCATGAACGACACCAATGCGGTAGGCATGAAATTTTAACTTCTTTGTAACCCTGAAAACAGTAGCTGGTGACAGTCCAACCTGTGAAGATAACTTTCTAAGAGATTTTTTGGGTGAGCGAGTTAAACGCTGAGGCACATCATCAAGAACTTCGGCAGTTAACAGTGATGGCCGGCCTGGGCTCTTTCAATCCTGTACATACTCAGTGTCACGAAATTTATCAATCAAACGAGATACTGTCGACTTGTTAGGAACTGCAGACTGAGGAAACTTCAACTCAAACTCCTCTCTCACACGTTTGTAAGATTTGTACGCAAAAATTAATCTCAACAATAAATACACGTTCGTTTTTGGAAAACGACACAGCTGACACAACACAAAGGAATGAATGCTTGAGTGAGACTAGCGCGTGACAAGGTCGTTTCAACTGCTAAAGGCTGCTAACCTTGACTACAGTAATGCCAACTGACTAATATTATGGCATAAAATGTACATGCACATAAGTTCTACTCTATTATATTTAGGATTATCTGTTATATTTAGGATGCCTAATCGATTATCTCTTATATTTAGGATGCCTAATCGAGAAAAAAAAAACTGCGTTTTTTTGGAACACCCTGTATAAAAGAGGTCATTCGTACGACCATTGTTATCGTATAAAAAACAAATGGAATTAAACAAGAGAGAAATTGGCTTGTATTTTCAGAAACGAGCAAGTGTGTATATTGCTAAAAAAAATAAAATAAATAAATACCCCCTCAAGCAGCTGCTTGCCACAGAGGTCTGACAGGAGCCTGTCAGTTTATATGCCATAGTAGAAGGTCTGAGAGGATGGCAGGACCTCAGCAGAAAAACATCACATACATCCATGCCTTAACCCAGGACTCGAACCCAGGTCCCTTAGATCAGTAGCCAAGCGTGCTACCCACTCGGCCACGGGACGGCTACCATTGCAAAAATTTTCCCATATCAAAATCTAAATTAATTAGTGATTTCGAAAACTGGAAAACTATTAGTACAATTTTATCCGATCGTGAACTTTCAAAAGAAGTCATCGATGTGTATTTTATATAAAAGATCTTCAACTTTAAACGGAATCGATACTAATTTATCGCAGCAGAAAGAACACGAAGAGAGTTATTGGAAAGAGGTGTTGAGAAGAATAATACTACTAGGCATGCTTGAAATATTTAAGTGAATATGAGTTATGTGGGTTATTTTACCTCTGAGCGGCACTTTTTTGCACACCATGGGCTAAATGGCCAGGTCACATGGACCCCGAAGACTCAGAGAAGGTTGGGGGAGGGGACCCACTGGAACAGCTGTTGGGAGACAGATGGTGTCTCCCGTCAAGGCCATCCAGCGTGTTCTTTAACGTGCACAGGGTATGGCTCTCCCGCACACGGGGCCACGGCTTAACGTTCCATCCGACGGACGGCGGCCTTTCCAAACCCATCGGTGTCCCCTACTGACCGTGGGCAGGGCGGGGAATTTTGCGGAGATAAATCTCAACGCTGACCTAGCTGGGACTCGAACCTGGGAACTACAGATTACGAGCCTGGCGCGCTACCGACTGAGCCACCTCCGCCCCAAACACGAAGAGAAATTATTGGAAAGAGGTGTTGAGAAGAATAATATCAACTATAAAATTAAAGGCGATTAGGACTAGCATTTAGAGGTCACGACGGAGGTCAAAATTCAAATAGAAAAGGAAACTACTAGGCATGCTTGAAATATTTAAGTGAATATGAGTTATGTGGGTTATTTTACCTCTGAGCGGCACTTTTTTGCACACCATGGGCTAAATGGCCAGGTCACATGGACCCCGAAGACTCAGAGAAGGTTGGGGGAGGGGACCCACTGGAACAGCTGTTGGGAGACAGATGGTGTCTCCCGTCAAGGCCACCCAGCGTGTTCTTTAACGTGCACAGGGTATGGCTCTCCCGCACACGGGGCCACGGTTTAACGTCCCATCCGACGGACGGCGGCCTTTCCAAGCCCATCGGTGTCCCCTACTGACCGTGGGCAGGGCGGGGAATTTTGCGGAAATAAATCTCAACGCTGACCCAGCTGGGACTCGAACCTGGGAACTACAGATTACGAGCCTGGCGCGCTACCGACTGAGCCACCTCCGCCCCAAACACGAAGAGAAATTATTGGAAAGAGGTGTTGAGAAGAATAATATCAACTATAAAATTAAAGGCGATTAGGACTAGCATTTAGAGGTCACGACGGAGGTCAAAATTCAAATAGAAAAGGAAACTACTAGGCATGCTTGAAATATTTAAGTGAATATGAGTTATGTGGGTTATTTTACCTCTGAGCGGCACTTTTTTGCACACCATGGGCTAAATGGCCAGGTCACATGGACCCCGAAGACTCAGAGAAGGTTGGGGGAGGGGACCCACTGGAACAGCTGTTGGGAGACAGATGGTGTCTCCCGTCAAGGCCACCCAGCGTGTTCTTTAACGTGCACAGGGTATGGCTCTCCCGCACACGGGGCCACGGTTTAACGTCCCATCCGACGGACGGCGGCCTTTCCAAGCCCATCGGTGTCCCCTACTGACCGTGGGCAGGGCGGGGAATTTTGCGGAAATAAATCTCAACGCTGACCCAGCTGGGACTCGAACCTGGGAACTACAGATTACGAGCCTGGCGCGCTACCGACTGAGCCACCTCCGCCCCAAACACGAAGAGAAATTATTGGAAAGAGGTGTTGAGAAGAATAATATCAACTATAAAATTAAAGGCGATTAGGACTAGCATTTAGAGGTCACGACGGAGGTCAAAATTCAAATAGAAAAGGAAACTACTTGGCATGCTTGAAATATTTAAGTGAATATGAGAACTTTTTGAAATTACATTTACAAAAATACGGTAATCGAGGACGAGGAAATATTAATTATTTGTCACATGATATTTGCGATGAATTCATAGGCCTGATTAGCAAACATGTAACTGCACTTATAGTAGAAGAAATTATATCTGCAAATTATTACAATCTTATACTCGACTCTACACCTGATGTTTCACACATGGATCAACTGACACTTATTATAAGCTATATATTGCCAAATGGTGATATAAAAGAAAGATTTCTGGAATTCATAGCGATTGAAGAACATACATCATCATATTTGGAAGAACAAGTATTGCTCATTTTAACAAAATTAGGTTTAGATATTAAACTTTATCGAGGACAAACATATGACAACCCTGGGAACATGTCGGGAAAGTATTCAGGATTACTGGCACGCATTAAAGACTACAGTCCGAGTGCGGTCTACATCCCTTGCGCTAGTCACTCTTTAAATTTAGTCGGCAATTTTGCTGCAGAAAGTTGTAGAAGGCTACTCTTCAATATTTTATGTTTGTGCAAAAATTATTTCCTTTTTTTTTTCTGCATTCACTCATCGCTGGTTTGGGGCGGGGGTGGCTCAGTCGGTAGCGCGCCAGGCTAGTAATCTGTAGTTCCCAGGTTCGAGTCCCAGCTGAGTCAGCGTTGAGATTTATCTCCGCAAAATTCCCCGGTCTGCCCACGGTCAGTAGGGGACACCGAAGGGCTTGGAAAGGCCGCCGTCCGTCGGATGGAACGTTAAACCGTGGCCCCGTGTGCGGGAGAGCCATACCCTGTGCACGTTAAAGAACACGCTGGGTGGCCTTGACGGGAGGCTACCATCTGTCTCCCAACAGCTGTTCCAGTGGGTCCCCTCCTCCAACCTTCTCTGAGCCTTCGGGGTCCTTGTGACCTGGCCATTTAGCCCATGGTGTGCAAAAAAGTGCCGCTCAGAGGTAAAACAACCAACCAACCATCGCTGGCAAATTTTGTGTAGAAAGCTGGAGAAGTACGAAAATTCTTTAAGAATAAAAAAATTATCTGACACTAGATGGTCGGCGAGAGAAGATGACGTACTGGCATTAAAAATTAGTTATAACTATACTGCTCACAAAAATTAGGGGATATTTCTTCGCTTCATATTTTTTGAAATATCCCCTAATTTTTGTGAGCAGTATATATAAGAGAAGCCTTATCCGACATCTGTGGTTCAAATTCGGAAAAAAAAATAACTGTAGTGGAAACTACATCTTTGTTAAAGAAAATGAACAAATATGAAACGTCACTGATGACAGCGATTTGGAACACTATTTTACAGAGAGTGAATACTACCAGCAAATCACTGCAATCAATTGAGTGTACACTATTTGAAGGATCTGGTTTATTAAAATCGTTAGAAAATTTCATTAAACGATTCCGTGATGAATTTTTTAATGTAGAAAAAGAAGCAACTGATACGACATCTTTAACTTTTGAGGCACAGGATCAAATACCTAGGACACAAAGAAGAAAAGCTTTTTTTTTAATGAAAGTAATGAAGAAAAATCATTCGTTTTCATCGCGAGAAAATTTCATTTTTAATTCTTTTATTGTTATTTGTGACAGTGTGATAGCAGAACTTGCTCGTAGAAATAAAACATATAAGGATAATATAGAAAATTTTAAAATATTCCTTGATTTAAGCTTGCCTAATCGAGAAAAAAAGAACTACGTGGAAAAATCAAAAGAGAACTATAAGAATGATTTAGATATTACGCATTTTGATGATGAATTGGAACAGTTTCTACTATTTTTAAAAGAAGATAAAGACAAATTCAATCATCATCATCATCCTCAAGCAGCCATATGCTACGGAGGTCCAACCAGACCGTGCAATTTAGTTCTCCAAGCAAGTCTATCCTGAGCTACATCTACTGCATCTGGCCACTGCACACCAATTCTAACAAGGTCCTGTTTGACATTGTCTGCCCACCGCATCCTAGGTCTCCCCTTCTTTCTGAGGCCTTTAGGCACACTGTTCATAACCCTATTTGCCAATCTATAATTATTCATACGGGCAACATGGCCAAACCAACGGAGTCTCTCTCTGCACAATATGCTGCTTAAAGGAGGTTGCAAACTCCTTTGCCTAACCTCATCATTAGTTACAAAGTTGAACCACCTAATGCCCAAGATACTGCGTAAGCATCTAGTTTCCTGTTATCTTGTTTACAAAGTGTCCAAGTTTCACTACCATAACTAACCCTAGAAAGAACCAAACTATTATACAGCCTAATTTTAGTCTTTAGGTGTATACGCCTATTTCTCCACACTCTCCATAGATTCTTAAAAGTCCCGGCAGCAATCCCTATTCGTCTGTTAATCTCATGCCACACATCACCATTATCGGTTACATAGCTCCCAAGATAATTAAACTGTGACACCTGCTCAAGACTGCAACCATTCAGATTAACTGAACCACAGCCTGCCTGACCAATTTTCATCACTTTAGTTTTCTCTCTGTTTATAACCAAACCTACTCTACTACCAGTCTCATCAACAGCTCGAATGAAAGAGTTCATCTCATCAACATCATTTGCCAAAAGGGCTAAATCATCAGCATAATCTAAATCAGAAATTTTCGTATCTCCAGCCCATTTAAGGCCAAAATCTTTCCCTTGAAGTGAATTTCGCATAACATAATCAATAACCAAACTAAAGAGAAAAGGAGACAAAATGCACCCTTGTCGAACACCAGAAGTAATGCTAAACCAATTGCTACAAGCCTTACCAACTCTCACACACGACTCAGTGTTATTACAGAGAGCTTTCATTATGTTAACTAACTTGTCTGGTATACCATATGATTTCAAATTCAATACTGTCACACAAATATGGTACTAGACTGCAAGAGAAATGTCAAAGTTTCCAAATGTAGAAAGTATTCTAAATTTTTTTTTATTTTTTTGACTATTCGTATTTCATTTCCAATTCATCGGGATTTCTACCGATGATTCTTTCCCGATGAGATCTTTCTCTGTCTGAAAAAGGGTAAAACCTAAGAAGTGCGTTGTCGGAAGAAAAGAGTAAACAGTATGGCGCTATTATACATGGAACAAGACGTAATAAATAACATCGATACTTCAAAAATAATTAATGAATTTGCTAGAGAAAAATCGAGAAAAATATTTATATAGCTTTTTACTCCAACATAAATATATTTCTTTCATTTTTTTCTTAAAATATTTTATTATTTGTTGCAATTTTCATTTTTATATATTTGTATATATTTTATGCCTGAAGTTATTATAAAGAAAAAATTATTGCAATGTTTTGAAATAAAAATATTAAATCACATATTATGTGTGTTTATTTTTTTGTTATAGTGAAGCCCTAGTTCTCTTTGTAGCATATACATAGTATATAAACACTTTTTTTACGGGCCCCGTAAATTTTACCGCCAAAGGCCCCCAGCTGGCTTAATCCGTCCCTGGACTGAGGTGTTGTCAATGATGTTCAACATGGCAGTAAGATGAAAACGACGATGGCAATGAATTTGATGATGATGATTGATGAATTGAAATGACCATAAAACCCCAAACAACACATCAAAAAGTGACCGAATTGTTTTTTATGATAAGAGTGTAATAAAGAATATTATGATTACAGAAATCGAAATTATTAATATTTAGAAAAAATATTGTCATATTGATTATGAAATAATTAACAATGAAGAGACTGCAGAAGTAATTATACATGTGAAATTTACTCAACATAGAATTCTCTATACTTTTTTTATAAATTTATACTCAACATAGAATTTTTTAATTTATACTCAACATACATATTTATACAACACAGAATTTTTTAATTTATACTCAACATAGATATTTTTTATAAAAATATACTCAACATATGATTCTCTATATTTTTTTACTGTGCTAGAACTCTCATTTATGGTACTACTAACTGCAATTAGATTATAGATGGGTGAGATTATAAGCAGCGGCATTATAAGGACTTGATTTTCTATTAATGATGATAGAGATTGATGAGATGATATTAAATAGCGCTGCAAGAACGTGATTTTGAAAATGATAATAAACGCAACGGTAGTAAATGACATTAAACGACAAATACCACAACTTTGATGATCAGGAGAAGCCATGAATATAATTCACATTTTTTTTACAATTGCATGATGATCATTTACCACGAGGATGCAGAAAATTTAAATAAATACCAACCAGCCAATATATTACGCAAAGCAGTTCATTAAAATTTCATGTCACCAGAAAAGAGATAAAAGTTCATTGCTTGAAAAGATATGAGGTACGAGTCAAGAATTCGATGAGATGTCCTTCTATTTGATTTAAAATCGAGTATGAGGATAGTTTAAAATAAGGAAGAAGCAAATGACTGAATAACTGGACGTGGATACCTAAAGCATAGAGCAAAGCGATAAAAATAGAAGTGAAATTTACGAGGCTACAAAGAAAGAGAGTGCTGGGTAATTTTAGCCAATTACTGCCCCGGAGTCCTGCTGCCTCCCATCTGTCCTGCAGAGGTTGTGTGGAGCATCCAAAAGCAACTGCCGTTGTTGCTTCCAAAGGTTCCCGTCGCTTAGAGACCGGCGGATTATCTCATTTCAATAATTGAGGTGGGTGAGCTTCGAGCAAACCGGTGCGAGACTTTTCATCTAAATTTATTTGTGTAGAGGTAGAGTCGCTCAAAAAAGTATCCGAACACTATGGTTGATTACAGAATTCAGAAAAAATATCTGGCAACGATTTTTTAGAAATTAGTATTCTGGCAACCTTCGTGTCACGTGACACGAAGAGAACGAAGTACCCGCTATCATCCCAGTAACATCCGTCAAAGAGACAGTTACGGCAAAGGTAGCGTGTGTGTTTGGGGTGGCATTTCCTTAGGTGGCGAAGAGACCTCTATGTGTTGACGAGTGGGAACCTCAAAGATATAGAGATGATATCCTGGACCCTTATGTACGTCCTTACACTGGTGCAATAGGTGAAACATTCATCTTACAAGACGATAACGCTCCTCTACACATGGTCGACTAGTGGAACAATACCTTCAAGAGGAGACCATTATGCGCATGGAGTGGCCAGCTCGATCTCCCGACCTAAATCCGATTGAGCATGTGTGAGATGCTCTAGGGATACGTGTTGCTTCCCTCAACCCGCCACCTGAAACAAAGGGGGAGCTTATAAGGAACTGCTTAAAAAGGAACAATGGTCGTTACGCCCTACTGAGCTGATTCACATCATGAATAGCATAGAACATCGCTGTCGTGCCTGCATTGCTGTAAGGGGTGACCACACTCCTTACTAAAGAACTTTACTCATTGCATTCTGACACCTCATTTTTGGACAAGTTCCTGTAAGTGTTATTTTTTGACGAAAAATGTTTCTAGTGTAAAATATTTTATGCCATTCTGAAACTAGCATTGCAATTCATGTTTCCATCAAATTTCATTAAAATCAATCACATCATTTTTTGTTTATCAAAATATTTATGAGTTTTCCTTAATTTATGGAAACCAGTGTATGTACCCTATAGTGCCAAAAATATCAGGATTTGTTTTGTCAATGGAAAGTCATATTGAAAGCCGCTTAACTTTGTAAACAAGCTTTCTAAGTTTGGACTACATTTGAGCGCACTTGGTTTACACACAATGGGGCTAAATGGCCGGATGGGTTGGGTTGTTTTATTTCTGAGCGGCACTTTTTTTGCACACCATGGGCTAAATGGCCAGGTCACATGGACCCCGAAGGCTCAGAGAAGGTTGGGGGAGGGGACCCACTGGAACAGCTGTTGGGAGACCGATGGTAGCCTCCCGTCAAGGCCATCCAGCGTGTTCTTTAACGTGCACAGGGTATGGCTCTCCCACACACGGAGCCACGGCTTAACGTCCCATCCGACGGACGGTGACCTTTCCAAGCCCATCGGTGTCCTCTAGTGACCGTGGGCAGGGCGGGGAATTTTGCGGAGATAAATCTCAACGCTGACCCAGCTGGGACTCGAACCTGGGAACTACAGATTACGAGCCTGGCGCGCTACCGACTGAGCCACCCCCACCCACCCCCGGATCTAGATGAATAAAATAAAGAGGCGAAGGAGGGGGGAGGGAAAGAGACAGGATTTTTATGATGGTGTAACATTTAGCCCTCCGCTTTAAAAGTGTTAAAAAAATATTGAAAAATGCTCGAAATATGCACATGTTGAATAATGTTTTCCTCCATTAACCTTACTAGCATTCACTGGGGGAATGTCCCCCCCCCCCCCCCCCGTTATCCGGAATACACCCAGATTTTCTAATCATGTAAAAATAAAAATTCTGAAATCAAATTGAATAAACTTTAAAAACAAAATCAGAATGCTATTTTTCTTTTCTTTCTTTTTTTAAAGACAGTCTCGGATATGTACTTCCTTTCGTGCAAACAAAATGCGAAACAATCATACTCACACACAGAAAAAAAAAAACACCTGAAAAACCGCAAAGTATAATCTAGCTCAGGAACTTTTTTTTTAGTCCACAAAAAGCTTTCAAAAACGTTCCTGTTCGAAGAAAAGAAAGCAAGAGCTGACTTCGCTAGAGGATTCACGGAAAAAGTAAACACACAAAAAAAAAACAGGTCCTGAAGGTAAAATAGGGGATAAGAAATAGGTAGCAAACAGAAATCGGAAGAGCCAATCAATAGAAGATAAACCTACACCTTTCCTTCCTTCAACGAAATGGTTAAGTGAATGAAATTGGATCCGCACGTGAATCGCAGCAGATACGGAGTGATCCTTGACCTTTGTCCATTCCTCCCCTTTCCTATTCCCCTTCCCCCCCCCCCTTCGCAACAGATCACGCCCAACAGCGTTTGCTTTCGTGTCGCCGAGTTTATCAGAAATCTTTCGCTCTGTGTAAGGATTTCTTTTTCTTGGAGGAGGACTCTTTTATCTGGGATGGAGATAAATTGGTAAGGATAGAGGATATTTGCGGTACCACCAGTTGTCATGACGACGCGGGTCGCAGTTTCTATAGAGACCGAGAGAAGAGAGCGTGGGAAGGAAGTGATGGAAAATTCTTCGAGATCAGAAGGAGGAACGGAAAGAGAAAATGGATGGAATCATCGTGAAGGACAGAAAAAGTGTGTTCGGTTCATAAAATTAAATTATAAAACGTTTTTTAACCGGTGGGACTGAGAGTAAATATTTTATTTCTTTGCCTTACATCGAAGAGATACATTTATATAATATTCGCATTTATAATACTGTTGTTAATCATGCTCAGTGGGTTGGCACTCTAAGCGGCACTTTTTTTTGCTCACAATGAGTCTGAATGGCCAGATCACAAGGACCCCGAGGGCTCATAGAAAGTTGGGGGAGGAGATCCACTGGACAGTTGTTGAGAGACAGATGGTAGCTTCCCATCAAGGCCATCCAGCTTATTCTTTAATGTGCACAGGGTATGGCTCTCCCACACACGGAGCCAAGGCTTAACGACCCATCCAACTGACTGAGGCCTTTCCAAGCCCATAGCTGTCTCCCACTGATCATGGGCAGGAGGTTTTTCTGAGATAAATCTCAAAGCTGTCCCAGTTGGGACTTCAACCTGGGAACTGCAGATTACGAGCCTGGCGCGCTACTGACCGAGCTATCTCCGCCCCATATTCGGTGGGAAAAGAATAATTGGCAATTTGGAAAGCAGTTAGAGACTATACGACTACGCAGCTGATGCTTCCATCTTACTTACATCTACGGTACTTGTAGATAATAGGTCAAAGACCAACGACCTACCCAATCTTTCTATCGTGAATATCTATCTTTCAATCTACCCAATCAAAATCGACCAACGACCTCTCAATCACCAACGACCTACGAGAACTGTCAAATGCCAACTGCGCAGACTCATAGTCTCACAGTGTTCTCCTAAATACCATTCCCGATCATGTTTCATTGAATTTAAGCAAAAGTGGTAAAGTGTCGAAAATAATGGTTCACAGACAAGGTCTTGAAGAATTCTAATTAGTAGACGTTAGTTCGTCTCCTTGAATGCGATTGGTAGACGTTGGTTCACCTCCTTGAATGGAATTGGTAGCCGTTGGGTCACTTCTTTGAATGTAATAGGCAGAAGTTGCTTCACCTCTTTGAATGTAACTGGCAGAAGTTGGTTCATCTCCTTGAAGGTAATTGGCAGACATTGGTTCACCTCCTTGAATGCGATTGGTAGACGTTGGTTCAACTCCTTGAATGGAATTGGTAGCCGTTGGGTCACTTCTTTGAATGTAATAGGCAGAAGTTGCTTCACCTCTTTGAATGTAACTAGCAGAAGTTGGTTCACCTCTTTGAATGTAACTAGCAGAAGTTGGTTCACCTCTTTGAATGTAACTAGCAGAAGTTGGTTCACCTCCTTGAATGTAACAGGCAAACGTTCGTTCACCTCCTTGAAGGTAATTGGCAGACATTGGTTCACGTCCTTGAATGCAATTGGCAGACGTTGGTTCACCTCCTTGAACGTAATTGACAGAAGTTGGTTCACCTCCTTGAATGTAACTAGCGGACGCTAGTTCAACTTCTTGAATGTAACTAGCAGACGTTGGTTCATCTCCTTGATTATAATTGGCAGACGCTGGTTCAGCTCCTTGAATGTAGTTGGCAGAAGTTGGTTCATCTCCTTGAAGGTAATTGGCAGACATTGGTTCACCTCCTTGAATGCGATTGGTAGACGTTGGTTCACCTCCTTGAATGAAATTGGCAGATATTGGTTCACCTCCTTGATTAAAATTGGCAGACGTTGTTTCATCTCCTTGAATGCAATTGGCAGACGTTGGTTCATCTCCTTGAATGAAATTGGGAGAGTTGGTTCACCTCCTTGACGGTAATTGGCAGACGCTGGTTCATCTCCTTGAATGCAATTGGCAGACGTTGGTTCATCTCCTTGATTAAAATTGGCAGACGTTGGTTCATCTCCTTGAATGTAATTTGCAGTCGTTGGCTCACCTCCTTGAATGTAATTGGTTGTCCGAAATTCAAGTTTTTGATTCCTATTGGACCTTATCTGGCATTTTCGGGTTGGTGAGTGTCTCTCGGAATAGCTCTGGCGTTGTTCATATGCTGGTGTAAGTGCTTTAATATAATTTTAACCTTCCTCGCCCTCTTACGTAGAAACTCTCATCGTTTGATTGTTTCCCTTTCCCTGTTACGTAACACTTTCCTCTTTAACCTAGAAATATTCGTAAATTATGTATTTATTTTCTCAGAAAAACTCAAGAAAACGAACCCACAAATTAAAAAAAAGCCTGTAGGGCAGTGCCCCCCTCCCGTTGGGAACCACTGAATAAGATTATTAAAGTTATGACATTTTTCCAAATATTGGCACTCTATAATAGTTGAAAATTCAAACTAACAGAAGATTCCAAAATTGTAAGACCGCAATAACGTCGAGTATCGAAAATTTTTTGCCTGTGATGATGCATCACACCATACCGCGTGCTTCTAAGTGTTTATTCATTAAATCGTAATGCTGGCACCACCTGATAGATCACGTGACACGAAGATTGCCAGATCACTAATTCAGATCACAGATTCTAAAAAAAAATTCGTTGCCAGATATTTTTTCTGAATTCTGTAATCAACCATAGTGTTCGGATACTTTTTTGAGCGACTGTAGGTGGTCATATTATTTTGATACTAGATCGTGTAGGCTCACTCACGGAAATATTGAGCGTGTGCAGATACCGTTCACAGCAAACTGGAGCGTGTGCAGTAACTGCACACGCTCCAGTTTGCTGTGAACGGTAACTGGAGCGTGTACAGTTGCTGTACACGCTCCAGATATTTTTCCTGAATTCTGTAATCACGTGACACGAAGGTTGCCAGATCACTAATTTCTAAAAAAAAATCGTTGCCAGATATTTTTTCTGAATTCTGTAATCAACCATAGTGTTCGGATACTCTTTTTTTGAGCGACTGTACGTAGATGTAACTTCACTATATATGCCAAAGAACCCACAATGTTTTAAAATTTTCTTTTAGGGGCGGTAATTGCGAACCACTAATTTAACGTAGAGAAAAAAAAACGACACTTTTCGAAGCTAGCCAATCACAAAAAACTAAATTTAGAAACTTTTGGTTGCTCGTGGTTTAAATTAATAAGATTTGAATAACGAATAACTTATGAACATATTTCATTTTGTGATCGATTACAGCTTGTTTTTGAATAGTTAGAATAGTTAGAGAATCTCATTCTACTGATAAAAATAACATATATGCATAGAACATAATTGCATATAAAAAAAACAAGATATTATTTGGAGTTATTTTTCTTGAAAGAATAAATGCAGGTCTTACGTGGTGGAAAACTCGGTAAATAACGACAATAAAGATAATGCTCAAGGCTTATGTTTTTTTATTAAACTTGGTTTCATAAGACTAAAAAAAAAAGGAAATAAATAGGAAAAAAAACTAAAAATCTTTTTAAAAGTAAAATTTCCATGTTATTAAAATTTTAATAATCTTTCTTGTTTAACTACCGCATTGCGAAATAAGATACAGGCATCATTATTGCATATTTCAAATTTGGTGGGTATATGTAAGTGCCTCTGTCTGAAGAAAAAAAATCATAAAACTGAACGCCTCTCATACATAAGACATTCAACAGTCTGTGGAATTCCCTTAAATCTGTGATGTTCTCTAGATGCATAAGGGAGATGAAGAGCACAGGAAGAAGAAGAAGAAGAAGAGTTCTTCTGTTTTCTGTTGCTATAGCAACGCGGGTCGTGGCGCGAGAATCTCCGATGACAGAAAAGACCGAGAAAAAAAAATGCATTTCTTTCGTTTCTATCTTTTTGTTTTTGCATTGGGAAATAAAGACTGACATCGAATGTGGGCGTCAAGGTCGTAGAGGGGGGGGGGGGGGGGCGACTCCTCTTATTCACTGATGAAGTTGGTGCCAGCGTCTGCCATTTGGAACATTAAACATATTTTGAATATCTTTTTTTTAACTAAAACTCAATATAAAATATTGATGGTTGTGCTGCAGGTCTGAAAAAGACTATTTTTCAAAATGCCTCTTAAGCATTAAAATATTCTTGGCAGAGCTTCAAGGAGGAGTTGAATTTTCTTTTAAACTGTATTGTTTGGTAACGACAAACTGGAAATATCTGCCTATCATGACATCATGGTTTTCTTTTCTCAATAGATTAAGCTTAGGGTTGGGTTGTTTTACCTCTGAGCGGCACTTTTTTGCACACCATGGGCTACATGGCCAGGTCAGATGAACCCCGAAGGCTTACAGAAGGTTGGGGGAGAGAATCCCCTGGAACAGCTGTTGGGAGACAGATGGTAGCCTCCCGTCAAGGCCATCCAGCGTGTTCTTTAACGTGCACAGGGTATGGCTCTCCCGCACACGGACACGGCCTAACGTCCCATCCGACGGACGGCGGCCTTTCCAAGCCCATCGGTGTCCCCTACTGACCGTGGGCAGGGCGGGGAATTTTGCGGAGATAAATCTCAACGCTGACCCAGCTGGGACTCGAACCTGGGAACTACAGATTACGAGTCTGGCGCGCTACAGACTGAGCCACCCCCGCCCCCAGATTACAAGGACCCATGGGCTCAGAGAAGGTTGAAGAAAGAGGACCCACTTGAAAACTGTTAGGAGACAGGTGGCAGCTTATCAGCTGTTCATTAAAGTGCACAAGGTTTCCAAGTCCATAGATGTTCGCTTTCTAAACGAGGGCAGGGTTTTTTACCTCTGAGCGGGACTTTGTTACACACAATGGTCTAAATGACCAGGTCTCAAGGACCCCGATGACTCAGAGTTAATTATGATACATAAGTGTAAGTTATTAATAAACTTACACTTATGTATCAATTTTAATTTCATACAGCGTATATACGAAAAAATTCTCCTATTTCATGAAAGATACGTAACACCTTTACCAATGTTAAGTGCACGAATTATAAACGACAGTCCTTGTAAAAAAATTATTTTATCGTGTTTATAAAAAACTGTAACACGTTTATCGATGTTTCCTGCTACTGTGGAATTTTCTTCCCAATTTATCAAGCGGCGTTAGTGTAGCATGTTCTACTTCGAGAAAAACTATCTTTTGAAAAAAAAATAAAATAAATAAATTGTTCATTAATTTCATATTAAATTGAATTTCTGATAAGCTACAACATGTTTCATGTATTTCTTTATAAAGGAGAAAAGAAAAGCACAAGTTTAAATTCGAAGCAGCTTGTAGTCATGTTAGAACAACGAACATAAAATTCAGGCAAAAGCTTTTAACAAAATTTATACAGCGAATTACTTGCAACGTGTTTCAGAGCTGGCAACTTAGCAATCAAACAAAACCACGCCTAGAGCACGTTTCTTTTTTTTGTAACCCTCTTTCGTAGCCAAAAGCAAAGAAGAACTAAAAAAACCTCATTATTAACATTTTCTTTACCAGAATTTAAATTTGTTTCCAAGCAGGATATATTTTAATGCAAATCAGACATTACGTAGCTTTTTGTTTGCATGGGTGCGCTTAGATCCACACGCGAACTTACCGTGGTTACGGTTAAAAATCTTTACGACCGGTCTGGAGGAAAACAGTTCCGAGACAGTGAATTAATCTTCTGATAATTGGCTTGGCAGATCGCACATTGGGCTGGATTCTGTCCCTTTGCTTAGTTGTAGACAAAAGATTTAAATATAGAAATACCGATGCTTGCTCTTTTCTGGACGTTTAATTTCAGATTGCATTGTCGTTATGAATAATAGATTGCAAGACATTTACACTGATATACACCAAAGGAACAAAATACTGGCTCTTCTTGTCCAGGGAAAAACACGAGGAGGTGTTTCTATTTTATGTGAAAATATTAAGCGTGGTTTTTAATTTTTTTCTCTTCTTGCAAATGCAAATTTGCATTAATACAATTATGGTATTCTACAATAGTAACTTACAGGTAATGAATGTATAGTTACATGATAACATGATAGCTATGGATTCAACTGAGTGGGTGTAGAACTGAGTCACTGAGCCTTTGAGGTCCTTGTGACCTGTCCATTTAGCCCATTGTGTGCAAATAATTCCCCTCAGAGGTAAAACAACTCAACCAATCCTTCTCCAGTCTTGTAACTAACCATTTATTCCACTGTGTTCGAAGAAGTCCCCGTCAGAAGTAAAAAAAAACGCAACCCAACATTAATATCAAACTACTGTCTCAGCCTCTCCGTCACGTGCGGATTTGGAGGACTTCTTTCCTTCCCCCGAACTTCTAAGACACTTTCCCAAATGAGGACGTGACAGTGGTTTGGGGAGAGCAAGAAGAGGGAGAGATTGAGAAACGAGATACTATTTCGGGATGACACTTCGTAATTGGCCAAAATTAGTCTCTGAGAGCAATGCCAAGGTGGATGAAAGATATATCAGCCTTTAGAATCATTTAATCTCTTAATGAAAGATGTCTTCGTCTCATCTGTCATTTAATTACTTATATCAGCTCTTTCTCTAAATAACCTTACGGAAATCGGAGAGGTTTCTGTTTGCCAATCGGTGGTGGAAGGAGGAGTGGAAGTGGGAGGGAGGGGGGGGGGGGTTTGAATCGATGTTGGGGTGTCTGCCTTAACATTGATGAAGCGATTACAAGGAAGGGTGGTAATCGCTGCATTCGATTGCTGCCGTAGATTCAGCAGTAATTAAGGTCAAGCACCATGATCCTGCCACGAACACCCACTGATACGGAGAATTAAATTAACGAAACCGACTACCTCGATCCGTTTCTTCCTGCGAGTTGTTTGATTTCAGTGTGTGTTTTCTGTTTTGTAGCAGGATAAACAAGTTAAAAATCACTCTAATGTTCAGAGCTGGGATTGGTTGCTTTATGTCTGAACTATAATTCTGCATACAGAGTGGATGAAATGTTCAGGTCACCAGGACCACAAAGGCTTAGAGTTCGGTAAGTAAGGATAGTTTTGAAGCCTTCTCTCAGAAGCCACAGTCTGACGTTAAAAGCATGCTGAATGGCCTTGACTGGATTGGGTTGGGTTGTTTTACCTCTGAGCGGCACTTTTTTGCACACCATGGGCTAAATGACCAGGTCACATGGACCCCGAAGGCTCAGAGAAGGTTGGGGGAGAGGACCCACTGGAACAGCTGTTGGGAGACAGATGGTAGCCTCCCGTCAAGGCCATCCAGCGTGATTCCTTAACGTGCCCAGAGTACATCCCTTCCGCACGGCTTAACGTCCCATCCGACGGACGGAGGCCTTTCCAAGCCCATCGGTGTCCTCCACTGACCGTGGGCAGGACGGGGAATTTTGCGGAGATAAATCTCAACGCTGACCCAGCTGGGACTCGAACCTGGGAACTACAGATTACGAGCCTGGCGCGCTACCGACTGAGCCACCCCCGCCCCACCCTTTACTGGAAGATTCCATCTCTCTCATTAGAGTTGTCCATTGGATTCCCGCTTGAAGTAGAATCTTTTTAAGTATTTACTTTACATTTTTTTATTTTATTTTTATTAAATCGGGAAGTAAATTCAAACAAAAAATGGTTATTAAGAATGACTTATTCGACCATATTCTTTTTAAGTAGCACAGTTTACATAAGGAAAAAATTAGAAGTTTATTAGACGACTAGCAGATTAGTCCCGTTGAAACTGCCATAATGTTTTGCTTCGATTAAATTTTCAAACGGTATTTAAGCTAATGGATTCAGTAATTTTTTTTCATTTTATAAGTTTATGAAAAAAATTTTAAAATTCTGTAATCTTCCAAATGCAATATGATATTATCATCACAGAAAAGTTCTCTAATGCAATGTTCCGTGTAAATACTCTCAGGAATAAGACATACTATCAGTGGGCCCAAAATTCATATAAGTATATATATTTAATTTACCTGTGGTTTCCGATACATATAAGTATAAAAACGCTGTTAAATACCACGATAGCTTCAACCCTTTCCTCGAGATGTTCTACCCTTTCGCAAGGGGTGGCTCAGTCGGTAGCGCGCCAGGCTCGTAATCTGTAGTTCCCAGGTTCGAGTCCCAGCTGGGTCAGCGTTGAGATTTATCTCCGCAAAATTCCCCGCCTTGCCCTCGGTCAGTAGGGGACATAGAAGGGCTTGGAAAGGCCGCCGTCTGTCGGATGGGACGTTAAGCCGTGGCCCGTGTGCGGGAGAACCATACCCTGTGCACGTTAAAGAACACGCTGGATGGCCTTGACGGGAGGCTACCATCTGTCTCCCAACAGCTGTTTAAGTGGGTCCCCTCCCCCAACCTTCTCTGAACCTTCGGGGTCCATGTGACCTGGCCATTTAGCCCATCGTGTGCAAAAAAGTGCCGCTCAGAGGTAAAACAACCCAACCCTTTCGCAAAAATATTACACGTATGTAATGGAAAAAGGTATCCGATACTTTTTTTGAGCGACTGTACAACCTGCCAGCTTGTATGAAGAGTATTTGACGCTCCTACTTGATGTTAGATGGTGGTGGTGGAGGTGGGAGTAATCACCCCGCAGTGTCGTCAAATGACTGCTCTCTGGTGGCAGTGTTTCCGATCACTTAATTCCATAACCACTTCAATCCTGCCCACATACTTTGTCGTTTTAAGGGCAGATAGATAATATTTTTTCACGAAACACTACACAAAAAACGCTAAAAACTGTGCATTTAAAATACTATACATTTAAGAAGTTTCAGTTAAAATTTATATAACTTTAAAACTTAAAATTAAAAAAAACGCTAGCCAACGCGATTCGACCCCACTCTGGTCATTATCAAGGCCACTTCTGAGCGCAAAGTCGTCTGGCTTCCTTTAAGCTGGATTGGGTTGTTTTACCTCTGAGCGGCACTTTTTTGCACACCATGGGCTAAATGGCCAGGTCACATGGACCCCGAATGCTCAGAGAAGGTTGAGGGAGGGGACCCACTGGAACAGCTGTTGGGAGACAGATGGTAGCCTCCCGTCAAGGCCATCCAGCGTGTTCTTTAACGTGCACAGGGTATGGCTCTCCCGCACACGGGGCCACGGCTTAACGTCCCATCCGACGGACGGCGGCCTTTCCAAGCCCATCGGTGTCCCCTACTGACCGTGGGAAGGGCGGGGAATTTTGCGGAGATAAATCTCAACGCTGACCCAGCTGGGGTTCGAACCTGGGAAGTACAGATTACGAGCCTGGCGCGCTACCGACTGAGCCCCCCCCCCCCCCCTTCGTAGGTGAGAATTCAAATAGCGCTGAACATGGAAAGGCCACCGCCTATCGGACGGGACATTAAGCGGTGGTCCGTGTGCAGGAAGAGAGCCATACGCTGTTCACGTTAAAGAACAAGCTGGATGGCCTTGACGGGAAGCTACCATCTACCTCCTAACACCTGCCCAGTGGATTTCCTTCCCCAAGCTCCTCCGAGCTCTCGGAGTCCATGTGGCTTAACCATTTTTTTTTTAGTATAGAATATAATTTTTATTCATAAGAGTAAAGAATACAAATACATTTACACTTTGACCCGCAAAGCTAAATAGCTTATCTGCAGGAAAATGAATAAATTATATTAAACATAGGTCATTCAGCCATTAGCCCATTGTGTGCAAAAAAAGTGCCGCTTAGAGGTAAAACAGACCTAACCTTCCCCAAACTTCTCTGAGCTTTTGAGGTCCTTGTGACCTGACCATTTCGTCCATTGTGAGCAAAAATATATCTCTTACGGGTGAAACAGCCCGACCCTTAAAAGACTTTTTTCCTTTTCGACTTTTTAAGAACACCCTTAAAAAATCCAACATCACCCTTCATGAACCACTGCAATACTTTCGTTGTTTTCTATTCCAGTTTTTCGAACTGCATAATCACTATATTCCCTTCTTTAGTATGAAATCTCTCCTGTCCTCAAGATAACACAACCCATCCATTGACCTAATTATAAGATTCAAGCTAACCAAATTACTTTACATAATCCATTTTACGTATCTTACTCCATTCTTATCCTTATTTTTTCACTCTATTTATCAATTATTCGATCATCATTCCCTCAAAGTCTCCTGACCTATTTTTCCAGAAAACAACATGAAATAATATAAAATAATCTAACTTAACTAGGGTTGGGTTGTTTTACCTCTGAGCGGCACTTTTTTTCACACAATGGGCTAAATGGCCAGGTCACATGGACCCCGAAGGCTCAGAGAAGGTTGGGGGAGGGGACCCACTGGAACAACTGTTGGGAGACAGATGGTAGCCTCCCGTCAAGGCCATTCAGCGTGTTCTTTAACGTGCGCAGGGTATGGTTCTCCCGCACATGGGGCCACGGCTTAACGTCCCATCCGACAGACGGCGGCCTTTCCAAGCCCATCGATGTCCCCTACTGACTATCATCAACTGACTATCATCAAATCTGACAACATCTACTGACTATCATCAAAGTCATCTAACCTGTTCTTTAACTTGCACGGGGAGGTAGCGCAGTCGGTAGCGCGCCAGACTTATAATCTGCAGTGGGCAGGGCGGGGAGTTTTGCGGAGATAAATCCCAACGCTGGCCCAGCTGGGACTCGAACCTGGGAACTACAGATTAGGAGCCTGCGCGCGACCGACTGAGCCAACCCCCGCCCCTATTTTTCCAGAAAACAACATGAAATAATATAAAATAATCTAACTTAACTAACGTGATACCCTATAACAGTCCGACAAAAGAAAGAGAATAATATTTCTTACACATTTTTTCCACATTTTCGAAGCATAATTCATTAAGATCCCTTTCAGAATGCATGTACAATGAGAACCAGATACACGAAACATCGTTTTATGCTCTTCTATTCAGTTCGCTACATCTCATTTCAAAAGACGTGGCTTTTATTATCACGCTATCACTCTTCGGGCCCTTTGCGTGTGAGAGGAAAGTCAAATTGAAATACAAAAGAAAGGCACTTTGAGGAATAGCTGGTTAATAGGCGAATCAATCAGTGGGGTGGAAAGAAGCGACAGAAAGGGCGAACATTAAGGGTGTTTCGCATAGAGTAAAGATTGAATAAGTACGTTTCAGTATTATTGGCCTGGTGAAGGAAAGATCTGAATTTAGCGAACTCTTGGAGTTGGTTTGTTTTACTTATGATTGGATTTTTTTAACACATAATTGGTTAAATGGTCAGGGTTGGGTTGTTTTACCTCTGAGCGGCACTTTTTTGCACACAATGGGCTAAATGGCCAGGTCACATGGACCCCGAAGGCTCAGAGAAGGTTGGGGGAGGGGACCCACTGGAACAGCTGTTGGGAGACAGATGGTGTCCTCCCGTCAAGGCCATCCAGCGTGTTCTTTAACGTGCACAGGGTATGGCTCCCCCGCACACTGAGCCACGGCTTAACGTTCCATCCGACGGACGGCGGTCTTTCCAAGCCCATCGGTGTCCCCTACTGACCGTGGGCAGGGCGGGGAATTTTGGGGAGATAAATCTCAACGCTGACCCAGCTGGGACTCGAACCTGGGAACTACAGATTACGAGTCTGGCTAAATGGTCAGGTGTTTTGAGCTGGGTTGGGTTGTTTTACCTCAGAGCGGCAGATTTTTACACACAATGAGCTAAATGGCTAAGTCACAAGGCCCCCAAGGACTCATAGGAAGTTGGGGAAGGGAACCTACTGGAAAACCGTTACGAGACAGGTTATAGCCTATCATCAAAGTCATCTAGCCTGTTCTTTAACTTGCACGGGGAGGTAGCGCAGTCGGTAGCGCGCCAGATTTATAATCTGCAGTCCCCAAGTTCAAGTCCCGCCTGAATCATCGTTGAGATTTCTCTTCGCAAAACTCTCCGCCCTGCTCTCGGTCAATAGGGAACACCGATGGGCTTGAAAAGGTCACCGTCCGTCAGATGGAACGATAAGCGTGGCCCTGTACAAGTTGAAGAATAAGCGGGATGGCCTTCTGTCTGCCAGCAGCAGTCCAGTTGGTCCCCTCCCCCCACGGGGCGGGGGTGGCTCAGTCGGTAGCGCGCCAGGCTCGTAATCTGCAGTTCCCAGGTTCGAGTCCAAGCTGGGTCGGCGTTGAGATTTATCTCCGCAAAATTCCCCGCCCTGCCCACGGTCAGTAGGGGACACCGATGGGCTTGGAAAGGCCGCCGTCCGTCGGATGGGACGTTAAGCCGTGGCCCCGTGTGTGATATAGCCATACCCTGTGCACATTAAAGAACACTCTGGATGGCCTTGACGGGAGGCTACCATCTGTCTCCCAACAGCTGTTCCAGTGGTCCCCTCCCCAAACCTTCTCTGAGCCTTCGGGGTCCTTGTGACCTGGCCATTTAGCCCATGGTGTGCAAAAAAGTGCAGCTCAGAGGTAAAACAACCCTACCCAACCCTTGTGACCTGATCACTTAACCCAATGTGTTGAAAGAAAGCGCCCCTCAGAAGTGAAACATCCCAACCCAACTAAGGTGGCCTTGGCCCGTGGTGTCGAAGAGGTTGTGAACACTTATTGACTATGACATGAGAGATATATGACAAAAGATTTCAGGTATAATCAGAAACCTCACGTCAAGAAAATTTTTTTTCATTTCTCTCAGAACAACATATGAACAGTACATAACGGAATTCTAATCTCTGTAATTAATATACGTGCAAGAGGATAAAAATGAATAAAAAAACTTGCCTTTTTCCGCTGCATTGTACATGAAACGATATCGCATTATGTTTCAGAAGCAAACAAAACATCAAACAATGAACTTCACATTTCTAGTATTTTCCACACAAACAAACGAAGTTTATTTCAGCTTGTAATCATTCATAATGAAGAAACTTTACTCACCTGTGAAAAGAAAAAGAAAAATCATTAATATATTGCCTCAAATATTACATTGTTGCTTATATGATTAATGAATTATCAGTGCTATATTAAAAAACATAACTACGAACTTAGAACTTTTCTAAAACAATAACAAAAAGTCCAATACACAAAATATTCAGTTGTAAGTGGCAATTTAAAATGATTTTAAAGATACAAAAATATTTTATTCAACTCATTAAAAAAGTACTATTGGCTTTAAAGATAAAAAAATTTCCTTATGAATGAAGTCTACAAAATTTTCTAATATAACTGGATGTGTCAATAGCACAATCAACATTATCATCAAATCATAATGTAATGGTTACAAAAGAAGCTGAAGGCCAGTCATCTTGCAGGGTTGGGTTGTTTTACCTCTGAGCGGCACTTTTTTGCACACCATGGGCTAAATGGCCAGGTCACATGGACCCCGAAGGCTCAGAGAAGGTTGGGGGAGGGGACCCACTGGAACAGCTGTTGGGAGACAGACGGTAGCCTCCCGTCAAGGCCATCCAGCGTGTTCTTTAACGTGCACAGGATATGGCTCTCCCGCACAAGGGACCACGGCTTGTCGTCCCATCCGACGGACGGCGGCCTTTCCAAGCCCATCGGTGTCCATAACTGACCGTAGGCAGGGCGAAGAATTTTTGCGGAGATAAATCTCAACGCTGACCCAGCTGGGACTCGAACCTGGGAACTACAGATTACGAGCCTGGCACGCTACCGATTGAGCCACCCCCTCTTGCAGACTAATGCTTCTAGCCAATGACCATGTTCCTGATTGACTATCACGTACCATTTTATGAGTTTATAGGCCCATGAAAGATAGAAGTGTGTGCATAAATAATACACAGGACGAGAAATATCTACTGATATTGTCTTCAAAACAACGCAACATTTTCATTATTCGCCTGAAGGAAAAATATGGCCATGTTTTAAAACCAGTTTTTTTCAACTATAGTTTTTCCTTAAGTACTATTTTGAGAGAACATAATATTCTGTACAGCACCCAACGTGTACGTAGTGTGTATTTTTCTCCAGCAATCAACAATTATTACTACCGCTATAGAAGCAAAAACAGTAAATTTATTAATACTTCATGCATTTTTTTTTTAAGAAATAGTTAAAGGTTTGTAAAATAGAGGGGGAAATGTTATATTGCATTGGAAATCCAGTCTTTTCCACTTTTCCGAATCGATTTTATTTTTTGCCTTAACCCCCCAATCCCCCCCCCTTCCGATTTGTTTTCTATTTCCGGACCTAACCGCTACTAACGAGTCTCAGCCCGATATTATCACGTTATTTGATTCATTTGTACAAGTGTCTAAGTCCTGGAATCCTTGAAAAACTATTATGGCGCTATTAACCAGTCTGTTGACTAGTGGCTAATCGTGTATGGCTACTTTGGAAACAACCTGGACAATGAGATTGTACAGCATTTATTGGTTGACTGATAGCGCAATCAAGTAGGTGAACTCTCTAAGCTTCCAACTATTCACTTCCATTGTCTTAGTTGCTTCCAAACTTGATAGCCACACTCAACCACTGCCACTGAGAGTACAGTCACTCAAAAAATATCCGAACACTATGGTTGATTGCAGAATTCAGAAAAAAATATCTGGCAACGATTTTTTTTAGAAATTAGTGATCTGGCAACGATTTTTTTTCAGAAATTAGTGATCTGGCAACCTTCGTGTCACATGATTACAGAATTCAGGAAAAATATCTGGAGCGTATACAGCAACTGTACACGCTCCAGTTACCTTTCACAGCTAACCGGAGCGTGTGCAGAACGGTAACTGCACACGCTCAATATTTCTGTGAGTGAGCCCACACGATCCAGGTCTTTTTGAGCTCACACGATCCAATGTGCTGTGAACATTAACCGCAACCGCTCCAGTTTGCTGTGAACGGTAACTGCACACGTTCCATATTCATTGCATTATATATTCATACGCATTACATATATTAAAAAATATCCGAACGCTACGGTTGATTGCATAAATCAGAAAAAATATCTGGCAACGATTTTTTTAGAAATTAGTGATCTGGCAACCTTCATGTCACGTGTCACGTGACATGAAGGTTGCCAGATCACTAATTTCCTTGCTTAATACATACCATAACCTTGCTTCCAAAAAATTGCATAAACCTTGCTTCCATGAGCGCTTACCCACAAGGGTAAGCGCTCATGGAAGCAAGGTTTATGGCAGCAAGGTTTATGGTTCATGGAAGCAAGGTTTATGGCTCATGGAAGCAAGGTTAAGGTCATGGCAGTTTTATCTAAAAATCGAGTATGCATTAATGTTTTAGCACACTGTTACCTCCTTTACTGGGGGTGGCTCAGTCGGTAGCGTGCCAGGCTCGTAATCTGTAGTTCCCAGGTTCGAGTCCCAGCTGGGTCAGCGTTGAGATTTATCTCCGCAAAATTCCCCGCCCTGCCCACGGTCAGTAGGGGACACCGATGGGCTTAGAAAGCCGCCGTCCGTCGGATGGGACGTTAAGCCGTGGCCCCGTGTGCGGGAGAGCCATACCCTGTGCACGTTAAAGAACACGCTGGATGGCCTTGACGGGAGGATACCATCTGTCTCCCAACAGCTCTTCCAGTGGGTCCCCTCCCCCAACCTTCTCTGAGCCTTCGGGGTCAATGTGACCTGGCCATTTAGCCCATGGTGTGCAAAAAAGTGCCTCTCAGAGGTAAAACAACCCAACCCAAGCCATACCCTGTGCACGTTCAAGAACACGCTGGATGGCCTTGACGGGAGGCTACCATCTGTCTCCCAACAGCTGCTCCAGTGGGTCCCCTCCCCCAACCTTCTCTGAGCCTTCGGGGTCAATGTGACCTGGCCATTTAGCCCATGGTGTGCAAAAAAGTGCCTCTCAGAGGTGAAGCAACCCAACCTCCTTTACTGAAAAAACAGAGGCAGCCCATCAAAACACCCCTGACGTAAATAATTTCATGAAACCTCTTCTTAAAGATTCCTCCAAGCATCAAAACATTCAGAATTTTCGTTTCTACGTTGGCCAACAAACCATTCCCTATATAGCCACGGATATATGTATTATAGGTGACAAAACTTGCGCGATCTGTCATGTGGAATGATTCCAAGCACTTCTCTCTTCTGATGCAAGATCCTTTATCCCAACACGATGACGTCGGTCTGTGCAGAGTGAAGCACCGAGGTATATTGCGAAGAGATTGTTTACTCTGGCAAATAGTGCAACTCGATTCTCCTTAACTCGTTTTTGTGCTCTTCTAGCAATTCAGGATATTTATAACTCTGGGGGAAGAAATCGATGATGAAAACGACAACTCTCAGCATCGGAGAGATAAGAAAGCGTTTATTATTTATTTAAAGTTTCCCTTTTCTCCTTGCTGCAAATGGAAATCTTTTGGACCAATATTGTCACGAAGCATTCAAGATATGCCACTGTGATACTGTGGTATAAGTCAATGTACAGTCGCTCAAAAAATATCCGAACACTATGGTTGATTACAGAATTCAGAAAAAATATCTGGCAACCTTCGTGTCACGTGACACGAAGGTTGCCGTACTGTTTCTTAGTAAATGGGACAGCCGAGCAAAGTTGGGTTGTTTTACCTCTGAGCGGCACTTTTTTGCACACCATGGGCTAAATGGCCAGGTCACATGGACCCCGAAGGCTCAGAGAAGGTTGGGGGAGGGGACCCACTGGAACAGCTGTTGGGAGACAGATGGTAGCCTCCGGTCAAGGCCATCCAGCGTGTTCTTTAACGTGCACAGGGTATGTCTCTCCCGCACACGGGGCCACGGCTTAACGTCCCATCCGACGGACGGCGGCCTTTCCAAGCCCATCGGTGTCCCCTACTGACTGTGAGCAGGGCGGGGAATTTTGCGGAGATAAATCTCAATGCTGACCCAGCTGGGACTCGAACCTGGGAACTACAGATTACGAGCCTGGCGCGCTACCGACTGAGCCACCCCCGCCCCGCCGAGCAAAGACTTTGCACTACGTGAAGAGAAACTGGCCTCAGAGGAAATCTCTGAAGGTCGGAGAGAAGAATGTGGAACATCCAGCATTGGCAAAAACGCACAAAATCCTGCTACCGTCCCTACACATCAAACTCGGTGTGATGAAAAACCTCGTAAAAGCCATGGACTGGACTGCATCAGCTTTCAAATACTTGGCTGACAAATTCCCTCGACTCAGCAAAGAGAAAATTAAAGAGGGAATTTTTGTGGGTCCTCGGATCCGCGAGCTGTTTAGAGACCAGATGTTTGACAACATGCTTCAGGGGTGACGAAAAAAAGGCTTGGGACGCGTTTCGTCTGATGTCAGCTAAATTCCTCGGGAATGTCAGGGCAGACAACTACAAGAAACTGGTTAAGGACGTGTTATCTCTGTATCACAAACTTGGCTGCAATATGTCCTTAAAGATCCACTTTCTCCATTCCCACTTAGATTTCTTCCCCGACAACTGCGGCATGGTTAGTGATGAGCACAGTGAACGTTTTCATCAGGACATTGCAACGATACCAGGGAAACTTGTCCACTTCAATGTTGACTGACTACTGTTGGACGCTCGCCAGAGATAATCCTGAGCAGCTGTACAAGCAACGGACAAAGCGACGTCAGAAGTAGAAGCGGAGTTTTACCGATACATGCCATATGTACATATTACTCTATTACATAAGAAACTATAGCAGATTTCTCAGAAATCGTAGCGAAATTTTCGTTTTCATTGTCATATTCGTGTTCAGCACCTTGAAATCTTTAAGAAATGGCTACTTTTATCTCGAGGCATGACTTTTATGAAAATTTGTTGCCCAGTGTAATTTTGCATTTCCCACTTTCGAGCCCATGCTGGTCTAGTATGGAGCCTATCCATACTGTGCCATTAGGGAGGTTCATCTCCTTAAAACCCGTCCCGTGGTCGAGTGGTTAGCGCGATTGGCTGCTGATCTAAGGGACCTGCGTTCGAGCCCCGGGTAAGGCATGGATGTATGAGTCGTTTTTCTGCTGAGGTCCTGCCAGCCTTTCAGACCTTCTACTATGGCATATAAACTTGCAGGCTCCTGTCAGACCTCTGTGGCAAGCAGCTGCTTGAGGGGGTATTTATTTATTTATTTTTATTTTCAGAAAAGAGACACGGACGAGCTTCGAAAGGCTTTGGGTTGTTTTACCTCTGAGCGGCACTTTTTTTGCACATCATGCGCTAAATGGCCAGGTCACATGGACCCCGAAGGCTCAGAGAAGGTTGGGGGAAGGGACCCTCTGGAACAGCTGTTGGGAGACAGCCATCCAGTGTGTTCTTTAACGTGCACAGGGTATGTCTCTCCCGCACACGGGGCCACGGCTTAACGTCCCATCCGATGGACGGCGGCTTTTCCAAGCCCATCGCTGTCTCCTACTGACCGTGGGCAGGGCGGGGAATTTTGCGGAGATAAATCTCAACGCTGACCAAGCTGGGACTCGAACCTGGGAACTACAGATTACGAGGATGGCGCGCTACCGACTGAGCTAACCCCGCCCAGCTTCGAAAGGCTGCCGTCTGTCTGATGAGATTAAGCCTTGGCCAGTTTGTAGGAGAGCCATACCCTGTGCACTTTAAATAACACGCTAGATGCTCTTGATGAGAGAATTTCATCTGCATCTCAACAGCTGTCCAATGGGTCCCCTTCCCTCAACTTTCCCTGTTCTCTTGGGATCCGCGTGACCTGACAATTCAACCCATTGTGTGCGAACAAAATGTCACTCAGAGGTAAACAAATCCAAACCGAAATGTCGGACAAGGTTAACAACAAAGGCTGTTAAAACTCCAAGTTTGAAAATCTTAAATCTTCGACTTATTTCCTTCTTTCATATTTTAGTACCGCCGTTTCCGTCCAGAAAACGACATGATACTGAAGAACACAAGGTTGTCGCTTTCTTTTGCTTCCTCCCTCACGAGTCAATGAGGATCCGTCGCAGCTCGAGCAAACGGTCCCCTCCCCCTCGCTCCACCCAAAGCTTGTCAGGACCTCAGACTGATGGATTTGTCAATTAGGCTTAACTGAGCGCGTTCACAGACACAGCCAGTTGATCCACCGCAAACGTCGAAGCCAAAGAAGATGTAAGAGGGATCTTTGAATTCCTCCTACTCCACCTCTTCCTTCTTTTGTTCTTCGTTTTTCACTGATGCTGGGTTTGATTCCTCTCCATCTTTTCTATGAACGGGGACATAAGAAAGGAACCCAATGAAGGAGTGTCGTAAATCAAGACAACATTTTGTAATTTAAATTTATTTATTGATCTGGGCGTAACTGAAGGATTTTTATTCAAGACGCACAAAAACAAAAAAAAAATGTCTTTTTAAGCTGAAAATATTTCTGCGATGTTTTTCTAGTACTCGATAAATCGTTAAAGTTCTTTATATTTGGAAAAAATATTTTATTTTTAGCTAAAAACAGAAAATTAAAGCAAATGTTATTAAGTTAGTCAGTTTTATGTTCTTTTATGTCAAGTTTCTGTTTATGTCCGTGTTTATCATTGATGACTAATAAATATAATTTCTTTTCATAGAGCCCACTTGTCACGAAAGACTGCTAAGAGCATGTTAGTATAATGCGCAATAGACAAGAGCCTATTAGTATAATACGTAACAGACAAGAGCCTATTAGTAGATCCTGTTAGTATAATACGTAACAGACACAATCCTGTTAGTATAATATGTAACAGACAAGATCCTGTTAGTGTAATACGTAACAGACAATATCCTGTTAGTATAATACTTAAGAAATAAGATCCTGTTAGTATAATACGTAACAGACAATATCCTGTTAGTATAATACGTAAAAAATAAGATCCTGTTAGTATAATACGTAACAGACAATATCCTGTTAGTATAATACGTAAAAATTAAGATGCTGTTAGTATAATACGTAACAGACAATATCCTGTTAGTATAATACGTAAAAAATAAGATCCTTTTAGTATAATACGTAACAGACAATATCCTGTTAGTATAATACAGCGGACAAGATCCTGTTAGTATAATAGGTAACATCACAAGAATCTTCTAGTATAATACGTAACAGACAAGATCCTCTTAGTATAATACGTAACGGACAAGAGCCTATTAATATAATGCCTAACAGACAAGATCTTGATAGTATAATAGGTAACAGACAAGAGCCTGTCAGTATAATACATAATGGACAAGATCCTGTTAATATAATACGTAACATCACAAGATCTTGTTAGTATAATACGTAACGGACACGATCCTGTTAGTATAATACGTAACATACAATATCCTGTTAGTATAATACGTAACAGAGAAGATCCTATTAGTATAATACGTAACAGACAACAGCCTATTAGTATGATACGTAACGGACAAGATCCTGTTAGTATAATACATAACAGAAGAGCCTGAGGTTTAAGAGACGCGCTTTCTTGCCCAAAAAGGGCTAAATGGTCAGGTCACAAGGACCCAGAGAAGATTATGGGAGGGGATCCACTGAATAGCTGTTAGGAAACAGATGGAAGTCTCCTGTCAAAACGTGTTCTTTAACGTGCCCAGGGTTATGGTTCTCCTGGACACGGGTCCATGGTCTCATCCGATGCGACATTTCCGAGACCACTGGTTTCCCTTTTCTCACCGTGGGTAGAGTGGGAGTTAGCAGTGATAAATCGAAACATTAGCACAGTTGGGACATGCAGTATGCAAAAGGTATTAACTTTCGGGATTCAGGAACTAACATAAAGTTCATATACAGGGTGTCTCAAAAGTATAGGTACAAACTTTTAGGGGAGGTAGATAACATCTAAAGGAATGAGAATTGCATAGGAACCCATAACCGGAAACGTCACCGTAAGTCAATAGGTGGCGCTGTTCATCAGTGCGCTAGAGGGGAAATTTCGGATTTCCTCATTCGAGCGGTAGTCGGCTGACGAAGAGCATGCCAAGGTATTCGAACAGGGAGCTGGCAGACATGCACTTAGTGTATGGAATAGCTGAGGGCAACGGACGAGCCGCTCAACGAATGTATCAAGAACGCTTCCCATACAGACATGTACCGGGGCCACCGTTTGTTTGCGCGTGCGCATCGAAATTTGTGCGATGATGGGTCAAACTTTGAGCATCTGCTGTAACATTATGAAATGTATCATCTAGTACGCCATTTGTAATAATTATGTCCAATAAACGTTTTCCCATTAATCACTGTGTTGTGTCCTTTCAGATCTTGTACCTCTGCTACCACTTTCCCATGACGTTTCCGGTTATGGGTTCCTATGCAATTCTCATTCCTTTAGATGTTATCTACCTCCCCTAAAAGTTTGCACCTATATTTTTGAGACACCTGTATATATTGACACTGTATATTTTGAGACACCTGTATATACATATATATGTCTGTGTGTGTGTGTGTGTATATATACATATACACACACATATTGAGCAGCTAATTTACCAGGTACAATTTCGATGTTATATCAATAGCAACTACGATAAAGAACTCAGTAACTTTTTAAAAAGCTTTTCATGAAAGAAATGTAACTGAAGATAATTTCAAGATCTCAATGAAATCGATTCCGAATCTCGACTTCCAACAATATGCGTTTAGTATTCAAAGAGTTATAGAAGCTGAAACATTTACAAACTTGGCCCGTTCTGCAAAAAAAACTCGGAAATCGTGAAAAATAGCATAATTATTGAGCGAACTGCTAAAAAAAAACTCTTCCACGTATTAATAAAGTTTATTGTAATGGTTGCTGCTTTCGTCTTAACTTGTTTTTTTATTGACTTTTCAGAGCAATTAGGGGCGGGGGTGGCTCAGTCGGTAGCGCGCCAGGCTCGTAATCTGTAGTTCCCAGGTTCGAGTCCCAGCTGGGTCAGCGTTGAGATTTATCTCCGCAAATATTTCCCCGCCCTGCCCACGGTCAGTAGGGGACACCGATTGGCTTGGAAAGGCCGCCGTCCGTCGGATGGGACGTTAAGCCGTGGTCCCGTGTGCGGGAGAGCCATACCCTGTGCACGTTAAAGAACACGCTGAATGGCCTTGACGGGAGGATACCATCTGTCTCCCAACAGCTGTTCCAGTGGGTCCCCTCCCCCAACCTTCTCTGAGCCTTCGGGGTCCTTGTGGCCTGGCCATATAGCCCATGATGTGCAAAAAATTGCCGCTCAGAGGTAAAACAATCCAATCCAATCAGAGCAATTATTTAAATTGGCATTGTGGTTGAAGATATTTATGTAACTCTGAATACTAAATATTCTTGAAAACCGAAATTGAAATAGACTCGGTTTGAGATCTTTAAATTGTCTTCAGTTGCATTATTTCATAAAAAGCTTATTTAAGAAATGGCAGAGTTCGGTATCTGAGTTACTATTGACATAATACGGAATTTTCCAACTAAGGAGGGTCGTGGGTGACTCAGTCGGTAACGCATTAGTTGTTGTGGTTTTACCTCTGAGCGGCGCTTTTTTGCACACCATGGGCTAAATGGCCAGGTCACATGGACCCCGAAGGCTCAAAGAAGGTTGGGGGAGGGGACCCACTGGAACAAGCTGTTGGAAGACAGATGGTAGCCTCCCGTCAAGGCCATCCAGCGTGTTCTTTAACGTGCACAGGGTATGGCTCTCTCCCGCACACGGTCCACGGTTTAGCGTCCCATCCGACGGACGGCGGCCTTTCCAAGCCCATCGGTGTCCCCTACTGACCGTGGATTATTTGCGGTGATAAATCTCAACGCTAACCCAGCTGGGACTCGAACCTGGGCACTACAGATTACGAGCCTGGCGCGCTACCGACTGAGCCACCCCCGCCCCGTTGTAGTGTATCACTAAGTATTTGAATCCCCCATATATTCCATTAATATAAATTTGTAAAGAAATCCTATTTTTTCTATTAATATAAATTTGTGAAGAAATGCTATTTTTCTATACAGTCTATTGATGTCTTTGCCTCTTCAAAACTCAATCCTTATACATTATCAGAAGAAAAAAAAAACAACTTTTAATTACCTCACCAGCAGAAACGAAGTTCTTTTCTTAAACGAAAAAAATTGAACACGAAAAAAAAAAAGAATTACCATAAACATCCAATTAGAAGAAACCGTGATGACTCCACAGAGATCACATTCACTGTAGATCGCTGATTAGATACTTAAGATTTAAAAAAAATACATTTTATTTGAGAATCAGCTAATTACATCGTCAAGTAATACAGATGTTGGGATTTCGTCCCTTTCCCAAGGAAAGAAATTTCAAATTATGATCGTGGTTAACGAGATATAATTTCAATGTCGTTCAGCGATTTAATATTATTTTTTTCCATAAAATGGTGCAATCGTTTTTGAAGAAATCGATGCTTTGTTTTTATATTTTATCTCTTTATTCGTCCCGTGGTCGAGTGGTTAGCGTGCTTGGCTGCTGCTCTAAGGGACCTGTGTTCGAGCCTCTGGTAAGGCATGGAAAGGTTGTGTTGTTTTTACTGCTGAGGTCCTGCCATTCTCACAGACCTACTAGGGCGGGGGTGGCTCAGTCGGAAGCGCGCCAGGCTCATAATCTGTAGTTCCCACGTTCGAGACCAGCTGGGTCGGCGTTGAGATTTATCTCTGCAAAAATTCCTCGCCCTGCCCACGGTCAGTAGGGGACACCGATGGGCTTGGAAAGGCCGCCGTCCGTCGGATGGGACGTTAAACCGTGGCCCCGTGAGCGGGAGAGACATACCCTGTGCACGTTAAAGAACACACTGGATGGCCTTGATGGGAGGCTACCATCTGTCTCCAAACAGCTGTTCCAGTTGGTCCCCTCCCCCAACCTTCTCTGAGCCTCCGGGGTCCATGTGACCTGGCCATTTAGCCCATGGTGTGCAAAAAAGTGCCGCTCAGAGGTAAAACAACCCAACAACAGACCTACTATGGCATATAAACCGACAGGCTGCTGCCGACAGAACCTCTGTGGCAAGCAGCTGATTGAGGGGGTATTTATTTTTTATTATCGTCAATGCGACTCACTTGATTTCAGTAATTATAACGAAATTTATTTTAAAAAATTGATAAATCACTAAATATGAAACAAATATAGTTCTTATCAACGCTTTGCTTTGACAATAAATTAGTAAAAAAGAAATTCATTAAAAAATTAAATAAAAATATAAATAATGCAATCAATCAATAATGAGTCCTCACTAATGAGTACTATGCATTATAAAATTCGAAATATTACCCTATATAGTAACAAAAAAAGCCTCTATTTTAAATTTTAATTATTTTATATTTTAATTTTTAAATAAATAAAATTTAAATAAAATGTCACAACTAAATTTTATACATAAAAACATGCATTCAAAATTATAAAAAATAAATCGTGAAAGAAATTGATGTTTATATGAAAAATTATTATTAGAATAAAACTACTATTCCTACTTAAAAAGCTAACATAAACACACACGTTACTTTGACGACCGCTATGCATAAATGAAAACATGACGAAATTCCAGAACGAATGTTAATCAGCTGGTAATGACGCCATTTAAGGTACTATTCGAGAAAAATCGGTATTGTAAACAGAATTAGTTTTTTTTTTTATAATTGGCGATGTTAAGCACAATTGAGTCGCATTTACGATAATAAAGAGGTAAAATGTAAAATCAAAGCATCGATTTCTTCAGAAACAATTCGGGGGCGGCTCAGTCGGTAGCGCGCCAGGCTCGTAATCTGTAGTTCCCAGGTTCGAGTCCCAGTTGGGTCATCGTTGAGATTTATCTCCGCAAAATTCCCCGCCCTGCCCACGGTCAGTAGGGGACACCGATGGGCTTGGAAAGGCCGCCGTCCGTTGGATGGGACGTTAAGCCGTGGTGCCGTGTGAGGGAGAGCCATACCCTGTGCACGTTAAAGAACACACTGGATGGCCTTGACGGGAGGCTATCATCTGTCTCCCAACAGCTGTTCCAGTGGGTCCCCTCCCCCAACCTTCTCTGAGCCTTCGGGGTCCATGTGACCTGGCCATTTAGCCCATGGTGTGCAAAAAAGTGCCGCTCAGAGGTAAAACAACCAAAATTCAGAAACGATTCAAATGATTTATTAAAATGGTCAGTGTACATAAACCTTCCAGTTCCCAATGACACCATTCTGACTTGGATTGGATTGGGTTGTTTTACCTCTGAACGGTGCTTTTTTACACAATGGACTAAATGGCCAGGTCACAAGGATCCCAAAGACTCAGAGAAGGTTGGGGGAGGGGACCTAGTAGGCAGCTGTTGGGAGACAGATGTTAGCCTTCCGTCAAGGCTATATGGGGCGGGGGTGGCTCAGTCGGTAGCGCGCCAGGCTCGTAATCTGTAGTTCCCAGGTTCGAGTCCCACCTGGGTCAGCGTTGAGATTTATCTCCGCAAAAATTCCCCGCCCTGCCCACGGTCAGTAGGGGACACCGATGGGCTTGGAAAGTCCGCCGTCCGTCGGATGGGACGTTAAGCCGTGGCCCCGTGTGCGGGAGAGCCATACCCTGTGCACGTTAAAGAACACGCTGGATGGCCTTGACGGGAGGCTACCATCTGTCTCCTAACAGCTGTTCCAGTGGGTCCCCTCCCCCAACCTTCTCTGAGCCTTCGGGGTCCATGTGACCTGGCCATTTAGCCCATGGTGTGCAAAAAAGTGCCGCTCAGAGGTAAAACAACCAAAATTCAGAAACGATTCAAATGATTTATTAAAATGGTCAGTGTACATAAACCTTCCAGTTCCCAATGACACCATTCTGACTTGGATTGGATTGGGTTGTTTTACCTCTGAACGGTGCTTTTTTGTACACAATGGACTAAATGGCCAGGTCACAAGGATCCCGAAGACTCAGAGAAGGTTGGGGGAGGGGACCTAGTAGGCAGCTGTTGGGAGACAGATGTTAGCCTTCCGTCAAGGCTATCCAGAGTGTTTTTAACGTGCACAGAATATGGCTCTCTCTCTTATGCACATAGGACCACGGCTTAACGTCCCATTCGATGGACGGCGGCGTTTCCGTCGAACATTTCCGTATACCGACTGAGTCAATCCCCTCCTCAATGAAGTAATTGACCTGACGATTTGCATGCTCAGGTTGTGATGTACAGTCGCTCAAAAAAGTATCCGAACACTATGGTTGATTACAGAATTCGGAAAAAAATATCTGGCGATGGTTTTTTTAGAAATTAGTGATCTGGCAACCTTCGTGTCACGTGATTACAGAATTCAGGAAAAATGTCTGAAGCGTGTACAGCAACTGCACACGCTCCAGTTTTCTATGAACGGTAACTGCACATGCTCAATATTTCCGTGAGTGAGCCCACACGATCCAGGTCTTTGTGAGCTCACACGATCCAATGTGCTGTGAACATTAACCGCAACCGCTCCAGTTTGCTGTGAACGGTAACTGCACACGCTCAATATTCATTGCATTATATATATTAAAAAAATATCCGAACACTATGGTTGATTACAGAATTCAGAAAAAATATCTGGCAACGATTTTTTTAGAAATTAGTGATCTGGCAACCTTCGTGTCACGTGACACGAAGTGGAAGAAAAGATCCAGATTCAGTATATTGATTATTTGTTATATGAGTCCCAAATTCTTTTGTGGCCGTGGGTTGGGTTGTTTTACTTCTGAGCGGCACTTTTTTGCACACCATGGGCTAAATGGCCAGGTCACATGGACCCCGAAGGCTCAGAGAAGGTTGGGGGAGGGGACATACTGGAACAGCTGTTGGGAGACAGATGGTAGCCTTTCGTCAAGGCCATCCAGCGTGTTCTTTAACGTGCATAGGGTATGGTCTCCCGCACACGGAGGCCACGGCTTAATGTCCCATCCGACGGACGGCGGCCTTTCGAAGCCCATCGGTGTCCCCTACTGACCGTGGGCAGGGCAGAGAATTTTGCGGAGATAAATCTCAACGCTGACCTAGCTGGGACTCGAACGCGGGAACTACAGATTACGAGCCTGGCGCGCTACCGACTGAGCCACCCCCGCCCCTAATGGGATTGGAAAATCCTCCGTAAACCATGGCTTTTTCACTACCATGCAAGAGAGTCATCTTCCTTTGCTGTAAAGATCATACTGGATTGTCTTGACGGATGACTTTCGTCTGTCTCCTAGAAGCTGCGTAGTGGGTCATCTCTTTTTTCCAAACTATGAGCCTGTGGGAATCTTGTGACCAAACAAAGTCTTTTTTTATCACACAATATTGATATGTGAATTTGTATAAGCTTACGTAAATTGGCCCATAAATTGAATTTAGATTTCATTTTTAATCTTAACTATATTTATCTCTTATAAGGAGTGACGCTATATCGAGGGTTTATCTTACTTCCTACCATCAAGAGCATCCATTACGCACAGCAATACAATTTAATAGGCAACTCTCCTATCGCCTTATTTGTGATTCTATTTTCCCTCGTGTCTATAAATACCCAGATAATCCATGAATAAACGGAAGTCCAAGATGAAGCGGATCATTCCAACATCCAAAAACTGCTGATAAACATGATAAACCGGAGACAGATAGATGGGATAAGCCACATAAACAAATGATGCGGTGTTCTCTTTGCACAGTGAAGCTCTCGCACTTTCACCGTTCGTTTCCATGGTGACGGCAAAAGAAGATGAAGATGAAGAATGATACGCAGAAAAATCATCTTTATGGAATCAGATGAATGATGCTGAGGCGTAAAACGTGGACGGGGCATTTGTCACCGGCAGAATGAGGCGCCATTGACAGTTGCTTTCCTGCCTTCCACGGCCAATGAGGCTCTTTCGTACGACAACACCAATCACAGAGTAAATAACCGATCTCGGTAAGAGTTAGGATGCCTGCCAACCTCACCGATCCATAAATCTCAAGTTGAATTTTCGGAAGTCGTTCCTTATTTTTGTTGTTACGACGGTTGGATGTTGACTTTTCTTTCGTGGTTATAGAGTCGTACCACGAACGGAACGGTAATCGAATAACTCCAGCCACCTTTCATAATTGGAATATGCATATTTATAAACTGGTGAGCAAAATTGTGGTTGCAATGTAACGTGTTTTATTCCGTGAGGTATAAAATGGAAATAAAATTTGTAACGTAATTGCGATTTATTATTGCCAATATGTATATGAAAAAGAAAGTATTATAAACTCGAAATAACAAATTATAAGAGCGGGATCAGTTGGCAGCGCACTATAAATTATATTTTAGATTTGAAATATGAGCTGGTTATAAGGGGGCTTAGTCGATAGTCGGGGATGGCTCAGTCGGCAACGCACAAGGATCGTAATCTGCAGTTCCCAGGTTCGAGTCTCAGCTTGGACAGTGTTGAGATTTATCTCTGCAAAACTCCACGGTCAATAGGGAGCGTCAATGGGCTTATAAACACCGCCATTTGTCGGGTGGGACGTAAAGCCGTGGCTCTGTGTGAACGACAACCACCCAGCGTGTTAAAGAACACGCTGGATGGCTTGTACGGGAGGCTATCATTTGTCTCGGACGTAAAACCGTGGCTCTGTGTGAACGTTAAAGAACACGCTGGATGGCTATCATTTGTCTCGGACGTAAAGCCGTTGCTCTGTATGAACGTTAAAGAACACGCTGGATGACTATCATTTGTCTCGGACGTAAAGCCGTGGCTCTGTGTGAACGTTAAAGAACACGCTGGATGGCTTGTACGGGAGGCTATCATTTGTCTCGGACGTAAAACCGTGGCTCTGTGTGAACGTTAAAGAACACGCTGGATGGCTATCATTTGTCTCGGACGTAAAGCCGTGGCTCTGTGTGAACGTTAAAGGACACGCTGGATGGCTTGTACGGGAGGCTATCATTTGTCTCGGACATAAAGCCGTAGCTCTGTGTGAACGTTAAAGAACACGCTGGATGGCTATCATTTGTCTCGGACGTAAAGTTGTGGCTCTGTGTGAACGTTAAAGAACACGTGGATGGCTATCATTTGTCTCGGACGTAAAGCCGTGGCTCTGTGTGAACGTTAAAGAACACGCTGGATGGCTGTCATTTGTCTCGGACGTAAAGCCTTGCTCTGTGTGAACGTTAAAGAACACGCTGGATGACTATCATTTGTCTCGGACGTAAAGCCGTGGCTCTGTGTGAACGTTAAAGAACACGCTGGATGGCTTGTACGGGAGGCTATCATTTGTCTCGGACGTAAAACCGTGGCTCTGTGTGAACGTTAAAGAACACGCTGGATGGCTATCATTTGTCTCGGACGTAAAGCCGTGGCTCTGTGTGAACGTTAAAGAACACGCTGGATGGCTATCATTTGTCTCGGAGGTAAAGCCGTGGCTCTGTGTGAACGTTAAAGAACACGCTGGATGGCTTGTACGGGAGGCTATCATTTGTCTCGGACGTAAAACCGTGGCTCTGTGTGAACGTTAAAGAACACGCTGGATGGCTATCATTTGTCTCGGACGTAAAGCTGTGGCTCTGTGTGAACGTTAAAGAACACGCTGGATGGCTATCATTTGTCTCGGACGTAAAGCCGTGGCTCTGTGTGAACGTTAAAGAACACGCTGGATGGCTATCATTTGTCTCGGACGTAAAACCGTGGCTCTGTGTGAACGTTAAAGAACACGTGGATGGCTATCATTTGTCTCGGACGTAAAGCCGTGGCTCTGTGTGAACGTTAAAGAACACGCTGGATGGCTATCATTTGTCTCGGACGTAAAGCCGTGGCTCTGTGTGAACGTTAAAGGACACGCTGGATGGCTTGTACGGGAGGCTATCATTTGTCTCGGACATAAAGCCGTGGCTCTGTGTGAACGTTAAAGAACACGCTGGATGGCTATCATTTGTCTCGGACGTAAAGTTGTGGCTCTGTGTGAACGTTAAAGAACACGTGGATGGCTATCATTTGTCTCGGACGTAAAGCCGTGGCTCTGTGTGAACGTTAAAGAACACGCTGGATGGCTGTCATTTGTCTCGGACGTAAAGCCTTGCTCTGTGTGAACGTTAAAGAACACGCTGGATGACTATCATTTGTCTCGGACGTAAAGCCGTGGCTCTGTGTGAACGTTAAAGAACACGCTGGATGGCTTGTACGGGAGGCTATCATTTGTCTCGGACGTAAAGCCTTGCTCTGTGTGAACGTTAAAGAACACGCTGGATGACTATCATTTGTCTCGGACGTAAAGCCGTGGCTCTGTGTGAACATTAAAGAACACGCTGGATGGCTATCATTTGTCTCGGACGTAAAGCCGTTGCTCTGTGTGAACGTTAAAGAACACGCTGGATGACTATCATTTGTCTCGGACGTAAAGCCGTGGCTCTGTGTGAACATTAAAGAACACGCTGGATGGCTATCATTTGTCTCGGACGTAAAGCCTTGCTCTGTGTGAACGTTAAAGAACACGCTGGATGGCTAACATTTGTCTCGGACGTAAACCCGTGGCTCTGTGTGAACGTTAAAGAACACGCTGGATGGCTATCATTTGTCTCGGACGTAAAGCCGTTGCTCTGTATGAACGTTAAAGAACACGCTGGATGACTATCATTTGTCTCGGACGTAAAGCCGTGGCTCTGTGTGAACGTTAAAGAACATGCTGGATGGCTTGTACGGGAGGCTATCATTTGTCTCGGACGTAAAACCGTGGCTCTGTGTGAACGTTAAAGAACACGCTGGATGGCTAACATTTGTCTCGGACGTAAAACCGTGGCTCTGTGTGAACGTTAAAGAACACGCTGGATGGCTATCATTTGTCTCGGACGTAAAGCCGTGGCTCTGTGTGAACGTTAAAGAACACGCTGGATGGCTATCATTTGTCTCGGACGTAAAGCCGTTGCTCTGTATGAACGTTAAAGAACACGCTGGATGACTATCATTTGTCTCGGACGTAAAGCCGTGGCTCTGTGTGAACGTTAAAGAACACGCTGGATGGCTTGTACGGGAGGCTATCATTTGTCTCGGACGTAAAACCGTGGCTCTGTGTGAACGTTAAAGAACACGCTGGATGGCTAACATTTGTCTCGGACGTAAAGCCTTGCTCTGTGTGAACGTTAAAGAACACGCTGGATGACTATCATTTGTCTCGGACGTAAAGCCGTGGCTCTGTGTGAACATTAAAGAACATGCTGGATGGCTATCATTTGTCTCGGACGTAAAGCCGTTGCTCTGTGTGAACGTTAAAGAACACGCTGGATGACTATCATTTGTCTCGGACGTAAAGCCGTGGCTCTGTGTGAACATTAAAGAACACGCTGGATGGCTATCATTTGTCTCGGACGTAAAGCCTTGCTCTGTGTGAACGTTAAAGAACACGCTGGATGGCTAACATTTGTCTCGGACGTAAAACCGTGGCTCTGTGTGAACGTTAAAGAACACGCTGGATGGCTATCATTTGTCTCGGACGTAAAGCCTTGCTCTGTGTGAACGTTAAAGAACACGCTGGATGACTATCATTTGTCTCGGACGTAAAGCCGTGGCTCTGTGTGAACGTTAAAGAACACGCTGGATGGCTTGTACGGGAGGCTATCATTTGTCTCGGACGTAAAACCGTGGCTCTGTGTGAACGTTAAAGAACACGCTGGATGGCTATCATTTGTCTCGGACGTAAAGCCGTGGCTCTGTGTGAACGTTAAAGAACACGCTGGATGGCTATCATTTGTCTCGGAGGTAAAGCCGTGGCTCTGTGTGAACGTTAAAGAACACGCTGGATGGCTTGTACGGGAGGCTATCATTTGTCTCGGACGTAAAACCGTGGCTCTGTGTGAACGTTAAAGAACACGCTGGATGGCTATCATTTGTCTCGGACGTAAAGCTGTGGCTCTGTGTGAACGTTAAAGAACACGCTGGATGGCTATCATTTGTCTCGGACGTAAAGCCGTGGCTCTGTGTGAACGTTAAAGAACACGCTGGATGGCTATCATTTGTCTCGAACGTAAAACCGTGGCTCTGTGTGAACGTTAAAGAACACGTGGATGGCTATCATTTGTCTCGGACGTAAAGCCGTGGCTCTGTGTGAACGTTAAAGAACACGCTGGATGGCTATCATTTGTCTCGGACGTAAAGCCGTGGCTCTGTGTGAACGTTAAAGAACACGCTGGATGGCTTGTACGGGAGGCTATCATTTGTCTCGGACATAAAGCCGTGGCTCTGTGTGAACGTTAAAGAACACGCTGGATGGCTATCATTTGTCTCGGACGTAAAGTTGTGGCTCTGTGTGAACGTTAAAGAACACGTGGATGGCTATCATTTGTCTCAGACGTAAAACCTTGCTCTGTGTGAACGTTAAAGAACACGCTGGATGACTATCATTTGTCTCGGACGTAAAGCCGTGGCTCTGTGTGAACATTAAAGAACACGCTGGATGGCTATCATTTGTCTCGGACGTAAAGCCGTTGCTCTGTGTGAACGTTAAAGAACACGCTGGATGACTATCATTTGTCTCGGACGTAAAGCCGTGGCTCTGTGTGAACATTAAAGAACACGCTGGATGGCTATCATTTGTCTCGGACGTAAAGCCGTGGCTCTGTGTGAACGTTAAAGAACACGCTGGATGGCTATCATTTGTCTCGGACGTAAAGTTGTGGCTCTGTGTGAACGTTAAAGAACACGTGGATGGCTATCATTTGTCTCAGACGTAAAACCTTGCTCTGTGTGAACGTTAAAGAACACGCTGGATGACTATCATTTGTCTCGGACGTAAAGCCGTGGCTCTGTGTGAACATTAAAGAACACGCTGGATGGCTATCATTTGTCTCGGACGTAAAGCCGTTGCTCTGTGTGAACGTTAAAGAACACGCTGGATGACTATCATTTGTCTCGGACGTAAAGCCGTGGCTCTGTGTGAACATTAAAGAACACGCTGGATGGCTATCATTTGTCTCGGACGTAAAGCCTTGCTCTGTGTGAACGTTAAAGAACACGCTGGATGGCTAACATTTGTCTCGGACGTAAAACCGTGGCTCTGTGTGAACGTTAAAGAACACGCTGGATGGCTATCATTTGTCTCGGACGTAAAGCCGTTGCTCTGTATGAACGTTAAAGAACACGCTGGATGACTATCATTTGTCTCGGACGTAAAGCCGTGGCTCTGTGTGAACGTTAAAGAACACGTGGATGGCTATCATTTGTCTCGGACGTAAAGCCGTGGCTCTGTGTGAACGTTAAAGAACACGCTGGATGGCTATCATTTGTCTCGGACGTAAAGCCGTGGCTCTGTGTGAACGTTAAAGGACACGCTGGATGGCTTGTACGGGAGGCTATCATTTGTCTCGGACATAAAGCCGTGGCTCTGTGTGAACGTTAAAGAACACGCTGGATGGCTATCATTTGTCTCGGACGTAAAGTTGTGGCTCTGTGTGAACGTTAAAGAACACGTGGATGGCTATCATTTGTCTCAGACGTAAAACCTTGCTCTGTGTGAACGTTAAAGAACACGCTGGATGACTATCATTTGTCTCGGACGTAAAGCCGTGGCTCTGTGTGAACATTAAAGAACACGCTGGATGGCTATCATTTGTCTCGGACGTAAAGCCGTTGCTCTGTGTGAACGTTAAAGAACACGCTGGATGACTATCATTTGTCTCGGACGTAAAGCCGTGGCTCTGTGTGAACATTAAAGAACACGCTGGATGGCTATCATTTGTCTCGGACGTAAAGCCTTGCTCTGTGTGAACGTTAAAGAACACGCTGGATGGCTAACATTTGTCTCGGACGTAAAACCGTGGCTCTGTGTGAACGTTAAAGAACACGCTGGATGGCTATCATTTGTCTCGGACGTAAAGCCGTTGCTCTGTATGAACGTTAAAGAACACGCTGGATGACTATCATTTGTCTCGGACGTAAAGCCGTGGCTCTGTGTGAACGTTAAAGAACACGCTGGATGGCTTGTACGGGAGGCTATCATTTGTCTCGGACGTAAAACCGTGGCTCTGTGTGAACGTTAAAGAACACGCTGGATGGCTAACATTTGTCTCGGACGTAAAACCGTGGCTCTGTGTGAACGTTAAAGAACACGCTGGATGGCTATCATTTGTCTCGGACGTAAAGCCGTTGCTCTGTATGAACGTTAAAGAACACGCTGGATGACTATCATTTGTCTCGGACGTAAAGCCGTGGCTCTGTGTGAACGTTAAAGAACACGCTGGATGGCTTGTACGGGAGGCTATCATTTGTCTCGGACGTAAAACCGTGGCTCTGTGTGAACGTTAAAGAACACGCTGGATGGCTAACATTTGTCTCGGACGTAAAACCGTGGCTCTGTGTGAACGTTAAAGAACACGCTGGATGGCTATCATTTGTCTCGGACGTAAAGCCGTGGCTCTGTGTGAACGTTAAAGAACACGCTGGATGGCTATCATTTGTCTCGGACGTAAAACCGTGGCTCTGTGTGAACGTTAAAGAACACGCTGGATGGCTAACATTTGTCTCGGACGTAAAGCCGTGGCTCTGTGTGAACGTTAAAGAACACGCTGGATGGCTATCATTTGTCTCGGAGGTAAAGCCGTGGCTCTGTGTGAACGTTAAAGAACACGCTGGATGGCTTGTACGGGAGGCTATCATTTGTCTCGGACGTAAAACCGTGGCTCTGTGTGAACGTTAAAGAACACGCTGGATGGCTATCATTTGTCTCGGACGTAAAGCTGTGGCTCTGTGTGAACGTTAAAGAACACGCTGGATGGCTATCATTTGTCTCGGACGTAAAGCCGTGGCTCTCTGTGAACGTTAAAGAACACGCTGGATGGCTATCATTTGTCTCGGACGTAAAACCGTGGCTCTGTGTGAACGTTAAAGAACACGTGGATGGCTATCATTTGTCTCGGACGTAAAGCCGTGGCTCTGTGTGAACGTTAAAGAACACGCTGGATGGCTATCATTTGTCTCGGACGTAAAGCCGTGGCTCTGTGTGAACGTTAAAGAACACGCTGGATGGCTTGTACGGGAGGCTATCATTTGTCTCGGACATAAAGCCGTGTCTCTGTGTGAACGTTAAAGAACACGCTGGATGGCTATCATTTGTCTCGGACGTAAAGTTGTGGCTCTGTGTGAACGTTAAAGAACACGTGGATGGCTATCATTTGTCTCGGACGTAAAGCCGTGGCTCTGTGTGAACGTTAAAAAACACGCTGGATGGCTATCATTTGTCTCGGACGTAAAGCCGTGGCTCTGTGTGAACGTTAAAGGACACGCTGGATGGCTTGTACGGGAGGCTATCATTTGTCTCGGACTAAAGCCGTGGCTCTGTGTGAACGTTAAAGAACACGCTGGATGGCTATCATTTGTCTCGGACGTAAAGCCGTGGCTCTGTGTGAACGTTAAAGAACACGCTGGATGGCTATCATTTGTCTCGGACGTAAAGCCGTGGCTCTGTGTGAACGTTAAAGGACACGCTGGATGGCTTGTACGGGAGGCTATCATTTGTCTCGGACTAAAGCCGTGGCTCTGTGTGAACGTTAAAGAACACGCTGGATGGCTATCATTTGTCTCGGACGTAAAACCGTGGCTCTGTGTGAACGTTAAAGAACACGCTGGATGGCTATCATTTGTCTCGGACGTAAAACCGTGGCTCTGTGTGAACATTAAAGAACACGCTGGATGGCTTCTACGGGAGGCAGTGAAAAAGGAAGGCATTTAAATGTAAAAAAAGTTCTAAGTGATTTAATTTGTTTAAAATTTAAATTTATCAATTATATGAAGTTCTAACTTCCCATCTTTCAAGTTTGCGGTATGCAAACGAGATTCAACCATACGGAACCAGTTAAACAGAGACACGAACTTCTTGTCAGAAGACGATTGTTACGTGTTCCAATGTTCGATGCGATCAGTTGGTGGTCATCTTATGGATCAGAGACTGTGGGCACTGAAGCTTCATGATTGGTATGATAAGCGACGACGCCATGTACGCTTCACGGATGACTCCCGAATCGGTCTTGAATCAGATACTCGACAGCTTTTCACGTGGCGTGACAGAGCAACACGAGACAACACTACCTTTGTACAAGAACTCCGTTGGTTTCGTGGAAAAGATTTAATGGTACAGTCGCTCAAAAAAATATCCGAACACTATGTATCGTTTTTCTGCTGAGGTCCTGCCATCCTCTCAGACCTTCTACTATGGCATATAAACTGACAGCTCCTGTCAGACCTCTGTGGCAAGCAGCTGCTTGAGGAGGTCTTTTTTTTATTTTATATGGCTGATTACAGAATTTAGAAAAAATATCTGGCAACGATTTTTTTTAGAAATTAGTGATCTGGCAACCTTCGTGTCACGTGACACGAAGGTTGCCAGGGAGACAAAAGCATTGCTGAACTTTACAATTCTATATCAGCATTGCTGGGTTTACAGTTCGAATTCCACCTTGCCAGCGTTGAGATTTATCCCTGCTACCCCCCCCCCCCTGCTCGGTTAGAAAAGGGGATGGGCTTGGAAAGGCCGACGTCCGTCGGATGGGACATAAAAGCGTGTCCCCACATCTATCCAGTGGTCCCCTTTCCCCAACCCTTCTCTGAATTCTTAGGAGGGGACGAGATTGGCTCAGTCGGTAGCGGGCTATGCTCATAATCTGCAGTTCCCAGGTTCGAGTCTCACCTGTTCCAGTGGTGAGATTTATCTCCGCTAAGCCCTCACCCTTCCCTCGGTCAGTAGGGGACACCTATGGGCTTGGAAAAATCGTCGTCTGTCGAATGGGACGTTAAGTGGTGGTCCGTGTGTGGGTTGGGTTGTTTGGGTTGTTTTACCTCTGAGCGGCACTTTTTTGCACACCATGGGCTAAATGGCCAGGTCACATGGACCCCGAAGGCTCAGAGAAGGTTGGGGGAGGGAACCCACTGGAATAGCTGTTGGGAGACAGATGGTAGCCTCCCGTCAAGGCCATCCAGCGTGTTCTTTAACGTGCACAGCGGATGGCTCTCTCGTACACGGGGCCACGGTTTAACGTCCCATCCGACGAACGGCGGCCTTTCCAAGCCCATCGGTGTCCCCTACTGACCGTGGGCAGGGCGGGGAATTTTGCGGAGATAAATCTCAACGCTGACCCAGCTGGAACTCGAACCTGGGAACTACAGATTACGAGCCTGACTCGCTACCGACTGAGCCACTCCCGCCCCCCGCCCCCCCCCCCCCCCCCGTGTGTGGGAGAAAAATATCCTGTATACGTTAAGGAACACGCTGGATGGCCTTGACGGGAGACCACCATCTGTCCCGTAATAGCTGTACAGTGAGTTCCCTTCCCCAACCTTCTCTGAGTCCTTGGAATTCTTGTGACCTGACATTTAGCCCATTGTGGGCAAAAAAATTCCCGCTCAGAGTAAAACAACCCTACACTCAAAAATATCATCATACCATTAAAAGGAAGTCTGACAGGGCCACAGATGCAGAGATCGAATGTTGACGCTTTTACAGTGATGCCGACCATTGATTCATTTAATGGCTAATAATGCTACAGAGCATAAGGAGCAACTGGTCAAAAACTTTCTAGAACAGACCCGTGAACCCGAACTTAGTGAAGAGAGACCAGAGAAAAAATTATTTTCTTAAAGAGGCGCAGGAGAAATTTTATACTTGAATAAATAGATTTCTAATTAATAATAAATTGGTATATGAAATTATATTTTTATTCAATAAAAACAAATATGTATATGAGTACACGAAATGACAAAATCGTTCAATTAGGCACCTGAAAATATTTGATCAAACAATTGGAAGAAAAGATCCAAATTCAGTATATTGATTATTTGTTATATGAGTCCCAAATTCTTTTGTGGCCGTGGGTTGGGTTGTTTTACCTCTGAGCGGCACTTTTTTGCACACCATGGGCTAAATGGCCAGGTCACATGGACCCCGAAGGCTCAGAGAAGGTTGGGGGAGGGGACACACTGGAACAGCTGTTGGGAGACAGATGGTAGCCTCCCGTCAAGGCCATCCAGCGTGTTCTTTAACGTGCACAGGGTATGGCTCTCCCGCACACGAAGGCCACGGTTTAACGTCCCATCCGACGGACGGCGGTCTTTCCAAGCCCATAGGTGTCCCCTACTGACCGTGGGCAGGGCGGGGAATTTTGCGGAGATAAATCTCAACGCTGACCCAGCTGGGACTCGAACCTGGGAACTACAGATTACGAGCCTGACGCGCTCCCGACTGAGCCACCCCCGCCCCTTTGTGGCCGTAGATTGAACAGACCTGTTCTAGAAGAAAACAAGAAATGTAGTAAAGAGTTTTTCTAAAAATATTCTGCTGCATCAAATGATTATGACCGTACTAACCTGACAGAACATAAGATCACCATTGGTAATTCTTCTCCAGTCCATATACCAGCAAGAAGGCTTCCATTAGGAAAACGGGAGGAGACAGAACAACTCATAAGGAACATGAAAGCTCAAGACATTATAGAACCATCGCAGAGTCCCTAGACATCACCAGTTAGTGGAGTGGATACAGGTATTGCTTCGGCCGACCATTTAAAAAGTCACAGGGAAGATGTAACTCTCTTCCAAAGAGCATCATGGAAGGTGTCTGTCCGGTTGTCTCTTCTTGTCAAGTTCTTGTCAAGAAAAAGGTGGGGCGGGGGTGGCTCAGTCGGTAGCGCGCCAGGCTCGTAATCTGTAGCTCCCAGGTTCGAGTCCCAGCTGGGTCAGCGATGAGATTTATCTCCGCAAAATTCCCCGCCCTGCCCACGGTCAGTAGGGGACACCGATGGGCTTGGAAAGACCGCCGTCCGTCCGATGGGACGTTAAGCCGTGGCCCCGTGTGCGGGAGAGCCATACCCTGTGCACGTTAAAGAACACGCTGGATGGCCTTGACGGGAGGCTACCATCTGTCTCCCAACAGCTGTTCCAGTTGGTCCCCTCCCCCAACCTTCTCTGAGCCTTCGGGGTCCATGTGACCTGGCCAATTTAGCCCATGGTGTGCAAAAAAGTGCCGCTCAGAGGTAAAACAACCCAACCCAAGAAAAGGATAAAAGGATGGATCTACTCAATTTTGTGTAGATTACCGCAGATTAAATCATATAACACAGAAAGACTGCTTTCCTTTACCCAGGATTGATGATACACTTGACACTCTATCTGGGTCAGAATGGTTCTCGACATTAGATTTGAAGAGATTGGCAAGTTGGTATACATCCTGAAGACCGTGAGAAAACAACTTTCACTACGGGAAATGGATTTTGGCAGTTTAAAATGATGCCATTTGGATTTTGCAACGCACTTGCAACGTTTGAACGACTTATGGAGTCGGTGCTCAAAGGTTTGTCTTGGGAGGTCTGTCTGGTTTACTTGGACATCATCGTTCTTGGAAACTTTTTTTGAAAAACATTTGAGAAATCTTCGTCAAGTGTTTGAAAAATTTAGGACAGCCAAGCTAAAATTGGGACCGATTAAGTGTAAACTGTTCCAGCAAGAAGTTCATTACCTTGGTCATGTCATCATTACATCAGGGATTAAGACTGATCCTAATAAGATAGAAGCTGTAAGAGACTGGCCTCCACCACAAGATGTTCATGAACTTCGTAGTTTTGTTGGACTTTGCACCTAATATAGAAGATCTGTCAAGGGTTTCTCCAACATCGCAAGGCCATTACATCGTCTGACAGAAGAGGGTCAGCGGTTCATGTGGACTACCGATGTGATGTAGAGAATCTAACCAGAAGAGAGATCTGACCAGAAGAGACATCAGCGGTTCATGTGGACTACGAATGTGATGTAGTCTTTCAACAGCTAAAGAAAACTCTTTCCACAGCACCAGTGCTAGCGTACCCACAAACTGGAAAACAGTTCATAACAGATACTGATGAAAGTAACACAGGAGTTGGTGTCGGACTCTCACATCAACAAGACGGACAAGAAAATGTTATTACATACTTTAGCAAAACTCTATACAAACCAGAACGAAATTATTGTGTAAGAATACGAAAAGAACTGTTAACAATAGTAAAAGCAATAGAGCATTTTTATCATTATCTGTATGGCCAGAAATTTCTTATACACACTGATCATGCTGCACTCAGGTGGTTACTAAATTTTAAAAACCCTGAAGGACAAACAGCTAGGTGGATACAGCGGTTACAAGAATACAATTTCTCCATCGAGCATCAAAATGGCAAAATGCATAGGAATGCAGATGCCCTTTCCAGACATCCATGTATTGGCAACTGTAAGCATTGGGTTGGGTTGGGTTGTTTCACCTCTGAGCGGCACTTTTTTGCACACCATGGGCTAAATGGCCAGGTCACATGGATCCCGAAGGCTCAGAGAAGGTTGGGGGAGGAGACCCACTGGAACAGCTGTGGGGAGAGAGATGATAGCCTCCCGTCAAGGCCATGCTAACGTATTTTTTAACGTGCACAGGGTATGTCTCTCCCGCACACGGGGCCACAGCTTAACGTCCCATCCGACGGACGGCGGCCTTTCCAAGCCCATCGGTGTCCCCTTCTGACCGTGGGCAGGGCGGGAATTTTGAGGAGATAAATCTGAACGCTGATCCAGCTGGGACTCGAACCTGGGAACTACAAATTACGAGCCTGGCGCGCTACCGACTGAGCCCCCCCCCCCCCCCTCTGTAAGCATTGCTATAATACAGAGTTGAAATAGGGTACTAAAGAAATCATGCCCATAAGACAAATAACATCGACACAAGCAAACAGTGATACTCCTAACATCTGGAGTTCAATAGAAATTAGAAGGCCCAACTAGACGATGAAGGCCAGTAATGGATTTGATTGAAAAATCTGATATAAGACCTAATTGTGAGCAAATCTCGAGATATAGGCAACTACCAAAAGTTACTGGCCACAGTAACTTTTTGTAGATCTCCAGAATTTCTGTAGATTACTCCTTAGAAGTGAAAGACGGTGTATCATAAAGAAGATGGGAGAATCCCGCTGAACGGATGATCCGTTGGCAGATAATCCTTCCTCGCTTCCGAGTGGAATTAGTGATGAAAGATGTACATGATAGTGCCACTGGAGGACACTTCGGTGTTAATAAGACATTAGCCAAAGCCAGGGAACGATTTCATTGGCTGAAACGTAGGGCAGACCTTGAAATAAGGTGTAGGCAATGTGAGGCCTGTGCAGCAAAGAAAAGCCCTAAGACTAGGAGTCGAGGTAAGCTGCAGATGTATAACTTTGGTGCCCCTTTTGAGAGAATAGCCATTGATGCAATGGGTACGTTTCCTAGGACTGATGATGGAAATCTCTATTTATTAGCGGTAATAGATTATTTCACGAAGTGGCCTGAGGTCTATCCCATCAAAGACCAGGAAGCAACAACAGTTGCAGAGATGATAGTAAACAACTTGATTAGTAGGTATGGAGTTCCTTTGAAACTCCACTCTGACCGAGGACGGCATTTTGAATCCAATGTGTTTACATCTGCCAATTATTAGGCATTCAGAAAACCAGGACAACTCCCCTACACCTTCAGTCGGATGGTATGGTTGAGAGATTTAATAGGACAATTGTCGACGACCATCAACGTGACTGGGATCACCATATACCACTCCTTTTGTTGGCATACATAACAGCAGTGCACGAGACAACTGGACAGACACCTTCCATGACGCTCTTTGGAAGAGAGTTACATCTTCCCTGTGACTTTCTATATGGTCGGCCCAAAGCAATGTCTGTATCCACTCCACAATACGTACAGTCCTTCAAATAAATATCCGAACACTAGGGGTTGATTACAAAATTCAGAAAAAATATCTGGCAACGATTTTTTTTGAAATTAGTGATCTGGCAACCTTCGTGTCACGTGACACGAAGGTTGCCAGATCACTAATTTCTAAAAAAAATCGTTGACAGATATTTTTTCTGAATTTTGTAATCAACCCTAGTGTTCAGATACTTTTTTGAGCGACTGTATGTGGTCATATTATTTTGATACTATATCGTGTGGGCTCACTCACGGAAATATTGAGCGTGTGCAGTTACCGTTCACAGCAAACTGGAGCGTGTGCAGTAACTGCACACGCTCCAGTTTGCTGTGAGCGGCAACTGGAGCGTGTACAGTTGCTGTACACGCTTCAGATATTTTTTCTGAATTCTGTAATCACGTGACACAAAGGTTGCCAGATCACTAATTTCTAAAAAAATCGTTGCCAGATATTTTTTCTGAATTCTGTAATCAACCGCAGTATTCGGATACTTTTTTGAGCGACTGTACAAGAGTTACAACAACGACTGGAAGAAATCCATCACTCCGTCAGACATAACATCAACTTAGCAAGCGAGAGAACCAAAACGAGATACGACAGTAAAGCAAATGGAACTGTTTTCAATCAAGGAGATCTTGTCTGGCTGTACAAACCGCATAGAAAGAAGAGACTTTCTCCAAAACTTCAGAAACCTTGGGAAGGTCCGTATACGGTAGTTAACAGGATTAACGACGGGGTGTATCGCATTCATCAACGTCCAACTACAAAGTGCAAGGTGGTTCATGTGGATCGTTTGGCCCCGTTTCATCGAACTGAAAAAGCTTCGGAATCCAGAATTGTTCGAGACGAACAAGACCTAAGGAGTGGGTAGTGCTACGACAGATGAACGTGCTACAATGAATTTATGATAAACGCGTCATGAACTCGCGTATGCTTCAGCGCGAGAGTTACGTCACCAACGACACCGAACGAACTTGATTGGAAGAATAAGAAATAAAGTTTTGTTACGAAGCGCAGTTGAGTATAAAAGGAAACGTAGTTAGTCTTAGTTTTTACACAATATTCCAAAGAAGAGATGTTTTATGTGGTGAGAGCGCGGGAGGGTTGGGTTGTTTAACCTCTGAGCGGCACTTTTTTGCACACCATGGGCTAAATGGCCAGGTCACATGGACCCCGAAGGCTCAGAGAAGGTTGGGGGAGGGGACCCACTGGAATAGCTGTTGGGAGACAGATGGTATCCTCCCGTCAAGGCTATCCAACGTGTTCTTTAACGTGCACAGGGTATGGCTCTCCCACACACGGGGCCACGGCTTAACGTCCCATCCGACGGACGGCGGCCTTTCCAAGCCCATCGGTGTCCCCTACTGACCGTGGGCAGGGCGGGGAATTTTTGCAGAGATAAATCTTAACGCTGACCCAGCTGGGACTCGAACCTGGGAACTACAGATTACGAGCCTGGCGCGCTACTGACTGAGCCATCCCCGCCCCATTTGTTCGCATATATGATAAACACTGGTTGAATTTAGTTTGTATAAATAATCTCATCTACAATTTTGTAATAAATTACATTGCTTTACATTATCTTTGATATACACTATTTATTTGAACTCAAGCTCGGTTTTATCCATTTAATTCATAACAGTATTATAGAACCGCCCCTAATGGTAACGTCAATGCCAAATTTCCCAACCAGCTTTATATCCCATTACGTTGATTGTGAGGTTGACTGCCACATAACCTTTATTCCTATTGATATTAGCTCACTTTGCAACTCCAATTCATCGCAAAAGAAATCAGCCTATTGCCGGCACGAGATGTATAGGCGCTCTTCTCTCAGTTCAATTGTGCCTCATTAGCGATTACAGCCGAATGCACGGTTCAATGGGGACGGGGGTGGCTCAGTCGGTAGCGCGCCAGACTCGTAATCTGTAGTTCCCAGGTTCGAGTCCCAGCTGGGTCAGCGTTGAGATTTATCTCCGCAAAATTCCCCGCCCTGCCCACGGTCAGTAGGGGACACCGATGGACTTGGAAAGACCGCCGTCCGTCGGATGGGACGTTAAGCCGTGGCCCCGTGTGCGGGAGAGCCATACCCTGTGCACGTTAAAGAACACGCTGGATGGCCTTCACGGGAGGCTACCATCTGTCTCTCAACAGCTGTTCCAGTGAGTCCCCTCCCCCAACCTTCTCTGAGCCTTCGGGGTCCATGTGACCTGGCCATTTAGCCCATGGTGTTCAAAAAAAGTGCCGCTCAGAGGTAAAACAACCCAATCCTAAAATAAATGCTTGATTCTCAGTCCACCTTCTTAATAAGTAAAAATCTAAAGCATTTCAAGAACTTCAATGTAACAAGGAAAGCTATCCGCAACTTAACCTAATAGAAAAACAAAAACTACCGTTGGGCTTATATTCGCATGGGACCATTGCTGAGAGTTTCGTGAATCGATCCTTAAGCTTTAATCTCATGTAATAGGAGAGTCATGCTGCGGCACGTCTAAGAGCATGCTGAGTGATCGGCTGGCTGACATATGACCACCGGCTGAGATCAGACTCTGTGTCTTTGAAGACAGGAAAAGATCCAGCCTTGCGGGGCGTATCATCTTTTTTCTATCTTGTCTCCTATTGGTTTCGATTTCTGTGGTTTTCGGATTTCTGGTTGACATCCGACTAAAGATTGCATTGCAATTGGCTTTAGACTCTGGAAAGAAAAGAGGGTCACTTTTCCTCCTGATAGCCAAACAACACCCTCCTTTACCCATCAGTTCATCCCCCCCACCCACCCCCACATACGAATATTGCGGAAATCTGTCTGCAGTCCTATTTTTCTCATAGGAAGTTACAGAGCTTGGAATTTAATTTTCGTTCACCTAATTATGGAGTTGGGTTGTTTTACCTCTGAGCGGCACTCTTTTGCACACCATGGGCTAAATGGCCAGGTCACATGGACCCCGAAGGCTCAGAGAAGGTTGGGGGAGGGGATCCATTGGAACAGCTGTTGGGAGACAGATGGTAACCTCCCGTCAAGGCCATCCAGCGTGTTCTTATAACGTGCACAGGGTATGGCTCTCCCGCACACGGGGCCACGGCTTAACGTCCCATCCGACGGACGGCGGCCTTTCCAAGCCCATCGGTGTCCCCTACTGACCGTGGGCAGGGCGGGGAATTTTTCGGAGATAAATCTCAACGCTGACCCTGCTGGGACTCGAACCTGGGAACTACAGATTACGAGCCTGGCGCGCTACCGACTGAACCACTCCCGCCCCGCCTAATTATGGATATGTTCCTAATAAAATTATTGTTGACGCTAAAAACAGAAATATTTTATCCGTTTATTTTTAATCCACTTGGTTTAATTAATGAAATATTGGCAATTCTTTCTTACAAATCAAACAGGATTTTATTTATTTAGTGTTTGATAAGGTAAGAAGAAATACTTTTCGAATAAATTTTTCCAAAGATAAAAATAATTTTTTAATAAATTTTTCCAAAGATAAAAATAATTTTTTAATAAATTTTTCCAAAGACAGCTGGGACTCGAACCTAGGAACTGCAGATTACAAGCTTGTCATGCTACCGATTTACCCCCGCTTCCCCATGTACAAAAGAAGACATGAACAGTCAACCCCAAACACTATTTAAGATGCAACGCATGGGTATGTCATCTATCACACAGTCGTGCGTTACCCATAACCTTGTTTGAAAACAATTTCAATTCCAGAGGGAGGGGGCGGGGGTGGCTCAGTCGTTAGCGCGCCAGGCTCGTAATCTGTAGTTCCCAGGTTCGAGTCCCAGCTGGGTCAGCGTTGAGATTTATCTCCGCAAAATTCCCCGCCCTGCCAACATTCAGTAGGGGACACCGATGGGCTTGGAAAGCCGCAGTCCGTCGGATGGGACGTTAAGCCGTGGCTCCGTGTGCGGGAGAGCCATACCCTGTGCACGTTAAAGAACACGCTGGATGGCCTTGACGGGAGGCTACCATCTGTCTCCCAACAGCTGTTCCAGTAGGTCCTCTCCCCCAACCTTCTCTGAGCCTTCGGGGTCCTTGTGGCCTGACCATTTAGCCCATTGTGTGCAAAAAAGTGCCGCTCAGAGGTAAAACAACACAACGTTAACGAATACGCTGGATGGCCTTGACGGGAGACTACCATCTGTCTCCCAACAGCTGTTCCAGTGGGTCCCCTCCCCCAACCTTCTCTGAGCCTTCGGGGTCCTTGTGGCCTGGCCATTTAGCCCATGGTGCGAAAAAAAGTGCCGCTCAGAGGTAAAACAACACAACGTTAAAGAATACGCAGGATGGCCTTGAAGGGAGGCTACCATCTGTCTCCCAACAGCTGTTCCAGTGGGTCCCCTCCCCCAACCTTCTCTGAGCCTTCGGGGTCCTTGTGGCCTGGCCATTTAGCCCATGGTGTGCAAAAAAGTGCCGCTCAGAGGTGAAACAACACAACGTTAAAGAATACGCAGGATGGCCTTGAAGGGAGGCTACCATCTGTCTCCCAACAGCTGTTCCAGTGGGTCCCCTCCCCCAACCTTCTCTGAGCCTTCGGGGTCCATGTGACGTGGCCATTTAACCCATTGTGTGCAAAAAAAGTGCCGCTCAGAGGTAACACAACTCAAATCCCCCAACCTTCTCTGAGCCTTCGGGGTCCACGTGACCTGGCCATTTAGCCCATGGTGTGCAAAAAAGTGCCGCTCAGAGGTAATACAACCCACAATCCAGAGGGAGTGGCATGCAAAACAGGAAAGAAAAAAGAAAAAAAAAAACTCTGAAAGAATAACAGAAATATTCCAAAAATAACGAAAAGTCGCTTCAAGGAACGACACGCAATGCCCGAGTTTACATCGGTTTTAGAAACAAACAGTTCGTTTTTTTCCTCCTCTGTCTTCTAAAAACGCCAGCCAAGTAAGCTTCTCCATTTTGCGACATTTGTTCTGTTATCATTTTCTTTCGAGAAGAGTGGCAATAAAATTTTAATTCAATAAAATCGGAAGAAAATTTCTCTTTGATAATAAAGAAGCAAACGCCTTGACTCTTCTAAAAGATTCTGAGAGAGATAAAAAAAAAAAGGAAAATAGATTCGTTTTTTCTCTCTCTGACGTTTGGGAATAAGCATTCTTGACGTCTTGATACGACAATTGAGTTTTATATGAAGACTTCCATTAAAAAGAAATAAAACTTTCCTTGTACTCTTTCGCAACGTTTGAAAAACCGTCGCCATTGCATTTACTTATTCGTTATAATGGAACTCTCATCCGAGGACAGATCTCTCTGTGCTTCCAATTAAAGGAACCACCTGCTTCGACAAGAAAAATAGACTTAGCAGACATGGATGGCATCATTGGAAAAGCTATTTTTAAAGGCTCGCCGTCGTCCGAGTAATGAGTAAAAAAAACTCCGAGCTTTAAAGATCACTATGTTTTGTTGATGATCGATGTGTTACATGGCGCCGTGTTTTCATATCAGCAATTTTCAATTTAAACGAATCATTTTTGTGTTGTTCTGGCCTGCTCCATGTCGGCTTTCGTTGACAAAACTCTCAGCAATGGTCCCATGCGAATATAAGCCCAACGGTAGTTTTTGTTTTTCTGTTAGGTTAAGTTGCGGATAGCTTTCCTTGTTACATTGAAGTTCTTGAAATGCTTTAGATTTTTACTTATTAAGAAGATGGACTGAGAATCAAGCATTTAATTTAGGGTTGGGTTGTTTTACCTCTGAGCGGTACCTTTTTGCACACCATGGGCTAAATGGCCAGGTCACATGGACCCCGAAGACTCAGAGAAGGTTGAGAGAGGGGACCCACTGGAACAGCTGTTGGGAGACAGATGGTAGCCTCCCGTGAAGGCCATCCAGCGTGTTCTTTAACGTGCACAGGGTATGGCTCTCCCGCACACGGGGCCACGGTTTAGCGTCCCATCCGACGGACGGCGGCCTTTCCAAGCCCATCGGTGTCCCTTACTGACCGTGGGCAGGACGGGGAAATTTGGGAGATAAATCTCAACGTAACCAGCTGGGATCGAATCTGGGAATTACAGTAGTTAAGTGAGGTTTAAAGGAATGAAAAATAATAGACAGAATAATATGCTGGAAGTTTGCTTATTATACAGTATGTTCTCAAAGGTGCGGGGCGGGGGTGGCTCAGTCGGTAGCGCGCCAGGCTCGTAATCTGTAGTTCCCAGGTTCGTGTCCCAGCTGGATTAGCGTTGAGATTTATCTCCGCAAAAAATCCCCGCCCTGCCCACGGTCAGTAGGGGACACCGATGGGCTTGGAAAGTCCGCCGTCCGTCGGATGGGACGTTAAGCCGTGGCCCCGTGTGCGGGAGAGCCATACCCTGTGCACGTTATAAGAACACGCTAGATGGCCTTGACGGGAGGTTACCATCTGTCTCCCAACAGCTGTTCCAGTGGGTCCCCTCCCCCAACCTTCTCTGAGCCTTCGGGGTCCTTGTGGTCTGGCCATTTAGACCATGGTGTGCAAAAAAGTGCCGCTCAGAGGTAAAACAATCCAATCCAAACCCAAAGCTGCATTCACTGAAATTCGATTTTTGCAATCGCGATTGTGTCAGAGTAAATTATTGCAGAGTGAATCAATGATTTGTTGCGGATGTGTGGCCGAAAGTTGCGTCAGCCTAATGAAGGGATACTCTTGGGTACTGATGAAAGGGACCTGGGTTCGAGCCCCGAGTACGGCATGGATGTTTGTGTTGCCTTTCTGCTGAGGTCCCGACATCCTCACAGATCTTCTCTATAGCGTATAAACTGCCAGGCTCCTGACAGACTTCTGTGGCAAGAAGCAGCTTGAAGGGGGTATTTATTATTTTACAATATAGAGGATTTATTGTGCGGTAATACATTAATTTATAAATCACTGCATATGTATGATCTCTTTATTTGCCTTATACCGCTGTTCATCTTTACAATAATCACTGATTATTCTAGAATACTTTTAATGTGACCACTCTTTTAATGTAAAAGATTTATCCTCTGGTATTTAAAAATAAACAATCAGTCAATGTATAACTCCATCACAGTCTTTACACTATTATTGGGAGTGGGAGTGGCTCAGTCGGTAGCGCGCCAGGCTCGTAATCTGTAGTTCCCAGGTCCGAGTCCCAGCTGGGTGAGCGTTGAGATTTATCTCCTCAAAATTCCTCGCCCTGCCCATGGTCAGTAGGGGACAACGATGGGCTTGGAAAGGCCGCCGTCCGTCGGATGGGACGTTAAGCCGTGGCCCCGTGTGCGGAAGAGCCATACCCTGTGCACGTTAAAGAACACACTGGATGGCCTTGACGGGAGGCTACCATTTGTCTCCCAACAGCTGTTCCAGTGGGTTTCCTCCTCCAACCTTCTCTGAGCCTTCGGGGTCCATGTGACCTGGCCATTTAGCCCATGGTGTGCAAAAGAGTGCCGCTCAGAGGTAAAACAATCCAATCCAAAGCATTTGAGCAGCATCTTACAGAGGGAAAGACTGCCTTTATTTGGCCGTGATGTCCAAGTACAGAAAAGAAAGGTTTTTGCTAATATAATTTATGGAACAGTATGCTTAAATGATTAAGGAAAGAGAGTAATCTTAGTAAAAGGTTAGTGATTGATCTAAACAGATTATTATTATAATTGGCCTTTGTTGGCCAAATGAAATAAGTGCTGCTCAGAATGGGCCTGCAGGGAAAAGTAAATTATAAAATCAGATGGACTCCTGCTTGAGGGTTATTTTTAAATCAGACTAGTAGACTCCGTGTAACCCATGTGTTGGGTTGTTTTACCTCTGAGCGGCACTTTTTGCACACCATGGGCTAAATGGCCAGGTCACATGGACCCCGAAGGCTCAGAGAAGGTTGGGGGAGGGGACCTACTGGAACAGCTGTTGGGAGACAGATGGTAGCCTCCCGTCAAGGCCATCCAGCGTGTTCTTTAACGTGCACAGGGTATGGCTCTCCCGTACACGGGGTCACGGCTTAACGTCCCATCCGACGGACGGCGGCCTTTCCAAGCCCATCGGTGTCCCCTACTGACCGTGGGCAAGGCGAGGAATTTTGCGGAGATAAATCGCAATGCTGACCCAGTTGGGATTCGGAACCTGGAAACTACAGATTACGAACCTCGCACGCTACCGACTGAGCCACCCCAGTAACCCATGACTACTTGAGGTTACGTTTGTGTGTGTGGCTATTGCTGACTTTTTTGCACACAATGAACTAAATGGCCAGCTCACAAAGACCCCAAAGGCTCAGAGAAGGTTGGGGGAGAGTCCTCACTGGACAGCTGTTGGGAGACATATGGTAGTCTTCCGTTAACGCCATCCAGCGTGTTCTTTAACGTGCAAAGGGTATGGCTCTTCCACACAAGGTAGCACGGCTTAACGACTGCAGCCTTTCCAAGCCCATCGGTGTCCTTACTGACCGTGGGCAAGGCGGAGAATTTTGAGAAGAGAAATGTCAATGATAGTCCAGATGGGAGCCGAACCTGGGAACTGCAAATTTCAAGCCTGGCGGGCTACTAACTGACCCCCTCCCCCCTTGTATGTGTATGTGTGTGTATGTACAGTCGGTCAAAAAAGTATCCGAACACTATGGTTGATTACAGAATTCAGAAAAAATATCTGGCAACGATTTTTTTTAGAAATTACTGATCTGGCAACCTTCGTGTCACGTGATTACAGAATTCAGGAAAAATATCTGGAGCGTGTACAGCAACAGTACACGCTCCAGTTACCGTTCACAGCAAACTGGAGCGTGTGCAGTTACTGCACACGCTCCAGTTTGCTGTGAACGGTAACTGCACACGTTCAATATTTCCGTGAGTGAGCCCATACGATCTAGGTCTTTGTGAGATCAGACGATACAATGTGCTGTGAACATTAACCGCAACCGCTCCAGTTTGCTGTGAACGGTAACTGCACACGCTCAATATTTCCGTCGTGAGTGAGCCCACACGATCCAGGTTTTTGTCAGTCGATCAGAAAAGTATCCGAACATTATGGCTGATTACAGAATTCAGAAAAAATATCTGGAGCGTGTACAGCAACTGTACACGCTCCAGTTACCGTTCACAGCAAACTGGAGCGTGTGCAGTTACTGCACATGCTCCAGTTTGCTGTGAACGGTAACTGCACACGCTCAATATTTCCGTGAGTGAGCCCACACGATCTAGTATCAAAATAATATGACCACCTACAGTCGCTCAAAAAAGTATCCGAACACTATGGTTGATTACAGAATTCATAAAAAATATCTGGCAACGATTTTTTTTAGAAATTAGTGATCTGGCAACCTTCGTGTCACGTGACACGAAGGTTGACAGATCACTAATTTCTAAAAAAAATCTTTGCCAGATATTTTTTTCTAAACTCTCTAATCAACCATAGTGTTCGGATACTTTTTTGAGCGACTGTACGATGTTATTCAACTTTTCATCTTTATTAAAACACGATTCACACAAGTAGAGCGAGATTTATAAAAATGTGTTCTATGTTTTCCAATTTTCACGCAGACTGGAAATGCCCATGGGACCGAATTTGTGCACCCCTGCATTATTATATGATGGATTAGAAAGGATAGATGTTAAGAGTGGCTCTGGTGGTTTCCTGCAGTGCGTTACTTTGATTTAGGATTGTTTTGCTCAATATGAGTAGTAAAAAAATTCCGCTTTATTGCAAGTCGGAAAAGAGAGAATGGAAGTAAATATCTACTATGTTGAGTTCTAAATAGCTTCGTTTCATAAAGTGCAGGATTACAGAGCCTTCGAAAATTGTTTGTATTGTTTGCTACATAGCAAATATTTTGGAATTTGGCTTAGTAATCCCAAAATATCTCTAACCATATATTGTTTTCAACTGATTGTATCTATCCAATTGCTGTACTCACCCAATTGTCGCATACTCCCAAACCTCTTATCTTCATCGATCCTCCACGCCATCCACGGACCACTGGTAATCCTTGGTATTTCCAAGGGATTCAAGCACCACTGTTGATTCCCGTGGCTCTCCCAGGTGATTCACGGACCACGGTGATCCTTGGTTTTTCAAAGGTATCCGAGCACCACTGTTGATTCCCATGGCTCTTCCAGGTCATCCATAGACCACTGGTGATCCTTTGCTTTTCAAAGGTATCCGAGCACCACTGTTGATTCCCATGGCTCTTCCAGGTCATCCTCAGACCACTTTGGATCCTTGGTTTTTCAAAGATATCCGAGCACCACTGTTGATTCCCATGGCTCTTCCAGGTCATCCACAGACAACTGGTGATCCTTGGTTTTCCAAGGGATCCGAGCACCACTATTGATTCCCATGGCTCTCCCAGGTGATTCACGGACCACTGGTGATCCTTGGTATTTCCAAGGGATCCGAGCACCACTGTTGATTCCCATGGCTCTTCCAATTGATTCACGGACCACTGGTGAACCTTGGAATTTCCAAGGGATCTGAGCACCACTGTTGATTCCCATGGCTCTTCCAGGTGATTCACGGACCACTGGTGATCCTTGGCTTTTCAAAGGTATCCGAGCACCACTGTTGATTCCCATGGCTCTTCCAGGTCATCCACAGACCACTGATGATCCTTGGTTTTTCAAAGATATCCGAGCACCACTGTTGATTCCCATGGCTCTTCCAGGTCATCCATAGACCACTGGTGATCCTTGTTATTTCCAAGGGATCCGAGCACCATTGTTGATTCCCATGGCTCTTCCAGGTCATCCACAGACCACTGATGATCCTTGGCTTTTCAAAGGTATCCGAGCACCACTGTTGATTCCCATGGCTCTTCCAGGTCATCCACAGACCACTGATGATCCTTGGTTTTTCAAAGATATCCCAGCACCACTGTTGATTCCCATGGCTCCTCCAGGTCATCCATAGACCACTGGTGATCCTTGGTTTTAAGGATCCGAGCACTACTGTTGATTCCCATGACTCTTCCAGGTCATCCACAGACCACTGGTGATCCTTGGTATTTCCAAAAGATCCGAGCACCACTGTTGATTCCCATGGCTCTCCCAGGTGATTCACGGACCACTGGTGATCCTTGGCTTTTCAAAGGTATCCGAGTACCACTGTTGATTCCCATGGCTCTTCCAGGTGATTCACGGACCACTGGTGATCCTTGCATTTTCAAAGGTATCCGAGCACCACTGTTGATTCCCATGGTTCTTCCAGGTCATCCACAGACCACTGGTGATCCTTGGTTTTTTCAAAGAAATCCGAGCACCACTGTTGATTCCCATGGCTCTTCCAGGTCATCCACAGACCACTGGTGATCCTTGGTTTTTTCAAATGATCCGAGCACCACTGTTGATTTCCATGGCTCTTCCAGGTCATCCACAGACCACTGGTGATCCTTGGTTTTTTCAAAGATATCCGAGCACCACTGTTGATTCCCATGGCTCTTCCAGGTCATCCACAGACCACTGGTGATATTTGGCTTTTCAAAGGTATCCGAGTACCACTGTTGATTCCCATGGCTCTTCCAGGTCATTCACAGACCACTGGTGATATTTGGCTTTTCAAAGGTATCCGAGTACCACTGTTGATTCCCATGGCTCTTCCAGGTGATTCACGGACCACTGGTGATCCTTGGATTTTCAAAGGTATCCGAGCTCCACTGTTGATTCCCATGGTTCTTCCAGGTCATCCACAGACCACTGGTGATCCTTGGTTTTTTCAAAGAAATCCGAGCACCACTGTTGATTCCCATGGCTCTTCCAGGTCATCCATAGACCACTGGTGATCCTTGGTTTTAAGGATCCGAGCACTACTGTTGATTCCCATGACTCTTCCAGGTCATCCACAGACCACTGGTGATCCTTGGTATTTCCAAAAGATCCGAGCACCACTGTTGATTCCCATGGCTCTCCCAGGTGATTCACGGACCACTGGTGATCCTTGGCTTTTCAAAGGTATCCGAGTACCACTGTTGATTCCCATGGCTCTTCCAGGTGATTCACGGACCACTGGTGATCCTTGCATTTTCAAAGGTATCCGAGCACCACTGTTGATTCCCATGGTTCTTCCAGGTCATCCACAGACCACTGGTGATCCTTGGTTTTTTCAAAGAAATCCGAGCACCACTGTTGATTCCCATGGCTCTTCCAGGTCATCCACAGACCACTGGTGATCCTTGGTTTTTTCAAAGGATCCGAGCACCACTGTTGATTTCCATGGCTCTTCCAGGTCATCCACAGACCACTGGTGATCCTTGGTTTTTTCAAAGATATCCGAGCACCACTGTTGATTCCCATGGCTCTTCCAGGTCATCCACAGACCACTGGTGATATTTGGCTTTTCAAAGGTATCCGAGTACCACTGTTGATTCCCATGGCTCTTCCAGGTCATCCACAGACCACTGGTGATATTTGGCTTTTCAAAGGTATCCGAGTACCACTGTTGATTCCCATGGCTCTTCCAGGTGATTCACGGACCACTGGTGATCCTTGCATTTTCAAAGGATCCGAGCACCACTGTTGATTTCCATGGTTCTTCCAGGTCATCCACAGACCACTGGTGATCCTTGGTTTTTTCAAAGATATCCGAGCACCACTGTTGATTCCCATGGCTCTTCCAGGTCATCCACAGACCACTGGTGATATTTGGCTTTTCAAAGGTATCCGAGTACCACTGTTGATTCCCATGGCTCTTCCAGGTGATTCACGGACCACTGGTGATATTTGGCTTTTCAAAGGTATCCGAGCACCACTGTTGATTCCCATGGTTCTTCCAGGTCATCCACAGACCACTGGTGATCCTTGGTTTTTTCAAAGAAATCCGAGCACCACTGTTGATTCCCATGGCTCTTCCAGGTCATCCACAGACCACTGGTGATCCTTGGCTTTTCAAAGGTATCCGAGCACCACTGTTGATTCCCATGGCTCTTCCAGGTCATCCACAGACCACTGGTGATCCTTGGTTTTTTCAAAGGATCCGAGCACCACTGTTGATTCCCATGGCTCTTCCAGGTCATCCACAGACCACTGGTGATCCTTGGTTTTTTCAAAGGATCCGAGCACCACTGTTGATTCCCATGGCTCTTCCAGGTCATCCACAGACCACTGGTGATCCTTGGTTTTTTCAAAGGATCCGAGCACCATTGTTGATTCCCATGGCTCTTCCAGGTCATCCACAGACACTGGTGATCCTTGGTTTTTTTCAAAGGATCCGAGCACCACTGTTGATTCCCATGGCTCTTCCAGGTCATCCACAGACCACTGGTGATCCTTGGTTTTTTCAAAGGATCCGAGCACCACTGTTGATTCCCATGGCTCTTCCAGGTCATCCACAGACCACTGGTGATCCTTTGCTTTTCAAAGGTATCCGAGCACCACTGTTGATTCCCATGGCTCTTCCAGGTCATCCACAGACCACTGGTGATCCTTTGCTTTTCAAAGGTATCCGAGCACCACTGTTGATTCCCATGGCTCTTCCAGGTCATCCACAGACCACTGGTGATCCTTTGCTTTTCAAAGGTATCCGAGCACCAATGTTGATTTCCATGGCTCTTCCAGGTCATCCACAGACCACTGGTGATCCTTGGTTTCTCCAAGGGATCCGAGCGCTGCTGTTGATTCCCATGACTCTCCCAGGTGATTCACGTACCATTCGTGATCCTTGGTTTTTCCAAGGATCCAGCAACACTCTTGATTTTCGTGGCTCTTTCTGATGCTGTATAGACAACTGTAGATCATCGTGACTCTTCCAAGTAACCACGAACACTAGGAGAACTTTGTGGCTTTTTCGGGGCTGCCCTAGAAAATTTGTGGTCCTCATAACTTTTTCAGGTTTTCAGCAGACGACTAGTAATTCTCGTTGCTCTTCCAGGTTGCCAACAGGCCACGTCTGGGTTTGTGACTTCCAGAATGTCCACGGATCATTGGTGACTGTCATAATTTTTCCAGATGCTTTGCAGACCATTGAATGTTCTCGTGGTTCTTCGAAATTGTCCACCGACCATTATTTGTTATTGTGACTCTTTCGTGCATGCAGTCCATGGAACATCATTACCTTGACTCCTCTAGGTAGTCGGTGAATAGCTGTGACCACTATGGCTCCTTTAGGTGGTCGGTGAATAGCTGTGACCACTATGGCTCCTTTTGGTGGTCCGTGGATGGCTGTTACCACTATGGCTCCTCCAGGTGGTCCGTAAATAGCTGTGACCACTATGGCTCCTCTAGGTAGTCCGTGGATGGCTGTGACCAATATGGCTCCTCCAGGTAGTCGGTGAATAGCTGTGACCACTATGGCTTCTTTAGGTGGTCGGTGAATAGCTGTGACCAATATGGCTCCTCCAGGTAGTCCGTGGATGGCTGTGACCACTATGGCTCACCACCATCAAAAAGAGAACTTCATATGTATTGACTATATATCATAAAGCAAATAATCAAAATCTTCCTACACATTAACACCAGGAATCGTTTTTTGTTTTACTGAAGGAATTGTTTACTAGCAATTGAAGGATTACCTTTAGTTCAGCTAAGGGGCTCTTGTTTCAAAAAGAGAAACGAACCTGACGTCAGTTTAGACCAGTGGTTCTCAAACATTTTGAGCTGAACGCCCCCTTTTATTTTTATAAACGCCCTCCCCCATAAAACATTGTGTAACTTCAGTTATCCGTAACTCAGTTAACTGTAATTTCGGTTAACCGTGAGGAACGGTGGTTCCCAACGGGGACGCTACTGCCCTCTGGGGGGGGGGGGGGGTATATTTTAGATCTATGTGTGTACGTTTCCTTTAGATTTTCTGTGAAAATAAAATAAAGAGAATATCGAATACTTCATAGATTAACATAGCCCATGCAACCCCTCGCCCCGTCCCCAGAGGGAAGTAGCGCCCCCGTTGGGAACCAGTGTTCCTCACGGTTCATCGAAATTACAGTTAACCGAGTTACGGATAATCGAAATTGCACAGTATTCTTTTCCCTTAACAGTTTGCCCTTTCGCATCGAAATCACCCCTGATAGAGCGACTTATGCCTTGTTCTGCATGCTTGAGTCTTCCTTTCAAATATTCAATTCCCCGCCCTGCCCACGGTCAGTAGGGACACCGATGGGCTTAGAAAGGCCGTCGTCCGTCGGATGAGGACGTTAAGCCGTGGCCCCGTGTGCGGGACAGCCATACCCTGTGCACGTTAAAGAACACGTGGATGGCCTTGACGGGAGGCTACCATCTGTCTTCCAACAGCTGTTCCAGTGGGTCCCCTCCCCCAACCTTCTCTGAGCCTTCGGGGTCCATGTGATCTGGCCATTTAGCCCATGGTGTGCAAAAAAGTGCCGCTCAGAGGTAAAACAACCCAGTGCCTCTTTTACCTTTGTCCCTGGAGGTGCAATGTTTGAAATGATAAAAACACGTGACAACTTCTCAAACCGAGACAAAGAACCAACATTACTAGACTCAAAATTACATGTGAGTCAAAAATAATGATTGCGCACAATTTGACTGTTTCGAGCTACATGAATTCTAATCGAAAAATTATTTACCACTTAAGAAATAAATTACTGTAACATACTTTCGCCTCAATCGTAATTTCTCTCCAGCCAAATTCATCTTTAAATCCAGTTATTAATAAAAATGATAAACAATAATTATTCCAAGTTGGAGTGGTTAGCGCGCTTGGCTACTGATCTAAGGGACCTGGGTTCGAGCCCCGGGTTAAGACATGGATGTGTGTGTCGTTTTTCTGCTGAGGCCCTGTCATCCTCTCAGACTTTCTACAATGGCATATAAACTGACAGGCTCCTGTCAGACCTCTGTGGGAAGCAGCTGCTTGAAGGGTATTTATTTTTTTATTTATAAATAAACAGTCAAAAAAAAAACACAAAATTAAATATAAAGGTAGAAGAGAATATCCCTAAAAAAAATTCTAAAACATGAAAAAGTTTTCCCCGTAGAATTCCTCTGTAGAGAATCCAAATAATATTCGAAAGCGCACAAAACTTTATAATATATAGAAAAAAATTTAAATTTAGAAAGACATTTTCGATTGAATGCTCCGATTATTGAACAGCTCAGCTTCGGTAGAACTCAGGAGATGATTACGAAAAGCTCTGACACCATCTAGTAGACTCACTGAAGTCTATGATTGGCAGTGGCCCCTTCCCCCCACTACCTAACTCCCCCCCCAAAGCTACAAAGCTTTCCAACGAATCAATGTAACACGAAGCCAGATCAATACAGAACCATGCAGGTTTCCATTACTTCTAATACGACGACGACTACATGTGTCATCAGGCGACGAATCCCCATCAGCAGCAATCTTCGGGGAATGATATTCTCAAAACTCTTTTCCTCCTGGCGTTGTTTCTCTATTATTTAACATAGTACAGAAATAAAACTTACCTAGAGAAATGTTCTGCCAAGGCGTATTCGGTGACAGCAAACATAATGAATTAAATAAGAATTATAAATTCCTGACGAACACTACAAACATAAAACAAATAAACTAAAAAAAAAATCCCCACCAAGCGTCACATCCTGGAGAACGGGGCACACAACACCACGTGCAAGCAGTAACCACACGAATCAAGAAGTCACATAACTCACAGAAACTCGGAGAATCATGAGAACCAAAATTTTAGCATAAAAGTAACACAAGAGGTAAAACGTGATAAATGTTTTTAGGAGGATTATCGTTCTCTATAAATCCTACGACTAAATACGTTTAAATTATATATGATACGAAGGAGGAGATAACATTTCCCCCCTCCTGTTCCACTGCGGGTGTTGTACCCCCGGAATGTGCCGTCTACGACTAGAGGTAAAGACTCCGGCGCAATATCCCGTATCATGTGATACTCCAGTTTCCCTACGGCGGGCTGTTGGAAAGTCGATCGCAGCGCCCCGCCGCGGTGATGGCGTGTTCCTGGGTCAGCTGCAATGCATCTTTTAGTTTAGGTGCGTAAAATTGATTCAATTTGAACTACTGTAACCGAAAGCAATCTTTTGATCTTCGAGTTGAACACTTTTTAATACATAACATTTTTATATTTTTTATTCATAAAATTTTAGTAATATATTTTTACATTGCTTTAGAATTTTTTTTTAGATCTGCTTTTATGAAGTTAATAAAATTTAAATGTGTTTCTCATTTATTCCGAAAATTTGATAGCAATAAGTAAGTACAGTCGCTCAAAAAAGTATGCGAACACTATGGTTGACTACAGAAATCAGAAAAAAAATCTGGCAACGATTTTTTCAGAAATTAATGATCTGGCAACCTTTGTGTCACGTGACACACTAATTTCTGAAAAAATCGTTGCCAGATATTTTTTCTGAATTCTGTAGTCAACCATAGTGTTACGATACTTTTTTGAGCGACTGTACATAGAGTATAAATATTGGTATAGTTCGCTTTTTTGGTTAATTCCGTTTTAATGATTGATCATAAGCTTTTACTCTATGATATGATCATCAGACCGGTGATTCTCTATGCTTCACCCATATGGGCGAATACTACACCCACCAATATTCGTAAGATTCAGGTCTTACAGAAAAAGATTTTGAGAACTGCGGTCGATGCCCCATGGTTTGTCACTAACAGACAACTCTATAAAGACCTGGGCATCAACCATATATATAAAAACATATAAAACGCACCTCAAAAAGTTTTTTTGAGGCTGTAAGCAATAATCCCAATGAGATTATTTCTTTTCTGATTCTTTACAAGTACAAGAGACCTTAAACGGTTCTCTGAGAAGACATACCCGTTTTAGGTTTCTTCTGCATTTTTACTGCTACTTTTAGCTTTTCTTACGTTTGGCCTTAGGGACCCACCTAAGGGTGGTTTACTTATATATTTTGTTCTTACTCATGCCAAATAGTCATATCTTTATGATGGAGATGGTTAGGGGTAAAATTAAGTCACGTCAAAGTTAAGGCATATCTCAGTCTTTCATTGATATATAAAACTTACTAACATAATATTAAATTTCCAAACATTTTATTACGCTTATACCTTTAGATTGTTACTGTTGGCATCCACCAATTTTTTTTTTTCAAAATAGGCCTAACAAAAGAGTCTGTCGGTATTGCTGAGCTGTTGTTTCAGCGAGTTTCCAATATTTGAAACACTGAACTAGAGACATAATATACCTAACAATCGTGATTAGAATGGAGGAATATCATTAATTAGCTAGAATATGTTAAATATTTCTAAAAGCCAATGATTACAACTTTCTGCAAAGTTTGGTAATCCACTACAGTAATTTCTGACCTCATCATTATTTAAGTACTCAAACTACCTAATGCCTAAGATTAGCGCGTATTCAGCTAGAATCAAAACATCAAATCAAGCATTAATTTTCCTGTTGATTTAATTGCAAAATGTTCAAGTTTCATTATCACAGCAAATTTCAGAAAGGATCAAAGTATTATACAGACTGATTTTCATCTTTAGATCTATATGTCCATTCTTCCATAATCGCTACAGACTATTAAAAATTTAAATAGCAATGCCTATTCTTCTGTTTATCCCACGTCGTACATTACTCTCACAACAACAAATAGGGACAACAAGAAAGAAGGAACCTTGATTTGAAAGGCTCTTAAGTATTTGGACTTTTGGTCGCAATTATTTAGCTATCACTGAGAATAAAACCAGGGTCGGATCTAGGGGTTGGTTTGGGTTGTTTTACCTCTGAGCGACACTTTTTTGCACACCAAGGGCTAAATGGCCAAGTCACATGGACCCCGAAGTCTCAGAGAAGGTTGGGGGAGGGGACCCACTGGAACAGCTGTTGAGAGACAGATGATAGCCTCCCGTCAAGGCCATCCAGCGTGTTCTTTAACGTGCACAGGGTATGTCTCTCCCGCACACGTGGCCACGGCTTAACGTCCCATCCGACGGACGGCGGCCTTTCCAAGCCCATCGGTGTCCCCTACTGACCGTGGACAGGGCAGGGAATTTTTGCGGAGATAAATTTCAACGCTGACCAGCTGGGACTCGAACCTGGGAACTACAGATTACGAGCCTGGCGCGCTACCGACTGAGCCACCCCCGCCCCGGGGATCTAAGGGGATGCCCCCCATACACATACACGAGAATGCTAGTAAGGGATAAAAATTGGGTTACTTGTGCATATTTCAGGTAGTTTTTATGAAATTTTATAAAAGCCTCTAAAATGAAGGGGGGGGGGAATGTTACACTGCAATGGAAATCCAAATCTCTTGCCCCCCCCCCCCATGACTTTTTCCGGCTGGATTGCGTTGCTTCCCCCCTCCTCAATCCCTTATTTTTTTTCTAGATCCCGGCCTGAATAAAACCATTTACAAATCGCTATGAAGCAGAAAATTTTACACATCGTTTGCAATTAATCACATTACTATCTCGTAAAAATGTTCGAAATTTTAGGGGTCCTACATGCATAAAAATCTTACGCCTTTCATATTTTATGAAATCTAAACTAAAATTCAAGAACCAGTTCCAAAATCATAACTGATCATATTTCATCGCAACGTTTACTATTAATCTGAGTTAGAAACCAGTAAGAATAAAAATCGTACCATAAAAAAAATTTAAAGTAAAAAAAGCTGGGAGGCCGCGGAGGGATTGAAACTTGTAACCAACTCTTAATAAAATTTATTATAAAATAAAATTTATTATTTTACATACTAAAACTTTTATCGAACGTTAACACAAGGAGGGCTGAAGGGCATTCAAGCTTTGTGGAAAATGAAATAGAAAGATATATTGCAGGCAACAGACTAGCAAAAGAATAAAAAAACGAGCTTAACTAGTTTCAACAACTGCGGCGCCAACTGAAGCAACGGATTTCTGCCATGTTGTTTCTCTCTTCTTGTTGCCATTCCGTCTAGTAGAAATAAAGCATAAACCTACTTTCATTTGCAATTCGCCATGTTGCTCTTATACTATTATGCTAATGAATTCGGGCACGTTTTACAACTGTTTTATGTGATGCTAGGGATGCATTTATTTTCATTGCGGACTCTTGGGAAAGAGAAAAACGACAAAGTGAGACACCAAAATAAAAATAAAAAAAATGATAAATGGGAAAAACCGCTTTAGCCGCTTTAAAAGCAAAGATTTAAAATATCGCGTTTTCAAAATACAGGATTGAAATATATATATATTTTAAACACCGGGTTTAATTCGTTGTTTTTTAAGGCAAGGTTCGAATATGTTAAAGCAGATGTTCAAATATGTTGCTAATGGAACAAGATTTAAATGTGCTATATTTCGAACGTACGGTTCAGGTTAAATTAATAGTCATTAAAGTAAATAATCGAGGGTGTTAGTAAATAGGATTAACGCATATTTTGCATAAAATATGCTATATTACGTTGCCTATAATAGTAACGTGATCAAACGAAATCAAGACTTCAAATATATTTTCAAAACAATATTTAGAACAGGTTGATTTCAAACGAAAATTTTAAATTTATAGTTAAAAAATATGTTCGAATATGTTCAAGATTAAATTGCTGGAATGTGTTAGTTTCAAATTAAAAAATGTCTAATATTTGTTTAAAAATAAAAACTTTATACATATATATATATAATTTATTTCTAAAAAGAATAATAATATATGTGTTTTAAAATAAAAATATTCCAATATGTTGGTTTCAGTGTAAATATGTTTGAAATCGTTGATTGAAAAATTAAAAAAAAAGTTTGAATATATTCGTTCCAAAATAAAAATGCTCAGAATTGTTGGTTTCAAGATAAAATTATCCGAATATTTTTGTTTCATTATAAAAAAAATTGATTGTTTATGGTTCAGCAAAAAATGCATACTGATTTTCAAAATAAATATATTCGAATATGAGAGTTTCGAAATAGAAATGTCTGCATATTTTGATTTCTGATTAGAAATGTTTCAATATATTGATTTCTAAAAATTAGCGTTCAAATATGCTAGTTTCAATATAAAACTATTCGAAAGTTTGGTTTTCATAATTAAAAAAAACTAATATGTTAATATCGAAACGGATGAATAAAGTTTCAGTAAGTTAATTTCAATATGAAAAAAAAAGGGAAAAAAAAGGTTGTTTAAAATTAAGAATAGTTCGATAGGTCAGTTTCAAAATAAAAACCATCGGATATTTTATTTCAAATAAAAGTATTCGAATAGATTTGTTTTTCAAGAGAACTGTTCGAATATGTTAGTTTCTAAAAGGAAATGTTCGAATGTAGAATATCTTGGTTTGTAGAGAGAAGCGTTCCAATAAATTCGTTTCCAAATAGAATTATAGGGGGGAATGTTCGATATGTTGCTTTCAAAATAGAATTGTTGAAATATGTTGGTTTCTAAATGTAAATGTCCGAATGTGTTGGTTACCAGATAGAAATGTTCGAATATGTTGGTTTGTAGATACAAATGTTCCAATAAGTTGGTTTCTTAAAACGATGTTTGGATATGTTGTTTTATAGATAGAAATGTTCGAATATGTTGGTTTCTAAATAGTAGTGTTCGGATATGTCGGTCTCTAGGGCAAAATGTTCCAATAGGTTGGCTTGTACACAGAAAGGTTCGAATAAGTTGGTTTAGGGATAGACATGTTTGAATCTGTTGGGTTGTAGACAAAATTGTTGGAATATGTTGGTTTTCAGATAAAAGTGTTCGGATATGTTGGTTTCTAGAAGGAATTGTTCGAATATGTTGGTTTCTAAATAAAATTGTTGGAATATGTTGGTTTCTAAATGAAATGTCTGAATGTGTTGATTTCTAGACAGAAATGTTCGAATATGTTAGTTTTTAAATACAAATGTTCGAATACGTTGCTTTCTAAACGGAAATGTTCGAATATGTTGGTTTATAGATAGAGATGTTCGAATAAGTTCATCTCTAAACCGAAGTGTTCAAACATGTTGGTCTCTAGAAAGAAATGTTCGAATATATTGATTTGTAGATAGAGATGTTCGAATATGTTGGGTTGTAAATAGAAGTGTTCGAATAATTTGGTTTCGAAATACAACTGTCCGGATATATTGGTTTCTAGAGGGAAATGTCCTAATGTGTTGGTTTCTAGATAGTCACTTTGGAATATTTATATTATTTCGGTTTGTAGATAGAAGGGTTCGAATATCTTGGTTTCTAGATAGAATTATGTCGATTTCGAAATGTAAATGTCCGAATGTGTTGGCTTGTAGATAGACTTGTTCGAACATGTTTATTTGTAGATAGAAGTGTTCTAATAAGTTGGTTTCTAAGAAATGTTCTGATATTGTTAAAAAACATGTGAAAAGAAAAATTTCGGTAATGCGGAGGGAATCGAACCCACAACTCTCTAGATATATACCAGAGCGCTCTAACCATTAAACGACGCATCAGACGCTGAAATCTTCCAGAATAAAACCCATAAATGTTTCACTGAGATGAGGCGGATCTTGCGTCACCTATTCTTCAGGAGCGGTAACTTTTCCAATTGTTGCTAATGATTTAGATGTTAATGAGATGAATCACGCTCAAGCGTTTAGTATTAAAAATCCATCCATAGTAAATTTATATATTACCTGTAGATTGGCCTCCTCATTAACATCTAAATCATTAGCAATAATTAGAAAAATTGCCTCTCCTGAAGAATAGATTGCGCAAGTTACGCCCTCAGTGAAAAATTTATGGGTCTTATTCTAAAAGGTTTTACTGTCTGATGTATGTTGTAACAGTAGCGCGTTCTGGCATGAATCTGGAGATTTGAGGGTTCGATTCCAGAAGCGTCAGCGATAATTTCCTTCAGATGTTTTTAACAATTATTGAAGTCTATTTCTACAGGTAATCTGTGAATTTACTATGGATGTTCTGATATGTTGGTTTCTAGACCGAAATGTTGGAATATGTTGCTTTCTAGATAGAAATGTTGGAATATATTGTTTTGCAGATTGAAATGTTCGAATATATTGATTTGTAGGTATACATCTTTGAATAGGTTTGTTTGTAGATAGACATGTTCGAATATGTTGGTTTGTAGATGCAAATGTTCAATAAGTTGGTTTCTAAATGGGAATATTTGGACATGTTGCTTTCTAGATAGAAATGTCCGAATATATTGTTTTGGAGATAGACATCTTTGAATATGATGGTTTGTAGATAGAAATGTTCGAATATGTTTTGACTGTAGATAGAAATGTTCGATATATGTTGGTTTGTAGATATAACTGTCCTAATAAGTTGATTTCTAAATGAAAGTGTTCGGATATGTTTGCTTTCGAAATGAAAATGTCCGAATATATTGGTTTGTAGATAGAAATGTTCGAATATGCTTTTTTCTAGATAAACATGTTCGAATATGTTTGGTTTTAGATAAAAATGTTCGATATATATTGGTTTGTAGATACAGCTGTCCCAACAAGTTGGTTTCTAAATGGAAGTGTTCAGATATGTTGATTTCTAGATAAATATGTTCGAATATATTGGTTTGCAGGTAGAAATGTTCGAATACGTTGATTTGTAGATAGACATGTTCGAATATGTTTGGTTGTAGATAGAAATGTTCGATATATGCTGGTTTGTAGATGCAAATGTTCCAATAAATTGGTTTCTAAATGGAAATGTTCGGACATGTTGCTTTCTAGATAGAAATGTTCGAATATATTGGTTTGTAGGTAGAAATGTTGGAATATTTTGATTTGTAGATAGACATCTTCGAATATGTTGGTTTGTAGATAGACATGTTCAAATATGTTTGGTTTTAGGTAGAAATGTTCGATATATGTTGCTTTCTAGATAGAAATGTTCGAATATATTGTTTTGTAGATTGAAATGTTCGAATATGTTGATTTGTAGATAGACAATTTCGAATATATCGTTTTGTAGATACTCATGTTCGAATATGTTTTGTTTTAGGTAGAAATGTTCTATATATGCTGGTTTATAGTTACACAAGTTCCAATAAGTTGGTTTCTAAATGAAAATGTTCTAATATGTTGCTTTCTAGATAGAAATGTTCGAATATATTGTTTTGCAGATTGAAATGTTCGAATATATTGATTTGTAGGTATACATCTTTGAATAGGTTTGTTTGTAGATAGACATGTTCGAATATGTTTGGTTGTAGACAAAAATATTCGAATATGTTGTTTTCAAGGTAAACATGTTCGAATATGTTTGGTTGTAGATAGAAATGTTCGAATATGTTGTTTGCTAGATAAACATGTTTAAATATGTTTGGTTTTAGATAAAAATATTCGATATATATTTGGTTTTAGATAAAAATATTCGATATATATTTGGTTTGTAGATACAGATGCCCCAACAAGTTGGTTTCCAGATTGAAGTGTCCGGATATGTTGCTTTCTAGATAGAAATGTTCGAATATGTTGGTTTGTAGATAGAAATTTTCAAATAAGTTTGGTTTTGAATAGAAATGTTCGAATATTTTGTTTGTAGATACAAATGTTCGATATATGTTGTTTCGTAGATAGACATGTTCCAATACGTTTGGTTGTAGATAGAAATGTTCAAATATGTGCTGGTTTGTATATGCAAATGTTCCAATAAATTGGTCTCTAAATGGAAATGTCCGGATATATTGATTTGTAGATAGAAAAGTTCGAATATATTGGTTTCTAGATAGAAATGTTCGAATATGTTGATTTGTAGATAGACATTTTCGAATATATTGGTTTGTAGAGACACATGTTCGAATATGCTTGGTTTTAGGTAGAAATGTTCGATATATGTTGGTTTATAGTTACGCTTGTTCCAATAAGTTAGTGTCTAAATGTAAATGTTCTAATATGTTGCTTTCTAGATAAAAATATTCGAATATATTGTTTTGTAGATAGAAATTCGAACATGTTGATTTGTAGGTAGAGATCTTCGAATATGTTGGTCTGTAGATCGACATGTTCGAATATGTTGATTTGTAGGTAGACATCTTCGAATATGTTGGTTTGTAGATAGACATGTTTCAATATGTTTGGTTGTAGATAGAAATGTTCAAATATATGCTGGTTTGTAAATGCAATGTTCCAATAAATTGGTTTCTAAATGGAAATGTCCGGATATATTGATTTGTAGATAGATAATATCGAATATATTGGTTTCTAGATAGAAATGTTCGAATATGTTGATTTGTAGATAGACATTTTCGAATATATTGGTTTGTAGATAGACATGTTCCAATATGTTTGGTTGTAGATAGAAATGTTCAAATATATGCTGGTTTGTAAATGCAATGTTCCAATAAATTGGTTTCTAAATCGAAGTGTTCGGTTATGTTGCTTTCTAGATAGAAATATTCGAATATATTGATTTGTTGATAGAAATGTTCGAATATGTTGATTTGTAGATAGACATCTTCGAATATGTTAGTTTGTAGATAGACATGTTCGAATATGTTTGGTTGTAGATACAAATGTAGGATATATTTTGGTTTGTAGATACAAATGTTCCAATAAGTTAGTTTCTAAATGGGAGTGTTCGGATATATTGCTTTCTAGATAGAAATGTTCGAATATATTGGTTTGTAGTTAGAAATGTTCGAATACGTCGATTTGTAGATAGACATCTTCGAATATGTTGGTTTGTAAATAGACCTGTTCGAATATGTTTGGTTGTAGATGCAAATGTTGGATATTTGTTGGTTTGTAAATACAAATGTTCCAATAAGTTGATTTCTAAATGAAAGTGTTAGGGTATGTTGCTTTCTAGATAGAAATGTTGGAATATATTGGTTTGTAGTTAGAAATGTTCGAATACGTTGATTTGTAGATAGACATGTTCGAATATGTTGATTTGTAAATAGACATGTTCGAATATGTTGGTTTGTAGATAGACATGTTCGAATATGTTGGTTTGTAGATAGAAGTGTTCGAATATTTTAGTTTCTAGAAAGAATTGTTGGAGTATGTTGCTTTCTGAATGAAAATGTCCGAATGTGTTGGTTTGTAGACAGATATGTTTGAATATGCTGATTTGTTATTAGACATTTTCGAATATGTTGGTTTCTAGATGCAATTGTTCGTATACGTTGGTTTCTATACAGAAATATTCGTATGTGTTGGGTTTGTTTTTTTTTGGAGAAGATAGAATATAGTTATTTATTATGGAAAATACCCAACTGTCTTAGGTAAGAATTTTTAATAATAATTATGACAAATTTATTTATGCATCAGTATGTTTATATGCGTAATTTTCCCGGTTTTAGTCAATTCCTTTCAAGTACATAACAGGTTAAAATGAAAAATAAAGACATAATTTAAAACAGAAAATGAAATAACCACAACGACTACAAGGAAAAAAAAACATGAATTAAATAAAACCCATACATGAAAATTTAAACACGTTTATAAAAATAGACCTATACAATTACGGATTATAAACCCAATTATAAGCACTATGCTGTAAGCTCTGTTATTAACAAAACTATCACCTATTCTACAATTCATCATTTCACACTAATATTATTTTTCTGCAATATTAATGTGAAAACGTTTCTAAAAATAATACCTGATACAAGGTTATGACTTTTTAAACATTACTTTTTCAAATATTACAATTCTAATGGTTAGCATGCTTGGCTTTTGATCAAAAGGACCTGGGTTCGATCCCCGGGTAAGGCATGGATGTTCGTGTTGTCTTTCTGCTGAGGTCTCGCCTTGCTCTCAGGTCTTCTACTATGACGTATTAAACTGACAGGCTCCTGTCAGACCTGGGACGCAAGCAGCTGCGTTGAGGGGATATTGATTTATTTTTTATTTTTAGATAGAATCGTTCTAATATATTGGTTTCTAAATAGAAATGTCCGAATGTATTGGTTTTTATATAGACATGCTCGAATATGTTGGTTTATGGATAAAAATGTTCGAATAAGTTGGTTTGTAGATAGAAATGTTGAAATGTATTGGTTTCAAAATAGAAATGTTTGAATGTGTTAATTTCTAGATAGAATTGCTCGAATAATGTTGGTTTCTAAATGCAAATATTTTAATACGTTGGTTATAGATAAATATGGAATATACTGTATATATATATATTACATAGATATGTTGGTTTCTAGATATAATTGTTCGAATATTTTGGTTTTTAAATAGAAATGTTCGAATATATTATTCCAATGTAAATATCCTAATGTGTTGGTTTCTAGATAGAAATTAAAAAAATTTGCTGATTTGTAGATAGAAATGTTGGAACATACTGGTTTGAATATTGAAACTTTTCTATATGTTGGTTTCTAAATAAAACTATTTAAACCCAAAGTCGAATATTTTTCTCGATTCCCAGATCTTCTGCGCCATTTTAATACATAGATAGCAGTGTAATGGTAACAATGAAGAAAATACTAGTGAACTTTGGCAAGTTGACTTAAAGACGGTAAACTGCATAAAACAGGAAACACAATTCATTGCCTTTCCCGGGGACTTACATTTAAATATTTGTTTCTTTTTCTGGTTTAGAATAGTATATTAAGATTTAAAATGATATTAAGAAAACTTTTGTTTTTAAAACGAATTTTCCTCTATTCTTGATAATTATATTACATTGCTGTAAAGGGGCGGGGGTGGCTCAGTCGGTAGCGTGCCAGGCTCGTAATTTGTAGTTCCCAGGTTCGAGTCCCAGCTGGGTCAGCATTGAGATTTATCTCCGCGAAATTCCCCGCCCTGCCCACGATCAGTAGGGGACACCGATGGGCATGGAAAGGCCGCCGTCCGTCGGATGGGACGTTAAGCCGTGGCCCCGTGTGCGGGACAGCCATACCCTGTGCACGTAAAGAACACTCTGGATGACCTTGGCGGGAGGCTACCATCTGTCTCCCAACAGCTGTTCCAGTGGGTCCCCCTCCCCCAAACTTCTCTGAGCCTTCGGGGTCCATGTGACCTGGCCATTTAGCCCATGGTGTGCAAAAAAGTGCAGCTCAGAGGTAAAACAACCCAAACCAACATTGCTGTACAACCTTCATTACACAAGCTAACTTTAGAGCGCTTTTCAAACGTAACTGTAAAAGCAACTTAAAAATGTCAAAACACTTTTTCAGTACCAAAATCATTAAGATGTTAATTCTTTTCAAACAAATTTTAAAGCTGCAGAATAAAAATTCAAAAATTTAGAACCATGCATTTTAATTAGCTTCCAGTGCATTTATATATATATATGTCCTTTTTCTTTGCTGGACTGTTTTAATTTTCTAAAGCTTCTTCTCTCACTCTTACTTTATTTGCATGTTGTTGATGTTCGCTCTGGTGCTCCTTGTGCGTTAAATTGGGAGCAAACACGAATGTTAATGCCAGAAGATTCACCTTGATTCTTCTTTTATGGGGAAATGTCACGAAAGTTTAAAAATCCCCTTAAAAGTCGTTAGCCTTCCCTCTACTTTCGATTAAATTTCATGGAATTATTTAATGAAAGCTTTATTTTCATCAAATATTACTCTCACTCCAAATTGATGCTTACACTTACTGTACATAGCAGTATATCATTAATCACAGATGGTTATTCTTAATCAAGATTCGTTCATCTTATGGTTTCGTCCATTTCTTGATCTTCCCGGATACTGGAACGTAGAGATTAAAGAATCAGCCGATTCTCTAGCAAAAAAGATTAACAACTCTTTCAAATTTTCATCCAGAATCAACTTTGTATGCAGAGGATTGGATTGGATTGTTTTACCTCTGAGCGGCACTTTTTTGCACACCATGGGTTAAATGGCCAGGTCACATGGACCCCGAAGGCTCAGAGAAGGTTGGGGGAGGAGACCCACTGGAACAGCTGTTGGGAGAGAGATGATAGCCTCCCGTCAAGGCCATTCAGCGTGTTCTTTAACGTGCACAGGGTATGGCTCCCGCACACGGGGCCACGGCTTAACGTCCCATCCGACGGACGACGGCCTTTCCAAGCCCATCAGTGTCCCCTATTGACCGTGGGCAGGGCGGGGAGTTTTCCGGAGAAAAATCTCAACGCTGACCCAGCTGGGACTCGAACCTGGGAACTACAGATTACGAGCCTGGCGCGCTACCGACTGAGCCCCGCCCCCCGGTGCGGGACAGCCATACCCTGTGCACGTTAAAGAACACGCTGGATGGCCTTGACGGGAGGCTACCATCTGTCTCCCAACAGCTGTGCCAGTGGGTTCCCTCCCCGAATCTTCTCTGAGCCGTTGGGTTCATGTTATCTGGCCATTTGGCCCATTATGTGCAAAAAGTGCCCTCAGAGGTAAGACAACCCAACCCAAAGCCCAGCTCTAGATAATATACGAGCACTAACGATAACTTTTCTTCAGACTCAACGGACTGAAAACATATGCTCCTTATATACGTTGTGACATTTTTTCCCTACCAGAAAAAAATCTTTATTCCCAAGCTAAAAAACTACGTCATACTCCCAAGTAGATTTTGTAAAAAAATTTCAGTTTCAGCATGAAATTCCTTCATTATCTGATTTTATGATATATTTACAATAGTCCATAGCCATCATTGTTAGCTTCTTATCAAATATCTCTAGAGATTGTGGTATAAAATCAAATAAAAAACTTCCCATGAACTCCAACCAAGACAACTTTATCTGAAATATTCAATTGAAACAACTTTTGAAAGAATGTAGAAATGATAAAAACAAATTCAAGATTTATATTTTATATTAATTTTGAACTAATCTACAATCGTATTTCCTAAATAACTGCCTGTCGTTTCTAAATTCGAATTTTTCCTTTCAGTTTTATAAACCAAAGTGTTCAAATCTTTTTGGCCATAAAGTTTACAACAGAAGCGTTCTTCTACCCATTGTCTTTCTTTCTCTTCGAAAACTAGACGAATGCACATCCCTGGGCTATTAACCTGGCGAGTTAGCCTTGGTAGAAAATCAAATACAGTTTAGGAAACAACGAACTCCTTCGTGACTGGAAAGCAGATTAAAGTTACTCCTATTTTGTTCGTCCAATGACGCGTCTCACCTGCCACCCTTCCATTCGTAGAACAAGCCGGTTAAACAGATGATTCTCTCAATTTCAAAGCTCATGTTGTAAACAGCTTCCATAAATACAAAGAAAAATCTCCGTGCGTGTGGCATAAAAGTATGTGATCCGATTTTCAAAATTTCTAACGTGAAGTTCTGTTCTTTGTATGGAGATTGAGCTCTCCCATATATAATAAAGATTCCCATCGCCTGAGATAACGTTACTCATTAGGAATACGCGTTAGTTCATGCAGTCGAACAGTTCACGAATGTGTTTTCGTTATTTTACTTTGTGCATAATTTATTCGTTTACAGTGCCGACGGGAAAATTAAAATAACTAACAGACTTAAAAGACAACAAGACTGAAACTTGTGATTTATTGAAATGCTCTGATGGCTTGCATAGTGGGATTCTCTAATTTTGAAAACAGCTGGTTAAAATAACGAACGCTCTAAAAACATTGCTTCTGTTTACCGCATGTGGGTTTGGATTGGATTGTTTTACTTCTGAGCGGCATTTTTTTCACACCATGGGCTAAATGGCCAGGCCACAAGGACCCCGAAGGCTCAGATAAGGTTGGAGGAGGGGACCCACTGGAACAGCTGTTGGGAGACAGATGGTAGCCTCCCGTCAAGGCCATCCAGCGTGTTCTTTAACGTGCACAGGGTATGGCTCTCCCGCACATGGGGCCACGGCTTAACGTCCCATCCGACGGACGGCGCCTTTCCAAGCCCATCGGTGTCCCCTACTGACCGTGGGCAGGGCGGGGAATTTTGCGGAGATAAATCTCAACGCTGACCCAGCTGGGACTCGAACCTGGGAACTACAGATTACGAGCCTGGCGCGCTACCGACTGAGCCACCCCCGCCCCACCGCATGTGGGCCAAAGGAGCAACAAATATGCTTCAGTTGGATTTTTCCTGTAAATATTATATTTTTGGATGTTACTCTGTCATCAAATTGAACTTTGTTCTGTTGAGGTATACGTTCTCTTCACATATACACAGTCGTATCAGAATAATATGACCACCTACCATACATATACTATGATAGGTGGTCATATTATTCTGATACGACTGGGTAGATCTAGAATAAATTAAATGTGGGGGGAAAGTCTGTCGAGTGACTGGATGAGAGAAGCCGTTCCAGGATTTTTATTTTCTTCCATGACATTATATTTAAAAAACTCAGATTACGGTTCAAGTGGGGCGGGTGTGGCTCAGTCGGTAGTGCGCCAGACTCTGTAGTTCTAGTAGTTCTAGTAGTATCTGTAGTTCCCAGGTTCGAGTCCCAGCTGGGTCAGCGTTGAGATTTATCTCCGCAAAATTCCCCGCCCTGCCCACGGTCAGTAGGGGACACCGATGGGCTTGGAAAGGCCGCCGTCCGTCGGATGGGACGTTAAGCCGTGGTCCCGTGAGCGGGAGAGTCATACCCTGTGCACGTTAAAGAACACGCTGGATGGCCTTGACGGGAGGCTACCATCTGTCTCCCAACAGCTGTTCCAGTGGGTCCCCTCCCCCAACCTTCTCTGAGCCTTCGGGGTCCATGTGACCTGGCCATTTAGCCCATGGTGTGAAAAAAAGTGCCGCTCAGAGGTCCATCCCAACCCAACGGTTTAAGCAGCTGCTTGCCACTTTAATAAGCCATAGAGAAGATCTACGATGAAGGTGAGACCTTAGCAGAAAGATGACGCAGAATCATCCATATCTTGTTCGAGGATCGAACACAGGTCCCTATGATCAATAGCCAAGTGCGCTAACCACTTGGCCATAGGGACCGTAAAAGTATCGAATTGAAAAGATAATAGTTAGACTTAGTCATATTAAAAGTACACCTGGAGATAACACTAAAACAAGGTTATATTGGATTGTGTAGCCTCTAAGGGACCTTTTTTTGCACAAAATGAGCTAAAGGGGAAAGTCACAAAGACCCCAAGGGATTAAGGAGGTTTATCGTTAGGTAGTTTTATCTATCTATACAAGGGGTACGGGAAGGGACAAGGTAGTGAACAGTTTATGTGAACGTGTACATATTTGGTAGTTTAACCTCTGAGTGGCACTGAGGCTAAATGGCTAAATGGCACAATGGGCTAAATGGCCGGGTCACAAGGACCCCGAGGCCTCGGAGAAGGTTGGGAGAGAGGACCCACTGGACAACTGTTGGAGACAATAGCCTACAGTAAAGGCCATCCAGCGTGTTATTTAATGTGCACAGGCTATAGCTCTCGCGCACACGCTGCACGACTTTACGTCCAATGTTTTACACAAAGTAACAATGCACGGAAGTGGCAGTGAGCAAGTTAAGTTTAGCAACCTTTAAAGTAGGGATTCTCAACGTGGGGTAGGCGGGGAAATTTTTTCGGGTACGCCGTGAGAGCTCAAAAGTCGCTAGATATATGTTATATATGTTTTATTTTATTCCCATTGTTATACTATAACTATAGTTTTATCTATCTATACAAGGGGTACGCCAGTTACATACACATTTCCAGGGGGTACGTGAAGCATAAAAGGTTGAGAACCACTGATATATATGTTTTATTTTATTGCCATTGTTATACTATAACTATAGTTTTATCGATCTATACAAGGGGTACGCCAGTTACATACACATTTCCAGGGGGTACGTGAAGCATAAAAGGTTGAGAACCACTGATATATATGTTTTATTTTATTGCCATTGTTATACTATAACTATAGTTTTATCTATCTATACAAGGGGTACGCCAGTTACATACACATTTCCAGGGGGTACGTGAAGCATAAAAGGTTGAGAACCACTGATATATATGTTTTATTTTATTCCCATTGTTATACTATAACTATAGTTTTATCTATCTATACAAGGGGTACGCCAGTTACATACACATTTCCAGGGGGTACGTGAAGCATAAAAGGTTGAGAACCACTGATATATATGTTTTATTTTATTGCCATTGTTATACTATAACTGTAGTTTTATCTATCTATACAAGGGGTACGCCAGTTACATACACATTTCCAGGGGGTACGTGAAGCATAAAAGGTTGAGAACCACTGATATATATGTTTTATTTTATTCCCATTGTTATACTATAACTATAGTTTTATCTATCTATACAAGGGGTACGCCAGTTACATACACATTTCCAGGGGGTACGTGAAGCATAAAAGGTTGAGAACCACTGATATATATGTTTTATTTTATTGCCATTGTTATACTATAACTATAGTTTTATCGATCTATACAAGGGGTACGCCAGTTACATACACATTTCCAGGGGGTACGTGAAGCATAAAAGGTTGAGAACCACTGATATATATGTTTTATTTTATTGCCATTGTTATACTATAACTATAGTTTTATCTATCTATACAAGGGGTACGCCAGTTACATACACATTTCCAGGGGGTACGTGAAGCATAAAAGGTTGAGAACCACTGATATATATGTTTTATTTTATTGCCATTGTTATACTATAACTATAGTTTTATCGATCTATACAAGGGGTACGCCAGTTACATACACATTTCCAGGGGGTACGTGAAGCATAAAAGGTTGAGAACCACTGATATATATGTTTTATTTTATTGCCATTGTTATACTATAACTATAGTTTTATCGATCTATACAAGGGGTACGCCAGTTACATACACATTTCCAGGGGGTACGTGAAGCATAAAAGGTTGAGAACCACTGATATATATGTTTTATTTTATTGCCATTGTTATACTATAACTATAGTTTTATCTATCTATACAAGGGGTACGCCAGTTACATACACATTTCCAGGGGGTACGTGAAGCATAAAAGGTTGAGAACCACTGATATATATGTTTTATTTTATTGCCATTGTTATACTATAACTATAGTTTTATCTATCTATACAAGGGGTACGCCAGTTACATACACATTTCCAGGGGGTACGTGAAGCATAAAAGGTTGAGAACCACTGATATATATGTTTTATTTTATTGCCATTGTTATACTATAACTGTAGTTTTATCTATCTATGCAAGGGGTACGCAAGTTACATACACATTTCTAGGGGGTACGTGAAGCATAAAAGGTTGAGAACCACTGATATATATGTTTTATTTTATTCCCATTGTTATACTATAACTATAGTTTTATCTATCTATACAAGGGGTACGCCAGTTACATACACATTTCCAGGGGGTACGTGAAGCATAAAAGGTTGAGAACCACTGATATATATGTTTTATTTTATTGCCATTGTTATACTATAACTATAGTTTTATCTATCTATACAAGGGGTACGCCAGTTACATACACATTTCCAGGGGGTACGTGAAGCATAAAAGGTTGAGAACCACTGATATATATGTTTTATTTTATTCCCATTGTTATACTATAACTATAGTTTTATCGATCTATACAAGGGGTACGCCAGTTACATACACATTTCCAGGGGGTACGTGAAGCATAAAAGTTTGAGAACCACTGATATATAGGTTTTATTTTATTCCCATTGTTATACTATAACTATAGTTTTATCTATCTATACAAGGGGTACGTCAGTTACAAACACCTTTCCAGGGGGTACGTGAAGCATAAAAGGTTGAGAACCACAGCTTTAAAGGATAAGCAAGAATCGCATTTCAGAATACAAAATTATCGTCTTAAAATTATTTTCAAAAACCTTTCCTTTGTTCATTTTTTCTTTTAAAATAAAAGTTCGACTAAAAAACGAAACAAAAAAAATCAATAACGCTTTTTTTAATTAAGAATAATATTATTGAATTTCAATTTTTAAGACCCCAAAAGAATCCTTTTGGAACTAAAGTGACCAGTAGGTTAAAAGAAAGTTAAATTACACCATTCCAAAAAAAAGAATGTGTAAAGGTCTTTTTTTGCCGGTTAGATTTATTTACACAAATGCTGCTTATTAAAAATGTCGTGAAATCGTTTGTCTATTTACCACTAAATAAATAAAAATAAATACCCCCTCAAGCAGCTGCTTGCCACAGAGGTCTGACAGGAGCCTGTCAGTTTATATGCCAGAGTAGAAGGTCTGAGAGGATGGCAGGACTTCAGCAGAAAAACAACACATACATCCACGCCTTACGCGGGGCTCGAACCCAGGTCCCTTAGATCACTACAATCTACAAAATTAATATCGATATGTGCACCCAGGTGCAAAATAGTAGTACGTGGTTGTGATGGGCATAACTGGACTTACACTCTGGACACAAAGAAGTAGAAGGAGAAAAATCTTCATTGCATTTTTGTTCAGCAGTCACTTTTTGAAATCTATGCTTTCCTTTTTGTTCTCTTTCTTCTTAATTTGATGCACCAAGAGGCTTATCTTTTTTGCTCTCTATCATGATTTCTCGGCAACTCAAAGAACGCAAAGAAATCACCAAAATTCTTTTTAAAAATTCTCTTCGGAAAATAAAAAACCCGAAGACGAAGGGAAAAAAAATGTTAGTCTACAAGAGAAAAGAAAAATGATTGCATAATAACAGCAAAGAATAAAGAATTAATAACAATATGAAAAAAAAAATGAGACCTAGTGACGAAATTTTTACGTCTCCCTGTACTTTCAAGAGAGAGACAGAAGAGCAAGAGCAAACTTAGAACGATATCAAAGAATTGAGAAATGTTGGAGGAAAAAACCTTTCTGTAATTCAATCTGAAATTCTTCTGGAAGAAGAAAATTCTTTCGCAAATGGAAGTGAGCAGATATTAAAAAAAAAAAGAAATGCGTGGGAGGCTGTATAGTTTGGGGTGGGGGGAGTAGGGTAGGACGACCATCAAAGTAAAGAATGGCAAACGGAGATGGCCCTCTCGAAGCCTACCAAGGAAAGAGTATCACTGCAGGGTGATGAAAACTGGCCTCGTTTTTTGATGAGGGAGATGTATCACTCCAGCTTTCGTGGATACGTAACGATCTCTTCCTGTTGTGAAAAGAATTTTGTTTCTTTTGGAGTGATATCCCCCCCCCCCTTCAATATTTCGCAGAAAACCGACATTTTCCCTGCGTAAGGGGAACCAAAATTTATCTAACAATTTCGAGTTCCTGGCGAAAAACTAGAAAAACTACGTGGGTGTTTGCATTTACATTTCAAAGAAGAGGCATGGTTTCCAAGAAAACATACACGTGGATATCTGCACCAATATTTACGCGAATATGGCTTTCTCGGATTACAATGGAAAATGATGGATGGATGTTTGCACACAATTTCAATGGAAAAGAAGATATGAATGCCTGAAGTACAGTTTTCAAGGTTGGGTTGTTTTACCTCTTAGCGGCACTTTTTTGCACACCATGGGCTAAATGGGCAGGTCACATGGACCCCGTAGCCTCAGAGAAGGTTGGGGGAGGGGACCCACTGGAACAGCTGTTGGGAGACAGATGGTAGCATGCCGTCAAGGCCATCCAGCATGTTCTTTAACGTGCACAGGGTATGGCTCTCCCACACACGGGGCCACGGCTTAACGTCCCATCCGAAGGACGGTGGCCTTTCCAAGCCCATCGTTGTCCCCTACTGACCGTGGGCAGGGCAGGGAATTTTGCGGAGATAAATTTCAACACTGACCCAGCTGGGACTCGAACCTGGGAACTACAAATGGCCAGGTCACATGGACCCCGAAGGCTCAGAGAAGGTTGGAGGAGGGGACCCACTGGAACAGCTGTTGGGAGACAGATGGTAGCCTCCCGTCAAGGCCATCCAGCGTGTTCTTTAACGTGCACAGGGTATGGCTCTCCCGCACACGGGGCCACGGCTTAACGTCCCATCCGACGGACGGCGACCTTTCCAAGCCCGTCGGTGTCCCCTACTGACGGTGGGCAGGGCGGGGAATTTTGCGGACAGTTTTCAAGGAAAAGGGAGCATAGTTTTTTGTATCAAATTTTGAAAGTGGAAGTGGTCATATATGTCTGCACTTATATTTTCAAGGAAAAGGCAACACGGATGTTTATATCGAAACGTTTAAGAATATGGACGTTTGCACTAAACAAAATTCTTCAGGAAAGGAGAACCGTATGAAAATTGGCAACATAAAATGATCATAGATGTTTGCACCAAACTTTCTGAAGAAAAGGGAACACGGATATTTATATCGAAATTTTCAAGGGAAAGAACATGGACGTCTGCACTAAATGTTTTCAAGGAAAAGACAACATGGCTTTCCATATGAAAATTTGCAAGGGAAAATGGTCATGCATTTTTACATTAGAGTATCCAATGAAAACTATTGGGTTGTTTTACCTCTGAGTGGCACTTTTTCTTCACATAATGGATAAATAGCCAGGTCACAAGGACCCTGAGGGCTCAGAGTTCTGTTGTGTTGTTTTACCTCTGAGCGGCACTTTTTTGCGCACCATGGGCTAAATGGCCAGGTCACAAGGACCCGAAGGCTCAGAGAAGGTTGAGGGAGGGGACCCACTGGAACAGCTGTTGGGAGACAGATGGTAGCCTCCCGTCAAGGCCATCCAGCGTGTTCTTTAACGTGCACAGGGTATGGCTCTCCCGCACACGGGGCCACGGTTTAACGTCCCATCCGACGGACGGCGGCCTTTCCAAGCCCATCGGTGTCCCCTACTGACCGTGGGCAGGGCGGGGAATTTTGCGGAGATAAATCTCAACGCTGACCCAGCTGGGACTCGAACCTGGGAACTACAGATTACGAGCCTGGCGCGCTACCGACTGAGCCCCCCCCCCCCCCCCCGAGGGCTCAGAGAAGGTTGGAGAGGGTACCCACTGCGCAGCTGTCAGATAGTAGCCTCCCGTCAGAGTCATGCAGCGTATTCTTTAAGGTACACAGGATATGGCTCTCCCACACACGGAGCCACGGCTCAACGTCTCTTACGACGGACAGAGAGGTTTCCAAGCCCATCGGTGTCTCCTAGTGACTGAGTTCAGGGCGAGGAATTTTGTGCAGATAAATCTTAACTCTGACCCAGGTGAGATTCGAACCTGAGAAACAGATTACGGCACTGGTGCACTACCGACTGAGCCACCCCGTTCCAAGGAAAAAAGCCCATAGCTGTCTATGCGAAAATTTTCAAAGGAAAAGGACTTGGATGTTTTCACCAATTTGCCCGAGGAAAATGCAACATGGCTTTCTCTATCAAAATTTGCAAGGAGAAATGAACATAGGTTGCCAGCAGTAAAATTTCCAAATTCCAAAGAAAAAGATTCCAATTCCAATTCCAAAGAAAACATAACATGGATGTTTGTATCAAAACTTTTGACGGAATAAGACATAGATGTCTGAACCAAAATTGCGTGGCAAAGGCAACATTCATTTCTGTATCAGATTTTCAAGGGAAATAGACATGGATGTTCCCGCTACATTTTCCAACGAAAACGGAACATAGCTCTCTGTATCAAAAGGGGCGGGGGTGGCTCAGTCGGTAGCGCGCCAGGCTCGTAATCTGTAGTTCCCAGGTTCGAGTCCCAGCTGGGTCAGCGTTGAGATTTATCTCCGCAAAATTCCCCGCCCTGCCCACGGTCAGTAGGGGACACCGATGGGCTTGGAAAGGCCGCCGTCCTTCGGATGGGACGTTAAGCCGTGGCCCGTGTGCGGGAGAGCCATATCCTGTGCACGTTAAAGAACACGCTGGATGGCCTTGACGGGAGGCTACCATCTGTCTCCCAACAGCTGTTCCAGTGGGTCCCCAACCTTTTCTGAGCCTTCGGGGTCCAGGTGACCTGGCCATTTAGCCCATGGTGTGCAAAAAAGTGCCGCTCAGAGGTAAAACAACCCAACACAACAACTGTATCAAAATTTTCAAGGGAAAAGAATATGGATGTCTTCACCAAAATTTCACAGAGAAAGAGAGCGTGACTTTCGGTATCACAATTTCAAACATGAATGTCTGTACCAAATTTTCCGATGAAAAGAGAACATCTCTTTCTGTATCAAAATTTGCAAGATGAAATAGACATGGTCTTTGTATTAAAATCTCCAAAATAAAAGTATCAAATTCTAAAATTTGTCCAAAAATCAAATTTTTAGACAAAAAAAAAAACCACGGATCCGGGAACAAAATTCCCGAGGGAAAATTCGAAAACAAATTTCCTTGATAATGCATTTTGCCAAATTATTAGAATAGCTGGTTGAATCCTCTTAAGTATCTGTTTCACATTTCATATTGTCTACATACTAACAGGGTTAACTGAGCATTATCAAACCTCTGTTTCACGATATGTTTTGTCAAAACATTAACATAATTTGCTGCGTTTGGATTGTTTTACCTCTGAGTGGCACTTTTTTGCACACCATGGCTAAATGGCCAGGTCACATGGACCCCGAAGGCTCAGAGAAAGTTGGGGGAGGGGACCCACTGGAACAGCTGTTGGGAGACAGATGGTAGCCTCCCGTCAAGGCCATCCAGCGTGTTCTTTAACGTGCACAGGGTATGGCTCTCCCACACACGGAGCCACGGCTTAACGTCCCATCCGACGGACGGCGGCCTTTCCAAGCTCATCGGTGTCCCCTACTGACCGTGGGCAGGGCGGGGAATTTTGCGGAGATAAATCTCAACGCTCACCCAGCTGGGACTCGAACCTGGGAACTACAGATTACGAGCCTGGCGCGCTACCGACTGAGCCACCCCCGCCCCCTTTCTCAACAGAACTGGAACGGTTGATAATACTCAGTCCTATGCACTAATAGTTTATACTGCCACATGTAAATATATTATTTCTATTCCTATCCAGACACATTACTTCTTATAACAAAAATTATCTTTCATCTACTACCGTGTCGAACAAACTTCAAATCCTTATCTAAACTTCTAAATTTTTAATCTTTTTCGATTAAAAGAACATTGAACTTTTGTTAAGAGTGGTGGCTGATTATGGAGGAGTTGCCAAACTAGTCGCTGACCTTCGTTAGGGGATGGCATTTTTAAGAGGAAGATTGAGGGAAAATATCGCGAAAATTCAGTTATGATCTGATAAAAAAATTCAGAGCCAAGAGATACATTTTTCATTGCCTGGTCCTTCCGAAACCATCGAACAATTCTTTTTTTTTTTTTTTTTGTTGTTGTTGTTGTTATTGAATCCGTGGTCTGAAAATGGTAGCTAGGTAGTCACTGGAAGGAGAGCTATGCACCAATCCCCTGTGATGATGCATAGAACCGGCAGGCCTAGCACCTAATGTCCGACCCCGCCTTCTCGTGGTGCAGACCGTTAGTACCTTTCAAAAGAGATGCTCTCTTCTGGAAGTAAACGGAAGGGGAGGGCTGCCAGATTAGTGTGGCCTACTGATCTGGACAACCATGGCTACTTTTATTTTTTTTCTACCCTGTTGAGGAGTGGTCAACCACACAGGGTCCTGGTGCTGACCATATAAACCCACTGGACTAGACAGATATATGGCTCTGAGCTTGATTATGGATCCTGATTTTGCTGCACTGGTGGGCTTCTGTGGAGGGAAAATCTTCCGCTGTGTTTTCTGTTTGTTTTGTGGGTTGACAGCCCCAAGTGAATAGATTCGCAGGATATGTTTATCAGCTGGTGGATAATCCTGAGCAGAGGTCATCGCAGGCACATGAACCATATAAACCAACTGGACTGGACAGATATTTTTTTTTGGACCTCCGTAGCCCATAGCTGCTTGAGGAGGAGGAGGAGGAGGATGATTGAATCCATCACGCTCTTAAGCCCAACCCTTCTCACAAATCCAAAACGAAAAAAAAAAAATAACCCTTCCACATTTTCAGCAAGAGGAGGTCGGTCGATAAACAAGAAACCAAAGAAACTATTTAAAACGTAATTAAGGTCTTTTTTGGGGTAATTAAAATTACCCTCAGAGTCACAAACTTTATTAATGACAACATTTACAACGATCGCAACCTTCATTTCTTAAGGTACTTTCCAGTTTTTCTTGTCACGAAAGCCTTCCAAGATAAACTGCCATTCAGGGGTCAAAGCCATCGATTTGCAGTTTGAAGCTTCAGTTAATTTGTTTGCGAGATACTCCACGAGCTCATCCGTTCGTCGTCTCTCCTTCTTCTCTTCGTTCATTCATCCTTCTCAAAGATTGTATTCTCCTCTTTTTTTCTTTCTCCATGTGAGAGTTTCAAGAAAGGGTGCAAAAAAATTTATTAGCTTAATTCCGATTTCCAACATATTATGTTACCCGTTACTTAGGTGATGGGAGAACTGGCAAACATGGCCAAAGAAGATGGAAGAAAGTAATTAAATTTTGTTGTTATTGTTTTTTCTACAAACTGCTGTGATAAAATTTATTCGATCGATTAAAAGAGGGCTTGTTTAATTTCGGAATTAATTTATTTTTCTTTTATGTTAAACTAACATAGAAAGTTAAATTTCGGAAACTTTTGACCGGTATATTTTTTGCATCACAGTGGTTGGATGTAGTTTCAACTGGCATTTTTTTTTGCATCACAGTGGTGGAATGTAGGTGTCAACTAGTCAACTGGCATAATTTTTACATCACAGATATTGGATATAGGTGTCTACTGGCATATTATTTTGCATCACAGTAGTTGGATGTAGGTATAAACTGACATATTATATTGCATCAAAGTGGTTGAATGTAGGAGTCAACTGATATAATTTTGACATCACAGCGGTTGGATGTAGTTGTCAACTGGCATATTTTTTGAATCACAGTGGTCGGATGTAGGTGCCAACTGGCATATTATTTTGCATCACAGTGGTTGGATGTAGGTGCCAACTGGCATATTATTTTGCATCACAGTGGTTGGGTGTAGGTGCCAACTGGTATATTATTTTGCATCACAGTGGTTGGATGTAGGTGCCAACTGGCATATTATTTTGCATCACAGTGGTTGGGTGTAGGTGCCAACTGGCATATTATTTTGCATCACAGTGGTTGGATGTAGGTGCCAACTGGCATATTATTTTGCATCACAGTGGTTGGGTGTAGGTGCCAACTGGCATATTATTTTGCATCACAGTGGTTGAATGTAGGTGCCAACTAGCATATTATTTTGCATCACAGTGGTCGGATGTAGGGGTCACCTGGAATATTATTTTGCATCACAGTGGTTGGGTGTAGGTGCCAACTGGCATATTATTTTGCATCACAGTGGTTGGATGTAGGTGCCAACTGGCATATTATTTTGCATCACAGTGGTTGGATGTAGGTGCCAACTGGCATATTATTTTGCATCACAGTGGTTGGGTGTAGGTGCCAACTGGCATATTATTTTGCATCACAGTGGTTGGATGTAGGTGCCAACTGGCATATTATTTTGCATCACAGTGGTCGGATGTAGGGGTCATCTGGCATATTATTTTGCATCACAGTGGTTGGATGTAGGTGCCAACTGGCATATTATTTTGCATCACAGTGGTTGGATGTAGGGGTCACCTGGCATATTATTTTGCATTACAGTGGTTGGATGTAGGTGCCAACTGGCATATTATTTTGCATCACAGTGGTTGGATGTAGGTGCCAACTGGCATATTATTTTGCATCACAGTGGTTGGGTGTAGGTGCCAACTGGCATATTATTTTGCATCACAGTGGTTGGATGTAGGTGCCAACTGGCATATTATTTTGCATCACAGTGGTTGGATGTAGGTGCCAACTGGCATATTATTTTGCATCACAGTGGTCGGATGTAGGGGTTACCTGGCATATTATTTTACATCACAGTGGTTGGATGTAGGTGCCAACTGGCATATTATTTTGCATCACAGTGGTTGGATGTAGGGGTCACCTGGCATATTATTTTACATCACAGTGGTTGGATGTAGGTGCCAACTGGCATATTATTTTGCATCACAGTGGTTGGATGTAGGGGTCACCTGGCATATTATTTTGCATCACAGTGGTTGGATGTAGGTGCCAACTGGCATATTATTTTGCATCACAGTGGTTGGATGTAGGGGTCACCTGGCATATTATTTTGCATCACAGTGGTTGGATGTAGGTGCCAACTGGCATATTATTTTGCATCACAGTGGTTGGATGTAGGGGTCACCTGGCATATTATTTTGCATCACAGTGGTTGGATGTAGGTGCCAACTGGCATATTATTTTGCATCACAGTGGTTGGATGTAGGTGCCAACTGGCATATTATTTTGCATCACAGTGGTCGGATGTAGGGGTCACCTGGTATATTATTTTACATCACAGTGGTTGGATGTAGGTGCCAACTGGCATATTATTTTGCATCACAGCGGTTGGATGTAGGTGCCAACTGGCATATTATTTTTCATCACAGTGGTTGGATGTAGGTGCCAACTGGCATATTATTTTTCATCACAGTGGTTGGATGTAGGGGTCACCTGGCATATTATTTTTCATCACAGTGGTTGGATGTAGGTGCCAACTGGCATATTATTTTGCATCACAGTGGTTGGATGTAGGGGTCACCTGGCATATTATTTTGCATCACAGTGGTTGGATGTAGGTGCCAACTGGCATATTATTTTGCATCACAGTGGTTGGATGTAGGTGCCAACTGGCATATTATTTTGCATCACAGTGGTTGGATGTAGGTGCCAACTGGTATATTATTTTGCATCACAGTGGTCGGATGTAGGGGTCACCTGGCATATTATTTTACATCACAGTGGTTGGATGTAGGTGCCAACTGGCATATTATTTTGCATCACAGTGGTTGGATGTAGGTGCCAACTGGCATATTATTTTGCATCACAGTGGTTGGATGTAGGTGCCAACTGGCATATTATTTTGCATCACAGTGGTTGGATGTAGGTGCCAACTGGTATATTATTTTGCATCACAGTGGTCGGATGTAGGGGTCACCTGGCATATTATTTTACATCACAGTGGTTGGATGTAGGTGCCAACTGGCATATTATTTTGCATCACAGTGGTTGGATGTAGGTGCCAACTGGCATATTATTTTGCATAACCGTGGTTGGATATAGGTGCCAACTGGCATATTATTTTGCATCACAGTGGTTGGATGTAGGGGTCACCTGGCATATTATTTTGCATCACAGTGGTTGGATGTAGGTATCAACTGACATATTATTTTGCATCAAAGTGGTTGAATGTAGGAGTCAACTGATATAATTTTGACATCACAGCGGTTGGATGTAGTTGTCAACTGGCATATTTTTTGAATCACAGTGGTTGGATGTAGGTGCCAACTGGCATATTATTTTGCATCACAGTGGTCGGATGTAGGTGCCAACTGGCATATTATTTTGCATAACCGTGGTTGGATATAGGTGCCAACTGGCATATTATTTTGCATCACAGTGGTTGGATGTAGGGGTCACCTGGCATATTATTTTGCATCACAGTGGTTGGATGTAGGTATCAACTGACATATTATTTTGCATCAAAGTGGTTGAATGTAGGAGTCAACTGATATAATTTTGACATCACAGCGGTTGGATGTAGTTGTCAACTGGCATATTTTTTGAATCACAGTGGTTGGATGTAGGTGCCAACTGGCATATTATTTTGCATCACAGTGGTCGGATGTAGGTGCCAACTGGCATATTATTTTGCATCACCGTGGTTGCATATAGGTGCCAACTGGCATATTATTTTGCATCACAGTGGTCGGATGTAGGGGTCACCTGGCATATTATTTTACATCACATTGGTTGGATGTAGGTGCCAACTGGCATATTATTTTGCATCACAGTGGTTGGATGTAGGGGTCACCTGGCATATTATTTTGCATCATAGTGGTTGGATGTAGGTCACAACTGGCATAAATGCCAGATATTTTTTCTGAATTCTGTAATCAACCATAGTGTTCAGATACTTTTTTGAGCGACTGTACTTCCTAACATCCTCTCGGGTTTCCGCAAAGGGATGTGCACGTTTGATAATCTTATCGACTTCACCTCCGCTGCTGATCAGGCGCTGTCCAAGGGACAGACTACAGTCGCCGTCTTCTTCGACATTCAGAAGGCATTCAACTCCCTGTCCCACTCGGATATTCTCTGCAGGCTCCATGATCTCGGCCTCAGAGGCAATATCATCCACTGGATCTCGGTTTACCTCTCCGACAGGACGGTTTGTGTGAAGCTGGGCCACACACTCAGTGCCTCCCACAATATAAATCATGGAATACCTCAAGAGGGTGTCCTCAGCCTGATGTAACTGAACATCTTGCTGTCAGGTCTACCCTCTCGATTCGGAAATAGAGTGGGTATTTCCATCTATGCAGATGACATCTGCGTCTGGTTCCCTAGCCAGAACTCCTCCTATGCTCAGCTCAAGATGAAACGAGCTGTATCACCCTACGCTTCACACTCTCAACAGAGCTTACAGTACAAACTGTGCCACTTACTACTAGCACACCTGAGACTGTATCCCATGTTCTGCTCAACTGGCCCCGGAACAATGCCGAAAGAGAAGCTTTGTTCCGGGAGCTTCATGCTATCTGAACCACCGACTACTCCATCACCTCTCTTCTTGATAATCACCACAATGTGAAGCTGCAGCAAACGCGCTTCCGACTGGTCACTGATTTCTTTCAGAACATTGGCTTCTTCTGCAAGGTCTAAGGTTTCTTTTTTTCCCTTCCTCCTGATTAGTACTCTTATTAACCTCGAGAGATAGCTGAGAGACAGTTTCTTCTGCCTCCGCTATCTCGCCCTTCTGTTGTGACTGGTGTTGGGAGCCTCTTATTGGAAGCTAATTTCACCAAAAACTTACAACACCTCGAACCTTGAAGCAGAACGTAATTATTGCACTTGTTACTGAAATTATTCTCTCTTCCAATTACTTTCCCTTTAGAGGTTTCTATTTGTGTCCGTAAATTCACAAGAGGTTTTAGAAAGCATCTTGTTCAACGTTTGCTTCGAGGTGCAATCAATAACAAAGCCTAGAGCTGCCAGATATACAATCGCGAAAATAAACCGCCATTTTTTCCCACGAGACCACGTGTGTGACTCTCACATGACGTCACTTGAGGCAGTGTGCGTGACCTGGCGCGCAAAGTCAACTTGAAAACACTATTTCGAAGATTAAAAACAACTGGGGTAAAAAAAGACATATTTTTCGAAACTATTTTTTCATTCTATACAAGAATAAGGGAGAAAGGTATAGCTGCACGACACATTGCATCAAATATTCATGAAGAGTTATAATTTATGTCGAAAATTCGATTAAAATTGCCGTCCTCGATAGATTGCATTATTCACTCTCTGGTCTCTTCCGTCTACTTACTAGTGGCACCATCTATTGGCAGTTATTGAAAACATTAAGCAAAAAAATGAAATCGGAGCGTTTCATGATGCACGGTTGCAGTTTGAATTAGGTTCTCTATATTCCGAATGACGCATATTTTACTGAGTACTGCAGTTGAATAAAACATTTTTGCTTATCGATCCGTATTTTGATTTGCTGAGACTAGGAAGTTGTTTCCTACATTACAGCTATAATGCAATTTTAAAACTTTACTAAATATTTCTCAAAGAAAGTAATTTACATGGGCATCTGAAACATGAAATTCTGATTTATGTACCGCAAGAACCAAAATTTTTAAACCTAAAATGGTGAAAAATAAAAAGCCTATAGGATACCTGGAACGTAAAATGATGATCCCAAGTATGACTTCTTATGGCTACTTTTTTTTCGGGGGGAGGAGGCTTAGTCGGTAGCACACTGGACCAATAATCTGAAGTTTTTAGGTTCGAGTCCCAGCTGGATCAGCGTTGAGATTTATCTCCGCAAAAATCCTCGCCCTGCCCACGGTCAGCAAAGGTCACCGAAGGGCTTGGAAAGGCCGCCGTCCATCGAATAGGATGTTAAGCCGTGGTCCCGTGTACCAGAGAGCCATACCCTGCACATTAAAGAACATGCTGGATGGCCTTGACGGGAGGCTACCATCTGTTTCCCAACAGATGTTCCAGTGGGTCCCCTTCCCCAACCTTCTCTGAGCCTTCGGGGTCCTAGTGACCTGGCTATTTAGCCCATTGTGTGCAAAAAGGTGTCGCTCAGAGGTAAAACAACCAATCAAATTAGGTTCGAGTCTCAACTGCACAAGCGTTGAAATTTATCTCCACTGAATCCCGACTATGCTACCGAAAAGTCACCGTCTTTCAAATGGCTCGTTAAGCCGTGGACCCTTGTGCAGAAGAAACATATCTTATTGTACTTTAAAGACTAAGTTGGATAGTCTTTAACGGAAGGCTATCATATATCTTCTAATAGTTTCCCAATGGATCTACTTCTCCAATTTGTTTTGCGCCCTTCAGGTCCTTGTGACATGGCCATTTGGCCTATTATTTGAACAAAAAAATACACTTAGAATTAAAAACAACTCAGCTTTACCACTTTGCATTATTCTCGTAAACGATTTTATTTCACACATGAACAACTCAGAGCAGACCTTGATAAATGGGGAGGGGGGGGGGTAATTGACGCAATCGAGACTGAAAAAGTAGGGATGGTGAGCAGGAGACCGGATTTCCATTGCAGTCTAACATTTCTTCTCCGTTTTGCAGGTTTTTGAAAATTTTCTTGAAAAATGCGTGAAATATGCACACATTTAATAACTTTTTTGCTTCCATTACCTTATCATTCTCAAAGAGTCATGAACCTCTTGCGCCCCCCCCCCCTTCTGTATCCCTTCCTGACTCGAAGTATGAAGCAGTTCAGGAAGAGCAATTTTTCTTCTCTCTCTCCCCTCTCTACATGAATTTAATATAATCCCATGCTTAGGTTCCTCCTAATCAACCACATAAAATAATAAATGAATCTGAAGCAGCTTCTTGCCACAAAGGTCTGACAGGAGTCTGTCAGTTACGCCGTAGTAGAAGGTCTGTGAGGATGATGGCACCTCAGCAGAAAATGAACACAAACATCTATTCCTTAAACCTAGGGCTCGACCCAGGTCCCTTATGATCAGTAGCCAAGCGCGCTAACCACTCGGCCATGGGATGGCTGCACATAAATAAAAATAAATAAATAAATACCCCTTCATGCAGCTGCTTGCCACAGAGGTCTGACAGGAGACTGTCAGTTTATATGCCATAGTAGAAGATCTGAGAGGGTGGAAGGACCTCAGCAGAAAAACAACACAAGCATCCATGCCTTACCCGGGGCTCGAACCCAAGTCCCTTAGTTCAGTAGCCAAGCGCGACAGACTTTAAAAAAAACTCATCATCATCCTCAAGCAGCCATGGGCTACGGAGGTCCAACCAGACCGTGCAATTAAGTTCTTCAAGCAAGTCTGTCCTAAGCATCTCCGCAAAATTCCCCGCCCTGCCCACGGTCAGTAGGGAGCACCGATGGGCTTGGAAAGACCGCCGTCCGTCGGATGCGACATTAAGCCGTGGCTCCGTGTGCGGGAGAGCCATACCCTGTGCACGTTAAAGAACACGCTGGATGGCCTTGACGGGAGACTACCATCTGTCTCCCAACAGCTGTTCCAGTGGGTCTCCTCCCCCAACCTTCTCTGAGCCTTCGGGGTCCATGTGGCCTGGCCATTTAGCCCATGGTGTGCAAAAAAGTGCCGCTCAGAGGTAAACAACCCAACCATGTCCTAAGCTACATCTTCTGCATCTGGCCACTGCACACCAATTCTAACAAGGTCCTGTTTATCATTGTCTTCCCACCGCATCCCAGGTCTCTCCCTCTATTTCAAACTATTTCATTGGAATATTATAATATATAATTAATATGTACCATCAAACTCTAATAATATTAATGTATCATCATCATCCTCCTCAAGCAGCCATGGGCTGCGGAGGTCCAACCAGACCGCGCAGTTTAATTCTCCAAGCATATCTGTCCTGAGCTACATCTGCTGCATCCGGCCACTGTACACCAATTCTAACAAGGTCCTGTTTGACATTGTCTGCCCACCGCATCCTAGGTCTCCCCCTCCTTCTGAGGCCTCTAGGCACACTGTTCATAACCCTATTCGCCAATCTATAATTACCCATACGGGCAACATGGCCAAACCAGCACTCTCACACAGCATATTGTGCGGAGTCTCTCTCTGCACAATATGCTGCTTAAAGGAGGTTGCAGACTCCTTTGCCTAACCTCATCATTAGCTACAAAGCTGAACCACCTAATGCCCAAGATACTGGGAAACATCTAGATCAAAATACCTCAATTTTTTTAATATCTCAAAAAGATATTTGGACTGAACTAAACATTGATATTAAGTGAACGAGGCAGATTTCTAATAATCATCTGTGGCTGAGACTCAAATTCACTTTCGTTTTCGTTAAAGTGAACCAAATTTCAAAAAACATTAAAAACCAGAAACTGAATCATAGAATATAAAGTTTCTTTTTTTATCTCTCTTAAATCCAATTAGATTCGAGTATGGTTCCAATACAAAAACCACTTTCCACATATTTCTGAGTTTACCGCAAGCAGCAGAAAATAATTTCATTTATTACAGAAATGTAGGCTACTTGATGGCAACAGTGATGGAGAAACTCGAGGAATCGTCTGTTAACTGTCAGAGACAGACGATTACGGAGAAAGCTTTTCTGTGACCTCCAAATAACTCTTCTGGTGGAATATTTCTCATGAAAGAAAGTTGAATTTTTATTAATGTTAACAACACAATTATCTGTTGTTGTAAAACAATCGTAAATAATATTCTACTTCTAAGAATGTTGTTCTTCATAAATTGAAATTGTTAAGTCATTCTAAAAGATACAGTCGCTGAAAAAAGTATCCATACACTATGGTTGATTACAGAATTTAGAAAAAATATCTGGCAACGATTTTTTTTAAGAAATTAGTGATCTGGCAGCCTTCGTGTCACGTGACACGAAGGTTGCCAGATTACTAATTTCCAAAAAAAATCGTTGCCAGATATTTCTTTCTGAATTCTGTAATCAACCCTAGTGTTCGGATATTTTTTAATATATATAATGCGTATGAATATATAATGCAATGAATATGGAGCGTGTGCAGTTACCGTTCACAGCAAACTGGAGCGGTTGCGGTTAATGTTCACAGCACATTGGATCGTGTGAGCTCACAAAGACGTGGATCGTGTGGGCTCACTCACGGAAATATTGAGCGTGTGCAGTTACCGTTCACAGCAAACTGGAGCGGTTGCGGTTAATGTTCACAGCATATTGGATCGTGTGAGCTCACAAAGACCTGGATCGTGTGGGCTCACTCACGGAAATATTGAGCGTGTGCAGTTACCGTTCACAGCATACTGGAGTGGTTGCGGTTAATGTTCACAGCACATTGGATCGTGTGAGCTCACAAAGACCTGGATCGTGTGGGCTCACTCACGGAAATATTGAACGTGTGCAGTTACCGTTCACAGCAAACTGGAGCGGTTGCGGTTAATGTTCACAGCACATTGGATCGTGTGAACTCACAAAGACCTGGATCGTGTGGGCTCACTCACGGAAATATTGAGCGTGTGCAGTTACCGTTCACAGCAAACTGGAGCGGTTGCGGTTAATGTTCACAGCACATTGGATCGTGTGAGCTCACAAAGACCTGGATCGTGTGGGCTCACTCACGGAAATATTGAACGTGTGCAGTTACCGTTCACAGCAAACTGGAGCGGTTGCGGTTAATGTTCACAGCACATTGGATCGTGTGAGCTCACAAAGACCTGGATCGTGTGGGCTCACTCACGGAAATATTGAACGTGTGCAGTTACCGTTCACAGCAAACTGCAGTAACTGCACACGCTCCAGTTTGCTGTGAACGGTAACTGGAGCGTGTACAGTTGCTGTACACGCTCCAGATATTTTTCCTGAATTCTGTAATCACGTGACACGAAGGTTGCCAGATCACTAATTTCTAAAAAAAATCGTTGCCAGATATTTTTTCTGAATTCTGTAATCAACCATAGTGTTCGGATATTTTTTTCAGCGACTGTACTTCGCAAGCAATTTAGCTTAACGTCACATATATCTGCTGTCCTACTGGTGAGCTTTGCGTTAGACGCGGATGCCGCATCCACACAAAGATTTTATCCGCACTCAAAAGCTTTGCGCGGATGCCGCATCCACACAAAGATTTTATCCGCACTCAAAAGCTTTGCGCGGATGCCGCATCCACACAAAGATTTTATCCGCACTCAAAAGCTTTGCGCGGATGCCGCATCCACACAAAGATTTTATCCGCACTCAAAAGCTTTGCGCGGATGCCGCATCCACACAAAGATTTTATCCGCACTCAAAAGCTTTGCGCGGATGCCGCATCCACACAAAGATTTTATCCGCACTCAAAAGCTTTGCGCGGATGCCGCATCCACAAGATTTTATCCGCATTCAAAAGCTTTGCGCTGATGCCGCATCCACACAAAGATTTTATCCGCATTCAAAAGCTTTGTGCGGATGCCGCATCCACACAAAGATTTTATCCGCATTCAAAAGCGCTCCACTGACAAAAGATTAATGTTAAGGCGGACAGAGGATAAAACTGTGGGTAAAATATTATTTTTGTGGTAAATATATTTATATTACATCTGTGTATTATATCTGTGGGTAAATATATTTATATAAAACTGTGGTAAATAAGAAGCAAACGTTGCTTCTTTATTGACAGCTGACATGAGAGAGAAAACTTTTTTAGATGATAGTAAATAAAACTGATTTGAAAATTTAATGATGATGTTAACTTTAAAAAAAAATGCATTGGAATAAAATCACAAATTAAAAAAAGAAATTTTATGTGAAAGGAGCGATACTTTTACCGGCAAAGCAAATATAAATTATTAAAAAAATCACTCGAAAGTTTACTGGTAAAAAAACTTGAATTAAATCTGTGAAAATTTCAGTCGTAGAGATTACGAAGTTTAGAGAGTTACTGGGTAATAAAGAGGAGAGTCTTCTCATAATGGCGGATAAACACATTTAAAAGGGCAAAATTAACTCAGAAGAATCTCAGCTTCAATATTCCAGGTTCGAATCCAATCTTTGCCTGCGACGGAATTGATCACTTCTCTCGGTCAACGTAATCGGGACGAAAAGGAACAGCAATGGATTTCTAAGAGTACACCATCCTTCATGAATGGAAGAAAGATACATGTTTCATACAGGATAAATTCAGTAAAACTCTCGGAAAAATGAAGGGAAATTTAATGATGTAATGATGTGGTCGAAGAGAGAACGAAGAATCAGAATGTGATCAGGAAGATAAGAATATGGTCAGGAGTATCAGAATGTGGTCAGGGAGATCAGAATGTGGTCATAGAAATCAGAATGTGGTCAAGGAGATCAAAATGTGTTCAGAGAGATCAGAATGTTGTCAAGGAAATCAAAATGTGTTCAGAGAGATCAGAATGTGGTCAGGGAGATTAGAATGTAGTCAGTGAGATGAGAATGTGGTCATAGAGATCAAAATGTGTTCGGTGAGATCCGAATGTAGTCAGAGAGATCAAAATGTAGACAGAGAGATCAGAATGTATTCAGAGAGATCAGAATGTAGTCAGAGAGATCAGAATGTAGTCAGAGAGATCAGAATGTGGTCAAGAAAATCAAAATGTGTTCAGAGAGATCAGAATGTGGTCAGTGAGATCAGAATGTAGTCTGAGAAATCAGAATATGGTAAGAGAGATCAGAATGTGGTCAAGGAAATCAAAACGTGTTCAGAGAGATCAGAATGTGGTGAGAGAAATCAGAATGTGGTCAGTGAGATCAGAATGTAGTCTGAGAAATCAGAATATGGTAAGAGAGATCAGAATGTAGTCAAGGAAATCAAAACGTGTTCAGAGAGATCAGAATGTGGTCAGGGTGATCAGAATGTGGTCAGGAAGATTTGAATGTAGTCTGAGAGATCAGAATATGGTCAGAGAGATCAGAATGTGGTTAGAGAGATCAGAATGTGATTAGAGAGATCAGAATGTGGTCAGAGAAATCAGAATGTGGTCATGGAGATCAAAATATGGTCGGAGAGATCAGAATGTGGTCAGAGAGATCAAAATGTAGTCAGAGAGATCAGAATGTGGTCAGAGAAATCAAAATATAGTCAGAGAGATCAGAATATGGTAAGAGAAATCAGAATGTGGTCAGGGAGATTAGAATGCAGTCAGAGAGATTAGAATGTGGTTAGAGAGATCAGAATATGGTTAGAGAGATTAGAATGTAGTCAGAGGGATCAGAATGTGATTAGAGAGATCAGAATGTGGTCAGAGAAATCAAAATGTGGTCAGTGAGATCATAATGTAGTCAGAGAGATCAGAATATGGTCAGAGAGATCAGTATGTGGTCAGAATGCAAACATCATGCAAATACAGTTACTTCGCAGGTAAACATAACCTGCGAAGTGCAAATGTGCTTTAGAACTCTCTCTCATACGCACAAAATTCCATTCTTTATTTCCCATTCCCCACCTTTTAGTTACTATTGCCCTTTTCCTAATATGCAGTGGAGTCTGCTGCCTTAACCGCAAGTTCAAGTAGCAGACTCCACTGCGGTGATCAATTTTTTTAGCTCGCTATGGATTATGATGGTGTTGCCATCTATTGGTAGAAATGTAAACCAAATATTGAATGTTTATTCTTTGCAAATTTATTTTTGAAATCGTATGGCCTAAATATACCATACCAGCTTAAAATTTGCTATCGAGAAAAATGTTAATAAATTTTTTATTTTTCATGTGAAAAAAAAACTTCTTTTTTTCGCTTCTCAATCGGGAAAAAAATTAAAAATTGACTTTGAAAACATTTAACAGCATTGCATAAGATTTAATCACAAAGGTTAGTTGAAAACCTGAATGTTAAATGTTATAACAAATCGTATAACTGAGATAAATGTCATCTGAGAAGTTTCTTTCAATTTCCTTCAATTTTAAAGCGTAACTGTAGCGCCTGTTGTTAAATGCTACAGCTTCCATAACATTAAATATTAAAATATTATTGAATTGTTTTCCTCTGAGCGGCATATTTTTTGCACACAATGGGCTAAATGGCCAGATCACAAGAACCCCAAAAACTCAGAGATGGTTGGGGAAGGAAATCCGGTGAAAGAACTATTAGGAAATAGACGGAAGTGTGGGTACTTCAAAATCCATTTCAACGAGAACTATGAGCAGAGAATTGAAAACTTAAAAATTTGGGAACTATACGAAAGATCAATTTCCTAAAAACATCAGGATTGAAAAACTCCAGTGATATATGGAGCGGTGAAACTGGCCAGTGGACGACTGGAAACGTGTAGGGTCAGACGAATCACGTTGTCCGGCGAAGAATGTGGCTTTGGGTTGGTTGGGTTGTTTTACCTTTGAGCGGCACTGTTTTGCACACCATGGGCTAAATGGCCAGGTCACATGGACCCCGAAGGCTCAGAGAAGGTTGGAGGAGGGGACCCACTGGAACAGCTGTTGGAAGACAGATGGTAGCCTCCCGTCAAGGCCATCCAGCGTGTTCTTTAACGTACACAGGGTATGGCTCTCCAGCACACGGGGCCACGGCTTAACGTCCCATCCGACGGACGGTGGCCTTTCCAAGCCCATCGGTGTCCCCTACTGACCGTGGGTAGGGCGGGAATTTTGCGGAGATAAATCTCAACGCTGACCCAGCTGGGACTCGAACCTGGGAACCACAGATTACGAGCCTGGCACGCTACCGACTGAGCCACCCAAAAGAATATGGCAACAAACCTTTGAGGAAATAGATCCATCATGTATACAGTCGCTCAAAAGATTCCAAACACTACGGTTGATTACAGAATTCAGAAAAAATAACTGGCAACAACTTTTTTAGAAATTAGCGATCTGGCAACCTTCGTGTCACGTGACATGAAACTAAATGCAACAAACTTAGATTAATCCGTGATTACATAATAGTAAACATAATTAATGTCATACTTGTATAATCAAAGAACACTTGTAAAGTTAGCTTAATAAACTGTTTCGCCTAGGTTCGAATTCGAACCCCCAAGAATATTTTATAGCAGAGATAAGGGTAACTACGTACAGATTAGTTAGGTTGTTTTACCTCTGAGGGCACTTTTTTGCACGCAATGGGCTAAATGGCCAGGTCACAAGGACCCGAAGGCTCAGAGAAGGGACCCACTGGAATAGCTGTTGGGAGACAGATGGTAGCCTCCCGTACAATGGGCTAAATGGCCAGTCACAAGGACCCCGAAGGCTCAGAGAAGGAGACCCACTGGAACAACTGTTGGGAGACAGATGATAGCCTCCCATACAATAGGCTAAATGGCCATTCACAAGGACCCCAAAGGCTCAGAGAAGGGACCCACAGGAACAGCTGTTGGGAGACAGATGATAGCCTCTCGTCAAGGCTATTCAGAGTGTTCTTTAACGTGCACAGGGCATGGCTCTCCCCCACACAGGACCACGGCTAAACGTCCCATCCGACGGGCGGCGGCTTTTCCAAGCCCATCGGTTTCGCTTATTGACTGTGAGCAGGAGTTTTGCGAAGATAAATCTCAACGCTGACCCAGCTGGGACTCCAACGTGGGATCTGCAGATTATGAGTCTGGCGCGATACAGACCGAGTCACCCCGCCCCACGTGTAGATAAGACACTTCGGTTTAAACAATGGGTTTTGAGCGACCGCTTTGCCGATCAGCGAGGCTATTCGCAGGTATGACAAAACTAGTAGAGAATGTGAACGCGTATCTGTTTCATGAGGGCTTCATCATTCAATTTCGTATTTTCTGCTCAGCATTGCGTATCATTTTTTAATTTTTTTCCCAATCGTTTTTTTTTTATTTGCTTGTGATTCCCAATCCAAGGCGAAAATATTCTATTTTTGTTATTGTATGATTATAATGAATCATTTTGGACAACTTTGTTGAGACGAAATTGATTTTTGTTCTTCATAATTTCTATTTTATTACTGGTAGTTAAAAAGCATTTTTTTACACTTTACATATAAATTGTTTATACTTTTCTCGAAACACTGCATGCAAAATAACATTTTTCACTCAGACGAATTCTTATTACTTTTTACGAAATCTTCTTTTAGGTTAATCGAATTTTTCATCTGTTACTATCACTTAAAAAATCCAAAAAAGAAAAACGCATGGCGCAATGTTAAAATAATTTGAAATTAAATTACTGTTTTCATTCAGCAACATAATTTTATTCGTAATAATCATTTAGAAAATTTTTTAGATGTACATTACAATTACTAGATTGAAAAGCTACGTTATTTGTATTAGCATAAAAAAACAGACACATCGGATTATTCTTTTGAAAATGCGAACCAAGGAACATTGGTTCATACATTCGTGCGTGTGTCATAAACCGCTTCACATACGCACGCACGGGGCGGGCGGGGGGGGGGGTAGCTCAGTCGGTGGCGCGCCAGGCTCGTAATCTGGTTCCCGGGTTCGAGTCCCAGCTGGGGCAGCGTTGAGATTTATCTCCGCAAAATTCCCCGCCCTGCCTACGGTCGGTAGGGGACACCGATGGGCTTGGAAAGACCGCCGTCCGTCGGATGGGACGTTAAGCCGTGGCCCCGTGTGCGGGAGAGCCATACCCTGTGCACGTTAAAGAACACGCTGGATGGCCTTGACGGGAGGCTACCATCTGTTTCCGAACAGCTGTTCCAGTGGGTCCCCTCCCTAAACTTTCTCTGAGTCTTCGGGTCCATGGGACCTGGCCATTTAGCCCATTGTGTGCAATAAAGTGTCGCTCAGAGGTAAAACAACCCAGCACACACGCACGAATATTCTTTGACATTTCTACAATTCCTTAAAAAGTTGAATTTAAAATAATGATGTTTGCTTGCCTAAATATCACTAGTTCAGGTTAATATTAACACTTGGTTTAATTTGTCTTCGGTATGGGGCAACCTACACCAATATCGCAAGCATTAGAGACGTGCTTTCTGAAACGAGCTCACTCGAAAGGAGAAACGTGCGAACAGATCGACGCCAAGTACGAACTACCTCAATCCAATTATAGCGTACGCTCAATAAGTACGAACTACCTCAATTCAATTATAACGTACGCTCAATAAGTACGAACTACCTCAATCCAATTATAACGTACGCTCAATAAGTACGAACTACCTCAATCCAATTATAACGTACTTTCAATAAGTACGAACTACCTCAATCCAATTATAACGTACTTTCAATAAGTACGAACTACCTCAATCCAATTATAACGTAAGCTCAATAAGTACGAACTCAATCCAATTATAACGTACATTCAATAAGTACGTACTACCTCAATTCAATTATAACGTACATTCAATAAGTACGAACTAGCTCAATCCAATTATAACGTACTTTCAATAAGTACGAACTACCTCAATCCAATTATAATGTACTTTCAATAAGTACGAACTACCTCAATCCAATTATAACGTAAGCTCAATAAGTACGAACTACCTCAATCCAATTATAACGTAAGCTCAATAAGTACGAACTACCTCAATCCAATTATAACGTAAGCTCAATAGGTACGAACTACCTCAATCCAATTATAACGTACTTTCAATAAGTACGAACTACCTCAATCCAATTATATCGTACTTTCAATAAGTACGAACTACCTCAATCCAATTATAACATAAGCTCAATAAGTACGAACTACCTCAATCCAATTATAACGTATGCTCAATAAGTGCGAACTACCTCAATCCAATTATAACGTAAGCTCAATAAGTTCGAACTACCTCAATCCAATTTTAACGTACACTCAATAAGTGAGAACTACCTCAATCCAATTATAACGTACGCTCAATAAGTGCGAACTACCTCAATCCAGTTATAGCGTACGCTCAATAAGTGCGAACTACCTCAATCCAATTATAGCGTACGCTCAATAAGTGCGAACTACCTCAATCCAATTATAGCGTACGCTCAATAAGTGCGAACTACCTCAATCCAATTATAGCGTACGCTCAATAAGTGCGAACTACCTCAATCCAGTTATAGCGTACGCTCAATAAGTGCGAACTACCTCAATCCAGTTATAGCGTACGCTCAATAAGTGTGAACTACCTCAATCCACTTATAGCGTACGCTCAATATGCGAACTACCTCAATCCAGTTATAGCGTACGCTCAATAAGTGCGAACTACCTCAATCCAGTTATAGCGTACGCTCAATAAGTGCGAACTGCCTCAATCCAGTTATAGCGTACGCTCAATAAGTGCGAACTACCTCAATCCAATTATAGCGTACGCTCAATAAGTGCGAACTACCTCAATCCAGTTATAGCGTACGCTCAATAAGTGCGAACTACCTCAATCCAGTTATAGCGTACGCTCAATAAGTGTGAACTACCTCAATCCACTTATAGCGTACGCTCAATATGCGAACTACCTCAATCCAGTTATAGCGTACGCTCAATAAGTGCGAACTACCTCAATCCAGTTATAGCGTACGCTCAATAAGTGCGAACTGCCTCAATCCAGTTATAGCGTACGCTCAATAAGTGCGAACTGCCTCAATCCAGTTATAGCGTACGCTCAATAAGTGCGAACTGCCTCAATCCAGTTATAACGTACGCTCAATAAGTTCGAACTACCTCAATCCAATTTTAACGTACGCTCAATAAGTGAGAACTACCTCAATCCAGTTATAGCGTACGCTCAATATGCGAACTACCTCAATCCAGTTATAGCGTACGCTCAATAAGTGCGCACTACCTCAATCCAGTTATAGCGTACGCTCAATAAGTGCGAACTACCTCAATCCAATTATAGCGTACGCTCAATAAGTGCGAACTACCTCAATCCAATTATAGCGTACGCTCAATAAGTGCGAACTACCTCAATCCAGTTATAGCGTACGCTCAATAAGTGCGAACTGCCTCAATCCAGTTATAGCGTATGCTCAATAAGTGCGAACTGCCTCAATCCAGTTATAGCGTACGCTCAATAAGTGCGAACTGCCTCAATCCAGTTATAACGTACGCTCAATAAGTTCGAACTGCCTCAATCCAATTTTAACGTACGCTCAATAAGTGCGAACTGCCTCAATCCAGTTATAGCGTACGCTCAATAAGTGCGAACTGCCTCAATCCAGTTATAGCGTACGCTCAATAAGTGCGAACTGCCTCAATCCAGTTATAGCGTACGCTCAATAAGTGCGAACTGCTTCAAACCAGTTATAGCGTATGCTCAATAAGTGCAAACTACCTCAATCCAATTACAGCGTACGCTCAATAAGTGCGAACTACCTCAATCCAATTATAGCGTACGCTCAATAAGTGCGAACTACCTCAATCCAATTATAGCGTACGCTCAATAAATGCGAACTACCTCAATCCAATTATAGCGTACGCTCAATAAGTGCGAACTACCTCAATCCAGTTATAGCGTACGCTCAATATGTGCGAACTGCCTCAATCCAGTTATAGCGTACGCTCAATAAGTGCGAACTGCCTCAATCCAGTTATAGCGTACGCTCAATAAGTGCGAACTGCCTCAATCCAGTTATAACGTACACTCAATAAGTTCGAACTACCTCAATCCAATTTTAACGTAAGCTCAATAAGTGAGAACTACCTCAATCCAGTTATAGCGTACGCTCAATATGCGAACTACCTCAATCCAGTTATAGCGTACGCTCAATAAGTGCGCACTACCTCAATCCAGTTATAGCGTACGCTCAATAAGTGCGAACTACCTCAATCCAATTATAGCGTACGCTCAATAAGTGCGAACTACCTCAATCCAATTATAGCGTACGCTCAATAAGTGCGAACTACCTCAATCCAATTATAGCGTACGCTCAATAAGTGCGAACTACCTCAATCCAATTATAGCGTACGCTCAATAAGTACGAACTACCTCAATCCAATTATAACGTGCGCTCAATAAGTACGAACTACCTCAATCCAATTATAACGTACGCTCAATAAGTACGAACTACCTCAATCCAATTATAACGTAAGCTCAATAAGTGCGAACTGCCTCAATCCAATTATAACGTACGCTCAATACGTGCGAACTACCTCAATCCAATTATAACGTAAGCTCAATAAGTACGAACTACCTCAATCCAGTTATAACGTACGCTCAATAAGTACGAACTACCTCAATCCAATTATAACGTACGCTCAATAAGTACGAACTACCTCAATCCAATTATAACGTACTTTCAATAAGTACGAATTACCTCAATCCAATTATAACGTACTTTCAATAAGTACGAACTACCTCAATCCAATTATAACGTAAGCTCAATAAGTACGAACTCAATCCAATTATAACGTACATTCAATAAGTACGTACTACCTCAATTCAATTATAACGTACATTCAATAAGTACGAACTAGCTCAATCCAATTATAACGTACTTTCAATAAGTACGAACTACCTCAATCCAATTATAATGTACTTTCAATAAGTACGAACTACCTCAATCCAATTATAACGTAAGCTCAATAAGTACGAACTACCTCAATCCAATTATAACGTAAGCTCAATAAGTACGAACTACCTCAATCCAATTATAACGTAAGCTCAATAGGTACGAACTACCTCAATCCAATTATAACGTACTTTCAATAAGTACGAACTACCTCAATCCAATTATAACGTAAGCTCAATAAGTACGAACTACCTCAATCCAATTATAACGTACGCTCAATAAGTGCGAACTACCTCAATCCAATTATAACGTACGCTCAATAAGTTCGAACTACCTCAATCCAATTTTAACGTACACTCAATAAGTGAGAACTACCTCAATCCAATTATAACGTACGCTCAATAAGTGCGAACTACCTCAATCCAATTATAGCGTACGCTCAATAAGTGCGAACTACCTCAATCCAATTATAGCGTACGCTCAATAAGTGCGAACTACCTCAATCCAATTATAACGTACGCTCAATAAGTACGAACTACCTCAATCCAATTATAACGTACGCTCAATAAGTACGAACTACCTCAATCCAATTATAACGTATGCTCAATAGGTACGAACTACCTCAATCCAATTATAACGTACGCTCAATAGGTACGAACTACCTCAATCCAATTATAACGTACGCTCAATAGGTACGAACTACCTCAATCCAATTATAACGTACGCTCAATAGGTACGAACTACCTCAATCCAATTATAACGTACGCTCAATAGGTACAAACTACCTCAATCCAATTATAACGTGAGCTCAATAGGTACGAACTACCTCAATCCAATTATAACGTAAGCTCAATAGGTACGAACTACCTCAATCCAATTATAACGTACTTTCAATAAGTACGAACTACCTCAATCCAATTACAACGTACTTTCAATAAGTACGAACTACCTCAATCCAGTTATAGCGTACGCTCAATAAGTGCGAACTACCTCAATCCAGTTATAGCGTACGCTCAATAAGTGCGAACTACCTCAATCCAGTTATAGCGTACGCTCAATAAGTGCAAACTACCTCAATCCAATTATAGCGTACGCTCAATAAGTGCGAACTACCTCAATCCAATTATAGCGTACGCTCAATAAGTGCGAACTACCTCAATCCAATTATAACGTACGCTCAATAAGTTCGAACTAACTAAATAACTGAACGAACTAATTCAATCCCGTTGACAACAGAGGGCTGAGATCGGCCTTGTCGCCTTTTACCGTTAGTGTCCTATCTATGTAGTTTATGTGACCCCTTATCTGGTTCATCATCCCTAGAAGAACTTGTAAATTTCTCTCTCCCCATTAATCTCCACCACATACGACGAGGCACTTCCATTTAGCTCTCATCAAAAATTATTTTCATCAAATCTAGGCGGCCTGCGAGCCACTAAGCCTAATAGCTGACTTGTAGGATTGCCAGCACTTCACAGTGCTGGTTTGTAGGATTGCCGTAGGAGTGCTGTTTGTATCAGCTGGCTTGTAAGATTGCCAGCACTTCACGGTGTTGGCAATCCTACAAGCCATCTGATACATACAGCACCCAATGGCGAAAATTTCCTTGTGGACCATATGATAAAGGGGTCAAGGCCCCTTTTACAAAATAGTCCAGATTGATAGGAAGATTTATTTGTTGAACCCCTTATCTCGAAGGGGCGTGCGTGGCTCAGTCGGTAGCGCGCCAGGCTCGTAATCTATAGTTCCCAGGTTCGAGTCCCAGCTGGGTCAGCGTTGAGATTTATCTCCGCAAAATTCCCCGCCCTGCCCACGGTCAGTAGGGGACACCGATGGGCTTGAAAGGGCCGCCGTCCGTCGGATGGAACGTTAAGCCGTGGCCCCGTGTGCGGGAGAGCCATACCCTGTGCACGTTAAAGAACCCGCTGGATGGCCTTGACGGGAGGCTACCATCTGTCTCCCAACAGCTGTTCCAGTGGGTCCCCTCCCCCAACCTTCTCTGAGCCTTCGGGGTCCATGTGACCTGGCCATTTAGCCCATGGTGTGCAAAAAAGTGCCGCTCAGAGGTAAAACAACCCAACCCTTATCTGGAATTGAACTGCTCTTCAGATAGGTAAGTAGCAGAGCACTTGACTGAAATAATTTCCAAGAGGACATGATTTCGGATCCCATCGAACGTTAATTTATTTTTTTCGATTAATACTACAACTGTTGTTAGATGACGCATCTCCGCCTGCTGGTTCCAACCAGCTCTCCTGGTATCCTTTTAAGTAGCAGTTAACAGTTGCTTTCGTGAAGATGAAGAGAGTAGAAAAAAGGAAAAACTTTTCTTGAAAGTCAAAAAAACACTTCCAAATCAATTACTGGCAAATTTCCCTATTTCAGTTATGTTTTAAAAAAGCTAGTTCTTTGAAAATTTCCGTCTAATACTGATTCACTTGAAAGATCCAAGAGAAAAAAAAATTCGAAATTCAAATTTAAACAATTCGTTCAAATTCAAAATCGCTTTCAAACCAACCAACGAAAATTTGGTAGAGCAAGTTTTGAATAAAAACTTTCCTTCAGTGGAGAGGATGGGACGTTATAAAATATCACCCAACGGGTTGGATTGTTTTACCTCACAGCGACATTTTTTTTGCACCCACTGGGCAAAACGATAGGTCACAAGGACACCCTAAGGGCTCGGAGAAGGCTGTGGAAAGGGATACTTCGTAATCTGTTAGTACAGTTGCTCAAAAAAGTATTCGAACACTTTGGTTGATTACAGAATTCAGAAAAAATATCTGGCAACGATTTTTTTAGAAATTAGTGATCTGGTAACCTTCGTGTCGCCAGATCACTAATTTCTAAAAAAATCGTTGCCAGATATTTTTTCTGAATTCTGAAATCAACCACAGTGTTCGGATATTTTTTAATATATATAATGTGTATGAATATATAATGCAATGAATATGGAGCGTGTGCAGATACCGTTCACAACAAACTGAAGCGGTTGCGGTTAATGTTCACAGCACATTGGATCGTGTGAGCTCACAAAGACCTGGATCGCATGGGCTCACTCACGGAAATATTGAGCGTGTGCAGTTACCGTTCACAGCAAACTGGAGCGGTTGCGGTTAATGTTCACAGCACATTGGCTCGTGTGAGCTCACAAAGACCTGGATCGTATGGGCTCACTCACGGAAATATTGAGCGTGTGCAGTTACCGTTCACAGCAAACTGGAGCGGTTGCGGTTAATGTTCACAGCACATTGGATCGTGTGAGCTCACAAAGACCTGGATCGTGTGGGCTCACTCACGGAAATATTGAACGTGTGCAGTTACCGTTCATAGCAAACTGGAGCGTGTGCAGTAACTGCACACGCTCCAGTTTGCTGTGAACGGTAACTGGAGCGTGTACAGTTGCTGTACACGCTCCAGATATTTTTTTCTAATTCTGTAATCAACCACAGTGTTCGGATACTTTTTTGAGCAACTGTACCAGATAGAAGCTTCCCATCAAGGCAATCGAGAATGTTCATTAAGGTGCACAGGGTATGAATCTCTGCTCCACACAGGGCCACCACTTAATCTATCCGACGACCATTCGTCGACCGATCGCCTTCCTGATCGGTAGCAGGGTGGGGATTACCAGAGATCAGAGTACAGCTCGAAAGGCTGAAATAGTAGAGTTTCTAGATCAGTGATTCTCAACCTTTTATGCATCACGTACCCACTGGAGTACCCTATGTATAGATAGATAACACTATAGTTATAGTATAACAATGGGAATAAAATAAAGCATATATATCAGTGGTTCTCAACCTTTTATGCTTCACGTACCCCTTGGAAATGTGTATGTAACTGGCGTACCCCTTGTATAGATAGATAAAACTATAATTATAGTATAACAATGGGAATAAAATAAAGCATATATATCAGTGGTTCTCAACCTTTTATGCTTCATGTACCCCCTGGAAATGTGTATGTAACTGGCGTACCCCTTGTATATAAAACTATAGTTATAGTATAAAAATGGGAATAAAATAAAACATATATATCAGTGGTTCTCAACCTTTTATGCCTCACGTACCCCCTGGAAATGTGTATTTAACTGGCGTACCCCTTGTATAGATAGATAAAACTATAGTTATAGTATAACAATGGGAATAAAATAAAACATATATATCAATGGTTCTCAACCTTTTATGCTTCACGTACCCCCTGGAAATGTGTATGTAACTGGCGTACCCCTTGTATATAAAACTATAGTTATAGTATAAAAATGGGAATAAAATAAAACATATATATCAGTGATTCTCAACCTTTTATGCTTCACGTACCCCCTGGAAATGTGTATGTAACTGGCGTACCCCTTGTATATAAAACTATAGTTATAGTATAAAAATGGGAATAAAATAAAACATATATATCAGTGGTTCTCAACCTTTTATGCCTCACGTACCCCCTGGAAATGTGTATTTAACTGGCGTACCCCTTGTATAGATAGATAACACTATAGTTATAGTATAACAATGGGAATAAAATAAAGCATATATATCAGTGGTTCTCAACCTTTTATGCTTCACGTACCCCCTGGAAATGTGTGTGTAACTGGCGTACCCCTTGTATAGATAGATTAAACTATAGTTATAGTATAACAATGGGAATAAAATAAAGCATATATATCAGTGGTTCTCAACCTTTTATGCTTCACGTACTCCATGGAAATGTGTATGTAACTGGCGTACCCCTTATATAGATAGATAAAACTATAGTTATAGTATAACAATGGGAATAAAATAAAGCATATATATCAGTGGTTCTCAACCTTTTATGCTTCATGTACCCCCGGGAAATGTGTATGTAACTGGCGTACCCCTTGTATATAAAACTATAGTTATAGTATAAAAATGGGAATAAAATAAAACATATATATCAGTGGTTCTCAACCTTTTATGCCTCACGTACCCCCTGGAAATGTGTATTTAACTGGCGTACCCCTTGTATAGATAGATAAAACTATAGTTATAGTATAACAATGGGAATAAAATAAAACATATATATCAGTGGTTCTCAACCTTTTATGCTTCACGTACCCCCTGGAAATGTGTATGTAACTGGCGTACCCCTTGTATATAAAACTATAGTTATAGTATAACAATGGGAATAAAATAAAACATATATATCAGTGGTTCTCAACCTTTTATGCTTCACGTATCCCCTGGAAATGTGTATGTAACTGGCGTACCCCTTGTATATAAAACTATAGTTATAGTATAAAAATGGGAATAAAATAAAACCTATATATCAGTGGTTCTCAACCTTTTATGCTTCACGTACCCCCTGGAAATGTGTATGTAACTGACGTACCCCTTGTGTAGATAGATAAAACTATAGTTATAGTATAACAATGGGAATAAAATAAACATAAATATCAGTGGCTCTCAACCTTTTATGCTTCACGTACCCCCTGGAAATGTATATGTAACTGACGTACCCCTTGTATAGATAGATAAAACTATAGTTATAGTATAACAATGGGAATAAAATAAAACATAAATATCAGTGGCTCTCAACCTTTTATGCTTCACGTACCCCCTGGAAATGTATATGTAACTGACGTACCCCTTGTATAGATAGATAAAACTATAGTTATAGTATAACAATGGGAATAAAATAAAACACATATATCAGTGGTTCTCAACCTTTTATATTTCACGTACCCCCTGGAAATGTGTATGTAACTGGCGTACCCCTTGTATAGATAGATAAAACTATAGTTATAGTATAGCAATGGTTATTTTTATTTTGTTACTAGATCTAGCGATTTTTGAACTCTCATGGCGTATCCCTAGAAATTTTACCGCGTACCCCACGTTGAGGACCCCTATTCTAGACTGTAAGTGTTACTATACTAGAAACATCGAAATGCCGAGTCCCATTTGAAAATATTAAGGATATAGAGAGACAACTGACCGGGAATCGTGGCTCTGAAACTGTTGCGGGAAATAATGTACTTTGGTGACCAAAGTGTTGAATATTATAAATTTTCTATTTCCAAGTCAGAGCAAATGATAAATTCGACTGCTATCTAATCCTGGCCTGGCAAATTACGATCCTCGATCTCCCATGAGGCCCTCTACCATTTCTTCTGTTGCTCCGAGCTACTGATGGCAAAAAAATTTCATTTGCAAAATGAAAAAAGAACGTATAGTCCTTTTCCATTTTTTCATTTTTTTAGTATTGACGACAAAAAGTCGAATTCGACGAAGCGAATTCTCATTAAAATAATCAATTTTAATAGCATTATATTATTATGTTACACTTTAGGTTTTTTGCGTTGATGTTTTTTTTTTCATGCCAGCTCTTTTATTTCAGTTTCCTTTGGCGGCCACTCTCCCATTTCATGGGGCGGGGGTGGCTCAGTAGGTAGCGCGCCAGGCTCGTAATCTGTTGTTCTCAAGTTCGAGTCCCAGCTGGGTCAGCGTTGAGATTTATCTCCGCAAAATTCCCCGCCCTGCCCACGGTCAGTAGGGAACAACGATGGGCTTCGAAAGGCCCGCCGTCCGTCGGATGGGACGTTAATCTGTGTGTGGGAGAGCCATACCCTGTGCACGTTAAAGAACACGCTGGATGTCCTTGACGGGAGGCTACCATCTGTCTCCCAACAGCTGTTCCAGTGGGTCCCCTCCCCCAACCTTCTCTGAGCCTTCGGGGTCCATGTGACCTGCCCATTTAGCCCATGGTGTGCAAAAAAGTGCCACTCAAAGGTAAAACTACTCAATTAACAACGTTAAAGAACACGCTGGATGGCCTTGACGGGAGGCTACCATCTGTCTCTCAACAGCTGTTACAGTGGGTCCCCTCCCCCAAACTACGCTGAGCCTTCGGGGTCCTTGTGATCTAGCCATTTAGCCCATGGTGTGCAAAAAAGTGCTGCTCAGAGGTAAAACAACCCAACCCAACTCCCATTTCATATATCTTTAGCTGCCCGCTGTTCGCTTTCATGTATCTGTAGCTGCTCTTCGATTTCAGATTTCTTTGGCCTGCCCTCTTCCATTTCAGATATCTTCGACCGCCGGCTCTTCCATTTCAGATTTCTAGGCGGCCCTTCAGCTAAAACGTTTGTCCAGGTCTGATCTAATCTACGAAAGAAGGACTTTTACAGTTCAAAAAGTCGAACTCAATATATTCTGCAGTTTAGTTGAAATATCTGCCCCTAGATGGCAGCATCTGACTTTATTTAAATGGAATACATATTTAGGCAAACATCTGCAGCTATTCGCACAAGAAACTTCAGCTGCTTGAAAGTAATTATCTTTTGTCTAGATGCTTCCTTCTTGAAACAAATTAAAATTGTTAAGAAACTGATTTCAGTCTTTGTAGCTAGTCAAAAAATTTAAAACAAATTTTTCAGTCTTGTCTTAAATTTCGAATTTCCAATCCAATATCTCATCCATCTCTCGAGTAGACAATTTTATTCCCTTAGCAATTATTGTTTCCGCATTAGATATGAAAATTAGTTAATCGATTTATTGTTAAAGTTAGCGAGTAATAGTTTATAACTCGGCAAAGGTAATTTCCTTCACGATTTTGAGTATTTGAATTATTACTAATGGACTCAAAAGGGCGGGGCGAGGGTGGTAGCGCGCCAAGCTCGTAATCTGTAGTTCCCAGGTTCGAGTCCCAGAATGGTGGGGGTGGCTCAGTCGGTAGCGCGCCAGGCTCGTAATCTGTAGTTCCCAGGTTCGAGTCCCAGCTGGATCGGCGTTGAGATTTATCTACGCAAAATTCCCCGCCCTACCCACGATCAGTAGGGGACACCGATGGGCTTGGAAAGGCCGCCGTCCGTCGGATGGGACGTTAAGTCGTGGCCCCGTGTGCGGGAGAACCATACCCTGTGCACGTTAAAGAACACACTGGATGGCCTTGATAGAAGGGTACCATCTGTCTCCCAACAGCTGTTCCATTTGGTCCCCTCCCCCAACCTTCTCTGAGCCTTCGGGGTCCATGTGACCTGGCCATTTAGCCCATGGTGTGCAAAAAAGGGCCGCTCAGAGGCAAAACAACCCAACAACAACTCAAAAGGGTTATTATAATGATGAATATCACGTTCTTAAAGGCAAGGTAGACACGAGGTAGAATTGGATTGTTTACCTCTGATTCGCACTTTTTTGACCCCCCCCCCCCCCCTCCAATTTTGAATAGAATAAAAAAATTTAAAAAATTGCATAAAAATTCAGTTTTATTTTCCATTTTTGAAAATATTATTTTGACTAATCTCCTCAAAATTTAAAAATTTGCATAATTACTTTAAAATAAATTTAGTCGCAAACTTCGTATAAAAATAAATCAATTGAACGAAAAAAAATTAATATATAAAATTTAAAAAATAGCCTTTTTTTCTAAATATATATTATGAAGTGTCTAAGATACGATATTATTTAATCTTATGAAATTGAAATTTGAAGTTGTGTAACTTTTTTTTGTGTAAAAATGATTTTGCAAATAATTTAAATATCTAAATCGTATCCTTTAATCTTTATTTTTATCACCCAACAATATTACTTCAGTATTTAAAGAGGTATGGAAAAAAAATTGAAGATTTAACAGGTTTAAAATTTTATTTAGAAAAATAACCCCATCAAATCAAACATTTTACTAAAATAAAGCTTGTTTTTAGGAATACTTCTAACGATTTTTCCAATTTTGGAAAAATGTGAACAAAAAAATGTAAAAAAAGATTATTAGAACGAGAAATGGTACTCTTAAATATTCCAGCTTCTAAATATTTTTAAATACCGAAGCGAATATTGTCGAAAAATAAGATTTAGGTTGAATTTATTTGGCTTTTTAATAAGTTTTCAGTTTCATTTTCCTCTAAAACGCCTGTTTTGAAAATAAGGAACTTCCAATTAGTGTATTAATCGATGAAAAATGGGGTTGTCTTCATTTCAGTGGCTCTATCGATCAAAGTTAATGTTTGAGCCACTGAGAAAAAAAGGCTAATTGGAGGGCTTTAAGTTGTTGTATGTAATTAGATTCTAAAGCACTAAACTGAGTACCACGAACGCTTCTCATTAATTCATCATAAATGAATTAATCCGAAATAAATGGAAAACTAGTTACCTTTTGATAAATGAAGCTTTCAGCATTTAATCATAGATCGTAGATCGTGTATGGAAATGCGATGTTCCAGGTAAAACCTTACCCATTACCATCTCCATCTGAGAATATGCCCAGTTGGCATAAGTAAAAACATAAAACAAGTAAACCACCAGTGGGTGGTAATAGTAGGCCTCTAGGGTATGTAACCTCTAGGGGTAAACTTAGTAACCTCTAGGGTAGGGGTTTCCAACGTGGGGTATGCGTACCTCTTGGGGGTACGTGGTAAAATTTCTTGGGGTGCGCCGTGAGAGCTCAAAAATCGCTAGATCTAGTAACAAAATTCTAGATCAACATTTCCAGGTGGTACGTGAAACGTAAAAGGTTGAGTACCACTGCTCTAGGGTATGTAACCTCTAGGGGTAAACCACCTGTGGGTTGTTTACCCCTAAAGGTAACATGACACACAAGCTAAAAATAGCATATATCATGCACAAGAGACCTAAAACGAGTAGCTTTCCTCAGAGAAAGCCATCATTTTAGGCCTCTTGTACTTATTAAGAACATTATGATCATAATTAAGCAAAGAAAAAATAATCTCATTAGGATTATTTTTAACAGCCTCAAAAAACCTTTTTGAGATGTATTTAATATAAGAATAGATGTGGTCGATGCCCATGTCTTTATGAAGTTGTCTGTTAATAACAAACCAAGGGGCATCGACCGCAGATAACAATATTTTGCTTTGCAAGACCTGAATCTTGCGTATATTCGTGGAGGTGGTGTTCGCCCATATAGGGAAAGAACAGAACATATCACTAATTGAATATTCTTACTCTCCTAGAGAGTGAACTCATTCAGATATAGAAGTATAAGTTATTATCGGACGAATGACCATGCTGTACAATAATAATTTATCAGCGTTTAATATACGGTTAACATTTGCAGCATGTATTATTAAAATTTTGTATTCGTATAATTATTAAAATTTTGTATTCGTATAATTATTAAAATTCTGGTAGTTTCATTAATATTAAAATATCAGAAAACTACCATATTTTGATAATTAAAATAATTATAATTTTTAATCTTTTTTTATGTTGCACTAACAATTGAAATGAAACAATTTATTGTTTTAAACTTCCACGGAAATGAAAAATGCGCATACATTAAAGAGAGGCACCTAACACTACGCTTACAAAGCGAGATGGAAATGAAGGTGACGCAAATATGATGTAATTCGCCTTTGGGAAGTTAGGTAAACGTTGCGAGATATTAATAGACAAAGCGGGTATGCAGTGATGGAGCGGGATTAATTTATCCCCAACAGCTGGGCATTCTGAATCACTGTTGTGTTAACGCCTAGGAAAGTTGAGAAAAGTGATTTCAACGTTGAGTTGGGTTGTTTTACCTCTGAGCGGCACTTTTTTGCACACCATGGGCTAAATGGCCAGGTCACATGGACCCCGAAGGCTCAGAGAAGGTTGGGGGAGGGGACCCACTGGAACAGCTGTTGGGAGACAGATCGTAGCCTCCCGTCAAGGCCATCCAGCGTGTTCTTTAACGTGCACAGGGTATGGCTCTCCCGCACACGGGGCCACTGCTTAACGTCCCATCCGACGGACGGCGGCCTTTCCAAGCCCATCGGTGTCCCCTACTGACCGTGGGCAGGGCGGGGAATTTTGCGGAGATAAATCTCAACGCTGACCCAGCTGGGACTCGAACCTGGGAACTACAGATTACAACGTTGAATTATTTTGATAATTGGATTTCTTATAGTGACTTATATATGATTGATCGTGAGATTAATTAGAAAAATATTCAATTACATTTTATTAATAAAACACCTCTGACTTTAATATAAAATATTTAGATATAATTGGGATTGGGGTGGTTCGGTAGGTAGCGCGCCAGGCTCATAATCTGCAGTTCCAGGTTCGAGTCCCAGTTAGGCCAGCGTTGAGATTTATCTTCGCTAAACTCCACGCCCTGCCCTCGGTCAATAGGGGACACCGATGGGCTTGGAAAGGCCGCCGTCCGTCGGATGGGACGTTAAGCCGTGGTCCTATGTGTGGGAAAGCCATACCCTGTGCAAGTTAAAGAACACACTGGATGGCCTTGACGGGAGGCTACCATCTGTCTCCCAACAACTGTTCCAGTGGGTCCTCTCCTCCAACCTTCTCTGAGCCTTCGAATCCTTGTGACCTGGCCATTCAGCCCATGGTGTGCAAGAAAGTGCACTCAGAGGTAAAACAACCCAAATCATATACAATTAAAATAGATAGATATATGCTTTTTCCTTAATATTAAAAAAAAAGCATTTTACAATATTTTTAGACCGAATTCTGCGAATAATAATTATTTTAATATAATGAATTTTATGGTTGTGTCTAACTGATATAAGTACTCTCTCCAAGATCACTTTTTCTCTGAATATCCACTAAACCCCCTCCCTTACCTCGGTGAGAAAGACCAATGGGGCATAGAGCCGTGGTTCCTTGTGCAGGAGAGCCATACCCTGTGCACATTAAAGAACACTCTGAATAGCCTTGATGGGAGGCTCCCTTCAGTATTCTAAGAACTGTCCGTGCACGAGCACACCCAGGGGGAGGGCAGAGGGTCTGGAACCCCCTCCCGAGGGGCGGGGGTGGCTCAGTCGGTAGCGCGCCAGGCTCGTAATCTGCAGTTCCCAGGTTCGAGTCCCAGCTTGGTCAGCGTTGAGATTTATCTCCGCAAAATTCCACGCTCTGCCCACGGTGAATAGATGACACCGCTGGGTTTGGAAAGGAGGCCGTCCGTCGGATGGGACGTTAAGCCGTGGCTCCGTGTGCGGGAGAGCCATATCCTGTACACGTTAAAGAAAACATTGGATGACTTTAACGGGAGGCTACCATCTGTCTCCCAACAGCTGTTCCGGTGGGTCCCCTCCCCCCAACCTTCTCTGAGTCTTCGGGGTCCATGTGACTGGCCATTTAGCCCATGGTGTGCAAAAAAGTGCCGCTCAGAGGTAAAACACTCCAACCTAAACCCCCTCCTGAAATCTCGTCATCTTATACGAAACCTCAGTCTACCTGCTTTGTGCCTGAAAAACAGATGATATGGAAATGATATCAGAAGCAGATTTAATATAATAAACTGTAAACTTTTACCCCCTATAGACTCAAAACCCTCTCTCCCCGTAACTGAATCCTGCGTTGATCCAGTGGGTCTCCTTCCCCAGCTTCTCTGTGCCCTTGGGGTTATTGTGACCTGGCCATTTATTCAATTGTGCTCACAAATATGCCGCTCAGAAATAGGACAAACAAAACCCAACTCTTAGGATATGTTTTTTTCGTGGTCGCATTAAAAAAAAATAAAAATTGAAATAGTAAATTGTTGAATGGACCGAACTTTGCGTCTGCCTGCTGTAAACTGTAATAAAGAACTAGGAGGAAATTATTAAATTTAAGGTAAGTTAATGATAAAATACATTATTGCACCTCTTGGATTTTGAGCCTGGAGCGAGAGGCTGTAGAGCAAGAGGTTGGGGTCTCGAATGAGAGGCTGTGGAGCGAGAGGCTGTGGTCTGGAATGAGAGGCTGTGGAGCAAGAGGTTGGGGTCTCGAATGAGAAGCTGTGGAGCGAGAGGCTGGGGTCTGGAATGAGAGGCTGTGGAGCAAGAGGTTGTGGTCTCGAACGAGAGGCTGTGGTCTGGAATGAGAGGCTGTGGAGCAAGAGGTTGGGGTCTCGAATGAGAGGCTGTGGAGCGAGAGGCTGTGGTCTGGAATGAGAGGCTGTGGAGCAAGAGGTTGTGGTCTCGAACGAGAGGCTGTGGTCTGGAATGAGAGGCTGTGGAGCAAGAGGTTGGGGTCTCGAATGAGAGGCTGTGGAGCGAGAGGCTGTGGTCTGGAATGAGAGGCTGTGGAGCAAGAGGCTGTGGTTTGGAATGAGAAGCTGTGGAGCGAGAGGCTGTGGTCTGGAATGAGAGGCTGTGGAGCAAGAGGCTGTGGTTTGGAATGAGAAGCTGTGGAGCGAGAGGCTGGGGTCTGGAATGAGAGGCTGTGGAGCAAGAGGCTGGGGTCTGGAATGAGAGGCTGTGGAGCGAGAGGCTGGGATCCAGCTCTCTCCAGTCTAGTTCCGGCTCTGTTAGAACAACAGCACTAAAAAGGGCCACAATTTTTCTGTAATGGCGTCAGAAATGACTTTGTTGTAATTGTTTATTTCTCACTTGTTTTTACAAACCAGTGATTTACAAAACTTAGTGCTTTGGCCGTTTAGGCCAAAGAATAAGGACTCCATGGGTTCAGAGAAGGTTGAGGAATACCACGTGACACGAAGTTGCCAGATCACTAATTTCTAAAAAAAAATCTTTGCCAGATATTTTTTTATGAATTCTGTAATCAACCATAGTGTTCGGATACTTTTTAGCGACTGTACCACTTCTCTTTGAATCGTACTCTAGACCTGACCATTCAGTCCAGTAGGCCTCGGAAATGAAAAAGAAATGAAAATAGGAATGCAACTGAGCTTAATGTTTCTGTCAAAACTGCTTCCATGATGTTTGCAACAGATGGAAGAAAAACAAGAATTTGTAGAAACGCTCAGAACGGCAATAACAGCTGTCGCTTGAACCTCTCTCAGAGCACGAGGTGCCTCAGTGCCCTTTCTCTTATCAATACACTGCATTGGGATAAACTTCAAGACACCGTTGAGGCTTAAATAGGATCAGTGAGAAATTCCGGATACTCTATGAGAATGCAGTGTAAGAGTAACTTCTGGTTTAGTAAAAGACAAAAAATAAACAGTGAAAATGAGGAAGAAAAACAATAAAAAAGTGGAGGAAAGGTTATTTCCCGAGATACCTCACATAAAGAAAAAGCAATTACAAAGTGTACAATAGCCTGCACAAATAAAAAGACACCTCCAGGCATCCAGCTCTCAACTAGCGACAATAACTTAAGAGACAGATACAGCAAACTCGCGATGTGCCTCAACGTTACAAACACCAGAATAATACGAAAATAAACCTGCAACATGGACGTTTAAGATGAAAGATCACGTGCATCAAACAGCACGTTCGTGTTTACTGACGATATACGGCCTGGCGGCCAAGCTATAATGCGTCTCCAGTCTGGAGGATGTGGTACCCGTGACAGCTATAAAGCCCCGGGTAACAGAAATAAAACATTAGACGATCCAGCATCCTAGGAAACGGAGGCTCAAGACTCTTTGATCAGTCTCTCTTAAAGATAGTTTTGGGAGCTGCAAAAGAAGATGAGGATCAACGAAGGAGGGGTTTTCTATTTATTTTTTTCCATAAGTATCCATACCCACGGGGAATTCCGGAATCATTCGTACGTACTGAAGACACGGAAGAAATTTAGTTTGCTTGACATGTCTACGATAGTGATGAATATGGAATTCTGGCGATGTAACGTATATATTCACTTGTAAAATATAGAAGGTTTCGGAGTGTGCTCAGTGGAATCTTCAAAGAATCTTTACAGCTGTCAGTATTTTTCCTTTACTTTTCTGTTATTTGTCAGCTTGTTATATTGGTTTCGCGTTCGGCAGTGACGTAATGTAAGGAGAGAATAGGAGACCAAATCTCAGGAATGGAAAATGGTCCAGATCATAAACTTTGGGTTGGGTTGTTTTACCTCTGAGCGGCACTTTTTTGCACACCATGGGCTAAATGGCCAGGCCACAAGGACCCCGAAGGCTCAGAGAAGGTTGGAGGAGGGGACCCACTGGAACAGCTGTTGGGAGACAGATGGTAGCCTCCCGTCAAGGCCATCCAGCGTGTTCTTTAACGTGCACAGGGTATGTCTCTCCCGCACAGGGGGCCACGGCTTAACGTCCCATCCGACGGACGGCGGCCTTTCCAAGCCCATCGGGGTCCCCTACTGACCGTGGGCAGGGCGGGGAATTTTGCGGAGATAAATCTCAACGCTGACCCAGCTGGGACTCGAACCTGGGAACTACAGATTACGAGCCTGACGCGCTAACGACTGAGCCACCCCCGCCCCATATGAGTGGATGGAGACAGAATATTAAATGCATTAGCTGGGTCTCAGGGTTGGGTTGTTGTTTTACCTCTGAGCGGCACTTTTTTGCACACCATGGGCTAAATGGCCAGGCCACAAGGACCCCGAAGGCTCAGAGAAGGTTGGAGGAGGGGACCCACTGGAACAGCTGTTGGGAGACAGATGGTAGCCTCCCGTCAAGGCCATCCAGCGTGTTCTTTAACGTGCACAGGGTATGTCTCTCCCGCACAGGGGGCCACGGCTTAACGTCCCATCCGACGGACGGCGGCCTTTCCAAGCCCATCGGGGTCCCCTACTGACCGTGGGCAGGGCGGGGAATTTTGCGGAGATAAATCTCAACGCTGACCCAGCTGGGACTCGAACCTGGGAACTACAGATTACGAGCCTGGCGCGCTACCGACTGAGCCACCCCCGCCCCGATCATAAACTTATTTAGTTTTAAATGTAAGAGACAATTCTAATATTTTAAACAAAGATTCATGGCTAAAATTAGCATAGTAATAGAATCTGATTTTTTTTCATTTGGCATTTTAATTATAACAAGCGGTAGCATGCTACACATCATCATCATCATCCTCAAGCAGCCATGGGCTACGGAGGTCCAACCAGACCGCGCAGTTTAATTCTCCAAGCATATCTGTCCTGAGCTACATCTGCTGCATTCGGCCACTGCACACCAATTCTAACAAGGTCCTGTTTGACATTGTCTGACCACCGCATCCTAGGTCTCCCCCTCCTTCTGAGGCCTCTAGGCACACTGTTCATAACCCTATTCGCCAATCTATAATTATCCATACGGGCAACATGGCCAAACCAGCGGAGTCTCTCTCTGCACAATATGCTGCTTAAAGGAGGTTGCAGACTCCTTTGCCTAACCTCATCATTAGTTACAAAGTTGAACCACCTAATGCCCAAGATACTGCGTAAGCATCTGGAATCAAAAGCATCTAGTTTCCTGTTGTCTTGTTTACAAAGTGTCCACGTTTCACTACCATAACTAACCTAGAAAGAACCAAACTATTATACAGTCTAATTTTAGTCTTTAGGTGTATACGCCTATTTCTCCACACTCTCCATAGATTCTTAAAAGTCCAGGCAGCAATCCCTATTCCTACACAGGTTACCGAATAGTAGAAAAAGGAGCCTGAGCTACTCCAGTCTCATGAAAACTTTTGCAAAGCTAACTGCACAGTCTCAAAATTTCCCCACATGCTACGACATTAGTAGTTACCTTATCAACCATTCTACTTTGAATCCTCCATTGTATTATTTTCTTATCTTTCAATCTATTTTGAGCCTCTCATTATATTATCACCTTAGATTCCAATCTACTTTGAGCCCCTCATGTTCTCAATCAAATCAATCGATCTCAATCATATATATCAATCTCTCGATTTTCAACAATATTCGTTCAGTGTTTAATGAGTTATAGATTGAGTTGTTTTACCTCTGAGCGGCACTTTTTTGCACACCATGGGCTGAAATGGCAAGGTCACATGGACCCCGAAGGCTCAGAGAAGGTTGGGGGAGGAGACCCACTGAAACAGTTGTTGGGAGACTGTTGTTGGAAAACAGTTGTTGGGAACATCGGTGTTCCATACTGACCGTGGGCAGGGCGGGGAATTTTGCGGAGATAAATCTCAACGCTGACCCAGCTGGAACTCGAACATGGGAACTACAGATTACGAGTCTGGCGCGCTACCGACTGAGCCACCCCCGCCCAATGAGTTATAGAAGTTCGAATATTTAACAATAAGATTGCCAGCCACAAAAATTGACTTTAGAAGTCAATTTAAACTAAGCAATTGTTGTATCAAAGTGTTTAATAAACTAAATAATGTTAACTTTAACTATTCATCAGATTTGTATAAATTTCTTAAGACTAGCATTGTTATTTATTAAATATTATTCAAACTTTCATAACTCATTAAATACCGAACGCATAATGTTGAAAATCGAGATATCGATTTATTTGATTGAGATCTTTATCTGCAATCACATTTTTCAAAACGTACTTTTGGACTAAATGTTCAGATTTCGAAAATACAGCCGAGTGAGGGTATTTTCGAAAAGCGAAAAATACAACGAAAAATTGGTAGTTACTTTGAAGTTCAGTAAATATTTTGTCAAATTTTTATTTCATTTGCTATATAAATGGGACTAGGCTAAAATTTACTTGAGTGTGAGAAGACAGGTTCACAAATTTCTATGGTATTTATTCTGTATTCCATTTCTCCTTTGTGAATGGAGCGGGGGTGGCTCAGTCGGTAGCGCGTCAGGCTCGTAATCTGTAGTTCCCAGGTTCGAGTCCCAGCTGGGTCAGCGTTGAGATTTTTCCCCGCCCTACCCACGGTCAGTAGGGGACACCGATGGGCTTGAAAAAGCCGCCGTCCGTCGGATTGGACGTTAAGCCGTGGCTCCGTGTGCGGGAGAGCCATACCCTGTGCACGTTAAAGAACACGCTGGATGGCCTTGACGGGAGGCTACCATCTGTCTCCCAACAGCTGTTCCAGCCCCAACCTTCTCGAGCCTTCGGTGACCTGGCCATTTAGCCCATTGTGTGCAAAAAAGTGCCGCTCAGAGGTAACCCAACCCTCCTTTGTGAAATATGATTGTCTTCTCATTCGACATCCTCCTTTTTATCGCATTCACTTTCTTCCCGTTTGCATTCACCTTCAACCTCACGACATTTCAGCTCTGCCTTCAGAAATCCCTTAGCAAGAATCGCAAAGATTGCCACGGCTTCGGGGTTTCATCTTCTTATCTGCAACTCTGAATCGTAACTGAGCACAAATTTAAATTTGAAACCCAATTCAGTTAAATGGTGACGTAAAATGGGGTTGGTCAATGTGATTTTTAATTTCATGATGAAAACTGAAAATAAAAACTATTTCTGAACCTTCATATTTTGTGTGGGGGACTGCGTCAATCGATTACACCCAGGCTAAAAACCTTTTCTCAGGTTCGAATCTCTGCTGTGTCTAAGTTCAGTCCTTTTTCCCTGTTAACGCTCGCCATGCCTTCGGTGATAAAGAGGACACCGATGGACTTGGGAACGCTGCCGTCTATCGGATGGGACTTCAAGCTGTGGTTCCGAGTGATGGACACTATACATTGCACGTTAAACAATACACCGGATGGCCTTAACTAGAAGCTTTCATCTACATCATAACAACTGCTCAGTGGATCCCCTTCCGAAATATCTCCGCAAAACTCCTCTCTCGCCCTGCCACACCTTTTACTGCCTCAGTTAAGGGTCAGAAGGGGACACCTATGGGCTTGGAAAGGCCGTCATCCATCGGATGGGACGTTATACCGTGGCCCCTTACGCTGGAGAGCCATGCCCTGTGCACGTTCAAGAACACTCTGGATGGCCTTGACGGGAGGCTACCAACATCTCTTCCAGTGGATCCCCTCCTCCAACCTTCTCTGAGGGTCCTCGGACCCCTTCGTCTCAAGGGTCCCTTCGTTCACAAGGACCCCTTCGTCTTCGGAGTCCTTGTGACTAGGCCATTTAGCTCACTGTGTGTAAAAAGTGCAGCTCAGAGGTAAAACAACCCAATCCAACCTTTTCCAAAACCAGATCTAACACTTTCGTGGAGGGCGGGGGTTTACTAAGTCGGTAGCATTCCAGGTTCGAGTTCCACCTTCGCCAGTATTCAGATTTATCTCCGCTAAACCTCCTCCCTGTCCTCGGTCAGAAAGAGGATACCGATGGGCTTGACAAGGCTGCCGTCCATCGGATGGAACTCAAAACCGTTACCCGTGTGCAAGAGATCCATTATTATATATCCAGTTAAATAACAAGATGGATTGTTAAAGAACACGTTGGATGGCTTTGAAGGGAGACTCCCATCTGTCCAATAAAAATGGTACCCCTCCCCCCAATTTACTCCCCACCCCCGGTAAGGCATGGATATTAAAGGGCGGGGTGGCTCAGTCGGTAGCGCGCCATGCTCGTAATCTGTAGTTCCCAGGTTCGAGTCCCAGCTGGGTCAGCGTTGAGATTTATATCTGCAAAATTTCCCGCCCTGCCCACGGTCAGTAGGGGACACTGATGGGCTTGGAAAGGCCACCGTCCGTCGGATGGAACGTTAAGCCGTGGCCCTGTGTGCGGGAGAGTCATACTTTGTGCACGTTAAAGAACACGCTGGATGGCCTTGACAGGAGGCTACCATCTGTCTCCCAACAGCTGTTCCAGTGGGTCCCCTCCCACACACTTCTCTGAGCCTTCGGGGTCCATGTGACCTGACCATTTAGTCCATGGTGTGCAAAACAGTGCCGCTCAGAGGTAAAACAACCAACCAACAACCCAATTTCGTCTGAGTCTTTGGGCTCAGTGGAGGATTGTCCATTGTCATGTGATATGGCCATTTAGTCCATTGTGTGCCAAAGCATGCCACTCAGAGGTAAACAACGCAACACTTTTGGGTCCTTGTGGTCTGGCCATTTAATTCACTGCTTGCACAAAAATGGCGACCGGATTTGAAATAGCCCAACCCAATCCAGATCGTTCACTGAAGCTGAAAATTATTCTAAAACCTCCATATTTACATATTTCGTAAGATGCAGACTGTGTTAGCTAAGAACTGAGGAGATGGAAGAGAATCGAAAAAGGAAATCTCCATTCACTATTTTTGACCTTCTGCGCATGTCAAAGCTTAGATGACGTAAGATAGTTGTTTTCCCGACCCAATTCCACTTTTGAACCAAAAGAATGGAAAGCGACTTATTCTGTGACACCAAAAATAGCTCTCGCTGCTCTATAAATCCCTAACGTGCTAATCCGGCAAAGGTCACGATCATCAGACAGAAAGAGGAGAATTTGCATAAATATCCGGGCTTGCTGCCTCGTGATACGCAAGCGATGTCGCGGTTGTGACGTCATTGGCTTCTTCTCCTCCTTCGATCGCCGTATTTATGACTAAAAGTAGATAACGAATATTCAGATGGAATTTGGGGGAATGGTAGAGACGAGCAGTAGGAGTGCTAATGGCAATGCAATTTGGCGTTTTTTTCACAAATGGATGTTATAGCTCAGAGCCAGTTAACTAGCCGGAGGCAAATGGACTGAAGAAGTCGACGAATAGCGGAAGATGCTGGTCGATAAATGGAAGCTGCGAGAGCAGTTAAGGGAGGAGGATGCAGGTCAATAATAAATAGAGGATGAAGCGCAAGAAGTTAAAGGGAAAATGTGGTCAGTGCGATGGAGAGGATGCGAATCAGGAAGTAGGATGCAATTCAATTAAAGTGATCAGCACGGCGATTGATAAATGCTGTTAGTAATAATTGATGGAGTGAAAAACGTTACAGACTGGAGGATGCAGAGCAGAGGCAGGAAAGAAGGGAATGAATATAAGATGAGACGACATAGTAGAAAGAGGGTGGTAGTCTATATATGGAGATTAGCAAAAGGAGGATGGAAATCAATAAGTGTGACAATTAGGTCAGAATTTGGGTAAAACGTGATAGAAGAGAATCGAGGTTAAATCGTGAAAAAAAGAACATGTTGAAAATAAAAATGACTGTTAGTTGTTGGTAGGTAAACAAAATGATTCAGTTCACAAAACAGATGGGGCGGGGATGGCCCAGTCGGTAGCACGCTAGGCTCGTAATCTGTAGTTCCCAGGTTCGAGTCCCAGCTGGGTCAGCGTTGAGATTTATCTCCGCAAAATTCCCCGCCCTGCCCACGGTCAGTAGGGGACACCGATGGGCTTGGAAAGGCCGCCGTCCGTCGCATGGTACGTTAAGCCGTGGCCCCGTGTGCGGGAGAGCCATACCCTGTGCACGTTAAAGAACACGCTGGATGGCCTTGACGGGAGGCTACCATCTGTCTCCCAACAGCTATTCCAGTGGGTCCTCTCCCCCAACCTTCTCTGAACCTTCGGGGTCCGTGTGACCTGGCCATTTAGCCCATGGTGTGCAAAAAAGTGCCGCTCAGAGGTAAAACAACCCAACTCACAAAACAGAAAATTGAATCAGGGTAAAAAAAAAGAGACGCAAATGTAAAGAAAATGTTGAAGCAACGTGAGAGAAGCGACAAATAAGGATGAATTGAATTAAAAAAAGAGATTTATAAATACAAAAATAATGAAAAGGAAGAGAGATGAATAGAAATAAAGACAAAGAAAAATCCAATGAATGAAATAAAGAATAACAAAGCAGCAAAAAATAAATGAATGAAAAAAAAATTTATAGCAATAGGAAACGAAACATCAGGGGATGAAAAGAAAGCACTAATGGGACAAAAAGGAAGGCAAAATGAAAAGAAAATATTAATAGGATAAATAAATTATTTCATTCTATTTTAAAATAAATCGCTTGTAGTTAAACTTGATACAAATTAAATCGTATAAATCTTTATGCAAACTTAATTTTCCAACTTTTTCCCCTCCTTTCTATCGAAGACTGTCCGGGCCGAGTGTATCTAGGTGACCCCTGTTTATACGTACCAGTAATAATACAAACGAATAAGGCATTTCTATGTCACTTACCCTTAAGCGCCTACCCAAGGGTGGTTCACTCTTTCTTTGTACTTATGCCCATTGGGCTTACTTTCAGATGGAGATGGTAATGGGTATTTTTACCCGGAACATCGAAGATGCATATATATAAATAAAAAAATAATAAATACCCCCTCAAGCAGCTGCTTGCCACAGAGGTCTGACAGGAGCCTGTCAGTTTATATGCCACAGTAGGAGATCTGAGAGGATGGCAGGACTTGAGCAGAAAAACGACACACACATCCATGCCTAATTCCGGGGCTCGAACCCAGGTCCCTTAGATCAGCAGCCAAGTGCGCTAACCACTCGGCCACGGGACGGCTACATGCATATATACGATCATATATTTATATCATCATCATCATCATCCTCAAGCAGCCATGGGCTACGGAGGTCCAACCAGACCGTGCAATTTAGCTCTCCAAGCATATCTGTCCTGAGCTACATCTACTGCATCTGGCCACTGCACACCAATTCTAACAAGGTCCTGTTTGACATTGTCTGCCCACCGCATCCTAGGTCTCCCCTTCTTTCTGAGGCCTTTAGGCACACTGTTCATAACCCTATTCGCCAATCTATAATTATTCATACGGGCAACATGGCCAAACCAACGGAGTCTCTCTCTGCACAATATGCTGCTTAAAGGAGGTTGCAAACTCCTTTGCCTAACCTCATCATTAGTTACAAAGTTACAATATATATATATCGAAGATGCATATATACGATCATATATTTATATATATATATTATATATTTATATATATATATAATATTATATATAAGACAAAATGAAATGAAAACGTTAATAGGATAAAAGAAGGACAAATGACGAGTAAAGATAAATATGAACAAAAAAATGAGAACCAAATGAATGGAATTAAGAACGATTAAGAATAGGAAATAGGAAAGAAAATAAAGGAAAATAAGGATTATTATTGTAAGAAAGAAGATTCGTGAAAATAAGGTGGATTATAAGCAACCACATTAAAAAAAGAATAGAGGGATAAAAAAAAAAGTCATCATGTGTGGTGGGAAAAAAGGAAATCAATTGTGCAGATCAGTAGAAAAAAGGCGAAAGATCCTGTCATAAAATATACAGATGAGTTGGGTTGGGTTGTTTTACCTCTGAGCGGCACTTTTTTGCACACCATGGGCTAAATGGCCAGGTCACAAGGACCCCGAAGGCTCAGAGAAGGTTGGGGGAGGGGACCCACTGGAACAGCTGTTGGGAGACAGATGGTAGCCTCCCGTCAAGGCCATCCAGCGTGTTCTTTAACGTGCACAGGGTATGGCTCTCCCGCACACGGGGCCACGGCTTAACGTCCCATCCGACGGACGGCGGCCTATTCCAAGCCCATCGGTGTCCCCTACTGACCGTGGGCAGGGCGGGGAATTTTGCGGAGATAAATCTCAACGCTGACCCAGCTGGGACTCCAACCTGGGAACTACAGATTACGAGCCTGGCGCGCTACCGACTGAGCCACCCCCGCCCCTATACAGATGAGTAAGGAGTATGCAAATGACATTGAAAACAGGAAACTGAGAGAAGGGCCAATGGATGCCTAAAACTGATGACCACCCACTACCACCCCTACCCCCATACACACATGCACTTTCAGGGCCACTTAAACACATTGGGCTCTGACAGCCGTTGAAAGATGGAAGAGAGAAAATAAATTAAATATGTAGATAATTAAGTGATTTAATTTGTTTGGAGTTTAACTATAATCTATCTTTATTTAGTGTAATGTAAAATTATGTATTATTGATATTTCATTAAAATATTTATGGATATTTGAAATTAATTAACAAAATTTAAAAAATAGAGCTACCAGTTTTATTTTTGTAGAATAGTTTTAATTAAAATGCTTATTTAAACAAGTAAGCTTTTGTTGCCTGTAAAAGAGAGTAAAAAAGTCAATTTTTCCTTTATTTCAAACAATTTTACTCATCCAAATATAATAATATCTCGAGACACAAAGTTTCAGTATTACGAACTTTGCATTTACTACCATCATTTTACACGGAAAACTGGAGAAGAAATTAATGAATGAGTAAAAAATATATCGGTCTAGAATACTATAATATATTAGATAGAATAAAATTGGAATAACATTGATTCTTGAGTTTTGCATATTACGATAGTCATAGAATGCATATAATGTACAATAAATTATTATTCTTGTCAAAGAGTAAAAAGCTATCCCCTTCACTGTGTTCGGTCTTTACAAAACTAATTTTCGAATAATTAATCTTTTTACCTTCTTCGGTTATTAAAATTCTCTGAGGCAATGCTTCTCAAAGTGGTGGTCGGCGAATAGTGTCGGTCAACAAGCTACCAGTAGAAAAATGTTCTCAGAAGCAAAACACTGATATGCCATGGCCACAGTTGCTATGATCCAACACTGGATGACGTCATGTCGTGCGTGGTGAAGTATGCGCATAGACATATCTTGTCTCTTGAGGCAACACATGACCAGAAGATCCAGGCGCATGAGCAGTCAAAGGATCTCAATAGCAGTGTCCTGCCTGCCTGGAGCGTGTGCAGTAACTGCACACGCTCCAGTTTGCTGTGAACGGTAACTGCACACGCTCAATATTTCCGTGAGTGAGCCCACACGATCTAGTATCAAAATAATATGACCACCTACAGTCGCTCAAATAAATATCCGAACACTATGGTTGATTACAGAATTCATAAAAAATATCTGGCAACGATGTTTTTAGAAATTAGTGATCTGGCAACCTTCGTGTCACGTGATTACAGAATTCAGGAAAAATATCTGGAGCGTGTACAGCAACTGTGTTCTCAGAAGCAAAACACTGATATGCCATGGCACAGTTCCTACGATCCAACACTGGATGACGTCATGTCGTGCGTGGTGAAGTATGCGCATAGACATATCTTGTCTCTTGAGGCAACACATGACCAGAAGATCCAGGCGCATGAGCAGCCAAAGGATCTCAATAGCAGTGTCCTGCCTGCCTGTCCGACGATCCGCCATATCAGTTTGAAAAGCACTTCTCTAAGGTACCTGGTTCCGTTTCCGCCATCCCCCCACCACCACCACTCTTGATCACAAAGAACATGTAAGAGATAAGAAGGGACAGTGAGTGAAACGTAAATGGCGCCACCTTGCGGCAAATTTCATAGGCAAAAGCTTGCCGAAAATTGTAGGTTCAAACAATAATAAAGAAAAACTAAATATCGGGGCTCGCCTGCAACATTAAAGCAATTAAACGTTCAAAATAAATCACCAAATATTATGCAAAATTTTGCTTTTTATTCTTACCTATCTTCCTATTCCTTTTCGCTCATTTGTCGGTTTGTGTGTTTGTCAAGACAGTTGCTCCACCATATTTTTCGAACGCGATGGAGAAACTTAATGTTTTATGTGTCAAATGAAGGCTTTTAACGCAGGGGGTGTCATAGGCTATAAAACATTGACCCCCATACATTTCCCCCCAGAAAAAAAGGGGAAATATGAAAATAGTTCTTCTATTATATGTCTTCTAAAAGCGAGGGCCTACAGTTATGAGTTAGTTGTCAAATGAAAGCTCATACGATGACCTTCTAAGCTACTTCGAATTTCCCCCACCCCCCATCATCCCTCCTTGAAGAAGAGGGACTGATTTTCGCGGGGGTCGATCTTAACGAGTTTAACAAAGAAAAAACATATAAATTAAAAAATGTAAAAAAAAATACCTAAAAAGTAGAAAATGTAGTTCTGTAGGTAGATCGACACCCTATCTTCCATTGAAGTGAATACCAACTCGATGACTGATTATATCATCGATATGCTTTGTTTATTTTCTGCTTTTTAAGGTTTACAGTCGCTCAAAAAAGTATCCGAACACTATGGTTGATTAGAGAATTCAGAAAAAATATCTGGCAACAATTTGTTTTAGAAATTAGTGATCTGGCAACCTTCGTGTCACGTGATTACAGAATTCAGGAAAAATATCTGGAGCGTGTACAGCAACTGTACACGTTCCAGTTACCGTTCACAGCAAACTGGAGCGTGTGCAGTTATTTGCACACGCTCCAGTTTGCTGTGAACGGTAACTGCACACGCTCAATATTTCCGTGAGTGAGCCCACACGATCTAGTATCAAAATAATATGACCACCTACAGTCGCTCAAAAAAGTATCTGAACACTATGGTTGATTACAGAATTTAGAAAAAATATCTGGCAACGATTTTTTTCTTTTTTTGAAATTAGTGATCTGGTAACCTTCGTGTCACGTGACACGTAGTCTAAAAAAATGACACCTTCTAAAAAAAATCATTGCCAGATATTTTTTCTGAATTCTGTAATCAACCATAGTGTTCGGATACTTTTTTGAGCGACTGTACATAGGAAGATAGGTTTTTTTTTAAATTTCAATTCATTTACATTTAGTTGCATGCTAGTGGTTGTAAAACATAAAAATTTTGTTTGATAATAAATATCAAGTTCAACTATATCTTTACAAATGTAATATATGCTTTTTCTTAAAATTACCGCTATTAATATTTACGTCATTTAATAAATTAAAAATGCATTGTTTTGCACAAACAATAGTAATATTTCCTCACGTAGGTTTTACAGTGTTCTTTTCCAACTAAAGGACAGTCAAGAGGCTGTCAAAAGTGTGAAAGGCGCCCTCTGTTGCCCATTTTCATTGATAGTTCAAACTATCATGCAGAATAGCTAACTTCCAGGGGTCACAGTTTACATTTAGTATTTATTTTTATTATTTATTACTATGGAGTTGGGTTGTTTTACCTCTGAGCGGCACTTTTTTGCACACCATGGGCTAAATGGCCAGGTCACATGGACCCCGAAGGCTCAGAGAAGGTTGGGGGAGTGGACCCACTGGAACAGCTGTTGGAGACAGGTGGTAACCTCCCGTCAAGGCCACCCAGCGTGTTCTTTAACGTGCACAGGGTATGGCTCTCCCACACACGGGGCCACGGCTTAACGTCCCATCCGACGGACGGCGGTCTTTCCAAGCCCATCGGTGTCCCCTACTGACCGTGGGCAGGGCGAAGAATTTTGCGGAGATAAATCTCAACGCTGACCCAGCTGGGACTCTAACCTGGGAACTACAGATTACGAGCCTGGCGCGCTACCGACTGAGCTACCCCCGCCCCAGTACTATGGAGCAGTTCCCTCTTGATGAATATACGTTCTATATTGATCCCGTCTGTTTGTGAAGATACTTTTCAGCACACTGTTAGATTTTATCTTTAATATTGTACGATACACAATATTAAATCATTTGCAATGCAAATCAGCTTTGCTTATAATAGACTGATAAGTTAGGAAAAGTTTATGGTATGAAATGGTAAGTTACGAATATATATAAATTACGAAAGCTGAGACTGCATGCTCAATTTTTAATTGATATAATGAGTCATTCACTGTATGATTCAATGGAAAAGTGGACAACCTCTTTATCTTGGTAATGAACTGAGGAATCTATGTGCCCTCACGCATGGAAATGGGTATCATACAGTCGCTCAAAAAAGTATCCGAACACTATGGTGGATTACAGAATTCAGAAAAAACATAAGGCAACGATTTTTTTTAGAAATTAGTGATCTGGCAATCTTCGTGTCACGTGTCACGAAGGTTGCCAGATCACTAATTTCTAAAAAAATCGTTGCCAGATATTTTTTCTGAATTCTGTAATCCATCATAGTGTTCGAATACTTTTTTGAGCGACTGTATTTTTTTTCTTTAGAATTTAATATAGAATTATTTTTCAATCTAAACTGGTAGCTGTTTTTAAAAACAATTTAGTGATTAATTTTAAAACATTCGGCAATATTTTAAATAAAGTCGGAATAAATAAATTACTTTATTCTATTTTAAAATAAATCGCTTGTAGTTAAACTTGATACAAATTAAATCGTATAAATCTTTATGCAAACTTAATTTTCCAACTTTTTCCCCTCCTTTCTATCGAAGACTGTCCGGGCCGAGTGTATCTAGGTGACCCCCGTTTATACGTACCAGTAATAATACAAACGAATAAGGCATTTCTATGTCATTTACCCTTAAGCGCCTACCCAAGGGTGGTTCACTCTTTGTTTGTACTTATGCCCATTGGGCTTATTTTGAGATGGAGATGGTAATGGGTATTTTTACCTGGAACATCGAAGATGCATATATATACGATCATATATTTATATATATGTATTGAAGATGTATATATATATTATATATTTATATATATATATATATATTTCGAAGATGTATATATATTTATATATATTTATATATACGATTATATATTATACATCGAAGATGCATATATACGATCTATGCCAGCAAATGCACCAATTATCTCCAGTGAGCATCACTGCTATTTCCACAATTCTCTCCCATTACAGAAACAAAATTCAACCACTTAATTCTTCATTTTCAATCCTCCATAAATATTACATTCCGCAGGCTTTCTCCTCCGCAGTGGCGTTAACATACAGAAATAAGAATTCAACTCATAAGAAAGTCATTCTCCGAAACGTTTTGCCACTGAAATATGCTTAAAAAGGAATGGACAGAGGAAAAACCCATTAACATATTCAACGTAATCAAAAGGGTAGGGACATTAATTTGGATACAGCATTAGCATTCTTTTGCAGAGAACAAACTATTTAATGAGGCATTTGAAAACTTTTGCTTGTATTGCCAGCTGTAATAATTCCGTCTGTTCTCACGTTTTTCAAAAGACAACAGGAAAGTAGCCTTAAGAGAGGAGAAATCATTCCAAAGATTCTTCTTAATGAAACCTGCTCGCTTCGCCCAGAAACATGATGATTGATGAAATCTTCCATCGTTCTGTTGATATAGTTTGAGGATGAACGTTTTTGAAAAGCTTTTCTCATAAATAGACTGTTGATAATTATTTCCATTTGTTAATATAAAATATGATAATGTTGCAAAACAAAATCGTCCAACATAATACAGATGCAAATATGAATATTTATGAGATACTTTCGTCTATTTGTTGCATTTATTTATGCATACAGACACGTAAATGCTGGAAATTTTAACTAGTTGGTTCAGAGATTCAAGCAGATTGCACAATGTATAGTAATTTTGGATAAAGATAACTTTGTAGAATGATAGTACCTAGAAAAGAGTCCGGCCTCGATTTCTGTGACCCGGCATAACACATATAAACAGAAATGCATGTCGTTAATGATTTATTCGCTTAGTTGAACATTTTAGGGATAAACTTCCTTTGGGGAAGCAGCACGATATATCATACAGTTTGAAACTAATAGAGAGATAGTTCCCACAACAGGGGGAAATTGATCGATCCACGAGGTTGATCTGACCATGGAGGGTTGGTACAGTCGCTCAAAGAAGTATCCGAACACTATGGTTGATTACAAAATTTAGGAAAAATATCTGAAGCGTGTACAGCAACTGTACACGCTCCAGTTACCGTTCACAGCAAACTGGAGCGTGTGCAGTTACTGCACACGCTCCAGTTTGCTGTGAACGGTAACTGCACACGCTCAATATTTCCGTGAGTGAGCCCATACGATCTAGTATCAAAATAATATGACCACCTACAGTCGCTCAAAAAAGTATCCGAACACTATAGTTGATTACAAAATTCAGAAAAAATATCTGGCAACGATTTTTTTTAGAAATTAGTGATCAGGCAACCTTCGTGTCACGTGACACGAAGGTTGCCAGATCACTAAATTCTGAAATTTCATTTCTGATATTTTTTCTGAATTTTGTAATCAACCATAGTGTTTGGATACTTTTTTGAGCAACTGTACATCATCCTCAGACAGACAGACAGGATGCTGCGGAATTTTCATATTAGTATGCGCATGAGTAATTATGTAATTAAGAGAGAGAGATTGGAGATATGAAGAGATATAATTAATAATTATAATAATTTTATGAAAAAATTAAAATGTCAATGCTATTTAAAACGAAACCTATTAGAAATACTAGTCGAAACTGAAAGTGCTGGGTAAAAAAAATCATTAAAATTGCGAACAACCAGTCGCTTAATAAAGAGAGAGAAATACGTCAAAAATAATCAAAATCTAAAGAGTGCTTATTTTTATTTACTAGAGACTGATTAAAAGGTTAAAATTATAATAAAACATTTTTTGCATTTTTTTACAATTACAAGAAACATTTAAATCATTCTGAGCCCGAACTCATTTTTAGTAAGAATCAACTTTTTTTAGTAATCGACCAAGTTCGTCGACCCAGAATGAATGCCGAAAATATGCAGATCGCGAAATATGAATCGATGTATGTAGATTGGCATGTGCAGATTAAAAAATGTAGATTGACATATGTCATATGAAAAGTATGGATTGGAAAAAAAATATAGATTAGCGTGTGTAAAATCAAGAAAACGCAGATTTTCATGTACACGTTAAAAACGTAGTTGTCATCGTTACTTTGTTATAGCACTTTGAGTTGGGTTGGGTTGTTTTACCTCTGAGCGGCACTTTTTTGCACACCATGGGCTAAATGGCCAGGTCACCCGAAGACTCAGAGAAGGTTGGGGGAGGGGACCCACTGGAACAGCTGTTGGGAGACAGATGGTAGCCTCCCGTCAAGGCCATCCAGCGTGTTCTTTAACGTGCACAGGGTATGGCTCTCCCGCACACGGGGCCACGGCTTAACGTCCCATCCGACGGACGGAGGCCTTTTCAAGCCCATCGGTGTCCCCTATTGACCGTGGGCAGGGCGGGGAATTTTGCGGAGATAAATCTCAACGCTGACCAAGCTGGGACTCGAACCTGCGAACTACAGATTACGAGCCTGGCGCGCTACCGTCCAACGACAGAGCTGAGTTCTTTTACCTCTGACTGCTCTCTTTCTTTTTTTTACCCACATAGCGAGCTAAATGGCCAGGGGAAAAAAGAGTTCAGAGCTGGGTTCTTTTCCTCTGACCTGCTCCCTCTTTTTTTTCCCCATATAGCAAGCGAAATGGCCAGGTCACAAAGACCCCAAGAGTTCAGAGCTGAGTTCTTTTACCTCTGACTGCTCTCTTTCTTTTTTTACCCACATAGTTAGCTAAATGGCCAGGGAAAAAAAGAGTTCAGAGCTGGGTTCATTTCCTCTGACCTGCTCCCTTTTTTTCCCCCATATAGCAAGCGAAATGGCCAGGTCACAAAGACCCCAAGAGTTCAGAGTTGAGTTCTTTTCCTCTGACCTGCTCCCTCTTTTTTTCCCTCATATAGCAAGCGAAATGGCCAGGTAAAAAAACCAAGAGTTCAGAGCTGATTTCTTTTCCTCTGACCTGCTCCCTCTTTTTCCCCCATATAGAGAGCAAAATGCCCAGGTCACAAAGACCCCAAGAGTTCAGAGCTGAGTTCTTTTCCTCTGACCTGCTCCCTCTTTTTTTCCCCCATATAGCAAGCGAAATGGCCAGGTAAAAAAACCAAGAGTTCAGAGTTGAGTTCTTTTCCTCTGACCTGCTCCCTCTTTTTTCCCCCCATATAGCGAGCTAAATGGCAGGACAAAAAGACCCCAAGGATTCAGAACTGATATTTTTTACCTATGACCAGTTCTTTTATCGCCACAGTGATCTAAATGGCTAGGTCAAAGGATCCCAAGGTTTCAGAGCTTTCTTTTTACCTCTGACTATTTTTTTCACATAGTGAGCTAAATGGCCAGTTCACGAGGACCCCATGTGTTCAGAGCTGAATAGAGGATGGTGTGTTTACTAAACCTGATAGTTTTGTTAATAGTTTTATTGATAGTTAGTAAAAGGTTTATTAAGCCATCAGTTAGTAAACCTTCAAGCAAATTGCACACTGTATATTAATTTTGGAAAAAGGTAACGTTGTAGAATAGTAGCAACTGGAGAAGAGTTCGGTCTCTAAAAGCTTTACTAAAGAGCTGATGGAAGCCCTGGGCAAAATTCATTCAACATAGTCTGTAATGTTCAATTGGTATGGCTTTCTTTTCATACATCCACGGCTTAATATTTCATCCGACGGACGGCATACTTTCCAAATCTAATGATTTCCCTTTCTCACCGAGAGTAAAGCAGGGTTTAGCGAGGAAAATCTCAACGCAGATACAGTTAGAATTTGAACTTGGGAACATAAGGTTAGGATCCTGGAGCATGACATCCATAACCAAATTTTAATTTAGAGCATCAAACCATGCGAAAAAATAACGGATGACACATTTCTCGGTCTGTTCGAATTCTCTGCACTCCAAAAAAAAACTCCAGAAGCGGCAAGCATTCCATTTATTCCTCAAGTAATGAGGAATAATTGTGCTATGAATTCCCTAAAATCGCTCGCAGGGCATTCCCTTTTTTCCCTACAACCTTCCCCCACTTTCTCTACCCGTACGACGACGCCGTGTGTGTCTGTGCTGACTGTTTGGGAAAGAAAGGCGCACGGAGAAAGTCACGTGGGCCAGTGCAGTCGCGTTCGCCAAAACATTCGCGGCATTTCCAGAGGCGGGAAATAGCAACGCAGGGAACAGAGTTAGGCCGGGGACAGTCGAGTGAGGGAGAGGAAGAACAAGAGATTGAAAGAGGATGGAGAAGAAAAAGAGAAGGGAGGCGAGGATGAACAGAGAGTGAGGATGTACACCAACACACACGTGTGCTATTTCTGTAGCTCTTATTTTAGGTAGAGGAGTTTGCCTCGTCCCTGAACGTCGTCTGGCTTCAGAATTGGGGTGGAAAAGAATCACGAGGCGATGAGTTGACTTTCGTAAAGCCTGATGTAAGGAACTTGGGAGGGGGGGAGGTGGAAGATGCTCTCCGTCTTGGAGGCGAAGAAGGATTAAGAAGAAGAAAAGAAAGTCTATAACGCTTTCTTTTAAAAGTACCACGCAATGATATCCATGAATGATCTAGTTCAAACAATAGGTTGTGTCAGCGAAGGTTCTGTGTCAGCGCTTGTCGGAGGTTTATCGTTTATTCTTTTTTTTTCCTTCTTGTTGCGTGTTGCTTAACTTTTCAGAAAGGATAGAAAGGAAGTCCAGGAGCAGACAGCATCAATGCGGATTACAGAGGATGTTGTTTCTGAGTTCAGGTTGCAGGAGGAGTTGTAGTGTAAGAGGATTACTCGGCGCAGATATGTATTTTGGCTTCTGCAGATTGCGATTCGCGGTGAAAAAGGATTAGTTTTATTTCGTTAGCGAAGTGTATAATAAATGTTCTTAGTGTTTATGCGATTACGTAAGTTTCGGGATTATTTTTTTTATGTGTATGGACAAATTGGGCGATTCTTGAAGTTAAGGAAAGAGTGGGAATCTCTTAGGAGACATTGACTACTACATAAAGAAAATTATTTTCTCTAAGAACTTTCATTCTGTTTTGGGTTGTATTGAAAATAACTCGTAGGCTTTTGGCTCATACTAGAGAGAAATTTTCTGGAGACAATAATAGCCCAGAATATGAGAAGAAACTCTTCAATTTTGGCACTTAATGTTCATTTACGAGCCTAATGGAGCGAAAGATGGGATCTTTTTAAGCTCCGAGTGCTCTACTTGTTGAGCTAAGAAGACAAGGTTTTACGCTTTCTTAACCTAGATTTATGATTTCCTGCTCTAAGTTTCAAGTCCCAACTGTCAATGCGTTGTGAATTCCCAGTCTATCCTCGGAACGCTGATGGACTTAGAAGAGTTGTCTTCTATCTGATGAGCTGCTGGAGAACCATATCTTCTGCACATTAAAGAACGACCTCTCTTCCCAGTGTAGATTGGGGCGGGGGTGGCTCAGTCGGTAGCGCGCCAGGCTCGTAATCTGTAGTTCCCAGGTTCGAGTCCCAGCTGGGTCAGCGTTGAGATTTATCTCCGCAAAATTCCCTGCCCTGCCCACGGTCAGTAGGGGACACCGATGGGCTTGGAAAGGCCGCCGTCCGTCGAATGGGACGTTAAGCCGTGGCCCCGTGTGCGGGAGAGCCATACCCTGTGCACGTTAAAGAACACGCTGGATGGCCTTGACGGGAGGCTACCATCTGTCTCCCAACAGCTGTTCCAGTGGGTCCCCTCCCCCAACCTTCTCTGAGCCTACGGGGTCCATGTGATCTGGCCATTTAGCCCATGGTGTGCAAAAAAGTGGTGCTCAGAGGTAAAACAACCCAACGTAGAGCATCTCCCTTAACAGAACGATTAAGTTATTTTTTGCTGATCGTCCCAAAATTGTTCTTATTAGAATTAATATTTTAACACGTTACCGCTTGATTAATAGAGTAACTGCTCTTTTTTCCAATTCCAGGGAGCGGTGCTGCTCAGTTGGTAGTGCGCCAGGTTTGTAATTTGCAGTTCCCATGTTCGAGTCCCGGCTGGGTCAGTGTTGAGATTTATCTCCGCGATGCCCGCGATCAGTAGGAGACACTGATGGACTTGGAAATGCCGTCGTCCGTCGTATGGGACATTAAGCCGTGGCTCCACGTGTGTGGGAGAGCCATACCCTGTGTACGTTAAAGAACGCGTTGGAAGGCTTGACGGGAGGCTGCGATCTGTCTCCCAACAGCTATTCCAGTGGGTCCCCTCCCCCAACCTTCTCTGAGCCTTCTGGGTTCTATGTGACCTAGCCATTTAGCCCATGGTGTGAAAAAAAGTGCCGCTCAGAGGTAAAGCAACCCAACCCAATCCCAGGTACGAATCCTACCTGGGACAGCTTTAAGAATTTTCTCCGCAAAACTCACCGCCCTGCCCATGGTCAGTAGGGGACATCGATGACTTGGAAGGGCCGACGGATGTGACGTCGGATGTGACGTCATCCTTATCCTACCTTTCTCACCATACCAATCCTATAATTAGTCCTATCTTTAGTTAGTTATCCTACCTTTCTCACCATACCAATCCTATAATTAGTCCTATCTTTAGTTAGTTATCCTATCTTTCTCTCTATATCAATCCTTATCTTTCTCTCTATATCAATCCTTATCTTATCTTTCTCTCTATATAAATCTTAATCCATATTTCTCTCTATATCAATCCTTATCTTATCTTTCTCTTTATATCAATCCTTATCCTATCTTTCTCTCCCCATTAATCCTTATTGCTATCTTTCTCTCCATATCAATTCTTATCTCATCTTTTTTCTATATCAATCCTTATCTCATCTTTCTCTCCATATCAATCCTTATCTCATATTTTTTCCTATATCAATCCTTATCTCATCTTTCTCTCTATATCAATCCTTATCCTATCATTCTCTCTACATCAATCTTGATACCAGCTTTCTCTCCATATCAATCCTTATCCTATCTTTCTCACCATATCAATCCTATAATTAGTCCTATCTTTAATTAGTTATCCTATCTTTCTCTCTATATCAATCCTTATCTTTCTCCCCATATCAATCCTTATACTATCTTTCTCTCTATATCAATCCTTATCTTTCTCCCCATATCAATCCTTATACTATCTTTCTCTCTATATCAAACCTTATCCTATCTTTCTCTCTATATCAATCCTTACCTTATCTTTCTCTCTATATAAATCTTAATCCATATTTCTCTTTCTATATCAATCCTTATCTTATCTTTCTCTCTATGTCAATCCTTTTCCTATATTTCTCTGTATAGCAATCCTTATCTTATCTTTCTCTTTATATCAATCCTTATCCTATCTTTCTCTGTATATCAATCCTTATTCTATCTTTCTCTCCCCATTAATCCTTATTGCTATCTTTCTCTCCATATCAATCCTTATCCTATCATTCTCTCTGTATCAATCCTTATCCCTATCCTATTTTGTGTCCTTATGACCTGGCCATTTAACCCTTTCGGTTCTTGTGATCTGGACATTTAGTCCATTACATGCATAAAAATGTGGCTCAGAAATAAAAACAACCCAACCCATGATTGGGGTTGTTGGGTTGTTTTACCTCTGAGCGGCACTTTTTTGCACACCATGGGCTAAATGGCCAGGTCACATGGACCCCGAAGACTCAGAGAAGGTTGGGGGAGGGGACCCACTGGAACAGCTGTTGGGATACAGATGGTAGCCTCCCGTCAAGGCCATCCAGCGTGTTCTTTAACGTGCACAGGGTATGGCTCTCCCGCACACAGGGCCACGGCTTAACGACCCATCCGACGGACTGCGGCCTTTCCAAGCCCATCGGTGTCCCCTACTGACCGTGGGCAGGGCGGGGAATTTTGCGGAGATAAATCTCAACGCTGACCTAGCTGGGACTCGAATCTGGGAACTACAGATTACGAGCCTGGCGTGCTACCGACTGAGCCACCCCCGCACCCATGATTGGGGTCTTTATGACTTAAACATTGAACTCAGTGCATAGCAAAATAAATGTGACGAATGAGTCAACTTCCCCGAACAGTAACATCACAGCACCCACTATACAACAGCTCTCGCGTCGCTCTTTAGTCAATACATTAGAAGATGCTGGAAGATTACTCCTTTGCCAATGACTCAGTTCCTTCGCTCACCTGTTTTGCATTCCCATTATCATCAACTAGCAATAAGAGCAAATATTTTTTTTTCAGGGCATAAAGAGATGGCGACGCTTATATATATAGACATTGTTGACTCTTGTTGATGTCGAGGGAGGGACGGGGAGGGGGGTGGCAAAGACGAAAGTCACGGATAAAAAAGAAAAGAAAAAGATGGCGACTGTTCCCGTGTATGCGAAATAATACTGAAATGCTTCCATAAACTGAAGCTAAAAATGATTAAAGAAAAAAAAATAAAATAAGGGAAATCTTTCTTTGGAACTATGTTGCCAACTTATCTAAGTTAATTGCTTTTTCAGCAAACGACACGAAATGATAGGTACAGTCGCTCAAAAAAATATCCGAACACTAAGGTTGATTACAGAATTCAGAAAAAATATCTGGCAACGATTTTTTTTTAGAAATTAGTGATCTGGCAACCTTCGTGTCACGTGACACGAACGTTACCAGATCACTAATTTCTAAAAAAAATCGTTGCCAGATATTTTTCCTGAATTCTGCAATCAACCAGAGTGTTCGGATACTTTTTTGAGCGACTGTACGTAAGTCTCCTCTCAAACCACTTCGAAAACAGCAGAAAAAGTTCACCGTCTCCCTCTATTTCTTAAACAAGGCGAATACACACATTTCTAAGGGAGAAGTATCCCACGAATTCACCTCAATAAACAACACAATCTGATTCCCCCAGAAAAGGCAAAATCCCATTTTCCATCTCTCAGCAATTCGAAGGAAATGAAACCCAAACTAACAATGCTCCCAATGACGTAGGCCGCAACCCGATAGCGCCATCTGCGAAGCATTTGCGTTTTTAGTGTCCCCTCCGTAGAACCGTGCTGCGAATTACCTCTTTACAGACGAGGGCAATTACCGCGGAAACGGAGGTCCAGAGATACGGAAGCGAATCGTAAAAGTTCCGACATCGCACAGGGCATGTTAACGATGCTAAAAAAGAGGCTGGAGAAGAATGGCCTCCTCTAAAGATCACAGTTTTTTTTTTTATTTCTGCGCGTTTATACATGCGCGTATCTGCATCGGATTTCTTTTCCCACTTAATTTCTTAGATGTTTAATTTTTTTTTTTCTTCCTAACTTTGTTTTTCCCTTGTTAGAAGTTGTTAGATCTGCTCTGGATGCGGTTTAGGTTCATTAACGTCTTAATGATGCGGAAAAATTCTTTTTGTCAGAAGAATTAGGGTGAGATTTTGGGTTGTTTTACCTCTAAGCGGAACTTTTTATGCACACCATGGGCTAAATGGCCAGGTCACATGGACCCGAAGGCTCAGAGAAAGTTGGGGGAGGGGACCCACTGGAACAGCTGTTGAGAGACTGATGGTAGCCTCCCATCAAGGCCATCCAGCGTATTCTTTAAAGTGCAGAGGGTATGGCTCTCCCACACACGGGGCCACGGCTTAACGTCCCATCCGACGGACGGCGGCCTTTCCAAGCTCATCGGTGTCCCCTACTGACCGTGGGCAGGGCGGAGAATTTTGCGGATTAGGGTGAGATGATTTAGTCCTGAGATATTCATTTCGGTCTGGTGAATGTTTGCTGTCGGATACATATGGAAAGGAGATGCATTTTGGTTTATGATATAGGTTACTTTTGGATTCAATAGTGGGTTGCATTTTAGGTATATGATCTTAGCTCCCAAATGAAATGCATTTTGGTTTGCTAGAATGATACTTCTGGTATGATAGTAGTTTCTTTTATACAGAAGTGGGTTGCAACTTGGCTTTATACTGTGCTTGTCTTTTTGTTGGTTGGGTTGGGTTGTTTTACCTCTGAGCGCCACTTTTTTGCACACCATGGGCTAAATGACCAGGTCACATGGACCCCGATGGCCCAGAGAAGGTTGGGGGAGGGGACCCACTGGAACAGCTGTTGGGAGACAGATGGTAGCCTCCCGTCAAGGCCATCCAGGGTGTTCTTTAACGTGCACAGGGTATGGCTCTCCCGCACACGGGGCCACGACTTAACGTCCCATCCGACGGACGGCGGCCTTTCGAAGCCCATCGGTGTCCCCTACTGATCGTGGGCAGGGCGGGGAATTTTGCGGAGATAAATCTCAACGCTGACCCAGCTGGGACTCGAACCTGGGAACCACAGATTACGAGCCTGGCGCGCTACCGACTGAGCCACCCCCGCCCCTCTTGTTTTTCGTTTGGTAGTGGATTACTCAGAGGTAAAACAATTCCATTTCGAAGCATTTATAAAAAGTTCAGTTGGCGCCGATTACTCTATTTCTGAAAGAAGGCGATTAATTATTAATCATAATTAAGTTTTAATACAGAAATTAGTATTTGGTACAGAAAAAATTGCATCTTGGCCTGGTAGCGTGTGTTTCACAAACAAATGGATTAATTTAGGTTCGATATTGGTATAGTCGCTCAAAAAAAATATCCGAACACTATGGTTGATTACAGAACTCAGAAAAAATATCTGGCAACGATTTTTTTAGAAATTAGTGATCTGGCAACCTTCGTGTCACGTGATTACAGAATTCAGGAAAAATATCTGGAGCGTGTACAGCAACTGTACACGCTCCAGTTACCGTTCACAGCAAACTGGAGCGTGTGCAGTTATTGCACACGCTCCAGTTTGCTGTGAACGGTAACTGCACACGCTCAATATTTCCGTGAGTGAGCCCACACGATCTAGTATCAAAATAATATGACTACCTACAGTCGCTCAAAAAAATATCCAAACGCTATGGTTGATTACAGAATTCAGAAAAAATATCTGGCAACGATTTTTTTAGAAATTAGTGATCTGGCAACCTTCGTGTCACGTGATTACAGAATTCAGGAAAAATATCTGGAGCGTGTACAGCAACTGTACACGCTCCAGTTACCGTTCACAGCAAACTGGAGCGTGTGCAGTTACTGCACACGCTCCAGTTTGCTGTGAACGGTAACTGCACACGCTCAATATTTCCGTGAGTGAGCCCACACGATCTAGTATCAAAATAATATGACTACCTACAGTCGCTCAAAAAAATATCCAAACGCTATGGTTGATTACAGAATTCAGAAAAAATATCTGGCAACAATTTTTTTAGAAATTAGTGATCTGACAACCTTCGTGTCACGTGACACGAAGGTTGCCAGCTGCTTGAGGGAGTATAATTTTATTTACCTCTGTTTATTAATAATTCGGAAAATCGTTGTTTACATATTTTAAATAATTTTTTCTTTTTTACGTTTCGTTTTTGGGATTCTTAATTTTGTTATGATATGTGCACAATTGTTGTAGTTGAACTCTACTCATTAATGAACGGTTTTATCTAAATATTTTAATCTTTAAACACTAATCCGTACTCAATAGGAGGCAGGCTATGTAAAACTTAACTTCCCATTCGGAGGGGGGCGGGGGCCGGGGGGGAATCAGCAGGTAGCGCGCCAGGCTCGTAATCTGCAGTTCCCAGGTTCGAGTCCCAGCTGGTTCAGCGTTGAGACCTATCTCCGCAAAACTCCCCGCCTTGCCCACGGTCAGTAGGGGACACCGATGGGCTTGGAAAGACCGCCGTCCCGTCGGATGGGACATTAAGCCGTGGCCTTGTGTACGGGAGAGCCATACCCTGTGCACGTTAAAGAACACGCTGGATGACCTTGCCGGGAGGCTACCATCTGTCTCCTAACAACTGTTCCAGTGGGTCCCCTCTCCCAACCTTCTCTGAGTTTTCGGGGTCCTTGTGACCTGGCCATATAGCCCATGGTGTGCAAAAAGTGCCGCACGTAGGTAAAACAACCCAACCCGTTCGGCGGTGTTTCCAAGGCCATCGATGTCACCTTTCCTCACCGAAGGCAGGGTGGGGATTAGAGGAGGTAAATTTCAAAATTGGCAAAGCTGGGACTCGAACCTGGGAACTACAATTATGAGCCTGGTGCCCTACCAACTGACCCCTGCCTCAAGCCCACCTCCTAAAAAGAAGATTACTCTTTATTCATCGAAGAAGATCTTTACACAAGGTGGTAAATAATATTTGCATCATAGTAAATTCAACTGCCGAAAATTTCTAACAATACGAATTGACTCTTCAGTCCTCATGTAAGTGGCTCAGTCGGTAGCGCGCCAGGCTCGTAATCTGTAGTTCCCAGGTTCGAGTCCCAGCTGGGTCAGCGTTGAGATTTATCTCCGCAAAAAATTCCCCGCCCTGCCCACGGTCAGTAGGCGACACCGATGGGCTTATAAATGCCGCCGTCCGACGGATGGGACGTTAAGCCGTGGCCCCGTGTGTGGGAGAACCATACCCTGTGCACGTTAAAGAACACGCTGGATGGCCTTGACGGGAGGCTACCATCTGTCTTCCAACAGCTGTTCTAGTGGGTCCCCTCCCCCAACCTTCTCTGAGCCTTCGGGGTCCATGTGACCTGGCCATTTAGCCCATGGTGTGCAAAAAAGTGCCGCTCAGAGGTAAAACAACCCAACGTTAAAGAACACGCTGGATGGCCTTGACGGGAGGCTACCATCTGTGTCCCAACAGCTGTTCCAATGGGTCCAATCCCCCAACCTTCTCTGAGCCTTCGGGGTCCATGTGACCTGGCCATCTAGCCCATGGTGTGCAAAAAAGTGCCGCTCAGAGGTAAAACAACCCAACCCTCATGTAAGCAGGCCGATGCTATATCCACTGGGCTGATGTACGCAGTGACACTTCTTTACACTGGGAAAAAACTAAATTTTTTTTCGTCTTCTTTAACACTGGCTTTATTGTACATTGATTTTTCGATTTGTAAAGAATTCAATGGTCGCTTTTTTTATGAATTTTTCGAGCGTTTGGGAATCTGAGGAATGGTACGATTAACAGTTTACAGCTTCGTCCATGACAAGGAAGCATTGATCACCGATCTTTGCCAGAAGATGATAAAGAGTTGGAACTTGTCTTCCTATTGGAAAAAGATCTCCAAGACTGATATATTCTCTTTCCTGAGACTTCATTGCTGCTTCAGCCAATTGGGATTCTAGTCCCTTACTGAACCTTTTTTAGAGCTTTCTTTTCAACTTTGCCTTCTGCCTTACGGTGAAAAAAAGCAATGCTCTTCGATCGGAAGGTTCGATGAGAAGTTATGAAATGTAAAGGACACACTAGATGGCTTTAGTGAGACACTTCTATCCACTTTGATTTTCCCCAATAAGAGACGGAAGGCTCCCATTTGTTTCCTCAGCTACACAGGAAGTGACGAGAGATTCCTATATGCTTTTATCATCAGACAGTTAATGGGATGCGCCCATTTGCTCTATTATCAGTTCAACGACGAGAAGATCCCATGACCATCTTCCGAATTATCAGTTCAATGACGAGAAGATCGCATGACCATCTTCCATATTATCAGTTCAACGACAAGAAGATTCCATGACCATCTTCCGAATTATCAGTTCAACGACCAGAAGATCCCATGACCATCTTCCGAATTATCAGTTCAACGACGAGATGATCCCATTACCATCTTTAATATTATCAGTTCAACGTCGAGAAGATCCCATGACCATCTTCCATATTATCAGTTCAACGACGAGAAGATCCCATGACCATCTTCCGAATTATCAGTTCAATGACGAGAAGATCGCATGACCATCTTCCATATTATCAGTTCAACGACAAGAAGATTCCATGACCATCTTCCGAATTATCAGTTCAACGACGAGAGGATCCCATGACCATCTTCCGAATTATCAGTTCAATGACAAAAAGATCGCATGACCATCTTCCATATTATCAGTTCAACGACGAGAAGATTCCATGACCATCTTCCGAATTATCAGTTCAACGACGAGAAGATCCCATGACCATCTTCCGAATTATCAGTTCAACGACGAGATGATCCCATTACCATCTTTAATATTATCAGTTCAACGTCGAGAAGATCCCATGACCATCTTCCATATTATCAGTTCAACGACGAGAAGATCCCATGACCATCTTCCGAATTATCAGTTCAATGACAAAAAGATCGCATGACCATTTTCCATATTATCAGTTCAACGACGAGAAGATCCCATGACCATCTTCCGAATTATCAGTTCAATGACGAGAAGATCCCATTACCATCTTTAATATTATCAGCTCAACGTCGAGAAGATCCCATGACCATTTTCCATTTTATCAGTTCAACAACGAGAAGATCCCATGACCATCTTCCATATTATCAGTTCAACAACGAGAAGATCCCATGACCATCTTCCATATTATCAGTTCAACGACGAGAAGATCCCATGACCACCTTCCGAATTATCAGTTCAACGACGAGAAGATCCCATGACCATCTTTCATATTATCAGTTTAACTATATTACCATCTATCCGTATCATCAATTCAACTATGAAAATTCCCTCTGTCCATTTTATCAGTTCAGCGACGAGAAGATCCCATCTGTCCATATTATCAATTCAGTTATAAATCTCCCATTTGTCCATATTATCAATTCAGTTATAAATCTCCCATTTGTCCATATTATCAATTCAGTTATAAATCTCCCATTTGTCCATATTATCAATTCAGTTATAAATCTCCCATTTGTCCATATTATCAATACAGTTATAAATCTCCCATTTGTCCATATTATCAATTCAGTTATAAATCTCCCATTTGTGGGTGGGGTGGGGGTGGCTCAGTCGGTAGCGCGCCAGGCTCGTAATCTGTAGTTCCCAGGTTCGAGTCCCAGCTCGGTCAGAGTTGAGATTTATCTCCGCAAAATTCCCCGCCCTGCCCATGGTCAGTAGGGGGCCAAATGGCTTGGGCCAAATGCTTGGAACCAATGGGCTTGGAAAGGCCGCCGTCCGTCGGATGGGACGTTAAGCCGTGGCTCCGTGTGCGGGAGAGCCATACCCTGTGCACGTTAAAGAACACGCTGGATGGCCTTGACGGGAGGCTACCATCTGTCTCCCAACAACTGTTCCAGTGGGTCCCCTCCCCCAACCTTCTCTGAGCCTTCGGGGTCCATGTGACCTGGCCATTTAGCCCATTGTGTGCAAAAAAGTGCCGCTCAGAGGTAAAACAACCCAACAACAATCTCCCATTTGTCCATATTATCAATTCAGTTATAATTCTCCCATTTGTCCATATTATCAATTCAGTTATAAATCTCCCATTTGTCCATATTATCAATTCAGTTATAAATCTTCCATTTGTCCATATTATCAATTCGGTTATAAATATCCCATTTGTCCATATTATCAATTCAGTTATAAATCTCCCATTTGTCCATATTATCAAATCAGTTATAAATCTCCCATCTGTCCATATTATCAATTCAGTTATAAATCTCCCATCTGTCCATATTATCAATTCAGTTATAAAATTCTCATCTGTCCTTATTATTAGTTCAGTGATGAGAAGATTTCATATTATCAGTTCAGTGATGACGATCCCATCTGTCCATACTATGAGTTCAGCGATGAGAAGATCTCATCTGTCCATATTATCAGTTCAGCGATAAGAAAATCCCATCTTTTCGTATTATCAGTTCAGCTTTAAGAAAATCCCATTTGTCCATATTACCAGTTCAGCTACGAGAAGATCCCTTCTGTCCATATTACCTGTTCAGTGACGAGTAGATCCCATCCCCCCAATGATGAGATCCCATCTGTAACTTGCACAGGAAAAAGGCTTCCATCTCGACTTTTGAGCCATCCACGATCAGTGACGAAAGACTTTCTCTACGCTTTTATCATCTGATGAGTGATTATGAATTCTCGTCTTCACATATTAGCCATTCAGCGATAAAAGGTTCCCATCTGCAATTAGCAGCTCTTCAGTGATGAATGCTTTCCACTGTCTTTGTTATCTAACAAGATATTCGAGGTTCCCATTTATTCTTATCAGCTGTCAAGCGAACAAAAGAGTTTCCATTTGCTCTTATGCGTTATTCGGTGATTAGTAGATTCTTTTTTCTCCTCTCTGCCCTGAAGTGAGAAGAGGTTCCCGTCTTTCTTTTATAGTTTTAACAATGAAACATTGATCCTTTCCATCCTTACAATCTTCCCAGAGAGAAGAGATTTCCATCTTCTCTTATTACTTCACCAGAACCGAAAGGATTTCATCTGCCTTTATCAACAATTTACTGATGTTAGTCTCTCAACAATCCTTATCAACTCTTCAATCACATGAAGTTTCTGTTCACCCGTTTTTACGAAATGCCCAAGGATTCCATCCAATCCCACCTGTTTTCAAGAGAAGATTATATTGAGAAGTTCCCATCTTTCCCCTAAAAGCGGGGCCGGGGTGGCTCAATCGGTAGCGCTCCGGGCTCGTAATCTGCAATTCCCAGGTTCGAGTCCCAGCTTGGTCAGCGTTGAGATTTATCTCCGCGAAATTCCCCGCCCTGCCCACGGTCAGTAGGGGACACCGATGGGCTTGGAAAGGCCGCCGTCCGTCAGATGGGACGTTAAGCCGTGGCCCCGTGTGCTGGAGAGCCATACCCTGTGCACGTTAAAGAACACACTGGATGGCCTTGACGGGAGGCTACCATCTGTCTCCCAACAGCTGTTCCAGTGGGTCCCCTCCCCCAACCTTCTCTGAGACTTCGGGGTCCATGTGACCTGGCCATTTAGCCCATGGTGTGCAAAAAAGTGCCGCTCAGAGGTGAAACAACCCAACCCAACCCCTAAAAGCTACTTGGTGTTAGTTGAACTGCTTCCCCACTGAATGGCACTCATAATGTTCTAAGTATCCAAGTGAAAGCCTAAAAGACTCAAATTTAGGAAGGGATCCGTCGAATAGCTGTTAGGGGAGAGAAGAAATCCTCCTGTCAAGGCCATCTAATATATTCTCTAATGCATACAGAATATGTCTCAATGAACACGGCGACATAACTTTAAAGTCTCATCTTGCAGATGACGGTCACTGAGGTCAGAGCAAGGGTTGGGTTGTTTTACCTCTGAGCGACACTTTATTGCATACCATGGGCTAAATGGCCAGGTCACATGGACCCCGAAGGCTCAGAGAAGATTGGGTGAGGGGACCCACTGGAACAGCTGTTGGGAGACAGTTGGTAGCTTCCCGTCTAGGCCATCCAGCGTGTTCTTTAACGTGCACAGGGTATGACTCTCCCGCACACGGGGTCCACGGCTTAACGTCCCATCCGACGGACGGCGGCCTTTCGAAGCCCATCGGTGTCCCCTACTGACCCCGGGCAAGGCTAGGAATTTTGCGGAGATAAATCTCAACGCTGACCCTGATGGGGCTCGAACCTGGGAACTACAGATTACGAGCCTGGCGCGTTACCGACTGAGCCACCCCGCCCCCAGGTCAGAGCAAGTGTTTCAGAGAAAAATTCTTCGTATCCCTTTTAGCCCGACCTTGTCAGCCTAAGAATGTTTGCAATCTTATCATTTAACCTAGAGCAGTGGTTTTTAAACTCTTTCAGACCACGGAATCTCAAGCAATATATAATATATATTTTTTATGTGGAACCGCTTTGAAAATGTTCTTCAGAAAATGATAGACAAAAATGGCAACAAACGAAAAAACAATTTAATAATATATTCATATCTAACATGACATAAAATTTTAATAACAAAATAAAATTCTAACTAATAACTGTAGGTTTTTAAAAAAAATTACCCCCTCAAGCAGCTGCTTGCCACAGAGTTCTGACAGGAGCCTGTCAGTTTATTTGCCAAAGCAGAAGGTCTGTGAGGATGGCAGGACATCAGCAGAAAAAACGACACATACATACCCGTGGCTCGAACCCAGGTCCTTTAGATCACCAGCCAAGCGTGCTAACCACTCGGCCATAGGGTTTTGCGAAACCCCAACAAGTTCTTTGTGGAACACAGATTAAAAAATACTGGCCTAAAAGTTTACAAGCTTTCTAAGACCAGCACCCCTTTACCCTTTCTAAAATTTTTTTTTTAATTTCTAAAATTTTCTAAAATTTCTTTATGGGATACAAATAATATTTTCTTGAAAAAAAAACCTAGTTAAAATAATATATATTCTGTACTAATTTATGATTATTTTAATATTGCATCCATTAAATTCTAAGGTTTTGCCGCTGGGTTGGGTTGTTTTACCTCTGAGCGGCACATTTTTGCACACAATGGGCTAAATGGCCAGGTCACATGGACCCCGAAGGCTCAGAGAAGGTTGGGGGAGGGGATCCACTGGAATAGCTGTTGGGAGACAGATGGTAGCCTCCCGTCAAGGCCATCCAGCGTGTTCTTTAACGTTCACAGGGTATGGACTCTCCCGCACACGGAGCCACGGCTTAACGTCCCATCCGACGGACGGCGGCCTTTACAAGCCAATCGGTGTCCCCTACTGACCGTGGGCAGGGTGGGGAATTTTGCGGAGATAAATCTCAACGCTGACCCAGCTGGGACTCGAACCTGGGAACTACAGATTACGAGCCTGGCGCGCTACCGACTGAGCCACCCCCGCCCCTTTTTGCCGCTGGTATTCGTTGCTATTCCTGGCAAACAATCACAGCCCTTTTTCCAAAGTAATATAGAATTCATAACCCTAATTTCCTAAATGTATTTTTTTCGCTTTCGAAATTGAATCACCACACAAAAAACAAAACATCTCGCCTATATTTAACCATGCATTGGAGGCAAAAAAAAAAACAGGAAAACTACAACAGTAACATTGAAACTAATGTCACTTTTTCGCAATCACTTACACCTTGCTCTGAGTATTCCCATTCCTCTGGGACCAAGCTTTCCGTAATTCTGTTTTAGTTGACTTCTATATCGCCCTTACTCTGGCTGTAAACGGCATCCGGGAAAACGTTCGACCTGAAAATTTCATGCCGAAAAGAACCTTCCTCGCCTGAACTATGTTTCAATAAAGCGTTAATACTGTAACACTGTAAGCGGCACATAAACTTTGCAATGCTTCGCCGCTTAGTTTACTCTCGTACTGGAATCACTATCAAGCCAACCAGTTAATGGCTACGGCGGAAGCGTGCCACCCGGCCGACAATGGCTTCCAACTGGATAAAAGCTTCAGCAGACGTGGATTATCTCCCTAGCACCTGGCAACATATAATTCGTCCATGAAATCGGGTCAGGAACTCGCGCGGTAGTCAGCTGAATTCGAGGCATGACGTCAGAAAGGCGTCTTCTTCAGTTCGGCCAATCCGAAGACCTTTTTCGTTGTAAGATTTGTTTGCTTCGTATTTGATGTAAACGTAAAATTTTGTTAGGTTGAAAAAGACGTAAGGTATTTGGTTGGGTTGTTTTACCTCTGAGCGGCACTTTTTTGCACACCATACGCTAAGTGGCCAGGTCACATGGACCCCGAAGGCTCAGAGAAGGTTGGGGGAGGGGACCCACCGGAACAGCTTTTGGGAGACAGATGGTATCCTCCCGTCAAGGCCATCCAGTGTGTTCTTTAACGTGAACAGGGTATGGCTCTCCCGCACACGGGGACACGGCTTAACGTCCCATCCGACGGACGGCGGCCTTTCCAAGCCCATCGGTGTCCCCTACTGACCGTGGGCAGGGCGGGGAATTTTGCGGAAATAAATCTCAACGCTGACCCAACTGGGACTCCAACCTGGGAACTACAGATTACGAGCCTGGCGCGCTACCGACTGCCCCCCTCCCCCCACACACACACACTTGATGAGGTTACCATCTGTCTCTTAAGAGTTGTCCAATGGGTCCCTTCTCCCAACCTTCTCTGAGCTCTCGAGTCCTTGTAACCAGGCCATTTACCCCATTGTGTGCAGAAATGCGCTGTTCAGAGGTAAACCAAACCCTCGGCCCAAATGTACAACGGTTGAAATTTTCTCCCTTTCATTCTTAATTTGTCAAGGACTCGGCCAAAGACATCTCGCCTCTTGAGAAACAGAGAGAGCCAAAAAGAAATGGCGTCGCGAGGAATTGCCTAATGCCTTGTGTCGTCATCTGTCTTTTCTGGTGACACCAACACTACTAAATAAGCATCGGCGCGATCACGTGGTGAACACGCACGAGTCATCAACCCTAGACATCAGTAGACAAGCAAACGTCATCTTACACTCACCTGGTAATTGCTTTTTACACTAACTAAAACGCGCGCCCGAATGCGATGAACGCGGGTATTTTGTTGCTGGAATGCTTGACACGCTTTTGGCAGGCATAAGCTATTTACAATCCCTTTCACCCTCCCTCCCCCCCCCTCCAGTCTCTTCCGCATGCGAATTTTTTCCTTTCTTGTCACTCTGATGGGAGGAACAAGGCAAGCATGAGTGGATGGAGACAGAATATTAAATGCATTAGCTGGGTCTCAGGGTTGGGTTGTTGTTTTACCTCTGAGCGGCACTTTTTTGTACACCATGGGCTAAATGGCCAGGTCACATGGACCCCGAAGGCTCAGAGAAGGTTGGGGGAGGGGACCCACCACTCCCGCACATGGGGCCACGGCTTAACGTCCCATCCGACGGACGGCGGTCTTTCCAAGCCCATCGGTGTCCCCTACTGACCGTGGGCAGGGCGGGGAATTTTGCGGAGATAAATCTCAACGCTGAGCCAGCTGGGACTCGAACCTGGGAACTACAGATTACGAGCCTGACGCGCTAACGACTGAGCCACCCCCGCCCCATATGAGTGGATGGAGACAGAATATTAAATGCATTAGCTGGGTCTCAGATGTATAATGTTCATGGGCTTTCATTTTGAGTCATTTATAGCAGTTTTACGCATTGCAATTCCATTGCCTAAACTGAGCTGCAGATGTAATTCATTGCGTTGTTTTACCTCTGAGCGACACTTTCATGGGCACAAAGTTAACCTATCAAGTCACAAAGACCCCACTGACCTTCAAGCTGAGTGAGGGTAGAAAATCACATAGGTAGCTGTTTAAAAGACCGAAGGAAGCAGTCCGGCGGGAGTTGGGGCGGGGGTGGCTCAGTCGGTAGCGCGCCAGGCTCGTAATCTGCAGTTCCCAGGTTCGAGTCCCAGCTGGGTCCAGCGTTGAGATTTATCTCCGCAAAACTCCCCGCCTGGACACGGTCAGTAGGGGATAACCGATGGGCTTGGAAAGACCGCCGTCCGTCGTATGGGATGTTAAGCCGTGCCTCGTGTACGGGAGAGCCATACCCTGTGCACGTTAAAGAACACGCTGGATGGCCTTGACGGAAGGCTACCATCTGTCTCCCAACAGCTGTTCCAGTGGGTCCCTCCCTCAACCTTCTCTGAGCCTTCGGGGTCCATGTGACCTGGCCATTTAACCTAATGTATTCAAAAAAAATGCCGCTCAACAACAACATCTCAATAACATCATGGTGTATTGTTGAGTTTAAATGGCTATCGCAGCCAAAGTTTAGTTGCGGGGGGGGGGGGGGGGGGGGGCAGCAGCAGACAACCTACTTGCGGGTCCAAATCCCAAAAACGAAACGTAAAAAAGGAAAAATTATTTAAAAATATGTAAACAACGTTTTTTCCGAATTATTAATAAACAGAGGTAAATAAAATTATACTCCCTCAAGCAGCTGGCAACCTTCGTGTCAAGTGACGCGAAGGTTGCCAGATCACTAATTTCTGAAAAAAATCATTGCCAAATATTTTTTCTGAATTCTGTAGTCAACCATAGTGTTCGGATGCTTTTTGAGCGATTGTACTTACTTATTGCTATCAAATTTCGGAATAAAATGGGAAACACATTTAAATTTTATTAACTTTATAAAAGCAGATCTAAAAAAAAATTTCTAAAGCAATATATAATATATTACTAAAATTTTATGAACAAAAATATAAAAATGTTATGTATTAAAAAGTGTTCAACTCGAAGATCAAGAGATTGTGTCACGTTCGTGATTCGTGTCACGTGACACGAAAGGTTGCCAGATCACTAATTTCTAAAAAAAAATCGTTGCCAGATATTTTTTCTGAATTCTGCAATCAACCGTAGTGTTTCGGATACTTTTTTGAGCGACTGTATCTGCACACAGTGTGTGACTTTATATTGTGCACTTTTGTGTTTGTTGCTTTATATTGCTCACTTTTAATTGTTTTACATGGTGGGTGCCTTGGTTGCTATAAGCAGCTGGTAATTTCATTGTTTTTATTACAGTGTGCGCCTTTGCAGCTTTACACCAGGTGGGACTCGAACCTGGGAACTGCAGATTACGGGCCTGGTGAGCTACCAACTGAGACCCCCCCCCCCCCCCCGCGCGCCCCTGACTGAAAACGAGAAATAACGAGAAACTGCAGTTATACATCACACACGCAAATCCTAGCGCTCGATACAGAGAACGTGTAAGAGACAAGAGGCACAGCGAGCAAAAGCGCAAAGGCGCCCTCTTGCGGTAAATTTCATTCAAAGTTAAATTCCTCGGAATTGTTTTGTCCAGTCACTCAAAAAAGTATCCGAACACTATGGTTGATTACAGAATTCAGAAATAATATCTGGAGCGTGTACAGCAACTGTACACGCTCCAGTTACAGTTCACAGCAAACTGGAGCGTGTGCAGTTACTGCACACGCTCCAGTTTGATGTGAACGGTAACTGCACACGCTCAATTATTTCCGTGAGTGAGCCCACACGATCTAGTATCAAAATAATATGACCACCTACAGTCGCTCAAAAAAGATCCGAACACTATGTTTGATTACAGAATTCACAAAAAAATATCTGGCAAAGATTTTTTTTTTAGAAATAAGTGATCTGGCAACTGTCGTGTCACGTGACACGAAGGTTGCCAGATCACTAATTTCTAAAAAAAATCATTGCCAGATATTTTTTCTGAATTCTGTAATCAACCATAGTGTTCGGATATTTTTTTTTGAGCGACTGTCCGTAATTTAGGTATCTTATTTGACTCGAACTTTAATTTTAATATGCATATTCAAGAAATTGTAAAGAAAGCTATTTTGAAATTTTGGTTTTATTGTTAGAAAAACAAAATACTTTACCAATACAAGGGGCTATAATCAATTTATTTTAATTCATTAGTTCGTTCAACCTAGAATATGGAAACTTAATATAGGAATCCTAACTATCAATATAATATTCATAATATTGAAAAAGCTCAAAATATATTACTAAGATTGATTTACTAAAAGGACACCGGAATTTACCTTCGAGATTTTTCCTACTGAACGAGTTAGAAATATGTATAATGTTTGCGTTTGCTTATTAAGTAATAAAAGATAAGATTTGTGGCTAATATTTTTTTATAAATTGTTAAACAACATTACTTTTTTTAATGAGCTTTCGTTAACGAAGCATCTCACGAGAACTACTTCCTTTTTTTAGAATTCATTCCATAAATCAAATGGCATTGATAAATTTTTCCGTGGTTAGGTTTTCCAACCTTTTTAACTTGTACAGTCTCTCAAAAGAGTATCCCGAAAACTATGGTTTGATCCCAGAATTCAGAAAAAAATATCTGGCAATGATTTTTTTAGAAATTAGGGATCTGGGAAACTTCGTGTCACGTGACACGAAGGTTGCCAGATTACTAATTTCTAAAAAAATCGTTGCCAGATATTTTATCTGAATTCTGTAATCAACCATGGTGTTCGGATACTTTTTTGAGCGACTGTAGGTGGTCATATTATTTTCATACAAGATTGTGTGGGCTCACCTCACGGAAATATTGAGCGTGTGCAGTTACCGTTCACAGTAAACTGGAGCGTGTGCAGTAACTGCACACGCTCCAGTTTGCTGTAAACGGTAACTGGAGCGTGTACAGTTGCTGTACACGCTCCAGATATTTTTCCTGAATTCTGTGATCAACCATAGTGTTCGGATACTTTCTGAGCGATTGTACAACAATATCCTCGATCTGTTTACAATGTCTTTAAAAATTTTTCAAATCACTTGTATGATGTTATTTTGTTCTTAATCTTATTTCTAATTTTCTGTGTTTATGTAAGTGTGTTGTATATATTGTTTCAAAATGTGGCAAATATTCTTTTCACTTGTTTTTGTACTGATTTGTTGTTATAATATCTTTATATGTACTAATTTTTAATTGTTCTCTTTGCAAGTGTTCACTGTATTGAATCTTTGATCTGTTGTGTACACATTAAATAATGTATTAATAAATAAATGAAATATTAGAGCATTATTTAAGTTCTAATCACCAAATTACGTTAGGCTTTGCTTTATTTAGTTTTTTGCTAGTGGTTATCAGATCTAGAACTAATTATTATGTGGTTGTGTGGTATTAGGGTTGGGTTGTTTTTGGGTTGTTTTAATTCTGAGCGGCACTTTTTTTGCACACAATGGGCCAAATGGCCAGGTCACATGGACCCCCGAAGGCTCAGAGAAGGTTGGGGGAGGGGACCCACTGGAGTAGCTGTTGGGACACAGATGGTAGCCTCCCTTCAAGGCCATCCAGCGTGTTCTTTAACGTGCACAGGGTATGGCTCTCCCGCACACGGGGCCACGGCTTTAACGTCCCATCCGACGGGACGAGCGGCCCTTTCGAAGCCCATCGGTGTCCCTACTGACGTGGGCAGGGCGGGGAATTTTGCGGACATAAATCTCAACGCTGACCCCAGCTGGGACTCGAACCTGGGAACTACATTTGTGGTATTATGTGGTGATTATTATGTGGTTGATGATTATATGCTTTACAAATGTAATATATATTTTAAAAAAAATAAAATAAATACCCCCTCAAGCAGCTGCTTACCACAGTGGTCTGACAGGAGCCTGTCAGTTTATATGCCACAGTAGGAGATCTGAGAGGATGGCAGGACCTCAGTAGAAAAACGACACACACATCCATGCCTAATACCGGGGCTCGAACCCAGGTCCCTTAGATCAGTAGCCAAGCGTGCTAACCACTCAGCCACGGGACGGCTAAGAAAACAACACCTCCTCAAGCAGCTGCTTGCCACAGAGGTCTGACAGGAGCCTGTCAGTTTATATGCCATAGTAGAAGGTCTGAGAGGATGGCAGGACCTCAGCAGAAAAACGATACACACATCCATGCCTAATACGAACAGGAGCGGTAATTTTAATATATTTAAATATATATTTAAATATGGCCGAATGAACACTGTCTAATATTAAAATATATTAAAATTACCGCTTCTGTTTTTTTTTTCTGAATATGAAAAATCAAAAAACAGAGCAATAGAAAGAAAATTACGTAAGCTTATAGTGTACTTGAAAAATGTTATCGATTCTTTTCTGGCAGAATGAAAGGAAAAGGTCAAAAGTCTAATAAGCACCCTCTTTTGAATATATTATAATATGTTAAATTAAAATTAATAATTAAAATTATATATATATAATATTAAAATTACCGCTTCTGTTTTTTTGCTGAATGTGAAAAATCAAAAAAACAGAGCAATAGAGAGAAAATTATTAGCAATAATTTTCAACGTAAGCTTAGAGTGTACTTGAAAAATGTTATCGATTCTTTTCTGGCAGAATGAAAGGAAAAGGTCAAAAGTCCCTAAAACGCCCTCTTTTGGCCATTTTCGATTGAGGGTTGAAACCATGAAGCAAAGAAGAAACCTCCTAAAGGAACTCTGTCGCATCAGATTCATGGATCTGTCCCATCTTTATGACATACATTCTTTGGTTCTAAATTAAATTGCACGTATCGAAAACTCAGGTGGTTACAATATTTGTAGTTCAATTTACAGCATAAAAAAAGAGGATTACCGACACATTATTTCTTTTATATGAACGATTTTTTTCAACACATTGCAGTTTACACTGTTCAGGAATGAAGAGTGTATGACAATTTATTGAGAACTGCGCAATTTCATTTCCCAATTGCTTCCGAAGTTGCCATATATGCTTCTGTACGGCAACCCAAGTGCTCTTGTATACTTTGTATGCATTGTCGACTTTCGACGACATTTGAAATCCGTTTCATAATTTTATTTGTAACTTTCTTATGCGTTAAAAGCATTAAATTTCGTGCACACCACTCTACGTCGCAGTTAGAAATAACTTTAAAAAAATAAATGTTACATTTGGAAACAGAAAAAAAAATATTCTTATCTATCCCATCTCTCAACGTTTGTTTTTCCCCTTTGGTGTCTCATCCCTACTGCACAGTCAATCATTATCATCCCTCCTCTTTCATCTTTCCCTCCGAATCCGGTTGCGATAGGTAACCGAAACGATCTGGAACAGATAGAGAGAGTTCACCATCCTCCTCCTCTATCATGATGCGGGATGGACTACACGTGTCCCGATTCCTCTTCTCTTTATCTCATCGAACCTATCCATCTTTCCCTCAGCATTATACCTTTCTATCTCTCTCGCTTCGTTACCCCATCCCCCCCCCCCTCTCCCAACAGACGTCGTACCTTTGGCCCAATGACGACAAGCAGCGAGCAACTGATGAGGCGATCTGATCCCCGCATCCCACTGATGTATTCCACACCCAGTGCGCATAACAGGGAGCTTGGAGTAGGAGGTGTTTGGGAAGGAGATGGATCAGTGCCGCCACCTACTCTAAGAGTATCACACGATGCAGCGATCATTTCCCACTCACGGTAATGCGCCTTTGTTGTCTGAGCGTCCTCTATGTGCTTTAAGTGTCAGTCATTGCATCCTGCGTCCATTCATCAGAGCTTCCGCATCCTCCTCCCTTGTAAAGCCTTCCTCGTCACACAGCATCCCGAATGGACACAAAAGGTCATCGGAGATCATAGAAGTCTCAGGCGTAATGACCGTGTTCATTCGAAACCGCCCTTTAATGTGTTCTAGCCGAAGCAGCAGATTGATACGACTACGTTACGTCAGTAACAACTTAAAAGGCTTCGTAAGAACGGGGCGGGGGTGGCTCAGTCGGTAGCACGCCAGGCTCGTAATCTGTAGTTCCCAGGTTCGAGTCCCAGCTGGGTCAGCGTCGAGATTTATCTCCGCAAAATTCCCCGCCCTGCCCACGGTCAGTAGGGGACACCGATGGGCTTGGAAAGGCCGCCGTCCGTCGGATGGGACATTAAGCCGTGGCACCGTGTGCGGGAGAGCCATACCCTGTGCACGTTAAAGAACACGCTGGATGGCCTTGACGGGAGGCTACCATCTGTCTCCCAACAGCTGTTCCAGTGGGTCTCCTCCCCCAACCTTCTCTGAGCCTTCGGGGTCCATGTGACCTGGCCATTTAGCCCATGGTGTGCAAAAAAGTGCCGCTCAGAGGTAAAACAACCCAACGTTAAAGAACACGCTGGATGGCCTTGACGGGAGGCTACCATCTGTCTCCCAACAGCTGTTCCAGTGGGTCTCCTCCCCCAACCTTCTCTGAGCCTTCGGGGTCCATGTGACCTGGCCATTTAGCCCATGGTGTGCAAAAAAGTGCCGCTCAGAGGTAACCGAAAGCACAACATAACTCAACAATTTCAATTTAAGAATTTCTCCTTTCACATTGTCGTACATAATATTCCGTAGAAAAAAATTGTTTACTCTAAAAAAAGATGAAAAAAAATGTTACTTATTTTCGCACACCATGGGTTAAATGGTGAAGTTATAACGAACTAAAATGAAATATATAGTCGAAAAACTAACACGAAAACGGCTAAGGCTAGAAATCGATTAATGCGAAACTAATGCTCGGTCTGTTCTGGTGCAATACATTTTACACGTAAGAATATTCGTTTAATGCAAAACAAATAGGGGCGGGGGTGGCTCAGTCGGTAGTGCGCCAGGCTCGTAATCTGTAGTTCCCAGGTTCGAGTCCCAACTGGGTCAGCGTTGAGATTTATCTCTGCTAAATTCCCGCCCTGCCCACGGTCAGTAGGGGACACCGATGGGCTTGGAAAGGCCGCCGTCCGTCGGATGGGACGTTAAGACGTGGCACCGTGTGCGGGAGAACATGCCCTGTGCACGTTAAAGAACACGCTGGATGGCCTTGACGGGAGGCTACCATCTGCCTCCCAACAGCTGTTCCAGTGGGTCCCCTCCCCCAACCTTCTCTGAGCCTTCGGGGTCCTTGTGACCTGGCCATTTAGCCCATGGTGTGAAAAAGGTGCCGCTCAGAGGTAAAGCAAACCCAACGTTAAAGAACACGCTGGATGGCCTTGACGGGAGGCTACCATCTGTTTCCTAACAACTGTTCCAGTGGGCCCCCTCCCCCAACCTTCTCTGATCCTTCGGGGTCCATGTGACCTGGCCATTTAGCCCATGGTGTGCAAAAAAGTGCCGTTCAGAGGTAAAGCAAACCCAACGTTAAAGAACACGCTGGATGGCCTTGACGGGAGGCTACCATCTGCCTCCCAACAGCTGTTCCAATGAGTCCCCTCCCCCAACCTTCTCTGAACCTTCGGGGTCCTTGTGACCTGGCCATTTAGCCCATGGTGTGAAAAAAGTGCCGCTCAGAGGTAAAACAACCCAGCAAAACAAATAACACGAAAAAAAAAAGGAGTGAAGGCAAAAATTTTCTACGGTATGACGAATAAAATTCCATTTAAACTTCTTCGGATAATATGAAATTTATTAAAGATTAACAGATGGAATCTCTCAATTTTTAATAAATATATATACTTCACAGTGGCTAGGGATGTACAAGTGTGTTTTAGGCTCAACACCTGGGACTCAGGTTAATAATTTTGCCTGTCTTATTATAAGTGATTCCTGTTCTCCATTCAGATTATCGACCTTGTTAATCCTTGTTAGGCAATAACATTCATAATGAAGGCTAAGATGGTGTCAGACTCTCAGATCATTTATTGATAAAGGTCTAATTTAATTTCATTTTTATCGTTGCCGTGGTTAGCGCGCTTGGCTACTGATCTAAGGGACATGGGTTCGAGCCTCGGGTAAGGAATTGTTCGTGTTGTTTTTCTGCTGAGGTCCTGCTATCCTCTCAGACCTTCTACTGTGGCATATAAACTGACAGACTCCTGTCAGACCTCTGTGGCAAGCAGCTGCTTGAGGGGGTATTTTTTTTAGCCGTCCCGTGGTCGAGTGGTTAGCGCGCTTGGCTACTGATCTAAGGGACCCGGGTTCGAGCCTCGGGTAAGGCATGGATGTGTGTATCGTTTTTCTGCTGAGGTCCTGCCATCCTCACAGACCTTCTACTATGGCATATAAACTGACAGGCTCCTGTCAGACCTCTGTGGCAAGCAGCTGCTTGAGGGGGTACTTTTTTTAGCCGTCCCGTGGTCGAGTGGTTAGCGCGCTTGGCTACTGATCTAAGGGACCTGGGTTCGAGCCTCGGATAAGGCATGGATGTATGTATCGTTTTTCTACTGAGGTCCTGCCATCCTCATAGACCTTCTACTATGGCATATAAACTGACAGGCTCCTGTCAGACCTCTGTGGCAAGCAGCTGCTTGAGGGGGTATTTTATTTTTAGCCGTCCCGTGGCGGAGTGGTTAGCGCGCTTGGCTACTGATCTAAGGGAACTGGGTTCGAGCCTCGGGTAAGGAATTGTTTGTGTTGTTTTTCTGCTGAGGTCCTGCCATCCTCTCAGACCTTCTACTGTGGCATATAAACTGACAGGCTCCTGTCAGACCTCTGTGGGAAGCAGCTGCTTGAGGGGGTATTTTTTTTTAGCCGTCCCGTGGCGGAGTGGTTAGCGCGCTTGGCTACTGATCTAAGGGACCCGGGTTCGAGCCTCGGGTAAGGCATGGATGTGTGTATCGTTTTTCTGCTGAGGTCCTGCCATCCTCTCAGACCTTCTACTGTGGCATATAAACTGACAGGCTCCTGTCAGATCTCTGTGGCAAGCAGCTGCTTGAGGGGGTATTTTTTTTAGCCGTCCCGTGGTCGAGTGGTTAGCGCGCTTGGCTACTGATCTAAGGGACCCGGGTTCGAGCCTCGGGTAAGGCATGGATGTGTGTATCGTTTTTCTGCTGAGGTCCTGCCATCCTCACAGACCTTCTACTATGGCATATAAACTGACAGGCTCCTGTCAGACCTCTGTGGCAAGCAGCTGCTTGAGGGGGAATATTTTTTTTAGCCGTCCCGTGGCGGAGTGGTTAGCGCGCTTGGCTACTGATCTAAGGGATCCGGGTTCGAGCCTCGGGTAAGGCATGGATGTGTGTATCGTTTTTCTGCTGAGGTCCTGCCATCCTCTCAGACCTTCTACTGTGCCATATAAACTGACAGGCTCCTGTCAGACCTCTGTGGCAAGCAGCTGTTTGAGGAGGTTTTTTTTCTTAGCCGTCCCGTGGCGGAGTGGTTAGCGAGCTTGGCTACTGATCTAAGGGACCTGGGTTTGAGCCTCGGGTAAGACATGGATATATGTATCGTTTTTCTGCTGAGGTCCTGCCATCCTTTCAGACCTTCTACTATGGCATATAAACTGACAGTCTCCTGTCAGACCTCTGTGGCAAGCAGCTGCATGAGGGGGTATTTATTTATTTTTTATAGCATTCAAAATATGGCGTTAGCAATAATTGGCGTTAGGAGTCAATAATGCATAGTATATTCATCAGAATACTGTTAGAGGGAAATTCAGATAACACGAAATTTCCCATTGGTCCTTTCACTTTGGTGTTAACCGTTTTGCACTCTTATCTGTTTCTTATTCCTGTAATCATTACACTTGACTCCCCTTATATGAAAAAATTTATTCTTTTAACAAGGTAAAAGAAATATCAAAATAAAACTTCGTTAGAAATGCGAAAAAACAGTTTAAAAAAAGTAGCAGTTTTAAAAATAACAGAATAGTGTTGTATAATAACAGAATAGATTCATAAGATAGATGTATTGATAAAAAAATTGCAAGTATAAAAGAAAATCTTTAATATGATTGCTTACAACAATTATATATTAATGTAAATTACAAATACATAATTATATACTTATTGATCATTTTATATGTGTAAATATATTCAAAAAATTTTAAACAACGCTAAAAAGTAGTTATATATTTAGGACAACATCTCTACACGTGTGATTCTCAAAAGTACTATTAAGTGAAAACGTACACGTAGATTTTCTTTTATACTTGCAATTTTTTTATCAATACATCTATCTTATGAATCTATTCTGTTATTATACAACACGGATTTTGTTCAACTTTTGTTTTAGTCTTTAATATTTATCCCAAAAACTTTTTTTGCTTTAGTCTTTTATATTTATTAAAAAAACTTCTTTTGCTTTAGTCTTTTATATTTATTCAAAAAACTACTTTTGCTTTAGTCTTTTATATTTATCCAAAAAACTACTTTTGCTTTAATCTTTTATATTTATCCAAAAAATTCTTTTGGTTTAGTCTTTTATATTTATTCCAAAAAACATCCAGAAAACATTGTGGTACTGTGGTATTTGTATTTTTTGAGAAAATAAATTATTTTGCTGTTATTTTTTACATCTTTTTCGAAAAAAAAAAGAAAATTCTTTGGTATAGTCTTTTACATTCTCCCTTAAAAACTTTCTTTTGCTGTAGTCTTTAATATTTATCCAGAAAAAAAATATTTTTTTTTTTGCATTTATCCAGAAAAACATTTTTCTGTGGTTTTTCATATTTTTCAATAAAAAATTCTTTTGCTGTGGTCTTTTATATTTTACCATAAAATTATTCTTTTGCTGTGCTCTTTTATATTTTACCATAAAATTATTCTTTTGCTGTGCTCTTTTATATTTTACCATAAAATTATTCTTTTGCTATAATCTTTTAATAATTTATCCAGGAAAAAAAATGATTTTGCTCTAGTTCATTTGCATAATTTCGATCACTCTTTAGAAAGGTCTAGTACAGCAAAAAATGTCGCATGCGTATACCATGATTGAAAAACACTGATTTTGATCTTTATACAGTGGAGAAAGAAAAGCATCTCCTGGGAATAAAACAATCTAGGCCTCTCTTTTAATCTAGAAAATATGACTAACATCGGAAAGAAAATGGAGTTCGTAACATATTTCATCTTTTAATTCCTTTTCAATTTCGTCTGTTCTCTTCCACTTCTCACAAGTTCTCACTCCTTTTGGTTTTGTATTAAACCACTCTTTTCAGAAGTATTAAAATCTCATGTCCATTGGACTCGCAAATCCCCAGGGGTAAATAAAAAAAAATCAAGATTTCTAAAAAGAAATTAATAAAATATATATGATTTTCAAACAAAAAAACTATGAACAGAAAAATATATGGGGGGGGGGGGTAAGGTGAAGGGGAGGGGCAGTTAATGTCAAGTTGCAGAACTCGAGTCACGCAAAACAGCCAAAACGTCAAGTCGATTTGCACGCCACGGATTTTGGGACGTGCTCGCTCAAATCGCACATCTCTAGGGAAATGGGGAAACGAAACGCACGTTGCCTTCAGCCAATCAACTCGCAGTCGGTGACGTCAACAAGTGTGAGCGTGCGGAGGAGTACTGTTAGCACGTGCGCGCTCAGTGTGCTCCATGCCTTTGATGACGTGGTTACGGTTGAATCCAGAGCTCTTGCAGCCCAACTTCAACCAAAATAAGTTTAATTAAAGCCTCTCCCAAGAGCTGCGATGAATTATTAAACGAGTCGCAACATCTGAAACATCCCGTGTTGTCTTAGTTAATATTAAGCGTGTCCGAGATCTACAACTTTTGGCAACGACAAAATTCTTGCTAATTGATGTTGAGAAATTTTTGCTTCTTTCTAAGATGTGTGTAATCACGTCTTGTCCTCTTCGTGGAATATTAATGAAGTTGGTGGACTTTTTTTTTTTACTGGGGAATGCGAGAAATGGACATGCGGGGAAAACCTCAGTGAGTGGCAACTGTAGAAACTGAGATTGCGCAGTTGACGACTCCACAGTTCTCAGAGATCATAGGCCAATCACATATCATTCAATTAAGGGTTGGGTTGTTTTACCTCTGAGTGGCACTTTTTTGCATACCATGGGCTAAATGGTCAGGTCACGTGGACCCCGAAGGTAAGGTTAGGGGAGGGGACCAAATGAACAGCTGTTGGGAGACAGATGGTAGCCTCCCGTCAAGGCCATCTAGCGTGTGTATGGCTCTCCCGCACACGGGGCCACGGCTTAACGTCCCATCCGACGGACGGCGGCCTTTCCAAGCTCATCGGTGTCCTCCACTGACTGTGGGCAGGACGGGGAATTTTGCGGAGATAAATCTCAATGCTGACCCAGCTGGGACTCGAACCTGGGAACTACAGATTACGAGCCTGGCGCGCTACCGACTGAGCCACCCTCGCCCCTAATTCAATAAAGAGTTTTGAGAACTGTTGAAGAGACGACGGCGCAGTTTCATAGTCGTGCGTATAGCCGAAAGAGTCTCCCATTAAATCACCTTCTTATTGTGAAGTAGTATAGGAAGAGCATATAATAAATAAAAAGTAATATAGAAATAGGTTATTGTAAAGTAGTGTAGGAGTGAATGGCAACTACGCTATGACACTGCGAAGTAAAGGAACTCCTAAACACGAAACTGGAAATAGTGTAAAAACTGCGTTCATTATCATTACGTCACTTCCTGCAAGGCGTTTTCTTTATAAATAACATTAACATATGGGTGTCACAGGACAGCTTATTATAATAATTCATTTATTTATTATATTGCTGGTCCTGAGTGGATTTAAATGTTGCAAATCTCTTTTCTTTCTGTGTTGTTATGCAACTGAGTACTGTTTGCCAACAGTCTAATTCTTACCAAAGTAGGTAGATAGGAAGGTAAGAAAATGGATAGATAAATAACTAAAAAAATCCTTTTTCAGTTAGGTTGGGTTGGGTTGTTTTACCTCTGAGCGGCACTTTTTTTGCACACCATGGGCTAAATGGCCAGGTCATATGGACCCCGAAGGCTCAGAGAAGGTTGGGGGAGGGGACCCACTGGAACAGCTGTTGGGAGACATGGTAGCCTCCCGTCAAGGCCATCCAGCGTGTTCTTTAACGTGCACAGGGTATGTCTCTCCCGCACACGGGACCACGGCTTAACGTCCCATCCGACGGGCGGCGGCCTTTCCAAGCCCATCGGTGTCCCCTACTGACCATGGGCAGGGCGGGGAGTTATGCGGAGATAAATCTCAACGCTGACCCAGCTGGGACTCGAACCTGGGAACTACAGATTACGAGCCTGGCGCACTACCGACTGAGCCACCCCCACCTCTTTTCAGTTAGGTAGTTAAGAAACAGTCCTGGTTCTAGGAGGAGCTCAAAAAGGGCCGTCCCCCTCGGAATTTTAATTTTCCAACGATTAGATCCAGTCACTCCCCCCGCCTCTTAATTTTTTCCCCGACTAGATCAGTCACTCCTCCCACTTCCCCGGTCTTTTAATTTTCCCTCCGATACGATCCAGTCACTCCCCCCTCGGTTTTTTAATTTTTCCCCCGACTCGATCCAGTCACTCCCCCCCCCGTCTTTTAATTTCTTTCCGACTCGATCCAGTCACTCCTCCCTCCCCCCGGTCTTTTAATATTCCCCCGACTCGATCCAGTCACTCCCTCCCCCCGGTCTTTTAATTTTTCCTCAACTCGAGCCAGTCACTCCCCTCCCCGGTTTTTTAATTTTTCCCCTACTCGAGCCAGTCACTCCTCCCTCCCCCCGGTCTTTTAATTTTCCCCGATTTGATCCAGTCATTCGTCCCCCCGGTCTTTTAATTTTCCCCCCCGACTCGATCCAGTCACTCCTCCCTCCCCCCGACTTTTAACTTTCCTCCGACTCGATCCAGTCACTCCCCCCCCCCTCACGGTCTTTTAATTTTTCCCCGACTCGATCAGTCACTCCTCCCCCTCCTCCTCAGTTATTTTTCTAGATTCGAGCCAGGTAAGAAGTAATTAATGGATAGTTAATTCCATCCCAAAATACATAAAACACTATTCAACATGGATATATACGTACATAATTTGCATCTAGAGAGTAACGGTGATCACGTTAATCTAGAAGCTCGTTAGTCTTTCTCCCAAAAATTCTTAACACAATGAAATGAAGTCAATTTAAAATCGTCATGTGCCATTTACTTCAGTTCCTAATAGACACTATTAAAAAAAAGGAACCGGACATGTTCAACGCTCTCTTATTCTTGAAAATAAGATTTTTGTGAAAAAAAATATAACTGGCGATAAGTTAAAAATCTCAAATCTCTATAAATATCTATTTTCCGCAATATTCGTTTAACAATTAAATAATTATGGAAGTACAACACTTAACTGTAACTTTTGCAACTCGAATTTTACTTCAAAACACGAAACACAACGGTTATAAAAAAAAACCGTTTCCTGGCATAAAAGAAATATTTGAAATTTTGCAACGATTTTTTTTCAGTTTTCAGCAATTGAGGGATGGGGGAATGTTTAAGAAAAGCGTGACGGCGTCATCTGCCGTTAAATGTATTAGATTCAATAATTCTTAACATATTAATGAATTGTTGAAAAGTGAGACTTCGAGAATTTTAATAACACATACAGTATATCTCATAACACCAATCTTTCAAATAGATGAGAAGCATTCTCTCGATACATAAATCCCATAACACCAACCTTTCAAATAAATAAAAAGAATTCTATCCAAATAGAAATCCCATAACACCAATCTTTCAAATAAATGAGAAGCATTCTCTCCATACAGAAATTCCATAACACCAATCTTTCAAATAGATGAGGAGCATTCTCTCCATACATAAATCCCATAACACCAACCTTTCAAATAAATAAAAAGAATTCTATCCAAATAGAAATCCCATAACACCAATCTTTCAAATAAATGATAAGCATTCTCTCCATACAGAAATCCCATAACACCAATCTTTCAAATATATGAGAAACATTCTCTCCGTACAAAAATCCCATAACACCAACTTTCAAATAATTGAGAAGCATTCTCTCCATATAGAAATCCCATAACACCAACTTTCAAATAGATGAGAAGCATTCTCTCCATACAGAAATCGCATAACACCAATCTTTCAAATAGATGAGAAACATTCTCTCCATACAGAAATCCCATAACACCAACTTTCAAATAAATGAGAAGCATTCTCTCCATACAGAAATCCCATAACACCAACTTTCAAATAGATGACAAACATTCTTTCCATACAGAAATCCCATAACACCAACTTTCAAATAAATGAGAAGCATTCTCTCCATACATAAATCCCATAACACCAACTTTCAAATAGATGAGAAGCATTCTCTCCATACATAAATCCCATAACACCAATCTTTCAAATAAATTAGTAACATTCTCTCCATACAGAAATCCCATAATACCAACTTTCAAATAAATGAGAAGCATTCTCTCCATACATAAATCCCATAACACCAACTTTCAAATAGATGAGAAACATTCTCTCCATATAGAAATCCCATAACACCAACTTTCAAATAAATGAGAAGCATTCTCTCCATACATAAATCCCATAACACCAATCTTTAAAATAGATGAGAAACATTCTCTCCATACATAAATCCCATAACACCAACTTTCAAATAGATGAGAAACATTCTCTCCATATATAAATCCCATAACATCAATCTTTCAAATAGATGAGAAACATTCTCTCCATATAGAAATCCCATAACACCAACTTTCAAATAAATGAGAAACATTCTCTCCATACAGAAATCCGATAACACCAATCTTTCAAATAGATGAGAAACATTCTCTCTATAATAAATCCCATAACACCAATCTTTCAAATAGATGAGAAACATTCTCTCTATACTAAATCCCATAACACCAATCTTTCAAATAGATGAGAAACATTCTCTCCATACAGAAATCCCATAACACTAACTTTCAAATGAATGAGAAACATTCTCACCATACAAAAATCCCATAACACCAACTTTCAAATAAATGAGAAGCATTCTCTCCATACAGAAATCCCATAACACCAACTTTCAAATAAATGAGAAGCATTCTCTCCATACATAAATCCCATAACACCAATCTTTCAAATAAATGAGAAACATTCTCTCCATATAGAAATCCCATAACACCAACTTTCAAATAAATGAGAAGCATTCTCTCCATACAGAAATCCCATAGCACCAATCTTTCAAACAGATGAGAAACATTCTCTCCATACATAAATCCCATAACACTAACATTCAAATAAATGAGAAGCATTCCTTCCATACATAAATCCCATAACATCAATCTTTCAAATAGATGAGAAACATTCTCTCCATACATAAATCCCATAACATCAATCTTTCAAATAGATGAGAAACATTCTCTCCATACATAATCCCAGAACACCAATCTTTCGAATAGATGAGAAACATTCTCTCCATACAGAAATCCCATAACACTAACTTTCAAATAAATGAGAAGCATTCCCTCCATACATAAATCCCATAACACCAATCTTTCAAATAGATGAGAAACATTCTCTCCATACAGAAATCCCATAACACTCACCTTCAAATAAATGAGAAGCATTCTCTCCATACAGAAATCCCATAACACCAACTTTCAAATAAATGAGAAGCATTCTTTCCATACAGAAATCCCATAACACCAATCTTTAAAATATATGAGAAACATTCTCTCCATACAGAAATTCTATAACACCAACTTTCAAATAAATGAGAAGCATTCTCTCCATACATAAATCCCATAACACCAATCTTTCAAATAGATGAGAAACATTCTCTCCATACATAAATCCCATAACACCAACCTTTCAAATAAATGAGAAGAATTCTATCCATATAGAAATCCCATAACACCAACTTTCAAATAAATGAGAAGCATTCTCTCCATACACAAAATCCCATAACTCCAATCTTTCAAATAGATGAGAAACATTCTCTCCATACATAAATCCCATAACACCAACCTTTCAAATAAATGAGAAACATTCTCTCCATATAGAAATCCCATAACACCAACGTTTAAAATTAATGAGAAGCATTCTCTCCGTACATAAATCCCATAACACCAATCTTTCAAATAAATGAGAAGCATTTTCTCCATACATAAATCTCATAACATCAATCTTTCAAATAGATGAGAAGCATTCTCTACATGTAGAAATCCCATAACACCAACTTTCAAATAGATGAGAAGCATTCTCTCCATACATAAATCCCATTACACCAACCTTTCAAATAGATGAGAAGCATTCTCTCCATACATAAATCCCATAACGCCAACCTTTCAAATAAATGAGAAGAATTCTCTCCATACAGAAATCCCATAACTCCAATCTTTCAAACAAATGAGAAGCATTCTCTCCATATAGAAATCCCATAACACCAACCTTTCAAATAGATGAGAAGCATTCTCTGCATACAGAACTCCCACAACACCAATCTCTCAAATAGATGAGAAGCATTCTCTCCATATAGAAATCCCACAACACCAACCTTTCAAATAAATCAGAAGCATTTTCTCCATACATAAATCCCATAACACCAACTTTCAAATAAATGAGAAGAATTCTATCCATACATAAATCCCATGACACCAATCTTTCAAATAAATGAGAAACATTCTCTCCATACAGAAATCCCATAACACCAACTTTCAAATAAATGAGAAGCATTCTCTCCATATAGAAATCCCATAACACCAACCTTTCAAATAGATGAGAAGCATTCTCTCTATATATAACTTAACATTAGATGAAAAACATTCTCTTCATACATTCCATAACACCAATGCTTGCATCATATGAAAAGCATTCTCTCCATTCATAAGTTCTATAACACCAATGCTTTCAAATAGATGAGAAACTTCTTCCTACATACTAAATCCCATTGCATTCCTTACCACCGCCTGTTTGTACAGCTCTTTCATCTCTGCTTCCGTTCTTTACTGCATGATCGCCATGTTTATACCATTGTTGCTCAACTAGGATAATTTTTGTATTGTTACACAACAGACTGATCTACAATACACCGCATTGCGAAATAGTTACATCTCTGCCAGAATATCAAAAAGGAAACGCTTCTACCAACCGGATTTAAGAAGACTTTTAACCATGCGGAATGAAGCTGTAAAGCAACTCATCACAGCAGTTGAAGTTCTGAACAAAAATTAAATCATTCACCAGTTCTTTCTCTTAGAAGGTAACATTTTTGTTCTTAGAAAACCATTAAAAATTTATAAAACATTAAAAAAACCATAAAACGAGAATTAACAAGTTGCGAAACGAAAAACGAAAACACGAGATCTGTCCTCACGACATCTTGAAACTTTTCCTCACTTCGTAATTGTTTCTCTTTGAGAACTTCATCCCCACTTACGAATAGATGACAACACTCTTCCCAGAAAATACAAAAAAAGAAACCCGAGGAAAAAAAACACGCCAAGATGCTACTTTTTTTTTGGAGGAATGAGCAACAGTTCAAGCTTCCCAAGGGTTTGACCCTCCTCTCCAGCATCCGCTGCCTCTAAACATCCACTACACGCTCGGTTCAGAGTTTAATTTGTTGGCGAGAACAGAACAGCTGTTTCCTACGATAAACCTACACTTGTCACGAACCCAAAGCTTGGCAGATGGTCGAATGAAAGCTTTGGGCTGAAGGAAACCCAGCAAGCATCTGGGTCTGAAAGAAACCTGGTTTGTGCTGCCTCACCACACCCAAGCGAAAGAGATCCCGTCCGGTAGTAACTGTTATCACCCCCCCCCCCGCCCTTTGTGCTCAGCCATGTAACTGAAAACAAAAATAAATGCAGGGCAACATGATGTTATAAATCTCCTTTTGCCCCTTTTTTCTGTCCTAATCTTTTCTGGCAGAAAGTACAGAAGGGGTGTTTCAGTCAGGAAAGTTTTTTAGTGTCTGTGCTTTTTTTAATGGCGTGTGATTCATGACGTTCATGAGCCGAGCACTTTACATAATTCAGGACGAAAATTTTGAGACTGCAGCGTTTCTCCCACATCTTTTAAATCATTTCCTCCACACATTCCCTACTGCTAAAGGGATGCAGGAAGTGTAAATAAAATAAGAGGGCGGTTTGAATTTCCAGTCACGTTGCCAAAACAAGGGAAGTGAATAATAAGGAGAAAAAAGGGGTAAAAGGAAAGAAGAAAAGTATCTAATTTAAAGCGAAATAAAGTATGTAGAAGACTTGGAAAAGAATGGAGTCAATAAAACCACTTCATCATTTTTGGTTGTTTACTGACGTATTTTATGCGAAATAATTTTTTAGTTTTCACCTCGAATTGAAAGAAAAACGGATTCTATTGCCTGTCACGATTTCATTGCAACGTTTTATTTTACCTCTATCAGTGTTATGAATAATACGGTAGCCAAGTGAAATTTCTAATTCCCAATAATCTAATATACGAGTAACCCGGTTTGCGTCATAGCAAGGTTCTTGAAAAATGCGATTCAAAGTAAAATGGCGCAAATCGATTTTTGCTTGTTTCTAAAGAACATTGACAGATTAATGGGGCCTTTGCAGAGCGAGCACATATATCATATCAGACAGCGCACTAAGAAAAGTGGTATTTTTTAAATGTGTAGATTTGCTGTTTTTGCTATTTACATGGACTTAAACTTTTTTTTGTACTTTACAGGCACTAACTACAGGAAGTATGTATGTATGTATGTAAAAATGAATAGCATGTAGTTAAATTTTATACACACATATAATTTCTCTCCTTTTGTTCAACTACTTCGCGTCCTAGTGTAGATAGGTGATCTCGACTAGAAAAAATGGTAAAACTCTCATAATACATTTTGGAATTATTATTACGTTACGTGTTGTTATTAATTATTGCCATATTTATTGTGAGATATATGCTTCGCCATCTGCAGTAATATTATACATAGATTACTAAACTATCACTCCTAAATCATAAACTAACTGATATCGTTGTTTAAGACTTCGTTATGAGGTTAGCCTTGGTCAGGGTAAAGATCTAAAATTTACAAGTCCAACTGAATAATAACCTTTTTCATTTAAATTAAGGGTATTAATTATATATTATAATTTTAAAATTAATACATGTAGCTATTTGTTTTTCAAAACGCTAGCAATTAATTTTAAATCGTTCTGTAATATGAAATATTTAGCTGAATAAAATTTAGCTTTGTCGTGAGTGGGGATTCGAAGCAAATTTTTTTTCAACTGAATATATCATGAGTGTCATGTCTACAGGATATCTCATAATCAGCAGTTCCCAGGTTCGAGTCCCAGCTGGGTCAGCGTTGAGATTTATCTCCGCAAAACTCCCCGCACCGTCCACGGTCAGTACGGGACACCGATGGGCTTGGAAAGGCCGCCCTCCGTCTGATGGGACGTTAAGCCGTGGCCCCGTGTTCGGGAGAGCCATATCCGTGCACGTTGAAGAACACACTGGATGGCCTTGACGGGAGGCTATCGTCTCTTTCCCAACAGCTGTTCCAGTGGGTCCCCTCCCCAAACCTTCTCTGAGCCTTCGGGGTCCATGTGACCTGGCCATTTAGCCCATGGTGTGCAAAAAAGTGCCGCTCAGAGGTAAAACAATCCAACGTTAAAGAACACTCTGGATGGCGTTGACGGGAGGCTACCATCAGTCTCCCAACAACTGTTCCAGTGGGTCCCCTCCCCCAACCTTCTCTGAGCCTTTGGGGTCCATGTGACCTCGCCATTTAGCCCATGGTGTGCAAAAAAGTGCCGCTCAGAGGTAAAACAATCCAACGTTAAAGAACACACTGGATGGCGTTGACGGGAGGCTACCATCAGTCTCCCAACAGCTGTTCCAGTGGGTCCCCTCCCCCAACCTTCTCTGAGCCTTTGGGGTCCATGTGACCTGGCCATTTAGCCCATGGTGTGCAAAAAAGTGCCGCTCAGAGGTAAAACAATCCAACGTTAAAGAACACACTGGATGGCGTTGACGGGAGGCTACCATCAGTCTCCCAACAGCTGTTCCAGTGGGTCCCCTCCCCCAACCTTCTCTGAGCCTTTGGGGTCCATGTGACCTAGCCATTTAGCCCATGGTGTGCAAAAAAGTGCCGCTCAGAGGTAAAACAATCCAACGTTAAAGAACACACTGGATGGCGTTGACGGGAGGCTACCATCAGTCTCCCAACAGCTGTTCCAGTGGGTCCCCTCCCCCAACCTTCTCTGAGCCTTTGGGGTCCATGTGACCTGGCCATTTAGCCCATGGTGTGCAAAAAAGTGCCGCTCAGAGGTAAAACAATCCAACGTTAAAGAACACTCTGGATGGCGTTGACGGGAGGCTACCATCAGTCTCCCAACAACTGTTCCAGTGGGTCCCCTCCCCCAACCTTCTCTGAGCCTTTGGGGTCCATGTGACCTGGCCATTTAGCCCATGGTGTGCAAAAAAGTGCCGCTCAGAGGTAAAACAATCCAACGTTAAAGAACACACTGGATGGCGTTGACGGGAGGCTACCATCAGTCTCCCAACAGCTGTTCCAGTGGGTCCCCTCCCCCAACCTTCTCTGAGCCTTTGGGGTCCATGTGACCTGGCCATTTAGCCCATGGTGTGCAAAAAAGTGCCGCTCAGAGGTAAAACAATCCAACGTTAAAGAACACACTGGATGGCGTTGACGGGAGGCTACCATCAGTCTCCCAACAGCTGTTCCAGTGGGTCCCCTCCCCCAACCTTCTCTGAGCCTTTGGGGTCCATGTGACCTGGCCATTTAGCCCATGGTGTGCAAAAAAGTGCCGCTCAGAGGTAAAACAATCCAACGTTAAAGAACACACTGGATGGCGTTGACGGGAGGCTACCATCAGTCTCCCAACAGCTGTTCCAGTGGGTCCCCTCCCCCAACCTTCTCTGAGCCTTTGGGGTCCATGTGACCTGGCCATTTAGCCCATGGTGTGCAAAAAAGTGCCGCTCAGAGGTAAAACAATCCAACGTTAAAGAACACACTGGATGGCGTTGACGGGAGGCTACCATCAGTCTCCCAACAGCTGTTCCAGTGGGTCCCCTCCCCCAACCTTCTCTGAGCCTTTGGGGTCCATGTGACCTGGCCATTTAGCCCATGGTGTGCAAAAAAGTGCCGCTCAGAGGTAAAACAATCCAACGTTAAAGAACACACTGGATGGCGTTGACGGGAGGCTACCATCAGTCTCCCAACAGCTGTTCCAGTGGGTCCCCTCCCCCCAACCTTCTCTGAGCCTTTGGGGTCCATGTGACCTGGCCATTTAGCCCATGGTGTGCAAAAAAGTGCCGCTCAGAGGTAAAACAATCCAACGTTAAAGAACACACTGGATGGCGTTGACGGGAGGCTACCATCAGTCTCCCAACAGCTGTTCCAGTGGGTCCCCTCCCCCAACCTTCTCTGAGCCTTTGGGGTCCATGTGACCTGGCCATTTAGCCCATGGTGTGCAAAAAAGTGCCGCTCAGAGGTAAAACAATCCAACGTTAAAGAACACACTGGATGGCGTTGACGGGAGGCTACCATCAGTCTCCCAACAACTGTTCCAGTGGGTCCCCTCCCCCAACCTTCTCTGAGCCTTCGGGGTCCATGTGACCTGGCCATTTAGCCCATGGTGTGCAAAAAAGTGCCACCCAGGGGTAACCCAACCAAAAATAGCATTATATCCTTGTCACGTCCCCTTACTCTCTAGTTGATTTGATTGACGTATCTTTTCGCTGGCCTCCAGTGGTAACGGTAGGGGACGTTCAACACTTAAAATTTCTACTAAAGTTCGAGGATTATTTAATCCAGTGTCAGTATCTGAGTGTCGCTCCCATTGACAGTCGGCCCTAAAGTACGCTGCTTTAAATCGACGAATAAAGAGAAGACACTTTTGCAAAAATAGCATGGAGCTTTATTCTATCCTCCTTTATCGGGGTTGCCTTCCTGTTGCTGGGATAGGTCTGCAGAGGTCGCTATCGTTGCTAGGGATTTATCGTAGATATCTTTCAGTCATACAGACTTTTTATTTCTGATACATTTTTATTTCTGATAAAGAGAAGACACAGACCTTTGATATATACATTATATACGGTCACACAGACTGCTAGTTCTTCCAAATCACACAGACATCTAATTTTTAAGTCACACAGACTATATTTTAGGGTTATTCTATTTTAACCCTACCCTGAGACCTACAGTATCTCAGGCTCCCGAGAAACGACCTCTCTCTACATGAGCTATACGAGTCTATCTACGAGTCATCTATGAGCTATACGAGTCTATCTACGAGTCATCTATGAGCTATACGAGTCTATCTACGAGTCATCTAAGAGCTATACGAGTCTATCTACGATTCATCTATGAGCTATACGAGTCTATCTACGAGTCATCTATGAGCTATACGAGTCTATCTACGAGTCATCTAAGAGCTATACGAGTCTATCTACGATTCATCTATGAGCTATACGAGTCTATCTACAAGTCATCTATGAGCTATACGAGTCTATCTACGAGTCATCTATGAGCTATACGAGTCTATCTACGAGTCATCTATGAGCTATACGAGTCTATCTACGAGTCATCTAAGAGCTATACAAGTCTATCTACGAGTCATCTAAGAGCTATACGAATCTCCTCTTTATTCACCTCGCTCCTTCCTTTATTCTCCTGCTCATGCCCCAAGGGTCGACAAGGTCACAACAGTCCGCGCATCACCCAGCAGTGCCATAAATGTCATCCGGTGAGCCGGCACTGTGGCCAATGCCTTGTCCGTGCACAAGGGAAGGTGGAGAAGGGTTCCTCGTTACGGCCGCCCGCAATGACAGCGGATTCCCTTCCTATCGTTACAGCAAGTAGGTCATCTCCTTAGTTCTCTCATCTCCTTAGTTCTCACAATTTCAATGCCCCTCCTGCAGGAGGTGCAAGGTCAACTGACGCTCCCAGCCAACAGAAACAGCTACAGGCAACAACCATATCACAATAGCAAGATAGACATATCATATACCATACATATGTACAGTCGCTCAAAAAAGTATCCGAACACTATGGTTACTTTCGTGTCACGTAGCATGAAGGCAACGTGTCACGTGGCACATCTGGTAACCTTCGTGTCACGTGACACGAAGGTTGCCAAATCACTAATTTCTAAAAAAATCGTTCCCAGATATTTTTTCTGAATTCTGTAATCAACCATAGTGTTCGGATACTTTTTTTGAGCGACTGTACATATAAAAAAATAGAAATTATCGTTAAAATATCAATATCCTGACATCTAATATCTTATGCACATATAAAAAGTATTTATATACAAATTTTCACGCAATTATGTGAGTGATACTACAATCCTCTGTTTGCGAGTGAAGCAATAGCGAAATGAAAATGATACTGAAGTCTTATTCATGTTTTGTTTTCTCTCTAACGGGAAGGGTATTGTCTAACTAGAAAGGGGTATTGTTAACTTCGGATTTCACAATGAGTGATTCCGTTTAGGAGCATGGCATAGCATTCTCAACTGTCGCCTTTTTATTATGGGTAGGAGGTGCTTGATCACCGAGCTCCCAGAGTTGTGTAATGTTGTAAATAATAAATAACTGTCGCCTTTTCTACTACTGTGGCAAATATTTTAAATAAATCATCGCTTTCTTTACTCCACACCAAAAATGAAATCTTCCCTTTATCCTACAGTTAATAATTGAAGAAAAAATATTAAATATATTCGCAATGAGGTAAAATATAAACCTATTGGCATACTTGAGATTTTTCTAATTGTTGTAACGGTGTTTCGGTCTATTTACAGTACAGATGTTAGATATTACTGCCCACGTGCACAACAATTCTCACAGCATCACTGCAGCAAAAGTTTCGAATTGGGTAAAATGCAGAAGACATACTCAAAATAAGATCCGATGTAGAGATTCGCGAAAAAGGGCTGACAACGCTATGTGTTTTAGAAGAGAAGAGTTTCGTTTATTGCAGAAACAGAGTTGGAAAGGAAATTCGGAGTTAAAGTGAAATGACAGAAGATGCAGAGAGATGAAAGAATGAGCTAGGAGAAGTCTCACAGAAACAGAAAAGCAGATGCAGAGAGACGAAATAATGAGCTAGGGGAAGTCTCACAGAAACAGAAAAGCAGATGCAGAGAGACGAAAGAATGAGCTAGGAGAAGCCTCACAGAAACAGAAGAGCAGATGCAGAGAGACGAAATAATGAGCTAGGGGAAGTCTCACAGAAACAGAAAAGCAGATGCAGAGAGACGAAAGAATGAGCTAGGAGAAGTCTCACAGAAACAGAAGAGCAGATGCAGAGAGACGAAATAATGAGCTAGGAGAAGTCTCACAGAAACAGAAAAGCAGATGCAGAGAGACGAAAGAATGAGCTAGGGGAAGTCTCACAGAAACAGAAAAGCAGATGCAGAGAGACGAAAGAATGAGCTAGGAGAAGCCTCACAGAAACAGAAGAGCAGATGCAGAGAGACGAAATAATGAGCTAGGGGAAGTCTCACAGAAACAGAAGAGCAGATGCAGAGAGACGAAATAATGAGCTAGGGGAAGTCTCACAGAAACAGAAAAGCAGATGCAGAGAGACGAAATAATGAGCTAGGGGAAGTCTCACAGAAACAGAAGAGCAGATGCAGAGAGACGAAAGAATGAGCTAGGAGAAGTCTCACAGAAACAGAAAAGCAGATGCAGAGAGACGAAATAATGAGCTAGGGGAAGTCTCACAGAAACAGAAGAGCAGATGCAGAGAGACGAAAGAATGAGCTAGGAGAAGCCTCACAGAAACAGAAGAGCAGATGCAGAGAGACGAAATAATGAGCTAGGGGAAGTCTCACAGAAACAGAAAAGCAGATGCAGAGAGACGAAAGAATGAGCTAGGAGAAGCCTCACAGAAACAGAAGAGCAGATGCAGAGAGACGAAAGAATGAGCTAGGAGAAGTCTCACAGAAACAGAAAAGCAGATGCAGAGAGACGAAAGAATGAGCTAGGGGAAGTCTCACAGAAACAGAAAAGCAGATGCAGAGAGACGAAAGAATGAGCTAGGAGAAGCCTCACAGAAACAGAAGAGCAGATGCAGAGAGACGAAATAATGAGCTAGGGGAAGTCTCACAGAAACAGAAGAGCAGATGCAGAGAGACGAAATAATGAGCTAGGGGAAGTCTCACAGAAACAGAAAAGCAGATGCAGAGAGACGAAATAATGAGCTAGGGGAAGTCTCACAGAAACAGAAGAGCAGATGCAGAGAGACGAAAGAATGAGCTAGGAGAAGCCTCACAGAAACAGAAGAGCAGATGCAGAGAGACGAAATAATGAGCTAGGGGAAGTCTCACAGAAACAGAAAAGCAGATGCAGAGAGACGAAAGAATGAGCTAGGAGAAGCCTCACAGAAACAGAAGAGCAGATGCAGAGAGACGAAAGAATGAGCTAGGAGAAGCCTCACAGAAACAGAAGAGCAGATGCAGAGAGACGAAATAATGAGCTAGGAGAAGTCTCACAGAAACAGAAAAGCAGATGCAGAGAGACGAAAGAATGAGCTAGGAGAAGTCTCACAGAAACAGAAGAGCAGATGCAGAGAGACGAAAGAATGAGCTAGGAGAAGCCTCACAGAAACAGAAGAGCAGATGCAGAGAGACGAAATAATGAGCTAGGGGAAGTCTCACAGAAACAGAAAAGCAGATGCAGAGAGACGAAAGAATGAGCTAGGAGAAGCCTCACAGAAACAGAAGAGCAGATGCAGAGAGACGAAAGAATGAGCTAGGAGAAGCCTCACAGAAACAGAAGAGCAGATGCAGAGAGACGAAATAATGAGCTAGGGGAAGTCTCACAGAAACAGAAAAGCAGATGCAGAGAGACGAAATAATGAGCTAGGGGAAGTCTCACAGAAACAGAAAAGCAGATGCAGAGAGACGAAAGAATGAGCTAGGAGAAGCCTCACAGAAACAGAAGAGCAGATGCAGAGAGACGAAATAATGAGCTAGGGGAAGTCTCACAGAAACAGAAAAGCAGATGCAGAGAGACGAAAGAATGAGCTAGGAGAAGTCTCACAGAAACAGAAGAGCAGATGCAGAGAGACGAAATAATGAGCTAGGGGAAGTCTCACAGAAACAGAAAAGCAGATGCAGAGAGACGAAAGAATGAGCTAGGAGAAGCCTCACAGAAACAGAAGAGCAGATGCAGAGAGACGAAAGAATGAGCCAGGGGAAGTCTCACAGAAACGGAAGAGAAGATGCAGAGAGACGAAAGAATCAGCCAAGGAGAAGTCTCACAGAAACAGAAGAGCAGATGCAGAGAGACGAAAGAATGAGCTAGGGGAAGTCTCACAGAAGTAGAAGAGCAGATGCAGAGAGACGAAAGAATCAGCCTAGGGGAAGTCTCACTGGAACAGAAGAGCAGATGCAGAGAGACGAAATAATGAGCTAGGGGAAGTCTCACAGAAACAGAAAAGCAGATGCAGAGAGACGAAAGAATGAGCTAGGAGAAGTCTCACAGAAACAGAAGAGCAGATGGAGAGAGACGAAAGAATGAGCTAGGGGAAGTCTCACAGAAACAGAAGAGCAGATGGAGAGAGACGAAAGAATGAGCTAGGGGAAGTCTCACAGAAACAGAAAAGCAGATGCAGAGAGACGAAATAATGAGCTAGGGGAAGTCTCACAGAAACAGAAAAGCAGATGCAGAGAGACGAAAGAATGAGCTAGGAGAAGTCTCACAGAAACAGACGAGCAGATGGAGAGAGACGAAAGAATGAGCTAGCGGAAGTCTCACAGAAACAGAAGAGCAGATGCAGAGAGACGAAATAATGAGCTAGGGGAAGTCTCACAGAAACAGAAGAGCAGATGCAGAGAGACGAAAGAATGAGCTAGGGGAAGTCTCACAGAAACAGAAAAGCAGATGCAGAGAGACGAAAGAATGAGCTAGGAGAAGCCTCACAGAAACAGAAGAGCAGATGCAGAGAGACGAAATAATGAGCTAGGGGAAGTCTCACAGAAACAGAAAAGCAGATGCAGAGAGACGAAAGAATGAGCTAGGAGAAGTCTCACAGAAACAGAAGAGCAGATGCAGAGAGACGAAAGAATGAGCTAGGGGAAGTCTCACAGAAACAGAAAAGCAGATGCAGAGAGACGAAAGAATGAGCTAGGAGAAGTCTCACAGAAACAGAAGAGCAGATGCAGAGAGACGAAAGAATGAGCTAGGAGAAGTCTCACAGAAACAGAAAAGCAGATGCAGAGAGACGAAATAATGAGCTAGGGGAAGTCTCACAGAAACAGAAAAGCAGATGCAGAGAGACGAAAGAATGAGCTAGGAGAAGCCTCACAGAAACAGAAGAGCAGATGCAGAGAGACGAAAGAATGAGCCAGGGGAAGTCTCACAGAAACGGAAGAGAAGGTGCAGAGAGACGAAAGAATCAGCCTAGGAGAAGTCTCACAGAAACAGAAGAGCAGATGCAGAGAGACGAAAGAATGAGCTAGGGGAAGTCTCACAGAAGTAGAAGAGCAGATGCAGAGAGACGAAAGAATCAGCCTAGGGGAAGTCTCACTGGAACAGAAGAGCAGATGCAGAGAGACGAAATAATGAGCTAGGGGAAGTCTCACAGAAACAGAAGAGCAGATGCACAGAGACGAAATAATGAGCTAGGGGAAGTCTCACAGAAACAGAAGAGCAGATACAGAGAGACGAAAGAATGAGCTAGGGGATGTCTCACAGAAACAGAAGAGCAGATGCGGAGAGACGAAAGAATGAGCTAGGGGAAGTCTCACAGAAACAGAAAAGCAGATGCTGAGAGACAAAAGAATGAGCTAGGGGAAGTCTCACAGAAACAGAAGAGCAGATGGAGAGAGACGAAAGAATGAGCTAGCGGAAGTCTCACAGAAACAGAAGAGCAGATGCGGAGAGACGAAAGAATGAGCTAGGGGAAGTCTCACAGAAACAGAAGAGCAGATGCAGAGAGATGCATCAGTATAAGCAGAAACCGCACGTTTACAAACGTCATGAGTTTCTATGATTGGTTCTTTGCATTATTACCTAGAACAGACCTGGGCCAACTTTTTAGCTGCCAAAGAAATATATAATCAATAACGTAGGCATAAATAAATCTAGAGCTAAACATAGGCATTATAACTTTATTAACATTACTCATTTTAATTAGAATTTGCTTCCACGAAGTTGGACTTCTTGTCCTGCGTCCGCATAAAAAGAAGCGGCAATCCATAATTTGTCCAGGCCTGCCCCTAGGATATCACACGATCCTCCATAGCTACTATAACAGCAATGCATAAACAGCCCATTTTAGTGCCGTTAGTTCGGTCTTCCTTCTCCCCTCTACAGATTAAATACTAATGTTGCTTAAAAAATCTTTCGCTAGACGTAATCACCAACAAGAATATCAGCGAGAACTAGAAATTCAACAAAGAAAACACCAGCATCTTCGTGATTGGGTTGGGTTGTCTTACCTCTGAGCGGCACTTTTTTGCACACCATGGGCTAAATGGCCAGGTCACATGGACCCCGAAGGCTCAGAGAAGGTTGGGGGAGGGGACCCACTGGAACAGCTGTTGGGAGACAGATGGTAGCCTCCCGTCAAGGCCATCCAGCGTGTTCTTTAACGTGCACAGGGTATGGCTCTACCGCACACGGGGCCACGGCTAAACGTCCCATTCGACGGACGGCGGCCTTTCCAAGCCCATCGGTGTCCCCTGCTGACCGTGGGCAGATATGGGAATTATCTTCGTTATCATCAATATTCAATAACAGTGATTCATCCAACAAAAGTGCACATCATCAGCGACATTTAACAACACTGATGCATCCAACAAAAAGTGCACATCATCATTAATATTTAACAACACTGATGAATCCACACAAAAAGTATACATCACCAATATTAAAAAACATTGATTCATGCAACAGAAAAGTGCACGTCATCATCAATATTTAACAAAACTGATCTACAAAAAACTGCAGATATCATCATCATCATCCAGAAAAACACATCGTCGACATCAACAACTAACACTCCATCATCAACAGCATTCACATTAAAAAATCAGATAGAAAAACCAATAAAAATAATTATTCCTCCCAAGCCATAAAATTCCCTCTGATGGCAAAGTCGTGAGTTAGGCATGTCTGAAGCGATTTCCCCCGTGGCGAGTGAAACTCAAACCTCTACTGCAGAGGTAGTTTACGGCCGTTTACCGTTTTGTTGTCAGCACTGCTACATTCGATGTGTTGCTGGTGATAGGCCGTGCCTATGGGAACGACATCTAAACAAGCCTTTCTGTTGCCAACATAGAGATGATACTGATGAACACTCTTTTATAGTCTCCAGGCACGAAAGCTTTTTTTTCCCCCTAACATTGCAGGACACGAAACCTCACCAGTATTGTGTCCTTGTGTGCCTCTTCATTAAAGAGTTGACGTGCGACATACATCACAAAGCCGGTTTATTCTCTTTCTGCCTTGGAGTAATGCTGATGAAGGTTCGTTACGAAGAGAGAGGTTTTTCCTTTTTTTTATCCATCAAAGTCAATTTTTGCAGGGTTCTGATGTTTTGCTTCGTTGTTCGCTCTACATTTTATGTATTACTGAATATTGCGAAAAGTCTGACTTTAACGTAAGAACACAACAAAGGTTGGGTTGTTTTACCTCTGAGCTGCACTTTTTTTGCACACCGTGAGCGGGGCTGGGGTGGCTCAGTCGGTAGCGCGCCAGGCTCGTAATCTGTAGTTCCCAGGTTCGAGTCCCAGCTGGGTCAGCGTTGAGATTTATCTCCGCAAAATTCCCCGCCCTGCCCACGGTCAGTAGGGGACACCGATGGGCTTGGAAAGGCCGCCGTCCGTCGGATTGGACGTTAAGCCGTGGACTCGTGTGCGGGAGAGCCATACCCTGTGCATGTTAAAGAACACGCTGGATGGCCTTGACGGGAGGCTACCATCTGTCTCCCAACAGCTGTTCCAGTGAATCCCCTCCCCCAACCTTCTCTGAGCCTTCGGAGCCCATGTGGCCTAGCCATTTAGCCCATGGTGTGCAAAAAAGTGCCGCTCAGAGGTAAAACAAACCAACTTCAAAAAAAATTTTTTAAAGGGATGTCTTATATAAAATTATATAAAATAAAAGATTTCCATGCAACATTCCATTCGCCTCGTAGTTGTTCTTATTTATGCCGGTATTTTAAAATATACTGATATTTTCATAATAGTCATATCATTCTGATATTCAAATATTCATTGTATTTATAAAGGATTAAATATTACTCATACAAAGCCTACATTATTATGAATATTTTTGCATTCTTAACCGATATTTACTTCATTTTTGAAATCAAATGAAACCGAAATGATAAACTATCTTTCAGTTTTTGTCCATCTTCTTTGCATTTTTATCCGCCATTACTTAAATAGACTAATAAGATTTAACCCCATAAAATATCTGACTCAGTCATCAGTTATAATGCAAATATTAATCTTGTTAGGCAACTATACATTTGATGCAAGAATGGTTTGTGGTTTGTTGACTTAGGAAAGTGAAAATGGAAACGAAAAATAAATATCAGTTCTTACCATTTGATCGATAGATTCCTCGCTTCTCATTCTAAACAGAATATTCGTTGGAAACCGACAAAGCTTCAGGAGAATTGATTTACTGGCGCCGGTGCTTCAAAAAGATAAACTCCCTTCCCTGCATTTATTATTCATCTTTAAAGCCAATAAAGAAAGAAACTGAATGGTACTCACCTGAAACAATGAAAAAGAAACAAAAATACTTTACATTGTTGTTTGCAATTATTATGAAGAGAAATCTATTTGTTTACATAAGAAAGTTATTTCAAATACAGTACTGTGCAAATTAGTTGGGACAATAGGAAAATGCAGTAACAAAGACACAACTAAAATATTTATTTGTTTAATAGTGTAGTTAATAGTGAATATGACCCCCCCCTTAGCATAAATTACTTCTTCCACCCTCTCAACCATTGATGCCACTAGCTTTCCACACATCTCCTTCACTTCAGGGTCGTGGTACCACACTTTCATGACACTTTCTATCATTTTGGTTTTCGTCGTGCTATCCATCTTAGATTTCAGCGTTGAGATTTATCTCCGCAAAATTCCCCGCCCTGACCACGGTCAGTAGGGGACACCGATGGGCTTGGAAAGGCCGCCGTCCGTCGGATGGGACGTTAAGCCGTGGCCCCGTGTGCGGGAGAGCCACACCCTGTACACGTTAAAGAACACGCTGGATGGCCTTGACGGGAGGCTACCATCTGTCTCCCAACAGCTGTTTCAGTGGATCCCCTCCCCCAACCTTCTCTGAGCTTTCGGGGTCCATGTGACCTGGCCATTTAGCCCATGGTGTACAAAAAAGTGCCGCTCAGAGGTAAAACAACCCAACCCAAAACAACCCATCTTAGATATGCACGCTTTAATAATGGCCCACAAATTTTCAATGGGGTTTAGATCAGGTGAATTTCCTGGCCACTCCAATACCTACAAATGTTGCTGGGTAAAGAAGCTCTTAGCAAGTTTAGAATTGTGGCATGGAGCCGGATCCTGTTGAAATACCCTATCGCCGTTAGGAAACAGCTTCTGCAGTATTGGGATCATTTTCGCCTCCAGAACTCCAGAATGTACTTTTTGCTGTCCATCATTCCTTCAATGGGGTGAAGCGTCTATGACCCGGAAGCTGTGAAACATCCCCAAAACATGACCCTTGGTGGTTACGAACAAGTTTAGACGCTGCAGCGGAAGGGACATAGCATTCCTTCGCTTGTCCCCAACTAATTCGCGCAGTACTGTAAAGGAAACTATTTTGGAAACTTAATGAAAGGAAACTATGCATTAGATCAACATATTATTTACGTATTTCGAAATACGTGGAGGAAAAAATGTGTTAGATTGAAGACAAAATAAGTGGGGCGGGGTGGCTCAGTCGGTAGCGCGCCAGGCTCGTAATCTGTACTTCCCAGGTTCGAGTCCCAGCTGGGTCAGCGTTGAGATTTATCTCCGCAAAATTCCCCGCCCTACCCACGGTCAGTAGGGGACACCGATGGGTTTGGAAAGGCCGCCGTGCATCGGATGGGACGTTAAGCCGTGGCCCCATGTGCGGGAGAGCCATACCCTGTGCACGTTAAAGAACACGCTGGATGGCCTTGACGGGAGGCTACCATCTGTCTCCCAACAGCTGTTCCAGTGGGTCCCCTCCCCCAACCTTCTCTGAGCTTTCGGGGTCCATGTGACCTGGCCATTTAGCCCATGGTGTGCAAAAAAGTGCCGCTCAGAGGTAAAACAACCCAACCCTTGTTGATTCAAAACAGGAAAGCTTATATGTTACTTAGTTAGAGAGTTAGTCAGTTCCTCGGTGATCTAGCTGTTAAGATGCCCGGCATGCTTCTGGAAGACCTGGGTTCGAATCCCAGTCCGGATACCCAATTCTTTTCAAGTGTTCTTTGCCTACAGCAGTGGTTCTCAATCTCTTATGCTTCACGTACCCCCTGGAAATGTGCATGTAACTGGGTACCCCTTTTATAGATAGATAAAACTATAGTTATAGTATAACAATGGTTATTTTTACTTTGTTACTAGATCTAGCGACTTTTGAGCTCTCACGGCGTACCCCAAAACATTTTAGCGCGTACCACTTGGGGGTACGCGTAACTACCAAGTCTACCAACCTTAGTTGATTTCCTTGGAGAATCTAATTCTATCTTTTAATCACGTCTGAGGTATCTAAATAGTTCATTCTGCCAAAGAATATTCTCAAAATTTTTCCATGGTCTATCAGTATCATATACATAAGAATTTTTCACATTGTGTCTTTCTCCATATATAATAATAATGTTATTATCAGTAGTAGCATAAATGACAGTTCTGGCACAGTGAAAGGGGCTCGAGAATTCTATTCTTTTCCCATGAATTTTCATAGAATTCTCGAGCCCCTTTTACTGTGCCCCTAGTCTACAGGCTTTTCCTGTGATAATCTATTACTGAATATTTATATCTAGTGCATAGTTTCCTTTCGCAAAATTATATCATACACTAAATATATTATAAAATATAATCGTATTATTCTTCAATGGTTGCCTAGTCACTGTGGAGTGGCAGCCAATGAGAATGTGAACAAAATAGTAAAGAATGTTATTAATTTACAAGTAACTACAACTTTGCTTTCATTTCTCATCTGTCTATAAATAAAAAACATGGAAAAATGAAATTAAAGAACTTAGTACATATTTCAAGTTTCATTCTCTAATTAATAATATTTTAGATTCTGTAGTCATTAGGCAAGTGTGAAAAAAATCCTGCCATTGGAGTCAGGAATAAATCCTGGATTTTTTTCACACTTACCTAATGACTATAAATGAATAGCACTGTAATGAGAGATTCGTTACTTCCTAATTTAGATTTTGTCTTCATGAAACACTTTCATTTCACCAGACTTGGATTGGATTGTTTTACCTCTGAGCGCCACTTTTTTGCACACCATGGGCTAAATGGCCAGGCCATAAGGACCCCGAAGGCTCAGAGAAGGTTGGGGGAGGGGACCCACTGGAACAGCTGTTGGGAGACAGATGGTAGCCTCCTGTCAAGGCCATCCAGCGTGTTCTTTAACGTGCACAGGGTATGACTCTCCCGCACAAGGGGCCACGGCTTAACGTCCCATCCGACGGACGGCGGCCTTTCCAAGCCCATCGGTGTCCCCTACTGACCGTGGGCAGGGCGGGGAATTTTGCGGAGATAAATCTCAACGCTGACCCAGCTGGGGCTCGAACCTGGGAACTACAGATTACGAGCCTGGCGCGCTACCGACTGAGTCACCCCCGCCCCTAAATTAGATGGAAGTGGAAAAAAAATGAGTGCGCGGCAGTAGTGGAGGAATAACGAAACCTGAACGACAATATCAGCACCGTAAAAGATGCTGTAAAGAAATCTCGGGGCAGCAGATCCTTCGATGGACGAATTGCAACATCATTTTGTCCGATGTTGATGTCATATGTGAAGAAGAAAGAAGAAGCTTCATGCGTATCTATTTATGATTCGTTTACTAATTCCAGCCTTGATGATGGCTTAGAAGAAACGGCAAAAATTAGATCTTCAAACATAAACTAAGCAGAAGAACTTTTTTTCTTCTTCTCCTGCATCCGTTGCCAAGGCAACGTACGGAAGAGAGTCACTCTTTCTCCCTCCCTGACTAATTAATCAGCATCGGATGGCAGCGCAGCTAGAGGGTCACGTGGAACGAGCACCTGACCGCGTTGCCACCGCTCCAATCAAAAACTGCTGCTGAATTTCCATCGCCTCTTCGGTAAACCGATTCCGAGACTCTCAACAGTGTACGCCCTCCAAACGACCCAATGATCGTTGCAGCTTAAACTTCTCCGTGCTCTTAATTATTCTAAACTGTTTAGCCACGAAGTGCATCTTTTTAACGCTGACAAATTGGCGCTGAATTAATGAAGCAATAATCTGCATTACTTGTAGTTGTGGTAATGCGAAGTTCATTTAGATTGGAAAACATTGGTACTAAAACAACTTTCTTTTTCGCATCTATAAAGTTCAAATTCAGAGAAATAATATTCAATTTGCTATTGTAGTTATGTGTTGATCATTTAAATAGTTTTGGATTTGGTGGAGCCAAAATGTTTTAGCTGCTGTTCTTATTAGCATTTTGTTGTTATCTTAACTGCTACATTGCTTGCATAAATCAAATAACAATCCTATGTCAGTGGGAAAATGACGTCAAAGCTCCATAACTTCTAAAATAAGTGGGGCGGGGGTGGCTCAGTCGGTAGCGCGCCAGGCTCGTAATCTGTAGTTCCCAGGCTCGAGTCCCAGCTGGGTCAGCGTTGAGATTTATCTCCGCAAAATTCCCTGCCCTGCCCACGGTCAGTAGGGGACACCGATGGGCTTGGAAAGGCCGCCGTCCGTCGGATGGGACGTTAAGCCGTGGCCCCGTGTGCGGGAGAGCCATACCCTGTGCACGTTAAAGAACACGCTGGATGGCCTTAACTGGAGGCTACCATCTGTCTCCCAACAGCTGTTCCAGTGGATCCCCTCCCCCAACCTTCTCTGAGCCTTCGGGGTCCATGTGACCTGGCCATTTAGCCCATGCTGTGCAAAAAAGTGCCGCTCAGAGGTAAAACAACCTAATCTAAAATAAGGTTTTTTTTTTGTTTTGAAAAATGTGATTGCAGATAAAGTTCTCAATCAAATAAATCAATATCTCGATTTTCAACAATATTCGTTCAGTATTTAATGAGTTATGGAAGTTTGAATTTTTAGCGATAACAATGCCAGTCGTAAAAATTGACTTCAGTTAATTAAAATTTAGTAATAAGTATTGTGTCAAAGTATTTAATAAAATAAGTTTGTGTTTTAGAAGTTTATGCAAAGAATTGTTTCATATTCATCAGATTTGTATAAATTTCTTAAGACTAGAATTGTTATTATTAAATATTCAAACTTCCATAACTCATTAAATACTGAAGGAATATTGTTGAAAATCAAGATAATGATATATTTGATTGAGATCTTTATCTGCAATCGGGGCGGGGTGGCTCAGTCGGTAGCGCGCCAGGCTAGTAATCTGTAGTTCCCAGGTTCGAGTCCCAGCTGGGTCAGCGTTGAGATTTATCTCCGCAAAATTCCCCGCCCTGCCCACGGTCAGTAGGCGACACCGATGGGCTTGGAAAGGTCGCCGTCCTTCCGATGGGACGTTAAGCCGTGGCCCCGTGTGCGGGAGAGCCATACCCTGTGCACGTTAAAGAACACGCTGGATGGCCTTGACGGGAGGCTACCATCTGTCTCCCAACAGCTGTTCCAGTGGGTCCCCTCCCCTAACCTTCTCTGAGCCTTCGGGGTTTGGTTGGGTTGTTTTACCTCTGAGCGGCACTTTTTTGCACACCATGGGCTAAATGGCCAGGTCACATGGACCCCGAAGGCTCAGAGAAGGTTGGGGGAGGGGACCCACTGGAACAGCTGTTGGGAGACAGATGATAGTCTCCCGTCAAGGCCATCCAGCGTGTTCTTTAACGTGCACAGGGTACGGCTCTCCCGCACACGGGGCCACGGCTTAACGTCCCATCCGACGGACGGCGGCCTTTACAAGCCCATCGGTGTCCCCTACTGACCGTGGGCAGGGTGGGGAATTTTGCGGAGATAAATCTCAACGCTGACCCAGCTGGGACTCGAACCTGGGAACTACAGATTACGAGCCTGGCACGCTACCGACTGAGCCACCCCCGCCCCAGCCTTCGGGGTCCATGTGACCTGGCCATTTAGCCCATGGTGTGCAAAAAAGCGCCGCTCAGAGGTAAAAAATCCCAACTTATCTGCAAACACATATTTCAAAACAAAAAAACTGATTTTGGAAGATACAGACGTTAGCTTCCCATTGACATAACCTAAGGTTGTTCTTTAATTTATGGAAACTATGTATTACCAATATTATTCTTGATAATAATATTGGTAATACATAGCTATTTTTTCTGTTGGTACTGGTACTATAAGACTGGTCACTGCCCTTGTTTATCGTCATCGTAATTGTTTCCATTGATGTTTGCTACTGCTGCTAGTAAATACTGCAGCTGCCATTATCCTGATGATGTTAGCGTTAGTATTGTTGTAGATACTACTATTGTCTTCATTGTTGTTGCCCTACTATTTTTGTTAGCCTTTAGTTTTTTATGTGACTAAAATTGTTACTATTATGTTGGTTCTGATTTTCTTTTTACTGTAATTATGGTAATTTTTAACATATTTTTACTAAAACAATCGTTGTTATTGCTGTCCCCGTAATTTTTTTTATTGTAATCGTATGTCATATGTTAAGAGATCGAACTTGTGATCACAATTAAGAGATCAAACCTCTGAAATACGTGTAAGAGATCGAAGCTGCGATTATAAGACACATTAATAGATCGAATAAGTGGCCATAAGACATATTAATAGATCGAATAAGTGACCGTAAGACATATTAACAGATCGAATAAGTGACTGTAAGACATATTAATAGATCGAATAAGTGACCGTAAGACATGTTAATGGATCGAATAAATGACCTTAAGACATGTTAATAGATCGAATAAGTGGCCATAAGACATATTAATAGATCGAATAAGTGACCGTAAGACATATTAATAGATCGAATAAGTGACCGTAAGACATGTTAATAGATCGAATAAGTGACTGTAAGACATATTAATAGATCGAATAAGTGACCATAAGACATGTTAATAGATCGAATAAGTGACCATAAGACATGTTAATAGATCGAATAAGTGACTGTAAGACATATTAATAGATCGAATAAGTGACCGTAAGACATATTAATAGATCGAATAAGTGACTATAAGACATATTAATAGATCGAATAAGTGACCGTAAGACATGTTAATAGATCGAATAAGTGACCGTAAGACATATTAATAGATCGAATAAGTGACCGTAAGACATGTTAATAGATCGAATAACTGACCATAAGACATATTAATAGATCGAATAAGTGACTATAAGATATATGTTAAGAGATCGAAATTGTGATCATAATATTAATAAAACTAAGCTTTATTGAACGTTTTGGTTACTAAATTACATTTTTATAACCTAAACATCAGTGACGCCCTACAGACATACGTAGTTCATAATCTGTTGTTACCAATTTCCTCAGGCCACCCCCCACCTCAACCTCCCCCATCACCACCCACTTTCTCTCTCTGTTTTAGGTGAGCAAGGGTGCACCGATGAGCTTGGAAAACACACCTTCCGTAGGACACGATAGCAAGCCGTGTTTCAACGGTGCAGAAGAGCCATTCATTAAAGAACACGTACGCTTTATGACCATATATCTCGTAACAGCTATCCAAGAGGTCCCCTACTCCAACCCAGCGCTGAACTCTAGGGGGTCCTTGTGACTTGGTCATTTAACCCGTTTTGTGCAGAAATAGAGCACTCTGAAATAAAACGACTGAACTTAATCCCCAGAGCCAGAGCCGTGCTTTGAGGGGCCAGTCACTTCTTTGTACCTACAGTGTTACCTCTACCGTTGCAGTGGCAGTTTCGCACGAGTGATGATCGTTGCAGAACTCTTGCACTCTTGGCAGAACTTCAGGAATTCCCCTCGACAGCAGATAAGTTGATCAAACAGACGACTCTTGGTCCGTACGTTGCGCGGCACCGCATTTTTCCCCGCCGCTGGCTTTTCGAGAGTCGTACGTTGCGCGGCACCGCATTCTTCCCCGCGGTTGGCTTTTCGAGAGTCGTACGGCGCTGCGACGAAAGAAAGGTGGGAAAAACGAAACGCTCCACAACTGGAAAAGGAAGACGCTTTAAAATGCAGTCGTTCATTTCACCAAACAGGAGGAGAGTGTAGATGATTTTCTCAAGTACAGTGGCCAAATAAACTGTTTTAGAGTTTTAATGAATACGTTCCAATATATGCATACTATACGAGGTAGTTTTAAGAGAGTACAATCGCTCACAAAAAGTATCCCAATACTATGGTTGATTACAGAATTCAGAAAAAAATATCTGGCAACGATTTTTTTTTAGAAATTAGTAATCTGGCAACCTTCGTGTCACGTGATTACAGAATTCAGGAAAAATATCTGGAGCGTGTACAGCAACTGTACACACTCCAGTTACCGTTCACAGCAAACTGGAGCGTGTGCAGTTACTGCACACGCTCCAGTTTCCTGTGAACGGTAACTGCACACGCTCAATATTTCCGTGAGTGAGCCCACACGATCCAGGTCTTTGTAAGCTCACACGATCCAATATGATGTGAACATTAACCGCAACCGCTCCAGTTTCCTGTGAACGGTAACTGCACACGCTCCATATTCATCGCATTATATATTCATACGCATTATATATATTAAAAAATATCCGAACACTGTGGTTGATTACAGAATTCAGAAAAAATATCTGGCAACGATTTTTTTAGAAATTAATGATCTGGCGACACGAAGGTTGCCAGATCACTAATTTCTAAAAAAATCGTTGCCAAATATTTTTTTTTTAATTCTGTAATCAACCAGAGTGTTCGGATATTTTTTTGAGCGACTGCAAATATATATGCAGTCGCTCAAAATAAATATGCAAATGGGAAAGCTTTACAATATGTATATGTGTGTGTGATCACTATTGAACCATTTCACTTTTGTCGCGTTATATACATAAAAAATTATTATATTATTATATATATATTTCTTCTTTGAAATCATAAAATCCATATCCTCTGCTCATTAAATGACAGAAACTCTTTCGTTCACTTACATGTTTCAGTTAGAAGTCACAATATTTATGAATACCTGTACTATTGTTAGAACATTCACCCACGCGTTCAGTGCAAATCATTCCTGGACAAGTTTTAAATATTTCTAATAGTCGAATCTGTAGGGACTGATTTTTATCGCCAGACTGAAGAACACTTCCATCATTTTTATCTGCGGTAAGCATACAGATACGAGAGAGTTGAAGTGCCCGCTCTTCCCTTAATGGGAAGTGCCTCTTCTCTTTATCGCTGCTGAACATTCCAGACTCTTCGCGTTGGTATGCGCGAGCACTGCCAAGGGACCTTTTGGGATTTATGAGCAAAGAGATCTGCGCATGTGCAGTTCATACGGAGATAGTTATCCAAATAATAGAGCGTCTAACTGCAGATTTCGAGGAAGACGACCAATTTTTTTGGTGAATTTTTCCGAAATGTAAATTTCATCTTAACTTTTTTATTCTAGGCGTATATCAGTTACAGCATTTTTTTTTTCAATCGATTTTTAATCATCGATTTCACTACTGTTTTTAAGTGATTTTATTTTTCCTCTGTATCCAGTTAAGAGGTTAATAAAAGTAATCCGACTCTATATCGTAAAAGAAACCTGCACCCGTCTTCGGCAGAAGATCAAAACTAAAATTAATGCCAACGAAAATTTAACCGAAGCAATCTAACTCACAGAGATAATGAGATTCAAAAACGGAAAACGAAACCGAAATTGCTTCGATATTTTTCTTTACTGGCGGACTTCGGTGTTGCCTTAACTCTTGGCTATTAACATTGGAGGAAACAAAATCATCCACGGGAAATTGACTGCTTGGAAAGAGATAGATTGAAAAGCACCTTAAATTCTGTCATCAAATGGTGCTTGATGTCGTTTCCAGATATTTTTTTTGAGTTGAATAATGTGCTTGAACGTAATAGCCTTCCCTAAAAGTATAATATAAAATAACAAATACCCCCTCAAGCAGCTGCTTGCGACAATAACTGAATCTCTAGTTTACCTGCATCACGAGGGTCTAAAAGTTTTTTTATCTTTTCACCGAGAAAAATAATGGTAATATGCAAATAATTGATAGTTTTTTTTTTTTTGGGGGGGGGGGAATAATGGAAAGTTCGGATAATACAACGGCATTAATATAGTTAGTATACTGAATATATAAATATAATAAATAATAAATAAAATAAATACCCCCTCAAGCAGCTGCTTACCACAGAGGTCTGACAGGAGCCTGTCAGTTTATATGCCAAAGTTGAAGGTCTGAGAGGATGGCAGGACCTCAGCAGAAAAATGACACATACATCCATGCCTTACGCGGGTCTCGAACCCAGGTCCCATAGATCAGTAGCCAAGCGTGCTAACCACTCGGCCATGGGACGGCTAAACAATATTACTGCGACGGCCGAGAATCGAACCCGGGTCAACTGTTTGGAAGGCAGCTATGCTAACCATTATACTACTAATACATAATCTATGAATAAAAATCTCAATTTTCAGCAATATTCAATCAATATTTAAAGAATTATGGAAGCAGAATATTTTATGCGTCAAAAACATTTCCACAGATATTAATGGAAATTTAAATGACAAGAATTGTTTCAAATCATTCAGCAAATTCAACGTCTTGATCAGCTTATTCTTTATTACAGTATAGTAAGCAACAGCTAACTACAATAGTCTTTGGGTCGACTTGATCTGTATAGAGTATATATTATATATACTCTCAAGTGTTGTACAGTCGCTCAAAAAAGTATCCGAACACTATGATTGATTGCAGAATTCATAAAAAATATCTGGCAACGATATTTTTTAGAAATTAGTGATCTGGCAACCTTCGTGTCACGTGACACGAAAGTTGCCAGATCACTAATTTCTAAAAAATATCGTTGCCAGATATTTTTTATGAATTCTGTAATCAACCGTACTGTTCGGATACTTTTCTGAGCGACTGACAAAAACCTCGATCGTGTGGGCCCACTCACAGAAATATTGAGCGTGTGCAGTTACCGTTCACAGCAAACTGGAGCGTGCAGTAACTGCACACGCTCCAGTTTGCTGTGAACGGTAACTGGAGTGTGTACAGTTGCTGTACACGCTCCAGATATTTTTCTTGAATTCTGTAATCACGTGACACGAAGGTTGCCAGATTACTAATTTCTAAAAAAATCGTTGCCAGATATTTTTTTCTGAATTCTGTAATCAACCATAGTGTTCGGATACTTTTTTTGAGCGATTGTACTCTCTTAAAACGACCTCGTATAGTATGCATATATTGGAACGTATTCTTTAAAACTCTAAAACAGCTTATTTGGCCACTGTACTTGAGAAAATCATCTACACTCTCCTCCTGTTTGGTGAACTGAACGACTGCATTTTAAAGCGTCTTCCTTTTCCAGTTGTGGAGCGTTTCGTTTTTCCCACCTTTCTTTCATCGCAGCGCCGTACGACTCTCGAAAAGCCAACGGCGGAGAAGAATGCGGTGCCGCGCAACGTACGACTCTCGAAAAGCCAGCGGCGGGGAAGAATTCTGCAATCAACCTCAGTGTTCGGATATTTTTTGAGCGACTGTACAATAAAACTATTGAAGAGAATTATTAAAAAATCTGCCATTCACATTGTGACTTTTGAGTTCAAAATTGGATTTGGATCACATTGTGATAATAGAGTAAAAAAATTAAATGTATTCACATCTGCCTGACTTCACTTGTAACAGAATATAATAGTAACGGTAGCTAAAAACATTAATCTCCAGTCGACTTGACTATTGGTGTTACTGAGGATAGAAATAACATACAGAGTCGTATCAGAATAATATGACCACCTACCATAGTATATGTATGGTAGGTGGTCATATTATTCTGATACGACTGTGTATGCAGTAATTCCTCAAATTACAGAAAAACAGTTTTCGAAACTTCACTGTGTTCGAAATTTCGGTCTTCCTCGAGCTGGGCGGTGACCTGGATAGTCACACAACAATTAAAGACCACGGAATTAGACCGTTTGGTCATTATACTAATTCCCTGCTCAATAAGAGCATTAATTTTCGACACACCTTTGCATGTGTTTTGGTATTCACGGTCACACTTCTGCGATATTTTTAATCCGCAGTTGACTCCTGCAAACCTGAATCTCGTCGCGGCGAATCCTATTCGGCGAACAAGTCGAGGAAACGAACAGGAAAAAGGAAAATAGGAACGTATGAGTTGCATTTCGTAAACAGAATTATATTTAACAAGGTCACTAAGAGAGAAAAATAAAACTTCACAAATGAGAGATAATAAAACTGTCTATTCCTTCCACTGTGGTTGTGAATGAAACATGCCTAGAGAGAGATTCATTTGACGGAACACGCAAGGACATGTCTTTTATTAGGTTGTGTTAAGGACCCAACATGAGGAACGAGAAATGCACAAAAGCTATTGTTATCTGGCTTCCTTCAACTACACCCGTGTACTGCTGCGTAACAACATGTACAGGCGTGTGGATGAGATACCCACTGCCTTCATTATATGTTCCGAGAGTAACGTCGTTAAGTTCGCATTGCCCCGACAAAGTTAAATCGAATTAGAGTTAATTAACAGAATAATGTACGGTTACTAGATGCTTAGGCGAAGGATACGCTATCCATGGAGTTTCAGGAATTAATCGTTTCTTTGCATATCAGAGAATGTTTTGGAGACAAAAGCTTTTGCTTTAAACGCTTTCCTGTCTGTTCTTTATATTTATGGTCTTTTTTTTTATTCAACTAATGTATAAGGAATTGAAGTGTAAAATAATTAAGATAAACGGGAATAAAACAAACAGCGCTCTGTTTTATACTAAATTGAAGAGGAAGACATTGTGTTCTTGTAATAGGAATACAAAATTAAACACAACTGACTTGATTATTAACCGTAAAAGCTGAAGTCTGATTCTTCTGGTATCGTTAATAATTCCAAGTTTATTTATTTGTTTGTTTGTTTGTTTATTTATTTGTTTGTTTGTTTGTTTACGAATTTGTTTGTTTGTTTACGAATAATTGACTGTTCTCTTTATTGATTCTTCAACGATTACAGATCACAAAATATATCTGTTATAAAAAACCTTAGTCCGAATACGAATATAAACTGATCCAGCCTCTTCAAACATTAATGGGAACGACAGAACTGAATCTAAAGGAAGAACCAAAGGGGCCATAATGCCCCTTTGAGGGGTGGACCAAAAACTCTCTTCCCCTCAACAAATCGAATAATTTTAATAACCGAAACTATAGAGAGAAAAAATTTCAAAGAACTATAACAAAGGTTTGTTGTTTGGATTGTTTTACCTCTGAGCGGCACTTTTTTGCACACCATGGGCTAAATGGTCAGGTCACATGGATCCCGAAGGCACACGGGCCACGGGGCCACGGCTTAACGGGCCATCCGACGGACGGTGGCATTTCCAAGCCCATCGGTGTCCCCTACTGACCGTGGGCAGGGCGTGGAATTTTGCGGAGATAAATCTCAACGCTGACCCAGCTGGGACTCGAACCTGGGAACTACAGATTACGAGCCTGACGCGCTACCGACTGAGCCACCCCCGCCCCATATCAAAGGGAAAAGGTATATATTCATATACTTAATATTCAGCGAGAATAATTTCAGACTATGATGTATATACTAGAAATCAATTGATGGCTTTGACACCTTTTCATTTCTACACCATCACTACGACCCCTATTTCACCTTGAACGCAACGCCGGATTTGAAAATCCCCCTTATTCCTAAGTTCTACAACCGGAAATAACCCTGTTCACCAATGTTTAGTTCTGCAGTACCAGGATATTAAATTTGACATTTGACCTCAAAGGACCGATCGTATACATAATTTAACATAATTTCTCAGATCTACGACTCAAAATACCCCCAAGCAACAATTTTTAAACCTTTACCAACTGCAGATATATATTTGACCTTTGACCTCGAGGGACTCTCCTGATTCGAAATTTCGTAACGTTTCCTACATCTGCAGCCCGAAGCGCCTCCAGACACCAATTTTTCACGTTTCTAGCACTGGCATATCAAGTTACATAGAGTGGTATATTGATTTGACCTCTACGTGACCTTCATTTGAATTTAAAGGACATGTCGGAGGTCAAATTTCGGATTTTTACCGAGATCTTCGACCCACTTTAACCGTAGGTACAAATTTCCAGAGTTAAAATTAGCGCGATTCCCTGTCCCCATTCCCCGCAAAATTCTTTATCCAGATCCTGACCTTAACAACAACAAATCGACCGCCTTCACGCAATATCGAGTCAAAAATAAACAAAATCAGTTTAACAAGTATATTTTTACAATATTGTTCTGTTGTGCTTCTTACATAACCTGTCATTCAATTCTGCTCAGGGTTGCCCCATTACAATTATGGATTAAGCAAAATTAAGATTCAACGTCTTCAAAATTAGGGTACTATATAAATAAATCAAATACGTTAGGGTCCTATAGGTCCCACGATTCACTAGTAACTGTTTCTTTTTAGGACAAAACACCAGAAACAAAGGAATCTTACCGAACTCGTATTTCTAAGTTGGGTTGTCTTACCTCTGAGCGGCACTTTTTTGCACACCATGGGCTAAATGGCCAGGTCACATGGACCCCGAAGGCTCAGAGAAGGTTGGGGGAGGGGACCCACTGGAACAGCTGTTGGGAGACAGATGGTAGCCTCCCGTCAAGGCCATCCAGCGTATTCTTTAACGTGCACAGGGTATGTCTCTCCCTCACACGGGGCCACGGCTTAACGTCCCATCCGACGGACGGCGGCCTTTACAAGCCCATCGGTGTCCCCTACTGACCGTGGGCAGGGCGGGGAATTCTGCGGAGATAAATCTCAACGCTGACCCAGCTGGGACTCGAACCTGGGAATTGCAGATTACGAGCCTGGCGCGCTACCGACTGAGCCACCCCCGCCCCTACGTATTTCTAAGATCGTTACATCAACACAAGTGTAGGCAACAAACAGTTCGTAAATGACAATAGATAACATTTAACTGACATCACTATATAATCGAATTAAACCACGCATCTTTGTTAATATTGTTACTCGAGTTGCCTGCCGCTCGTAAACAACAACTGAAGATTATCAAGATCTGAATCGAATCGCCGTAGGACACTTTAATGTGATTTTCAAGCATTCTTAAGTACCAAGATGTGTATAATGCAAGGTTTCGAAAAGATTTCAGAGGCGAAATCCTGTTAAAAAGGTTCGGTTGTTTCACCTCTGAGCGGCACTTTTTTGCACACCATGGGCTAAATGGCCAGGTCACATGGACCCCGAAGGCTCAGAGAAGGTTGGGGGAGGGGACCCACTGGAACAGCTGTTGGGAGACAGATGGTAGCCTCCCGTCAAGACCATCCAGCGTGTTCTTTAACGTTGGATTGCTTTACCTCTGAGCGGCACTTTTTGCACACCATGGGCTAAATGGCCAGGTCACATGGACCCCGAAGGCTCAGAGAAGGTTGGGGGAGGGGACCCACTGGAACAGCTGTTGGGAGACAGATGGTAGGCTCCCGTCAAGGCCATCCAGCGTGTTCTTTAACGTGCACAGGGTATGGCTTTCCCGCACACGGGGCCACGGCTTAACGTCCCATCCGACGGACGGCGGCCTTTCCAAGCCCATCGGTGTCCCGTACTGACCATGGGCAGGGCGGGGAATTTTGCGGAGATAAATCTCAAAGCTGACCCAGCTGGGACTCGAACCTGGGAACTACAGATTACCAGATTACGAGCCTGGCGCGCTACCGACTGAGCCACCCCCGCCCCATCTTTAATGTAAGAAAGTTGCGTATTTTATAATTATATCAGTATTATAAATGATGCATTCCTTAGAAATTTCTGTGTCGTAAATAGTGAAAATTAAAATCGAAACTCTATAATTTCGAAATAAGTTAATTATGAATTTTACGCCAGTGGAAAGAGATAGAGATCTACCGTAGTCGGATCTTTTCTCTGTGTGGGTGAGAGGCAAAAAGGCACGCTCTCCCTTGGAAATTTTCAATTAAACGGGTTGGGTGGGTTTTTTCACTTCTTAGCGGCACTTTTTTGCACACAATGGTTTAAATGGCCAGGTCACAAGGACCCGAAATTGCTCAGAAAAGTTTCGAAGAAGCGGATTCAGTGGATAGCTATTAGAAGATATATGGTACGTCCTGTCAAGGCCATCTGGGGTGTTTTTAAAGTGCACTAGGTATGGCTCTCCCGCACACAATGTTCGAAGTTTCTAAGAAGGGGACACAGTGAATAGCTGTTAGAAAACGTATGGTATGTCCTGTCAAGGACAACAAGTGTGTTTTTAACGTGGACTAGGTATGGCTCTCCCGCACACGGGATGGGCTTGGAAAGGCCGCCGTCCATCGGATGGGACATTAAGCCGTGGCCCCGTGTGCGGGAGAGCCATACCCTGTGCACGTTAAAGAACACGCTGGATGGCCTTGACGGGAGGCTACCATCTGTTTCCCAACAGCTTGTCCCAGTGGGTCATCTCCCCCAACCTTCTCTGAGTCTTCGGGGTCCATGTGACCTGGCCATTTAGCCCATGGTGTGCAAAAAAGTGCCGCTCAGAGGTAAAACAACCCAACACAACCCAACCCGCACACGGGGCCACGGCTTAACGTCCAATCCGACTGACGGAGGTCTTTCTAAGTCAATCGGTGTCCCCTACTGGCCGAGGACAGGATGGGGAGTTTTGCAGAGAAAATTCTCAACGCTGGCCCAGGCAGGACTCGAACCTGGGAACTGCAGATTACGAGCGTGGCATGTTACCGACTAGTAAAAAAAATATGTGCACACTGCGTTATCAAAATATTAAACAATTCCTGTGTTTTGTCAGTAGGAATCTAAATTTTAAGCTCTATAACTTCTAAAATATGCATTTAATGAAAATATATAACTGAAGATAAATTAACGATCATAATCAAATATATTTAAATCTCGATTTTTAATAATATTCGTTTAATATTTAAAGATTCATGGAAGCTGGAATATTTCAAAACAGATGCGTGATAAAGAATTTACCTCAGAAATTAATTAAAACTTAATATGTATTGTTTTAAACCACTTAATGAATTAAATATACATTTTAAAATTTTGCGAATGATAATTATTTTAAGATTACATAATTATGAATGAATTTTATAAAACAAGATAATTTATTATTAAATATTCCAGCTTCCATAACGCTTTAAATACTGAACGAATATTATTGAAAATCGAGTTTTAAATAGATTTGATTATTGTCTTTAATTTATCATCAGTCACATTTTTCCATTAAAGGTATATTTTTGAAGTTATAGAGCTTCGAAGTTAGATTCGCTTGGTAAAGACCGCCGTCCGTCGGATGGGACGTTAAGCCTTGGCCCCGTGTGCGGGAGAGCCATACCCTGTGCACGTTAAAGAACACGCTGGATGGCCTTGAAGGGAGGCTACCATCTGTCTCCAAACAGCTGTTCCAGTGGGTCCCCTCCCCCAACCTTCTCTGAGCCTTCGGGGTCCATGTGACCTGGCCATTTAGCCCATAGTGTGCAAAAAAGTGCCGCTCAGAGGTAAAACAACCCAACCCAACTTAAATATTTTGATAGGGTAATGTTTAAACACATTTTTAATGGTTTGTGTGATGATTAAGACTTGAATACTTCGATTATTGCCAATTTCGAATGCTTTGTGAGGAACAACTCTTATTGTTAAATATCACAACTTCTACAATGAGTCCAGTCAAGGTCACCTTGATACGAAAGAAGGGGAAAAAAGGAGAGAAATTAATTATGCAAAAATATTCAATTGATATAATTTGTTTCAAATTTAAGTTACAGCCATTTATTTTAAAACCAGTTAAAATAATTTATTCATTAGGATAAATGGTTTGAATATTTTTATTTTATTTTATTTTAAAATGGTTGAGAATATCATAAAATTAATTATCAAATTTTAAAAAACAAATAACTACCAGTTTTATTTTTAGAAATAAAGATATAATAAAAACTGCTATTTTTTTTGAAGATTATTTTGTTTGCTTTACCTCTGAGCGGCACTTTTTGCACACCATGGGCTAAACGGCCAGGTCACATGGACCCCGAAGGCTCAGAGAAGATTGGGGGAGGGGACCCACTGGAACAGCTGTTGAGAGACAGATGGTAGCCTCCCGTCAAGGTCATCCAGGGTGTTCTTTAACATGCACAGGGTATGGCTCTCCCGCACACGGGGCCACGGCTTAACGTCCCATCCGACGGACGGCGGCCTTTCCAAGCCCATCGGTGTCCCCTACTGACCATGGGCAGGGCGGGGAATTTTGCGGAGATAAATCTCAACGCTGACCCAGCTGGGACTCGAACCTGGGAACTACAGATTACGAGCCTGGCGCGCTACCGACTGAGCCACCCCGCCCCTTTTGAAGATTAGGCTTTTTGTTATTGTAGTCCTTAGAGCTGTTGTATCGAGGTGTCCTTGGTCCAGTCCCAAACTACTTTCGTTAATGTAATAACGTTTGTAGCAAATATTATTTTTATTTCAGCCCAGATGAATGTTTGCCACCAAAGAAAATGAAGAATAATGAAAAAATAAAACTAGAAAATAAAAATAATGAAATGAAAAATAACAATAAAACGAAAAAAAAATTATTTTGTTATTTTTTATTGCAGAAAAATCTTTATTTCTCAGTTAAAGCGAATTGTAAATTTGTTACAGTCGCTGAAAAAAAAATATCCGAACTCTATGGTTGATTACAAAATTCAGAAAAAGTATCTGGAAACGATATTTTTTTAGAAATTAGTGATCTTGCAACCATCGTGTCACGTGACAAGAAGGTTGCGAGATCACTAATTTCTAAAAAAATCGTCGTCAGATATTTTTTTCTGAATTCTGTAATCAACCATAGTGTTCGGATACTTTTTTGAGCGACCGTACATGTTATCATATGGGAAACAATTTTTTCAAAGATATGTATAGTTTTCGAAACAATTTTATGTTAATTAGAAACATTTTTTTAAAGCTAGTTTTCCCATAGGTACCTATGGGGTCCGAAAAAGTTGAACTTTTGATAGATTTGATTTTAAAAAAAATTAAAATCAACAATTTCTTTTTCAGCCACATTTTTCTATAAGCATCATGTTTAAGAAGTTACCAAGCTATAAATGTGCCTTCTAATTGACACGTGGTATGGAGCTATTCATTACATTATCGCATGTAGCACGAAAATGCCCGAATTCCTTTTACTCATCAGTAGATTTGCGACGGCGACTGCATTCCAAGAGTCCATAAAAGAAAAAAAATAAGAGGCATTCCGCTCCGTTCACAGAGAACTGCATGTTTACCCGAAATTTCTTTTTCGAGGCATTCCGCCCCTTTGTTCGTCTGTATACAAACAAAGTGGAATCATCACAGATGGTTACCCAAAACACCGCGTTCATCAATCTCGAGACCTGTGGGAACGTCCAGACCAGACAGACAGACGAGGAGGGAAATGGTGAGAACTGGGCGCGAGACTCTTGCGGAGGGAAGATGCGCATCGCAAAAACGAACAGCGGAAGCTCGGGAGCAGAAAGAATCGGAGAGACACGCTCGTTTGTTTGCTCCTACCGCATCAGAATAGGAAGAGGAGGAGAGAAGAAGTTGCCTCCGCAACTTCTTTGTGCTTAAACCTTAACTGAACCCTTCTTTTGCGTTGAGCAAATGGTAGACTGAGGAGTTTACGATGAACTATGCAAGGAACGACTTCATGGTCTTCGGGGTGCATTAATGGATAGATAGAGGGGTGGATAGATAGAGGAGTGGATGAACTATTGATCGGTGGATGTGTTATGGGTGCAGGGAGGGAGTTGTTAGTTGATGGTTGATATTGATGCGGACTATGAACGTGCAACAATGAAAGAGTGATGGCTTACGACGAGGCAAACGAGATATCGCACATAGTGTAAATGACGTCATAAATGGATTGCAACACGATTGATTTCGAAGCAGGAGAAAGTGGGTACAGTCGCTCAAGAAAGTATCCGAACACCATGGTTGATTACAGAATTCATAAAAAATATCTGGCAGCGATTTTTTTAGAAATTAGTGTTCTAGCAACCTTCGTGTCACGTGATTACAGAATTCAGGAAAAATATCTGGAGCGTGTACAGCAACTGTACACGCTCCAGATATAGTTACCGTTCACAGCAAACTGGAGCGTGTGCAGTAACTGCACACGCTCCAGTTTGCTGTGAACGGTAACTGGAGCAGTAACTGCACACGCTCCAGTTTGCTGTGAACGGTAACTGCACACGCTCAATATTTCCGTGAGTGAGCCCACACGATCCAGGTCTTTGTGAGCTCACACGATCCAATGTGCTGTGAACATTAACCGCAACCGCTCCAGTTTGCTGTGAACGGTAACTGCACACGCTCAATATTCATTGCATTATATATTCATACACATTATATATATTAAAAAAGTATCCGAACACCATGGTTGATTACAGAATTCAGAAAAAATATCTGGCAACGATGTTTTTAGAAATTAGTGATCTGGCAACCTTTGTGTCACGTTTTTTGAGCGACTGTACCGACCCTCCATGGTCAGATCAACCTTGAGGATCGACCAATTTCCCCCTGTTGTGGAGAACTATCTCTCTATTAGTTTCAAACTGTATGATATATCTTGCTGCTTGCCCAAAGGAAGTTTACCCCTAAAATGTTCAACCAAGTGAATAAATCATTAACGACATGCATTTCTGTTTATATGTGTTATGCCGGGTCAGAGAAATCTCCCCCCTAAATTGGACTGGTCAGAGAAATCGAGGCCGAACTGACTGGTTCTTTCCAATTTTAATGATTTTTTTTTTACCCAGCACTTTCAGTTTCGACTAGTATTTCTAATAGGTTTCGTTTTAAATAGCATTGACATTTTAATTTTTTCATAAAATTATTATAATTATTAATTATATATCTTCGTATCTCCAATCTCTCTCTCTTAATTACATAATTACTAATGCGCAAATGAATGCTGAATTCTGTAATCCACCATGGTGTTCGGATACTTTTTTTAATATATATAATGCGTATGAATATATAATGGAATGAATATGGAGCGTGTGCAGTTACCGTTCACAGCAAACTGGAGCGGTTGCGGTTAATGTTCACAGCACATTGGATCGTGTGAGCTCACAAAAACCTGGATCGTGTGGGCCCACTCACAGAAATATTGAGCGTGTGCAGTTACCTTTCACAGCAAACTGGAGCATGTGCAGTAACTGCACACGCTCCAGTTTGGAGCGTGTACAGTTGCTGTACACGCTCCAGATATTTTTCCTGAATTCTGTAATCACGTGACACGAAGGTTGCCAGATCACTAATTTCTAAAAAAAAATCGTTGCCAGATATTTTTTCTGAATTCTGTAATCAACCATGGTGTTCGGATGCTTTTTTGAGCGACTGTAATAGTGTGTAAAAGAGGGTTTTCCTTTGGTGAGTGCACAGAGACGATAAAACAAATTGTCTGTTTATGGTGATAAAAATAGTTTTGAATGGAACCGTGTAGAGAGCGCGTCCTTTGTTTTATGACTGCTAAATGTTCTATCTTTGATTTGCGGATCGGTTTTCGAATGTTCTTTTTATCAGTTAGTTTAGTACTTATGATTGTCGGGATCATTTGGTATGAATGAATAGCATAGCCTATCTGCTATGCTATTCATCTACGATGAAGGTGGATGGACTGCGATGATGGATGCTGTTTCGATTGACTGGTACTGAAATCTGTATATAATCCACGTAAACTTATTTGCCTTAGTTATTAAGTCAGTTCATTTAGGGGGCGGGGGTGGCTCAGTCAATAGCGCGCCAGGCTCGTAATCTGTAGTTCCCACGTTCGAGTCCCAGCTGGGTCAACGTTGAGATTTATCTCCGCAAAACTCCCCGCCCTACCCACGGTCAGTAGGGGACACCGATGGGCTTAAAAAGGCCGCCGTCCGTCGGATGGGACGTTAAGCCGTGGCCCCGTGTGCGGAGAGTCATACCCTGTGCACGTTAAAGGACACGCTGGATGGCTACCATCTGCCTCCCAACAGCTGTTCCAGTGAGTCCCTTCCCCCAACCTTCTCTGAACTTTCGGGGTCCATGTGACCTGGCCATTTAGCCCATGGTGTGCAAAAAAGTGCCGCTCAGAGGTAAAGCAACCCAACCCAACCCACATTGCAATCATGGCATCATAGCGACAGGGCTACTCTTCTCTGTTTTTAAATATTTAGTAACACCGTTCATCGCACCGAAGTAACCAATGTGAACTCAACACAATGAAATCGAAATGGATGTTCTAGCTAACGATGTCAACATCTTGTGTCACGTGACGGCCACAGCGAAGGACATCTCCTTAGAGACGACATAAAAAAAAGTTGTCGAGGACTTTCACGAGCGACGGAACGCTCTCCAGAGATATTGCTTCTGTCGGAATGCAGGCCACCACTCTTGCACACTCTGCACGCGATCCTCGCTCGAGAAGGCTGCCGGATGTTGTGTTGCGGAAGGAGGAGAACAACCTCCCTTTCGTAATCTTACGTAGAGCCTTTTACGTCACGTCCGGCAGTGGAGCGATAATTCCTCCCTTGTTATAAGTCTCTTCGGTTGTAGCGCATTTCCTAATCAGTCTTTCTGATTTATCTGCCTCTTATTTCATTGCGGAGTTGAGGAAATGACTGACGTCACGTTTGCTTTCCCGGCGGGAAAGGTGTGGGCAACTCTAATGAGGGGAGACGTTGTATTACGAAGTTTCTGACTCTGGAAGGAGTTGTATTGGGTTGTTGTTTTACCTCTGAGCGGCACTTTTTTGCACACCATGGGCTAAATGGCCAGGTCACATGGACCCCGAAGGCTCAGAGAAGGTTGGGGGAGGGGACCCAATGGAACAGCTGTTGGGAGACAGATGGTAGCCTCCCGTCAAGGCATCCAGCGTGTTCTTTAACGTGCACAGGGTATGGCTCTCCCGCACACGGAGCCACGGCTTAACGTCCCATCCGACGGACGGCGGCCTTTCCAAGCCCATCGGTGTCCCCTACTGACCGTGGGCAGGGCGGGGAATCTTGCGGAGACAAATCTCAACGCTGACCCAGCTGGGACTCGAACTGGGAAGTACAGATTACGAGCCTGGCGCGCTACCGACTGAGCCACCCCCGCCCCCTCTGGAAAGAGAAGAAAGAGGAATTATCTTCCTCGCAAATCAGAGGCGAAACTTTAACGTGCACAGGGATGGTTCTCCCGCACACGGGGCCACGGCTTAACGTCCCATCCGACGGACGGCGGCCTTTCCAAGCCCATCGGTGTCCCCTACTGACCGTGGGCAGGGCGGGGAATCTTGCGGAGACAAATCTCAACGCTGACCCAGCTGGGACTCGAACCTGGGAAGTACAGATTACGAGCCTGGCGCGTTACCGACTGAGCCACCCCCGCCCCCTCTGGAAAGAGAAGAAAGAGGAATTATCTTCCTCGCAAATCAGAGGCGAAACTTTAACGTGCACAGGGATGGTTCTCCCACACACGGGGCCACGGCTTAACGTCCCATCCGACGGACGGCGGCCTTTCCAAGCCCATCGGTGTCCCCTACTGACCGTGGGCAGGGCGGGGAATCTTGCGGAGACAAATCTCAACGCTGACCCAGCTGGGACTCGAACCTGGGAACTACAGATTACGAGCCTGGCGCGCTACCGACTGAGCCACCCCCGCCCCCTCTGGAAGGAGAAGAAAGAGGAATTATCTTCCTCGCAAATCAGAGGCGAAAGAGTAGTTGGCAATCGGATACAGAAATTCAATTATGAGTTTCCTCCCCCTCTCGCTATGTTGATATTCCGTGTTCAAGAGAGCCAAACTCTTGCATGTTAAATAACACACTGGAGGGCCTCAATGGAAAGCTCTCATCTGTCTCGCAGCAGCTCATCGGTGACTCTCTTTCACCATCCAGCTCTGAGATTTGGGTCAGTGCTGGATGTCACAAGGAGATAATAGGGCCTAAAACGATTACGATGCACTAGTTTCGAAACGAATTGCAGGATTATATTGTTCTAGGAATTTGGAAATGTTACTTTTAAGGAATTCCTTTCATGTTAAATCTGTGGTATGCAGACTACGTACAGCCACTCAAAAAAAGTATCCGAACACTACGGTTGATTACAGAATTCAGAAAAAATATCTGGCAACGATTTTACCGGCGAGACATGGATGCCTCGCCGGGTAAGAGCTGTTTTGGCGGCACGTGGAAGACCAACATCATATTAGTCAGGTGGTCATAATGTTGGTTTACGCTAGGCAATAAGTTTCGCAGTTAATACGTATGTATCGTATTGCGATATAAAGAAGACTTACACTGCCTAACCAAATTATTAACTATCTGCATCGTTCGCGAATCACTATGAAACGACAATGTATACAAACTTTTTCCTGGCGTATGCATTTTACATCACTATAAAAAAGCCCTATAAAAGTCGTAAAGGCATGGTGGAAATCAAAGTCAAGTGCGACATGGCTAAAAAGGCTCATCCAACTGATGTCGAAACTGGGCTCCCGTTGGAGAGCGATGGGTAGGAGAATCCGTGAAAGAAATGGTCGAACTCAGCAGAAAATCACTTGGCACAATATTCCAAGTATATGGAGAATGAAAACAGTTTCAAAAATAAAGAAGAAAACGACCGCCAATCGTGGCAACCTCTATGGCTAATCGGAGCAGTTGCAATTCATCAGCTGAGACAGATGACCGCTCTTCAAAACGGATTCCAACGAGAACTATGATCAGAGAATTGAAAAATTTGAAATTTGGGAATGTTTGTACCATGATACATATGACTTTAGTTCTATGGACTGTCCATTCTTTATGACTTCTACATGCTTTGGTACAAGGAGAGCACAATATAGTAAAGTACCACTTTCGCCAAATGTCGTCATCGGTTTTTTATGCAAATGTGAAATATCATCACGACATTCGGCAAAAAGGAAACATAATACTGAGCCTTTGGGAAAAGTTATTCTCCTACCACAATGCTTCCCAAGCTTCTGTGGTCGCGACCCAATATTCAATATATTTGCCCTGTTGACCCAAATTCAAATATCTATTACCCTCGCTACTCAAAATTGAAGTACATATTGCCTTCGTGATCCAAAATTCAAATACATATTACCCTCTCGACCCAATATTCAAATCCTATTGCCCTCACGACCCAAAATTAAAATGCTTGCTGCCCTCTCGACCAAAAATTCAAATACTTCTTACTTCGCTACCCAAGATTCAAATACTGATTGCCCTCACAACCCATAATTCAAATACCTATTACCCTCAAAACCGAAATTTTGAATACCTATTGCTCTCGGGACACAAAATTTAAATACCTATTTACCCTCGCCACCCATAATTGAAATATTTATTGCCTTCCAACCCAAAATTCAAATACTTAGTGCTCTTGAAACCCAAATTTATAATTCCCATTCGCCTCGGAAAACAAATAGCAACTGTACCTTCAGGCCACTAGTCCGCCACCCTAGGTTACAGAACCGCTGCCGTCTATAAATTCTCAGTGAACATTCAATAAATATTGCATGTTATAGAGTCAATTATATTTTTCGTTTTCTTCAGAAACATTTCTCCGTCAGACGGCGGTGTAGGCATATCTCATCCGAATGTTTTTGTTTTTAAAGTCCATCCCATAGTCGAAAACCTTTACCTCCCATTCAACGAAAAGAATTTAATCCCATCTGGTGGACAACATTCTTTATTTCCCATTCCTCTCTTTACCTCCCCTCCGATAGACAAAGATCTTTACCTTACATCCATTGGACAGAAATCTTTACCTCCCATCCAATGCAAAGAGATCTTTACTCACCATCCAATAAACAGAGATCTTTACCTCCAATCCAATGGACAGAGATCTTTGCCTCACATCCGATACACAGAGATCTTTTATCTCACATCCAATGAAAAGAGATCATTACCTCCCTTCCGATAGACAACCTCCTATCTGATGGAGAGAGATTTTTACATCCCCTCCGCTAGATAGAAATATTTTCCTCCAATCCGATGAACAAAGATCTTTATCTCCCATCCAATGCACAGATACCTTTACCTACCATCCAATAAACAGATATATTTACCTCCAATCCGATGGACAGACATCTTTACCTACCATCCAATGGGAAGAGATTTCTACCTCCAATCCGATGAACAAAGAACTTTATCTCCAACCAATGCACAGATACCTTTACCTACCATCCAATAAACAGATATATTTACCTCCAATCCGATGGACATAGATCTTTACTTCCCATTCGAGAGATAGAGATCTTTTCTTCCCAACGGGCTAAAGTTAAAAGCCTAAAAACGTTGCAAATTGTTCCAACTGCGTAAATCTCGATAGAAAATAGTTGCGCGAATAAACATTTCGAAACGCTTCTTAGTTTAGAAACGTCTGTAAAACTGCTTCGATTTGTAGTCACCTTCGTGTCATGTGACACGAAGGTTGCCAGATCACTAATTTGTTTAAAAAATCTTTGCCAGATTTTTTTCTGAATTCTGAAATCAACCATAGTGTTCGGATATTTATTTTAGCGACTGTACAATGAAAAAGGAAAACGTTATTTATTACTTAATATATTATTTAAAATATTTATTAATATACTTTATGAAACATACGTTTATTGACTTTTAACTATTTTTCAAACTAAATAAATTATTTTAACGTTCTAAATGAATTCTTAGTTTTCGAAGCCTTCATTTCAACAAAGAGGGGTGGGGGTGGCTCAGTCGGTAGCGCGCCAGGCTCGTAATCTGTAGTTCCCAGGTTCGAGTCCCAGCTGGGTCAACGTTGAGATTTATCTCCGCAACATTCCCCGCCCTGCCCACGGTCGGTAGGGGATACCGATGGGCTTGGAAAGGTCGTCGTCCATCGGATGGGACGTTAAGCCGGGGCCCCGTGTGCGGGAGAGCCATACCCTGTGCACGTTAAAGAACACGCTGGACACGCACGTTATGGAACACGCTTGACAGGAGGCTACCATCTGTCTCCCAACATCTGTTCCAGTGGGTCCCCTCCCCCAACCTTCTCTGAGCCTTCGGAGTCCTTGTGACCTGGCCATTTAGCCCATGGTGTGCAAAAAAAGTGCCGCTCAGAGGTAAAACAATCCAACGTTAAAGAACACGCTGGATGGTCTTGACGGGAGGCTACCATCTGTCTCCCAACAGCTGTTCCAGTGGGTCCCCTGCCCCAACCTTCTCTGAGCCTTCGGGGTCCATGTGACCTGGCCATTTAGACCATGGTGTGCAAAAAGTGCCGCTCAGAGGTAAAACAACCCAACCCTTTCAACAAAGAAATCTCGTGCCCAGCTCTTTCTTAATTAGAGTGATATCAACTTCAACAGAAAAGCTCGTGCTCTTTACCCAACAAATTTAACAATTACTTTATCACGCGAAGGCAGAAAGAAATTAATTGATGCATTCCTTTTTCTAAATTTAATGGTGTCAACAGTTATTTTGAATAACTGCTAATAATAAGTCTAAGAGACACACCATTTTTTAATCTTTAATGTTAAATCCATAAGAATTTCGAGAAATTCAAACCGGTTCCCAGCGGTTTTCGTTGATTCCAGCCATTTTACACATAGCCTGTACAGTCGCTCAAAAAAGTATCCGAACATCATGGTTGATTACAGAATTCAGAAAAAATATCTGGCAACGACTTTTTCAGAAATTAGTGATCTCGTAACCTTCGTGTCACGTGACACGAAGGTTGCCAGATCACTAATTTCTGAAAAAATCGTTGCCAGATATTTTTCTGAATTCTGTAATCAACCATGGTGTTCGGATACTTTTTAAATATATATAATGCGTATGAATATATAATGCAATGAATATGGAGCGTGTGCAGTTACCGTTCACAGCAAACTGGAGCGGTTGCGGTTAATGTTCACAGCACATTGGATCGTGTGAGCTCACAAAGACCTGGATCGTGTGGGCTCACTCACGAAAATATTGAGCGTGTGCAGTTACCGTTCATAGCAAACTGGAGCGGTTGCGGTTAATGTTCACAGCACATTGGATCGTGTGAGCTCACAAAAACCTGGATCGTGTGGGCTCACTCACGGAAATATTGAGCGTGTGCAGTTACCGTTCACAGCAAACTGGAGCGGTTGCGGTTAATGTTCACAGCACATTGGATCGTGTGAGCTCACACCTGGATCGTGTGGGCTCACTCACGGAAATATTGAGCGTGTGCAGTTACCGTTCACAGCAAACTGGAGTGGTTGCGGTTAATGTTCACAGCACATTGGATCGTGTGAGCTCACAAAAACCTGGATCGTGTGGGCTCACTCACGGAAATATTGAGCGTGTGCAGTTACCGTTCACAGCAAACTGGAGCGGTTGCGGTTCATGTTCACAGCAAATTGGTTCGTGTGAGCTCACAAAAACCTGGATCGTGTGGGCTCACTCACTGAAATATTGAGCGTGTGCAGTTACCGTTCACAGCAAACTGGAGCGTGTGCAGTAACTGCACACGCTCCAGTTTGCTGTGAACGGTAACTGGAGCGTGTACAGTTGCTCTACGTGCTCCAGATATTTTTCCTGAATTCTGTAATCACGTGACACGAAGGTTGTCAGATCACTAATTTCTAAAAAAAAAATCGTCGCATGATATTTTTTCTGAATTCTGTAATCAACCATAGTGTTCGGATACTTTTTTGAGCGCCTGTACAATTTCCCCGGGTAAAGGGAACGTTCGTTCAAAGTTTGGTGCCTCTAGTTCTTTTGGGGGGCGATTTATTTAAACATTAGATTCCTTTTAAACTGTATAGATTGTAGCAGTTTGTGGCATTGGACAGGAATCACTGATTGCATTGTAGCATTATTAATTAAGCTGATATTGCCCAAAATTGCAAGAAAAAAGTTGTAAGGGAGTGGGGGGGAAATATCGAAAAGAATTCTATAATTCCATGTCCTACCGTTCGTAGCTCACCGAAAAGTGAGAGAATACTCACTATGTCTATGCATCACTCCCAGAATCACCACTACCACTCAGCAGTGAGGTAACATCTGATAAAAAGAAAATAACGAATCGGTTAGCAACTGCTAATGAGACTCCTGAAAATTAAAGAAAAAAAGCTAAGAACAATAGAAACAAATTCTTCGCGTTTTGTTCACATTGGTTTCCTTCTTACCCTCCTGAAATTTTCACCTGGATCACCACCCGACTTGTCACTCTTCCAACAGTGGCATCGACATACAAAGTCGGACACGACGTCATTTGTCTTCTTTTACATCGGCATATCTAATCAAGACGATGACTCTTTGCAACATTCGCTCAGGAATTCTCCTCGGGCATCTCTCTGATTCTCATCCCATTCTTCACTAAAGGGTTCCTAATTCGTAGAAGTTCATTAATTTGACACGTTTTTTGGGTCCCCCCCCCCCTGTCGTAATAGCCAATGAAATCCTTTCCTGTCACTTGCAGATGGTGACGTAGACCTCTTTTGCTCCTCCTCTTCTGTGTCGTAACAGCCAATGTGATTTAGGTGGTTCCAAAAATATCCCCGACCACTCTGCAGAGCGACGAAGATGCGATCACAGAAAGAAAGTTAGAAAAAACTAAGGTAGGACAGCCAAGTGTATCTGTTTGCCCGGGATTCCTTTTCTGGGATCTACATAAGATAAACAAGAACTGTGGAAAGAGTACATAAGAGTGCAAACAATGAGAGTACATGCTCGCTTCTGCAACAATTGAGAGGTTGAAGACGAGAATAGGTTGGTGACGTCACTGCGTTGTTGCTGTCTCCGACAATGTCGGTTGCAGTAGGCGTTTTGCCTCCGAGAAAAAAAGATTTGGAAATTGCGGAAAAGAATGCTTTGGAATTTTGAGGGATTTGATTTGGATTGTTTTACTTTTGATTAGCGCTTTTGGGCATACATTGGGCTAAATGGCAAGATCACAAGGACTCTATGAAGCTGGGTACAGTGGATACTGGATAGCTGTTAGGATTCAGATGGGATCCTCCCGTTCAGGTCGTCCAGCGTGACAATTTAACTATGTCTCCTGAACAAGATGGGGCGGGGGTGGCTCAGTCGATAGCGCGCCAGGCTCGCAATCTGTAGTTTCCAGGTTCGAGTCCCAGCTGGGTCAGCGTTGAGATTTATCTCCGCAAAATTCCCCGCCTTGCCCACGGTCAATAGGGGACACCGATGGGCTTGGAAAGGCCGCCGTCCGTTGGATGGGACGTTAAGCCGTGGCCCCGTGTGCGGGAGAGCCATACCCTCTGCACGTTAAAGAACACGCTGGATGGCCTTGACTGGAGGCTACCATCTGTCTCCCAACAGCTGTTCCAGTGGGTCCCCTCCCCCAACCTTCTCTGAGCCTTCGGGGTCCATGTGACCTGACCATTTAGCCCATGGTGTGCACAAAAGTGCCGCTCAGAGGTAAAACAACCCAACCCTGAACAAGAGACACGGTTTAACATCCCATTCGACGGACGGTGTACTTTCCAAAGCCAGGAAGTTTCGTTATTCATCGTGCGCAGAAAAGACTAACGGTAAAAATGTCAATATAAGAGTATTGGAAAACATCAGGTTATGAGATTGTAGCATTATTAATTAAGCTGATATTGCCCAAAATTTCAAGAAAAAAGTTGGAAGGGAGTGGGGGGAAATATCGAAAAGAATCAAGACAAGTTTATGATAAAAACGAGCATGTATTTATTTATTTTTTTTTTTTATTTGGGAAGCAACTGACAGCGTATCAGATCCGAGAGTAGAATTGCGTCAGAGGGTAGAATTGGGTACAGACGGTGGAACTCTGGGTAGAAAATGGATCTATAGGTAGGTGAAGAAATTAGAACCAAAAGATGGAATTTTGGTTGGAGGGTGAAATTAGACATAAAACTGGGATTGTGGAAAGAGCATGTGATTGTGGATAGGATGAAGGATTGTGAATAGAATGTAGGGTTCTGAATAGAGCATTTGATTATGAATAGAATGTAGGATTGTGAATAGCGCATGTGATTGTGGAGAAAATATAGGATTGTAAATAGAGCATGTGATTGTGGATAGAATGCAGGATTGTGAATAGAATGTAGGGTTCTGAATAGAGCATGTGATTGTGAATAGAATGTAGGATTGTGAATAGAGCATGTGATTGTGGAGAGAATATAGGATTGTAAATAGAGCATGTGATTGTGGATAGAATGCAGGATTGTGAATAGAATGTAGGGTTCTGAATAGAGCATTTGATTATGAATAGAATGTAGGATTGTGAATAGCGCATGTGATTGTGGAGAAAATATAGGATTGTAAATAGAGCATGTGATTGTGGATAGAATGCAGGATTGTGAATAGAATGTAGGGTTCTGAATAGAGCATGTGATTGTGAATAGAATGTAGGATTGTGAATAGAGCATGTGATTGTGGAGAGAATATAGGATTGTAAATAGAGCATGTGATTGTGGATAGAATGCAGGATTGTGAATAGAATGTAGGGTTCTGAATAGAGCATTTGATTATGAATAGAATGTAGGATTGTGAATAGCGCATGTGATTGTGGAGAAAATATAGGATTGTAAATAGAGCATGTGATTGTGGATAGAATGCAGGATTGTGAATAGAATGTAGGGTTCTGAATAGAGCATGTGATTGTGAATAGAATGTAGGATTGTGAATAGAGCATGTGATTGTGGAGAGAATATAGGATTGTAAATAGAGCATGTGATTGTGGATAGAATGCAGGATTGTGAATAGAATGTAGGGTTCTGAATAGAGCATTTGATTATGAATAGAATGTAGGATTGTGAATAGCGCATGTGATTGTGGAGAAAATATAGGATTGTAAATAGAGCATGTGATTGTGGATAGAATGCAGGATTGTGAATAGAATGTAGGGTTCTGAATAGAGCATGTGATTGTGAATAGAATGTAGGATTGTGAATAGAGCATGTGATTGTGGAGAGAATATAGGATTGTAAATAGAGCATGTGATTGTGGATAGAATGCAGGATTGTGAATAGAATGTAGGGTTCTGAATAGAGCATTTGATTATGAATAGAATGTAGGATTGTGAATAGCGCATGTGATTGTGGAGAAAATATAGGATTGTAAATAGAGCATGTGATTGTGGAGAAAATATAGGATTGTAAATAGAGCATGTGATTGTGGAGAAAATATAGGATTGTAAATAGAGCATGTGATTGTGGATAGAATGCAGGATTGTGAATAGAATGTAGGGTTCTGAATAGAGCATGTGATTGTGAATAGAATGTAGGATTGTGAATAGAGCATGTGATTGTGGAGAGAATATAGGATTGTGAATAGAGCATGTGATTGTGGAGAGAATATAGGATTGTAAATAGAGCATGTGATTGTGGATAGAATGCAAGATTGTGAATAGAGCATGTGATTGTGAACAGAATGTAGCATTATGAATGGAACATGTGATTGTGGGTAGAATGTAGGATTGTGAACAGAGCATGTGATTTTGAACAGAATGTAGGATTGTAAATAGAACATGTGATTGTGGATAGAATGTAGGAGTGTTAATAGAGCATATGATTGTGAACAGAACGTAGGATTGTGAATAGAGAATGTGATCGTGGATTGAATATAGGATTGTGAATAGAGTATTACGTGATTGTGAACAGAACGTAGGATTGTGAATAGAGAGTGTGATTATGGATAGAATGTAGGAGTGTGAATAAAATGTAGGATTGTGAATAAAGCATGTGATTGTGAAAAGAACGTAGGATTGTGAATAGAACGTGATTGTGGATAGAATGTAGGAGTGTGAATAGAATGTAGGATTGTGAATAGAATGTAGGATTGTCAATAGAGCATATGATTTTGAACAGAACGTAGGATTGTAAATAGAGAATGTGATCGTGGATTGAATATAGGATTGTGAATACAGTATTATGTGATTGTGAACAGAACGTAGGATTGTGAATAGAGAGTGTGATTCAGGATAGAATGTAGGAGTGTGAATAGAGCATGTGATTGTGAACAGAATGTAGGATTGTGAATAGAGCATGTGATTCAGGATAGAATATAGGATTGTAAATAGAGTATGTGATTGTGAACAGAATGTAGGATTGTGAATATAGCATGTGATTGTGGACTGAAGGTAGGATAATAAATAGAGCATGTGATTGTAGATAGAATGTAGGTGTGTGAATAGAGCATGTGATTGTGGACAGAATGTAAGATTATGGATGGAGCATGTTATTATGGATAGAATGAAGTATTATCGATAGAACATTTGATTGCAGATAGAGCATGTGATTGTGAATATAATGTAGGAGTGAGAATAGATTGTAGTGTTGTAGATAGAGCATATGACTGTGGATAGAATGTAATAAAGCATTGGATTGTGGATAGAGCATGACATTATGAATAGAGCATGTGATTGTAAGGTTGAATATATATCATATGATTTTGAATGGAGTGCGAGATCGCAGATAGACAGTCAGATTATAAATAGAGGTTTGGACTGTGAATAGAATATGAAATTGTGGCGAGATCGTGAAATTGTGGTGAGATTGTGGTGAGATTGTGGTGAGATAGTGAGATTGTGGATTGAGCATAAAATCTACCCTCCGTTTGGAATGCGTCGCTCTATTTCCCCATTGAGGTAAGAATCTGCCGACAGTTTCTAGAAAATCCTTCCTCCCCATAAGAAAGGGAAGTCTGAATGTCATTTGTTATATTTCATCGCTCTGAGAGGAAATGCCCAGGACAAATAATTGGACAGATTGGTCACGTGGATAACTATCGATTGCTTCCTGTCTCCGATAAATCATCTCCTGCATCGACGACACCATCTTCTGCCATGATGTCAAACCTTTATATCTATATAAGGGCGATAGTTTTTTTTATCCCTGCTGCGTTTTCTGGTGGATGATTTTTTGCTTCAGGCTAATAGAGAATTTTTTTTCCATCTAGAAGCAATCTTTCAACCGTGATGGGTGGACTTGGTTGAGAAAACGTGAAAAATGGTCCGTACCATAAAGAAAGCAAATTCGTAGAGAAACACTTCTGTTCGGCTAAATAAATATGAAATGCATTAGAAATCTCTCACGATCTTTTTTCTTTCATGCCACGATCTGATTTTCTCGTATTTGAGTCACCATTCTGTTTGCTTTGATATTTTCTCCGCTAATCTACACTCTATTTTCGATAGGAGAGCGAGCACGATGACTGGCGTCAGCCAAATGAACCCTAAATCGTGGGCCCATATGCAGAAGAGCTACAGTCGCTCAAAAAAATATCCGAACACTATGGTTGAGCACAGAATTCAGGAAACATATCTGGCAACGATTTTTTTTAGAAATTAGTGATCTGGCAACCTTCGTGTCACGTGATTACAGAATTCAGGAAAAATATCTGGAGCATGTACAGCAACTGTACACGCTCCAGTTACCGTTCACAGCAAACTGGAGCGTGTGCAGTAACTGCACACGCTGCAGTTTGCTGTGAACGGTAACTGCAGACGTTGAATATTTCCGTGAGTGAGCCCACACGATTCAATGTGCTGTGAACATTAACCGCAACTGCTCCAGTTTGCTGTGAACGGTAACTGCACGCGCTCCATATTCATTGCATTATATATTCATACGCATTATATATATATTAAAAAATATCCGAACACTATGGTTGATTACAAAATTCAGAAAAAATATCTGGCAACAATTTTTTTTAGAAATTAGTGATCTGGCAACCTTCGTGTCACGTAACACGAAGGTTGCCAGATCACTAATTTCTAAAATAAAATCTTTGCCAGATATTTTTTCTGAATTCTGTAATCAACCATAGTGTTCGGATACTTTTTTGAGCGACTGTACATCCTATGCAAACATGCTGGGTGGCCTTCACTGAGATGCTTCCCTCCTCACAATTGCTCTCCCTCAATCGGAGTTCTTGGATTCCTTTTACCTGGCCATTTTAAGTTATTTTGTACACAAAACACAGTGGCAAAGCACCCCAATTCAATCCAGGAGATACCCAATATTCTCTACTAGATGACATGACATCCGGCACTGCCCGGGTCTCACTTTTAATCTGCAAATTCTTTTTTTTTCTGCCTTAAAGGTTAGTTTTATCAGTTAGTCTTCCCTCACTTTAGCCCAGATTCAACATTAAAAAATGGCCGGTGTTGCTCAGTTCGTTGCTGACGTCAGCTCGCGTTCTCATAGCTCGTGGAGTCGTCGCAAATTAATGATATTTTTATTCCGACAGATTTTGGTATCCTGTGGTTCCCGATGGACTTGACTGAAATGTCCCAAATTTCGAAGGTGGGTTGCCCCTGCATGACCCCGTGTTGGTTTAAAAAATCAGATCCCTAGCTGCAATGGGACGCCTTAAAATAATAATATATTTGGGAATGTGGGGAATCTGGCAACAGCAGCAGATCTATGTGTTATTTTGACTCTTAAGTTCACAGTTAGGAAGTAGCAAATGGCAACAATAAATTTGATAGCGATATCGTTTCCCGTAGGAATACCATGGTAAATATTTTTGCTTTTAACAAGTCCCCGTTTTGGATTTTCGACTTGAACTTTGGCACTGCAACAAGACCACAACCAAAAACATTCTGTGAAACTTTGAAGTGTCTATCATAATTTCCTGATCACTTATGTCTGACACGGACACACAGACACACACAAAGACACCTTCTTTTATTATTATAGATTAGATATTTTCTATAATATATTCTATATAAAGGAGTATTCCAATATTGTAACATTCTTTGGAAAAGAAACATTCCGCCAAACAAACTTCTGGATATGTATGGTACGTGACATCAAACGGTTTAGATGCACTGATATAGAAGATTGTGATGACACACCCTTAGTCGTGATGATCAATTGATAAAGATAACTTGCATCGGAGAGACGATATTTATTCAACACCGGCTGCGGCTTAACGTCCCATTAAGACGGCGGCCTTTCCAATCATATCGGTACCCCTTTTTCACCAAATTCAGTTATTTGGGTTGTTTTACCTCTGAGCGGCACTTTTTTGCACACCATGGGCTAAATGGCCAGGTCACATGGACCCCGAAGGCTCAGAGAAGGTTGGGGGAGGGGACCCACTGGAACAGCTGTTGGGAGACAGATGGAAGCCTCCCGTCAAGGCCATCCAGCGTGTTCTTTAACGTGCACAGGGTATGGCTCTCCCGCACACGGTGCCACGGCTTAACGTCCCATCCGACGGATGGCGGCCTTTCCAAGCCCATCGGTGTCCCCTACTGACCGTGGGGAGGGCGGGGAATTTTGCGGAGATAAATCTCAACGCTGACCCAGCTGGGACTCGAACCTGGGAACTACAGATTACGAGCCTGGCGCGCTACCGACTGAGCCACCCCCGCCCCCCAAATTCAGTTATCGATGAGCCCATCGATGATAGTAAAAACATTTCCATTGCAAGTTCAGGGTGGAATCAGATTACGACTCGAACTTGGGAATATTAGATTACGAGCCTGACGCCCTGCCTTGTCGGCTAACTCTCACCTGATGGTGAAGTGTGGGTTAGTTCAGGCAGCTATGGCGCCAGGATCGTAATCTGCATTTCTCAGGTTCTAGACACAACACTGCCAGCATTAAGAGTATCTTCGCTAATTCCTCACCTTGTCCTCTGTAAGAAAACTGACACAAATGGGATTAAAAAGGATCCTGTTCATTGGATGGGAAGGTAAGTCGTGGTCCTATGTGCAGGAGAGCCATGTTCTGTGGAAATTAATTAACACCCTCGATGGCCTTGACAGCAGGTCTCCATCTGCCCTTTAACAGCTATCCAATGGATTCCCTCCCCCAACCTTCTCTCATCCCTTGGGATCCTTCTGATCTGACCATTTAGTCCACTGTATGCAAAAAAAAAATATCGTCCAGAGGATAAACAACCGAACTCGCCTGATAGTGAAAAGAATGAAAACAGAGTCTACTCCATTAGCCGAACGTTTTAAAGATAAAAAATAAGATTGTACCACGGGATGAGCTACCATTTGGCATATTAATAAACGTTGCTTCTCAGAAACTTGAATGTATACAGTGACATCTTATATTTGCATAAAGTGTAATGCATTCCTCTAAAACATGTTTCTTAAATACGCAATCCAAGCTCATACCGTATTTGTTAACGTACCCATGGTATATCTGTCCTGCAAAGGGGCCACGTTTTCAAGTACCATCTGGGGAAGGGCAGCATTTACAAACCCATCGATGTCCCGTTTATCACTGAGGGAAGCATTTCCAAGCCCATCGATGTCCCCTTTTTGATAGAGGACAGCATTTCCAAGCCCGTCTACCTCTCCTTTCTGACTGAAGACAGCATTTTCGAGCCAATGTCCCCTTGGTCGAGAGCAGCATTTCCAAGTACATCGATGTTCCATTTCTGACGGAGGGCAGAATTTCCAAGCACATAGATTTCCCGTTTGTGACGGAGGACAGCATTTCGGAGCCCATCGATGTCCCTTTTCTGACCGAGGGTAGCATTTCCAAGCAAATAGATGTCCCCTTTCTGACAGAGGGCAGCATTTCCAAGCCCGTCTACCTCTCCTTTCTTACTGAGTACAGCATTTCCGAGCCCGTCAATGTCCGCTTTCTGGCCGAGAGCAGCATTTCCAAGTACATCGATGTTACGTTTCTGACGGAGGGCAGAATTTCCAAGCACATAGATGTCCCGTTTCTAACGGAAGGCAGCATTTCGGAGCCCATCGATGTCCCTTTTCTGACCGAGGGCAACATTTCCAAGCAAATAGATGTCCCCTTTCTGACGGAGGGCAGAATTTCCAAGCACATAGATGTCCCGTTTCTGACGGAGGACAGTATTTCGGAGCTCATCGATGTCCCTTTTCTGACCGAGGGCAGCATTTCCAAGCACATATATCGCACCCCGGCAAGAAAAGTGACATAACTCAAAAATGCAGTATTTGAGAAATAACAAATTAAAGAAATCAATAAAACTGTGAAGTAGCCTAAAAGTAAAACTGACACAACTGCTCCCTGGCTGTTAATTTGCGAGTTAGAGATGTGACGTTTTTCGTTCACGTAGAGGAACACAATACCTATTTATCATTGACATAACCTCAAAATACGCATTTTTTGAGTTATGTCACTTTTCTTTCCGGGGTGCGATATGTCCCCTTTCTGACAGAGGGCAGCATTTCCGAGCCCTCCTTTGTCTCCTTTCTGACCGAGAACAGCATTACCGAGCCCGTCGATGCCCCCTTCCTGGCCGAGGGCAGCATTTCCAAGCCCATCGATGTCCCGATTCTGACGGAGAGCAGCATTTCCAAGCACATAGATGTCTCTTTTCTGATGGAGGACAGCATTTCGGAGCCCATCGATGTCCCCATTCTGACAGAGGGCAGCATTTCCAAGTCCGTCTATACCCCCTTTGTGGCCGAGGGTAGCATTTCCAAGCCTATGTCCCCTTTGTGGCCGAGGGTAGCATTTCCGAGCCCATCGATGTCCTGTTTCTGACGGAGGTCAGCATTTCCAAGCCCATAGATATCTCTTTTCTGACAGAGAGCAGCATTTCCAATCTCATCGATGTTCCGTTTCTGACCGAGGACAGCATTTCCAAGCACATAGATGTCCCTTTACTGACGGAGGACAGTATTTCGGAGCCCATCGATGTCCGATTTCTGACAGAGGTCAGCATTTCCAAGCCCATAGATATCTCTTTTCTGACCAAGAGCAGCATTTCCAATCTCATCGATATTCCGTTTCTGACCAAGGGCAGCATTTCCAATCTCTTCGATGTTCCGTTTCTGACCGAGGGGAGCATTTTCCAATCTCTTCGATGTTCCGTTTCTGACCGAGGGCAGCATTTCCAATCTCATCGATGTTCCGTTTCTAACCGAGGGCATCATTTCCAAGCCCATCGATGTCTCCTTTCTGACGGATTTTCTAATATTTATTATGTTTTAAATACGCGTCTTAATTCAAATACTTTATTTTAAAATTTCACTGGTGACTCTTTCTTTTCAAATTTTTATAATACGTTTTAAATATTCAAAAATATTTGAATAAAATCATAATGAATATACTATCTTTTCCAAGCACATAGATGTCCCTTTATATTATTTAAAAAATAGCTTATAATAAACTTTAGGCAAATTAAGTCACTTTTATTCTTAACTTTAGACAACTTAGACAACTTCAGACAAATTAAGCCTTAATTATTTATCGAAATAATTCGAAAAATTTCAATATAGAATTTTAAATTTTTTTCTGTTTCCTACTCGGTAAAGGTTTTTTTTTTTCATTTATTCTTAATGGTAATTTTCGAACTTGTAAAATGGTGAATATTTGCTTTGATTTTTATGAAGAAGTATGCAAAACGTGAGGAAATGTGAAACGGAAACATGTTGCCTTTTCATTTTCATTACAACATAAGAATTAAATTTTTTCCACAAGTCAGTTTTTACTTTCGTGGAAGACTCAACATTTTTTTTTTCAGACTTTTACTGAAAAATGTAGGTAAAATTATAAAACAATAAAAATATAATATTAAGATTCTATATATATTGGTACGAATCAAAATATGATTTTTATTAGAGAAACTACGTATAAAGAAAAATATATATTAAAAAATGTAACGCTTTAAAATTGTGTATCTAAGATATAAAAATTGTATATATTCATTATATATTGTGATTTCACTTCTAAGGCAAAAACATGTAAATGCAATGTTACTGCATATTCTGCGAATAAACCTATCTATCTATCTATCTTCTTTCGTTCAGCGGTTGTCCTTGCTCCCTGTGCATCTAAAGGCCCTGGTACTTAATTGCTAAGGCCTAGTTAGTGTTTTTAATTGAAATTAATATTCTAAAATTTGTGTATCCTTTAAAATTAATAACAATTAAATAAATTTAAGAAACTGTTCTAAATCGTTAAATTTGAACTAACTATTAGCTATAAACCTACAAATTATTTTTCTCTTAGTTTGCTAATAATAGTTAGATATATTAAATGATTTTCATATTGATGCCTATTTCAATTCCCTCCTTTATTCCTACCTTTTCTACAGTGGCTTTTAGGGGTTGTTGAGCAGAAGGTCCCAAAATACTGAGGTTGGGTTGTTTTACCTCTGAGCGGCACTTTTTTGCACACCATGGGCTAAATGGCCAGGTCACATGGACCCCGAAGGCTCAGAGAAGGTTGGGGGAGGGGACCCACTGGAACAGCTGTTGGGAGACAGATGGTAGCCCCCCCGTCAAGGCCATCCAGAGTGTTCTTTAACGTGCACAGGGTATGGCTCTCCCGCACACGGCGCCACGCTTAACGTCCCATCCGACGGACGGTGGCTTTTCCAAGCCCATCGGTGTCCCCTACTGACCGTGGGCAGGGCGGGGAATTTTGCGGAGATAAATCTCAACGCTGACCAGCTGGGACTCAAACCTGGGAACTACAGATTACAAGCCTGGCGCGCTACCGACTGACTACCCCCGCCCCCAAAATACTGAGGTGTCCCAGACCACCTTGATACCACCTTGAATTACCAGAAAAAGTAAAACCACACCTGACTGCCCAATCAGAATCAATTTAATTATATTTTTATTTCTAAAATTTTTACTGCTAATTATTGAATTTTTAAAAGCTTGCTAATTAATTTTAAAATATTCTTAAATATTTTAATATATTAATCACGTAGATTATTTTATTTCACATGGTTTAAAAATAAATAGCCTTTGGTCAAATTTTAGATAAATTAAATCACTTAAATTTTTACGTATAATCATTTTCTCTACTTTTAGTCAATGGCTGTCCAAGCGTTGGTCTCGACCTTGCTGAGGCCTCGGAACTGAGGGCGGGGGTGGCTCAGTCGGTAGCGCGCCAGGCTAGTAATCTGTAGTTCCCAGGTTCGAGTCCCAGCTGGGTCAGCGTTGAGATTTATCTCCGCAAAATTCCCCGCCCTGCCACGGTCAGTAGGGGACACCGATGGGCTTGGAAAGGCCGCCGTCCGTCGGATGGGACGTTAAGCCGTGCGGGAGAGCCATACCCTGTGCACGTTAAAGAACACGCTGGATGGCCTTGACGGGAGGCTTCCATCTGTCTCCCAACAGCTGTTCCGGTGGGTCCCCTCCCCCAACCTTCTCTGAGCCTTCAGGGTCCATGTGACCTGGCCATTTAGCCCATGGTGTGCAAAAAAGTGCCGCTCAGAGGTAAAACAACCCAACGCAAAGCCTCGGAACTGATTGAATTGGCATGTTCCTTCAGTTACTAGATTGATGTCAATTGATGAAACTGTTGTATTAACAGTTGGTTTACGTGAATTCTTGAAGAATTCTTGAAACTTAACACTCCACGAATTTTTTACTTTAATCGAAGGCTTTACCATAATCTTCGCATGTGAGAACCGAAACAATTATCGATTCAAATCATTAGTTACAAACAGGTAAATACTAAACTCGAACGATTATTTTTTTTCGTGCACGAAATTACGTTATTCTGTCTAATAGCTAGCAGCCATCACTGCTAATTCTTAAACGCGCACGCCAAATCCAATCGTTCAACAGTTACTTTGCATTCAGGAGTAGCTGCCTGGTTCTTTCTGTACAGGTTTTAACCCAAGTCTTCATGGGGTGAAGCTAATGTAATATTCATAGCCTCGCGTGATGATTTTTATATTACGTCACACTCACGATATCAGTAGCTCCTCGTGAGAGAACTGATTTGACTTGTTTCCATTGCCATGGTACTGCACGCTGGCCAGCTGTTAGTTCAGCTGCAGGGGTTAATGGAGGAAGGAAGAAATGAATGACCTTTGATCGCAAAGACGCAGAGGGGTCAAAGTATTTGCTCCCAACTCGATCTACGAATAATAAAAACATTTTTCTTTTTATCATCTCTAAATCCGAATTTTCTGCTCTCCTGTAATTTTGAAAAAGCAAAGTCTATATTTATCTGTTTTAAGGGTTGGGTTGTTTTTTCTCTGAGTGGATTTTGTTTTTTGCACACAATGGGCTAAATGGCCAGGTCACAAGGGTTGGGTTGTTTTACCTCTGAGCGGCACTTTTTTGCACACCATGGGCTAAATGGCCAGGTCACATGGACCCCGAAGGCTCAGAGAAGGTTGGGGGCGGGGATCCACTGGAACAGCTGTTGGGAGACAGATGGTAGCCTCCCGTCAAGGCCATCCAGCGTGTTCTTTAACGTGCACAGGGTATGGCTCTCCCGCACACGGGAGAGCCATACCCTGTACGTCCGCGTACGGCTTAACGTCCCATCCAACGGACGGCGGCCTTTCCAAGCCCATCGGTGTCCCCTACTGACCGTGGGCAGGGCGGGGAATTTTGCCGAGATAAATCTCAACGCTGACCAAGCTGGGACTCGAACCTGGGAACTACAGATTACGTGCCTGGCGCGCTACCGACTGAGCCACCCCAGCCCTCCAGGTCACAAGGACCCGAAGGCTCAGAGAAGGTTGGTGGAGGGGACCCACTGGACAGCTGTTGCGAGACAGATGGTAGTCTCCCGGTCATCTAGCTTGTCTTTAATGTGCAGAGGGTATGGCCACGGCTTAACGTCCCATCCAACGGACGGCTGAAATTCGAAGCACATCGGTTTTCTCTTGTAACCAATGGGCAGGGCAAGGAGATTTACCGAAATCAATCTCAAAGGTGGCCCAGGTGGGACTCTAAGAGGGCCGGACTTACGCATAAGCTAACTCAGCTACAGTTGAGGTCCTCACGATTAAGAGGGGCCTCCATAAAGTGAGTTTGAAGTTTACTGAGTCACAATTTTTTTTAATTAACCTATTGTGCAAATACTGTTCATCATTGTATACCAATTCTAATTGAATATTTTAACCTCATAAAATTCCTGTTATTTTTTAAATGTTCCCATCAATCAATGTAATAAATATATATTTCGACTTTCGAAATTTTGGAGCCTTTTAAACTTAAAAAAGTTTAGGGCCTCAAAATTGTGATATCTAAGAAGAGCCTCGGGTCAAAGTCCGGCCCTAGACTCTAACCTGGGAACTGCAGATTACGAGCCTGGCACACTACCGACTAAGCCACCCCCGCCTGTGTTAAAAAAGAGCATGATCTAATTCTAGCAGAAAAAATGGTGTTTGTTTTCTACAGCAACTTGTGTTTTCACGTTTCTATGTCAACGACTAAGAGTGGAAAACTCTCAGGAACTAGGGGCGGGGGTGGTTCAGTCGGTAGCGCGCCAGGCTCGTAATCTGTAGTTCCCAGGTTCGAGTCCCAGCTGGGTCAGCGTTGAGATTTATCTCCGCAAAAATTCCCCCGCCTTGCCCACGGTCAGTAGAGGATACCGATGGGCTTGGAAAGGCCGCCGTCCGTCGGATGGGACATTAATCCGTGGCCCCGTGTGCGGGAGAGCCATACCCTGTGCACGTTAAAGAATACGCTGGATGGCCTTGACGGGAGTCTACCATCTGTCTCCCAACAGTGGGTCCCCTCCCCCAACCTTCTCTGAGCCTTCGGGGTCCATGTGACCTGGCCATTTAGCCCATGGTGTGCAAAAAAGTGCCGCTCAGAGGTAAAACAACCCAACTCTCAGGAACTGCAGAATAGTTGGTTAACTGGAAAATTCTAAAGATGGGAGAGGGTTGTTTTGCTTCTGAGCGACATTTTTTTGCACATAATGGACTAAATAGGCAGTTCCCAAGGGCAACAAGGGCTCGGAGGTGGCTGGAGGAAGGGGACTCATTGGAGAGTTATTAAGCCTCAGATGGAAAACTCTCATCAAGACCATCCAACACGTTATTTAAAGTGCAAAGGGTACCTTGCACACGGATTCATGGCTTAACGTCTCATTGGACGGATGGCGACCTTTCCAAGTCCATCGGTGTTGTCTTTCTCACCGAGGACAAGATAGGGTTAGAGGAGAAGAATCAGTATAGGTCCTCCATCCTGTTTGGACCTCCGCAGCCCATGACTGCTTGAGGATGATGATGATGATTAACTCTTTACTTCATAGTTAGGTAGCAATAAATGGCAACAGTATATTTGGCAGCGATTCTCGTTCCCCATAGGAATAGCATGGTAAAATATTTTCGCTTCTAGAAAGTCTCCCTTTTGGACTTTCGACCTAATACAGTGGACCTTCGTTATAGCGCTGCTCGCTATACCGCGCACTCGGTTATAGCGCGGGCGATGTTCGCGATAAGTGCAATTAGCATCTTTCAAAAGGGAAATGATACAGAAGTTATCAAAAAGCAAACAAATAAACATCACTCACTTTTTTTAGTGATGTTTTGTAATTGAAATGATGTCGAATACATAGATTTTAGTCAAGTTATAGATAGTGTTCGTTTTTACATATTTTCAAGCGTACCTTATGTACGTAAATAAAATAATAAATATATGTACTTATTAAGATGTATAACTATGTTATGTGAATTTTAATTTGTTCTGAGAAAATTTATTGTGTCGCCACCGCGCCGCTCGGTATAACGCGGTTCACCTTATAACGCGGGTGTTGTTTCCCGCCCGACATGCGCGTTATATCGGGGGTCCACTGTATTTGGCATTGCAATCTGGACCACATCCAGAAACATTCTTTGAAAATTTGACGAGTATACGTTGAGTTCCCGATGAATTATGGCTGTCACAGACAGACACACACAGATACACATACAGACAGTTCTTTTATTATATAGATATAACTTATTATTAGCACTGCATCAAAAACACACGGAGACAAAATTTTCCTGCAGTTGTATTATTACTTAAAGAGCTCACGACATTTTTTTTGCAGCAATTAAACTATAAATATAACAATGTATGGTGTAAAGAAATGGTTCTCAACCTTTTATGCTTCACGTACAGTCGCTCAAAAAAGTATCCGAACACTAGGGTTGATTACAGAATTCAGAAAAAAATATCTGGCAACGTTTGTTTTAGAAATTAGTGATCTGGCAACCTTCGTGTCACGTGATTACAGAATTCAGGAAAAATATCTGGAGCGTGTACAGCAACTGTACACGCTCCAGTTACCGTTCACAGCAAACTGGAGCGTGTGCAGTTACTGCACACGCTCCAGTTTGCTGTGAACGGTAACTGCACACGCTCAATATTTTCGTGAGTGAGCCCACACGATCCAGGTCTTTGTGAGCTCACACGATCCAATGTGCTGTGAACATTAACCGCAACCGCTCCAGTTTGCTGTGAACGGTAACTGCACACGCTCCATATTCATTGCATTGTATATTCATACGCATTATATATATTAAAAAATATCCGAACACTATGGTCGATTACAGAATTCAGAAAAAATATCTGGCAACGATTTTTTTTAAGAAATTAATGATCTGGCAACCTTCGTGTCATATCTGCAACGTTTTTTTTTAGAAATTAGTGATCTGGCAACCTTCGTGTCACGTGACACGAAGGTTGCCAGATCACTAATTTCTAAAAGAAAAATCGTTGCCAGATATTTTTCCTGAATTCTGTAATCGACCATAGTGTTCGGACACTTTTTTGAGCGACTGTACCCCCTTGAAAATGTGTATGTAACTGGCGTATCCCTTAGATAAAACTATAGTTATAGTATAATAATGCCAATTAGCGACTTTGTTATTAGATCTAGCGACCTTTGAGCGACCTTGAATTTTACCGCGTACACTACGTTGAGAACCCCTGGTGTAAGGCATCAAAAGAGAAAAAAAAAATAAAAATACCCCCTCAAGCAGCTGCTTGCCACAAAGGTCTGACAGGAGCCTGTCAGTTTATATGCCATAGTAGGAGATCTGAGAGGATGGCAGGACCTCAGCAGAAAAACGACACACACATCCATGCCTAATCCGGGGCTCGAACCCAGGTCCCTTAGATCAGTAGCCAAGCGTGCTAACCACTCGGCCACGACAGGCGTGTTAAAGAAAAAGCTGCGCCTATTTTTAATGCAACCGTTGAGGAGTCATTTTCCTTTTCATTTAGTGATTTATTACCTCAAATTATTGCACGACTAATATTTAATGGTCTTTTTAATATCTTTGTTTCGTCCGATTTTGTGCGGGGAGAGGCACCCTATTTTCGAAAATACCTGGCAACCGGGGAGTTCCAGATGGTCCTACCGGTTGCAAAGTGGTTTCTCAAGTCCTGTTTCAATAGAAAGTATTCGCACAGTGCGACTTCAAAAACCTTTAAATTGGGTTTACATAAAATACTGATAATCAGTGGCTACAGAAGGTATTCACACTTAATGGCTATAGAAAGGTGGTATCAATGGCTACATAAAGTATTCACCCTCCAGGGGACTGTATTAAGAAGCATTCCTTCTTTGTGGCTTTATTAAGAATCAAGTATTCTCTCTCGGTGGCTGTATTAACCCTTTCAGGACCATAAGGTTTCTAAGAGTAAATATTAGTATGTAACTGTTTATTTTAGTTTGTTTAGACGTAAAATAAATAAAAATCATAAGAAAAATACATAACAATGTGTAGTTTTTTTGGAATTTTATGGGAAATATTTTTCCCAATGGACTATAAAGGTAACACAAATTATAGTTAGGCTTATTATGCAATGTCTTTTATTTATTGGTTTATTCGAACAAAATGTTAACTAAAATAATACAAAATTATGAAATAAAATTACTATACAAAATGATGTGCTAATTATGATATTCTGCGAAGCAATTTCTTTTGGTAGTGAGGCAAAGATGGACATTGCACATAGTACATATATTATGCGTCCTGACAGTTCTGTTTTTGTTTTCTAAACGTTCCCGTTTACGTAATTGCGTTCGGCATACGTTCTAGTTTGACATTCTGTATAAAAAATGCAGATAAGGTTATAATTAAATACGACAATCACCAATTTTAAAATGGGAAAAATGTTTCCCTTAGTCGTGAAAGGGTTAAGAAACTAGTATTTCTTCCCTGTGGTTTATCTCTGTAAAAATCTCCGCCCTACTCACGGTCAGTAGGGGGTACCGATGGGCTTGGAAGAATGTTCGTCATATGGGACGTTAAGCCGTGGCCCTATGTGTGGAGAGCCATGCCCTGTGCACGTTGGGCGGGGGTGGCTCAGTCGGTAGCGCGCCAGGCTCGTAATCTGTAGTTCCCAGGTTCGAGTCCCAGCTGGGTCAACGTTGAGATTTATCTCCGCAAGAATTCCCCGCCCTGTCCACGGTCAGTAGTGGACACCGATGGGCTTGGAAAGGCCGCCGTCCGTCGGATGGGACGTTAAGTCGTGGCCCCGTGTGCGGGAGAGCCATGCCCTGTGCACGTTAAAGAACACGCTGGATGGCCTTGACGGGAGGCTACCATCTGTCTCCCAACAGCTGCTCCAGTGGGTCCCCTCCCCCAACCTTCTCTGAGCTTTCGGGGTCCATGTGACCTGGCCATTTAGCCCATGTTGTGCAAAAAAGTGCAGCTCAGAGGTAAAACAACCCAACCCAACCCTGTGTACGTTAAATAACAGGTGGATAGCCTTCACGGGAGATTACCATCTGTCTCCCAACAGCTGTTCCAGTGGGTCCCCTCCCCCAACCTTCTCTGAGCCTTCGGGATCCTTATGACCTGGCCATTTAGCCCATTGTGTTAAAAAAGTGCTGCTCAGAGATAAAACAACTAACGCCAAAATGACATTCTACTGAGCCAGAGAGCTCTTAGGTCATGATTTCGTGTCAAATTGAAGAGCGAGAGAAGGAAAAGAAAAAGCTGAAACTGCTCCTTCATTCAATTCCAATCTATTTCACTCAGACTGGAAAAAGAAGGACGACTTTCAGTGGAAACGTGATATCTCTTGGCATTTTTTCTTACGGCCATTAAAGAGAGGAAGCGGAACCCATCCTTCAAATGCGATAATATTATCTCTCCTTGCGCTGATTGCCAACTAATTCAGCCGAACTTTTTTTGCAATTTTTTTGTCAGTAATTTCATCTTGTTAGTGTCGTTAATGCACCTGCCATCTAGGCTCCCTGGGATAACACCATTCTCCAATCTACGAATTATTCTCTCTGTCATCCCACTCAAGTGATGTTAGTGATGTTTGTGAAAGGCCAATGAGATCCAATAAACACTTAGAGCGATTTCAGACTGAATGACTCGTCAGACAAATGGCATTCAGATCGACGACGTTGGTGTTTAGAACACGTAATGTTGTGAGTTCAACTTGCAAAAACGAAAAGGTTCGGCTGTTTCAGCTCTGAGCGGCTTTTTTTGCACACAATGGGTTAGATAGCCAGGTCACAAGGACCCTGGGTTGGGTTGTTTTACCTCTGAGAGGCACTTTTTGCACACCATGGGCTAAATGGCCAGGTCACATGGACCCCGAAGGCTCAGAGAAGGTTGGGGGAGGGGACCCACTGCAACAGCTGTTGGGATACAGATGATAGCCTCCCGTCAAGGCCATCCAGTGTGTTCTTTAACGTGCACAGGGTATGGCTCTCCCGCACACGAGGCCACGGCTTAACGTCCCATCCGACGGACGGCGGCCTTTCCAAGCCCATCTGTGTCCCCTACTGACCGTGGGCAGGGCGGGGAATTTTTGCGGAGAAAAATCTCAACGCTGACCCCGTTGGGACTCGAACCTGGGAACTATAGATTACGAGTCTGGCGCGCTACCGACTGAGCTACCCCCGCCCCACAAGGACCCTGAAGGTTCAGAGAAGATTGGGAGAGGGGACACATTGGACAGCTATTGGGAGACAGATGGTATCCTCCCGTCAAGACCATCCAATTAGTTTTTTAACCTACACAGGGTACGACTCTCCCACACACGGAGCCACGGCTTAACGTCCCATCCGATGGACTACTGCCGAAAGTTCTGCCTATATCCCGCAAAAATGCGGGAAATAGGCAGAACTTTAATGATATTTTGCCTCCATTACCCTTACTAGCATTCTGAAACGGATGTGAGGGCCACCGCCCCGTTTCCTTTTTATTTCGCATAGTGCCAGCAGCATTTGGTTTCTTCGTGTAGTGTGTACGTTTGTTGCGCCACATAGTGCCAGATATTGTTTGTTCACATAATGTGTGTACATTTTGTTTGTGTAATGAGCTCTTTTGTTGCTTCTTACAATGTGCATGTGACTACGTTGTTTCTTGTAAGGCTTACTTGATTGATTCATAAAGTATCTGTTACAGTTTGAGTTTGTTTCTAAAGTTATGGGTAATTTATCGTCCCAAAATTTAGTTCACTTTTCCTATATTAGATTGTTTTACCTCTCAGCGGCCCTTTTTTGCACATATGGGCTAAATTGGCCAGGTCACATGGACCCCGAAGGCTCAGAAGGTTGAGGGAGGGGACCCACTGGAACAGCTGTTGGGAGACAGATGGTTGCCCCCCGTCAAGGCCATCTAGCGTGATCTTTAACCTGCACAGGGTATGTCTCTCCCGCACACGGGGGGGGGGGGGGGGGGGGGCTCAGTCGGTAGCGCGTCAAGCTCGTAATCTCTAGTTCCCAGGTTCGAGTCCCAGCTGGGTCAGCGTTGAGATTTATCTCCGCAAAAATTCCCCGCCCTACCCACGGTCAGTAAGGGACACCGATGGGCTTGGAAAAGCCGCTGTCCGTCGGATGGGACGTTAAGCCGTGGCCCCGTGTGGGGGAGAGCCATACCCTGTGCACGTTAAAGAACACGCTGGATGGCCTTGACGTGAGGCTACCATCTGTCTCCCAACAGCTGTTCCAGTGGGTCCCCTCCCCCAACCTTCTCTGAGCCTTCAGGGTCCATGTGACCTGGCCATTTAGCCCATGGTGTGCAAAAAAGTGCCGCTCAGAGGTAAAACAACGCAACCCAAGGCCATCTAGCGTGATCTTTAACCTGCACAGGGTATGTCTCTCCCGCACACGGGGCCAAGGCTTAACGTCACTTTTCCTATATGCACAATGTAACTTTCAGTTTGATCAGGTTTCTAGGTTTATTTCGAATTTGCCATTTATTCGAAAGAATACCATAGATAATAACCCCCTCCCCCCTCCAAAAAAAAAAGAAACTGAACAATTCCCTCAGTTACTCGTTTAATTACCCTCCAAAACTTTTGAAAGTAAGAAAAGAGAACCCATCCTTTTCGACCTATACCTGACCTCTCTTAATGAACCAGAACGGCAGACTAATTTATCCTCGGTCCATTCCTTAATGGCTTGTCATGGGAGCGGAGACAGTTCAGAAGGGAAAGCATTCATTGCTAAAGCCTCCCTCCCCCAATACGACCGGCTGGAATGCCTCTCGATGCGGACTGCTACGGAGAATTCAGAATGCGACGTGCGTCTCGAGGACTGACGGTGCACGGCTGAACAATGTAACTTCATCTCTCATAGTGCCATGACATAAATCCTCCTTTCCGCTTTAAAAGCCGCGGCTTCCACTCCGCAGCCGGATGTGAGATTTAAACGGAAGCCAACTCACTCATGATAATACTCAGTCAGCATTAGGGACTTCTTTGATGGAATCGTCATTGAGGCCGGGCAACATCAGCTATGTTAATATTCTTTTGCTAATGAGTTGCTCATTTCTCTCATTTCTTTCTTTCGCTTCGGTCTCTTTATTCTATTCCTTGAGGCTAAAAGTACAGTCGCTCAAAAAAGTATCCGAACACTATGGCTGATTACAGAATTCAGAAAAAATATCTGGCAATGATTTTTTTTAGAAATTAATGATCTGGCAACTTTCGTGTCACGTGATTACAGAATTCAGGAAAAATATCTGGAGCGTGTACAGCAACTGCACACGCTCAATATTTTCGTGAATGAGCCCACACGATCCAGGTCTTTGTGAGCTCACACGATCCAATGTGCTGTGAACATTAACCGCAACCGCTCCAGTTTGCTGTGAATGGTAACTGCACACGCTCAATATTTTCGTGAGTGAGCCCACACGATCCAATGTGCTGTGAACATTAACCGCAACCGCTCCAGTTTGCTGTGAATGGTAACTGCACACGCTCAATATTTTCGTGAGTGAGCCCACACGATCCAATGTGCTGTGAACATTAACCGCAACCGCTCCAGTTTGCTGTGAATGGTAACTGCACACGATCAATATTTCCGTGAGTGAGCCCACACGATCCAGGTCTTTGTGAGCTCACACGATCCAATGTGCTGTGAACATCAACCACAACCGCTCCAGTTTGCTGTGAACGGTAACTGCACACGCTCCATATTCATTGCATTATATATTCATACGCATTATATACATTAAAAAATATCCGAACACTATGGTTGATTACAGAATTTAGAAAAAATATCTGGCAACGATATTTTTTTTAGAAATTAGTGATGTGGCAACCTTCGTGTCACGTGACACGAAGGTTACCAGATCACTAATTTCTAAAAAAAATCTTTGCCAGATATTTTTCCTGAATTCTGTAATCAGCCATATCATATATCCATGTATCCATGTAGACCCATGGATCAATTCTTTCCCTTGAAGTGAATTTCGCATAACATAATCAATAACCAAGCTAAAGAGAAAAGGAGACAAAATGCACCCTTGTCGAACACCAGAAGTAATGCTAAACCAACTGCTACAAGCCTTACCAACTCTCACACACGACTCAGTGTTATTATAGAGAGCTTTCATTATGTTAACTAACTTGTCTGGTATACCATATGATCTCACAATCAACCACAAATTATGACGATCAACAGAGTCGAAAGCCGTTTTGAAATCAACAAAGCTAGCAACCAAAGGTTTCTGAAACTCTAAACATTTCTTAAGAATCTGCCTAAGTGAAAATATCTGATCTACACATCCCCTACCACTTCTGAATCCACATTGCTCATCACGCAATTGCCTGTCAGCCAGATTCTTAATTTTAACACACTTTTAAAGTACAATTAATGCAACAATTAAATAAGCACAATTATGCAACGAACTTTCCTGGAGCAGAAAGTAGGCTGATACCACTATATAATTATAACAAGAACTGCAATCACCTTTTATAAAAAAAAAAAAGGGGGGGGATAATAATAGATCTGGTAAAATCTTTAGGAACCATGTCTTTACCATAAAAGATATTCAAAATTTCAGTCATCCAAGTGGTAACCGAAACATTCCCAGCTCTAAACATTTCCGTAGTAATTTCCTCTATCCCTGGGGATTTATGAAGTTTAAGTTTAGAAACAGCCAAAATAACTTCAGATTGTGTTATAGAGCCAACATTAAAGCCACCAATGCATCTATCATCATTACTAACAATGGGAGTAGAACTAACCACATTGTTTAGGACATCACTGAAATGCTCAGCCCACCTAGCCATGACAGAATCCTCACCTTCTATAACCTTACCTTGTTTATCCTTCAATCCCTGTATACCTGTCCGTTTTCTACCACGCAAAACATTAACTATCTGGTACAGCTCTCTGCTGTTGTGCTGTCTAACTGCTTCCTCGGCTTTGTCAGCCAAACAGCCAAAGATTCAGCCATCAAGCCAAAGATTCTTATCAGCAGCTAACTGATCTTTTACACGTTTATTACGCTCTCTGTAATGCTTTCTATTAGGACTAGTAGAATATTGATTAAGGACATTCCTGCAGTTCTTTCTTTCCGAAATAAGCTCAATATAGATATTGAGATATTCTGTCTCTTCTGCTCCTTTTTTCCTAAAAGAGTACTGTTAGTTTCCAAAACAGCCTGTTTAAAATGGTCTCATTCTTCCTCAACTTCAGTATTAAGCAAACCATGACCGTCATAATGACTAAGTAACCTATCATGATAAGCTTTAGCTATAACTGGATCTTTCAGAGCTTCAGTATTAAAGGTAAATTTCTTTAACCTTAGCACAACACTTTTTAAGTTTAAGTTGCACGACACTTTGAACAAGGTAATGATAAGATCTAATTTCAGCTCCCCTATATGACCTGGTATTCCTAACAGAACAGATTTGCTGTTAATTAATATATAATCAATCATATTCTTATGCAGCCCATCAGGTGAAACCCATGTGTACTTATGTATGTCGCGGTGTTTGTAATAAGTGTTAGTTATTCTTATATATGTCGCGGTGTTTGTAATAAGTGTTAGTTATTCTGAATCCATTGAGTTTACTTACCTGTAGGAGACGTTGACCATTGCCATCGCAGCTACCAATACCAAAAGGGCCTAACACTCCTCAGCAAAAGTCAGAGTCAATACCAACTTTGGCATTGAAGTCACCTAGAACAAGGGTAATATCTCCTTTCTTCACAGAATTCAAAATATCTTGAAGTTGTCCGTAAAACCTATTCTTCTCAATGATCAACTGATGCTTATTATCGTTCATTTTTGAAAAGAGAAATTTAAGATTATTTTTAAGAATCTGACCTTTATCTGTCCATCTGGTCTCTTGCAAGCCGAGAATATCTAAATTATAATGGTGGAATTCTTGTGTGAGGACATCAAGAGAAAAAGCTCTGTGCAGAGTCCTCACATTCCAACTACCTATGGAGAGAAAATGGTTAGTGGGATGTTTAAATAAATTATGTTTATTGAGAGAGGGAATGCCAACAATATCAAACAGCCCCCTAATCGCAGACATGGGGCAAAGATCCGTTCCCCCACCACTAAAGGCTGAAGCCATCTACACTGGAAGACTTCCTCCAACGTAGAATTTGACGATGCCCATTACTCAATCGAAAAGGAACAGAAACACGAAATTTAAAGAATTTTAAATCCGTTTAGTAATCGTTTAATCACACATTTAGATCTGAAGATAAGGTATAATGTAAGTGAGAGTTCATCTTGACAATAGCACTGAATCACTTTGATACAATCTCTGATACGTTGCCCAAACAACAGCCTATAATTAAACCTATTGTCTCTGTCTAACAAGTGAGCATCTAAGCAATATATTTTATGCAAATTACGTACCTATCATGATTTCTAGTCCCCTTGAGTGCTATTATTGCCTCACGAAACAGTCGAACCTTTCGTAGTCGAGGTGCTATGACATTTCATTATTTTAGGACTGAGCGGAATATTTTTTATATTAAAAAAATCGTCATCATTCTTTAAGGGGAGGTTTGAGGCTAGAACATGAACGTCTCTATCCCATATGAGCAGCCCTTTTCTAAACCATTAAATTGTGATAACATTTCATATGTAAGCTAATAATATAAAGCGCCATCTTCCCTTTCTCTAGGGGCGGGGGGGGGCTCAGTCGATAGCGCGCCAGGCTCGTAATCTGTAGTTCCCAGGTTCGAGTCCCAGCTGGGTAAGCGTTGAGATTTATCTCCGCAAAACTCCCTGACCTGCCCACGGTCAGTAGGGGACACCGATGGGCTTGAAAAGGCCACCGTCCGTCGGATGGGACGTTAAGCCGTGTCCCCGTGTGCGGGAGAGAGTACCATGTGCACGTTAAAGAACACGCTGGATGACCTTGACGGGAGGCTACCATCTGTTTCCCAACAGCTGTTCCAGTGGGTCCCCTCCCCCAACCTTCTCTGAGCCTTCGGGGTCCATGTGACCTGGCCATTTAGCCTATGGTGTGCAAAAAAGTGCCGCTCAGAGGTAAAACAACCCAAAATCCCTTTCTCTAAAAATGATAGCTATGGCTCTGTCTCCCTGAAATACTCTGAGAGCTCTTTTTGCACACAATGGGCTAGATCACAAGGTCCCCCGAGGACTCAGAGAAGGTTGTGAGGAGAGGACCCACTGGACAGTTGCTAGGAGACAGATGGTATCCTCTCGTCAAAGCCATCCAGCATGTTCTTTAACTTGAACAGGGTATGATTCTCCGCACAGGGAGCCACGATTTAACATCCCATCCCAGGGACGGTGACCTTTCCAAGCCCATCAGCAGAAACGTACCGAATGGGGGGTGGACGACGGATTTTCGGGAGGCGAATCCCCCGAAAATCCGGTCGTCTTATATAAAATCTCAAACCTGTATACATGCTTTGAAATCAAAAAGATTGTCTTGTATAATTTCATTTTATCTTCATATTATGTGCCCGACACTAAAAATAGATATAAAAAAAGCTATAAAATTTTGTTTCACATACAGTATTTTTTTCACCTTTCTTGACCGATGGAATATTTTGGGTTGGGTTGTTTTACCTCTGAGCGGCACTTTTTTGCACACCATTATCCAAGTCACAAGGACCCCGAAGGCTCAGAGAAGGTTGGGAGAGGGGACCCACTGGAACAGCTGTTGGGAGACAGATGGTATCCTCCCATCAAGGCCATCCAGCGTGTTCTTTAACGTGCACAGGGTATGGCTCTCCCGCACATAGGGCCACGGCTTAACGTCCCATCCGACGGACGGCGGCCTTTCCAAGCCCATCGGTGTCCCCTACTGACCGTGGGCAGGGCGGGGAATTTTGCGGAGATAAATCTGAACGCTGACCCAGCTGGGACTCGAACCTGGGAACTACAGATTACGAGCCTGGCGCGCTACCGACTGAGCCACCCCCACCCCCACCCCCGGAATATTTTGGTAATTGAGAAACTCTATTCAGGTCTTATTCTCAAACACCTCCTCCTCACCTCGAAACTAAATTCCCAAGTCCTCCCCGATACTCAATTTTCGAACCTCCCCCCCCCCCCCCCCCCCTCAAAACTAAATCCTGGGTATGTGCCTACACATCAGTGCCCCGTCTCCTACAACCGATGGCAGCATGGGTTTTTGCGAAGATAGATTTCAATACTGACCCAGTTGGGACTCGTATCTGGGAACTAAAGATTACGAGAGTGGCCCGGTACTGCCTTAGGAACTCCCGCCACAATACTCCGTAGAATAATGGCTGAATTTTTTTCACAATAATATGGCGTTTTGCACGGAATATATGGCGTTTTTACGCAATGCACAAAGGCATATAACTCGTATTTTCACAAATTGCACAACGGCAGATATGCCGCTTTTTACACAATGCAGAACTGAATTTTTTATACAATGTACAGTCGTCCAAAAAAAGTATCCGAACACCATGGTTGATTACAGAATTCAGAAAAAATATCTGGAAACGATTTTTTTTTAGAAATTAGAGATCTGGCAACCTTCGTGTCACGTGCACGTTAAAGAACACACGGGATGGCCTTGACGGGAAGCTACCATCTGTCTCCCAACAGCTGTTCCAGTGGCTCCCCCAATCTTCTCTGCAAAACTCCCCGCCCTGCCCGCGGCCTTGACGGCTTCTCCCAACAGCTCCCCCAATCTTCTCTGAGCCTTCGGGGTCCTTGTGACCTAGCCATTTAGCCGATTGTGTGCAAAAAAGTGCCGCTCAGAGGTGAAACAACCCGTCCCTGTAGCTTTTCTCTCTCGTATCAATAAAATTAAACACCTCGCATCTAAATCTCAGGCTACCATCAAATTTTATTTTCGTTCACACATCGAAACCTAGAACGCTAATTTTTTTTTCCTGCGTTTCATCCCACACTTAAACCTTATAATCAGGATAGTTTGTTTTACCTCTGAGCGGTACTTTTTTTTGCACACAATGAGCTAAATGGCCAGGTCACAAAGACACTGAAGATCAACTGAGAGACAGATAATAGCCTCCCGTCAAGGCCATCCAGCGTGTTCTTTAACGTGCACAGGATACGTCTCTCTCTCACACGGAACCATGACTTAACGTCCCATTCGACGGGCGGCGGTTTTTCCAAGCCCATCGGTGTCCTTTACTGACCTTGGCAAGGGAGTTTTGCGGAGATAAATCTCAACACTAGACCAGGTGGGTTGGGTTGTTTTACCTCTGAGCGGCACTTTTTTGCACACCATGGGCTAAATGGCCAGGTCACATGGACCCCGAAGGCTCAGAGAATGTTAGGAGAGGGGACCCACTGGAACAGCTGTTGGGAGACAGATGGTAGCCCCCCGTCAAGGCCATCCAGCGTGTTCTTTAACGTGCACAGGGTATGTCTCTCCCGCACACGGGACCACGGCTTAACGTCCCATCCGATGGACGGCGGCCTTTCCAAGCCCATCGGTGTCCCCTACTGACCGTATGCAGGGCGGGGAATTTTGCGGAGATAAATCTCAACGCTGACCCAGCTGGGACTCGAACCTGGGAACTACAGATTACGAGCCTGGCGCGCTACCGTCTGAGCCACCCCGCCCCACTAGCCCAGGTGAGACTCGAACCTAGGAACTACCGATTACTAGCCTGGCGCGCTACCGACTGATCCACTCCCGTCCCCAGATAGTCAGGTAGAAGACTGCCTTTTACTCTAACGCAGCCCATTACAATGCACAGACATCTCCCCATCCGTTCACACGAGTGGAATCAGTGCCTTTACTACAGACCGGCAATTCAGAGTCAAATTAACGAAAGGTATATCTGTCTAATGTCTACTAAATCAGGCTATAATAAATCACGAGAAGCAGCCGCTGCATTCGAGAGAGGAAGGCTATGTTCTGCGCATGCTAATTAAAGAATGCATGTATCTCTCTGCACTCTCATCCCCCTTCCCCCAACCACTCTCCGTCATACGCGTAGTGACACGAACGGACGAACTCACACATCCCAACACAAAATCTGAAACGACTTCCGTACCTCTGCGAAGAGACGAATTTTTCGACGACGTTTCACTAAATTCGGTTACCACTTGGTTTCGGGGTGTTTCGAGAGTGGGGGCGGGGGTGGCTCAGTCAGTAGCGCGCCAGGCTCGTAATCTGTTGTTCCCAGGTTCGAGTCCTAGATGGGTCAGCGTTAAGATTTATCTCCGCAAAATTCTCCGCCCTGCCCACGGTCAGCAGGGGATACCGATGGGCTTAGCCAGGCTCGTAATCTGCAGTTCCCAGGTTCGAGTCCCAGCTGGGTCAGGGTTTAGATTTATCTCCGCAAAACTCCCCGCCCTGCCCACGGTCAGTAGGGGACACCGATGGGCTTGGAAAGGCCGCCGTCCGTCTGATGGGACGTTAAGCCGTGGCCCCGTGTGCGGGAGAGCCATACCCTGTGCACGTTAAAGAAAACGCTGGATGGCCTTGACGGGAGGCTACCATCTGTCTCCCAACAGCTGTTCCAGTGGGTCCCCTCCACCAACCTTCTCTGAGCCTTCGGGGTCCATGTGACCTGGCCATTTAGCCCATGGTGTGCAAAAAAGTGCCGCTCAGAGGTAAAACAACCCAACCCAAGTTTCGAGAGTGTTGGTGTGTATGCGTCTTCCTTCCCTGCTGTTTGTGGTCGTCGTATCCATGGAAACGATGTCATGGGAATCAAACGTCTCATGCCTTTGGCTTTAGACCTCCGGACGAATGTGTGTGTGTGTAGATGTGCGTGCAATGCGTGCGTACGAGGATGCAATGGAAGAGACATACTATGGTGCACTTTAATATTGTGGACGTCCTTCAATCGGAAGATGGTATTTTTCCGTTTCAGGTTTACGTTGGTTCATTTGGTTTCCTGTTATCAATGAATCTTGACATCGGTGCTAGGTGTTGGTAGGTTTCTTGACTTGGGTTGTTTTACCTCTCATAGGCACCTTTCCTGCAATACAATGGGCTAAATATACAGGTCACAAAGACCCCAAGAACTCAGCAGGGATAGGGTATGCACTGGACAGCTGTTAGGAGACAGACGGAAACCTCTCGTCAAGGCCATCCAGTGTGATCTGTAATGTGTAGAGGGTAAGGCTCTCTTATACACGGAACAACGTCTTAACGTCCGATTCGACGGATAGGGACATTTCCAAGTTGTTTTACCTCTGGGCGGCACTTTTTTTGCACACAATGGGTTAAATGGCCAGGTCACAAGGACCCTGGAGGCTCAGAGAAGGTTGGGGGAGGGGACCCACTGGAACAACAGTTGGGAGACAGATGGTAACCTCCCGTCAAGGCCACCAGCGTGTTCTTTAACGTGCACAGTGTATGGCTCTCCCTCACACGGTGCCACTGCTTAACGTCCCATCCGATGGACGGCGGCCTTTCCAAGCCCATCGGTGTCCCCTACTGACCGTGGGCAGGGCGGGGAGTTTTGCGGAGATAAGTCTCAACGCTGACCCAGTTGGGACTCGAACCTGGGAACTACAGATTACGAGTCTAGCGCGCTACCGACTGAGCCATCCCCGCCCCCAACATTATCAAGCATATCGATGTCTTCTTTTTCACCGAAGGTAGGGTGGGTGTTAGCGGAGATAAATTTCAAAGCTGGCACGGTTGGGACTCGAACTTGGGACTGAAAATATCGAGCTGAGCTAACTTCCACTCCTAATCACTAGGTAACAAGGAGGCCCAAGGATTCAGAGATGGTTACTTGATTCACTTTACAGAGAAGTTAAGAGGGAGATGGAATCCTTTGATCAAGACCATGCAGAACAGAGATGTGCAATATACAGACACAAATAATTTTTCTTATTATTCGCGATAGATGTGTCCAAAAAGAAAGTACGTAATCTGTAGTTCCCAGGTTCGAGTCCCGACTGAGCAGCATTAAAATTTTTATCCATAAACCTCCCCGTCCTGCCCTTGGTTAGTAGGGGACACCGATGGGCTTGGAAAGGCCGCCGTCTGTAGGATGGGACGTTAAGCCGTGGGCCCGTCTGAGGGATAGCCATATATCCTGTGCACGTTAAAGGACACGCTGGTTGACCTGTCGCCTAACAGGAGTCCGATGGATTACTTTCTTCAACCTTCTCTGAGACCTTGGGGTTCTTGTGACCTAGTCATTTAGCTCATTGTGTGGAAACAAAATAGCGCTCAGAGGTAAAACAATTCAAATTTTGTTTCAAAATGTCTATACCGTTTAATCAGCATAATGCATTAATGTTTTAGCCAGCGAATTGCCTTCATTTCTGAAAAATGATCGTTCAGTGAAAAGGGTTCATCGTCCTTGATCTAACGTGTTCTTTAACATATATCTCCTGCATAAGGCGCCACAGTGTTACGCCTTATTATCCTCTAGTTCATCCAGATTAATTACCCTATTATTTCCAGTTCCAGATTAATTACCCTATAATTATCTCTTGTTTTCATCCGGATTAACTACCTCTATTATTCTTTTGTTGTCATCCGGATTAATTACCCCTAGTATCCTCTTGTTGTCATCCAGATTAATTACCCTATTATCTATTTGTTGATCCAGATTACCCTATTATTTCCAGTTCCAGATTAATCACACTATATTTATCTCTTGTTTTCATCCAGATTAACTACCCCTATTATTCTTTTGTTGATCCGGATTAATTTCCCCTATTATTCTTTTGTTGTCACCGGATTAATTACACCTATTATCCTCTTGTTGTCATCCGGATTAATTACCCCTATTATCTTCTTGTTGATCCGGATTAATTACCTCTATTATCCTCTTGTTGATCCAAATTAATTACCCCTATTATCTTCTTGTTGATCCGGATTAATTACCTCTATTATCCTCTTGTTGATCCAAATTAATTACCCCTATTATCCTCTTGTTGATCTAGATTAATTACCATATTTTCCTCTTGTCATCCAGATTAACTATTCCTAGTGTTCTCTTGTTGATCCGGATTAATTATCACTATTATCATGTTGTCATCCGGATTAATTATCTTTATTACCTTCTTGTTAATCAGAATTAATTATCCTTATTTATCATCTTGTTGATCCGGATTAATTGCATCTATTATTCCCTTGTTGTCATCCGGATTAATTGCCCCTATTATTCTCTTGTTGATCCGGATTAATTACCTCTATTATCCCCTTGTTGTCATTCGAATTAATTGCCCCTGTTATCCTCTTGTTGATCCGGATTAATTATCCTTATTATCCTCTTGTTGTATTCCTCTTCGTTATCCTGATTGTTGTCACTCGTATCAGTCTCCTCGATTGTCCTGTTGTTTCGTTAACTCGATCCTGGTTCGCTACCTCTATTCTTTTGTCCATATCAGTATCCCAATTATCCGATAGATGTCACTCATTCTGTTAGGCCTACAAGTCATTCCGATTGCCTCATTGCAGTCTTCACTATAGTTGTCTGCTTTGCCCAATCGTTTTCATCCGTTTCTTATCCTAATTGTTCCCACCTTTATCAATGGCATTCGCATTATCCATTTTCTCCCCATCACTCCACCTCACCTATTTCCTTACGCAATAACACTTTTTCTCCTCCTCCCTTCCACTTCCTCTTCCCTCAGTTATTTCCTCTCCTCTGCCAAACTATTCTCCTCCCTGCGTCGCTACAATATCCATTTATCCTCCGAGCTTCTGCAAAAGAGAATCACCACCGATCTGCAGAGAGATCCAATGATGCTTTCCTTCTTCATCTTCTGATGCAGAGAGATCCAATGATGCTTTCCTTCTTCATCTTCTGAATAGTTTATCCAACTCCCTTCATCCCTACCCACGATACAAACATCGCTCCATCCATATAAAACCTTTAGCCCGGAAGTGTCAATTCCTCTGTTTCCACACACGTGGCCATCACATCGAGGATGCTCCTGCAGTACTTCCTCCGCATCATCTTCGCTTCATCCGCCAAAGTGAGAATCCCATATTCCCACTTCCATAATTACTACAACGTTCACTTGTGTGCCGATGCTAACAGTTACGAGTGAACCAGGAGCGGCCAGTTGCTCCTCATCCTCATCCTCTTTGCTCCATGCCACAAGGTGGAAAGGAAACAGGTGGTCGACGTGTTGTGTATTAATGTTGCTCCGCTCCTCCGAGAGACCGAGCGCTTTAGCTCTCCAAATGAGTGGAATTTAGTGGACGCGTTTCGAGTAGAGCTGCGAAGTTACGTTAATGTTTAATACATGATATATATTGCCACATTTGTAGTCTCAGCCGCACTTCCATCACTTCCTCCCTCCCCCCCCACACACACGCACAGCCACCCATCATTGGTAGAAATTCCATGTTACTGCGCTTCTGCATCGATATGCCCCTGCGCGAAGGTATTGCAGCCTTAGGCTTTCATTTCACGGTTGCCGTCTTGCTGCGTTTGCGTGATGGATGTAGGGATGGTCCATCTGTGATAGATCGGGAAATATTCCGAGGAGGATGGATTTTTCATATATCTGTTTGACGGCTTTAGTGTATGTCCTGACAGATAGGAAAGCAGACGGGCAGGGAAGAGGGGAAACGGGCAGAGGATATGATATCCAGAAAGAGGATAAGATAGTCAGAAAGATGATAAGATATACAAGAAGAGGATAAGATAGACAGGAAGAGGATACGCTGTATAAGTAGAGGATGAGAGATGGAGGCCGAAGATGCGCAAGAGAGCTATGCAGGAAATAAAAAAAAAGAAAGCAGAGGATACGTTAGATGGGTTGGGTTGTTTTACTTCTGAGCGGCACTTTTTTGCACACTATGGGCTAAATGGCCAGGTCACATGGACCCCGAAGGCTCAGAGAAGGTTGGGGGAGGGGACCCACTGGAACAGCTGTTGAGAGACAGATGGTAGCCTCCCGTCAAGGCCATCCAGCGTGTTCTTTAACGTGCACAGGGTATGGCTCTCCCGCACACGGGGCCACGGCTTAACGTCCCATCCGACGGACGGCGGCATTTCCAAGCCCATCGGTGTCCCCTACTGACCGTGGGCAGGACGGGAAATTTTGCGGAGATAAATCTCAACGCTAACCCAGCTGGGACTCGAACCTGGGAACTACAGATTACGAGCCTGGCGCGCTACCGACTGAGCCACTCCCGCCCTTACGTTAGATGTGTAAGGAATAAAACAAAGAGGCAAAGGATACGAAAGAGAGGTATGAAGAAGGAGATAACAAAGAGACAGAAGATAAAATAGAGAAGGAAGAAATGAGACTGGAATGTAGTAGTTAAGACAGAAAAGCAATAAATAAGAGAGCATTGCGATGTAATGCGAAAAAGCAATAAGACAGAGAGTCAGGAAATAAGATGTAGAGTCAGGGGACAAAATAGAGTCGGGTTATAAGATAGTGAAGCAAGAGATATGATACAAAAGCGATATTTATGGCAAAGAAAATAAATAAAAATAAATTTCCCCCTCAAGCAGTTGCTTGCCACAGAGGTCTGACAGGAGCCTGTCAGTTTATATGCCATAGTAGAAGGTCTGAGAAGCAAGAGATAAAATAAAGAGTTAGGAGATATAACGAAGAGGCATTGAATAAAACAGAGATGAGAAGATAGAGTAGCAATGGATATGACAGAAGGAGGAGGTACATAGAGGTAGGAGATGTAAGAGAGTGGCGGGAGACAAGACAGAAAAGTAGGATATAAGATAGAGATGCAGGATATAAGATAATGTGCGCTGGAGATAATGACGACAGAGAGAGGATAAGACAGAGAAGCGAATGGTGTGATAAAGCAGACAGGCAACTAGGAAATAAATAAGGCAGGCAGACAGGAAGGAAATAAGACATGCCGACAGGAAAGGAAGTCAGTTAGACAGATACAACGGATGAGATCAGGAGGTAAGAAGATCACCTAAGGAAGGGATTGAGAGAGTCAGAAGGCAAAGGTATTCCGAGAGCCAGACAGGCATACTTTTATTGTCTGCTTGTCTCTTCTTTCTGTCGTTCCTTTAACGAAGAGACGTTGTTGCAACTTGTCTCCTCCTCATCTTTTCCTTCACACATTGTACTCGTTAATTCAACCAAAGTTAAATCTGTTCACTTCGGGATAATCTTTTATCCTCTTTTTCTCACACTATCCCTCTGATTATCCCCTATCCAACTCTTTCTCCCTTCACTCTATCCCTCTGATTATCCCCTATCCAACTCTTTCTCCCTTCACTCTATCCCTCTGATTATCCCCCCCTCCAACTCTTTCTCCCTCCTCCTCCTCCTCCTCCTCCTCCTCCTCCTTTTCATTCTGCCTTCGCATCCTCTAAGATGTGCATATGCACTGAATCGCCAGAGGTAGCGAGGAAGCAAGCCAAGGGCGCGCACCGCTTCTAACTTGCTCCCAAAATAACTCTCATTTAGAACAGCAACACCCACGGAGTAGCACTGCAGCCCAAAACTGATCTCGTCGTTTTCCTTTCCTTCCAGATCTACCTCTCCTCTCCCACTGGTGCCTTGAATCTCTCACTCGCTCGCTGAGGCTCCTCTACTTCTTTCTTCTGGCAAGGTCGACAACTGAGAGCAGAGTCTCTCTTTAATGCTTGTGTGTGTGTGTAGAGGAGTGTCTGGACCGTCCCCCTACCACCCCTCTCTTCCTCCCCTTTTTACAACGTTTGCAACTGATTACCACATACCTCGCTGTTACGGAGTGGAAATTTCCTTCTTCGCTCTCTCTCTCTCTCGCACACAAAGGATTCTGTGAGAGAGTTAGGAGTGTGAGAGAATATGCGAGAGAAGGTTTCAAGACATCAAACCAATTTCATTCTCTATTCTGTTTCTTAAAAAAGTTTTTCGGGCGTTCTTTTGAGTCTGTTTCACTCTTTAATCTATCCTACGCTAGAAGAGGGATACGAAGAGCGAAACATTTTTAAGGAATATTGTTATCTTTTGTTGTTGTTATTTGTTGTTATTTTCGACGATGTTGATTAAGAAAGGAGGAGATCCTGCTCTTTTCCATCAGCTTTTTGCTCAAATGCATAGTCTCGTATGGTTTGGAAAAGGTTCTTTTTGAGCCGGCTCTCGTTTTCTTTTTGTTCTTGTTTTTTTTTTTTTTTTTCATCCTAAAGGAAGATGTAGTTACGGAATGAGTTTGTAACGCTGATTGCTTATTTTTCTCTCTTAGTAGATTATAAGATTTTTTTATAAAAAAATTATAAAAATTCACTCAGAATATTATGATTTATGACAGTTGTTTCTATTTTGTTTCAATTTTTGTCACTTTCGATATTTATATTTTTTCTGATATTTGGAGTGGGATTTAACAATCAAACTACAACTCAGATTGCAATAATGTTCAGACACAGCGCTTTCCCGACAATATGGAAAAGTGGAAGATAAATGTTAATGCGGGAGACAATGCAAATGCAAAAGCTGCATACATGTACAGGTGCAGGTGCAGGTCTAAAACAATATTATATTGAGGGAAAGTTGGGTTGGATTGTTTTACTTCTATGCCGCACTTTTTCCTGCACATAATGGGCTAAATGGTCAGGTCACAAAGACCCCGAGGGCTCAGAGAGAGTTGGCGGGAGGGAACCCACTGGACAGCTGTTGGGAAACTGATGGTAGCCTCCCATCAAGGCCATCCAGAGTGTTCTTTAACGTGCTTTATGGCTCTCCCGCACTTTTTTTTTGCACATAATGGGCTAAATGGTCAGGTCACAAAGACCCCGAGGGCTCAGAGAGAGTTGGGGGGAGGGAACCCACTGGACAGCTGTTGGGAAACTGATGGTAGCCTCCCATCCAGAGTGTTCTTTAACGTGCTTTATGACTCTCCCGTACACGGAGCCACCCTTAACATTCCATCCGACGGACGGCGGCGTTTCCAAGCCCATCGGTTTTCTCCTACTGACAGAAAGCAGGGTAACGCTGGCCCCGGTGGGACTCGAACCTGAGAACTGCATTTCGAGAAGCGCTTGGAGGGAGGGAGTGACTAGATCAAATCGTGACGGAACAGACCTGAAATCCGTTCCGGTGTATAAATTTTCCTTTCATTCAATTTTCCTTCACTCGTGAAAAGTTAAGCACGGATAAATAAAATGCGCATATAACGAAATATATTTGGACAACTTTAATCAAATGTGGTAGTACGATAGAAAGATAATGTTACAATAAGTCGTGAAAATTTGGGCCGAAATGATTTACGTATACCTTAAAAAATGAATAAAGGACAATACATAAAGAAAAGGAGAGGAAGTGTTTAAGAAAAAATATATAATCCATAGGATATGTGTTTCCCTCTAGCATTAATAGAGGCCTGAGCACGCTCATAGTAAGATAATCCAAAGAATGGAAGTGAGCAATAGAGTCCACTGAGCAGTTCTGGAGAGTTTTAGGAGGGGACTTTGGGTTAGGTTGTTTTACCTCTGAGCAACACTATTTTGCACACCATGGGCTAATTGGCCAGGTCACAAGGACCCCGAAGGCTCAGAGAAGGTTAAGGTAGGGGACCCACTGGAACAGCTGTTGAGAGACAGATGGTAGCCTCCCGTCAACGCCATCCAGTGTGTTCTTTAACGTGAACAGGGTATGGCTCTCCCGCACACGGCCCATGGTCTAACGTCAAATCCGACGAACGGCGGTATTTCAAGCCCATCGGTGCCCCCTACTGACCGTGGGCAGGGCGGGGAATTTTGCGGAGATAAATCTCAACGCTGACCCAGCTGGAACTCTAACCTGGGAACTACAGATTACGAGCCTGGTGCGCTACCGACTGGGGGAGAGGACTGAAGCGCGGTTATCTCCGCACGACATTCGATAAATCTTCTGTATCTGGTTGAAATCCAGAGAGAATGATGATGTTGGATACTTTCCTCCTCAAGATATTGGTTGAGCTTGCTCTGTGTGGACAGGTATCTTCCTAATGGAGATAATGCCTAATGGAGATTGGGTTGTTGGATTGGGTTGTTTTACCTCTGAGCGGCACTTTTTTGCACACCATGGGCTAAATGGCCAGGTCACATGGACCCCGAAGTCTCAGAGAAGGTTGGGGGAGGGGACCCACTGGAACAGCTGTTGGGAGACAGATGGTAGCCTCCCGTCAAGGCCATCCAGCGTGTTCTTTAACGTGCACAGGGTATGGTTCTCCCACACACGGGGCCACGGCTTAACGTCCCATCCGACGGACGGCGGCCTTTCCAAGCCCATCGGTGTCCCCGACTTACCGTGGGCAGGGCGGGGAATTTTGCGGAGATAAATCTCAACGCTGACCCAGATGGGACTCGAACCTGGGAACTACAGATTACGAGCCTGGAGCGCTACCGACTGAGCCACCCCCGCCCCCACCTAATGGAGATCCTAAAGGCATTATCTCCATTAGGAAGAAATTTAATCTGCATAGGGCTTGACGACACAGGACAAGGAGTCGCATTCCAGATCATTCACAGAACCTCCATAAATGAAAATTCTCGAAAGAAACGAAACGTACTATATAATTTTGCTTTCTTTACCAAAATGGGGCGGGGGTGGCTCAGTTGGTAGCGCGCCAGGCTCGTAATCTGTAGTTCCCAGGTTCGAGTCCCAGCTGGGTCAGCGTTGAGATTTTTCTCCGCAAAATTCCCCGCCCTGCCCACGGTCAGTCAGGGACACCGATGGGCTTGGAAAGGCCGCCGTCCGTCGGATGGGACGTTAAGCCATGGCCCCGTGTGCGGGAGATCTATACCCTGTGCACGTTAAAGAACACGCTGGATGGCCTTGACGGGAGGCTACCATCTGTCTCCCAACAGCTGTTCCAGTGGGTCCCCTCCCCCAACCTTCTCTGAGCCTTCGGGGTCCATGTGACCTGGCCATTTAGCCCATGATGTGCAAAAAGGTGCCGCTCAGAGGTAAAACAACCCAACCCAACTTTACCAAAATATGCCTCAAAGCTGGTGATAAGTGTATTTAGTTTTAGCTCATAAGATTCGAGACATTTTAATGCCTTTTGCAAATATTTTACGGATAATTCATGTGCGTTGCTCATGATATAATAGGAGCGAGGTAGGCTCAGTCGGTAGCGCGCTAGCCTCATAATCTGCAGTTCCCAAGTTCGAGTCCTTCTTTAGCCAGCGTTCAGATTTAATCCGCAAAACTCCCCACCCTTTCCTAGGTCAGAAGGGGAAACTGATGTGCTAGGGAATGCCGCCGTCCGTCGGATGGGACGTTAAGCCGTGGTCCCATCTGCTGGAGAGCCATACCCCGTGCACATTAAAGAGCACTCTTGAAGGACTTCATGGGAGCCTATCATCTGTCTCCCAACTATGAGTCCCCCCCCCCAACCTTCTCAAAGCCCTCAGGGTCCTTGTGACCTGAAACCAGTTGTGAACTTGCTGAATACTTCACTTTCCATAATTTTTAAATAGTGAATGCATATTATTTAAATTCGATATTTAAATAGATTTGACTGAAAGTTTTAAATTACCTTTAGCCATATTTTCGCATAAAAAGCTTATTTAAGAAGTTACTATTCACATAACAGAAATTCTATCTAATAATGGGGCGGGGGTGGCTCAGTCGGTAGCGTGCCAGGCTCGTAATTTGCAATTACCAGGTTCGAGTCCCAGCTGGGTCAGCGTTGAGACTTATCTCCGCAAAACTCCCCGCCCTGCCCACGGTAGTAGAGGACACCGATGGGCTTGGAAATGCCGTCGTCCGTCAGATGGGACGTTAAGCCGTGGCCCTGTGTGTGGGAGAGCCATATCCTGTGCACGTTAGAGAACACACTGGATGGCTTTGACGGGAGGCTACCATCTGTCTTTCAACAGCTGTTCCAGTGGGTCCCCTCCCCCAAACTTCTCTGAGCCTTAGGGGTCCTTGTGACCTGGCCATTTAGTTCATTGTGTGCAAAAAAAAAAGAGCCGCTCAGAGGTAACCCAGCCCAATTGTGTCTAATAAAGTGTCCGCTGGGTGTATATTTCTACAAGTGTTTAGTTTTAATGAAACTGCCACAAAATCTGACTCGTAACGCAATTATACAACTGAAAGCTCCAAAAACGTAGGGGCGGGAATTAGGGGATGAGGTAGCTCAGTCGGTAGCGCGCCGACTCGTAATCTGCAGTTACTAAGTTCGAGTCCCGCCTGGCCCAGCGTTGTAATTTATCTCCGCAAAATTCCCGCCCTGCCCACGGTCAATAGGGGACACCGATGGGCTTGGAAAGGCCGCCGTCCGTCGGATGGGACGTTAAGCCGTGGCTCCGTGTGAGGGAGAGCCATACCCTGTGCACGTTAAAGAACACGCTGGATGGCCTTGACGGGAGGCTACCGTCTGTCTCCCACCAACTGTCCAGTGGGTCCCTTCTCCAACCTTCTCTGAGCTCTCGGGGTCCTTGTGACCTGGCCATTTAGACCACTCTATGCAAAACAAAATGCCGCTCAGAGGTAAAATAACCCAATCTGAAACAAATTTTCGATAGTCTATTAATCTATTATCTGTTAGTCATCATGTCGCAATTCTTTTCCACTTTGGTCTTCGCCAAACATTTTATAAGACTTCAACGAAAGAAAAGGAACTGAAGAGGATTTTGCCGAAGAAGAAATAAACTTTAGTTCATAAACAGCCAAAGAATAAAATTCTCTCAAGCACAAAACAACTGGTGATCATCTGTCATCCCAATATTTAATAATGATGAGTTCTGAAAATAAAAAATTAGAGCCATTATGCCCTTGACTTTTAGAAAGATCGGTTGCCATAGTTACTCTCATCTCCTCTTCTCCCCATCTCCAGCACTGTAGGGATCAAAAGATGATGATGCTTGGTCCGTTGCGCCGGTCAAACAGACATCAAGTGATAATCCATCTGTCAACGAACAATTTATTCCGCACCAGGTCTTCCGTAATTACGGGAAGGGGGCTTTCCCTCGCTGCATTCTAAAACACTCCAATTTTCGCTTATTCGCTAATTAATCATTCCTCTTGTCTCTGTGTGCATTCTCTGTTCAGAGGAATCATTTTGGGAGCAATTGCATTTGTTGAATTCTGATGCTTTTTTCGAAGACACACGCTTCTCTTAGTTTCTTCATTTAAGCTTGGCATGTAATTGAAAATGATGCTTTTGGGTAAACAAGACTACTTGGGAAATAACTCTGATCACGGATCCTGTCATTGCGAGTCAGCTGATAGATGACTTGGGAAGGAAGTGAAAGATGAGGGAGGTTTCCGTTCGAGTTTTCTACCTCTGAGCCTCATCTTATTTTTGCACACAATAGGCTAAATGAACAGGTCACAAGGACCTTAGGCGTTCAGACTAGGGTATCTTGTGACCTGGGTTGGGTTGTTTTACCTCTGAGCGGCACTTTTTTGCACACCATGGGCTAAACGACCAGGTCACATGGACCCCGAAGGTTCAGAGAAGGTTGGGTTAGGGGACCCACTGGAACAGCTGTTGGGAGACAGATGGTAGCCTCCCGTTAAGGCCATCCAGCGTGTTCTTTAACGCGCACAGGGTATGGCTCTCCCGCACACGGGCCCACGGCTTAACGTCCCATCCGACGGACGGCGGCCTTTCCAAGTCCATCGGTGTCCCCTACTGACCGTGGGCAGGGCGGGGAATTTTGCGGAGATAAATCTCAACGCTGACCAAGCTGGGACTCGAACCTGGGAACTACAGATTACGAGCCTGGCGCGCTACCGACTGAGCCACCCCCGCCCCTTGTGACCTGGACTAAATGTCCAGGTCACAAAGTACCCTAGTCTGAACGCCTGGGGTCCTTGGGACCTGTTCATTTAGCCTTTAGAGCTTGTGTGGCTTGCTTCTTAATGAGTTCGTAGACTATGATCACAGTACACTAAGGTCACAATGAACAGGTCACAAGGACCCCAGGAAGAACGCCTGGGGTCCTTGTGACCTGTTCATTGTGACTATGGCGTACTGTGTAGAAAAATGCCGTATTAGTGGCGAGTGATATCCAGTCCGATCCTGGATTGATAGTATGACAGCGCTCTAGGATCATAATCCGATATTTACAAGATCGAATCCGCAATGTCCTGCGATGAGTTTTTTTCTGTTAACCCCGTTTTACTCTTCGCCATAAAGCAGACACCAATGGGATTGGAAAGGCTGCCGTCCATCAGACAGAATATTAGGTCGTGGTTCCATATAGAGTAAAGCCATATACTACACACTTTAATTCATGATTTCACTTCATTCACTTCATTAATGAAAAGTTTTCATCTTTCCCCTAATAGATATCCAGTGAATCTCCTTGGGGTCTATGTGACCTGGTGATTTAGCCCATCATTCGAAAGAAAAAAGTGGTCCAACTCAACTTGTTAATAGAAAAAAATGGAACCACTAAATGAGAAATGTACAGTGGCTCAAAAATATATCCGAACACTATGGTTGATTGCAGAACTCAGAAAAAATATCTGGCAACGATTTTTTTAGAAATTAGTGATCTGGCAACCTTCGTGTCACGTGACCAGGTTATTTTCAGGTTGTCAGACACTAATTTCTAAAAAAAAATCGTTGCCAGATATTTTTCTGAGTTCTGTAATCAACCATAGTGTTCGGATATATTTTTGAGCCACTGTAGTTGCCATCAACAACTCCCTTACGATTTTCTGGAGCCACAATTGCTCAATAAGCAGGGTGCCTTCTCATATTCTGCAGTTCCCAGGTTCGAGTCCCAACTGGACCAGTGCTCAGATTTATCTCCTCTAAACCCTGGCCCCACCCTCGGTCAGAAGGGAGCCTTGACCGCAGGCTGCCATCTGTCCCCTAAGAGCTGTCCAGTGGATCCCTTCCCCAACCTTCTCTGAGCCCTCATGGTTCGTGTGACCTGACTATTTAACCCAATGTGGGCAAAAAAGTGCCGCTCAGAGTTAAAGCAGCCCAACTCTATAATATCCACCTACAAAACATTTCCTTAACGGACATTTTGCTGATTCATAAGCCGTGAGCAGCGTTGTCGAATAAGTCACCCTTAGCCTCATCTCAAGATCTGGGGTGGGGGTGGCTCAGTCGGTAGCGCGCCAGGCTCGTAATCTGTAGTTCCCAGGTTCGAGTCCCAGCTGGGTCAGCGTTGAGATTTATCTCCGCAAAATTTCCCGCCCTGACCACGGTCAGTAGGGGACACCGATGGGCTTGGAAAGGCCGCCGTCCGTCGTATGGGACGTTAAGCCGTGGCCCCGTGTGCGGGAGAGCCATACCCTGTGCACGTTAAAGAACACGCTGGATGGCCTTGACGGGAGGCTACCCATCTGTCTCTCAACAGCTGTTCCAGTGGGTTCCCTCCCCCAACTTTCTCTGAGCTTTCGGGGTCCTTGTGGCCTTCCATTTAGCCCGTGGTGTGCAAGAAAGTGCCGCTCAGAGGTAAAACAATCCAATCCTCTCAAGATCTCAGAAAAAAAAAAAAGACATCCTCTCAAATTAAAAATAAGAAATCTTTTTCTCTCAAAATTAGAACAACTAACTTAATTTGAATTCCTTTGATAAACACTGTTTAAATTCTCCGGATCAATAAGTTAAGAAAATCGTTAGAGTCTTGGGCTTTTTTTGTTTCTACCCTAAACTCAATGATATTCTCCCCAAGCCATTATTAGCTGGAAGCCGACTTGTTAATTGCTAGGCCACTCCCGGTAATAACAACTAAAATGACATTTCGTTGTAAGAGAACGTTACCAGAGTATAAATTACAGCTTCTTACAGTAGAAACAGTCTCATTAAAAATGATTCACATTTCCCAGACGAAATTATTTCATCGTTTCGGATTCTAAGCGCTGATTCGTTATCCAGGAATGGCAACACAAAGAGAGCCAAACAAATAATGTGTGTTGCCACACGAGCAATTGCAAATAATGTCGTTCTGTATTCTAACAATCGTTCGTTGCTTTTATTGTTACCCGAACAGTTCCTAATAGAATTTTTTGGCATTCTTTAATACAACATACTTTGCAGTCAACTCTTTCACAGATCAGAGTAAAAAGCCATGAGTTGGGTTGGGTTGTTTTACCTCTGAGCGGCACTTTTTTGCACAACATGGGCTAAATGGCCAGGTCACATGGACCCCGAAGGCTCAGAGAAGGTTGAGGGAGGGGACCCACTGGAACAGCTGTTGGGAGACAGATGGTAGCCTCCCGTCAAGGCCATCCAGCGTGTTCTTTAACGCTGGGTTGTTTTACCTCTAAGCGGAACTTTTTTGCACACCATGGGCTAAATGGCCAAGTAACATGGACCCCGAAGGCTCAGAGAAGGTTGAAGGAGGGGACCCACTGGAACAGCTGTTGGGAGACAGATGATAGCCTCCCGTCAAGGCCATCCAGCGTGTTCTTTAACGTTGGGTTGTTTTACCTCTGAGTGGCACTTTGTTGCACACCATGGGCTAAATGGCCAGGTCACATGGACTCCGAAGGCTCAGAGAAGGTTGGGGGAGGGGACCCACTGGAACAGCTGTTGGGAGACAGATGGTAGCCTCCCGTCAAGGCCATCCAGCGTGTTCTTTAACGTTGGGTTGTTTTACCTCTGAGCGGCACTTTTTTGCACACCATGGGCTAAATGGCCAGGTCACATGGACCCCGAAGGCTCAGAGAAGGTTGAAGGAGGGGACCCACTGGACCACTGGAACAGCTGTTGGGAGACAGATGATAGCCTCCCGTCAAGGCCATCCAGCGTGTTCTTTAACGTTGGGTTGTTTTACCTCTGAGCGGCACTTTTTTGCACACCATGGGCTAAATGGCCAGGTCACATGGACCCCGAAGGTTCAGAGAAGGTTAGAGGAGGAGACCCACTGGGACAGCTGTTGGGAGACAGATGGTAGCCTCCCGTCAAGGCCATCCAGCGTGTTCTTTAACGTGCACAGGGTATGGCTCTCCCGCACACGGAACCACGGCTTAACGTCCCATCCGACGAACGGCGGCCTTTCCAAGCCCATCGGTGTCCCCTACTGACTGTGGGGAGGGCGGGGAATTTTGCGGAGATAATTCTCAACGCTGACCCAGCTGGGACTCGAACCTGGGAACTACAGATTACGAGCCTGGCGCGCTACCGACTGAGCCACCCCCGCCCCAAAAAGCTATGAAATTCTCGTTGAAAACAATCTCAGTCACAACACATTGAAACTGACATTTTGTTAGCGTTAATGTAAATCATGACACTAAAAGGCAATTTAAATTACAAGCATCTTCATTGCTTTAGTGTGTGTGTTACTACTACTACCCATAAAAAAATAATTGGAATTGTTGCTATGTACAGTGGCTCAAAAAAAGTATCCGAACACTGTGGTTGATTACAGAATTCAGAAAAAATATCTGGCAACGATTTTTTTATATAAATTAGTGATCTGGCAACTTTCGTGTCACGTGACACGATGGTTGCCAGATCACTAATTTCTGAAAATATCGTTGCCAGATATTTTTTCTGAATTCTGTAATCAACCATAGCGTTCGGATACTTTTTTGAGCGACTGTAGGTGGTCATAATATTTTGATACTAGATCGTGTGGGCTCACTCACGGAAATATTGAGCGTGTGCAGTTACCGTTCACAGCAAATTGGAGCGTGTGCAGTAACTGGAATATAAATTACAGCTTCTTACAAATCATTTACAAATCACAGCTTCATTACAGCTTCTTACAAACTGCAGCGTGTGCAGTAACTGCACACGCTCCAGTTTGCTGTGAACGGTAACTGGAGCGTGTGCAGTTGCTGTACACGCTCCAGATTTTTTTCCTGAATTCTGTAATCACGTGACACGAAGGTTGCCAGATCACTAATTTCTAAAAATATCGTTGCCAGATATTTTTTCTGAATTCTGTAATCAACCATAGTGTTCGAATATTTTTTTGAGCGACTGTACTATAACAAGCATAAAGAAATCAAAATCTTTTCAACTAGAAAGCTCACCGCTCTGTTTTCTTCCTACTTTTCTCTATCATTTCTGCATTCTTTGTATTCAGACTTCTTTCCGCCTCCCTCGAAAATCTTTATTTTAACCCTTAGAGCTTGTGTGTCTTTCCTCGAAACTCTTTTTTTTCCCCTCGAAACTCTTTTTTTTCCCCTCGAAACTCTTTATTTTAACCCTTAGAGCTTGTGTGGCTTGCTTCTTAATGAGTTCGTAGAACATGTGTGCCACGCAAATTTGCCCGAAGTCGACCATTCCCGTTGGGAATGTTTTAATGCAACCAGCTCCTCAAGACAAACAAACAAACACAGAACAGAAACGAACAATTAACAAGGAAGAAAACGCATACACGCAGACAGAACTCTTCGCTGATGATTTCTAATTACGCGCTGTTACGTTTACCCAACTTTATTTTAAGAAAGTTTTAATGTGGAGGTACTAGAAGGTGAATGGGGAATTGGGTAGAACTACGGCCAAGTCTCGCAACCTCGACAACTGAGGCAGCTGCTCTTCGTAGTAAGACGGCCGCCTCTTACACAGAAGAGTTCCCTTTTTCCTAAAGGATAAAGAGCAGCGCTTCCTTCTCTTTACGATGATGGTGCGCTTCTTGAGTCCAAATAAACATCAGCTTCAGCAATTCAAAGGAGAGCTTTTAACAGTAATGTAACTGTGATACTGCCGTCGCTCAAAAAAGTATCCGAACACTATGGTTGATTACAGAATTCAGAAAAAATATCTGGAGCGTGTACAGCAACTGTACACGCTCCAGTTACCTTTCACAGCAAATTGGAGCGTGTGCAGTTACTGCACACGCTCCAGTTTGCTGTGAACGGTAACTGCACACGCTCAATATTTCCGTGAGTGAGCCCACACGATCTAGTATCAAAATAATATGACCACCTACAGTCGCTCAAAAAAGTATCCGAACACCATGATTGATTACAGAATTCAGAAAAAATATCTGGAGCGTGTACAGCAACTGTACACGCTCCAGTTACCATTCACAGCAAATTGGAGCGTGTGCAGTAACTGCACACGCTCCACTGTGAACGGTAACTGCACACGCTCAATATTTCCGTGAGTGAGCCCACACGATCTAGTATCAAAATAATATGACCACCTGCAGTCGCTCAAAAAAGTATCCGAACACCATGGTTGATTACAGAATTCAGAAAAAATATCTGCAACCATTTTTTTTAGAAATGAGTGATCTTGGAATCGTGTTTCACGGGCCACTATAAAATGGGTAGAATCAGCCAATCATGTGTCACGGGCCACTATAAAATCATGACCTGACTCCAGCAGCACATCCAGCTTTATACTCTATTGTATTTCAGAGCATGCGCATTTGTGTCATCGCTGTAATAGATAATGCTGATTCCGTAATGGAAAATTTCCTATTAACAATACGATAGCAGCCGTATAGCCATGATTCGTGAAATAAAAATGCTATGATTGGCTACGTAAAATGGCAAATAATGATTATAAAACGAACATAAAAATGTTATGGTGATTTAGATATGACAAATAAACGATTATGAAATGTAACATTCATAATTTATTCATCATTATTTTTCTTTTTTTTATTACTTTTCCTGATTCAGTGCCCCAAATAGCGTAATAACATGTCATGTTATATTAGAGAAGACTTTGATTCGAATCCCACTTACGGCAAAACCGAATTTTTTCAGCTACGTCAGTCGCCCAAAAAAGTATCCGAACGCTATGGTCGATTACAGAATTCAGAAAAAATATCTGGCAACGATTTTTTTTAGAAATTAGTGATCTGGCAACATTCGTGTCACGTGTCACGAAGGTTGCCAGATCACTGATTTCTAAAAATATCGTTGCCAGGTATTTTTTCTGAATTCTGTAATCAACCCTAGTGTTCGGATATTTCTTAATATATATAATGCGTATGAATATATAATGCAATGAATATGGAGCGTGTGCAGTTACCGTTCACAGCAAACTGGAGCGGTTGCGGTTAATGTTCACAGCACATTGGATCGTGTGAGCTCACAAAGACCTGGATCGTGTGGGTTCACTCACGGAAATATAGAGCGTGTGCAGTTACCGTGGTCTGTAAATGGTAGCTAGGTAGTCACTGGAAGGAGAGCTATGCACCAATCCCCTGTGATGATGCATAGAACCGGCCAGGCCTAGCACCTACTGTCCGACCCCGCCTTCTCGTGGTGCAGACCGTTAGTACCTTTCAAAAGAGATACTCTTGTGGAAGTGAACGGAAGGGGAGGGCTGCCAGATTAGTGTAGCCTACTGATCTGGTCAACTATGGCTACTTTTCTTTTTTTTCTACCATGCTGAGGAGTGGTCAACCACACAGGGTCCTGGTGCTGACCATATTAACCCACTGGACTGGACAGATATATGGCTCTGAGCTTGATTATGGATCCTGATTTTGCTGCACTGGTGGGCTTCTGTGGAGGGAAAATCTTCAGCTGTGTTTTCTGTTTGTTTGTGGGTTGACAGCCCCAAGTGAATAGATTCACAGGATATGTTTATCAGCTGGTGGATAATCCTGAGCAGAAGTCATCGCAGGCACCTGAACTCTTTGCTTCTATTGGCATCGTCAAATTCTACATTGGAGGAAGTCTTCCAGTGTAGATGGCTTCAGCCTTTAGTAGTGGGGGAACGGGTCTTTGCTCCATGTCTGAGATTAGGGGGCTGTTTGATATTGTCGGCATTCCCTCTCTCAATAAACATAGTTTCTTTAAACATCCCACTAACCATTTTCTCTCCATAGGTAGTTGGAATGTGAGGACTCTGCACAGAGCTTTTTCTCTTGATGTCCTCACACAAGAATTCCACCATTATAATTTAGATATTCTCGGCTTGAAAGAGACCAGATGGACAGATAAAGGTCAGATTCTTAAAAATAATCTAAAATTTCTCTTTTCAGGGAGGGACGACAATAAGCATCACCAAGGCGTGGGTCTGCTGCTCAGCAGACACGCTAGTGATGGTCTTCTAGGATGTGAGTGCATTAATGAAAGGTTTCTTACAGCAAAATTTCAGACAAGCGTTAAAGACTTGAATGTTATCTGCTGTTATGCCCCCACTGAGGATGCCAATGAGGATGAGAAGGATAGGTTTTATGAACAACTTCAGGATATTTTTAATTCTGTCAAGAAAGGAGATATTACCCTTGTTCTTGGTGACTTAGTGCCAAAGTTGGTACTAACTCCGACCTTTGGAGAGGGGTAATAGGCCCTTTTAGTATTGGTAGCTGCAATGGCAATGGGCAACGTCTCCTACAGGTAAGTAAATTCAATGGATTCAGAATAACTAACACTTATTACAAACACCGTGACATACATAAGTACACATGGGTTTCACCCGATGGGCTGCATAAGAATATGATTTATTACATATTAATTAACAGCAAATGGGCTAGTTCTGTTAGGAATACCAGGTCATATATAGGGGAGCTGAAATTGGATCTGACCATCACCTTGTTAAAAGTGTCTTGCAACTTAAACTTAAAAAGTGTTGTGCTAAATTTAAAAAATTTACCTTTAATACTGAAGCTCTGAAAGATCCAGTTATAAAAAAAGCTTACCATGATAGGTTACTTAGTCATTATGACAGTCATGGTTTGCTTATTACTGAAGTTGAGGAACAATGGGATCATTTTAAACAGGCTTTTTTGGACACTAACAGTACTCTTTTAGAAAAAAAGGAGCAGAAGAGACAGAATTATCTGAGTGATAAGGCACTTAAGTTTATTTCGGAAAGAAAGAACTGCAAGAATGTCCTTAATCAATACCCTACTAGTCCTAATAGAAAGCATTACAGAGGACTTAATAAACGTGTAAAATATCAGTTAGCTGCTGATAAGAATCTTTGGCTTGATGGTTTAGCTGACAAAGCCGAGGAAGCAGTTAGACAGCAAAACAGCAGAGAGATGTACCACATAGTTAATGTTTTGTGTGGTAGAAAACGGACAGGTATACAAGGATTGAAGGATAAACAACATAAGGTTATAGAAGGTGAGGATTTTGTCATGGCTAGGTGGGCTGAGCATTTCAGTGATGTTCTAAACAATGTAGTTAGTTCTACTCCCATTGTTTGCAATGATGATAGATGCATTGGTGGCTTTAATGTTGGCCCTATAACACAATCTGAAGTTATTTTGGCTGTTTCTAAACTTAAACTACATAAATACCCAGGGGTAGATGAAATTACTACCGAAATGCTTAGAGCTGGGAATATTCGGTTACCACTTGGATGACTGAAATTCTGAATATCTTTTATGATAAAGGCATGGTTCCTAAGGATTTTACCAGAGCTATTGTTATCCCTATTTTCAAAAAAGGTGATCGCAGTTCTTGTGATAACTATAGGGGTATTAGCCTACTCTCTGTTCCAGGTAAAGTTCTTTCCATGATTGTGCTTAATAGAATTAAGAATCTGGTTGACAGTCAATTGCGTGATGCGCATGTGGATTCAGAAGAGGTAGGGGATGTGTGGATCAGATATTTTCACTTAGGCAGATTCTTAAGAAATGTTTAGAGTTTCAGAAACCTTTGGTTGCTAGCTTTGTTGATTTCAAAACGGCTTTCGACTCTGTTGATCGTCATAATTTGTGGTTTATTGTGAGATCATATGGTATACCTGACAAGTTAGTAAACATAATGAAAGCTCTCTATAATAACACTGAGTCGTGTGTGAGAGTTGGTAAGTCTTGTAGCAATTGGTTTAGCATTACTTCTGGTATTCGACAAGGGTGCATTTTGTCTTCTTTTCTCTTTAGCTTGGTTATTGATTATGTTATGCGAAATTCACTTCAAGAGAAAGATTTTGGCCTTAAATAGACTGGAGATATGAAAATGTCTGATTTAGATTATGCTGATGATTTAGCCCTTTTGGCGAATGATGTTGATGAGATGAACTCTTTCATTCGAGCTGTTGATGAGAATGGTAGTAGAGTAGGTTTGGTTATAAACAGAGAGAAAACTAAAGTGATGAAAATTGGTCAGGCAGGCTGTGATTCAATTAATCTGAATGGTTGCAGTCTTGAGCAGATGTCACAGTTTAATTATCTTGGGAGCTATGTAACAGATGATGGTGATGTGCGGCATGAGATTAACAGACGAATAGGGATTGCTGCTGGGACTTTTAAGAATCTATGGAGAGTGTGAAGAAATAGGTGTATTAACCTAAAGACTAAAATTAGACTGTATAATAGTTTGGTTCTTTCTAGGGTTAGTTATGGTAGTGAAACTTGGACACTTTGTAAACAAGATAACAGGAAACTCGATGCTTTTGATTCCAGATGCTTACGCAGTATCTTGGGCATTAGGTGGTTCAACTTTGTAACTAATGATGAGGTTAGGCAAAGGAGTTTGCAACCTCCTTTAAGCAGCATATTGTGCAGAGAGAGACTCCGTTGGTTTGGCCATGTTGCCCGTATGAATAATTATAGATTGGCGAATAGGGTTATGAACAGTGTGCCTAAAGGCCTCAGAAAGAAGGGGAGACCTAGGATGCGGCGGGCAGACAATGTCAAACAGGACCTTGTTAGAATTGGTGTGCAGTGGTCAGATGCAGTAGATGTAGCTCAGGATAGATTTGCTTGGAGAACTAAATTGCACGGTCTGGTTGGTCCTCCGTAGCCCATGGCTGCTTGAGGATGATGATGATGATGCAGTTACCGTTCACAGCAAACTGGAGCGTGTGCAGTTACTGCACACGCTCCAGTTTGCTGTGAACGGTAACTGGAGCGTGTACAGTTGCTGTACACGCTCCAGATATTTTTCCTGAATTCTGTAATCATGTGACACGAAGGTTGCCAAATCACTAATTTTCTTAAAAAAAAAAATCGTTGCCAGATATTTTTCCTGAATTCTGTAATCAACCATAGCGTTCGGATTCGGCTGTACTTCACGAATCCCACGTCTACAGGACTTCTCGTCAGAATACTTTTACTACTAAATCAAAACTTGCTTGTTTGTTTTTTTAAATAATAGGCGAAGAGTGTGAAACAAATAAAATGAGAGAAGAGACAGACAAACAAACAGAAATAGGAAATAATATTCTTGTGAAACTCAAAAGATGGAGAAATCTTTAAAAAGATGTGGGGGAAAAAAGCATTTTTGAGAATGTTTGAACCTATTTCTTAACTGAGATGCTTTTCTAGAAAGAGAGATGCTGCAGAGCGTTGATCTACGAGGCTATTATTGTAAGAGCGTTCGTTGAAAGGCTCGCTGAGCATCTGGAGGAAACAGAGCTGGAAAGGGATGCTGCTACTGCTGCTCCTCATCGATTAAGTGAAAGATGCAAGACCATATTGATTGCCTATAAGAGACTGTAAGTCGTTTCTTTCCTTCTATGAAGAGAGCTAACATAAGAGTGTAGGGAGAGATTCATTCTTGAAAGAAGTGTGTACTGAAAACGAAACAAATCATTTCTTTTTAACCAGCATATCTGTTTTGTGCAGACACCATAGGCTTTGTTAGGAGTAACAATAGATTTAAGTTTGTCATTGTTGCTCTCCTTATAGAATCGAAATTGTGGACTGTTAGGTTGGGTTGTTTTACCTCTGAGCGGCACTTTTTTGCACACCAGGTTGGGGGAGGGAATCCAATGGAACAGCTGTTGGGAGACAGATGGTAGCCTCCCGTCAAGGCCATCCAGTGTGTTCTTTAAAGTTGGATTGTTTTACCTCTGAGCGGCACTTTTTTGCCCACCATGGGCTAAATAGCCAGGTCACAAGGACCCCGAAGGCTCAGAGAAGGTTGGGGGAGGGGACTCGCTGAAACAGCTCTAGGGAGACAGATGGTAGCCTCCCGTCAAGGCCATCCAGCATGTTCTTTAACGTATAATAAACGTATCGTTCTTTAACGTAATAGCCAGGTCACAAGGACCCCGAAGGCTCAGAGAAGGTTGGGGGAGGGAACCCACTGGAACAGCTGTTGGGAGACATTTGGTAGCCACCCGTCAAGGCCATCCAGCGTGTTCTTTAACGTGCACAGCGTATGGCTCTCCCGCACACGGAGCCACGGCTTAACGTCCCATCCGACGGACGGCGGCCTTTCTAAGCCCATCGGTCTCCCCTATTGACCGTGGGCAGGGCGGTGAGTTCTGCGGAGATAAGTCTCAACGCTGACCCAGCTGGGACTCGAACCTGGGAACTACAGATTACGGGCCTGGGGCGCTACCGACTGAACCACCTCCCGTCCCTGTGGACTGTTGAATTGTGTGGCTATTGCAACTGCTGGTGAATATAACTTTCGAAATTTGATTTATTTTTGTAAGTATCCTTCCAGTTCTGTTGATTAAGACTGAACACATCCCAACACTTGAGAAAACTGACGATGGAAACAGAAACATCGGAAACCCTGAGAGAACTCGTGAGGAACTCAGAAACAAGGGTGCGCTGTCAGATTTGATGGTGGAGACAAAAACATCCAAACATCGAGACACCTAATGATGAAATTGGAAACATCCCAACAGTGAGACACCTGATGATGAAGGAAGAGGAGTAGGGCACAGCGTTCGCCTCTTTGTGGCGGGGGTGGCTCAGTCGGTAGC